>BTSY01000002.1:24946343-27454342 GCA_036245785.1 Pristionchus fissidentatus
GAGTGCGGAGATGAGAGGAGGAACTGATAGGTCATCAGGAAAGAGTTGAACATGTGCACAATCGTGATCGTGAAGATGATTGAATCTTATCGTGGGAATGTTTTCAGAGAAGGTCATCAACCACTGGCCTTGCAATCCCGAGCGCGTCCTCATCGCTCACCGTCCTCCCGAGAGAGAGATCTGGTCCTTCGGATCCGGATATGGTAAGAAACCTGACCCAAGTCGCTGTGATAACGTATTGCGTTGCAGGAGGAAATTCCCTTCTGGGTAAGAAGTGCTTCGCTCTTCGCATTGCGTCCAACATCGCCAAGGACGAGGGATGGATGGCCGAGCACATGCTCATCATGGGCGTCACCAGACCCAACGGAAAGGTACGGTTGATCGATCCATCTATTACCGTAACATCCTCTCCATTTAGGAGCATTTCATCGCCGCTGCCTTCCCCTCTGCTTGCGGAAAGACCAATCTTGCCATGCTCGAATCCACTCTTCCCGGATGGAAGGTCCGATGCGTGGGTGAGTGGATACCGAGCGATCATGAAGATAGCTGTTTTATTCTGAATTTCACAAATGAGCTATCAATTCCTTACTGACGAAAGTATCCTTTCAGGAGACGACATCGCGTGGATGAAGTTCGGAGATGACGGCCGTCTCTACGCCATCAACCCCGAAGCTGGCTTCTTTGGAGTCGCTCCCGGCACTTCCCACAAGACTAACCCCATGGCCGTTGCCACTTTCCAGGTAAGCATTACAGTCTGCTCTTCGTGTGATTCTACGAATATTTATTCAGGCCAACTCCATCTTCACCAACGTCGCCGAGACCGCCGACGGAGAGTACTTCTGGGAGGGATTGGAGGACGAGGTCAAGGACAAGGTATGTCTTGGAAGTCCTGCCTTCGACATGAATCCATTGATGGCTTGATACTGCCTGATAATGGAATGCATTCACGTATTTAAAAATATATAAGAGAATGGAAGGAAAATTGTTAACTTGTCATGAGACAATTCGTTTGTTTAGAACGTCGACATCACGACCTGGCTGGGAGAGCCGTGGCACATCGGAGAGCCCGGAGTCGCCGCCCATCCCAACTCTCGATTCGCCGCGCCCGCCAGACAGTGCCCCATCATCCATCCCAAGTGGGAGGCGCCCGAGGGAGTTCCCATCGACGCCATCATCTTCGGAGGACGACGACCTGGTAAGTGCTGAGGTGCCTGGCTCATGAATCATTCTTCCTTTTATGCTGTGCAAATTTCAGGGGTGCATGTGCATCCTCTGAAGGTGGAAAACTCATGTAACTCAGCTCAAACTGAACGAAATCTCTCCAATAAAAAAGGAAAATGTTCCAAACGTGGCTTGCAATCCCTGTGTCAAGTTTGACAGTTATAGCTTTGCTAGGAAAAAAGTTATGAAAGGGTGCATAAAACTGATGTGCACCTTGCACCCCCTGAAATTTGCGCAGCATAAGATCTAAAGATTTTGGGGACTCAATAAATGTCAAATACCCCTCATCACTTGCTTTACACAACCGTCATGGCCGGTGGGTCCGGCAGAGGATCCATTAATCCCGGAACCATTTTTACCTTTACGTACTTCAACCCTCCCATTCAGAGGGAGTTCCTCTCGTCTTCGAGACCAACTCGTGGCTCCACGGAATTTACACTGGCGCTTGCCTCAAGTCAGAGACGACAGCAGCCGCAGAGCACAAGGGTGAGAGGATGAAGATGCACTACACACTAGTTTGAGGAGTGGGTCAAACCACTTTCTCTGACAACTCGATTTCACCGAAGAAGATGTTGATAGGAATACTTGGGAATCTGTCGTTTGCAGGCAAGAGCGTAATGCACGACCCGATGGCGATGCGTCCCTTCATGGGATACAACTTCGGAAAGTACCTCCAGCACTGGATCGACCTCAAGCAGGAAGGAAGAACGGTAAGGCAAATCATAGGCTTCACAAGAAATGTCACACTGCGTCGTCGGACCGCTGTGAGAGAGTGTGAGAAAAAGGAAAAAGGTGACACCTATTTGACACCTATGAAAAAGGTGACACCTATTTCTTTCGAAGCTATCCCTAGCAGATCAAGAAGACTAATCAATAATTGTATAATCTTGCAGATGCCCAAGATCTACCACGTCAACTGGTTCAGAAAGGGCGCCGACGGCAAGTTCCTGTGGCCCGGATTCGGAGACAACATCAGAGTCATCGACTGGATCATCAAGAGACTCGATGGCGTCGATGGAATCGGAAGAGAAACGCCGATCGGAACCGTCCCCACTCCGGTTAGATTCACCATCTATTTATAATGACTTAATTCTCTAGTATTTGGTGTGTCTAGTGCTGTGTCTGTTGTGCCCGGTGACGTGCATCCGGACACTAAAGACACGCATGTACACTTCTTGAGCCGATTTGTACTGCATTTCAACACCTCCACTATTTCGACGCTTTTCAACTAATGGTGAATGATGGTAATGGAAGTCTTGCAGGAGTCGCTGAACCTGGAGGGACTCGAGAGCGCTAATTTGGATGAGCTCATGAGCGTTCCCAAGACATACTGGGCGGAAGACGCGAAGGAAGTCAGGAACTTCCTCGAGTCGCAGGTCAGATCACGTCTTGTTTAATATCGCGACTCCATTGGAATGTCCAACTACCCGTTTGTGCATGTTGTCTCGCCAGGAGAATTAGGGAAATCCCGCTTTGAGCATCGTTGAAAGAGTGCCGAATCTGGAGACCCCTAAGAAAATAGAGTTCAGTACACAACGCATGTCGCGTATTAATCGAAGCGTCAACCCGTTTTTACAACAAAAAATAAATTGTTATACATTTCAGGTGGGCGCCGATCTTCCGGCCGAGATTCGCAAGGAGATGGAAGAACAAGAGAAGAGAATCAATTCGATGGCTTAGACTATCGATCTTTGATCCATTTGTATAATCCAACAATCTGTTTTCAAAATTACATCGCTCTTTGCTTCCCCCAACTTGCTTCTTGTTGTAGATTCATCTCATATTGTAGATTGGATAGTAGACTTTGATAAATTTAATTTGTTTTTTTCTTCAAAATCTCCATAAATTCAACTTCAGGAAGTGTGAACAAAATATGATAAGGAAAACTTATTTACTAGCTCAGTATAACTCTGATTTGCAACAATCATTTCTCCAAATGTTGAACTTTATTTCAAACGAGGTTGAATGAAGAAAAAATTAGACTCATGCCCAAACAATATTAGTTAGAAAAAATGTGTTTCACCCCTTCCTCATCAGCTTCTAGATCAGATTAAATTCAGTAGGTCGCAGCGACATGTTCAAAAGAGATAAAGAAAGATGATACAATTCTAAACGAGTTTCGATTATAAAAATAATGACTATAATATTTTTTTAAAAAACCTTAAACATTGGCACGAGACAATGGTACTGAACATTCCAAAATAACGAGTGCCGGTAGTTTTCTTTCTCAAAGTTGGCATCTCGATGATTTTTCGCAACAACTATCGCAGAATGATTTATTTAAATTTTATTAGCAATAATGACAGCAGAATAATCCTGCCGCCCGAGTAACCGCCATAGGAACAATTGCACTTGACTCCAAAACTATGACGGGTTACAAAGGGGAATTGGATCCGACCGGTTAGAATCTGCGGCTCGGGGAACTGACTCCGCCTACTATGCCAGATATCGGAAAGCCACATGGATCAATCTAACATTAAGGGGGAACGAATCGTGGAGCATGACCCCAAGGAGTACATTCCCTTGACACGCGTGTGATTGTAGGCTATTTTCTTCTACGAAATCAGCTATGTTTCACGTGGTCTTCATATATTCCTCTTTCATTCGAAGTGCAATATTATGTATGCATGCAGTTGAAAAGTAATATCAAATTGAAATGATTGATGACGACGAGTTGGTGATATTCAAGACTAATGTCTGGCGGAACTATTTCTATTCTGGTGTTGAAACGTCACAAGATATTTCTGTCGCAACCAAATACCATTGGAAAGGAGACTGTAGTGTACTCGCAATTGATAATCGACGCAACACAATTTTATCACCGTTGCACACAAAAACGTCAGAACTGTCGTTTTCTTCTATTATCGATTAATTCCTCTTCTATGAGTCATCGTCGCAGCGATAGGTTCCTGAAATGCAGGTTCGGTTACAGTAGGATCACGGATGATTTAAGATTGAGGACCTTAGTATCTATCTAATGGCCTCGGAATCTTAAGATCCCAGGGCCATTTGATTTCTTTCTCCTCACCATTGATGATAGCCAACTGAACAAGTTGTCTTCTTTTGTGCTCGTCATTCATTGGAATCAGCAACTTCGAAATGGCACTGACTCCACGACGGAGTTTGGACTCGGCTGAAACCTGAAAAAAAAGAAAAAGAGCATTATAGATATTGAAATACGGTAGGATTCTTGATAATTTAGTATCGGAGGGTCTGATTATACCTGGGAAATGTCGGTAGCCTTGATGAGAACGTGAAGCGGCTCGGTGAGATGCTCATAGCCTGCCTGGTTGAGAAGACGCGCCTCACGAACTGGATCCTGAATGGAAGATGTTGGTTACGGTAGGTTACCCTGATCTTAGGCTACAGTACCTTGACAGATCCTCTTCCTCTTATGAGAATGGTGCATCCTGTTTCGCCCTCGATCTGTTTCACACTAATTCCACGTGGACCGAGAATTCGACCGATGAAGTTGCATCTGGAATTTGAATACGGTAATCCACGGGGAACTGTAGTCTAGGATACGGTAGAATAATTACCGTACCTCGGAGAGTATGGGATGGGGATCTTCTCCTGTACGGTGACTCCTCCCTCGTACGGGTCGAATTGGGCGCAAACGAGAGCAGCGTAGGCTCTGAAATACGGTAGGATTACGGTATCTGTGCGACTGGTTGAGGACTACAGTAGTACCTCTGGATGGCCAGAATGTTGTCGTGATGTCTATCGGAACGGGGCGTAGACGGAGTAAATGTGTCGCCCTGTAATTGCGTAATGATGATGCAATCAAACTATGAAGTACGGTAGCGGTGATGTATTAGACTCACCAGACCAGACAGGTTGTTGAATACGGGTGTAGAGGGCGAAGGCATCGGGGATACGGTAGGTGATACGGTAGAAGTGGTTGTGTCTCTGCCTCGACCGGCCATTCCTCCCGGATACAGTACGCACCTGAGATAACGGTGAGTTACTGTAAATCCATGTGTTACGGTAGATCGATGGGGCACGGTGATGGGGTACGGTAGATAGATGGGGGTACGGTACATGGTTGTGTGACGGTAATTCGATGAGGTACGGTGGATCTATGGGTTAAGGGTGGATGGGCTACGGTATATAGATCGCGGGTACGGTAGATAGATGTGGTACGGTAGATTGATGGGGCACGCTAGAGATGTGTTACATTAGATAGATGGAGGTACGGTACATCGATGGGTTATGGCATAACAACGATGAGGTACGGGTGGACGGGTCATTATGGATTGGTGGGTTACGGTATATCGGTGAGGGTACTGTAGATGGAGGGGAGTACGGCACATCGATGGGTTACGGTAGATCAATGGGGGTATGGTAGATAGGCGGATACGGTAGTTTCCATACCAGACTCTATCGATCTCTTCGTTGAGCAGTCGAAGTCCGTGTGGGAAGGCACCGGGCAGGGCGTTGAGCTCTCGCATATCCTGAAAGGGTTACGGTAGTTTGATCTTTGAACTCTGTTCCGATTGATATCGTGCGGCTACCGTACCTTGACCAGCTCATCGAGATACTTGGCGAGGTCCTCGCTTGCATCGCCGCCCGATGAGACGGTCTGTAAAGATCAAAGATCAGACTACAGTATCTCGAGACCAAAGATCGATAATTAACTACAGTATACCTGATCCATTCTGTCCTCACTCTCGGAGATCATTTCACTGTAGTCGTTGTAGTAGGAGCGGTCGGCTAGCGAAGTATCGTAGTAGCTTCGCTGGATCCGGCTTAAATAAAGAAAATTAGATTACGGTAGAGTACCGTACTCTTGGTAGGATGTTACAGAAGGAGTTGGCATCCACGAGGTACTACCGTACTCGCAGTACCGAGTGAGGATACTCTTCCCCTTTCTCCAGTCGGATCCTCAGATCCTCAGAGAGGGGAGAAAGTGGAGGGTACTGTCCCCGAGCTCCAGGCGGATCCTAGGATCCTCAGAGTTGGGGTCGGGTGAAGGGGAAGGAGGAGAGAGGGAGTAACCAACCAGTGCCGACGCTGTAGAAAGTGAAGAGTGAGTGGAAAATGAAAAGGAGAACCAATTTGAAAAAAAAATGAAGATAGATGAGTGGTTGCAGGTTTGCACAAGTCTTCTCACGAGACTATTGTTCCATTGATTGGCTCTAATTAGATCAAAATCGATTGCTATGAAGTTGATTATCGATTACAAACTGACTATTTGATACTTGTTGAAATTATTCTCATTCTCTGCGTGTTTCGTTGAGTGTTCACATTGATTTGACCGGCCTGGATCATGATATTTCACTAGGCTTCTCGTTTTTCTCGCAGATTTTTCTGTAACAATTTTCTCGCATAAAACTGACAGATTATATGGATCGAATAAATACGATAATGTCATTATAGCGCACATTTATCTGATATTAGCTGGTCGACAATGGTAGAGTAGTATTTGGCAAATATTGCCGATTGCACACTTTATTCATTGTGATCCGCTAGTACCCATCTGAGTGACCTTTGTAGAAGTTCTCCGATCGAGAGAGCACAGTCGACGGATGAAGCTGAGGACAGAATAGTTTCAATATCTTCCTCCAGAACCAACATACACGGAAATGTTTTGATACATCAAATATCGCAATAAATTTTCGTATATGTTGGGTCGGGGGGGGGATATTTTATGTGTGGCCGGAAATCTCATACTTCTAGTGATGCCGGATCGGTGTTATGTATTCCCGCTGGCCGTCTTTTTTCTCTGACTCTCTGCCTCTTATCATTCGTGCTCACGATCTCTTGTTCGCCAGAGGGCACATACAACACCGAATCGGCATCACTACTTCGCACTCTACCGATTGTTGCTGTTCGTTTCTCCTGTGAATCGACAGTGATGGGTTGTTGAGAATTTTCGCTCACCTGCGGTACGGCCGAACATTGTAGAGCGTGAGCAGAGGATCGAATAGCGCAGGGATCACAGCAATCTGCATTTCGAAGTTCATTTGACCACTGATGTAAGGCGCTTATTTGGTATCATCGATCTACACCAAACTGCCCTGTCAGAATGATAACGATCAGTTGTTTTGAGGGTAGAGGAGATCTTATTTCAATTGGAGGGGGCAGTCCAGTGACGGCAAATGCACGATTACGTCGTATATAAGTTCCTCAGGGAGTGCGGAATGCAGACGACTGCGCTGCACTTGTAACGCGATCATTAGCATCATTAAAGAATTTACAGCGATGCCAAGATAGACATGCAGTGCCAGCGCCTGTGTGGCTAGTTTTTAAAACGTCTATGCGGATCTTAAACCTTCGTGAGCGATTCTTGAATGCTCCTTGTTTTGCTGCTTTTATAGGAAGCCTTTTCGCGCTGAATGTGCAGTAGCTGAAAGAAAAGTGAAGTTGGAATTGTTTTCTTCCGCAGAACGAGGTTACTTTGAATAGGGAGCCTATGCAAAATAGGAGGATGAATGTAATGAAAGCGATGAAGTATCCAATGAATAGTGATGGAACCAGTTCAGTTATGTTTGCATAGCCTGAACAACAATTTGCTGTCCGTAGTAGTTTTGGCTCTATTCTGGAATAGAGGTTCTCAGAAAATAGAGAGATCCCTTAAAAAATAGAAAGGTCCCTTGGAAATCCAAATTGAAGTGTCCACAGATTATGCGAAAATTACTTTCTTATATGCTCCTTACCGCGTGGATTCTGAAAATAATACTTCGAGCCGATGAAAACGGCATTGAAAAAAGATCTTCGATAAATTACTTTTTTAAGTAGAAAACTAGCTGGGATGTTTTGAGGTTAAATACGCTACACAACGCTCTATACATAGTTCTGGGTGCAGGTTCGGTCCAGAGGCACAACATTCGAAACAGAGTCGGCGAGAGCGAGTTAGAGAACGAGAGAGATGACGAGAGAACGCACCAAACGAGAGGATCAGAGAACGAGCGACGTTCTTGGCATGGTGTCAACTGGATGCTGTGTAGGGGGAGCTCGGTAGCCTGCTCCAGGTTCTGTTCAAGGGGAGCTCGGTAACATACTTAAGATTCGGGCCAGAAGGACCTCGGTAGGCTTTTTCAGGTTCGGTCCAGGGGGAGTTCGGTACTTTGCTTGAGGCTCGATACAGAGGGACCTCGGTAGCCTTCTTCAGGTTCGGTCCAGGGGGTGTACGGTAGCTTGCTTCCAGTTCGATCCAGGGAGGAGGACGGTCCAGGGAGAGCTCAGTATGTTGG
Source organism: Pristionchus fissidentatus (assembly GCA_036245785.1). NCBI lineage: Eukaryota > Metazoa > Nematoda > Chromadorea > Rhabditida > Neodiplogasteridae > Pristionchus > Pristionchus fissidentatus. The sequence goes on from BTSY01000002.1 coordinate 24,954,761, forward strand.
GGAATGTTAATCGCTGGTAGGAGTACTGGCTTATTCCGTCGCAAAAGGCTCGTGAGGCTGAGAGCGATCGATCGGCAAAAGATGTTCAAACACTTTTCTTGTTTCTCAAAAATGGGTTTGGGCCACTTGTGGCACTTGCAAAAAATGCGGAAAAAGACTGCACCGGCGGGGATCGAACCTGCGACCTTCGTTTTTAATTCGAGCTCGCTACCGACTTGGCCGTGAAATTATCGTTTTTAAAAATATACAATTCGATGTGTTTCGTGATGGGTGCAAAAGAATCTGAGAAGATTGCTTGAGTTTGAAGCGATTTGTAACTGGAAATGCGAGAAAAAAAATGTCCGTCAAGCGCACGGGAAAAATTCAACACACACAGACAGACAGATATTTCAATTTCCTATAAGTGGAGGAATCGAGGAAAATGATTCGTCAAGAAATTTTCTTCGCGTTCTCATTACCATTTTTGGATTCTTTGACAAAAAATAGTGCTTGTGTATATATTTTAGAATTTAAAAAAATTGGACATTCTTAAAATAAATCGCCTCAAATTAGCCGTGATTGCTGAATTTCCAAGTGGAGTCAATTTCTCAAATTTTGTGCATTACAAACTGTAAATTATAAGCTTTAACATTATGAATTCGCAAACACTCATCCACAATAATATACTTTCCGCTCCTAAACAAAAGATACTGCTACGAGATAGCATGGTAAAGCGAAATACGCGCCGAGGTATAGAAAGAGAGTACACCACAAGTAATCCACATTATTAACATATATGCGTTTTAATATCAGAAGGCAGCTATTAAAAATTTTATATTATATATAATATAAAATTTTTAATAGCTGCCTTCTGATATTAAAACGCGTTCTCCGTAAGAGCGCAGTGAAGTGTCGGGTAAAGTTGCACAACTCGGTCAAAATGATCGCCCGGGGCTAAAACTTTGGTAACATGACCCCTAAGGGCAAGGTATGCCACAACCATAATATTGACCCGAAATCTCAAGTTTTGACCTACCAAATCGATTTTTTCAAGCTTTTGATTTTGATGTAGTGTTGTATATCATTCAAAAGAGCATGAAAAGTTATGCCAGATTCTATGTTTATACTAGATTTGAACAAAGAAGAAGGCAGAAATGCTGTAAAATCAGAATTTTTCGGTCGTTTTAGTGAAACATCGATCTGGCAGGTAGGGTCAAAATGCCGGCCAGGTAACCATTTTATTACATACAATGTCCCATCTATGTGCAATCAAATTTCTGTACTTTAATTGCCATATTTTCGGTTTGGTCGTGGTGAGATACACGGCTGAATAAGGCTCACATGTTTTGCCTACTTTGGCATACAGTTTTATATTTTGTGAACAATACGAGATAGGTCCAATTTTCTTTCAGTAATATCTTAGGCATGTATGATGTGCAAGAAAACTCTAATTACCCATACCTCTATTGAATCAATCAAGCGATTACAGATGATTTCTTAAAAACATCTCCGAATCCAAAATTTAATGCCATAAATCTCAATTATACGAGAAGGTAGTGGTTTGCAAATAGTTTGCAAATTTTTAGATGAAGTTTATGAAGAAGTTTGCTGTTCATCAGATTTTGATCGATCCACAATTTCATGTCGGAAAAAATTGAAAACTTCAAAATTTTAAATTTTTTTACAATAAATGTTTTTTCTGTGGGACTCCGTAATCAGTATTCCGCCATATTTTGCATTTACAATACGCTTGTGGTACTACATCATTTGCCTGAAGAATAGCCACTTTGAGAAGAACTTTTTTTCTGAAAAAAACCATGAACATGGTCCAGGTCATGGTCCAAAACTGAAAAACGAAGTTCTATTGATTTTTGGTCTCATTAGGCCACAAGCACGCTTTATGGTCCAATGTTACAGTAAATACCCCTGGGCCACTTTTAGGTCCAGAATTCTCTCAAATTTAGGAAAAAAATATTTTCAGTTTCGGACCAGTTTTGGATTTTGGTTTTTTTCAGAAAAAAAATTTCTTCTCAAAGTGGCTATTCTTCAGGCAAATGATGTAGTACCACAAGCGTATTGTAAATGCAAAATATGGCGGAATACTGATTATGGAGTCCCACAGAAAAAACATTTATTGTAAAAAAATTTAAAATTTTGAAGTTTTCAATTTTTTCCGACATGAAATTGTTGATCGATCAAAATCTGATGAACAGCAAACTTCTTCATAAACTTCATCTAAAAATTTGCAAACTATTTGCAAACCACTACCTTCTCGTATAATTGAGATTTATGGCACTAAATTTTAAATTCGGAGATGTTTTTAAGAAATCATCTGTAATCGCTTGATTGATTCAATAGAGGTATGGGTAATTAGAGTTTTCTTGCACATCATACATGCCTAAGATATTACTGAAAGAAAATTGGACCTATCTCGTATTGTTCACAAAATATAAAACTGTATGCCAAAGTAGGCAAAACATGTGAGCCTTATTCAGCCGTGTATCTCACCACGACCAAACCGAAAATATGGCAATTAAAGTACAGAAATTTGATTGCACATAGATGGGACATTGTATGTAATAAAATGGTTACCTGGCCGGCATTTTGACCCTACCTGCCAGATCGATGTTTCACTAAAACGACCGAAAAATTCTGATTTTTTTTTTTTTTTTTTTACAGCATTTCTGCCTTCTTCTTTGTTCAAATCTAGTATAAACATAGAATTTTTGGTGTTTGCGTGAGAATCACTGCGATTGTTGACAAGTTGGCGCCTGATCCGAAAGCAACGATGAAGTAGTGAAGCGCCCGGTGGAACATCTCGAACCGCACTCAACTTCTACTCCTATTATAAATTCACATACACTCGTCCAAAATATTAAAACGCTCCGCTGGTAAACAGCAGAACATGGAGCGAGAGAGCATCCGCAAACGAGAGAAGCAGACAGTAAGCACACCACAGGTAGTACTGAGAGTGGAACGTAGTATTTTAAATTTGTAATACCCGCTTCTGCGTATGACGTTCACCAGGCAAGAGTACATACAAACAAATCAGAAATATTCCATATGGCAACAATTCTTTGTGCTACAATAAGCATCGTAGGCTTGTGTTGACAACTTCTTCCGATATAATGTACTTTCAATATGTATTATTGTAGAACATGAATAATATTTATTAATTTGTAGTATTAATTTGTAGTTCATTATGCATTCCTCCTCCCACTCTCCCTGCTATAAACATAGGTAAATATGGCACTTTGAGTACTTTAAAGTTTCTGCCTAAGTTGCAAAATCTCTCAGAGTATTTGATAATCGATAAGACGAAGAGGACGACCAACGAACAACAAGGAGCGACTTATTTGGAAAAACGAAAAACTGAGTGAAGCAAGGAGCAACAACTGGAACGTCGTGCACATCAGAGCTTTCAACTGACCTTCCTTAAATCCTCAATCGAGGATGAAGACCCAATTGAACTCTTGATAAATGTGTTCGAACTGTAACTTGACAATAGTCATATTCAGGGGGATCTTTTTTGTAGCCACACCTCCTATTAATCAAACGCATTTATTGGCAACACATCCGTCCGAAACTTTATTTATGTTAAATTCAGTCTTATTTCGGGCATTGCTGACATTTTTTAAAAAAGTCCTCGCGTTAACTCATCAATCCTCACCTGTTTGGGAAAATGCTCCAAATTCTCAATAATAATAAAAAAGAGATTTATTATGAAATGTCTCGGAAAAATCGTACATCAGTCAAAACGAAATCTTATTGTATTATCTTGTATGTTTATTTCGGGCTAGTACTGCCGAGATATTGCAGATCTCTAGTGCAAGTCCAAAAATTGTTCACACACATTGTGTGTGTTATAAAATGAATGAGGGTTGCCCAAGCTGACTGGCAAGGATTCTCCAAACTGGGAGGGAGAGGAGCGGGGAGACTTTCGACTGCCCGTCACGAGGCACAGAATGTATGTTGGAGGAACAGGAAATAAAGTCGTTGCAATTGAATAAATATTTTTTTATTCTCTTTACATTCTTAATCCAGGGCAGACAACAATCGGGAGTGGGGCACCCGGGCGAGAAATCATTTTGTTTTGAGCTGACTTTACGATACTCTTTTCGATCCGTGTTTTTTTTGTATAATAAGAAAACAGGCGACAGATGAGCTCTGTACATTCTTGTACTACAACCATCAAAGACACTTCCAATTGGCTAATTAACGAGCGAAGACAAGGAAACATATTTACATCAATAGCCCCAAAAATCAATCGATACGATCGTTCGACGATGGAAACGGTTGGAAAGGGGCGTGGCCTGAGATTGGGAGGGGCAAGGGGTGGAGCTATTTCTGCCAGTTCTGTGCGCGTTTCACAGCGTCCTTCCATCTCGTCATCTCAACTTCTCTCACAAGACTGTCTCCCTTTGGCTCGAAACGGGCGAACTGAAAGCAATGGGCGGCGTTAGGGGCGGGGCTTGGCTGGGCCGCAAAAGGGGCGGAGTCAGTCGTACCTTTGTCTGTCGACTGCCGAAATCGGCGACCGAGATGAGTCGGGCTCCGATTGCTGCCGCAATCGCTGCTCCCCACGCGGAGATTTCAGTGTTGCGGGGAGTCTGAAAGAGGGAATTATGTTATTTTATATATATATATAACTTATATAAAAAGAGCGAAACAGTACCAGGTTCCACCCTTTTCTGTAGAATGTTAGATAGTGTTAATGAGTTTGACATCATTGAAGCTCAAGAATCAAAAATGCCCTGTCCAGTAATCCATATGTGAAATAGTTGAAACCTCAATCTTTCTGCCGGCGATTTCCGCCTGAAGTTCGTTGAAGAGAGTGTTGGCCGTCATTCCACCGTCAGCCTGCGATATTGATTAGTTAATAATTATTGATTAGATAATGATGACGTCATCTGAGGTTGCCTAGTGATGATGCAATCCTCCCTCAGCTCACCTTTAGTGTCTTTATCTTTGTCGAATTCTCCATGTCATGCTCAATCGCTTCGATCATCTCAGTGCATTGGAAAGCGACCGCACGAAGAGCCGCGAGACAAATGTGAGCCTGAATTGAAGGGAAATTGAAGGATTACGGTATCGAGGAGAAGGTTACGGTACGATGTACATTCTGTATCAAGGGGCTCTGATTGCGAGAAAGAAACAAAAGTAGGATTAAAATTGCATTTTTCAGTAATTTCAAGGGGGATAATTGATCGAAATAATATTAGTGAAACACATACAATCGTGGTGCATTGAGTGAGGCCAACGATGACTCCGCGCGCAGTCGGATCCCATTGAGGAGTGTACAGACCTGAAATAAGAGTACTGTTACTATTGATTAATATCGATCCGCGTCTTTGTTTTTACTCCATTGTTTTAAGTTACTGGGATTGGACAGGTGAATTAATGCATCATGGTTTACTTTTATTCGTGCAGGATTGCAGAATGCACTGACACACTACATTTTATTCAGTACACGGTGACATATATTAAGTGTTTTAATAAAAAAAGTAATAATTAAGTTAATATTAATTGTAATTATTAAATAAAAGAAGCAACAAACCAGTGAAGCAGGGCACGAAGAATACACCGTCAGTGTCCTCCACCGTGCGACAGAGTCCCTCCATCTCAGACGCCTCCTGCAACGAACCTCAGGGTTACTGTATCCGATAAAGAATACGATAATGGCAGAGTGAATATCATACATTTTCGCCCGGTCGAGATCTCTCATTTTCACACACTCTCTCGCCTAGCATAAACACGTCAGATATTTCATAAACACGTCAGATTTCTATCGAAAATTCGATAAAACAGGTCAGATAGGGGACAATTCTTACTAAACTCGACATTCTGCGCATTCCTAGATGGGTCTCGAGTCTCTAAACTGCCTAGTTCAAAAAAGTGTAAACCGAGAATCTCGGCCAACGAAAATGTATGGTGAATATCGATCGCGCTAATCCTACCTTGATGAACTTGAAGTTGTCTCTGAGAAATCGGACTACATTTCCACCGATTGATCCCGATCCCTCGAGGGCGAAACACATTGGAGACTCAGATCCTAGCTGGAAAATATTAATCGCTGTGAGATACGGTAATCAAGATCGATAACTGGATATGGTAGTTGAATTGGGAGAGCGAATTGGGAGTAATGTATCGATGAAAAGGTACTACAGTATACCTGGAAGGCTACGGTAGTGAGGAGTCCATTCTTGCTCAGAATCGCCTTTTCTCCCGTGTTGCACAGCATGAAAGTACCCGTGCCGTAAGTCGTCTTAGCCTGTATAAAACATATTTTGATCTTATCTCAATCACTATGATAAAATCGAAAATTTATATACTTCTAAAGATCATCCCAATCGGATATATGTTTCACCGGAACATTATAATATAGTGGTATTTTGAATTCCAATAGTTCCCTACCTCTTGAGCAAAAATACTCCCTCACTTTGAAACAAAAAAGTATCGGAACATTATGATATTTGTATATTTTTACATTATTTTTTTACATTATGTTATTATGTTATTATGTTTACATTATGTTGTACATTATTTTTTTACATTTGTACATAATGATATGCATATTTTAATTAATTATCTTATAATTAAATCATCCGTACATCTCCCAGACTCCAGCATCCATGTCCAACTAAAGCAGCTTGTTGATCTCCCAGACAACCAGAGATGGGAGTTCCCTCGAGAGGACCTCCAATTATGACCATTTCTTTCATAAAATGAAGCAGAGTTGGGCAACTATTTTTGAAAGTAACTTTAGTTTTTATTAGTAAAATGCTAATAATATCATAATAACTGCGTACCCTCGATGAAATTTCCGTAGATTTCTGCTGATGATCGAATATCAGGCAGAATTTCCATCGGAATCTTGAAGAAAGTGCACAGTTCGGTGGACCACTTTCGAGCGGCTGAAAAAGGTCAAAGATCAATTCATATTTATTTCAAAACGCATAAACTAGCAATGGCTGCAGGTAGATCGTTGGGGGGGGGGGTCAGAGATTTACTGTCGCTGGCACAAATATTTTCTGCTAGCCTACCATCTGAGCCACTGATCAACGATCAAATTCCGTTCTCACACAAGTCGAATAGGAGTGTTCTGGACGCATTTGTGACGTCGGTGCAGTGAACTCCCGTCAGTTTCCACATCAACCACGAATCGACAGTGCCGAACATAAGAGAACCTGAGGAGATTGCGTTATTAGGTTATTTAACTAAAACACTGATTTGTAATGTGATTTTCTCCTTTTTTAAACTGTGTTCTAATATTCAGCTGATAATCCTTTCAAATTCGTGTGCAGTACGCGTGGTCACGCAATTTTCCGGATTTCTCACTTCCTTTCAGTTCCCTTAGTTGTGATAAAATAGGTGAAAGTGCGCAGATCGATTGATAAGAAAGGCGAATATCGGCTGCTCGGAAGTGTGAAAGAGCGATATCAAATGTTGAGCGAACAAATGTTTTGCGTACAAAGTTATTACAGTTTTGGTACATATTCTAGTTACTAATCGTCGATGTTTCAATACTATGTTCGATGCCAAACAACAATTTATTTTCGTCACAGGTACCAAGAGAAACATTACCTTCCTTGCCATTTCAGCAATTCCTATACCCGATCAAACATATACAAAATAATAATCATTCCGGTTGAAATCAATTATTTGAAGATTTAAAAAAAAACTTAATTTTGCATCTGTCCAACTCTTACCGTACCTCTCTCACGACTCTCCCTCACAGCGGGCACATTGTCCAACAACCAGCGAAGCTTGAGCGCCGAGAAGTAGGGATGGATGGGAAGTCCGGCGAGAGACTTGAACGAGTCCTTGCTCCTGCAACGAACGACTACCGTAATCGCGCATACTACAGTAACGGCTCTACCATGCATCGAGGACTGGTTTTTTACAATGGGATTTGTGTCACCTCACCCCCGTTATGACTTTCATGCATGCAAAACACGGGGGATTGAGATTTGAAAAATGTTAAGATGTGCGAGTGAGATCTACTTTGTCTCAGTGCGATCGATGTACTCTTGAGCGAGTTGAGAAGTTCGAGTGTCCAGCCAAACGATGGCATTGCAGAGAGGATGGCCAGAGTCGCGATCCCACACTACCGTAGTCTCTGCAAAATTGGCACATCATCCCATAATATGTGAACTTGTTGCGTCTACTTGTACAAAACGATAAAAACGATAGAAGACGTCACTGGTCACGCCAGCACTACTCAACTGACCTCTCTGGTTGGCGATTCCGACAGATTGAATTTCGGAAGGAGAAATGCCGAAATTCTTGAGCTTCTCGCACGTTTTCTCAATGCACTCAAGGACGGTGTTGATGAGCTCATTCGGGTCCATTTCCACCCATCCTGGATGAGGAAAGAGTTGACGCACTTCGATCTGAAAAAGGGCGATTGCATCATCACTAGGCAAGAGATTGTCTGCAGATCCACTGGGTCAAAGTTTTGCCAAACTTTGCCCCGCTGTTCAGACGCGCTTTTTAGTGTATCGTGAACTACGATAAATTACTACCGCTCCTCTATTTTTATCAAAAATTGGGGCGTACTCTGGGCCTCATTCGTTTCCTCGGCGAACAACGCCAACTGACTTTTTACTACCAACTAACTTCTGAGTCGACGTCAACCATCACTCATGTGTTATTGACTAAGAGGAAGAGATTATGACGTGATTGAATTTCACCGAATATCCACCCAGGATACCCTTACAAAACGCATTTTCCAATTCACCTTTCACGACCTAAATACGCTTTTTATTTTTTTTACGATAATTGGCCTATGCGTCTTAAATTCTGTATCAGTGACCTAAAATGTTCCGTTGGTTTAGTGCAAATGACGTAATTATCAACGAATTAGTCACAAGTGTGTCCGCAATTCGTATGAAGTGTCAACACCCCTGCAGAAATGCCTATTGACCACGTGGTGCGGCTTTCACTCTTTCCCGCTGTGTAATGGGATTAGGGAGCGGGGGGATCTGAGAGAGTCCAGACAGCGAGAGGGTTTCAAGCTTTGCTGCACACGCTGGCACGAAGTACGCTGCGCACTTAGCCATTGGAATTGGACTGACTATGAGTGCGAAGGTCAAAGATCAGAGATCAAGTATGTGACTATGTGGAGCATGAGCTTAAAACGCGGTAAACATCAGGTGTCAAAGGAAAAGAGCTCATAAGTCAGCCAAACAATAATAACCTGACAGCAGTGTTTGTCTTACCATGAGAGACCTACGGCCAAATATTTAGTGAAACCCTACGTTAGCTAGTCAATAGAAGAGATGAGTTCAAATATTAGGTCTAACTGCAAGCGAAAGTCTATATTTCTTAGTTAAGAATTGAGAATAGCTAAGTAAAAATGCCTAAAAGTGGTTGCCAGTGTTTAGGTCTTGAGGTCTAGACAACAAAAGATCAGCCTATAAACTAAAGATCGGCATTATTGCTGTGTTTGGTACCAGCCTCTCATTCTACGGATAGAGATTTCTGGTCTACCCACTCATTCGAGGTTGGCTTGTCCCAAACACTGCAGTCGTGTCCAAAGATCAACCATTCGTACCTGATGGCTTGCCACGAGATCTCCGTTGTCCTCAAAAACGAGAAAGCGTGAGCTGCTCGTCCCTTGATCGATGGCTCCGATCAGCATTGTTTATCTGAAAAAACGCAATATTTTAGATGAAAACAACACGAAAAACAACAATTTTGTGAGAAAACAATCAAAATCACCACGATACCGCTCGGCGGCGCGCGGCATCGGCAGAATGAGTGCGAATTGAGTGCGGCAGGGAAATGAGGGGAAAACAAGGGGAGTATCGAAGACTGATTTTTCAAATGGCGGTCAGGTGATGGAGCAAAGCGTGAAAAAGAGAGTGCTTTGACGGGTTCGGCATGAAACATGAAAGGAAAGGCGTAAAGAGTTGATAAGCTGTGAGTGATAACAGCATTGATGGGTGCATAGATCGGACCATAATAGAGAGTCGGACGAGGATGATCCCAATCTCCATAAAGGGGCCATAAAGGGGCTTTCATGCTCATGGCCATATTCTGGAAATTTGCATTTGATAATAGAGGATAATGGATAAGGTTGGCTGGACAAGACTGATAAACATCAGAGAAATACCGGCGATTCATCGCTAAACTGTATAACAATAGCGAATCTGCAAGTTTTGCAATGCACTGGACATTCCTAGGAAGGCAATTTCTTATATACTTGTTGAGAGGGAGGAAACTAGAAGATATCGTAGAGAGCGAGCAGATCATAAAATGCGCGAGATATCAACAGTGAGGTGCGGTGTACTCTGCCCCCACCCAGCCATGGGTACGAAGTATACACCGCCAGCACGTTGCTAGTGCCGGGTTTATGGTCGGTCCAAGGTCACCCACCAGCATGGTGTTGATGTGACTAATAAACGAACGAAGTGAGAGTCGATCTTTAAATTCGCTAAACGAAGCAGTGGAAGCGTCCGCATGGAGCTGTGATAATGGCGCGTCTTATCGCCCGCGTGAAACCCAAAACCAGCTGGGGCATGGAAAATAGCGAGAAAAACGGCGGGTACCGCCCAGAGACAGGCGGCCGTCGGAGAATGAGTGAGTTCCCTAGTCCCGCCCCTTGGCCCCGATGGTTCCTGAGAGCAACCGAAGATCAAACCATTAAAGTGTTGTGACCACGAGGGTCAATAAAGACGGAGGGGGTATCCCCCATATGATCGGTTCCCCCCATATGATCGGTTCCCCCCATAGACACTCATTCATGGTGACCTGTTTGGGCGGAGTGTCTCTAAAAATCATGAGATATCAGGTAGGCAAAAACATTTTGCCCCGCTGCAAACAGATAGTCAGCTCGTCAAAGAGGTTGAATCACATTGAAAGAATCGGCGAACATTCACCGATGTGGCCAATTCACACACTCTCCCCGGTTAGATAGTGTGTGCGAGAGAGCAAACGAAATGGAGAGAAGCCGGCAGCACCGGAAATAAATAACACCCATTTATAATAGGTAAAAATACGGAGTTGTAAACACTAATGCCGATTTTTATATAACTTTCTACTGCTTTGTTTTGTGAGATGAAAGAACGGATGAACTTTTGTCGATATTTCTCAGCCTCAAGAGCAGGTTTAGGACTACTGAAATTCGGCGATAATATATGCAATTTGTGCCAGAATTGTGAAAATATGCGGGAAATTCAATACTGAAGGGAAGTCGTGGTTTTTCTTTCTGCAGCGCACGTCACTCCACAATCCGATTGAATTTCAGAAGAAAATAAGAAAGAGTCTCCTCTTTTCACACACTATCTCGCTGCGGACCCTTTCCGGAGGCTTGGAGTCGTCTGTGGGTGCAGGAGCTAAGCTCTCAACGACCATCAAAATGCCACGGGTGCATTTTTCACTAAGAAGTGCACAAAATATGTGTAAGAGCGGGCAGCGAGTGGTGGTCAAAACAAAGAGTAGAAAAGAGAGGAAATACGAACAAAATATCAGTGCGAGTTTTGCTGATAAGAATAAGAGTGAGTGGTGTCAATTTAAGAAGATTGCGATAGCTTTTGGGCACAGCAAACATCGATTACACGGTGAAACCGACTTTCTTAGCTTACTTCCTTTCTTTTAAAGCTAGAAATGTAGATTCAGAACTTATACTAACAATAAATTTGACTACAAAATATTTCAATAGTTCTTAATCAACAATATTTTTAAAAAGTACACCCACAAAACGCGCCGTGAACTTTAGAGAGAAAACGCAGCGATTGCACGCAGAATGTGATTGATTCTCATTTCCTGACATTTCTTTCCTCTCCCCTCTTCTTTCTCTATTTCTGCTCTCTAAACCCACGTGCGCCGGGTCGTTTACACTCCAGCTTTCTTCCCCCCCCTTTGATTCTAGCTGATTGCGATGTTTTACACTCGAGAAAAAGTCGAGCACCGGGATTCTATGATTAGAAGCGGCAGCCAGTCATTTGAAGTGCTATGAGCTCGATCCCCACCGATGCCAACCAAGCCTTCGATCCATCGGGTGTTAAATTGGTAGCAAATACGGCATTTTTAATGGGTCACAAATTGGAGCCTAATGAGTAATATTCGAAGCCCTGAAAGTTTAAATACAGTGAAAACACACGATTTATTGCAGAAACAGCAAATGCCAACGGGATCTAACATTAAGCATGGATATCAGTAAATCAGGGAGCAGGATATGAGATCGCGAAGGGAGAGAAAACATAAAAAAAATATCGATGGGCGCGAGAAGAAATCACAGGAATACAGAAGATGGTGCCAATGCTCACAGGGAAATAGGCGTGTGAACCAACACTTTTAGACTCGAAAGCGATTTTAAAATAGCTTAGACAAATGAATTCTTCGACTTATTTCCCTGTGAGTACTGACACTCTGGTGAGGGCAGGGGAGGGGAGGAGGCGTAATGTCTATAGTGTCTCTACCGACTGTCGAGGAGGATCCAAGCGGCGCCCCTCGTAAATGTGAGCGTGAGAAGAAGGAAGAGGAGTGATAAGAATGAAGAGAACGCTAGGGAGAGTACCAGCGTACCCGGATGAGAGAGCGTGGGAACCGAGGAGGTGCAGACAGGGAGAGGGGTGGGGTTGATGGGGACAGGGAAAACTGTCGACTTACGAGAACTGACCAATCATTGTAAAGCAGTGCGATTGTGTGACAATATAGGCGAAAATGGAGGAGTAGATACTATTTACACTCTCATCCTACTTATTTTTCAAAGTTTCTGAGAGAAAATGAGTCAATTGTTGGAATGGCACAGTTGAATGGGCAGTAGTATCGTTAGATCGAATAACGGGTTTCGCAAAAACAATTCAATATTCGCGAATTACCTTCTTTATTCGTGAATAGCATTATTCGATCTAACACCACTACTGGACAGGATTGCTAACAGTCAAATAATATTCATGGCTGAGATTGAGAGTGCTGGAAATCAGTGAGATTGAAGACAACGTAGTGAAAAATAATAAATGAGAAACAGATTTGAACAATCACAAGGGCGCAAATATGAGAATTGAGACTCGTCGGTTGTATGATTGGCGGGTCGAGATTTGAGCCTGGAAGTGTGGTGCCTAGCAGGAGGAGGACACGTTGGGAATCACAGGGATTACTGTAGTTTGGGTACTGTAGGGGTATACTGTATCTTTTGGGGGTACGGTAGATCATCAGACTTCGTCTGACGTGCACAGCGTGTAGCCGTTGGCGATGACGACGGCGCGCGATTTGGCGTCCTTTCCGTTTGTAGTCGCGTCTGGAATACGGTAGGTTACGGAAAGAATTTTGTCACCAAAATTTCACTACTTCTAACTACAGAGATTCTTTCTGTATTATCGTAACCGTAGTTCGTATTACTCCGGACTACGGTAGTCGAGCGGCTTACTGTAGTATCGTTACCGTACTGTGGATTACGGTGGGGATACGGTAGGCGGATAATATCGATTGGTTCTCACCGAGTGGCTCGTTGTCGTTCTCCTCCGTGGTTCTGACAGCGTCGACAGCCGATGCGAGATCAGTGCCGATGAATCGACGAGCGATCGTGAGAGCAATCGAATCCAACTCGGACGCCGCGCCTTTCGGTGCACCGCCAGTGCTGCAAAGAGTACGGTAGGTCAAATTTTAGATAGGATTTCGTAATTTTCTGAGGTTTTGCGACGTGTTTCGGGGTGCTGAACCACTACCGTATTCGTGTTGCATTTTTAGTCTGTATTTTGATAACTCTTCGTATCTACAGGTTTATCGAGAAACTACGTTCAGTTCAGCCTATAACGCAGCAGTGAAACACATAAGTTCCCTGTTTTTATCTTCCAGTCGGTGTAGTTTAGATGGCCGAAATTTTAAATGACTAAAAAGATTTCTTCTTAAGCGCTTGCCACGCCGGTCATTATTAAAAAAACAGTAGAATATATATAACTAAGCGAAGCGGATTGAAGCGAATGGGAACGAAAACATGCGTCAGTTCAAGCTTTTCAGACAGGTAAGAAACACATTAGCGATTTGTTTTCTTCTCCAGTTATCACCGAAATGCATTGCAAGATACGGTCATTATCATTTTCAGAATAAAATGAATGTAATCAGAACTCTTGTGCTAGAGGGACGATAGCCAAAACGTTTACACAAGTGTAGCTTTCGTAAAATCATCAAATGGAGCTAAATGTTTTTGCATTCCGATCAGTGTTGTATTTAGTGTACACATCGTAGCATACGTGCGTTTCTCTGATCCTGACAAATCCAGTTTTCCGCCTCCCCTTATCATTCCAATCAACTCATGTGCATTTCCCACCGCCTATCACATGTGTCGGGCTGTTGATCGTTATCTCTGTCAGTTTTACAGAGATTTCGTCGTGAGTGCAGAATACAACACTCATTACACTGCTCCGAGAGTAGACCAATTTTTGCCTGTTTACGAATTCGCACACTACTAAATGATGTGAATCTTCTAAAGGTGATAAATCTAGCCTTATCAAACAAATGTACTCACATATGTCTATTCTTTTACAAATCCACTTCCGTGATTCATCAAAATCGGCATAAATTCCTCACGGACTGATCTGTGTAATGCAGTAATGTCACTACTGCGACCCTACCGTATCCCTCTTGTTTTTGTTCGAGATGACGGGAGAAATATTACACGTCAACTGTTTGGTTGTGCCACATTTCTCCTTTGATCCGGTAGTAATCTTTTGGCGGTCGCGGAAAGTCGAGGAAAGGAAAGGAAGTCGATGAGTGAGAATTACACGCACTTTGTATCGATCTTTGAAGATTGGTTACGTGTCAAGGGGGGAAAGTGCCCTCAACGAGTGATAACCAGTCGCCCGCTGATCCGGTCTATTTCCATAGAATTGCGGCCAAAGTACACGATAAGACTACGATACGCCCAGGAAATCTCGTATTTTCATCGATTACATAGTGATGACGCAATAAAGAAAACAAACCTATTGCTCTGCTTTCGGAATCCCTTCCTGTTGTAGGAGCTCATGCCGCACAGGAAGGCGATCACCTCGTTTCTGAAAATAGTCAGTTATTGATAACCTGTGGTCGTGCGCCTACCGTATCTCCTCGTTGCAGGTGACGTATACGATAAGTCGCGTGGCGCACACGAATATGTACAAGACGGAAGTGAAGTCGGTGGTGAATTCGTAGGCCTCAATTAGTATTAATTATTATTTAATTAATTATTTATAATTAGCATCAAACTCTAAAAGTGAAAGGGCATTTTGGATATTTTATTCGTTCTCTGCTTCGGGAAATTGAGCCGTGTCCAATTAGTGAAACTCTTATTTTCTCGAATTTCGCATTTGTTTTGGCTCATTTTCAACTTATTGGCTTGATATAGACTAATTGTAAGGATGGCTTTTAAATACATTTTCAAAAAAAATCAAACAACAAGTGGAAACGATTGCAATAGTTTTTCAGTAACTTTAAAAATTTGTGAAACATATCGTATTTGGAAAATGTCTCTGATTGGCACATTCTAGTTTTGGAAATGAATGTCTCATGCCTCCTCTTCACTCGGTTCTTATGAGCCAGAGGGGATCAACATACAAGTGGAAACTTAATCAATAATTCATTTTTTTTCTGGAAATTTCCCCCTTGTTGAAGTGTCTCAAATGCGTGGGAACTCGCATAGTACTGGCAACAGTTTCGAAAAGGAAGAAGGAGTAAACATTCGGAAAACTCTCAAAATGCACGAAGGCAGCATCGAAAACACCGGAATTGTTGGCGCCGGTTATTTTGAGTTTCACACCAACTTTAACCGACAATGCAACTGAGTGATGCACTATTTCCCAGATAATATTTCGATATAGATTTTTTAAAATGTCAACTTCGGTGTACGCATCACACCCTGCCCGAGATTTTTTTCATTTCGGATCGCGCCCTCTCATTTTCACGAACTCCCTCGCACATGACCCCTTTCAGGAGGTTTGGAATCTTTTCCTCACCGGATAATTCGTTTCGTTCGTCAGCCATCCATAATCGACGTACTCGGCGATCGTAATCGCAACGTTCAACGCGTTCGATATGAGATACGAGCACACAATAAGCACCGTAAGTCGAGTGGCGCTGCGCACTTTGAGCTGCAAAATGTGAATTGATGCGCAGTTCGCCGCTATCCGCAGGAAGTCTGAGACATTAGGGAGGGAGAACAGTGATGGAAACCAATCCCGAAATGGAGAGTGTTTATTGGGCGAATGTCGTCTCTCCAGTTTACACGCTCTCTCGCTCTTCAGACGAAGCGAGAGAGCTCGTAAAATGTAAAGAGCAGTTAGAGCTATGGTCGGGGGTGGTAGTGTGCAGTGTGGTGTGGGGGAAGACGACGATTCGGAAACGGCGTCCGTGGACATCACACAACGGAAATTATGATTACACCATAGTGAAAGTACGAGAGTGGTACGATTTCGCTAACAGGGGGTAAGGGTTAGCACAGTGAGGGAAGGTTAGGAAGGGGGCAGTCTAGATAGTGTCTCTGACTGATATTCATCATGATATTATGTTAGACTGGCTGTGGTGTTGTACCATCAACGATAGACTACTGTGGGGATACTATAATAGGTGTACTGTAGCCGGCGACTCACCATCATGTCGGTCATGGTCATGTCCTGGAGAACGTACAGTAATTTCAAAGCGTATTATATAATCACACTAGGACATATTCTATTAGCGTAGTTTGAATTGGTTATGAATAAGAGGAGTTGAAAGCTTTCAAAAATTTTTTGTGAGAGTTCTATCCACTTCACTCGCCTCACATGGCTTCCATCCTCCAAAAGTCGTCAGGGGCGAGATGGTGTGTGAAAATAAAAGATTCTCTCATGTTTTCACAGTATCTCGCTCCTGACCCCTTTCCGGAGGCTCGGCCGGGCTGTGGAATTGCTCTCCCTTCGAACAGAACACACTGGACATTTGTGTGAGCAAGAAGCAGTGATTAGGTGGGATAGCGAGAGAAGCTTGTGTTGATGTGGAGTGGATGTGATTTAGGGTAGAAAGATCAAAGATCAAAGGGGGCGGAGCCCGTCGTACCTTGTGTCGCGAGGTCGCGAACCGGAACATGGCTGCGGCACGCTGCTGTCGTCTCAGAGTGAGCACGATTAGGATGTTGAGAATGATGAGATAGAAGAAGGGAATCAACACCTGCACAAATTATTTATACTTCACAAAATAACGACAAAAAATAGCAAGATACTTTTTTTGTAGGAGAGTTTGTGACAGGTGTGTCTACGTTGCACTCGAAAAAAATGTCACACTCGGGGCATTTGCGTTTCACCGCTGCTACGAAGTTGCAGGACTTCAAAAAGATTTGATTTCTGTGACTGGCATACCGATAAGGGTGAAACAAATAAATATAAAACATTTTGACCGTAAATATGTTGCGGACGTAGAACTTGACCACTTTGCTGTAGATGAGATTCTCAGAGAGGGCGGTGAGGGAGAGCTCCCGCTCCATTAGAGTGCCTTGGCACGGCTCGTTAGGAAGCATCTGAAAATGGATTAATTGGATCCTGTTATCTCGAAATAATATTTTTTGTTTATAGCCATGTTTGTCGAGGGGAACTATTTAGTTTTTGAATTCCAGGAATACCTCACCGAACTTGCCAATTGGTGTTCCAATTTACCCGCAAATTGATGTTCCAGGACAAACGGACTTTTTATCTCTTCCACTACTAATCGACCTCCCTTCTCCCCTCTAAAAGAATCATTCTATTTTCGTTTCCCTCCATCATTTCTCTTCCGCGTTCAGTCATCTAATCGCTTTTTAGGTCGTGGTGCCAAACAAGCTTTAGTCCGATGCCTAAGATGAACGAAAAAACAGCTCGATTTCGGCAACTCTACCGTCTATGATCGGGCATTGCAAATTGGATCTGGGCCTAGAGAGAAATAGAGGCGGAAGGAATGGGCAAGTCTGGGTGTAGTCCCTGGGGAGCTATTCGAGACACCTTTGAAAGTTATGCCCAGCGCATAATCGAATGGGTTTGCTCCATTTCAGAGCACCTCAAGTTCTCGCAAGAACTACAAAGAGTTTTAAAGTGCTCCCGGATCTCTTCCTTTCACGCACTCCCTACGTTTCTCTGTGGGCGAGAGAGTGTAGGGAAAGAGAGAAACTCCAAGAAAAAAGGGTTAGTTTACCCAAATCCCTCGTGATCCAATCCCGGCGAATGAGGGGCATGCATTATTCGGCTTTCTCAGAGAAAGAGATGGGCTAAAAAATATGACGGGAGAGTAGTAGAAGACGGGGCCCATTAAGCATAATGAGAAGACTAATGGGTAATGAGACGGAGGATCTCGGGGATATGCACACAGACTACATAGCGTTGTTAGATCGAGTACTCCTATTCGTCATTTTCGTGGGCACCTTTGTTATTCTCAATTAGAATTATTCGATGTAACAACGCTAACACAGACACATGGCCTGCCTCCGAGAGGAATCGCTGATTTCCCCCTTGTTTGGCAAAAGTTTGCGAGAATATCGTAGTGAAATATGAGATACATGAAGCGTTTGCAGCAGTGGAAAGTTGTCTTTCTGCTCAAGGAATTGCGCATTTAGGAAAGATCCGGAATCTGGGCGACCCGTACATCCATCATGTATAAAACCAAAAACAGGAAATATTGGCTAGACTTTAGGCCTGCTGAAACCCCCATCCATCTAAAATTCAGCATGAGTTTTCAAAGTTTCGTCATAATTGAGTTTCAGAATGCCCGGAAAAGACAGGCAAAGAGGGATAAAATAATCGAGGGTCAGATACCGTACAAAAAGAATAGCAAACTCTTTCGGCCAGACTCTGTTGAGTGCAAAAATTACGCTGCACTAGAAATAACTCTTGAGAGCCTCTCTGGGGCTACGTTTCTGCTGGAGCTACGGTAACCGTTCTCACGCAGCTTCAAACTCTCTTTTGGCGCATATGATGAGAGTTTCCGGGAAGTTTTGGTCCGGTGTGCGTTTGGGTTTGGGCCCCGTGAGAAAGCGAGCGGTGGAAGTGCTACCGGGAAAGGAAGCTTTCCATCGTTTTCTCTGTCGCCTAACTGGAAAATACGGAGAACTGACCAGCGTCAAACTTATCTGATACTCATTTAACTTTTTTTGCATTCTGTGAGGGTTGGATTTAAACTGTGCTAAAGTCTTTTCGACTACCACCGCTACTAGTAAATTAGTGAGAAGTTACTCTGGAATCATCTAAAGCATTACCTTTTAGCTAATCGATTATTCTTTAGAAGTTCTTTGCTTGTATTCGCACCGCGGGTGTATCAAAGAAACAAATAAAACTGACCACAAACTCCCAGAACATGAATCCCTTCAGTAGGCAAGCGAAGACGAATGCGATAAACGCCAGCAGTCCTCGATGACTGCGAAACCACCGTAGTCGCTCCGACTTTTCCGTGATCATATACCTGAAATACCGTAATCCTCCTGCGAAAATCGATAATCGCTGAAGGAAATCGATAATTCACAAGTGTAATCGATAATCACGCACCTCTCCACCGTAGCCAGGATGATGAGAAAGGTGGAGAAGGTCATGGACACGTTGCACAGCGTTAGCAGAGCCGGCATGTAGTTCCAGAACGTCCGATTTAGCCACACTTCCTGGAATTTTCAACTTCCGGTCATTTCCGGTGCCCTTTTCGGAAAGATTTGTCATGATTTGCATTAGTCGTAGTTTTCGCGGAGTTTGAGCATGAAAATTTCTTAGGAGCGCCAAATTGGCGGCTCTGTTTCTACTCAACATCTAATTGCTCTCACTCAGACTTTTCCCCTGCGCGAAACCTCAAATTTCCTCTTAGTCATGTGTGCGAGACAAGATCTCGGTTGAAAATTGCTGTCCTTTTAAATTGTAGACTTTGTTTTGCTTAAGGAGGAAGTGACAGTCGAAGTAAGCTGAAATACACTCAAAAATGATTGTAGAAGAATCCTCAAGTAACCAAAACGTTAATTATACGATGTATTTTTTGTGTTAGATCAAAGTAACATGAAAGAAGGACACTAAAAATTTTTTTTATACAGTATGAGGGCAAAACTGATAGATACAATCGGGTTGAAGTTTCCACTCAATAATTCGACCTACATATCTGCATTCAGTTCTTCACATGAACATCCCGTGCAAAACCAGCAAAAATACTCGAGAAACCGGAGAAAGTGTTGTGGGAATTGGAAGTGTCAGAGACGTTGCGGCGGCGCAGTGTAATGCGATACGGGACAGCAACCCCCGTGATTTCTGCCGCCGAAAGAGGTGTGGAGCTAGCCTGCTTTATCGCATTTCTCAGCGCAAACTCAAGGCTAATTTGGTTGGGAGAGACACTCAAAAGTTCAAAACTCCATATCCCGAGACGAGTAGTGTAATGTTAAAGTAATGTGCGATCTCATTTTCGAACCATGTGAACTCTCCTAATTACGAGAATTTGATACTTGCTAGCCAGTAGCATAAGAGAGACAAGAAGAACATTTTACGTCCTGTCTTGCAATGAAGTTTCTTTAAAATCAGATGTTCTGTTTCAATTCTCTCAGTCCCCACACAAAACATGTGAAATTGCGGAGTCTAATGGAGAGTGGGAGAGGACTGATCGAAAGCAGATTGAGCAGCACACATGATTCCAAAGCTACGGACATGGGTCAAGGTGAGAGAGCGTACAAATTAAGAGAGTCTACAAATTAAGAGAGTCCCTCTGTTTTACCCTCTTTCTCACTCTAAACTCGTATTCTGTAATGTTCACCAGAATGTGGTAAGCTTGACTAACAGTGATTCCCATTTGCGATTAGATGAATGGTGACAAAGCTCCAGGAAGGGGTCAGGTATACCTATAGGAGAAAGACCTTAGGAATTTACTAAATATCTCACTTGCCCCCTTTCTGTAGGTTCAGACGGTGGAAGAGTGATAAGGAATGGGGAGCTGCACCCAGAATGAATATACTTACTATTGAGTATATTCTATACTGAGATGTGACATCGAGTATATGATATACTCAATATTGAGTATATTCTCTCGTTTTCGTACGCTCTCTCGACGCGCGAATATACTAAATATTGAGTATATCATATACTCGGTGTCACATCTTAGTATATTCATTCTCTGTGTGTAGGTTTGCATCGCCGTGAATGGACTCTTGGCATTTTGATACGGCGCCACGCACAAATAAGTT
Organism: Pristionchus fissidentatus; assembly: GCA_036245785.1. Classification (NCBI taxonomy): domain Eukaryota; kingdom Metazoa; phylum Nematoda; class Chromadorea; order Rhabditida; family Neodiplogasteridae; genus Pristionchus; species Pristionchus fissidentatus. The sequence continues at coordinate 24,975,858 of BTSY01000002.1, forward strand.
TCACAAGTACTTGAAACGTTCATGAATTTTGAAGAAAACTATTGCATACAAGGCACAAATCACAAATTAAACAAAATGCTCCAGCTAACCCGAATGACGTCCTTGATAATTTCCATCGCAATCACGGGTCCGTACATCAATGAGAGGAAGGTGTCACTTAATTTGCATAATTAATTAATTTACAAATTAATATTGCATTATTCATTGATGTGTTAACCTGATGGCTAGCAAGGCGAAGAAGAAGAAGTGCGAGTGCTTGGAGCGAATCAGAACTATGGCGATCTGTAATTAATGTTAATCAATAATTTGCTAATTGGTACTTCCTCATTATGTCATTTGACTCAAGTAGACGTTGTTGAAGCAAATTATGCATCGCACAATTTCATTGGTAGTTGCATAGAGTGCGCGATATGTCCGAACTTTTGTCCGAATTTTGCTCTCTGATCTAGTGTTTCATTGTGCATCTAATTTGCGCGGTTTTAATTTGTTTGGTGTAGATCTCCTAACACTCTCTCACTTTTTGACCGCCGTAAAGTGTGCGAAATAAAGAAATCTGATCCAATTATTTACCCGAATTTCAAACTCTAGATACCAGCGTGGATCAATAAGTATTTTAACTGTATTTTGGTCGATGTAATCTATAATTATCATGCTAAAATAATTAATTAATTCACCAGTGAATTGCAGAATAGAGAGAGAACGGAGAGAGAAGTGCCTCCAACCGCCATGTACCATCTGAAACAATCGCATTGCCTTTGATTCCAGAGAGGGGTCAGGGTGAGAGAGCGTGCAAAAGTGAGAGAGTCCTTCCCGATTTTACACGCTCTCTCACTCCAAACCCCTTTCTGTAAGGATGACCGGCCTGTGGAATGATGTGATTACTTCATTCGGCGACCACCAAAACAATCTGTTGCTGCCCCCTTTCTCCCCGGTATTCAGAGAATCTTGAGATTCAGTCCCTGAGAAGATGCCTTCGCTTCTAAGCTGATGCGCTAAGCTAACTAGTTCGCCTAAAACAGTCTTCGAAAAAAGAAGAGAAAGAAGATACAGAGACTGTTTTGGCCATCCGGACTAGATCGAATTGCGCAAAGCTCCCTCTCGATTTCACTTCGCAGCGAAACGGCCTGCCACGATTGCTCACTGACTCACATCATTCCACATCAACACACAAGAAAGGGGTCAGGAGTAGGGATGGCAAAGGAAGAGTAAAATGAGGTGTTTTGACTCGCGCATTATCGCCAATTCTATGCAAATAAGAAGAGCGAGCTATTAATAATTGAGCTAGATCAATCGCAAATCTATCAGGGAACACTTTCTGGTATGCCATACTCCGATATTTTCACAACCCACCGAGTTATTCAAAAACTCTTCCGGAAGAGTGAGCGTTTTTCGCAAAATCATCTGATTTTCGTCAACATTTCAATAATACATTTCAAGATAATTCACTCTTGAAGTACACGTTAATCCTAACATGCCCGTGAATACATAAGTTTGTAATAGGATATCACATATATTTTCTATTCCGTAAAAATGCCGAAAAAGGGCTAAAAATCGACGAATTTGCGAAAAACGCTCACTCTTCCGGAAGAGTTTCTGAATAACTCGGTGGGTTGTGAAAATATCGGAGTATGGCATACCAGAAAGTGTTCCCAGATAGATTTGCGATTGATCTAGCTCAATTATTAATTGTTCGCTCTTCTCATTTGCATAGGATTAGCGATGATGCGCGAGTCAAAACACCCCATTTTACTCTTTGCCATCCCTAGTCAGGAGCGAGAGAGTTTGTTTGGAAAAAGTGGATGGTATATTTTTTGATATTCTTTCGTTTCTGACCCCTTTGTGAAGGGTTGAGAGTAACGCGTTTCTAGAAAGGTGTCTGCTTTTTTTATTTCGATGAAACTAGTTTCAAACACGTGAATGTCGCTGCGATTTAAGTTCCTCAATTGACGTCTTAGACGATCAGCAAAATGGACAAGAAGTTTCCAAGAAAAGTTCTCACGTTTTTGATATATAAAAAAAGCTAGTTCCGCATCAAAATCTCACGGGCACAATTATTTGCCGCATTCAATGCAACAAATAAACAACAATTTTCGAGAGACGAAACAATATCTCCCCCACAATCGGTCTTCTAATCAACTATTATACAATATATTCGTCCCTCATGCATAGATCGACAGTTTTCACATCAGGCAACCAATGCTGATATATGACAATACCACTGATCATTGTCAGATATCAGCTCCGCAGTAAAATTATCACCTGTGATCGCTGATGTTGGCTATGCTGCAGTCCGCAGGCGCCGCGGGTTCCGTCATTTCCATAATTAATTAATTAAATAATTATTAAATTATAATTAGTAAAATAGTATAAACGGAATGAGCGGAGACGCGCATGTGTGTGTGAAACAGAAGAGATCCGGGGATCTGAGATGGGTGGGGAGGGGTGAGGGAAGGAAATGGGCGGAGCTTGGAATTGGACCTCTCACTGAGAAAGAGGAGGAAGAAGGAGATGAGTGGATGAAGAAAGCTGTGTGAGAAGAGGATCCACTCGTATGGATAATGACACCAAGGGAAGTGATGACCAATGATTCTACGCCTACAGAAAGGGGTTAGTACGATAGTTTGTGCAAAAGTGAGAGAGTCCCTCTCGATTTCACGCACTATCTCACTCCAAAGCCCTTTCTGCACTGTAGATCGGCCTGTGGAATGAAGTGATGAGCAATAAATGCTGGGTAGAGATTAGAGGGCGGAATTTGGGTAAAAAATTGGATCTGATTTCAAAATTTCGCGTAAGCTCTCGTTCTGGAACCGTGTGAATTTTAAGGCGCATTTCTTTCTGGAGGTTTTACCGCGTGTGAGCACATAGATTCAAACTGACATAAAGTGCTCAGGATGTGCAACACTCTCTAACTCCTTGTATAGTTGATTAGCTTGAGAAGATAAAGAGTATTACTTATATACAAGCGATGATTCGTAAAAAATCGCAGAGAAACGTGACGATACGCTACGGCATACTACGATTTTTTCCGTCACTACAGTATTCGACAAAATTGGAAAGCAGGTTTGAATTGGATAAATCAAGCGCTTTCGTACAAAATTCAATGGAACCTAATAATATACAAAGTGGAGTTAACGAATCGTCAGTAACGATCTACTGAGCTTTGAACAAGTGTGATCAAACAAGTTCGTGATTACAGATCGGAAGATACTCGGGGAAAAGGGGGAAAACAGATGAAAGAGTTTCCCACACAGAGAAAGAGCGCAAACATAACGAGTTTCCTCACTAATAGACGAGAAAAAATTCACACATTCGTAGTAGCCCGGGAAACAAAGGTGCGCGTCAAAAAAGAGAAAGTCATCGTGAACATTTGGACTTGAGATATTGCCAATGATATTTGAATCATCAAATCACGGTAAGACAGTAAGACAGGTTACATAAATACGGAATAAGCACCTTTTCTGGGCTTCATGTCGGCGAAACATGAATTATTTTTGCGCGGGAGGAAACTACTATTCACAATGCGCAACTACATCATCCTGAGTATATTGGAGTGTAGAGAGTGCGTGAGAAGGAGTGTCTGAAGAGGTCCCATGCTTGAATATCGGGCGTATACTACTTGATATTGAGTAGAATCCGCGGGTTGCGAGAGTAAAAGTGTTGCGATGCAATCACATTTCCGCCCTCGTTTCATTTCACGCCGGCGCCGCCGCCAAAGTTCGAGGTGCCATTATCACATCGCGCCGAATCGAGGGAAACGGACAAATTCTTGGTTTGACTCGCAATTGGATCAAGTGTAGAAACGACGAAGAATTCGTTATATTCAAAATTGGGATCGATGGACGAGAGGGGTAATGTTGACATACAAAGCTTGGGAGCCATTGAGCAATAACTCGTTCAGGAATAGAAAACAGTGAATAAAGAGATGCTTGACAGTTCTGTACCGTTGAATCGTAGAACAGTGCAGCTACAAGGGTCTAACAGATTCCTGTTATTGCGAAAACGCGTGTGAAGCAGAGTAAAAGAGTGCGAACTTCTTCATAAAGAACAGTTTTTTTGAAGCGGCGCCGGGTTGTTTTCCTCTGCTTCACACTTACTCACACGAACTAACGAGAGGGATTCGACTAGAGCATCTTCAAATAGTGCCGACTGTTCTTCGCTTTTATTTACTCCTCCAAGTCTTTTTAAAGAAGTTTTCCTGGGAACCAAGTTTTTGGGACACAACATTTTCAGAAATTAGCTGGTTGCTTTTCGAAGTCTGTTAATGAACAGGTTGTGCTTTCCGCCGAAAATTTGCTCAAAATTTGGGGTAGTCACGAAAGTTTTCGGTCCCATTAATGAAAGGTATGGCGAGGGGTGCAATTGCCTGTCGCAGTACGGAAAATTATAGCAGATCGCTGCGTTGCACACTAAGGGCGTTCAATTCTTCGACGATTGCATAAGAGGCTAAAACGGTAAAACGGTTTTGGCCCCAACGTCAAGGTTTCTAGCGAGAACGTTTCTTTAGTTTGCGATCAGCGATTCTCCCAATGCGAGGATCGTAAGCGCAAATCTCCGGATAAACGAATCCTTGATGACGATCTTTGGCAAACTAAGTCTGTCAAAAGTCAAAGAACTCTCCCGACTAGTTCTCTTTTTTGTCTCACCGGTGCTCAATGAATACATAAACGTGTCGTCCTAAGAAAATACGGTCAGCTGAACTTTCCGACCACAACAGTGTCTGTTGTAGGCGGGATAGGCTACAATGTAAGGGAGAAGAGGAGAAAAATGTGGGAATGGAAAAGAGCGACGAGAGGAATCTGAGTGGAGCGACTCAATATAATACACTGAAGAAAAGAGGAAGGGAACACGCAAATTTAACTCTACGCAAATATGATTTCCGCCCTATACAATCAGGGAAAAAATAACCAGGATCAGGACATCAAGTCATCATGTTCACTTACCTGTAAGTGAAATGTCTCTTATTTCTAGGGGATTCTCACTTACAGGTAAGTGTTCGATTAGTGTCCTGATCCTAGTGAGTTGTTTTTCTTAGAGTAAATTGCTGCAAACTTTTCATATCATAATTCGTTAGGGAAAACGGCAGAGTTTATTAGCTGCAAGAACACTAATAGCAGATAAATTGATGTGCTGAAATTACAGGGAAGCCATAGATATTTCACGCGATTTCTATGTAATTTGTCCAGATCTCTCCATCTCACACACTCTTTGTACCTCTCGGGTATAATAGCCACAAATGCATAATTGTCATGCATAAAAATAAATATAAAGTAATGCTTTGTTGGAAAGAAAGTAGGTAGAAACTACGTGTGTAATTATTTAGTACAAGGAGAATACCTTTTTTGCTGCACACAAGCATAATTATTGCGTGGGGGAAAATAGTACAATTGAAAATGATTTGTGACGCGATAGGACAAGAAAAGCTTGAAAGGGCACGTTGTCGTCAATATTTATTGATATTAAAGGGACCATGCACAGATAGTGAAACACACTTATTTGGTATTATTTTTGTCGACTAATAAAGGGAAAAATAAGAAAAAAATTGTACGGACCCTTAGGGAGTGGTGGAGTGGAGTGGAGTGGAGTGGAGTGGCGACTCCCAGAGGCACACGCTCTGGGAGTCGGCGTTTCCTAATTTCTTTTCAAAAGTGTCTCTGCTCCAAAAAATTGTGGTGAATGAATGCCTACGATGTCCTGAATGACTACTAAGCAGAATTCAGGGCATGTCATGTTCATTCCTCGAAGTTATGACCACATTAGGAAACGTCGAATTCATACACCACGACAGGTCAACGGCGCATATCCCGAAACACAAAGTTCCGAGAATTTTTTCACTGTTTTTCCCGTTATCAGCATGTCATATTTGACTAATAGAGATCAAGTTGTCAATCTCTGCCGGGTCCCTTTAAGGCGAAATCAGGTTAAATCGTTGACTTCATACAAAAGAGCGTAAATCGCGGAAGAATAGGCAAGAATGACGCAAATGAGAAGTGAAATTAAGAGGAATCGCATAATTTGGTGAATAATTTCTTGCAAAGTTTTGTTTTCACATCGTGGCGTGGAATATATTTGTAGAAGGTTTACACTATTCATCAAGAGCAATTGAAATAGCAGCTATGTCGATGATAAGAGCAAATCCTGGTCAAACTGTAAAGCAAGCTGTTCGAGCTTTGAGACTATGATTTGTTTAGATTATGATTGAAAACTTCCCTGCCTCTAAGTTCGCTCACAACTGTTCTCTAACCTTTCTACACGCTTTCTCGCTTTCTCACCGAAACGAGAGAATTTGCAAAATGCGAAGGTTGGACAATCGTTTTCTGAGGAAGGAAATTTTGGAGAACCATTCTCCCAGCACATTTGCGCATACTCGTTGTTATGGAGCGGGCATGGAGTCTTGAGACAAAAACACAACAGTTCAGATGGGCTTCGCTCTCGCAAAACAAGCGCAAAAAAGAGTGAGAGAAGAGGGGGGAGATAATCGGGCGGGAATTGAGAAAGAAAAGACTGTGTGTTGACGGTCAGATGACGAACTAAAGAGAAGAGAAAGTTCGAAATGCGAGTCCGAAAACTGCCAAACTGAGATGGGCAAAACACCTTTTTTTCAAATACGGGTTTACTCTATTTTGGTTAATGAAATCGCGCGGAATCAACCGAGGAAAACTGTTCTCGAATCATTCTGAACATCCCGACTAATGATCCTAAGATGCGGACGTAAAGTCCGGAGAAAATAGCATCACAACAACGGTCCAAAATTGGAAGGGGCAAAGCGAAGAGCAGTAGAAAACAACATACTAAGGAGGAAGAGGCAAATGGCATTACACCAAGTCTGCCGGTAGTCCTATCTTCTCTCTCTCTCTCTCTCCCCCACCCCAACATCATATTTTTGTGGGTGGGCAGCGCGCAAATTGCGATGAGACAAGCGAAAAGAAGCGAAAAACGACGCGTAAACAGGGCGGACGAACTGTTTTGGTAAAACCGCACTTTTGAACTGCACATATTCTTAGAATGTAGAAGCTTTCAAAGCGGGTAGACGCCTTTGATTAGCATTTTGCTAGCAAACAAGGAATTACCGGGAACACAGCGCGTCAATCACCCCCCTCCGGTTCGGGTGGTGTAAAGCGAGCGTGCGCCTTATCCTGTCTGCCGTTTGTAAAGTGCTCGAATTAGAAAATCTGTATGTTAAATGTCAAATGTCTTATCGTCAACCTGTGCGGAATTCTTCACTGAACACGATCACAATAGCCACAAGTCGATTGAAAGTTAATTAGAGGGGTTGAAGCGCGTGGGACTTTTACTAAAAGGAGACTACAAACGACATCGCCGATCCACCGAACCTCTGACCCGCCGTGGAGAAGCCATCAATGGATTTCGTGCGCACTGAACAGCGCAATGTTCCGCGCATGTTAACTATGCTGAAGACGGGACTACATTTAATTTTAACTTTACTATACCAAGAAAAGGGCCATGCGCTTTCGGTTTTCTGCTGTTTGGACTCTAATTCTTTCTTGGTTAGTAACTTGATCCACGCGGACTTGCGCAAAGATTTGCGGTGCGCATTTCAAAAATTTGTCAGAGAAAGGGAAACAAAGAACGTAGGAAAGGAGTGAGAATATGCTCATCTCGCTTCATTTCTGCAGCTTTTTGTGAAGAAGCCTGCTAAATTGCCACCCACTGGCTTAGTTTTTCGTTATTTTTTCCCTGTAGCTCCGCATCCGGATGGGAGGAATTACATACAGTCTTTAGAACCGGAGATTAGGCAGGATAAGCTTACTGAAGAAAAAAAAGAGAAATTATGTGTGTATGTGTGGCGAGAATATACGATGGGCGGAAACGGATGAGAGAGATAACACTAATAAGGAAATGTTGGGGGTCTCGCGCTACTGCATACGTTTTATGCAAATTATACAAAAGTTGGGCACGAGTTGTATTATTTATTGCAGGACATGTTTTGATCATTCTGCAGCAATGGTGGGGAAAATCACATGCAAATATAGCGGAAACGGAAGATAATAACATAAATCTGCGGCGCCTGTTATTCCGTCGATGATTATTCGATTACTGCATATGCGGGGCAACAACATCTCTCCCGGTCCCGCTTCCCACGTCTTTTGTATGATGCGTGTGCGCATGCTTTTGTAAGGCAGAATCGACCACGGAAAAGAGAAGCGACGATACCAACGGAAAATACGATGAGCCAAGACCCAGTGGAAATGACGCACATCTCGGCACTAATAAGGCGTTTCGAAACATCTATAAGCACTAGTACATTGACAAGGAAGTGTATATTTTCAGAAGGAAGTTTAAAAACCAGGAAAACGAGAGGGAAATTATCGGGGAGGGGCAGGAGCAAATTGGGAGGAAGAGAAAAAGTTAGCGACGGGGGATGGAATAACATAGAAAAAGGGGGAATTGCCAGAGCGCGCGCGATAGAGCAGGAGGAGGAGGGAGAAGGACAGTGCCCGGTCGGGCGTAAGTGGGTTAGTTGGTGGGGCCAGGAACTGTCTGAGTATCATTTTATCGTTTTCCTCTTTCTATTTGTAACCGCGTTTTCTTTGAACACGCATAAATATATATATATATGAGTGACCAGACTTGTCCCGGCGCCGAAAGTCCCTTCAAAATAACGGTGTTGTTGTCGAGAATATTAGCAGAGTGCGAGTGACAGAGAACACAGTTGCAAGAAGAACTTGTCTGGCCTAGGTGAATTGTGTTTGCGAGATTCAGGAAACTTCCTACGAACTACGAATTTTCATTTTATGGTTGTATACTCTTTGAAATTATTTGCGAGATAGTGCTCGTATGACGAGAGCCGAGTGAACTAGAGGGGCACATGGTAGAGTGTTAGTATGCCAAAAATTGTTTTGCGATATTGTTTGGTGGCAAATGTGAGATTACTTCAGGCGGTTTGACTATCCGGAAGTGATCTAGCAAGTAAAATAGCGTCCTTCAAGCGATGCACCTTCGTTTAGCTCACAGAATCCCATAAATCGGCGTGAACAAACAGCGGCGAGCCGTGCACTTGTAGGTGCGAGAGGGGAATGAATATTAGACCAGTGTGCGCTAATGGAATCGGAGGCTCTCCTGCATACAGAATACGGCCCACTTTGTCCTTGCTACGAGCGTCAATTCAACAATCTATACTTTGAAAAGGCAAATATTTGTGAAGCTGATGAGTCATTAAAATATAGGCAACGTCCATGAAATTTCTGAATATCGTAATGCACATTTTCACAAGTGTATCTAATAAAAATTTTGTAGCTAGCGTGATTGAGCAGAATTCGACTGAACAAATAGGACAACCGAAAAGTTTCTAAATATTTTTAAAAAATATTTTCGTGTTTTTACGGGGACTCCAAAAAGCGCGTTCCAAAACGTACCACCACGAGCTGTTCGTTCCCATGAGAACAGTCACATTCAACCGCTTTTTCTTTTATTTTATCCCTATTTTTGTTGATTTCTCAATCTCGACGGATCTTCGAAATTTACATTCACCATTGGTTCACGGCATTTTGGAGGGAAGAATTTTAAACGGTTGAACCCGTTTAACGGTTCTCGTACATTCCCTTCGAGATCGAATGGAGAATCCACTGATTGACTTAATGCCAATACACAATATCAGTCCTCCCTCGCTGGCCCCTTTCCATAGCGAGACACCCACCTTTGATAAACATCTTTCACCCCATGTAAAACGCAATGTGGCTCCATTCGTTCATTTGATATTACAATTTTAAAATGATACGTTCATGAAATGGACTACTAGTACTCTCTTTCTATACCTCGGCGTGTCTCTCGCTTTGTCATGCTCTCTCGCCAACGGAATGCGTGATTAGCGGCGGAACGTTTTATTTTTTTGGACGAGTGTTTATGAATTTGTAATACTGATGCAGGTGCTCAAGACGTATGTCACATTGTAGCGCAAAAAAAGAGAAAACTATATTTGGAACAATAATATTTTCCTGCCTCTTGGGCCAGAATCGTACATGCACGTGCACGTTTTGACCTACTCCCCTTTCGGTTGCTTTTTCTAGACAAGTGGAATAAAACCCATTAAAAATAGAAATGTCCAAAGCAGAATTTAGCTTCAGAAATTGTCAGAAGGGGAACTAAATACGTATCAAGTTCATCAAACCACGTCATAACCGTTACTCTGAATATTAGTACGAACACGGATGAAAGGAAAAGCGAGAGCTAGAAAACAGTAATCGACGAATTATTCAGTGGCCGCACAAGTGAGGCACTTCCCTTACTGTTTACATTCGAGGCTGTTTTATAGAACACATTGAGTTCTCTCAATAGAACGGTCAAAAATGGACGAAGAGGAAGATTCATAAATAAAGTTGAGATATATTTTAGGGATACCAGAGATAACGAATTTACTAGGGAAAATGTGCGTCGGTGTGAGAGGGTGCGGGGAATAAGGAGAGCGGTGAACATTAGTCTTAGCAAATTTGCTCTCCGTGGAGCAATCCGCCATATTTTCATCTAAATTATGTAATGACACTATACCTACATAACAAACACTTAGGGATAGGCGATACGGGTCTTCGTCAGGGGCCAAGAATGCGCGGGCATCTTTTATAAGCGATAAACAACTGCGAAATACGAAAGATTGTGGGAGGATGGGCGCTTTGTTCGACGACATCGGTCCAAAGAGACACACTCACATTGTTGTTGGTCTGCTGCCGAGAGAGCAAGACTGTCTCCGCATTTGAGATATTCACGAAACAAGAAAATGCCGGGAGAAGACAGCTTCGAGTACGAATGAATAAGAAAAACAAATAATGTGGCATAACTTACATTCAGGGGCAAAATAATGAGCAAGACAAGCTCAGTTGCAATGACCAGTAAATGTAAATGATATTCTAGAAATTAAATACATCCGGAACTCGGGCATGAAACATGAATGAGACGGGGAGTTTGGTGCAGTCAAGATAATGGCAATTGCCGGAATAATAAAACCCTAATAGTCTGCATGTAATAAAGTAGTCCCCACTCTTTCCCACTAATCGGAGCACCAAGTTAGATACACTGCTTGGCGCACGTAACATTGCTTCATCCACACTCAGAAAAAAGTCTTATGTCGTACGCCAATAACACTCTGTACAAAGGTGTGACACTGTGTGCACAGTGTGGCACTTTTTGGCACTTTTTAGCACTTTCTGTTTTTCACCTCGACAGAAGCCATTTTTGTGGCATATCTTGATTCCAATCGATTCCTATCTCAACTTCCTATCGAATGGCACAAAAAATATAAATAAATAAATAAAAAATAAAGAGTAAGAATGGTTAATTAGTACACGCCCAAAAATAAAACCAGTTATCAATCGCACTCCCTTTGAAGCGTTGTTTACGGTATTTGGGGTGATTGACAACTGATTATATTTTTTTGACCTTTTTTAGAACCCAAGGTTAAATCATTCTAAATTTGCCATTTTAATTCATTTATTTTAATTTTTATGCTATGATGGAGGAAAGTGAGATAGGAAAAGGTTCGTGACAAGATATACCACAAAATTAGCTTCTTTCGAGGTGAAAATCATAAAGTGCTAAAAAGTGCCAAAAAGTGCCACACTGTGCCACACAGTGCCACACCTTTGTACAGAGTGTTATTGGCGTACGATAGTTAGATGAGGCATCCAAGTTTTTAAAATAATCACGTTGAACAGTTTTCGTCTTATATATAAGACTTAAATGTCTGAGGGGCCTCATGTAAGACTTTATTTCAGTGTGTTGGGGGTTCGCTTTCAACAATTTCGCTTTAAAAAAGAGGAGCAATACGAGAAAAGGACGCGTTTTGTTGAGTGTGAACTCGTAGATCGTCCTCGTGAGGGGGTTGTTGTTAGCTACGCATTGCCGCAGCTAATTAGGTTCTTAGGAACTGTTTTTAGAAACGATTTAATTAAAGTGATACATTGATTGTGAGTGCAGGAAAACACTCGGAAAACAAGTCAGTCCCGTGCTCAACAAGTAATGAAAGATAGGGAAGAGAGAGAGAGAGAGAGAGAGAGAAGAGTTCGTAAAAACATGAGTGAGACTCGTAACAACGCAGTTGCACTTTGAGAAATGAGGACGAACAATACGGGTTATTGTAACTTTGTAATATAGATAAAGTCATCTTCTGTGATGGAATCACTAGATAAGTGCAGGATGAGCTAATTCAATCTAGAGGACTTAAGCTCTTCTTGGACCAAGGAGATTCGCAAGAAATGGGAAGATTCCAGCCTGGACTATCGTACGTACTGAAAATATCGGAACGTTTACCGCAATGTGATCAAAATGTTCAATTTTTGTAACTTTGCGAAGAAAATTATTTGCGACTCGTGAGTAGGTTCATATTTTTTGTCCACCTCGATTTACCGGAAACTACCCGGACATGCCCGGTGAAATGTCTAAAACAAAGGAGAAAATTAGATGCGATAACCGACCAAGTTAGCGAATTGTCATCATTACCGTATACAGCCGGGAAATGCCAGTAATTGCCGGTTCTGTCCCTTATTTGCAATCGAATTTGTCGCTTTCTGTGACACATTTCACCGGGCATCACCGGGTAGATTCCGGCAAATCGATGCGGATTAATCGAATTAGCATAAACACAAGTCATGATAATGCGTACTCACAAAGATGCAAATTCTGAACATTTTGATCACATTGCGGTAAACGTTCCGATATTTTCAGTACGTACGATACATAGGAAAAATAACAGGAGAAGGTGTTTCGCGCGACCGAGGAATCGGTGTGAAAGGCAATGAAATTGGGAGGGCGCCGTGCTCCGCTACACCACTTACATTATTTTTTTTTTAATGTGACGCTCGGCGGGCGTGGTTTTTTCGCACAGCCATAATAACGACAATTATCATGAATTGTCTTGTGACACTACAAATGATCAGGAATTGCGGGACACGGGGGTGGTAAACACAGATGCAATCTTGATGAGAAACAAGAGAAACAAGGAAAAGCGACGATTGATATCTCGATTAGCCGAGATATTCGTAAAAATCACTTGGATCATAGCGCAAATTGAACATGCACTTGCAAAACGCTGGAAAGGGGATAAACACATTTCGTTTGCATGTGCAACACATATTGTGCAGAATTTATTTATTGTCGAAACGCTACTGTTATAGATGAAGAGAGTGAAAAAATAGCGCGCTTGTCAGGACTCTTTGAAATATATAAGAAAAGTATGCAAGAACTGTTTATCTCGGCGCAAAAAATATAGGCATCCAGAATATCTCCTTTGGAAGAAGCCAATCGAATGAAGGGGAACGACCAAGGGGGGAAATAGATGCGTGTGTTGCTAAGCAAGGAATATTTATGGACCGTTTTTGTGGGAGAGAGAGATTGAGAGGGAGAGAGAGAGAGATAGAGATAGAGAAAGAGAGATAGAGAGATAGAGAGAAACAGGAAGCATTTAATGGCCGGAGAACAAGCGAACTCTTGTTATCGCCTAGCTTCTGATGATTGGGATAACATAAAGTTGTCCTAACTTTAGCCATTTCAGCCAGTCTGTGCATGAGTTGGTGGAAGCTCTTGAAGACCCCCTCACAATCAATGTCATTTCATTGTCAGGAGAAAATATAGCGTTGGGGAAACCAAATTTGTAGGATCACTGGCAATTAAAAACAACCGTCACAACATAGAGTACGTGCGAAAAAGCATGAATTGTGATTAGAGTAATGATAGCTATATCTGTTTTCGAAATACGTGTTTTCTAAAACTCCCAGCGAATTATCAGAAGCGTTTACGCCTTGCGAAAGTTGCTATTACTTCTCAGTCCTGACCCCTTTCAGGAGATTTCTCAGCGGTTGTGGAACGATTCCAAACTCATAGAAAGGAGTCAGTGAGAGAGTCTAGAGAGAGCCCCTCTCGATGTCACACGCTCTCTCACTCCAATTCCATTCTGTAGGGTTTACCGGTGTATGGAACGATGGGGGCTTCCAAATACCATTCGATCCGCGTCGAAAACCTCTCGAATCTTCTCTATTTTCTCGCTTTTTCTCGGATTAGTGAGCAACATACGACACAACAAAGAGAAGAAAATAAAGAGTGAGGAGTTGGAAAGCTCTGAGACCCTTATGTCTGTTATCTGCCCGAGATAACCGAACAACCAGAACACTATACATCTCTTATGATCCCACAAATCTGCAGAGAGGGGATTGTGTAAAAATGAGAGAACCCCTCTCAACCATACACGCCCCGGACCACGTTCTGGGGAGTTAAAAGAGCTGCGAAATGAGGCCCCCAAAGTTCATTTTCATAATTCCAGAAATCAGAATAGATGGGTCAGGAATCTATCTTCACATTCCCTGCCCCTCTCTGGAGGCTTGGAAGAGTACGCTATCTCGCAGCAGAGCATCCAGACCACGCACAATGAGCGAAACGCAGCTGCGGATGCAAGTCAAGCGAGTAGAAATCACTAACAGCAGAAGGGGAAAAAACGACTAAGTGGAGCGCGAGCACGCGTTTTTTCTCCTCGTTTTGTTGATAATGGTCCGAATGATGAATGAGGGGCTAATGGCTGGTGTGTTCAACTGAGCGGCGAAACTAAGCTCGGAAGAGGAGAGGGAAGGAAGGGGATTGGAGAACTCACTTTGAGGCGGGGAGGCTTTACCTTGTGGACGTTAACTCTCCACTCACGACACTTGCTTTTGCGGAATATGAGTTATGATAAGATAGAACGGGTACGGGGCACATAATTCTGCTACCCGGTCAATTCTCCAGAAGGGGTCAGTAATAGGGCTCGCCTCGCAAGGCTGAGGATAAAAATTAGGAAAATTCTTGATAAGGAAAATACCAAGCTGGGCGAAGGCTAGTCAGAAGGGAGGGAATGTGTAAAGGCAAGATGGACTCCCTTACATAACTGACCGTTCCCTGGAGGCCTGGAACTATGTGAGAACTTGCGCCTCGGGGAGAGACAAAGCGAGAAAGAAATGACAAGTTTATGTGTGTAGAGTGGGGCGTTCCTTCGGTCTGTGTGAAGAAGGAGGAAATAAGCGGAGAGAGGGAAGAAAAGAAGGGAAGGGGGAGATGCAAATGTTGTTGCGAGAACGATTATTGTTGCGTGCACAGGGCTATTTCACAGCGACGACCAAAGCGGATGGAGAATAAAGACAATCAACGGACCGTTGACCAGTAGAAACTTGGCGATTTCGAGGGGAAATCGAACTACGGAATTTTGAGTGAAATTGCTGTGATAAAGTGGTAGCTTATCCAGACAGTATCGTACAACGCATTTCTTCATTTTACGGCTGGAAATTCGGTCAAAACCTTGCGTTTACTAATGAAACGCGTTATTTTGGCGAGTATGTGCAAATTGAGGCAGATCGTTAGAGAGTGCGAGAACAGTAGGTAAGTGGCGATGGTCTCATCACGACTTTTCTTTTGGCATTTTGCCAAGAACTCCGTGTGAATTACGTGAGAGAACTAGGCCAGTCCTCCTCCGCGTCGTGAAAGATGTAGTAACACGAAATCAATGTACCTCGGAACTCGCCGGAGACTGATAAACAAAGTTGTAAGTCAGTCGGGGGAGGGACAAGGGGAGAGAAAGTAGTGATCAGTGAAGAATCCGAGGTGATATATGACCTATTTATCAAAACTCGCTGTTTATCGATCGGCGGTCCGGATACTGTTCATACGTGTGATCATTACGCGCATGATTCCAAACCTAAAGAAAGGGGCCAGAGTGAGAAAGTGTGCAAAAGTGAGAGAGTCAATCCCGATTTTGCACGCTCTCTCACTCCAAAGGCCTTTCTGGAAGATTGACCGGCCTGTGTACTGATGTGTACGGCGCTTTGGGACCTGATTGAATTTCCGAATCATCGAATTTCGAAGCGGAAGTTCCAGGATTAGAGGTGTTCAAAAATCGGACAAGCGATTCAATTTAATATTTGATTGAGAAAAGACGAGAGAAACATTGCAACAGCAAAAAAATAGCCTCGCATGGGGGATAAACGTCCTGCCAAGGTGGTCCAGCGTTTCATGCGTTCTCTAACAGTCGGAGCGACAAGACTCAATGTTCTACTCGCGAGTCTATAAAATAATCTCTCAAAATAGACTTGTTCTCGAAGTAGAGTCGGCGAGTGAAAATCAGTGCCCAAACATCTCATAAAAGTCATAAAATGACATTTGCGAACTACAAAACTGAGTGTGGAAAAAGAAGAAAAACAGAAACTGCGACAAGTGTGTGTTGTTTGTTAGATTCCTCGCTCTATTTTGATGTCTCGTTTGTCTCAGAAGAGACAAAAAACTGGGAAACGACTCTACAAGATAACAGAGTCCCAAACAACTTCAATAGAGTTTACGAGCGATCCCACTCACTTTCTCGCTTCTGCGTCCGCTTCTGCATATATTCGAATGGAGTACTCTGGTTCAAAAATCTTTGTGAGATACTACTATAGAAACCTGCTAAAGATGAGTCGAATTCCACCAGAATTTTCTAGTACGATTCAACAGTAGAAACCTAGTTGGATTTCAAAATCGGAGTAATTCAACTGTACATTAGGTGGGGGAAGGTGAGACACTTGCCGACGGGTCGGGAGAAGTTGTTGTAATCTGTTACTTTGTCGTTGGGACGTGGCTGAAAGCGGATACCTTGTTATTGGAGGAATGGAAAATCGGTGATGTGAGGAAGGAGGGATTTTATGAGAGATCATGCATCAATCCACAGGTGAGTCCTGCAGAAAGGGGTCAGGAGTAAGAAATCGTGTTCAATTGAGAGACATTATCACGCAATCTCTCGCTCCTGATCGCTTTTGGTGATGTGAATTCATGTGGGGGTCAAGTTGGATGGATTTGCAATGCTGAATTCATAAATGGAAAATAAAAGTACAAAATATAATCTACGCAAGTATAAAAATAGCACAATAATTTTGAAAATGTTTTAATGGTTCTGTTCTGTATGTAAGTACAACAAATATTCATGTGAAATAGTGTAAGAATTTATAAACGGGACTTATCTTATCTTTGACTTTTCTGAATCTTGTATAACAAATTGCATTATTTTGTGCATATAATATATGAAGCATCGCCTGGCAAGTCTCGCAATGACCCTATTTTTCGACGTTTTTTTCTTTCATCCAGTAGCGAGTTTTTGTAATGGATGAAATTTTTGATTTGTTACGCCCAATATTTTTTCGGACTTCAACCATTAAGAGATTTTTCTTAATGGTTGAAGAAGCTTCATCCATTAAGGACATTTCTCTTAATGGCTGAAGTTCTTCAACCACTAAGACCACTGGATGAAATGTTTCAAATATTGGTTTTCCATGTACTCCCCCCTTATGTGAAAATTACAATTTTGTGTGACACTAAGTTGTAACAATTGAGTGTTTATATACAATTTTTATCTGCTTCTACGATTGTAAACAATGTTTGATCTATGATAAAGGCATTATTGAATGATTACTCTACAAATTAGCTTCTATGTATTAAAAAGATCGAATAAATGTCATTTTATGACTGAACCATGATAAAATAGAAGTGGGGATCAATTGATAAGATTAATCGAATCTAATAAGGGGGGGGGCAGGGAACACGCGGCTCAGACGCCTGCCATGTCCCACAATGCGATGTATTCGTCGCAATTTCTCTGCCATGCACGTTGAGACTTCGACTTGATCTCAAAATTGAACTTGTCGGTCTCGTACATGCATGAGAGGACGAGATCAGGGAGAGTTCTCCAGACACGCGTACGGAAGTTCATCAGGAGACGCTGTCAGTCTGGAAATTAGTAGAACTAAGTTTTTAAAGCAAAATTATATTGATGATCGGTACACCCCTGCAAGCTGAATAAAAAGCCAACTCTAACCAAAATCCTCTGAGGGGTGCAGTTATTGGTCGGGATTTCATTCAACAAAAAAAGTTTGGACCCAATGAACGACCAAGAGTGTTCCGACCACGGACGCCCAATCTCGACTTTCGACATCTTGCCCATTTTGAAAATTCGTTAAAAAATTCAGAAATGCTCAAAACACTCAGCAATGTCGCTAGTATTCATTAGGGCTGCTAGTTTTATGAGTAAAATGAGTTAGGACCCAATCAAAGACCAAGAGTGTTCCGGCCCCGGACGCCCAATCTCGACTTCCGTCGTCCAGACCGACCGTTTTGCCCAATTTGAAAAAAATCATACAAAATTCAGGACCGCTCTAAACGGCCAGGACCTTCGCTAGTATTCATTAGGGCTGCTAGTTGTATCAGTAGAATAAGTTTGGACCCGATACAGGACCAAGAGTGACCCGCCCCCTACGCCCAATCTTGACTTCCGTCGTCCAGACCGACCGTTTTGTCCGTTTTCAGAAAATCGTTAACAAATTAGAAATGCTCAAAACAGCCAGAACCTTTGCTAGTATTCATTAGGACTGCTAATTGTATCAGCAGAATAAGTTTGGACCCGAAACCGGACCATGAGTGACCCGACCCCCGTCCCCAATCTCACCTTCTCGCCGTGATGTAGACCATCAGTGTCGTGGGGACCATGCGTGACGCCTAGTAGGAGAAATCCGATGTCTGGAGAAGAAAGACGTTAGAACAAAGACAAACTAGTTATGACGTGGTGCTGCTCTGGAGTGAACTGGGGTTCTCTAGAGGTAGTCTGAAAACTGTCTGAGAGTAACGTCCCCCTCCCGGGCATCATAGAACTAATTATACCGTTTCGCACAAGATCGCAGGTACCCAGAGTCAGCCAAAATACCCGTATTACCGGTCTCTACTAGTTCCATAAGTAAACCATAAGTGTGCATAACAAGTCGTAGTGGGATTTACTAAGTATGTGTGCATAAAAAATAATTAAAAATATATTACTGCGGTGCAATTCAACCGGTGCTTTCCATCGATTCATCATAGAGAAATGGAATTTTATCACGTTGAAAATAATTTAAAATACTTGGATACACATAAGAGAATACATAGATAAATATTCGAGAAATCGTCGTAAAATCACATCTTCTCGAATTAAAAAAAGGGTCTTCTCATTACTTTATTGATCAGGCGTTGGATGACGCGCGCATCTCACAACTCGGTTCAGACCTGTAATAACGGGTTAAAACGACTTTTAACCCTCAACAAATAAGAACGGAGTTTGTTCAGAGTCGGTTTTCCCGTTTCCCGGATTTTTCTTGAAAATGCATTTCCCGATTTCCCCGGAAAAAAAATCCGGGAAATCCGGGAAATGTTGCACTTGTTGTTTTCCCTTGAAAAGTGGAGTAAATAGGGCCAAAATAGTATTGAAAAAAACTTTAATTTGCTCAATGAGCGCTAATTCACATAAAATCGATAATCTTGATAAATGGAAATTCTTTTTCAATATTTATTTATTCGATGTCTGTTCATCTCTTCCATTTTGCGTTCCTATCCGACAGGCGCAAGTTCGATTCCACCCGCGGAATAGTATTTTGCTGATTTTTCTAAACATTATTGCGGAGTAAAAAGTAACGGTGAGTCTGACCAGGACATTACAACTTGTAATGTCCTGGTCAGACTCACCGTTACTGTTTTTCCGCGTATATAGTAACTTATAACAAGCACCACAAACATGAGCACCACCGAGAGTTGCATTTACCAAACCACAATAGCTTTGGCATGTGGATGTGGTAAATGAAACAGCGAATGAAATCCCACCTTTGACACGGTGACGAGAAGCGACGCGAGTCCGCGGGGCTGCTCAATTATTGATTGATCGGTGGGGGACGACGCGCGGTTCCTCTAGCACTGCAACGACCCTATTGATCCCGTTATTGCGAGTTATGACGAAATATAGCAACACACACATGATCACCTCATAGGGTTGCCCTTAGCAAACCTCAGTAGCCTTGGCATGTTGATAACATTTAAAAGATTGAATTCACACTTTAATGCCGATGAGAAGACGTTGAGGGGCGCCTGGCGTCCGCGCACTTCTCAATTATCGATTGATCCGGCGAGGGACGACGCGCGGCTCATCTAGCAGGGAATCGACCTGTTATTACGCGTTATGATGAAATTAGAACAACACAAGCATTATCACCGCAGAGGATAACCTCTAGCATCCCTCAATTGCGTTGGCATGTTGATAACATAAATAAAGACTGAAATCTCACCTTTGTGTCGATGCGAAGACGATGAGGGGCGCCTGGCGTCCGCGCGCTTCTCAATTATCGATTGATCGGGCGAGGGCGACGCGCGGGTCCTCTAGCACTGCAACGACTTGTTATTACGCGTTATGACGAAATTAGAACAACACAAGCATTATCACCGCAGAGGATAACCTCTAGCATCCCTCAGTTGCGTTGGCATGTTGATAACATAAATAAAGATTGAAATCCCACCTTTGTGTCGATGCGAAGACGATGAGGGGCGCCTGGCGTCCGCGCGCTTCTCAATTATCGATTGATCGGGCGAGGGCGACGCGCGGTTCTTCTAGCACTGCAACGACTTGTTATTGCGCGTTATGACGAAATAAAGCAACACACACATGATCACCACCTAGAGTTGATATTAATATTATTATCAATAAAATCTAATTAAAAACAATCAATAAATGTAATAAAAAGTACGAATAAAACACAAAAACCAGGACAGGGTAACGAAAGTGCACATGGGAAAGTTCTAGAAGTTCGCTGCGTAGCTCAAGAACATGCTCTAACACGTGTGGAGACGCCAGACGACGAGACAAAATAGCCGGAGCGAGCAGCGTCGCGGCCGCGTCGCGGTCTACTGAGGAGGCAAGAGAGAGAGAGAGTCGCGCATTACTTTCCTCGTGTTTTTCGTTATTCATGCGATTATTATTGTTTATGTTGTTACTTATTGCTACTTTTATTGATTATTGCTATTGCAGCCGAACGCTATGAATGGTCATCGGCTTATTTCACGCTGCCGTCAGTTATAGTGAAGAAGAATGGAGTAAGTATTATTATTAGTGTCCTTTGTTGCAAATGCATTTATTTATCCATTATTATTATTATTATTATTATTATTATTATTATGTTATTATTATTATTATTATTAATAATATTATTATTATTGTTATTGTTGTTACTTATGATTTCTGTTATTCGCAGAGGCCGTTTCGCGTGTCGACCTCATCGATGGGAACAAGATCGTCGGCAAAGGTGAAGGTAGACAGTGGTGGAGTACAGCACTCGGCTAATTCAGTAGAGAGGAACCAGAACGCGCGTTAAGCAGTGGATGAAATTAGAATGCAAGTATTTTTTCATTAATTGAAAAGGTACGTTAATATATAATTATAGTTGACGACGACCGAGAATTGCGATATGAGGATGACGACGCAGAGGAACTTCGCGCGTGTCGGGCGCTGCCTATCTATGCTCTGCACATTTTCGACAACGAGGTATTTTTTACTCTGACACATTTATGCTGTGAACAGTTTACCCGACGTCTTCATTGTCTTAATTACAAGTGTGAAAATGAGACAAGTGCGGTATGACTAGTTGAGAATGAGGGGCGGTGACTAGTCGAGAATAGTGGCATCGCTCTTCCCTCCCCTCTCACTTCGAGAGTCACAGTTCTGCATTCCCGATTTTGGATGACAATGAAATCCGGGGACACAGTTATAATTCTTGAACATGATTCTGACGGAATAAACAATGAATGAATGAATGGTAATCAATGATTTTGAATGCATTTTTCAAATTTTCGATTAATTTTCGACGTCAATGTCCAAAGAGGTTGGTTGGTTCTCGTTTCTGTGTGATTCGTCACATTTAAAATCATTGATTGCCATGTCCCGGGATTTCATTGTCATCCAAAATCGGGCATGCAGAGCTGTGACTCTCGATGTGAGAGAAGAAAAATGATACTAGTCTTTATTCCCGACTAGTGACCACACCGCCTCTCATTCTTGACTAGTCACCTCGCACTAGTCACATTTTCACACTAATAATTAGTGTTGTTAGCTCGAGTAATGCTCGCCGAGTTATTTCTCGCCCACTCGTTTTGATCGGTCGCTTGTGAGTATGGCGTAGAAAATGGCTCGCGAACAATTGTAATTCGCGAGTGTCTACGTGGGAAACACTGAGAGAGAGAGTCACGGGTGTTGCTCGCGAGTGCATCTGTTCAACCTCTGACCATTATCAGATGCAAAATCTACTCGCGAGCAACATTCGCGAGAGACTGGTGCTCGCGAGCACAAAGTGTAAAATGAACTCGCGATTGTCACTGTCTCGTGAACATCTTTTGAGAAATACTCGCATGTTCCAACTTGCTCACCATACATTACAACACTACTAGTAATGAAGACTAGTCTAGTACACTGTTCACAGCATTATGCTGAGTAGCATATACTTTCGCTGGTCATAAGCTAATCTTTTATAATAATCGATTTTCGTATTAAGGAACGTTTAACGTCTCTGAACCAGCATTACTATTTAGAAATAGGATGGGAGAAATGAACGGGCAGACGCACTCCTGATACTCCTCTTTTGAGCAGAATTACCAAAATTAAGCTATGAACTAATTTGCAGCGGTTACTGCCAGATGTGCCGCGAACCGACTACAAGTGGCCACGGATGCGGATGACTCGTAGAAGGAAACTCTACGTACGATGCAGAAGGCCATCGGTGATGACTGGAAGCCGAACTTCGAGAGGTACAAGGATACGTTCACTCCTGATGGACCGACGACATCGGCATAGACTAGGAATCCGAGAAACAAGTTAAACAAGAAGGCTGAGACCATCTCTACAGGAATTATTGCCGAGTAACTAGCACCCCTTTCCTAGTGATCGCGTGTCAACCTTTACTAATAGATATTTATTTCATTTTAATAGTGATTGATCGCGTGTCAACTTCAAACACGTTCTAATTATGAGCCAGCTTGCGTAAGAGTCGGACAATTCTCAACAGATCTCGGTACCGCAAAAAAGTGAAGGTCTGAGATAACAACGGTTTTCAATACACTTCGGAAAGCTGAGAACACTGGCCGAATCTTTTTGCTTGATTGTAGAACAAATTTGATTGTAGGTCACTATGGAGTTCAGAAGCTCACTGAAATTTACGGTTTTTCGAGTATATCTCGATGCAGAGTAGACGAAACAAAAAAGTTCAAAAAGAGAGTACAGAAGCACCGGAAAGTATTTGCGCGTTTTTTCAACTTGGTGTAACTTTTGGATCAGAAGAGGAATCTAGCTGAAAATTTCAGTGAAGGTAGGGAATCTATCAAGGAACACGCTGCGAAAACTGAGATTTCGTGATGGATCCTCAAAATTGCATAGTGATGACGCAACCGAACAACACTTGCTTAAAAACACTTTATTCCCTGGGAAAATATCTCCGACCCACAAACTTTTCGGAGCATGGAGACATTCAGGTAGGCTTCCCAGAAAAAAAAGGCAAAATCAGGTTATGTGAAAAAGTGATTTTTTTATGCCCTGAGGGAAAATGATGAGCAATCTTCACCAAATTTTCAGAGATGCCTGGGCTCACCATAAGGATCATTTTGAGCACTAGAACGGGTCTCTAGCTTATCTGGGAGCCGAGTTATGAGTTTGCAGCATTGATATTGCAGCAAGTATGCTGCAAAGGAGAAAAATCGCAGCAACTTCAAACTTTTTGTCTGGGTAGCCTACTGCAATGTCACCATGCTCCGAAAAGTTTGTAACCTCAACATTTTTGTCCAAGGAATAATATTTTTTTCATGCAAGTGTTGCTCGGTTGCGTCATCACTACGTAATTTTGCGGTACCACTATGAATTGTTAGTATCAGCAACGTGTTCCCTGATAGATTCCCTATTTATATTAAAAATTTCAGCTTGATTCCTCTTATGCTTCAAAAGTTACACCAGGACGAAAAAAACGCGCCAATACTTTCCGGCGCTACTGTATGTAGGGGCCACAACGTGGTGAGCGGAATTGACTAGGTGGGGTGAAATTTAGTGTCAACATGTCCCTACATGTCTGATTAAGATGAATCTTTTGGATTTAGCTCGATACCTTATCTCTGAGCCGAGTTACACCTCCAAAACCACGCGCGCTTTGACTGTTGTGAAAGGGGGGAAAATCGCGATGGGGAGAGGGGGAGGCGGAGCCTATTCGCCCTTCTTTCCAGGGGCATAGCGCGCTTAATTGGAGATATTTTGATGTTGGGTCAAAAGATAAGTAGTTTGTGAAGGTATGGAGAGTACATTGGCGTCTCAATTTGGAGGATTGAACATGTCAAAGCGGGGCGGGAGTGGAGGAGCATAGCGCGCAATTGCAGGGAGGATGTAACTGCCTGCATGGCGCAGTGGGTTGAGCGTTTGCCTAGTGATCGCACACTCGCAAGTTCAATTCCCCTTTTGCGAAAACCGTTGCTATTTACAGTAAAACTGAATGTCGATACTCTCGTACTCGTATTCTCGCACTATTTTTGCAATCGAGAGCACAATTCAGGATCGCCGATTTTGATTTCTTTTTCTCTCGTAATAATACTTGAAAAATCAAGAGAATAGAATGCGGGTCTATCAGGAGTTGTGAGTTCAGTGACAAGCCCAATTTCGAAGATTTCGAAATTGAATTTCACTTTTTCGACACCTCAACGTTCTCCGATCAACCCTGATATAGGCGCAATCGATTGCACTCTTCAAGACCTCCAAAACAAGCTATAATATGACTCATATCGTTTCGAATTACGCTTGTGCTCTCAAATTCTCATTTTTTGTCGAATCCGGGTGCGCGATAAGTGGGCGGACGTTGTGGACCCTAACTGTATGCTCCAGATCGTGACTCTAGAGTGGTTGCTCACTTTCACAACAATTAGATTCCTCACATAAATTCGAGTAGACTCTCTTTTTGAACTTTTTGTTTCGTCTACTCTGTATCGAGATATACTCAAAAAACCGTAAATTTCAGTGAATTTCAAAGCTCCATAGTGACCCTACAATGAAAATTGCATGCAAAGAGATTTGGCCAGTGCTCTCAGCTTACCGAAGTGTATTGAAAACCGTTGTCATCTCAGACCTTCACTTTTTTTGCTGTACCGAGGTTTGTCTGACTCTTACGCAAACGAGCTCTTATAGCAATTTAATTACATTACTTCATCATATTTATTATCGATTGTTCTTGTTCATGTTGTTATCCATTTGTTGTTGATCGATTGTTCTTGTTCGTGTTGTTATCCATTTGTTGTTGATCGATTGTTGAAATGTTGACTGTGCCGATAAAATTGGTCTGCCGTAACCTGAAATTTTTTATTCTCACATAAAAACATATAAAAAAAATACAAGTCTCTAATGGAATTTTTGATTTCATCCATTAGAAGCACTTTTTAGAAAATTTCAACCATTAAGAGATTTTTTCTAATAAAAAAAATATCTTCAGCCAGTAAGCTTAATGGATGAAGACGCTCCTACTGGATAAAAAGTTTCATCCACTAAGCTTAATGGATAAAGAACTTCATCCATTAGAATTTTTTTTTCGATTTTCTAATGTATGAACTACCTTCAACTACTAAAAACAAAATATTTGGGAATACGAGACTAGCTAAACGATGCTTCATATATCAATCATCGTCAATGGGAAAGCAGTAGAGGTTTCTATCGGAAGAGGGGTGCGTCAGGGGGATGGTCTGAGTCCGCGTCTATTTGTCTCGGTGATGGATACTGTATTCAACAGGGTCCAATGGCGTAGAAAAGGAATATGCATAGACGGCGAATATCCCTCACATATTCTCTACGCAGATGATTGCGTACTTATTTCCCACGACTCACGCCAAATCCAAAATATGGTAACGGAACTAGAAAGGGAACTACTTGCGGTGGGCTTGCAACTTAATGGCTCAAAAACTGTCGCTTTGACGACTAATCCAATGGGCAGATCGGTCGTGGTAGGAGGTCTAGTAGTTAAGACGGTGGATAAGGTGGTGTATCTTGGGCAAGAAGTTACTCTTGGTCCGGATAGGTTTAGAGGAGAAATGCATAGGCGGGTCAGAAGCGCGAATTGGGCATTTTCTAAATACTCGGAATTCTTCCGAAAGCGAGGATGTCCCATGCCGCTCAAAAAGCGCTTATTCGACGGTGTAGTTCTCCCCGCACTCTTGTACGGAGCTGAAGCCTGGTACCTTTGTAAACGCGAAAAACAAACACTCTCTGTCGCCCAGCGCAAACTTGAACGCAAAATGATAGGAATCACCGTATTCGATCATGTTACCAATGACCGGATCCGTGGCATCACAAAACTGAAGGATGTTGTTAGAGAGGCGGAAAAGCGGAAATGGATATGGGTAGAGAGAATCTCGAAATTGTCGCACGATCGGTGGAATCGGAAGATGGTCGATTGGACACCAAGAGGGAAGCGAAAGAGAGGAAGACCCGCTAAGAGATGGAGAGACGACTTCGTCAACGCTGCTGGTCCTCAGTTCATGCAACTCGCAAGACACGATCACAGGCAATGGAGAACTATCATGGCAACCCAGCTGAATTAACACCCTCACCCAGCTGATAAAGTTGATTAAATGTAAAAATGTAAAATAATATCATTATCAGAAAGTGAAATAACAAATTTCTATTGAGATTCCTTTGAAACTTATTAGGTTTACGAAGCATTGCCAACCGGAAAAATCTGTACATATCATAAAGAATCATTGATTTTGATTTACTCGATATCAGTAAAAATAAAAAAAAAGTCCCCAAATTGGGGCCATCTAAATCACCTCATCTCCAAGGCACTTGCTCATTTATTTCCCAGATAATTGAATAGAGTAATGTTTCGATGTTGCACGTTTTATTTTCCGATCACTCACGCTCCCCCATAATTCAGTGAAAGCACCAGCGAAAACAGGCATAACTCGGTGCACTTTCACCCCAATCCCTCTCCAGTGGTTTCGCTTTCCCATCTCTCTCTTTCTCCCTGCAGATTCAACAATAGTTATCCTCCCTGTCATCCGCCTTACAATAGGGGATCTCGAGGCGATTAACCCAGAAGGCCCGAAAGAAAGTGGGAGGAGTAGAGATTGTGTTTCGACCCCCCCCCCCCTACAGTGAAAGTCTAGAGGAGAGCTTTCGATCTCTCTTGTCGGGCCCGCCCATGAGCCCTCAGGGCCCATTTCATCGTTCCACCCCTGCCAAGCCCCGCCCACCAGTTCGCATCATCGCACCTGTGCCGGGCTTTCGCTAGCCCCCATCTATTTCCTCCGTATGTTGCTAGTGATGACGCAATCTGTCTGTCCCATTAATCTAGTGTCGCTTATCGGACACTCGAAGTCAAGTGTATCACTTCATGTCCTCCCTTCCTCCTGCTCCTAACAGCCTCCTCTTTCACCATCGCGGTTTCTTGCGATTTCGCGCGTGTTCCGTTTTATTGATTTTATTATTTTATTGGCTCTACAATGTATTTATTCGATTCAGGCGAGATCTAAATTGCACAATGAAAACGCGGCTGGTCACATTACTCCTATTCTCCGGAATCGCGACTTACGGTGCGTTTATTTATTTAATATTTGTTTTATTCATATCTACAGCTCGCACAATTATTTTCCGCTTCAAGCAGTAGAATATCTATTGATAAATCACAATATTATTTTTATTTTCGAATATCAGTTCCCTGTTCAGTCCTGCCCGCTCCAAACCCTCTCATATCCCCCTGAGGGCTGGTTTCCTCTGATTCATGCGATTTGCGAAGGGAGATTTGGCGTATCCGAAATCGCTCCTCGGGTATTAGCGTGTGTGATCTGTGTCGTCCCTCCCTTTCTACCAATCCTCCCAGTCTTCTTTTTCCGCGCTCGTTAGGCCTCTCCGAGCATGTGGGTCATTGCACGCGTGTGTGTGACATTCGCCCTCTCTCTCTCCCGCAGGGTAAAGAGAGAGAGAGAGAGAGAGAGAGAGAGAGAGAGAGAACCGATCTCTCTCTTTTCCGGGAACTTTCCAAAGAGCAAGTACAAGAAAGGACTCGCGAAAGGGAAAGCGCGTGGCGATTTGACTCGGACAGACATGGAGGCGGTTTTGGATCATGCGTTATTGTCCATTTTTGTTTGATACAAAAAGAATAAGTTTTCTAATATCTACAGTAAATTCTATTTATACTAGAAAGAGCGAACATTTGGCCAAATCTAGCTCATGTGCGCTAATGTTTCTTGATTGGTCAGTTCTATAGAGCTAGAAAAAACAGGATGAGACAGCATTTCCGCCAGTCCTGATTATGTGAGCAAATTCGGACCTTGGCACTTTTCCTGTTACGGCTGAGCGTCGATCCCGTTCTTATTTGCGCCCAACCACACTCCAAACAGACGATAGATAGACTGGCAATTCGAGTCTTCCCTTTCCTTTTCTCCGGCTCTCCAAACTGGTCTCGCTCAGTGCCGCCCGAGACCAAATCCATTCATAGGCAGATCACACACACCACACCTCAGAACCGGGGGTGCAAATCCCGCAGGACGATTATTGTGATTGATCGGCCAGCGAAAGATGCACCAACTAGGACACGCAGCGATAAAAAGGAGTTGAAAAGCGCATACATTTGGGCAATTATTGGTCCGACAGAGCGACAGACCGGTCTCGAAACACACTAAGGTCAACAGGGGGAAGTCTTGTCTTTCTTGAGGGAGAATTCATGGTGGCTCTAGAGATGCGAGCTAATAAGACTATGAAAATGTGGTCCTACTACTTTTTCACAGATGATCTCACTTATCTAACAGTCTCTTCTTCTTTGCTTATTAGCCTTGATCTTATAATTAGCCCGTCCTCGTACTGTGACGTTTTTGTGGTGTGTGGTTGTGTGCGTCACACCACAGCACGGTCTGTCATTTGCTAATTGTCGGCTCCGAGCGGGGTTTGGAGAGATCGAGAAGGGGCCCTGGGGCGATTTCATGGGGATCAGTTACAAGTGGGTCGAACTCAGAATGGAATCAATTGAGGGAAGCGGACCATTCATGTGAATTACGACCGGGAATCAATCGGTCGATGGGAGGAATGAACATTTCGAAATGCGAAATTAACATAGGAGCAGTGAGAATTGTGTTCCAGAGATTCGGTATATTAGAGCGGAGTAATGTATCGGTAACAACGTGATATCGAAATATGAAAACAACAAAACACTGGGCCACAATTTGGTATAAAAATTAGGCTAAGGACACTGAAGTCACTTAGAGCACAGTGCAAAAATCTATTAAAGCGACTTCCCTTTGCGCATCGTAAAAACTTCTTCGTTCCCTTATTTCCTCTTTGAATAAGTGCTTTATTCAGCCTGAAAGCTCTGTCTATCGTAAGAACTGTCCCGCCCATCAAAAGTTGCACAGGCATTTCAATCTTACAGGTTTAGATTGTTTGCGATCGTACGAAATCAAGATAGCATCTCTTAGTTTCACGAACGATCTTGACCGCTTTCTTTAAGTTTGAGAGTATGTGAGAATTATACAATTGGGACTGGTAATCCTGATGGGATCTTGAGCTCCTCAAGCTGCTACTTTATATGCAGATTAGGGCTGCGATACGAGACTTGTCATATTGTGTGCTCAGGTAGATCAAAGCTCCCTACCGCTCTCTCCCTCTCCCCATCCCCTAACTCGTTACATCATGTAATATATCTAGAGTAGCCATCAGCCTAGTGACACTGGGGGCTTATGACGGGTTTGGCGGACTTCCACTAAAGGATAAAGCGCATGGGACAATGTAACTTGCGGATTAGGAAACGAGCTTGACAGGACTCGAAGTGATTGGAATTTAGAAATGATTAGAGAGATCAAAGATCAAGAGTTCTTCTTTCAGTAAGCGCCCTGGAATGCGTGGTGTGCATGGAAAACTCGCTGGATGAGTTTGGAGAATGCGCATCGCAGGTGAGAGAAAACTATCTGATGAAGGTCAGAGAAGTGCGAGAAAAGAATCTCCAGAGTATTTACATTTGGAATGATCGAACCCACTCAATAGCCGGAGATCTTGCGTATATGTACAATGGTGACTTTGGAACCAGTGATAATATAATTGGAGAAAATCCATTAATTGCTTTCAGTTCCGTTACGATTGTAATTCGTACGCTGCAAATTTCGCAAAAACGGAGAAGATTTTCTGCCGAACGACCAGGAAACGAGAGTTGAACAGTGAGCATTTATTTATTTGAAAATAAATGTTTCGAAAATTATTTAATTGCATTATAAAACTTGCCGGATCTCCTTTCTTGAGCATGTCTAGACTTTCACTTTCTATCAAGGTCTGTGTGCTCAGTGCCAAAATCGAGTCCATTCCTCTCTCTATTAGGCCTTTTCCATTTGGATGAGCAGGGCTTTTTGAGCTTCCTCCTTGTGAGAATGGGAATGCAACTGGTCAGATAGAGGGCTGAGAATGGGGAAAAGAAACGTTTGCTAGTCTCCCAAACCGAGCTATAATGAGGAGTAAATAGTAAAAAAACACTGCTAATTGAGACTAATTTCGTCGAATGTAATTTATTACTCTAGAATTTAGGAAGAGAAGAGATCCAGATTCGTTCTGATAACTCAACATTATTTTTTGAATCAACTTGTTTCTGAGTAAACTCTATTCATTGCCGAGTAGGCTCAAAGAACATGTCATTGAAAGACAGAAAAGATTTGATAATATAAAAGTTTTGATAATATCACTTTTATATTATCAACCGTGGTTCGAATCCCGGTCTGAGCACTAATCTTTTCTGTCTTTCAATGACAATATTTTTTCACTTTTATATTATCAAATTAATAATCAATAAAATCGTCTTCAGATACGTATACGATAGCGAAAGAGTGCATCTCGGAGCGGGACCATCACAGAATCTTCCCGAAGAAAGACTACCCACTAGAGGACGAATGTGATCTACTCGAGGTGAGGTCATTGATGTATGAAAAGTTCAAATATTTCTAGGCATAATCTTCTCGCAGATCACTGCTTACGTTTTACTCTCGACTATGTCGCAGGCCTGAAACACAGATCTCCATAGTGCGATGTTGATAATCGGGCAATTCTCACATTCACTTATGTTTTCCGTCTCATCCTCTGCGCTAGTTACAATTACTACTGTTTTATACTAATAACATTATCTGAATTGAACCGTCATGTTTAATAAGAGGGGATAAGCAGCAAGTGAGTGTACGATGAGAGAGACTTTCTAATTGTAAGTTTTTTAATCTCGCGGTTTCGAATCATGTTCTCTCTAAGATCGCGGGGGCCGAGACTGCCTACTGCCTGTGCAGGACGGAGCGATGCAATCAGAAGCCGATCGCAGAGCAATTCATGTCATTTGAGGAGGTGAGTCAAATGGTGTATTGCATAGTCGTGATGCATAAAAAAATGGAGAGGTAGAATTCGATAATAGTCCATTCGTCTAGAGCAATTCCGTGCGCGCTGTTTTGAGTTTCAAAAAGAGGTCAAATTTTTGGAGCAATTCTATCCGCAATTCTAGTCGGTATCTCTGCTAAAACAGAAAAAGTGTATTAATGATCGTTGATTATCTGATCGTGAGCACTTTTCTATTGCTTTTTTATGGGCTATAATCCATCACGAAAGTACAATTACTCGAGTTTGCGAGAAAAGTATACTTGGCGAATGGTTTTCTTAACTTTGAATTATCGCTCTCCAAATTCTCGTTTTCTGGCTAAGAAAGATCGCTATGAATATTCGTCCATTTACAGAAGCACCCCGAGTTATTTGGTGATCTGGACGAGGAGATTCCCTCAACGGCTTTTGAGACTGATTCCGCTCCCAAACGAGCTGAGGTAATCCATTGGCATCTATTTCCGCGCTTTATCAAATGCGGATTTGCGAAAACCATAAAAATTTCACAATTTCATACTTTATCTAAGCTTTGTGTCCATACATTTTATAAAAAACCGCATTCTCCAGCTTCGTACTGTCTATTTGCTGTTAGAACTAAAATATTCCATTAATTAATAAATAATTAAATATGCCTTCCCAGTCTCGCCCATCACCGACTCTTCCACTCTCGAAGGCGACTGCTGTGAAGAACGGAGGAGAACTGTCGCCGATTATGCCAATCAACGATCCCCGAGTAAGGCTTTGCATCTTAGATATGCTGCGCAAATTTCATGGGGTGCAAGGTGCACATTAGTTTTATGCACCCTTTCACAACTTTTTTCCTAATGAAGCTACAATTTCCAAACTTGATACAGGGCCCAATTAAAAGGAAAATGCTCCAAAATGTTATGAAAGGGTGCATAAAACTGATGTGCACCCCATGAACTTAGAGCGGCATCAAAATGATGAAAAACTCGGGGCATACGTGATTAC
This sequence comes from Pristionchus fissidentatus, assembly GCA_036245785.1. Lineage (NCBI taxonomy): Eukaryota > Metazoa > Nematoda > Chromadorea > Rhabditida > Neodiplogasteridae > Pristionchus > Pristionchus fissidentatus. Next base: position 25,008,007 of record BTSY01000002.1, read on the forward strand.
AAACCGCCAGAAAGGGGTCAGGAGCGAGTGGAAATAAATATTCCCTCTCGAATTTACATATTTTTACAATCTCCGCACCTTTCTAGAGGTTTGACCGGGCTCCTGAGTGGTGCTAACCATGAAGTTCTTATTGTGAAAAAAATGGGGAAATGACCGGAGAAGTTGAATTTTCATTGCGTAAGGCGATTTCATGTTTCACGATCTTCATAATAGAGTTGTTGCTGGGTGTGCATCGCTATTTCTCGAACCGTGTTTTCAAAACAACTTTTGGAACATTATTGAACACGGATTGCGTAACTTCGCAGTGCACGGAGGAGAAAGATTACCCTCGCAGAGTCTCATAGGCGTCCCATCCATAAGCGATTCTCGCGAAATAAATTAGGCTGATGCATTTGTATTTCACGCTCTTCTCAAAACATTTGTTCACGAGATGCATCTCTAGTGGTAGCAGGTTTCATATGATAAAACAAATCTGAATAATACGGAAAATATTCCGCGACGATAACAGCTCGGTCATGCGTGAATATTTGCAAATAAATAAAAAAAAGGTATAAACGAATAATTGATAAGTGACTCTCAGAGTGTCATCAACGACAACAATCTCCGTCGTGCACAGCCATCATTCGAAATCTCCAAGGACGTCGTCGATGAGGGAAAGGGACGAGCTGTTCTACCATCAAGAGGTATTGCATAGTGATGACGCAATCGAGGTATTGCATAGTGATGACGCAATCGAGGTATTGCATAGTGATGACGCAATCGAGGTATTGCATAGTGATGACGCAATCGAGTTATTGCACAACGTGTTTCCGCATTGCTGAGTATGGCAAGGTTATTACAAAACTTATTACTCGGATGGTCATTACGAGTTTTCCCTAATCACTTTATTACATAGTGATGATGTAATTTAACCTCGTTCACCGTAATTGCATCGTATCTTGCAATCGAATCTCTCTCTGAGCTATTGAAGCACCACCTTCCCAATCTGGTCCTTCTTGACTCGAATTACCCCATTTTCGAAAGTGAAATCTTCGCCTTTTCTCCTCCTTTCTCTAGTAATAATCGGCCCTACCACTTCCTAACGCCGGTTGGGCGCAACCCCAATTAGACAAGAAGAAGAGAGGAGCAGAAAGCGAAAAGATACTTACCCAACCGTTTTTGCGATGCCCCCGCTCGTAATACTGCCAAATACCCACCCTTGATGGTAGGGGGACCAGTTATGCCCTGAGGCGATAGAAGCGCTCTCTCGATATCCCACGCTCTCTCATCGCCGGATACCTGTACTCTCTCCGAAAAACACAGCCTCTCGCCGGCGCCTGACCGTCTGGAAGCTCTCCGAGATCCACTTGAACTCTCGCGCAAAAGAGAAAAGCTGAAGGCGAAAGTGTACCCGGGGCAGTGAGAGTTGCTACCAGAGAGCAGGGAAACAAGGGGGTCGACTTTTTTTTTGAAATTTCAAACTTATTTTTCAGGTCTTGACGCTCTGAACATCCACAAGATCACCGGCAACAGCAACGGAAAGCTGCCAGCGAAAGAAATGTGAGGCTACACTCTTTGGGTTGAAAATATTTTCAATGGACATAAAACTGAACAAAAATATCGACGAGCAAAGCCTGCCGCATTAGTGTTTCCGGCCCGAGTCTAAAAAATCGGTGGTATACGAAAAACAGTGATTGAAAGGGCATAAGTCGTACAGTAAATATATAAATTCAGCGAGGAGCAACTCTCCCCGTGGTCCTCTGCTCGATCCCTTGCCGAAGGTGAGTTTGTTTTCTTCAAAATTGACAGGTTGACATGAAACAATTGACTCAAACTCTACTTATAACGCTTCTTAGGAAATATTAAGCGCTTCTTAGACTAAAATGTAATACTTACAGAATTGAGGTAAAATCAGTAAATGATGGTGAGGTGATTAAATGATAATTATTCAGGCCCAGTCCCATCCAACTCAGCTCCCTCCCTTCGGTGCATGCAATGTGGAGAGGGTGGACTGGCCGATACGGCGACGGACTGTTTACTGCAGGTGAGCGATACAAGACCGCTTGAAATATCCCATCCGTGCTCGATTCTGCTCCATTCATAATTTATCGATCTCTAGTTCTAATGACCCATCAATAAATATGCGTGAGAAAGCACAAGACGTCTTTGCAGGCGTCGGTCTCATGCAAGCACGAGCATTCTCTGTGCTTCACTCGTCACATTATGATCGGAAGCGGTGAGTTTGTGATTGCAAATGTTAATCCATTAATTTCCTCTTTTATTATCGTAGAGAAGTGCAATTTATGCGTTGAGAGAACTGTGAGATTTCAGGACAGAACGCCGTCGAGAAGATGTGCGTCTCGCAAGAGGCTCTAGTCGTGAGTAACATTTTTTAAATTTTATTTTTAAATTAATATATATATATATATATATATCGCCATTCCAGGCGGAATACGGTCAGTCGCTCAACGTCCACAAGCCCGAGACGCAGTGCACCTCTGTTTCCGGTGAGTTTTCAGACCGGAAGTGAATTTCGCAATTGTAAATTTTGAACCGGAAATGAATCTTTGAAATCTGGAAATGAGAATTCGCAGGCGGTCGCGTTCGTGTGTGCATCTGTGCCGATGAGGACAACTGCAATCAAAGAAATGTCGAAGATCAGGTAATTATTCCCCCACCCCCGGCACAAACATGTTTCACCAGTAGAAGATAGGCTTCGCTTGTCCGCGTTCAGTAATTGTCCAATTGCACGCTATCAAAATTATTAAATATAGTAACACTTATTATTATTTAGCGAATGAAGAGGATACGCTGTACAAAAGAAAACAATTTTAAGGAAAAAAACGATACTGCAATTAATAATTAATAAATTACACCCTCACATTTGGCCATAGCAGGGTGGGTAGCGCATTGGTTATGTGCTAGAATGCGAATCGAATGGTCACAAGTTCGACCCCCCGTGCCTGCAGATCCACCCAACCAAGGGGGTTAAGAAATGTTGGTAGTGATTGGTAAATCACGATCCAAACATGCCTCGAAAGGGGTCCCCGATTCACGTGCACACAACACGAGAATAGCCTCGCAACAGGCCGCTGATCATCTCAGGACAGGCTCTAGTTGCCCCTCAGGCATAGGGGTGGTCGAGACCGCCTTGCGTATAGAAGACCTAACACCTTTACCTTTACCTTTAAATACGGAAATGATAAGCGATAGAAGTAATCAATATTGTAATCAGGTGGCGCTCTCTCCGATCGCTCGGAATACGGTAGTGAAGGCGGCTTCTGCCACTCTCGCACAACCAGTAGTTCCCATCGATTTGGGCAGCGAGTTGGCGAGCAGCCAAGCAGTTGCATTCAATGGGTGAGTGCAATTTACTCAAACTTACATTTTCTTGAATTCCCACGGGCAGCGTGACTTGTGTTTCACCGTCGCTGTTTAGATAAACATGCATCTGGTGAGAGCAATTTCTCTTCCACGTTCCGACAAAGTTTAAATACAATGTTTGTCCAAATTCAATTTACATGGGCCTCTTGATCGGCCGTAATTCCTACAAACAGAGATGTTTCTCTATATCACGGAGATCCGGTACAGTAGAACAGTAATGATATTTTGAAAAGATATTAAACTATAATTTGCAGTACAATGTAAGTATTAGTTTCTTGAGTTTTCACAAGTGGAGTGACTTGTGTTTCACCGTTACTGTTTATAAAAAGATTTACCCAACACAAACAATTCTAGATTCGATCGACAATGTAATTATGAATATATTTGCAGTATCGCCTCTTCATCCCTAGCCATTTCTCCCGATGTCAAACCGATCGTTCCCGTGGTAGTCGAAACGCCCACTACGACAACCACGAGAAGTCCCAAGGTAAATTTTTAAAAAAAGAACCGCTATCTAGGTTCAAGGCTGGCTATGGATTTGCTATGTTCCAAAAATGCTCTATAAGTTTGCTTGAAAACAATGCCCTCTTACCAATGTATAAGTCGTTTTGGCAACGTGCAAAGAAAGATTGCATTCGTGCTGAGACAATCGCCCATTTACCAATATTATTATTGCCTGCCTGAATTGGCGGGAACACTTCTGATTATTTTTGTGCGTTTTCGGCAATGCTGCAAATTTTTAATTGTTAATTCCCTTCAGCTCCCGTCCGGTCTCCGGTGTGCCTCCTGCAGCTCGGGCGACCTCTCCGACCCGACCGCCGACTGTCCGACTGCAGCAGTGATGGAATGCATGGCACTGCCGGGAGAGAGGAGCTACTGTCTGACGAGACAGACGCAACTGTCGAATGGTAGGGTGTTCTAGTTGAACCACTGAATTAGCCAGAACCCAGCCGGTTCAGGTTCCAATCGCAAAGCGTAGAGCCAGGTTTGCAAAGAAAAATGATAAGCAGTATATGTATTCTCTACAAATTCCTCACAGGGAATTACGACGCCGGCCACGTTGAGCAATAAATTGGCGCCTAAGCTCATTCTTTGATCTCATTGGATCAGACAAACTCTCTGTTAGGCTTCATTTTCAGACACTATAATTACAGTCTCAGTAATATGTCTTTGTCACCTAGCCGTGACATCGTAAATATATAATATTACATATTACTGCAATTCAATCAAACTTTGGCATGATAATTGCTTGATTAATCTATAATGTCCATGAGTGCAGGCCAATTCACACTGGAGAAGACGTGTATGACTGGACTCGAGTTCGCTGATGATTTCCCCGATGAGAAGGCGGCTCCTGGTGAGTAGAGGAACGGCTACTTTATTTTCACTATTTAAATATGACTATCAGAAATGTATCGCCCACTCATTTATCCCTCTCATCTCTCAATTGCGCGGTCGCTCTCTCCTCATTTTCCTTTATCCCTCAAAACCTCATTTTGGAATCCCTGTGCGGCAGGGTCAGTTAGGCACAGAGCCAAATGCGAATAAATCTAAACTGCTGAGATAAACATGTAATTTTTCGGGAATCGACTATGGGAAACACTGCTCCAACTTCTATGGAGAGAGCCTAGTAGACTTAATAGTCACGTTATTCCTCCATTTATTTGTTTTTATATCTTGTGCCGCAAAGGAGCGTTAATGTGCATGTTTTCCGAACTTCCGTAAATTTTTTCCGTATAGCGAGAGAAACGAGATAACGTTGCTTTTCAAAGTCAAAAATTTAAAATATATATTTCGGTTCGAAACCAAAGACTACATTAGTTTCCGATACATTTCACACATATTAACCTTCCATGAAACATATCTAAAATATTGGAAGAAAATCAGGGGGTGGGCGAGTGTTAAAAACACATTTGCACACTCTCTCACCCCGATCCCTTTATGATAGAATCATGAAAACAAGCCGAAGTTTTTTCAGGATGCGGAACCGCCTTCGACGGTCTCGTCAACTATTGTTTGTGTGGCAGCGATATGTGCAACCAAGACTCGCTTCTGACTCAAGCCGCTGAGAACATGTAAATGTTTACGATACTGTGCAGACTATCGATCGGGAACTTATTCATCTCAATCTTCTCACTTTATACGGGCATAGTTCAGCATTCCAGGAAGGGGAAGATTGCATAGTAATGACGTAATTTCAGTCCGGCCGCCGCACAGAAACACCATCGACCAACGACTACCAGCAGGCCACTGATTAACCAAGTGCATCTCAAAGAGGAGGTGCGACATACTTACCTACAATTATTGAATTCCTTCTTCAATCGAATCAACGTATCCGAATAAAAATCGATGAATTAAAGGAACCAGTGCAGTTTGCGATGGACGGGGACTCGGAGCTACCCGCCATCGTGCCAGTGCCCACTCAGAAGGTACGTGATACTAATGAAAATATGATATAACACATGTCGATGATAGGCACAATAAGCATCTATCAGTTATTGTTTTGTCTAATCTCTCCTCTGAATAATTTGGTATTTTTCAGAAGGTTGCAGAAATTCCCGATCTGAACACGCGATTGATCGAACCAGTGGAAGAAGAGTTAGTTTTGATTTTCTTGAGCATTTCGATGGGATATGTTTCATTATTGATTGAAGGAAGCTAATTTCTGATAAGACCAATACAAGTCCGTCGGTGCCGCGATACTAAAAACAAATGACGAAAACGTGCTTCTTCAGAGCCCCTGAGCCCTCGGATGAGGATAAGGCGAAGATTCAGAAGATGCTGAGAGAGCAGCAATGGAAGGACGAAACGGAACGATTGGAGGAGAAATCAGTCGATCGAGTGACGATTGTGACGTCATCACTCATCGTCTTGACAATGGCCCTGATGCGATAGACGCAAGATTATAATTTATGCCCAATCAGAAATTCTCTCCCCCCTCTGTACAGCTCGTATTCACTGGTCTCTGATCTTTAGCTTTGAGTGATTATTATTGCAGCTTACATGCATATCAAAGCGCCTTCACAATGCAAATCAATATTACATTTGAAAAAAATCTTGAACTTCGCTTCAAAATCACCTGCTCATGTCACGTGTTTATCCTCTTTGTACACAAATTTATCAAGAATTTATCGATCCGGTTGTGTAAGTATTGTTTATGTGAATGCCTAATAACCATAGAATAATAATGTCACATATGAAGAGAATGCGATAAATAATTAACAAATGTTGTAAAGAAAGTTCAAAATGCATTACCTTTCCTTGCCTTTGCACTGCCACACATTCGAATTTACGGAACAAAACGTTTATTGGTTAATATAGTTACCTTTATATTGTCGTTAGAAGATCATCCACGTCATCAGACAAAATTTAGAAAGAGAAAACATCACGCTAAATTAAGAAAACACCTCTGACCACTCACTCTTACTCTATCATTTACGCAATATGTAGACAGATAGCCATTCGGGCAATACTATCCTCTTCTTGAACCTACCACAGCGATAGATCATGAAACATCAGGATACCATTGGTCGAATTAGGCACTCTAATAGATCGAACTTTCACACTCGTCAACATAAACATAGACTGCAACTCCCCAATTGAGCGAACTCACTTTGAAATAGAACCTGTTTCGGAAAACGCGACACAATCGAAACACCAAAGAAACTTATGATGTACATTTTGCTCTTATGAAATCAGCAATGATCTATCCAATTCTCTTCCATATCGCGTTCAAATTACTTGCTCACACAAGCCGTAGTACATTTGCCTGCTAATTACAGTGAACATTCAATTAATTCATACTTTTGAATGTATACATAATTCATTAAAATATGTATAAACGATCAAAATAGATTTCAGTATGGAAAAGTGAATATTTTGAAATATATTTTGTCCGAATTCCTATTTTACGTGCACGATACTGTGTGGTGGTATTTTCCTCCCTTTCCTATCACCCGATTCGCCACTTTCCTATCAGGAAAGACTCCGTTTCCGGTCGTTTCTCTTCCGGGCAAACAATTCGCCGTATTTTGGTGCGCATTCGCACTCCGCCTTCATTGTGTGCACTCGCTCGCACCGAAGTCGCGCGCTTTAGAAGAGATTTTGAATTGGCATGATTCAGTATTCTTAGCTCCCCATACTCAGCACTCACCTCATTTTCAATTCAATTTATCTCATTTACACTTTTAACTATTACATGTGGATCAGATGGGCATCGGGTGGTTTCACAGTGTTGTGAGCTAAGAGAGCTAAACAAGTAGCTCAATGTACGGGGACAACATATTACAATTCGAAAGGAAGCATCCCTCGGTAGCGTTGTATTCAACGCCAGTTTATAGTGGTTTTCCATTTTTTTCATTTAAGATTATTTTAAGGAAAAATAATGCTGCTGGGAGCTATTGATCAAGGCACGAGTAGTTCACGATTCTTAGTTTTTGATTTGGACGGAGAAATCGTGGCAAGTAATCAGGTGCGGATTTGATTGTTGATCATTTTTCATTTGCAATTTTTAGTTTAGGTTTATGTATTTCCTAGTACTTACGAAAAAAGGCTTTATATAGTAATGAAACAATAGTTGTTCTTCAGATCGAAGTTCGTCAAATCTTTCCTCATCCAGGATGGGTGGAAATGGATCCAAATGAGCTCATCAATACTGTCCTTGAGTGCATCGCGAAAACGTGCGAGAAACTCAAGAATTTCGGTATTTCGCCCTCCGAAATTCAATCTGTCGGAATCGCCAACCAGAGAGGTCAGTTGAGAAGGAACAGGATTGGCGTCAGACATGTAGTGAAACATTGGAGATGAGGGAACGAAATGCCATATTTATTTATTTTTTATATATGTTAATAATTATTTTCAACACATTCCTTCTGCTATGTTTTGGTTGAAGTACATTTGTTACCTTGTGATGACGCCCTAAGTTTCAGAAACTATAGTGATTTGGGATCGCGACTCTGGCCATCCTCTCTACAATGCCATCGTTTGGCTGGACACTCGGACTTCTCAGCTCGCACAAGAGTACATCGATCGCACAGAGACAAAGTAAAACGTGTATTTAGTAAATATATTTTGAAATGTCAAAACCTTGAGGAGCGTAATAGATCTCCCAGTTTAAAGCAAAATTAGTGCTAAAGAATATCAGATTATGACATTCCTTCGTTGCAGGAGTAGTGATCATTTCAAGCCTCTCGCAGGCCTGCCCATTCATCCCTATTTCTCCGCTCTCAAACTTCGATGGCTATTGGATAATGTACGCGCAGTGAGGGAGAGTTGTGAGCGAGGTACGGTAGATAAATAACACGAACAATCTCGAAATTATTTTTGATATTACATTCACGTGAGTTTAGAAATAATCCTATGTGTCTCCTCTCAATGACAATCTGTTTAACGAAACCTATATCTATATTGCATACTAATCACATCTTCAGGCTCTCTCATGTTCGGCACCGTCGATTCGTGGTTGATGTGGAAACTGACGGGAGTTCACTGCACTGACGTCACCAATGCTTCCAGAACGCTCCTATTCGATTTGGGTGAGAGAGAAATATGTTTTTTTTGTTCTTTAACACCCACTCATCATGTTTAGATTATATTATTCGTGTATTGATTCCAAGTGAAGTGATTTTTCTTCAGCCGCTAGAAAGTGGTCCACCGAACTGTGTGCGTTCTTTCAAATTCCGATGGAAATTCTGCCCGATATTCGATCATCAGCTGAAATATACGGAAAATTTATTGATGGTGCGTTTACCTTTTTGTCTATTTAGATGGTACTCTAAAGATGACTTCGTGGTGTGACGATGCAAGTCATCAACAAATGACAGGTCCTCTCGAGGGAACGACTATTTCGGGTTGTCTGGGAGATCAGAATGCTGCGTTGCTCGGACAAGGATGCTGGAATCTTGGAGACGTTCGTTTGTTTATTGGATGAAGATGATGAAATTAACAAAATGTTTAGAGTTTAGTTCCTCTGTTTTCCAAAAGCGAGAAAGTAGAAATCAAGCTTGGGCAGAGGGTTGCCAAAAGTTCATTAGTCGTGAACATTCTACGCCCATTTTTTTCTTTTTGTTGTTGAAACGATCGTATGATTTAAATTTTTGACATTGGAGTTCAAAAATGCGATAAATTCTATCTGACCTTTGAAAAATAGCTAGAAAGTCCGTTGAAGAAATTTGAATATTCAAGTTAAATATATTTCTTCAATTTGTAATTTACTTTTATTTCACCATTTTTATATTCACACTCAGACAAAAACAACATTCGGAACGGGTACATTCATGCTGTGCAATACGGGAGAAAAGGCGATTCTGAGCAAGAATGGACTCCTCACTACCGTAGCTTTCCAGGTAGATCGATTTTTCCGTAACTAGTGTTACTGTGTTCGTGCCAAGTTATCGATCTTGCATAGCGTACTGTACAATAATCAATATTGTTTTTCAGTTGGGATCTGAGACTCCAATGTGTTTCGCCCTCGAGGGATCGGGTTCTATCGGTGGCAATGTCGTGCGATTCCTCAGAGACAACTTCAAGTTTATCAAGGTACGATTAACGTCGATCGATATCACATTTATAAAATGATACGATCATACCAAAAAGCCGAATAACGAACTTCCTTTGTTTACCATACAGGAACATTGGCGACCCTCTCGCTTTTGCGTGCTCTCTCGTCTCGGTAAACACAGGAAGTCCCAGTTCAAAATTTTGTTTGATCGTATCATTTTATAAATGTAATAACCCTCTACAATACTCTGATTCGATTACCGTAATCCTTTATGTCGTTGCAGGAGGCGTCAGAGATTGAGGAAATCTCTCGCACGGTTGAGAATACTAACGGTGTGCTCTTTGTACCTTGCTTTACTGGTACGCTTTTTTACACTGTCTTATACGAAATCCTTGAAATTAATTCCTTTCTACACTAAACAAGAACAATCATCTGAATTCTGCGTGGTACTTATGGTAAAATCACTTCTAGCGTTGAATCATAAATACGCCTTTCGAATTCTCAAAAAAAAATACACGCTTGTTGTGTACCTCGGTAGCAATCAGTCGATATTTAAAACCCTTCTTATTGAGGTCTGTACACTCCCCAATGGGATCCGACTGCACGAGGACTCATTGTCGGCCTCACTCACTGCACTACGATGGTATGTGTTTCACAACGAATATACATTTCCGTATCCGTTTCGGACTGCAATGAATCTGTCTCCGGTTCCCCTCACCGTGCTTAAATCGATACCATAACCTCCTTACCGTAATACGTCACCTTCATTCAGGCTCACATTTGTCTCGCGGCTCTTCGTGCGGTCGCTTTCCAATGCACTGAAATGATCGAGGCGATTGAAAATGACATGGAAAACTCGACAAAGATTAAGACACTCAAGGTGGGCTGAGGGTGGATTGCATCATCACTAGGAATCCTAAGGCGCGTCATAATTGGCTAATCAATAATCTATAGCAAGTCGATCTTGCAGGCTGACGGTGGAATGACAACTAATAGGCTCTTCGTCGAACTGCAAGCTGAAATCGCCGGTAGAAATATCGAGGTAAATTTCATTCAAATCTTTAAAAAATTTGATTCCAATAATTGTTTTTTTGTTGAATAATATAAAAAATATCCTTTCATGAAAGGGACAAAAAGGCGTTTCTTGCTGCTGTTTTACCATCCCTTGATAAATTAAACACGCTTTCAGACCCCCCGCAACACTGAAATCTCGGCGTGGGGCGCGGCAATTGCGGCAGCAATCGGAGCCCGACTAATATCGGTCGCAGATTTCGGCAGTAGACAGACGAAGGTACGACTGACTCCGCCCACCTTTCCAGGTTTCCCGAGCACCCCGCCCCCAAACCCCTTCCATTCAGTTCGCACGTTTCGAGCCAAATGGAGGCAACGTTCAAAGGGAAGTCGAAATGACGAAATGGAAGGACGCAGTGAAACGAGCACAAAACTGGCAGAAATAACTCCGCCCTCTTTGGCCTCGTACGCCCCGCCCACTCTCAGGCCACACCCCTTTCCACCAGTGTCCATCGTCAAATGATCGTATCTATTAATTCCTGGCTTATTGTTGTAAATATGCTTCCCTTTCTTCATTCGATAATTGTCCAGTTACAAAAGAGTTTTTACAAAATTCTTTTATAGATGGTGTTTTTGATTATAAGAAATTTTATTTTCGCAGTACAAAATTCACCGAGTTTGCCTGTTACTTGATTTCTTCCTAAATTGATTGAGCGGAGTACCGTAGAAAGGATGGTATAGTTGATAAAATTAAACAATTAAAAATGATAGAACAGAAAAGAAAAAATATGCAAAAATAGTTGATTATCGACCAACGAAGTCGAAGCGCGCGTGGTTTTGGAGTTGTAACTCGGCTCAGAGTGGCTTATTGTCGGGATTTGTCTTAATCAGACATTTAGAGGCATGTTGACTCTAAATTTCACCTCACTTAGTCAATTCCACTGACCCCGTTGTGGCCCCTACCGAAAGATCGAGGAAATGATAATCGTGTTCTATCAAAGTGTGTTTCATCATTTCAAGATAAGTTTTGCTCTCCATTAATGATCAATGACGACAGGGTCATAGTTGGACTACAATATCGAAACACATAAACCCTCATTACACGATCGGTGCTGATTGAAATGCAATACGAATGACGGACTAAATGCAACAAAGAGTAAATTGCCCGCTTCTGGCTAGTTGTCTGGTCACTCTACCCCTCATTGCGCAATTTCTTTGGTCAATAATTTTCTGATCATATCCCCAACTTTTTCTTACTCTCTCCATTCGCAAGTGTCTTGCACGATTTCCCCCTTTCTCGCCGTGCGCTTTGAGGGAAGTTTGCGTTCAAACGGATGAGAAACAACCGAACTGTTTTCAAGGCACCGTTGTGATTAACTTATATAAAAAATTGATTGAATAATAAGACTTTCAAAACGGAACTTTCAAAACGGCTTGTCACCAAGTGAAAAGAGGAACGGAAATGCGTGGGAACGGTTTGACGAAGGTAAAATGATGGTTGTTCTTTGTGCGGAAAACGGCAAAGTTTGGAGTGTACACAATATCTCTGACGATCTTTTGATGAGAGTGCAGGGAGAATTGACCTCACAGCCCTTCCACTATGTGGACAGCGCGAGAGTTAAGTTTGATTGATCCACGTATTTTATATCGCTCGTAACAGTTTTCTCGTAGACATTATGCACGGGCTTCCAGCAATTGCATATCCTTGCTTGCTCCTTGTTCAGTTACTTGTAAGAGAATGAAGCGTTTGCGCGAAATTGTCAATCGATATTTCCTTCTGTGGATGTTTCCACTGCTGCGGAAAGGAGCGGGGTACGTCATTTTGAATGTTAGCGACCACTCATTTTAATTAATAATAAGGTTTATTGATACTGAATAAAAAAAACAATGTTGAAGTACGAAATTGTCGGAAGATGACATTCCCGCTGTCGAGAAGAACCAAACAAGCGATGCTCTCAAACAGCAATGGAGAAGAGTGTGGGAGGACTCTTTCGAAGGTATACTTTGGATTAGTATTTGAAATTCGGGTGAATAATTGGATTAGCACTCTTCATTTTGCACACTCTCTACACAGGTGAGAGAATGTGTGAAATGATGAGATCTAATCCAATTATTTACCCGAATTTCAAAATCTACATTGTATCTAAAATGGCACCCTGTATTCCATATGTGTGTCTTGCACATTTCGTAAAAGTGAACAATGCAAATTCGAATTTGTCTAGTAATGGGTTCAATTCAATTCAATTATGTATCATGTCAGGCAATAGTGCTCAGATGAGGATGGTTGATCACTTTTTAGTCTACCTGCCAGTAATGGGTAGGTAGACTAAAAGGTGTGCGAAATGAGGAGATCTCGATAAGCTGTTTATTTAAAAATTACAAATAAAAAATCATGTGTTGAACACAATATCAGAATTCGACTCGAAGCGAAGGCAAGGAAAAATATGCGCGGAGCCCTCGATTATCGCTGTAATAGCACGAATGTTCAATTGGCGACTCGTATTTTCAATGGGAATTCGAATTCTCGAAGACTTCGCACACTTCACCAAACCTATTCTTCTCAGGTACATTTTTCACAATTTGTTTATTATTTCAACTAACAGATAGCAGTTTATGAGGGTGATCAAATCAATAAAGCACATTTTACATTTTTGTGTCCATTGTCGCCATGAATTTCATGAGAAGCGAAAAACGGTATTTATGCTAAGTCTGGGACTAATGGCTTTCAGTTTGCTCATTGAATACCTCTCTTCTGACGATTCATCGGTGCTCTATGGAGCTCTGATCGTAGGCAGTTGCTACGCCATGGCGCAGGTTTCATAATTTTACAATATTTTACCCAAAAAATGGTTTTATAAAGCATGAAAATAAGTAATGGGCAAATTTGTTGACGATAAAGGACAATAGTCGTGTTCTTTGATAGAGATGCAATCGGCAGAATCATTTTCAAACTTGGGTAATTAACTATAAACACGCCGATATTCAGCTGCGATCATCGCTGTACAATGCATTCGCGATGAATCAGAATGAAATGGCTACAGAACTTCAGAGTGCACTCTACAGCGCAGTTCACGAAAAGGCTTTGAATTTTTCATTCCCATTTATAAAAAAGAAATTGGCTTGTGAAGGTAATGATCATTAAAATCCCAGAACTTGCGCTTGTCTCCCGTGTCGCGAGCTTCGCATAGCAACGGTGACGTCCTCAATATCGTCATGGGTGGTGAGATTTTCACAGATTAGTGTGTCTCGAGGAACATAAAACTTCGCAACGCGTTTTTGTTATTTTCACACGCTTCTGTATCTGTTGGAGTGAGCTGATGAACGATTTTTTTCAGATGTCGACTGCATGTTCGATGCGATGCGATTCCTGCACAATTTCATCTCTGCGCCTCTTCAAGTTTGTTCTTATTAAGACCTGTAGAGACATGTTCCTCTTTAACCCCGCTTTCAATACGATGTACATATCGTCGACAGTTTGATGCAACTTTTAAATAGATGTCCGCATTCTATTAGTTTATCTTCTCATTCTTCCTACTGTGGCGCACGCTCGGTCCCGCGACGATCGCCGCGATTACGGTAACGGCCATCATCGTACCGCTCAATCACTGGATGTGGAGCTACTCGAAAAAATATAAGGTGAGTTGTATTGGCGGATCACAAACTGAATGAAATATTTTCTAGGCTGCGCGAACGCGTGCCCGTGGAGAGCGGATCAGCGGTTGCAATGAAGTAGGAAGTTGAACACAAATAAATTCTGAATGGAATGATTTTCAGATGCTCAGTGGAATAAAAGTCATTAAGCTCAATGGATGGGAGAAGCCATTTGAGAACAAGATCAATCATCTGAGAGCTAAAGAAGTACTCATTTCGCATTAGTTTTTTTAAAACAAATAATATTCGTGTTCAGGTTGAATTGAATCGCAAGGCGAATTTTGTGCTGCGAGGCTCTGATTTGATAAATACCGCTGCGCCTTTTGTCGTAAGTTATAGTTTCGTTCACCTTATGAATGAAACTTCGTTTATTTGCCCCAAGTAGATGATTAATTTCCTAAAATTAATAATAATATTGTTCCGTCAATTTATAAAATTACTCGATAGATGGCCTTACTCTCCTTCTCCATCTATCTCTTCACTGATGGTTCGCTTACTCCACAAATCGCCTTATTCTCACTCACAGTCTTCAACCAGATTCAGTACGTTCTTCTCAATCAATTATCAATCATTAGGCAAGTGACCTAGAAGTGATATCGCCTTTTCCCAAAGTCAGTATAACGTTATTGTTACAGATTCCCGATCCAGCTCTGCACAAATCTCATCTACATCTGCTCTCACGTATATTTGCTGAATTGTAGTTCCTCCAAAATAATCAATAAGGTTCAGTGTACGGTAGCGCACGATCGAATTCGTGCGTTTCTTTCGTTAGAAGAAGCGGATCCCATTTCATCTGACGTGATAGATTACGGAGTTTCTCTCGAAATGGAAGACGCATCTTTTGGATGGAAATCGGACGAGGCAACGCTCAAGGTGTTAAAATAATTATTATATTATTATTTTAATTTAATTGTTTACCAGAAACTAAACCTGCGAGTGGAGAAGGGCACATTCATCGCTGTAATGGGATCAGTGGGCGCGGGCAAGAGCAGTCTGCTGTCGGCCATTTGTGGTATATGTTTCAGACTTAATTTATTGGGTCGAACGACGGACGAAAAATAATAGTGTTGCCACAGTGTATTCAAGAGCATGGAATGAATAGGATGTAGAGTCGCACATTTATTGCTGCGGTAAAGATATGTAGGGTATTAATACAATTTTTTTTACAGGCAGCATGGAGCTGCAATCGGGTACATGCAACAGACGGGGAACCGCGGCTCTCGTATCCCAGCAGACGTGGCTAATGAACAGCTCAGTCAGAGAGAACATCTTGTTCGGAAAGGATTTCGATCCTGAGCTGTACCGGAAAGTGCGTCTATTTCTCTTTATTTATTTGTATACAAATTTCTTTGATATTTAGTTAATTTAATATGTACGATTATGAGATGTAACATCTGCAAATTGCAAAAGCAGATAGCAGCAGGCTGATAGCTTAACGATAGAACATAAAAAGAGCGGGAGCATCAAATATAATTCAGTTTAAAATAGGCTGTGAAGACGTGCGAACTGGAACACGAGCTCTTAGAGGGAGATCAAACAATCGTAGGAGACAATGTGAGTCGGTTATTCCTTCATTAACAATATGTTTTAATTACAGGGATCGCTACTATCGGGAGGACAAAAGGCGCGCGTGTCGCTTGCTCGGGCAGTGTATCAGGTACACATAGAACTCATTCTATTCATTTGTGATGTATTTTTTGCATTCATATTGTGCACAATGTTAAGTAGCCCTAAGTGCATTGGAAAATAAGCACCTAAAAAATCAAAATGCACAATCTGATGCGCTTTCTCAAGAACCTGATTTTGCGTACTGTTCAGGACGCCGACATCTACCTTCTGGACGATCCCCTATCCGCAGTCGATGCCCGCATTGGAGAGAGCATCTACAACAACGTCATCGAACACAATGGAATGCTCAAGTGAACAAAACAAATTAGGATAAAATGCTTACTAAATAACCTGGTCAAGAGTACAATACTAAAAGTACAATAGTACTGTTTTTTTAGAAAGAAAACACGACTGCTCGTCACTCACAACGTTCGTTACACTGAAGGAACAAATTGCGTTTTGTGGATGGAAGGTTTCACCGGAATGGTCTATTGTTCATTATCAATATTCTGTTAAAGGTGGAACTCTGAGTAGGAGAAGAAAGAAATGGGAGAAGCGAAAATCCGTTCATGATTTCGTTGACGAGAAGAGTGCGAGAACGGATGAAACTAATGCCGACCACTGCAAGATGGGCAACTGCGGTAGACGGTTTAAAATATTCATGGGAATAATCGATTTTTGTTTTCCAGGATTGCGAAATAGAACTCGGATGAAATTAGAGAACAAGAGGACTCAAACTGCCGAAGACAGCCAAGGAAAAGTTAGTCCAAGCCATGTGAAGAACACATTCTGAAAATGCGTTCAGGCGCAGCAAAAACACATTTGGATGTATCTAATCGAGGCTGCTGGAATATGGAATGTTGCACTATTTCTGTTCCTTCAAGCGGCTCATATTGGACTGCAATCTGCCAGAAACATCTTTGTAGCTGGCTGGTTAGACTTGTAAATTGACTATTTTCTTTATCAGCAATCTAGGTCGAACAGCGACAGTTCCACAATGGGATCACGTCTCTGCACGTTCACTCTTTTCGGAGTGGCTGAAAGTATTTATGATCATCAATATATTTCCAAATATTAGTTGTATTTCAGTACTTTCCTTGATTGGTTCACTCTATTTCCTCCTCCGGGCCATATCCGAAGCCTCGCTAAACACCCATCGACCACTCCTACGGTGAGATTTCATGATGGATCAATATTTGAAAATATGTATGTTAAAGAGATGTGCTCTCACTTCCAATGCGATTTTTCGACTCCACTCCTGTCGGGGAGGTCATCTCTCGATTCGGACCCGACCTCGACACTGTCGATCAGGCTCTGCCCACTGCTGTGATGAATCTAATCAAGAGCGCATTACAGGTGAGGTAACCTGGGGCTAGTCTAACACTACTTCGAACTCGTCCTTTTTGAAAGTTCTGAAAAATTCGTACTTACACACTTGAATAGCACTAACTATATTGCTCATTTTTTCCGAGACGTCGAAAAAATGCATAGAATAATTGAGGTGTTTTCCGTTGTCTTCGTTATTTCCTACACGAGTCCTCCGTTCTTCATCGTCCTGATTCCGATTGTCATTGTCTACTACAAAATTCTGGTGAGCGTTCACTTTGTTTCAAGCATAATAATAAAAGATCCAAAAGGAGCAAGAACACTCATTTCAGAAACTCTTCATTCCGTGCAGCCAGAAATTCCGTGTGATGGAACAGTCTGCGCGGAGTCCAATCTACACACACTTCTCGGAATCAGCCAATGGAATCGAGACGATCCGCGCATTTGGCAAGGTGCCAAATCGATTGATTTGCCTCTAGCATTTGCATATGTATAGGAAGCGTTTGTGTCATCGCTTCTGGATTCGAAGATCGATCGATTCTCGCGTGCGAGAAGAATCGTTCAATCGTCTACGAGATGGCTCTGCAGTTACGTTAATATACTAGCTAATCTGGTAAGATTATACGCTTGTTCTTGGAAATATGCTAGTTCTTTCATTGAAAACTTCTACAATTAAAGGAAAAAGATTTTCCAGGTGGTTCTTTTTGCCGCTATCTTCGCTGTGTTGTCATGCAGATATTTTGGCATCGCTCCCGCCCTTGCTGGTCTTTCGTTGTCGTACGCATACTCGGTCAGAGTTTTCATCATTGCTCAAATCAATGAATTGCGTATTCATTTATTGAAACCAAACTTTTCAGAATTGCTCTCTAAAAATGAGAAGAGAAGTCGAAAAAGAGTAGTATGTACATTTTGGTAATTAGAATCAGTGAATCACCATAAACTTTTGAACGACTTTGTGTTTGTGTGGCTAAGTACTGAAAATTAAAGGATCAGAGTTGCGACTATCCCATATGCGAAGCGTGAAACTCATCACAATCCTATCAAAAGCTTTGAAAAAGTTTCAGATGGACCTTCCCATGCTCATCCACGCGCTTTCCTTCATCGAACACTACAAACTCGGTGTTGAGAGATTGAGAGACTACTCGAGATTAGCGAAGGAGCAAACATTGCCTTTGCCCACGGCAATAATGATGAGGAAGACATGGGAGATTCGAGAACCCACGATGGACATCGACAATCTGTCGATACGCTATGCGTGAGTTGCATTACTTTTTTCAAATTACAATTATACAATCGATTATCGATGTGACGCCTTTGCATTCACAGTATCTTCAGTGACGATCTTCCACTCGTGATCAAGAACATTTCAATATCGATCGGCGCTCGAGAGAAAGTAGCTGTAATCGGCAGAACAGGATCGGGTGAGTGCGAACTTTCAAGTAACACTCACATACTTTAGGACTAACTTGGATCTATGACAAATGATAGAGAGTCTGTTTTCTACGAATCAAAAGCGAAATGCAGGCAAATCATCACTAGCGATGGCTCTTTTCCGTCTAGTGAATCCATATTCTGGTCGGATTATCATCGACGGCGTGGATGCACACATGATCCCGCTGTGTGAACTGCGAGCTGTGCTGGCGATCATTCCCCAGGTATATCACATATCCTCCAGAAAGATGGTATATGAAGGAATGGTGCAATTATAACAACAAATCTAAATAAAGCCGGCGATTGTACAGGGCTGCCTACTCGGTTATGAATTCCTCCCTTTCTTTAGAACATGCTATTACTAAATTCGCGCATTATATGTATATTTGAGGATCCTGTTCTATTCACCGGCTCGCTACGGTTCAATCTCGATCCATTCGGAGTAGTCGGCGGCGCACAATTATGGGCCGCTATCGAACAGTGTCAGATGAAGGTTCGACCTATAGTCAATTTAGTTTACGAATAAATTTTTCAATATTGGATTCTGACGCTAAGAACATTCTACTTATACGTACTCCTGCACTCCAGGAAAAAAACTTATGAAATTCAGGATGTCATCGTCTCCCTGGGTGGTCTCGACTGTCAAATCGACGAGGGCGGCAGGAATCTGAGTGTGGGACAGCGACAGTTGATGTGTCTCGCAAGAGTGCTTATCAGAGATGTTAAGGTAGATCATTTAAGCTTTGCAAACACGAAAAGCCCCTCTTTAATTATCCATCTCTTTAATTATGACAATGGTATAACATTCATTATGACAATATCATGATAGTACAGGAATAGCATAGCAATAGTATAGAATTGTATAATATAGCAAATATTAATCGCTTCCATCAAAATCTCGCATTGATGTGCAATTTCGAATCGGAAACAAGTAGATAAGTACAGATACTCATTCTCGACGAGGCGACCGCGTCGATCGATACTCGATGCGCAGCCCTCATAGATACCGTAGTCCGGGAGCGATTCGCACACGCTACCGTAATCTCGATCACGCATAGACTCGACGGCACCGAGGGGTATGACAGGTACGGTAAGGCTTAATTATTGATTTGAAAAATTAATTCAGAGTTCTTGTTCTGGACGCGGGAGAAGTTGTCGAGTTCGATGCTCCACTGCGTCTGCTGGCGAATTCCGATTCGAATTATGCACGGATGATGACGAGACGGAGTATTGGTTCGTAATTATATCATATTAGGCAACGTAATCTTGGAATTGATGTGAGCTTCATTTTCCTAGGAGATAGTTATTTCCACTTGTTTATGAAAGCTGTTGGGAAATCTGCTGAAAAATGGGAGGATGGTTATAATTTGTGCATTATTTGTATTTTGTTGCCGTTTTGTATAAAATCGAAGCGAAAGCTGATCGCAGTATCCCTGCAGAGACTATTCCACTGCTTTGATTATGAAGTCATCTTCGAATCTTCTAGAATTTTCTAAAGACTCATAGACTAGACATATGTTCCATAAACAATACACAGAAGAATACAGAGAAGCAATGTCAAAATTATTTATTGATAATCAATTTTAGCAATATTGTATAATTGAAGAAAATCATAATTCATATTTGCTCAGGCGCTGGCTTCGCGGATCATGTTCTTGGCGAACTCCTTTACCTGATATGAAATATGTTTGAAATTTTTATTGAAGTTAATGTTCCATTCAAAATCAAGTCATAAGTCTGACCGGGCGGTCTCGCTACCGTACCTTATCAGCTTGCGAAGACTCGTCGGCCTTGAACTCTGCCTTTACGGCATCAGAGGCGGCATTGATGATATTCTTGATCTGCAAAATTATCGATTGGTTATTTCTTATCAGCCATTTCGGCCAAACATGCACACCTGAGCCTACTCTTGAAACAGCAAAATATAAAAATCAATATTTTACACAATAATACAAAAATAATAAAATGGCATACATTCTCGTTCAGCTGCTTGGTGGGAATGTCGTTTCCGTTCTCATATGCGCTCACAACCTGAATGGCATCCAATTTTTTTTGGAATTATTTTTGGAAATGGAACCCATGAAAATTTTTGGAAATGGAACCCATGGAAAACGAACATTGTTGAGGAGGACCTGAGCATCGGTGGAGAACTTGGAGATCATCGATTTCGCCTGAATTTTGCATTTCAGCAATATATTTTTGATGTAATCACAGACAGCAGTGCTTCTGATAAAAACAAACTCACAATATGGATCATTTCTTGCTCCTTATCGACTTGGAATTTCACAAATTCGTTCGCCTTTTCCTGAGAGAACCGGGAATTATTAAAAAGTTCTCGGAAACAATGGGTATTAGTCCGTCGGGGGTGGGGTAATAACCCTAAAGCACCTGCTTGTCGGCGGGCAGAGCCTTGATGGCCTCTCTGATCTGGGCGACCTTCTGGTTGCGAGAGAGGTCCATGTTCTCGCCAATTTGTTGAACCTGCAATCAAATAGCACGCAATCTGGGAGGGGATTTTCTGAATACTGTACTTTCTGGACGAAGGAGGGTTCAAGTGAGGCGAGCAGCTTCTGGATCTGCGCCTGGAATGGGGTGGGGTTAAATACAGAGGTACCCGATAATCAATCAATAAGATAATCAATGGATACCGAAACAGGACCAACACCCAATGGTCGCCGACTACAGTGCGACTTACAGCGGCCTCAGCCTGAATGGGGTTGGAAGCGACGGCGACGAGGAGAGCAGTAGTGAGAACGAGAAGACGGAACATGATTTACTGCAGAAAGAATTCCAGGTTCAGATCAATTTAGCGAGCAAACACAGTAAAAAAGTGAAGTGAGGCCCGAAAGCGGATGGTTCACAGTTGGAGTACATGGGCTTTTATAGGATCCCGTTTGGCGTCAGGTAGCGGCAGCCCGCTGATTCATCAGACCTAAAAGAATACACTCCACACACTTCGTGCACATTCGTTACACACTTTATAAGCCGGCGGAACGAACAGCAGCGAAACACAATTGTGGGAATATGCGAAATCAAATATCTTAAATATTTACACATATGCAAATATAAGACTTTTTCTACACATTGGCCGCAGATGAGCACTTTTTGATGTGCGTGTTATGCTGGATGGGGCTCCGATTATGCCGGATGCAACATGCTTCGAGGAACTAATCTCTGTTGTTCTGTGTCGTTGTTCATATGTTGTCCCCCTTGTGATGGAAAATTTTGATGTCTTCATTGGGTATTTATCACTTGGCTCGGACTCTACTGTCATGGTCTGGTTGTGATCGCTTCATACCACTGATCTAGAACACCGCTGGGGTCGTTTGATTATTTTTCATTATCCAGCGTTTTGTGAAGAAATTGTGGTGTGTGATGTGTGAATTTCCAACAAAGCGCATTCTGTTTGTACAAGTGTCCCCTGTCTTCCTTCTCCATCTCTCCGTCATAACTACTCTCTCCTACACTAACAAACGATCTGTCTATCCCGTCCGTGACTCATAATCTGCTTCGTAGCACACATAGCGCATATGCCTTCCATATGTGGTTCATTCGGCCCATACATATGAGGCATATGCGCAGAAATTGAAAGACAATGAGTATACATACAAACAATATAAAAAAAACAAGTTTCAATCACTTAATTCACTGATTGCCCATGTATATTTATCGTACAAGAAAAGGTGCGCGCTTCTACATTACCGTTATTTTCACTGTGCTGGAGATATCAACTCTCATTTGATTTCGAGGATTGACAAAGAAATTTTGGATTCCATCTCTGACATGTTGTGACATAATAATGAGAGCGATTGGTGGAGTGAAAGTAGTGATGAAGTTGGGATAGGCGTACTGCAATCAGCACTATTATCTTTTCAATTTACAGACGTCCATAAATAAATATTAAGTTTCCCATCAAATGGTTTAGGAATTCTCAAACAAATAGAGAAAACTTCCGTGTGCTAACCGTGTTAAACGCAATGAAAGTGAGGGAACTATTTTCCGTAGTAGTTGCAATCAACCAGACGATCTGAAAAAAAAACACAAATAGATTCCGTACCTCAACGTGTTTCATATATGGTATTCCGATAGGTCAAAGGGTCTTCCAATTTCAAAACTACTTCAATGTTTGTTGTGAAAACGAGTTCCGGCGTCTCACGTGTTTAATTTCAGAGCGCATGTGCTTGTTTCAAGAGAGAGTGAAAAAACAGGTGAAAAAAAGTCTCTAGAATTTGTAGTTGGGTGTAACCATCTCAGTACATTTGCACTTTGAAATTTGTGCCGTCATTATCTTACATAATTTATGAAAACTGACGAAAGGCCAATGACAAATGAAAAAGCAAATCATCGATGTGATCACAGGGCACATATTTACCTGATGCACCACCCCGATAGAATGTGCTACCGTAATAGCAACGACATAGTAGAAAAACATCCACTCGCTTTGCAGCTTGGTTGCCTAAAAAGAAGAATGTGAAGGGTAAAATATTTTTGTCGAAATTTAAAATAAGGATTTTTCGCTTACGCTTTGAACTCGGAGACTTCTGATTTTGAGCAGTAGAAGAACGTTCAAAGGAAGAGTTACAATGACGAATAGAAGGAATACAGATGCAATTATAATCTTTGCTGTCTGCAAGAATAGGGACCACATACCATTATTTTGCCTTTCTGCGATAAGCTCCAAATTTGACTTATTTAACGAATAGTTTTTTTTTGAAATGTTACCTGTAACGTAGTCTTGTCCATTCCTGCATACTTTAAAACGCCGGTTCCGACATCAATATAAATCGGTTTCTGAAATATAAAATATATTAAATAAGACACAATTAGCATTCATTACCTGATTTATTATTATAAATAGGAAAATTGCTGCGGGAAGTAAGAAACTGCCTACCACAAACAGAGAAAACCATCTCGATGTCCAAATCTGATCGAGCATTAAATTTATAGGAACAAGGAAAGCATCAAGCTTACTGTTTCATGATTCAACGGAAAATAGAGAGAAGTGAATCGATTGATTACTTGCATCGCTTTGAGTACGGTATGAGTGAATACAAATATGTGACTGAGATAAGTGCATGTGATAGTGGCGTATCCTGCGATGATAAAGTTCTTGCCTAATTTGTTCAAGAGAAAACTCCTCCGAGGGATAAGTTGGAGGAATGTAAGCTCTCTCATCTCCCCACTTTCTAATCATTTTCCGAAAAAAAAAAAAAATAAATAAATAAATACAATTGCATACCAAATTCCGGACCGAGAGACAAAATTTGATTGCCTATTCGCATGGCCATGATAGCCATGAGGTTGAGACACGCTGCGACACCTGATACGGACAATTAAGTAGCTTCAAATCAATTTTGAGATACCTGTAACAGCGAAAATGTAATAGAAGGGTGTTTTCAGGGCAGATAAGTTGGTCATCGCGATGATGATGATTAGCAGAGCATAGAGAACACCGAGTATGGACTCTCCGACGGATGCTGTATTACATTTATAAAATTATACGCACATCGAAGAAGACCATTCAGTTAAAACACAGAAAGATATTTCACGGCTCCGGTTCCGATCTAACTCCGGCCCTGATTTCGGTGTAAACAGATGGAAGAGATAAATGATTAGTACACCGACAAAAACATCTATTTGTTCCTATGCATTTTCCCCGATTGCTTTTACTCTGAGAAATAGGTAGTAGAAATACATAGAGAAAGCACGTTAGTGATTGGTCGAAGATCAGCAAAAGGTAAAATACTTTTAAAAAATTAAACATTATACCTGCCAGCGTGATTTTCTGGTCCGTATTGAGGGACATTCTTCGCTTAGCAGAAGTGGCTGTTTGGAAATGGCGACTTGGTGAGAAATGTATTTGGTGGCATGAGCAAAACAGGTGAATTCGCGTTTGGCAGATGGCAATTTGAACAAAAACAAGATTTACTACTCGCAATGCATACATAGGTCGACTTACCATGCTTAAAATATTATTAGCAGCTACATTTTCTACGAAGTAAAATGTTGACCTATTAGTATTTCGTGATTTAATAATGTGCTTCCAAGAGCAGTGGAGTCCACGTTTTATGACATAGAAGTAAAATTATTTTAGAGAAGACTTCAGGGGGGAATACAATGTTCCGAAATACAATTTTATGTTGGATAAAAGACATGAATTCTCAGAACCGTTTTCCTCATAAGACAGTATAAAAATAATAAATGAGCGGAATCAGTGAAGCGATGAAGAATTTAAATTGCTTTATCATAGCAATTAGTGTAATTTATTGATGGTGAGTCGTAGACGAAACCTTCACTGTGTTTGTGGAGTTGAAATTCAATTGAATCTTTGGACAGCGCATGAAATTTCGGATTCCCTCTCGCACATGTTGCGACATAATAATTAGAGCGATGGGCGGAGTGAAAGTAGTGATGAAGTTTGGATAGGCGTACTGAAATAACACTAATGTATTTTGGATTTGGTTCAGAAATAAAGATAGCCAGAAAATAAATAGATGAATATCGAGGACTGAATACGTTCCTTTCGAAGGAAACACTATAAAAAGTTTGATAACACGTATATCAAGCTCTTGTAAACTTTTCCTCTGACCCACCGTGTAAAGGGCTATGAAAGTCAGCGATTTGTTTTCCGTGGCTGTTGCAATTAACCAGAAGATCTACAAAAATAG
Source organism: Pristionchus fissidentatus (assembly GCA_036245785.1). Classification (NCBI taxonomy): domain Eukaryota; kingdom Metazoa; phylum Nematoda; class Chromadorea; order Rhabditida; family Neodiplogasteridae; genus Pristionchus; species Pristionchus fissidentatus. Next base: position 25,033,564 of record BTSY01000002.1, read on the forward strand.
TAGAAATTAGCTTACGCGACTATACAATTTGCTTAGCTTTCCGGCTTTCTTTCTGATATCAGGCTTTGGACAGTGAAAAATGGACTTCCAATCTCCAAAAGCACTCAGTTTTTGCGGTAAACATCGTAGTACATTCGCTTTACAAAAGTCCAACGAGACTGTAGCACTAGAAATACCTGATGTACGACTCCTATCATGTGCGCTGCCGTAATAGCCACTACGTAATAGAAGAACATCCACTCGCTTTTTAGACGCGCCTCCTCAAATATCTGAGTACAATAAGAAACGGCCAGAAACATATTCGCACAATTTCTGAAACTCACATTTTGCGACCTTATCCGTCTGATTTTTAGCAGTAGCAGAATATTCAAAGGAAGAGTTATGATGACGAATAGGAGAAACACAGAGGCAATGATAATCTTTGCTGTCTAATGAAAAAAAGTTATTTTTTGCAGAGTAAATGCAATGCCCATTTAGGAAATGGGATTATGTAAATAGGTTGCTGAAACCTGATAAGGTAACTACAATTCACTTCAAGATCTGTTTTTTCCATGCCTGCGAACTTCCAAATACCGCAGACATCAACATACAGAGCTTTCTGCAATATTGCATCGATAAGATACAGTAACAGATCAGTACCTGATCGATTATCATGAATAGGAAAATCGCTACAGGGAGAAGAAAACTGCCGATTAGAACCAAGTACAACCATTTCGATGCCCAAATCTGATTGTGCTTTAATTATACGACGTTGATGTCACCATCCAGATGAATTATGGAAGGTCGGTCGGTTTTCATATTCTAGCCGTTTCAGTGACATCAGTACCGACCTTCCTTAAGTGACATCGAGGGTGGGGGGAGTAATATTGAGGTTGCTGCGACGTAATGTGTATTTAAAATATCTTACCGTTTCATGTTTCATCGGAAAATACAGCGACGTGAATCGATTGATGACTTGCATCGCTTTCAATATCGTGTGAGTGAATACAAAAACGTGGCTGAGATAAGTGAAAGCAATAGTGACCGTTCCTGAAATAGAATTCAACACAATTAAATAATAATAAAGATGTGCAATTTTCCACTTCAACTCCATCTTTTTCAGAACGCTCTGGAGGATAGCAAATGTACATACCAAAATCGGGTCCGAGGAAAAAGACTTGATTTCCCAATCGCATTGATATTATAACAACAAGATTGAGACACGCCGCGACACCTTATTTGAGATAACTAATTAGCTTTTTTGTTGTTAATAATTGGTAACCAATGTTTTGTGTGAAACCTGTAACTGCGAAAATGTAGTAGAAGGGAGTTTTCAGGGCAGGCAAGTTAGTCACCGCTAAGATGATGAGTAGAAGAACATAGAGAACACCGAGTAAGGACTCTCCAACGGATGCTGTAAATGAGAGATAAACGCACAAAAAATTTTTTTTAAGTTTTAAAAAGCGCATTTTTTGGCCATTGAAGTAAAGAACGATTTTTTTGCAAATTTTAAAAGGGCATATTCTTTTGGAGCATGTTGAAAGAGTCCTATTTTATAGTGCTTTAACGTTGCGGTGATGACTCGACGTACCTGCGAACGTCAGCTTCTGGTCCGTACTGAGAGACATGGAGTGCCGGCGACTAGTAACGTTTTAAAAGAGTAAAAGAGTCTATACTTGGCGGGAAAATGTAACTGATTTTAGTGGTCCGATTAAAGCAGGTGGCTGTACTTTCGGCAGGTGAAATTGCTGATGAAGTGATCATTCCGTGGATGAAAGGTACTCTTTACGTAAAGGTGTTCCATGTCAAGCGATTTTACAGTAGCAAGCTACCACGCTAGATGGGGCAAGCCGGTAAGCCAGCTGCAACGTGGGATTACGTAACCCAAGCTTTCCCAAGGCATCTAGGGCACGTTTACCTTTCGCAATCAAAGTTGCTACCAATTTACCGCCCCGGGGTGGATGGAAGGCTTGGTTGGCCTGGGCGGGGATCGAACTCGTGACCCTTCGAATGACTAGCAGTTGCTTACACCACTCGGCCATTCCGCCCCTTTCGCAATCAAAGTTGCTACCAATTTACCGCCCCGGGGTGGATGGAAGGCTTGGTTGGCCTGGGCGGGGATCGAACTCGTGACCCTTCGAATGACTAGCAGTTGCTTACACCACTCGGCCATTCCGCCCCTTTCGCAATCAAAGTTGCTACCAATTTACCGCCCCGGGGCGGTAAATTGTCTTTACGTAGCCCTTGCAAAATGAAGGGATGAAAAAGAAGAAAACAATAAGTAAGAGAGGTTTCAACGACATACCATTCTATCACGGTATTTATTTTTCAATCTAAATAGAATATTAACTTTTGATCGATATTGAAACTATGAAAGGTCGACTAGGATTCCCTTAATGGAAGTATTGGAAATGAACTCCCCTTTTTATTCGATCTCTAATCGTGGTCAGCACTCCTTTGTTCACCACTTTTCCCATTTGCAATAGCTTAGAAAGACCTTAATTACAACCAAATTAAAGAGCGATGATCTCGTGGTGAGAATAGTGCAAGTCTGCAACCACTCGTCATCTTTTTTCCTTCCAATCGATTCTCCATTTCATTCACTCTTCACTTTCTACAGCGTCGGCACTGGTTGGTCACTCCCTCTCTCCTTCCTCCTCCTCTCCCTACCCACACTCTGAGGATCCTAGGATCCGACCGGAGCTGAGGGAGGTACTCTTCACCCTTTCCCCACTCTGAGTATCGGAGGATCCGCCTGGAGCAAGGGGATGGTACCGTACACCCGGTACAGCGAGTACGGCAGTACCTCGTGAACGCCCTTCCAAAAACCTGTCAAGAGTACGGTACTCTTTTGTCTATTTACTTTCTTCTCTTTCAGCCGAATAAAGCGAAGCCACCACGTAACGATATCCGACCGCTCTTACAATAGCGACTACATCAAAATGATCTCCGAGAGTCAGGACAGAATGGATCAGGTATACTGTAGTTGATTATCGATCTTTGAACTCGAGATACTGTAGTTTGATCTTTGATTTTTCCAGGTTCTCCCGTCGGGTGGCGATGCAAGCGAGGACAGCGCCAAGTATCTCGACGAGTTGGTCAAGGTACGGTAGTTAGGCGATATCGATCGGAACAGAGTGCAAAGATCAAACTACCGTAATCCTTTCAGGATATGCGAGAGCTCAACGCCCTGCCCGGTGCCTTCCCACACGGACTTCGACTGCTCAACGAAGAGATCGACAGAGTCTGGTATGGAAACTACCGCACTCGCCTATCTACCGAAACTCAGTGATCTGCATCACTCCATCGATCCTCCAAACCCCCTCCCCCAGTATTTCATTGATCAACTGTGCCCATCTACCGTACCGTAACCTATCGACGTGCCGCACCCTCATCTACCTACCGTACCTTGTGTATCTACCGTAACCCATCGAACTACCGTACTACCGTAACCCTTGTACTTCCAAATCATCTCAGGTGTGTACTGTATCCGGGTGGAATGGCCGGTCGAGGCAGAGACACGACCGCTTCTACCGTACCACCTACCGTATCCCCGGCTATCTCGCCCTCGACCCCCATGTTAAACAATCTCGCCGGTCTGGTGAGTGGATTGCGTCATAACTTAGCGTCACCATTGCATTACATCATCATTACATAATTACAGGGAGACACATTCACTCCTACGACGCCCCGTTCCGATAGACAGCACGACAATATTCTGGCCATCCAGAGGTACTGTAGCATCTACCGCACTCCCTAACCCTGTTCCACACATATCGTAATCCTACCGTATTACAGAGCCTACGCTGCTCTCGTTTGCGCCCAATTCGACCCGTTCGAGGGAGGAGTCACCGTACAGGAGAAGATCCCCATCCCGTACTCTCCGAGGTACGGTAATTATTATACCGTATCCTAGACTACAGTACCACGTGGATTACCGTATTCAAATTCCAGATGCAACTTCATCGGTCGAATCCTCGGTCCACGTGGAATTAGTGTGAAGCAGATCGAGGGCGACACAGGATGCACCATTCTCATAAGAGGAAGAGGATCAGTCAAAGTACTGTAGCCTAAGATCAGCATAACCTACCGTAACCAACACCTTCCATTCAGGATCCAGTTCGTGAGGCGCGTCTTCTCAACCAGGAAGGCTATGAGCATCTCACCGAGCCCCTTCACGTTCTCATAAAGGCCACCGACGTTTGCCAGGTATAATCAGATCCTCCGATACTAAATTATCAAGAATCCTACCGTATTTCAATATCTATATTGCTCTTTTTCAGGTTTCAGCCGAGTCCAAACTCCGTCGTGGAGTCAGTGCCATTTCGAAGTTGTTGATTCCAATGAATGACGAGCACAAAAGAAGACAACTCGTTCAGTTGGCTATCATCAATGGTGAGGAGAAAGAAATCACATGGCCCTGGGATCTTAAGATTCTGAGGCCATTAGATAGATACTAAGGTCCTCAATCTTAAATCATCCGTGATCCTACTGTAACCGAACCTGCATTTCAGGAACCTATCGCTGTGACGATGACTCATAGAAGAGGAATTATTCGATAATAGAAGAAAACGACAGTTCTGACGTTTTTGTGTGCAACGGTGATAAAATTGTGTTGCGTTGCTAGAGTACGTTGTTCTACAGTATGAACCAGTCTAGTCTAACAGTCTGCTAGGGTCTCGCCATAGATGTCTGTTCCGTATTTCTCACAGCACATTCACGCACACCGCATGTTCATACGATAAGTTTGGACAACGTTCTTCGCGTTTGGCTCTCTGCCAAACTGACACTGCCGCACAGAGAATTTAAAAATGAGCGGGAGGGAAAAGGGGAATTAGGAGAGAGTAACCGTGTCTTTGAGAGGTGGGAGGGGAGGAATGAGGCGGGGACATTCTTGCTACTGCTCATTTAACTTGAAAAAATCAACTGTGACGTATCACTTGTGAACGCATTTCAAAACTGCAGAAAGCTTTATTCACTACATTCAAATGTATTTTAGAATCCCCATTGCATTGAATTCAACTTTATCTTCCAGATAACATGCACATTCGCGTTTCAAGGTTCGATCATCTTCGCCTTGAATCCTCTCACTTTCACTCCACTGGTCGCATTCCACACGAGACGCATCGCATTCGAATTGGCAATAACTTGAATTGGTTCGGAATGGTAGCCGGAAATTCTGTAGAGAAATAGTTTTCATCATTATCTTAATCGATATCTCTGATTTGAATAATCTTTGAAACATTATAATCTGTCTCTGAGGAACACATGTCCTTTTTCGAAACACCATAAAATATTTCTCTCTATTATCTCTCACGTCTGTAGAACTTTATTTCCGAAGATGCCATCATAGATCGTTAGAGTGTCACAGCAAAGATAGGATTCGAAGAGATTTCGACCGTCGCCTTAAAAATCAAATTCTATTCAAGTCAAGCACAAAATGAAAATAATTTATCTTATATACTAGTGTTGTTCGATCGAATAATTCTATTTGCGAGAACAAAGGGTTATTCGCAAATAGTACATTGTTATTCGCGAATAACCTTTGTCATGGGGTTATTCGATCTAACAATACTACTTTTTTACAAATAAAACTTGCCTTCGTGCCAACAATGGTGTCGAGTAGAACGTATTCGCATTCTGAGACACCCGGCGGTGTTGGGAATCCGGGCGAGAAGATCTCATTTCACTTTTGTTATATTTCGGGTTTTTACGTTAACGAATTTTAAAGAAGGACTCTAATTTTTTCACTTGATCAAGATTTATATTTAATTCGGAAAAAAAGACAAATTTATATCTCGCTTACTCTGATCTTTCTCCTTTTTCGCACTAAAATCCTCTCCCTCAACTAAAAGGCCTAGTTGGAACGTCAATACTGTAGAGAGTAAACTCATTTTATAATTTTGATGCTATGTAATAAGCTCATTCGGACAAGAGTAACTGGAAAGAAAGATAGCCCTATAATCAGTCGGCCTTGTTTTCGTGAGAAAATGTGATGGCTTGCTATATTTCCTTGCGTTTCTTTCTTTTCTTCTAGGGTCGACACAAACCTCGTCTCCTGGTGAATATTCTGCGTCTTCAGGACATCCGGCGGGCTTAGGGTTTGAGAAATCAAATGCTGCAAAATAGTGAGATTTTATGGAAATACTAGTTCAATTTCACAAATTGTATCGTATCCAATGTGAGCGAGCCTTTATTAGTTTGAGCTATCACTTTACTCGCATTCACTCACGCTTTTTTGTGCAGAAATACGGTAGACGTGTATTGTCGCAGTCGGTGTTCATCCATTTACCTGAGAAAGTATTAACAATGGCAATCGTTAAGAATCGTTAAAATCCTGGTAGGTTGAAAATTATAAAAAAGTAATCAGGTTATTTTGAAATTTCACGTATTTTAGGCTATTCGCGTAAGGATCAACAAATTTGGTGAAGGACCTCGTTCATCGATTTTCTGGAAAACTCTCATTCAACGTTATCGAGGGTTATGATCATCATGGTAACTATTTTTGTTTTATTTTACCATCTGCGGGGGAGTACGGCAACTACCGTTTTCGATCCTAAATCTGTATACTTAACCATGTACTGTCGTTTCAAATATACAATTTAAAAAAAAAACAATAACAAAATACCAACCTCCAAGGAATTCAGTCTCCATTGCAACACAATTGCCAAAGAGAGCATTCGGGAATCCTTCAAAAAATATTCTCTTTATCTTCTTTTGAGAGAAACCAAGATCTCACATATTTGCTAGTAAATCCGCCCCAATAAAGAAAGTGCAAATGCCTATCATTGGGTAAAAGCGATTTTAATGGCTCATAGCTAAAAATTTCTGTTCTTCTGTTTGAAGCTATTGTTTTCCAAAATTCTATTGCCACATTCATGTTAAAAAAAATTCATCCCATTTAATATTTTATTCTCAGTTATCTCACCGTTCGCAAAGTTGTCGTATGTGATGCTCGAGCCATCAGTCCAAGTGAAGTTGTTGTTGCTGCTATAAAGAAGTTACCGATAAAAATTTGAAGAAAATAAAACGAGGCATTGTGAAAGCCTCTGTAAATTTTCAATCAGATTTTTTGCTATCCTTTTTTACCAGCCGAACTAACATCATGCTACTTTTTTTCGAGCAGCCAAACTAAATGTGCAAACAAGCATGTGCGAAAATAAATGTGCAAACAAGCATCTTTTAAATTGAGAAAAACAACTAACCGAGAGCTGGCAGAAATGCCAGAATGATCAGCTTCATGGTTGATGCGTGAAACAGCTCACCCGAATGGCGCTTTTATACTCATTCACATACACGACAATTCCGAGGATAAAATGATAAAGAGAACTGTTTCCCCTAATAAAATACATATTTCGCGCCAGATCACACAGTCAAGGGATTTTTGCATGGGATAAGAGGTTCGAATCGAACCCTCTGATGACGTTAACAATCATCGTTTGAGATAATATTTCGTCATTGTTTTCATTGAAACTTTATCTTAAGTCAGATTTTAGCTTTAGACCCTCTCTTCAACGTTATCGCCTAATTATGCGGGTCGTTGCTTCGCGTTCAAACAAATTAGTCACCCTTTCAGTGACTCTCAAAATCTACTCCCGCTCTGCGGTTTTAGGGAAATTTTCCACATGACTTTAAAATATTTCTGATGACTAATTTTTGTCTGAATGATTTGTGTGCTATGACACGCAACATTTTATAGTATAATACGTGACGCACTTCTCCTTATCCGCTAATCATCATTTTACAATCGTGGAGACGTGTGGGCGTGTCTATATGGACCATTCCCAGGTAGAGAGAACTGAAGCAATGTTCAAAAATGCAAGAAACAATAATGCAATGAACCTCTGTACAATAGTACAGTAACACTTTAGTTATGTAGCTCCCCGCGTTTCTGATTCTCCGTGTTTATCGCCATGATGATGAAAAAAAGCCGAAACACGACTGACTGTTTTTAGGGGGTGATTTTTTTAGAATTACTGCTCCAAGTGGGTGGTAAACAACATGTAAAGGGAGAGTTACCTCATGTTTGAATTCGCGCGAATTCCAAGGGTCTCGCCACGAAAAAACAAACTTTCCATCCCTTTTCCGGACTAGTGTTATTCCCTGGGTGCGAGGTCTCTCGCACTCTATTTGATCTACTCAGTCTATCTTCTCCTCTCGCATATCTTTCCCCTCCTCGATTCTTCAATCTCTCTTCTGTTAGCACTTCCACGTATGTTCACTCTACAAGAGAGAGAGAGAGGAGGAGAGGCGAATAGTTTTTTTTGTCTTTTCTAGGGGTTTTTCTCCCTTTAACGCGAACCTTACAATGGCCGTGCAATTTCCAAGCCAACAATAAATATTATAGTACTTGCTTTCAAATGTATTTTAGAATCCCCATTGCATTGAATTCAACTTTATCTTCCAGATATCTTCGCCTTGAATCCTCTCACTTTCACTCCACTAGTCGCATTCCACACGAGACGCATCGTATTCGAATTAGCAATAACTTGAATTGGTTCGGTATGGTAGCGGGAGATTCTGTAGAGAAATAGATTTTATTATGATTTAAATCGATATTCCTGATTTGAAAAATCAATATTTATGATTTGAAAAATCTCAAATTCAGATCAGAAAAATCAGAAGAAAATTAAAAGATTCCGTCAAGGTACCGTAGCCGGCTCAGTTCCGGAATAGAGGTTCTTAGGAAATAGAAAGGTCCCTAGAAAGTAGAAAGGTCCCTTGAAAATAGAAAGGACCCAAGCATTGGAAAGACGTCTCTCAAAAAATAGACAGGTCCCATAAAATAGAAAGGTCCTAAGAAGGTCTAAAAGTTGTGCTGCAAAATAGAAAGGTCCCAAGATCACGCAAAAATGATCCGAAAAAATAGAAAGGTCCCAATAAATAGAGTGTTGTTCTTTTATATCACTCAACTGCAAAATACAAACCCAAAAAATATTGTGGGTGAATTGCATGCACTTGATTCGTTTAAAAAAGTGTTTGCACTTTCGGGAATCGAAAAAAAATCACTATCCCTTTGAATCCCGACACTCTAAGTGTTTGTCAAAAGTTCGAAAACGCAATTATTTTAACACATTAAATCTCGGCAACAAATGTTCGAACGCGTGTGACGTTACTCAAGAACGTGGTAGGACCACTTATGAAACTTGCGAAAAAATGAGGCAAACTTTTAGACAGGTTTGCATAGTAAACATCTCATTGAAATCTCGCAAAAATTTCAGGACAAAGTATACTGTCGGCTGCTGCTTCTTTCTTCGCTGTTGTCTTCATTAACTCGATCGCTCGGTTGTGTTTAATTGCATCAAGTACGTTATAATGGGTTCTAGACTGCCTGCGCACAGACTGCGCACAGCAGCATTTTATTCAACTTTATTCACGAGATAACACAGTAAGTGGTGAGAGAGGAAAGTGCATCCTTGTTTCATGGAACTATCATCTTCGCCTTGAATCCTCTCACGTTGGCCCCGCTGGTCGCATTCCACACGAGACGCATCGCATTCCAATTTGCACGAACACGAATTGGCTCGTCATGGTAGCCGGAGATTCTGTGAGGGGATATTATTTAGTCCTAAGCCTGATTTTCCCTTGACTCATGGTATCGTCATAATGACTGATGCCATATCTGCTATTGTTTAAAGAAGGAGTGAATGGGAATATTTTCGTGAATAAAGTTACGGCAAACGTCGATTTCTTCCCTCGACGAAACAGACCTGTGTTTATCGAGCTTATACTGTGCCAACTGGGAATCTGTTCCTTCATTCCTTCTTTAATAAGTTTTAAAATTCCTTACGTCTGGAGTACAACGTGTCCGAAGATGTCATCGTAGATGGTTAGTGTGTCGCAGCAAAGATTGGACTCGAAGAAGGAGATTTCCACTTCAGCCTGTCATGGTTAATGTTTTCCTCGAGGCACGCCAATATTAATTATGGAATTGTGGTCCCACTTTTGTATTGGTTCTTGGGTCCAGTAGAAGGTACTCGCAGCTGCTCACTCCGGGAGGAGTCGGGTATCCGGGGGAGAAGATCTGATAGGGAGTGGTTAGATCGACTATAGCTAGGGTCCACAACGTCCGCCCACTTCTCGCGCACCCGGATTTGACAAAAAATGAAATTTCGAGAGCACGAGCGTAATTCGAAACGTTATGAGTCATATTATGACTTGTTTTGGAGCTATTGGAGAGCGCAATCGATTGCGCCTATATCAGGGATGATCAGAGAACGTTGAGGTGTCGAAAAAGTGAAAATTAATTTCAAAATCGTTGAAATTGGGCTTAACAATGAACTCACAACTCCTGATATACCCGCATTTTATTCTCTTGAATTTTCTGGGAATATTACAAGAGAAAAAGAAATCTAAATTGGCGACCCTGAATTGTGCTCTCGTTTGCAAGAAAACTGTGAGAATACGAGTACGAGAGTATCGACATTCCGTTTTACTGTAAATAGCAACGGTTTTCGCAAAAGGGGAATTGAACTTGCGGGTGTGCGTTCATTAGGGAAACGCGCAACCCACTGCGCCATGCACGCAGTTGCGTTCTCTCTGCTATTGCGCGCTATGTTCCTCCACTCCCGCTGCGCTTTGACACGTTCAATCCTCCAAATTGAGACTCGTATGTACTCTCCATACCTTAATAAACTACTTCTCTTCTAGCACAACATCAAAATATTTCCAATAAAGCGCGCTATGCTCCTGGAAAGAAGGACGAATAGGCTCCGCCTCCTCCTCTCCCCATCGCGACTTTCCCCCCTCTCACAACAGTCGAAGCGCGCGTGATTTTGGAGGTGTAGCTCGGCTCAGAGATAAGATATCGACCTAAATCCAAATTTTCATCTTAATCACACATGTAGGGACATGTTGACACTTAATTTCACCCCACTCAGTCAATTCCGCTGACCACGTTGCGGCACCTAACTATAGCGCGTTTTATTTTCGGCTCATAGATCCCATTCCAGGCACAGAAATTTCTTTGAGCCGGCACGCGAAGGATGGTCGTGCGTTATGCGTGACACGATTACTTCTAGTGCACCCAGAATGAACAAACTTATTATTGAGTATATCCTATACTGAGATATGACACCTAGTGTATGATGTATGACACCTAGTGTACTTACAAATCTCTCGTTTTCGCACGCTCTCTCGACGCGCTAATACACTCAATATTGGGTATATCATATACAAGTGTCTCATCTTACATGGGAGTGACCTGAACTCACATTTCCCGATCTTTTTGATTTTAGCATGGTAGTATACATGTCTAAAGACTATCTCAAAACCGTTCTCAAAAGCTGCGGAATCCGCCTGGGAAGCGAGTTAGAAGATTTCACGCCTCATAAGAACGAAAGAGTGCACTGCTCCCAACAGCAACGGTGGCCTAGTGGTGAAAGGCGGCGAGAGGGAGCGAGCGGGTCGTGGTTCGAGTCCGCTCCCCGAAATTTTGTTTTGCTCATTTTTCGCCAATTGTTTTCTGGATTGTGGAGCCAATCTTGATGTGGAAATCGTTTTGTTAACTTTTGATTTACTCTTTTACGTTAACTTTCCGGTCCCGCTACTTTTACAAATTGGAGAATAATGAATGAGGACGCTGATCTACATGTTTACCCTTCTCGTGTTGTACGTCTACTACCCGATACGTCATCCCACCAGTCGGTCAAATCTCCAGAAAGGTTTCAAAAGTGAAATAATTTATACAACAAAGAATACTCTTCACTTTCGCGCACTTTTTTCGCTCCAGACCCCATTCTGGAGTTTTGGGATTATGTTCAACCCAACTCGGAATTCGATCGAACGTAACAAGTCTGCATTAGCATGTCTATGGTGAGGAGGATGCTCTGATTTTTTTCCCTAACTGGATCCCTGTCTGATTCCAGGCTGTAAATATACCGTATTCCAGCCTGGAATCTTCCCATTTCTTACCGGGATCCAGCCTCGAAACGTGTCCAGGCTAGATCCCTGTCGGATTCCATGCTGGAAATGCAGATTATATCGATACAGTCCGGAATAAAATACCATAGTGAACTCGCAGTACTCGATCACAATGACGAAGAAGACGTCGACCGTGTATTCCCTCCCTAACAGATCAATTACGATGTACTTTCTTCAGGGGGTGAAAAATCGATGACTTCGGCCACGCGGATGCCGCGCCAGCACACGCGTTCCGCGCGCGCGAAAATCCTTTAAATCAATATAAAATAACTTTCCCGGGGGTACAATGAGGAAACAAATGTATCAAAATGATCAGAAAAAAATTCTCTATAATCTGGTAACGGGTTCGCTCGAGATATGTTCGGGGTCAAAAATTCACTTTTTCTCGAAAACCAGGTAGAATCGTGTAATATGGTTATAACCAGATGATAGAGCGTCAAATTCTGTTATGGAAATTTAGGTTTTGCCCCTGTACGAGCACTCCGAAGCGAGTTTTACTCGAAAAACACGTTTTGCGCCAAAAGGCGTGGCGCCGTATCGGCGCCCACAGGCGTCCTATTGCGAAATCGATGGCACCAGCGTGTTCAGCGTCGAAAGTTACCCCTAGGAGCAAGTTTTGAGCCATTTCGATTTTTGACCTGTTCCAGGCCTCTGTTGAGCCCTTGTTGATCCTTACGTGGACAGCGTCATATGGATCCGGAAATGAATTTAAAAATTATGTACGACTGGCCTCATAAAAACCGTTTTTCGTTGAGTTATCGATACTCAAACGCACCTGGTTTTGTGCATACGTAGGGCAGTAGTGTGTTATCGCATTCGGTGTTCATCCATTGACCGGTGGAATGTAACGCTCAGAAAAATAAACTCTGCGTAGGGATCTTGAGCGAGACGTGAACAGCGTGTTTGTATGTGTTTCAGTCATAATTATGTTTCTTTTTTGGAAGAAGTAGGCTGATGGAATTTCATTTATCTCCTGTTCCAATAACCTCACATGAATTATGCGTTTGCCACGAGGGGATTAACATTTAAAAAATTAAAATAGGAATTATATTAATATTTATTTTCCTAACAAAACCAACCTGCTCGAAATTGAGTTTCCATTGCAACACAGTCGCCGTAGACATCATTTGGGAATCCTTAAATTGGTTTTGTGATTTATATAAAAATATAAGGGTGTCCGGAAAGTTTTCGCACTTTTTTTTCGAGATTTGTGACGAACTACTACGGCTATCCATAAACATTTACCTCACAGTTATCAGTATGCACAGTGCTCCAAAATATGCTATTTATGCCATTACGTTATTTCATATGAATGATGCAATACAGTGTAGAAGCGAACAAATCGTACTATTATATCCCCACATGCGACACCTAAAATCTAGATGAATGTGAAAGCTACAGATGCCGAATTTTTGGGTGATCTTGCTACGATGTTTGACTACAATCCAACCCACAAAAATTTAGAATCCTTAAACTCACTAAAGCAATATGATTTTTTTAAATCGAAAACTCGTGAAGTAACAGATTTCGGATTTTCAACTTTTTTTTTATGTATTTTCCGTTTTGTCATGCGATATAATATGTTTTATTATTCATTAAATATTATTTAAATTTTTTCATGACCGATTGTGAGGTCATTTTCGAAAATTTTCTCAGATTTACGTGGAAAACCCAAAATTGCGTAGGGATGACGAAATTTTCTGTTACTGTGCACACTTATGCAGATCCTTGATAGAAGTCATTTGCAGCGAAAATTGGAATTTTCTGGACACAAAAACCTCAAATCTTTGATGCTGACGTAAAAGTGGTGCATGTTTACAGTAATAGCGATTTCGCAGGGTGCGATCTTCACTCCATGCCAATACCCATTATTAAATATCACCCATTATTAAATATCATTTACCCATTATTAAATATCATTCACCCATTATTAAATATCATTTTTAACTCGTTCATTTTTGTACATGTTGTCGCACCCTTGTACGATAAATAAAAATAAAATAAATCTTTGATGCTGACGTAAAAGTGGTGTTTACAGTTTCGCAGGGTGCGATCTTCACTCCATGCCAATATTGGAAAATAACAAAGTGGTGTTACTCTCACGAATAAACTATAATGAAGAATTATCGAGATTGGCTGCGAAGTGAAATATAAAAAAATCGAAAAAGTGCGAAAACTTTCCGGACACCCTTATATTATTGACTTCGACGGGAGACTGGAAATCGGTTTTTTTTAAAAGTCGACCTAGATATTCCCAATGAGGACACTTTTATCGCCGTATACACTGTTGAACTTGTTTCAAAATTCAGCGTGATTTTGAGTCGGAAAAATAGTTTTCTAATAGATACTTACCAGGAGCAAAGTTGTTGTAGGTGATGGAACAGCCGTCGACCCATGTGAAGCTCTCGTTGCTACTGTAAACGCGGAATAGATGACATTTGGAGAAAAAGGTCGGATGATGTTGATTTTTCCTGTATTCAACTGTGAACGTCACATGTCACTGCGTACGAAAACCTTAGTTTCCCTGTACAACGATGCGAACTTCACGACTCCGAAATTCAATGCGCTCACTCTTTCTTGATTCCGATGTGCATTCCGTCAAGAAGGGATTGGGAAACTGCGGTTCTTCTGATGTAATCGTTCACCTGAAACGACTCTAAGTAAAGGTAAAATTGAGAATAAAGTAATCTATAGAGACTCGAGCATGTTCTGGAATAGAAAGTAATTATTTTTTCGAGTATAGCTGTCACGAAAGTTTTGATAGGCCAGTTTTGACGGCATTTCATACGATAGTAAAATTTTATATCTCGATGGAGACGAAGGATAAATTCTTTACTTCCCCTCGACAAGTCTTTCTAATATTGATTCAAATCCTCACCTCCTGAGACTGAATGATAGAGAGGTAAGCGCCATCTCGAGTACAATTTGAGGCTGCCTCATTCCAAGTAGCCACTTTTGGGCGAAGAGATAAAGTTTCGGAAGATTTGCCCGACGCAAGCAATTCGTACTCCCCGCAAGGCGCGTCTGCATAAGTTTGTTCAAGAAAATACTATTCCCGACATATGTATTTTTACTCGAACCAGGCACTGCAAAGGATGTTTTTTTCCCGTTAAGAGGGGGGATCGGTAAGATTCAACCACCCCCCGGACACGTTGAGCTAGCAATGAGAACTGGGGGTCCATATTCGAGTGGGTGGAAGGTCTTATGCCCGCATTGCACAAAACACCACTTATTTCTTATTGCCGGCTCCGGCCTAGGAGAAATATGGATTTGAGTGAAAAATGGTCGAAAAATCAAAATTTCTTAACTTGTAAAGATAGGCTCAAACATTTATTTGCGTTAAGTTAGGGGTGCCCAGACATTGTAAAACTGCTATTCAGATCGAAATCCGGCCCATTCCGAAATGCCTTTTTTGACTACTTAAAATTTTGATTTTTTAATGAAAAGTAACCATTTTTGGAATTTTTCATTAAAATGACTATGCCCACAATTGATTATGTATGCCATCCGCCTATAATTGGGAAGTTCCTGAAATGAATATTTAAGAAATAATTTTTCAAAGTTCAGTACCCCACAATTGGAAAACGAGTTTTGCCTGATTCTTTGTAGAAAATTGTCCTTTTCCTAAATTTCTCAGAGAGATATCTATGTACACACTTTACTACACTGCTTTGTGTATCTAAATCGGCAATAGTCGGAAACTTCCTGCAATGAATATTTTGGAGACATTTTTTTCAAATTGAATGACTCAACAGGCCGAAATCGAGTATTTCTGACCCTTTTATGAAAATATAAGAATTTTATGATTTTTCATCAAAATGTATATGCAGATATTTTAAATCAAACCATTAGTTATCCAAAACGTCTATAGCTGGGAAGTTCGTGAGATGAATATTCTAGAAATAATTTTTCAAATTTCAGTACCCAATTTCTAGAGTGCAATATTTTCAGATTCTTTTCTTGAAATCGGTGCCTTTTCGGGTTTCTCGTTAAAAAGCGTAGTCATACAATGTACCTTTATACATTACGAATCTGAATAACCTTTAGCCAGGGACTTCATGAAACGCTTTTTTCGAGAAAAAATTCTTCAAACTGCTTCTCTTTAACTACACCAAACTAGTATATCTCACGGATTGAATCTCGCTTTGCTCGGCTCCATCATGGATTAATGTGGTAGGAAGCATACCCAAACTGTCTGAAACTTGTTTTAAAAGAACACTGCTCTAGATAATCGACGAATTTTCAGAAATTTGGAAATCGAAAATGAGGAAACTGAAAATCGTCAAAAATCTGTTTGGAAAACAATTATTCCAGAAACTATAAGCGACTTTCACACAAAAATATTGCACCCACTCGTTTTCTTAATATATGTTGAAGAAATTAAAAATTGGTTTCAAGGCATTTGAACAAATTTAATTTTTCATGAAAAACCGTGAACCCGGGGTCATGGTAAACTCCTGAGAAAATACATAATCTTATAATTGTATGCTGGTGATGCCCTGAGCTACTCTAGAGCCAGTATGTAAATATATATCACAATATGATTGCGTATTGTTCATATGAGCGCGGGAAAACAGAAATTTATTGTTGAGTTTTTCGACAATGACCCCGGGTTCACGGTTTTTCATGAAAAATTAAATTTGTTAAAATGCCTTGAAACCAATTTTTAATTTCTTCAACATATATTAGAAAACGAGTGGGTGCAATATTTTAATGTGAAAGTCGCTTATAGTTTCTGGAATAATTGTTTTCCAAACATATTTTTGACGATTTTCAGTTTCCTCATTTTCGATTTCCAAACTTCTGAAATTCGTCGATTATCTAGAGCAGTGTTCTTTAAAAACAAGTTTCAGACAGTTTGGGTATGCTTCCTACCACATTAATCCATGATGGAGCCGAGCAAAGCGAGATTCAATCCGTGAGATATACTAGTTTGGTGTAGTTGAAGAGAAGCAGTTTGAAAATTTTTTCACGAAAAGATCGTTTCATGAAGTCCCTGGCTAAAGGTTATTCAGATTCATAATGTATAAAGGTACATTGTATGACTACGCTTTTTAACGAGAAACCCGAAAAGGCACCGATGTCAAGAAAATAATCTGAAAATATTGCACTCTAGAAATTGGGTACTGAAATTTGAAAAATTATTTCTAGAACATTCATCTCAGGAACTCTTCCCAGCTATAGACGCTTTGGATAACTAATGGTTTGAGTTAAAATATCTTCATATACATTTTGATGAAAATTTATAAAATTCTTATATTTTCATAAAAGGGTCAGAAATACTCGATTTCGGCCTGTTGAGTCATTCAATATGAAAAAAAATGTCTCTAAAATATTCATTGCAGGAAGTTTCCGACAATTGCCGATTTAGATACACAAAGCAGTGTAGTAAATTGTGTACATAGATATCTCTCTGAGAAATTTAGGAAAAGGACAATTTTCTACAAAGAATCAGGCAAAACTCGTTTTCCAATTGTGGGGTACTGAACTTTGAAAAATTATTTCTCAAATATTCATTTCAGGAACTTCCCAATTATAGGTGGATGGCATACATAATCAATTGTGTTGCTATGTGTCATAGTTATTTTAATGAAAAATTTCAAAAATGGTTACTTTTCATTAAAAAATCAAAATTTTGAGTAAAAAAAGGCATTTCGGAATGGGCCGGATTTCAATCTGAATAGCAGTTTTACAATGTCTGGGCACCCCTAACTTAACGCAAATAAATATTTGAGCCTATCTTTACAAGTTAAGAAATTTTGATTTTTCGACCATTTTTCACTCAAATCCATATTTCTCCTAGGCCGGAGCCGGCAATAAGAAATAAGTGGTGTTTTGTGCAATGCGGGCATAAGACCTTCCACCCACTCGAGTATGGACCTTCAGTTCTCATTGCTAGCTCAACGTGTCCGGGCAGGGTCGAATATGGTCGACTCTTACCGATCACGTCTCTTAAAAATGATGGATTTTTCAAAAGTTGACATTTCATGTCTTTATCATGCATAAAATATAGCTTCCACCTAAGATTCTTGGTAAGAACAATTTTAGCTCTGTACGATCATTCTGAATAAGTTGTGCGGCCCCATCCGACGTTCTTAAATGGAACGTGTTTTAAAGAAGGCCTCCCACGAATGATTTCGACCTATTATTTTCCCCGATGTTCGAGGTTTCATTTCTGTTATCAGAAGTTGGTGAAACACAAATCCAACGCGCGTTTCCCTCGCGCACCCTCCTCGTTTCCCCTTATCACTCTGCCTTTCTCTGACTTCTTCTCCGCAAAATGCCAACTCCCACCGCGAAAAGATTGCAGTATCAATGTGAGATACTGTAAGAATTCGGGTCATTTTGGACTGTATATTAACCATAACTTTCTTCAAACTAAAAATTGAAACGTGTGATTTTCGTGGCTCTCATCGGGTAATCGATCCCCATTGCCCTACAGTGAGAACTCAGTTGACCAAATATTCGTGGGACACCTTCTTTAAAGAGCTAATTAAATAAAAAATGCAAATGCAAAAATATTCTAAAAAAATTATGCAAACACTCATATTCCTCCACTACTAGGGAATTGAAATGTCTGTCTGTTGTTCTGTTTTTTTTCCTTCCGCGTGATGGACGTTTTCGTTTTTTTCCCCTATAAATCGCTTCAAACTCAATCAATCTTCTCAGATAATTTTGCATATGATAAACCATCTGAAAACATTTTAAATTTCACAAAATTTAATTAACCAAATCCAAGTGGATAACGCGCTAGACTTTGAATCGACCCAGGCCGCGGGCAAACATTTTGCCGCAATTTTTCCAAGTGCCTCAAGTGGTCGTAAGACGTTTTCGAGCAACGTGAACCTGTTTTGCCGAGTTTTAACTTGAAAAATCGAAATTTTCGAACTTTTGCCAAACGCACCGGGGAGTATAGGGGTTCACAGGAAATCCCCAATCCATTCACACGTTCGCCAAATATTACACACAAACTCCCACATACACATGCATCCCGTTGCTATCAAAGTTCACTCATTCACATATCATCCCGATATTCTCTTGAACAATTGTCTAACTGTCACACAAGCTAATGGCGCTTGTATTCGCGCATTCTGCTGCGATAAAGATATAAAAGTGTTTTGTATGAGTGAAACGTGTCTGAACTTGTTCTAACACTTTTTAACGCGAAAATCTGAAATTTCGAAAAGCTCTCTAATGAAACGGGGAGCGTGGGGATCACAGGAAATGTGTTTTGCGATGCCACAATCGTGTTCGAACACGCCAGGGAAAACAAACACACGGTATCCTGCGTTTCCGTTGAGAAAAGCTCGTGAGGCTGAGAGCGTTAAAAAAACTGTTGCAGTTTTTTCTCGAAATAATACCTATAATATCTACTATATTCTATAATATTCTAAATTTTTTGTTTTGTTGTTCCTCTGTTTTTCAATTAGAAACATCATCATGATAATGTATGCCAACAGTCTTACCACTGTCTGCTATTTCTTCACATATGATTGTGTTGACCAGGCCGCTGCCGTCGTTGGAATACCACCTGTTTGCGTTGTTGGTGTAGAAGACAGTACTTTTTTTGCCAGAATCACACGTGGCTCCAACTAAAAAAATCTATCAGTAAAATATGCATTTTCTTATTAATATTAAACATTTATCTTCTTCTCCAATTTTTACGGTTCTCAATTTCATGCCGTAAATTGTTGAAATGCGTAACTTTCTTTTTGAAATGCGTATCTATGTTCTCCCCTATGACAATTTTCAGCAAACTATATGAAAAGCCAAATGATTACCATTGAAATTCGTGTAGTTTGCCACAGAGCCGTCGGGCCAGATAAAATGTTGGCCGTCACATGTGAGGCCCAAATAGAAGTTAAAGCCAGAAGGATATTGCGCCTCGACGACGCCCATAAACTGTTTCTGTTCCTGAATTTGGGTGAATTACACATCATTATTGTAAATGATAAAATTGATGTACCTCGCTGGATTTAATCGCCGGCAGACGAGCTCCTTTGTTTTCGCAGAAATTCTTCGCTGATGTGTAGGTTGTGTTGTAGTAGGCAAAATACTGTATAAGGCTGAAGCAACGCCCGTCCATCCACGTATCATATCCATTTTCACATGCAGTCACTGTAAATTCGAGATTCCATTAATTCCATTGTGAAAAATCCCAAACAAATAGATACAAATAAACTGACCAAGCACTATGAGAGTTGCCAGAATGAGCAGCTTCATGGTCGAAGTGGCGTTATCACTTCACTCGGGAAGCGTTTATGCACGTCTCTTATCTCCGGCGGTTGTTAACCCATCGATTCACAAGATTAGTGAGAAGGTGCGCCCAGGCAAAAGCTCGATATTTTCGAGCTTTTGCATTCGAAATTGAAAGGGAATGAGAAGAAGGGAGAGACAATACAAACTCTGAGCGATTCCGGTGAAGTGCGAATTGCGGCATTCCGCAATTCAAATTCATTCCGCATACCTAATTAAACCGATCGGCCGCTATGCGGAATGGTGTAAAGAATGGAACGAAATCGAACCATTCCGCATTCCGTGTAGACATCGCTAATGCGAGTGAATGGACGTAGTGATGATCAGTCGGCATATTTTTTTAAAATCTAAATCTTTTGAAAGTTCCGAGGTGCAGAATGAAGTAGGATAAAGTTGAGAAGACTTAAATGCGGAGAAACGTATGTAACACATAAACTGGGAAAATTTCGAAGCTTGCGACGATTTCAGCCATACCAAGATGTGTTACTTGTTTTGAATAAACTCCATTTCAAAAGAATTTCTAGTTTTCATATTCAGCGTATGTACTCTTCCGAATAGATTTGCGTCATGAGACAAGAGCAAGGTAAGTTAAGCAATTGCCACTCTTATTCTGAATTTCGCAGTAGCATACATAATGACAACAATATTTAATTTATCAGCTGATTATCGCAATAATTATCATTCATGGCTGGTTAAACCTCGGTAGATCACAGATGAAAGGGGGATTTCCCGACACGAGAAAAGGAGAGAATCATCACCTAATTTTGGTCTGCTACCTAGTTCGAGAGACAATTTTCGTGGCTTGGAATGCACACCCGTCACAGCCTCAGGCTATGTACAAAAATGGACGGAATCAACAAAACGGTGGTAACGACAGTAAGTTTAGGGCTAGCCGTAAACGACGAGGAAAAGGCGGACTAGAAAATTGAGATCAGGAGGGAGTTCGCTACGGTATTGTCATGCTAACTGTCACTGCACACTTCGATGGATTAGATTTACAACATTATTATAGATGATCTATTCACTCTACTTTGTCACTGCTTATTTGCTTCGATATCCACTTCATTATCTCCGGTACAGCGAAGTAGTTGATAACCTGCAAAGAGAATGTCTTCAAAAAAAAGTTGCCAAGACCAATTTCTTTCTAAATTCTTGGAGCGATCTTCAGTCTACTTTCTAAGAATTTCTATTTGTCGCTTTAGAAAGCTTTGTACATATTTTATTGCTCCGTAACAAATTTTTATACCGTTAATTCCTCCACTACTAGGAAATTGAAATGTCTGTCTGTTGGTATGTTTTTTTTTTCCTTCCGCGTGACGGACCTTTTTTCTGAATAACTTTCTTCAAACTTGAGAAATCTTCTCAGATCCTTTTGCATATGATAGCCCATCACGAAACACATCGATTTATATATTTGAAAAATCGATAATTTCATGGCCAAGTCGGTAGCGAGCTCGAATTCAAATCCGAGGGTCGCAGGTTCGATCTCCGCCGGTGCATAGTCTTTTGCCGCATTTTTTGCAAGTGTCAAATGTGGCCCAAACTCATTTTTGAGTAACGAGATTCACATTTGAGCATCTTTGGCCGATTTTTGAAGTGAAATATCGATTGATTTCACTTGATTTCACGCGATTTCATGATATTTTCGCACATTTCGCTCCGAATCATTCAACATGAAGGCAAACCTCGCAGGAAGGGGTTTGGAACGAGAGAGCAAGGGAAATCGAGAGGGACTCTCGAACCCTGGCACACTCTCTCGCCCCTGACCCCTTTCTGGAGGGTCGGAATCATGTATCCGGAAGATTCCTAATAAATCGTCTCGGATCCTTTTGCATACGACAACAGACCAAAATACCTTTCAAATTTTACAAAATTTGATTGACCAAATCCATAGCCAAGTGGGTTACGCGCTTGACTTACAATCCGAGACTCCCAGGTTCGAACCCCGCCGCGGGTAAAACGTTTACCGCATTTTTCGCAAGTGTCAGAAAGCGCCCTGACACGTTTTTGAGTAACGTGAAACACGTTTTCACCTGTTTTGCCGTGTTTTATAATGGAAAATCGAAAATTTCAAAAAGTTCGCAATTGGTTCGCAGGGCGTGGGGGATCACAGGAAAAGTGTTTTGCGATGTCGGAAACGTGCCTGGACGTGTTCTAACACGTTTTAACGTGAAAAATTGAAAATTTCATAGTTTCCAAATGATCCGGCAAGCGTAGGGAATCATTGGAAAAGTGTTTTGCGATGCCACAAACGTATCCTGCGTTTCCGTTGAGAAAGGCTCGTGAGGCTGAGAGCGATCGAAAAAAGTTGCCACGGAGCCACGAAGTGGCGTAGTGGCAACTTTTTTTCGATCGCACTTAGCCTCACGAGCCTTTTGCAACGGAATAAGCCAGTACTCTTTCTAGAGATGAACACATTCCCCCCAACATACTAAGCTCCCCCTGGACCGATCTTGGAGCCGGCTACTGAGTTCTCCTCCCTGGACCGAGACTACAGCAAGCTTCAGAACTCCCCCTGGACCGAGCCTGAAGAAGGCTACCAAGGTTCCCCTGAACCGTACCTGAAGAAGGCTACCGAGGTCCCCCTGGACTGTACCTGAAGAAGGCTACCGAGGTCCCCCTGGACCGTACCTGGAGAAGGCTACCGAGGTCCCCCTGGACCGTACCTGAAGAAGGCTACCGAGGTCCCCCTGAACCGTACCTGAAGAAGGCTACCGAGGTCCCCCTGTATATTTTATAGTCTGTAATACTCACTCCCTCCCAGTAAGGCCTGAAGAGATGCTTGCCTTCCAGTACTTGCTTCACGCTTGCAACTCGCTTGTGTCTGAAAATCAAAAAGATAATTTATAATCGGTAAAAAAACGTTGATCAAGCAGTTTGGTACCACTGAACCAAAGGCACGAAACCCGTGTTCCGGCAGAAATGAGAAACTATCCGAGGCCGGTACCAACCTCGCGTAGGGTCCCATTTTGGGGTCCATGACGAATGAGTAGAGTACCCACGACCAAGATTCGTGCTTCTCAAGAGGCTCGTAGAATTCGGAAGCGATCTCACGCAACTGGAAAATATGATTTCTGAAATTGATAGACGGTCAAAATTTAGAATGTGAGTTGAATTTTGCGCTGTCTTTCACTGTTTTTCTCTGTCAATAATAATGACGTAATCAGAAATTGCACGAAACTTTTCTGCACCTTCTCTTCTAAGTTTTAATGAATTCTTTTACAGAAGAGTTCGAATAAGATGTGTATTTTTCTTTTACTACTCGCCTTGGGCAGGTATCTCGATGGAACATAGGGGAAGTCGTGGTGCTCCATGTGATATCCGACGTTGAATGTGCAGGCATTCCATGGACCGTAGTACGAATATGTCTCCTGACCTTCGGTGAACACGTAGTGCTCCGAGATGAAGTGACCTGTGATTTATGTATTATTTGGTGAATCAATCATTGATTTGCTAGCTTAATGAAACTTCGAAATGCTCTACAGCTAAGGCGTGTAACAGGTATGTATAACTAATTCATCAATCCCGTGAGCTATCTAGGGATCGCTAAAAAAGAAAAAAAACGAAAGCTTAGACCAATGTGGCAAAGTATCGATGGATGTTCCTAGCTAATTGAATTAAGCGAATAAATATTAGTAAAATACCAGCAGATGGATGTACTCCCATGGCGATGAGAGTTCCGAAGAGGAGATAGAAGAGGGCTTTGGCTCCGAATGAATAGAGAATGATCACATCGAATCCGATCTGGTAATGAAAGTATGGGCAACTATTTTTTTCAATACGGTCTTTTGCACTTTCTCAACAACAAAAATATTGTTGGATGTTTGTTAAGTTTTGTTTTCTATAGCACTTCGACTAAATATTGCGCAATCTTCAGCTTAAGAAAAAATAAAGGATGGCTGAAACTCACTTGAACAGCGAAATTGAGAATCTCCAGATCGTTGGGCAGTTTGTTGTAGACGATGAGGGGACGCAGACCGTAGAAGACCGGCTGAAAATGTTATATTTTTTTATAGAAATATATTTCAACAATTATTTTATGTATAATATTTTACGTCACAATAACACACAGATCGCAAATTTTCTAGGAAAACGTTTCTCCAAGCTTGCCTTTCTTAGGGAACGGTTCTCTGACCTAATTTTGCGTGTAGAAAGAGGAGGGTTGCACTCACAATAAATAATTACTTCCAGGCAAGTAATTAATTACTAACTCGCATGTATGAAGATATACATAATTACTTCAATAGAAGAAAATAATCACTTTAATTACTGAATTACATGGAAATAATTAATTACCTGCAGGAAAGTATTTTGAACTTCATGAATACGAGTAAGTAATTCACTTTGTGAGTGTGCAGAACCGTTCTCAAAGAAGGGCCACTTTTGAGATCTTTTTTTGAGATCATTATCTATTGAAAAAATCGCCACCTGCAATATCAGCCAGAGGAATTTTCTCGGTGACGTAGTGAAGAATTTCGCCTCAAGCTCTGTCGGAACGTCTGTGTCCAGGCCGTCCTCGCCTGAATAGGAAAATGATTTTTTTGGTAAACAGCAGTAAATTAATGATGACGTGATCTTCATACAGATCAGCGTTTTCTCATTTCCCAAAAGCTGCACGTCAAATACTGTCACCATCACTGGTATCATCTATTTCTGGCAATAGTGAAACATAATTTGAAGCAATTATCGACTGTTCTACCATTTTGCGTTGATATTAATGCACTCGCCTAGATATCGATGGTGCTCGACGTGATACTTCTTGAAAGCGACAGATATCGGAATTGCGATGGGTAGATTGGTGAAGATGCCGAATAGACGATTCTGAGATGCACCAAAATTGCATAACTTGCAAAGAGAGCACGGCAGTATACTATACCAACTTACTAACTATACTAACTTTTAATTGATGATTTTTACTTACTCTACACATTTTTACCGGAGCAAGTACAGCAACTGTTCAACCCATATGAGTGCTCAACCCGTACGTACAGAAATAGCAGTTAGTTGCAACAGAACAAACTGACATCCAGTGACCGCGTCTGTCCGAATGCCGTGTTGTGAGAGACGTCGTGGATAGCCAAAGTGAGAGCGTGATTGATCACTCCCCCACAGCAATACGCCATTATCGCCACGAGCAACCAGTCCTCGTCTGAATTACTGTATGATGCAGAATGTTTTGTACTGTTTAAATAAATAGCAGCATTATCGATTTTGATGATGGATAGGTTCAAAATAGTTGGCTGGTTTCGGTGTCGTTGCGAGATAATGAGCTTGTTCTCAACGATTAGTATATAAAACAGATGTGAAACACAATTCTACATGGAACGGAGATAATAGTGTGTACTCGCGCATTTATTGTTGCGATAAAGATATATATATATAAACTTTTTGAACATTGCTTGCCGAAAAGAGATGTTGTTCGCTTGTAATTTACACTAAAAGCGTTTCATTTTCACTTACGGAATTTACTATCACTTTTTCACAACATGAAATGATTTGGTTTAGGATTTAGAAAAAAACTGCAATTTCAAGTACAATTGTAATTCTTACTATAACTACAATTTTAATTCTTTCATGTTTTCAGATTTATTTTGATTACATTTATTGTACCTTGTAACAGCCAGCAGAAGAAAACTTGCACTGCGACCATGGCAGAGATCACCCATTTAAGTGATGGATCGATGCCGAATAACTGCAAAATTGATTAACAAACTAATCTATATTTTTTTGTATAAACACCTCGGTGATCGGTGATCCATATCTATTTTTGGTTTGATGAGTTCATGAAACTTACAATGAAAACGTAGGACTATTACTGATTTGAGCTTCACATAGGAACTTTCAGTACGCGCTCTCGCTCAGTTTGCTTAGTGTTGTAGGAGATGTCTATCCACATGCGCACCCGCATCTACTTTGATCGTCAATGAGCAGTGTTCTCTCTCTCTCTCTCTCTCTCTCTTTCTCGCGTAACTTGAGAAACCTGAAGATCACTCAGGGAACTTTGTTGAGGCGAAACGATTGGCTAAATTTTCAGCAACTGAGTTCAGCTAATAAATTTGAATTATTATTCCAAGGGGGATACCGGAAACTTCCCTGGAATCTGTGCGTTTGATTTTTTTCCATGATCTAGAGTAAATATTCGGTTGGCCGGAAAGTCTTGATAACTTTTTCATTCGTTTATTTCTCGAAGCAAACACAAGTACATTATGGGTTATATGCTCCATCATTATCGACGATATACTGCCAACGTTGTGTTAGCTTGTGGATGCCCTGTCTATAGAACCCTGCTGGGCGTGAGGCGAAATATTGCTTCAGTGCGGCCTCCAGACTTCCTCGTGTTGTGAACGATCTCTCTCGAAGGGCATGGGTCAGGTCCGAGAAAAGCCAATAGTCACTTGGGGCGATGTCTGGGGAATACGGTGGGTGAGGGAGAATCATCCAGCCATACTTTCCCAGTTCCTACTTGACGAGTTTGGCGACATGTGGACGAGCGTTGTCATGCTGATAATATATTTTCTTATCTTTCAGGGCTGAACTATCGACTTCCTTCTTCAAATTACGTAGTTGTTTCACATAACGGTCGGCGTTTATGGTTTGACCCTCGGGAAGGAGGTCCCAGTAGATGGGCCCATCCACTCCCCACCATATTGAGAGCATCACTTTTTTTGGGGTGAAGGTCGGGTTTAGGGACATCCTGTGGCGTCTCTCCTTCTTGAATCCACTGGGCTCGCCTGTGGTGATTATCGTAGAGGACCCATTTCTCATCTCCAGTGATCAGCCGGTCCAACCATCGATCGCCGCCGTGGAGAGTGAGAAGACTGTATGCATCATCGACTCGGTGGTCCAGCTGGTCCTGGGTCAGATCATGGGGTATGAATCGACCAAGAACTTTTCTCATCCGAAGAGATTTCAAGCCTTCCTCAACAGTGCTATGGGCAACCTTCAGTGTGGATGCCAGTTCACGAGTGCTTTGGAATGGATCCGAATTCACCTGGGCTCTCAACGCATCCAAATCCAACTCACGGGGCCTTCCAGAGCGGTCCTGGTCATCGAGTGAAAAGTCGTCTTCTTTGAAGCGATGGAACCATCTTTGTATGGTTGGGTAGGAGGGAGCATGTTGGTCATAAATTTTCTTCAGGAGAGTCTCCGAATCCTTCAACGTTGTGTGAGATAGGAAGAGGTAGAGCAGAACATGGCGGATGTGGATTACACTGGGAATATACATCGTGCGTCAACTTCAGCACGGAGAAAGAGAGGGGAATGAGGAGTTGTTTACTACAAGGGCCCTAGTCTCCTTGTCATTTGTGAGGAACGAGGGGACACCAAAGTTCGAACGCGGCACACAGTAGAAAAACAAAAAGAGTTATCAAGACTTTCCGGCCAACCTGATACTTAAAACTCCGACGTGAATCTCTCGATAAACTGAGCAGATCCGTCGGCAAACAAATTCAAACTCTAATCTTGCGCACGCGCTTCAACCTTCCCTATTTGTCAACAGCAAACATCGCAGCTTCTTGATATCAACGTCACTCTCTACTCGAGTCACTCAATGAGTAAACTTTCACGCGGTTTTCCAAAGTTCAATACGGAACTGCGATCAGTATGGTAAGATAAGATTTTCCACGTCAAGCTGTTTTACAGCGGCAAGCTATTCTTGATACATTATTGAAACATATCGATGTTTCTCTCTGTGTCCATCTCTCTCCCCCCCTCACTCTCTGTATGCGGTTGGGGGTTGCGCGGTCGGCGCTGGGGATGGGTGCCCGGCTGTGAGTGCTATATGGAGCAAGCCGGTAAGCCAGGTAACATTATTACGTTACTCAAGCTTTCCCAATGCATCTAGGGCGCGTAACCTTTCGCAATCATAGTGCCATTAGCCCATGACGAACACACAGAAAAAAAGGTCTTACATACGGCCCATAAGATATGGGGGTTCTTAACAAAATGTCTTATATATAAGATAAATGTTTCCTTTCCTATTGTTGATTGTATGGAGAATTGAAGCTCTGCATTGTCGTAAATAGATTACTACTCCAGAGAAAGTAAAGTGATTTCATTGCGACCACTACACGGTGATGATTCATATCTGTACTGGAGCAGTGGTATTCCCCTCTTTCTTTCCATCTAAATGTAACACGAGCGCAACGATAAGCTCTCTCGATTGCACACACTCTCTCGCCCCGCTCGCCCAGCCCCTATAGCGACGACAAAATGTGCACGATAGATTAAACTTTCAAAAATAATAATCTGAATTGGCGTTACTATATCAGGTATCTTTCAAAATTGGCGAACTGTCATTATTTTTCATCGATATGAACACCATGCTCATTTGTGTTTCACGCATCAAGCAATAGACGGGAACTTTTTCTTGCAATGATTACATTTTTTTCGTCTTTTTTCGTTGGAAGCAAACACATTCATTATTTAGTATCTTCCCAACACTGTCACGGCTTTAACCAAAAAAAGCTGGAGATGGATTTGAATTTTGAAATATAATAAATTTATAAATAATAATAAGCCAAACCTCTTTGATCTGAGGGTACTTCTTAATGATGATTTCTCTTCTACTACTATGCGGTTGCTCGGTGTACGTCCATAAGAAGTCGTCGCGACTCACGACGCCGCCCATCTGATAATCAATCGATAATTATCCCCAATTTGAATCATAATTAGCATCCAATCAATATCAGAGATTCGGCAGAAAAATAGGGAAAAAAGGAGAAAAGTTGAGTCACAAAAGAGCGCATCAGAGGGAGGAAAAAGTCGACAAAAGAGTGCACATCAGCAGAATGCGCAACGCGATAACGTAGTTCAGAGGCGATTGAAAATGATCGCGGGATCAGAAATGGCTACGTGACTTTGGCCACATCTATGCACAAAGATAATTAGACAGCGGTGATGTAACGGGCTTACGAGCTGGCCGTAGCCACAAATGGCCTATTAATATTGAGACGAGGGGGGATGAATGGGTATTGCATGACCATTGAACAATGCCACAACGTCTAATTGCCAAGGACACATAGTTTGGTATGAGATGAACAGGGCGATATTGCATGTTGGAAGGATTTTCAGCAACATTCGGTTATTTCAAAATCGTGCTAGATCAGCGAAAGTCGTTTCGGATTCAAATGGGAAATGAGAATGGGAGTCAGTGACAGCGAAATTGAGAAGGAAGTGTAAGAGAGGGAGGGGAATATTGGAAGAGTGTCCTGCACACCCTGAAGCCCCATCCTAGCAACCACAGGAGACGGCAACAATCGCGGCAGGAATTTGAGCGCATTTCCGGGATGCATGAAACATTAATTCGCCTGGCGGGAGTGAAATGTGACAAAATGAAGTCACAAGCCTCCGGGAAACGTGCGGTTTCTCTTGACCAAATTGTCAAACAAAGGCGCAAAGCGCGCGAAATTATTTATGAGTCCGTGTCGCGGCGTTTCGACGTCAGAGACAAATGGGCAACGAGCTACTTACATTATTTATAAAGGCAATTATGTTGTATATTTGCTAATTATGTTATCTATTAACGAATGGGCAAATCCTCGAAGTGTTGTGAGGATAGTGCGTTTTCTTACTGTTATCTTACAAAAAAAGAGTTGGTTCAATGGATTCATATGCGGACATTAATTGATCTTTCAGGAGAGGAAAGGCAAAGAGATAGCTCAAGCAGAGAAAACGATCCGAAAATTTTGCTTTGATAAAGAGAATCGATGAAAATGCAAGCTCGAAATCCAGTCTACGCACACACAAAAAGGGCAATATCGCGTTGTGTCAAAATAGAGAGAGAAAAATGGTGAAATATCCGAGCGTATTGATAGTGCAAATTACTCATAGACATCAAAGTAACCAGCGCCCGTGGATTGCGGTTAAATACAGCTAATACAGATATAGCACCCAATTCATATCAATTCTGATTTTTCTACACCTAACTGAAGTGCATGCCACCGATTGCATTGCTTTTGGGTGCATGTATGCTTTATTACCGACGATGCTTACTAAAACGTGCATGACGCGAGGGATTACTCAAAAAGCTATGAGTTATGGGCAGGCCAGTGGCTGCTCTAGCCCGGCGTTGATGTAAAATGGCACGAGACCCGGCCCTAGAAGGAAATTGCCTTCCGAGATCTGGGATACACATTATTCGCTATCGGAGAAATAGCCTCATCATCGGTAACACTCCTACGTTTGCTGGAATGAAGAGAAGGAGTGAGCAAGAAAACGGCTTCTAGGCAAATATCAAAATCTATGTACCGATGGGCCTCAAGATACCCAGAGGTGGCACGTGCAATTTCCCCACAAACTCGGCGAAAACAAGATTGCGTCCACGTAAACATGTCACACTTTGTAGTTGTTTCTATGCGAACCAGCACGGAAGCTCGACAAATTGCACACGTTGAGTCACTGGGGGTGTTTTCTGATGCCGAAAAGGCAGGGAGGAATAGAAGTGAGGTGATGAAGAATGTGGGGATGAGGGCAGCTCAATGCGTCAGTGGCATCTTAGAATCGCGGTAACAATGTAGGAAGACATATAAAAGAGTATCTTTCGAGCTGTGAGAGAATCAAATTTGCAATTCTGTAGGGTATCAGTAGCGTTGGAGCCGGCAGGTAGACAAAGGAAGGGTAAGAGGGAGAGAGAGAGAGAGATCGAAATGCTTCCCGCCATGGCTACTCTACTCGGCGGAGGGAGTGGGGAATTCGCGTGGCTGTTCAAACAGAGTATTTATATCGGGTGAGGAGAGAGAGATGCGGGTAGGTCAAGAGAGAGAGGAAGAGAAGCTAGGAAGCTGGGGAATTTTAGGTTCGCTGCAGTGCAAAAAGATGAGTAACGGTGTAAAACAGAAACAAATATATAAGTTCTTCTCGCACCACTTTGTTGAATTGTAAGGTATTGGTACTGAAAGCCGGTGAGTAATAGCGGAAAAGAAGGTGGAAAGCAGTGAAAAACGCTATCAAAATCGATGAAAACGCTCACAAAATCGGAACATTCGCGGATTATAAGCAGCGACTTTGCATGAGCAATGACCAAAAAGTTGTTATTGTCTCTGTGTTTAGTGAATCACACGAAAGGAAACATGACTATGTCGATGCAATTTTGGTCTTGGAAGAGGGAAGTCGGCGGAATAGCTTCGCAAGAAATGACTCTCTTCATTTCGCACGCTCTCTAATCGGTCTGACTGACGAGATAGTGTGCCGAATGATGAGAGCACTTCTGGCGAAGCCATCCCTAGTCGATACATTCGTGACTCAGTGCGAGGAATGTCACTGGGGCCTATCAGAGCGGAGTCATATCACCCTCTCTCTCTCTCTCTCTCTCTCGACATGATCACTCTCTCTGACGGTCTTATCATCGTCACTGATAAGTGGGAAAGAGAGGGGCTACAAGGACTGCGCGGGCTTGAATCACCCCCTACGATAACGGACATTCGTAATTCGACAAGAGTGTTTCCAACGCCGCGAGAAATGAGTAGTCAAGTCTGCCCGCAAGGCGCCGAAAGGTGTACAGAAAGTGTGTGTAGCGAATGTGAATAAAATGTGTGAGTGTGTATGAAGAGTGTATGAACTGTCCTCTGGAATGTGTTCTTTCTCTGAGGATTCTGCTTCCGACGACGTCAATGTTTCCCTGATCTGTTAGTGATCTACACTGAGCTGAGTCACTTAATGGTCCCTTCGCGCACTCTCTTCGTGAATAAAAGGGCTTGAAAAAAGGCGATAAGAAAGAGGTGAGGAAACGCTGAATATTCTCCTATTTACCGAATTTCGATGGATGTAAGTCAGAGGGGAGCAACATGCGAGAGGATTCAATGTTGCGGTGCAGGAAAATTCAGGTGTGGAAACAAATGAGTTTCACCAAAAGAAGAAAGGAAGAAGTGACGAGGAGGACCAATAAGTCGGTAGTAGATGGTATATTTAAAACATCGCGAATTATTTTAAAAATTTTAATAGCAATAGAACTGTGCTCACTAGTCACTTTCCCAACAGAAAGTGATCACCGTCCTATTGTTGGTGTGAGGGAAGACATTAGTAAGGAAGCATCTAGGTCTGGGAGGAGAAGCGGTGGGCCAACGAATGTGTTTCATCGACAAATGAAAGCGAATGGAAAGATAAAATGTGTTGATGCGTCAAATCTTCCTATCTTTTTCAAATATAATAAAAATAGAACCTAAAGAAATTGACTGAAAATGAGAAAAGACAGTGGGAATGAATGGGAGTGGGGATTCACGGTGAGAAGTACAGAAGAGAGAAGAGAAGGGAGGACAATTCGTCCAGTGAAAGAGGAGGATTAAGTCCAAGGCGGGTGCACAAACGTGGTCGAGCGATGAGAGAAGCGCGCGCAAGCTGGCTTATGGTTGCGGGGCCAGACTTTGAGCTCCCCTCTCTCACCTGGGTTTGTGTTCCATTGTAGCTGAATTTGCCAATTTTCTTCACATGCTTACGATTTGGGTGTGAAAAAACGAATTTAGATACATTGGAGAAAAATTTAAAGTCTGACTTCTTGAGCGTGACTAATAACCACAGACAACCGCAGACAGATTGGAAACAGAAAGAAACGGAGCTGAAAAAGGGAAAGAAAAGGGGGGGGGGGTGCGATAGCACCAGGCGATTGAGAGCTGGCCATAAATCTGATGCGGTGAATACAATGAAAATATGAGAGAGAGAAAAAGAATGGCGCCCGCTTTTGATCGCTTTTGATAAAGGTGAACGAGCGTTGATCATGATAGAGCAATGAAAAGAGATGACGCACCTTGAAACGTTCCTAGCATTGTTAGGTTTGCCATCTCTTTTATCTATAGTTGGTCTTATGAGTTAAAAATATTAGAAAAAAGATCCTAACCCTTGACATACGCTTGTTAAAATTCACAACCAATGGATCGAAAAGGTCTCTAGATTGAATTTCCGCAATTGTAGAGTTTTTGCGCATATCTTGATTCCCAGTAATGCTAGAATGCTCAAACCTTAGTTGACGGGTGTGATTCACAAATTGAGTCTACCTCCATTGGAAGCCTAGATAAGAGATAAAACGGAAATTGGGAATTTAAATTATTCGATGTTTTGGTCGGAATTTCTAAAAGGCAAGTGACATGACGTCGCATCACGCAGTACGTTTTTTTTTGTTGCAAATATTATCATTGGTGGGATAATCGCCAAAATACAACTTACCACACATCAAGGTTGCCAATTACTGTTTTTTTAATATAAGGAAACGACTGATAATAATCTAGAAGTGATGCTTTTTATATATGGTTCTGCTGTTTTTATCTATCTACGTTGCTACTCAGGCATAGGGGGGCAAGATCGCCTTGTGTGTAGAAGATAGAGCAGCAAGAATGGATCCCCGCTCCGCGCTGTTTTTGGCCCTTTCTAGCGCAGAGCGCGGTGGGGGGGGTTGTAAATGCCTCTCTCGCTCGCAGGGAGCGCTAAAAAGGGAAAGAGCGCTCTGGGAGCGCTCTTCTAGCGCTCCTTGAGCGCTCTTTCCCGGGAAATGAGTCGAGCTAGTCATTTATTTATTTGTTTTTCACTAATATTCTTTTCCTACTCTTATATCTTTAAAAGTATTTATTCCTTTTCTCTGTTTTTTACATGATTTTAGAAATATTGAGAAAAGTCACGAAATGGGCGAAAATCACGAATAGACTCATCTGAAAGATCTCGTCGCGCTGATTCCAAATATATACTTTTCAGAACATAGCGTTGTGATTTCGTTGAGAAAAACGGTTGGGAGCGCGATGGGAGCGCGTTTAGCGCTCCCGTCGCGCTTTCTTGGCAGATTGCCAAAAAAGACACGGGAGCGCTCTCTCTAGCACTCCCCGCACTTTGGCTGTAAACAAGCGGGAGCGGGGATCCATTTTCGCTACTCTAGTAGAAGACCTAGCACCTTTACCTTTTACCTTTTACTTATTGTAAGAATGCAATATTCATTTATCACGAAATGCCAGATGGGAAATGAAATGTAAAATTGCTGTCAAACTTGTGTTAACGTGATTGCACAGCATTTCTTGATCTCCTCATAATTTATTTGTCCTCTATGTGTAGGTTTTCCAATCATAATGGGAAATGGTGAGTCATTCATTTTCGTTTGGGGAAAGGTGAGCAAACTCTTATTATGATCGATAGAAGAGAAGAAGAGAATGATTGCATGATTCATTTTGACGCGTTCTCAGCGTTGTCATATGTTTTCTTCATTTTATGTTTTATAACAATATTGTTTTGAATTGGCGGTGACACTGCTCACCACATACCATTGTTGCTAAAGAAGATAACAACTTATTCATCGGCGCCGAAGGTCTATTGACCCCTTCAAGATTAAAATTCGGATATTGAGCCTGAAGGAATACGCAATGAATGAATACTCCTACTTACCAATTACCTTATTATGAATCTATCTACTGACCCGTGCTTCGTATGCTTCATCTTTCCACGCCATCTCAGTTTGCGCGCGTTCCCAATCGCCCAGATAATTTGCAAACTCTTAGCAGTTCAACTACTAACTCAAACTTCTCAATGAAACTCCATCTTGACTCAGAATAGAGCTCCACTCTCCGAATCAAGTTTCTTATCGGCTCAAATGCGCCGTTCTCTTTCAGCCTAAACACACTTGACGCTCAGAGATCTCGTGCGAACTGGTACCCAAACAAAAACTGAGTAATCACGTAATCAGCTATCTGCTCGGTTTAACAACTTGGGCATGACTGATTGGGTAGTAAATTCAGGACCATCGACCCCGATGCGCCCCGGAACTCTTCTATCACTCTTTCCCTCTCTTTCAGATATGCCCTTAGGGAGGGAACTGTTTGCCTTATCACTTCTTCCTCCCATATGTGTGACAGCCATGACTAATTTTGCTCACAGAAGGTGTCCCAAATCCGCAGTGCCAATAGGGAGGAGTAGGAGGAGGATAGAGGGAGGAAGAGTATAGAATCCCCCCGGCCCCAGAAAGGGTATCACTTTCTACGGCGCACGCAGTCGGAAGCTCCGCTTCACTTTCACTTATTCTCCTTTTCAGTCTCGCACAGCTAAACATGCAGCACTTGTTAGCAGCGGCGGTCGCTGCAGCACTACTCACTGTCGCAGGTACGACATCTCTTGGACAATCATATTAGAATATGAAATTTGGGGAAGTAGTTGGATGATTTATTCCACATACTCTCTCATCAAATGGCCATCGTAGAGAGTGTGCGAAATGAAAAATTTTAATCCAATTATTTAGCCGAATTTCAAATTCTAAATCTTAATAAGCGGACACGTATATATTTCTCAAGATTGTTCGCTGTTATTTGTTTCAGAAATAAAATGTTGAATCATGGACAAAATGGCGTATCGCAGGACGGGCACAATTTCAGAGTCGGTCCTCTGCGACAGTTGTCTCCTCTACAACGGACAGACGTGCGTGAGCTACGGAACCTGCCAGGGCACCTACTGTCTCTATGGTAAGACATTTATATTACGCTAAGTACCTTCATAAAAAATACGAAAGCCGTAACGCCGTCAGTCTCTGCTGACATAAGATGCACTCCTTTCAACAACATTTGAACAACATTTTCAGAAAGAGTGTTTTGGAAATTTGAAGAAAAAAATATCTCAAATATACTATGCTGTTGTAGGACTTTTTGTCGAAAAAGACGAAACAAATAAAAATATATTATTTGTAGAATACGCGCAGCAACACAACGGACAGACAATGCTGAAGAAGTCGTGTGTGAACACTCCGAATGTCGTGTTCGATGACGGAACAAAACTTACCGTATACAACCAGTGTGTCACAAAGTGAGTTATCGATTATTCATTTCGAAAAAAAATCGATAGTTTATCCACTGTCATACAACCTATCACATCATTCCACAGGCCGGAAAATCCGACAGAAAGTGTTTTGCAATCAGAGAGCGAGTCAAATCGAGAAGGACTCTCTCACTTTTGCACACTCTCTCATCCTGACTCCTCTCTGTCGGTTTGGAATGATGTAATATACAAAGGCCTCTTTCCGGTTCGAGAGTGCTTCCGAGAATAACTACACCTTCCACCGCCCGCATGCGCGGAAATACGAAACTTGTTGAGATTAAAAAAACTCGTTGAAATGCGCATCCGGAAGCTACTAGTTCGGCAAACACACATAGATGCAGTAGCGAAACATAGCAAAAAACCCCCACGAAAATATCGATTTTTGGGGAATCTATAATCGCGACCTACCGTAACCCTACACTCCGTTCAGGAACACAAACGTCCAGTCCTACATCGTCAAGCTGTGCTACGATCGCGACTACTGCAATCGGCAGTGCGACAATCCGCAGCCGCTGTCCGGCCTAGGTAATTAAGGCAGTCGTCGATCACTTCAAGGGATTACGGTAGGGTGAAGAACATTCGAAAATCAATAATTATCAGTTACGTGCTACTCATGTTCGGCGCAGAACGGACAAGACTGCAACGCTGGCACTTGCATGGGACTGTACTGCACCTATTGTAAGTTATAGAGTTAAAACTCTCTCTCTCTCTCTCTCTCTCTCTCTCTCTTTCCGAGAGAGAGAGAGCTTTAAACCTTCGGCCATCTAGTTTATATATAAATTCGTTTGCAGCCCAGCAGCGGCTACAAAATGGGCAGACGCGACTCACTAAGGGCTGCTCCGACGTTCCGCAACTGTCTTTCGATGACGGCACGAGTCTGACCCAACTCAACGTCTGCGAGACAAAGTACGGTAGTTTATGCATCATCCCGAGTATGGAAGACTAACTATAGCAACAACTAGAAATGCACTACGTTTACTCTGTTCATATCCATAGCGAGTGTAGCCAATTCATTTGTTAGCCAGCTATAGTTTGTGCTGTTAATTTAGCTAGGGTAACTATAGATAACTACGCCAAAAATATCTAATTATCCTTATCACAACATAACACATAAGTTATTGGCACCGCTTATATGCAGAAAATTTACAACTTGGTGGATACTGCATAGCGATGACGCAATAACGTTATATTTCAATCACAGATGATTAATTGATATTTCGTACAGGACCACCAACACTGGATCCAGCTACACTGCTATGTTCTGCAACACGAACTACTGCAATTCGCACTGCACTCCCGACAATCCGCAGAGAGGTAAACGACAAAGGAAATAGATACGGTATTAGACAAATGGGTACGGTAGAACGCAAACGATCGAGTACTGGGCCTTTTTTAGAAAGAGGAATAGGAGAAGGTGGAAGGGGGAGGTCTGGAATCTCTATGGCGATTACTATGGAGATGGGAGAATCTGAGATATCCGTTCCATTTGCTGCTGTGCCAGAAAGTGAATCTCACATAGGAAGAGAAGGAAATAGTTCCATTTTTGTAGTTCCTGCTTTTTTTTTTCACCAAAATGCACTTACTCTATTAAAATAGAGGCATATTCGTTAACATAACCTAAAATAAGGAAAAGTACGAGGAATATTCGTCAAGATTATCTAAAATTAGGAATTATAATAATAATAATATCAAAAAATGTTCAGACACGGCTGTGATGTGTACGTCGTGCGAGGCGAACAACGCTAACGACTGCACTGGAGCCACCTGCCAGGGCAACTACTGCATCTATGGTGAGAACAAGGATCTGATACTATTTTAAGTTTTCCAGAATCAACCTGATCGGTATGATCGGTATCCTGTAGAAAACTAGTTCTCTTCACACTCTTCAATTCTCGCGAAATTGGTCGATTTCCCTATTATAGTTGAACCGTTACTTTTCAAAGTCCAATCAGAAGTAATTGATAAATCGTAGATCAAAGATCAAGTGCACTTTTTCTGTTTTCAGAGAATACCATTCCGAAGAACGGCGTTCCCTACGTGCGTCGGTCGTGTGCAATGGAAAGCTACGCGCTCTATCCCGATGGAACGAGAACGCAGACGACCAATCAGTGCGAGAGAAAGTGAGTTGATGCAACATCATTATGCGATGAATTATTGAAACTTTACAACCGACTGAAGGGGAATACCAGTTTCGCCCTATGCACTCTTGTGTTTCATGGATGTTTGAAAAGTGTGCAATCTCAAGCTATGCTAGTTCCGTTTCCTCCCTTCGTATTCGAAAACATTTATTCCAGAACGATCAACGGCGATTCGTACGCGATCGAGGTGTGCAACACTGGTTCATTCTGCAACACTCGCTGCAACTCCGTCGGTGCCCTCTCCTCTCTCCTCTCTCTGCTTCTCCTCCCCGTGGT
This sequence comes from Pristionchus fissidentatus, assembly GCA_036245785.1. Taxonomy (NCBI): domain Eukaryota; kingdom Metazoa; phylum Nematoda; class Chromadorea; order Rhabditida; family Neodiplogasteridae; genus Pristionchus; species Pristionchus fissidentatus. The sequence goes on from BTSY01000002.1 coordinate 25,071,906, forward strand.
CTACCTCCTCAAGTTTTAATAATGCTACACCAGCGAACTTGCGTCACTCTGCAATTTCTTATTCTGTTTTTTAAATTTTTTATATAAATGAGTCTCACCATGTGGAGTGAACAAGTGCACCGTGAATATGCAGAATACAGTTGAAAAAATAAATAAAATTGCGCAATCACTAAAAGTCTACAAAATAATTGCATGTTTGTAGAATCAGTCCTTTGGTTTCTCCTTGGTAGGACGAATGACTATAATATTGTTTGCAAATGCAATAAGTGATAGCCTGAAATTAGCTGTCAAAGTTGTATGAGAGTAAAATGTAAAAATATATGTGAAGTAAATAAAATAAATAAAAGTAAAAAATGAGGTAAAAATAATACACAAAAATTCATACCCCAAAGACTGATTGCGATCTGATATTTCACCGGTTCACTCAAAGCGACCACAGTGGCGACGAATCTCTTAGAAATTTAGTTGGAATGTGAATTTTGTGCCATTGTGATTACTTTGTGTCTCGCTTGTTAACGACATTCTTGCAATGTTATCACATAGCGATTCAGCTGTACAGCGAGACGGCCATACATTTTAGGCAAGTCTCCAGAATTTTGAATTTGAACGGGGAGAAAAGGAGCACGCACCGCGACCGCAACGCGCGCGTCTCTTCAAAGCGCTGTTGTCTCTCGCTTTTTCTCTCGTCGTCTGGCATGTGGCCGCTCTCGAAATGCTGTGTATACAGCCGGTGTCGATCAAAAGATGACTCTGCGATAAAATAAGGCCGCATAGACGGAATGAATTTCAAAACCTTTTTTATGACAACAGAAACGATCATAATATTTTAAATTAATGCAATTTCTTCTAATCTTATGTCAATTACATGAATATCCTCCATAGAGAATGCATCCGACATTCTTTCAACGTGAATTTCTCACTCTCCTACCCGTGAAAGTCAATGGGTTGCCCCGGGTCACCCGGGACACCCGTTCTTACAAAGGGATCTGACCGGACTGTGCTTCAAAATGAAGCAGACAACTATCGAATACGCATCGACATACATACAGTAGCGGACAAAAGTTTACGGGCATTTTTTCTTTTTGATATAACTTTAGAACCCCTGGAAGGTTTGACGCGACATGCTGGGGTCTAATACGAAATCCATTGGAGATTACGATGCAACTATTGGGGTATTGCGAAATATTCCCGTTATTGCGTCGTGATGACGCAATCGATGCATACTTTTTTGAATGGACATTATTCTTTCATGGAATTTTTCCTGCTCGCCTAACTTTCAGGATGTTAAGACATGCCCAAGGTCTACCTATAGATTTTTTTTCAAGTTGCTGCGGTGCCGCTACTTGGCTGCAGCAAAGCTGCAAAATCGAGGTCGGAAAACCATATCTCACCTTTTAGACATCACACAGACCCAATCAATACATCAAAATGATCACAATCATGACTGCTTATGATCCTGAGAATATGGTCGCGGTAGGCCACCATTTGCCTTCAGGGCACGAAAAAATCACTTTTTCGCAATATTGTGGTCTGACGAAGGGGAAGTCTATAGGACGTGCTCTAAAGATCTGGTTTGCGCGTGGATTCGGTTGAGAATCTATGGGAGATCCGATTCCTAGCTGCAATAAGCGTTTCGATTGGATTCCTGTCCGGGGCGATCGATTTCCGGAAGGACACTGGTTTGGCCACGCCCATTTTCCGCCCGTTGACAAGGCTCGCACTTTAGAGTGTATCTCGGCTCTGAGTTAACGAAGAATGCTGGCAGACCCATCAATGGACTCTCCTCTTCTTTAAGAGAGCATCCACGAGAGGTCGGGGGTACCTCACGGATGGCTTTTTTGCAACCCCCGAAAAGTTACAGTAACCCCACCTTCCGACATCGATTTTTTTACCATTTCAAAAAGTAGGTTTTTATAGGTTTTCTAGGTGTATTTTGCGAAAAAAATAAAAATGAAAATATTTTCAAAGCGATCTGATAACGATAAAAGGTCGAAAATCCGAAATATCTCAGTTTTTTTACTTTCCTGAAAAAAAATTCCACACGTTTTAAAAAGTCACTTAAGTTTTTGGATTCTACTTCAAAAATCACGTATAGTTAGGGAAGATAAGCTCCGCCCACTCGTGATTCTAATTGAAGGGGCAAGAAACAGCGGATGAGTAGCACAAATTTCATTCTTCACTACAAACCTCGTGCTCGGGCTTATTCGAGAGTTCTTGTGATGGGCTACAACATATGCCATGCGCACCATGCTCTGTAGTGATTAAGTAGGTCAAAAATCGATAAACGTAAGCGGGAATAGGTGATTCAATCACTTCCAGTAAAGGCACATAGTTGCGCATCTCGCAATTCGTGGGGAGAATTATTCTGATTAATTTAGACAAAACTAAATCAAATTTAATTGCCCCGCGCAATTGTGCTCCTGTTTAGAAGATTTTAGTATTATTTTTTTCCGAGAATGTGCTTTGGCATGACGACTTACGGTGTTTAGCGGCTCAAATGGCAATATTTTGGGTTGTGAGCAAAAGATCCGCAAAGGATGGGATTCGAACTAACGACCTTTGGCTAGCTATGCAATCACTCTACCACTGCACCAAGATGGCAACGAACACTAGCTCTCACATTCGCTTGATGATCAGATACTATCTCCACATTCTCTTATCATAGACGCAAACTCCGCCCACCGAGAGAGAGCGCCCACCTTTTGACCCTCTCCCGTTATGAGCCGCGCGCGTGGTTTTCGAGCTGTATCTCGGCCCAGAGACAAGATATCGACAAACGGCAAAAAAATGATGTTATTGACACCTCAGCGGCTAATATGGATACACTTTCAACTTCATTGCATAAAATCGGCAGACCACCTTGCGGTCCCTACGTATAGTATAGTATTTCGTATGAGGTTTCGTGCGCATCGCCGGTTGTAGCAAAGTTAAGAAAACCGCGTCTTCAGAACAATTGAGATGCAGGGATGGTGAAATCGAGAGGATTGTAATTTCCTTTGCACTTATTTCGCTTACTATTTTATTCTAATCATAATTAACATAATATAGAAAGTGATAAAACTTCGATCTGAGTCGTATCGAAGTTTTAAAAATATTTTTTTTGGTTGTTATTTCGATTTTTTCCGAATTATTTGTCTTACCCCCTTATGTTTAAATAAATGAGATCTATCTATTTTATTCATGTTTTAAAATTAGTACTGAGTGATATTTACTATAAAAGAACATAAATCAACCGGGTATTACAACCCGCGAATTTTTAGAACTTAATGCCAGGCATCCCAAAAAGTCGATAAAATTGAATTTTAGTAGAACTTTATTTCGTTCGCTCAAATGGTGATATATTAGCTCGGGATTTTTTTATTTGTGTTTATTTGGCATGCTGAAGTGTATCTGGGGCGTGTTTTTGCTACCTGAGATCCCAGAATGGAAGTTCCGTTCTCGAAAACTCTCCATAAGGGTGCTCTCAATAAGGCCCAAACTTAGTCCAATTTTGAAGTACCCGAATTCTGATAGTTCCCGGAACTGCTTAAAATCGAAGAAGCAAATTGCATTTGCTAGTGTTGAGAATGATTTGCTTGGCGAGAGTTATAGCTTACTGTTTGAATATGTTATGGTGAAACGGACTCTCGCTTACCCCCTGGTATTTCTATTAGTTTCTTGAAAACGGCCGTTTTGGAGAGAACACACACCTTGGAGAAGTTGTAAAACAGTGAACATAGAACAATCCACAAGTTGCAAAAAAGAGATATAAAAAGATTTCATGTTATATCAGTGCGTTCGCGTAAGAATCGCACCCCCCGCGGTACAGCAAAATTTGACCTTCGTTTTTTCACAGTTTTAGATAGCTTTATGGATGGTCTATCGATTTCTAATAGTCTCATGTGTTGATTCCGCTCATTTGCATAATTACAGCCTGTCAAAGTTGAGCTGTTTCTCAGTATTTTGAACGCCAGTTGGTTAAATTTAACGATAATCACTCATATAGATAGCGAAAAATGATCGCCAAAGTTTGCTTGACAACATGGTGTCAATGGAATTCACAATATCTGAAATTTGCATATTTCCCAAAATTTCGACCTCGACTATCTCGAAAACCAAGAAAAAAAACCCCGCTGCATTTTTGATGTGTTGTGGATACAGTCGATATCTATCGAATTTTGTAACATTTGTTCGATTTCGAGGGGATCCACATATAAGGCTGTTAAGAAAGTTTCGCTCGATTTTGGGTGTGACATTGGAGTCAATGTATCTCAGCGTGTGTCAATGCAAACAGCCCCTGTTCACAGTATGTTATGGGGCAATAGTTGTTGTCTATAGTCATACATTGGCTGAACTATTCACAATTTCTCGCTCCGGGAAAAATACTAAAGAAGAAAAGACCAATTTACTGTAAACCCGCGATATTATTCACAGAGGTTGGATTTGAGAACGGAAATTTATCTATCATTGGGCTTAATAAAAAATGAGTAGCCCCATAACACACCTCTCAACCACTATACTTCATTCGGTGGTCAGCTTCCAGAATATATATATATATGATTAGTCGAGTATAGTAATCTCATAAACCACGTGCCCAGATTGGGATCACACAACTCAGTAGGCGAGCTCACAGATATTGTCTAATCAGGGGCGCTGTATTCGTGTAATAGTCATACAAGTATTCATCACAATGGATTAGCATATTGAACCTCCTGTTCCAAGAGAATTGAAAATGGACAAAATCGCCAAAATCTCGAAATTCTTCGAAAAATCGGTCATTTTTCTCACGAGGCCAACTCTAAATAAGACTATGTATAGGCCATCCATATTGAGAGGTTTCGAGAACGGGACTTCCATTCTAGGATCTCAGGTAGCAAAAAAACACCCCAGAAACACTTTAGAATGCCAAATAAACACACAAAAAAAATATCCCGAGCTAATATCCATTTGAGCGAACGAAATAAAATTCTCTTAAAAATTCAATTTTATCGACTTTTTGGGATGCCTGGCATCAAGTTCTAAAACTTCGCGGGTTGTAATACCCGGTTAATTTATGTTCTTTTATAGTAAATATCACTCGGTACTAATTTTAAAACATGAATAAAATAGATAGATCCCATTTATTAAAACATAAGGGGTAAGACAAATAATTTGGAAAAAATCGAAATAACAACCAAAAAAAATATTTTAAAACTTCGATACGACTCAGATCGAAGTTTTATCACTTTCTATATTATGTTAATTATGATTAGAATAAAATAGTAAGCGAAATAAGTGCGAGGGAAATTACAATCCTCTCGATTTCACCATCCCTGCATCTCAATTGTTCTGAAGACGCGGTTTTCTTAACTTTGCTACAACCGGCGATGCGCACGAAACCTCATACGAAATACTATACTATACGTGATTTTTGATGTAGAATCCAAAAACTTAAGTGACTTTTTAAAACGTGTGGAATTTTTTTCCAGGAAATTAAAAAAACTGAGAAATTACGGATTTTCGACCTTTTATCGTTATCAGATCGCTTTGAAAATATTTTCATTGTTATTTTTTTCGCAAAATACACCTAGAAAACCTATAAAAACCTACTTTTTGAAATGGTAAAAAAATCGATGTCGGAAGGTGGGGTTACTGTAACTTTTCGGGGCAGGACCCAGAACCTTAGTTACTTGGCCAAATATCAGCACTTGTGATCCTGATTTCACCCCCAAGTTATTAAGATAAGTTGCAAAAAAGCCATCCGTGGACCTTCCTCCTGAGCCCCGGCCTCTCGTGGATGCTCTCTTAATTATTTCCTTGAAATCATGTATTCTCTTACGTCCGGAGCACGCTGACACCAAAGATGCCATCGTAGATCGTGAGCGTGTCACAGCAGAGATATTGCATGCCTAAAATTGCGGTTTTATTTTTCGCCAGCATCCAATCGTTAAAGAAGGCGTAGCACAAATGATTGAAACTTTTTTATTTTCATTTCGGTTATCAGAAGTTGGTGAAACCCAAATGCAGCGCGCGTTTCCCTCGCGCACCCTCCTCATTTCCCCTTATCTCTCTGCCTTTCTCTGGCATCTTCTCCACAAAATGCCAACTCCCACCGCGAAAGATTGCAGGCTCAATGTGAGGTACTGTAAATATTCTGGCAGTTTTGTACAGTTTATTAAACATAACTTTCTTCAAACTGAAAACTGAAACATGCGATTTTTGAGGCTCTCATCGTGTATTCTTCACTGTCCCACAGTGATAACTCAGTTGACCAAATATTCATGGGACACCTACTTTAAGAAATGCTTTGGTTGTGGGCTGTCGTAGAAATAACTATAGAACTCTCAATATGTCAGCAGTTGTAGAGGCGAGCTGAAAGCCAAATAACCTTCATTTTATAAAGAAGTGGAGACTTTATGTCTCTTAGTTATGTGAACGCCATTTAAACTGAACTATTTCACATAGTTCTAGGGCTTTTCAATTTTTAACAAACATAATGGTAACATAGACACAACAAAAAATATTTTCTCCTACAACGATATTTGAATATAATTTATGACACGATTTCAGTACATTGAGATTGAGTTGGGACTTGTTTGCGTGCAATTCGGCGTCGTGTCACATTTGATTGCGAAAATTGGTACATGTGCGGAGACTCATTGAAAAATACACGGAATCGTGAGTGAACCGGGGCGAAACATCACTTTTTTGATCAGCGAAACTCATGGTAGATTAGACATCCGAATGTGTTCTTGATCAGGATAGCTTCAAAAACCATACAAGTCGTTTATCGAGAGGTTATATCAAAACATATTCGGGATCTCTGGGATTCGAATGGGAGCTTTGACGACGTGAAAAGGCTCAGTATTTCCAAAAAGTGAACAATTCAGATCCCGCAAATAGTGAAATAAGCAAATGTACATGAAACTGCCAAAGGATTCCGTGTTGTGATTGTGGTGAAAAATCAACTAATATCTATCAATTCTCAATCAACGAATGGATTGTTGCTCCTTGTTCCATAGAGAATTTGAGAATGCAGGAAAGACACTTTCGGGCTTCGACGACTCTCTGATTTGAAGCAAAAACAGCACGGGAGACGAGATCGAACGTCGGGGCGGTAGAGCACAACGATCAGTCTGAAGTTGTACTCGTTAATTATCGATTGAAAAAATGCTGTGAGATTTCACACGTCTGAATTTGAAGGACAGTCCTGCTATGCTGAGATAATGTGTTTGAAGGTCTAGTTGTCATGAACTCTGTTGCAACTTTAAGACCCGACGGTTATGGGGCACTGATATTACATTTATAAAATGATACGATCATACCAAAAAGCCGAATAACGAACTTCCGTTGTTTACCATACAGGAACATTGGCGACCCTATCGCTTTTGCGTGCTCTCTCGTCTCGGTAAACACAGGAAGTCCCCAGTTCGACATTTTGTCTGTTCGTATCATTTTATAAATGTAATAGTGGTAGTGCTTTACGTCTTCACATCAATCCAAGAGCCAATTCGATTTCCAGGAAGGGATCAAGAGGATCAATGTGTGCAAGAGTGACACATTTTTTTACAATTTGTCATATTCTCCAGGAAAATTCAATGCTCACCCGTCCCACACGTGGGTCGATTCCCATAGAAGAGAGTAGGAGACGAAGGCAAACATTCGATTGTGGGGACGAGTCAATTGGAGAAAGAGCGCCTCGAAGATGTACATCAACTCTTGCAGGAAACTCTGAATGAGGAATATCGTTTCTATTTTGCATTTTACATTTTGTGCAATAGACGAAACCGTGAAGCTCCTAGTGCAACATTAATGGAGCCAGAATGTAAACAATTATTTCGCTGGTGAGAATTAAAGTACCGCTCTTTATGAAAAATAAAAGCACCTGAATAAAGTAGCGGACATTCTTCCGGTGTCTCTCCTTTGTTTGTCTTCCCATCTTCTTGGAGTTTCGCTAAATAAATACAATAATTATCATAGGTGTAAACAACTTGAGCGCTAAAGACATTCGCAAATGATAGCCTTGTATATTTCTTGCACCAAATGAAACCCGAGGAGCTTCGCCTTTTCCCGCTTCTATTGTTCTTATTTCTTATCGAAATTGACATCCCTGATATGGTTCAGGAGTAGATCAAATATTCCAAAACGTACTAGAGTGTGGTAGCTCAGTTTGACGAATATGACGACATTGAGCAAGATGCTAGTGAGAAAGACTGAATATGAAGGATAGAAGAGGAGAGGGCCTCCGAGAAGAGCCGAACAGGGGGTGACCTAAGAGTAGTGTTGTTAGATTGAATAATTCAATTCCCGAGAACAGAGACTTATTTGCGAATAACCTTTCACGAAAAGAATTATTAGATATAACAATACTACCAAGTAGTCCCATGATAGGGAATCGTAGAAGAAAGTGTAGCCACAGCCGTCTGAAAGAGTCGATTGATTATCGATTGATTGTCGTGACCTACCCAGAAACTCGGGAATACTGTGAAGGCAGGCTATAAACCACACACAGACAAGAAGGATCTGCAAGCTATTTGTTCTGAAGCTCGAATTTGCAAAAAATCATACGAATTATGTTACCATGTTTAAAGAGAGCCAAAATTGTAATGTAACAGTTATTTTGATCGTTCGGGCTAATTGTAAGCACTTACGAATATTCGCTTTCTGCTGCATATTTCACGGTATCTCATTGGGAGAAACGTAGCGATGAGTCGATTGAAAGCAGTCGCCAATTGGACATACACGACACTCTTGTAGGTGAGCGTCGTGATGTGGCCAAACTTGCGACCGACCAATTCGGGGCCGTATGGATGACCACTGGAAATTGAAGGTGGACTACGTATAAGAAGGCATTGCACGCTTGCTCCCAACCGAATTCTTGCCAGGATTCGTGCAGTCTGAAAAAATGCGAAAAAGCAAGAGATGATTCACTAACATGAGGGCGACAGGTCCGGAATAAACAATGAAGCAAAGAAGAGTCCCACAATTGGCGAAAGCACGTGAGCAACAGAGCACTGAAATAAGAGGTGTTTATATCTGAATTCGACCACGGTGTATTGTGTATTATGTATTTACAGCCTGAAAAAAAGCTTTGTTTGTTAAAAAAACAAGACCTGAAAATGCGGAGAATGTGGAAGCACGGAATGATTTGTAGAGGGCACAGACGATTAGAGCGTTGCAGAATAAACCGAGTAGACCCACCTGAAGAGTTTACAGAAATTTGCTCAAGTGAAACACAAAAATAAGAATATAAACCACTCCTGCAACGTGCTGACGTCTAAAGAGAAAAATTGAGTTTTTTTTAAAATTAAAAAAAAGAAAAAAAACAGACCAAGAAAGAATATGCTAAATGAAGCGCTATGCACACTAATTTAAATAAAATTCATTGATTAAGTCCAAACCTCATCATACCCCAATCATCGCGCCTCCTGCAATATAGTCTTCCGTGCGGGTTTCCATGATACGGGCGTAGTTCAGTAAGTGGTAGTACGGGAGAGACGAGTGGGGACAATTTATGTCTTGCTCAGATTACCTCCGGTAATGAGATCTCGCTAAGGCTTGAGGGATCAGGAGAGAGAGAGAAAACTCCCGGACGAGGTCGAGATTAAGCAGAAAATGGGCCAAAATCCACAAAAAAAATAAGAAAATAATAGAATGTGTACTAATCGTTTTTTGTAGAATGAAGGAATTGTTGGTAACGGTGAGGCACGGCACAGTACGTTTTGGCAAAATTTCTCATGCAACATTCAGATATTGTCGAAACATTTTTTTCTTCATTATTTCTCGGAGACAATTACGAACAATATTGTATTAGTAGTTACTGAGGGAAAAAATATATATTGAATCTGGAGCGACAGGCTTCTCATTTTCGAGAGGTCGAAGTGCTTCGATTCGGTTGAGTTTCAACACCGTCTAAAATATTTGAGGGGGCTTAAAATATTTGAAGGGGCTTAAAATATTTGAGGGGGCTTAAAATATTTGAGGGGGCCAAAGTTTTTTTTACATCCAAATGTGATCTCCCAAAAAGTTGAGGGGCTTAAAAATGTATGATGCTGACCATCTTATTTTCCATGTTTTCATTTATTCTTCGCTGTGTCTTCATTCAAATTATATATTTATTTTTTTTCTGTACGTAAACTCAAATGAATCATGGGGCTTGAGGAGGTACAGATATTCAAAGATGAAAGCAATATGGCGGCTGAGACAAAATAAAAGAATGAGTAGATGAGATATTGCAAATAAAAGCAGCGTTTCATGGAAGAGATATTTAGAATCAGCTATTTGTTGTAGAAAGAAATGGACAGTGGGGAAATTTAGGATACATTGAGTATCAGGGATTAATCAATTTGAAGAAGCAGCATCTGCTCCCTTCTGCACACTGCCTCGTCTACTGCTGCAAGTTCTGGAAGGATTTGCTGCAGGTGCAGATGCAACAGGGCGAGCTGTGGTTGCAGGACGACCCTTTGCAGCAGGGCGAGCAGTCGCAGTAAGGCGGGCCGTGGTAGCAAGTTTGGCAGCGTTAGTGACGGAAACAACAGGGGGTCCCCAAAAACCCCAATCGCACCACCAAATCCTCAACTCGATCTTCCCCCTATCGCACCCCGAGACCCACGTCACGATCTTCCTCAAAGAAAATGCCAAAAACTTCTCCCAGTCGTTCCCGAAGACCCAGACCTCCGTCCTTCGGGAGACGAAATTCTAAGAAGAATTAGAATTGATTTGTGCAATACCTGATCATATTATTAAAGGGACCAGGCAGCGTGTAAAAACAGATTTTTAATTTTTATAATTTTTAATGGGCTTTACTCACTATGACCTAATGAAAAATTAAGAAAAAAATAAATTTTTAGGATTTTTTACAATTAGTTATTTTAAATAAAATGAATAAAATGACAATTTGAATGAAGACACAGCGAAGAATGAATCAAAACATGGAAAATAAGATGGTCAGCATCATAAATTTGTTAAGCCCCCTCAACTTTTTGGGAGATCACATTTGGATGAAAAAAAAACTTTGGCCCCCTCAAATATTTTAAGCCCCCTCAAATATTTTAAGCCCCTTCAAATATTTTAAGCCCCCTCAAATATTTTAGACCCCCTCAAATATTTTAAGCCCCCTCAAATATTTTAGACCCCCTCAATTTTTAAAAACACCCTCAACTGGTACAGAGCCCACTTTTCTGAGTGTTGGGCCTCGCCCATAGATCCTTTCAGGCTAGTGAAGTTGCGACGTGTGCGTCTCCCATTCGAGAAAGCACCTAGAAGCGAAAAGCTTCGATTGAGTTTCAACTCTACGATATCATCCTCGGGTTCACCAATAAGATAAAGATGGTTTACGATACGCAAAAAATAAGCATTTAAAAATAATTGTATACGTTTGTTATTCTAGATAAGTTTAAAACTTTTTTGCATTCCTTTCTTCGCAATCAGTTAAAACCTCTAAGAAAGACATCACATAGAATTGAGAAGACCAGCAATCACATAGTTCAATACCTCCAGGAAGGGGTCGGGGGAAGAGAGAGTACGCAAGGGATGGCCAAAATAGAGAGAAAATCCTTTCCTCTCTCCTGTCTCCTATTCCCACATGCTCTCTCTTCACTCGTCTAGGACGGGTAGGTCAAACTAAGAGATGCACTCTCCCCTCTCTTCCCTTCTCTGGACAAGAGACCTACCCTGGATAAGAGAGAGTGAGTGGGGGAAGAGGAGAGATGAGAGAGAAGAGTCCCCGCGACCAATCGATCGATTGTGAGGCCAGACAGAGTGCACTCGCACTCGGTCGAACTTGCAAAGAGAGTTTGATCTCTCTCTCTATCAATTCTCTCAACCAATGCCCTCCCCTTTCTTGCACGTTTGAGCGCTTTATCGATTGATTTTCGCATTTTTGTATTTCTTTCTATTTTGTCGCCGACTCCAACAACCCACCGCTTTCTTCCCCGTGTTTGACTTTCTGCTTCCGTCTCTTTACCACATCTCGTGTTTACCGTATTCCTATCTCGCGGAGATCGTGATTACCGTACCTTCTCCAGCTACTCTTACCGTACCCATTCCAGTCTGTCGAATGGGTACCGGCGCGTCGTCGGGTCCATTCTACCGCCGGCGCGACTTGTACTTCCTCCTGACAGGTATCACATAACTTTCTTCCATTTCTATGCTGGCGCTGCGTGATCGTTGGTTATTCTTGAAGGCTTTCACATTTTGGGAATCACCAAAGTCTAGCCCCCTGAAAGTATTTTGGCAGTGAAAGGTTCGCAAAATGGATTGAGACCAAGCACTCTCCTCTTTTAGCACACTCTCTCGCCCATCGGAATTTGATCGATTTTATTTGAAATCCGGTATTTTCAGTGTACGCCTCGCTGACGTTCGTCACCAATTTCCCCTCGGGATTCACCAATTCCTCCGTGAACACGGCCGTCGAGGCACTCGACAGGTACATATACACATTTGATCTTTGATCTTTGGTCTCTCGTCTCTTACCTGTTAAAGCGTCAATGTCAATAGTTTTTCGTTCCCTGGCGGTTCAAGGTGCGCAAAATATAATTCCGATGCCGCATGACACATGGTTTGAAATCTCCAGGAAGGGGGGGGGGTGTGCTGCTAATTGAGAAAATTTCTTTCGCTATTGACCCTTTCTGGAGATCTGATCGGGCAGTGGAATGATGTGACAGTAGTTGAAAAAGAGATTAGAATGTGATTGATCACCGTCTGATTGCAGTTTCATCGACCGTTCATATCGCGAGCGCGGCTACCATCTCAACGAGGGCACACTGTCGTTGGTTCGATCCGCCACTCTCAATGCATGGTTCTTCTTCCAGGTCAGCAATCTTTGTTGGCAAAATATTCAAATTAGCATTTGCTGTAGGAAATTAGTAATTGCATCCTTTGCTGACTGTGCAAGGGAAGATAATCGAAAACTAGTCGAAACCGTAAGTGAAAATATTATCAACGATTATTTTTCTCCGGTCATCATTTATCGACCTGCAGTTCCTCTATTTAGCGACGATTTGCAGATCTTCGGCGCGCTGCTCTCGCCCATGTTCCTCGACGAGTACGGCAGACGACGTTAGTTATTGATTAATTTTCCCAAACAATATTCATGCTTTTCTCCTACTCTTGAAAGGTTGAATGGGTGTACCGTGCCGTCAAATAGTTTTTTTAACGGAAAATCGATATTGATCCATTACAGAAGGCTACATCATCGGGTGCACAGTGACGCTGCTCTCTACCGCAGTGCAGGTGGCCGGCGTACGGTAGGCATGATTTAAAATGTTTACTTTTCTAGTTTACTTTAAAATGTATTTCTTCCATTGAGTGCAACATAATATTATTTCTTTTTTCGCTTTGAGACTCTTCGTTTAGCGATGAAACTCAACAGAAAACTGTAGAAATATATTAAATTCCCAAAAATCAATAAAATCTTCAGACTCGCACTGCCGGAACTCATACTCATTGGTCGTTCGCTGACGGCCGTCGCCTCTCCGCTGTGCGATGCCTGTCTCATACTGTACCTACAGGTTGGCGATTGGGAATTGAAAAAAAACTGTTTCTAAAATCTTCACTGCTATCCATTCTGCGCCATCATCGATGGAAAGGATATATAAGGTAAAGGTGTTCCATGTCAAGCGATTTTACAGTAGCAAGCTACCATGCTAGATGGGGCAAGCCGGTAAGCCAGCTGCAACGTGGGATTACGTAACCCAAGCTTTCCCAAGGCATCTAGGGCACGTTACCTTTCGCAATCAAAGTTGCTACCAATTTACCGCTCCGGGGTGGATGGAAGGCTTGGTTAGCCTGGGCGGGGATCGAACTCGTGACCCTTCGAATGACTAGCAGTTGCTTACACCACTCGGCCATTCCGCCCCAAGGATATATATGGAAAGGACTAACTATTACATTTGGAAATATTGATTTTCGTAAAATATTGGCAATCTATTACGAAATTTTTAAAAAGATATTCAACAAATCAAATTCAGGAGACAGCTCCTCTCTCTATGCGTGGGGAGGTTTCCTTCTTCTGTGAGATTGGACACGGTGCGATGTGCGTGCTCGGATCGATACTTGGAATGAGAAATGTGAGAATTCCATATTTTCTTTTTTTTATTTCGTTTTTTACCTTTTGCATAATAGAAAACGCGATAAGAATTAGTCACAATTGAATGTTTTAATCTTTTCTCGCCAAAAGGTGCACCGCAATTGGATGAGTTTCACAAAAGGTTGATAAAATAAGCGAAATTGAGAATCGCAGTGCGGTTGGAAAAGTGGAAAATTAGCAAAATAATTACACCTTAATTGTTCCTTTGCGGTTACAATAGTTTTTTTATTATATTCAGGAACGAGAATAGTTCCTCCACATTTCCGCAGCGGGAGATAAAATCGACCGCTGCCTTTTTTTTAAAAATACGATTGATATGGATTTTTTTATCATTCTATTTTCCGGTGCTCGGATACGATCTGGAGCCTCTTCTACTCTCTTCCATCCCTCCTGAGGCCGTGTCTCTGCTAATCGTTTGGCTCGTGCCGGAAACGCCCAAATTTCTCTTGATTATGAGGTACAGTTCAGCGCTTTAAACGTGAAAATGAAGCAGTATTTTTTATTTTGCAATATTTGCGATGAGAATATTCAAAGAAATTGTAACAATTTTTAATAGTTTATATTCTGGTGGTATAATTTTGTGAGAATAAGTAAATAATAACATTTAGAAACGATCGAACGGCGGCCATTCGATCTCTCGATTTCTTCCTCGGCGACGGAGTGAAGGGAAATGAACGGTTCGTTGGAAGTTTTAGATATTTATCTTTTTTTTCGCGCAATAGAAATCCTAGGAAAATTTTTTACTACCTTCAGGTAGAGATTATCAGACACTATCTGATAGGCTCGAGATATGGCCGTACAAGGAAGGATAACCTACACTGAAAAAATTATCCTAGGTGTAACTTTCTGCCTAGAAACCGAAAATCGACCTTAGAAGTTGTGATTTTCAAACCCGGCTGAGATATGTTTCATCACATGTAAAAAATTGAAAAAATTAAAAAAATTTCAACGCAAACTATACCCCAAATTAGATAGTAATTCTTATAGAACATCTCGTGTACATCATTTTCACTGTTTAGAGTGAGATTAAAACTGAAGTATGAAAAAAGTTATGACATTTTGAAATTTCAGAAAAATTTTCTTGAACAAGTTTTTCACACACGGGGGAATATGGATATGTTTTTTGGATTCCTCGTCAAAAGTTACCCTTGGTTGAATTTTTTGTCGAAATCGATTGGGCCCGTTGATTTTTAATAAATTATTGAAAAATAGGCCTTTCTGAATTTCAGTATTTTTCGATTTACATTTTTTATAGTTGTGGTCTGTAACTGTTCCGAGTATGTTTAAAACATCTCTCACGTAATACAACGCTGATTAAATTTCATAAACGATATTTCCATCTTGTACTTCAAATTTTTAAACATAGATATTTCAACATTATTTATAGCTTATACGCCACCCACCAGAAGCTCGCACCTGATCTCGTACAATTATAACTTTGTATGCCGACTTAGTAACATTTACAGTTGCAATGAGGTCTAACTAAGATTCGTATGAAATCTGATATCGCAAAAAAAGCGTATCTTGCCTTATTGTTGATAACTAAAAGAGGACTGTATGTCTGAATATCTGTTTTTTTATGTTTTTGACGTACAGTTTGCAATCGAATTTTCACCATTAAAGCCGTTTTTTCTTCTCTAAACGTTTTGCATATATTCCTTCACTAATAGGACATTGAATTTTTTGTATGTCTGTCTGTCTGTCTGTCTGTCTGTCTGTCTGTCTGTCTGTCTGTCCGTTTATTGTTTTTGTGTTGCAGCTTGACGCATTTTTCATTTTTCTAAATCGCTCTAAATCGCTTCAAATTTTGCGCTATCTTCTCAGAACCTTTTGCATATGATATCTGATATGAAATCCTTTCAAACTTTAAATACAAAAATGCACTAATATCATGGTCAAGTGGATAACGCGCCGGACTTCCAATCCGACACCCCCAGGTTCGACCCCCGCCGCGGGCAAACCTTTTGCCGCATTTTTCGGAAGTGTCAGAAGGCGTCCTTACACGATTTCAAGTAATGTGAATCACGTTTGCACCTGTTTTGCCGAGTTTTAACACGACAGATCGAAAATTTCGAAATTCTCCAAAATGATTAGGGGAGTTTGGGGGAGAGGTGTTTTGCGATGTTTGAAAAGTTTCTGAATGTGTCAGACCCGGTTTTTTTGTCGTGAAAAATCGAAATTTTAGAAATTTCGCCCAAAACGCAAAGGAGAGTGTCTGGGAACACATAAAAATTGTTTTGAAATAAATGAGATGTGTCTAAACGTATCGGAGCATGTTCTAAAATTTGAAAGTTCTCTACTATGTCACTTCGCGGCTCTGTGGCAACTTCGTTCGATCGCTCTCAGCCTCACAAAGCTTTTGCAACGGAAACACAAAGTAGAATGCTTTCAAATTTTAAAACAAGCTCCGACACGTTTAGACATTTATTTTTTTATTGCACAACACCTCTCCTGGGGGTGTCGGATTGGAAGTCCGGCGCGTTATTCACTTGACCATTATATTAGTGCACTGTTGTATTTAAAGTTTGAAAGGAGTTCTTATCAGATATCATATGCAAAAGGTTCTGAGACGATAGCGCAAAATTTGAAGCGATTTAGAGGGAAAATGAAAAATGCGTCAAGCTGCAACACAAAAACAATAAACGGACAGACAGACAGACAGACAAACATACATACAAAAAATTCAATGTCCTATTAGTGAAGGAATATATGCAAAACGTTTAGAGAAGAAAAAACGGCTTTAATGGTGAAAATTCGATTGCAAACTGTACGTCAAAAACATAAAAAAACAGATATTCAGACATACAGTCCTCTTTTAGTTATCAACAATAAGGCAAGATACGCTTTTTTGCGATATCAGATTTCATACGAATCTTAGTGAGACCTCATTGCAACTGTAAATGTTACTAAGTCGGCATACAAAGTTATAATTGTACGAGGTCAGGTGCGAGCTTCTGGTGGGTGGCTTATAAGCTATAAATAATGTTGAAATATGTTTAAAAATTTGAAGTACAAGATGGAAATATCGTTTATGAAATTTAAAGAAGGAGTGAAGGGAATATTTTCGTGAGTAAAGTGGCAACACACATAGATTGCTTCTCTCAACGATACGTGATCCCCGAAGTTTCAAATCTCTTGTTCGAAAACCGACGGAGATATGCGCGCGCAAAGTTTGCGTGATGATCAGGGGTTCCGTACGTGTGTTAGCCAACGGGCTGCAAGATCTCTATCTGAGCTGCATAATCCTTCGACTCTCGCTCGTTACTCCTGCGTTTACGATTTGCATGCACTCTTCAACTCTTCTCTCCCCCTGTCTCAACCCCGTCTCGTGTAATCAGCGCTCTCCCTATTTTACATGCCCCTGAGCTTATCCGTTGTCTCCTTGGTGGGAGGATAATCCTTGCCAGTCCTCCCTGGACACGTTCGAGTCTCTGAATTTACATTTTCTGTGTTTGCCGAGCTCTTACAGTACTGCTCATTGCAGTTACAGGGACTTCCAGCCGGGAACCTTTCCCTTCACTCCTTCTTTAATCAGCGTTGTATTACGTGAGAGATGTTTTAAACATACTCGGAACAGTTACAGACCACAACTATAAAAAATGTAAATCGAAAAATACTGAAATTCAGAAAGGCCTATTTTTCAATAATTTATTAAAAATCAACGGGCCCAATCGATTTCGACAAAAAAATTCAACCAAGGGTAACTTTTGACGAGGAATCCAAAAAACATATCCATATTCCCCCGTGTGTGAAAAACTTGTTCAAGAAAATTTTTCTGAAATTTCAAAATGTCATAACTTTTTTCATACTTCAGTTTTAATCTCACTCTAAACAGTGAAAATGATGTACACGAGATGTTCTATAAGAATTACTATCTAATTTGGGGTATAGTTTGCGTTGAAATGTTTTTCATTTTTTCACTTTTGTACATGTGATGAAACATATCTCAGCCGGGTTTGAAAATCACAACTTCTAAGGTCGATTTTCGGTTTCTAGGCAGAAAGTTAACCTTAGGATAATTTTTTCAGGGTAGGTTATCCTTCCTTGTAAGGCCACTGTGGGGGGAAACTCGATCCTCTCAGATAGTCTCTGTTATCTATCCAGCTATTTCCATTCAAATATAACATTTTTTTCTCCATTTTATTCATTATTTCAGTCACGATGAGATTCTGTGGCAGATCGAGCGAGAGCGGGCAGTGGAAGCGGGCAAGAGACAGAGCAGCTTCAAGGTACTTTATTTCTTCGATTCACCCTAGAATTGAACTGCCGATTCGGAATCTTTCTTCAAAATTTATTCTTAAATGGTAATGTTTAAACCAAGTAACGATGCAAGAGTAATATCTCCGAATGCAACTCTTCTTGATTAGTTTCTGAAACACATTTCGCACTGAACATATCACAACGAGCCATAGCTCAGTCGATTTCTATTTGCTCTAAGCAACTCCTCAATTTTCAGGCGCGAATTATTAGCGAAGACTATTTAAAGAGGAGCATAAAGCAGGTTTTTGCTATTGGATGTCACCCACATTTATTTGCAGGAATGTCTGTCCTCTTTCCACATTCGTCGTGCCCTTCTTCTCTCTTGTTCAGTTCTCATTCTCACTCTTTCCTTTTATCCTCTCCTCCAATCTTCCACCCACTTCTTTCTCGCCATCAAACTATCGAAGTAAGTCATTCAAAGTTTTCATTTAACAATTCAGTCCAGAATTACCATTTTAAAGCTAAGTATCCTGAAATATTCACTTCTCAGCAAGCGTTTTTAGGAAAGTATGTGTGGAATTTAGGGATGCCGGTTCGGGGTTGTATCTTCTTGCTCTTCTTCTCCGATTCACGTCTTTTTATCTCGATCTCTCGCTCGAAATGCGGAAAAACGAATGCCGAACCAGCATCTTTAGTGGAATACTACTATATAAAATAAAGTATTGGCAACTGACTGAATGTATCTAAAACATATCGGATATTTTCAGTGCTGTCTCTGAATTCTCCTCAATGCTCATCATGGTCATCTTCACTTTTTCGTGTGTGGCAGGATCGACGATTATCGATCGATATCCGAGAAGAACACTCATTATCGGATTCGGAATAATCACCAACGTTAGTTTATTTTATGATTATTTTAAACTTATTACGAATAATTGTTAATTTTATGATTTTTTTTTGGGAATGTTACACTAATTTCGAATAATAGTGCATTCCGAAAATGATCTATTAAAATGGATCATTTTCGGAAAGTATAAACTGATAGTAAGGTCACGCACGAACTGTCTGACTTTCTGAATGACATGAAATAGGTCTCTTTAAAATCCTGGCAAATATTGCAAATGGGTAATGCTTGCAGCTAGATACCAACGATAAATCTCAAGTACAATGAATTTCCGAGTTTTGGTCCCTATTCAATTTTGAGTGAAACACACCTAAATTAATGGAGAAAGACAGCCAGAAAAGATCAGTTTCTAATCGTGTTCCATCATGATTCTACCGTATCCTTCAGTCGTTTCTGCTCGCGTTCGCCGTTCTCTCGCACTGCGCGCGCCTTCACGCCTACGTCAAGTACGCGGCGCTCGCCTCGATCCTCGGATACTGTATCTCATTCGGGTATCGATTTTTCTTGAATAATTTATCTTACAATTTACATTCCGCACTTTACATTCAAGCAGCAAAACTAAAAGGAATTGATGCCTACCATTTTGTAACTTCTAAATGTTCATGCGTTTATATTTTGCAAAACGGCAAAATAGATTAGCAGCGAGTGGTTTCGATCCACCGACCTCTGGGTTATGGGCCCAGCACGCTTCCACTGCGCCACGCTGCTGATATGGAGAGAGGTGTCTCTCACTCTGATCACCCACCACACCCATTCCAGACTCGTGCTCGGCCCGATGTCATGGTTTGTCGCTACGGAGATGGTCTCGCAGCGACATCGGGCTACTGTAAGTTCAACGGTCAACTCGATTTCTTTCTACGTATTTTCTCGGGTAAGTCAAACCTCCAATAAAGGTTATGGCATCAGAGTGGGTGTAAGATCGAGAGGGACACTATGGCTTTCGCACGCTCTCTAACCCAATACCCCTTTCTGGAGATTAGAGTAAGGCGTTCCAGGTCTTCTCTATCTGCTACGCATTCAGCAACGCCCTTATTGCTGCAACCAATTTCGCCACGGTGCCGCTCTATCGGGTGGGCTAACCTTTACTTTTTATATTTAAAAAAACAGTCTTTATTAGGGGCTAGAACTGCAAATAGTCCAGGATGGTCTTGCAACTGAATTGCAAGTTAATTTTCTTCAATTCTTGCCTAATAATGACGCAATTGCCCGGCCTCTGTAATAGTTACATGCAAAATGATTACCAAGTGATGACGCAACTTATAATAATTTTGTAATCATTTCCTATTAATGACGTCATTTTTTTTCAATTTTTTCCAAGTTCAGATCATCGGTGGTTCATCATTCATCATTCTCTTCATCATTCCTTCCCTCTTCTCTCTCATTTTCATCTATCGATGCATGCCAGAAAGTCTGGGAAAACAGGCTCACGAGGTTCGTTAAGAGTTTTTTTTTGTAAATTTAAGAATAATCCGAAAATAAGAATATTTCGTCACCTTTCTCGGTTTAGCAGTGTTTCATTGCAAACAAATAACACTGTTCTTTCTTCTTCTTCTTTATTTCTTTCGACGATCGACGACTTTCGACGAATAATTTCGACTATCCTGTTTGAGAGCCCAACAAAATAGAATAGAAATCTTAAAAAGCCGTACAACAGCTACGCGCATTGAAGAATTTTGAGCCACTCTTAAAAGCACATCCACATCTCATTTCATCATCCAGAGAGAGAGAGAGTCAATTGCCTTATTGTCTTGATATGTTTCATCGCTAAATTGAAAGCCTGTTATAGTAGGATGATACATTCGTTGAGGCGATATCATTTTTAGAAAAAAACAATATTAATATTCAGTTGTTTTTCAGGTCGTGAGTGAGATCCGCAAAAGTCAAGAATCGTTATACGAAGCCGATACTCAGCCAATTCTCAGCGATATTACGGAGGAAGAATCGTGGATGGACGATGAATGCGCATTCAAATTCTGAATCCCCTCGATATTACACAACGATTACCTAATGATGACGTAATCTCCCTTTCAGTTGTCAAATGCATCGGTGTTTTATTCATGTCACTGTTATTATTACGTAACGATTGAGTCGCGATGATGCAATCACTTGCATTGTTTTCATATTGTGATTTCCCGCCCTACTTTGATCTATCAGATTGTGCACACTGTGAGATTGTTAGTATCATTTAAATGTTTAAATCTAAGTTGTTGAGTAATTTGCGTTTAAACTTGCGTATGAGCACTTTCCAAATTGTATAGCAGCTAAGTGCATAGATTACTTCCCTGTGAATAGAATGGTTTTATCGATTACCTAGCTACGATGCAACTTTTCCTCCCTGAACTCGCCGTAATTCGCCTGTGTTGTTGTTCCCCCCCCTGTGAAATAGTCTCCCGCGGGTTGCCTGGCTCTCTTGTGAGCAATTTTCCCGCATAGTTTTAATAAAGTTTTAATTTTAAAAATTTTGAACTTTTTTTGAAAGACGATACATGATTTCCTCATTTGCGCACTTTATCGACCTTTTGAAAAAAATAATAGTATTGAAAAAGGTATTTCAAAATTCAAAACTTTTCAGGACAAAACAATAAAATATATATCATTCGTCATTGTTTGGTCGTTTGGAGCCTCCTTTCTGAGTCGAATCGGCGAAACTTTTCTCTTTGCACTTTTCTTCCTTTCTTTCTTTTCCTTCTTCTCCTCAACATCAATCTTCTTTTCTACTTTCTTCACTACTTTGTTGACAATCTTCCTTCTCTGCCCGATCCATTTTAATTCTTCCGGTAGGTCAACGCGTATCTGTAGAATCGATATTATTTATGTGATCTTGTTATATATTACTGAGCGAAATTGTCTATCCCAATTTCTTCTGGAAAATACGAATTTCAGATAAACAAAGCGTAATATTTAAAAAAAATAAAAACAAGTATTTCGGAAAAGCTTCTATCACATATCGTTTAATTTATTTAATAAATATTCTTAAAATAACTAACCTCTATTTTAGCCATTTTTTGTCCAGTGGAACCTGCAGAGCGAACTTCGATCTCTCTCATCCCTCGTGGATAATTTTCCAGAACGATCTCAACCTTGCTCCATTCAGTCAAACCTGCATAGGCGATCGATTAAATTTTGAATTAAACTGATTGACCGTGAAAAAAAACTCACGTTGGAAAGCAACGAACTGTTCAATTGTTCCAAGCTCAAATCCATTGCCTGTGGGATCCGAACGAAGTTTCACGTACATCTTTAAAATTAATAAATATTTTAAATGAATAAATATATGCCTTTTAATAAGGTCGCAATAGAAGTTTGCTTACCCTCAACCAGCATTCCTTTCCTGTAGTTGGAGTCGTCCATTGGCTCACTACGATACGAGGTCGAATCGAGTCCATTATCCAATCCTGAAACACCGATTTATCAAGTTAGATACCATGGGATGTAATGCTGCGCAAAAATCAGGGGGTGCAAAGTGCAAGAAAAAAATTGGGGGTGGAAAAATCAAGGGGTGCAAACAAAAAAATTGAATTCCCGCAATTATCTATTTTTGCTTATATCTCGGCTCCCGGTGAACCTAGCGGTACAAAATTTCGTTTGCAAGTTCGAAATGTGTAAAGTAATTTACATCCGAAGTTTTGTACCCCTAGCTTCAACGGGAGCCGAGATATAAGCAAAAATCGATAATTGCGGGAATTCAAATTTTTCGTTTGCACCCCCTGAGATTTTTGCACCTTGGTGCAATTGCACCCATGATTTTTGCGCAGCATAAGACAAGAAAATTATTGCTTTCTCTGCTACATTGAAAAAATTCGTACACCGGTTTTCTGCTGAATATCCAATCATCTAATTATAAATCGAAGTTGTACCATCTTTTCAAAATCACTAACAAAAAGCAATTGTTAACAAAATTTGATAATTTCTTAAAAATTCACCGGAATTCCATAGTCTGGGAGTATAAATACATTGTTTCTCTCTCCGTGATATTCCCCCCACACACTGTAGCACGAAGTTAATACAGGAGACTGCACACAATTCGCGGGAGGGCATTCCATCGATATTCCATAGTCAAATTTATCTGGGTGACTATTATCGTCTTCCACGCTTCTCTCCTTCTCATTTATGACTCTGGAAAATTTTAATTATTAAAAATCACAACAATTTACATTCTCATATGTTTGAGTGGAAAATGGCCAAATTTTTCAATGGTGGAAACATGAAGTTCTGATCTCGATATCGCTTACTGGTGAAAGAAAACTATCTTTCCTTTAAATGAAAATATATCAAATTGAAAAAAAGCAATTAAAATAAAACTTCATTCACCTAAACGGATCGTTAACCCAAATGCGCTCGTAGTCCATGCAAATTGCTATCTGAAATTTAAATATAATTTGAATGCGAAGTTCTAAATAGTGTATTTAAAAAATACAATATTATCTCACTTTTTCTCGGTCTTCGTTCATTTTGGCGATGCCTTGACGAAAAAGAAGAGAGGGAATAATTCGACAGTCTCTATTACACATATTGATCCAGAAATACGAATCGCAGAGAGCTGAGTGCCAAGCAAGATTTACCTGAAATGCTTACTATTTGCAGATTTACATTGCAAATAGTAAGCATTTCACAGCCTTGCGGAACTTCTGGATACGGGTAATCAATGAGAAAGCGCGTAGAATCGAGAGAGGCACACAATTTAAAACGGTTTAAAAAACTTTTGTTTAAATTTAAAAAATCTTTATTCAGGAGACGAGGAAGCTTTCGGATAGTGTGACAAGACTAACAATCAATGGGGAAGCACCGTATTAAAGGTGGTGTCCCACGAACTTTTGGTCAACTGAGTTCTCACTGTCGGGTTATGGTAATCGGTTTCCAGATAAGAGTCCCGCAAACCGCATGTTCAGCCGATAAGTTTGAACAAAGTAATTCGCGTTTGGCTCTGTGCAAAACTGACCCTGAATGCAGGGATTCAAAAATGATAGGGAGGGATAAAGGTAGACGAGGAGAAAGCGACCGCGTCATTGAAACATATGAGAAGAGGAATGATGGAGCAGGAGATTCGTGATACTCCTTCTTTAACTCCCCTTGCATTTCGTGCGCCCCCATTATCTCTCGCCTTCTCTCTCCTTTGATCCTTTCAAGTGTCTAGCAGAACAGCCAGAAGAAATCATAGTGTCTAGAAAAACAGCCAGAGAGTGCGCTGACCTCTCTCTCTCTTAGCAATCTTCCCCCCCCCCCTAATCTGTTGACACTGAGCTTTTGCAAAACTGACATGCATATGAGGGGATAAAGGAATCAAATTAAGCTATTTCCAATCTATTTCTGTCTCTCCACTAACTTTACAAAAAATTGTGGAAAACTTGCCATTTTCAGATTCCTGATCGAGTTGTGGTCGAGATGTGAGGCGATTTCTTGCAGGCAAGAAATGGGAAGAAATTCCATCTGCAAGGGAGAATAACTGGTCAATTTTGTATACACAGACAATGAATATGCTAATATGTCACCCTAGGGATGACCGTTCGGTTTCCATTTCGGTGAAACGGATCCTCGTGGCAGCGTCTCTCCGTTTCACGAGAGGGAAAATAAGAGGAGGAGTCAAGTGACGTTTCACGGTAAAGGACCGCTTTGAGGTATTTTGGAGTATTTCTTTGAATAGTAAAGAGAAACTCGAATTCTTTCAGATAAATTGCATAACATTATACAAAACATAAACGGTTGTCCAAAGTGATAAAAGTTACTGGTTGAACGTGTTTTTAGCCTCTTTACCCTCCCCAAAAATCCACCGAAAATCCACCGAAACGCGAAGGAGAGAGTTAACCAATGAAAAGGAGACAAACTGCTAGGGGGTCAAAAAAAGGCTTTACGAAAACCGGGCAACCCTAGTGCACCCAGCGGCAACGTTCTTTGAAAACGCAACGTTTGCAAGTGCAAGCATCATCACTGCCCAATACACTTAATGGACAGCGTTTCGTTCTGGGTGTTTATTTTCAAAGAATGGAACATATCGACAATGTTTCGTAATATTTTACAAGAATAGCATGAAAGAAGAAGAAAATATTATCAAAATTATCAGCCCGAATGTAGAGATGCAATTGTGAATGGGGAGAATGTATCAGGAGGAGAATAATTCGGTATATAAGACGATATTAGAACGCAAAAGGGCTGAACAAATCGGATATTGAACGCGTCCACCAGATAGGTCAACTCAGAACAGCGGTGTCCCCAAAGAAGGCATCAAGATAATATCGAGTTGGTATCAAGGTTGGGGCACCTTGGGGAACGGGAGAGTCAAATGAAAGAGTGTGTCAAACCAGAGAATCAGACAACGAAATTTAAATTCCCCTACTTGGCATCAAGGTGAAGTTATCCAATTTGGGAACAATCTCTACCTCGTTGTCTGGTCTCTTTCATCCTGACTGACTTCTCTAATGAAATTTCCCATGCCATGTTGGCATTAAGCTTGATACCAAATTGAAATTCAACATTCGGCTTGATGCCAACTGGGGTATGCACACCGCTAAGTCAGAGGGATCGTATGAGCTACCCAATCAACGAAAGCACGTTTATTGAACAAGCCAAAACGTCGAGAGGAACTATTGGTTGAAAAATGGGTGGAGAATTTCGAATGTGACAGAATCACGTAAAATATGAAATAGGAAATGAACGTGGAAGAAATCTGGAAGTTGCAAAAATAGCAAGAAAGACGCGCGGGTCAGCAGAGAGAAGGATCACCTCTGTCTGAGGCTGGGGCTAAGATAATGAGGAGTATATTGGAAGAGAGAAGGGGCGGAGTTAGAGAAAGGGGGCGGAGTTACATTGAGTGAGAGATAAGCAATTGGGAGGAGGGCAGGCAAGACTGTCAGAGATAATGGATGCAATGGTGTACCCCTGTATTGATTATTGTTTTTTTTAAAAAAAACACATAATCAGAATGAGAATGTGCTTTACAATGAGAATCTGTAAAATAAAAATCATTTGGTCGTAGAAGGGTGGTCTAAAGAGAAAATAGGGTTTACATTGGGGATGTAGGCTTGTATTTTTATGAACAGTAGATGTTTGCTGTTTTAAGAAGTTCACTCTCTCGAGAGATCTCTCTGATCTATTGTTTCAGTGAAGAGTTCCAAAGCGGTAGTTGGCCATTTGTATTTTTGCTAGTGAAGAATGATGTCCCGTTCCACCACATTTGTGTGTGTGTCAGTTAGGTCAGAGACGACTATTCCGCGAGAAACACTGTCGGCTGGATCCAAATGTGTGGGGACATGACTGTATGTCCCCACACATTGCCTACAGATCAAAAGAAATGTTGCAGATCTTCTCGAACTATTTATCCTATAATAAGACACCTCTCGGCGGTTGCAGACTGATCATTCTATCGGAGAAGGGTGCATTTCATCAGTGGGGAAATGTAATTGGGAGGAAACTTAGCAAATCTTTCACCGAATCTGTCACTTAACGAATCAGTAGCGCGATTGAGAGAGGCGGCTCTCGCTCTAATCATCTATCACACCGCTCTTTTCAACGGCTCGCGGCTCGGACCGCGCCCTCACTCTCGTTCACGAGCCGACCACTAGCCGAGGTGCACCTTTCGGCTCGAACCGATTTTACCAACCCTAATACAGTGTGAGCGCTTCCCCTTCCCCTTCCATTATCTTTCTATTTCTCTCACCCCATCTCTTGTATCCCTCTCTTAGAATGCAGTGCCGTGGCGATTCTACTCTCATTGGCGATGTAGAGACTGGTGGAGAGATAATGAAGGAGGGTGGGGGGGGGGGTGAGAGCGGAAGAAAGAACGGGTGAAGTGGAGAGGGTGGCAGACGATGAGAGTGACGATGAGATAGTGTGGAGAGTGGGGAGAATGCCAGATAGAGAGGGAGGTCATAGCACAGCTGGCATCGTAGGACTTGCTTCCATTGTACTCGGTTCTTTTCGGTTCTTCCATTTCCTAGATAAATTTGAATTGTACCATTCTTTTATCGTGCTCTCTTTCTTTCCTGATACATAGCACGAGACTCTTTAGCAAAATGCATATACTTATCGTCATCAATGCCCTAGATAACATCAACTTTCTTATAATTGACATTATTTTATTTTGCCTGACCCGGCCGTACTTACTTGATTCTTACGCAAACAGATTCGTTGGAAGATAGCGTTGAGTCCTGCAAAGAAAAGGGTTCGGTGGTCACTTCGTACCACCAGAGCGCCGTCCTTCCCTTTCGCCCTAAATTGTCTCCCTCTCTGTATAATTCTTTCGACCTCATGATCGTTTCTGATGACTTTTACCACGTGCTCAATGATTACCCGTCGCATAAACGGGTCGATTGAGAGAGAGAAAGAGAGATAGAGAGGTTGAGAGAGAGATAGAGAGAGGAGCATTGGACAGCTGGCATGTACATGGACATGTGGAGTCGGTCTCCTCGCTTTCTCTTTCTCAAAATAAAGAAAGCTGTTTAATTTGCTCTCATGAACAGATTTTGACACTAAAATATACTGACATGGGAATAACCTGAACTCACATTTCCCAATCTTTATAAAAATTTTATGGTAGATTCAGCATACAATTCTAACCATGAAACTATTTTCAAAAGTTGCGGAATGTTTTTTTTAAATAATAGTTATTAATTTTCATAATTTTCGAAAAAAATAAAAAATAAATTATTTAAACATTTTACTGCAGCATTCGACTTCAAAAGTCGTAGACTGTATATCTCAATCGAGATATTCATTTTGGGTTTCAAATTTTGCTTATTTATTAATTATTTATTAATTTTGTTATGGATGACGAAATTTCAAAAAAAAATTCCGCAACTTTTGAAAATAGTTTTATGGTTAGAATTTTATGCTGAATCTACCATAAAATTTTTGAAAAGATCGGGAAATGTGAGTTCAGGTCATTCCCATGTGAGATTTGAACCACATTCGAAAATTATGCGCACAAGAACAGTTCGAAACGCACGTGACGCGAAATAAGATGCATATAAGCTACTATAAAATTGTAGATATCAATTTAAACTAATCGTCTTCACTTGATCATTTGAAGGAATGGTAGGTATATATTTGAAGATTTATGACGTTTCAGCACGATTGGTTGCGTAAAATATATTGAAAGTACAAAAGCCAATTTCTCACTAGATTTATAGATTTATTTTAAAGATTCCCACTTGATTTATTGGTCAATTGACGTGAAACATCATGAATCTTCAAATAATGTTCCATTTGTTTTTTAAATTACCCTATAGGCTGTTAAAACGAATGCCTATCTCTGAGTATCATTTAGAAATTTCATAATTAGCGCATTTAAAGAAGGAATTTTTTGGATGCGATAAATCTCTCATCAAATTAAGCACATTTCCAGGAACAATGATGGACCGTAAATTACGGATTTCTCTATTTCTGCTATGCCCACGCATTGCCAACAAATATCGACAGTCTGATGTAAAGTACAATTTTAGAGAATAGTGGTAATAATTAGCAATATGATCAATATTCAGGCCATTACCTTCTACAGAAATATCTATGACGTGTTTCATATGAGCAGCACACAATCTCAGATCACTCTTGGCGATTTAACTGACAAGGAAAAGAAAGTGAGGCTTTTTTTCCACACTCAGAGAAATGTATGTCATATATGGCTCCTGAACTGCGCTTGTATGTTATATATAACAGACTGTATGCTATATATGACATACAAACGCAGTTCAGGAGCCATATATTTCAGACATTTTTCTCTGTGCACGGTAGACTGTAGAAATGTTGCATTAGTCCAACGATTGTGTAAATAATAAATTGATGACAACGTCAATACTATTTTAACGACAATCTCGTGCTCGTTTCAGTCTATTTTTTTAGAATTTTGTTAGGTCATTAGAGCAGCATAAGAAACTACTTATGCCGAAGAATTTAACCTAAAATATCAATGAATGAATGGATGAATATCAATTCTAGAATTAGCCACACCTCTTAGAAGTTCGTGGAATTCCGCGAGTTGTTTTACGTAAGCTAGTCAGGTATGACATTCCTCCCCTCACCTTCCCCATCCGTATTCATTCATATTTAGATATTTCTTTTATTATATTCGTCACACCTTTCGCGGGTGTATCAAATAAATAAATGAGAAAGCATGCTAAACGAGAAGAGGGAAAAGAAAGCGATTGCTTGTTGATCATATTGATGACGTTGTTGTCTTTCAGCGCTCTTTCTTTTCACGTGCTCTCTCGTCACTGCATAGCTCACGTATTTAAAACACCTCGCGGAATTCAACGAATTTCTGAGACTGCGTCTATTTCCCTAGTTGAAATTTTATTTTAAATTCATCGGCATT
This sequence comes from Pristionchus fissidentatus, assembly GCA_036245785.1. Taxonomy (NCBI): domain Eukaryota; kingdom Metazoa; phylum Nematoda; class Chromadorea; order Rhabditida; family Neodiplogasteridae; genus Pristionchus; species Pristionchus fissidentatus. The sequence continues at coordinate 25,101,360 of BTSY01000002.1, forward strand.
ACTAGTTTCTTATGCTGCTCTAATGACCTAACCCAAATAACAAAGAAACTAGCCTTAAACGAGGTACAGTAGCGGTCAAAAGTCTTCGGACACTTTTTCTTTTTGTTGTAACTTCTCAGGCAACTCGTTTTGAATCTAATCAGAAACAATTTTGAATCTAATCAGAACAATTTTAACACTAACCGTGGCTAAATTAGATTCTAATTTCTCTCTGATTAGATGCTAAATTCGTTTGATATTCTGATTAGATTATAAAAACATCCTGAATAGATTCTAAAAACGTTCACATTAGATTCCAAAACCGTTCCGATTAGATTCCAAAAACGTTATGATTAGATTCTAAATGAATTCTGAATAGATTATAAAATTAGTATGATGATGATTTTCTGAGCTGTCCTCATTTTTTTCCAAAATTGATGTAGCCCTATCCAGGCACAGCGGGGCACCTCGCCCCTTGCGATCCCCACTCTCGCATTGAAGGGGAGAGTGGGAAAAGATCCAAAAATGGCTGACATATCAGCACAGTACATCACCCAACAGTGAAAATCCTGATACGAACTTGAATGACCCGAGGCTATGAGTAGGCACGACGGTATGTACTCGAGACGGGGTTGACACATAATTTGGAATCTAATTAGATTCTGATTAGATTCTGAATTCTATCGGAATAGATTCTAAATATTTGAAGGAAGTTTAGTATCTAATTAGATTCCGTTTAGATTCAAAAGCTCAAGAACAATTCAGAATCTAATTAGATTCAACGTAGACTCTAAAAATTCTATGATTAGATTCTAAATTCTACCAAACTCTGATTAGATTCAAAAAGAGTTGCCTGAGTTTTGAACACGAAGAGCTTTTGATTTTATAATGGTGGGGTCGTATGTGAAATCCATTGGAGATTATGATGCCACTATTGAGGTATTGCGAAATCTTTCAGTTATTGCGTAGTAATGACGCAATCAATGCATACTTTTTTGAATGGGTATTATTCTTACATGGAATTTTTACTGCTCCCCTAACTTTCAGAGTGTTGAGACATGCCCACGATCTACCCATAAAAATGTTTTCACTTTGCTGCGGTGCCGCTACTTGGCTGCAGCAAAGCTGCAAAATCGAGGTCGGAGAACCATATCTCGCCTTTTAGACATCGCACAGACCCGAGCATAGTATTAACATGATCGCCATCATGCCTGCCGATGATCCTGAAAATATGGTCGCGGTAGGCCACCATTTTCCCTCAGCGCACGAAAAAGTCACTTTTTCGCATTATTGTGGTCTGAGGAAGGGGAAGTCTATAGGACGTGCTCTAAAGATCTGCGTTGGGCGAGGATTCAGTTGAGAATCTATAGGAGAACCGATTCCTAGCTGCAATAAGCGTTTCGATTGCATTCCTGCCCGCGGCGATCGATTTCCGGAAGGACACTGGTTTGGCCACGCCCATTTTCTGCCCGTTGGCAACGATCAGACTTTTGAGCGTATCTCGGCTCTAAGTTAACGGAGAAGGCTGGCAGACCTATCAACGGAATCAGCATGACGTGCTCTATAATCTCCAGCAGAAATTACATCATCATTAGGCAATATTTCATCATCCTTAGGCAATAATTCAGAAAATGATAAAATAATGCATATTTATGACGTAATTTGAGCTTTAGAGTGGCGAAAAGATCAAATTTATTTTATTTGCACCTCTTCCATATTTTTCCGTTGACTTAGAGCAAGGAATACACAAAAAATATAAGTATTGCCTAAGGATGATTAAATATTGCATAGTGATGATGAAATTTTTGATTGAGATTATAGAGCACGTCATGCTGATTCACATTTTCTAAAAGGCGAGATATGGTTTTCCGACATCGATTTTTCAGCTTTGCTGCAGCCAAGTAGCGGCACCGCAGCAACGTGGAAATTTTTTTATGGGTAGACCGAGGGCATGTCTCAACACTCTGAAAGTTAGGGGAGCAGGAAAAATTCCATGTAAGAATAATACCCATTCAAAAAAGTATGCATTGATTGCGTCATTACTACGCAATAAGTGAAAGATTTCGCAATACCTCAATAGTGGCATCATAATCTCCAATGGATTTCACATACGACCCCACCATTATAAAATCAAAATCTCTTCGTGTTCAAAAGTTATAACAAAAAGAAAAAGTGTCCGAAGACTTTTGACCGCTACTGTACAAAACATGTGTGAAAAGTTCGCGATCTCTAAAAAGATTATAAACGTCGTTTATCAGATTCTGAAGCATCTATTGCCTACCGTCGTACGAAGAATCGATTCCAACTTTTATGACGTCGCTCATTCTCGATGGGCACGGTGAGTTTTTATAACAGCGCGTTCTCGTAAAGAATAGAACAAAATCCGTACATCAAACTTTGTGTCTGATTTTGACATGGAGCGATGTCTAACCAAGTCGACAGAATTGCGATATCGCTATTTTTCTCAGAAAACCTGTCTTGGAATTCTCGGATCTGAAGTGTTCCTACTATTTTGAGAGTGATTGGGATTTATGATTGCGGATGATATTATACAGAGGAGGTCGGTCAAATATAATGGTGCGACCACTTGCTGCATACTCGTTTACTTGCCGCAAATTCGAATTTTCAGTTATCTCTTTGGCAAAATTCCGAATGGATGGCTATATCTGAATAGGTATGCTGGTCAAATAGAAGAACATTAGGGCTTCTCAATCCACTACTTGGATAGGGTCTAAACTGCCTCACCAGTCGAGCTGCATGTGCTGCAAATGGTACACTTCTGAAAAAGTTTTCAACTATAATTCTCTTCCTGATGAAGGAATCAAGCTCAGACGTGGCGATTATTATTGGATAGTGAGTAGTCATGCACTATCTTAGTATGGACGGGATCCGCCTCTCTTTGGAACTTGCAGCAAGATGACGTCACTTTTGCAGCTAGTGTTTTGTCATGCAGCACACTTGCTGCATACTTTTTCCTCAGCCATAAAATGATAAGCGAACGTTATTGGATGCCTAAATAATATTTCTGTAATTTAATAAAGTGATAGGACCATTACGGAGAAAGTTATGTGCCACCACACCTGTAACAAAGTTGCACTTTCCGATATTTTTTAAGAAAAAAGTATGCAGAAAGTGTGCTGCATGACAAAAACACTAGCTGCAAAAGTGAGGCAGTTTAGACCCTATCCAAGTAGTGGATTGAGAAGCCCTAATATTCCCCTAATTGACCCGAGTATCTATTCATATATGACGCCGTTTGCGATAGGATCAACAAGGGTCAGGAACAGGTCAAAAATCGAATTCGCTGAAAACATGCTCCTAGGGGTAACTTTCGATGCTGAACACGCTGGCGTCATCGATTTCGCAATAGGACGCCGTTGGACGCCGGTATGGCGCCGCGCCCTTTGGGCGGAAAACGCGTTTTTCGATAATAACTTCTCAGAAACTCGTCAGGATGGCGGGAAAACAAAATATTTAGATCAGAATTTCGCGCTCTATCAAATGGTGCTAATGCCACATCACGAAGATTTTTCGTTACGGAGAAAAAGTCGATTTTTGACTCAAGCCCTATCGCGGCCGATCCGGGTACGAGTTTATAGAGCACATTTTTCTGATCATTTTGGTATATAGCATGAGGTAGTTGACCCCGTGGAAAGTTGTTTTATAACCATTAACAAGATTTTCACGCGCGCGGAACGCGTGTACATACGCGGCACCCGCATGGTCGATGCGGTAGTGGTCTAGAACTTCAATCCGAAGGTCACTGGTTCGATTCCCATCGGTTGCCAAAGTTTTTTGTCGATTTTTTTTTCATTGAAAAAAATCACTTTTTTGAGATTTCTGAAAATGCGCCAATATTGGCAAGGGGTGAAAATTCGATGAAAAAAAATTCGGCAAAAAACTTTGGTAACCGATGGGAATCGAACCAGTGACCTTCGGATTGAAGTTCTAGACCACTACCGCATCGACCATGCGGGTGCCGCGTATGTACACGCGTTCCGCGCGCGTGAAAATCTTGTTAATGGTTATAAAACAACTTTCCACGGGGTCAACTACCTCATGCTATATACCAAAATGATCAGAAAAATGTGCTCTATAAACTCGTACCCGGATCGGCCGCGATAGGGCTTGAGTCAGAAATCGACTTTTTCTCCGTAACGAAAAATCTTCATGATGTGGCATTAGCGCCATTTGATAGAGCGCGAAATTCTGATATAAATATTTAGTTATCCCGCCATTCTGACGAGTTTCTGAGATGTTATTATCGAAAAACGCGTTTTCCGCCCAAAGGGCGCGGCGCCATACCGGCGTCCAACGGCGTCCTATTGCGAAATCAATGACGCCAGCGTGTTCAGCATCGGAAGTTACCCCTATGAGCATGTTTTCAGCGAATTCAATTTTTGGCCTGTTCGAGACCTCTGATGAGCCCTTGTTGATCCTAACGCAAACAGCGTCATATAGCCATTCGGAATTTAGACAAAGATAAAACTGAAAACTCGAATTTGCAGCAAGTAAACGAGTATGCAGCAAGTGGTCGCACCATTATATTTGACCGACCTCCTCTGTATAATATCATCGGCAATCATAAATCCCAATCCCTCTAAAAAAATTAGAAAGATTCGATAAGTTTGAACAAAGATATATTCGAAAAACGTAGAGGTGACACAATATTGGCGGCTACTGTAAGAAAAATCCGTGCCCATCTTTTTTGCTGTGGCAGGGCGATGATTCCGAAAACACACCGAGATAGTGCACCACTGGTCAGTACTATTCTGAACAAGTCCCGGCCCTTTAGTCATTGCATAGAGACAATATTTCAGTGTTCTTGTTATTCCTGGTCATGTTCCTCTTGTTTCCGGAAAACAGCCAGAAATCAGGAACAAAAGGATGAACACAATTTTTTGAGATATATATGTATGTATATGTATATTTAAGAACAATCGCATCTGGCGCGGCATTTCTGCGTTTAGAAATATTACCAGTTCTACGTGGAGTTCTGTCCAGGAGAGGGTTGAAAGAGGTAGGATTAGCGAGGTATGATTGGCAGTATACCACAACAGAGATATTTGCAGACTCTCGAATGTTTAACCAAATTTGAGTACTACTTGAAATGTGTAATCTTTCAATGTTATGGAGCAATGGTAATTTGATTGATATCTAATTAACATTTGATTAGTTGTGAATACAAACACTTTAGTATTTAAATATAAATGGATACAAACTGGTACTATGAAAGTTGAATGTAATAATGATAATGCGCAGGAATTTCCTGATTGTCTTGGCAAGTGGTATCGATATCCTGATGACAACAGCGACTTTTCGCCGAGCGACCACATTTGGTGGGACGAATCGTGTGTGGATTCTGAAGATATGAGCACAAAATTCACGGAGGAGTATCGACTGACTGACTGATTGTTAACATTGCTGTTTATAAAGAAATGTGTTTTAATAAATTATTGATCTACGTTTTTTTAAGAAAAAGAAAAAGAAAATATCGAAATTTGTCCGATTTTAGATTTCATAATTGCTCATCACGAATATATTACTGCATATTACTGCAATTCAATCATACTTTGGCATGATAAATGATTGAAATGATTGATTGAAGAATGTGGGTGTGTTGGCGAACGTTAATGCAAAAAGTACTACCGATTTCAGTTGTGAAAGGTTCGTGAGGCCGACAGCGATGGAAAAAGCAACCTTCTGAATGTTTAGCATCTCTTTATCAGTTATCACTCACTCCGATAGACAGAGAGCCACTTTGTTGTTCTCATTGTCCACGTTTTTCGCGCTTATACGCAATTGTGCACACCGCGACAGTTCATGAGCACGCTTGGCGTACGCGATAAACCCGAGAGAAAGAGGAGGAGGAGATGGAAAGAGGGGAGGGTGCGGGCTTTTCAGGCACTCGATAGAGTCAGAGATTTGCATGCATTATCGATGGCGGTAGAGGCGACGGAACTTGCATCAGATTGGAAGATGGAAATAGAGACGATACACGACACTCTGAAAATCACTCGAAGTTCGCTGAAGTGGTCCGGTTCACTATCTTTGCCGCTGAATGTTCGCGAACAACAATTGATCTTTATATCGCTGCAGCCTGTGTGACACTCTACAGAGTCTTCAATGCTTATAATTTGTTCAAATTCTGCAGTGATAAACCGAATATTTATATTGGTTACATCGAAAAAAATCTATCCATACAAAAAAATAAAGACTACCGTTCACCACGTATTCCAACAACTCGGCGTTCTGTTCCGGTGAACGAATGGTGCCTTTCTCCCTCCGTGAAACCAGACGCCGACGATCACCGAAAAATTGTCGCCGAAATGCCAAAGAGATTTTCGCGCGCCGCGCGTGTAATTTATGCAAGTTCCGACGAGGTCAATTGAGCGAACCATGATGAAATCGATTCACGTGCACCCCTCATGCTGGAAATGAGTAACCAGAGGAACAGCCACTAGAAAATTACTTAATTTCGAAGTATTCTTTACAGAACAGAACGCTAGGTTTCCGGAATACGTGGTGAACGGCGGTAGTTATTTTGTTGTATGGACAGAATTTGTCGAATGGGCGTATTTAAAATACCCGACTGGACTAGTGAGTCGAGTCGGGTATCTCTCGGACTTTATCCTCTGGCGCATGCGTACGTGAGGAACCGGCCGGGTATTCTGGATACCCGACTGTTGCCTCTCACACTCGGGTACCCGACACCGGCCGGGCATTGCCCGGCCGGGTCCGTCGAGTCCCCGAATACCCTACCCGATTTGGCCTACCCTATTGCTGTCTACACAGGCTGCAGCGATACAAAGTTCAAATGATGTTCGCGAATATTCGGAGGGCGAAGATATTGAATTGGGTAACTTCAACGAACTTCGAGTGATTTTCAGAGTGGCGTGTATCTTCTCTATTTCCATCTTTCAATCTGATGCAAGTTCCGTCGCCTCTACCGCCATCGATAATGCATGCAAATCTCTGATTCTATCGAGTGCCTGAAAAGCCCGCACCCTCCCCTCTTTCCATCTCCTCCTCCTCTTTCTCTCGGGTTTGTCGTGTACGCCAAGCGTGCTCATGAACTGTCAATCAGTCAATTTCATCTCATTTAGATTTTTTTGCTTTTTACAAATTGAAATTTGATGGACATCGCGGTGTTTGACTGTGTTGTGAGCTAAGATAGCTGAACAAGTAGCTCTTGGTGTGAACAATTGCGTAAAGGCGCATAAAAAACGTGGTCAATGAGAACCACGAAATGGCTCTCTGCCTAGCGGTTTGTTGTAGTGATTAATTCATCTTGTCATAGTCCTTTTAACTCCGCACTCTCTACTCCGCACATTGCAATGAATAAAAATCGAATGCGCAGAATATATGTTATTCTAAGATATTGACTTCAGTTTGATTGTGTTGTGTCAAGTATTAGCCTCGAAATAGCTCAATTTCAGCGAGAAAATGCGCGATTCCATGTACGGCTTGCTGAGTGCACTTATGCTTGGCCTCGGACAGATGTGCATGTTCACGGGTAAGATATAAATTTAATATTTGTCACTTCTTAATTTAATGATTTTAAAAAAATGATATAGAAAAATACAGGTTACGATACGCAATCATTCATCGTCGAGCCAGTTCTTCACTCAGTGCACGATCGTCAGCCCGGTACAATTGATGCACACGCTGGTTATTACGGGTACGGAATCTCACATTTCTAAGAGTTATTGCACCGCGTTTCCTCGTGCTTCGTTAAATTTTATTAAAGCTGCAATCAGGTCACCGATAATTCATATACTGGGGACTTTATATTTTAAATAAAAATTTAAAAAATAATAACTTGCAGTCAAGCTGTCTGCATGATAGTGTACACCTTCGCCAATCTCGCGGCACCTTGGGCCCTCGGTCTGCTGGGATCCAAGGTGAGAATATTAGTACACACAGAGAAAAAAGTCTTAAATGAGGCCCCTAATCCCTTTAAAAGTCTTATATATAAGAACAAAAGTCTGATATATAAGACTTTTCAGGGGGTTAGGGGCCTCATATAAGACTTTTTTTTCTGTGTGTATTGACGTAAGCTACACATAAATGATAAAGGCCTAATGTATTTACTCGCGATCTAAAGAGCGGGTAAATGAATAAGTCCAATTCCCAATGTGTGGGCGTTTTGGTGTCGTTGTCACCAGTTACTCAGCTAGCACAAATTTTTGAACTGGATCGCTTTCCCGGTTCAAAAGTTAGAAGAGATTGAAAAGTGGCCAAATGCCTTCCGGTGCTACTTACTGTATCTGGATTTGCAGATGGCTCTTGTCCTCGGTTCGTCGACTTTCACTCTCTATCTTCTCTCGTTCATGTTTGTCCATGCGATTCCCTTCTACTTCACCGCTGGACTAATGGGAATCGGATTCGCGCGTGAGTTCAAAATCAGTTCAATGTACCTCGCCACTTTGGTGCGAAACAAAGAAATAATGTGACGGATAAGTGTTGGATACATTTATTGTGCAGTATACTACACTGGTAATGGAGGGTATCTCACCGAGCACTCTTCCCGCGAGACAATAGAGAGGAATTCAGCACTCACTTGGGCAGTCGGCACCAGCTGGTAGGTCATTTAAAACGCGTTAAACACACCTAATTCAAAATCATCGTACTTGGATCTATTTTTTCCACAGAGGCTGTAAGGTCAATGGTATATATTAAAGTTGTTGAAAGTTTTCTCCCCAGATTGCATGTTTTCATGCAATCTCTTGTACACTCCTCCGAGAGTGGAAAGCCTGAAAGTATTTTCGAGACTGTCCTGAAAAATCGATATACCATCATGAGTAATGGTCAGACCCTATCCATTCTGCACGCTGTCTGATCGGTCAGACAGTGAGAGAGAACATGTGAAATGGGGAGAGGCAGACACTTGCTTCGCAGCATGATCGTGGGCGGCGTCGTCATGCTATTCACCATCCGCCCGCCTGGTGACGTCACCATCGACGAGAGTCTGACCATGACTGAGATGAATGCGACAAATAAGATAACGGCCATCAATGAGACGATGAGAGGATACAGGGAGTACGAGGATTCGGAGATCAGGCGAGTCATGAAAACAGTATATTACAAATTTAAAATACTACGTTCCACTTCTAGAACCACCTGTGGTGTACTCATTGTCTGATTCTCTCGCTTTCGCGTGCACTCTCGTCCTCGTTTCATCTGATTTTTTTGTGATTTTGTAATAGAAGATGCACATTTATACACCTACCTTTCAAGCAAATGGAATTGAGAAGAAATTATTCAAAACGAGTTTTAGTTAAAACCTCCGTCGAAAAAATCGATTGTTTTCAGATTTATGTACGGCGCGTTCGCCGTCGTTTCCTTCATCTCCAATATCATCTTTGCCTGCGTCCCCACTCGATCAGTTGCTAATTCCCTTGCCGAAGTGAACAAACGCAAGGATCGAATTGGGTTCGGAGAGCAGATGAGTGAGTTATACTAATTATAATCGAAGCTGCGTAATTCCAAACCTGCAAAGTAATCGCGCTAGACTAGCTCTCACTCTATCAATCATGGCTCACGAGTAAAATATTTAGCGGAAAAGACTGTCAACATAAACTGCTGATGGCCTTCGAGAAGCACCTCTGTGCTTGTACACACAGAGAAAAATTTACAAATTCAGCAAGTCATACATGAAAATGCATACAAAATGTATATACATTCGTTATACATTTTGATTTATTATGGGCTGGATTTATAAATTTTCTATGTTCTTGCATCTAAGCCATCTAACGTTTCCTTTCACTAACGAACTGAATAAATGAATCTGGTTACGCAAAGAGGAGATTTTGATAAACGTTCGAGTGCCGGTTATTGTCGCGCATCACGCACATTCGGTTTTGTTACCAGGTGGTTAGGACCTTCGAACTCGACATTGTCGAATGTAATTCAAAATTGCAGAGAAGATCAAAGACGCGTTAATAGACTGTCGAATGGTTCGAATGGCCCCTGTCTTCTGCTTCGTCGGCACCACAACTTGTGAGAAATTAAAAATAATATAGGAAGCAATTTCTAGAATATTTTTAAACGTCATTTCTGTCTATTCTATTCTAAAGCCTATTATATTCTATAAAGTCTGTCTGTCTGTCTGTCTGAATGCCTTTAAAAAAATCTGAAAACGTTATTCAGATATGTTGAAGTACCAGACAAAAATGGAAATATATAAAGACCATAAGTTTTTCTCTGTCTGTCCCGATTCGTCTAATGTACCAACCTCTTCGAGTTTAGAGTACTAACATTGTATCATTGTTCTTCTATAATTTTAGAGAGTCAATTCATTAGGCGTGCCGTTCAGGTTTCTGGATCGCCGTCTATCCGACGACTCTCACCTTCACTCAGAAGTTATCCAACTACGTGTACCTCCCTGCTTACTACTCCATTGTCCTCGGCTTCGGAGACATGCTTAGTGAGCGGAAAAGTTTTTTTTAAATATATAATGATTCATCTCCTTCGGATGATGCTAAAAATAGATTGTAACTCCTTACTACAACAGTTTCCTTAATCGATTGATCTTGGAAGCACGCTGTTGTACCTTTAAACTTATAACTATCCTGAAACTCCTTCTAATACGGAGATTTTTTAGTTTCGAGCGAGTCAAACAATAGAAAATATCCGTCGATTTGTATGAATATTTCAGTGGGATTCATCATAACTGCCCTATCGAAACGAATTCCGAACTTCGCCCAGATGCCCGCGCTGATTATCGGTTAGCAATAAAATTCAGACCCGTTCTCATTAATCAAAAGCCTCCATAACGATGGTTCAGAACAGCTACTAAGATAGCTACTAGAAAAAATAGAGACTAGGAAACCACTGGGATTGAACTAGGATTGGGTTTGCTTTTTACGAATCTTCCAGTTCATTCCTATTAGGATTCTAGTGGAATAATAGTTGTCTCCTACTCATTTTCCTGGTTGGTTCAACAGTACAATTCCTAATTGGAGTTCTGAAACAGATCAGAAGCGAGTCATTAGTTTTCACTCGTTTCAGGCGCTGTTTTGTACATGTCTGCTATGGTTCTCGTCCTTATCTCCACTCCCGCCTGGTCGACGAACACACCCAATGACGAGCCGACGTTGTGGCTTGAGCCGAGGTAATTAAGTTGTTGTTTAGTGCATTAATCAATTAGATCATTGTCGAAAAGACACACTAAAACTATTTATACTTTTTGCCATTAATTTCTGATTATAAATGAACATGGAATCTTGTTTTCATTCCTCCGTTTAAATAAAAATGAATAATGCGTTCTTCAGTTTCGAGCTTGCTCTCCTCATCGCTCTTCTCTTTGGCCTGGCAGATAACTGTCTCAACACATCTCGTACCGTACTCTGTGCTCTCTGCATGCCCGATCAACGCGCACAAGTCTTCTCCATATCAAAGTTCTATCAGGTTAGATCATAGCTCTCCAGAAATGGAGGCAGTGTTTCGACAGCGTGCAAGCCTGACCCCTATTCATGGTGATTTTGATGATGGAGGTGATTTCTATTCATGATGATTTTTTTCATGGTGATTCTCGCTCTACACGTCATGAGAATTTTAATAAAAAGATTACGTCAAGGGAAAGCATCTGCGATCGTTCTAAATCAATAAAGCAGTTTTCACAAAGAATTCAGTGGCTCTAAGAAAATATTAACGATCACAAATCAGAGATTAAAGATCAATATGGACATTTCCAGTCGCTAACCGCCAGTATTCTCATGTTCATTGCTCCCTGGATGTCGGTGCCCATGTATTTCGTTCTTATTGCCGTTAATTGCGTCGCGTCTTGTGAGTTAATCAATCAATAATCTCGAATACAGTAGACCTTTTCAGTGATCCTGTACAGAAAAGTCGCAAGCAAGACGAGGAAAGTGGAGAGAAAGGCGAGGAATTTTTAATTCAATATAATAATTTGAATCCGTCAAGAAAGGGTTCAACAGAGCAAATGAAAGTGTGTGTGAAGTGTGTGAAAAGAGTGAAAGTGCTTCACGTGCCTCGAAATTTTACTATTCTGTTAATTGATACGACGAAAGATGAGATGCGGAAGATGGGAATACAGTAACATATCGATTACAGATTACCGCAGTTTCCAAAGCCGCTACAGAAGCGGCAGTGCAGCCCGTTGCCTTCAGAAGTGTGCTCGGCACACCAGAGAAAGATTCCCAAATAATTGATAATTGCTAATTGATCAATTATCAATTAGAATATTAAAATACCTATTGAATTATTGTTGTTGAGTGTTGTCATTACCGGTATGCTAGGAATAAATATTAATCAATTGTTGGTTATTTGGTTTATTGACAGAGAAAATTATATTGCAATTTTGAGCGCGCTATGAAATGGAATGGTACTGTAGAGTGGGAAAATTCACTCGATTGGAAACAAACAGAAACTATTAAAAAGCCAGTCATGCTCAAGAGATGGGTAAGAAGCTAGGGAAATATTTGTTGTACGTGAGTGTCTCACAGCAACTTGAATCTTGACCAATTTCTAGAGGTTATCGAGGAAATATGAGGATTCACTCAGATGAACATCGCATTCATTACTTAAAGAAGGCGTAACACGAATGATTGGAACTTTTATTTTCTCCGATGTTCGAGGTTTCATTTCTGTTATCAGTAGTTGGTCAAACACAAATGCAGCGCGCGTTTCCCTCGCGCACCCTCCTCGTTTCCCCTTTAGGAACTGGCGTGTGATTTTTTGAGTACGCGATATTGCCGTACTACCTGCGACGCGGTTGAGGCTAAAATGCCGTAATCTTTCAATGAAAACATTCAAACGGATTTGTTTGAATAACTATGCATTATTTTATATTTTGATAATGAGGATAAAGAGATGGAGCACTGCAGCACTCGAAGAAGAAATTCGAACAGATACACGAGAAAAGATATCAGGGGGGGGCAAAAAAACATGATTTTCAAATAAAGAGTTACAGGCCCCTTTTCTACCATACATAGCTTACGTGCAAACAAAAATTGTAATCAAAAGGAAAATTCAATTGATTGAGAAAAAAGCTCTTGAAAATTGTAAATTTGTAACCCCTTGCCTTGTATTTCCCCCTTTCCTTGTATTTCCCCCTTTCGACGTTTCATTTCTCTTATCAGAATATGTTGAAACACAAATGCACGCGCGGTTTCCCTCGCGCATCCTCCTCGTTTCCCCTTATCTCTCTGCCTTTCTCTGACTTCTTCTCCACAAAATGCCAGCTCCCATCGCGAAAAGATTGCATGTTCAATGTGAGATATTGTAAGAATTCTGGTCTTTTTGGACAGTCTTTTTGGACTTTTTGGACATTTCCAGTCGCTAACTGCCAGTATTCTCATGTTCATTGCTCCCTGGATGTCGGTGCCCATGTATAAATGCAACAATGCTTTCTGTCGGTGCCCATGTATAAATGTAACAATGCTTTCTCCAAACTAAAAACTGAAACATGCGATTTTCGAGGCCGTCATCGGGTATTCGATTTCCATTGCCCCACAGTGAGAACACAGTTGACTAAATATTCGTGGGACTTTAAGAGGATGTTTGCGAAAGGGGGTGGGGAATTGGAGGTGTTTCAGTTGCTAATGACTGGTTCCTCTGAAGTATACATATAGCATAAGAATATGAAAGCTGAGAAAGCAGCGCATCTTGTGTTATATGCCATTAACATTAGTTATCATTAGTTATTCGAGAAATTTTTTAAGGCTGGGAAAAATTCGGCTAGAGCTAAGCATCAGTATCAGAAGTATCTTTAATTCACACGAAACCCCTAACACTGGCGGAATAAATAATTGTAATTGCACTATTATTCATTCGTCTTTCTTTACTCTTTTCGAGCGTCTGAGCTCGGTCTGCTGTACCGGCGCAATTTTTCTCTTTGCTCTCCTCTTCTCTTCGTTCTTATCCTTCTTCTCCTCAACATCAATCTTCTTTTCTACTTTCTTCTCTGCTCTTTTCACATTCTCTTTTCTCTTCCGAATCTGCCCGATCCATTTAAATTCCTCTGGCAGCTCAACGCGTATCTGCAGGAATTAAATTGTAATTATAATTTTTTAATTGAATTGTAATTGTAATTTTTTTATTTCTAATTTTAATTTTATTTGAATTGTAATTTTTTTAAAAATTGTAATTGATTCGTAATTGATCCAGAAAAAAAGCGAATCACCGGGAAACCAAGTACATGCTATTTTCCTCAATGATACAAGGTGATGAAACAGGTATTTAAAGAAAAGCTTCTACCACCTATTATTTAATTTATTCAATAAATATCTTTATTATTGTAAATACTCTGAAAATATCTAACCTCGAGTTTAGCCATTTTCTGGCCTTGGTCAACTGTAGAGAGAATTATGAGCTCTCTCATCCCTCGTTGATATTTTTCCAGAACGATCTCTACCTTACTCCACTTAGTCAATCCTGCATAGATGATCGGTTATATGTTGAATAAAACTGTTTGTAAGTGAAAAAAATGAAAGATAACTCACGCTGATTTGCAGCGAATATTTTGAATGCGAAAACCCGAAATCCGACACTTGTGTAATCCGAGCGAAGTGTCCCGGTCAACTAGAAAATTAATAAATGTTCTAAGTAAATTAAAATACGGTCGCAATTGCATACTTTATGATCTGTCTGTCTGTTTGTTTGTTTATCTGCTTGTCTATTGTGTCGGGGATCACAGGATTCTTGCTTTCCCGTTGAGAAAGGCTTGTGAGGTTGAGAGCGATCATAAAACGTTGCCAAGAAGTGGAAACTTTTTCGATTGCTCTCAGCCTCACGAGCCTTTTGCATCCGAATTCGAAAGTACTTTTTAGTAGAAATCGAATTCCCCATCATGCGTGGATTTTTTTATATAACCTGAGCCAACTCCCGAGATCCCCTGTTCCGAAGCTGGAGCCAACTACCAGCTCTCCTGACGGAAGCTGGATCCGACTACCAAGCTCCCCTGGACCGAACCTGAAGCGGCCACCGAGCTCCCCCTGAACCCAACCTGGAGCAGGCTATCGAACCCCCCCTGGACACAACCCGTACGTAGTATTGAGCGTAGTGTATATAACCTACATACATTCCGGCTAGTTCCTAATAAATATATGTATTCTAATACTGCCGTAGATGCAGTTATCTCACCGAGAATCGGCCTTTCTTTCCTGTAGTTGGAGTCGTCCATTGACTCACTACGATGCGAGGTCGAATCGAGTCCATTATCCAATTCTGGAAAAACAATTTCAAGTGAGATTTTATTAAATTCCATGTATTGTAGAAATCAGCATCCGTTAATACTAAGATATAAAGATCGTACGATGTTGTCAAAATCATTTTAACAAAAGTTCATGATACATAGAAAAAAGTACATAATTCATGGAACTCACCGGAATTCCATAATCTGACAGGACGATTACATTGTTTTTCCATCTACCGTAAGGGCCCGCCCCATTGTAACACGAAGGGAGCATTGGAGACTGCACACAGTTCTTAGGAGGGCATTCCATCGATATTCCATTGTCCAATTTATCTGGCTCCATGTTATAGTCTCCAACGCATCGCTCCTTCTCTTTTATGACGCTGGAAAATATTATATATTATACATTTTATCGACGGCCGAGGGCGCAACGAGACACTATATGAATGATAAACAGTAAAATTTAACTCTCTATAGATTATAGGTTAGGGGGTACGAAATGAGAAATTAGTGAATTGGTATTACAAATTTAAAGTGATACGTTCATGAAATGGACTACTCGTGGTGTACTCTCTTTCTATACCTCGGCGTCTCTCTTACTTTGTCGTGTTCTCTCGCAGCCGTATCTGTTGTATAGGATCGGAACGTTTTAATATTTTGAACGAGTATTTGTGAATTTGTAATAAATCAATGGTACTCTTCCCATATGAGAGGAATCGCGAGAAAATCGAGCATATCCGGGATAGCGGGGACGTAGAAATTTTATGATTTTTAATTTGGCTGGAAATATGGCCTAAGGTATTTCAAACCTTCCTCTATCGAATGGCGTTGTCAGAATTTCGATAAAAAATTTCGCAATCGCGTGAAACACAAACAAACCTGGTGACTCGGCGAAAAAAATTAGTGAGAGGCATGTTCGAAAAATCATAAAATGCTTCAAAATTAAGATAGCGACTCGTTCTTTTTTGAGTTAGATAGGGAATCACCCCGACTACAAACTACAACTATTGAACTCATTCCTGGCTCAAGACTTGGTGCGGAGCTGTCACTTTTGCAAAAATTTGATTAATTTTCTTAAAACTAAAAAAGCAATGGGTTTTGTTGCTTTTTATTATAGTCACTGTGTGTACTATTTAAAACCAAGAAATGGGCCAAATCCGTACAGAACTTTTAAAGACGCCCACCATTATGTGGGAGCGGCCAATGACATCTCATGGCCAAATTGATGGAATCATTCAAGTTAGTGATGAAAATAATCGTAAATGAGCTAAAAATAATATTCCTATTAGTTTTGAGACGATTCTTTTTCGGTATTTTTTAAGAAAAAAATTTCAAAAAATTTCGACTAAAATTTTTTTTTCATCAAAAATGCGGTTCAATTAAGCGCTAGTGTGTTAAATCTATATCAATATTATAAGTTTTGATAGTTCGACATTGATTTACTCGTATTTCAATGTTTGTTGAGCTTTAAATGGGTTATTTCTGTCTGTATATTCAGTAATCGAGATCGACATTTTGAATTCGCCCTATTCTGACGCTACTTGGTAAGGAGTTTCCTCATAATGCCTCAAACATTTCGCCTTTTGAAAGTGAATGTCTATCTAGTCGTACAAAATAACTACGGCGCTTAGAAAACCGTTGATGTGCATAATCCCGCACGCTCTGCTTCTCTACCACTCTCTCACTTCCGCGCAGTCTCTAGCCAGGTTCGGCGCCCGAGCCGGGCATAAATCGTCTTCCAGAGCTCGATGTAAATGAAACGAAGTAAATTGTGCAGAAAAATAAGCGTTCGGATTTTGAGAAGTACCGGCAAAATATTTATGCCCGGCTCGGGCGCCGGACCAGGCGAGAGAGTGCGCGGAAGTGAGAGAGTGGTAGAGAAGCAGAGCGTGCGGGATTTAGCGCATGAACAGTTTTCTAAGCGCCGTAGTTATTTTGTACGACTAGATAGACATTCACTTTCAAAAGGCGAAATGTTTGAGGCATTATGAGGAAACTCCTTACCAAGTAGCGTCAGAATAGGGCGAATTTAAAATGTCGATCTCGATTACTGAATATACAGACAGAAATAACCCATTTAAAGCTCAACAAACATTGAAATACGAGTAAATCAATGTCGAACTATCAAAACTTATAATATTGATATAGATTTAACACACTAGCGCTTAATTGAACCGCATTTTTGATGAAAAAAAAATTTTAGTCGAAATTTTTTGAAATTTATTTCTTAAAAAATACCGAAAAAGAATCGTCTCAAAACTAATAGGAATATTATTTTTAGCTCATTTACGATTATTTTCATCACTAACTTGAATGATTCCATCAATTTGGCCATGAGATGTCATTGGCCGCTCCCACATAATGGTGGGCGTCTTTAAAAGTTCTGTACGGATTTGGCCCATTTCTTGGTTTTAAATAGTACAC
Source organism: Pristionchus fissidentatus (assembly GCA_036245785.1). NCBI lineage: Eukaryota > Metazoa > Nematoda > Chromadorea > Rhabditida > Neodiplogasteridae > Pristionchus > Pristionchus fissidentatus. Next base: position 25,118,923 of record BTSY01000002.1, read on the forward strand.
ACAGTGACTATAATAAAAAGCAACAAAACCCATTGCTTTTTTAGTTTTAAGAAAATTAATCAAATTTTTACAAAAGTGACCGCTCCGCACCGGTGCATCAGCCAGGAATGAGTTCAATAGTTGTAGGTTGTAGTCGGGGTGATTCCCTATCTAACTCAAAAAAGAACGAGTCGCTATCTTAATTTTGAAGCATTTTATGATTTTTCGAACATGCCTCTCACTATTTTTTTTCGCCGAGTCACCAGGTTTGTTTGTGTTTCACGCGATTGCGAAATTTTTTTATCGAAATTCTGACAACGCCATTCGATAGAGGGATGTTCGAAATACCTTAGGCCATATTTTCAGCCAAATTGAAAATCATAAATTTCTACGTCCCAGCCATGCTCGAGTTTCTCGCGATTCCTCTCATATGTCATGAAGGAAAAAAGTATCATAATTTTAAAGTCACATTCTCATGTTCGAAAGTTTGAGATGAGTTAGAAAACACTTTTCACTGAAAATGGCATAATTGTTGAACAAAAAACGATCTCTTAAATAAATGAAAATGTAAATAGGAATCAAGCAAAAATAATTCACCTAAATGGATCGTGAACCCAAATGCGCTCGTAATCGATGCCAATTGTTTTCTGAAATAATAATAAGTTTGAGTGATAAGGAATACTGTATTTTAAAAAGAAGAAAAATATTATCTCACTTTTTCCCATACTTCGTTAATTTTGGCAATGCCCTGACGGAATAGGAGAGAGGGCATATGCCGACGGTCTCTTTTACACATATTGAGCCAGAAATTGGAATCTGCGAGGGCGGAGTGCCAAGCGGCGTTGACCTGTGATTACACATAATCATCATTTCACAACCCGACGTCACGTCCGGAAGGCGGTAAGCAATGAGAGAAGAGTGCGTCAAATCGAGAGTGAATACTACGACTTCAGAAATCGCTATATCTCTGGAGGTTTAGATGTGACGAAGGGTTAATCCTATCCCTCCCATATTAGATGCATATATGAAGGTGGATAAAGAAATGAAATTTAACTTTTCCACACTACGTCTGTTTCACCACTACAACCTATCTGTCCGTGAGATTAATCAAAAAGAAATCATTGAAATACTTACAATCTTCAAATTCCTCATCGCATTTTTGTCGAGATGAGAGGCGATCTCCTGTAGACAAGAAGAGGGCAGAAATTCCATCTGGAAAGGAAAATAAATGGTCCGCTGTGTATTCACAGAGAATGAATAAACTGAGATTCTGCACCCATTGAATGCATTCAAATATGTTCTTTGAAAGCGCAAGGTTTGCAAGTGTATCATTCACTGTGAGCCACTTCTCAGTGTAGAGTATAATTATGTTATAAGATGAATCACGATGTTATTGACCATTTGAGGGTGGAGGTACGTGACGGTAGAAAGTTTTAAAAATATCCGAAGTTGCTCTAAAGCAAATGCAAGACGCTATCAAATATTTTTTTTACATAACGTTCCCCGATTTCCATGAACCACCTTTTTTTCGAGTAAATTTTACATTTTTCATTTTGAACAATTTTCTCAGCTGATTTGAATGTTATGTCAACTAGGTCGCCATCAGAGTTCTCCACTGATTTAGACTGTTCCTTGCGTTTTGCATGAAGATAGATCCAGCCTTTACGAAATCATCTCTCCATCTCTTAGTCGGTCTTTCGCGCTTCTTCTTGCCTCTTGGACTTTCAGACTAGGGTTGGCCTCGTAAGAAGGATTTCTTACGAGGTCTCGGTTTATGAAGATATTGCACCCAAATTGAGAAGAAATTCGAGTTAGTGATGGTTCAAAACCTCCTATTTGGATGTTCATGTGAGAAATCGACCGCTCAACAGTCGGAAATGTATTATTAACATTTAATGAATTTTGAGATCTCAAAAATGGAATTTATTTGTTCTTTTCTTTTTCTTTGTTTTTTTTTTGAGTCCATGCCTATTTCAGACTCCATCGTTTATAACATGTTTTTGAAAGGCTCTCCGCCCATAAACATCCATTTACGCTTTTCCGCTCCTCTCACAACATCCTTCCACTTACGAGGGAAGGGCAAAAGTCGGCGGACCTCGAATTACAAACTGGCCTTATAGTTAAATAAGTACCCCCAGGGGATGCACAAAACCACTTTCAGAAGTTTCACCTAAGACCCCATAAGGCCCCTGAATTGTTACTGAAGTTATGTAGAAACGCCTTTGGCTGGGCATCAATATATGTTCTAACATGTTCTAACGTCGATTATCTTGACAAGAAGTACCGTATCCACTCGCCTATGGATTATAAAAATAATGCGGTGCTAACTAAGCCAAATCCCCATTGCGGTAGGCGGTGAGCAGCAAAAAAATGCTTCGAGGGAGGGTGCACGAGGAAGGCTTGGACCACGATTTCAGTGGCTTAGGGGTCTTAGGTGAAACTTCTGAAAGTGGTTTTGTGTATCCCCGGGGGGGGTACCTATTTACATCAGTTTGTAATTCGAGCTCCGCCGACTTTTGCCCATCCCTTGTTAGTATGACGCATCTGCAATGTGATCTAGGAGACTCCGGTGATTGATATTTTGTCTTGAGTCTGCTTCTGCTAAAAATGATTACTTTTTTTAAAAAATGAGATAGACTGGTTTTTTTGAATATTTGAAAAGAATGATTTCCCTCATTTTAAAGACCACCAATTCATTCCTGGACCATTTCTAGGGCAAATTGGGAGGAAAACGTGCTACCGTCGCTGGGTTGTTGATTTTTTTTTGTCTGGTATAAATAAGTGAGCCGCTGGTTATCTGGAATTCGGGTAGCGAGTTCTTCGCAAAATACGTGATAATTCAAAATACAAGAAAATAAAAGAAAGAAAAAATTGAAAGATAACAAAAATGTAAGATACTTCGCAGGAATATCCTGAGCTTCTTGGCAATGACTATCGATATCCTGATGACAACAGTGAATCTTCGCCGAGCGATCACATTTGGTGGGACGAATCGGTCTGGGAATGTGAGGATATGAAAAGGGATATTGCGGACGAGTATTCTCTAACTGACTGAGTGATAAGTATATGTTTATAAAGAGATGTGGTTTGTCCATCGATAAACTAAGTTTCTGAATAATAACCGACCTATTTTCGTGCGCAATGAATGAAAGTGGAAGCACATCAGATGTATGTAGTAGCAGTCTCGTTCTGTTGTTAACTTCTTATTTTTGTTGAGATTAGGAATAATTGAGATTGTCAAGCACAAGACGCTTTATTAGAAACTTCATTCATTTTCCGCCACACACTGTGTGACCATATCTTGCTTCTCCGCCTCTCCTTCCTTAGACAGCTATCGAGAAAGGTCAGATCACTTTTTTCAAAATTCCATGAAAAGTGCCAATATCGGAAGGGGGTGAAATTTCTATGAAAAATAATTCGGCAAAAAACTTTGGTAACCGATGGGAATCGAACCATTGACCTTCGGATTGAAGTTCTAGGCCACTACCACATCGATCACGCGGATACCGCGCGTATACACGCGTTCCGCGCGCGTGAAAAATCTTAGATTCAATGTAAAACAATGTTCCACAGGCTACAACACCACATCCAATATACTAAAATGATCAGGAGAAAATGCTCTTTCAACTTCAGGTGAGATCTCGTGCGATGCTGGCTGGATCAAAAAATCGATTTTTCTCAAGAACGAGAAATTATCAAGATATGTCATTACGGCCATTTGATAGAGCTTCAAATTCTGATTAAGATCGCGAGATTTTCCGCCATTTTGATGAGTTTTAGCGGAGTTTTAATCGATAAACACTTTTTCCGCCGAAAGGGCGCGGCGCCATACCGGCGCCCAGACGCGCCCTATTGCGAAATCGATGGCACCAGCGTGTTCAGCGTCGAAAGTTACCCCTAGGAGCAACTTTTAAGCGAATTCGATTTTTGACCTGTTCCAGACCTCTGTTGAGACCTTGTTGATCCTAACGCAAACAGCGTCATATATAGAATTATAATTAGGTTATTTATGTGAGCTCTCCTTTTCTCCTTTCCGTTCTCCTCATTTCATTCTATCTTTGCCCAAGCTCTCGCGCTGTGATTGAGCTTTTGATGGGAAGATAGCAATTACCACTCAGAATTATTGATTCATTTTATGACAATTTTCACATTTCAATATTACTTGTGGAATGAGACCTTGGCATCCTTATTGGAGTGGACAACGTTAAAGGGCTTGTGACGAGATAATAAATTATGGGGAGGGAGAGCGCGCGGAGGAGAGAACGGGCGAAATGAAGAGAGTGGCAGACGACGAGAGTGATGTTTAGATAGTGTGGAATGCTGGGAGAGTGTCAAAGAAAGAGGAAGGGTATTGGACAGCTCGCAGCGCAGTCAAATGAGGACGCGGTCGAGTCTCCGTTCCCTAGGTTTGCGAACTCGTTGATGCTTCCATTTTTTTGTTGAGAAATTGTAATCTTTTTCTTCTCCGTTGTTCTCTTCCACGTTACATACTTATAATTACATACCATGTTTTCTGGAATACGAAACTAAGCCTTAACATTGAATTTTTTTCCAGGCTTCATTATTCTTGCTAAGCCCTCGTATCGCCAAGAACTATCGACAATCCGATGTATGATAGCATTTGTACAAATAGAACTTTTAAAAGAATAGTTCAATACTTTACAATCATGTTTAATGTCAATAATTTAGGCAATTACCTTCTATAGAAATATCTATGACGCGTTTCACATCAACCGTCCAAAATCTCCGATCATTATTGGCAAATTAACAGACAAGGAAAAGAAAGTGAGCACGTTTGCGGTATTTTTCACTATAAAATGAGAAACGAATGTTTTCTGCAAATGTGCTTTAATGGTCTAGTAATACTCTCCACGGAATATTAAATAATGTTTGTCATATACATTTTTTTTAGATTCTGAAACATTTCTTGCCCGTTACCGTGCGAAAAATTCGATACGACTATACCGACGTCGCGTATTCTCGATGGGGACGGTGAGCTGGTCAAATAAAACTATACTAATTATTGAATTAACAGTAGTTTTTTTTACTATATATTAGTACGGAGTCTCACCAACAGTTGACCGATGTCCACATCTATTTTGACACAAAACTCGGGCTTGCGCAGAGAGTGCGCAGAAATTCGAAAATAATTACGCTACTTTAAATAGTCCATCAATTTAAGAACTATTTAAGAAAATTTAAGAACTATTTAAGAACGATCGTGTCTGGAGCGGTATTCCTACGCTTAGAAATACTGCCACTTCTTAGAGGGATTCTATCTGAGAGAAGCATGAAGGAGGTACGATATTGCAATTTTAAGATGATACGTTCATAAAACGGACTACTGGTGCGTGTACTCGTTTTTCAATAACTCGGTGTGTCTCTCGCTTTGTCACGATCTTGTCGCGACCATTCCTATTTTTTCGGAGAGGAACGTTTTATTTCGTTGGACCAGTGTTTGTGAATTTGTAATCGCATTCATGCCTGTATTGAGCAATAATCACATTTTCAGACTCTCGCATGTTTAGCCTTTTTCGAGTTCTTATCTCAAGGAGCAATAAGTCTAAGTTACGCCGCAAAGGTAATTTTGTTAAGGTTTGGTTAACACACAACTTTGTTGTTTCCGAAGAACATCACACTCTCAAATTAGTGTAACATATGATATGTTACATATCGCAAATTGTATAGGAAATTTGAGTTCTTTTGATGTCAACTTTAAAGGGAGATTGCGTAAACGACATAAAAACATTGACATAAAAATATTAAACAGAGACAAAGAGAGACATAAAGAGACAAGAGACAAGAGAGAAGAGACAAGAAAGAGACATAGAGACATAAAGAGAGACATACAAAAAAATCAGAAAAAAACTCATTAGCTAAAACGACGAGTCGCTGGTTCTCTGGAATTCAAGTAGGAAAATGATGCTGCACAGGTACTCCCCGCGCTCTTCGGAAACGACTATCGATATCCCGATGACAATAGCGAATTTTCGCCGAGCGACCACTCGTGGTGGGACGAATCGTTTTTGACAAAGAAGAACAATAGCAGGGATTTGACGGAAGAATATCGTCTGACTGATTGATTGTTAACCATTTTCTCCGTTAAGAAATGTGTTTTATACAGGGCAGAATTTCATTTTCTGATCCGTTCAGAGATTTTACCCGTTGTTTCTCTGTTTTCAGTTCCCAATTTGTGACTAAAGACGGATGTTGTCATTAAGGATGTATTTTTGACATTTTTAATAAACGAAATAATATGACGACAGTATTATAAATCCACAATGCTCTTCCAAAATAATACAACTCCTTAACAGCAGATGTAGCTGCGAGGGAGCATGGCAAAGTGAGAGACGTAGAAAGAAAGTACACACACATGTAGTCCATTGCATAAACGCGTCATTTTAAAATTGTAATAATCGTCTGTTACGTCTTCTGTGTCCACGCGCGCGCTGCCCTTCCCGCTCACCCTCTATTCTCTCTCTTTCCCGTCTCTCTTTCTTCTTATTTCATCCACTCCTTCTCGCCTGGTCTCGCGCGCTCCCAAATAATTAGAGGCAGCCTCGGAGGGGGGAGAGAGCGAATGAGAGAACCGGTAAAATGAAGAGGGTGGCAGACGATGGGAGTGAGAGCGACACAGTATGGAGAGATTGGAGAGGGTCAGAGAAAGAGAGAGGGCTGGCAGCTGGCAGGGTAGTCAAATGAGGATGCGGTCGAGTCTCGTTTCCATTTCCCTTGGCATTCTTCGATGCTTCTATCTTCTAGAATTTTAATATCATAACTTTTTGTCGTTCTTATAGTTCTAGACTGCAATCTCTTCAAGTTATCTAATTTCCAGGTTAGAAATATGCATAGCAAACTTCGGATTTCACTATTTCTCATATGCCCACGCATTGCCAAGAGATATCGACAATCTGATGTAAGAATGAGCCGATGCGAAAAGATTTTAACGAAAAGTAGCAAAAATTAAGAATTATGTAATATTATTATTCAGGCCATTACCTTCTACAGAAATATATATGATGCCTTTCACAACATCCGCACAAAATTTCCGTTCACTCTTGGCAAATTAACTAATAAGGAAAAGAAAGTGAGACATTCCTTGTTGTACTCTTCACTGTAAAGGTGTCGAAGGAAAATATAATAGCAAACAGATTTTAAAGTGACTTCAATATTCTCTACGAAAAAAAAACTATTTCATCAGATTCTGAAGCATCTGTTGCCCCTCGTCGTACGAAAAATTGATTCCAACTTTCTCGACAGCGCTGAATCTAGATGGGCACGGTGAGCTTATCTAATTATACTTTAGTTGACTCTGATTTTAATGAAGAAAAGGGCAAATAATAATAGCAAACAGATTTTAAAGTGACTTCAATATGTGAAATGTGCAATCCACTTGTGCAAGTCGATCTATAACGCTCTGGAATAACCTCCCCTCCCGCCTAGTAACTGCCCCCCAAAACCCCCTTCTCAGTAGGGCTTCGAAAAAACCCCAAATTAGTTACGACCACCTCCCGAATCCGTAAGTTGTGATTGTGACACGAAAACTGCCTGATTCAACACACAAAACAGCTCAATCCTGAGCCGAAGAATCCATCATCACGTCAAGATAACCGTCCTCACCCACATTCCCGGTGGAGAATAAAGTATAAAGTATTAAGTATTAAATCACTGTTTTTATGATCTCTTTACTTTGAAGTCGAATAATGTGCAATGTCAGATCTCTTTAAGGAAAAAATATATTTAAGAACTATCTTATCTGGGGCGGTATTCCTGCGATTAGAAGTACTGCCAAGTCTACGTGGAATTCTGTCTAGCAGAGGCTTGAAGGAGGTACGATTAGCATTCAGAATAACAATCATTATTGCATGGAGCAACAAAGTGTTTTTTTACAGACTCTCGAATGTTTAACCGTTTTCGAGTACTATGTGAAATGTGCAATATTTCAAAGCTACGGAGCAAAGGTAATTTTGTTGATATCAGATGAGTTTCATTCTGTAGACGAAAATCACAGTAGTTAATTATACATGTATGAGTCACTTGTTTTCTTGAATTCGGGTAGATAGATTATACTTCGCAGGACTTTCCCGATTCTCTTGGCAAGTACTATCAATATCCCGATGATAACAGTGAATCGTCGCCTATTGATCACATTTGGTGGGACAAATCGTGTGAGGAAAATAAAAATATGAGGACGAAATGCACAGAGGAGTATTGTCTGACTGACTGATTGTTAAGGATTTTGTTCATAAATGAATGCCTTATCCATTCACTCTCTTCGTTTTCGCAACATTGGTAGTCAATTATCTTCTTTCATCTATTTTATTCGTTGTAATGTTCGCTCATACAGATCTTCTCCATCATCCATTATTTTCTTTCATTTTATCACTCAGGAGCGTTTCCCCCCTTCTCTCAATTTCTTATCAACTGAAGATCTGAGAAGAGGAAAAGAGCCAAACTGCAAGATTTAACCCAATTTTCTTTCGTCGCTAATTGGGAATCGCATACTATCGCCGTCTAATGCTGCCTATCCCACAGCGAATCAAATGTGCCCACGGGCAGTCCTCTTCCTTCTCGTTAGTACTGTATATTTGGGCGGCGTCATTTCCAGTTCCAAACGCTTCCTCCTTCTCCTCACTCTTTTACTATCATGCTAAGAAGCCATCCGTTTCTATAACATAGTCGTGATTTTGTCTCTCTTTTCTATCTATATTTTCTCTAATAATTCTCTTATGTATTCCTCTGCTTCGTCCACCTAAGTCGCTTCTCTTTCCAAGGCTCGTCTACCGGCGTCTACCGGCTCATCTATCATCTACATCTATCTCATCTACCGCGATATTAGCTCTATCTATCTCCCTCTCTTTTGAATCAATTCTCAAATCTGTGTTTTTAGAAAATTTCGGATGAGCTCGAGCGACTCGATGAAAAGCTGAAAATTATCAATGACGAGATAGCGATGAAGAGAGAAGAGAGCGAGAGATTGGACTAGAAAATTAGAGAGATGAACGAGGAGAAGGAGAATGACGAGGAGGAGGTCAGCTGTTTTTTAAAATTATGTACTAAATATATTAATTAGGTTAATTCGAAAAAAAACTCTTGCATTTCTAATACTTTCACAACGCTTTCTCTCTTCTTTTTCTTTTTCTCGCTTTTCTCGCTTCCTTTTTTTCATTTTTCTCGCTTCCTGGGGTCTCAAGCTTTTCCTAAAGCCTTTTCGGAAGGGCATGAATTCTCTAAATAAATATCACAACTAAATAAATAACGAACTAAATATTAATCTCTTTCTCTAAATGTCTGAAAAAATATTTTCAGAATGCGAGATTGGAAAGGGCGCTCGCAGAACTTGTGGCTGAGAGAGAAGAGTCATTTAAGCAATCGATGTTCAAGCGATATTGATGATATTGGAGAACATGTAAATGGCATAATCTCAATCGATATTACAGGGCAGACGTCCGACTACGAGACGGAACAAAGCGAGGAGGACGAATGATTCAACTATGAAACGATGTACAGTATAATGAAAATACTTTTCACATTTCAAATATCAACCTCCGGCCCTCCCACACCGTATTGAATTAATAAATATTTCGAACTTGCATTTTTCGATCGATTTTCTATGATTTAATGTTAAGATGACTAATTATTTCATATTTGTTATTCCACAAATTGTATCCACAATCTCGTAGGTTAAAGTTTATCGACGCTCATTCATCGCACATCGCGTAGACTATACACGATTGCACACTACACTGTGCCATGAATGGCACACCTTTGAGGTGTGTTGATAAGAAATGTGGTCGACTCGCACACCCAATTGTATAAATCGGTATCTCAATGGCCACAAAACTCGTGCATTTGTGCACTTCACGTCTGTTTTCTCTGCGGTCTCTCAAATCACACTGCACATTTACAAGCGGCGTCTGTTTCTACCTCCATCCTCACATGCGCGCCATAACTCCGGCACAACCAGAGATGAATATAAAAGCACCAATGATTTTGATAAGAATGCTGGTTCAAAATGCTCCTTTCCCACACTGTTCAACGCGCCATGTCATTTCACGGTTTTTTGTTTGTTTCGAGAAGCTCTTTATGTGAAAAATATAATCGTTTCGTTTCTTGTTCGATTCATTTCTGAAATGCAACTATACCTTTCTTTTTAGATGCGTACTCGGCTCTTGCTGATCGCATTTATCGTTGCTGTTGCAGCTCTTGCTGACAATACTTTGCCTAACACTGCCCAGTAAGTCGTACTATTCGAAAATGTGTTAGTATTGCTCCTCATTCCTAGAAATGTTAATCATCAGTTGGCAGTGGATTAAAACCAAAATGGAAGCTTTCATTCGCAACAAGATGAACTCGAATAGTCGAATTTTTGCTGTCAATTATAATGATTTAAAATGGTGTCGAAAAGAATCAATGCTCAGGTCGGCACCAGTCGTTTCCACCCCAGAAGAAGCGGTTACATTTGTAAACAGCGAAGAAAAAGATGGGAAGAGAAAGTACAAGATTGCCATCTTCGCTCCTTATATGGCCAACAGTCAGGTGTGGCAACAATACACTTTATATGTCAAATCGGTCAAAATCATTATTTTTGCTGAATCAAAAATAAAGGCAACACCAATGACGTCAAAATGATATTTATTTGTCAAATATACGCATCTATACTTTATCAGTCAGAACCAATTGTTTCCAGTTGCTTTGGAACAAGCGAGTGGGAGAAGAACTGGCGAAAGCTGGCCATGCTGTAACTATCTATTTGATGTCCATGTACGAAATGAACAGCCCCAAGGTCGGCATCGACCCCAAGATTAGAGGTACGTGAGTAATGTTTCAAACACATACACATTAATGCTTACACCGATTGAATACTATCCTTTTCTCTAAATAGTTTTTTTAATGTAATTTACGTCAGCAATGGTACAAGAACACAACAACAACCATGTCCTTTTTATCTAAATGGTTACTTTTTTGATAGACTATTTGTATCGAGGGGTTTCTTTTGGGCACAAGGATAAAGGGAAATAAAGGATATCCAGCATTCCGCAAAATTATCAAAAATTTGTTGAACCAAAAGAAAATGATTTCAAAATCAATTGAGTGGTTCACGTCAACGGCTCATTCGGTCTGAGCGGAGAGGAAATGATGAAGGACCAGGCATTTTTGTCATTCAACGACGTTCCAGTTTGGGACCCGAGGTTTCGAAAATCGGCCCAAATATTCGCAGAAATGTACAAGTCGTGTGAATGTAAGTTTTGAAAAAAATATTTCCTAATATTTTTTCTTCTCTCACAATCAATCAATAAATACGCGAATTCTTTGATTGGATATTACAAAGTCACAAATACACGTTTGCCAGAAACGTGCCGCTATTATGCTGTAGAAACCAGAGCAACAGAGCATGCGAAGTCAATAAAATCATGCAAGAATACGCAAAAGGAATTCAGTTTTTCAGTGGAAAATAGTTGAAACGTTACTTCTACTGCCCTTCACCTGATTACAATCAGTTACTCATTGAAGACGCAATAGCAATGTACTTCAAGAATACATCCGTTACAGTATTCGTCAAGGACAAAAAGTTTCTGGCCGATGTGGAGACCAGTAAATTCGACATCGCATTCACTCACATGTACAACAATTGCCCCATTGGAATCATTCATCACGCGAGTGAGTTCAGTCTCAATTAATACTATTAATAAAGATAATTAAGAATATCACATTTTAGTCAAGAGACTAGTACACCGAGAATTGTGTAGACACTTATCATCTTGTAGGCATCCAAATCGTACCAGTACAAGTTTATCGTGATTCTGGGCAACGATACAATTTATTTCTAAATCCGTCACGTAAAAATGTTTTTCTTTAAAAATTTTGATGTTTTGATAAAATCACAAAATGAGTAGTCAATTTTAAAATGTCAGGAATTCCGACTTGGATCTGGCTCAATTCTGGCGCTCTCATGGAGAATGTTGCCGAGCTGATGGGAGTGCCCGTCCCTCCATCATACTGCCCTCGTATGTAGCCGTAGAAAACACATTACCCTATAACACTTTTCGTCTTAAACTGAGTCTATCGAAAACAGTGTAATTTTCACTTCCGACCATACGCCGCTCACTCGCAGGAGCGAGCGGCGTAAGGCCGGAAGTGAAAATTCAGGAGGGGGTTCCCGAATTTAGAGAGTGTAAAGAATAATGATTAAATTGGGATTTCTAAAACATAGAGGAGCAAAGAATCTAATAGTATTCTGCGATCCATCTTCATCAATGAATATCGTTGCTATCCGAGCTTTAAACCAATATTTTGAGAATTTGGAATGTCGATTACAAAAGATTATTACAGCCATAATGATGGATGCTGGAGAAGAACTGGGATTCGTCGGCAGAGTCAAATCTTTCATCGGCCACGCAACCTTCAAAGTGTTGTGGAGGACGTGCGTTATTTTGTTATTTTTATGAAATCGTATTGTTTTCGGCCTTTTCAAAGCGGTAAATCGCGCATTGCGAAATAACATCGTTCATTTGATCCAGACTTTGAAGCATGAATAGATCTGTACTTGTATTGATTCACCGCTTTCAGGGTGGTCGCGAACAAGGAGACCGAGATCTTCCGCAAGGAGTTTGGTCAAGATTTCCCCGACATCATTGATCTCATGGCCAAGGTTTGAGTGATTACCTGAAATCCTTTTGTAAAATCGTTTGAACCTGAAATCTCGAAATTTGAAGAATAATATCTAAGTTGGCCGGTAGCCGTCGGCCTGCTTTTATACTATTTCAAAAATTAATCTACTCAGGCGCCGCTCGTAATGGTGAACTCTAACGAACTGTACGATTTCCCCCGTCCGACTATTTCCAAGATCGTCAACATCGGAGGAGTCGGCATCAAGACAAAGCATGCAAAGCCGTTGACTCAGGTCTGTCTGCAGATATCAGGTCTGTCTGCAGATATTTGCTGAATGTAGCGTGACGAAGAGCCGAAGCTGAATTATTTCCACTCAGGAATTCTCGTCTCGCATCGAGAAAGCAAAGGGAATAATTGTAATGTCGTTCGGTTCAATCGCCCCGATGTATCTCATGCCCGATCAGTGAGTATTCTCTTACTACGATATTCCGACAAGGAAATTTCATGTTTTTATTATGAATACATTTTTGAAAGTTGTTGCAAAATAATATCTTCATGCCTGCTTAGCGATGTCATTCATTTTTATTTCGCAGATTTTTTTTGTAAAATCTCATTTTCAGCTGGAAAGAGGCGTATTTCCACGCGTTCGCTCAATTTCCCGACGTCCAATTTTTCCTTCGATACGAAAAAGTCGAAGAAATCGCATCGAAACTGCCACCAAACGCGCTCGCCGTCAAGTGGCTGCCACAATCGGACCTCCTACGTTAGTTTCATGTCTTTTAATTTCTCAGTGAAGTTTTAGACTGTTGTCAGGGGAGCTTCGTGTCTGAAAGTATTTTCTCTGGTCTTAGGATTTTCTAAGGATGCATAAATCAGAAGTTTGATACTGTATAAGTTGCCAATCCTAATAAGAAAGATGCAACTATCTCAAACGATTAAAGGTTGAATATTGAAATCTGTCAGATTTCTAGAACACCCAAAGTGTCTCGGTCTCATCTCACACGGCGGCTACAACAGTGTGCAAGATGTGATGCATGCAGGCGTTCCCATCGTCACCACTGCACTATTCGCAGATCAGCCAAGGTTAATAGAAAATATGAAAACTTTCCAAAATTGGCATGACATCCTCCGAGGGGGTGGTTAGCTATTCCTTTGGAAGAGAAATTATTGGTGAAAAAAAAATTGTGAGCATTTCGACCGTGGATTTACGAGAAAAAAAATAAAATGATAAATTTAAATGAATCCGTTTAATTTTTCATCTAAAAATGCTGGTGTTTGCAGAAATGCGCATCTCGTCGAGAGGCTTGGAATGGGCGTCAATCTGCACAAGAGTTCCATCAGCAAAGAGACGGTCGTCGCTGCGATTAGGAGACTCGTAGAGGATCAGAGGTGAGGAGGAGTTTTTCCAGTCTCAATTTTAGATTATCTGCGCCTGCTTGTAACTCCCCCGTCTCAATTCATTGTCCACCAATAATTTCACCGGTGATGGGGAAATGTAGCTGATCGTTTTACTCATCACTTCCACAATCGAACGATTTTTTTTCTAATGATTTGTTGATAAACAACGGTCTTGCTTGGTCTTGGTTTTGCTTGCTTGATATGCTTGAGAATTGGATACATTTATGCTCTGAACGTATTATTTTCTTTCAGTTTGAAGCAGAATGCACAAAAGATGAAATCGATGATAGCCACCAAGCCTGTGTCCTCTGAAAATCTTCTTGTTAAGTGGACCGAATTCCTCGTCCAGCACAAGTGAGTTTGATCAGAGTTATAATGCTTGGGAATTCAATTATAATAATAATAATATGTTTATCATGGTACTTACTGAGGCTATTGCAAGATAAGAAATAATAGTTAGTCTAATTTACAAACGGCAAACATGAAATACGATGTCACATAGTGTGACAAAGAGTTTTGTTGAAGTAAACTAAGTAATAAAATAATGAGAGAGATAAAAAGATTATGAAATGGATTGAAAGTTTATGAAATTATAATGTAAGGTTATGATATTAGGACCTATAATCCTTCGTTACCGCATTATGTGCTGTAAGCTATTGTCGTATGTTGTTTTCTTTAAAAAAATGTATTTAGAAAAAACGGTATGATTTCAGGAAACTCGATAACCTGGTCCCGTACGGCGTTCATCTCAACTTCTTCGTGTACCATTCACTTGACGTAATTGTGTTCCTCACTGCAACCGTTTTAAGTGTTCTCTCTGTTCTTTTCCTCATCCTTCGACGTCTCTTCAAATTCTGTTATTTCTTTGGAATCAAGCGACTTGAGGATATTCAGAAAAAGAAGAATTAGATCTGAATGAATAGACCCTTTCACCTCCAGTAACGCTAGCTGTAAATCAAATAATTAATGAGCGATAAAAATTGTTTGCAAATGTAGACGCGAGCATACTCCCTTCATGCCTCGACGAAGACTTTTGAATTGTCGCTTCGAGTCACGATAATCATGACTAACATAATGCTGAGAACGTATCTCCATAACGCATTACTATTACAAATTACTGTTAAACATTGCTTACAAGAAAAAGAAAAATCATTTCACGAGCAAGCAAGAAGTGTAAAATAGGGATTAACAATCGAGCACTTTTCACGTGGACACCTGACGAAACAGTATACCTTCTTTTTAATATAAATATCGTGATTTCCAGAAGAAAAATAAACAATAAAATATTTTCCAGAATTGATCCATTGCCAATGCGGCTTTTGAAGGATACTTACTGTGTGGTTTCTTCGCATAACACGATCATTGAAACAAAATTGAAACCTTCTTTGATACCAGCACTACGTTGTAGTGAAGGCAAAATGGTCTAAAGAAAGCACATTATAGCTTTTCTTCAAAGCGATACGCGAGAAATCATAGATAATCAAATTGGAAATCGCTATATAAATGTCCGAATATAGCAATTGTGGAAGCACCTCGTCAGCATGGTCTTCGTTTGGATACTATTCCTGCTTTTCGGAATGGTATTTGCCGCAACGACTGATGAGCGAACCCATTACTGTACGTTATTTTTCTGCGAGGTCCCTGTGCTCAGATATTTCTGCATTCTAATAAATACGGACTATTTGCAGCTTCTTTACTGAAAATAAAATGCGATGCCTTGCCCTATCGCACTCTATTCTTTAATCACACCTGCTACATGGTCATCAGCACTGATGTTGGTTTTTTAAACATATTATTGATCGAATTTGTCTCAAATCCAAAGGTATTAGGGAATAAAAGTATTTCAGCTCACAGTAAAAGATTCCAGCAAAGTGTGTCTTTCCGTTTTACCAGGAGCGGAACTTGTGGGTAACGCTCCTGATGCGGTTTGGAATGCATTGTTTGTTAATGTAAGTGATTGAAAATACACAGGTTTAAATGTTGCAACACAATTTAGAAGGACGACTTCCACAAGTCAACTTCCTCTTTGGCAAAGAGGAAAGGAATGTGCGAAATCAGTGAGCCATGGTAAACATAAAATTTTTGTAAATGTTTTATCCCAGAGAGCGGCTATAGTTGCCCAACAGGATCCCAGTCATCGATTTCTGGAAGATGTATCATCCGAAGTGGTTCGAAGATGAATTTTAGAGATGTAAGTTACGCAGAAATATTTTTTACGTTTGACCATTTTGGTCCTTTTTTATATTTCAGGCGGAAATCCACTGCAGCAAAAACGGCTTCGAATCGCTTCCCTCTTTTCAAAATGATATCGAAAATAGAGACTTCACAAGTATGGGAGATATAATAATACACATACAATAATAAAGAAATTCAGTAGCTGCTGGATCGAAATCATTCTGGATTCGTCCAACTTTCGCGAATAGTTTCCATGATAGAATAGCATTTTTTCGATTCGGAGCATGTGCAAATGTTCAAGGAACGCGTATGTTTAAAAAGAAATATTGATTAAGAAGAGAATGAAAACGTGAAGTCATATTCTCAGTTCTGGTTCGTGATTCTAAGTGGTGCTCTTCGAAAACCGTGGCAATGGCATCAAAGGATGGTTATTGGAATCTTGCTGAAAAGGCGAATCTGTAATTACGAAATGTTTAGTAAAATATAATTGTATGAATTTAAGGCTCGACGTAATTTGTATTCGAAATGCGAATTGTGAATTCTTTACAAGTCAGTCGCTGTTTTTTTTATATTTCACGTTTGTGTCTAAAACGTTTGGTTCAGACCAACTAGCGAAGATCAATAAAGAAATCGATTGCGTAGCACTTCATAAATATGATAACCAAACAGGACGATGTGAATGTGCGTTTTTTTCATTAAATTTTAGGAGAAAATATAAAATACTTAAATAAATGCCCTTCATATTTTTTTTAACGAATTATACAAATCCCAAATTCTAATATACGTCACAATTATGTTTCATGAGCTCAGGGAACGGCCTCGCAAATGCCTGTACGGTAATTTTTAACAACAATGGGAAAGCCATGACAATCGGAAATCCGCAATACCCGAAGACTGTCGGTCTCGAGGTACTTGTTATTACATCTAACACCGTTTAAGGAGGTGTTCCACGAACTTTTGGTCAACTGAGTTCTCACTGTTTCCCCGGTAAGAGCCCAGGAAACCGCACGTTCAAGCGATAAGTTTGAACGTAGTTATTCGAGTTTGGCTCTATGCCAATCTGACCCTACCGCGGTATTTATAGATGAGGGGGAGGGAAAAGAGGAGAGAGCGACCGCGCCATTGGTACTTATGAGATGCGGAATGAGGGAGCGCTAGATTGTAATACTCCTTCTTTGAAGAACGATCAGACATGCATTCATAGAAGAAACAATAGGAAACGGAAATTGAACTTTTACGCACATTTTATCAATTTAAAATTGCAGTTCGACTTCACGATGGGCAATGGACAATTTGCGAAGGATTTTGAAGATAAAGTTCGTTTCTCTGATACATTTTATCAAACTTTTTCGAAGTACTACGGTAGAGTTATACAATAATAATCTGTCTGATCTCATGAAGGTCCTTGAATACACTCAAAATCAGCTCATCTGATTTCGAAAAATATCCAAAAATTGTTTTGTAAATAGTTGTAGCCTTTTTCTATGAAATTCTAAATAAATTAAGAAGAAGTCTATGGTATCTAATTGCACATTTTGCTACTTGCAGACTGTTCGGGCGGTCGTTCGCCGTGGTTGTATTGCAACGTTCTGGAGTCACAGGAGGAATTCGATATATGAAGTAGACCTTTAGAAGCAATTCCTTTAATCCGAGCCCCGATCAGTATCCAAATTTCAGATGAGAATTATGGAGAATGTGGAATTTGGTGACTGGCAAATAAATGACCGTTCGAGGGGAACAGCAAGTCAGCTTTGGTGTTTTATGAGCGATATTACTATAAAATCAGAAAATGCTTTCACGAAAGCACTTTTATAATATTCATGGGTATTTGTCTTTGCATCATTCTGCCAGTCGCTCGTGATGTATATTAGTTGCACATGTACATTAGTTCTTTCCAACATTATATCACGCGTGTCACGTAAGGACCGGGACAAAATGAAGGTGTGGACGTACAATTTCTGACACCCACATTTGTATACATTTTTGGATAGCCCTCATGGTGCTCGAAAAGATAGCGTTTCGCTTTTTTGCATTATGTCGATTTTGACGACGATAGGCGATGATTACTGTCTGAAACGGGAAATGGATCCCTACTTTGAAGCTGAATATCTCGCTTCAGAGCAAAATTGAGAAGAACTTCACTTAGAGACAAATTGTAGAAAATTTCCAGGAGATTATTATGAACGCAATTAGATTTTCTGAAATTAATTATGAGGCGAGTTAATTGGCGGAAAGCTGCTGTAGGGTCGAATCAGGGTGGAAAATGCTGTAGGGTGGAATATAGGTTGTAGGGTCGAATCATTTTAGAAATCAGTGTTTGAGATGAAAAACGATTCGAAAATTCTATACTTAGCCGTTTTTCTGCTCAAAAAGTGAGAGATCAGTGCTATCAGTCTCTCTCGTGAAGACGAGAGAGTGTGTGAAACGAGGAGGGCAGTTGACCTTTCAGAGAAGAGAGTGGTAGATCATTGCGACTCCTCTCTTCCAGAGGTGTGAAATAGCAAAATGTTGGATTTATTTCGGTTTATTGGATAAAACACTGATTTCTAAAATGATTCGACCCTATGTTTTATACATGAATCGACGCGTAATCTCAAGTTCCAGCTTTTGAGAAAATAAAATTTTCTGGTCTCGAAATGTGGTGCAAACGGCAGCTTTCCGCCAATTAACTCGCCTCATAATTAATTTCAGGAAATCTAATTGCGTTCATTATAATCTCCTGGAAATTCTCTACAATTTGTCTTTAAGTGAAGTTCTTCTCAATTTTGCTCTGAAGCGAGATATTCAGCTTCGAAGAGGGGATCCATTTCCCGTTTCAGACAGTAATCATCTTCTATCGTCGTCAAAATCGACATAATGCAAAAAGGCGAAACGCTATCTTTTCGAGCACCATGAGGGCTATCCAAAAACGTTTCATTCAGCATTTTGACTTTTTGGGTGTACGGAACTTGTCCCGATCCTTACGTGACACGCGTGATATATACATAAATAAATATATAATGGATCAGGACAGGAAAATGGTCTGTCTCGTGTATGGTGCCAATGTGATCCGGCTGTGACAGAGAGGAATCCACCAGTTAGCGCAATCTGTGCTCCGCATCACGAATGGAATAAAGAAAGTGGTAGATGTGAATGTGAGTTGTCTAGTTAATTTTAATTAGCTTTTAATTATCTTGATTTTTTTCTAACCACAAATTGAGTTGTGTCAATTCAACATTCCAGGGATATTGGATGAGAAATATTGCGGCGAGATATCAAATCATGAAGGAAAAACTATGCTTTTGGAGATGCCCAGTCTGCTGTCCAAAATATTATTTGTTGATATAAGCATTTATTTTAGATTGGCCCGTTACGAAACGCTATGACGTAGTTTTTAGAGACGCTGGATTGGTCGATTTCGATCTCAAGGTAAGCATAAATATATGATATTCGTCAATTGTCCAAAGAGCCAATGTTATTCATAGAGAAAAAAACATGAATATTTTCAGGTAACTTCAATTACTGTTCGACAGGGTTGCTTCGCATACATGACTAACGGATATGCATTGGATTCGGTAATATTAGGTCTTTTTTCATTCTTCTTTTAAAAAAATAGCAACTGCCAAAGGAGAGGCCAAATTGCTTTACAGGGGGCTGCCCTTCAGCCTGTGGCATATGGCCTGCATACTGTTGATTCGTACTATAATGGAAAACTAAAGAATGTTAACCAAGGATCATTTCGCGCTACCTGCAAGTGCATGAATAACGACACGGGCAAACGTGAGTACAGTGAAGCATGTGTCTCTATCCGTCCGTCAATTTACCACTATGGAATATCTTGAAAACGAGAAATATATCGTATCACCTTCCATGACTGAATAAAAAGAACTTTTATAAAATAGATCAATCAATCACGTAAAACTGAAATGGAATATTTTAGGCAAATCACATTTCAGAACTTCTATTCATCAATCCAAAAGCTCAGAATTGTATCGAGCATCACAAATTCAGCGTCAAAACGGGAAGATGCGAATGTGCGTTTTCTTTTCGATGTCCTAAATGTTTCGAAATATATAGAATGTTACGTCCAATCTGATCCCATGGACTGATCAGCAGACTCTTTCATATCCGCTTTTTATGCTAATTCGATATTTTCAGGGACGGGTCCTATTAATGGATGTACTGCCATCACCAATACATTGAATGCCTCCATGTTCACATCCATTTCGAATTGGCCAGTCAATAAAGCTGAACTGGTAGGGTGCCAATATTTAGAAGCTCCTTAAATTCTTGTTCAGATGTCTCTCTTCTCGCCTTCTTTCAAGGCACACTGGAACGATAAAGTAAGTGTACTCAATACACCTGAGGATCCAAACATTGAGTGAGAAAAATCTTTTGCGTAATCGCAAATTTAGAACAAAAAAGATTTCCGTAAATGAATAAGTTTCGGCGCATCAGGGCAACTAATGACGAGGTTATCTCACAGTCAGAAATAGTGAGTGAGGAACTAGAGCTCAAAACAATCAAATATTGAAATCTTCCTGTTAAATATTCTGATCCCCTCGATATTTTGTAACAAAAAATAATCAACTTTAATGTTTGACGCAACCAACTTGATTCTGTCGTGTGACGCTTGATATTCCACGCATTCAACGACGTTTAATAATTGGGAGAAGGGGGATAATAATCCACAAGAGGAAGTGAATTTAATGAATATGTGGAATTATTTGGCTGAAGTGTTACGGTACTTTTGAAGGTCTGGAAAATGGTTGTCCGCCGAGGATGCATGGCCAACGCATGGACAAGACGACATGAGCTTACAAGCATTCCAGTGGAGGTGAACACAATTCTTCCCTGCTTAACTACCTTGGAAAGAATACAATTCTGTCCCAAACAACGCAAACATATCGCGGAAATTACTTTTTTTTCAGATGCGAATACTTTCGAATGTTGAGTATGGTGTGTATCAACTTCATCAGAAGCAGTTTGGAACAGCTCCAAGGGGAGGTCAGAAATCATTCCGAACATTACGTGGATTCTATTTTTCTCAAATTTAATAACTAGCAGTTGAATACATATATAAAAAAATGTCGAAATCTAACTTTAACAGACCTTGGAAACGGTTTGTCGGAAGTGGAGTGCATGTGCGACAGTACACAAATCTCGCCTGTTCGCTCATCACCAGGTTAGCAGGGATATTACATACATTCAGGGAAAGGTAAAGAAAGCGTCTGCGGCGAAATAACAAATGAGCTGGGAAAGAAGATGATTCTCGAGATTGCAAGTATGTTCTAATCATTATGTGCCACAAAAATAAATTAACTGGAAAGACTCACAGTTTCCTTTCATTGTATTCGTTCGAACTAGGGAAGTAGCATTTCTTCAGGAAAAACGTTCTGACTTTGAGAGAGTGAATGTTTTCCACACATGGCACTCTATAACAACAGAAATTATACAGTCACAAATTGCAAAAAGCATATTAAAATTGCATTATAACTCTATGAAAATACTTCATGGTACATTCGTGTCTCAGATTGGCCAACAATCAAGCGCTATGACGTCAATTTCTTCGATGCAAATATAACGGAGTTCTATGGTCGAGTGAGTAATAATCAAACTGATTAGGTAAATGTCTCCTTCGCGAAATATTTTAGACAGGAACACGCACACTTCTCAGCAGCATTTAATACAAATTCTAGAATTTCACAGACGAATTCAATTCAATTTATCTCATTTACATTGCAAAAGGATTTCAAAATTGAGTTCAATGTTGTGTTACAGGTGGGCTACATAACAATTCGCCAGCACTGTTTCGCCTCAATATATAGTTCCTATCACTTGCATCATCTCAATAGTGGATTCAATGTAAGTGGAAGAAGGATTCACTTTTTTCTTTTAAAATATCTAGAAAACTATTGCAGACTAATATTTTACCAACTCGGGGATACGGAACCCACGTCGTTCCTTCGGTGTACAACAAAATGGTCACGAAGAAGAACCAGGGCGCAATGAGAATCGTCTGCGAATGTCTCTATTGACAACATGGATATTTCACATGATAAACACATTATTATTTTCTGGTTGAGAATGATGCCAATGAATGACACATTTTTTTTACAATAAGAAAAAAATGCTAAAATGAGTAATTGAAATGTGAAAACGGACATCCGTTTTTTTGCCACATTCGCAGTTCATTTCCTTGTACGCGATCCTCTGACGAAATAAATAGTGAATGACTGAAGGGTACGAAAATAAACAGGACAGAAAATATTTACAAATGAAACAAGATTAAAGATGCCCGGGAAGGTATACGCTTCCAAATTTCTCCCTCGAATCATTTCGATACTGATAAATATCACGCCTCTCACCTAAGGGTCGGACTGGGTTTTGCACAGGATCAAATATTGAAGTTTGAGTTTTCTATGTTTTCGGATAGCCATAGGCCCAACTAAGACCCCTGAGAGTCATTAAAACCTGAATTTCATTCTCGGCTCAGCAGCTGCATGCATTAGATGGAGCTTGCAATCTTTGAGACACTTTTTCGATATTTAAGCGACGTTTCTGTGAAAACTATTGGCTTGGAGCTAACATTATTTTTCATTGTTCTTTCTACCTGTGTAGTTTATTTTTACAATTTGCAACTTAATTTGCATGAAAACAATATTTCATGAGTTGTAGAAAAACCAAAAGGAAAGCAGAAGAAATAAAGTCACAGGAGTCTGTGCAAGGTCAGTAGGATCAAAATGATATATTTATGCTCCCCCAACTCGGGAGCTGGGTATGCTTTTCACATGAAAAACTTCTTTTAGCACTCATTGTCAACATCAGACACCTCGCAGACAATAGGAATCACCGCACCTTTCGACCGCTCAGTGAGGAATGACCCGCTCTCCCAGTCATTTAGCGCCACTCTAGACATGATTCCCATTGTCTGTGAGGTGCTTAATGTTAAGAATGGGTGCTAAAAGAAGTTTTTCATGTGAAAAGCATACCCAGCTCCCGAGTTGGGGGAGCATAAATATATCATTTTGATCCTACTGACCTTGCACAGACTCCTGTGACTTTATTTCTTCTGCTTTCCTTATGGTTTTTCTACAACTCATGAAATATTGTTTTCATGCAAATTAAGTTGCAAATTGTAAAAATAAACTACACAGGTAGAAAGAACAATGAAAAATAATGTTAGCTCCAAGCCAATAGTTTTCACAGAAACGTCGCTTAAATATCGAAAAAGTGTCTCAAAGATTGCAAGCTCCATCTAATGCATGCAGCTACTGAGCCGAGAATGAAATTCAGGTTTTAATGACTCTCAGGGGTCTTAGTTGGACCCATGGCTATATGAAAGCAACATAAACACCGGCACTAAAACCTTGATCGATGCGGTAAAACTGCCACTTTGAGCCGACCCTTAGGTGAGAGGCGTGATATTTCGATGATGGATTTGTTTCATTGATTTTTACCCAACATGTTCACGGAGGAATATAATTTGACTACTGATTCTTAAATATTTTCGATTTTTTCGGAATGAGCTAACTACTAAAGAATTAATTAAAAATAATTAATTACAGGAATGAAGTTTACGAGACTTGATCGCCGCGATTCCGCCAGGACTGATAACAATGTGGTTCAGTCATTTGTTAGGTTTTTTTTAAAATTCGCCTTAACAAAGATATACGTGTGTTGGGAATCTAGAGAAAAATATAATTATTGAAGTGGATATTGTTGTGTATGAATCACAAATATTACCCCGATCAACCTTTTTTGTTCATGGCCATTTCTCCACTTATGAGGAAATGTAAATGTCTGTCGGTTTGTGAGTGTGTGTGTGTTTGTTTTCTTGTCCTTCCGCATAACGAACTTTTTTCTTCATACTTTCCTTATAAATCGCTTCAAAATCGCTCTTTCTTCCCAGATCCTTTTGCATATGATAACTGACAAGAAAACATTTCAAATTTTACAAAAGAGATACCACAAAATCCAAGTGGGTTAATCGCATGACAACTAATCCGAGCGTGCAGGCTCGACCCCCGCCGCGGGCAAATATTTTGCCGCATTTTTTAGCAAGTACCAGAAACCTTCTTAACACGTTTTTGAGTACCGTGAAAAACGTATTACCTTTTCGCCGAGTTAACTTCAAAAATAGAAATTATCGAACTTTCTCCGACGTTATCGGGTCTACTCGGAAACGAGAGAGCGTGGGGAATAGGGTTGGTTAAAACGGTGCGAGCCGAAGGTGAACCTCGGCTCGTGGACGGCTCGTGGTCGAGAGAGAGCGCGCGGTCCGAGCCGCGAGCCCGAGGATCACCGCCGGCTCGCAGAAAGCTCGCGGCTCGCGACGGACCGCGAGCTTTTTTGGGAGGGAGGCGAGAGTGAACACCGTCTCGGCTAAGGAATTGGCCGATCTCACTGATTTCCAGAGTGATTACCGCTCGTCCTGCATAGCCTATGTGGTGCAGTGGTTACCGTTTTGCCATTCCACCCGAATGTCGGTGGTTCGACCCCCGCGTCGACGCACTCATTTTTGCTCTCTTCCATTTCGATTGTTCCCTATCATTAAAGAGTTTTATATCCTTTTTTTTACGATTTCGGTACATTCTACTCACTCCTCTACCACTTGGAAGCACTACTTTGTGAATGCGAATGCTTCTTTCATAAAGTGCGAATCGAGCGAAGGCGATTCTGCATTATCTACATCATTACGTGGAAATGTACCATGAAAAGGGATATTCCAGTAGTAATAGGCAGCAATCCAATTGGAGGAGAGCAAAAATGAGTGCGTCGACACGGGGTTGAACCAACGACATTTGGGTGGAGTGGCAAAACGGTAACCACTGCACCACATAGGCCATGTAGGCCGGAGCGGTAATCTCTCTGGCAATCAATGAGATCGGCCAATTCCTTAGCCGAGACGGTGTTCGCTCTCGCCTCACTCCCAAAAAAAGCTCGCCGTCCGTCGCGAGCCGGCGGTGATCCTCGGGCTCGTGACTCGGACCGCGCGCTCTCTCTCGACCACGTTGAACCGGCTCGGGCTAGAGCTTTTCGCGAGCTTTTCACGTTAAAAAGGGGACGGTTAATTTTGTACCGGGCTTCACCGATTTTACCAACCCTAGTGGGGAAGTGAGAGAGCGCGGAGATATCGGGTGGGAAAGGGAAGAGAAATTACTTATTTTCAATACACTATATTTCACGCCGGTCCGATATGTCAGAATAATGAAAGAATAATGTCAGAATTACTCCTAAGAAATTCGAGTTTTCAACAATTATTGTACTTACTGAAAATATCGGAACGTTTACTGCAACGTGATCAAAATGATCACAATTTGCATCTTTGCGAGTACACATTATCATGATTTGTATTTATGCTAATTCGATTAATCCGCATCGATTTGCCGGGATCTACCGGGACATGCCCGGTGAAATGTGTAAAACAAAGCGACAAATTCGATTTCAAAAGAAGGAGAGAACCGGCAATCACTGGCATTTCCCGGATGTAGTGATGACAATTCGCTATCTTAGTCGGTTTTCGCATCGAATTTTCTCCTTTATTTTGTTTTACACATTTCACCGGGCATGTCCGGGAAGTTTCCAGAAAATCGAGGCGGTCAAAAAATATGAACCTACTCACGAGTCGATAATAATTTCCTTCGCATAGTTACAAAAATCGAATATTTTGATCACGTTGCCGCAAACGTTCCGATATTTTCAGTACGTACGATATTTTTAATAATTAAGAAAAGTGAACTAGACAGGCGTAAACGTCACCAAATTCTGCACAAGATATCACTAGGGCAAAAATTGGTAGTATTTGGGATTGAAAATTCGACAGGACATGATTCCGACGCGACGCCGTCTGGTGCTAACAGTAACTCCACTATACGAATGAACATGTCTATCGTCATCAGCACCCTGGATAACCTCAATTCACCGAGTTATAGAAAATTTACATTTTTTTGACTGAACCGGCCCTTGCTCGATTCTCATCCAAAAAAACAATTATCAACTAGACCATTGAAACAACATTGAACGAATCATTGAGACAACCTCTACGTTGAAATGGTCCATAGAAAAAGCATTATAGTTTGTCTATACGCGAGAATTCATAGAGAAATCCATCGAAAATCGCTATATAAATGCCGGGAGATAGACAGGGATTGATGAAGATCTTAGTCATGGTCTTTGTGTGGATTCTTTTCCTGCTTTTCGGAGCTGCCTCGGGATTTACAGCAACGACAAATGAACGAACTCATCTCTGTAAGTTGACTCTATGGCGCTGAGAAACCGAAATTGTCGTACTTTTTTTCCTGACTGCCACATATACCCCTTCAGTACTACCTAATAGAAACGAGATTTGCAGCTTCTCTACTTAAGATAAAATGCGATGCCTTGCCGCACACTGTTCTACAATCACGCCTGCTTCGTTGTCATCAATACAAATGTAGGTGTTTAAACTTATTTAACACGTTACTAATTTAAAATTTTTAACTCACTCTTATTTCAGCTAACAGCAAACGATATCGGGAAAATGTGCTCCACCGTTTTACCAGGAGCGGCACTTGCAAGAAATGTCCCTGACACTGTTTGGAGCGCATTGTTTGTTGATGTGAGTGATTAACAACTTATAGTTTTTAATTTGTAAACAAAAATAGAAAGACGGCTTCCACAAGTCAACTACTTCAACGGAGAAGAAGAAAGGCTTGTGTGAAAAAAGTGAGCGGTAAAATAGTATTTTCATCGTTACATTTCATTTCAGACAGTGGACATACTTGCCCAACAGGATCTCAGTCATCAATTTCTGGAAAATGCATCATCCGCGGAGAATCTAAGATGAAATACAGCGATGTTAGTTATAAAACATGCGAGTGGGATGACCAAGTGGTGTTAGGCACTCATTTCATACGAAAGATCACGAGTTCGACCCCCTCCTAGGTTCAATAAGCCTTTGTCCTCTAAGTGGCGGTAAAATGGCAGTAACTTTGATTACGAAAGGATACGTGCCCCGGAGGCTGGTAGGGCAGGGGTAATCCTAGAAAGCAACCGGACTGAAGGGTTCAGAGTAGTCGCTGTTTTTGATTCAACCATTAACTATACTTTTTTTAAAACTTTTAATAAAAAATCATATTTCAAATAGATTTTTAGATTTAGATCGATTGGTTTTTCAGGCGAAGATTCACTGCGGCAAAAAAGGCTTCGAATCGCTTCCTTCATTTGAAAATGATATAGAACATAGGGATGTTACAAGTAAGGGACTTTGTCCTTCTGCTTTAGAACAAATATTCAATAAAAAAGGAGCCGCTGGTACGAAAACGTTTTGGCTTCGACCTGCTTTCGCGGCGAAAAGTTTCTCTGGAAGAACATCATTTTCTCGATTCGGTGCCTGTTCGAATATCCAAGGAACATGTATGTGTTTTTTCATTTAAAAACTATTAATAAACCTGCCATGTTTAAGTCTTGGCCCGCGATTCAAGTAATCCGTCGCAATTTCATCAAAGGATGGTTATTGGAGTCTGACTAATGAGGATAAACTGTAATTGGACAGTCACTAAAATGATTATAAATGTGTGAACTTTAGGCTCGACGTAATTTGCACTCGAAATGCGAAAACTGAATTCCTCTCAGGTCTGTATTTTTTTTAGAAATATAGCTAGGAACATACCTCAGATAAACCTGCGGTAATCAAGAAAAAAATCAATTGCATTGCAAATCATGAATATGACTATCAAACAGGGCGATGCGAATGTGAGTTGATTTCATATGCATATATTTAATTATTTATCCTAATAATAATGCTTGCCTTATTCCAATTGTCTAGTGCGCGTTTGGTAGGGCGATAGAGGGATACTGGCATCAAGGCAAAGGGCCTAGGATTCGGGCAGAGATTTTCTGAATTTTCAAAATTCATGCAACTGTTCCAAGTTAATAGAACATGTTTTGCTTTTTTTGCATTGATCGTTAACGAGAGACATTGCGAGAGGTAGAGTAGGTAGTATCGCATTGTATTGTGTAAACTGTGCTTTAAGTTATCCTACACCCTTTCATTCCCGTTTCTGTCAGTCGACGTGAGCGGTCCCTCTCCATTTTCCTCTGATGGAGAAGGGACTTCCCTAGTTCCCCGGACCCCCTCGTCTTTCTACCAACGACTCGACAAGATCGGAATCCCCGTCCTAGCCGGCCTCGTCACCGTGGATGTGTATGACCGTTTGATGTTGGCTACTCAGATACCAGTTTTGCTAATTCTCAGTTTGATTGATGATTCCAGCTTGGTGGACTCAAGTGGAAGAAAGATGCGCCATCCGTTCGTAAGGACTGCCTTCAGCCTCACGTAACCTCCACTTTCCTCCTACGTCCATGGTCCTAAGAGAGATCTCGTCTATTCCTCCAGCAACTTCAAAGAAGATAGTCTGTGAATGGGAAGAAGACCGATCTTCTACCCCGACCCCAGCCGAAATGATCCGTGAATACTGAGAAGGATGATCCTGATCCCTTGAAACCACATCCTCATCTGACGTTACCGTCTGACGTGATAAAACTTGTAGTGTAAAATTGTACACCCTTTCTAGAAATATTATTCCAAAATAATAAAATAAAACGAATCAAAAATAATGTGTTCATGAGCTCAGGGACTGGTCCAGCCGATGCATGTATGGAAATTTACAATAACGTGAACAAGTCTGCATTTATCAAAATCCCACAATATCCAAACAAAGTATCGTTTGTGGTAAGTTCTTTCTTGTTCCAGTGAAAAACATCATTCTCTTCAACTGTAATGAGAAAATCATTGGAATTGAAAAAAAGTTAACTTTTTTTGGAAGTTGTTGTTTTCTTTATAAGTTCTCATTTGTTCTGCAACTCATATTTCAGTATAATTTTATGATGGACAATTGGAAATATGCGCGCGACTTCGATGATAAAGTTTTTTTTTTTTCAAAATAAATGCATTTTTAAAACTAATGACTCTTGTTCGTTTCCTGTTTAAAATACACTCATATGATATTGCAGACTGCTCGAGCTGTCATACGTCGCGGTTGTATGGCAACATTCTGGGGTGACAGATTTACTCCAACAAATCCCCACAAGTCAGTTTTGAAAATGTTTATTTAGTTTGTTTGACGCTATTTCGAATGGCGTTGTCAGTTTCTTCTGAATGATCACTTTTTTTCTGAATAAAAAATCCCTAGTAATAAACTGTGTCAAGTTAAAGAAGGCGGGAATGTGGGGACTACTTTTAGTCATGGTGGCGGACAACCGAGGCGAGTTCACTAGAGAATGTTGAAGTTGGAGACTGGCGTCTAAAATGGTGGACGGGATCAGGAGAGCACGCTGGTGCGTTTTTACGGACAATATTTCTAACAAAAAAAAATTAAAACTGACGAATCATTTTTGGCACTTATATCTATCTTTAGATATTATTCCAGACATGATTAATGGAATTTCTCAAATTTCCTGCCATTGTGATCCGACTCAAACAGAGAAGAATCCGCCAGTTAACGCAATCTGCGCTCCTCATCACAAATGGAATGAGAAATCGAATAGATGCGAATGTTTGTTATTTTTTTTATCTTAAAATACTTAATCGAGCCCCGAGAACCCGGCAAACATTGACAACTTGGTCTCTATTAGTTAAATATGACATGTTAATCACCGGAAAAATAATGGAAAAAACTCTCGCGAGTTTTTTTTCGAGTTATGCACATTGAATATTCGTGGTGTGCAAATTGATGTTTCCTACGTCGATGAGACCTTTTCATATTTGCTGGAATTCAACGGTGCCTTTAATGTCCCTTTAAATTCAAGTTGTTTCGATCCTCTGGTGAGAGGGGTGTTAGAGCCCCCTCTCTAGTTTAGACATAACTATTTGCAAATCAACGATTTCAGGGACACTGCATGATAAATATTGTGGCCAGATAACGAATCATGAAATGAAAACTATGTTATTGGAGATGCCGAGTTTGTTTTCGAACTCAATAGATTCTCAAAATGCGTTTCATTCAGATTGGCCTCTGAACAAACGGTATGACCAAAATTTTAGAGAAGCAAGAATATTCAATTTCGATCTAAAGGTATGTCGAATTTTGATTTTTTAAAAATTAATTTGTTTAAATCAACGTGAGAATGAATCCGTACAGCATTTCCGCAAAAGAAATGCCAAAAATTTACACATGCTGATGGATCATCATGTATATATTTGCCATCTAATGTTCCAAACCTTCATGATGATTTGAATTTTGGGCTAATTTTCGCTTATAATAATAATATTTATGCGAGTCACGAGGAAACGCGGTACAATAACATAAATTAAAAGAAAGGCACGAATCATTATTGGGCAACAACAACAAAAGTAAGAGGGTCACTCAGGAAAACTGCTCAATTTTCCGGATTTTGAGTATAGCCTTGCCGCTCTGAAAAAGAAACTATTATGCCTGTAGTTAGAGGTTGAAGAGGCGTTTGTGAAATTGATTCCATTCCTAGTAAAGTAATAGCAAAAGTGATGCGGTTTCTTTTTAGATATTTTGTATTTGCCTATGAGAAGATTTCTGGCCGACTTCAAATCAATTTCATCCCTGCGCTTCTCTAAGGAGAGAAGCCCTAGCTTCTTGTTCCTAGTGGTTGAGCTAGGCATTGTTTGCCAGCTTGAATTATAGCATCGTATGAACAGCCTTCTGGTGAAATAATTCTGAACCTTTTCAAGAACTTCCTTATCGAGTTTTAAGTAAGGATTAAAAACCATGGATGCGCTTTCTAGAATGGGTCGAATGTAAATAGAGTAAGCTTTGATGAGAATTTCTACGTTATTTGTACGAAGAGCTCTAAGAATTATATGGCACGCGGTTGTGCCTTTCAGAGCTATTGCCTTACAATGTTTGGAGAATGTTAGAGACTTTTCAATTATGAAGCCAAGATCTTTGACAAGCTCTTTTTGCTCTAGTGTTGTGGATCCTATTTCTTCTTCAGGTTGGCCCTGCCTAGGTGTAACGAGTTACATTTATGTGCAGCTAATGGTAGCTGCCACTCTTCAGACCAACTAGCAATGGTATCAATAGCGCTCTGTAATGGGAAAGTAGTGTCGGATCTTTTGAAAGGGCGATAGATTTTGATGTCATCTGCGTACATTCGTGCGATGACTCCATCATTCTGGACAAGGGAAGGGATTTCAGATGTGTAAATCAAAAATAAAAGTGGTCCTAATACTGATCCTTGTGGGACGCCGCTTGTAACAGGAAGCGAAAATGAAAGTTGTTCTCGTACTCTTACTTGGAAGGTCCTATTAGACAGGTAATTTCCTATCCACCCAATTGTCTTTGTAGATAGGCCAATGGTTCCTAGTTTGTGATTCAGCTTGGGGTGCGATACTCTATCAAATGTTTTCGCAAAGTCGAAATAAATTACATCTATAGGTTGGCCTTCGCTAATGGAAGATGTCCAATGTTCAAGGGCGTCTAGCATTTGGAGCTCACGCGAACGTTTCTTGCGGAATCCATATTGCTCGTCTGGGAAAATGTCTAGATTTTCGCAATGTGTAATTATGGGTTTACATAGTAGTCTTTCGAAAACTCGGCAAAATAATGATGTAATGGATATGGGTCTGTCTGTAGTTGAGTGGGTCCGAAAAGGGAGGGGATTTCTTTACCGGTGTTACGATAGAGTGTCGCCAGAGAGATGGGACTGTAGAAGTTTCGTAGGACTGACGAAATATAATTTCAAGAGGTTCAGAGATAGGTACTGCTTTTTCCTTGATGTAGGCTAAATTGATGTTTTCGGGGGTTCTACAACCTGATTTCTTCCACCGTTCGATGAGTGCACAGATTTCATGTCTCATGAATGATGGTTCTAGGAAATTCCCAGTATTCGGGAGGGGATTTGAGACAGGGACTTGGCCATTATCATTTGTAAAAACACTCGCAAATGTTTCCGCAAGTAAATTAGCTTTACCATGGTCATCCATAACTAGGGTTCCGTCGCTCTTTTTCAGGCCTTCTACTCCCTTAGATTTGCTTGTGAACTTCTTCATGAAACGAAAGAATTTATTGCTATCTTCACTATCAATGACTCTTCTTTCTATCGTTTTGTGATAGCGGATAAGTTCTTTTCTGAATTGCCTATTTAATCGCTCAAATTCGCTAGTAAATGCGGGGTCATTTCCAGAAATCGATTGCTGCCATGCTACGAAGCGCTTGCTAATAAGCCCATCAATATGGGGAGGTACTTTACCATGAGTGACGCTCACTCTTATCCATGGGACGTGAAGATCAATTCACGTCCCATGGATAAGAGTGAGCGTCTTAGTAGCGATTGGTTATTTTTTTGGCCGTATTTACGGTATTCCAGCTCGGGTGCATATTATTCCGTTTTCAATAATTTATTTAAAAATAATGCATTTTCAAATTTTTAATCTGAAATACATTAATAGTTAATCACCTCGAGAATACATTCCACAATATTTCAAGTTGAATTTCTCACTCACCTTACTGTGCAATGCAAAGTATGGATTTTGGTCGCCCAGCGCCGCCCCGGTCTTCCACTTTTCACATGGGGATCTGACTGGAATGTATCTCTAATGTGACTCAATGTACCTATGAACAATAAACAGCTTATAAGGCGTAACTTCGTAGCGGTCGTGATGGAACATTCTATTCCAAACTTTGGTTTGAAGCAAAATGGGGTCACTACGATTTTTCATTTTTAAATTGAATTTTTTTTCATGATAAAATTGTAGAAACAGCACACATTGAAGATTTTCAGGTGACTTCCATCACTGTTCGGCAGGGCTGTTTTGCTCGCATCACTAATACTTATACGAAGACTTCTGTAAGACTTGTTCAGTTCATCTAAAAATTATTGTCATTCAAATTCGGTTTTATATTGTATTGTAGTCAGTTCCTCTATCTCCTGTTGGATATGGTATACACTCTGTGGATTCGTATTACAATGGAAAGCTGACCAATGTCAATCATGGTTCACGGCGTGTGGTCTGCGAATGCATGAATAATGATACTGGAAAAGGTATAAGTTGAAGAAGGAATATTATAATATTTTCAAAGTCAGAAACGGTTCTATTGTGATGTATCATTCGAATCACCAGATGGTAGCACTTGGTTTTGCACTGGCAACGTTTTAAGAAGTGCATTTTTGCATTTTCTGATGCTCCTGGTATTCAATAAGATGCCTACGAACTAGTATGTTATGCGAGTATTTCTTCAACGAGATGCTTCTACTGTTAGGTGCAGCACTCGTACTTTGTTTCGAAGTTTTAATGATGTTTCAAGCAATGCTATTCATTTTCTGATAACCAATATGCGTAATTGTTTATCAGAAAGAATAGAAATTCCAAATTTCTCCCAGGGGTAAGTTGTAAATAATTTTGATTTTAACCCTTTCAAGAGAACTAAACCATTGCTGATCCTTTACATCATATAGCCACTTCATATATGACTAATGAATATATGACTAATGAATGAATATATGAATATATTACGAATTTGTCTAAAACTAATCTTATTATTTCAGAACTATTAGTTGCAACCCCGAAACTTCCGAATTGCATCGATTATCATAAGTTCAGCGTCAAAACGGGAAAGTGTGAATGTACGTTTTTATGCTATTGTTTTAATGGCAAAGGATGTTCCCTACAATTCGACTGTTCTTAGGAGTACAATTTTAAGAACACTAAAGAAGGCGTAACACGAATGATTGAAGCCTTTTACTTCCCCGATTTTCGAGGTGTCATTTCTGTTATCAGTAGTTGGTGAAACACAAATGCAGCGCGCGTTTCCCTCGCGCACCCTCCTCGTTTCCCCTTATCTCTCTTCCTTTCTCTGACTCCTTTTCCCAAAATGCCAACTCCTACCGCGAAAATATTGCAGGTTCAATGTGAGATACTGTAAGAATTCTGGTCGTTTTGGACTGTTTATTAACCATAACTTTCTTCAAACTAAAAATTGAAACGTGCTTCAAACTAAAAATTGAAACTACAGTGAGAACTCAGTTGACCAAATATTCGTGGGACACCTTCTTTAAATTCCGTTCCTTAATCCTAATCTTTGAGGGATGGGGCCATTTAATGGCTGCGCGACCATTACGAACACTATGAATGCTTCAATATATATCACAATCGCGAACTGGCCGACCAAGATAGTCGAATTTGTATGTTTGAAACTATCGGGAGTCGTTCTTAATTTGGCATTGCAGACGGATTTTTTTCAACAGTTCTTTAAAGGCTCAATGGGACAGTAAAGTAAGTATGCTTAGAAGCTCATTCTCAGGTTAGAAGTTAATATGACGTTCTTTTTCGAAGAATTCATATGCTGACAACAAATCTATAATTTATCAGATGATTTCGATGCTCTCCATCATATTTAATTTAAAATAAATAAGTTATTTGGAAGCAAAAACAATCAACTGCCCCGTTGTCCATGTCATGCTAGTAAAAGAATATAGCTCGTTGGTAGAGAAACGAGTCAAACTTGAGAGAGACATATCAAAAGCGTCAACTGTATGTATGAACAGCAATTGAGACATGACTTTTAAGATCTGGAAAATGGTCGTCCGTAGAGGCTGCATGGTAAACTTGTGGTCCGACTACTTAGCAAGAAAATCGTTCTGGCTGGAAGAAGTGAGTAAATCCATGTGTAATCTGTGAAGCAAGCAAACAATAATGAGGAAATTATTATGTGTTTGCAAGGGCTCAATTATTTTGTGTTCAGGTTCGGCCACTTTCAAACGTAGAGTATGGTGTGTATCAAGTTCCCCAGCAGCAGTTGGGAACTACTCCTAGGGGAGGTAATGTATGCCTACTTTTGTAAAATAAATGGCTGAACGTGCTTGCCGTCCCTGAATATCCTATTCCATGGCAAGGAATAGGCATCCTCAATTCAAATTTTAGGCGATCGCATTATGTATGTAATGCAAACAAAATGTATGATTAAAGTTACACAAAAGTCCACTGACGTTTCACGAGTGAAAATATGAGAGACATTGGCGCGGCGGCGCTTGTTCATTAAAGAAATTCACCATGGACATACACCCCGATTTTGCTCATTCGAAGCCTACGGGGGTAACTTTGCACGCGCAATCGAATGAACATACTTAGAAGTGCACTGGGCTATGATGAAATATCGAAATTTAAATTTTTAGTTTTCAAAAAATTATAACTTTTTTGAAGTGCGAATTATGAACTCAGTTACAACATGAAAAATGTTCCTTATTGCACGAGCTTTCAAAAAATATAGCTATGTATGGGGTTTGGATGCGTTCTTTTAAAATTGAAAATTTCACTTTTGGGAATGTGTGAAACATATCTCAGCCGGGTTTGATCTATGAAACTTCTTATGGCCATTTTCGGTCTCAACGGCCAATGTATACCCTAGGAGCATATTTTCAGCATAGGTTAGTTTTTGCTTGTACGGCCACTGTGGAGAGAAACTCAATCGACTCAGATATTCTCTCATAAAAGTAAAAAAGAAGTTCAGCCACACATAGGACGACTCGTGGTGAAGAGATTGCTTGGAAAATCATTTAATTAAGCAGCCCCTTTTGACGCGCGCGTACTAATAATTGAATAGAACGTTCAGAAAAATTGATTCAATATTGTGAGAAAAGTCGATGTAAGGGAGGACATAAACAAGTTTAAAGAAGGCGTAACACCCCCTTAAAACCTTATGTTTTCCCCGATGTTCTAGGTTTCATTTCTGTTATCAGTAGTTGGTGAAACACAAATGCAGCGCGCTTTTCTCTCGCGCACCCTCCTCGCTTCCCCTTATCTCTCTGCCTTTCTCTGAACAGTTTATTACACATAATTTTCTTCAAACTAAAAATTGGAACGTGCGATTTTCGAGGCTCTCATCGGGTTTTCGATCTCCATTGCCCCACAGTGAGAACTCAGTTTACCAAATATTCGTGGGACACCTTCTTTAATCCAGAATGGAAGAACGGAAAATAGAAAAGGAAATATATATGTCTAGATGACCAGGGTGAAGCTAATATAATTTATTAGACTTCTCCAAAGGTCTAGCTCTAACTACAAAACTCCAACTAACGTCTAGCTACTAGAGTGCGTTATTCGGGTCGGGAAATCGGGAAATGACTGGTACCTTTTCTCATTTTGCGCAAAATGAGCCTACCCGATACATTCGCCAAATTACCCGATACCTTTTCATCTCCGGCACCGTAAATCTACCATGATATAAAAAGTATAAAAAGTTAAATGTGAACACTTTTATTGTATAGGGAACATGCTAGACGCGTCTTAGCTTTCGATAGAAACGTTTCGCATCCATCAGTTCCAATCAAAGCGACATCATTGGGAAAAGCTATCTCATCTCATCTCACTATTGGATTGACAGAGTAGAGAAAACAAGTCTTTTGATCTACCTGACCTCGTTCTGCCTTCATTCTCACATTCGAATACTCGACAGGTTGTCAGGCCCTCCTTTAGGCTCAACAGAGTATTAGTCAGATTGTATCGTAAGATACGAGTACTCAATTCGCGACTCAATTTTAATAACTCAAACTCAATCTAAGCAAATAAGAGAATAAATAAGAAGCAGATGTTTCGAAGTTTTCGGGAGGACGTGTGGCTCTGTAAAGAAATAAATCATCACATATTATACATCTTTCCCTAGGCGGCTATTTCAGCATATTATTGAAAAATGATAAATTATACGCAAAGAAATCGTGCGCGCTGCTGTTAGACCTTTTCGCTTTTCCCTCGTGGTGTCTTCTATCATGGGCAGCGTATTTGGTCACATTCGTAACGTGGCGAGGGATGTTTTCTGAAGATACTGAAGGGTAAAGGTTGAACTGAGAAATGTAGGAGAGGGGATAATAAAGAGTAAACGTCATATTCCGGGTGTACATGAGAGATGGGACTCTATGAGCGGTTCATGGAAGATATTGTTATGCCAGTATAAACCATAGAACACTGAAACCGAAGTGGAAAATATATATTACAAACCTACTTGGCCTGTTTAGATGAGGAGAGACCGTCCCGAGAGACGACGAGTGGGCGAAATGACAAGTGAATTAGTATGAATTTAGCATGCACAAGTATTCACGATCAAAACTGATATTCAAATAAGCTATATCATCGTTCTTTTCGCAGGCCGAAGCTAAAAAGGTATCGGGAAATCGAGGAAAGGTATCGGGAAATGCTCCCAATCATTCCGATCATTCGGGTCAAAAAAGTATCGGGAAGTCTCACTTTGCGCACTCTACTAGCTACAAAGGTCCAACAATGGTAAGGTGGACAAACATATTTTTTTTTAAACTCTTTTTGAGACATGATATTTAGCACCTTTATAAATTCCCACGTGATGCGCTGGCATACTCTTTCACTTCCGCTGTGGGAAAATCGTTCATTTCAATATTCTTGTCAGACGATTTTTCAGTGTGGTGGACAAAACGAGAAAGCCGTAGACGGTGCTCTCCTGTATTATTATCCAATCACTTATTCGAAGTAAATAAATGTTTCACTTTACAGAATTGTGGCCTGGGACATCTCAAGTAGAATGCATGTGCGACAATTCACAAATATCGCCCGTTCCCGCATCTCCTAAGATCGCCTGCGAACCCGGACATGTCTACGACAAAAAAACGGGCCATTGCGAGTGTTAGTTCATTGTAACTTTTGTGCTCCTTACCGCATATGACTTTTCTTTTGTAGATAAGATACCACATTCATTCAGGGACTGGAAAAGCAAATATCTGCGGCGAAATCACGAATGAGCAGAGGAAGAAGATGTACCTTGAAATTCAAAGTACATTTATCATGAGAAAATAAATAACAAAACTAATTTTATCAGATTGGCCAACCATCAAACGCTACGACGCCAACCTCGTCTTATTAAACATAACCGAGTTCGCATATAGGGTGAGTTTACAATCTAAGTATACGAAATTCATTTAGTTTTGTTTCTGATTAAGCGGTCAATTTGTCACACGGAAGTATACACACATACACACAAATACAGGTCGGCTATATAACCATCCGTCAGCATTGCTTTGCGGAAATGTTTCATTACCATTATATGCGCCGTTATTTGCCGGTAAGAGGGACTACTTTGAAAACCAAACAAAACTGCATTGCAGAACAATATATTTAGCCGTCGTGGATATGGTAGCTACGTTGTTCCTTCGATGTACAACAGAATGTTCAAAAAGAAAAACGAGGGTGCATGGAGAATCGTCTGCGAGTGTCTTTATTGACAACATGGATATTTCACTTCATTACACGCATATATTAATTCCGTTTTATGATACTGATTAATAATAGTGAACATACACCTGTTCATGCTTCGTTCGCAAACTTTATCATCACAATTAGAAAAATGATTTGTAAAGCAAGCATCAGCTGTCACTAATCACAGTCACTACTGAGATCTTCAGCAAATAAATTCGAAAATAATAAAAAAATTGAATTATTAAAATAATTATGAATTATCTTCGAATTGTCGGTTCGTCGTTGCCGTTGAAGAATGCCGCATGTTTGTAAAATCTTTGAGCGGCTCGATTCTCCGACAGAATCATCGCAAATTCGTGGGCTGCAATTTCGTAATTGAATAGTCGATCGAAGAAAAAAATGCAGACACTATCGTTCTAAGCTTGAAGTTTGATGTATGTTTCACACAACACTCTTCAGCTTATCAGCTGGAGAAATGAGCAATAGTTCATCGTGTTCGTGTATTGCTATTAGGGATGAGAAAATCAAAATCATAAGAAAAGAAAGATACGCGGTACGCAGGCCTGGTCCCTCTCGAATGCTCGTCGTCTCGTGTATCCATATGGACAGCGACCGGATCGGAGACGAGGAGCTACCGAACGACGAGAATCCAATACTCTGCAATCACAGTTAATCATGTGGTTTGGTGTCATACATTTTCAGAATCGCTTCTCATTCTATATATGATACGTGTTGAATGTTAGCATACAAACTCTATCACTCATTGTCTCTCACTTTGTTAAGAGAAAATACATATGATTTGACTATTTTGAAAATTTATAATTTACCTATGAGGCAGGACGCAGACATAGTCGTAATCATCGATCGACCGCCAGACGCGACCATCGACGCATTGGTTCTGACCGAAGGAGCGACTGCAAATTTGAACTCATTTCTCGATTTTACTTTCACAGGTCTTTTTTTTTCAAACAGAGTCAACTCATACTTGTCGCAGTAAAAAAAGAGTGGTCATTTGAAGTAGCTTTTAAAATCGCGCCTATAAGCTCTTACGATTGAATTAAGGATTTTAATATCAGATAAGTGAGAAAATCGAGAGAATTGGGTAGCCGAGATACCGAGTAAAGAACTGCTGCATTTCCAGCCATCGATCGACGTCCGAAGGGGAGAAATTCCTCTTTGAATTGGAGCAGACGCGGACGACGTTCATGTGCAGATTGTAAGTGGGCGGACTGGAACGGATAAATAAATTCATCAAAAAATATTCTAGTTCTAATTTGGCAATCCCTCTTCAATTTGCACATACACAATTCACCTTTCCTGCGCTCAATCGTTCTTCGAATTATTTAGAAAAAAACGAACAAAAAATATAGATTACATTCGCGTTACGCAATTTTGCAACTGAAACGACTTTTATTTGAATTTGTTCAACTAACCTCCTCGTCGGTACCATCTTCAGCTCCGTTCCAGGATGGCTTGCGATGCTCCTCTTCCTCAGTTTTCCTCCTCGTCTTCCATTTATCTTCTCTTCGGAAGTCATTACCACGGGCACGGCTTGCTCGTCGTGTGCGCAAAGTGTCTACAAATTTATTTTAAAAATAATTTATATAAGCATTTATATAAAATCTCCTTGAATTTCCACTATTTAAATGGCAATTGGGTCTCTGTCAGTTACACTCGAAAAATGAGTAATTGTACAAGAACGGTAAATATGCAATTGGTAGAAAATTAGTGAAGTCATTTCTGAAAAATCTCACGGGATCAAAAGTGGATTGAACAAGAAGAAGAACGTCAACGGGAGAAGTGAAGTTGTCGATTTTGACTCGAATAATTGTTGACTTGTCCACGATTCGAACCTGACAATGATATGTACATTTCAGCAAAAAGAGTATCGATTATGCTGCGCTAATTTCTTCGGGAAATTTCCCCATCAAATGGTGGGAAACTCGTGTAACTCAGCTCAGACTGAACGAAATCTCTCGAATCAAAATGGAAAATGTTCCACACGTGTTTTTCCATCCCTGTATCAAATTCGGAATCTGTAGCTTGACTAGGAAAAAAGTTATGCAAAGGTGGACAAAACGGCTTTCCACTGTCCACCCATGAAATTTGCGCAGCATAACTTGCCCCAGACAACATTGGCTCATTCGATGTGTTTCAGAAAAGTTATATTAGTGTATTAGCACATTCCCAACCACTATTGTTTCGGAATATTACATTAGCATAATGCAAAATAAAGTGTATGGAATGAGGAGTGGTGTTGAAGTAGATCGCGACTTACCCACTCTGATCCCTCCTTCAATTCATCTTCTCCTCGATGTGCGACCAAGTACGAGTAGAAGGCATCGCCACTTCGAGACACTTTATGAATGAGAATCGCCGGCTGAAATGTCAATCTATCAATCAAAAGAACAGTTGTAGTTACAGGAACTGGGTAAACTTCCTGATGATGATTGCTTATAATGTTCCCACGAAGGAAAACAAAACAATGCTAGTTTTACTGCAAGGCGGATCGTCCGCTCACACTGTTTCTATCACCTGTTTAAGTCCCGCGTCCAGTCCATGTGGCGTCCGCAGCTCCACAGTAAACACGTTGGCAGGCTCGTCACGGTCGAATGGAATTTGCAGCAGTAGAGTGCCTGGATTTGACTTGTTTACTCGAGATGGTATTGAAGATATAACAAACCAACGCGCATTCGCCTCACTATAACTTGGTCGTGAAACATAACTTGAAACATCTGAGAAAAAGAGAAATGAAGAACCTTTTGTGACAGCATGCGGCACAGATAACGAGGAGAGATGCACGAGCTGGGCGACTTGGTTGCTAAATTTATTATTCACTTTAAAAATGAATATTTATCCAAATTAGAGAGTGACCCACCCGCCAAAGTAAGTCATTCGACGTTGTGGCAGCCATCCGAGGTAGTCAAGATGTGGGCCAGCCAGACCAGGACCTGAGTAGAGTCAAAGACAAGACGTTAAAAAAACAAAGAAAAAGGATCATAAGGGCAAATATCACACCATTCCATCCGAATCTCGTCGCGTGCATCCACGCGTTTGCTGTGGACATCAAATCATAGCGATCTCCGTACTCACCGGGCGCGGCGTGCGGGAAAACCTGTGACAAGATGGAGATCATGAAATATTTCTCAAATCCGGAACCTATCGTCGACGCCTCCGACAATGAAGCGATCAAACTTCTTATTGCAACAGTTTCTGCACTGATTGTATTCACTTATTTAAATTTATTCTCGTCATTTTCCGCCGCCGTACCAAACCCCTTTACTATACTGCAGGCGAATGAACCTTTCGAGACGATCGATAGAGAAGATCAGACTGGGAAGATCGGTAGATCACAGGAATCGGGATTGATAGTGAGAGCATGGGAATGTACAGGCAAATTAGAGAGAGATAGGGAGAGCAACGGGAGTGAAGATAATACTACTAATAATACATATCATAATATTTGCAATATCCCTCTGAAACGCACCGTCACTTGAAAAATCGAGTAGATCAAGGGGACTTCGAGTCTCTCTTATCACTCGATGTCTGGCGGTAGATCATTTCGCACCCCGTGGATATCACTGTATCCCCACTGGGCACAAATGAGCTCGTTTAGCTAGGGAAACGAGGCAAATGAACTTTTAGTTTTCTCTCTGCTCGTTTCGTTTTCTCTGACATAACGGTTGTCTCTCGCCTGGCAAACGAACTTTCCCCTCTCCCAAACGAGCTCGTTTGCTAAAGATCTTTCTCTGCCTCTCTTCTCCCACACACTCTCTCGCATGCTCTTTGCCAGGCAAACAAGGAGGGATTAGTACGGCGGCTGGTTGTAGACCATTTGCGCTCAACATCGACTCAGAATAAAATGTCGTCTCTTTTTTCTAGCATCCATCTCACCATCCTTCTACTCTCCGAATACGAGTGGCCGATGTTCATGGAGTGCACCATCTCGTGTGCTAGCACAGCGGAGAATGCGAGACGAGGAGAGATGAGAACGCCGTTGGCACGACCATACACTGCCGCTGTCTGACATGTGAGAGTTTGCATGAAAACAATTGCGGATTTTCTGTGTACATACCAGGGCTGTGCGTAAAATAATTTTCGTAAAACGTAAATTTTACGAAAAAAAATCCGCAAAAATCGTAAAATTCGTAAAATTTTGAAAACTGTTCTAAATCAAATATTTTACAGAAAATTGATATTGATTTTGTATTGATTTTGCTTGTTGAACAAAGGCTTAACTAAATCGAACTTTTGGATTCGAAATTCGATTATTAGAACTGATATGCATTACCTAATCACATATTCGCAGCCTACGTTGTTGTGGGAAAAAATAGTAATCAGGAATAAACAACAAAACCTTTTTCATTTAAAGAACGAAAAAAAATTTTTGTTGAAAAAAATACCAAGTGAAGTGCATTATTCGCCAAAAAATACATTTTTTTCTTTGGAAACTTTTACGAATTTTACGAAAATATTTCGTAAAATTTTACGACGTAAAATTTTTACGAAAAAAATCGTAAAATCGTAAAACGTAAAATGCACAGCCCTGGTACATACATCACTCCGTATCCTTCCTCATATAGTCTAAACGACAGGGGCACTGTCTTTACTAATAATAATTCGCCACTGTATTTTAATGCATCACAAGGGCTGTTAACTATACAGCTGCTCATGGTAGAAGAATGGTTGATAACGTTTTGACCTCGCTGTTTAGCAGCACGACGCGTCTGTCCGCGACGCGGATGCCGCGCGCGGACGCCCAGCCTGCGCACAGCTGCTTCACCTTGTCGAAGTACTGTAAGAAAAAAGGATATTTCGATGAGCAAAAGGAATCAAAATATTTTGTTTAATGTGAAAAGGCATTATGTTTCACGTTCTTCTTTTACCTTATTTTCTGTTATGATCAATGATGATCTCCATGTTCATATTCCATTAAACATTTAAAAAAAAGAAGCAGAGCCAAAGAAAAACGTGTAATTTCACACATAGAAAAATACATAGGTAATACCGCAAATGGTTCATTCGATCCGTTCTCCTCGTCAGCCATCTTCTGTATGTCCGTGCTTGACCAGGGAATCTGGAATACATTTTTTTTTCTTTTTTTTTAATTTCAAAACACAAACTACATTTGTGGAAGCGCTTTGCTCTAATGGTATAGCATGTATAAATTTCATAAGTTTGGAAAACCTGAATCCACTCCGTCACATTTGTTTGGTCGATGGTGTAGACACCGTTTGAGAGAGTGCGGAAGAAAGAGGAGATCGAATCTGAGAGAAAGTGAAAGTTACGTATATAGTTCAAGAGTTTCCTCTCTATCTATTGTAAGAAAGTGAGAGTTGGTAAGTGTTCAAAGGTTGTTTCCCCTCTTCTCGCTGAATGTTATTAAAGTAAATTACTTTTTATTGAAAATATCGAATGTAGTTGAAGCTTCACATACAAGTACGATGAGAAGACGCTAATCTAATTAATAATAATAGTTCTGATCTTAAGTAGGAGGAGGTAATCTGTGAGGAACTTTCACTTAATTTCCGCACATGGAATCTAGGAAAATGAAAGCTCAGAAGCATTTACAAGCAATCAACTTCTTCGTTCTCTAATCGTATTACTTTTCCGAGTAATGTAACCTGTCCGTACTATCACTTTGTTTCCAGCTCTTTGAACACCAATCGAATCACATTTAGAGTTGGAAGGTAAGGGGATAATAAGGTAAAGCTACGTCTTTAACCTTGTTTCCACCCGTGGATCCACTCGCGCACCCACTCCTGCGACATCGGTTCGTGGTCGTTGTCACTGGAATCAGGAGAATTCGTGCATTGACAAAAATCATAACCAACGTGTTTGTCGGTCACGTATCGGCTTTTGAAAAGTCGCGTCTCCCGAATGAATGTTTACCTTTTTTGAACACTTGCTCGCTTTTTAAAGTTCATTACTAGTAAAGGACGATATCATAGCGAACACACCTCAGCTTGCACAGCACGACCGTCCAGGGTTCATTTCCACGAAGAGGCAGTGTATAATACCCGGTGATAAGGCAGAGGAAGATGCCGAGAACCCGCATGGCAGAAGATTTGGATGATAAGTGGATTTGAAGATAAGTTGTCGATGATGAGATTATCGCATTTCTCGCGTGTGAGGATAGTCGTCCTGCGAGAAGAATAATAAGAATAAGTCTGGGCAATGTTGATTGGGTTCGCTATGTTCCCCTCGCCATTCATTCGCCCCTCTCTGAATGGCTTCTCTCACTGTCTCTCCCTAGATCCGACACTATTTCTCGCTGCTAGTCAATCTCGCGTAGATCAAGCTGACGATTATGAGAATGTGAATGGGGGAATTTAGGAGACTGACAGAGAGGGGGAGAGAGAGAGTCGGGAATGGTTGGGGAACAATGGATGTGGACAGGAGTGAGGAACGGTGATTACAATGGGCAATATGAAGTATATTATT
The DNA here is from genome assembly GCA_036245785.1 of Pristionchus fissidentatus. Lineage (NCBI taxonomy): Eukaryota > Metazoa > Nematoda > Chromadorea > Rhabditida > Neodiplogasteridae > Pristionchus > Pristionchus fissidentatus. The sequence goes on from BTSY01000002.1 coordinate 25,163,681, forward strand.
GGGTCGAAGTGTTTTCATGGCAGACTCTCCAAATAAAAGCGAAGAATAGACTTATTTTGTTAACAGCCAACTCGCAACCTAAGCGATCGAAACGGGATAGAATTATTCATAATTTAGAGGTGAAACACAACTCGATTCGGTGAGGTTGGTAAAAAGACGGGCGTGGATCTCTGAGGTGTTGGGAAGTGTGAGAGTTTTGAGTGGCCGAGATGAGATGGCAATCTATCGGGGCGGCATGTTGCTTCTTTTCGGGAAGCAGCGGAACAATGGGTCGAAAATACGCATGCCGGTGTTGGGCGTACACACTGTTTATATTGTATTCTCTGACTTCATGCTACTGATTACTGTACTAGAGAAATTTCGCACAAAAGCCATAATGCTAGAATCGAGCGGCAAGATACACAAAACATAATTGGCGGTGGTGCACAGTCAGTCACCGGCCGCTGTGGTTCCGCGTATGGGCCCGGGCTGACTGTGAAAAGATAACGGATCGGGCGTGTGAAATAGAGGGGTAAACTCGATAGGATCTTGAGGAGGGGGAAGGAACGCTCTGAGCGCGCGCTAGGATAATTTGTAATTTATGAATTTCCTCTCGCCCCGCACTTACTGTCCGTTTAGTGTCGAGAAGCGATAATTCAGCAGAGGAGAGGGGCTTGGCGAAGGGAAGAAGGGCACGAAATGATATGATAATAACGATAAGAATGATAGCCGCTTTCAGGGGGTCAAGTGGGCAAAAGAAGTAAGAGTGTATTGGAACAGGTTACGGTGTCTCTTTGGTAGTACTGCTATCTCTGGGTCTGATTAGATGAGGGGTATGTGCACTAGAAACTAGGATCGCATTCGCTACTGCAGTATGGTTACTCATACTTTATAGGAGGGCTATATTATTGCACATGGTGTTAGGAATGGAGTTGCTAACTAGACTAAAAATATGAAATCTCACTGATAAATAGAAGTTCCCACACACCATAATATATTATGATATCAAAACGCCGAGAAGGGGATATTATCGAAAGTGTATGGAAGTGAAAGGGCCATCCTCAATTGTGCACGCTCACTCACTTTTGGATTGACCGGCCGGTGAAATTATAATGTATGCATTGGTCTTGGTGTTAGTTCGAGAGTGGGTCTGATTGCTGAACCCGTCAAACCTTTATTGGCGACCTTTCCATTAATCATGCCTTTTACACGCTTGATTACTTGCGATTCCATTGATCTTTCACCTTGAGGCAACTTTCAACTTCAAAGCGCACTTCCGAGAACCTGCTCCATTCACGCATAGCTAGGGGTAAAACTGGGAATGAGCTTAATTAAGGAAAGGTTGGAAGCCAATCTTTTGCAACAAACACATGGTAACAGTCATTTCCGGGTTCGTCGGCAAGCATTTGTTATTTTCGTTCTTCTCCCTGAATAATTATTTTGCGACCAGGTGAATTTACAAAGCGATGAATTATAGATTCAATACTTCCATTGCAACAACTGACATTTTCCACACTTTTATTTGATGGTTTTTTTTAAAAATTGATCGGCCTAAAGTGCGATGTTATGACGCTTCCCTCATGAAAAGAACACTGGCAGAACTCCAAGCCGTTCCCTTACGCCCACTTGTAATTTAACCAAAATGCAGGCGAATAAGGTCACTGTTCTTCCATTGTCCACCTCCTCTCCCCTTAACATTCACTCACTTTTGCCCCCTCACCTGCCCCTTCATTATTTGACTGTGTCGAAAGGGAGAGTATCCAGTATTAATTAGGGAAGGGGGAACTCTTTGACGCGGCAGCAATGAGATAACCCTCCTCAGCCACCCCTTCTATTGTCCTCCCTCTTCTCCTCGCATCTTTCACTTTCATGCCAACGCAGCTAAGGCCAAATACGAATCAGCGCTTGCTATTTGGAACGATCCTATTTGGAACTGTCTCTTGCTTGTCTCTATGTTTTCTGTTATTTTTGCTCGACTCGAGATCGTTCCTTATCTAGCTCGTAGGAATGCTTTCAATAGTCGAATATGCTTGATCGTAATCGATGTTCAAACGATTTGAAACATAGTTCATCATTTTTTTTAAAAATTAATATTATAATTTCAGGCAGCATCCATCATGGGCGGCCCGCACTCGGGCCATCTCTGCTTGGTGCGAGGAGCGGTTGTCGGCTCTTCCGCAGCACTCTTCAGTTCGTATATTATTTTTTTTAAATATATTCGAATGAGTAACAAAATGGGTAACAAAGTTAGTCTATATAACGATTACGTTCTAGTGGTTTTGAGATTTCGTTTAGATTATTTTCTTGTTTTTATTAGTTATTATCAACACGAAGATGACGATAGAGTGATTGGTATCAGTTGGCATGGTTTTATCAGATGTTTGAAACGTATTTGGAAATGTTTTCAGGCTAAAATTTTAAGGATAAATTTTTTCTCTCAGGGAATTACTATAATTTTGGAAATGGACATCACTTTCAACTACATTCGATATTTTTTGTATTTCATCATCACCATACTTTCTTTCCTTATTTTTTTTCTATTTCAGTAGCCGTTGCCGGTATGCTCGTCATTTTCTCCGACATCGACTTGTTCCACAACCATTCGGCCGCCGAACTGGCAGAGTTCAAGGTGATTTCACTTTCTGTCTGTTTTTATTTAACATTTTTTTCAAAACATGGAATGCCCATTACCTTGGCGAAAACAAAAACAATCAAAATAAAAAGCGGCTCCGGTTTGGAAACAACTAACAATGAATATATTTGTTTTAGGTGATCTATGAAGATGTGTGGAATACGATGCTCGCGCCCGAAGACAGTGGGGCCATGCCGAGAGAGAAGAGAGGAGCGGTGAGTAGAATATTGCATTGTTCCATTTTTCCATTCAACTTCTCGAAAGGATCGTCTATCGAAGTGATCTTGACCTTACGTTTTACTTGTGAAACGCAAAAGAACACTGGCAAAGTATACCGTCCCCCATTCCAATCAAATGTTTTGACAATCATTGTCAACATAGATATACGAGGGGCAACGCTTATGAATTGAATACATCTTCCAGGAATGCTCCAAGTGTGCCCACTCCGCCCAGTCCTGCCCGCGTGGTCCCGCAGGTCCTCGTGGTCGACCCGGGCCCGCCGGACCCGACGCTCTCGATGGACCGAATGGACCTGACGGAGTAAATGCGATGAAGTGGATGACGGGAGCGAAGATTGCTGGTGCCTGCACCAAGGTATGCTAAAATTATGCATAATAATAATAACGTTGTAATTAGCAGAAAATAGGTTTTGCAAAAAAACTTTTCCTAAAGACAATACCACAATTTCTAAATAATAACATCTGTTGCCATTTATTTCAAGCGAAATAACGGGCGTTCTTATTTCGGTTATGTTTCGCGAATATTTTATCTGAATACTTTGCGTTACTTGGCGTTTCAAAGTGATCGTTCCCTCTAACAAACAATTTATCATTTAGTGCTCCCCTGGGCCTCGTGGTCCTCCTGGTGCTCCTGGAGAGGTGGGCAAACCTGGGTTCCGCGGGTACCCTGGTCGTGTCGGCCGGGTTGGTCGTCCGGGTGGTCGTGGGCGACCCGGAGAGCGTGGAGACGTTGGAGAACGGGGAGCGCCCGGCAAGCAGGGAACGGTCGGGCGTCCGGGCAGGAATGGAAGAAAGGGAGTTGGGCAGAGAGGACGCCCGGGTCCCAGTGGATACGGAGGAAGAAGAGGAGGACAGGGAGCAAAGGGTAGGTGTTTTTAAAAGACCATTTACAAAAGCTAAGCTTCCTGCAAAAAACATTGTTGTGGCTTATACACTTTTCGCATTTCTTTCCATAAAAAAATATAAAAATGGGATGAGAAATTGTACATTGATACACAAATACAACTTATTTTATTGATTAATTAAGTAATACAGGCCAGCCTGGAAGAAATGGTAACGAGGGCAAGCAGGGTCATCCTGGACGCGCCGGATATCCCGGCAGGAAGGGATACGATGGACGTCCTGGCCCGAAAGGAGAGTACGTGCATTTTAATCATAAAATGTATCGTTTTATATTAATCATAAAATGTAAATGTATGCGGAGGTAATAGTGTTCGTCGTTCCATGCAGAGCTGGAGTGTGGATCTTTTGCAAATAAATTTAACTCCTCTAAATACTGCAATTTCGCCATCTTACTGCAGACGCGGTGCGCCCGGTGGCGATGCACAGTACTGCAAGTGCCCGGGAGAAAAGAACGACGAACGAGTGACTGCCAAGCCTGCGTCGAATGGATACGACAACGCTCCCAAAGTAGCTTCATAATACATATATCATCTATCGTATAATTTGCATTCCTACTAATAACTAACTTTTCGTTAAAAAAATCATCATATGTTTGATTATTAAGGTTGCCAGCAGCCCCGCCCCAAGCCCGTATGATGCACCAGTGAGTGGCAGTCAGCAGCATCGGGGATATGAGGTAACCATAGAATTTCGAAAGTCCCATTGCGGAATTATATTTGAATGCATACATCTCTTCAACAAAGTATAGTCGTACAAAATACATTGCGAACTTGCAGGCTCCGGTGGAGACCCGGCCTCAACAGCAAGGTTACGACGAACGACCGACAGTAGAGGATAAGGAGGATGAACGAGGTAGTGTCAAACGATGTGTATATTAAATTTGAAGGGAAAAACAAAAGCACATAATTGTCGTTCAGGTTATGACGCTTCAACCACTTCTGGACCAGAGGAGCGCTCATATGAAGCGCCTGTAGAACAGAAGAGCGAGGAGAGAGGTTATGACGAGCGTCCGACGGAAGAGCCAGTGGAACAAAAGCAGGAGGAGCGAGGTTAGTATATTAAACAAGATAATACAGACAAATAAGGAGATACTTGAACGGGGAAAATGTGAAGAACGCACACTAAAGTATTAATTGAAGGCTACGAGGCTCCTGTCGAGCAGCGTCCTGACTCGCGTAGTTATGATGAGGGGAGACCGACCGAGGAACCAGTGAAGGAGAAGTCCGAAGAGAGATATCCGCAGAAGCCTTATGATGCACCTGTGGAGGAGCAGAGAGGTATCGTTTTTAAGTCGCATCCTCTGATTCAACGCTGGAACCGAAATGCATGCATTTCTTATCTTTTTTTACATTCAGGTCACGGAGGACGTCCCTACGACGCGCCAGTGGATCAGAAAATCAATGATAACTCGAGGGGATACGATCAGCCAAAGGAAGCGCCTGTCGAGGTGCAATCTGAGGTTGCACATGATGTTTCTCGTTAGTTCAGATTCTACAACTTGAAGAAAACACACACAATGTGTTTTACGAATTTTAATCCCGAGGTGAAACCTAACCCATCGCATTGCAGACTGACTACAGCGTGAACCGACCGGTCGAACGGCACATGGAAAACGTGAGTTCCTTTCCGTTTACATTTGAAGCGCTCGCTTCGTGAACCAATATAGGAGATGTCTGAAGATAGTTCAAAATATTCTAAAGATGGCTGACGTGTACATGGGAGCTGCAGACGACATCACTATGGATGGAAAGGAGGAGACACAGTCGATCAGGGGATACGAGGTCACAATTACATTTGAAAGTGACACTGGGACGTGATAATGAAATTCTTCTTTTGGTTGAATACAATACTCTTTCAACATCGTTTAATTTCAGGTCAGTCCACCCGCTCATCAGCCAACGTCCGAGGCCGCAGTCAGAGGGAATGGACACGTCCAGGGCTATGACCAGGATGAGCCAGTAACTGCACCTCCTCGACCCTACGATGCGCCTGTGGATAACAAGAAAGAAGAATCCAGAGGATACGAGGCACCAGTTGAGCAAAAATCGGATGAGAGACCATATGAATCTCCCGTGGAACAAAAATCTGAGGAGAAGCCTTACGACCAGCCCACCGATGCCCCGGTTTCAACGCGACCCGAGGAGAGAGGATACGAAGCTGCTGTTAGCAACGAGCGACAGGAGGAGAAACCATACGAGCAACCTACGGAGGCTCCTGTGGAGGAGTCTATCCAGAATCGGCCCTATGAAGCCCCAGTGGAGTCGGAGACTCGCGGATACGAGGAACCCGCCCCACCTCCAAGAGACGATGAAGTGAGAGGAGGTCACAAGGGAGATGGCTATGATGCGCCTGTTAGAGAGGAGCCTTCCACTCACGGCTATGACGAGCCCGCCGCTTCCACTGCCGCTCCCTATGACGCGCCAGTGAGCAAAGAGTCTACTTCTCAAGGCTACGACAATGCTCCTGTGGCTTCGACGGTAGCTGCCTATGAAGCTCCTGTCGAGGCTACCACCTCCGCAGGATACGACGCGCCGATCCGAGAGAATACCTCCACTCAGGGATATGATGAACCTGCTGATCATTCAACCACTGAGGAGCCGAGAGGTTACGAAGAGTCCTCCACCAGAGGATATGAGAAGCCAGTTCACGCAGAGCAGAACACTCAGGGATATGAAGCACCAGTGGAGGCTACCACTAGTAATGGATACGACGCCCCGGTAGAGGAGAAGAGTGAGGCAGAAACGAGAGGGTACGAAGAACCTGTGAGAGCACAGTTCACTACTCAAGGTTACGAAGCACCCGTTGAGCAGTCGACTACGGAGGAATCGAGAGGCTACGAGGAGCCATCAACAAGAGGATACGAAGAACCTAGCACTCAAGGCTATGACGCGCCTGTAGAGAAGTCGACAACCGAGGCCCCTGGGTATGATGCCCCAGTGAAGGCTACAGCAACACAAGGATACGATGCTCCGTTTGAGAAGACGACTACTACCGGATACGATGCACCCGTGAAGGCTTCTACTGCGGAAGCAACGTCCTACGAGCAGCCAGCCCGACCAGCAGAGCAGCCGGGACACGACGGATCCGTGTCGGCTTCCCCTCGCAAGGAACCCTCTTCACCCTCGCCCCGACCCTCTTCAGTGGAACAGCTACACCACGGTGAGGAGCGACCATACGACGCACCCGTCGAATCCCCGAGCACCAAGCCTGCATCGCGGTTCCGGTACGTGACCAAACCGAAGCGCACAAGACGGCCGTCTACCACTACCACCACTACCGAGGAACCTGAGCCGTACGAGGAGTCAGAGCCGGAGAAGGAGACGGGATATGAAGCGCCGGTGCAGACACACACGAGCACTGAAGCAATGCCGGCGTATGAGTGGCCGAAGGAGCCGATCAGGGACGAGAACAAGGGATACGATGCGCCCGTTCCTTCCACGACTACTGAGCTGCCTGCTGCATATGAGGCGCCAGTCGAACAACATTCGACAACTGCTGCATACGAACAGCAACAGCAGCAGCAGTCGTCCGGCTATGAATCTGCAGCAGCTGCGACCACTGCAAGCCCACCGGCCTACGAGGCGCCCACCGGCTACGATGCCGGAGTGACTAGAGCTCCGCAGCTTACAATCGCTAGAAAGGAGCCGCCTCTTGCCCCGCCAGTCATGCAGCAGCCACTCCTGCTGCAGCCGCAGTTGCAGCCCCTGCAGCAGCCCTTCTACTCCTCAACTGCAGCTCCAATCTTCTCCTCTACTCCCCTACAGTTCGCATCCGTGCAGCCACAAGTAGCGTCGCCCTTCGGCTCGTTCGGCTACTTCCCCGAGCAGCAGGCACAGCAGCAGCAGCTGCAGCAACTGCTCCTACAGCGGCTGCAGCAGCCGCAATTTGTGCCGTACCCAGTGCCAGTGCCGGTATCCGTGCCCGCACCCGCCCCGCCTCCGCCCGCTCCCGTCAAGGATAGACTGGTCATCGACGCTAGCGCCTCTGCCGACGGCTCCGTGAAAGACGAGCAATACAGCAACAGGTGGGAATTTTGCACAAAATATTTTTTGTAACCTTTGAGTTTTGCAAAGCATCGCATTTCTAAATCTCTAAATTTGTATTGAACTTGAAAAATTATTGGAGATGCACATATGGTTACTAATCAAATTGCAGCTTCCACTATCAGCCGGCGGTGCCGCGCGCTCCGCAACTCGCGCAGTACACGCTGCCGTTAGGTAGCAATCCGTACTATGCGTTCGCCACGCAACGACATGTAAGTGTCTTTAAAGAAGAAAAAAACTGTTTTGAAAGGGTCTAATGCCGCGCAAATTTCATGGGTGTAATTCCACCCCCTGAGGGTGGAAAACTCGTGTAACTCAGCTCAAACTGAACGAGAACTCTCCAATAAAAAAGGCAAATGTTCCAAACGTGGCTTGCAATCCCTGTATAAAGTTTGAAAGTTGTAGCTCCACTAGGAAAAAAGTAATGAAAGGGTGCATAAATCTGTTTTGCACCTTGCACCCCATGAAATTTGCGCAGCATAAGACACCTAAACTAATGAAAACAGAAGAAACACTTTGCTAATTCTTTAATTTTGATATTTTGATTCAGATTACAGCGTTCTCATTTAGAATCAAGTTCTTTTTGCAGGCGCAGTTCAGCATTTCAACGCAGGACATGAAGCGACGTGTCGCTGCTGCGCTACAGAAGCAGGCCGCCGAGGACGTGGCTGCAGCTGCTGCAGCTGCAGCTAAGAAGATGCCGTAAATTCCTGGCATTGCTGCAGTTCCCGAACATATTGTAAAGAAGCCGCAGTTATTTGCCTTTCTCACAACCCCTCTTTTCATACCAACAAAATTATAGAAATAGAGCAGTAGCTCATCGTGATCTCTCGCAGGCAAAGAGAGCGTCTTCTTCCTGAGAAAAATATCGCCGTATTCTGTCATTTTCGCTATTCTGACGGTGTCATTGCTTTAATCGTGTAATAATTTGATAAGTGATATGCAAAGATTGATAAAAATATTAATTGTTTCCCCAAAATTGATTGGTTATCAGTAAATATACCTCCCGAACAGGAAAGGGTGTCCACAGTCAATATAGTTTGTTACTATAGTATTTCTTTAAAAAAAACATTATTTGGTAAATCTATCTTCTATAAACGGATGAGGGATCAAAACCTGCTCCAACGAAAAATCGTTAAGAGGGAAGGCAATCATTACGATACTCATTTAACAATGCTAATGCCAATTGGTTCTCGAGTTTGTAACTTTATCAAAGTGTAGATGAGATAGATACAGATTGTCGAAAGTGTTTGAGCACACTTCAGTATTTGAAATTTCGGCAATAACGTGGTCCATTTATATAGTAAGGAATCGCGAGACATGTGGGGACTGGCGTTAGAGTTCTCAATCAGTCAAGTCATACTCATCCAGGAATGTCGTGGGACCTTCACAGTTCTCCTTTAACCACGAATGCTCGGCGGGGCCTGCTACTGGAAACTGTGCCTGTAAACACTTGCTCTCAATAAATCCTACTAGTTTTTCGTACATCGACATCTCTATTTTCTAATTTTCTCTTCTAGAAGTTTCTTCTCCTCTCAATAAAATTCTTCTCAATAAAAATTCACCTCTTTTCTGAGCCAAATGTTATCCGATGAGTTCCGAGGGTTCTGGAATGGTAGGGCGTTGCAAAGTATTTGTGTGGATACAAGACAGTCTATATAGAACGCAAAAATACTAGAAATCATAATTTTCTTAGATAACGGCTCTCCACCCTCTTTATCCCGCAAAAACTCTCTCGTTTCGATGAGCGCACACGTAGAGCATAGCATTTATACAAAAAATATCGCGTTATCTTTCCTCGCAAAATTTTACTCGTTTCCTAAGCAAATATTCATACCTAAAATAAAAGTCTTATAAAAGAGTGGATAATAAAATATTCATAAATCATAAAATATCATATTCATAAAAGTAATACCTTACCTCATACAGCGACATAAGCGTCACTATATTCTTATCTCTTTGCTTCTTGTAGTAGTTTGGCATGCAGTTTCTCGCGAGATCCTCAATCATAACCATGTCGCCAACCATGACCACATCGATAAACAAGGGCTGAAATTTGTCTGATTTCTCAATTCTCGTAAACAATTGCAATAGTGTAGTAAAACGGCGAAGTAGGGCTGGCTTCGTGAGAAAAACAACTTTAAAAAAAAACAAAATTTCATCGAAAATTTACGAATGATAACTAATAAAATAATGAACGGAAATACTCAGCTGGTGAGCATCCATAATTTTGCAGAGCTCGGGCATTAGTTCGGTACGATACAGAATTAGAGCAGAATATATTTCCCTTCAAGATGTTTAATAAATAAGGCAGAATTTTCCTTGTATTCCTTGATTATACTAACCTGATAGACTCCGATTCCATGAATGCTGATTTTAAAATATCCAAATCTCCATATCCCAAGAAAGCAAAATAATGGTGAAATCCGTTCTTCACAATAATCTGCGCATAATCATTGACTTAAAATGCTCAATTCACTCATTCCGAATGCTCAACTTTCGTTCTTGCACTACACTTTCCCGTTTTTGACAAGTAAATCAAGCAATACAATATTCAGTCGGTCTAGCAATACAATATTCAGTCGGTCTAGCAATACAATATTCAGTCGTATTGCCACACCTCGATCTCCTTCGGAGTTACATTTTCTGCCGTAATCCAAAAATGCTCATTTGGCCCGCTTCGATAAAGTTCGAACATTGCCAGCCAGAACGGTTCAATCTAAAATAGCTTCTTTACAATATAATAATTGTTTTTCCCTAATCACTTTGTTGGGTTGTTGAACTAAGCGAACTTGAAGTCTAGCACGCAGGCTCTCACAAATTGATTAAATGAAAGAAGCTCACGTGGTCAACATTATTGGACGTAGAAAACTTTGTTATTCCGAAGAACTTTTGTCGATGAGCCTTTGACATCCTGAAATAGACTTAGCAGAATCAAGAATGACTATAAGAGAGGTATCACGAGAGATCGTATGTAAAATAGGCCTTTGCGGAACAATTTTCAAAAAAATATTTTTGATTTCGACTAAACTTTTATATTAGAGTATCCAGCCGACGAGAATTCGATTTGTCCCGGTTCCAGGTCCAGAACCGGCTTTTAGGAAATTTCCGGCTCCAACACCGGAATCATCATAACTCAGCTCAATGGTGAGCTAGAATGCTGTGGTTGGGCTCAAAATGTTCATAAAAATTGGATAAACAAATTTGCTGTTGGAAACGAGTTTCGTACTCATTAACTAAAAAAGTTGGGACCGAAAAAGTGAATTCCGGGGTTTTCAAAAAAATCATAGATATCAAAAATGCGAGATGCCGCGCTTTTTTATTGCAGATTATAAAAGAGCTCTTGAAATAGTGTCCGGGGAAAATTTAAAACTGAACAAAAAGGGGGGATTTAAAGTCGAAAAATATTTTTGAAAGTGAAAAATCGTCAAAACTCGAAAAATAAACTTTGCGAAAACCTACCAAAAAAAGTGGTTTTTCATGAACTTTGTAACACTATATGCACAGTAAAAATTATATCCACGCATGTAAAGCTCATTTGGCCTTATAAAATTCGAAAAATTATCAAAATTGGTTTAAAATCGTCGAAAACCTATTTTAGAAAAAAATAATTACCTGCTCGGTTCTTAAGTACGGTATAAATATGCATTCTGATTGCGTACCAACATAAATACACAACATATGATATCTGCCAAGCTCGTATATTCACGCATTTTTGCATAATTTTCAGTCATTGAGACAATTTTACAAGTTTTCCAAAATGTTGATCCGAAAAGTTATCTAAATGAGCTTTACATGGGTGAATATAATTTTTCCTGTGCATGTTGTGTTACAAAGTGCATGAAAAACTACTTTTTTGTAGGTTTTCGCAAAGTTTATTTTTTACTTTTGACGATTTTTCACTTTCAAATAAAATTTTCGACTTTAAATCCCCCCTTTTTGTTCAGTTTTAAATTTTCCCCGGACACTATTTCAAGAGCTCTTTTATAATCTGCAATAAAAAAGCGCGGCATCTCGCATTTTTGATATCTGTGATTTTTTTGAAAACCCCGGAATTCATTTTTTCGGTCCCAACTTTTTTAGTTAATGAGTACGAAACTCGTTTCGAACAGCAAATTTGTTTGTCCAATTTTTATAAACATTTTGAGCCCAACCACAGCATTCTAGCTCACCTTTGAGGCGAGTTATGATGATTCCGGTGTTGGAGCCGGAAATTTCCTAAAAGCCGGTTCTGGACCTGGGACCGGGATAAATCGAATTCTCGTCGGCTGGGTTCTCTAATATAAAAGTTTAGTCGAAATCAAAAATATTTTTTTTGAAAATTGTTCCGAGCCACCTGCAATCTCTGGTGAAACCTCTCATAAAACATAAGGAAGCCATCTCAACTTCTCAACAGTTTTTCTTAAAAGAACACCCCGTAGAAGTGTGACGCGATTTTTCGCTTGATCGACATTACTCTCACTACAGTGTCAGATATTCGCAAAACGGAAAGATCAGACGGAAAAAGTTTTTCTACTCACCTTTGGAGAGCGTCGCCAGTGTGAACGAGACCTTACTGCCCGCGCAAATGGCAGTTGTGAAAGAGGGGAAGATGAGAGAGAAAGGAGAAGGGTTAACACATTAGCGAGAGAAGAGGCATGGAAGGAAACAGTTGGTGTTTACATGGGAAGGCGCTATTCATACTTCACACATTCCTTATCCACATGCCGCCCGATGCTGAAAGTATCGGAGCAATTTCTTGGCAATCATAAAATGCTTCCACCAAAGGAGATTCTCAAATTGACGGTTTATAATTTTCTAAAAAGAGGCATGATATCATGTTCTGATGATTAGCACTCACGCACGACTATCGTTCACAAGAACAGAAAGCCAGATAAGAGTGGACCTTGTTGATAAGGGCAAAGCGTCAAATGATAATTGGTGTCCACGCACGTCTCTCTTCCCTCGTAATCGTTGCACTATTGGACAATCTCTTATCGCGATAGTGTCAGGGATAAATTGATGGTTTCATCTTATCCATGTCACTCCTCTGTCAGGAAATGCGATTATTGCTTTTATTCTGTGTTTTCTTTGCCCACTCAGAATCTTACAAGATTCTCGTGTTCAACACGCAATTTGGTCAATCAATCACTAATTTCCTCGGAAATATCGCGGATACGCTAGTGGACGCGGGACACGACGTGGTGAGGACATTTTAATAGATTGTAAATGACATACTTTTAATTAGAAATACTCTTTAAAAGCCGGTAACTACAAACCGGAGCCGGGAAATCGGAAAATACGGTTTCGAAACCTCTTTTTGTTTAATTGGTGTTTCAACGTTTCCGACCACCGGCGATCGTAGAGAGTAGGAAATGGTTACGAAGTTCTCGTTTTAGACCACGCTCATTTCCATTGTTAATCCGAAACTGAGGGATGGAACTAGCAAATCTGAGAAGATCTACGTCAATCAAACTGAAGAAGTAAAAAAGGTAAGAAAGAGGAAAAAATAGTATTCCCGGCAAACTCCAGTTTCCCTATAGTGCTTATTGTACTATCCGTAATTGTTTCGTTTTTTGCACCCTGTTTTCCACAAATTTTAAAATAATTGTACGATCCTAGATCACAGAGAGTATGAAGTTTGAGGCATCCAACTACTTGGGTCGCAATGATTTCAATCCCATAAGCTCTATAATGGTAAATATAGTTTTTTTTTCATAATAATTATTTTTTTCCATTACATTCTACTATGAATAAGCATTTTCAATGTTGTTGACAATTCTTACTTACAGTCCGGTTTCGCACTTTGCCATTGGTTCAACGCCCAATGTAAGGGAGTTCTGGAAAAGCCGGGGCTCGTAGACAAACTCAGAAAGGAGAAATTTGATGTGATGATTGTAGAGATTTCCGCATCGTGTGGAGTTGGTAAGCAAATGTTCCATTGAGAATGCTTATCTAATTTAAAAATGAAATTGCTCCAAATCTTTGTTATCTGTTGCTGTTCATGCAAAAATAAATAGTGATTATAACTGGAAAGCAGGAAGTAGGAACATGAAGAAAGATATTGCAAATTTCGTCCGCAAAATCGTGTTTAACCCTGAAAATTGTGACTGAATTGCAGCCCTTTCGCACCTCATAAAACCCAAATCGCTCATAACCTCATCAGCGACGGTTCCAATCGATGCGCAAACAGATGAATTCGGACTTGAACCAGCTCTTAGCTACAATCCGAGTATGTTTCACGCTGTGGATCTATAGCTTGGTGAACAAACTAAAACAATACGCCTTCCAAACGTTTCTTCGCGTTGTCGAATATATATTTATATATATTTGAATCGATTCGCAACTGCTATGCTTCAAGACCCAATGATGGCCCATCTGGATGTTCACTCTATCTGGAGCCGCTTCTGGAATATTTATGCGGATATCTTAAACAAGCTCTCATTCTACACTCGTCTCTCCGAGGTAAATCGAATTCCGAAAAAAATAAATCTTTTTTTTTAAATTTTCAGATAGATGCTCTCTTCAGAGAACTATACGGAGACAAATATACTTCAGTAAAGGTTTCAATTCGAATTGAAAAATCAAATAGGATAGTAGCGTGATCTTCAGGAAATCATCTCTCGCTCTGCTTTCACACTCATAAATTCTGAACCACTCATCGATTTTGCGACACCAACACTCAGCAGGTTAAAAACCCCCTTTTTCATGATTCCAACCTTGGAATGATGCGTTTTTTTCTTTGTTTAAACTAAGAACTTTTTATTTTATAAGCTAAAGTTTGCTCAGAGTCGTTATGATCGGTGGAATCGGTGCCAAAGAGCCGAAGAAACTTGATAAGGTATTGATTTTAAAAATAACTTTATTGATTTTAAAAATATATTTTAAGTTTTAATAATGATTTTGAGTGGGTTCAAAATGATGCAATTCAGGAATTTGACTACCTCTTGACTCTCCGCAACAAAACAGTTCTGATCTCATTCGGTTCAGTTGTTGTTACTCACAGGCTGCCTCTCAAAGTGAAAAAGAGCATTGTCAAGGTTGATATCACTTTTTTTTAAATATTTCACGCATAATGATTGAAAATACTTCTTTCATTAGGCAGTCTCTCAATTTCCGCAAGTGACTTTTCTGTGGAAGTACGAAAAGCCCGAGGACGAATTTGCAAAGGTTTGATTCGATTTCGACTTAAAGAAGGTGTCCCACGAATATTTAGTCAACTGAGTTCTCACTGTGGGACAATGGAGATCGAATACCCGATGATAGCCTCGAAAATCGCATGTTTCAGTTTTTAGTTTGAAGTAAGTTGTGTTTAATAAACTGTCCAAAACGACCAGAATTCCTACAGTATCTCAAATTGAAACTGCAATCTTTTCGCGGTGGGAGTGGGAATTTTGTGGAGAAGAAGTCAGAGAAAGGCAGAGAGATAAGGGGAAACGAGGAGGGTGTGCGAGGAAAACGCGCGCTGCATTTGTGTTTCACCAACTACTGATAACAGAAATGAAACCTCGAACATCGGGGAAAATAAAAGGGTTCAACCATTCGTGTTACGCCTTCTTTAAAGGGAGTTTGCAGCAAAAAAAAATCATAATTTTATATTCTTTTAATTTTATTTGTATTCAAAGGAGCTGAAAATTCTAAGAATAACTGTGAAAACAGCATATTTTTACGATTTTTTTGAAATTAATCATGAATTTTCAAAAAATCATTTTTCAAAGGTACTGTAGCTCCTGCATCCTCAAAACTTACGTTGTTTAGCGGCTGCAAAAGTTTAAAAAACGCCTTAGCAAAGCGAAAATATGTGTTTTTGCAATTGATTAGACAATGGCGTGTATCTGTGAGGACGAATCAGTAGAAAGAAACGCAAAAATATTACGGCGTCATCCCTTTTGAAATTCTACAGCCGCTAAATAGCGTAAGCCCGCGGATACGAGAGCTACCGTATACCTAAATTTTCCCATCTTTGAAAATGCATAATTAATTTATAAAAAATCGTAAAAATATGCGGTTTTCACAGTTATTCTTAGAATTTTCTAAATTTTAAAATAAAAATAACTTATTTTTCGACGCCGGATCCCTTTAAGTTTGTTCTTCTCTTTTTATAGTATTGGAAGTGAGACAAACTAATGTTGTGATTATATATGGTATTTTATACTAAGGGTGTTTGCAGGGCGCTCTATCCTCTACTCCCAATCTTCATTTTTTCTCGTGGACTCCTCAAAATGATCTACTCGCCGATGATAGAATCACTGCTTTTATCACCCATGGTGGAATGGCATCTACGCAGGAGACGGCGTTGAGAGGGAAACCAGGTGAATTTTGCGATATCTTTTAAGTTTAAAAAAATTTAATTTTGCTTTTCGACCAATCTAAACAATAAATCAATTATATTCAGGCCTTTTCATTCCCTTTATGGGTGATCAACCACGCAATTCGGGAATGATGGAGAAAAATGGACTGGGAAAGGTTTTTTTGTATTAAATGAACTCTGGGTACAACTAATTTTGCTTCAAGGTATTTTCGAAATTTGATTTGTTCGATTCCGATAAGTTGGTCGTAGCAATCGAGGATCTGTTAGAAAACGACAGGTTTGATTGATTTTTTTCAATTTTTTAAAATATTTTTATCACAGCTACCGACAAAACGCTGCTCGAATAGCTGAGATGATCAAAAAGAAGCCATTCTCTGCAAGAGATCAGCTCGTCAAGTACTTATTCTTCCTTTGTCTTTATTTTAAAAAGCATAATCGACTCGATTTTTTAAACAGTTTTGATCTTTTTTATAAGACGTGAGTGATGTTCGGTTCTGACATTTTTCCATCTGAACTGGTTTTCAATTCAGAACAGTCGAGTTCGCTGCTGAATTCGGTCCCTCGCCCGCTCTTCGACCGAAGATTTTGGACATGAATTGGATCGAATTATACAATGCTGATCTAGTTGCTCTGTTCGTCACTACCGTTGTCATTGTCCTCGTCATTTTACCAATGGTTCTGACACGATGTATTAGTAGCTTTATAATATTCGTGAAAGTCAAGGAAGACTAAACGCTCCAGTACTTTTGTCATGAATAAATTGAATTCGTCTGGAACGAGGCGGAGTTTCTCTATCTGACGCCTCCGAGACTACTGAGGAAGATTTCCGTGACCTTGACGACCACCGTGCTCAGGAAAGCACTATGATCGGAACAACATTGTTCGTGCACCCGAAGAAGAACCAGTGTTGTATCGATATCCGATGCATCTCACTTCAATACAATACAATATTGATCAGTGTCGCTTTAGGGGCGCTGATCAATATTGTATTGCACCCAAAAAAACCATATCATAAGAACACAACGGGTGTTTGGCGGAGCACTCCCAGGAGAAGACGACAGATGGTCGACACTCATCAGACCATGTTTTCGTCCACCGAAACTCACTCCTCACAAACACGACCACATGCCAGAGGAGTGATTCAATAGAGCAATGAAAGCCAACAAGCCCTACAGGACGTGACGATCTACAACATTTGATAAAGATTTACCTACAAAGAACTTTTAAAAAGTTATCAGCAATCCTTCAATGCTTTTTTTGGCCTAAAATAGTGTTCGTGATCAGTAGATAGGGGGGGAGTTCGATTGTCTGCTCGACTGGGTTATTATGTGTGTCGTGATACGTTATTTCCGTCCGTTCATGTACCTTTCTCTCTTTGAAATACATTACCGTGACCAGTCAAACATAGTGCTAAATCGCGACACCCCCAAATATAAATTGATATGTTCGAGTGACTATTATCATTCGTCCATCGCGATGCGATTATGGCTGATAAGTATGCTCTTTGTCGGCTCGAGTGCCTTTAAGATACTCATGTTCAACCCAAGCTTCAGTCAGTCAATCAATAATTTCCTCGGCAATATCGCGGATACGCTTGTGGACGCGGGGCATGATGTGGTAATTATTGATCCATTATTTATCGATCGATAATAGGGCAACGTCAAACGGAAGGTATGCCGATATGTTTTCCCAGATGAATGAAATTCAGGGATTGGGTGAAAATACTGATTTCAGACCACTCTCATTCCCATTACAATTCCTGTACTGAGGGATGGGTCGAACAAATCGAAGAAAATCTACGTCAATCAAACAGAAGAAGTTAAAGAGGTCAGAAACACCATTAGACCCATAAGTATTTTGTTTTGATATCCATCACTCTGCCTTATTTTTTTAACCCTTTTCCACCTATAATGATTACAATTCCAGATCAATGAAAGGTTGAACTTAGATGCACACGACTTCTTTGGATACAACGATTTCGATCCGATAAATGCAGTGAAGGTAAATTTACTTAAATATGTTTTTCAGCATTATTCTTCTTAAAATTATAATAATAATTGCAGTATGGCTCCTATTTCTGCAACTGGTTCAGTGCCCAGTGTAAGCAAGTTCTGGACGAGCCGGGTCTGGTAGAAATACTCAAAGAAGAGAAGTTTGATGTCATGATTGTGGAGACGTTCGAATCATGTGGAGTTGGTAAGCAAATTGATCATATTTCTCATTCTTTTTTTCATTAAATGTACAGTTTAAGTTTATTTTCGACATTTCCAATGTGTGAATGCTTGTTCGAACGTCAAGAAGGTGCCGGAATGCGTCATCAAAAACCTGTGGTCAACTCTAAAAATGACGATGAATTGCAGTGATTTCTCATCTCATTAAACCCAAGTCGCTCATCACCTCATCGGGTTCGGTTCCAATCGCATCGCATAATGAAGAATTCGGTCTCGAACCAGCTGTTAGCTACAATCCGAGTATGTTTCACGTTGCTGATATATACGGTGACGAGCATGCCAAAGACATTATACGAGAGGTCATTACAATCAGAAACGCATTGATTTGAAAATTAACTAATTGTAAGCTCTTGATTATTTCATTCTAGACCCAATGATGGCCCATCTCGATGTTCACTCAATGTGGAGCCGTTTCTGGAATGTTTATGCGGATGTAATATTCAAGCTCACATTCTACACTACTCGTACCGAGGTATTGAGCAATTCGAAAAAAAATTTAATTAATCTTTTTTTAATTTCAAAATAATTGAATTCTACAGATAGATGATCTCGTCAGAGAACGATACGGAGACGAATTTCCATCAGTTAAGGTAGATAAATATTTCATACATTACGCCGACTGCATCAGAAGGATTTTAAACAGGCTTTTACGTCTCATATTTAGAGAGATTTAGAGAGGCTCGAATTGGGAAATTTTCAAATAGAGAATTGCATTGATTTTAAGGAAATCATATCTCGATCTGCTTTCACCCTCATCAATTCTGAACCACTCGTCGATTTTGCGGCGCCAACTCTCAGCAGGTCTGTTTTTTTAAATATTTTTTTTGCAAACTGGAGGTCGGTATGTGTACCGGCTCTCATCCCCGACCTCATTATCTGGGGGATCTCAGGCTGAGGAACAATCCGTTGTTACAGAAACCAACAATTTGTTTAGAGTCGTTATGATCGGTGGAATCGGTGCCAAGGAACCCAAGAAACTTGTCAAGGTAACTATGAAGTTTTTTTAAACAATATATTTATATATATATTTAATTTTTTGCAGCCTTTTTTATGGATTTTAGTGAGATCACATTATTCAGGAGCTTGACCATCTCTTGACACACCGCAGTAAAACAATTCTGATCTCATTTGGATCAATTGTCGTTGCTCACATGCTACCACTCCAAGTGAAGGAGAACATTGTCAAGGTTGATATCATACTTACTTTGTAAATGTTTTCACACCAACCAGCATTATGACGCCTTACAATGACATATTTCACGTTTATTCAGGCGGTCTCTCAATTTCCGGAAGTTACTTTCCTGTGGAAGTACGAAAAACCAGAGGACGATTTCGCTAAGGCTTGTTTAAGAGTTTTTTATTTACATAATTGCACTCTAACACGGTCGGTCAAGATAATATTTCTACCACCTGTTATTTTTTCCGAATATACAACATAATAATTATCGAGATCAAATCCCACCAAAATATTGTTTACAAAATAAATAAAAAATGTTTACAGGCAGCTCTATCATCCACTCCCAATCTTCATTTTCTTTCGTGGACTCCTCAGAATGATCTACTCGCCGATGGTAGACTCACTGCTTTTATCACCCATGGAGGAATGGCATCTACGCAGGAGACGGCGTTGAGAGGGAAACCTGGTAATTACAATACTTACTGAACATTTAAATTTATAAAGAGCGCTGCATTTATCATTTGACGTTCCTTCAACCAAGCTAAACATAAAGCAGTAAAATGCAGGCCTTTTCATCCCATTCTATGGCGATCAACCGCGCAATTCGGGAATGATGGAGAATAATGGATTAGGAAAGGTAAAACTTTTTAAAATGATATTTTTACAAGATATTTATCATGCGTTTACTCAATAATTTCGCTTCTAGGTATTTCCAAAACACGATTTGTTCGATTCCGAAAAGTTGGTCACGGCAATCAAGGATCTGCTAGAAAACGACGGGTGAATTTGTTTTTATACCCCACACATTAAAAATAACTGGAATATTAATTATTTTCTAATTACAGCTACCGACAAAACGCTGCTCGAATCGCTGAGATGATCAGAAAGAAGCCGTTTTCAGCCCAGGAACTGCTCGTCAAGTGCTTACTTTCCTTTCCGACTGTTCCATCTTTTAATCATCCAAATCGGCGTAATCATGCCATCAATGGTCACCAAAAGAAACTATTATACATTTTAATGCCCTGATTCATTTTAGATGATTCTGAAACTTCTGAAAAATCTTTCCTATTCAGAACAGTCGAGTTCGCTGCTGAATTCGGTCCAGCGCCGGCTCTTCGACCGCAGAGATTGGACATGACTTGGATCGAGTTTTACAATGCCGATCTAGTTGTTCTATTAGTCTTAATTGTTTTGTCCGTCTCGGCCGTCTTACTTATGGCCATGGCACGGTGCATTAGCAGTTTTCTGTGGAAGATCAAAGCCAAGAAGGACTGATCGTTTCATTACTTTGTCTTGAACAAATATAAACATTCTGGAGATAATCAATGAATTAGTAGTTAGATTTGGAAAATTAAAAGCTAACATGGGAATGACCTGAACTCACATTTCCCGATCTTTATAAAAATTTTATGGTAGATTCAGCATACAATTCTAACCATGAAACTGTTTTCAAAAGTTGCGGAATGTTTTTTTTAAATAATAGTTTTTAATTTTCATAATTTTCGAAAAAAATAAAAAATAAATTATTTAAACATTTTACGGCAGCATTCGACTTCAAAAGTCGTAGACTGTTTATCTCAATCGAGATATCCATTTTGGGTTTCTAATTTTGCTTATTTATTAATTATTTATTAATTTTGTTATGCATGACGAAATTTCAAAAAAACATTCCGCAATTTTTGAAAATAGTTTTATGGTTAGAATTGTATGCTGAATCTACCATAAAAAGATCGGGAAATGTGAGTTCAGGTCATTCCCATGTAAGTCTTTCCAGACGACGGATTGTTAATTTATTTGATGTCTAAATACAAGCGGACCGATATCTATTTGTTTGTCCACATCAAATAATTATCTTTGGTGTTCAGTGATACATATCTCTTAGTCGTGCGAATCAGGCTTCATTCGGTTCACAAATTGAACGTTTGAAGTTTGCTTCTCACTTTTAAGTCCTCCCATAAAAAGACAATTTATTGCTTCGATACCCGTTCAACTATGGCGGGGCAGAATACAACGAGATACAATGAGATCTAATGGCGGGTCAATACAGTAACGTCTAAGTAAAGTAATTGCATAACCCGAATAATGTGTGAGAAGAACGAGATAAATACCACGCTAGGCGTAGGCTATGCATGAATTGAAGTGAATGTGGGCATTGAGCAAGGGCGGAAGTAGTGATGGGCTACAGTTGGGGTTCGCATTAAAGGGACCTGGGACCGCACATGAAATGATTTTTAATCTTAAAATATGCGATTTTTTGCATTCGAATCGGAAGAACATTCTCTTTAATCTGAAATCACTTCACAGGCAGTCCCAGTTCCCTTTAATAAACGAGGAATCGACGATACGGCTGTATAGGTGCAGCTACACATGTGCAACCGACAACCCTCTACCCCGAAAAGACATAAAGAAATATTGCACTGTAACTTTCAACCCAGTTGCACCGGCTAGACGACAGTTTCATTGCGTCCCGAGGCTGATTTCCATGTCGTCGTTCAAATTCCGATGCGCCCGCCACACTTGAGTTTCATCGGCACTGTAAAAGTCTGAGATTCGCTATGAATGTTACTTAACCCTTTAGAGCCGGTGGAGTAGAAGAAAATACAAACTTCGTAATGATCAGCCCTCCTATTTCTGCTTTGCATTTTCATTTTGAGCAGCGACTAAAGGATGAATTCATGGCTTACTAAGCCAATCGATCTATATTTTTCAAATCAACTCACTTCGTTGCTCTTCTGCTCTTCTTATGGTGAGTGTGATTGTGTCGGGCGTTCGATCGATAGCCGAGTTCAGAATAGACTGGAGCTGGACAACTAACGGAGGCATCTGAGGACTGCAAAATACGGTCTATTGAAGTTGGTCACATTATTCAACAGGCCGGCAATCCCTACAGAAAGGTTTACAATTGGAGTGAGAAAGAGTGTAAATTCGAGAGGGACACTCTCTCACACTGACTGCTTCAGCAAATTCGGAATCACATGTCCTGTTTCTATTACACTAATGCTAATGTAGTGACGCCAATAGTAAACGACTGAGAACTCAATTCCATAGTTTTAATCGGTTTTTGTGTTGAAACGGTCCATAAAACAATTAATCGGCGTCATTCCTAACCTTGAACTGCACATTGATATTCGTCCTCAGCAATCGACCATTGAGCGCTCTGAAAGCAGTTTTTTTAATGTATTTTCTCTTACAAAAACTAGCTCAAATAGGCTTCTAGCAGTGTTGGGAATATTGAATCATTCTAATGAAGACCAACGCCACGTCTGAAAACGAAACCTTATCTTGAACAGCGCCCTCAAAGCGACACTGATAAACATAGTATTGTATTGTAAATATTGCAGCACTTCTGTTGCTTGTGCTGCAGTTGCTGCAATCCTCTCACCTCAATGGTCGATAGATTGGCTGCATGGGCTGCGTCTGTGCAGCTTTCTTCTCCGTTTGCTGCAGATCGTTCCATTGGGCGAGCTGCAAAGGGTATTATTCCACACAGAGAGCATGAAAAAAACAAGTTAGAGCATGTTACTTATTTCTTATTTTTAGCACAGAGTATGGGAAAAGTTGGTAGCGTAAGAAATTAATTTACTGACTCAAATGGATAGCAAGGAAATATTTATCTGAGTGCTTCACATCACAGACATACAGTAATCGCACTATTTCATTTGCATTTTGCTGATGGCATACGATTAGTTTCAATTCGCAGAGTATTATTTACAATACGACGAGAGGAACAGAAGAATAAATCTTACATCCTGTATAGTGATGTAGATGGAAAAACATGAGAGTTAGCAAATAGATTACTTTCTTCTCAGCATAAGGGAAATATAAAAAGTGGATAAGTAAGTTAACTACTCAATCGCATGCATGACGAAGTAATAAAGTCATCCATGCGCATTTTGTTGATGACATACTATCAGATTTATATTATTGGTTCATTTACATTGTCAGGATAGAATAGATCGCTTACATCCTGTTTAGTAATGTAGATGGGATTGTTCATGATCACCCAAGTGACCGTCTCATGGCAGCCAGGGTATGTGAGTGAACCCTGAAAGGTGACGATGAATTCAAGTTTCGGAAATCGTATGTTTCCGAATTTATATCCCTTCTGTACTACATGTCGCAAATGCCTTCAGCACAGGTAAGAGCGTGAAAATCAAACTCTCACATCATAGGTCACAAAGTGGCTCGTTTTCGGCATGAGAGCGGCCGGCCGCAGCTTGCGCATAGCAACTGTGTTGCCTGGAATGATAGTTATTTAGACTTGGAAAGAAGATTTAACAAAACAGCAAACTTCTGCACATTCAAATCATCGTTGTATGAGCATATTACGCGTATTTTACTGGAGTAATCTGTCACCTTTGTAAGTGATGCCGTGCGAGGCCTTGGTCATACGCATCAACTCGGGATGAGTCGTCTCGCCGATCTGTAATGACATCTGTGTTAACGGAAACAAAGAATTTGTCGTCAATACTACTCCACTGATATAATTATTTTTTAATTAAAAATTTTTTAATTCATATTATTCACTCACATCAACGATAATCGCAATGGCAAGCAGCCCTCTTGGCTGCGACTCTGCCGCTGTGAAGTTCTCGTACAAATCGCTGTTGTAAGCGAGAAATTGAATCTGGAATTAATTTTATTCTTTTATGGAATTTGTGCATCTCTGAAATAAAGTCACCAATGATATTACAGAAAGATGATTTTATATTTTCTCTATCTTGACTGAGATGTACGGATCGATTCCTTTCAGCCGTTCGAACAGAAAAAAGAACTCGTGAAACTCACTTCAGCGGGGAATCGAACTCTGTCCACCGTGTGTTCGGATCCCTTCTCTCCTCCATCGGCAGCCCCGAAGTGTACGATTATCTGAATTGGATAACAAATTGCAGTTATCGATCGACTGACAACACTGTTCCTTCAAAACAGTAAGTAGTTGAATATTTTCATTATTTATTTTCAAACCGATCGGAAACGCGTTCAATAGCAACACGTCAAAACGAGTAAGGGAAATGGAAGCGGTGAAACATAACTATAGCATTCCTACTAGGAAACGTATTTTTTTCGACAATTTCGTTTGTCTCGAGTCCTTGAATATGTATCTTCTCACTTGGCTCAATCGATATTTGTAGGGTAGCGCGGGTCCTCCAGTGACATTGATCGGTGCGTGAGTATTGGTGTAATTGATGGTGATCATCGGCATTTGTCCAATGTTCTCCATTGTTGCGTCGACCTGAGTACT
Source organism: Pristionchus fissidentatus (assembly GCA_036245785.1). NCBI lineage: Eukaryota > Metazoa > Nematoda > Chromadorea > Rhabditida > Neodiplogasteridae > Pristionchus > Pristionchus fissidentatus. Next base: position 25,188,417 of record BTSY01000002.1, read on the forward strand.
AGTGTTGTTATTTGGAATAATTCTATTCGCGAATAACAAAGGTTATTCGAGAATAAGATTATTCCAAATAACAACACTACTGAATACGCTTTTGCAATCATTTCCAGATAATTTTAAGACAAAGAGCTTGCGTCTACACACTCTTGACTTGGCACATTTCAATTGAGAACGGCATTTTGAACAAAATATCTAATTTCTTACAAATGAAATTTAGGAAAAATAGGGGACAGTTAATTGAATGCGCAAGTGACAAAAATGAAGCCTGTGATGTGAATATGCTCAGTATTTTTTGACATTGAATCAAAGAAAAAAACCAGTATCGGTTGATTTCAAATGAGTTTCACGCAATGGCCATATTTCGATAGATCTATAAAGTATCTGATATTCGTGGACTAGCTGGAGGAAAGAAACCACCTATTGTTTTCTCAATTACAGGTTGCAATATCTTCTACTGTGTTATTTTCTTCTTGTTGTCTCGATTAATGCTGCGCAAATTTGATGGGGTACAAGGTGCAAAACACTTTTATACACCCTTTCATAACTTTTTTCCTAGTGAATCTACAACTTTCAAACTTGATACAGGGATTGCAAGCCACGTTTGGAACATTTGCCTTTTTTATTGGAGAGTTCTCGTTCAGTTTGAGCTGAGTTACACGAGTTTTCCACCCTCAGGGGGTGGAATTACACCCATGAAATTTGCGCAGCATAACTCACGATGCCGTCGTCCAAATTCACATTGGTTAGATGAGGGTCGAAGAGCAGCTTTGTAGGGTCGATATTGATGGGGGACTGGAACAGCAATATTATTTTACATATTTCAGTACCGTCGTGTACAACAATCGTTGTAATCAAAGTTTTCAGCCAGATTTACTAATATTGAAACATGAATCGGGCAAACCAAGAATAACATTCATAAATTTGTAGAACAAAAAAATCTCACCTGTGCTTGTCCATTCTTGCACATTCGCCATTCCTTGTTGACCAGCCCCCAGAAGTCGGGTCCTGTAAAACGCAAATTTAATTTACTATTAAACATTTCACTATTTAATTAAATAATTAATAAATTACCCGTCACACAGGGGTACATGCAGGCTGTCATCAGCCATGCTATCATTCTCTGCAATTTTTGACGTTTAAAATACGCTTTATTAATTATATAAATAGTGAAAATAACGCGCCAAAATTAAGGGTAAACAGGGGTGTAAAATGGGGGGGGGGTGAGGAGTGACCGCTCATTTGATATTCATTGAAACGCGAGGGAGAGAGAAAGAGTGAAGACAAATCTGCGTGTAATTCAACCTGCTCAACGCTAGTGTGAATTTGAAAGGAGAACGATAAATTCAGAGATGAATTTCGTTTAGAGTATTAGATTTAATTCAAATTCTCGCTTCAATTATAAATCAATTATAAAAATATGTCAGACAGGAACGGAAAAATCGTTTCTGGAACAGGGTTCTGGTGCCTTTTTAAACTTTTTCTCTTTCGAAAGAATCGAATACTAAATTTTGCTATTTTGCACGAATTCTGAATGACACGAGACAGGATTTCGCGTAACATTTCCAAAATCACGTTCACGCTTACATTTGCGCACGCACATCCCAAAAAATAAAGCATAATAGTATCTTGCAATAATAGTATTTCAGGTGATTGTGCGACAAATACAATTATACATTTACAGCTAAATTCTAGCGCTCTAAGTGTAAGAAGGCTTGCAATCTACTAAATCACGCCCCTTCGTCTCAATTACGCACATAACTTATGCAGGGTCTATCTCGTCATGTGGACATCGACTCTAATTTCCCACAGCCCGTGAGAGGGAGAATCAAATAGCAGCGAGGCGTCATTAGCAGAGGCTAAACGTAGATACATCGCATACATTCTTTGAAGGATATCCCGCGAGAACCACAACCGCGAACACAACCAATCACATCATTCCGTAGGCCGGTCAACCTTACAGAAAGGCCTTTGTAGTGAGAGAGCGTGCGAAATCGAGAGGGACTCTCTCACTTTTGCACACTCTCTCGCTGTAACCCTGGTCTGTAGGTTTGGAATCATTGGCAATGATTCGGAATCCCTGCATCAATCTCGGTTCTGTTGCATTCTATCTTGGGAAACATCTGACCACAACTCGGGATACATTTTGATTTCGTGGGACGCGCGATTTCCCAGGAATAACATGCGATTCGAGAGTGGGTTCTTCTGATCTCCGTAGGGCATTTTTCATTCACTCATTCCTAGAAGGAAGAATTCCGAGCGCGCTCCATTTTTCATTAGTTCGCAACGGTGCGCAATTTTTACAAGGGCTACGAGTCAATTTGTGAATAATGAACAAGGGCGAGTATTAGAAACAAAGCCTTTCATTTCCGCCTCAAAAGATGAACAAATAAGCACAAAACTATGGATATTTGTTCAGGTTATGCAGCGAACTATTAGGGATACTGCTAAGCAAAATATCGTCGCACAGTCAATTTTCTCCAGGCGGAAAACGGACTGCTTTCGTGCGATGGTACAATGCGACAAATTGACGATGAAAACAGTGTGAGAAGGGGGCGAATTTGGAGGGAACAACGATGAAGGCGGGAAAAGGGGGAGTAAACAAAGAGGAGACGATCCAATTGACTCTCTCTCTCTCTCTCTCTCTCTCTCTCTCTCTCGAGTTCCTTTTGAGATGTCCACAATGCAATTTACGCGTTTTCGCGCTCTCGACACCGCGCAAATAGCCATGAAAAAATAATCCCCCTTTCGGAAAAGCGAGATCGCGCGTAAACGTCATAAGGTGTTCGCTAACTTCAATGCGCGCAATCAGGCTTCACACACAATTGAGCGAGACAGTGATGTATTTGCGCAGCTACTCTAGCGATAAATTGAAAACAAATACGCATAAAGTGGGAGGAAACATGTGAGAATGCGCGAGTTCGATCATCAATTTGTACTTTTGCTGGACTGCGTCTCGTGCTTTCTCAGGCCTCTCTCATTCGCTCTCACACAACTCCCACTCCGCGTGGCCGATCGTGCGAAAATCGAACCAACTTTCTCACAACCAGACAAAACCAATTGGAAAATGGTAGCGATCATCGCATTTGTCACGCGAAATTGAATTAATTGATGAAAAAAGCGCGTGCAAGCTGCGTTGTTGCAAACTGATTGGAATATAAAAATCACAAATCAATAAATAATCACGAGAATCGAAAACCACCCTGATAAAAATCACTAGTATCATGACACTTACTGTGGTGTCCTGATTCCACTATTTTTCTGAGTGCAAGAACGGTTCATCTTGTACTAATCCAACATGTGTCGATTCCTGCTCCTCCACTCTTTCCGTGTGATTCCTACAGGAAATGGCGGGACTTCCTGCCTGATGAGACTAATAGAGGTCTCTCTCTCGTGAGGAGCATCGATCAATGAGGAGAGGAACGAGCAACACGATTCCAGACCGAATGGGGTCAGGGCGAGAGATTTTGTAAAAGTGAGAGGGTGCCTTGTATATGCTCGCTCTCTTAAGGGGTCTTTGGAATTTTGTGGTACGATGGCAGGGGAGAGATTCACGGGCCCGATAGTCTGGCAAAGTCTATTTCAGTTCGGTATGATACATAGGAACTTAATAGGAAAGCCTTGAAAAATAACCTATGCCGAGCGTGGTCCAAGAATCTTTTAGATCCGTGGTATTATGCGGGCGGGAATATGCAACCAAGGAGGAAGAGAACCAGATTGTGTGAATGATTCACGAACACGATAGACCGATACAGGCTCAGTTCGCACGATTTTTGTAGAACATGCTGACGTGGAGAAAGCATCGGAATTGTGTAACCATGGAATATAGAGCTCGCCATCAGCAGGGGTAGTGATCCTTTTTTAACTGTCTGCATCCGAAAAATTGCACTTCGGCAGAAAGAAGAGTGAATGAACAGTTTGTGAAACATAGGCGGTTTGCAAGCGAAACAGTGATACCTATTGCAGTTTCGAAGACTCTTATTTGTATCACTTAGATATTAGATAGCTATTAGAAAGGCAATGGTGCATCGTCCATCGTAGATTCAGGACTCTGCAATCAACAAAGAGCGCTTTTCTAGCGCAGTCTGGTTGTTCTAAATGGCGAAATGCAGACAGCCCTTCGGAACACATCAGCGTCAAGCAAGCACCGGAAGAAAATAGAGGGGACGTCGAATGATCGGCGGTATCCTCCATCGAGATCACTGGTAAGAGATGTGCAACCGCCAAAGAGGAAGGGTATCAGACGGCATTGCACATCATTCCACAGACCGGTCAACCTTCCAGAAAGGCCTTTGGAGTGAGAGAGCGTGTGAAATCGAGAGGGACTCTCTCACTTTTGCATACTCTCTCGTCCTAACCCTGGTCTGTAGGTTTGGAATCATGTGATGGCAGGTTCATGAGCACGGTTGATCGAGACAGATACGATTTCCGTTGCGCATTCTGATACTAACATAATGATACCAGTAAGGTGCCGGAATAGCACAGAATAAACGCTGGCAACTGCCACAAAGTCATCGATTCTCTGTGTGCGCGGTGGAAATTTGATGCCTCTGGGAAAATGCATAAGCATCTTTGGTACTTGGAGAGTCGAGTATGGAGAGAGGGAGGGGAGAGAAAATAAAATAAGGGTCAGTGATATCTATGAGATGCAAGAATGTTGCACTCAATTCCCAGGTCTATGTCGGTCATATTTTATACATACAGTTTGGCTCTCAAGACAATCGCAGACTAGACTCATTTCCGTATACTCAGGGAAGCTGTCTGGTGGGATGGAAAAGAAAACAATCGCCCGGGGAAGAAAGGACCTTCTCGATTGAACTCAATGAGGCATGGGCGATGGACTTTGGGGGTTAGGAAGGGGACATACCGCTACTTGGATGGAAAGAGGAGGAGGAGGGTATCCATCCACTTCGTTGCAACCAATTGTGCGTAAAGTAGGGGGAGAGAGAGAGAGAGAGAGAGAGATGGAGGGAAATAGGGCAGAGGGGAGAGACAAAAGAATAAGAAGGATGGGGCGGGGGGAGCATAGCTTGGCAACGAGTCCTCTAATATGATGAATTGTCTCCCGCTGGTGAGCAGACTCGTTAATTGCCCCCCACTTGCACAGTGCACTACTGTACTCACAAATGTACAGTATTCCGATGCTGGTTTCGCTGCGGAAAGGCGGTAGAGTTCGAAATTCGGATAAATATTTGGAACAGATCTCTTCATTTCGCACGCTTTGTTTTATTGATGGCAGAGTACGCAAATTAAGAGACCTAATGCAATTATTTACCTGAATTTCAAATTCTACTGTACCGTAGTAGTATTACGGTGTGTTTTACGAGAGATCTGTATTTTGGCAAGGTGCAGACGCAAAAAATCAGAGTCACGCAAAAGCACGGAATAGTGGAGGTGGAAGTGGACGGGAGGAATATTTTTCATATTTACTATTTATTTATGCACACGAGAGTGTCAACTTCCTTCTAGATTCTGAAAACACATCACGGACAAAAATGCGTGCGAAAAAGGTGTGAGCGTTGGGCAAAATGCGAAAAGAGAGGGGCAGGCGCGGGGGGAGATGGGGGGACAGATCTAATTTGGCTGCTTAGCGCGCCTCTCTCTCTCCCTCCACAATGAATAGGCTCTAAGAGGAGGTCACCGCGGAAAAAAGAGGAGGGGAGGGGGAGAGATGTGTCCTAACGGGAAAATGTTGAGGGAGGGGAGGAGGAGGGAAATCTCTCTCTCTTTCCGAATTGCTGAAGGAATTATGGCTTCCGAGAAGAATTTGCGAGTGCGCGCCCTGATTCCCACGTTGGCCCGCGCTAATCAATAATTGGTATAAATAATTGGCGTAATTAGTATAAATAATTAATTGAGGATGCGCGAGATGCGCGCGCACGATTGGACACTTCCGGATTGGAGAGCACGACGTCCTGGCGAGAGTTTATGCAAATTGAGGAAGATAGATAGTTAGAGAGTGCGCAAAATGTCATACAATAACGGGTCTCACCGCATATCATTCAAAACCTTCAGAAACGGGTAAGGGTGAGAAAGCGTGCAAAAGTGAGAGAGCCCCTCTCGAGTTTACACGCTCTCTTATGCCGCGCTAATTTCATGGGGTGCAAGGTGCACATCAATTTTATGCACCCTTTCATAACTTTTTTCCTAGTGAAGCTACAACTTCCAAACTTGATACAGAGCCCAATTAAAAGGGAAATGTTCCAAACGTGATTCTACCCACCTCGCTTGCGGTAAAATTGGTAGCAACTTTGATTGCGAAAGGTAACGTGCCCCAGAAGCCTGATCAGCAGGGGATACGTAGATCTGTTCAGCAACCGGCCTTACCAGTCGGCCCCGGCAGAGTAGTCGCTTGTCGACGTAAAGTCCTCTTGATTCCGGTAGCAACTTTACCTTTTTTTAAATTTGGTGTTCCAAACGTGGCTTGCAATCCCTGTATCAAGTTTGGAAGTCGTAGCTTCACTAGGAAAAATGTTATGAAAGGGTGCATAAAACTGATGTGCACCCCATGAAATTAGCGCGGCATTACTATAAGTCCCTTTCTTGGAGGACGGACTTGCCTGTGGAACGATGTTTGCAATCACAATTTGATATGAAATATCAGATTGTCAATATATCAAGCAAAGTCCCACTTTCATTCAATCTGTTGCTGTAGAGCGTGTCAAACAAAAGATGCAGATAACGAAGTATAAATGTAATAATATAAATGCAATAATATAAATGCAGTAATAATATAAATGTAATAATATAAATAAAAAGTAATAATATAAATATAAAAGTAATAATATAAATGCCACAAGTTCAACATCAATTTCTGCCCCGTTGTCTGCCTCTCTCTCCATGATGCGCTATTGCTCTGCGAAAGTTGCTCAACAACTCAAGATTGACATTAACTTGTACACACTTGATGCTCATCGCAGAAAATTGGTCAAAAATGCGCTGTCGCTCTTCCACCAGCACACTTACACCGGAAAGAGCGAGAGGGATACAAATTTGTCTGTCAATGTTTGTATTGATTTATCGATCATTCGTTTTCGACTCAATGATCCGAGGAGGCGTAAATGATAAATAAGAGTATGCTGAATCATAAGTGGATTTTATTTTCTGCACTCGATCCTTTCAACCATTGACTTTGTTTTAAAGCTGCCCCTCGTCAGTCACAGCCGAGATAATATTCAGTCTGGACTGTGATACGATAGCAAAGAAAAAAGTACATATTCTTTTTCGACATTTTTCTAAACGCACAGGATTTCAACTTACTATTGTATGCGAATAAACTCTGAAGGAGAAATGGAAACAATGAAACACAACAGAAACTTGAAGTGTATCATGCGTTATGTCTGGCTCGCTGATATCTTTTCAGACGCGTGAATAGTGAAATTAACGTCTAAAAACAACGCTAGCAGAAGGTACATTGAAGTGCACACAAGACTCAGTCGCTTCTACGAAATGAGGTAGAAATCGCATTACGAAGGATCCGAATGGAGGACCGGGGGAAACCATTACTGGGATTAGGAAGAATCCAATTGGGCCCATTCCAGAGGAGCTTCAACGCTCTCAATAAGAACACAGAATTACTAAATAACCTCTCTCAGATAAACGCAGATTCACAAAATTTCTTGAAATGCAAAGTATAGGATTTCTGCAGCAGTTCATGTCCCTCCCACTCTCCCCCAAATTCCAGATCTCTAAGTGGACCAGAAAGCGTGTTAGCGTGCTAGCTCATTCCCATATTCCGAGATTCCTTGAAATAGTCAAGGTCACCACGGGGGCACTCGGGAATTCGACCTGAGTGGACTTCCCCTCTGCATATTTCCTGCAGAATCTCTCTCGCACATCACGCCTGTGTAGGACGAGAATAGCGAAGGAGTAGCCATTTATGAGAACTTTCCATTGCGTGCAACGGATACGCAATCTTACGTCGTGACTCTTATTTCGAGGTTAAAATGGTACAAAAAATAAAAGGTCATTGATCGCTTATTCCGTCATAGCCATACAACGGTTGTCCTCAGAGGGGAAATAAGTCTACGACTTCATAAGTCTAAGCTGGCCAGCGACAACTTCAGAGTCTAATAGAGGCAGCGGAGCGAGACGGTTAGACTTTGAAAGTCGTCGCAGGCCAGCCCATAAGTCTAGATTCATAGACTTATTTCCCTTGAATCAACTGTGATCGGAGTTAGAATTTATGTAGAATCAATGTTGTGCTAACGTTGAAAATTCATTTGAATAATTGCCTGCAAAGATGCAGCCTGCATGCACCGGTGTATGACGATTTAACCTATTTTATAATTTATTTGTAAACAAATAAAAATACCTCCGAACGCATCGGGGTCGTAGGTCCAGAAGCTGTTGGCCGCAGTGAGGGAAATGAAGTGGAGAGTGAATAGCAATGAGAAGAGAGAAGGCATCTGCAATAGATAGATAGATGTTAGACATGTGATTTGAATAAATTGGAATTAAAATAAATGAATATAATGCAATAATCATTTTATACTGTCATCCTAATGGTGTGACAATAATTTCGTTATTTCTACTGCTCATTCGGAACATTACATTTACCCTTTTTCACAGTCTGATAAAGTATGTGTAAAACATAAATCGATTGGCGTTGCACCTGAACTACCATTTTTATTCAAACTATCGTGATTGCAATTTATGATATGAACGCGATCGTGCAAGCATTAGTTATTTTTATTTATCTTTATCATAAATCGTGTGTGAAACCTCGATTGGCGGGCTGCGGATCTACGCTTCTTTCAATTGTCCTCGAATCTTGAAACGGACATTCCTTCAATTATTCAAAATAAAATAAAACAATAATTTAAGAACAATATTCTAATCGCGAAAAGGTGTTGCAAAACGGAAAACGAAAGGGATAGCAAGTGCTCGAGTCAACTGCGGCGTTGACATGGCTTCTAGTCATTGTTTGATCAACTAATTTCCGCGCGATGAATTTGTCTATCTACTAGTACTTTAAAACATCATTCTAGTCAACTCTCCAGAAAGGGATCTGTGTAAGGGTGTGTGTGTGAAAGTGAGGGCTTCTCTCATTTTCACACAACATCTCGACCCGTACCCCTTTCTGGAGGTGTGTCATCTTGTTTCTACACTCAGAGAAATGTCTCATATATGGCTCCTGAACTGCGTTTGTATGTCATATATAACATACAGTATGTTATATATAACATACAAACGCAGTTCAGGAGCCACATATGACATACATTTTTTTCTGTGTATAGTTGGTTACTCAATTCCTAGGCATTCCATTATGCGATGTGAAAGAGTGTGACATGATGTGTGCCGAAAACATTTCGTATTGAAACAGAATTGATTGAAAGGATAGGCAGGTGATAATAAGGACGTCTTAGAAGAACTGACATCTGACGAATAAGAGAGCTATAGAAACATCAATCACAATTGAACCGCATTGAATACGAAAGAATTATTGAATGAGAATCAAAAATCAATGAGTGACAATAAACACAGGTACAATGCAGTCAGGGAAATAGTCGCAAGTTCGATTTTTGATGCGCCCTTCCTCTAAATAATGCTCCTCTCACCTACTCCTAATGAATTATTCAAACAAGTGCATTGGAGGATCTAATCCGGCGGAAAACTGGTCCGGAGCTGCCGAAAAGGTAGGTCAATCAATTGTAGCGTCAAAGTTGGGTGCGGCAAAAAAAGTCCCGTCAGTAATAAAGAATTGTTTTGCGGTGGGTTCCTTCAACGACGGTGGGTTCCTTCTTTCTTCCTTATAAACAATCTATCGTTTAACCTATACGTTGACATACGGCCCCTGAAACTCGGATCTCCCGGGGTACGAACATATACTGGCGTCATTTCTGTGGTCTGGAGGGCCCGCGGAATCTGGGCCGCGGTCGGGGAGGCTCTCATATTACCCATATTTATTTGCCCCCTCCTCCTCCTCTTCCAACCTCCACTTTAATACACACCCGAAGATAGAAGAGAGAGAGAGAGAGAGAGAGAGAGAGAGAGAGAGTAGGAGAAGATGAGACTAGTGAGTACGGCCGGAAATTTAAAATTGCCCCGAGAGCCGCGCTTTTGGGTTTGTTATGATTTGCTCCTTCCTTTTAAAATATGATTGGAATTACCCGCTTTGATCGCATCAGAAAGTGCGAAAAATGAGAAATCTCAAGAATTCCGTGTTCCTGGTCTTGTACCTCTAATAATCGTAACATGTACATATAAAACGTAAAAGAGCAGGTACAAAAGGAGATACAAGACCAGGTACAGGATGTCCTTTCCCGGGTACAAGAGGAACAATACCAGGTGCAAAAGATACGCCATATATAGGACCAGGTACACGGAATTCTTGAGATCAGTATCTAAAGCCACGGTACGAATAGAAAAACGGGCGAACAGCGTCGAAAATATGACAAGAACAGGACTCGAGAGAAGGGGAGAATAGGAGTGAGAGGGAAAATGGAGAAAAGAGTAGCCCATCCCTGCGTTCCTCTAGGATACTCTAAAAGGAGGAAAAACGAGGAGAGATAGATAGTCAGAAGGCTATGATCTAAGATGACAGCTAGGCTGCGACAAGCGAGAGAGCGAGAGAGAGAGAGAGAGAGAGAGAGAGAGAGTCGTTATTTTGCGACACTTTCGGATACAGACGGACATGATAAACGGTATTTTCATGTGCCATCACGAACACGATTTTGGGTTGAGTTTCAAGACTAGTTTATGATTGTGAGCCTGGCGCTGTAGAGTAATGCGAGTGACATTTTGCGTGTTTATAATAATCATAAAAATGCCTGTCGGCTGGAAAAGAGAGCTGATCACGTATGCAATTTCTCAATTTGGAAAAAATGAATTTCAGCGCCTCTTCAAGCATGCGAATACAAGTGGTTCATTTCCTCATTCAAAATGCAAACAATAATCAAAAATGAATCGCAACATTATACCCGAGAAAAAGGAAGGTTACGAAAAATCCGTCTCTGTTGTGAAGGCGCAAGAAAATACGAAACTAGACTACATAGACTAGACGTAACTAGACTTGGCACAATGCCAACAAAACAATTCCAATTCCCCTCACAAAAGTGCTCGGAAACTCGAGAAGTCGGTGAATCTCTCTCGAGTCTAGGGCGACGAGAAATGGAAGAAGTCGTCTCGCACCTCTCTCGGATTACTCTTACTTCCTAGTGGAGGAGAGAGAGAGGGAGAGAGAGAGAGAGAGAGATTCTCTGCACTCTCTCCATTCTACCTGATCTCTCATCGATGTCTAACTTCATCTCATCTGCCGCCTTATGTAATGTGATTGTGAAGTGCGATAGGCGAAGATATTAGATGAGAGGTTGAGAGAAATATGGGGAGGGAGATCTTTGATAGGTCGGAGAGAATGCTTAGCTGCTTTTTTTTACTTTTTTTTATGTTTCATGCTGCATGGACGGGTATGTACAAAAAACAGATATTCGGGCTTAATTCAGTGGACTGCAGTAAAACGCGATACGGGAAGATCTTTGATATGCCTAATACGTGTTTGACCCCTCACCATTTTTTTTTTTAAAATGGGAGTACACGAAATAATGCTCTATTGAGCAATATTCATTAATCAGACGATAGAAAGTCGACCTTTGACAAGCATATTCGATTTTTGTCCTAATCGCTACGATGTCAAACCACGATTGATTAGCACGCGCTCTTCGTTCTTTTTGACAATCTGGTGAAACGTAAATGGGCATAACAATATCACAAACTGAAGAGGGTATCAACTGGAAAATGAGAAATGCCAGCCGGCGCTTTTAAGTTTCGAATAAAGGCTATAAGATGGGGGGAAGAATGGAGGCGGGATTAAGTAAATGGACGAAGATGGCTGGCAGGAGGGGGGATCAGTGGCCAGTCAGTCGTTTGTCAACTCGCGCGATGGGGCGGCACTGAAGGAGAGCGACAGAAGGGAGGATTAGAGGAGAGAGAGAGAGAGAGAGAGAAAGAGAGAACGGGAATGTCTGAGGATCAGGCGCGGCCCGCTTTGATTGAGGAGTTGGGTTAATGCCAAGTTTTTGGTAGATTATACGTGAGTTCTTCCGAAAGATGCGGTCATGCGGTGTTAGTTTTCCGGAAAAGCTCTTGGAAAAGCTAAAACGGAGTGTTAGCTTTTACTTTTCCATTTCTCACGGCGGGCTCGGAAAAGCTAAATATTTGAATTCCCGCAATTATCGATTTTCGGCCATAACTCTGCTCCCAGTGTAGCTAGGCTTACCAAACTTGGTCCATGAAGTCTAAATGCAAAAAGTAACCCTAAAACAAATTTTCTAAATGCTAGCTTTAATAGGAACCGAGATACCGAAAATGCGGGAATTCAAATCTAACTGCTTTTCCGGAACAGCTCGCGGAAAAACTAACACTCTCGATTGCTTTTCCAAGAGCTTTTCCGGAAAACTAACGCCACATTACTTTTGACAAAACTGACAAAGTCAGAAACAAAGAATAAGAGAAGGTTGGCATAAACGAATAGAAGCAGGGATATTACATTTAGAAAATGATACGATCATACCAAAAAGCCGAATAACGAACTTCCGTTGTTTACCATACATGAACATTGGCGACCCTCTCACTTTTGCGTGCTCTCTCGTCTCGGTAAACACAGGAAGTCCCAGTTCGATATTTTGTTTGATCGTATCATTTTATAAATGCAATAGAAGGTTTACGGATTCTGAGGAGCTCACGAACCGTCACGATTAAATGGCTAAATGGCTAATATCATTTGAAACTCTGAAGAATCCAGACTATCAAGAAAAAACAGAATCACGCAACATCGGTAGATTTTTGGAGAAGTCAGAATCGCATGATCAATCAAAGCAGTCTCATCAAAGGAAGGTGAAACACTGAAGTGTGAGGTGCCGATATAATATGCAAGAGACGAGAAAATAAGGAGACGAAAACATTATAGAATTAGAGATATACAAATATATGTGAACAGAACAAAGCTGTTCGTTTCGAGACAATTTTTTATCGCGATTCTTTCCTTTCACTTGAACAAAAGACCATTTCGAGTGGCAACACTAACAGTTGAAAACAATAAGAGGAACAGAAAGACTCACGCGCCTCATTTTCAGAGTGAACCATCTGATTGGCTATGTTTGCTCGGAGAAAAGGAGACTAACATACGAGGAAGTGTTCCGGCACTATCTATGAAAGGTGAAACTCAGAAATCGAATGTGGACTGAACATGTTGCGCGAACAGTGAGACTGGCAGAAGGTTTAGATAATAAGAGGAAGGGGTAGGAAAAGAACGAAAGGCGTCTCACTTTGATTGAAGTGCGTGGTTTATGTGCTCGACTTTTTCCACATTCGGAGCACTTTTTGTTTTGGCTTTTTAGGGTTTTTATTGTGTACAAAAAAGGCGTAGCTACAGCTCAACGTAGAGAATGACAAGTTCGAGATTTAAAATACGGCGTGAAACTCAACTAAGGGCGGAAAGCATAGTCTGTCCGAGAGGGAGAGGCATGATTTGTAATCAGTGAACTGGGTAAAAACGAGAGTGCGAAAAAAAAATTTAAAAATGTCTTTCAAATAAAAAAAATTATACGCTTCAAGAGACGGAGGACAAGAGTGGTCAACCCGCCTACCCCCTCTAACAGGCCTCATGAAGAGTCAACCGAGCGGCAAAAGAAGCGAGGAATTAGAGAGAGAGAGAGACGATTGAAATGACGACGAGAGAATAGTTCTTATTTGTGAGAGTTCGCGCGAAATAGGAGAGGGCAAAATAATTTGAAAGTCAGTCTCGTTCCATTTACGAACTAAACTAACTAAGAAACTAAGAAAAGGGCAACGAATAAAAATGAGGACTAAATTAAAATAATTCGACGCCAGTCTACTTCCTTCTCTAAAAATAACTGTGTTTTCTAATATTAGCTTCTATGGACTCGAAAAATCGCTAAACTTTCAGTCAATCGTGTTATTTTTTTTCGCTTCCCGATCATCGTTAAATTGTCCATGTCGGTTCCGAGCTACCGGCTAGTGTGCACTCGCGCATTTATTGTTGCGATAATGATATATATATATATATATATATATATATTATTCGATAAAAATGTGGGCGCTGCTTGGTTCGCAAATCCGGGAGTAAAATGTTACTACTTGTAATGATATGCGACGGAGGCGAGTGATGAAACGATGAGAACGTACTGGCACTTCCAGGAAACTATGAATACATAATCTGACTGGTGGGCGGAATACGTCAATGCTTTCTGGGAGCGCACTGCTGCTGCTAAGGAACGAAAAGCACAGCTTTTCTTACTTCGGAGTGCAGCTTACAATAAACATAGCTACAAGCATGGCGAAACCGTCAGATGGCACGTAAAAAAACAGTAGAAGAGGAAAGTCCTTCCAAGGCTATTACTGTTTTGCCCATCTCTGATTTCATCCATTTTAGTCGCGTGCGAAAATGCGAAAGTGATAGCCTATCGTACTCAAGAGAGGAATGAGTCATTGATGAAATACGATTCTGTCATGGAGATATTGAGCACAATGGAAAGCGGAATGAATAGAGTCAATGCTGAATGGAAAGAGTGAAATGAGTCCGTTCCAATGTTGCGCAAGGAAGGGCGGTACAATTCGTCGATCAAGAGCCCATCTGAGAGCGCACGCTTCAGATTTGGATGGGTGCTTGCTTGAAATAAAAGAAGAAGAGAGTAAGAGCGCATCCTTGAGAGTGAGGCGCAGTGCGAATGAAGGAGAAGAAGAAGAAAGAAAATATGGGATGGACCCTAAGTACTCCTTGCCTTTCCATCTCTTCCTCTTTTCCCGCTTCCTCTTCTAGTCAAATATATGACGGAATTACTACAAATACGCATCTGCAAAGTTGCGAATCCGGAACAAATTATCGAATCAAGCGACGATTCGGGAAGTGACGTAGAACCAAAAAAATATATCTGAACAAATTCCTGCACACATAAAAGGGCCCAAACGGGACACAAGTTAACTGAAGGCAACTACAAATTTGATAGCATTCATTGACACGCCAGAGAACTTTATCATGACTTCTTGTTTTTTTTTTCTCAAAATGGTGACTTTGTACAATCAGTGTTAAATAGCTAAAGATAGTAGCATCTGGGAAAATGAATAGCGGAGACACTTACATCTATGGTGAGCAAAGTATCAATGTTTAAGAAGAATATGCGGGGTCATTTCAGACGCGGCTAAACTGACCACAGACTCGGATCGGTCGCCTCTCTCTCTATCCAACCCCTCAGCCATTTCACTTATTCATTCATGCAAATTCATATCCAAGTGAAGAGAGGAGGGAGGGAGGGGTCACTCAACACAAGAGACAAGAGGAGATACGAGTGAAGGGTTGCATTGAGGGGGGAGATGAAATGAGATAGATCGGCAAAGGGTGATAGGCAAATGGATGGAGAGAATCTGGCCGCAGAAGCTGCGAATTAATTCGGACAAATTAATGAAATTCGAAAAAGATAATTCGTGTATTTTTCGAAAATTTAACGTTTTGGTTACTCTTTAAAAAATAGGATACATTTTTCCCTTTGCAAATTGCATCATTAATTACTTTAGTTATTAAAATAATTCACGCGATACCTGAACACCTTGAATATTGCGTGTGCGTGGGGGAACACATGCAATCTCGCATGCACTAATTGTCGGATTGAGTGCTTCCTGTCTCTCTCTCTCCATCGAAGGTCCTAATGTTTCCACCCTCCTCCTCCTCCCTTCCTCCTCTTCCACAGGCTAATGAGGCGAATAAATGACGCCGAGTCCCTTCTCTCGGAGGTAAATCTGAGAGAGAGGGACTGAAGGAAATTGCCTGCATATTCAAAAATCTTGCGATTTAAACAACATGTAATATTGGATAAAACTGTTTGCGGAACCCGAGTCGTGTACCAGACAACTGCTGAGTGAGCAATCAATGTCGGATATGTTTCACGGGACAGCAAAACAATTCGGGGATAGAGCACATTGATGGGTGGTATAACGATAGAGAATACATATGAAAATAACATTTGTAAACGACAATAATATTCTCCCTTAGCTCCGTTCGAGTAGCCTCTGAGGCGCCATTAATTGTCCTTGTCGGTTCAGACTTACCGTCTTATTACTAATGTGCACTCGCACATTCATTGTTGCGTTAAACAAATTATGTTTTTACAAAACTCTTCACAGAACAGTGTATTGGTATACAAATCTACAGATTGGCTCTAAACGAATACAATTACCCGCTTCTGTTACACCCCTTCACTTCATGAAAATATCATAGATGTTGGAGTGCATCCTCCACTCGCTTCAATTGCACTATACACGAAAGGGGTCGTTGCACTGAATATATTTTTAAAAATATTCTACAGAGCCATTAACTGATTAAAGTTGGTGCATCAACATCATCTTATCGCGGTGAAACAACATTTTTGCGAGGGGCTGCAGCCTGCAAATCAGATAACGGATAAATGTTAATGTTTGCAGTGCTCATTACATAATCAAAAAACAATATTCATTCTGTCATATTGTTCCTTATCGTCATAATATATGTTGATAGAAAACTGTTTTCCCACACTTGATCGACGCGTTCTTAGCACATGTCATAAAATGCACAACAACTTCTGAGTAAATTTTTGCAAATGTGATTCAAAATAAAAATTAACTCACGATAACTAGAACATATTGTATTCTGCAAGTATCGTACTCACTCATCTGTTTGACGGAAAATCCATTCATCGTTACACTCACTTTAATCGTTGTGGCTTTACAACAAAAAAACACCATTCGAAATTGAAACGTTTTTTTGATAATTCACTGTTGGATTGGGGTTTCACCAAACTCACATGAATCCAAACGTCTCACAGTTTCAGTGCTCTTGAGCCTGCTTGTTTAATACCAAAAAAAAGGTTTTTATATAATAAAAACTCCACAAATTCATGGAAAATACTTTATTCTTCAGATTATTTACGCTACCTGTTTGATATTTTAATTAAAATTCCAGTCATCGTTACTTTCACTATCATCGAGTTCGCGGTGACTCGACGACTCGTCTCAAACCATAGTACGAAGTAAAGGGTAATCTACGAAATTATTGCAGGTTACATATTACAAATTCACAAACACTCGTCGAAAATAATACAACGTTCCACTCGTAAACAACGGATACGGCTGCGAGAGAGCACGACAAAGATAGAGACTCGCCGAGTAGTGTTGTTAGATCGAATAATTCTATTCGTGAGAACAAAGGGTTATTCCCGAATAATGCATTGTTATTCGCGAATAACCTTTGTTATTCGGGAATAGGATTATTCGATCTAACAACACTATCGCAGAGGTATAGAAAGAAAGTACACGCATCAGTAGTCCATTTCTTTAACGTATCATTTTAAAATTGTAATACTCGGATTGCGACTTCTCTACACTTTCATTAGTCGAAAGTCCCGATTCGAAACCAATATTGATATGTCGAATATTCGAATAACTATTCGCGAATAACCCTTTGTTCGCACAACTAGAATTATTCGATCTAACAACACTAATCAAAACGCAATGCAGCTGCAGTGATTTAGTTACTGGGTATGCACTTTTCTACTTCTTGCAAGTATATTTCATTACCCTCTCACTTTCAATCATCGCTTAATGCACTTCACACTTGGAGTTTAAACTGGAAATCGTCATAGGGGTGTGAAGCGCGTAGAAATGTATTTCCCACTTTACATTCTCTTTCCTCTTATATAAATCCTCTTTGTAATTTGACGCGACTCTTTCAACGTCGACGGCTCCCGTTATGATCGTTCCACCTGAAAGCAGTGAGTATTACAACTTTAAAATGATACGATAATACTAGTGGACTACTAGTGGTGTACTCTCTTTCTATACCTCGGCGCGTCTCTCGCTTTTTCATGCTCTTTCGCAGGCGTATCTGTTGTTTAGGGGCGGAACGTTTCATTATTTTGGATGTGTGTTTGTGCATTTCTAATACCCGGCTTAGTATGTAAGCGCAATTTATGATGCGAAAACCTTGATCTTTTTTTAACTGTTTCAAACCAATGAAGTGCTATGATACTGCAGCACTGCGCAAGACATCGATATATCTGGACCATTGCCCAGCTCGCAGTGCCCTATCTTCTTCAAAATGGCACGGCTTCGCTCAATGTCACTAGAACACAGAGAGAATGACGTCATCTGATATCAGTAGACACCGTCTCTAACTTTCCTCACTCTAGATACTTGACTCCTTTTATTGAGAGATTCGCGAGCCCAAAAAAAGCTAGTTGTCATGGCTTTCGCTAGAACGGAAATTAGTGGTTGCCAGTGAATGTTTGATTTCAGTCTTGCTGTTTTCCCATCCCATTTTCCACTTGTGCTCTTTCTCTGTTGCTACCCCTTTTCTCCCTGCTCAAATCAATGTTGTTCTCCCTTATATCCCAGGTTTTCACATGTCTTTGAAAGTTGCCCTAGCAACGTGAATTGGGGAGAGCCTTGTTCTGGTTAATCTCTCCTTCAGTAATCTCATTCACAATGAGTCAACCTGTGAGCAGCACTCCTAGACCCGCGGTGTGTCAGACATTCTTCTGCGGTAAGCAACTCATTTGAACACAATTAACAAACTAAATTGTTTTGCATTTATATAAAGCTAATTCTAAGAGTACTACAGCGTAAATATCGCAAACATTACCTATAGATATGAATGTTTCCCTCACTTAGCGCTAAATGCCGAGCAGATAGTAATTGTTTTTCTCCTCTTCATCAGAATTATTCTGTCTATCATTGTTCTTGGATGTGGAGTCAAAATACCAAAGGTATGAGGTTGTGTATACACAGAGCGCATATTTGCTAGGAGAACGTTTCTCCATAGTTTCGTTACTTAGAGAACGCTTCTCCACCCTACTATTTTAACGATGCGAAACGAGAGAGCGCGAGGAATGAATAGGGTTCTCTAAAACCTTGGAGAACCTTTTCTCTGCATTCTCTCGTTCGATTCAGGACTTTCTAAAAACGATAACACTCGGCATATTCATCCCTATTTTATTGGGAGATTTAATTAAATTGTACATTGAATTGGCGACATTCGCAAGCAACTTTCAATCTCCCAACGACTTTTATAAGTAGGTATAATGCTATTTCATTAGTTCCACCTACTAATTCAGCATGTTCGTGAAATGGACAGATGGTCTGCAATCTATTGTTTCCGACTATGTGCATTACAATGCAATCTCCCTCCATATACTGTATCTTTACTGCGCCAAACTTGCCTGCTCAGATGACGAATCGATAATTGTTTTCCCTACGAGGTCAGTTGACTCACAAAAATATCGCAAGTTTAACATATCAAGACGGAGTGTTGTCTAAGCGTGTGAAAACGAAAGATATGATCTCTCAATTTTCGCAACATTAGAGACGTAAACTCTCCGTCTCGGTAGTTTTGAACCTTTGGACTCTTTTTCTTTCTTTCTGATACCACTGCAATTACAATGTGATAAAACTTCAGAATGGTAGTCAGTCTGACGCAAGTGATTCCGCTCTTTTTCTGTCTCCTCTCCTTCATTCCTAACACCACAAGCGGTCGGTACATTTTGTTTTCAATAAAAATTGATTCGGTGCTTGTCAGAAAATCGATCGTCTAGTGTGTCTTCCCAATTGGGAAAATCCTGGGCGCCAATAGGAAAATACGCTAGGTGCCGGCTTTCCTGACACTCCTGAGATTGTGAAGGCACTTTAAATTAATAAAAAAAAACTTTAGAGAGTTTCATTCTTCGGGCAATTCGAGAGCTCAACAAATTGTATCTCTTCCTTGCATTCGTCGCTCTGCTCGTTATGATTGTATGGGTGAGATCTTCATGTGCGACCAATAGAAGAAAGAAAGAATAACATCGAGATCAATTTAGAGAAAGAGGGAATCATGGAGAGAGTGTGCGGAACGAGAGTGTCAGATAAAGAAAAGAAAAGATGTGCGTGTTATACGCTGGTGTCTGAATGACAGACATATGTGTATTCCTTTCATATTTTTGCTCCCATGAGAGCGGGATTCTACGAAATTTTGAATTTGTAGTGTTCAGGGTAAGACAACCCATAGAACTAAAATTTTATGTCTCTAGCCCACTTGGAAAAGAAAAAAAATGTAATTGCCGCAACTCATTTTAACGGCTCATTTAGCGTCACTGGTCTATACGAGAATGCACTCTCAGAATGAAATTATCTCTGAGCGTTGTCGAGAGATCATTTCATTCCGAGTGGCCGATCTCGTCCAATGAATGCATCATTACACACAGAGAAAACTGTATAAATCCAGCCCCATCATATACTAAAATATATGAAAAATGTATGACATATTATACATTTGTTATGCATTTTCATGTACAATGGGGCTGGATTTATACATTCTTCTCTGCGTGTATGCCGGCTTCTGTTTTCATTACTGTACATCAACTCGCAAATCACTCTCTCCACCGGCCGGTCTATGGAGTGTGTGAAAAGTGTATAGACGATGCTCATTGGTGAACACTGAATACACCAGCACATCGAATTCTTATTCATGAAAACATTTACAAATGCGGGATCGGTGGAGGAAAACAAGGGCAATCGGTCCCTATCAAAATCAGAAAGACTCAAAATTTGATATTCGACTAATGACCACTTTTTTAAACCAACGCAATGACAAGATGCTTTTCAGTGCGCTAAAGTGCTCAAGAGGGAGCTTCCCTATGACCACGCGCGGCACACCGATCTACAAGTGAGAGATGCGAGAAGTCGCCTGCTCTCCCTACTCATCTATATGATTATCCCCTTGGCTACACTGGCGCCATTCTTCGGTGAGTATTACTAATAATAATAAATTATCTACGCTCGAGGCGCAACAGGATTTGATATAATAACGAAGAAATAATTGGAAAGACTCTCCGAAATACTGACCAGAACGAGTTTCATTTAAAATTTAAGACATCATTTCATAGCCTAAACCAGAAGAAAGGGATTAACAGTGAGCAAGCATGCTAAAAAAGAAACTGTTTTATTTTCACAAGCTCTCTCACTCCTGACCCCCTTCTGGAGTTTTGAGATAACCTGTCCATTATAGTGGACTCCATCGTGTGGTTCGTCATCCTCATCAATGGGGAGACGACTAATTTCTCCAAGCTGGAATATTACAAGGTGCATCTGAAACAAATTTGCTAGGAGAACGTTCTACCGTTACTTGGTAAAAAAGCGCGCGCGAGATGACAATTTGTCCAAAAATGTGACAAAAAACGACAAATGGATGAAGCTCGTCGTTGTGTGTCTCTACGGTCACAATTTTATGGAATTTTATAGTTTTCATTGTGCTTTTTCATTCTGTGTTTTTAAAATAATAATTTTAATTAATAAATAATGAAGAAATACGCTAATTTTGATTTGAGCACCTCCCCGCTCTCGCTGGTGGAATTGTGGTGTGGCGCAAATCGCGACGGTGTACTGTAAATCAAATCGTCAAGCTGTCCTGTTTTTTTGGCAAGTAGCCAACTCTCACGGCTTCTCTCGAATTTTGTTTTATTTATTTAAATCTTGTTTATTTATTCATTTTCATTATATTTCTTGTTCTAATCGTGAGCCAGGTCTGTTTGGCCCCCTATGAGAGCTGGTTCACGGTTGCACCACCTCGCGTTCTGTTCCGAAACGAGTCTGCCAGTTTGTACACTGCAAAACCATCATGTTTCCTCTCATTTCTTTCAATATTTTTGGGCCTATTGCATGCGTTCCTTGTTTCCGACTGTTTCCCCAGCTGCTTGCGCAACTCTGCCGCTGTTCTGATTGTGCGCAGTTGTTTTTCGCACACTTTCAAATCACATAATTCCGCGTAATTGCAGGATCGGTCGGGGACGAGTGCGCGGCTGGCTCGACTACGTCAAATATGGACCGCCGCTATATCAGATGGGTCCTTTTTATAAGGACCGTTATACAAATAATGAATTTTAATTAAATTTCTTTGGACTGATTAGGTTTTGAGTTGCTAAAACTACCTAGAAATAGGTGGTCGAGCGTGTCTAGATAGGAATCGCTCTCTATCTTAACAGTTTCCCTGAACGTTTGCCAAAGATATTACAAGTATAATGAATAATTTTACCAGTTCTGGTTGTGAAGAAAGGAGAGTTTATGAATGAGACTAAAAATAGTATCTTTATAATACTTATTTCGGTGTTGGCTTGTGCGGAACTTTGCAGTTCCCCCGGTGTCCGCCCGCCCCCTTCCGTGCTCGTTTCTCTCTCTCTTGGACCTTCCGCCTGCTCTCTTCATTCGTCACTGTTTGTTTATTTTGTTTGTGATTTCGAGATTTAAAAATGTGATTATAAATCTTTATTTGGTTTATGACAATCGATAATGCAATAGTATTTAACGCATGAAATGGCAATTCAAAAGACGGGTTATGAGATGGGATTGGTAATATCGTTATGTCTAATCATGTTCGCTCTTTATCTTCTTGGTTGGGATAAAACTAGCAGAGTCGTCGTCCGATGAATCAGTCAGAGGTCTATTAGAAGAGAGAAGGGAGTGGGACTGAGCCAAGAACTGATGAGGGGATGCAGAGATTTGAATAGAGGGAAGTACATTTTGCAACGGATTCAGGGTGGGCAGAGACATAGAGTTAATCGATTGGGTTACGGTATTATGAGAAGCATGAGAAGGTGAATTAGGGACACATGAAGCAACGGACGCTTATGGATTGGGCATTGCCATGGGTAGGGAGACATGGTGGGATACGGTAGGCAGAGAAGAGGGTACGGTACACGCTGGTGCTGATGAGGGTGGGACTGCACCACTATCGTCACGTGAGTGCAACTCACGTGCCCTTGTCGCTGCGTAGGAGTTGACTCTGTGGACGATTCTCTTCCGTGCGCTGTCGCGACAGTCACGTGTTGAGTACGAACGTCGGTGTAAGCTAGCCTGAAATATCGATCGATAATCAATTTATTTTGAAGAAAATAAGACTTTCAAATCCAATTACTCCTTTTAAGAATATGATTGTCTCACCTCAATGAGAAAGCGTACTCGCGCCTTGTCGGTCCTCAACTTGAGATTGAGCAGCATCTGTGCTTTGTCGTGCTTCCATAGCAGCACTTCCAATGATGTAGCCAGGTTTTCCACTTTTTGATTGATGTCGATATGGTCGACTTGCTCCTTCGTCAAGATGTCATAGACGAAGGCTGAAATAGAAAAATGATCCGGAATGATGAATATTAATTAACTATACTTTATTGATTGAGCTTAACATTCGGTAGCCGAATTTGGTTACTGTATGCGGATAGTATTTAGATTACTTTCAAATTAATTCTTTACCGTTCTGGCGAGGTGCTGTAGCTACGAGTGTGTCCAGTGTGATCGCCGTCGCCTCACCCTGCTTTTGAATCTTTTCCAATTTTGATGCAATGCCCGAAACCTGTAATTATCGATTATTTTTCAAACGATCAAATTGCTAAATCTATATTTAGTACCTCGTTGGATGCTGATCGCGCTTCGTTTACTGCAGTATGGAGTAGTGGACCGTAGGAAAGGATGAAGTTGCTCAGTGTTGAGGCCAGCACAGAGACGTCACGACGCATCTCGTTGACTGACTGAATGAGAAGAAACACCGCGGGATCTGAAATATACGGTAGATGTTTTTGCCGATACTGTAGGGGTGGAGTATAAGTACGGTAGACGCGCCTACAAGTACGGTAGACGAGTACGGTAGACGCGCCTACAAGTACGGTAGACGAGTACGGTAGACGCTCCTACGAGTACGGTAGACGCGCCTACGAGTACGGTAGACGCGCCTACGAGTACGGTAGACGCGCCTACGAGTACGGTAGACGAGTACGGTAGACGCGCTTACGAGTACGGTAGACGCGCCTACAAGTACGGTATACGCGCATACGAGTACGGTAGACGCGCCTACGAGTACGGTAGACGCGCCTACGAGTACGGTAGACGAGTACGGTAGACGCGCTTACGAGTACGGTAGACGCGCCTACAAGTACGGTATACGCGCATACGAGTACGGTAGACGCATAGTACGGTAAGTTAGGCGCATAGTACTGTATGGTATCAACGTAATAATCAACTTCAATATATTTACCTGTTGTTGCAGTAGCTGCCTGTTGCGTGAGAGCAGTGATAGGAGTGATCGATTGTAGTGGACCAGCTAGTTGAGCGGGTATTTGGGTGCTGCTAGGATGGAGATACGGAGTGGACAGAGTGGGAAACAAGGTGGGGAGAGCAGAAGGGGCAACGGAAGAAGAGGCATGAGATAGAGAAGCCGAACCAGGCAAACTCGCTAATGTGCTATTGGCCGGATATGATACTGCAGTCATAGTGGGCGGCGTTACCGTAATGGGGAAGGAGGAGGATACGGTAGTCATAGTGGGCGGCGCTACCGTAATCGGGAAGGAGGAGGATACGGTAGTCATAGTGGGCGGCGCTACCGTAATCGGGAAGGAGGAGGATACGGTAGTCATAGTGGGCGGCGCTACCGTAATCGGGAAGGAGGAGGGTACGGTAGACATAGTGGGCGGGGCTACAGTAATCGGGAGGAAAGGGGTTGTAGAGGACGCAGCAGGACCGGAGGCAAATCGAACCTGAGTTAATAATATTCAAAATATTGTGAGATTATAGGTCAGCACTTACTTTGCTTTTCCTTTTAGGGGGCGGGGTATTTTGTCCTGGCTGCAATCTTCGATTTCTCTCTGCCTCCACTTTCTTCTTGCCTTTATCTGAGTACTTGAGGATACCGAGTCTCTCAAGTGTCGGATCCCTGGACGGATGCATGACTCGAATCGATTGTCCCACTTGCCCGGGACCCCGAATGAGGTCCTCATCGACAACTTCCCATTCTGGTCCAGCCGTGGTCGATAAAAGAACGAGCCACCACATTCTGCATTGAATAAATAGATTGAACGAAATTGTGAGAAAAATAACAAATTAAAAAGAACTGAGCAATCACAATAAAGGCAGATCTCGGAGAAGATTGTAAGTGGAAATGACTCTAATCAGCATGCAAAACAGTAGATTATCATGCACAGACGCATGCAAATAGGGGATATGTCTGCATCGATTCCAACTGTTTCAACATCGGCAAAGATTCGACTGTCTTTTTAATGAATCTTGAATGACTTAATCAATATTTTTGATCATTGTGCTTCTTTTCTATGATCATTGATCTACCGTACCCATTATTGATCAACCGTACCCGCTATTGATATACCGTATCCATTATTGATCTACCGTACCCGCTATTGATCTACCGTATCCATTATTGATCTACCGTATCCATTATTGATCTACCGTATCTATTATTGATCTATCGTATCCATCAATCATCTACCATGTCGATCTTTGATCTTTCGTGTTGATCTTTGATCTTTCGTGTTGATCTTTGATCTGCCTTACTCATTATTGATTATCCTTTTTTTTATTCGCACAATTGATTTTTCTATTCGACAGAAACCTATTGTTTCAGAATTTCGATGGGGTACCACCCTCGTGACGACATTCAACAATGGAGAGATGACGGGCTTACCTGTAAGCAGATTTCGCGACTCCTGTGGACAAGAAAGGAGATCAGATTGAGCGAATCCGCTGTGCGTCGCCAACTGAATCGGAAGGAGAAGCGTCCCAAACCGTACTCTCCATCTACCGTACCCAAAGACTTGCACCCCACTGTGAGACAGCTCATCGAGAAGTTGTACGAGAAGAACGGAACCATCACTGTTACTAAGATCATCGAGGTCATCAAGACGGAAACGGATCTCAAAGTGAGGCGTTTACAGTATTCCATAAAAATCAATAACTACCGTACTGCAACGAAAATCGATAACTACCGTAGACCATAGAAAATCAATAACTACCGTACTGCATCAAAAATCGATAACTACCGTAGACCATAGAAAATCAATAACTACCGTACTGCATCAAAAACCGATAACTACCGTACTGCAACGAATACCAATAACTACCGTACTGCATCAAAAATCGATAACTACCGTAGACCATAGAAAATCAATAACTACCGTACTGCATCAAAAACCGATAACTACCGTACTGCAACGAATACCAATAACTACCGTGCTGCAACGAAAATATATAACTACCGTAGTCCATAGAAAATCAATAACTATCGTACTGCAACGAGAATAAATCGCTCTTAAATCTCCCTATTCATAAAAAAATCGATAATTACTAAACCACTGTATTCCAGGTGAGTGAGCACGTTTTACACGTGTGGAGGGATGAGTTGGGATTCCGCAGGTTTCGATTGCGGTACGGCCACATGGTCCGTCTCGCAAATCGATTAGTTCGAGTGGACAACTGTCAAAGAGCGCTCGACAACCACGAGCAGTTTTTGACTCACTCCTTGAGTGACGAGAGTTGGATCTACTTGGAAAAGACCTCCAAAACTATTTTCGTGCGTGATCGAGCCCATGCAGTTCAAAGTGCACCCAAATACCCAGTGAAGGTGTGATTTCCAATATCTAACAGTTTTTCACTAATCTTCCCAGTTGCTCTTTTTGGGATCGATTTCGTGGCGCGGCGCCTCCGATCTCATCATTCTAACTGGTGATGATGCTGCGCGTGTCGACTCTCCCACATACCAGCGAATTCTCTACCACAACTATGTCGAGTGGAGAAAGTCAGGAAATTTCAAATTAATTTATTCCTCTTGTTCCGAACATAATTTACTACGTATCGTGGTACGAAAATTGATATATAATCAACACTATTCTCATTTTGACTGACTGTTAATCACGTTAATCTTAGGCAAGTGTACGGACCCATCGGGATATTGGTGCAAGATTCGGCACCAGCTCACATCTCGAAATCTACCAAGCGATTCTTGAAGAACGAGAATATCCCGGTATGGATACAAATTTATTCTACCGCCAAAGCTATATAGTTCTTAAAAGAAATCTGCAATGACAAAAAAGACATATTTTAGACTGAGTTGTGGCCACCAGAGAGCCCAGACTTGAATCCTGTGGAAACAATCTGGGCACTGATGAAGAAACACGTCAACGCGGATAGGATGAGCGGAATTCAGGAACTGGAGGAAGCAGTGAAGAAATTCTGGGCCGAGAAAGTGACTATTCCCCTGTGCCAAAACCTCATCAAGCACATGCAGACGAAGCTGCAGCAAATTGTGGATAAGGGGGGATTGCCCATTCATGACTAAAGTACCATGTATCAAACTTGAAATACTCTTGAATTATCGATTGTCATAAACCAAATAAAGATTTATAATCACATTTTTAAATCTCGAAATCACAAACAAAATAAACAAACAGTGACGAATGAAGAGAGCAGGCGGAAGGTCCAAGAGAGAGAGAGAGAAACGAGCACGGAAGGGGGCGGGCAGACACCGGGGGAACTGCAAAGTTCCGCACAAGCCAACACCGAAATAAGTATTATAAAGATACTATTTTTAGCCTCATTCATAAACTCTCCTTTCTTCACAACCAGAACTGGTAAAATTATTCATTATACTTGTAATATCTTTGGCAAACGTTCAGGGAAACTGTTAAGATAGAGAGCGATTCCTATCTAGACACGCTCGACCACCTTTTTCTAGGTAGTTTTAGCAACTCAAAACCTAATCAGTCCAAAGAAATTTAATTAAAATTCATTATTTGTATAACGGTCCTTATAAAAAGGACCCATCTGATATAGCGGCGGTCCATATTTGACGTAGTCGAGCCAGCCGCGCACTCGTCCCCGACCGATCCTGCAATTACGCGGAATTATGTGATTTGAAAGTGTGCGAAAAACAACGGCGCACAATCAGAACAGCGGCAGAGTTGCGCAAGCAGCTGGGGAAACAGTCGGAAACAAGGAACGCATGCAATAGGCCCAAAAATATTGAAAGAAATGAGAGGAAACATGATGGTTTTGCAGTGTACAAACTGGCAGACTCGTTTCGGAACAGAACGCGAGGTGGTGCAACCGTGAACCAGCTCTCATAGGGGGCCAAACAAAACAAAATTCGAGAGAAGCCGTGAGAGTTGGCTACTTGCCAAAAAAACAGGACAGCTTGACGATTTGATTTACAGTACACCGTCGCGATTTGCGCCACACCACAATTCCACCAGCGAGAGCGGGGAGGTGCTCAAATCAAAATTAGCGTATTCCTTCATTATTTATTAATTAAAATTATTATTTTAAAAACACAGAATGAAAAAGCACAATGAAAACTATAAAATTCCATAAAATTGTGACCGTAGAGACACACAACGACGAGCTTCATCCATTTGTCGTTTTTTGTCACATTTTTGGACAAATTGTCATTTCGCACGCGCTTTTTTATCAAGTAACGGTACAAAGTTTTTTCTTAGAGAACAGTTCTCTGACCGCTTCATTCAAAGCGATGTCTCGTTTGCTCAACAAAAAGAGAACGCGTGCTGATGGACGAGAGTTGGAGAACGTTCTCTAAGAAAGGAAACCTTGGAGAGCGTTATCCTGGCAATTTGATCTCAGGGTGCATATTCAATAATTTTAATTAAATTTCAGATGGTCATCAGAGAGAACAGTTCGATATGGCTCGCCCTCCTCACTCTCGTTCTCATTTCTCCTTATAGGAGAGCAGTACTCATTATTTGTCGGTGTAAGAAAATCAAAATCGAGCCTCTCCCGCGGAAGGAAGTAGAACTGACGAACATGTATCGATATGCGAACCTGGAAGAGGCTATGGAAAGCACTTGATAAATCGATTCAATTGGTATGTGGTGTGTACAGTTACTGATCTACGACCGCATGAATATTTGTGAGCATCGTCCACTGCGAGGGCGCAGTCAGTTGGAATACAGAATCAATTTGTGATATCGATTAGATGATCAGAATAATAGGAAGGCCCGTCACGAGATGGACAGATGACTACGTCATCACTGCTTGCTGTCAGTTCACCCAAACAATGTTTGAGCCTGTTAGTCCCGTGTTGTGCAATTGTGGGCGCGTATGCGTATGCAGGTGGTGATTAGGAATTCTGAGGGAAAAAAAGGTGAAGTTTTAGCTGCATGTTCACTGGACCCGCTATAAACGTTGATATTTTTTTCGTCAATGAAATTTAGTCAACGATAAATTATATTCAATATTCATCACTGTCTTCCCTCTCTCTCCACGAAGGAATCACGGAAGAGACAAAAGCACACATGATTCCAAACCTACAGACCAGGGTTGGGACGAGAGAGCACGCAAAAGTGAGAGAGTCCCTCTCGATTTCACACGCTCTCTCACTCCAAAGGCCTTTCTGGAAGGTTGACCGGAATGGAATGATGTGAGCACGAATGGTCCGAAAGTTGTGTTTCTACCTGAACCATTTTTAGCCCCTTTCTATCTATTGTTGTTATTAGCTTACTTTTATCTTCAAATCAAATGCCATCAAAAATATGTTTGCGAAAATTCGGAAATGGAAGGGTCTTTCTAGTTTCACGCGTTCTTTATGAGCGGCCAATCTTAAAGTTATCCAGGTGAAATAGTTTTCATCGTGTTCTTCGCGTTCGACTTGTCCATTTGTACACAGAAGTGAGTTGTTCGCACCAGATATTTTCGCAAAAGGTATGACAGGTTAGAGAAGGCGAAGGGGTCGTGTCCCGGCTAACTTGTGTTTCAGCACTTGCATGTCTAGTAGGAAAACAACGAAGTACCAATTAATTAGCACATGCAGCAGTCACGCAGTGAGCTTTAACAATCTAAACTGCAAAGTAACGAAATCTCGAATTATGTGAAATGTGAGAACGCCACATCGAAAAAAAGATAATTTATCATGAGCATGGGTCGTGGTTGGGTACACGTGAAAGAGGGGGGTTACGAGCATAATTTGAGAAGGTGGGTTTCAGAAAAGTATGTCATCACAGGAAAAGCTGAGAGTTATTGTGGAAAGGATACGGTATCTTGTCAAATACGATAGTTTAGAGGATACGGTAGGTAGTGGATACGGCGGGTTGGTCGATTAATGAGCAGCGACTGCCTGAACCGCAGTCTCCTTCGGTTCATCCGTTACGAGAATGTTGTGGATCGTAGCCAGTTCGCCCTCAGAGTACGGTAGAATCTGAACATATCGATTTTTCCTTTCTCTCCCGACATTTCCTAAAATTTCTTGTTCGCCAGCTCTTGAAATGTTAGAATTGGACAGAAACAGTGACTAACAACAGCTCTTTTGTTCGCGTGAATATGTTTCAGCGCCTTTTTATATGGAACAAGAACACAAAAATTCGTTTTTTTTTGAAGCCTTGCAGGTTTAACAAATAAATATAACCGTCCATTATATTTCCTTCACGTGATCTCTTCAATTTCATCGTATGAAATTACATCTTCGTTGGGTTAAAAAATGAAAAATGGCACTCACATGCACGGTGTTTTCCTCCTCCTCAACCTTCCGCACGCTCTCGTCGATGCTTCGCTCCTCGTGCTGCAATTAAATACTTTTCATTCATAAAAAATAAATTTCCAGTTTTTATTCTTAAAGTGTACAGCTTCAAAATAAAAGCGTGCTTTCTCGATGTTGCATATTATGATGGCAACACCTTCACCTTTATCTTTTCATAGTCATTGAGTGACTCCCACTCACCTTCTGCTCTTCTGCAGCAACTTCAATATTTGCAGCATCTGCAGCCCCTCCGACCGCTCTCTTCCCCTGCTTGGGCGTGCCAGTGGGAGTGATTACAGGCGCGTCCGTCGGGTCGCGAGACGCCTTCTGCATCTAAAACTAAATCATTTAGTAATGAGGAAATAATATACGCCTCACTGGGCGCTTGTAAATGTATGCACATTTTTGGCCCGATGTATTGAAAGGCGGGGGAAGTGGAATTTACATCAAGCTTTGACGTACTTATTCAAAAAATGTGCCAATTTCAGATATGCTTCACTAGATCATAATCTAGATAGATTTTACAATGAGTGTGCTGATGTTCCCGATTGTCCATCTTTACAAGGAATACAATATTGTTTAAACATTTTAAAATGATCTGTTTCTTTTTTATTTTAAAAATCGATAATATGTTTGCCTTGATCTCATCCTCGGCGCTCTCCCGAACGATCGGCTTGACGGCGGACGCCTCCTTGGACACTTCGTACGACTGCTTCTGACCCATTCTGAGAACAAATCGATATTCCACTACCGTTATAAGAACAATCGCGGCGGGAACACGGTGCTTCTCCAAAATGAGTACAATTAGCCACGGCCGTGTAGGGAACAGAACATCGCAGAGCGACTTTTTGCTGCTCTAATCGATAAACGATTACAGTAATCCTAATCAACTAATTAGTATGCCTGAGAGTAGAAGACAGGGAATGCTTGAGGGCGGAGTGTCAATGAACAGAGAGCAAACAATCGGCGCGGAAACACGCGCACGAACTCTTTTTGCTCATTGGCGAAAGACAAGAAACGATAATCGAGAGCCCTTCTTCATAATTCCCTCAGGCACTGGAGGAGAACAACCGGAACGGGCGGAGGCGTTTGACTACACGCGATTCGTTAGGGAGAGGCAAAATATTTTAAATTTCAATTGACAACATTTTCAGAGCGAGTGAATTCTCTGATAAATTAGTGCACAATTGAGCGCTGAAATGCAGGGTTGCCTGCAGTAAGCATCAACTAGGCGTGATTGGAGCATAATCCGCCCTAAGGCACTGCTGAACAACTGGAACGAGGGGGAAAAGAAGGGGGCTTGACACTTTTTGACCTACCCTTGTGCACTCTCTGTTTCGCACACTTTCACAGTCTAGTTCCCATCTCATTGCAAACTGCTTTATTTACACTTCAAATCATTTCGAAACTTTGTTAAACCATCCAGAAAGGAATCTCACTTTCCCACACGCATTTTGTAAAGTTTAGCACAGACCGAACTATCCAGTCTCAAGCCAAGTGTAAACATCTAACACCCGGCGCCAATGGACTGTGAAATGGGGAAATCGGAGAAAAATGGTGAAATCAGGGTGAGAAAACGCACAGAGCCGGCCAACATCTGGCCGACAGAACGATTCCCTCTCCCTCCTCTTCCCCCTCCCTTACCCATCTCTGAATCACCCATTCATCTCCTTTTTCCCTTCTTTCCTTACTCTCTGCCCCGTTCTCTAGTGGGCAAATGCTCTTTTCGGACAGTTTTCGCTCTCTGCATTCTCTCCTTTTCGCGCAATTTCTCGGCCGCCTGTCAACTCTCCTGACTGCCTACTCTAACAGACTACTCGTCACTCGCAGAGTTCAGCTGACACTAGTTTCGCCATTCCATCTACTACAGAAGATCCGGTGTTGGGCAAAGAAAGACCCTGAGTTTCGGGCAAAATTTCCAGAAGATCTGGTGTAAAGGCAGAATGTTGATTAGTGAAGAATCCATCGCCGATTGACATGATATTTTCGCACTCAAGAAATGGATCTCTCTACAAGAACTCTCAGGTCGCAGTGGGAAGCAGGTAAACTTCTGGAAAAGTTAGTAGAGATTGCGGTTTACTCATGCTCAGATTCTCAGATGATGACCCCTTAAGCTTGATATGGAGGAAAAAGCGTTTGCGCAATGAGAAAGAGCTTTTTTCGAATGTGCGGAAATCGAAAAGGAGGAAGAACGGAGTGCAAACAAACTTGCGAAGACTGTGTGAGAAAGGAAAACAGGCGGTGTCGCGTCATCACTAGGCAATAGAAATGCCTGTTCGGTAGCCATGATCGGTGGAATCGGAAGATGCTCGATTGGACCCCAAGAGGGAAGAGGAAGCGAGGCCGACCGGCAAAGAGATGGAGAGATGATTTCGTCAACGCTGCTGGACCACAATTCGTGCAACTCGCAAGAAACGATCGCAAGCAATGGAGATCTCTCATGGCAACCCAGCTTTAACACCCAAAACCAGCTGATAAAGTTGTTCAAATGTAAAATGTAAATGTTCGGTATTGGGCACACCCTCGGGAAATCTCTTTTTGTCTGACACTTCGCCTTTTCAGCCGTAATACCGATATATCGCCTAGCCTAAAAGCCGTAAGACGAATACCGAACTTGCATCCCTACTAGGCAATAGTCTCAGAGATAAGCAAATACGAGGAAATGACCCGGCGCGCTCGTGTTTCCTGTGTCAAACAACATTGCGACTTGATCTGACATCTCTGATATGAGTGATAGTGCCCGTGCTACACGAAAACTGCATAGAACTACGGTAACTTGAGGGGTGTTCGGCGCAAAGATCTAAAAAAAGGGTGCTAAATGCAATCAGTGACTGACTCAACGCGCCGCCTGACCACCATAACTGCGGAGCGTGAAAACACCTTTCTTCCTATCTCTCTCTCTCTCTCTCTCTCTCTCTCCTGACAAAAGGGCGCCTACTCAGCCCCCGCCGCCCGCTGATTATTCACCCGATTTCCTTACACGTTATTGTACGAAAAGGCGAGGCAGCTGCATGATCAGGGATATGACGTAGAGGTATGAATAAACGCGGAGACATACGGTAGTATAGTATTTATAACATGAACTGTAATGCTGCGCAAATTTCATGGGTGGAAAGTGGAAACCCGTTTTATCCACCTTTGCATAACTCTTTTCGTTGTCAAGCTACAGCTTCCCTATTTGATACAGAGATGGTAAAACACGTTTGGAACATTTTCCTTTTTGATAGGAGAAATTTCGTTCAGATAGAGCTGAGTTACGCGAGTTTTCCACCTTTTGATTGGGAAATTTCCCTGATGAAATTTGCGCAGCATAACATTAGAGGAAGCTTTGGGGGGGGGGGGGGGGGAAATGCAGTAGTACAGTAAAGCACGGCGTTCTGGCGAGTCTATGCAAATTGTGAAAGACAATATGAGAGTGCGAAAATAGCATGTAAACGGGCAATGGTCTCACCACGAATTCTCTTTTAGTATTTTGCCATAAAGCCGTGTAAACAGATCCATGAGAATACTGTGAAATCAACGCAACAACGTTTCAGAAGAGATAAATACGTGGCAATACATGAAAGAGGGGGATAGTAGTGTGACGGGAAAGAATGTTAAGCTTTTTCATGTGACGCCAAACAGCAAAACAGTGACACCTTGCAAAACAGTCAAGGCTCTCTCTCTCTCTCTCTCTCTCTCTCTCGCTCTCTCTCTACGAGTGGTCTTTCTAATCCTCCCTCCTCCTCCCTATCTGGATCAACCAGTCATAGGCCACACCCTAGCTAAAGCAATGAAGAAGAATTGAAATCACTCCGGGGTGTGAGATAGGAAAGGAAGTAGTGGGGCCGAAACGAGGAACCACCTGGGCACTTTCCGCACCCCTTGATTTGCTTTGCTAATATATTCCCCTCCTTTCCCTTTTCGAAGCCACGCCTCTCGTGCATGATCAGAAGTGCTGAATCATTGGGGGAAATTTCTCAAATTCTTGCTCTTTCCTTCCCCGTTATTCCTTGCGCAGAAATGACACATTGAATCCGTAAAATCTTTATACTTCTTGATCGTGTTCAGCGGGCGGACAGAAAAAGTGGAGCGAATTTTCACAAATAGCTTTTGAAAGTGAATAAAAACAGAGAAAACGACGAGAGCGCGCGGTCATAGCTACCCACACGATTCCAATCCCACAGAAACGGGTTTAGAGTGAGTGAGCGTGTGAAATCGAGAGAGGCTCTCTAACTTTTGCACACTCTCTCGCCCTGAGCCCTTTCTGTAGATTTGGAATAAACGGGTAAATATTGCGAAAGAGTTCTCGTGTCCAGTGGATGGCATCATCATGAAGAGAGAGAGAGAGAGAGAGAGAGAGAGAGAGAGAGAGAGAGAGAGAGAGAGAGAGAGAGAGAGAGAGAGGGAGGGGCTAGAAGGGGTCTACAAACACACAGTTGTTGACCCTTATAGCGTGATAAAAAACAGTGATAAGATAAGGTGCGGCGCCTGTCGGGTCATTCTGATCTCACATACAAAGGGGAAAACCGTCTCCTAAAGCGGCCTGAACAGCAAAGCAAACATTAGCATAACGATGTCTCCAGACCTGCCGGGGGGACAACTTTCGATTAACGCGTAGCGTTTTCAACAACAAACAAAGAGGAAGAGAGAAAAGGCAGTAATCGATCGGCTACCGATTGGGAGGGGGATACTGTAATCAGTAGAATCGCTTCTGTTTATCGATCGATGCACTCGAGCCGGGCAGGAGGTCGGGCTTGAGGATGATGGCGACGCCGCCAATCACAATGAAAAAAGCGACCGAGAAGAAGATGACCGAGAGAATCTGAAAAGAAGAAGAGAAATAGAGGGAAAATGCATTAAAATACACATTTCTCCAACACGAAGCAGAACTAGTAAATACCGTTCTTTCCTTGTTTCTTACCAAGCAATACCGCAACCCCCCCCATCTAGCGGGTGGGGCACCTCGTGCGCAGAGAAAGAGAAATTAGAGAAATATAGAATTTTCATAGCAATACTGTTTTTCCACCACGTACTATCAAAATCAGTAGTTCGCTATCCTTTGCCACGCAATACGGAAACATTCATCAGCCGGGTGAGGCTCTTTCGTGCGTGTGCAGAGAGAGAAAATAGGGAAAACGGCCACTATTTAGATTTTTATTTAGAGTTCGTGAATTTGTATAACGTGTATAAATTTGTATAATTTGTATAAGATTCCGCTAGCGCACATTTATTGTGTGGTATTTTCCAATTTTGGATGATTGCAGAAAACGACCGCCTAGATACTAGAAATGCACGCGGTTCCTACCCAAGGATGATCGAAAACGAAATACAGACACTGGGCAATAAACGTAAAGCGCAGTCAATACCACCAGATTTAGGTTTCAGCAAGCAAAAGAAAGGCACGGTGAGTGGTGTGCATTGGTTACAAAGAGTTGGTTTAGACCATTAATATTAAATCTACCAGAATCCCCGTGAATTACAAAGCTAGAGGCCTTATCCACCTATGTAATTGCGGTTTCAGACGCAATAGGAAAAATGCACGATCAGGGAATGAATATTCTGTGATTGAGATCCTGTAGACAAAATAATGTATTAATCCAGAAAACAAAATAAATAATTCTACCGTATTCCGTCACTTATCGATCTATCGTACCTTGCCTCCCTCGGTCTGGGTCTTGGCGCCGGCCTCTGCTGCTCCCGTCTTGTCAAAGTGCATGGTGGTTCGCGCTTTCACCGTCAGGTCAACAGGCAGATCAAAGCTGGAATGGGGATAGATTTCTTCACGGCTGACACAACACGCCAATAAGAGGAACGTGGCTCACTAGATGCATTTTCTCGTAGTGGACAACCCAACTTCTCTCCCAAGAATTTTTTTTACTATGCTCTAAAACCGTACTGCACCTCTCCTTCTTCACATTTTTTTAAAAACATTCCCATACATTGGTATTGAGCAATTCTCTAATATATTTTTGCTGATGTTGTGAGTGTAACATAAAATAAAATTCTTAGAATACCGTACACTTTGAGCGAGATGAGGTCCTGCTGCGCCGTAAGGTCGCCCGTCGACGCGGACACTCCGAGGTAGAAGTAGTTGGGAATGAAGATGTCTGAGATTACGGTAGGTTGGAGAGTGGTCATTACGGTGTCGAATGCAACTAGATCAAGGGTTAACTCGATTTATCCATCTACCTATGCAACCTTCTACCTATGTCAACCATCTACCTATGCACTCCCACAAAGTTCCTATTATGTGTTGCTGAGATAAATGAATTGATTTAAACTTTGCAACAGGCGCCGAATATTTCCAGAACTATGGATATCTACAATATCTTCAAACAGGGCTATTGCAAAGCCCCAACCAAATACAAATCTTCGCATTTATCGATTACTTCCAATTCGCTACCGTAGTCCCCCTTAAAACAACTCACTTTTGTAGGTGAGGCAGTGCTGCCAGTCGAGATCCTTCTCCAGCCTGCAGGAGCAATTATTGATTACACAAATTTCGTTAGCCACCGTACGAATTCGCATTCGATAGAGTCGAATATATAGCATACCACTCCGCCAGCAATTAACCGCAGCCGTAACCCGGACGACAATGAACGAACATTGTTTCTAGTCAATCAATAAATGCCGTACTAGTGGTAGTCATACGCTATACCCATAGGTCGAAAGGGTGCGTTGCGGCAAGTCGAAAATGCGGGTTGGGTTTGTCAAAAATTGGCATGAAAAATCGAAAATGCGGGTTGTGTTTCCATTTTTCCACAAAAAAATTCAAAATGCGGGTTGGCTTCGTCGTTTTTAACGTACCTTTCGACCTATGGCTATACCTAGCCAATCAATAGCGTACAACTCCAGCGTCAATCACAAATAAATCAATACTGCGTCCCCGTAAATCAATAAATACCGTACTTGTAGTAGATAGCCATGTTGCCGGGCAGGTACTCGATATGGACGGCGATGCTCTCTCGCGCGTACTGATCGTAGCCCTGGCGCACCATCGAATCCGCGTCACTGAGCAAAAGGAACACTATATTTATTCACCTTAGAGCGCTGTGACTGAATGAAATGATGAAACATAATTCAGTGATAAGAATATGATGAAACCCGGCTTCACCTGGTGAGGTGCAATTCCATGCACGCGATTTGTGCGTAACCGTAGCATAATGATACAATCCGGGGGGGGGGGTGACAATTCCGCAACGGCATTTCCGCAACCGACATTTCCGCAACGGTCAGGAGTGAGCCTAGCGCTATGGGAGTGGTACCATTGTGATCAGCATCAGATAATTAAGATTTCATTAATTAATTAATTAATTAACATTATTAATGAGATGGATGTTAATTAATTAATTAGTAAATCTTAATTAAGTGATGCCGATCACAATGGTACCACTGCCATAGCGCTAGGCCATCTCATTAATAATGTTAATTAATTAATTAATTAATGAAATCTTAAGTAACTGATGCTGATCACAATGGTACCACTCCCATAGCGCTAGGCTCACTCCTGACCGAGTTATGACCCGTTGCGGAAATGTCGGTTGCGGAAATGCCGTTGCGGAAATGTCGGTTGCCGAAATGTCGGTTGCGGAATTGTCACCCCCCCCTACAATCCACATTCAGGTTATTACTCTATGCTCACAATTCTGATAGAAAAAAGAAAAATGAATCATATCATTAATCGTCCTGATTCAAACAAGTTGAGAGTAGAGTGCGGAAAGTGAGACGGCCCGACACCTTTTTGACCCGCCTGCTCGGAATGATTAGGAGGCATTACCCGACACCTTTGCTCGATTACCCGATACCTTTTTTGCTCCGGCACATGAAAACAGCTTCGATTGAGTTCATTTGACTATGAATTTGGTTGACTATACTTCCCCCATGTTAATTAGCATCTTCCCTATCATTTCGACCGCTCTCCTTCCTCGAGGATGGTCTCTTCTCTCGTCAAGAAGAACACACCTTCAGCTAACACACGGTGAGATTTATTTTTATTGTCCGCAAATAAGTATTAGAACATTTTTATTTATTTTGCCCATGAGTCACAATCGAAAAATGATTAAGAAACTCTTTTGTTTCAAATTGTAACTATTTAAGTTTTTCCGCCTCTCTCCTCTCCCCATGGATATTTCTGTTGATGACAGATCCGATAGTGATATCTCTCGCATTTCTTTCCTATCACACTTCCACTTTCTACTCTCATCTTAACTTTTATCCTTCAGAATTGTTGTTTCACCCTTGTGTACAAACATGTTTACCGAAATGCCATAAATAGTAACTTCATGTTCAATTATTCCTTTTTTTGTATGATAATTTTCTTCTTTCCAGAGCAACACAAAAAACCTTCAATTTCGGAATTGAATCGCCACAAAATCGTCAGAAAACTTTTTCTTCTTCTAAACATGCCAATCAACTTTTCAAATGAAAATACATGGAAAATACACGACTTTGAAACCGCGGTAAAGCCTTGTCTAAGAGCTCGACAACGTCTTACAAGCTCTCGCACCATTATCATGTCCATATTCACTATTTATGATAGATATGTAGCTGTTATGGTTGATCTAAGAACACCGGAGCAAAAAAGGTATCGGGTAATTTAGCGAAGGTGTCGGGTCGACGCATTTCGCGCAAAATGAGGAAAAGGTACCGGTCATTCCTCTATTACCCGACCCGAATAACGCACTCTAGTTGAGAGTACCAATCACAAGTTGCGCAACTAGATTTTCAGCCGGATGCGCTGGTGAAAAGTGGTTTCATCGCATTTAGAAAAAAAGAAGTGAATCTCTTGATCTAATGTGTAGTGAATGATCTCTCGTACAACCATAAATGAGATACGGAACACATAAAACATTGAAATTTAAAAAAAAACGAATCGCACGCTTACTACCATGTACAGACTACATCCAATAACTGTTAAAATAAATATAGTTCGAGGGTATTGCGCACAAACCACGTATTTTTCATGTATACAAAAGTCGCCGGTGAACTCTGGTTTCGCGTCGCTCAGTTAAAGTACACCGGTTTCCGCGGAATGATGGTACCAGCATCTTTGCTCTAATGTAAACATGATTAAATATGTAGAACAATTTATTTTATTTTAAAATGTCAAGTTTGCTTACTACAGCCTGCAGCTGTCCAGACTGTGCGTCTCGCCGTTGTTGTCATTGTTGAAAACTGAAAGGAATAACGAATTACCTCATTACACATTAAACACTCGTCTAACTATCCACTCCCACAAAGTTCTTATTATGTGTTGCTGAGATAAATGAATTGAAATATAGCGCTTAATGCTTAATATCGACAATCTACAACGAACTCACACGAATCCCCTAACCCTGGCGGAATAAACGATTGTAATTGTAAGTAACGTGCTCAGAAATGTTGTCACACGTCGAATTACTGTATTTATGCTTTCATCGATCTACCGTATACATACATCTATTCCTACCAAATGTCACAGACTACTCAATAGTATACATATAGATCACGTCCATCTACCGTATAATCCAAACCAAGCGACCCTACCCAATTCCCCTATCTACCGTATACTTCAAATTAGCTACCGTATCCAATTACCCATCTACCGTATACCTTTGGTGCCGTTGGACGCGACGAGACCGAGGAAGGGCGTGCGGCGCGAGTGCGTGTTGTCGTAGATGTCGAGGACTGAATATGTAATTAATTAATGCACTGGAATATATTTAAAATATTGATGCGGCGTCATTTTAGTGTCATTTTAGTGGATATCGACATGTGGCTTGACACATCCTTAAGAAGCAGTTAACAACACCAGGAGAATGGCCTGACTAAGGTTGCATGATACTAATACTATGAAGCGACAGACCGAACGCCATTGCGAATACCGCGCGTTCATGAATATATCGATGTAATAAAACATAAAAATACCGGGAAAAGTGATCATATTGTGCGTTGTTAGAAGATAACGGAAAACTCGAACATAAAGATTGTGTCCTCAAGGATTTAACTACGATGCTACCATCCAATATTCAATGTCAGTCTATTTGCTTAGAGAACTGTATTGGGAGAAAATAATCGATTCCACGGGTAGCGAATTGTTGTCCGACTGTGACAAATGCGCGGCACTCAACTTGGCTCCACCCCTTCCAATTTTTTCTTAATTTGTCGCTTTTTCTCATATTTTCTGTAGTTATTTCTAGAGATTCTCCATCTGATTCGATTAATAAGAAGATTCTCTATTGAACACGGCAAGTAATTAAGCAATAACAGTGACAATACGTTTTTGTGAGAGAAAACACTTGAAATTGCTGCTACTATACAAGCGTCGTTTGAATTTTAGCCCTTTTGCGAGGAGCAAGGAGTACAGCGAAATAGGACCACTTAGTAATTAGTAGAGGAGCCCAAAATATCATACAAAAGAATAAATCAGCCGATTAAAGAAGGAGTGAAGGGAATATTTTCGTGAGTAAAGTGGCAACACACGTCGATTGCTTCCCTCAACGATAAGAGATCCCCGAAGTTTTAAATCTCAAAGTCGAAAACAGACAGAGCTATGCGCGCGCAAAGTTTGCGTGATGATCAGGGATTCCATATGTGTATCAGCAACGGGCTGCAAAATCTATAACTGAGCTGCATAATCCCTCGACTCTCGCTCGTTACCCTGTGTATACGATTTGCATTCTCTCTTGCCCTCTCTTTTCTCCTCCCTGTCAACCTCGTCTCGTGTAATCTGTGCCCTCCCTATTTTACATACCCCTGCGCTTCTCCATTGTCTCCTTGGAGGGAGTATAATCCCTACCAGTCCTCCCTGGACATGTTCGAGTCTCTGAAGTAACACTTACTGTGTTTGACGAGCTCTTACAGTACTGCTCATTGCAGTTACAGGGACTTCCAGCTGGGAACCTTTCCCTTCACTCCTTCTTTAAAGCATTTCCTGATTTTTCCGTTCCGTTCCTATCGGTTTGAAAATATTTTTGAATTCCTGCTATCGATAACGAGCGTAAGACGGTTGCTGAGTTTTTGAATGTCACAACACGCGAGAGATTTTTTAAAATAAGATTGAAAATTCTACGGAACTAAAGAAAACTACGACTACAAATGCCGCGTGTTCCGTGAAAATACCATATGATAGAAACGTGGAAGTAACGGGTGGGCTAAAATTAACATGACTGCGAGAGTATGATTTATGAGTACCACACACACAGTGGAGGCATCAATAACTCAATCTAGCGCCTAGTTACAAACCGACAAGCCCACATTAGAGCGCGATTATCCCGTTATTTGCTGTCCACCTGCTTTTCAGGCTTCAGCGCACGAAATCAATTTATCACCCAGATCCTGCCGATTCGGCGCTTCTATTGCTCATCAAAATCACCGCCCACAGCCAACAAAGCTGTGATAATTGTAATTGTAATATTCATCGAATTGATTCGTCGTGATTGCGAGGGGGTAGTAGTAGGTTTACTTCACAGCAAAATTAGTTTGCTATGGCAATCGCCTCTTCGCACGCTCTGGGTGCAGTATTGTAAGATTTCACTGAGTACGGTACCACACGATTCATCTAGACTTGATGCATTGAGATACTCGGCACAATGCAACTACCAATAAGTAACTGGTACCAAAGCCACCGCAATTTTTACTATTGGCGTAAATATTATTATCATTTAAACTATTCACCGATGCCGAATCCGGTGAACAGCGGCGCTACTCCGTAAGCGTTGCCGAGCGACGTCCGTTCGTTGAACCAAATGCCCATTCCATCGGCGACCAGAGAAGTCGAGTGAGCAGAGAGACGAAGACGAGCCTAAATAGAAGATGTGAACAAGCGAAAATGAATTGAAATAAAAAGAAATGAGAAAGAAGAAGAAGATGCATTTTATCATTACAATTTAACTGAACGGGAAAAACTGGCATTGGCACCATTTTGGTCGTAGGTCTATAGGTCTGCATGCTCGCGAAAATAGTTGTTTTTTTTAAAAAAAACATCAACGCATAGACCAAGGACTATCATTGCAGCTCAAATTCACCTAACTAGTGAATACCAACTAACCCCTGGCCAACTAGCGGTAATACTCGTCCAATCATAAGTGCGTTCCTAAGTGCATCGCCAAGACATTTCGGCATTGAATGCGAGTGTCGGCTTCTCTACCGTTTCATTCTCTTATTTGTGCACCATCTTTTTTAAAGCAAAATAACAATTAAGATTATGTCCAACCTCGACAGTGAATGCATCCAATCCTATCGTTTCTCGTGACCAGATGGCGCCGTTTGCACTCTTTGCATCGGGTGTCAACCGAATCTCGCTCATCGTCGTCATCACGGAACCTGTAAACTTATTAACATAATTAACTTAACTTAAACATTTTAGTATATCTAGATAATATTTAATCAGTAAATCATTCGCCTGCAGGCATTTATTTTAATTCTGCAATTTACATCGTTTGGACGGCTTTCATATATCATATTTCAGCAGGATCATTGCGAAGGTTCGCGAAATTTTGTGGTTGTTGACGCGCGCGGTAACAAATAACGCGTGTTAAGTAATCAATCTCCGGGAGCGGCGTTTAATGTTAAAAGCGATGACTCAAAGAATGGCAAAACTCGAAGGGTCGAAGCATATTCGGGGAAGCTTCTTTGGATACCCAGTGAAATGGTGCTACAGAGAAGCTATGAGGAAAAGAGTTCTTGCATACGCGTGATTAGAGTGGTGCATACGAGCGAAAGGTGAAATAGAAGTTTTGACAACTAACCGAGCGTCTGGTACTTGTTGATCCAGCGCGTGTACGGCTTGACGAGGTGGAAGCGGTCAAGCGGATGCCGCCCCTCAGGCGGATACTTCGGCGCGTGTCCCGCGAGAGAAAGGACGAGAAGAAGAGCGGACAGGGCTATCCGAAGCATCCTGCAACGAAAGAAGTCATATCATAACGCACTAAAACTGAAAAGAGGAGTAATGATGAAATTCGTAAAACCAAGAGGTTTCTCAGGCAGCTAAAAGTTTTCACATAACCTGCACAGTGTACTCTGCTCCAAGTGAGTTTTAGGAAGTATGACAGCGCAAAAAATAAAGAAAATACATAGAAAAACCTCGTAAAATCGCGAAAAGTGTAAAGAGGAATGATGACGTGACAATATGCGTTGCAATCGATGAAACGAGGTGTATACAGTATACCCTGATTGTACTTTCGCTGCAAGACATAATATAGTTTGATGTTTACTGAATTTTAATAATTTTTGTTTATATTTTTATTTGTTATTCTACATTTAGTTATCTCTTAGTCTTTCTTCGAAATGGATCCGATTTGGAACTAGATACTAAAATAGTAAAGAGTATCCGAATACTCCCAATATACGGAACACTTTTTTGTAAATAGAGAGAAGTAAAAAAGCAATATAGCAATTGTTTTAAAACAAATTTATCAAAGCGTTCCGAGTATCGACTCTCCGCTCAAACA
Source organism: Pristionchus fissidentatus (assembly GCA_036245785.1). Taxonomy (NCBI): domain Eukaryota; kingdom Metazoa; phylum Nematoda; class Chromadorea; order Rhabditida; family Neodiplogasteridae; genus Pristionchus; species Pristionchus fissidentatus. Next base: position 25,232,136 of record BTSY01000002.1, read on the forward strand.
ATCTCAAGCAAATATTTGGCGGTTAGTTAGGGGTACGGTATCGTCTCTCCGAGTGGTACGGTAGGTCAGGTGAACAATCGATCGTCGTTGTAGTAGTAATCCCAGTAGAGAATTGCCGCGACGAGCAGAACAATAGCCACGAGTCCAACGCCGAAAACGAATAGTCCCTGTAATTATCGATTATTTATTTCCCTGGGCAATTATCGATTTCCTACCGTAGCCAAGTCGTTGTTGATCGTGGATTCCGGGGCAATTTTGGTCTTTACGAATCGAAGCTCATCCGGTCCCACAGCTGCGACGAATGATGGTTCCGTAATCTCGAAGCTGCAAAATCGAATTTTCATCCCTGGGTTACGGTAGAGCAGCCGTACACTCTGACGGCGATCAGTTCGTGGCGGGACGACAGCTCGCCGGTGGCTGCCGACACCCCCAGTACGAAGTTTAGCGGGATGTGTACCTCTGAGCGGATATCGATTGATCATCTGGGTGTTCGCTACCGTATCCTTACCGGCGTCGTCACAGTACGCCCACTCGCCGCCGGGGTACTTGTAGAAGACGCGGATGATGCTGCCCAGGTACTCGACATAGACGGAGATAGTCTCCGCGAATTGCTTACGGTACTTGTCCACCTTCACCATTCCCCTGCCAATCAATAGATAATCTTCAAATACAGTACCTCACTCTCAGTAGCTGCGAATTTCCGTATACCCCGACTACCGAAATCGACTTACGGCACATTACATTTCCCGAGGGACACGTCCTTGCCGTTGTTGTGCATGTTGTGCGCGGTTGTGCCGTCGGACGCGATTATTCCTGATCGATAAATACCGTAACCCACCTACCTAAACTTACAGTAATCCAACAATTGCAACTTACCAATGAACGACTTCCCACCATAGTCCAGGTTCTGGAACGTATCGAGAACTGAAAGGGCGGTGTACTGTACCCCGTACTCATACCGTAGACCCACCGATGCCGATGCCTCTGAAGTTGCTCGACACTCCATAGGCGGTACCGTTGGATGGCTGGTCGACAAACCTTCAAATTAATCTTTGATCTTTTCTATCTGATCCTCTGACTCTTCACAAATTGGCTTATTGGAAGTTGTTTTCGATTACAAGATACTACTAGAAAACTGGTCCATGATCTATAATCTTTGCTACGGTAGCTATCGTAACCTCTCAGTTACCGTACCCCTTACCATATCGCGGCTCCGTCCGCGTGCAAGCCGTCCTTGGACGCCAACCGGAAGTCCGTCTGCGAATTAGCATTTTCGAAACTGCGAAATGATCACTTCCGGTTTTCACTACCGGTTCGCACCTCTAGTCCAAAAGCCTTCATCGCCAGCGGCGTCTTGCTCCAGATCGCACCCGACACGCCGCGCACCGCCGGTGTCAGACGAATCTCGTTGTTTGTCGAGGCAACTTTGCCTGAACCGCAGGGATTATCGATTGGTTACGGTAGACTACAGTATACCTTGGACGTTCCAGTGGGTCCAGAATTGGCCGTAGGGCTTGGTGAGCGTGAGCCGCGTCACGGGCAGTGTGCTCTCGCGCGAGTGCAGGAAGGCCGCGCTGGAAGCGATCGATACAGTAAGCTACCGTAACCAAAGAGCTACCGTACCTCTTATCATCAGTCGTTGCGGAACCGCCTATGAAAAGAATGAGGGCGAGGAAGAGGCGGAGCATCGCTCGAGAGACCACCCGAGAGGAGAGGAGAGACAGAGAGTGAGAGGGAGGAGGAGAAATAGACACAATGAAGATACTGCAAATCATTATTTCAATATTCACAGGAAGATTTGAAATTGTGGGAACAATGCCATATAACAATTTCAGGAGCATAAAAGGACAATTGATTATTTCCGTTTCATTCTCGACTCTTTTCCTTGTCGAAGACGGTCGGTCGGCAGTAGACGAGGTATTTTTGGTTTCTTGCTTTGATCAGATAAGATGGCTACAGTACCCGAAGGACTACAGTACTTGACTACCGTACCTTTCAGATTCATCATGCGAATTCACATTCTTCTGCTGATGCTTGCAATCGGATCGTCCATGCAACATTCGAAGATACCGGAGTGCAAACTTTGGGAATGATATAATTCATATTGCTTTCTTATCTCCAAACCAGCCAGGATGTATTGAGGAATATGCGCGACGCACTAGGCGAATTACGCTCTGAAAGCACACTACGCTACATGCCGAGTACTGTTTCGGCCCATGTGGCGTTCAGTAGTCGATGACCAATTAGGCCCAAGGGGAGTTAGATAGCCGAGCGCATGCTAATTTCAGGGGCCATCGCTTCCCGCGTTTGAGGTTAACCACACTACCTCCTTGATAATGACGGGGATTACGGTACTCGTGTTACAGTACTAAATCTTACCAACCTCACGCACTTGGGTTTGGCCCATCTTACTCCGTGATATTGTATGGGATTACGGTACCCGCTTTTCAGTACTTAGCAATGAACATCGCCAACCGGGAATTTGTTACGAATCTGACCTACCGCACTTTGGATTGACCCAGCGCTGTCCTTGATACTGATGGGGATTACGGTACCCGTGTTTCAGTCTTTAGTCGTGTTTTATTTTGATCGAACGGTCGCGCTTAGGTTTCTCAGCGAACTCCTTGATACTGTAGGCGATTACGGTACACGCGTTACAGTACTTGTTACGAATCTGACCAACATCTGTTACGAATCTGACCAACCGCAGTCGGGGTTGGCCCAGCGAATTTCTTGACAATGAAGGTGAATACGGTACCCGCAGTTTCTGTACACAGCATTGAATCTGACAAACCGCACGCACTTGAGTTTGACCCAGCAGACTCCGTGATATTGTAGGGGATTACGGTACCCGCTTTTCGGTACTTATTCATGAACATCACCAACCGCATGCTCTTCGGTTTGCCCCCCCCCCGAAATCATTGATACTGTAAGGGATCACGGTACCCGCGTTACGGTATTTGTTACGAATCTGACCTACCGCACTTGGGGTTGACCCATCGAAGTCATTGAAGGGGATTACGGTACCCGTGTTTCAGTATTTAGCCGTGAATCTGACCAACCGTAGTCGGGGTTGGCCTAGCGAAGTCATTGATACTGCAGGTGACTAAAGTTCCCGTGTTGCGGTCCTTGATATCAATCTGACCAAATCTGACCCACCGCACGTGTTCTTAGGTTTGCCCCAGCAAAGTCCGTGATACTGTAGTCGATTACGGTACACGCGTCATCGTACTTGTTACGAATCTGACCAACCGCAGTCGGGGTTGACCCAGCGACGTCCTTGATACTGTAGGGGATTACGGTACCCGCGTTACGGTGCTTAGTCATGAATCAGACGAAAGCTTACGATCTATCTAATTTTGTTGATACTGAAGGTGACTACGGTATACGTGTAACGGTACTTGATATGAATCTGACCAACAGTACTTTTATTGACCCAGCCAAGTCCTTGATACTGTGGATGATTATGATACCCGCGTCACGGTACATATTATTAGCCAAGAATCTGATTAATTAATTTCAGACTTGCTTCACATCCAATCGTTGCCTGGGCGGAAACGACGACGCGCTGATAGCATTTGATGAGACTGCCGTGAAAGACGACTGTGATGCGATTATGAAGATAAAGTGAGCATCCCTACCAAAAATATAGTGATTTCAGTATACTCTATGGGTTTACTGTAAGGTTTTACGGTAAAATGTCGTCTTTACAAATAAGTTTGTTTGTAAACTGGGTGTTGCTGTGACTCCATTGCAGATTTTATAAAACAATATACTGGGTTGTTATTCTCGAGTCGTGGAACTCAGCAACAAGCATCAAATTATCGCACGGCACAGAAGAGCTATTCAAATGCGCGAAAGTCGGGAGCGAATCTATAGCAACCACTACCACTCTTCGTAATATCGAAGGTAATATAATTCGGTATCAAATATTACGGCATCAGAGAGATCATGAAATGCACTTTCAGGAAGGAAATCACCCTCCACTCTTTCTCTACACTGCAAGTTTACTGTTGGCTCCAATAAAGATGGGGTAATACGAAATCGAAGACAATGAGCACGACACAACGAATCATTCCATATTATCATTTTCTTAAGTCTTTCAAATCACTTGATTCAGTTACTTAATGCGATTTCGAGCCAGTTCACACTGAGTTCCGATGAACCGCCTTCTCGTGAAAGCTCTATGATCGACCATGAAGCCCGACAAGCAATTACAGACAAGAGTAAGAGATATTGATGTGCAAATTGAGAGCAAAACATGCACTTCAGTAAGATGCTCTGCATCTTACATTAAATTCTCGGGAGAAGCAGTAGCAGACAAAGAAGTAGCACAAGAGGTAAATTGTATTTTTTCTGCTCTTGAAATTTCAGGAACTTTTAACGACGCTGTTTCAGCTTGACCTCACTCTCGATGAAGTAAAATGCGCGAACGCATTCAGACTTCAGTGAGATTTTCTTTTCAATCTGAAATCCGTATAGGAAGAGAACAATACTTTGAATTATGGGAAATATGTCACGTGAAAAAAGCGGAAATTGTACAGATGATCTCGTGAGTTCCCTTTCTTACAGAATTCACAAAATTCTTTTGCGTCTCTGCCCATTATTTTCGTGAAATGTCATAGATAGATACTACTACTCAGCGATTTTGAAATTCTGCAGGTATAAGATCCTTGGGAACTACGTGGATGCATCCGGCATCGAATGCATTCGGAATTCTGTAAACGGGAAGTGGAATTGGCAAATTCAAATGCCCGATCAATTTTACAAGGATCAACTGTCGCCTTTCAACGCCCGCTGCATCGCTAAACGTTCGTTGATCTGCCCTCTCAACACTTCTCTATTTCCCAATCCATATTATTGTTATATTTGATTTTTGTCCAATCATATAGCACCCATCTTGCATGTTTAGCCTGTTGATTTTGACTGGTTTCATGCAGGTTCCGCTCTCTGCCGCGCGGCTCCCATTCCCCCCATTCCAGCGGGCAAAGAGACAGACGCTCCGTTTCTTTCCACTGACAACACGCTCGCGGTTTGATTTTAAAAAAAAATTTAAAAAATGTATACACGCAATTACAGTGTGACACATTCTTCAAGATCGGTGATGCGCCTGGGGTCGTTGATAAGGCAGTTTGCAATAAAACGTCAGTTGGCGATTACAAGTGGATTGTTGGAGGAACGATAATCGATTCAACGACAAAGGTCGAGTGCGGTAAGCTTTCGGATTGAGAAATGAGCAACTATATAAATATATGTCAAATTTGTTCTGGTTAGCCCGTATTTAGTCGGTTCAGTATCGCCCAAAAACCGTATTTTTCGCACTAAGTTACCGTCATCCTCTATTTGCAGTGCCTTGCGCGGGCGTGGCTGCAACAACTGCGATATGCAGCGGAAGCTGCAAACTGGACGGAGACTTCCAGACGCCATCTTGCACCGCGGATCACATTCTTTTGTGAGTATCACTGCGTGAAGGGGTCATGCGCTGGACGATGCTCTTTGAACTTGGCTATTTAAAAAACAAATTATTGTAGAATCAAAATCGGCGATAAGTCTCAACATATTTCGTCTGTCCAGTGCAATGAGAGCATCCGCAAGTTTACCTACACTCCAAAACAGGGCGGTACGATGATTTCGTGTTCAACAACTAAATACGATTTAACTTTCAGACATCGTCGATCTGCCAACGGATATCGGCAGCTACTCGTTCACTTGCGCCCCCCAAAGTACGCCCTTCAAATATTCAGTGGGCCCCATAACATTGCGTTTCACGGGATACACATATTCAGCCGAATTCAACTTTGAAATATTGCAGCGTGCACCGGCTGCGACTACACTCCCGCCTCTCCATCTGGCACATTGGGCGCGCTTATAGGAGAAGAAAATGCATGCACGACTCTTACGGTTTGATGGATTTAAATGCCAGAATAACGAATATGGATGACATTGTTTCAGTGCGGTAGGTCGTCGCAGTTATTCAAGATCAGCGATGCTACACCGGTCAAAGCAGATTCCACCTGCATCAAAACTCGAGCAGGAGAGTTCAGATGGAGTGTGGGAGGAACGGTAGTTGAACCATCGAACGAAGTGGAGTGTGTGGAGGAAGAGAAGAAAGAGGAGGAAGGAGAGAAAGGAAGATGACAAAGATGAAAAGAAAAATAAAGGAGAACAGGGAGAAAAAGATGCAAATGACAGGACGAAGGAAGATAATGTTATAAAAGACGACGATAAAAAGAGTTAGTGCTTTGCTTTTATTCGGTTTTTTTTAAATGTAAAAAAATTCTATTTCAGACGATTCGGCTAAGCAAAAGAAATCGGAAAAGGTCACCAAATCGGAGAAGTCTACGACATCTACGAAATCCAAAAAGGCGGCCAGCAAGACGGAAACCAGTGATAGACAGACGAAATCGCAACCTGAGAAGAGCCGCCAAACGAAATCCGAATCGGAGAAGACTCAGAACAGCAGAAAATGAATAGAAGGATATAAGTAGAAAGCCGATTTGCTTGAGTGCACAGCTCGATAAAGGGTTATTATACCGATATTTATAATGTGATGAGAAACACAGAAACATGCGTTTAAATATTATACCCCACGACATTTTCAAGTTGCATTGTTTTAAACATGTTTCATGTTTCAACATGTACATCTCAAGAATTTCGTGTACCTCATGTACCTCTTGTACCTGGTCTTGTACCTCGTGTACCTGGTCTTGTACCTCCTGGTACCTGGTCTGTACCTCCTAGATCTATTTTGAATTTTTCAATAAATAGACCGGTAACAAAAGGAATTCAATATTACTCAAGGCGTGTGACATCACATGTTATGAGCACTCATTGATACACAAAGGGATCTTACTTTATGATGTTTGTGTTATGTACCTGGTCGTGTACCTGTTATACCCGGGTACACTCCTAGGAGTGTACCCGGGTACAGGAGGCAAGAAATTCTTGAGATGTTTTAAACATTATACACATACTATCATTCGCAGGTAAAAATATCTGTTCCACCCTGGTTCAATTAACAGTCGGTGCTGCAGCCCAAACAACGCGATTGAGGACGCGCAATACTGAGATGGACACCTTTTTATACCCTTTTAATACCCTTTTTAATACTGAGATACATAAAAGATCCATAGTCTTCAGTGGTTGCTGTGTGAATCACAATTTCTCAGCGCGCGTACTCCAATGTCGGTAAAGATGTCGCTGCTAAGCCTAGCATGTGCTAGGTCCCTCAATCTCACGAGCAGGTTGCCCTGTGGTTGGCAGCAGAAATCGGGACCATCGAGCGTCTGTGGTTGGCCTTCCCCCCTCGCCTCGTCGAAGCACGTGTCGTCGATGCCCATTTTATAGACGTCCGAGCTGCGGCGCTTCTTCTGGTACATCGAATAGGGATTTGTACCAATCTAGGATCTCTGGAGTGTTATGTGTGTAGCTTGCGAGTAGGGTACAACATGTTTCCTTCTTATCCGAGGTCTCGCATGCAAACCTAAATGGTCGAGCTTGGAATTGTATCTTTGCTAATCGGCATAAGTTCAAAGAGCTTCATCTCGGTATAGCCCTCGGAGTTGAGACAGTAAACATACGAGGAGCCCTTTCCAGAGTGGCGCGGAGTGCATTCAGCATTTCTACGGAGTATAATTCCTTAATGCAATTGGCGAAGGCGATACCGAGAGGCCGGTTGTATTCTTGGTGGAACACGATGACGGTAGAGGACGTGCCGATGTGGTCCTGACAGCCAAATCGATTTTGAAATCCATTTTGATCCACGGGGATGATGTCACAGGAAGAGAGTGCAGAAGAGCTCCATCGTGCCGAATCATATGACCAGTGATATTGTCCGGTCCGGCAGCTCCATCCTTCTTTGTTCTCGACACGGTGCGTAATTCCGACTGGAGTGTGAGAAGGGGGGCAGCACTCGAACGTGAGGAACAGCGAGGGAATAACTCTTTCAGGTGAAGAACTCTTTCAATCTCTCATCGATACCGGCTCTACTAAATTTGACCAAACCTAAGAAGACTGCGATCCTTTGAAAGCTCTTGCATGGCCTTCTTGACAGAGCGTCCAGATTCGGTCGCCTTTTGGAAGAGCTCCTTGGGATCCTTATCCACAACACTCCAGCACCTCCAGCTTTCCGTTCTCTTCTCGAAGGGGGTACAGTGGGGGTCTTTTGAAAGTTCACCTCACTTACTTATCACGAAATTACAGGAATATGATAGTCGTGGAGGGGGTGGCATTGAGGCAGGCCATGCCTTGCTCGGACAAAAAAAAACGTTCGTCCAGATGAGCAGCCGATGTGAGTACGTAGACGGTAAAAATAGAGATGGAGGCTGATCGGCCGATTCTATTACAACTAATACCGAGACTGGAATGAGATGATGTATACACTGAGCGTGAAGATACTTAGGTGTACTAGGTGATACACTCAAGTGTCAGATACACTTTACTCGGGCAATGCACTCAATATTTTCACTCAGTATTTTAAAAGAAGAGGATCTATCAATGTTTTACCGAGAGCACAGCTATCAGAGCGGGAGTGACTTAACCTTAAAATTTTAAAATTAATATTTTTTTTTGTAAAAAAAATCTTTTTTTAACCAGAAAACTTTTTGGGCTAGTGAACGTTCCGCTGTCTATGAAGCAAGCCGAAATTTAGAAGGATCGTGAGAAGAGCAATATTTTCTTTTACATTCTCAAACAAATTTTTGTTCCTTGTTCCTAGGAACGTTCCGCCGAGCATTCCTAGGAACAACAGGAACACTGAAATGCAATGCCAATGCAATGCAATATCACAATGCAATGCCCAAACGGCCGGGATGTGTTTGGATTAGGAATGACCCGTGGTGCGCTGTCTCTGTGTCCTACTGCCACACCAAAAAAATCTATGCTCACGGATTTCTTTCATATTCAAATATACCTTAGGAAATGCCTTAACTATGTACGAAAATCTGCCAACTTAGTTAGACTGAGCATGGTGTAAGGTGTATTTGGTTAGAATATGAAAGAAATCCATGAGCAGTGATTTTTTTGGTGTGGTAGGGCGACGATTCTGAAAACACACCGAAATAGTTCACCACGGGTCATTCCTAACCCAAACAATTCTCGGCCCTTTGGACAATGTATGGAGATACACGATAACTCAATTATCATCACTGGCCCTTCAGTTTCATGGTAATGAGTTTATTCTTCCCGGCCATCCTCTATGTTCGACTCAGAGTTGACTGGTCGATAAATGTTTCATTTGCGGAATGAAATCATTTTGAGATCATCCTCTTTCTTCATTTCTCCATCTCAGAATGATTTCTCCCTCGTTATCCCTCATTACCATGTACCACTCGTGTATCAATTAGTGTATCGGTACTGATTCAATTATGTACCACACCGTGTCAAACGAGGAAAGAATCCTCATTTGCGTGGCGCGACTGTCGGGGGGATTAGAGGGCGAGAGAGTGAGAGAGCGAAAATCGATTCTAATCGAGCGGTCGCTACGCCACTTCGTGGCTCCGTGGCAACTTTTTTTCGATCGCTCTCTGCCTCACGAGCCTTTCACAACGGAAACGCAGGATACAGTGTGTTCAGAACTTTTAGAACACTTTCAGAAACGTTTCCTGTGACCCCCTGTGCTCTCCGAATCATTTTGGAATTTTTCGAAATTTTCGATTGTTCACGTTAAAACGTGTCAGAACACGTTCGGACACGTTTCTGACATCACAAAACACTTTTCCTGAGATCCCCGACACTCACCGGTGCGTTTGGAGAAAGTTCGAAAATTTCGATTTTTCAAGTTAAAACTCGGAAAAACAGGTGAAAACGTGTTTCACAGTACTCAAAAACGTGTTAGAACAGTTTCTGGCACTTGCGAAAAATGCGGCAAAAGGTTTGCCCGCGGCGGGGGTCGAACCTGCGTCGGTCGGTTTTGAATGTCGCGCCCTTTAACCACTTGGCCATGGATTTGGTGATTTAAATTTTGTAAAATTTCAGAGCAATTCAGGTCAGTTATCATATGCAAAAGGTTCTGAGAAGATAGAGCGAATTTGAAGCGAAATATAAGGAAAATTAGAAAAAAGTGTGACCGGACGGAAGGAAAAATTTAAAAAAACGGACAAACAAACAAACAAACAGACAGACAGACAGACAGACGTTAGCATTTTCTAATATATAGTAACTCCTAGATGAGAGAAGCTAGAGACTAGGTGAAAACGGCAACAGGTCGAGAATGTGCTTCTTCATATCATATCCAAAATCAGGGGCAGCGGATTACTTAGAACCGAGCTTTAGTGAAATTTCGATTCTCAGAATTTGTGTAGTACTCTACTATTCTTATTATAGAGAAAAGCTAAGATCGAAATCGAAAAATCGGCTCTGAGCATTTTGTCAGGAAGTGCTTTATCCAAATTTGAGAGTGATCTACATGGCTCTACCTCACTTCTCCATTGAGTTAATAGCTCTCGCATGCGGAAATCAGCCTTTTTTGCCCTTTTTCGAGGGGTTTTCGACCTTTATGATTTTTTAATAAAATAATGAGTTCGAAATTATGTTAGTAAAAACTCGGAAAGGTCGAAAACCCCTCGAAAAAGGGCGAAAAAGGCTGTTTTCCGCATGCAAGAGCTATTAACTCATTGGAGAAGTGAAGTAGAGCCATGTAGATCACTCTCACATTTGGACAAAGCACTTCCTGACAAAATGCTCAGGGCCGATTTTTCGATTTCGATCTTAGCTTTTCTCTATAATTAGAATAGTAGAGTACTACACAAATTCTGAGAATCGAAATTCCACTAAAGCTCGGTTCTAAGTAATCCGCTGCCCCTGATTTTTGGATATGATATGAAGAAGCACATTCTCGACCTGTTGCCGTTTTCACCTAGTCTCTAGCTTCTCTCATCTAGGAGTTATGAGCTTGAAACCAAATCTCCAAAAACCGACCGCTCGATTAGCATCGATTTTCGCTCTCTCACTCTCTCGCCCTCTAATCCACCCGACAGTCGCGCCACGCAAATGAGGATTCTTTCCCCGTTTGACACGGTGTGTGTACTGTACCACAATGGTACACCGCTAATTGGTACACGGCCTATGCAAAATGTATCGTGTACGTACATGTATCATTCCGGAACTCTACTGGGAACGTTCCTCCCAAGGAGAAACAAAAAGAGGAACAAAAATTCTTGAGTTGTAATTTCGTTAAACAACAATTTCTTCCTGTAGGACACTGAATCATTAACATTTTTTTTCTTTTAGTCAGTTTTGTATTGCAAAAAGGGTGAAAATGACTTATGCAAAGTTCAATCAGACAAAATCGAACACTGAAATGTGAAATTGTGTGAACATTGCCATTATATTGTATAATAGAGATCGAATTTTGAAAGAACAGACAAGTTAATCGATTCCCCATTTCACTCTATCCTCTCTTCCTTCTCACGGGCGGTCACTTCGGGCGATCGGTCTTAGAGGTTCATTTATTTTCGATATTGTCGCTATATCAACCAAGATATCGTTCAGATTCATCATGCGAATTCACATACTACTGCTGATGCTGGTAATCGGATGCTCCTCACTAGGAGTCCAAATTCCAGAGTGCAAGGATTGGGTCCGAGAACTGCCTGGTTAACCGTTCTAAGTATATTTTTAGGCATGCTTTACGTCGAAACGGTGTTTGAGTAAACAAAGTGATGTACTAAGAGTCTTTTTATACGATGACGACATATCAGACGAATGCAGTGCTATTATTATGATACAGTGAGTAGATGTGGCAAAAAAATGGACCTGGTTTATTTACATGCCTCTATCCGACAAACGATGGACGGTTATCTTGGAATCGTGGAATTCGGCAGTCAATAGCATACAAGTAACAGAAGATACAACAGAGCTTTTCAAATGCAAAAGAAACGAAGGAAAATCATTACCGATTTCGAGCATTCTTGAATTAGAAGGTAGCACTTTTATAATATGAGCCCGTTTGCGTAAGAGTCGGACAATTCTCAACAGATATCGGTACAGCAAAAAAGTGAAGGTCTGAGATAACAACGGTTTTCAATACACTTCGGTAAGCTGAGAACACTGGCCAAATCTCTTGGCATGCAAATTTGATTGTAGGTCACTATGGAGCTCTGAAGTTCACTGGAATTGACGGTTTTTCGAGTATATCTGGATACAGAGCAGACGAAACAAAAAAGTTCAAAAAGAGAGTATACTCTAATTTGCATGAGGAATCTAATTCTTGTGTCAGAAAGGTAAAATTTACAACGACAACGAGATAAATAATTTTAACTCATATACTAACAAAAAGTGAGCAACCCTAGGGTCAGGATCTGGAGCATGCATTCACTGTCCTACAAAAAAAATTTGGTAGAAAAAGAATGCTGCCTTTTTGAGTTATGACTTTTCAACCGACGCCAATCGACTGTCAAAACACTCATTTCTCGGAGAGAAAGGTCATTTGCATCCCGCACTCTCTCTGCGCGGCGTCTGAAAGTCAGAAATGAGAGGGTGAATTCATGTAAATGACCTTTCTCTCCGAGAAATGAGTGTTTTGACAGTCGATTGGCGTCGGTTGAAAAATCATAACTCAAAAAGGCAGCATTCTTTTTCTACCAAATTTTTTTTGTAGGACAGTGAATGCATGCTCCAGATCCTTACCCTAGAGTGGTTGCTCACTTTTTGTAAGTATATGAGTTAAAATTATTTATCTCGTTGTCGTTGTAAATTTTACCTTTCTGACACAAGAATTAGATTCCTCATGCAAATTAGAGTATACTCTCTTTTTGAACTTTTTTGTTTCGTCTGCTCTGTATCCAGATATACTCGAAAAACCGTCAATTCCAGTGAACTTCAGAGCTTCATAGTGACCTACAATCAAATTTGCATGCCAAGAGATTTGGCCAGTGTTCTCAGCTTACCGAAGTGTATTGAAAACCGTTGTTATCTCAGATCTTCACTTTTTTGCTGTACCGAGGTTTATCCGACTCTTACGCAAACGGGCTCATATCTATATTTTTGTTTGTTGAACAAATGCATTCAGTTGACGAGCAATCCAAATCGTTCAATTCGCAATCCTCCAGCTCAAATCTCCATTGTAGATTCAAAGTGAAAAAAATTGTGGATAAGGTTTCGGTTTTGCATGAACGTTCCTCTTTTTATAAGTCAGTACAACACATTATCGATTACAGTATGCTCCCTGTGTGACTACACTCGCACCACTGATGCAAACAAAATGACACCGACATTGGTCGAATCCGATGGTTGCAAGCTTACTGTAAGTTTCACCTGCCTATCGTTAGCTGTCCGAATTTAGAACATAAAAGAAATAGTCAATTATTGATCGACCTTGTTACTTACAGTGTCCCGATGCTACTCCATTCTTCAAAATCGGAAGCTCTACAGAGAATCAGGAGACGGCGAGCTGCACAAAAACGCCGGACAATGAGTTCAAGTGGAGCATTGGAACGGAAATTATAGAACCTACTAATGTCGAATGTGTGAAAGACAGTGGGTTTATTGATTGTGTGGATACCGTACCCCGATCTGGATACTGTAGTTTCGGTTACGAATATGAATTTACACAACGAATTCGGAACCTGATACAGTAATCGAGAATACAGTATACAGATTTTAATACTGTTCTGTGATCTCGATACTGTAGACCTGATTACTGTGTGAGTACCGTACTCAATTGCAGGAATTTGTACCGTAACCGATGCGATGAATGAGAAGTCGTGTACTCGCTGCAAAATTAACGACGCCATACCCGTCTGCGCCAAATCCGAGCTAGTTCTGATGTACGTTTACAAAGAGTAATAATAATAATACAAAGTATACGACTTAATCATTCCGTTGGACCTCACTCTATTTCAGGATCAAAATCGGTCAGGATGAGAGTAAAATATCGTCGGTTCAGTGCAATACGACGCTAGGCCGATTCACCTACACCACGGAAGGAGGTACGACAGAACTTACGAAATAGCAAAAAGAAATACCGTATCTTCAGAAAGCCTCGTGCTTCCCTCCGACTATTCCTTTACTTGCAATGGTCAGCGTAATTCGCACTGATGAATATGTTGATACAATATTTAGGAAAATGATTAAATTATTGTAATATGCATGTATTCAGAACCGGAAGAGCGCGTGGCGGGCGCGGGCGTGGTGGGGGGACACAAGTGGCTGTACACCTTTCTGTCGATCGCCGGAACATTCTGCGCCATTCTGATAGCGATCTGTAAGGATACCGTAATCTATCCTGGCGACTTGTCAACTACACACGATTGGCACTCGGCCAAGTAAATCTCTCATCAGTTCTGAGGTGCATTTGGTAAAAATAATAAATTAAGCGACCGTCATAACGATACAGAGGAACCGACAGAAGAAGGCGATGGCGGCGGCAAAGAATCCATTCGGAAAAGATGAAAAGGACTCGGGAAAAGAGTCGCAGAAGTGAAACTCCAACCATTGAGTGATCCAAGCAAGCAATCTCTCCATAGAATCAGAAATCGATAAAGTCGTCGAGAGCTAACTTTTTTGCGCACTCTATTTGAAAATGTGAACCCTAGACACCCAAAGACAGTACAAAAACTATAAAGTCTTCAAGTCATGGACATTTTTGCGAAAAAAAAAATTCTAAAAATTGTTTGCCGAAAAAGTTTCTTTCGAAAAAACGAAATTCGAAAACCGAAAATGCACTGTCCTGATCCATAGTTTTTTGGCTTGATTTCTAGGTGTAAAGTCGGCAATATATCTATTTTCTTTGAATTTTACCAGTTTATTAGTGTCAACATACATAAAACTGATCATAAAATAACTTTATTGCAGTATTAAGCATTAAAATACAAAAAAAATGCGAAAATTGCCAATTTTGGCCATTTCTAACCAGTAAATACGAATTCTGACGAGTATGTAAGCTCAAAAATGTTTAGCGCGACCAAAATGTATGCACACATTGCACTTTATCCCTCTCTGTTATGCGATCTCCAGTTACCAAACCTTCCCAGGAACTTCTATATCCATTCTTCACACATGTTGCATATTCTTTTACGGGAGGAAGGCCGTTGATCTTAAGGTGAAGCCCGTTTTCGCACTGCAATATTTTTCAATACTTTAACTGAAGTTTTGAAATGCGAATTCTCCCAGGCGCCGACTTCCTGACTCTTCAAAGTCATTTCACGCTTTCCCCCGAGTAAAAAGTAAAAAGACAAGGGTAACAACGATATGACGCTGTTTGCGTTAGGATCAGCAAGTCGCTGGAACACGTCAAAAATCGAATTCGCTCGAAAGTTGCTCCTAGGGGTAACTTTCGACGCTGAACACGCTGGTGCCATCGATTTCGCAATAGGGCGCCTCTGGGCGCAGGTATTGCGCGATTTCGGCGGAAAAAGTGTTTTTCGATTATAACTTCGCTAAAACTCATCAAAATGGCGGGAAAACTGGCGTTATAAATCAGAATGTGAAGCTCTATCAAATGGCGGTAATAACAGATCTTGCTAATTTCTCGTTTTCGAGAAAAAGCCATTTTTTGATCTAGCCAGCACCGCACGAGATCTCATCTGAAAATCAAAGAGCATTTTCTCCTGATCATTTTGGTATATTTATTGTCGTGTTATCCGCGGTGGAACATTGTTTTATATCGAATCAAAGATTTTTCACGCGCGCGGAACGCGTGTATACGCGTGGCATCCGCGTGGTCGAAGTGGTAGTGGTCTAGAACTTCAATCCGAAGGTTCGATTCCCATCGGTTACCAAAGTTTTTGCCGAACTGTTTTCATCGGAATTTATTAACAGAATATTAACAGATTTTCAGAATTCTCAAAAAGTGATTTTTTCGAAGAAAAAGAAATCGGCAAAAAATTTGGTAACCGATGGAAATCGAACCAATGACCTTCGGACAGGCAATAAATATACCAAAATGATCAGGAGAAAATGCTCTTTCATTTTCAGATGAGATCTCGTGCGATGCTGGCTAGATCAAAAAATGTGTTTTTCTCGAAAACGAGAAATTAGCAAAATCTGTTATTACCGCCATTTGATAGAGCTTCAAATTCTGATTTAAGTCACGAGATTTCCGGTCATTTTGATGAGTTTTAGCGAAGTTATTATCGAAAAAAACGTTTTCCGCCGAAAGTGCGCGGCGCCATACCTGCGCCCAGAGGCGCCCTATTGCGAAATCGATGGCACCAGCGTGTTCAGCGTCGATAGATACCCATAGGAGCAACTTTTGAGCGAATTCGATTTTTGACCTGTTCCAGACCTCTGTTGAGACCTTGTTGATCCTAACACAAACAGCGTCATATATTGTTAAATCCAAGTCCGCGAAATCGGGTGATAAATGACAAAGAAACAAAACCGTTAGCCTTTTGCATCCGTCCACGTCTACAGTTTTTGGAGCAATCGCATCAGAGGGAGTTCTGGGGTACTCACAGACTGCGCAATCTAAACATAGAAAATCATATTTAGGCGTTAAGAGAGCGAAATAGTCATACCAATTCCAGGTTTGACTATTTCGCTCTCTTAACGCCTAAATATAATGTTCTATGTTCAGATTGCGTAGAATGTAAACGTAGAAATTTCTTTCAGTTAATTCATTTTCCAAAACGCTGTCTTTCGATTCATCACTTTCTGGTTCTGTTTCCATCTCTCATTTAATCATTATAAAAACACAAACGAAAACAGACTAACTTATGCTGACACATCTCGCATATATCGGTTCCCTAATTGTCTTCCATCCTGTTCTTGTCTTGAACTTAAGTTTGAACTCGTCCGGACCATCTTCTTTGCACAGTATTTTCTCGCTAATTACCGTTTTGTAATCCCAGTCCTCTCTGTATCTGAAATAGGTGATTTTTAATGTAATGAAAATTATTTTCTGAGCAAGTATCATTTTCAGTTTTGACACATTTATCTAGACATTTATCAAGTGGGGTCTTCGCCTTCTTCGAAGGTTGTGGAAGGTCAATTGAGATCCCTTGCAGTTCTCTAGCCTTTTCCTTTTCCTTTCCTTGTATGACAAACTAAATACAGGACCTTTCTATTATGATGTAATGAAAAATAAACTCGCAAAATATCTCACTCAAGCCTGTAGTGCGAACCGCATGAAGCTACCATGTAGGATTGATCATTGTCGTCGTCTCTTGTAATATCCAGCTGAAGAAAAAAAACGTTTGTTTATAATACAAATAGTAGCTACTGGCTTATGATCGTTACGATTGAACTTGTTTTGGAACAAAATGATGTCGGGGTTGCACTTCCCTGAATATATGCTTTTATATTCGAATATCATTAAAATATAATTTTCATTTATAAAACAATAATTTATTAACTCACAAGCAGTGCACTTGATGAATGCGATAGTGGAGAGAAGAAAAATAATTCGATTGATGGATGAATTGAAGAGCCACATGGGAGATGGTGAAGAGCCGGCGATGGTGACTTTTCCCGCTCAATCATTTCCATATATACCCGGCTAAGAACCACCTAAAACGCGCCCACTCATGCAGAATAGGATTCATCTTCTCCGATGGCGACACAACAAAATGACAATATCGAATCGTTAGTCAAAACGATGGAGAGAAGAGCTTTCTTTCCTTGAAATGATTATCGATCAGAACGATGTGGTGTATCCTTT
The DNA here is from genome assembly GCA_036245785.1 of Pristionchus fissidentatus. Taxonomy (NCBI): domain Eukaryota; kingdom Metazoa; phylum Nematoda; class Chromadorea; order Rhabditida; family Neodiplogasteridae; genus Pristionchus; species Pristionchus fissidentatus. The sequence goes on from BTSY01000002.1 coordinate 25,249,735, forward strand.
TATCAATCGGTGCTATGACAAAAACGAGGCGCGAACCCTGCTCATGAAAAGTAGTCCGTGGAGGGGTAATATTTTGAACACGACTGTCGCATCGCGCGACTTCCCCATGGGGTCGTGGAGGGGCGGGTTGGATACAAGAGCAAGTAATCGATGTGATGCATTACTGTTATACTAGTTGAGTTATTCCTGAATCAAATGCCATGAAATTAGGCATTGATAAAGCAGCATAGAGAAACGCACCGTGAACATTCTGCAGCCGCTCACATCTCCCCTTTTCGGAGGAGTTGCACCGTTCGGAGTGTGGGGAAAATTGCAGGGAGGACAATCTGAGAGCAACTATTTCAACGACTTCGACATAGACCTGCTTAGGATATCTCCCGCATTTTGGATAGTCTCCCGTGTATGCCGTAAATTTGCTAGCTTTCCCAAATTTTTACCATTCCCCAGTTTATCTCTTTTTGCTGCATTGTTATACAACGCCTATGTATCGATCTACTATGTACCATGAAACTCAAGAGATTATTAAGCCAGTCTAAATATCATTATCTGAGATTGTCGACAACGAACTAACCTCTCTTTACACATCTAGCATAGAATGCTCCCTGCTCCTCCTTCGGTCCTGACGCCGTCTCAAACGTGAGTTTGTAGTCGGAAGGAGAAATTCTTGTGCCTTTGCAGTATATTTTCTCGCTTGTAATGGTTGCATATCGATTGCACTTTCGAGATTGTCGACAACGTTTTTTTGTATCTGCAAGATGTTATTCCTTATACTTCTCAACTTGTTTGTCAGAACATCCAAATTCTATATCGTACTAGTCGATCTTGCTAGTCGAGAAATAGCCGTACGAACTTACTGCGGCATGTAACCGTATTTGCATGAAGCCACCAAGTTACGGTACGCATCAAAGGTAACATCCATCTGTAGGTTGTTTAAATGTTTTATTTGTAAAGAAACCGGACACTAACCGGTTCATAATCAGTAGAATTTTCCACTGCTTCGAACTGGATGTTCGCCGGGTCGCATTTCACTGAAAATGAGCTTTAAAGTTTACATTTAGTATAGAAATAGATTACAATATAATGCATCGCAATGCAGAATTGTGATGGCACAGACGAGGAGAAGAATTTGGTTGAGAGATGAATAGAAGAACCGCATTGAAGAGGCTGGGGTGAACAACTCTGTGAAGGAACGATTATTTGTCCTGCTTTTTCATATCCATCCATACGAATAATGCAACACTCATGAAGAATGGGAATCATCGGCGAAATCAGAATCGCACTATTCTATTGTCTTGTTCAGATGTTGAATGGTGGGCTGTGTTTCAGCTAATATCTATCGACATCAATGGTAGCAGAGCAGCGAAGATACAAATAAATCAATTTCATTGAAAGTCAATCAGTAAACTTTAACTCGCAATATAGCGCTAACACGTATGCTCTTTCTTTCATTTTGGCTCTAGTCTCATCTATCAGAAAGACATCTGGGTCAGTCCGATCTTGCTGTGTAATTCCCTTTTTCTCTCCCCTCTTGACGCTGGGTAGTTTTTTCCGTGGAGTTTACACCGCCCCCCTCTCTCTCTCTCTCTCTCTCTCTCTCTCATTTCAACGAGTGTTTCGAGACTGAACAGAGGCCACAATTTCCCAATGCCTCTTTTCATATTCCACGGCACTTGATCGCGAATCTTTGTATTTTGTTTGAAACGTTGAAAGGTTGTATCAAACAAAAAAAACAAAGTCGTGCTTTCATTATGCCTTCTAAAAATGTTCTCTCCCCAAATCGCTGACTTCAGTTTCCTCTATGCGGTTCTGCAATTCAGTTTCCAACAAAATTCTCCTACTCTTCTGCATTGCTACAATTCCTCAATGCAACGCATTATACTGTGAGTTGGTTTACCCTCAAAACGGAAGAAAATGCACCGTGTCCGGGATTTTCCGGGAAAACTCCGGAAAGTCTGGCAAATAGTTGTTTCTCAACGAAACCGTCCAAATTTTGGAGTACGTGGGTTTCTCCGAAATTCAAGAAATGCTTTTTAAGAACTAAGAAATTTATTGATTGGAAGGTACTGTATCAGAAGTTGCTATTTTCGTTGTGTGTCGTGTACCACATGCGATACGGTAGTGTATCGGTATACATTCCTCTTTCTTTCAAAACGTTTTCTTTGTGTTCTTCTATTTTGATAATATTTTTCATTATTTTGCCTTCTTCGCCTAATGAGAGTGTTCATGAAACGAAATAACGAGAAATAACATCAAAATAGAGGAGTGCACTACCGTATCGCATGTGGTACACGACACACAACGAAAATAGCAACTTCTGATACAGTACCTTCCAATCAATAAATTTCTTAGTTCTTAAAACGCCTTTCTTGAATTTCGGAGAAGCCCTCGTACTCCAAAATTTGGACGATTTTGTTGAGAAACAACGATTTGCCAGACTTTCCGGAGTTTTCCCGCAAAATCCCGGACAAGGTGCATTTTCTTCCGTTTTGAGGTAATTGTGATTGAATTTGAAGAAATACGCAATATTTTATTGAGCAATTTTGAATAAATCCGTGTTTTCAGTGAAATGCGACCCCGTGAAGGTTTTGTTCGAAAGCGTTGAAAATTCCACAGACTACGAACCGGTAAATTACTAAAGACTATTATTTCAGAACGTCTGTCTGTCTGTCTGTCTGTGTGTCTGTGTGTCTGTCTGTGTGTCCGGCGGTCACGTTTTTCGCATTTTCCTTATATTTCACTTCAAAATCGCGCTATCTTCCCAATTCCTTTTGCATTCCCGACCAGAATACCTTTCAAATTTTACAAAATTTAATTAACGAAATCCATAGCCAAGTGGGTTACGAGCCAAACTTTGAATCCGAGACCCCCAGGTTCGATCCCCGCCGCGGGCAAACCGTTTGCCGCAATTTTCGCAAGTGCCAGAAACTGCTCTAACACGGTTTTGAGTACCGTGAAACACGTTTTCACCTGTTTTGCCGAGTTTTAACGTGAAAAATCGAAATTTTCGATATTTTCCCAAATGGTGAAGGGAGTGTCGGGGATCATAGGAAAAGTATTTTGCTATGTCAGAAACGTGTTTGAACGTGTTCTAACACGTTCTAACGTGAGAAATCGAAAATTTCGAAAAGTTCCAAAATGATTCAGAGAGCGTAGGGGATCACAGGAAAAGTGTTTTGCGATGTCAGAAACGTGTCTGAACGTGTTCTAACACGTTCTAACGTGAAAATCGAAAATTTCAAAAAGTTCCAAAATGATTCAGAGAGCGTAGGGGATCACAGGAAAAGTGTTTTGCGATGTCAGAAACGTGTCTGAACGTGTTCTAACACGTTCTAACGTGAAAAATCGAAAATTTCAAAAAGTTCCAAAATGATTCAGAGAGCGTAGGGGATCATAGAAAACGTTTCCGAAATTGCTCTAAAAGTTCTGAACGCACTGTATCCTGCGTTTCCGTTGTGAAAGGCTCGTGAGGCTGAGAGCGATCGAAAAAAGTTGCCATGGAGCCACGAAGTGGCGTAGTGGCAACTTTTTTCGATCGCTCTCAGCCTCACGAGCCTTTTGCAACGGAATAAGCCAGTACTCTTTGTAGCGATTAACACTCCCCAACAAGTCGAGCTTCAATGTCACCTGGGTCCGGCTATCGAGCTCCCGATGGACCGAACTTGGAGCCGGTTATCGAGCTTCCCCTGGACCGAACTTGGAGCCTGCTAAAAACCCCTGGACCGAACTTGGAGCCTGCTACCGAGCTTCCCCTGGACGGAACCTTCGGCCGGCTGCAAAGCTCCCCCTGGACCGAATTTAGAGCCGGCTACAGAGCTCCCCCCTGGACCGAGCCTGGAGTCGGCTGCAAAGCTCCCCCTGGACCGAACTGTGCCCTGCAACTGAACGCCCCCCTGAACCATACTTTGAAAACGTAGTGCGCACCTACCATAACGTAGTTTAACCTCAACACACCCTGCTAGTTCCCGTTTCATGAATTATTTTATTCTGGGAAATCAAGTATTTATTCATTGCGTTCTTTTTGGGTTTACAATATTTATGTGTGAGATGAGCGACTCTCCTGTGAAAATCGTGTTTGCGACTTTTTTGTAGTCATTTATTTATTTTTTTATTTATCGTACACCACAAGGGTGTGACAACATGTACAAAAATGAACGAGTTAAAAAATAAACGAGTTAAAAAATGAACGAGTTAAAAAATAAACGAGTTAAAAAATGAACGAGTCATAAATTGAGATGGATCGTTCCTTTGACGAGTCACGCAACTTGATTCTTTCCTGTGGATTCGGCTACGATCCAGAGTGAATTGGTCCTTTTTGTTGCACAGTCATGTAAGATTGACGTAGGTCTAACTAATTAATGAGGGCAACCCTGTTCGACATTCACACTTTCCCTAGTAACTCTTAAAACGCGTTCTCTGTAAGAGCGCAGTGAAATTTGAGGTATCGGGCACAACTCCGTCAAAGTGATCCATCCGGGCTCAAACTTTTTTCACAATGAGTCTTAGGTAAAAAGCAAATTTTAGTTTTGAGAAATTAACGAAATGTCAACTTTTGAAAAATCGATAATTTTTTTCCGAAAAAAATTTTTTTTTTCAAATTTTTTATTTTCCTGTCTTGTTATATATCATTCGAAAGAGCATCAAAAGTTATGTATAATTCCATATTTTCAGAAGGATTGGACCACTAGGAGCGAAAATCGATGAGCGTATCTACCGAACTTTGCCGTTCTCATGAAACTTACTTTTGACTAAAATTATTCCCATGATTTCTAGGTCGTGGTTCCGACAGATATTATGTATTTTTCATTGTAGAGTCGAATAATCAAGATCTCATTAGAAATTTCGTGCATAAAAGTACTCCAGTCTTTACCAGACCGACCCCACTCTGAATTATGATTCAACCAATAAGTGTGTTGAAAACTTTTGTCAGGCTTTCAACCTAAATCACTTGCATACCATTCGAAAGAGCGTCAAAAGGAATGTGTATTTCTATATTTTCAGAAGGATTGGAATACTAGGATCGAAAATCGATAATCGCACCCGTATAATCTGATATTTTTAGTAAGGCTAGATATTCAGCTCTAGTATCTTTCAAAGTGATCGACCAGGGCTTAAACTTTTTTTTACTTGCAGCCGTGTGTCCATATTAAACATGGATCATGAAAAAGTTATGAAAAAAATAACTTTTGAAAAATCGATAAAAAAATATTTTCAAAAAAATATCAAAAATATTTTTTCAAATTTTCTTGTCATGTTATATATCGTTCGAAAGAGCACACAAAGTTATGCCGATATAAAATTTTTCATGAAGAATGAGCCTCTAGGAACGAAAATCGGTGATTGCTAAAAAACTATCAATTTCGAGGATTAACTCACCGAACTTCGATACTAGTAGCTCATTATTCTTTGAAAAAATACTTTCTGCATAACTTTTGATGCTCTTTCGAATGAGATATAACACGACAGGAAAAGTTGAAAAAAAATTTCAATATTTTTTTTCGAAAAAAAAATTATTGATTTTTCAAAAGTTATTTTTTCTTGACTTTTTCATGATCCAAGTTTACTATGGACATAAGACTGCAAGTAAAAAAAGTTTAAGCCCTGGTCGATCAATTGAAAGATACTAGAGCTGAATATCTAGCCTTACTAAAAATATCAGATTATACGAGTTCTATTATCGATTTTCGCTCCTAGCGGTCCAATCCTTCTGAAAATATATAATTATACATAACTTTTGATGCTCTTTCGAATGGTGCACAAGTGATCTAGGTTGAAAGCCTGAAAAAAATTTTCAACACACTTATTGGTTTAATCTTAATTAAGAGTGGGGTCGGTCTGGTAAAGACTGGAGTACTTTTATGCACGAAATTTCTAATGAGATCTTGATTATTTGACTCTACAATGAAAAATACATAATATCTGTCGGAACCACGACCTAGAAATCATGGGAACAATTTTAGTCAAAAGTAAGTTTCATGAGAACGGCAAAGTTCGGAAGATACGCTCATCGATTTTCGCTCATAGTGGTCCAATCCTTCTGAAAATATGGAATTATACATAACTATTGATGCTCTTTCGAATGATATATAACACGACAGGAAAATAAAAAAATTCGAAAAAAAAATTTTTTTTTTTGGAAAAAATTATCGATTTTTCAAAAGTTGACATTTCGTGAATTTCTCACAACTAAAATTTGCTTTGTACCTAAGACTCATTGTGAAAAAAGTTTGAACCCGGATGGATCACTTTGACGGAGTTGTGCTGCCCTCTCCTACGGTCTTACAGAGAACGCGTTTTAACTCTTTGGTCATGACTTGGAACTATGTACAAAAGCCTATTTCAGATACAAGGAAGATGCTGGTTATGCTAGAATAACCAGTAATATGATAATATGCGAAGGCACGAGAATATCTCCGTCGGACTACAAATTCGCTTTTAAGACAGCCTCAGGAAAAAGTTCAGGGACCGTTCTATGCGCGATGTACAAAGAGGAAGGGTATGGTTCTTTAACTCAAATGTTTTTAAAACTCACACGAAAATATCGTTGACAATAAAAACTCTGCGATGATTATGTAAATGAGACTTTACAGGATATTGTCCGAAATGTGACTTCCCTATCACGCCACAGTACGATATTCCTCCGAGATGGGCTGATGACGGCTGCAAAAAGATCACAGTATGCTAATTTATAATCTCGAATTTCAAAACGTCGCTAACTTCGAAGCAATTATTCTCTATGAGAAAAGATTGCGAACTCTTCTTAGATTCCTTGAGGGCTAACAAAAACTGTAAAAAAAGCTCCTGATTTTGATTCAGTCCTTACGTGGCAGGAGTGATTTACATTCTTATTCAGTGCGACTATATCGGCGGGCCGCTCCTCTTCAAAATCAACGATGGTTACCCCTTCAAAGTAACGGCTTCGTGCGAGTGGGATGACGATTCTAGTAGTTATGTGTGGAAACTTGCGGAAGATTATTACTTGACAAAGACTGACAGAGTAAAGTGTGTGGGAGAGGAGTTTGAAAAGGAAAACGTGCACTAGTTTCGGTCAATATTGCTTCTCCTTATTCGCACTTTATCAAAATCAAATATATCGATTGTCTTGTGAATCGTGCTTCATTTGTGCGTATTAGATTATGCGACAATAGCAAAAGTTATCTGGCCGAGAAGAATTCAAATTTGTTCCATGTCTTTCTATCATTTTCTGTAGTCTTCCACCCCATTAAAACAACTGATTCAGTCAACTCGAAAAATCGACGATCTGCGAGGAAAACGTCTGATACAAACAATTACGAACTCTTCTTAGATACCTCTCTAATACTTTCTAATACTCATTCTCTCACCTTGACACGGGATGTTTGAAGCAACTTCAAGGAGTTTACACCGCCCTTTCTCTCTCGTTTAAGCGAGTGTCTCAAAGTTGAAAAGAAGTCGCGTCGTCGCAATGCGTTCTTTGATATTCTCTGGCTGCTTTTTTGCCGATAGCAACAAACCAAAGGAAGAAGTATTGTATGTCTACATCCGACTATAGATACTCGTTTGAGACTGCATCAGGACCGAAGGAGGAGAGCGAACTTTCTATGAACGTGAAGAAGGAGTGTATGATTGTTTACGTGTCTTACTACGATGAAGATGAATCTCATGGCTACAGAGTTGTACAGTGGTAAAAGTAGACCCTAGCGACAGTCAGATTGCCCTGACTGTCGCTTTCCGATCACTATTGCTGGCGCAATTCTGCAGAATGCTCACGGTGAGTTAGCCTTCTCATACTTCTGTTATTGCTTGTATTGACAACTCGAAACTTCCTTTGTTCGAAGACATAGAAATATTTACGACGAAACAGAGAACTGTTCCAAAACTGAGTCAAAACGCTTTATTGCTTTAGTATTTGCACACTGTGAACACACGATTCCCAACTTTCAGAAAGCAACTGGACAAGCAACAACTTCGAAGAATAGCTAAGGTTTAAGAATGATTGTCTGCAAATCGCAACAGGAGACAGATTTGGGGAGTAGCTGTGCACGAAAGAGAGAGCCTCTCGAATTTTGCATCCGCCCTGACGACTTTCTGGAATAAAAGGCCATTTCTCCTGCTCCGTAAACAATATAACTGGTTTTCCTTTTGTATTTTATTACCGCTAATACACATTTCGAAAGCTGTCGTGTGACAGCTTCTACAGTGTCTTCCACTCCTCCTGTTAGCGCCCATGCCAACTCTACCCACTGGCTCGATGCCAAGCCCACCGGCAGTGTCACAGAAGCACATTCCGTTCTCACCAACTCGTCCGCCTAATCGGAAGGACCACGCTGAATAAGACTTGGTATATAAATCAGCCCTGTCCTCACGCATCAAGTCCTAACTCGACTAATAATGTTTGCCACTTATAACGAGTCTCTCACCTCGTCTCCCCTTCGTCCCTCAACCCTCAACTACGACCATGTTCCCATGCCCTCTCCCTTTCTCTGCGCGGACTCATTGGATCCGTTCCTCATCGAGACCAACCACCACCAAGCGATGGAGCAGTGAGTTTAATTAATTGCCTTATATTTTAGTTGTGCTAAAGAATTCGCTTTATCGATTTCCTCTTACTTCGCTGCATGCAAATATGCAACTGACACATTTTACTTTATCATTTTTTTGCAGAAACGATGCCGAATATGTCGAAGTTGGCTTCGACGGAGTACCGAACTACGAGGAATGTGATGGAATCCCGATTGAGATGGTTGAAGTTGGAGAGAATGAAATTGAGGATGAAGAAGAAGAGGAATTCAGCGACGATCAGTGAGTCCACATGAGAATTTTGCACAATTAGACAGTAACTAATCTATATAGTAACTAATCTTATTAAGAAACTACTGTACAGATTTAAATTATATCGATCGATTTCAGGTGCTCTGTAGAGTCGTATGGAAACGAGGACGATTTCAATGAGAATGAATACGAGGAGAAAGAAGACAGTGAGAGCGGAGATTTCATATACGACCAGTGAGTTTTTTTATTTTTTTTATTGTCTAGTCGGATAACATCATTTTCTCGCGCACGATGTCGCGAGAAAAATATTTTGAGCAAGTGGGAGGGCCCATTTTAATTGCTCGCATTATCTCGCTCCAGACCCTTTTTTTGAAGTGAACTCACCGTAGAACAAACATCTTACGTTTTATCAGCTGTGATTAATTTCCGCAGTATTTATTGTCAAATAGCAGGTACCTGTCGAATTCTGAAAAAAAAGAAGAGGAGCAGTTATATGAGAAGATGGAAATGGATGATGGGACGATCGATAATGGTGATTCCGACGAATCGGATTCAGATGATGACGTCATCTGCCCCGCCATGAAAAGTCTCATCGAGTGAGTGTTGAATGAACTTTTGGCAATCTGCAATTTGATATGATTTCATAAATCAAAAAATATGAATAGAAACAAAAAAGAGTCGAAATAGCTTGGTAGCACACAGGGACATTGAATGAAGGGTAATCTCAATTATATTTTGACACTTCTAATTTCACCCCATTCCAGACGCTTTCCCGCTCGGTACGATGAGTTTCGCTGGGCGAAATTGCTCAAGATGGATCCCATTTTGAGACGAGATGAACTTGAGAAAGATGCGTCGATGGCCGTACAAAGAGGAAGAGAGGTAGATCAGACAAATTCATAATCATTCTTCCGAAATTATGAAAGCACCGCTGATAAATAACTGAAAACATAGCGATAAAGTTTAAGAATGCGAGAGATGCATACATTATGTACACGCAAAGGTTCATTTCCTGATGGTAACGACTTAAAATTGTAATAACTTTCGCAATCCTAGAAACATTTTGGCTTTGTACAGTCAGCATGCGCTAGAACATTTATAGCATAACCGTAACGTAAATCGCTCGATAATCCAATCTAATTTCGTTTCAGGAGCGTCTCTTCACTCATTTCATAATGGGAGACTGGTTCACTCTCGTTGCTCCCTTCACTTCTCCACCCTACCACAGAAGGATGAAATTCCCACTCAACCAGGAAGATGTAAGTGATCAATTAATTACCATTCTAGAATTACTTCTCTATAGAAAAAGGATGGTCTTTCCACATTTCAACGATATTTCTCGTCCCCTTCCTTTCCCAACACTTCTGTGTTTCAGCTCCACTTCATCTCCATGCTGGCCCCAAGCGACTGGCTGCATTATCTTCATGATAAGAATGGATTCGACGGTTAGTTTCTATTCAAAATTAATGGTGTAATTTGAAAAGCTTTAAGTTTAAAAAAATGGAAAAAAGTTTTCTGCGCCTAATCAATAAAATTTCCAGAGTTTGCTCGCCGTTTTCGATTCCAGGGATCGGAGTATCGAGCGGCCGTCCTACTCAAGAGAGCCGTCGTGTACGGTGAAAGATGGGATCCGGAAGAGGTACGGTATTTGAATCATTTTATACTCGTTGTTCCAAGGTTTCGGTGATGAAAAGACATTTCGACAAAAAAATATAAAAAATCAAGAAACATTTCAGAAAATTACTTTTCGGAATATCAAAATACTAAAGCTATCGTAAGCGTTTCTGATGCAAATATTTTTCAGAGTGATGAGGAGGAGGATGAAGTAGTGCCGAGAAGATTGAACATAAAGAGAGCGAGAATGGATAACGATGAGGAATAATTTGAATATTCTATTAAAAATATGTTTTCCGTAAAATTAACAATGTTCTGCCATTATTTACTTCACCCTGTATATTACACGCATACATATTGCATATTTCCTTTTCTAATTGTGAATTTCATGGGATAAATTCGACATAACAAGTCTTCGTTTTCATTAAAACTTCGAATAGATATTCATTAATGGGATTTTATTTTCAAACAGTCCTTCTACAGAATTTCCTACTACGTCTTCTAAATTCTTTGTGTTATTCATCCCATTGCTCTTATCCCATTCTAAAAATAGCGGACGATTTTGGATGCACAAGAAAGCTGGAAAAAGGCTTATGACTATACGCGATTACGGTAGTCCAGTTAGCGATCTTCACGGTTACGGTATTTCAGTTCGCGATAGATAGCGATACCGCAGGGGAGACAATGGTGAGCCCGAAAGCAATCAGGACACCGTACGGATTGTCCTGCCAGTTAATCGGGCCACCGCCTTAAAAATCAGTTTACGATTCACTAGCTAGACTACGGTAGATCACTCCGCGGTGCTATGCCATAAACGAATCACTGGATACGATAAATTGCGGTAAACGAGTAATTTCTCGCATGGAGTGCTCATACAGAGTCTGCACATTCGTACTGTGAACTCCAAGGCTCTCGGAATGTACATCAATATGTCTGGGAGTTGTATTTATATTGCAATGAAACAGTATATGACAAATTTGGTTAGCTCTATATGCATTCTTTATCGTCATTTTGTCCAAATTTGTCGTGATATGACGTGTTATTTGAATTCTTCTAGTTCTACTTTTACATTCCCCCGCCAGCGCCGCACCGCATGCATCTCGGACGCTTCTCAATACAGCAGAAACCTGTAACAAGAATAACAAGCATACGGTAAATCAGTTTGCGATTCAAGGATTCCGACATTCCAAATTGTAATGGGTTACTGTAACATACCCAAGAGTCCCCAGGGTGGGAACAATATTGTGAAGACGATGATCATGATCAAGCAGGTCATATCGTTCTCCCAGATGGTTGGACCGCCGCCCTGAAAAAATTCAGTAGTCGATTCACCAGCTAGAGTACGGTAAGGAAGAGTCAGTTTCGATGCCGAACATTACGGTAGATAAGTTACTCGGAAACTCACGCAGAATCTGCACATTCCTGGACTCATGGCTCCAGCTTTTTCTCTCGGAGTCGTGGAATCCTGGAATTATGATATTTTATATAAATAATTGAGTATGCAAAACACCTGCTTGGAAGAAGAAGGAACATCCATGGTAGGGTCAACAGTAGAGTCCATGGTTACGGTAGGAGCGGCGGGATACGGTGGGTCGAACGGTAGGACACGATATGAGGTGTCGACCGCGCTTCGTGAGGAGAAGAAGGGATAGTGGAAGGAGGAAAGGGAGCAGCGGACGTTTGCAATAACAATCGATTTGCAGAATTCGATTGTTCTTGTAACCAAATCCATTCTTTCGATTGCCTCATTGTTCTGAGACATTTGATTAGATCTCAGAATTTAGGAAGAAGTAAATTACGTTTACTTTATTTGCATTTTGTTTTTTTTGGAGAATAATATATCATTCACACATAGTTTATTGCTTTCGGAGAACAGTTTATTTACAGAAAATGCTATTATTTACGAAAAATGTTTTTAAAATGCCTTTTTGAATGAACAGAAAGAAATGATTGAGTGGACAGAGATGCAGTATAGAGACAATGTAGATAATAGTGTGATACATCAGATTACGTTTCTCCTTCGAAACTAACACTTGTGGCAGAGACAATAGAAGAAAATAAAAATACAACTATATTTCATCTCCTATCCCACCACAGCGCCACAGCTCAAGCACCTCCTGTGCTTCTCCATACACAGAAAACCTGGAAATTTGATTTATTGATTTATCGATTGTCTGTTTTTAGCGAATTCTGAAATTACTGTAGAATTCATATTTAAATTACACGGATTACGATAGCTCACCCAGCAGTCCGAAGGGGGAGAACAAGATGGAACACACGATTACAATAATCAAGCAGCTCTGATCGTACTCCCAAGAGATCGGGCCTCCACCCTGAAATAAATCACGGATTCATCGTCTCCCATGAAGACACAACAAAATGACAATTTCGCATAATTAACCATCACGCTCGACGGGAGAGTTTTCCTTCCTGGAAATAAAAATCGATCACAACGGTGTGCATCACTGTAGACACATGATTCCAAACCTACAGATCAGGGTTGGAGCGAGATAGTGTGCAAAAGTGAGAGAGTCCCTCTCGATTTCACACACTCTCTCACTCCAAAGCCCTTTCTGTAAGGTGGACCGGCCTGTGGAATGATGTGAGAATAACCCTTTATCGAACAGTTCGTTTCATTTCGAAGGGTACTGGAAGGGCAAATCCAAGGTTAAGCTTTTAGGGCTTATTTTGATTGTACTGCGATAATTTCAAGGGCGACGGTTTTCCAGCCACTTCGTTTCACGCAATCTCTCATTTCCGTGAGCAAGCGACACGGCGTTCTGGACAAAATGCCTAAAATGCGATTTCGTTGTGGGATCATCGCCCTTTTTCCTGCCATTTTCAACGTTTTTTTCTTATATCTAACTGTCTGCCTCAATTAGGATATACGCGCCAGAACTTTGTTAGCGACAGAGCGTTTGCAATGAGGAGATTGGAAAGCCGTTCTCCAAGAAAAAGAAACTTGCTCTTTTGAGATGCTTTCATTGCGATGCAGAAGAATATGCCAACTTGATAAGTATTACACCTGGTTTTCCATAAGCCAGTCGGCGATGGCAAATTCAGAGTTGTATATGACGCTGTCCACGTAAGGATCAACAAGAGGTCAACAGAAGCCTGGAGCAGGTCAAAAATCGAAATGGATCAAAACTTGCTCCTAGGGGTAACTTTCGACGCTGAAAACGATGGTGCCATCGGTTTCGCAATAGGGCGCCTCTGGGCGCCGGTATGGCGCCGCGCACTTTCGGTGGAAAACGTGTTTTTCGAGTAAAACTCGCTTCGGATAGCTCGTACATGGGCAAAATCTAAAACTCTAGTACAGAATTTGACGCTCTATCTTCTGGTTATACCCACATTACACGATTCGACCGGGTTATCGAGAAAAAGTGAATTTTTGACCCCGAACATATCTCGAGCGAACCCGTTACCAGATTATAGAGAATTTTTTTCTGATCATTTTGATACTTTTGTTATCTCGTTGTACCCCCGAGAAAGTTATTTTATATTGCCTCAAAGGATTTTCGCGCGCGCGGAACGCGTGTGCTGACGCGGCATCCGCGTGGCCGAAGTGGTAGTGGCCCAGAACTTCAATCAGTGGTTCGATTCCAGTCGGTTGCCAAAGTTTTTTGCCAACTTTTTTTTCATCGATTTTTCACCCACTGTCAACATTGGCACTTTTTCAGCATCCCAGAAAAAGTTTTTCAAAAAAATTGGCAAAAAAATTTGGCAACCGACTGGAATCGAACCACTGACCTTCGGATTGAAGTTCTCGGCCACTACCACTTCGGCCACGCGGATGCCGCGTCAGCACACGCGTTCCGCGCGCGCGAAAATCCTTTGAGGCAATATAAAATAACTTTCCCGGGGGTACAATGAGATAACAAAATGATCAGAAAAAAATTCTCTATAAACTGGTAATGGGTTCGCTCGCGATGAGTACGGAATCAAAAATTCACTTTTTCTCGAAAACCCGGTCGAATCGTGTAATGTGGGTATAACCAGAAGATAGAGCGTCAAATTCTGTTCCAGAGTTTTAGATTTTGCCCATGTACGAGCTCTCCGAAGCTAGTTTTACTCGAAAAACACGTTTTCCGCCGAAAGTGCGCGGCGCCATACCGGCGCCCAGAGGAACCGATGGAACCATCGTTTTCAGCGTCGAAAGTTACCCCTAGGAGCAAGTTTTGAGCCATTTCGATTTTGACCTGTTCCAGACACTTGTTGATCCTAACGCAAACAACGTCATATTTCGCAAGTTAATAAAAATAAAATTATGAGGATTCAAGGTTTGTCAAAGTATTTTTTTGTAACCAACAAACTCCGTCTGCGGACTGTTCAAAAAAATTTTTTTCCACAGTTTGTTCGTTTGTTGCAGATAACGAGTAATACCACGATATGAAACAAAGGAAACAATTGATTGCAACAGAACACGACGGTGTCTAGTAAACTATCCCTCCAATGCACAATTTTTATATAGTCCCCGTTTAGCGTACGAATATGCCACAATAGTAACAAAGTTGAAATTCAGTAAAATATCTTCACCAAGCAACCTCATCGGTTCGCAAACCTCACGCCCATAAAAGCGGCAAAATTTGATCATTTGAGAGAGCGATATGAAATTGATAGCGCGATGACTCATTTTGCTAACGTGATTGGACTTCGTTTCTCGTGTTTTTCTCTTTTCCGTCAATATTTTTCCATTAAAGAAGGCGTAACACGAATCTTTGAAACCTATTATTTCCCCGATGTTCGAGGTTTCATTTCTGTTATCAGAACTTGGTGAAACACAAATCCAAAGCGCGTTTCCGTCGCGCACCCTCCTCGTTTCCCCTTATCTCTCTGCCTTTCTCTGACTTCTTCTCCGCAAAATGCCAACTCCCACCGCGAAAAGATTGCAGTATCAATGTGAGATACTGTAAGAATTCTGGTCATTGTGGACTGTTTATTAACCATAACTTTCTTCAAACTAAAAATTGAAACGTGCGATTTTCGAGGCTCTCATCGGGTAATCAATCCCCATTGCCCCACAGTGAGAACTCAGTTGACCAAATATTCGTGGGACATCTTCTTTAATTAACGAGAGTTGACTATTTTTGTCGAATAGGACGAGCGATTGATTTTTTAGTACTCATTCATTCCGTAGCGCAGAGCGATACATTTCTGAGCCGTTCATCCAACTGTTAAGAATCACGAACAGTTTGTTACGACATCAAACTACTGATAAAATAATAACACTGTCGAATTTATTGGTACGGTTTGTTTGCCGCCGCGGCTATCCATCTTTCGACTTCCGTTGATATTTCCGACATTCTTAATGTCTTATTTTAAAAAAAAACACATTTTCAATAAACTCAAATAGTTTCGTGTGTTTCACCGGGAATTTAGAGACATTCACGCATTTACCAGTGATAAGACCGCTGACATCTATTAGAATTTTCTCTTATCTCAGTCAATTCATCTAGATTCGTGAATGTTGCAAATAGAATTATTTGTTTAATTTTGAATTCCTTTGGGACATGGAAATGCTCGTGTTCGGGCGAGGAACTGAAATTGAAGAGGATTTCTACGCTAAACAGGCTTCCAACGGTAAGTGAGTGGCCCTAAATTTCTATTGCAATTTTAAACTGATACGCTCATGTTGTGTGTAATTTCTGCCGATTCACCTCGGCGTGTCTCTTGCTTTATAATGTTCTCTCGTCTATCATTTCTGCGTTTAGCGCGAAATGGTAACGGAACGTTTTATAATTTTAGACGAGTGTTTGTGAATTTGCAATACGAAACAGTTTATTGTGGTTATCAATCAAGGAAACAAATGGCTGATTGCATGCCATTTCAGGAACGGTGTTCTATATGAAATATGGGAAGGAGTCATCGATATACTTCGTCTATAAGTAAGTTTTCAAATTGAGACACACTCACATTTAAATCATTATAGTGGCCAAAAAGTAAGAGCAATCAAATCATGGGATGGAGAAATTGGACAATGTGAATGCTTTGGCGACGCATTATATTTCATGACTGGAGAACGAAAGGTTTTAACGAATTTGATTGTCATACCCACACCACATATTTCAGATTTACACAGCCACTATCAACCCACACAACGAAATTCATATCACGTTCATTCGCGAGCTCGAAAAGGTCTGAAATAAAAATTTAAAATAAACTTTTTTAAATTTAAAAAAAATTTTGAATAGCAGGACGAATCGTGTTACGGCTACATGTTGTTCGGCAGGAATCAAGATGGGAAAGAAGTCGTTTATCGCGCTTGTGATGATCCAACGAATGGAATTATTGTGGATTTTGCGGGAAATCAGTTGAAAGGATGTTATCTACAAACAATTCACAGGTGGATCAATGAGAAAAAACAATTAAATAATTAAAAGTGGTTCAGGGGCAAGCTAATATGCAGGAGAACTACTGCGAAAGATGGAAGTGCAAGTCAACTGAATCCTTCAACAATCGTTGTCTACTGTACATATGGAGTGAGATGTTTGCAACAAATTTATTAATGATAGAGATGAAGGCTTTCTGGAACATATTTCGTATACGAATGTTCAGGGCACAACTGCTAACGACGATTCTCCGCTCATATTTTTCCGCAGCGATTCTTATTCTTCACTATGGGTGCTTGACACTACAACAATGGAGACAATTAAGATCATAATGCAGTGAGTCGAGTGGAAGTTTGCCTCTTTTTGCGCTTAGTAATATACAGGGTGTCTCAAAAGTATGGTGACAAACTTCGAATCTACATAACTGTCTCTAATTATAAGTGGTTGCTATCCAATTTATGCCTCATATAACTCAAGTCCTTGTTATTATATTCCGACCACTTGGGCTTTCAATCATTACTTTTGATAGAAATGCATAACTTTGAATTTTTTTCTTGTTTTGCGATTGTGATTTTCTCCTATTTTGAGGTGCAACTTCGATTCATTCAAAGTTGTGCCACGCTTAAAGAAGGAGTAACCTCAAAAATAGAATCTCAAACTGATGGTATTACTCGATTTCTCCTGTGAACGATAAAAGAAATCCAAAATTTCAGACATCTATCTTTTCTCCGAACCGAGATATCGGCGCGCAAAGAAACTACCGTAGCTAAGGGACAATCAGGGTCAAATGCCGAATACGGTAAAGGAGGCGTTCTCTCACGTGCGCGAGTAACCAAATCTCTCGGTCAACTTTCTCTCTCCTGTCGAATTTGCGTGCACTCTCTTCCCTTCCTTCCCTTGTCCCCCACAGGGAAGAGGGAGGGGGGAGGGAAGAGAGTGCATGCAAACGAGGGATTAGGGAAGGGGAGGAACAAGTGAAATCACCAAAAGTGTTACTGCGTTTAGCGGCGAACTCAGTTTGCGATGATTATCTTCAACCTTTGCTTACAGTACCCGCTTGTTCGCTAAGAAAATTTCCAGTCGGGAGTCGCGGACATTCGTCCTTCTTTAAGGCAAGAGCATTACAGAATAAAGGGGTATTCCTCAAGAGCGATACATGATATTTACGAATGCAAGTATGGATTGCATACTCCGTATACGTATGTATTTGCTTTTCCTGTGATCCCCTACGCTCTCTGAATCATTTTGGAACTTTTCGAAATTTTCGATTTTGCACTTTAAAACGTGTTAGAACACGTTCAAACACGTTTCTGACATCGCAAAAAAATTTTCCTGTGATCCCCGACACTACCTTCATCATTTGGGAAAATATCGAAAATTTCGATTTTCAGTTTAAAACTCGGCAAAACAGGTGAAAACGTGTTTCACGGTACTCAAAAACGGGTTAGGACAAATTTTGACACTTGCGAAAAATGCGGCAAAAGGTTTGCCCGCGGCGGGGGTCGAACCTGCGCCGGTCGGATTTGAAAGCAAGCGCTTTAGCCACTTGGCCTTGGATTTTGTTCAAATATTTTTTATTTAAAAGTATACTTTTGTGGATACGCATATGATAGTGAAGAGAGTGTGTCGAAATCTTTCTTCGCTCCCGAGTTATTCAGCAATATAGTTTGAACACACGGACAGACAGACAGACACACACACACATAGACAGACAGACGTTCTGAAATAATAGGAGAGACTATCTGAGTGGATCGACATGTTTCTTCAGAGGCTTGGCACAGCAGGAAAAATGAGTTAATGAGAAAAACATGCCACAATGTATTATAGTATAGCCGAGGCGGAGTCGAGTCACGCACGATATGCAGAAAGTGGAAAAAACGTTTCTACGCCTCAGGGCATGACGTCACAGGAATTTCCGTTTTTTTTTCGAAAACTTCATCAAATGACCTAATGAGTGGTACCAATCGATTCCTCATAAAATTCTAATACTTTTTTGACTCCATGAATTTTTCGCTAATATTTGATCTAAGCTTCAAAAAATTGAAAAATTGGTTTCAAAATTTTTACTTAATAAAATTTAATTATTTTTCTGTTGTTTGCCTGTGCAAGTGAGAAAATTTTATTTGTGATATACAATACTATAACAATGATAGTTCAAATGTGTGAAGGGTTGTTTGTACGAGGGGCATCAAGCTTGTTCAGTATGCTGAAAATGAATGGGCTCTTGGAATTATGGTGTACTTACAGTCACAAGGTAAAAAGTCCCAATGCTATCAAAACGGCGCTGGTAGCCACAGTATCCATTGTAGGGTAATTATGCAATAGTAGGTTACTAGGGCTTTCTTCGGACACACCCCCGAACCTGCCGGATAATACTTGAAAATCACTCAGGGTTACTGTAGCACACCACAATTCCAAGAACCCATTCATTTTCAGCATACTGAACAAGCTTGATGCCCCTCGTACAAACAACCCTTCATACAGTTGAACTATCATTGTTATAGCATTGTAAATCACAAATAATATCTTCTCACTTGCACAGGCAAACAACAGAAAAATAGTTAAATTTCATTAAAACAATTTTTAAACCAAATTTTCAATTTTTTTAGGCTTATTGTTAGATCAAATATTAGCGATAAATTCATGGAGTCAAAAAAGTCTTAGAATTTTATGAGGAATCGATTGGTACCACTCATTAGGTCATTTGATGAAGTTTTCGAAAAAACGGAAATTCCTGTGACGTCATGCCCTGAGGCGTAGAAACGTTTTTTTCACTTTCTGCATATCGTCTCGACTCCGCCTCGGCTATACTACAATGTGGCATGTTTATCTCATCAACTAATTTTTCCTGATGTGCCAAGATTAATTCGACTAATTCGACTTGTGAGTCAGATAGTCTCTCATAGTATTTAGGAATCAACGAATATACTGATACTGAGGATCAATTCAACTTGTAGGTCATACCCATTACACGGCGACCACTCCGGCTTGTATGGGGATTCAAGTCTTCTGTAGTCGATAGTAGAGAAGAGGGGTACTAGGGAGCCTTGGGCTGAACTAGGGGAAATTCCACCTCTCCATCGGAGGAAATGGAGAGGCGACCGCTCGTGACGACTGACAAAAACGAGAATTAATATGCCAACAAACATTGACAGTCGAATGCTGGAACACTGTATATTATTTGCCCAAAATGAGACCTCCTATCGATAGGTGTCTGGTAAACTACGATGATTAAAATTTGTCACGATACTTTGAGACACCCTGTACAAATTATCGTCTAGCAGTACGGTTCCCTTATTGCAAGCAATTGGGAATTGGCAATGTGAAGAGCAGTCGAAATTTCAGACAGCCGGTCAATATTCCAACTTTATCGTTCTCGTATTCTATGGTTGGAGTGCACGCAGGAGAGGTTACTGTGCGACTAAAAACGACGACAAAAGTAGGAAATGAAGACGAGTCCACCATTGAAATCTACAAGGCGAAATTTCCAGTGAGTTCGTTGCTTGCAATACACTAAAAAGAACTTAGACATTAATGCAGCACTAAGAACACTTTCACGGAGGAGTTTTGAAAAAAACAAACAAAAACCTTTGTTGCTGATCGTCAATCACAGATTTTTGAAAAATAGAATAAATTGGGATTCCTCGTTCACTGGAAGAAAAGATTATCGATATAACAAAAGAAAATGCTCGAATTCGAATGCTTTTCTTTAGGCCGCAATTTTTATTAATCAAGAGAAAACTACTTATCTTTTTTTGCCTTGTCCTGTTATAAATTTTGCCCGTTGTGAAAAAAATTTCAGGAAACTCTCAAACTGTTCGAGTGGGCTGCTGTGAGAAGAGACCAAATCGGATATGGTAAAGAGAAGAGAAAACAAGAAGAAGAGAAGAGAGGGAGAGAAGAGCAGAAATCGACAATGCAGGAAACGGTTTCTGAAAATTTTTATTGTTTCTTTTCTAACAAATGACGAATGAAATATTTAAACAATATTTTACTATTCTAAGGAACGAACATTTTATCGATACATTATACATTAAATTTACAGGAGGATGAGAAGATTGTTTTGAGTACGGACGAGATGAATCAAATTCGAAAGAGATTGGATGCTTTGGAAAAAGTGGTTAGAATTTCGGCTCTCTACTGATATCCAGGATCTTATAAGGAGAGCCTTCAAAAAAAATAGGAGGGAAAATTCCGTAAGAAATAAATAAATGATTTGATACAGGTCATGGAGTTGAAAGACCAACTAGAGGAGTCGAATGGAAAGTACAAGAAATTACTCATGATGGTGGGAACTTATTGGAAAACATATATCTAATGAAACTTTCAGGTTGGGCGTAGTAAATGAGAAGACACAACTGTATTTTTAATCACCGACTAATCTTCAATTTTCAAATAACCTCAATAGTTATCATCATATCTGCTTATTTCGTCAACAATTAGTGCGAATAAACTGTGTTATGTATTATGTTTTAGATAATTTCGATGCGGTATGTTCTCCTTTCACAATAATTATCTCATCGGTTGAAGTATTATTATTTTCAGTTTTGTGCAGTCTTCATATTGAGATGCAAGGAAAATTCTGTACACAGTAGAAAACATGACTCAAGCTTCCACCTACTAGATAATCACTAGACATTCAAAAACTTCGATGAGAAGTTAAGGTTTTAGAATGATTGTCTGCAAATCAACATAGGGACAGATTTGGGAGCATCTCCATGTGCACGAGAGAATTCCTCTAGAATTTTACAATTCATCCGCCCCGAACACTTTCTTGAGGTTTGAATGTGGAGTGAAGGGCCATTTCTCCTGCTCCGTAGACATTATCCATCTTTTCCTTTGTATAAATATTGCTAAATATCTTCTACAGTCTCTCCCACTGATCCTGCCTGATCCCACGCGATCTCTACCCACTGGCTCGATGCCAAGTCCACCGGCTGTACCACAGAAGCACATTCCGTTCTCACCAACGCGTCCACCTAATCGGAAGGACCACGCTGAATAAGACTTGGTATATAAATCAGCCCTGTCCTCACGCATCAAGTCCTAACTCGACTGATAATGTTCGCCACTCACAACGACTCTTTCTCTTCATCTCCCCTTCGCCCCTCAACCCTCAACCACGACCATGACCCCATGCCCCTTCCCATTCTCTGCGTCGACTGCCTCGATCCTTTCCTCTTCAAGACCAACCACCACCAATTTGGAGCGATGGAGCAGTGAGTTGCATTCATTACTGTTACATAAAAAAAATCACAATAGTTATCGATTCCATTACTTTTTCACTTTGCTGTGTGCCAATATTTGCTCTGCTCATTTTTTACGTTTTCTTTTTTTCAGGCACCATGGTGAATATTTCGAAGTTGGATTCGAAGGTGTAGCTAATTATGAAGAATTTGATGAGAAGCTGGCCGATATTGAGAAAGTTGAAGATAATGACTATGAGAATGAAGAAGATGCGGAAATCAGCGACAACCAGTGTGTTTATTTCCCCCCTTTTCCAATGTCAATAGAAAGGACAATAGAAAACAATATTTATTACCATCGATTTAGGGGCGCTTATCAAGATAAGTTTCAGACAGCAAGATACTTTAGTCCCAACATTTCGGGATTCCGCTGTCCAGATTCAAATTATATCGATCTATTGCAGGTGCTATGTGGAGTCTGATGGAGAAGATTTTAATGAGAATGAACACGAGGAGGAAGAGGAGAGTGAGACCAACGACTTCATTTTCGACCAGTGCGTTTAATATATTTTCAACTTGGGTAATTCTAATTTTTTACAAGTTCGACATTACAAGTTTTTACATAAAAAATATTGTCAAATGACAGATATCTCTCGGATTCGGATGAAGAGGAGCAAATGAATGAGAAGATGGAATTGGATGATGAGGAGATTCTTAGTGGAGAATCCGACGAATCGGAATCAGATGATGACGTCATCAGCCCCGCCATGAGAAGTCTCATCGAGTTAGTGTTGAATCTGCATTTTCTACTTATATATTCTGAAACATTTTTTTTTAAATTTGCAAAAAAAAAAAAATCAAATTTTTCAGACGAAAACAAGCATATAACAAAATAAATAAATATAAATGAAATAGTCGTAATAACGTGGAAGCAGACAGTATCGGTGATGGGAGGGAAAGGTTGTATTTATAAAGAAAATTATATAAATGATTTTTAAAAAAAACGCATAACTAATTACTCCCCATATCAGGCGCTTCCCCTCTCGCTACGACGAGTTTCGCTGGGCAGAACTGCTCAAGATGGATCCCATTGCTAGACGAGATGAGCTGGAGAACGATGCGTCGGTGGCCGTGAGGAGAGGAAGAGAGGTAAGTCGACATTTCAAAGTCCTAGAAACATTTTCTCCTTGAATAGTTAGCATGTGTTACAATAGTTATAGTATATTTAATTTCGTTCCAGGAGCGCCTCTTCACTCATTTCATTATGGGAGACTGGTTCACCCTGGTTGCTCCCTTCACTTGTCCTCCTTACCACAGGAGGATGAAATTTCCACTCAACCAGGAGGATGTAAGTGGTCATTCACTCTGGCAATCTAGCGTCGTTTAAATTTAACTACGAATGCCATCTTCAAATAAAATGTTCCAACCTTATTTTCAAGAAGTATTTTACACTTGCAGGTGATAGTTTTTTTTCTACATTTCAACGATATTAGTTATCCTCATCCAATCACTTCTATGTTTCAGCTCCACTTCATCTCCATGCTCGCGCCGAGCGACTGGCTCCATCATCTCCACGATAAGAATGGATTCGACGGTGGGTTTCTTTTCAAAAAATTGTATGTATTTACATTTCATTAAATAGGTGCAAAAGGAATAAAGAATTTCAAAAAAATCTCTGCACATAATCAAAACAATTTTTTTCAGAACTCGTTCGTCGATTCCGGTTCCAAGGCTCGGAGTATCGAGCCTCAGTCCTTCTGAAGAGAGCCGTCGTCTACGGTGAAAGATGGGATCCGAAAGAGGTACGATATTTGAATCATTGTTCGATCGCTGTTATAAGGTTTCAGGGGGTGCTAAGACATTTCGGAGAAATAAAAAGAGAAAAAAAAACGCTTCTGAATAAACATATTTGAAAATTGCGTTTCGGAAAATCAAAGTACTGTACATATTTACCGTATTCATTTCTTACTCAATCACTTTCAGAGTGATGATGAGGAGAAAGGAGAAGAAGTGCCGAGAAGATCAAGCATTAAAAGAGCGAGAATGGACTACAATGAGGAATAATTTGAATATTCTATTAAAATTATGTTTTCCGTAAAATTAACAATGTTCTGTCACTATTTACTGCACCCTGTATTTATATTACACGTATTCAAATTGCATATTTACTTTTCTAATTGTGAATTTCATCCGATAAATTCGACGAAATAAGTCTTTGTTTTGGCCGAAATTTCAGAATGATACTCACTAATAGGGTTTAGATGAGAATCTATTCGTATGATGAAACATGCAATAACAAATTCTCATCTTTTCGAACAATGCGCCACATCACAACTCCCTCGGGCTAATAAGGGAACCGCAAAACTATACGGAACGGAATCTGAAAAGTGTCGATGCCAGTCGATAGGAACCCCAAGAGATACTCAAATCACTCAAAATATGTCGAACCTTTTGCCTACTAAGGACTGAAAAATGCGGAAAACTTTTTTCCGTCTAATACTGGTTGTGTTGAGTGGAGTTCCTCACATCTGTCTCAGTGGCTCAGGTGGTAAGGCGCTTGCATTGAAAAACAATTTTGGCCCAACTCCCGTGGTTCGACTCCAACTTTTTCAACCATACCGGGTAACCATTCCGAATGCGCCAAAGGGAAACATTAAATCAAAAGAGTGAACACGAGAGCAACCAGGACACCGTTCTGCCAGATAATCGGGCCGCGGCCCTGAAAAAATCAGTTTACTATTCGACAGTTCCGGTAGATCACTCTGCGTTGCGATGAGATAGATAAATCGCAGGTTACGGTAGATTACGATATGAAATTCTCATGAATTCTCTCATAAATTAAACTGGGATTTGCCCATATTGCAATGTGTCGGTCTTTCACAAAATTGGTTAGCTCTAAATGCATTCTTTATCGTCATTTTATCCGCAGTTGTCGTGCTATGACGTTTACATTCTTCTAAATCTTCTTTTACATTCCCGCTCCAGCGCCACATCGCATGCATCTCGGACGCTTCTCCAGACAGAGGAAACCTGCAAACCGGCGAAATTGAGTATCAATTTGCACTTGATCGGATTAATGTAAGTCAATTTGTCATAGGTTACTGTAACGTACTCAAGAGTCCGCAGGGGAAGAAGCAAATGAGAAGAAGAGATAGTGGATGGAGGAAAGGGAGCAGCGGACGTTTGCAATAACAATCGATTTGCAGAATTCGATTGTTCTCGTAACCAAATCCATTCTTTCGATTGTTTCATTGTTCTGAGGCAATTGATTGCATCTCAGAATAGTGAATTGATTTTTTATCTGTTTTATTGCACGTCAGGAATTTAGATCGAAAAGTTGAATAAAAAATATATTCGAGAGTGTACAAACGATCTTTTCATTGAAAAAATTAAAATGGATTTTCAAAAAGCCTCACAATCACTACATTCTTTCCGGTTTTGTTTTTTATTTTACACCATCGGGTCTTTTAGATATAAAGAGTTGGTGTAATGAATATCATTATTTGTCAATCAATAATTTATCAGTCACAAATGATATAATAAAAAAATAAATAAAATTAGAAAACTTTAGTTCATCTCCTATCTCCTATCCGACCACAGCGCCACAGCTCAGGCACCTCCTGCGCTTCTCCATACACAGAAAACCTGGAAATTTGATTTATTGAATTATACAATGTCTGTTATTAGCGAATTCTGAAATTACCGTAGAATTCATATTTATATTACACGGATTACGATAGCTCACCCAGCAGTCCGAAAGGGAAGAACAAGATGGAGCAAACGATTACAATAATCAAGCAGCTCTGATCGTACTCCCAAGAGATCGGGCCTCCACCCTGAAATAAATCAGTAGGCGATTCAACGGAGCATGGTTATAAACTGTCGGAAAGTAGATCTATTGATTTATACATATATATATATATATATATATATATATATATATATTGTATGCTCCGTCAATTTTCGTTCTGTTTTGTGTGCATCGAAATTTTTCCAATAATTGCGGGTTACATTTCGACATAAATCAGAAATTAGAGTTGAACCAGGGTATAGTAAGTGTTATCGATGAAAAACTCACACACGTACTGCAGGTAGGCACAATAATTACCTGAAAATATAGAAATGTAGACAATTATTTCAATATATAATAAATTGAGTTCCTAGAAATATTCATTTTTGATTCCGGCGAAGAATCGATTCGTGCATAATTTGAAAATATAAACATGCGGCTGCTGTGTGGGCGGAACGCCGTACGGAGGTGGAGGAGCAGACGCGGCCATGACTACGGTAGAAACAGGTTACTGTAGGGATGGGTGTTCGGTGGGTCGGTTGATGGGACAGACAGAAAACGGGAGGCGACCACCAAGGGAACGGCCACCAGGTGTAGTGAGTGATTGAAGAAGACGAGGGGTGGTTATTTGCGTTCGAGTAGTAGACAAACACTGATAGGAGGGGAGTGATTTCGGACGCTTACTCATAAAATGAGCTGATATGCTAGCAAAACTCGTTGCGTGCATCACTAAACGGATGTTGTTCTCTATGCAGACCAATTTTTGATCGTTCCAAAGTGATTTCGAAAGAACTAATATAAGAACCAATACAGAAAATAAGCAAATATGAGGAAGATGAAACAGTTAGTCTACCTTTAAGTTGAATCCAATTTGTTGAATGAGTGATAGGCAAACATGAATTGTAAGAAACTATAGAATGCCGGCTTCCTCGGCGACGGGATGAAGTGAACTCTAGATATATTGAATTCATTTTTTATGTCTTGTAGGTTTTGAGAAAAAAACTATTTTTTTTAAAATTTCCACTGAAAATACAAACTTTGGTGAATGCAGGAGAAGTAGGCAGTCTCACTCTATTTAGAATTTCCCTGTTCTTCTTTTTTCTGGGTACTGCCGCACTCTATTTTCAGT
Source organism: Pristionchus fissidentatus (assembly GCA_036245785.1). Lineage (NCBI taxonomy): Eukaryota > Metazoa > Nematoda > Chromadorea > Rhabditida > Neodiplogasteridae > Pristionchus > Pristionchus fissidentatus. The sequence goes on from BTSY01000002.1 coordinate 25,276,531, forward strand.
TTGTCTCACTAACTTCGACGATAGTATCCGATGCCGTAGTCTTCCCCTTCTCCTCTAGTCTCAATTAGTCTCGTTGTCGCTCCCTTGAAATTGAGGGTCTTTATTTAGCATCTCGCCCCTCATCGGCGGGTTTCACGTGTGTTTCTGCCCTTCTCTCTCTCTCTCCCGCCTCTTTCATGACTTCCAAACGAACCACGCACTTCCCGATTAATTGTGTTTCAGGCAAGAGTGTTATGCTCTCTTTTCTGGAATCAACTCGTTTTCATTTCACTCCATGCCAGTATTGAATTAGAAGCTAAAGAAGGAGTGAAGGGAATATTTTCGTGAGTAAAGTGGCAATACACGTCGATTGCTTCCCTCAACGATAAGAGATCCCCGAAGTTTCAAATCTCTAGTTCGAAAACCGACGGAGATATGCGCGCGCAAAGTTTGCGTGATGATCAGGGGTTCCGTACGTGTGTCAGCCAACGGGCTGCAAAATCTCTAACTGAGCTGCATAATCCCTCGACTCTCGCTCGTTACCCCTGCGTTTACGATTTGCATGCACTCTTCAACTCTTCTCTCCCACTGTCTCAACCCCGTCTCGTGTAATTAGCGCCCTCTCAATTTTACATGCCCCTGCGCTTATCCATTGTCTCCTTGGTGGGAGAATAATCCTTGCCAGTCCTCCCTGGACACGTTCGAGTCTCTGAATTTACATTTTCTGTGTTTGCCGAGCTCTTACAGTACTGCTCATTGCAGTTACAGGGACTTCCAGCTGGGAACCTTTCCCTTCACTCCTTCTTTAAACAACCGCCCATTTTTTCGTGTGTTTTTATTGTCTGCTTCAACGCGCCAGAACCTCGTGACCATTAGAGATGATCAGTCGAAAAATGTCTTGGTGTGAAATAATGTCGAACAGAGGTTCCGTTCCGGTTGAATCCTTTGTTCTCCCTCTCATTGCGACTTTTCGACTGACCACCTCTACTCACAAAGAAATAACTCTTAGAGTTTAAAACACCACATGTCGAGACGGAGAGTTTAAAACTCTAATTTTCGAGAGAGCGCACGAAAACGAGAGACGCGCTCTCTCAATTTCGCACGCTCTCTAACATTAGAGTTTCAAACTCTCCTTCTCGACATATGAAGATTAGTGTTTTTTTTGAGAGTAGTGACAATCTCCCTCTTCTAAACCTTCGAGGCTGGAAGTGCGCATCCCGATATCACCATTAAACATCCTAAACGGAAAACGGCGACCTCCTACTCAGAGCGAGAAGTCTTCCACTTCCCTTACTCTGGAGATGTTGTCTCCTGGTGAGAGAGCATGAGAAATCGAGAGGTGGAGACATCACTTCTCCTAATAATTGGAAATGTGAACACACCAGAGGAGACTTCGCTCTCTGAGTAACCAGTAACCAACACCAGATATTCTGCAGCCTCGCGCCGGCTAACTCCAAGAAGCTGCAAAACAGCCACCCCTTCTTCCTGCCGACAAAAATCCGTTTATCCACTTTGCTTGTTAGTTTTCTCGTCGTGTATTCCTCTGCTTTCCAACACGCGCCTTTCCCCCGCTATCGTCCCGTCCTACTTCTCTCCTCTAATGACCCCTCCCACATTGTTTTTATACTCCGAAAGGGGTCAGAGTACGCTGTAGTGAGCGCGAAATAGAGAGAGCCCAGAGAACATTCTCAACTTTCAAACGCCCTCTCGTTTTCGTACTAGACTCCTCACTAGGCTTCATGACAGGGTATCTCCTCCTATTCCTAGAGTCAGTTAGATACTACTCTGACGCTTGATGGATTGCCCACGTCTCGCATGTTTCCCCTTGCATTTTCGTTCTTGAGAGTTTAGTACCCGACGAGGGCTTTCTTTTCAATAATTTTTAGAACATTAACTTATTTCTTTGTTATTCTGTTTTCATATTCGCCCCCGTCTATGGTTTTATCGATCCCATTACATTATCAGTGTCAGTCCAAAGTTTGTTTTTTTTAGACGATTCTTTTGAAGTGAATTATATTATGTTTTTTCCCATTTATAAAAAAAATAAATTACTGTATTGTTTTTATTGAAGCGATGAACCCGGATCAGCACTCTCTTCCTCCTCCTCCTCCCTCTCCGAGCCCTCGCGGAGCCCGATATCCGACTATCTGCGAATTTTGCGTAAGCTCTATCTGCATATTTTATTAGCTCTAGAAAAGAGCAGCCAAATTGCCATTCCGAGAAACGTTCTGCATTTCGCTAAAGTGCCTCATTGGGAATTCATTACCCGTGTGTAGGGTGCAGAAAAGGAGTAATGATCTCCTCATTTCGCTCGTTCTCTAACTCTGAAGGAAAGCGAGAGTGAGTGCGAAATGAAGAGGGATCGTTTGAAAACCCCTCTTGAACGCACATTACAGTTCTGATGCATTTAAACACCGGTATAACTAAACCGGGGTTCGTGTGAATTTGTAAAAAAAATCTTGAAATTTTTATTAGAACTAACATGAAACAGACTTTTTCAAGGATGGTCACTTCGATGGTCGAAAATGAGAAGAACAACTCCGATCGCTAACCGACTTTTCCCTATTCCAGGCAGGTCCAATTGTCTATGAGCGCGACTTATGGCAGTTGGCGCTGTGTATTGTCTGCTGCGGGATTTTCTCCCTCTGTTGCATTCCGAAGAGAGAGGCGATTTGTGTCGCGTGTGGAGAGAGACAAGGAGGAGATATGGAGAGGTGCTCGGAGTGAGGAAATTGAAATGTTCGATAAACTTATGTCCTACTGGCACGATGCAAAAAAGATGACGAGAGATAAACGACGTAATTTTTCTACTGTGACAGAAGACGATCGAAAACTGCACAGAATTGTGTATCCAGCAAGAGCAAGTTCGTTAAAGGTCTTGTACGGTATACGCGGGAAAATTTGAAAATTGATAGTGCAGTCTGAATATTGAAATAAGAGTTATCCAATACCACGACCCAGCCGAAATAATACGTCTAAATGGAGAAGAATTTTGATTCTGACCTGAAATCACATCCACCTCTGACGCTTATCGTACTTGTTGAAAATATCGGAACGTTTACCGGAAAACGTGAAAAATATTCACTTTTTGTAACTTTGCTAAGAAAATTATTCACGACTCGTGAATAGGCTCATATTTTTTGTCCACCTCGATTTACCGGATACTACCCGGACATGCCCGGTGAAATGTCTAAAACAAAGGAGAAAATTCGATGTGAAACCCGACCACTGTCCCAGTGAATTAGGCCTCAAAGAAGCTAAAAAAAGCAAGGAACTGTGTTGATATATTGTGATTTTTTTGATGACGTGCATTTCAAGTACACTTCTATTTAGATAACTTTATCGATAACGGATTGTCACTTTCGAGGGGGAATGAATCTTCTCCTATTCACCACGGGCCGCCACCGCCACAGTCGACACATCGCAGTTTCCTTAAATTATATTAATTATAAAAATAAATATATTTGATTGATCACAACTATTCATAACCAAAAAAAGATATGCCTTCTACTTCAGAGGACCCGCAAATTGGTTAAGTTTCATGTAATATTTATGTATCGTAATGGGTAGCCGCTTAAGTTCATCGTGATTAGGGTTTCATCAAATCCAAATAAAATACAACATATAATAAATTAAATGTTTAAAAATTAATTACTTGTCGGGCCAGCAGCACAGCGAGCAGAGACCGATGGGAAAGCAGAGGACGAGGAGGAGAATGACGCATGCACGGTCGTCCACTTGGATGAGAATACCGCCCTGCAGGGAGCAATTAGTTAGTTATTAGTAGTTAGTAATTATCACAGATGCAAGTACGGCATTCTTATTGCGACAATTCAGTATTACGACTCAAAGAAAACGAGACCGCCAAAGGGCATTCCCAATTCCGAACCGGCATCCCTAATGCGCAGTAATTTGTAAGAATTATGTATTTAGTCTTAGGCCTTACAACCTGACAAGTAATTTTCTTTTCAAAGTGGTACTGTGATCCCCTGAGGGACATCGACCTATATTAATGAATATCACCGGGACCGCTGCCTACTTTTGCAGTTCCCTAGTTAGTCATGTTTTGTTAGTGTAATCACTATGTGCTCTTAGAATCTCTTTAGTCCCCCACTCACACACTGTCTGCAGCATCCTCTGCCGTATCCTTGCTGCAGGCGCTGTCTCTGCAGCTGCAGCTGCTGGCGATGCTGCTGCGGGTGGGCGTGGATCAGTGGGCGATGCTGAATGATAAATTATTTCGCCTAGTTGCCGAGCTAATAATATTATAACCGCCTATACACATCATATTCCATTTCTCTAATCGTACTTGATAATGTTTGAGTCATGAATCTTCAAGAAACATCGGAGGCTTTCCATTACGATACATGAACATTACGTGAAACATAACCAGCTTGGGGTTCTCTGACATGGGAGGCGTAACGTGTTTTTGTGTAGTTATAGTGCATCGAATATTAAATGTATTAGTTTGAATTATTAATTTAACCTGATGCGGCTGCTGGAGCTGCTGCTGGGGCGGACTCAGGGGCGGAGCCGAGGGTCGGACGATCGAAGCCTGAGGGCATACGGTAGATTACTCTGTCGACAATGGAAGGCCGGTAGATATTCTATCCAATATACCGTAATCAGTACCTGCTGTGGCGCAACGGCAGAGTACGGCGGAGGAGCCTGAAAAGAGAACATAAATAAAATCGATATACGAGGCGTGCTACCGTACCGGCAGCGGCGATCCGGGGTACGGTGGCGGCGGCGTCTCCTGAAATTATCGATTTTATTCAAATTTCACTAATTATCCCAATAAATTAAATCTTTTGAACTCACCGAAGAACCGCCGCTGGAGGAGTTGGAGCTGTTCTGGAAGGAAATTGACAATAGCTAAAAACTATGGGAACTGTGGCTCTTCCTCCCTTTACCGAATCAATCAACCCGGGGTAGGATCCTCATTCAAAAGCCCCAGCCCACGCCGAATGAGAGGTCTAGTGGGCACCTCTCATTCACCTCCGGATAGGTTGCTTCGTCCGGAAAAGGAAAGAAAAGCCGGAACTAATTCACGACACTCACATTCGGTAGCTGGCTGTCCTTTGACATCTTCAGTGAAGGTTACTGTAGTCCGGAGTTACGGTAGTCTTCAGGTACGGTAATTACACAGGGCGCGAAGTCGATCAAACAGAGCGAGCGACCGTGCGGTGGGGACGGGATGACTTGAAATGAGGAGGTCTAAATTATCATAAACTCAAGAGAATATTCAATGAGGCATTTGTTTACTCTTTGCGTTTATTCTTAATTTATTTATCGATGTGCTCTCTTGAAAATAGAGATGCAGATTATAAATTAGCTAATCAAATTATTCTTAGAGTTGACCATAAAATGATTTGTCTCTTTTCCTTTCCAATACAATGCTCCTCCTTTACTCTCAATCAAACATTGTATTGCCGTTCCGTAAGATTGGCTAATTGCACATGATTCCAAACTGACAGACAGGGGTCAGGATGAGAGAGTGCACGAAAGTGAGAGAGTCCCTCTCGATTTCACACGCTCTCTCACCCCAAAGCCCTGTCTGTAAGGTTGACCGGCCTGTGGAATGATGTGATTGGAAAAAGCTATGTAGTCCCTGTAGCGATCGTCTTTCATTTCCACTCACTCTCCGACAAAAGACCGATCCTCACTCTGAAAACCATTCAAGATGATGCGGTCTTCAGGCGATAATCAAACGAAGATGAGCATTTGTAACGTCGTCAGAGGTCCCATTCGATTCCCCTGTGAACCCGAACACCCTCTTGATAAACAACTATTAAACTAAACTAAATTAGCCTGTGCATCTTCCGGCAATCTTTGCTTTGTTTAAATCACTGTTTACATCTCGATTAATAATGTTTTTTTTCTTCAAAAAATGGGTTCGGCTATTTTCATTTCTCCTTCTTTTCACTGTTCACGTGTCACTTCGCGTTTCTTGATGACTTTTCAATAGAGGGGGAAGTTCGAGAGAGAGAACAAGGAACTTGAAGAGATGTTAGAAGGTTAGAGTTGTAAACATCATACATTTTCGCCCGTTTATTTTCTAAACTATCGAAAAACTAAGCAGACGAGATGGAACCGAGATAAAAGAGAACGAGGGGTGGGAAACGCGTGATTATGCACTCTATTTTCTTCAATTTTCCTTTTCTTCACAATTCCCGTGACTAAATTAGTCCTCCTGCTCTGTTAACCGTTGAATCAAGCGATGCCGCTCATTTCTGTTTCCTTCCGCATAAAAGGCATTGTGCCGCCTCCTCATGACAAGACGCCCGCAATACGTCATTTCACCGTTTTTCGATCAAAAAGCACTAGTCAGGAGTGACTGTCTCAAGAGGAAATATCGTTGCCTTTTTCGAGAGAACTAAGCATTTGTTATATTGGATGAATCATAAATCAGATTTTGAATCATTGATTGGCGTCTGATCGGAGAGAAGAATTTCATTTCTCACCCTCACTTTTCTCTAATTTGTTCCATCTCCTATCTTTATTTGATCTCCTCCCTCTCCATGTGAAATCACAGAAATATCTGATTAAGATCTCGCCACCGAATTGCCGTAATTGTCAGGTGAAACAATGTTGTTTTTCAAGACTCTCTTCGATTTTCAGTGGCCCCTCCATACCTATTCAACGTCTGAAAATATCTATCAATATCCATTTTCCATTATCCATGAACAATTTAGTGTAATCCCCTTGACATTACACTGATGGGGCTTGGTAATGAGAGAGAGAAAGCGGGAACTTGACTAAGAACATCTGGCGGGGTCAGGCTGGGAGGGGTCACGCGGGGTGCGAGGAGGGCTGTTTTAGTTCCTCTTGATTGCATACGCTCTCTCACTCCAAACTAGAGTGCGATATGTGAGACCAAGGCCTCTTCATTTCAGACACTCTCTAGACTGATCGATAGGTGAGAGAACGTGTGAAATGAAGAGACCAAATCCAATTATTATCCCGAATTTCAAACTATACTCCAACCCCTCCCCCATTCTGTAGGTTTAACTCGTCCGTGGAATGATGCTGCTTTCCTCTCCCACGGTGTCGATTTCAATTCCAATTTCCGGAATTTCCTGAAGCTGGGGGAATCTCTGCCGCAATCTTGTGACTTTACACCTTTCCGCTGATTCGCTCAATCTTCTTCAATCTTGAATCCTTCAATGCGAAATTCGTTTCGTGTTTCATCAAATTTATGTTATATTAAGCCACCGACTCGATGTAGTTATCTCAATATTTTGGCATTTCCACTGTGAACGCGTTTTTAACACCGTATTTTAATTATCTCTCACATCATATTTTCTAGAAATTGCAGCATGCAGCCCACTCCACAGCCGCCGCGACAGCCCGCCTACAACCCGCAGCAACACAAACCCGATCAATTGCCCACGTGCTGCAGCAGTTGTGTCAGCTTTTCTTGCCTTTCTCAAACCAATTCTCAAGTTGCGAGCAATGCCTTTTCTCCCATAAACACAACATAATCGAAAATGGTGCCGGAAAAGTGAAATTTCTCTAGCTTACGATGATCTTTCACAGTTTCTCCCGAGTTCGGGCTACACGTATCCTAATTTCGACTGCAAACTGACTTACCGTAATCTCTCAGGGCGGTCCGATCGCCTACGAGCGTGACATGTGCACGCTCGTTCTGCTCATCGTTTGTTGTGGAATCTTCGCTCTCTGTTGCATTCCGAAGAGAGAAGCGATTTGTGTGAGATGTGGAATGAAGCAGGGATTCGAATTGGATTAACAATATTTATAAAAAATTATTTCGTTACTGCCAATATTGTAACTTTTCTCGTAAATATATTAACCAGTCTCATTTCTATTATTGTGCCTGCTATAACTCGATTAGTGCGAATCGACACAATAAAAAATATCAAATATTTTTTGAAACAAATGCATGATGAAGTAAAAAAAGAGTAAAGGCAATTCCGTCTTCAGCGTGTTTAACATGCGCGCAATATGGCTCTTTTCAATGTGCACACAACCTAGGCATATACCATATCTAGAGAGAAGCGATTTGAGTGAGATGCGGAATGAAGCAGGGATTTGATCTGGATTGGTGATTATGAGTAATAAGATAAAAAACAACAACAAAAATTCCGTACTTCTCGTAGATTTGAGGGTTTCTGAAATAATGATCACAAATATAGTCCATCAATTTCATCCATCACTTACTAACATGCCGCTCAAATAGAGCAGGAGTTTTCCTAATTACTTCCACAGACAGAGAATGTTTGTCAAGAATTAAATTAGGAGCAGATAATTCGAAAGTTAGATGACGTGATGACCTCATGTGATGTCCACATTTTCAGCACGATTTCCGTTTATCTCTATAACTCGAGAGGTAACTCACCCTTCGCTGACCATGCGAACATATGAGCGGCTGACAAGAGTACACATTATCTTGTTGTGTGTTCTCATGCGCGAACGGAAACTCCTTCTGATGCATATTTCACGACTCTCGCGATATTTCTGGTTGATATTATAATACTTTCATTGTATTTTGAAAATGCAATTTATCAGTATAAGAGGAAGAAATAAGGGGACTGGGTGATTCCTCGTCCTGATTTCACTTTGGTCGCCCTATGTGACTCGACTGAATCTGCCCGCCGCGACTTGTATGACCACTTCCTCTAGCTCCGCTGCTTGTTCCACTCAAACATGACAATTTGAAACACGAGTGGATATGAGGCAATAATGATACTATTCTCGACGCTAAATTTTTTCGATGTTATTAATCTGTTGAAGCAAATGTTGAAACAAATCCTTGAAGCAGCTCGTTCACTGCATCGGCCGCGATACCTCAACTCAAGTATGGAGGGAAATTCACTAACCCTCGGAATCCGCCGCTATCTCCTGGCGCCACGCCGGCGCCCGTGGGCGCTCCAGCAGCGCCCGATCCGTGTATCCGTTGAAGCTGGCCGGTCGCCGTGTAGTACTCCGTCCACGCGCGCTCGTACTCAGCAAGTGTCTTTGAATGTATAAATAAAGATGAAATATGCTGGCAGAATGAAGCAACTGTAAACCTATAACAGAGCCATACCCACAGCGGGTAAAATCTTATTTATTTGTAGTACGAATGCAATAGCTCATACACTTACTGCTGGGTCGTGTTGTTGTCTCCTGGGTGGTCCTGGTGGCTGTCCGGGAGGTCCACACGGGCCTTGTGGAGTCACGAAAAATGCGCTGTTACCGCGCCCGCGGTGGGACATCTTCTATCTGCATGGAAAAAAGGAGACTCAAGGGTGAAAATAATTCTGTCAAATTAGGAAATGGGAAAAAGCGCCCTTGTTAGCAAGGAGCCAGCAAAAATTCACCATTCGGCGGCCCTCTTCCTACACTGCTAGTAACCTCTAAAACTCTCGTCCATTCACCACTCACTGACCGTCTGCTAAAATGGGCGATTTCTGTGCGCTTGTGCGCGTACTTTCTGTTCCCTACAATCGAAATTATGTTTTTTTAAAATTTTATTTGGGAAAGCAATAAGAGAGCTGAAAAGGAAAAGACCAACGGAGAAGGAAAAGATTAGGAAAAGATACGCGAATGAAATTTATCATATTATGGGAAGCAACACAAACGCAGAGAATTAGGGACCACCATCCATTACTCCGGAAAAATATTTGAAGGATAGCATGACTCACAATCGATAGCTATACTATGCTGAATTACGAGCGAAAAGAAATAAAAAAATAATCTAATAAAATAAATAAAATAATTAACAAAAACAAAATCCTCTTCTCTTCAAAACGAGAGACACACCACGAGAACGACTATGCACTAATCTCCGGCTCCTAATTCAGAGAATCTCCGGATGCGATGTACCTAAGAGAGCATCCACGAGAGGCCGGGACGCTGGGGGGATATTCACGGACGGCTTTTTAGCAACCTATCCCAATTACTTAGGGGTGAAGTCAGTATCACGAATGCTGATATTTGGCCAAGTAACTAAGGTTCTGGGTCCCGCCCCGGAAAGTTACAGTAACCCGAGGTTCCGATATCGATTTTTTCACTATTTTAAAAAGTAGATTTTTATAAGTGTTCTAGGTGTATTTTGCGGAAAAAATGCGAATAAAACTATTTTGGAAGCGATCTGACAAAGGGTCGAAAAAGTCATTTTTCATCGTTTTTTCGCTCTCCTGAAAAAAAGTTGGTCGTGTCCCCAACTTTACATTACGATTTTCGGAATCTACATTGAATTCTACGTCTTGTATTCTACACCGCAGGAAATTCAATGCGTATTGCCGAACAGGGTAAGGCGGCAAACTTCACACTTTTCGCATTTTCAGGTCGCATCAAAAGAGATTTTTTTTCGATTTCGAAATAGTTGGTCCCGATTTTCATCTTCATTATATTTTTATCGATTTTCCGTCATTTCTAGCCTATTAAGACACTGTTTCAGCGATATTTATTTCAATATTTTTTTCGACCATGACCCCGGGTTCATGGATTTTTCGCGAAAACTTTTTTCTTCAAAAGTCGATTTACCCGTGTGAAATGTGTCCAATACATGTAATACAAGAAGTGTGCTCAATATTTGACTGTGACTTTGAAACTATTGCACTTTACAGGTTCACCCTACGAATGAAACGCACAATTAAAGTTCAATAAAAAAAAATAAATTCTTGTACTATCTTATACTTTTGTTGTGCAATATTCATCACACTTCTTGTATTACATGTATTGGACACATTTCACACGGGTAAATCGACTTTTGAAGAAAAAAGTTTTCGCGAAAAATCCATGAACCCGGGGTCATTGTCGAAAAAAATATTGAAATAAATATCGCTGAAACAGTGTCTTAATAGGCTAGAAATGACGGAAAATAAAAATATAATGAAGATGAAAATCGGGACCAACTATTTCGAAATCGAAAAAAAATCTCTTTTGATGCGACCTGAAAATGCGAAAAGTGTAAAGCTTGCCGCCTTACCCTGTTCGGCAATACGCGTTGAATTTCCTGCGGTGTAGAATACAAGACGTAGAATTCAATGTAGATTCCCCATAATCGTAATGTAAAGTTGGGGACACGACCAACTTTTTTTCAGGAGAGCGAAAAAACGATGAAAAATGACTTTTTCGACCCTTTATCTTTGTCAGATCGCTTCCAAAATAGTTTTATTCGCATTTTTTCCGCAAAATACACCTAGAACACTTATAAAAATCTACTTTTTAAAATAGTGAAAAAAAAATCGATATTGGAACCTCGGGTTACTGTAACTTTCCGGGGCGGGACCCAGAACCTTAGTTACTTGGCCAAATATCAGCATTCGTGATACTGACTTCACCCCTAAGATATTGGGATAGGTTGCTAAAAAGCCGTCCGTATGGTATGTCCGGCCTCTGGTGGATGCTCTCCCAATTCCCGGAAGGAGATATAAAATCCGCTGCTGCGACCGTGGGCCCAAGCCGATTTGCGTCAAATTGTGATAGCACATGGCCCTAATAGTGCTAATCAATATTCAAGAACAATTAACCGCGGCCACCCTCAAAAACAGGAAGCAGGAGGGGCTAAACACGACGACATTACAGTGGGGTGCAATGAACACAAAAGTCAATGTAGCTGCCGGGGGCACAAGCCGATTTGCGTCAAAACGCCGTTGCGCAGTCTCCTAGTGGTGGTGATCGATAATCTATAACAATTAGCCGCGGCCAACCTCAACTGCATCGACCATCTAGCTTCAAACGCGTCTATATCGCGACGTAGCCAAAACGAGTACAAACGTCGATGTAGCGGACGGGGGCACAAGCCGATTTGCGTCAAATGGTGCCATAACACCCGCTACTACATCTAGTATGAGAATCGCAAAGAAAAAAACCCGGCCACCTTCGCTAAAAGAATAAATATATCGATTTACAAAAAAGTAAAACAAGCAAGTGAAAATAATGACCCAGCGATTTAGAAGTGACCCACCGAACTTCGTCTCCCGGTAAATGATGAATCTGAATTTTCCGGCTCTCAGGATGGTGGTCCCTAGCAGAGAATGGTTCAAATACTATGTATAATCGATAAAGCAAAAATTGGTTCAGAGATGAATCGATTACAACATTACGGGCGCATCAGTACATTGCTTTCCTGGTTTCTTGGGGCACATTCTATTGCCACCGCAGAAGTGCATCCCGAACATTCTGTATCACTTCATTTCATGTTTCGTCGTTCTGTTCTTTTTGTATGCTCCTTGTGGCTTGTTGGAATCTGACTTCCCCTGACCACTTCCTATAAGTCCTCCACCGGGTACACTGGAACAGAAAATGACCAAGATACTACACCCAGAATGAATACACTTACTATTGAGTGTATCAGTGTATTCATTCTCTGTGTACTATCTACTGAGTTAGGGCATCGAGTGTATGATACACTTACAAATCTCTCGTTTTCGCACGCTCTCTCGACGCGCGAATACACTCAATATTGAGTGTATCATACACTCGATGCCCTAACTCAGTGTATTCATTCTCTGTGCACTATCTATTATCGATACCACCATTTCTTTTAGAATAAACAATTTTTATCAATTATCGGTGGATTTAATTATTTTCTTCTAATATCTTGTTCACTAAATCAGAAACTGCCGCCACGTGGTCGTGGCCCAACCGAATGAGTATTTGAGAAAAAAATACACCCTTGGAATCCACCGCGTCCTGTTGGTGCTATACCGGCGCCAGATGGCGCTCCATTGGCGCCCGGCACTGGGACACGCGGAAGCTCACTGTTCGGTGCGCTGTACTGCTCCCACCACTAATTTAACTCTCGGATTTCATCGCGCCATCCGGGCGGTCGCTGAATGGGAAGACTTGGAGGCCCGGGTGGTCGTGCGAGGTTGTAAGCCGCTAACGCTCGCTCGCTCTCGGCATGTGACTGCCAATGGAAAAATATAGACGAATGATATGATGGGAAAGAGGCGAAAGCGGTGGTGCGGTATTTCCGCTGAGCACTAGAATTCTCTTATTGGAATCTAAAATGGAATTGTGAGAGGGTGAGTGAAATCGAGATAGAAGTTATGCTTTCAATTCCAATAAGTTCCAATAAGAGAGCCCTACTGAGCGCTCAAAGTGAGCGTTCAGAGCTCAACCTCAAGGGAGTCAGAGTGGCAATTGTTGAGGGTCAAATGAGGTGGAGTCATTTTGCCGCTCTAATAGACGTACCATAGAATGGACATGCCTCCAGCCATTTCCATTCGACGTTCCATTGTCGGTTGTTCCAGGGCGTCCTCGCGACCCGTGAGGCGCGGTAGAACCGTTGCCACGCCCACGCTTTGACATCTTGTGAGCCGAATAATGATGGGGATACTAGGGAAGCCGACTCGGTGATCGTATTTCGGCATTTCGGCTTACTTTTCACCCCCCTTCACCCACAATTTCCCCTTTGTGTGGTATAAATATCTATCTATCTATAATATCTATCTATCTATTGCGAGTCGAAGGAAAACGAGATTGTCAGGGGCTACACACCGAACCTTCATGTGGTAACTACCGAGTATTGGAAAGTTTGCCAACGCTAGCGAATAACATACTGTCCACAGATTGTAAATTAGTGACGCCTATTGCTAGTGTGACGCACGGAATTGTCACAAGTGGAAATGGCCAATAAAATATTGAAACTTGTGCACTATCCACCCAGGGTCGCAAGTCCCTAATCAGATTATGAAACAGAATCGATGATGTCTATTTAGAGAGCTAAAACAGCAAAAGGGCATCTCGATGACATGGTGTCTGCTAATTGCAGTATTCAGAAGCACCCTTTAAAGGTATTCCTTTCCTACACCTCTGTAACCAAGAGTAATTCACCCCCCCCCTCGTCCACCTCCTCCTCCGACCTTGTGCGTTTATGGGCAGTAGGGGTGTGTGCTTTTGCGCGAACTCTGTGCTCCCCAAACTGTTCCTCACAAGTAGCCTCTCACTCCGCGCCATGAATGGAGGAAAGGCGCAAATCGAATAGATGGGTTGACACTGCTCATAGTAAAGCGCGTGAATACACCTATCTCTTCACACGATCTGTATCCACGGTAGTAGATACGCTTGTAGTCTCCACCGGTCTACTTGTTACGCGATCTCACTTCGATTGCGTACTAGTTGTAGCAGCATATCGACCACATTCTTGCTAATAAGACCACGATATGATCTCCCCTATCTCAATGTTTAAGGAGAAAAATTTTTGTTGCTGCAAACTCAGATCTTTTTTATTTTTTTTACCGGGGGATAATGTGCGCAAAAAGAGTTTTCATCGTCTAGCTTTCATTGAGTACTTTTCGCTTAGTCGAATTCCTCTCATTATTTATCCATCTTCATCATTTATCCACGAGCCGTCGCGCCCTTGAATTATTTAAAAAATAGTTTTTTATTAATGTAATTGCAGCAATGGAGTCGATTCACAAGCAGCAGCCGCAGCCGCAGCAGCCGACCGCCCCTCCTCAGTACAACCAGCAGCAAGTCGTCATGCAGGTCCCCGCCTGCTGCACCGCCTGTGTATGTTCATTTATCGATTATTGGAAACCTTCAGAGTAGATAGACAGCAAATGTGTACACCAACAGTAGGATGTAGCAAAGCTAGCTTTCTTAAATCAGCCTTGTGGCATCTCTGAAAGCGATAATATTGGCGGTATAGGTAAAGATCTCCCGCTATGTTAAATGAGAAATTGCGGGAAATCTCCAATCTCCCCTACTCTGGAGATGTTGTCTCCCGCTGAGACTACACGCGAAATTGAGAAAAAAAGAGGGGATTTATTGCTCTCTCGATTTTACATACTCTCTCTATCTCTCTCTCTCTCTCTCTCTCTCTCTCTCTCTCTGCGGGAAACAATATCTCCAGAGTAAGAAGGTTGGATATTTCCATTGCCAACTGACTTACCTGTTTACACCTATCATCAACTGATCAACCGTACTTTCAGGGAGGTCCTATCACCTTCGAACGCGACACGTGCACACTTGTCACGCTCGTCGTTTGTTGTGGACTCTGCGCCCTCTTTTGTCTACCGAAGAGAGAGGCAGTTTGTGCGAGATGCGGAGCTAAGCAGGGATACGAACTGGATTGATCACATAATTGTACCACAACAATCTCCAGAAAGGGGTAATGGACTAGAGAGTATGTAAAAAAGCGCTCTCATTTCCCCTTAAACTCTCACTCATGACCACTTTCTGGAGGTATGTAGTCATGTCAAAGGTGCTTGAATCGATATTGAAATGTAAACAACGGTAACCTCTTTTCGTGTTTCTTGAAACGATAAAACGGCAATTTGATGAATGTTTGGCTGTATTTAAAAAAATATACGATACCAAAGTGAGATCTATTTCACAAATATCTTTCCATTGCGAAACATATACCACAAAATCGGAAGAATTCGGAGATTAAGGGGTCTCACATTTACACACTCTCTCGCCCTTACCCCTCTCTGACGGAATAAATCATGTGCCTCGCTCTCCTATTTGCTCAACACTGTTTAATCTTTTTTTCCATTGCGCTTCATATTTCGATGAAAATAAGTTTGTGTATTCACCTTATCAAAAACTTATATTTGATTACTGTTTATTGATAACAATAAGTGGCTTCGATATGCACCGAATCGATTACAAATCGGCCGAGTGGTTTGAAATCGGTGTGGCTCTATTGCAAATCACTCGAGTTTGTGACTCTCTTCAAACCTTCCCCCGCCTCTCTCTTCATTCTTCCATTCGAATTGTATCCTCCATAATATTCATCCGATGCCGAACGGGAAAAAATCAAGTCGAGAATACTCCACGGTCTTCTGGTGGGAAGAGGCCGAGGAGGATAAGGGAGAGGTTTATAAGGGAGAGGTTGATATTGGATAGGCTGAGAGTGGTGAGAATGATGGGAAGGACGGATGGAGTTGTCGTATGAGTAGTGACAGGACGACTGAAATTGTATTGACTGACAAATTGGCTATAATGTTACAATTAATTTAACACAGCATTCTGGCGAGTCTGCAAATTGAGGCAGACAGCTAGAGAATGCAAAAATAGCATGTAAATGGGCGATGGTCTTACCACTAATATACTTTTGGCATTTTCCGTGTTCAAAGGTATGCTGATTATGATGAAAACGAATTATGGGTTAATTTAGTCGAAAACTGACCAAATTCATAAGAAGAAATGCGATGAAGATGGAAGAGAGGAAGAAATGCATGATCGAACTGAGTTTGAAGAGAAACTTGGCGTTATTTTATAATGAAAGCTCCAAGTAATCGATGTAGTGGTATTAGTAATGTAAAATGTGAGATAATAATTAGGTTTAAACCAATTGCTAACTCTCAGTTCGTGTAATGCAGCGAGAGAAAGAGGAATTGCTGAGTGATGGGCGTTAGTCATAGCTACGGTTTGGATCTTCATTTCTGTTCCATAGCACAAATTCGTATATGTTTTTTTTGCAAATAGGGACTCGCTTCCGTGTTATGTGAGTGATGGACTAAGTCGAAGATAGAGTGCGAAATGTGGGGCCACGGTCTCTTCATTGCGCACACTCTCTCGTCTATCGACTGGTCTAGAGAGTGTGTGAAATGAAGAGGCCGTGGTCTCACATCTCTAGTCGGAGATGTTTTTGTTTGTGTCTGAACGAACGGTTTTAACCGCAATTCATTATGATGAAGTGGTGTCACGATAGACGGCGATAATGCCACGCATTTTCTACAAACATGCATCATCTATTTTCTTGGAGTAAGTATCTAAACGAAACATTCCAGAAAATCTGAATTATCGATCCTGTTTTATAAATCAAATATGGCATACGACGAAACTAAAGCTTTTCAAATACAAGAATAAAATACATTTATCGAATCGTTTGAAGAAAAACTACATTGTGGTCTGGCCAGTTCCCACCCAACTCAATGATGTGGTGGTAAAGTTCCTTTCATCTTATCTTTTTTCTTAGGTTTGTTTTTTCTTTCATCAGAATGATCCTCCTCCTTCCGTTTCTCCTCCTTTCCACCCTCATCTCCTGAAGCCTTCATTTTCTCGTGCGATATCTCAGAAGATAATCTCAGGAGATCCATCTGGGCAGATAAGAGAACCGATACGATGCCAGTGTCCTTGTTTGCAGTGGTGTTCACGCAGTCTCGTACCAGCAGTCTCTTCATTTCCTCATCCATGTTTGGACGGGCAAACTGAAATGTTGTAAACTTTTTTTATTTAATATTAATTAAAATTAACATTCAATATATGTGCCTGTTGCTGATTAATGTCTAAACAAACCATACTAAAGTCTAAACAAACCATAAGCATCATTCGTAGATATTTCTTCTCCAGATAATCAATCTTCGCAGATTCCTGAGAAGTTGTGAATTATTTAGGTTCAGGAGGGAAGAACTCATTTATCACCTGTGAGCATTCGAGTTTTAACTGCTCGTTCTCCTTTTTAAGGTCTCGTTGTTCTCGTTCTATCTCGGTAAAATTAGCAGTACCCTTAATAAAAATTGAATCATATTCGTGGTCACTTTTATTACGCGAGCCATTACCTCGCGTAATCAAAATTTGATTAAGTAAATAGAAGTATATGCAACTCATGCAGAGGCAGACAAAACATCAACAGATGAAAGCACCCAACTTATATTGGTCTATTTTTCTATGAATAAATTGTCTCTACCTTGTTGAGGTCTATGACCAATTGAGCGATTCGAAGGTCTTTCAGATCCGAGTCTCTTGTGAGTTTTTCGTTCAATTCCCTCAGAGAAGCAGATTTTTCTGTTTCGAGGTCTAATGATGCCAATCTTTTCATGGCAACTGACCCCATCTAAAAGATCAAAATTTAATCATTGGTCGAGATTTGCAAAAAAAAATATTACCTGCTGTAACTTCCGTGTCAATTCTTGGATTTCCCTTTCCTTTGTGTCGCATTCATCCCTTGCTTGGTTAAGCTAAATTCAAGATACTTATTTTGCAAAAAAAAACATTACCTCTTTTACACAAGTACAATAATTATGCGTATGGAAATAATGAGTATTGGATAAGGAAATGCTTGATTAAAATATGAAAACCTTCGTGGTTCTCGTAGCGAACGATCGCTCGTATTCCTTGGAATAGTCTACCAGTTCTGTCCTCTGAAATTAAAAACAAATCATCTGAAAGTTGATTGTGGGATTGACGAACCTTCCAGAATTCGAAGCGTATTTTGAATTGCACAATTTTTCCACTGGAAACCATTGTGATGAGGTCTTCATGAATGCATCGAATGTCTCCGATATAACTGAAATGTGGGTATAAACTATTTTAAACTGTATTACAAAAATTTAAAAATATATATATATATATTATATAAGGATTGTTGAATCACTCATTAGAGCGAGATGAATCCATAATGTTCATGAATTATTATATCTTTTACTAAAAGATAAGTTTTGCACAATGAAATGGAATTAGTGTTGGTTATCACTAAATTCTCACCAATTGATGCTACGGGATACACAACCAACTGATTGCATTAGATCATCTTTGCTAAACCTCGCCAATACATGGCCGAACTATAATTATTAGGGTATCTATCATTAATTATAGATCTCACGATACCGGGAAGTACTTACGCAATATTGATCGTTCTGAGGTGGAGTTCGAGTGTGTGAAATAGGAACATAAGCGATTTTGTTGAATGAGCAAGAGCGACAAAGTCAAGATGCTCTCCTGTGTACGCAGTCTACAATATTGCATATTTTATAAATTCTTGTAATAAATCACGGACGCATGTCTCGTCAAGCATTGGATCCCCGACTACGACCACATTCATGCTCTTTCTCTCCACAGATGCGTCAGCCGACGTTCTGAACACAATCAGATGACTCCTGCAAATGGATTGTATCCCCCTTCAAATAAATTGCAAGCGCGAGGGAGTTCGATATCGTTCAAAAGTAAAGGCATTCCATGTCAAGCGATTTTACAGTACCAAGCCGGTAGGCACACGCAACGTGGGAATATCGTTCATGGAAGCCAGAAACAGTTGGGGACAAATCGGACGCTTTTTTAAAGATTTTTTTTCGCATTTGATAAATTATTCTCGTCAAACAAAAATGACAAATGCAACTTACTTATGATAAACCATCACTGTTTTATGAAGCTTAATCCCGCTCAAATCCACATCGACTGGTGATTTGTTCACTGGTTTTGTCGTGAAACAGTGCAACTGCCATGAATAATACAGACGCCCGGAACTGCAAATAAATCATTATTCACAAAAAGAATTCGGAATTGTCTGCCCCTCCAGCTTTTTCTCACTCTACCGCTAATTGGTAGTATGTAATTACATTGATTTTTTTGCAGTTACCTTTGCAAGAAATACGGCTGACGATGTAGAAAGTGAACACGCCATGCAACCTTGGATATTTCGCAATTGTATTGAATATTTTCTCTTATTGATATTTCGCAATTGAATATTTTCATCAAGTTTTTATCACTCAGTGACAGGTCTATTCGAAGTGTCCGCTTTAAATTAGGGATATATGAAAATATTATGGTAGAGCGACATTACGTAGTTTTCATTAAGGCAAAGTTGAAAAATGCACGCTCTTACCACTGAACGAATTTCATCAAATTGGCCAGACGGAATGGTTTGTACGTAGAGCTTGCACTGAAGTAGGTGATACGTTTTTTTTCTAAATACCATTTGATCTCACCTGAGAAGTATCCTGTGTGATATTACCGTGAAAATAAAGCGTCGTATCAAAAGAACCAGCATATGTCAGGCTATTTCTAGCTCCAACTTGCATGGAAAGTTCTTGCGAAAGAACATCTTTGCTGAAAGCATGTTCTTCTATAAAACAATATTTCTGACTATAATACCTCGTTACTCCCATCATAACTCTTGGCATTGATTTTGATAAAAGCCATAGCGAATCGCCTAAAACAACGAATGAATTGTCAATTTTCAGAAGTGTGAATCTTACTTTCGAATGGCGATTTCTCTTGCATGAATAGGTCGGGGTTGCTTTTCCAAAGGCAAGATACCTCTGCCATTCTGAAAAAGGAGTAGATTGAATAACGGTGCCTTCACTCTTTTGTGAAAAATGAAACTGTTATGCAAGCCATGTTACAATAGTTAATAGAGCGGAGGGGAAGGAGAAAAATACGAGGAAGCCGAAACAGTCTCAACGGAATTTGACTATAAAAATATACTCGGATAATCATGAGAAGATAGCGGGCGAAAGGAAACTCCCGTCAACTGAATTCTGTTACCATGGTGAGAGAGCCTCTCTTTGGGGGGGAGAGGCAGATTTGAGTTCTCTATGTTCCTGATAGAGAGGGAGAGAGGCATGTTTGTACGGAGTTTGGAATCTTTCTCACATGACATAACTTCAGAGTTACAGAACTTTTCGTGCAATTCCCGTGCCCTGATGTAGCGGAGAATTATTGCCTAATTCCTGAACAACGCGATTCGATGCAGTTTTGAATTTTCTCTCTGCGAATTCTCAAACCATCGTTGATTCTTGGCGATTTATTTCATGTCGCCCATTGTACTTTCGTTGAATTTTCACGTTTTTTTTCACTCGTCGTATTTGACTCACAAGTTAAATCGTTCATCAGAATCAGTGTTTAGTTGATTCTCCCTTAGAGCGTTGACTAGAGTTCAGAGGACTCTGGCACATGTTCTAATCAAATATCTCTGTTTCGCAAGTGATTCTGATGGATGGGCCCTAACAGTTCCCGAACGAAGTCCTGGGAAAAGGGTATTGTGAAGCTTTTCTTACAGATGAAGGACGAACCTGTATTTTGCAAAAAAAACAAATTCCCGAATGTCTTGTTCACAGAAAATTGAGACGAATGTTTCCCCTCCTACCCCATTGCATCAATAATATTTATTCCATTCCCAATTTGGTAATATGCGCATAATCAGCTTTATGGGAATAGTTGGCTACAATGAAATAAGGAAAGGAACATAGAGAACAAGCAGCTCATTAGAGCTGTTTGATTTGTGATCGGGTAGGGGAGGGGGTAGTAAATTACAGAGGGGCTGATTCGTCTGCTCAACTGAATCCGCACTTTTTGCACTTCAGCTGCGGCTGGGGCATGCAGCATAGAGCGAAGAGACCACAGGGGAAGCAGAAGATCGCAGCTAGAACGATCCAGACGACACAGCAGGTATCCCGCTGCAGCATCACCGTCCCGACGCTGCCCTGAATGAAGTCAGTTCGTGATTCGGACACCAAAGAATAAAGTCAATTCGTGATTCGAACTCGCATCTACTAATAAAGCCCAGGTATTGTTAATAGAACAAACTTGCTTGAAAAGAGTAGCAATAGTCGCTTTGTGATCGTTATGCACTATTGTAAATAGACCCTTGTAGTCTAGCGTAGTTTTAAAGCGCACTCTAATGCTTCATTTCGAAATGGCGTATCGGACGTCGTTATCAGCGTCGGCACAAAGTTTATAATGACGCGTTTCCGGTGCTTGGTGTTTGACCATTTATTATGGATTCATTATCAACAAGTCGAGGAATCAGCCTCTTTACTCTCTCTCATCTCTCTCAAGCGAATCGACCGATCGAGAGAGTTTGCGAAACGACGACATTTTTTACCCTCAAAATTATATGGCATCGGTAATAAATGCGCCGTTAGTGGGCATTGACAATTATTTTCACAAAAAATCTCCTTGAAAAAGTGAGACCTTTTCCGGATATTTTAAAATAAGGTATGGAAGCGTTCCTCTTACTCTGCGTAACGTCTCGGAACTGCATGTACTAACGACGACAGTAGACGCCTCCACTCGCCTCCACTCTACTGTTTTCTTCAACTACTATGCGATCAGCGACCAATCGGAGACTACGATTCGTGATCATGTGTATATACGAGGACATTCTAACGTCCCAAAATGCAGTGCTAGAATGCCCAAGAACTGTGTGAATGAACTCACGCAGTTGTGGCACTGTCTTGGTCCTCCTCCGGCCGCTGTCACTATTACAGTGGGCGCCGCCGCTGGAGCTGCATTGTTGACTACGGTAACTGGTGCTGCAGCAGGTGCAGCCGGCTGCGGGTGCGGCACGACGTAGGGTGCATACTGCGGCTGTCCGGCGTACGGTGGCTGAGCATACGGCGCTTGGGCATATGGTGGCGCCTGGGCGGCGTACGGTGGTGCGGAGGCCGGATTGGACATTTTCGGATTACTGTAATGTCATCGATTTACACTTGCGGAAAAAGCAGATTACTGTAGCTCGATGTAAATGCACGGTATTGCGGGGGTCACGAGCAATCTGTATCAAAGACAATGTAAAGATTGGGCGTGGAAAAGCGCCGCAATCGGGCAAAATCACGTACAAACCGTCTGCCATAGTCTTATCGGAGAGCGATTCTGCTAAGAGGAGCGAGAATAAATGCCGGCGCTAAGCCCGTTTGTACCGCCCCCTTCCTGCTCGAGAAGTTAATCCTTAGAGAAGATCGATTGATTTGCCGAAGTAGTGAAAGGACGCGGAAGAAATTCATACATCTTTGCTATTTACGGATTTGGTGCACGGTAAATTTGAAATTCAAATGTACGAATTAAAAAATTCAATACAATACTGGGACGCGGCAGCCATCTTTTGAATCTGGTTTAAAAAAGTGTTTTCAGATGGGTTCTGCCTGGATTTTAATCGCCACTTTCCCTAAACTAGCTAACGAGAAAGAAAGTCAATTTCCGGAATTTAGAGTGATTACGAAATGAATTTATTTTGTCAGATTGATTACAAAAAAATCAGATTCCGCAATGCGCCCGTTACGCATTCGAAACAATTCGTACCATTTTGTTGCAAAATTCATTTAGAACTTCAATTTTCGTGTATTGGCCGATGATTTGTTTGAAAATATTCCCTGCTCTGAAGTGTTGCATCTTTGTTTCTCGGGAGAGAAAAACGAGTTTCACATATCATTTATATTTTCCAACAACTGCTTCCATCGATTATTGTTTGTTTGCTGATCATTACAAATCCATCGTTAGCCGTTGTTAAGAAGGAGAATTTCCGCCTAAAGTGAACAATTTACGACCATGCCATATCAGATCGAGATTCAGTGGAGTTCTATTGGGTCATTTTTGACATGTCATGGTTTCGTTCTCCGCACCGGAAAGAAAAAGGTGCGGCTCTCGATTCTTTCTCTCTTTTCTTATCTACGGTCTGCTATCGCCGATCAAACTCAAGCGCTTCGATCGTCAAAGAATCGAGAAGTTTTAAAAGAATATATTTAAGGAGGAAAGCGGCGATCGTGGGATGGGGATTCAGAAAATACGACTACAATTACGTGTTCTCACTTCGCAATAAATTCCATCCGTGGTGGACTGTTTTTGCTTGACACAATTTTCTTCTACTTATTGTTGTAATATTTGACTGTTTTATTGAAAGTACATCGTTTGGAACGCTAGTCGCAAATCGTGTCAACTAGTGTGGTGCGTGGAGGTTCAGCGCACAACGTTTTCAAAGTACGGTCCAGGGGGGCTTCGGTCGCCGGGTACAGTTCGGTCCAGGGGGATTTCGGTAGCCGGATACAGTTCGGTTCAGGGGTACTTCGGTCGCCTGGAGCACATTTTGTCGAGGCACACGTTGGCGAAAAATAAATTGCTACAAAGAGTACTGGCTATTTCCGTTGCAAAAGGCTCGTGAGGTTGAGAGCGATCGATAAAAGTTGCCACGGAGCCACGAAGTGGCAACTTTAATCGATCGCTCTCATCCTTACGAGCCTTTCACAACGGAAACGCAGGCTACCCTGTGTTGATTTCCCTGACGTGTTCGAACATGTTTGTTACATCGTAAAACACTTCCCCTGATTCCCTAAGCTCCCCGGTGCGTTTGCCAGATTTTCGAAAATTTCGTTTAAAAAGTTAAAACGTGTTCTCACACGTTTGAACACGTATGTGACATCGCAAAACGCTTTTCCCGTGATTGCTAGTGCCCCCGGATGTTTTGCTAAAATTTCGTAAAAACGCGTTATAACACGTCAAAATGTGTTCGAACACGTGTCAGGATTCTTGAAAGCACGTTTGTTGTACATTGCCGTGCAGCGAAAAATGAGGCAAAAGGTTAGCCCGCGGCTGGGTTTGAACCTGCGTCGGTCGATTTTTTAATGTCGAGCCCTTTAACCACTTAGCCATCATCAAAGTTCAATTTTTATTTTTCGAAATTTATTTTTTGTGGAGACGGTCACTATGGCGAAGGGTGTGTGTGAGTGGCTATCTCCTCTCGTTTTCGAGATATGCGGTAGTGGCGCACGGACGCACGGACAGACAGACAGACAGACAGACAGACAGACTCACGGGCAGACAGGGCTTGTCGTTTTAGGTTAAGTAGTAATTTTGGTCGACGGAAATGATACTTTGCCAGCCACTCTTCCGGCTCTTCTCCCTTCTTATCGGAGCAAATTTCTAAGCCGAGAAATCGCTACGTTAACGCTAAACGCGATCGATACACCGTACTCGCTGGTATCTCATAGGCATCTGCGCTTCTGCGAATCCTGACGAGGGAGCAAACATACACAAGTGGCAATAATAAAAGTGACTCGTTAGTCACTTGCTTAGCAGCCCCTCCATTTTCATGAATTTTCTAGATCCATTAAAAGAACACCGCGAACTGTCCTCGATGCGCCTTCCATAGATGAAACGCCGCGGTCATGAAAAAATTATTGTGAAAAATGTGTTTGGATTGGGATGACTTCGTACTATTAACCATCGATTTCGCTGAAGCAGTTTAATACTATATGAAGCATATCTTATCGGTGTCTGACGCCAGTGCTTGCTCCTTACTGAGCAACTGGTGGGATAACAGTACTCACGCACCTGCCGCAGCCTCTGACCATTCATCCGTTCCGTTCAGGAAAAAAAAGAGTTCAGGAAATGAACTCTAAAAGGATGAATTTAATATTTCTTGTTTCACTGTATTCGACGTTTTGTTGCGTTATTGTTAGTTCCTGGGTATCCGGTTGATGTTACATACAACAATCACTTGTTTTTGTCTTTTCTGAAAAAGAATGTAACTGGTTATGCAATGTGGTATCGGATCTTTCGTAGCCTAAACTGAATGGGAGGAGAAGTGAGACCGTTTTAATTGAATTTAACTTAAATTCAATTTTAGATCGAGCAAGCTTCTTTGAGTTTTATGAACTTCGTCTATTTTCTCTTGACACTTGATAGTTTGTCTCTTCGCTCCGGAAATAAAAATATTCATTCCTTTTTTATTTCGGGGGGGGGGGTGACAATTCCGCAACCGACATTTCGGCAACGGGTCATAACTTGGTCAGGAGTCAGCCTAGCGCTATGGGAGTGGTACCATTGTGATCAGCATCAGTTAATTGAGATTTCATAATTAATTAATTAATTAACATCCATCTCATTAATAATGTTAATTAATTAATTAATTAAATATTATTTAACTGATGCTGATCAACCACTCATAGCGCTAGGCTCACTCCTGAACGAGTTATGACCCGTCGCGGAAATGTCGGTTGCGGAAATGTCGGTTGCCGAAACGTCGGTTGCGGAAATGCCGTTGCGGAATTGTCACCCCCCTCCCCTTTATTTCAGGTTACCGTGGAGTTTCTCCTATCACAAAAGACGGGAGCATCAAATGCAGATGGATCGGTAGTCTACATCTGTTGTGCTCCACCAGTTCGATTTTTCTGCATTTTCTTCTCCTCACTTTCTGGACCCATGGTGCTGTCCGTTGAGTCCCTCCATTATCCAGTATCTCACTTTGGTGATCTCCCAAACTCATTCGTTGTCCAGCGGCCTCTCGGTGTTACATCATTTCCATTGGTCGTCGATTTGACTTGGATCGAACAAAATGTATGCTTGAATTATGCTTGCTTGAATTACACAGGTGTAAAGTTCAAATCTATCGTCTCAAAATAGGGTATTTTTGCTCACACGTACGACACATTACCGGCGTGTGAAGGAAACAAAATTAAATTCAGGATTTTTTTATTCATTCATCGCATCATACGTTCGTCTTTCAACGGTTGACCGAAAGAGCTGAAAGTTTCTGAAACTTTCAAAACTTTCAAGACTTTTCTGAGCTTCTGATCAATTTCCACAGTTCCTCTTTATTTTCATTACATTCTTCATGGTCGATTATCTATTTTCCGTGCGAAATTAAATTAAATTATGACTAATAACGAGCGTGGAATCCTTGGCCAAAAAAAACCGCGAATGACCGGAAGAAGAAGCCGGCGAATAGCACATATTTGTCAGCAAAATACGGTAGTTTTCTTGAACGCTCCCCTCGTTATTCGTTATAATTTAATTTAATTTTGAAGTTTCAGAAACTTTCAGCTCTTTCGGTCAACCGTTGAAAGACGGGCTCTGTTCTGGTTAAGAGGTCCCATGGAAAATAAGAGGTCCCATGAAAATTGAGAGGTCCCATGAAAAATAAGAGGTTCCATCACCAGTACTGAACGCTTACATATCTTTGTGAAGTATTTCACACCTTTCTTTTGTTTGATGTATTACATGTCCAAAAAATTGTTATTCGACAACAGATAAATTTTAAAACCATCAATGAGTTGGTTCTAACATCACAATTTCGAAAAACTAGCTGCAATTGTCCAGATCTTGGCGACTGGTAATCTTATTCTCAAACACTGGTCTGCATATTTTCACATACAACATTTTTATTAAATGCATTTGCTGGTGTACTAAACGAAAGTTATTTCTACAAGCTCAGGAAACTATAAAATACATAAAATACTCACAAAGAAAAAACTCTAATAATTAGAGTTATAATTAGAGTTTTATACCCTCCGTCTCGACATATGGTGTTTTCCCCTCTAAAAATTAGAGTTTCAAACTCTAATGTGCTGACTCCGCCCCCTTACGCAGTCTTCCTCTTCTACCGTAATTCAGTTCAATTAGAGCGCATCGCGTGTCAGATTTGTGATTCCCCATCATTTCGCCCGTTCAGGAAACCGTAATATCGTCGATATTATGTTGTCGATACGTACAGTGTTTAGCGGAAGAGCTTTAAAGAAGGCGTAACACGAATGATTGAAACATTTTATTTTCCCGATGTTCGAGGTTTCAGTTATGTTATCAGTACATAGTTGGTGAAACACAAATTCAGCGCGCGTTTCCCTCGCGCACCCTCCTCGTTTCCCCTTATCTCTCTGCCTTTCTCTGACTTCTTCTCCACAAAATTCCAACTCCCACCGCGAAGAGATTGCAGTTTCAATGTGAGATACTGTAAGAATTCTGGTCGTGTTGATAGTAAACATAGCTTTCTTAAAACTAAAAACTAAACATAGCTTTCTTAAAACTAAAAACTGAAACATGCGGTTTTCGAGGCTCTCGTAGGGTAATCGATCCCGATTGCCCACAGTGAGAACTCAGTTGACCAAATATTCGTGGGACACCTTCTTTAATGCTCGGCAAATGAGGATATTGCAATATTTTATCAACCAAAACAATACAAAAGAAAACGAGGAATAATTTAGCAGATTGGAACATGGGTAGCGAAGTCGATCGACCCATTGCGGGGGGAAGAGAGAGAAGAGTGAGGGGGGGAGAGAGGGAATGCCTACAAAACACAAGTTACAATTCAAATTTCCACCCACGATTTCTATTTCATCGAGGTACATTTATCGTTCACTATATGCGAATGAGAGTGGCAGGAGCTTCAATTCCTTGTCACATCGATCACAAATGTATCTGGTAACAAAATTTGATACACGTATCAAATACGAGGCCAAATACTCACACATTTAGGAGTTATTCAATAACCCTTACGGAAGACGTTTTTAGCAAAATATTCGATTTTAGCCTATTTTCGACAATTTACTGCGTATCATTTGCATACAATGAACGATAATCACCGAGTCAAAACAGATAATTTTACTCCTTTAGGCATCTCAACTCCACATTCCAGATAGTGTTCATTCAAACTGGTAGCTTATTTGTAAAAGTAAACTGATTATAATAAAGTACACTCTAATTAAAATCACTATATACACGGCTTCATGAAACGCTCGTGATTCGGACTTTCGTTGTTAGCTAAGCGCAATAACAAAAATGGCTCACCGGTAACATAATATCGTGCCCAATCATATAATTAAAATATATAATTATTGAAGATATTTACAAATATTTCATAGCGATCTGAAACCTTCCTCAGACAACCCCCACTCATGTATGAATGAGTGGGGGTTATCTGCGGCAACATTACAAATATGATCATTAAAATAAACGAATTAAACTCACCTCTCTCTATGACTCGAAGATAAACATTATAAGCAATTAAATCAGCTTGATATGTCTGCAAAGATTTAAAATTAAAGGATTAAGGTGAAATACCTGTTGATTCGTTGGAGTTCCATAGGTACATGCCAAATGTAACTGCGAAAGCTGGACTGAAACTGAACAATCACTTTCAATCTATTTAGTGATACGGTGATGCTTTTTATTACCCTCGTGTCATAAACTGAATCAATGCGGGACTACTTTAAAAGAGGCACCTTTGATTATTCGTTTGGACCTCTTATGAAATAAAATAACTAAACGAATTGCGCGTATGTGTGATTCGGCCAAATTTTGTCAGTAATTCAAACACCACACAAGGAAACTCCGGCACAAATTTGCCGCAAGGACCTTGTGCAATATGCAGAGAATATCACCGCAAGTACGCTCAACACTTGTTGCAAACTTGGCGAACAAAAAAAAACATAACGACATCAAATTTACCGGCTATTTGATTGATCCTTGCCCGACTGGAACTGAGTATCACGCAATACGCGCCCAAGTTATTTCAGTTTTTAATTTTCGCAAGCTTCAAGAAAATTGCCGGCTACAACAATACAAATGCGCTGGTATTCCCCGCAACTTGCAAGAGGTCCAGGTCCTTGCGGCAAATTTGTGCTTGTTTTCAATGAAGTAACTAATAATAATGGTAAGAAGACCACCCGTCTGCTCACAAACCTTTGCGGAGAGATCATATTCAGCTTCTCTTCGCCTCTCTATAGCTCATCAAACGAGAGGAGTGGACCTGAGTATGTATCCACAAGCAAAACCCGAGCTCAGAAATAATTAATGTCACCCACCTCGAGAAACTGACCTAATTTTAACGACGGCGAGCGTCCTGGCAAGTGTACGGTGGTTTAGCGATGGTGTTGACAGCATCTACGCGGCGTCTTGACAGATAAAACCGACCGAGAAAACTCAAAAGCCATTGATAAGCGAAATTTTAAGTGAACGCGAAGTTTAATGAAACTTCTTACAGTATGGGTAGATCGCGTTCAATTTACTGTTAGCTTCAGGTCAGATATGTGATTCGTCGTTTCATTCAAATATTCTTTACAATACGCACCTTTAGAGTGGAAAACTCTAATTTTCTTGAGTTTGAAACTCTAAAAGCGATTAGAGTTTCAAACGCGTATAGTTTTTTCTTTGTGAGTAGGCGTTTGATAAACAGTGATGGAATGGAACCTCTTATTTTTCATGGGACCTCTCATTTTTCATGGGACCTCCCAATTTTTATGGGACCTCTTATTTTCTATGGAACCTCTTAATCGTCATGGGACCTCTTATTATCTATCGGACCTCTCAATTTCCATGGGACCTCTTAACCAGAACAGAGCCGAAAGACGAACGTATGATACGATGAATGAATAAAAAAACCTAAATTTTATTTTGTTTCCTTCACACGCCGGTAATGTGTCGTACGTGTGAGCAAAAATACCCTATTTTGAGACGATAGATTTGAACTTTACACCTGTGCAATTCAAGCTTCAAGCAACGACACAGCTGTCGAGATCTCACGAATACCTCTTGCACGGAAAATCCTAATGTAATATCAGGGTTAACCTACACTTCTTTTTTTTCGATTTTTTTCGTTTATCGCTGACTAACGCGTTCATGGTAGATCTTTGTCCGTTTTCACACACACAGGAGCCATAACTTTTTTATTTTTATTTTCGTTACGACAAAGGCGACCCGTTAAAATCGGTATGTTCTTGACATTTCACGGAGTCCCGCAGATTTGAACAAAATGTAAAAATATATTATCTTACTAAGAATAAATTGAATAAATTTTAAATATAAAAAAAAATTGTTTATAAAACTAAACTATTTAAAAATGAAAACATACTGAGACCAATTCGTGAATTAATGGGTCCGCTTCGCATCATGTTGACCTCCACACTAACTATGATCCAAGCGGAAATGCATTGTTTAAAAAGCTATTCACTATTGCGGCGTGCCGAAATAGTGAAAAGTGCCATCTACGAATTATTTGAATTAAAAATTTCAAAAAAGATTCGGATAAATTTTTGCAACCAGTTGGAATCGAGCCAGTGACCTTCGGATTGAAGTTCTAGACCACTACCACATCGGCCATGCGGATGCCGCGTCCGCGCACGCGTTCCGCGCGCGCCTAAAACAGCAAAACTTAAATAATTCTCGACAAAGGGCTTAAACCTACGAGTGTTGTATATCAAATTGATTAGCATTACGAGCTGTTTCAGATACGCGCATCAATTCACTTTCTACTCACTGTTCTACTCAATAAAAAACTTTCTACTCAATAAAAAAAATCGCATTTTCTCGAAAACGAGAAATCGATTCTACAGGCCACCTAGTCCATTAGAATGAGCTTCAAATGCGGGAGATTTCGTGCCTCTACGGGCACTCCGGAGCGAGTTTTATTCGAAAAATAAGTTTTCCGCGCAATGGCGTGGCGCCATTGCGGCGCCCAGAAGGGTCAGATTGTGAAATCGATGGTACGAGCGTGTTCAGCGTCGAAAGTTACCACAATGACCAATTTTTGAGCCATTTCGATTTTTGACCTTTTCCAGACCCCTGTTGAGCCCTTTTTTGATCTTTTAAGTTTTGATCCCTTTTTTGACCTTTGATTTTTGATCTTTTTGATCTCCTATGACGTTAGTTTACGTTAAAACGTAAACTAACGTCATATGACAGGAATCGCGAGAGACTCGAGCTCATCGGCCATGACCGGGGCATAGAAATTTATGATTTTTAAATTGGCTGAAAATTTAACACAAGGTACTACAAACCTCCCTCTATCGAATAGCGTTTTCAGAATTTATTTTAAAAAATTCATTTTCGCGTGAAACACAAATCAACCTGGTGACTCGGAGATTTTTCCAAGTAATAGCAAAGTTTGAAAAATCATAAATATCTTCAAAGTGAAGATAGAAATCCGATAAAAATTAGATATACAAATCACTCGGCTTGTTTACCCACCGCTCGAAGTCATTCCTGGTTCGTGCGCCGATGCGGGGTGGTTGTTTTTGCAAAAGTTGAGCTAACTCTCTTAAAGAAGGAGTGTCAGCAAAAATAGGATGTGGAGTTTGTCAGATTAATCGCTTACCCCTGTGAAGGATAATAGAAATCCAAAATTTGGAAGGTCTATCTTTTCTCCGAAGCGAAATACGCGCGTGCAAAGAAGCTACAGTGCTCAGGGAAATCAGGTTCAAGTGCCGCGCACGCGTGCGCGATTAAACAAATCTACCAGTCAACTTTCTCTCTCGTGTCGAATTTGCGTGTGCTTTCTCCCCCGCTGGGGGAAGAAGGAGGGGAGGGAGGATTTGTACTCTTGCTAATTTCTGCCCTTCTGCATAAGCCCATTTGTCTAGACAGCGAGATCCATCGCAGAAATCGGACGATTGTTCTTACAGTATTTTCCGAATATCTTATATTTCGAAGTTTATATGAATGTGAAACATCTTCATAATATTAGATACACTCGCTGGAGGAAGATCTGTCCGTAATTTGTAGAGTATTGAACTTTTCCGCACGGAATTCAAAACATGCAGCCGAAATTTTTCTACGAATATTATAAGCAGTCCAATTCCTTCCTTACTTCATCATGGCATTCCTCATTATAGGTAGACCAATTTCCTTTTTGGAAGTGAGAGTCTATCTGTTCGTAGAAAAGAGTTGCAGCGCCTAGAATATCGATTATATTGCGAAAAGCGCGTGCTCTGCCTTCTCTAACACTCTCTCAATTCCCCACGCTCTCTCGCCTGATTTCTGACCCCGTGCTGGGCAGAAATCTTTTGCAAAGATTCTGTATTATCGAAATCACGTGAATTCAGCCCACCAACATTCGTGGTGAATCAGAGGAGTCTTTGCAAAAGATTTCTGCCCAGCACGGGGTCAGAAACCAGGCGAGAGAGCGTGGGGAATTGAGGGAGTGCTAGAGAAGTCAGAGCACGCGCTTTTCGGATTATAATCTATTTTCTAGGGGCTGTAACTCTTCCCTACGAGCAGATAGACTTTCACTTCCAAAAAGGAAATTGATCCACCTATAATGAGGAATCGCGTTATGAAGTATGGAAAAAATTGGACTTCTTCTAATATTTGTAGAAAAATTTCGCCTGCAAGTTGTGATTTCCGTGAGGAAAAGTTCAATACTCTACAAATTACGGACAGATCTTCCTCCAGCGAGTGTATCTAATATTATGAAGATGTTTCACATTCATATAAACTTCGAAATATAAGATATTCGGAAAATGCAAAAATCGAAGTTGAAATTTTTCATTTTTTTTCTTCCGAAAAGCTGTAAATAAAAAAGTTCTCAAACTACCTGAATATTATTTTCTATTAGTTTCACATTGTTTTCACTGAAAAAGATCAAGAATTATCATTCGAGACTAATAGTTACATTTGGAAGGCGTAATATAAGTCAGCGCCACATTACAACGCATGGGCCGATTTGGCCCATTTTCTTACTGGAGCAAGTACCAACAATGTTCACCAGAACATCTCTTAGAGTGAACCATTAGTTTTGACTTTTAAGAGAGTTAGCTCAACTTTTACAAAAACAACCACCCGCATCGGCGCACGAACCAGGAATGACTTCGAGCGGTGGGTAAACAAGCCGAGTGATTTGTCTATCTAACGCAGCAAACAGCGGATTTCTATCTTCACTTTGAAGATATTTATGATTTTTCAAACGTTGCTATTACTTGGAAAAATCTCCGAGTCACCAGGTTGATTTGTGTTTCACGCGAAAATAAATTTTTTAAAATAAATTCTGAAAACGCTATTCGATAGAGGGAGGTTTGTAGTACCTTGTGTTAAATTTTTAGCTAATTAAAAAATCATAAATTTCTTTGTCCCGGTCATGCTCGAGTCTCTCGCGATTCCTGTCATATGTGCATTTCCCATAGTGCTAAGGACGGTAATCGATTACATTAAGTGCGAACAAAAATGCGTGGTTTCGCACTCGCACTCTCATAATTTTCCCTTATCTCTCCATCCTTCTCTGCCTCCCTCTCCTCATTCACCCCCTCATCGCGAAATCATGCGATGATTATTTGAGTTACGTTAAGGAGCCTTGTACATATATTTAGATTTAAAAAAATATTCAACCTCAATAAAACAGAAAGCTCTTTCTTGCGATTTTCTGGGCTTTCATCGGGCAACGGACCATTGCGCTTCTTTGTAACTGAGTTACGCAAATATTCGTAGGACACCATCTTTTTCCATCAATATTACATCTCCCTGATAGGTAGATCAGCTTCCGTGCACCGGAAGTAATGACGAGACTCGATTAACACACTCGTTTTTTCTCGCTCTTATCTTTAACTGCTATCACTGTAATAATCGCTCTGTTAGTCATGAATCTCGATCGTCATCGAGGTCGACATCTCTTTCACAACAATCGATGCTATAACGATAAAAAAAGTGCAAACAAATTCTCGACATCCAGAAAACAAGTTTTCGTATAGACATTACCATTTTCGAGGATAAAATTGGTATACGTGGGATTTGTCCGCTCGAATTGATAAATTCTCAAATTTCAATGTTTGCTATTTTTCTCAAATTCTTCTTCATCCCGTGGACTCTTCAAGCACGGGAAGAGAAAGAGAGCAAACACCGTAAAATGGTTTTTATCAGCCCCTATCGATGGGAAATTCTTCACACGACTGAGCATAGCAAAGTTGATTCAGAACGTGCGGATGGGCACATCGCCTTTTCACGCACATTTTGTCACTTCAGATTACTTAAATTTTCTCAAATCTCTCTACACCATTGCTGCGTACATTTGAAAGGGCTATTGCTCTTAATGATGTCGAATCATCCTTTATTACGAGACCTCTTCTATACTCCTCGGGTATCGATTCATATGTTTATTATTCACACGCATGAGTAGCAAACGACCGGTAGAAGCAGACAATAGATGCATTTATGTTGAAGAGAAGAACTGAGACGAACAAGCTGTCGAAATATTAGTGACACTGGTCTTCGGATCCGCACTTGACGCACTTGGGACGGATGGGAGGCATGCAGAACAGAGCGAAGAGACCACATGGGAAGCAGAAGATGGCGACACAGATGACCACGATCAGACAGCACTGGTCACGCTCCCAGACAACAGGGCTGCCCTGAACAAGTTAATTGATTATTGACTACCTTTTCGAAATAAATCCAGTTGTTATGTACGCAGTTTCACACAAAGCGGGATTCAGCATCCTCTTGAAGATAACAATATTGAAAAAGAAAGCCAGTTGGTGATTCTTCAGCTACAGTACTTCTGTAAAAAAACTCACACAGCTCTTGCAGGATGTGGCG
This sequence comes from Pristionchus fissidentatus, assembly GCA_036245785.1. Classification (NCBI taxonomy): domain Eukaryota; kingdom Metazoa; phylum Nematoda; class Chromadorea; order Rhabditida; family Neodiplogasteridae; genus Pristionchus; species Pristionchus fissidentatus. The sequence goes on from BTSY01000002.1 coordinate 25,310,986, forward strand.
TGCGTTCCGCCAACAACAACGACCTGCGGCTGCGGTGCTGCCATGACTACGGTAGGCGGTGCTTGGGTGTACTGTAAAAAAGGTAAAGCTGATAGGTTTTCTACACGCAAGGCGGTCTCAACCATCCCTATGCCTGTTGTCAAATAGAGCACGTCCTGAGATGATCAGCGGTCGGATGCAACGGTTATCTACCTGTGCCTGGGCGTACTGCGGTTGCGGGGGCTGCTGGGGGTAAGAGTAGGCAGGCTGTTGGGATCCCATGGCCTGTTCTCCAGGTGGCATCTGCGGGTACATTGGCTGCTGGGGAGCGTACGCGGGCTGTTGAGGTGGCGTGTATGGAGGCGCGTGGTCGTCGGAAGGCGGTTGCTTCTCGGGAAGAGCTGCCATCTGTAATGAAGAAACAAGATTTCAATTTATACTCATAATTATACTTTATCACCAACGCATTCGCGGGCAGGGATTAAAGAGTAATCGATCAAAATAAGGTAATGCGAGCGATTATTATCACTGGTTATGGTTGGCAAGCGTACTGTAACACGATAGATTGGACGACTTCCAAATATAATACATGATATGAAATTTGGGTCTAGAACCGTAAAGAAATCGATCGCAATATCGATTGCTATCCTTGTCAATAGATATTGCGATCGATTGTTATTGATAATGACTAGTTGAGGTAATGTTGTGCAATCGATCGGAAGGTACGAATATCATAATTTAATAACATCGATGTGCATCTAGTCAGCGATATTGGGAATGTGACAATACGGAACATTTAAGGGGCACGAGGAGTAGGCTGGCAACGAAAAATGGAAAAGAGACGACACTCAATGGTTGGAGAATCACGCACAAGCCGTCCTTCAACTCCTTATCAAAGAATGATTCAGCTGACATTGCGAGAGGAGGGAATCGGCTTTGTTTGCGCCGCCCCTTGGAAGAGAGAGACAGTCTAGTCATACGCATGTGACGTATTGGCCCTTCGCCCGAACCGAAGGCGTTAACATTTTTATAGGTACAGGGGATGTTCAAATGCTCAAGCTGAAGTTTCATCGTGATGTGTGTGATGAGAAAGCGGTTCACTTCAGTTTGTCCGATAGCCTCTCCTTGACTGAATCCCTTGACCAAACGCGTGTCTCTTCCGAACGTCATAGACCAAAGCGTCTTCTCAGTACGGCTGAGGAGTCATCACAGGTTGGCGACTCCCTCGCCATAGGGGGACTATACATTCATGGACATTTCATAATCGTTTTTGATATATAAAATAATTAGAGGAATACTATAAAGCCGATCGATTATCTAGGAAAAATGAAAACTAACTCATTGTCGACAGTAATGCAGCTATCAGTGAATCATAAACTCTTCTAGATATTTCCACTTGACACCCTGTTGTTATGAGCAATATATAGGTTCAATTGGGTTTACCTCCGCTTCGCAAACCAGATTGTCTACACTATGTTTGTAGCAATTGATCAATGAGTGAATGGGACTCGAAATGGAGCAGAGAAAGGGAAGAAATTACATCATTTTGTTTTATAGTAAGTCGCATATTCCGAAGCCACCGGCCGATCTAGTTCAGTTGCAGCATGTGCAGACGAAGACGGCAATTATAGGATCGCTAGAAACATTCTGTACCTGGGGTATCAACGATAGTGATAAATAATCATAGTGTCTCTGACATCTCAGAGATCAATCATTTTTTTTCATGAATCTCTCTCTGCCACTGTCCGATAAACCCATCTCTTCCCCGCACTCTCGTCTCTTTCATAACCCTGATGTCAGGGGGTATTTAATGTCAGCTGAGAGAAGATAAATCAGTTATCCCACTGAACCGCTGTTGCAGACACATAGATTTCAATTGTGTACAAATGTTTCCAGCAAATACATCTGGCTGAGAAAACAAATGAGTTTCATAGAAGATGCAAATCCTCTGCCCAATTGTCGCAATCAATACACATTTGTTCGACATTCTTCTCACAAAATATTTTATAAATTCAGTGAAGAAGCAATTTATGTTCTCTTCACCGGAAAGCGAGATTGAAAGCGAGTGGTTCGGTCCCATTTCTTATCTATTGTCAGCTGTAAAGGTTGCTACTGAGTGACTGGATAATTGCGCTAGGCCAAACATCTACAACGCACAGATAATGAATATACTACACTGAAAGCAAATTTGCCAGGAGAACGGTTCTCCAAGGTTTCGTTTGTCAGAGAACGATTCTCCACCCTCTTCGTTCCGCACACTCTCTCGTTAGGTGCCCAAGGCGAGAGAGTGTGCAGAACGAGGAGGGTGGAGAATAGTTCTCTGACAAACGAAACCTTGGAGAACCGTTCTCCTAGCAAATTTGCGCTCTGTGTAAGATGAGACACCTAGGATATGATATACTCAGTATTGAGTGTATTCGCGCGTCGGGAGAGCGTGCGAAAACGAGAGATTTGTAAGTTTATCAGTAAGTCTAGATTTCATATCTCAGTATAAGATATACTCAGTAGTAAGTACGTTCATTCTGGGTGCGGGTCTCCCGTTGTCTACGTGTATTGTCACTGTCGGTTCCCAGCTACGGCAAATGTGCAAAGTTAATATTGCGATAGAGATATATAAATAAGTGTGATAAAGCTCTCCCAGCATCTTCGCTCGATTGTTCCTGACCATTCACTCGGACGCATAATTCCAAAACTACTGAGAGGGGCCAGGGCGAGAGAGTGGGCGAAAAGGGAGAGACTCCCTCTCGATTTTACATGCTTTCCCGTCTTCTATCCAAACCTCGGTGTATGGATTTGACAGGACTGTGCGACGATACTTTGAAGCCTGCAATCTTGTGTGACGATAAGGAATTAGGGGCAGTGCGTGAAAAGAAAAGAGAATCTGGGATCAGAATTACATCATGCCCAGAGACAACAGTACGAAGGATGTGGCACGTTGTGTCACACACGTGAGCACGTTTTTCGCACTATTGGATTGCGCCATATTTTCATATTTGTTCTCTGATATCACTGCCATACCCTGATAAAAATCTTGACTCGTCATAGCATCAATCGCTTCTGAAAGAATCCATTCTTTTGAAACAACGGAAATGAAGTGAGACTTGCAAATAGTAGTATTTTATTCTCGGAAAAGTGTTAAACGTTTATTTGAATTTGGCGGGGTATAAAATACAACAGGCTCTGCGTTTAAAAAACAATTCAAATTAAATATTCTAAAGCTGGAATGGATTGGTACTTGAGTCACTTTCTTAGTTTTCCACTCTTGAAAAATGGCCTAATTTGTAATTTAAAATTAACAGTGCCGTCAGCGCTATATGTATGCGTGGATATAGCGCAATAAGGATCACTCCAGAAAAGTTTTCTGCTCATGATTGCTATGAACTGCTATGAAACAGATTCAAATCAAATAAAATTTATTCAAGCTGCAGGTCATGGGTCTGTTGAAAGACGCGTATGTCCCATAGGTCATTACAATCAGATTGTTGCATCACAATGATTGCCTGTACTACATAAAATATGATCAATGGTAAGCGAACATTTATGAGCTATGACAATAATAACGCGAGATGAGGAAAACAGGAAGATAGGGAGACGTGATGGAGACATGTTATGTGATCTCACGCGGCCTCTTTGGATCCGCACTTGACGCACTTGGGGCTGATGGGCGGCATGCATAAGAGAGCGAAGAGACCACAGGGGAAACAGAAGATGGCGACACAGATGACTACGATCAGACAGCACTGGTCACGCTCCCAGATGATTGGACCGCTGCCCTGAAGTGATGCAAAATTTATATCACAATAATTTCCCTTCTTCATTGTTTTGTGGAGAAAGAATATCTATTACACACATTGCTTACGATTAAAGGAATATGATGAAGGAATGAAATCAAACTAACGGAAAAAACTGGCTAGTCTGTAAGAGTAACAAGTAGTTGCACAAAATATTATATAAACACTAACGCAGTTCTTGCAGCCGGCGTTGGCTGCAGCACCCACGACAACGACGGCAGGTGCGGAGCTCATGGTTACGGTAGTCAGGGGTACGGTAGGTACTAGAGGGGAGCACCCAAAAGCGTTTAAATGCTTGATGAATCGAGATGAACAAGCGCTTTTTTATCCTTATCGAGCGACCTCGCCTCCGCCCCTATTTCTTATCGAAGATTGGGACGTTTTTATGTAAGCAAACCAAGATGGAGCCTGATTTTGAAACGATGATATATTGCGAAAGTAAGCACATGAATAGGTCAAATTGAGTGCCGAACTATTGGTTGTCTTTTTATACATATGTATATGACGCTGTTTGCGTTAGGATCAACAAGTGTCTGGAACAGGTCAAAATTCGAAATCGCTGAAAACTTGCTCCTAGGGGTAACTTTCGACGCTGAAAACCGTAGTGTCATCGATTTCGCAATAGGGCGCCGGTATGGCGCCGCGAACATTCGGCGGAAAACGTGTTTTTCGATTAAAACTCGTTATTAAGGCGTCAAAATCGGCGCAAATCTCACGTGTACCACCAGAATTTGACGCTCTATCAAATGGTGCTAATGCCACATCATGACGATTTCTCGTCTCAGAGAAAAAGTCGATTTTTGACACAGGCAGCATTGCGGAGTTTCCCAATACCAGATTATAGAGCATAATTTTCTGATCATTTTGGTATATATGACGTGCTCGTTGACCCTGCGGAAAGTTGTTTTACATAGCATTGAATGATTTTCACGCGCGCGGATCGCGTGTACGCACGCGGCATCCGCATGGTCGATGCGGTAGTGGTCTAGAACTTCAATCCGAAGGTCATAGGTTGATTCCAGTCGGTTGCCAAAGTCTTTTACCGAATTTTTTTCATCGAAATTTCACTACCTTGCATTATTGGCACTTTTTCAGAAATCTCGAAAAAAAGTGATTAAAAATCATTCAATTCTATGTAAAATAACTTTCCGCAGGGTCAACGAGCACGTCCAATATACCAAAATGATCAGAAAAGCATGCTCTATAATGTGGTATTGGGAATATCAGACACTTTCTGACAGGATTGAGATTCTGGCTGAAGAGTCCGTACTAGCGAAAAATTTGACTATGCTGAAAAGTTGCCCTAGGGGGTAAACTTGATGCGTAGAGTCCGAAAATTCACCTTAAAATTGTCTCAGGTCAAACCCGGCTGAGATATGTTTCAGATGCGATAAAAAGGTCAATTTTCGATTTCGAGAACGGAGCACGGAAACTCCTACATAGTTATATTTTCTGAAAAAACCTCGAGAGGAGTATTTTTTTTGTTTAAACTTTACTTTCATCTTCTCGTTGAAAAAAGTTACGGTAAGTCAAAAAATTCAAACTTTTTTTCAAAATTTAGTTTTTTCCAATCCAGATTTTTTATTGTATTTTCAGAATCTACGTAAAAAACTACTACATTGATTATTTTTGCGAGGAAAATTCTTCCCTTGAACGTAGTCATTTGAGACGACGAAGCGATCGTTAACTGTTTTTTTTATTGAAGAATCCACCTTTAGGAATCTGTAAGTTGCCAATTTATTCGCAATCGATAATTTCTAACTTTCTTTAGTATTTTCGCATTTTACTCGCAAATAAAATGCTGAAAAAAGACCACTCGTAAAAAAAAATTGAAAAAAATAATATTTTTGTTTTCAACCTCAACGAAAAATAGTGTCTTTCTTCTCATTCTTATAGATGTAGTAGCATGTGTTCTCTCTCATTTGAATTTCGGGCGTAATCATTCACTCCCATGTACAACCAAAATGAAATTGCAGTATTTTATTGCAAAAAAATACTTAAAGAACGGAAGTTAAAACACATGGCTTAATTATATGGAAAAAAAATAATCTAATAGCAAAAGAAGCGAGACATATCACAAACACTAAACATCGATATATAAATTGTGTGTTCTAATGTTAATTTGATTCTCTGGGGTTGACGGATCAGAATTTACTGGCTCATTTGGTTTTTCGAAAAACACATTGACATTGTTTCGGGGCTCGAGCATGATGTTGTCCATTTCCGTGAACAGTGCATCACCATCGATCGAACACTCAGTGAACTCCTCCCATTCTCCGATATCGATCTCAGTAACAGTCCACTCCGTTTCTCCTTCCTCCATTTCAACTTCTGATCGACGAGCTCGAGAAACTGGCTTCTTCTGCTTCTTCACAGCAACCAATCTACTGTACAAACTCTTGATCTGAGCCTCAGTCATTCGATCGTCATGGTCGATGGATGTATCAGCCATCAATAGATTGTGTGCATCCTTCGGCTCCGCCTTCTTTCCTTCCTTCCTCTTTCCAAGGAAAAACTCCATGACGAGTGCCTTAGTCTTCTCGGGATATCTCGTGAAGATTTTCTGAGCTCTTAAAGCCCAACCCATTGGAAGGGCGCGAATAGACTTGTCGTACACTTTCGCCTCGGCGTCTTGAAGTGGAAGCAATGGATTGGAATGGACGATCTCCTCCAGAATTTGTTGATACTGCTTCATCGAATAGTCGACAGCCGTAATCTTGACAGGAATGATCCGATGTTCTCCGAAATCCAAATGATTCATCAAATTGCCGTATCGAATGTATGAGACCCCGCAGAAGCAGTAGAAGAGAGCATCGGGAGCAACATTCACATGATTAAGAGAAGGTTCTCCTCCAGCGGCATCATCATCCACATCCAATGGTTCCACTGTCCCTTTCAGATCAGGGCGATAGTGCCAGAAGACACCATCTTTTCCTTCCTTGATGAGTCGAATTTCGTTCTGAATGGTCGAAGTCCCAGCATGATATCCTCCAGTCTTGTTCGTTGGAACATTGAAGTGGACATGGTGATGATTGAGATCAGTGAACACTTGTCCCGATCCCACATTGTGATACTTCCACACACGCACAGAATTGTCACCCTCGAATTCGAAGTGAGAGTAGTCAGTGACTCTTGTTATCAGTGTTGGTTTTGGTGCAATGGGAGCAGGAGTGATAGCGACACGATAGAATGAGATTCTCTTAAGACGTTCTCCGTCAGTAGCTGCTTTGAACGTTGTCCTTGCTCTCAATATCCCCTCCTTTGTTGACGTATCTTATCATCTTTGATTTCACCTCTGCAGCTATCCTATCGGCCGATCCTTTGCCGTCTTGGGACTCACTAAATGTCCACCTCTTCACTTTCACTCCAGTCGCTGCTGAGATGGCGGGCATTGAGCCAATGGTTGAAGCCGAGTGGTAGTAGGCTGAAAAGAAATATTATTTCCTGACAGTGAATGAAAGGGACTCACCCGCGTTATCCGTACGGATGGAAACCGTACGGATACCGACTTTCTTCAGCTCTCCGAGACTGTGATGAATGAGTGCCGTCACTGTCTCCGAATCCTGAAAATTATATATTTTGAAACACGCTTCTCGGCGAAATATACTGCTCTAATTGCTCTAATTCTGTAAATCTTCAATAGCACTATCTCACCTGTCTCTCACTGTCCACAAACTGCACGAACGCGTGCTGAACCAGAGTGTTCGACACCTTGGCCACCACGTGAACTATATGCCAGGAATACCCGGCCTTGGCATAATACATTTGCTGGTTCTCGACGTGCTTGACAGAATTGTGCTTCTGAGCAAAGTCGGCAGTCATGAATGCCTCGCCTTCCTTCAGTCCTCCAATTTCTCCGATTCGTTCGAGTTCAGTGAACTTCGCTCGAAGCTCAAATTACGGGGTTGATTGTTTTTAATATGAAAAAAATGAATACCGCATGCGCCTTGAGTGACTGTACGTTGTCCTTGTGATTAGCCATACTGTAAATAATTTCTCTCAGCTCGTTTTCCTTCGTTGAATCAGACGAATGCAGCAAAGTTGTGAGAAGATTGGAGAAGGATCTGAACGAATTATTGAGAGGTTGTGTATTTTGCACTAAAATACCTGAAGGTGAGTTCGATGTGATTGCATCTCGGGCATTGCAGATCACGCTTGTGGTCGAAAGTAGCGGAGAAGAGAGGATTATGAGGGTCCGATAGAGCATACAGCATATCGTGGTCAGCAATATAACTGTCCTTCTTGAGATGAAGATTGTAGTCATGCTTTAGATAAAGCTTGATCTCCAAAAAAGCGAGTGTCCACTTCTTGACTGCCTCGTCGTCGATTAGTTGAAGTTCTCTGAGTCGTCGGATGATCTTCAGAATTGCCTCGAATGCCTGAAAGATTGGCATAGCGACACTAACAATAAGTAATCAATACCTCATAGGCCGCAGCCTTGAAGGCATCGACGCACGAGAGGTTGTGTCTCTTCGTGGCTGGCATGTGATTGAGCATCCGAATCATCGTGGAAACACTGAAGTGCTGTTTCCCTTTTCCATTATTAGTTGGATGTTGCTTCTTGTATTCGATGAAGCTTCTGATCATATCCATCGTCGAATGAGTCCGAATTACATTTGCGAATTTGAGTGCTTCTCCAGTCGATAACTTTGCCGTACGAACTCCGTATGGGAGACCCAACATATTTTGGGAGCTAAAACAGATTCATTTCCATTTCACCTCTAATGTCAGGCTCACCTTGCCACAAATGAAACAAATTCCTCCACCATAAATAGATCGTATCGTTCAAGTGTTCTTGTCTGTTCCACAGGAATCTTCTTACTGAGTGCAATACGACGAGCCTTAGTGTAGTGATAAACAGAGACGGCAGGAATGTATTGTTGCACATGTTGGAAAGATAACACTCCAGCAATCTGAGAGAGAACAATGTCTCTTTCAAGACTGTTCTCTGCCAGATGATAGTGATATCCGATCTCCGTCAGCACTTGGGTCAACGTTTCGTGCTCGAGAGTGTCCCATAGCGGACGGTTCTTCGAATCCACATAGCACATCAGTTCTGTTTCTTGTCCGGGTGCGAGATAGGAAGCGACAAATCCCATAATCGAGTGATATATTACAACCTTCCTCGTCTTGGTATCCTTGATGTAATCGGAAAACTTCTTCCTGTGGCAAGACCGTCCGATGCCAGCAGCAGTAAGAAATGTGAAAAATGCCTTCTCGACATCTTCACTGCTCACGACCGCTCCACCATCAACTCCTTCTTCACCTCCTTCATTTTCCGCATCACAGAACGTGGGATCTACCCTTTCGTCTTTCAGATTCACCACAGCCGCCGTCAACAGGTCGTGATGCTCATGACATAAAGCTGTAACATATTAATTTAATACTTCTACTAAGACAAACAAATCTTACGCAGGCCAACATGAAGATGGATTTTCGTCATTCTCAGATACGCCTCTGCTTCATGACGCTCGACAAATTTGTGACGATGTCTTTCGATTTGAACATTGTGACCCGATGGGTGGCTACATGCAAGAACGTTCGAGCCTTAAATATACAAATATGATTAATTGTGTTTTCTTCTACCTATACCTGATTTATAAATGTAATGCAAATGGTGATATTTCGGGTTGGCCCATTTTGTTCCGAATTCGTGTAAATGGGCTTCACATATGAACTCATTCTTAAAATCATCAAAATCATCTGCATTCTTCATGTAGTGGGCAGCTCCTCGAGATAGAACAAGGTCAAGGAGGTGAAACGTTCCATAACGATTGATATTTGTGTGCTGGCTTCTCACGTCAGACATTCTGGAAATGATGAATTGATATATTCATTGCACCAGAATTATATACCTTTTCAGAGACCCATCACAGGTAACAGTTGAACCCATATGTGGTAAACGGTTCGATTTCTCGAAGGGTGAACGTCTATTAATCGAGAAATAGCAAGATTTCGAATCATCCTGAATATTTGTAGCACATTGAATGACAAATGTAAGATATTACCTGAGTTTGAACACCCGGAGAGAAACCGAGATGTAGAATTGTCAACGCACAGAAGAGGAACATCGAAAAATCGATTTTACATTCAAGAGAACAATATAGTGCGAATAACAAGAGAAAAAGAAATTAAACGATGGAGTGAAAGTAATGAAAGGGGCATCTTGGCCCATATCAAACAAGAGAAAGTGGTTCTCGAGTTCCTTCCCCTATATTTGCTTTCCTGTTGATCGTATAGAGAAGGGAGTGAAAGGGATCGTGAGACGGGACGATATGCGAGTAGGCGAATAAACGTATTTTCAGCACCCGCAGTTGTTTGCATCGGGGATTGTGAACGTACTGGCTAGTAGAATGCGAAAATACTAAAGAATGTTAGAAATTATCGATTGCGAATAAATTGGCAACTTACAGATTCCTAAAGGTGGATTCTTCAATAAAAAAACAGTTAACGATCGCTTCGTCGTCTCAAATGACTACGTTCAAGGGAAGAATTTTCCTCGCAAAAATAATCCATGTAGTAGTTTTTTACGTAGATTCTGAAAATACAATAAAAAATCTGGATTGGAAAAAACTAAATTTTGAAAAAAAAGTTTGAATTATTTGACTTACCGTAACTTTTTTCAACGAGAAGTTGAAAGTAAAGTTTAAACAAAAAAAATACTCCTCTCGTGGTTAGCTTTCAGAAAATATAACTATGTAGGAGTTTCCGTGCTCCGTTCTCGAAATCGAAAATTGACCTTTTTATCGCATCTGAAACATATCTCAGCCGGGTTTGACCTGAGACAATTTTAAGGTGAATTTTCGGACTCTACGCATCAAGTTTACCCCCTAGGGCAACTTTTCAGCATAGTCAAATTTTCCGCTAGTACGGACCAATTTCGATCCTGTCAGAAAGTGTCTGATATACGCAATGCGGCCTGTGTCAAAAATCGACTTTTTCTCTGAGACGAGAAATCGTCATGATGTGGCATTAGCACCATTTGATAGAGCGTCAAATTCTGGAAGCACACGTGAGATTTGCGGCGATTTTGACGCCTTAATAACGAGTTAACGAGCGGAAATGGATATGGGTAGAAAGAATCTCGAATCAAAGCCATTATCGGTGGAATCGGAAGATGCTCGATTGGACCCCAAGAGGGAAGAGGAAGCGAGGCCGACCGGCAAAGAGATGGAGAGATGATTTCGTCAACGCTGCTGGACCACAATTCGTGCAACTCGCAAGAAACGATCGCAAGCAATGGAGATCTCTCATGGCAACCCAGCTTTAAAACGCGTTCTCTGTAAGAGCGCAGTGCGAGGCCGGGGAAAAAATAAAATTTACACATAACTTTTTGTGCCCTTTTGATTGAGATATCACACGATAGGAACTTTTGAAAAAAATTTTTAAAATTTTTTTTTTCGAAATTTTTTTTATCGATTTTTCAAAATTTTATTTTTTCGCGACTTTTTTGCTATCAAAATTTAATTAACACCTAAGAATGTGCGTAAAAATAGTCTAAGCCTTGACCGATCACTCTGAGTCAAGTTATAAGCGAATATTGAGCTTCACCAAAATTACCCATATCTGTGGATTCGATTACCGATTTTCGCTCCTAGTTGTTCAATCCTCCTGATATCACAAATTTAGGTGCAACTTTTGATGCTCTTTCAAATGGCATACGTGCGATTTAATGTTAGACTCTGAAAAAAATTTTCTACGCACTTTGAAATTGAATCGCATTTCTGGGTGGGCACGGTCTAGTGAGTGTGCGAGTACTTTTACTACCGAAATGTTTAATGAAATAGTGAACATTTTATTCTACGATACAAAATACATAATATATGTCGGATTCATGAATGGCAAATCATAGGAACAATTTTATCTAAAATAAAATCTCACTGAAACGTCAAAAATGTAGGTGTGCGGTGACCGATCTTCGCTCCCAGTGGTCCAATTCTCATGAAATTTGTTATTTGTGCATAACTTTTGATGCTCTTTTGAATGATATATAACATGATAGCAAAATAAAAAAATTGAGAAAAAAATTTTTTTTTCGTAAAAAAATTATCGATTTTTCAAAAGTTGAGATTTTGTGTATTTATAACGTTTTCAATTCACTTTGTACCCAAAGTTATCCGTGGAAAAAGTTTGAATCCTGGGCGACCACTTTGAATTAGTTGTGCGGCCCCATCCGACGTTCTTACAGAGAACGCGTTTTAACACCCAAAACCAGCTGATAAAGTTGTTCAAATGTAAAATGTAGAAAATAACGAGTTTTAATCGAAAAAAACACGTTTTCCGCCGAATGTTCGCGGCGCCATACCGGCGCCCACAGGCGTCCTATTGCGAAATCGATGACACTACGGTTTTCAGCGCCGAAAGTTTACCCCTAGGAGCAAGTTTTCAGAGATTTTGATTTTTGACCTGTTCCATACCCCTGTTGCGCTCTTGTTGATCCTTACGTAAACAGCGTCATATCGAAGCCAACCATCAATTTTCATTGAATATTTTCCCATCCCGGAACATTTACTCACATATTCGAACACTAAGCGTTTTCCAATGGTTCGCTTTTCCATGAACAGTTGTCCAATCTTCTCATTCGCACATTCTCTCGTTTTATCACCGAAACAAGAGAGAATGTTTAACGAGGAGGCTGAAAGATCGCTCTCCAAGAAACGTAATCTTGGATAGCTGTTCTCCTGGCAAAGTTGCACTCGGTCTGTTGCGGAATTTTAGAAAAATATACATTTATTGCTTCCAATAGTGAAATGTGTTTTATCAATGACATCACTTCCGGCCCTTCTCATCCACCAGCCCCGCACTGCAGGCACTTCGGTCGGTTTTGTGGCATGCAACACAGGGCGAAGAGACCACAGGGGAAGCAGAAGATGGCTACGAGAATTACGGTGACGTAACAGCACTGATCACGCTCCCAGATGACAGGACCACCACCCTGAATAAAAGCTAGTTCACGATTGATAAAGAGGACTACGGTAGCCGTTCAATACATCTAGCATTAGTAAGTGGAAAGGGATTGATGAAAACTACTTTACGATTGACTAGCTGCATTACCGTAATCCAGAAAAGAAACAAAACGAAAAAAGCTCACGCAGCACTTGCAGGAGTTGATTGTGGGCGCTGGGGCCATGACCACTACAGGAGGAGCAGCAGCGTAGGGCGCAGCCATGGTTACGGTAGATGGGGAGTACGGTAGGTTCGGTGGGGCAACGGCGATTGCACACGAAGGCAGTAGGGACGAATGTAGATGTAGAATGGCCCGGCGCGCTAGGATCACTGGCGTCTTTGCTTGTTTGCGAAACGATAAATACGCGTAAGAACGAGGGAAAGGAGGTTGCGATGGGTCAGTTGAGTCATCAGGGCCATAACTCCGACGGGAATCAGTGAATAGTATCCAGATGTATGCAAACTGCGTGAACGCAGCGAGCTACGGTTTAGAGAAAAGGTGAATTTCGCAAGTTTAGCAGCTTTCTTAGAGCTGCTTCTCAAAACGCCGAATTGTGGTCGTGTCAAGAAGTGATGCGAAGAAAAAAGGAATTTAAAATCATGACGAGTTCACCGCGCGGGTCAATCACTGATTGTGAGCACAACCGCTACCCGCTTTATTTTATCGAAATATTGGGTAAACAAAGCTAAGTCGATACGGAGCGATAGAGATAGTGTACCGCGTTATCACACGTCGCCATCTCATATCAAACCTCATGTCATAGTAAGATTTGTGAATAATATTTTACGGTAATCGGATCCATGAGCAGGGCGGTGAGTGACGGGAAAATATCCGAGAATTCGTCATATTATCACATGATCTGAATCAACCGAAGTTTTGATTGCTTATCATCTTTCCGTCTATTAGCTTACGAGTTGATTTCGTTTCAACTCCGATCTCTCTTTCCACTCGTAAGCTATCTTTCCTGACCGTGCTTTTTTCTGCCGTTAATTTGCGCCCATTCCGCATCGCTGCAGCCGCTATTAAATGTAAATGCATCTCATTCAATCTATATGAGCGCATTTTCAGACATTTTAACTAGGCCTATCAAACCCCACTTTCTGTTAGAAAAGCGCGACCGATTTGGTTTCTTCGATTCTGCCGAAGGTACTTCTCCAACATTTACATTCACATAAGCATGATTTATTTAATTGCGAAATTATTTCATCAGCAGCGAGAAGACAACGAAACAAGCATCGGCGAATAATGCAGAACAATAAGGATAAGCGTAACTCATTTCATTTCTGACCGAACTACTTCTTTAGGCCAGTCTCACGTTACACTACCTATCGCGGATATCATTAAAGAAGGCCTCCCACGAATCACCGTTGCCTGATTTTCAATAAGCCACTACAGTATACCGGACACGAAAATGGAGCGCGCACACTCTTGTTAGGGGCAATTTAAATGCTTTCCGTTATGAAAACTATTATATTTTTGATGAAAACTGATATTATCCACAGGGGGGAACAATATTATATTAATGAAAACTTCATCTTACGTCGATTGCATGTATTTGTGGTCCTAACACGCGTTGCCTGTCGATTATTGGCCCTTTTGTAGCCATTTGAGCGTCAATATATCGATTAAGAGATTACGGTAGATTTTCGGATGCGTTGCAATGTGATCGGGTGAGCGTCCCCCACAACACTACGTTGGCAGTCTATGTGACCAAATATTCGTGGGAGGCCTTCATTAATGTAATTTACCGCGACCAAAGACGAACAAGTTTTTAAAAGTCACAAACGAATATCTGTGAAGTGCGTGTGTCATATCACCACAATTTCAACAAGAGAGGTAAGAGCGAAATTGTGAAAAATGCGAAGAACACAGCGATGCAGAAGGAATTTCGATCGAATACTCTACCAGGCATTACAATGGTAACAGTTTCTTCAGCTTATGCAGCTGCTGCGCTTCAGTTGAATGAATAGTGGCATGGGGCTTAATCTGTTCCATCTGTGATTCAATCGAGTAGTGGCTTTGCTCATATCAGGCTGGTTTAAATCGGCATTCGTACCTTGGTGCCGAACAAAAAGCACACGTGAAACTCATTCATTTTCTGCCCGAGTCAGTCCTCTTAGGGCTAGCCTCACGTTATTGCACATTGCACAAGCGATTGCGGGAATCATTGATGTGTTTTACCGCGACGAAAAACAAACAAAAAATAGTTTTTTTTTAAAGTTTACACAAGAATATTTATGAAGAACGTCAATCTCACCACAATATCAACATGAGAGGTATAAGAGAAATAACAAAAAAAAAATGCTATGATTACAAGGAGCCAGATGTAATTTCGATCGAATGGAGGAATTTCAATGGTCGCTGAAGAATCTAGCAACTGCAGCTGCTGCATGCGCTGCACATCTGTTGAACGACTAGGAACTTGGGGCTCAGGTTTTGTATCTGTGATTCAGTAGTGCCTTTGCTCATATCAGGCTGCGTGAAATCAGCATTCGTACCTTTGCCTCGAACAAAAAGCACACGTGAAACTCATTCATTTTCTGACCGAGTTAGTCCTCTTCAGGCTGGTCTCATATTATTTACTGAAACGGAAAAAAAATGTTTTTTTAAGTTCACACACGAATATCTATGAACAACATGCGTCAATCTCACCACAATATCAACATGAGAGGTATGAGAGAAATAACGAAAAATGCAATGATCACAGCGATCCAGAAGGAATTTCGATCGAATGGACCGCGTCTCGGGACTCTGCCAGGCATGTCAATCGTCGTGGCCGGATGATGCTGCTGCAGATGCTGTATCTGCAGCACTCCATTAAGATGATGATGAGGTTGTTGTATCTGTGAATAAATAAGAGGAAATCGTAGCAGAGTATTTCGAAATTTCACACATCGTACGATGTTCCCACATGATTATTCTCAGATATCAACTCTTTTAAGTGTTTATCCGTCAGCTAATGTAGTTAGAAGCATAATCACGTGTGTACCGTGGTTAGCGCCAGTATAGAACAATATTATAATACATCTACAAACGACTCACCGCTGAATAGGTTCCGTATCCGTGCACCGGCGCAGCTGCCCAGTCGGATGATGCCTTCAAATAATTTAAAATAAAAAATAACAATGACTATCTCAATTGTGAGTGTTCAGGGACCATTCGGGGAAGAAATTAGACTACGAAAAGTGAATTTGGTCTAGCCACACCTGGGGCGTCACCAACGAGCTCGGCATGACTATCTGATGCTAAGGGAGTGAGCAGTCCTATAGCCATTTTGAACCTTTTTTACTTCTTGTGGTACACTTAGAAAAACTATCGTATATTAATTATATAACCTGCTTCTCACCACTACTGAAGCCGGCATGGTCATCGCCACGCGGTGGACGGCAGGATTCACTGCAATTAAATTCACTATCGGAGTTTTCATTAAAGTGAATATCCGCTTTGATAAATGAAGCAAACTAAAGAACTTCTTAGATTGAGCGGTCTGATGTTGCTATCAAATACCAAAGTGTAGGAAAGAAACAACGACGAGACACGGTGAGGAAGTGGAAAACGCTAGCGCAAATCCTTTATGATCTATCGTGAATAACACAAATTTTTGTAGTTTTCCTTTCATGTTGGAAGTACGCCAACTAGTTCTATACAGCAAAGACCTCTAAAAGCAAAATTGGGTAATATAAACTGCTTACTCGATAAAAGGCCGCGATGGTTTCCTCCTTTCTCAATAAAGAATGATTGAATAGCGTGACACGTTCATTCGATGAATCACCCTTGAAATTGAGAAAAGATCAGAGAAATGACAGGAGTCCACATCACATGTCCTATGGGAAGACGTCAGAAGCGCGAAAATCGTATGACAGTAAAAGTGCCGCGACTCATTTCTAAACGTTTTACCTTTTATTCGCGACTAATCAGTGGATGCGAATCAAAATTGAGGCAACCCGAGAGAAGGTGATATTGGGTTGAGTTAATTTCAAGTAGCGTAATAAGCATCTGATCATTTGTGCAACCGTCTTCCGTCATTTACTTTCTTTGTGTTTCGCGCACTATTCCTGTGCTTTTCTTGTACGGCCTTTACCGGTTTTCCTCTTTCATCTTACCTGGTAAAATGCAGACCAATATTACGCAACAATAGAATAACTTTCATCATTGGATCCCTCGAAAACGGAAACGGCCTGTGGGACATCCCCATTCGCGCTGGCGAGACGAGCTCAAATACACAATCGGAAGAGACTGGTGGTCCATCGAACCAGCAGAATTCATGATCAGAAGAGATGCCCTTTGACCCTTCTTCAAAGCATGAGACTGATTATTGATTGATTGATCATTGGATCTGAAATTCTAATGCGTCAACCTGTCAATAACTGAACGGCTGCCATACTCGCACAACTGATTTTCATCGAAGAAAGAACGCAAAGGTCAGGAAAATATATAAGTCGAAAGAGAATTGACGGAGTTTGATTTTGTTGTCAAAACATAATATTATTCATTCATTGTTCAACTAGCGGCAAGAGGGCCCGAAGACGAGTGGGCAAGCACAACTATCAAATTGATATTTGAAGAACCCATGCAGTACACATTTATTCGATATCAGAGAGACATCAATCGCGGGCGAATTAAGAATATTTTGGTTGGCCTAAATCTCGCGGTCACACAAAAAAAGTGTCAAAATGTTGATAAATATTAACTACATGAGCGAACAGCAATCGCAGCATTCCTCCTCTCTCGGAGGCGGGATCGACACATCGAGGGTGGTGGGTGGATGTATGTACTGCCCTTGCTGCATGTGCTGCATTCCGGCAGTATCGGATTGCGTATAGGGCGGAAGTTGCTGCATATGCATCTGCAAATACATTTAAGCCTTATCTTATTTATCGTTGAAATTATTGGGATCTGTTTCACGGTGTTTATATTTATTTCAGCAATGAATATGAACAATAATTCCTTGATAACATGAGAAACAAAAAAAAAGAATTCTTGAGAAACAAAAAAAAACTCAATCAATAAAGCCTCGCCACGGAGTAAGGAAAACTGAATTACGATGCATGGAAATCACACCCCAAGACATACTTGCGAATAGCGGATGAAATCGTCGTATTTTCCTCCAACTAACGTACATTTTGGTGTGGCGTGGAGTGTGAAATCATCTCGTCATAAGCAGGAGGAGCATTCACTTAAAAGGTAATTATACATAGTTCAAAACTTCGAAGACCGAGAGATGGAGACAAAAGAGATAAATATTACATAAAGATCATTTCTTTGATAAGGATAGGTTATTTCACGGTGGTGAAAAATGTTTGTGTTCGTAATGCAAACTGCACGTCCACGAATGGAAGACTAACACAGTATCAATAAGTAAATTAAAAAATAAATAAATAACTCACTCAACGAGAAGCCGTGGCGGATTCCTCCTATCTCAATGAGAAAAAATGAATGAATCAATACGTTGGGAATCCATTCGATGAATCACCGGGGGAAACGGGAGGAAAGATAGAGAAGATGTCGTAGGCCGCAAACATTCAGAAAATTGAGAAAACAGCGCTCTTTCTAACTAAAAAAAATATTCGGAAAGGAAAAAGTGTGGGGTGAGGAACTAATTAGATGCAAAAAAGGTTCATTTATTTTTTTTAAAATTTAATATTTGCAAGTAATATCGCATCAATATCGATGCATGGCATCGTCGCCCTCCCATTTCTTCCATAAGCTCGTTGATAAATTGCATAACCGAGGTGCAGCAACCGGCGTTGCAGCAGCGCTTGCTTCTCCTGGCGCCTCTCGTCTCGTTAATGACCGCGACTGGATGCTGGCTAGGCTGCACATGCAGCACGCTGGTGGGATGGGTTGGAGGGTGAGGCAGCAGCTGATGCAAAGTTAGCCAATGAATTGCAAAGAGAACTCTTCGACTCTGTACAAATACGGCGTATAGAACTATGACTTTAGACCCCAGACTCTAGACTCTAGAAATGCGACTGGTCTGACTACGAAATGCTACCGGACCGACCGTCCGTCCACCAGCGATTCTAGAGGAACAGCAGCTTTACTATTTTCAAAAAAGAAAAATGAAGGGTGTACTGACCGGACAGTATGAATTGTCTTCGTGCTGTGGCAGAGCACTCCAGCCGGGTGAATTGGCCATATTCCTCAAGAAAATTTCGCTCCTCTCGCAATATCGAAGAATACGAGAGCACGGATACGTCGAAATTGCATTCAAGGAATCTGGGACGAATTCAGTGGCATTTAGAGAAACAATTGAGGGACAAAGACAATTGGAACTCATTCCCCCTTGAGTACTTCTTCAAGAACAATTTTGTGCTTCTTCTAACAGTAATTCCCACTTGATATTTGGTCTGTAATCTGTCGAATTGCTATCAAATGCTTTATCACAACCTTCCTAGCATATACTCGTTGGGCGATAAAAAACTGGTAAAATCGAAAAATATCGATCGATAATCCCCTTATCCTGGTCGATGGCAGGTTTGGCACCGTCGTTGATTTGTGCATGGCACGCAGCACAGCATGAAAATGCCTATTGGACAGCAGAAAACGAGGCAGAGAATGATGAAGATGAGCATGGAAGTGTCACGATGCATCTCAAGGAAGCCGTTCTGAAAATAATAATTAGTTAGTTAGTGCTAATTACTGTGTTTTAGAAAAATGTACAGCGGCACCGCACGATGTCGGCATAGTTGTTATGCCATAGTTTGAAAACTAAACGCACCGAGAATCTCACCAGCTTGCTATGGAAATATACTCGAAACTTTGAGTAATCTCTCTTTTTAATTTTTGTATGCGGTCATAATGAGGACACCACTCAGATGCCTTCTGCTAACTCAGAGGAATTATCGTAAGTATGAATTTGTTTTCTCATTTCTTACCCTTTTTTGAGAAAATGGATTTTTTTGCATATTTTTCCGTTATCACTTACATTTGCAAAGCGATATCAGACAGAACGAATTACAAACAATTGCATAAAATGTAACTTTAGTTTTAAAATGGAATTAATGTAATCTTTCGAAACATCAATGATCCTCGTCTTTCGAAAAAGAAGAACCAACGATGAAACGCATCCTTATCGTGTGTTATATTTCAGAACATGCGCAGCAGTGCTCTTAAATTGAGTAATTATATTGGATCTAACAACACAATTACTCACGCAGTGGTCGCATCTGGGACCGCCCGACGTCACGACAATCGTGGTCGCTGGCTGCACGTGCTGCTGTGTCTGCGCCTGCTCAATCGGAGGCTGCGGCAGTTGAGTCGGCATCGGCATCTGACATTCACTCGCATTTATATAAATAATATTTCATTTGTTCATTTATTTAAAAATCGCTGACATTTTCTATTTATTTAAAATATTCTTTTATTTATGCATATTTATGAGTCGGCATCAGACACTAGATTCAATTTTGACTCCTTGACTTGAATTTGGGTATGTTTCATCAGGCAATGAATTACATCGATAATTTAATGGTTCAGTGCGCTCGCTGCCTTCGGTGGGTACTATAATAACAACAACAAAATTACACTTAATACACATTAACGTCACGGCTCTTTCATGGGAAGTTGTTGCGAACGATCGTAATAGGGCATGCACTCAGAGAAAAATTACTTCGTCGCATGCATGAAGTAATTAATTACTTCTGTGGAAACACGCTAGAACAGCAATCGAAGTAATTGATTACTTCAAACACAGTTATAGTGTATTTCCACAGAAGTAATTAATTACTTCATGCATGCGACGAAGTAATTTTTCTCTGAGTGTGGCGTTGCAAAGTTAGTTGGTTCAGAACTCACCGGTGGGAAGCCGCTGGCTCCGTTCTGCTGCGCAGCACTCCAGCCCGATGGCGCCTGCAAATATTGCCATTGTTGTTTCTAAAGCAACTCGAACAACGCTTCGACTTCTCTCAACGAATTCTGTTGATCACGCTCTGGCCCATAACTATCATATGCGAAATTGAGAGGTCTCTGTGAGCTCATAGTATTCGCCGGCTATCGCAAAGCATCACCGTTCTTTTAGTCTCTCAAATTCGAAAAAAAGTATAGTCAAGTCAGCATATTTGATGTTATACTTTTACTGAATTGTATTTTCTTCAAATCACTAACCATGGGTGCCTGCTGAGGCATGGACATCGCGTCATCGTAGGCAGGCGGAGGCGGCACTGTAAATGATATTTTTTATTGTACAAATATATATTTTTAATAGTTTTAATACATGCATGCACGGACTGTTGTCGCTGAGAGGCTCTCAAATCATACTTCTAATACAGAGGTTCTCCATTATTACTATGCCAAGAAACGTCGCAACCTATTAAAGGTCAACAAAATACTCACTCGAAGAGAAGCTCTGATGATGCGAGGAGGAGGCCTATATCAGTAAATATGTCAATTGAATTTGATTACAATATTTATAGTTATTTCAAGTACACTTTCCAGTATAGGTATGGCTGTGTCGAAAAATCAATAATCTCTGAAAAGGAAAATTACCTGATCCTCCGCAGGCATCGCTGGGTACAGGGGCGCGGACTTGAATGAGTCTACAAAGATAACATCAAAGTGGAAACATCGGTGTGGCGAGACGTCCTAGCCTTATTATGGTCAGTGCTTATCGGCTCGTATCCCATTATTACTGTTTCCTTGCTCTGGTTCCATGTGGTGACTAATGCATAAACTGTGATGCCGATTTGACTCGCGCTCAAATCTCTTCATGCTTTTGTCCGTCCCACTGGTTGACGGATTGGCAAGCAATGTAACGTCAAGGGATTTTTCTGAGTCAATGCTCAATGAATGTGTACCATTCTGTTCACAGTAGAACTCATTTTCTAACACATTTGATCTCATGGTATTTCTCGTTTAGCGCCACGAGTCTGGATTCAACCCCTCATCGTTCCTGTTCTTTCGCTCACCATACTCTACTCTCGCTGATTCATCCTAAACTGACACTACGCCTGCGTCCAAACTGATAATAACCGAGTACGATCGCCACTCGATGACGATCAGACTGATAAAAAGGGATAAAAGCCGTCTGACTCACTGGATGAATCAGCCGACGCAGACTGTTGGAGAGCGGCCATACTGAAAGAAGAGACGATTGACAAATGTCGAAATATTGATTGAAGAACGGCGTTTTAAGGAAGAAAAAGTGATTACATCTACAATTTAGCGTACACCAATCGAATCATCAATGTAGTAGTGAGCGATCCATGTCAGTCATTATTAGTAATCGACTTGGCGAATGCGGAACGCCCACTACTAAATCTATATTATGAAATATTCGATTCACAAACAGTTATAGTAAAAAATGAACATACTGTTCAACTGGCGGTGCGCTGGGAGCGGGCGCAGTCAGTCGGTGATCCATCATCGAACTGTCGTGTAGAGGCACTTTCTCCATTCCTCCCTCGTCTCTTTCACTACCCGATCTCTGTAACGATCTCACTAGAGAAAGTACACATTCTACCATTCCACCAACTCCGCAGTCTCTAATGTGAGGAAACAGTGAAATAACATGAGAATCGATCACAGTGCTCTTAAAGTTTGAGTGGTCCCTGGTGTTTCTATAAAACGCGTAAACATTCACGGGAACATTGGGAAACAATCTAGAGCTGCGTGAAAATCTGGACGAAAAAAAAATATAACAAGAATTGTTCTTTACCTAAGATTGGGAATGTGGAGGTCGAACGCTTTAAGCGCTGACAAAGAAAGAGATGTGTGTTCGCTAAACGAGCAAGTGGGACAATAGCGGAAAGGGAAAGAGGAAATAAGAGACGGTTACGAGACAAATGAGCATTTCCTACGAGTGAGTGTTCAGCGTTTCAAAATGACCGATGCTTCGACGTTGATCACTCTAAAACTAACAGTGCATGATAGGAGTTTATTAATCTGCCGTGGTGAACTACAGTGACCAGTGTTTCATACGTCGAAGAACATGTTCATGAAATAGAGCTAAACGAACAGGACTAATAGAAGGGGGGGGGCGAATGGGATAATTAACGGGAAGTAAATCTGCCGTTTGGGAGGTCGGAAAGTGTTTAGAGTGTGCGCGCGTGAAGCGACCAAAGGAGAGAGAGAGTGAAACTGGTCCGAGCCGGCCAATTTAGCGACGACCCGCCGGTCAAAACAATAACAGAACTACCACAGTGAGGGGAAAGAAGAGGAAGGAAGGAACTCCGAGGGAAGTGGTCGCTTTATAGAAATCAATTAATATGCAATTTCGAAGCTTAATAACAGTAAAAACCAATTAATAAATGCCATAAATCGATAGATAACCCTAGAGTCTGCGCGCGGGTAGAAATAAACTTGTGAGTAACCAACTGGCGCGGTCCTTATCGGGGGTGTTTGCTCTTTGACAGTCAGAAGAGATGGAGGGGTGATAAGGAATGCGAAAAAGAGGAGGGGAACAATAGGAAATGGAAAGACGGCTAACATACGCAAAGTTATCGACGAGAGGTTGAAAGGGGTGAACGTTTTGCCTGGACGAAATGGAACGTGCAAATCTCCAGAAAGGGGTCAGGGCTCTGTCACGTTCGCGTATTCTCCCTGACCCCTTTCTGGAGACTCGGAATCATTTTCGGTGTTGGTCGCTGCTCTTATAGATGGAAGAAGGAATCGTCCGTTCTTATTGCAATCAATGAGTCATCAAGAAAGGAAAAAGGGAAAATAGAGAGGGACATTGAATCACTCGACGACGTCAAATGTGGGGAAACCAACAAAAGAATGGCACTGAGAACTCGATATTGTTAGATGTAAAGAACAAACAAAAGAAAAGAAACTGTAGGGACAGTTAGGGATAGACTAATGTACTCATCGTGGAACAAGAAACCGCCAGCATCTCTCTCTCCCTATGCAATTTGGCCATAGGAACAGCTTTGGTTGACTAATTCGTACCCTCTCTTCTCCCCCCTCGCTCAAACCATTGCAATAAGGGACAGCAAAGCAAAGCAAACTTTCTCTCTCTCTCTCTCTCTCTCTCTCTCTCTTTCTCTTTCCCGTCAACATCACTCGACTCCCGCGCGGGCGAGTTGTGTTTCAACTCTGACAGTGTTGTCTCCCAATCTCTCTCCTCCAAATAGTTCCCTCTTGTTTCTCTGATCGGCTGTTCTTCTGTTTTTGCTCTATCCTGGAGAATTCACGTGGATGATCAGTACACAGTAGAGGTGATCAGTCGCATGCCGTAATCGAAGAAAACATAAATTTCTGGAACGAAACTACTTCTCCTGTTCTATTTTACACCAAATGTTGGTTTTTCGACTGGTCAAGCCTAGCACACATCATGCCGCATATCGTCGCACCTTTGGAACGGGTTCAGGTGGAGAGACAGCATGTGAAGGTGAAAAGAATTTCTCTGGAGTATACCACTTCTCATGTTCTCGCGATACTGATTCTTCCATGTTGGAACGGAATAATTTTGATGATCGCAATTGTATGTACGCCATTCTCCCCAGTATAGGGATACGAAACGTTGGCATTTTTATTTTTTAAAATATATTGTCGCTCAGCATAATCAAAGAAACAAAAGAGCATTACATACTAAGTGTTTTAGCAAGGGCTAATATTTGAGTATACTGACTGAGTGAACATTTTACTAGAAATTTCATTTAATTTGATAAAATAATCAACAATACATAAACCAATTATTTATACTGCACAAAGTATTTAAATTTTGAGAAAAAAATGAAAGAAGTGAGGCATAATAAAAGTTTTCACTTCAGAGTATCGACTCTTGTTGTGAATACGAGATTTCCTCTATTGATATCGCTAATCTGAAAATAAAGTAATTAAAGTACTAAATAATCGCAATGATTAAAGGAAAAACCAAGTCCCGTTTTTTCAATGACAACCTAAAGTAAAATTTAGGAAAAAACTAATTACCTTGTTGTCTGACGTTTCCACGGGGCGGATTCCCAAGCAAGCAAATAATAGGGCGTTCCGAAATGTTTGTCCCTTTTCTTAATATTTTCGTTCTCTAGCTTATGCGGAGACTAAATCACACACAGTGTTGTGTAGTAATTGGAGTTACAGCTTAACAATTTTTCCACGTATTAATATCTCGCACTTATTTCCTAGTGATGACGCAATAAGCAAAAATGATTGATTTTTTCACTGTTGTTTAGAATTTTTTTTCTCGATTGAGGATGCTTGCTGCAACCACGGATTTAAACCACAATAGAGAGAAGCTATGTATTGAAACTGTGTCTGACTTTAATGCTTCCAGAACTACATCCGAAAATGTCAAAAATTGGGGTAGGGGAAAACCAAATTTTTTTCTATTTAACCCGTTTCTTGAATGTTTTGAAAGTCCTAGATAGTGATTCTATACTACAATAATTATTTTATGATTTTTGCAACTATTGCCGGAATCAATTTCGCAAAAAAAGTTAAGATTTGTATGGGAAAAATAGTATTGCGTAGTGATGTTGTAAGACGTGTACGGAAGCTGAGCTGGTTCTCAGTTGCTTCTCGCCAACTGTGAAAACGATTGATAATATTTTCAGATTTTTCCCTGTGCTTAAATTCTGGAGAAAAAATATTTAATGAAAACTCTGCACGAAGTGGTTGAATATTCATATCGACCGAACGCTATATTTCACAGGAAGTGCGATGATGTAATCGGTTCAAAATAAATATTTAAAGTGTAAAGATTGATCTATACTGTGTACACATTATAGAGCCGCTCGATCTCTGTGGGCGGAAATATTTAATTTACATCGCAAAAGGGACAGATATTTCGGAACGCCCTAATAGCTCGCACGTATACCTAAAATACGTTTTTTTACATTGTTATCACCGTTATATTGACTACCTTCTGTACGTCGGAAGGTAGTAGAGGGTCACTATAGGAGTGAGAAGCGGGACAACACTAGTCAACTGAATTAGATATGTTCATGTATGATCGATTGATGTGATATTTTTCTACTTAACTAGCTTCTTGAACGATTTCAAAAGTCCTAGATAGTGAATCTATACTACAATAATTATTTAATGATTTTTGAAACTATTGCAGGAATCAATTTCGCAAAAAAAGTTCAGATTTGTGTGGGAAAATAGTATTGCGTAGTGATGTTGTAAGACGTGCACGGAAGCTGAGCTGGTTCTCAGTTGCTTCTCGCCAACTATGAACTCAATTGATAATATTTTTTAGATTTTTCCTTGTGCTTGAATTCTTGAAAAAAAAATTAGTGAAAACTCGGCACAGAGTGGTTGAACAGTCATATCGCCCGAACGCTATATTTCACCGGAAGTGCGATGATGTAATCGGTTAAAATTAAATATGTAAAGTGTAAAGGTTGTTCTATACTGTGTACACATTATAGAGCCGCTCGATCTTTGTGGGCGGAAATATTTAATTTACATCGCAAAAGGGACAGATATTTCGGAACGCCCTAATAGCTCGCACGTATACCTAAAATACGTTTTTTACATTGTTATCACCAGTATATTGACTACCTTCTGTACGTCGGAAGGTAGTAGAGGGTCACTATAGGAGTGAGAAGCGGGACAACACTAGTCGACTGAATTCGATATGTTCATTTATGATTGATTGATGTATTAACGATTATTAACGTTTTCACAATAACGTTAAAGTTATCAACCCGCTTCTTAGCAGCTGCATCGTTAGCTTAAAATGGCATGAAGCGAACTATGATCACAATCAGTACTGATCTTCCCATCGCAGTACACAAAGCGCGAAGTCTCCAGATTTCCTTACTCTGGAGATGTGAACACTGTAGAGTAGGGAAAGCTGGAGACTTCGCTCTCTGAGTAGATATGACTACTTGCCTCTACTGTCCTAATTAGCTATGTACTCACATAATCGAATTGAGTGCTATAATTTAGGACACTACTGCTCGATTTTGCATAGTTCCAATAACATTTATATTTTTGACAATCCATACTTCGCAGTGTTTTAGACGCAACATCAATCTCTCGTATCTAGGACATCTAGACACTCACAATCAAAACTGATCGTCCCATCGCCGTAGATTTGACTACTCCAGTCACTCCCAGCAGCCAGATCAAAATGCCCACAACGTAGGCAGCTGGAAGCATCATTTGTATCGTGAGCGCGCGCAGAATCTTCCTCTCATTTTGGAGGGACTACGTTTTCTGAAGAAAAATTGCGCTGGATTTAGTAATCAAAAAATGTTTTTACTTTTACCCCTCCTGGGGGGAGGGAGGGGAGGGAGGATTTGCGAACTCGCTAATATCTACCCATCTGAATACGCAACATGTTGTTTAGGCAGACAAGCAATCACAGAAAAAAATCTACAAAATACTGTTTACACTCTTTAATCGCGATAGAATTTTTTTTTCAATTCTTACTATAACATCATTCATACGCATAAAAAGCAATTTCTGATCGATATGCCGAAGTTGCAAAATATCCGAAAAATGATTTAATTATTTTCCAATTTTTTTTTAAAAAATTGAATTTAAACTGGGATGTACATTCAAAAAATAACATAGTTAGTGAGTAAAAATTCAAAATATAAACATCATTTCAAGTAGTAAAAATAAAAAAAAAAAAAAAAAAAAAGTAAAAAAAAAAAAAAAATTAGTAAAAATTCAAAATATAAACATCATTTCAAGTCTCATTCACATCGCCCTCTTGACTTTCAAAATCAAATTTTTGAAATTTTTCATTATATTTGGTCAATTTTCACAAGGTTTTTGGATCAAAAAGGAAACTTTATTTTTGGGTCTAAAAATTTGTCAATATTTTGAAAAATATTTTTTCGGTCACATTTTTTTTGGCGCTCAAAGAAATGTGCCGGCGATCAGCACTCGTGACCACCATTCTACGAAAAAAGTTTGAGGGTGGGTTGTATTTACGGCCATCCGAGACCTCTACCCATTTCTCCCGTTCTCTCGTGGAGGGTCTCTTAAAGACAACGAACTATTGCTTCATTCTTCATTTCGCCCGTTGCTTTTCCGGGCTATGTAACTCGTCTAGTTGATTGTGGAGTTACTAGTTGCAGATGTGAAATAACCAGACTCCAAATCCACAGTTCGAGCCAAAAAAATACCCTTAAATGCCCCAAAAAATACAAATTTGGAAAGAAATATGCTAAAATGAGACTCTGAAAACCCCAAAACTCAGTTTTCTAAAACAAAATATAAGTTAACAAAAAAATAGAGTGCTCACATATTGATGCGTTGCAAGTCGCTGCGCCAGTCAGCGTGCATGGTCCAACAAAGGTAAGAATGACCACACCCGCCTCAAAGAATATTCTGCAATTGTGTAAACATTATATTGGTGCAAAGAGAAATCACCAGAAAAAATCCCATAAAATAGAAAAATTGACTGATTTATGTGGATGTACCGTTTTATGTGGATGTACACCACATGCAACTATATTGACAATAGCCATGCTCGCCCTGATTGACGAAGTTTCCGAAATTTTCACTCGAATATCCGTTATCGACGAAGTCGGTATCGACCTTTCTCATTTCCTTCCAATAAATCTTTTCGTACATACAACATTTACTTGTAATATTACTACAATATCATCAACATGATTAAATAACTATTTTTAACAGCCAATATAGTATTTGGCGACCGTAATTTTTGATATTCTTTCATAAAACATTGTTTCCGAAAATACGTCCAATTTTCTCAAACATATCTCAGAAATCTGGATTTCTACCGAATCCTGGCGCAAGTCAAAATGTTTGGAGAGTTTCGTTGATTCATTTTGTTGTTGATAGTATTCAAATCTATGAGCGATTTAACCTCCAAAAAATCAAATTGTCAAAAGTGCTCTACTTTCTCAACAAAAACATTAATTCTGAGGTTATTTGAAACGATTATTTTGAAATATTGCCGACATTTGTTTATATATACCTGCAGAAGAACTTTTAAAATGTTTTACTTGGAGTTATGAAAAAAATTTTTTTGAAAAATACCATGACCCGGGGTTCATGGTGAAAATTATTTCTTGACCATGACCCCGGGTTCATGGTATTTTTCAAACATATGTTTGAGAAAATTGGACGTATTTTCGGAAACAATGTTTTATGAAAGAATATCAAAAATTACTGTCGCCAAATACTATATTGGCTGTTTAAAATAGTTATTTAATCATGTTGATGATATTGTAGTAATATTACAAGTAAATGTTGTATGTACCAAAATATTTATTGGAAGGAAATGAGAAAGGTCGATACCGACTTCGTCGATAACGGATATTCGAGTGAAAATTTCGGAAACTTCGTCAATCAGGGCGAGCCTGGCTATGGTCAATATAGTTGCATGTGGTGCCAGGCTACATCGTATGCATAAAAACTATGGGCAGCGGCTCGAAAAATGGCCAACTTTTCTCGAAAATCCGAAATTTCGAGTCTAAAAAGTGGCATCGGAATCAATCGAAATTCGATCTGAACATCAGTTTTACAATGTTTTGGCACCCCAAACACATCGCAAATATTAAATAATGTTTATATTTTCAGTTTGAGAAATTTTGATTTTTCGACCATTTTTCACTCAAATCCATATTTCTCCCAGAGCCGGCAAATAGAAATAAGTGGTGTTTTGTGCGATCCGGTGTGAACACCTTCCAACCAACCGAGTATGAGCCCCCAGCTCTCATTTTGGGGGGCCACGTCCGGGGGGGATGGTCGAGTTTTACCGATCCCGTCTCTTAAAAGATACGTTTATGTACTCTCTTTCTATACCTAGGTCTCTCTTGCTTTTACATATTTTCTCGCAGTCGCATCTGTTGTTTAGGAGCGGAATCTTTTTACTATTTTGGACGAGCCTTTGTGAATATATAATAGTAGAACATTGAATTCAATTGGTGACTACCAATTGCTTACCCCATTGTACAGTACCAACTGCAGAATGCGGCCACCACATCGACGCATGCATTTGCCAGCAAAATTACGGCATATGCAGACATGCTTTTAGGCGTTCTGATGAAGTTATTTATTATTTTGTGTTTGAATATTTGGTTATAATCAACTTACCTTGCGCGAATTGCAGCGATCAGAAGAATATTAGCTAACATTCCAGTAAAATCTAGAACCGTCATGAGAGCAATGTTAAGTCGATCTTCGATATCGAGCATTCTACGAAATACCAAGAGAATTTGAGCTGCAAAATAGATTGTCCAGAATCAGAAAACAAAATATAGCATCCCAAAAAGAAGTATGACAAAAATTGTTAGAAAACCTAAAACAAGATTAAAAATGAAAGGAATGCGGTGCAAATTGCGAAGAACTGTGCAAAAAATGACCCAATCCTACAGTGGAGATATTCACAATAAAACGCGTTCTCTGTAAGACCATCGGATATGATTGCAAAAAAAATACACTTCAAAGTGAGGGGTCTGAAAGAGTTGTGCCGTTTACATCAACTTTCTTACAAAAAAACGCGTTTTAATACAAAGTCATGCATGGGGATGTTCGTAACATCGAAGATCACCCCCATTTCTCTATAACAATAAGTGATAATGAATGTATGTGAGCTGCATATTCTCTCTTATGAGAACCTAGATTTCATACAGTAAGATTCTTTGTTGAACGCTTTCTCAAATGCAAAAACAAAGATTTCTCGTTGGATACGTCTC
Organism: Pristionchus fissidentatus; assembly: GCA_036245785.1. Classification (NCBI taxonomy): domain Eukaryota; kingdom Metazoa; phylum Nematoda; class Chromadorea; order Rhabditida; family Neodiplogasteridae; genus Pristionchus; species Pristionchus fissidentatus. The sequence goes on from BTSY01000002.1 coordinate 25,341,270, forward strand.
TGTTCCTACGATACCGATCCTGCTCTCATTAGTTCTCACGCTAATGCACAAATAATTTTGTCATCATTAGTCGCCTAGCAAACAACGTAATGAATAGTAAGAGAATAATGATCTTCGCTTACACCAGACAACCATAGTACAGTCCGGTCAGATCCCCATGTGAAAACGGGGCGCCCGGGGCGAACCGAAGCGACTTTCACAGCAAGGAGAATGAGAAATTCACGTTGAATTAAAGTGCGCTGTCTTCTCGAGGTCATTACTGAACTTTTAATGTATTTCAGATAAATATTAAAAATTGCATTAATTATAAATAAATTATTTAAAACAGTTCAATTTAGGAATAATAAGTGCACCCGAGCCGGACTACCGTAGTTAAGAGCACACCAAGACCAGGTCCGTAAAAAAGAAAGCTCTCAACTACGGTAGTCCGGCTTGGGTGCACTTATTATTCCCAAATTGAACGGTTTTAAATATTTTATTATTAATTAATGCAATTTTTAAAATGTATGTGAAATACATAAAAAGTTCGGTAATGACCTCGACAACACAGCGAACTTTAATTCAAAGTGAATTTCTCACTCTCCTGGCTGTGAAAGTCAATGGGTCGATTCGGGTCGCCCCGTGCGCCCCCGGGCGCCCCGTTTTCACATGGGGATCTGACCGGACTGTATCTAGAGATAAGAACAATGGCCTAATATGTCATTTTTGCTTTTCTCGCTGGTCAAGAGCGGTCGCTCGCTCATTTCCTTCGTCGTGACCAAGTCTCCCTGCCAAGCCGACTGGTCGCCGTGGCAGCGTCGACCAAATCATGGTAACCTTCCTCTGGCAACCATCAACAGTCCGACTCTCTGCCATCACACGTTTCCAAACCTACATACCAGGGTAAGTGCGGGAGAGTGTGCAAACGTGGCCTTTTTGGAAAGTGGACCGGCCTGTGGAATGATGTGTCATGACTCAAGAATCGTCGAACTCGAATCCGCCCTTGAGAAGATCAACTTCCACGTGCTCGGACTTTCTGAAGTAAGAAGACCTACCGAGGCCTCGATCGATCTACACGGGAGTGGAAACGTTCTCTACCACACGCAACGTCTTCCAAACCGAATGGCCGGAGTCGGTTTTTTCGTGAGTGGGGAAGTTAAAACGGAAAGTTATGAGATTTAGTGGCTTGAGTCCCAGGGCGTGCTTTCTTGATATGGAGATTTCGGGCAACGCACGAAGCCATATTGGGAGATTTAAATGGGAAAATTGGTTGCCCTCAGTTAGGGGAACTTCTATAGGGGCATTCGGGTTCGGAGAGGAGAGAGAAATAATAAGGGACAAATAGCAGTAGACTTCTGTGAGAGGCTAAACTTGACGGTTGGTAACTCCTTCTTCGAAAGAGGCCGACCAGGAAGTTTACTTGGGTCTCTCCTAATAGTCGTACTGCAAATGAGATTTATTACTCTCTGTCAAAGCACCAGGGAATGATGGAATCACTGGGGAAATGTTGAGAGCGGGAACTGACTATCTAACTCCAATACTAACAGGGGTTTTCAATGACATAGTAGTAGCAGGGAACATTCCAAATGGATTCGAGGACTCGCGCACTATTTTATTTCCCAATACAGGCGATAGTTCTCTTATTAAAAATTACCGTCCAATCAGCCTGCTTCCTGCTTTGCAAAAAGACCTCACTGGTCTTTTGAACAGAAGAATTGCGCCTGTCATGGATAATAAAAGAAGTTGGGAGCAAATGAGTTGCAGAAGAGGTTATTCCACTGTAGATGCAATCCACACCCTTAAAACTGTAGTAGCTAACTGCGTCAATCATCACCTGCTGATTTATCTACTATTCGTGGATATTTCTAAGGAGTTTGATTCAGTCTACGGTGAAGCGGTCTTCAGGGCTCTGGAATTGGAGGGTATCCCAGCGGAAATAATCTCTTTCCTCGTTACTTTGTCACGGGAAAGCAAAAGCACGATAGTGGTAAATGTGAAGGACGTTGCAATTGAAGTATGGAGGGGGGGGAGTTCGTCAGGGCGATTGTCTTTCCCCCAGACTGTTTACAGCAGCTCTGGATATGACATTCAGGGAACTAGATTGGGTGGGGAAGGGAATACATATCAATGGTTGATATCTTTCTTCTATTTGCCGACGATGCCGTTCTCATATCTCACGATGAGAGGCAAATTCAATCAATGGCAGTGGAATTGGAGAGAGTGTTGAAACGGGTGGGACTTTCACTAAACGGGGGCAAAACAGTAGGGATGACTTCGAAGGATAATCCTCGAGAAGTCACAGGGGCGGGAAATGTTGTGGGTTTAAAGAAGAGGTTATCTTTCTAGAAAGTGCATTTAGTATAAATGGGAAGGATGGGAGCGAGAGCTGCGTATGGGTCATTCCACAAACATCGTGCATTCTTAGTGAATCGCTCGATCCCAATGGATCATAAACGGCGTCGTTTCAATGGTTGCATCATTCCCGCATTCCTGTACGGATGTGAAACCTGAGCTTTGACCAATGTGACAAATTATCGGAGGCCCAAAGACGCATGGAGCGTTGGATGGTCGGTTGTACTGTAATGGATCATATCTCGAACGAGCGGTTGCGTGATCGCACAAAGGTAGGAGACGTTGTTTGAGCCGCCTTGAAAAGAAAGTGGCTCTGGGTACACAAGGTTGCTAATGATCATGATTTGAAGTGGAGAAGAACCGTAATCGATTGGACCCCTCGAGGGTTCATACGGCGACGTGAACGACCACCAACAAGATGGAAAGATCTCTTCATGCGAATAATTGGGCCGACTTTTCTGAGACAAGCAAGGAGTCAAGACTGGACAGCCATGCATATCAGAGCCTACTCTTGATAAATGTGTTAAAATCCCAATCCAAAATAGTCATCTCAAGAATGTTCGATTTTTCCTGGTAATATTCCTCCTAACAGGAACATGACCAGGAACAATCGGAACACAATCAGGAACATAAAATTTAGAAGTTCATGCTACTGTTAATATTTTGAACACATTTTATTAGTTCTACTATTTTGTGATTTCATATAGACCTAAATGTTTGCAAAAATTTGTTTTTTTGTGGCCCACATCTCATCTCGAGTTACACTTATAAAACCGCGCGCGCTTCCACTGTTGTTTGAGGCCAAAGAGGGGATAGAGAGGGGACTGATTTCCTTTTGTTATAAGGGCGTAGCGCAAGTACATAGATAAATTTCGTTCTTATAAACGTATGGAGAGAACAACGGCTTTTGCATTTTGTAGATTATGATCATTAATGCGTAAAGAGAGGGTACGAATAATAACTCTTGCGAGATCTGCTGAGCTAGATAAATTAAATATTGAATTTGACTTTCATGTACCTCGGAACTTGATACGAACTATAGGCAATTTTTTTTTATAACGCGAATGACAACTGCATTGTCAACGATATTTTGTATTTTAAAATAGAAGAATTAGGTGAGGTATAAAAGTTGTCAATTTAGATCCTCTCGACTCTCGTACTTTGTGCGAATGAGAGTTTTGCTCTGCTGAGATCGCTGGTCTGTAAATGAATTTCTAGTTTTCTTAGTGACGCACGCATTTAGATACCTTGTTGTTCAACGCTTCAACAGGACAGATTCCTAAGCAAGCAAAAATCTCGCAAGCATATCTAAAATTGAGTTTTTTTTTCAAATTAAGATAATATATTGCTTACCTTCTGTATGTCGGGAGGTAGTAGATGGTTACAATTGGAGTAAGAAGCGCGACAAAACTGGTCGACTGAATTCGATATTTTAGTGGATAATTGATTTACACGTCTATGTGTATGATTACAATACAATTTTTTGTGAACATTTGCGGTCATTCTAAATCATCCATTGACACGGAACAAAACGTGCACACCGCTCGTATATTCTAAGATAAAAATGCTCACAATTAGTACAGATCGTCCCATCGCCGTAGACTTGACTACTCCGGTCACTCCTAGCAACCACAGAACGATGCCCACAATATACGCAATAGGCAGCATCATTTGAATAGTTAGCGTACGCAGAATCTTCCTTTCGTTATGGTGGGACGGCGTTTTCTGAGTATGAGGACTTAACTTGATAATCAACATCGTATGATCTTGAAACCCATTTCGAATAGCTACTCCTGTTTGAAAAAAAGAGTTTATATTTTTCAAGAAAACGATTCTGCTCAACCGCTACTCACAATCTTGGCCAGTTCTGCCACTAAGCTTCTGCGCAGAAAAAGAATCGCAGCAAATCCGATGGAACACGAAAGCACTATGAAAACAACTGCAAATCTTAGTGCGAGATTGTCGGTACTGGGGATACGGCCCGTCATATTGAGATAACTTGTCATTCGGGCAGTGGAATTCGGATAAGTGCCGGATAAGTGAATGCAAATCTGAAATGCATAAAAAAGTAGAATCAAATCCACATTATTCCAACGAAACGGTGTGTACAAGCAAGGTATTCTTCTGATATTTCTTCTTGACAATGGCCCTTTTAGGAGGTTTGAAATCGAACAAGGAATGAAGGAACGACAAACTCACACTGTTCAGCGACATTGGAATCATGGAGAGTATGCAGATTGCGCTCAATTTCCGCTTGACTGAAACATCGCCGACCGCTGTCGAAGTCGAATGACGAACCGACCAGAGACGATACGCGAATGAGATAAGGAGCAGATTAGTGGAGAGTACAACAGTATCGGCGTATAGGGCTGCGTAAAAAGGCGTTTACATTTTACCTCGTACAGAGGAAATCACAGGGAGTCAATGTTCACACACCTCCTCAGTTCATGTTTCGCTGAACCTGCTAAAATTCAAAAATCACATCGTGATGTATGTCGCAATTCAGTTTTTTTTACGAAAATTGAGAATGGGAATGGGACGCATTTGAAGGGGGCAACTCTCTATTATGCGTTTGTGTCAGAATTGGTGTCGTGGGAATAAAGACGGATCTTTATCATATATGATCTTTATCATACGTTATAACGTTTGAGAAGAATATGTCTCAAAGTAAAGCAATTGTTTTGATATTTCAAAACAAGTAAAATTTCGATTTTTTAACGATTTCAAAGCTATTTGTTAGCAAATAATTAAGTGGAAACATACATATGGAAGCGTGACAACTCGACACGCCAATTAGAGTGCACGGTCCGACATAGATAAGAATGACCACTCCCGCCTCGTAGACAATTCTGCAATAATACCTCACTAGTCAAGGATTTCGTGTACCTGGTCTTGTACCTCCTAGATCAATTTTTAATTTTATAAAAAAAATAGACCGCAAACAAAAGGATTTCAATATTACTCAAGGCGTGTAACATCACGTGTAATCAGCACTCATTGATACACAAAGGGATCTTACTTTGTAAGATGTTTATGTATTGTACATGGTCGTGTACCTGTTGTACCGGGTACAGGAGGTAAGAAATTCTAGATACTGATAATGAAAATGTAATTATATCCTGTATTCGAGGGTCTCTACAGTTACCTAAAACCAGTACATCAAAAACAAATTATTTGCATTTTTACGCATGAGTTATTGAAATGCTTAGGCGAGCGCACTTTAACATTATAAGTCGAGAAAAAAACAGATACTGCTTACGCTATTGTACAGTACCAACTGCAGAATGCGGCAACCACATCGACGCACGCATTTGCGAATAAAATCACGGCATATGCCGACAGGCTTTTAGGAGTCCTGAGCATATTTATATTTCGTCTAGTCATGTAAAAAAGTCCCTCACCGCGCGCGTATTGCAGCAATCAGGATAAGATTGGCGAAAATTCCGGTAAAATCTAAAACTGTCATGAGCGTGATATGAAGTCGATCTTCCATATCGAGCATTGTCCACGAAATTGAGAAAAATTGACTGAAAAACGGGTTTTTTCGAGCATCTGAAAACAAGATACGAGTGCCAAAATCAGCATAGTATGGTTGCAAAGAGGTTTTCAGTTGGCTCATCCCTTTTTTGCGCCATGGATCATAGATGATAATTAATTATGGATTATAATTAATTAATCAATTAATTATGGAAAACACCTAATAAGTAAATCAAAAAATATATCTATATTTTAAAAAATACCTCTCAAAGATCCAGCTCAGAATGGTCGCGTGAATAATACAATGAGAAAAAAAATATTAAGAAAGGCAGTGGCTGGGAATCATGGAGAAAATTATTATTAACTAACCATGTGTTTTTTTCGCATGAGAAAGTTTTGAGTTACGAACAATCAATTAACCCAATTTACAAAAGAATAACATCATAATTCAATACTGTACATTTTCAGACTGTCAACCAGATGATGTAAACGCAATCTGAAAAAAATATTCGTGCCGTAGGGATTTGCTTCCCAGTTGTAAATCCCTCAGCTCATTACCTGATATTTTCTATTAATTCCAGCAATAAGCAAATTGATTGTCGAAAAATTATTGATTGAATTAAGTAACACATTTCGAATGAATTGACATGAAACTCATTGTCTTTGATTTGCAAAGAAATCCACACGACGAGTGACGAAGAAGTTTGGACTGCAGGGGATGCTTTATCCTCGTACACGCAGAATGAATACACTTACTATTGGGTAAATTCTATACTGAGATATATTTTATTCATTATCTGTGTAAGCAGCGGATCTGAGCGGTGGAAACGGATAATCGCTTGATCCCTGCTACAGCTTTACCTTTTTTGCACCCACAAAACACACAACCGAAGATCTCCAGAAAACACGAGATGAATTTTCTACTATGAGTGATGTACGGAGTGGGTAGCTTACGCACGATCAAAGAATTCGCATAGGCAAGCGCATTTTATTACAACAACAAAATCCGCGCGCGAGTATCTATTGGAAGATGGAATAAGTGCATATTGTAAGCAATAATATCTAACTGTTTTAATTAGATTTTCTAATTACTGAAAAAGATCAGTTCAATGCGAGATTGCTAGTCCAATAAAATGCCAGCATTGCCCCTCTCTGATTCTCTTGCTCCCTCGATCGTTCCACGTTTTTATTTCTCCTTCTCTCCCCCTCTAGTTCATACTCCCCCCTCATTCCCCGACATTCTCTCCTTCCATTGCCACATTTAGTTGGTTTTCTCGCTATTAAAAAATATTTTCTTTACAGTTGCCTATTTCGACTCGCTCCCGCCAAGTATCCGATTATCTCCATGGCAAAAACGCGAGACGGGATCGTCTCACTGTCGAGGTTCAGCGGAAGTTCTGATGGAAACTGTCTTTTGGGTGGACACGGAATCAACCAGAACCTGCTTCAAGTGCACAGGAGTCGGCACAATACTGCGATCTGCAAAGTGGGTTCTCAACCGGCGGAGGTTCTGCCTACTTCTACTATCTACTACTTATCATCTTCTCGAGTCGGGTGGCACGCACGAAGTCTAACAGATACATATGCACACGTGTCCCGTGGAAAGAGTTCGAGGTTGATGAACGTGAGCTAGTCAAGAGAGACATGAGTTCTCAACTTCTTCTTGGAATGTGTTTCGCCCTTCCGCATTCTTGGTTGAATAGGTTATATATCCGTGACGGAGGCGTGGGAATAGAATAGGTGCAGGGTAGTATAAAGGCCCTTTGTGATATCTGTGTTGTGGCTCATCCCTTTTTTGTAATCGATAAAGAGATTTTTCTACCTACTTGACCTCCGGACCACGGGACTAATGCTGTGAACAGTGACTTGTCCTAGTGTGAAAATGAGACTAGTGTGGTGTGACTAAATGAGGAGTGGTGACCAAGTCCGAACAGAATAGGCAGTCTTCAACCCTCTTCATCGGATTGTAGTCACAATCAAGGGAGAATTATTTTTAATGAAAAAAATCCATTAAATAGGTTTCTCACGCACTACTAAAGATCCGCAGTCCTCATAAACATTTCCTGCTGCAACTTTACTTTGTTAGCACTCAACAAAACCCGAACGAAAGATCTCCGAAAAGCACCACGACAATAGGTGGCATGCAGAATGGTAATTTGATAAATTGGCATGGAATTTGAATAGAAACGCAAAGAAATAACGCCAGTAATCACTAGAAGATGAAATAAATGCATATTTTGAGAAATAAAATCGAACTGTTTTTTTTCTAACTATAGATAAGCAGAATTACTATCCGAGGCTGCCTGTCCGATAGTGTGTCATCACTCTCTCCCTCCTATTCTCTCGCTCCATCGATCGTTCAACATTTTTATTTCTCCTTCTCTCCCCCTCTAGTTCACCCTCCCTTCCCCTTGTATAACGACATTCTCCCCTTCCATTGCCGCTCTTTTTTTGCAGAGGGTTTTCACGGTATTTACAAAGCATTTTTTTCAGTTGCCTATTTCAACTCGCCGCATCAAGTGCAGGTCGGCACACCATGTCAAGCGGGGAAGAAAGCTCATTTGCGTGGCGCGAGTGTCGGAGAGATTAGGGGGCGGCGAGAGCGGCGAGAGTAAATCGATGCTAATTTGCATGTCGGATTTCTGAGATTCAGTTGCAAGCTCATAACTCAGAGATAAGAGCAGCTAGACACAAGGTGAAAACGGTATTCGGTAGAGAATGTGATTCCCCATAACATATCAAAAAATCAAGTTGAACTGACCTATAACAACTGAGTTATGGACAATTTTCCATTTTGAGATTTCGAACAGTGCTCTACAATTCTAATTATAAGGAGTAATTGAGATCGAAATCGGAAATTCGGCTCTCGTAACTTTGTCGGCAAGTGCATTTCCTAACTTTCTGTCAAAATTACATGTCGATATCTTCACTGTCCGCGGAGGAGATATCAATAGAATGCGCGAAACGACGTTTTTTGCCACTTTTCGCGGGGTTTCTGACCCTTCCGATTTTTTATTAAAATAATAAGATCGAAATCGGAAATTCGGCTCTCGTAACTTTGTCGGCAAGTGCATTGCCTATCTTTCTATCAAGAAGCCATATCCTTATCTTCACTCTCCGCGGAGGAGATATCAATTGAATGTGAGAAACAATGAAAATTTGTCTACCAAAAAGCATGAATTTATTGAATGGGGGCGATCGAAAAGGGGTTGTGGGCAAGGAATAGGTTGAATTGGTTGTTATGGTCTACATATGAATTGGAGGTTGAGTTGGCCAAAGTCAAATGATCTACTGTAGCACAACTGTGGTGGTCCCGCAACGACAACAAAGTACCGTAAGTCCGTAAATGGATTACGGTCCGTAACCCAATCTACCTTACCCCGGTAATGTGAAATTCAGAATTTGGACTGGGAGTGTCACGCATGTGGTAGATCTTGAATGGTGATTGCGTGGAGGGTGTACGGTAGTACATATATCACCTACAGTAACCTAAGTAACCAGTACAGTAACCGACTAAATTAGGCTAAATTCTCAATGTTATATTCCGTGGGGCACGGAAGGTTCGGTGCATTATTTTCGTTGCGGTACCTCCACAGATCTGCTACAATTGGTCACTTACCTTTGGTCAATGCACCCCCCCCCCACCACCTATATTTGGATCATGATTTTTCACCCTAGCCCATAGCCCCTTTTATGCTTTTTTTCGTGGGCAGGGGACACCGCCTCCTTTCTTTCAGGGCCCTACGTGTATTTCTGCACTTCAATAGTGCAATAGATAAACTTTTTCCTGGTTGTAACCGAATTATTTTGAACACTGTTCTTTTATGTTTCATAAAGTCCTCCGATCACCCCCTCCTTCCCCTCTCCCCTCCCCAGACCTGCTAATCGGATTAGGGCAGAGACGCAGAGGAAAACTAGCGCCACGCAAATGAGCTTTCCTCCCCCGCTTGACATGGTGTGGTCGGGTCAGCATAATACTGCGACCTGCGAAATGGGATCTCGACCGGCCGAGGTTCATCCTGTACAATCGCGTGTTGCCGACTTTTCCTCTTCTGGCGCCGGATAATGCGCAAGAACTTCAGCCGAATGAATTCTGCACAAGGTTTAGAGAACAACAGAATACGATAGGAGTAGAAACGAATTATGAAACCACTGAAGACGGGGTGAATCATCGTTTATTTGAAGCGCTCAACGCCACTACTCCCAGCGACAGCGCCCTTGGCGCCAACACGCACCTCGACTGCGGCGCGGCGGCGCTCTCGGCGCCAACTCGGTCCTAGAGGACAACGCCCTCGGCGGCGGCCCGCAGAGTAGTGAGCCCCTCAGGAATGCTCCAACAAGTGTCGGTTCAAGAAGCATGAACCTTTGGCAGCCCTTCAGAGGGCCAATCAGTGAGCCATATGGCCTCTTCCTAATGCCCAACAACAAATAACATCTTCAACACCTATCCCATGAACTTCAGTTCTCTAAACACTGTCTCTATAACCCTAGTCTAGATCGAGGACATCCTTAAAGGACAAAACGAGAGGGAGGAGGCGGAAATCAATCAGATTGAGACGAACAGAGAAACAGTGCACCACGTGGGTGCAGGTTGCGAGGCGAGGTTTAGAGAGCAACAGAGTACTGTAGGAGTAGAAACGAATTATGAAAACACTAAAGACGGTGTGAATCATCATTTATTTGCAGCGCTGGACGCCACTTCTCTCAGCGCTGAGGGCTACTGACCGACACCTATAAATACCCACTACTACTACCCATCGAGGTCGACGAGCAGTCTATTATCCTTTTACATTACCATCACTGTTACTCATTCTATGTAGATAAATCCTGATACTAGATCAAGCATTATGAGTCCTGCACGAGATATAACACTTGTGAATTTCCATTCAGTTTCTTCCGTCTTAGTCTAAGTTCATTGATTTGTAAACGTAAATGCTAATTCTAGCCCACCGGGAGTGTCACGCGTAGGTAGTTAAACGATCAACCCGTGCATTGTTTTATGTCTATTCCTTCGTACAATGCTCTGTGTTGGCGTTGGCTTTTTATGCGCCTTTTTATTTATATAGAATAGAGACATATTTACATATAAAGGGCGTGGTGAATTTTGTGGTGAATTTTATTGTACAAGTGTCTTTCTTTCTTCTTCGTTTCGTTTTCCAGCCGTTATGAATAAACCCAGTTTAAAGAAGGAGTGTCAGCTAAATGTCCCACCACGATTACCCTGCCTGGTGAAGATAGAATACTGTAAGAACGATCGTCTGACGTCTGTGATAGAGCACGCTGCCTAGGCAAATGCACGTATGCAGATGGGCAGAGATTAGCGAGAGTGCAACTCCTCTCTCCCCTCCCTCTTCCCCCAGCGGGGGAGAATGCGCACGCAAATTCAACACGAGAGAGAAAGTTGACCGATAGATTTACCTAATCGCGCACGCCATAACACGCGTGCGCGGCACTTGAACCTGATTTCCCTGTGCCCTGTAGCTTCTTTGCAAGCGAGTATTTCGGTTCGGAGAAAAGATAGACGTTCCATATTTTGGATTTATATTATCCATCACAGGCGTAAGCAATTAATATTATAAGTTCCATATCCTATTTTTGCTGACACTCCTTCTTTAATTACCCAAGTTTGAGATTACGCGTATGATAATGAAATGAGCAACCGCAACAACAATCATATTACCAGGCCTAATGTCATATTTATTCAAGAAATGAATGCTTTATGTGTTGTTTATTTATTTGACGTGCACCACAATGGGGCGACAACATGCAAATACATGGGCGAGGGAGAATGGCGTTTTGGTATTGGGAATTCAAATGAGAAAGGGCGGAAAAGGAGAATGTTGAGATGCAATGAAATTACGCTTTTGGAGTGAATGGACGTGGCCTTTGTTTTGTCAGTAAAGAATGAAAATCCGAGCATCTCCAGAAATCTCCATCTGAAATTCTTGAGGTTACAGGACAATAATATTAGTCACAAATCGAAAGGACCTGTCCGGCACTGGCCGGGCCGGAAATTTTCTATTGAGGGAAGCCACGATGTAGTCAAGCAAATATTGCTTTTTGCACCAAAACTCTGCGTATGAAAGTATTCAACAAGTGACGAAGTAGATATTTTTGCAATTTTACTTTTCCGTGGGCCTGCTTGTTTGTTTAAATATGAGAAATAAAGTAGCGAACCATGCTTAGATAGCATTCTGGTTACGACTTTCACTGTCTCACCGATAACTGGTGATCGTGCAAATGAGAAGGAGTGGATCGATGAGTGGATGAGTGCCGCACGCATATGGACAGAATACTCCGAAATTGTCGAAGGGGAGGCCTGCGGTTTAGAGGTGACGTCATTCATTCATTGTTTAGTACGTCAGAAGACATGGAAGACTAGGCGGTATCGATGTGCATGAATGCAATAATCAAAACAATTTTTCTGTGTTTTCTTTAATTCCTGAAAAGAGAAACCGCTGCAAAGTGTTCAAATATTCTCGAATTAATAAAGAACTCTGTGTTTTATTTGAAAAACATACCGGTAAACGGGAAGACTATGCAAGTCGCCGCCGGAAAATAAGCGGTGAACAGCGGTATGAAGGACTGCAATATATTATTTTCAAGTGAAAAAAAGACACTGAAAACGATACACTTCTGCGAATTGTCGAAAGAAGAATTTAACTAACTTTTCATTAAATTTTTAGAATTAAAAAAAATTCCGCGTGTACTCACTTGATAGATGAGAGTGCGAAACAGCTGCTTGTGTAACTTCATCGTGGTATTGCTCAGTTCCTTCCCTCTGTAAGAAGTTCGTGGAATTTTGTAGCATTATGTAAATTTTACTGTTTCCTAATGCCACGTCGAAAGAATAGAAACAATGCCAACAAATTTGAAGCTTATTAGCAATCGTTTTTGCATTGATGTTAATTCATACTTTAAACCTATTACCTAAAGTTTTGGTTAATCAGATAGCAGCAGATGATGATTGTTGAATAAGCTATTATCAACAGCGTAACGATTATTCCTGCGCCCATCAACGGTCGGTAGCGAAGGCCCTCGAACGTTCTCACGGCCTAAATCGATATTAAACTTCTAAATATTCAATACTTTTTTTTACTAATTTAATACAAATATATTTATAAACAGCATACCCAGAAGAACGCTATCGAGTGCTGCTTTGCAGTGTCCATAGTATGTATCACGGGAAAGGTAATAGACCCATTCAACAGAGGGGTGAGTGCAAGTATAGCTTCCTCATCCGGTGTCCACATAATGTAGTAGGTGGAAAAACTGTGAGATAATTCAATATTTTGGCCTTTTCGCTCTGCCAAAACGAACCACGCTCCATTAGCGACCACTGTAGCGGCTACAAGTCCCGCAAAGAAGATGTTAAAGTGAGATAGGAGGATGGGCTGGAATTGGGAATTTCTTTTTAGGAGCTCATTACTTTATAAACTCATTTTATTGCAGATACAACTATTTTATTCGGTATTCATGCAAATTCTCTCTAAAACACAGCGCCCGAAATGGGCAGAGCCGGTGTACCCTAATTTTGTGCCCACCATTTCAGTACAAGTAGCCGATATAAAAAGTGGAAGATGAGAATGGCGAAAGCGTGTCCGTAAGCTCCTCCGTACATGCCTAGCCCGAACAGTTCTCCGTAAATTCCGTGGCCACGCATGAAATGCGCGTTCCCGTAGATTTCCGGAATCTTCAAACACGCACTTTTTAATCATTAATGCTGCAAGAAACTTCTCTCTCTCTGTTTTTTACACGTAAACGAAAACGTCACAACTGTGGCTCTTTTTCTAATTCTGTTTTTTTTAGAATTCCTCCTAACTCACGGGAAATACGATCAAATGCCATGTGTTGTAGTAGACATCGGACGCCGCAAAGTAGATAATAAGAATGCGATATTTTCCAATTTCTCGTGTTGAACACGTTTGAGCGAGGTAAATGAGGGTGAAGTTGGAGGTGTATGCGAATATCGTGATTATTACTTGAGTAGAGAAAACGAAATCCTGAAATTAAACACCGATTATGTTAATTCTCATGATTTTTCCGATTTTCTGTGCCTTAAATATGCTATTTTATGCCAAGCCTCTCAAAAGAGACGTGATATAGTGCTTAGTGGACAACAAAATCAGAGTAACTACATCGACAAATTGGTCCACGAAGATTCTGTTGCGCATAGTTGACTGTTTGAGAAGAAGTATGTCCAAGCAATGTATTGAATATCTGAAATGGTTCGATTTTTGAACAAAAATGAAATATTGAAATTCAAAAAAGCGATTTTTCTAGAAGTCCATTACATGAATAGTTTTAGGTCAATGAGTGTTGAAGTCTCAAGAATGATAATAGGTGTGATAGATTCATCAAGAAATTTATTAAATGAACAACAAAAACAATTGAAAAATATAGTGACTGGGAGTTGGACAGGAAAAATAATCATGACGACAATTGAGATCACCGACTTACCTTTTCTGTTTTTGTTATTCGCATTTATTCTATGAAAAGGAATTAAAAATCAGGTTGTGGTGTGAAAATGTGGTGTGAATTACAGAAATACTAATCGTTTTCCCGGAAGAACGAACAACAGTGAAGTCAGCTCTCTAACGAAGGAAACTATTTCGCACATATCAGGGACATATTCGCAAATTTAATGTTGCGTAAAATTATGTTGGAATTGGCAGAAGTTTCCACTCGGGTGACGTCTATCTGCATCTCTTACTGTCTAAAAAGTGACTTTGAATCAGAATCAGAATCATTTATCATTATCATGCGGGTCGATGGATAAATATTTTAAAGCTGATCTCTTCGTGATACTTACTCTCCTTGCGAGATCGACGACCAGAAACTGATTTTCCATCGAAAACTGAAACTGATTTTCCATCATCACACGATCGTCGTCCTCCTACTCTCAGCTCACCTTCACCTAACATTGAAAAATAGTTTATACATTTGTTTAAGTTTACACGAACATGGAAGTGTACAACGAAATTCCGCAACAAAGTACATTTATAATATCAGCCCATCGAGTAATAGTCGTTGTCAAACTTTTGACCCCAATTTGACGCGGCCCTGGGCCCCTTACGCTCACGGTTTTTTATAAATGAAGAATGACGGGTGTGAAATTTATTTTCACTATAGTGTGTCATCACTATAGTGTGTCATCACTCCCCCTCTCTGATTCTCTTGCTCCATCGATCGTTCCACTTTTTTTATTTCTCCTTCTCTCCCTCCTCTAGTTCAGCCTCCCTTCCCCTTGTACAACGACATTCGCTCCTTCCATAGTCGCTCTTTTTTTGCGGAGGGTTTTCTGGCTATTTACAACGTATTTTTTCAGTTGCCTATTTCAACTCGCTGCTTCAAGTGCAGGTCGAGTCAGCACAATGCTGCGATCTGCGAAATGGGATCTCGACCGGCGGCGACCCGCAGAGTAGTTAGCCCCTCAGGAATCTTCTTATCCCATGAACTTCAGTTCTCCAAACAGTCTCTATAACCCTAGTCTGGTCCCCCGGGGCTTTCACATCCAAATCGGGTCACGAACAGCCTCGTCGACCTTCTTCAGTCCCTATCGTCAACTGCACCCTCGGCCAGATCATTCTCGAGCAAGGAAGCGAGGTGAGAGTTATAAGAGTTAAAAGCTGAGACCATAGGGTAAAGTACGGACAAGGAGAAAAAAAGAGTGTAATGGGTTGATTTCGCAGACGCAAGCTGGAAGGGAGATCGAGGACATCCTTAAAGGACAAAACGAGAGGGAGGAGGTGGAAATCAATCAGATTGAGACGAACAGAGAAACAGTGCACCACGTGTGTGCAGGGTGCCAGGTGAGATTTAGAGAACAACAGAGTACGGTAGGAGTAGAAACGAATTATGAAACCAGTAAAGACGGGGTGAATCATCATTTATTCGCAGCGCTGGACGCCACTTCTATCAGCACTGAGGGCTACTGACCGACACCTACAAATACCCACGACAACTACCCATCGGGGACAACGAGCAGTCTATTATCCTTTTATATTACCATCACTGTTACTCATTCTATGTAAATAAATCCTGATACTAGATCAAGCTTGCCAAACGAAGGGTCACGAGTTCGACCCCCGCCCAGGTTCACCAAGCCTTCCATCCCCCTCGTTGGCCGTAAAATTGCTAGCAACTTTGATTGCGAAAGGTAACGTGCCCCAGAAGCCTGATCAGCAGGGGATACGTAGATCTGTTCAGCAACCGGCCTTAACGGTGAGCCCGGCAGAGTGGTCGCTTGTCGACGTAAAGTCCTCTTGATTCCGGTAGCAACTTTACCTTTACCTTTTTACTAGATCAAGCCTTATGAGTCCTGCGCGAGATATAACACTTGTGAATTCCCATTCAGTTTCTTCCGTCTTAGTCCAAGTTCATTGATTTGTAAACGTAAATGCTAATTCTAGCCCACCGGGAGTGTCACGGGTAGGTAGTTAAACGATCAACCCGTTTATGGTAAAGATCATTGATGCAGAACAATAAACATCACTAATAAGCGATTTACCAAAACCGCATGCACCTCTTTTTCTTTTTAACTATATTTTTCAAATGAATTCTGATCCACAAGCCATTCTGGGCAATCTGATACTCGTAAAAAAAATGAAGACACACATCTATGTTAACACTCCCTCACTCCTCTCCGTCTCTCGCTCTATCGATCAATCCACAGTAAGAGATGGAGAGTGAGAAGCAAAAAAAATGTCTCTCTTTCTCTAATCTCTCCTCTCTTCCACGTGGAATGTCCTTCCCTTCCATACTGCCAGTTCACATTCTCGATTGTCTAATTTCATCGATCATATTTTATTCTTATATCGTCCTCCTTCTCGCATCCCCCATCTCTCCAGCATGATTCTGATTAAGTAATTTTTAATTGAATCCTTTTTCTTCAATTACCAATCTTTTATTTCTGAGATCTAACCTTCCAGAAATATGATTGTGTATTTCGCGCTCTTCGCTTTTTAAAATCCAGTGTCGCTGCAGCTCACTATTCATTTCGTTAATCTATTTATTATTCAGTTGCTTACATTGACTCCCCCTTTATACTTCCAGCAATTAAAGATCACATTCAAGTGGGTGAATTTAAAGATGCACTTCTGTGATTATGATTCTCTATTCGGTTGCAGCCTTTGATGAGATCATTAGATCGTTCATATGCAGAAAACTTTACCGGCTCAGTTGAAGTCATTATCATTACTATGCCATCTCTCCCAGTTAGGTTGTTCTGCGGAGCGACTGGTCCTCAAAAAGCCACACGCTGTGATCAAGGAAAAGGAACATAGAATGGATAATCAAAAGGATCGGAGAAGAAAATCAATGGCACCAGCGAAAAGAGAATAAATGCCTCTCTAACTGAAGGCACACGAAGTGGAATAAGCCCAATTGTGTTCTTTGATATTGTAATTAGTGTAATAAACAATTTCCTCGTCGTTTTTAATCTTTTTTTCGATTGCTCTTCTTCTTGTAACTCGTGATTGCCAGAAAGGAAAGAAGGAAATCAAGAACAGGAGGCGAGAGGTTTGAGAGGAGGGGAAGGGGGCGTAGAACGGCACTATCCCTCTCGAGGAAGGTGAGTCCCTGTTCCTCCCTGTTCAATACCTGGTGCCTAGCTAGAGAGCAAGATAGCAATAGAGAGGGGGGGGAGAGAAAGACGGAAAAAGGCGCACGGCACGTCTCTTTCTCCTTCCTCCCCATCCCCTCTCGTCCCCTCTCCATCGCTCACTCTTTCCCTTCGTTGATCACTCAAATCCTTCTCGCTCTCCTATTATAATCTCTCACTCATCTTTTTTTACCTTCCTTCAGCGCATCAAATATACCACTCATTGCTGTAAACAAGTAAATCTTACCGGCATATTCATTTCGTTCGTGACCACATCATTCCACAGGCCGGCCAACCTTCCAGAAAGGCCTTTGGAGTGAGAGAGCGTGTGAAATCGAGAGGGACTCTCTCATTGTTGTACACTCTGTAACCCTGGTCTGTAGGTTTGGAATAATGTGTGACTGGACTCACAGAGAGCGACTGAACAATCTTTGCATTTGTGCTCAGCTTTTTGTCGTCAAATCAATTCTCAGTCCCTCTCCCTTTTCATCGATTTGATGCCCGAGAGGTACTCTGTTCTAAACCTGTTATATGCCCCTGGTCACATGTTGCTCTTCTCTATTTACACGCCTTCTCTACGATCATTCGTTCTTTCATTATGCGCAATTGTTTGCACGTTTCTTATCATTGGTATCCTTCATATTTCAGTTGCCTACTTCAACTCACACACTGCCATCGGAATATATTCAGTCTGCGCTATCACATCAAGGAGACCACTCAATAAACAAAGTCAGATACGCCTCTAGATGAATGGCTTTATCTTACACCTGTCATTTACGTGTCTACGAACCAAAGAACCGAAACATGCTATTATATTTATAAAATGATACGATCGAACAAAATGTTGAACTGGGACTTCCTGCGTTTACCGAGACGAGAGAGCACGCAAAAGCGAGAGGGTCGCCAATGTTCCTATATGGTAAACAACGGAAGTTCGTTATTCGGCTTTTTGGTATGATCGTATCATTTTATAAATGTAATATAGGAAGTCTCCAATTCATTTTCTCTTAACTTTAGTTGGTGCCTACTGTTTAAGAAAATCAAGTCCAATAGTTAATGTAATCATTGTCCCGCCCCTACCTTATATCGAAAGTGCGTTGTAGAATCAGCAAACCATTCCAGAAGACTGTCATTAGTGTAAAACCAAGAGTCAAGAAAGGGAGAATTTCAATTCCATTCGTCATGGAGCTACTCGATCTCGCTCTAAACCAGCCAGAGGAGATAGTTTGGCAAAACTGGTATGTGAAAAAAACCAAAAGGAAAACGAATAAATTCAAATGCACAAATATTGTACAGAATGGGGAGTGTTTGAGTGATCTTTTCGTTTACTTTATCACATCTTATCCATTTCTGGATGTCTAAAAAAGGAGAAACATTTAACACTTTTTTTGCAAATGAGAAATATACGAAGAAAAACATTTAACATTTTAATGGTATTCTAGTTGGTGGTGATTAATGAAATCTGTTCAGGCATTAGTTGGCACGTAGACGAAAGCGCCGGCAACACAGGTGATCATGATATCGACTGGAGCGCAGAGTGGAAAAAGATTCTGAACGAAGAGACAATACCGTCGCACGAGATACGGACCCGAGAACGCTCCGCGAAACTCAAAGCGCATCAGATACGGACCGTTGAAGAACACTGCCAATTATACTGCTTGATTTAGAAATTTGTGTGGATAAAATTGTTTCCGCATTCTCTTAATTCACTCTTCCTAAAGACAGTTTTCTTCGTAGCTCGCAGTTGCCAATGAGCAGGGTCAAGAGCAGGTGGCGAGGGGTTTACGTGGAGGCGAGGAGAGTCGAGCGCCCCTCCCTCGCCCGAGGAAGGGGAGACCCTACTCCACCCTGTTCGATAGCTTGGAAGCAGAGGGAGAGAGAGAAATTGTGTACGCGCGCTGGTTCACCCCGTATCGCTCCTCCCTCCCCCTCTCATACCCTCTTCTTCTCTCACTCATTCGCTCTATCGATCATTCCCTCTCTCGCATACTCTTCAGAATCTTCCTCAACATACTGTTCTCCTTCATAAAAACGCATTGGTACATTGTGTACTTGTCTCTTATTCCTGAAAACAATAAAATGTCGTATTGGTTCTGTTTCCCTCTCCCTTAGTTAAACGGTGCCCTTCATGACGGGACCGACTCGCCCGCATAAAATCTCTCCCCACACAGAGAAATGTTTGTAGTATTTAACAAACAGGTGTACCTTATACGGCGAGGGATAAATCTAGCGTTTGTAGCCACATTACAAACGCAATGTTTGTAGAAATTTAACAAACAACCGTGTGTTGCTTTGTTACTAACATATTTGTTATTTTGATACTGGTGTATTTTTCCTTCCCTTCCCCCTTCATTGCAGTCGAGTTCGGTATTGTATATCGAATTAGACTTGTCAAATATCTTATTTATCTCTTTTGCAAACAAAAAACCACATTTACAAACAATCAATATGGGATTGCTATACAAATACAGTAATTCGATCACTAATAAATTACATATGTGGGCAATATATACAGCAGAAAACGTCAAAATAGCTAAAATTGCTCATCTAACCAAGCAAACACAAACAATAAAACGAGTGGACATATATTTTATAAAAAAAATACTGAAATTCTACGCGATCTAACAAACGTAATCCGGAGGAGGTGGGCGGAGTCGTCTTTACTTTCTTGTATTATGAAGAGTGGAGCTCGACGATGTGCATTTATTGCCTGGCGAGATGTTCCTGAAATAGCCAAAGGGTTACTGTAGATATAACAGATCCAAGTCCCACTCGCACGATGGAATTTCGAATATCCACAACTCGCTTATAAACTGGTATACGTAATCATTTCGAATAAAACAACCCGAATACTGTGTACTACTTGGGTGTGATAAGAATTGGGAGAAAATAATTCAGTCCACAACACGGAGTTTCCTGGGGATACGGCATGGGGTTAAGCAGGGGATACGGCATGATAATATCGGGTATTGACTAGTAGAAGAGGATGTGCAAGTTACCAAACCTTGTTCTCGAGAATCGATCCGGGCGGAATATCGACACCCTCGCCGTGGTTCGCAATGTTGAGAAGGGCCGTACCCTGCAGTCGATTCTAATAGATAATTGGCTGATACCGTACACCCGATAAATACAGATCGCTGTTCGCTACTCGTTGCGGCATTAGTGCAACACATGACAAAATTTGGCACTACAGCTGAAGCCTGGAATCATCAAAAAGGAAATCTTAAAACAATGTCGTTCGAAATGATAATTTCAAGAGCGCCTCGAATTTTTATTGGCTTGTTCCGGGCTTCAGCAAATTTAGCGCTACCGTGCAGTTAGTCGATAACTACCGTACCCTACCTTGAGACTGACGTTCTTGTCCAGACATCATCAGATACGGTAAGGTGGTCGAGCTCGAGCAGGTCCAGAATGCCCTGGAAGCAGCCGAGAAAGGCGTTGACCTGCAGTATCAATAGTCTTTCCGGATACCGTACCCGGTACTACAGTACACAAACAGGCATTTTTCTAACAGATCCTAAAAAAAAGAGAAAAAAAGTCCTCTCGCCTACCAACCTTGCTAAAACAATCTGTTATATAAAGTCCTCCTGATGCGTCTCATCAGCAACACACATCGGGTACATCTACATCTCGTCTACCTACCGTACCTCGCTACGGTACCCGGAGATATGATACATACTTATTTCCAATAAATTTAATTATTTATTTGAGAAGTAGAAATCATCAACCGGTTCTCGTGCTATAATCAATAGCGGAATACTGTAGTTTTACTGTTACCGTACTCAACCTACCGTAATCTACCTATCAAGCGGTAGGTTATGGTAGGATTGTTAGCCAGTATAGTAATATCATCCGTAGCGCTCCTTCATCTGGCGGTAGTCGGTGGTGGTGTAGTCGCACACGACGCCGAGCCTGGACAAAGTTCGAGTTTGGCACTGCGGCATAAACACAACACAAAATAAATTAATAAAACATGTACTACCTTTGTTTAAATATTCCATTTTTCTCGCTATAATATAAAATGCGCGCTAGAGGTGAAGCATTACTACATTATAAAATACGTAGATAATATTCATGCAATATCACCGCGCGAGACTAACGTGCGATCAAATTTCATTTGCAGCTACATCACTGTCCCTCTTTCCCTTTCGGGCGAATCAGCATGTGCGCCGGAATGGTGTACGTTCAAAGCATCGCTCGATAAATCGTGCAACACTCCGTCGCGTATATACATACGTATGCTACACCTCTCTTAAAAGGCCTTGTACGGAAATGCAGGCAGCTTGTGGAATTATGCTCAACTGACGTTAATCGTGAAACGAGCTTCGCGCATACTTCCATAAGCTGCCCGAACTTCCGGAGCACAAGCTACTTTTAGAATAAAACAGGGAAATTGGGAGAACGCTTTCGACCACTACGCCACCTTAACCACCAATCAACCGAACAAATGTATATATTAGGTGGGACGTACCCGTAGGAAGACGGGCGTCTCCAAAAATTCGCTGTTAATTGAACGAAGGGGGCTATAATATGGAGGATTAGACGATACTATCGAATCGAGACTGACAAATTGGACGTATTGCGTCGATATCAATGATGCTAACGCGGGTCCTCGAGCAAACGGTGGTCAAAGGTGTAGTACAGGTTCCGAGAGAGTTAAATAAGGTGAAATCACGTAAGATCAACATTAGAAAAGGAGGAAATCGGAAGAACAGGACGTGCGCGAGAGCGCGAGGCGAAGACTTCGAGATTACTGTAAGCACTATATTCCAACCTTTTAGGGTTCCCAATCATTAACTGAGTTTATCATAATATTTGTTTATTTTAAAATTTATTTTATTTATTTATTCTCAAATATCGGTTCAATATTCATTTAGTACATAGATGTTTTGTTTATAATACCGTAAATCATTAAAATGACACCTCTTGAGGAAGAGTCATAGGCTCACGTTCGTAGTAACAAACAGTGTTTCTAGCACTACAACAAACAAATGTTTGTAAACATTTTACCACCAAATGTTTGCATTGAGGCAACTAGCAAGTTTGCCATTTTTTTACAAACATGTTTGTCATACGCGATGTTTGTAGATTGAAACTACAAACATTTCTCTGTGTGCCTCATCTCCTACTTTCATTTGACGGATGTGGTGCATCGAGAGGGCTCTTTTTCTATAGTCTCTCTGACAACACTTGTCCAATCTCCAGCCATTTGTTGCTCCTCGCAAAGTTAATCCATCGCTAATGCACTGCACGAGTCCACTTCTTCTCTCATCATGATTCTCCTCTGCGTTACAGTTGCCTACTCCAACTCTCACTCTCTGCTGAATAAGACGGTCATCAGTCAGAACTATGACCCTACAGTACAGCTGAATCGAACAAGGTCAGATCAGTCGTCTTACACACAGAAAAAAGGTCTTACATACGGCCCATAAGATATGGGGGTTCTTAACAAAATGTCTTATATATAAGACCTTTTGTTAAGAACCCCCATATCTTATGGGCCGTATGTAAGACCTTTTTTTCTGTGTGTATGTTTCTATCAGTATCTCGACCTCGTTCAGATCGAAACTCGAGTCCTTCACGCATCGATGTATGCCCATATCGGGGACAGACCACTTCTATGTGCGAATATGGTGGATACGACCTTCTTGATACTGCCAAAAAGCTATGGCCAAAGTACTTTGGAAAAGCGGGTGAGTAAACCCATAAAAAGCAGCATAGCCAGACACAACGAGTGTTGATCAGAAGCGAAGAAGTGTGAAAAGTGGAAGTGACAATAACAGTAAGAGACCGTCCCTCATAAATTTTAACATGTAGCTTCAGAGGCTGTTAAAATTTTTGGGGGCCGGTCTCTTACCTCTGGCAATCTAATTTATATTTTATTTCTGATACCATTCTCGACATCTTGAATACGCCCTGACATGTGAGTACATTCGATCCGTTCAGGAATAAGCTGGCACAGAATCAACGCCGCCGAGAAGACAATTACTAGAAGGAAGAGAAGACATGAGAGATGAATTAATAAAAAAGAAGAAGCGTATTGTTGCAATAAATGAAATATTGTTGTCGTTGATGTTGTTCGACAGGTGATTGCAGAGTGCAGAGAGAGCAACACAAACGGGGATGATGTAGGATTGATCAGATTAACCCAAGCGGGAGAAAATTAAAATTGAATCGTAAGAGTTGTATCCTGTATGTGGGGAAGTGATCTTTGCAAATTACTTTCTTTGTCAACTCTCCCTATAGGACCCCGGGGGTGGCCATTGTTCCTCCTCATCTGGAACCTTTAGCGGGGTCACGAGAGAGAGTGAGACAGAGAGAAAATGGTACACGCGCGCTGGTACGCCCCGCATCTCTCTTTCTCCTCCTTATCTTCCCTGCCCTCTCGTATCTCGTGTTCTCTCCTTCTCTGACCCATTCGTTCTCTTGACCAATCATCGTCCTTCTCTCTCTCTCTTGCTCTCCCCAGAAAACGTCATACCTTAACCACATTGGAATTTATCTGCTTCCTCTTTTTTCAGAATTTATTAGGACCGTGTTCTATCTCACATTGTCGATCACCTTCGTCCTTACGTATTGTTAATTAATTTGTTTTGCTTCTTTGTCATCTTCTCGTTATTATCTTCCACTATTCAGTTGCCTACTCCAACTCTTAATCATTGCCGAATCAGAAAAGCGATATTAATATCTTACTCAATGAAATAGTTCCTTGAAATTGTAGAGGTGAGTCAAATGTGAAATCGCCTCAGTGTACATTAATTACCTCTTCATTTTATTTTCTCTGCGATCGATAAAGTGAAGAATACATTGGTTAACATTGAAGCCGCTCTCGAGAAAATTTTTCATTTCGAAAATAAATGGTCTCAGCAAGTTGTTTCAGCGATTTCTACAACGATCTGTAGTAATAGGATTCTTTTCGCTCATCAGCTTCTGGACAAATATTTCGGGAAAGCAGGTATGCTAAGGTTGATGACATGCGAATTTGTATTACACAATACATCCAATATCGATAATAAGAGAGAGAGAGTGCCAAAATTGGTGCAATATTAAAAAAATCACCAATATGGATTTGATGTTTTCAGGAATGTCATATCACATCATAAACAGCGTGGATGTTAATAGCGTGATAAGTATAGAAGAAGAAGAAAATGATGATAAATATAATATAGAAGAAGAAAGATATTGCATTGTTTTAATATTGTTTTAATAAAATTTATTTTATTATTGGTGTAATTGCAAATCAGCAAACAAGTATGTAATTAACAGATATTACATTTATAAAATGATACGATCAGGCACAATGTAGAACTGGGACTTCCTGTGTTTACCGAGACGAGAAAGTACGCAAAAGCGAGAGGGTCGCCAATGTTCCTGTATGGTAAACAACGGAAACTCGTTATTCGACTTTTTGGTATGATCGTATCATTTTATAAATGAAATACCAACACACACGGAAGCTGCATCCTTGAGATGACAGATTTTTTTTAAATATTTTGAAGCGAGTCTGCAGCTCCTTGTACTTTTGCGGGTCTTTGAAAGTTCTGCAGCTTTCAGAATGGAGATTCAAAAAGGGGTCAAGAGTGAACCATTCATTCTCGTCATTCTCATTCATTCTCGTTCCTTCTCATTCAAGATCATTTTCGTTTCTGTCATTCGTCGCGAGCTGTCCCTCTCCATTTTGCTCTGATGGAGAGGGGACTTCCCTAGTTCCATGGACCCCCTCGTCTTTCTACCAACGACTCGACAAGATTGGAATCCCCGTCCTAGCCGGCCTGGTCACCGTGGATGGGTATGACCATTTGATGTTAGCTACTCAGATACCAGTTTCGCTAATTCTCAATTTGATTGATGATTCGAGCTTGGTGGACTCAAGTGCAAAAAAGAAGTGCCACCCGTTTGTCAGGACTGCCTTCAGCCTCACGTTACCTCCCCTTTTCTCTTACGTCCATGGTCCTAAGAGGTGTCGTCCATTCCTCCAGCAACATCAAAGAAGATGGTCTGTGAATAGGAAGAAGACCGATCCTCTACCTCGACCCCAGCCGAAATGATCAGTCTACACTGAGAAGAATGATCCTGACCCCTGAAACCACATCCTCACCAGATAGCGTTACCGCCTGATGTGATAAATAATTGAGCGAACCCTCCTCCTCCGCCCGAGGCGAAGAGAGACAGAGAGACAGAGAGAGAGAGAGAGAGAGAGAGAGAGAGAATTCTATGCGCGCGCTGACACACACCTCCCCCTCTTCTCCCCCTTCCCTCCGTTCCCTCCTCTTCTCTCACTCATTATCATTCGCTCCCTTGACCACTCACTCCCTTCCCTTCTCTCTACTTCAACCACCTCTCCCCCTCAGAATAATACTCTCCCTCCATTGATTCATTACTTTCCACCGTCTCTCCTGCGGTAAGCATGTAAACCCTCGCGACATACTGACTCCGTTCTTGATAGGCTTCGATCTGCCCGGGACAACCTAGCATTAGGGACAGCCGCGCAGAGACTTTCTGACTCTCTCCCACTTCCATTTCATCTATTTACTTCCCCGAGAGAGGAATTCTGTTCAATCATCTCTAGTTTACTCACCTCCCATTGCCAGTAGGGCTCGTCAACATTCACATTTTTCGCCCTTTCGTTTTCAACAAATCACCTTTTCCCTCGCACATCTTCTCGTTATTATTTTCCGCTGTTCAGTTGCCTACTTCAACTCTCACTCTATGCCGAATCAATATGATGATTAATCCCAATCAAGAAGACGCTTGAAATTGAAAAGGTGCGATAATCTAAATGCTCGGGATTCACTGGTCCTCAACATACTGTTGTCTATGCCGATTCCATACGTGAATGTACATTAACGACCATTGAAAACAGTCTAGCCCCCCCCCCCGACATTCTCATCCGGTCATTTCAGCTCGACTTTGAGCGGAATACCCGAGCAAAATCGTGACGAATCGTTTCTCTCGGCGACAACAGATATCGTACTGTTTCAAACCAAATGGGAGAACCAAAATAAATATTTCGGAAAACGAGGTTCGCTAATGACGCAGTATAGTGGATGTACTCGGTTTGTTCAGGATTGTCATATCACGAAACGTGCAACATTTATGTTACTACTAAGTGGAGAAGAAGGAAAGGAATATTGATGAATATAGAAAAAAGAGCGCTATGATAAACATATTTATTATTGTTGTTAATGTTATGTGCAATGACAAACGAATGTTGACGAGTGAAGAAAAGAAATCATAAATTCTTTTTTACAACTTTGGTAAACGCAGGAACTAGCATTTCATTACTCCAATGGCTCGTATAATTTTACACTTATATTCTTGTGGATGCATTATATCCCTTCTTTTTTTCATCCCCTCTGCTCATTGGGGGCATCTCCTCGTCGATGTGTCACCACATAAGTTCGCTTCCACCTCGATCAGATACAGATCTCCCTACTGCAAGGGGGGGGGGCTTTCCGTTCGTTGTCACGTGCTCCTCTGATGTTCTCCTTCCGTACCGTCCTGCCTCTTTGTCTCTCCCCAATTCTCTCCTTCCCTCGTCGAAAGCCTTTCCCTCCTCCTCCCTTGACGCCACATCCAGCATGTTCTCTCTCTGTTCTCTCTCCTCCTTCACAACGCGAGCAAGCGAGAGGATTGTTTACTGGTACCGCCCGTGTCTCTCCTTCTCTACCTCTCTTCCTCTCTCATTCCTCCACTCCCACTCCCCTCTCTTCCTCTCTCATTCCTCCACTCCCACTCCCCTCTCTTCCTCTCTCATTCCTCCACTCCCACTCCCCTCTCTTCCTTGCATCATCCAAAACAAACGAAACTAATGTCTCCAGGTTACAGTGAATGCGTTGGCTTCCCTTTTTTGCTTCTGATCCATGCGTACAATTTCCCAGACCCGAAGTATCCTTTACATAGTCTTCCCTCTATATTAATATTGCACATCTCACGAGTAATTTAATCTTTATTCCTTCTACAGTTGCCTACTCCAACTCGCGCTTTCGATACGTTTCAGGCTGATGAAAGGAACACATTTCGACGTTCACGTAAGAAGCAATTAGTTAATCTGCATATTTATGTTATTCTAAAGTCTACTTAATTATTCTAAATCCAGAGATCCCTCAATCAGCTTCTACGGAAACACGATGATGACGAACAGAAATTTAGACAAATAATATTGAGATGAAAAAGGTTCGAGCTCTTTTTGTTAATTGCCTGTGGCAAAATGAACTCAATTAACAATACAATAGTGCTAATCAACCCGATGCACCAAATTTGATATAATTAACTGTAGATTTTAAATGTCGACTCACCCTAAATTGGTAATACAAACACTCCATTTCAGCATTATTTTCGCTCGGTATTCACTCGGAACGCGACAGAGAAACTCAGAAGCCTTACTTCGGGAAAAAAACTATCAAAAACAACGTAACTATCAAAATAACTTGCTTAATATGAATTATTTTTACTTTTAAAAGAGTGAGAGAATTCTCGCTCCGGCATATCCTTGATGTTTGTTCGGGAAATGGAACAACGTGGAACGAGATTCTGATCTGTTCAGGTTACTCGTGGCATATCATCGTAAACGAAGTACTGGGTACTCATGAAAAGAAATTGAGGACATCCTAGTTGATGAATAAATAAATATCTTAAATTTGCTATTACTTTTCTCACGAGATATTACACGAGAACAGATATATGAAGAAAAATTACGAATGCATCAATTTGGTAAAGTGTGGAAGCCTTCGCTTGACGAATGAGCAGTATGTGGATCGTTTGCCGATAATTACAACAACCATAAAATTGTTTCCAGTTATCCCAGCCTACTGAGAGACCTGATACAATTTAATCTCCCCAGAAGACTACTCTCCTCTGGTATTTGTTTCCTAGCTGAATCTTTGTCTGATCCCAGGCTGGAACTATACCGGGATCCAGGCTCGAAACACCTCCAGGTTGGATCCCTGGCTGACTCCAGGCTGGAAATTTATACCGTGATCCAGCCTGGAAGTAAATTCCTGAGTCCTTCCTTTATCACATTGCAATCTACTTTGTCTTTATCTTTTTGAGTTCAACCATGTTCGACAATCTCCCATTGTCCATTACCTTTGCCACGTATTACTTATCTTCCCTTTCATATTTGTTTGCTCCTTGTACATCTTTTCGTTATTATCTTCCACTATTCAGTTGCCTACTCCAACTCTCACTCTCTGCCGAAGCATAGGAGCGATATTAATATCTTTTTCAATCAATATGACCCTTGCAAGAGAGATGACTCCAATGCTCGCGCTTCAGTGTGCATCAATCTTCTCTTCATTTTTTTTCGAGTCTGTGATCGATAGAGTGTGTAAAGTGAAGACTTGGACAACATTGGTTCACATTGAAGCCGCTCTCGAGAGTCATTTCGAAAATAAGTCTCAGCAAGCCGTTTCAGCACTCTCTACAACGATCGGTGGTAATTGGATTCTTTTCTCTCATAAGCTTCTGGACAATTATTTCGGAAAGCAGGTATGTTGATGACATGCGAATGTTCATTGCACAATACAGCAAACATCGAAAATAATAGAAAGATCGACAATTGCACAATACAAAAGTAAAATCTCCAATATGGACTTGTTCAGGGATGTCTTCTCACGTAATCAACAGCGCAAAGGTGAATAACGTGATAAGAGAGGAATCGCGAGAAACTCGAGCATGGCTGGGACGTAGAAATTTATGATTTTAAATTTGGCTGAAAATATGGCCTAAGGTATTTCCAACATCCCTCTATCGAATGGCGTTGTCAGAATTTCGATAAAAAATTTCGCAATCGCGTGAAACACAAACAAACCTGGTGACAAGGCGAAAAAAATTAGTGAGAGGCATGTTCGAAAAATCATAAAATGCTTCAAAATGAAGATAGCGACTCGTTCTTTTTTGAGTTAGATAGGGAATCACCCCGACTACAAACTACCACTATTGAACTCATTCCTGGCTCAAGCCTTGGTGCGGAGCGGTCACTTTTGTAAAAATTTGATTAATTTTCTTAAAACTAAAAAAGCAATGGGGATTTATGCAATGGGGAGGCAAACGATTTATGCCCGGCTCGGGCGCCGGACCAGGCGAGAGAGTGCGCGGAAGTGAGAGAGTGGTAGAGAAGCAGAGCGTGCGGGATTTTGCGCACGAACGGTTTTCTAAGCGCCGTAGTTATTTTGTACGACTAGATAGCCATTCACTTTCAAAAAGGGAAATGTTTGAGACATTATGAGGAAGCTCCTTACCAAGTAGCGTCAAAATAGAGTAAATCAATGTGGAACTATCAAAACTTATTATATGGATATAGATTTGACACACTAGCGCTTAATTGAACCGCATTTTTTATGTAAAAAAAATTTTAGTCGAAATTTTTTGAAATTTCTTTCTTAAAAAATACCAAAAAAGAATCGTCTCAAAACTAATAGGAATATTGTTTTCAGCTCATTTACGATTATTTTCATCACTAACTTGAATGATTCCTACAATTTGGCCATGAGATGTCATTGTCCGGTCCCACGTAATGGTGGGCGTCTTTAAAAGTTCTGTACGGATTTGGCCCATTTCTTGGTTTTAAATAGTACACACAGTGACTATAATAAAAAGCAACAAAACCCATTGCTTTTTTAGTTTTAAGAAAATTAATCAAATTTTTACAAAAGTGACCGCTCCGCACCAAGGCTTGAGCCAGGAATGAGTTCAGTAGTTGTAGTTTGTAGTCGGGGTGATTCCCTATCTAACTCAAAAAAGAACGAGTCGCTATCTTCATTTTGAAGCATTTTATGATTTTTCGAACATGCCTCTCACTAATTTTTTTCGCCTAGTCACCAGGTTTGTTTGTGTTTCACGCGATTGCGAATTTTTTTATCGAAATTCTGACAACGCCATTCGATAGATGGATGTTCGAAATACCTTAGGCCATATTTTCAGCCAAATTTAAAATCATAAAATTTCTACGTCCCCGCTATCCCGGATATGCTCGATTTTCTCGCGATTCCTCTCATAAGTAGTGGAAGAAGAAAATGTGAATAAACATACATGAAGAACGATATTGTTGTTATAATGTAATAAATATATATTATTGTTGATGTAATCACAAATCTACAAACATGTAATAAACATGTATCGACGCACACGAGGCTGGGCAGGGCCGATTACCCAGCATGCGAAATGGTAATTGAATTCCCCGTGAGAGAGTCGTCTTTTGCTATCTGTGTGCCCAAAGTGATCATATCTATGTGACTGCAGCGGATATGTAGTCCTCTATAGCAGCCGGTATTACACAGAACGCGAAGTCTCAACTTTCCTTACTCTGGAGATGTTGTCTCCAGCTGAGAGTGCATGCGAAATTGAGAGATGGACACATCAAGTCTCCCATTATTAGGAGATGTGAACACTCCTGGGTAAGGAAAGCTGGAGACTTCGATCTCTGAGTACAGTGGGCCCCAGCAGAGTAGTCCTATATTTCCGGTAGTATTTTTACCTTTAATATCTGTAACGATAGTTCTCATCGGGTCAATTAGTGGTTGCGTGCGGAAAACATATTGTCAGAAATGACGGTAGTATCAAAGGAGAGGCGCAGACCCTCTTCTTTCGCGTTGAAGTGTCCATCAACTGACAGCGAAGATGATCAGCTGCTTGATAGGTTCGCAGCTCTTAGAATAGAGATTGAAAAAGAGGCTCAATAGCGGAACGAACGGGTGGCTGAGTGGCCCTCTCCTCTTCCACCCTTCTCTTGCGGCGGATGAGGCAGAGAGAGAGAGAGAGAATTGATTGCGCGCGTTGGCGCACACTGTGTATCCCCCCACTCCCCTCCCCTCGTATTCTCTCATTCTCTCACTCACTCGTTCCCTTGACCACTCACACCCTTCTCTCTACTTCTATCACCTCTCCCCCTCAGAATACTATTCTCGCTCCATTGCTTTATTAATTTGCACTGTCTCTTATTGTTGTAAACTCAGAGGGAAATAAGGCTACGATCAAAAGTCCAAGCTGGCCAGCGCAGACTTCAAAGTCTACAAGGCGCAGGGGAGCGAGGCATGTAGACTTTGAAAGTCCTCGCTGGCCAGCCCATAAGTCAAGATTCGTAGACTTATTCCCCTGTGAGAACATGTAGCCCCTCGTGACATACTGACTCCGTTCGAGAGGAACATTGGTCCATACGTGACAACTTGGTCTCGCAGGAAGCCACAGATACTCCTTACTCCTCTCCTACCCTGATTTCATCGATGTGGTGTCATGGAAGTGGTACTATGTTCAATAATCTCTCGCTTCCCCCCCAATCCCTTGTCTAGTAAGGCTGCTCACTGTGAACATTCCTCTTTTACGCGCATTCGTTTTCATCTATCCGCAACTTATTCGCTCTTTTCCTCATTTAATCAATGTTATATTCCGCAATTCAGTTGCCTACTCCAACTCTAACTCTTTGCCGAATGAGGATTCGTCTACACCAAGAAGACCCCTGAACTAGGTTCGATGATACTCGGGCTTCACTGGTCATTAATGTCCCATTTTAAGCACTCTTTATGCTGTCATAAGGTCTCGAGAGTGTGTGAGTAGTGCAGACATGTATACTGGTAAACACTGAACTTGTCTAACAGTTGACTTTCCCATCCACTCATTTCAGTTCGACGTTTGGATGAATATTCTGAGAAAAGTACAGAGATTCAGACGAAAAGGACGAATGGGAGTACCAAAATAAATATTTCGGAAAGAAAGGTATGCTAATGACGCAATAAACTCAATATTGTACTTAATCTGTTCAGGGCTAAGCTGGCACAGGATTAACAGTTGCAAGATGTCCGACGACAATGAGGAGATGGGGAAATATTGATTGAGGATTATATGATAAATATATTATTTTAATTATTGTTATATTGTTATTAAGAAATGGCAAGATATTCGGTAATGAACAGGTTACCATAAACGGAAGGATTTTTCGAATGCCATCGCTTCCCCTCACCGGTGAGTTACCTGTGGATAACACCATATTATCGACGGCGCTGCACCACATCCATTCTCGATCAGATCCAGAACGTCAACCACTGCACGGGAAAGGAGAACTTTCCGTTAGGTATCACCTCCTCCTCCTTTCCTCCAATGACACCCTATCCAGCGTGAATAATCTCGCCGATCTCCATCTGTACTCTCTCTCACTCTTCCACTACGCGAGAGAGCGAGGGACGCTCGATTATTGACAGGCACCGCCCGTATCTCTCCATCTCTAACTCTCTTCCTCTCTCATTCGTCCCATTGACCACTCCCTCTTTCTTTCTAGCACCCTCTCCTCCATCGACAAGTCCAGTTTCTCCCTCTCACTGTGAATACATTGGGCTTTTTCTATTGCATTTCTGGCAATTCGAAAATTGGTTTTGTCAATTTATAATTGTTTTATTTCAATTTTCATTTCTGGCTCTACTATTCTCTACTTTCTACTCTCCTTCCATTGATTACGTGACCATGTGCTATTCTCTATATCCTCAGATTCATAACCCTCTCTATTCATGGCATTCCCATATTCACGTCGATCATACGCGTGTTCGCTCTTTCTACGCGCTTATACGTAATTCAATTGTTATTTCTGTCTACAGTTGCCTACTCCAATTCACAACTGCCGTTTCACACTGATGAAAGGAACACTTCACGACGATCACGTAAGTAGCGAACAATTAACTAGCATGTTCACGCTATTCTCAGCTATTTTTTTAATTTGTATTGTTATTCCAGAAATCCCTCAAACTTCTTCTATGGAACTACTGCGGTCAATTAAAGTGGAAATGAAAAAAGTTCGTGCAATTTGTTAAGTGCCAAGAACTACACCAAACCGAACTATGAAGACATTATTACTATTTACGATGCACCAACGCGAATACTGTTTTAATGTGGATTATGGGTATAGACCTGAGCTATCGATATATAATGTTCACTCATCCAAAATTGATAATACCATCATTCGTTGCATCGCTCTGAGCGGGACAGAGAAAAACAGCCTTTATTTCGTAAAAACCGGTAAATATCCAATTAACTAGTCCAATACGAAATTTTCATAAAAATTTCGAAAGTATGAGAGAATTATCGTTCACGACCTCATTCCGTTTTTTTTTGTTCAAGAAGTGGGACAACATGGAAAGAGATATGTTCAGGTAGCTCATTATACGCTATTGTAAAGAAGGAAAGGATGATCTTATCTGGACCGAGAGACTCAGAAGCTATATTTCGGAAAATCGGGTACCCACTCACATATTTCAAATAGCAACAATCAATGTCTCCAGAAGCGAATCTCAATAATATAAATGTATTTGATCTGTTAAGGAGAAAGTTGGCACATAATCTCCACCGCCCAGATGACAACCATAAGGAGGAGAAGAAAAGGAAGATGAGGAAATATAGAAGACGAATACTACCATTTTTGTGATAAATATATGATTATTCTTGTGCTTGCTGTTATAACAACATGAATTGATGAGATGAGACAAATATGCACGCGTGGGAGACGTTGAACTGTCACTTTTGCAATGCAGAACAGCAATCATCAGATCCAGAAGAAGAGAGAGACACCTAAAAAGACAGAGGTCTTTGAGATGGGCTCACGGGAGCACATTGCTAAGTCAGTGTTGCAGACGCCACTAAAATCTTGAGAAATGGCTTGAAACAATGAGAAAAATGTAGAGTGGACAGACCACTCGAAGCACTATTGGAAACATTGGCAAATGACCAGTGTGCGGTTGCTTAGCCGATGACTGTAGAGAAGTGATTCCAGAGAATCAGAGGGTTTCACCATGTTAGGTCTCCCTTCTTTCGTCTGTTCCACTCATATACCATATTTATCCTGACATCAATATATTTATCCTGACATCAATGCAAATGGGCCTGCAGGAAGGTAGCTTCGTGGTCAGAGGCGGGTCGCATCTTCGAACTCAAGGCAACAGGGAGAAGAGATCATGATTTGCTTCATTGGTCGATTAAAGTGTTCCGCTCGCTTCTATTCAAGTATAACCATATGCAACGATTGTTCTCTCTCACTTAATACAGATTGCAACTGCACGGGGAACGATTGGGAAATAGACTTATGGGCTTTCAAAAAAAAGGCCTCGCCCCCTGCGCTTATTATACTTTGAAGTCGTCGCTGGCCAGCATACACTTATGAATTCGTAGACTTACTTCCCTGTGAGGAGGCCTCCCCTCCAAATTCCGCTCCATCTTTCCTCCTCTCGGTCAGTGCCCCTCCTATCCACGTTGACCCGCACATTCTCACAGCTGCCCATCTGTCCCTCTCTCTCTCTCTCTCTCTCTCTCTCTCTCTCTTTCTCTGTCTCTGTCTCTCTTTCCCTCTCTCTCTCTCTGTGTCTCACTTGGTGGTCGTTCGTACGAGAGGTGCAAGATTGTTTGCGAACACCACCATTATCTCTTCCTCTCTTGGACCTTTCCTTCTCGAACCTCTGATACAAAGGCGAGCGAGAGGCTCTTCTCCTCTTTCATTTGTTAAACTGCACTAAGATTAATGTTGCCAGGGGGTTCTCCAAGGTTTCCTTTCTCACAGAGCGATTCACCAGCCCTCCTCCTTCCACGAGCTCTCTCGCTTCGGCGAGCAAATAAGAGAACGCTTAGAATGAAGAGGTTGGGGAACAATTGAATAAGACCCTTGGGGGACTGTTCCCATGGCAAATTTGTGATCTGTGTGACCAGAGACTACTCTTCTCCTCCATCCTCTCTCTCTATGTAAAATTCCCAGAAGCTCTGCCTCCTGTGATTATGTTCGTTACCCCTCTCCCTCTCTCTTGCAAATAATTTCGCAAACCTTTATCTAAGACTTCGTTTCCAAGCGTTCGTACGTTCTTATTCAACAATGTCGCGCTTTCATGTTATGTTTTCTCTTTTGTCTCCATTATTGTTGGTATCTCAATCACCTTTCCAGTTGCCTACCCCAACTCACCCCTGCTTTGCAACTGTTTTCGCATGATACAGGAACTAGAATGAGTTACGGGCATACAAATATTCTCAAAAACTACTGATCACCGCCGGCAAAATCCGACTAAATTATACTGGTCGCCGCATATTTAACTGGTTATTAAAATAATTTTAAAATATAAATTTAATATCTAACAGAGAGAGAAATCATCATACTTCTTGATCTAGAGTAAGCACCATTATCATTCTGTTTCCTCAGGCCTAATTACGTAACTTACGGACGCCAACGACTTGCGACTGCAATTGACCATGTCAATATCGGCCATGTCTTCAGCTTGGATCTACCCACCGGAAACACGTGAGTGGCTAATAAAAAAACATCACCTCAACACCTTTCTTAATGCTCTCAATCAAATATCAATCCGAAGGAGGAGTCTTTCCGCTCAAGATTCATGAGAAATTGGTGAAAGACGTCTGCTACACTTTGTTTAAAAAGTTACGGATCTTTCTTTTCGGGGCGAACGACTAGCGACAGCGGGAGACGATCACCCCGCGAAAGATTCCGCTCAAGAAGGGGTATACAATTCACGCTTGTGTGTGAGGAAATATGATTTTTGGTCAGTTTATACATTTCATATCAGGCGCTAATCGATTAGATGAGGATGGGTCGGTAGTCTTCATAAGCTGCATTCCACCAGTTCGCGCCGATTGAGCTCCTTAGGTCGTGAGGTCTCCATCGCTCTTTTTTCTATACATTTGTAGTAATAATTCAACTTTGTATGTCTCAGGATATCATAAATGAAGGTACTTCCATATGCTTATCGCAACAATTTCTCCAAGGCCAACCAGAGTATCGGGAGACGTGATTATCAATGAACGGAAGTCGTACTGGACCGGACAGCGGGGGATGCAGGTGATTGAGGGATAGGAATTTGTCTGGGATTTGCTTACTAGTAGATACTTTTGTTCGGACCAAAACACTGGTTCCGGACAAACGCCACTTTATTCGGACCAAAACACTTTTCCGAATAAATCACTGGTCGAAAAATGACCCTCGCCCTCAAATCACTGGTCGAAAAATGACCCACGCCCCTTTTGGGGCGGAACTCTTGGGCAAAAACGCCGGGCATCGCCCATTTTGGAAGAAGGAATTATTGGATTTGAATCTTATGGCTGGCTAACCACTAAGGTGCAATAACTCTATTCGCGAGAACAAAGGGTTATTCGCGAAAAATATTTGTTATTCGGGAATAGGAGTATAACAGCACTGGTTGCGGTGGACGAACAATGAAACCGAAAACATGCAGAGCGAGAGAGAGAGAGAGAGAGGGAGATGGCTGCTCACACACAGAGAACGTATACACTGAGATAGGGCATCTAGTGTATCATACACTCAATATTGAGTGTAATCGCGCGTCGAGAGAGCGTCCGAAAACGAGAGATTTGTAAGTGTATACACTAGATGCCTTATCTCAGTGTATGATACACTCAATAGTAAGTGTATTCATTCTGGGTAAATAGTAGCAGCGTGGGAGGGAAATTTGCCCGGCCCAAGGAGCGCACAATTTTTAATCCCTTCTTATCAGAATTCGAATCTTCCTTCTGGTTACGATTGTCCTCTGTCAAGCCGTTAAAGCAACAGATGTGAATTATGAGGAGAAGGTGAGCTGATTTGGATATGCACAGAGAGAAATCCTGCTAAGAAGACAACATCAAGTTGACGCCTACTATTATGTAAGCAGGCGCATACTTACACACAAATATGGCAAGCCTAACTGTAAGTATTACTCCAACTTGGTGTCATCTTCATAGTATGGCATACTGACATAGAAGTATGCATTCCTCTGAGTGTTTTACTCTTCAACGTTGCATATTCAGAGCGCAAAATGCTACTTTGACATCCACAACAACATCGGATGCTCGTGTACGGGAAATACTCGTTAATAATGGGCAGAATTCCCTGCCCGGCGATTATAGAAGGGAATGGCCGCTGATCCCCCAATTGTAGGTGCATCTACAGATTATTTTTATTGATTTGTTTGCAAAAGACAATCATTTTACTGTGTTTGTAACCGCCACTTCCATACAAGCTTTTTTTTTCGCTCAGGAATCCTTTCGGGTTGTGGGCTGTTGTGGATAGTTATAGAGTGCGAAATGTGAGGCCACGGTCTCTTCATTTCACACACTCTCTAGACCGGTCGATAGGCGAGAGAGTATGCGAAATGAAGAGACCGTGGCCTCACATTTCGCACTCTAGATAGTGATATTGCTCTGTTCAGGTTATTCATGGCACGTTATCGTCAATGATATGTGGAACGTCATGAGAAGAAGAAGATGGATAAATGGATAAATGCAAGCATACGATTCGATAAATACCTTAATTTAATCATTATTATATTCTCGTTAATGCACGGCAACGGGTGGAAACATGGCGGACGTATCAAGAATAGTGCATGAGTTTGAAATTCGGGTAAATGGATGGATTAGCTCTCTTCATTTCTCACACTCTCTCATCAATAGACTGGCGTAAAGGCTTTGTGAAATGAAGAGAATCCTATTATTTACTAGAATTTCAAACTCTAACTAGTACTTTGGAGATTGGGTAACATTTATGAACAGAATTACTAAACCATGTCGTTTTGTAACGTTGGGTTTGATATTTGATTTATAAAATTTTATCACAAATTTAGTGAATATTTTAGTGAATAAAGTGAGAATGAAGTTACATCCGTTTCGTTGGATTTTATTTGAAATGTAGTCTTCTGCGCAGTGAATGAGGGGTCAATATCAGACAGCGAATAAGTCTCGGATAGCAGAATTTACCAATCGTCTTCCTTTTCCTTCCGACTTTTGAGGAAATGCCGGCGATCATGTCGTAGAGACTGTAGATACGTGCATTGTACTTTGAAAATATAAATAGTTTCGAATCTAAAATGAAATATTTCTGTAAGAATAATTTGTCGATTATTTTTAGAAAAAAATCTGACATTATAGACTTGCAATGAACAAATTTGAGAAAGCAGTAAAAGTAAATGTATTATCCAATAAAATCCTGCATCGTCTGTCAAAGGAAATATAAATCAATAAAAAAAGGAAACCAAAGTATAGATCAACAAACAATATAATTAAAATGTATCAGCGAATATAGGGAAATATTAAATTAAAATCTATGCCTTCCTTATACTATTCCATCATCATGTGCTCTCTAACGAGGTCGTTAATGATAATCTTCAACTCATCGACGGTCTTCTCGCCGACATCTGGCAGAAGCGGCTGGAACGCGCGCACCTCGCGAAACGGCTCACGAACCTCCGCCAGGAACGGATGCCCCAGCGCCTCCTCGATCGTCATCCTGCAGAACACTGTGGTAAACCACTCATATCACATTAGGAAATACTAAAACGTAATACAGGACGGAATGTATATGTACTAGCAATTCGGATTGAAATTCCAAAATTCGAACTTCTAATCTCGTCTAATTTTTTTTCAAACACCTCGCTCTCACATCATTCCACAGGCCGGCCAACCTTACAGAAAGGGCTTCGAAGTGAGGTCGTGAGAATTCGAGAAGGACTCTCTTTCTTTTGCAAAATCTCTCGCTCAAACCCTGATATGGTCGTTTGAAATCATATGATACAGTCAATCGTTTGCTCTAACTTTCTATACTCTCTCGCTTCCAGCATGCCATGAGCGCTTACCGAGCTTCATGGTCAAAGTCGAGGGTTCCATCGATGAAGCTGATCAAGTGATCGCCGTTTTCGATAATCTCGTCACGCAGCCAGCGCCGGTCGTTCTCGTTAGTGAGCATGTCCAGAAAGTCGATACGACTCGCAGTACGTCGTCGCAGTAAAGCACGGCTCCTTTCGTCGGAGATCTGCCAATTGCAATCCGTTTTCTCTACCCAAATTATAAAATATAATGCAACGTTGACTCGAGATAATCGAGGGAGAGCTTGCGAGCTTGCGGTTTGCGGTATTTAAAAAAAACTAGACGCAACTTTATATTTAATTAATTTAAAACTAAAAATTTACTCTGGCCAGCACGTGCTCGGGGACGGAGCCGCACACTTTGATGGCTGTGAGAAGGCAGTATCCCTGGTCGTTGTGGAATAGAACCTTGCCCGTGAGCATCTCGCACAAAATCGCCCCCACCGACCACATCACGGCTATATTTTTAAAAATATTATGAATACCCTTTTTTACGTGATTTTTGTGCTTTTCTCTACATTGACGCAACAGGCGACTAGAAAGAAAAAAGAGGTTATTATCTTCACTCCATTGCGCCAAGAAGTTGCACTCCCAGTGGAACTTACTGCTGAAACGCACGATGCCTCGCGTTAATACCTTTCTCATCGTAGCGCAGCGGCGTTTGAGTGTCGTCAAACGCGATTGCCTCGATTGCGCGATACGCGAACATCCGGTACGGATCGGCCAGCCCGAAATCTGACATGCACATAATTCCCCTCCACACCATGTCAAGCGGGGGAAGAAAGCTCATTTGCGTGGCGCTAGTTTTCCTCTGCGTCTCTGCCCTAATCCGATTAGCAGGTCTGGAGAGGGGAGAGGGGAAGGAGGGGGTGATCGGAGGACTTTATGAAACATAAAAGAACAGTGTTCTAAATAATTCGGTTACAACCAGGAAAAAGTTTATCTATTGCACTATTGAAGTGCAGAAATACACGTAGGGCCCTGAAAGAAAGGAGGCGGTGTCCCCTGCCCACGAAAAAAGCATAAAAGGGGCTATGGGCTAGGGTGAAAAATAATGATCCAAATATAGGTGGTGGGGGGGGTGCATTGACCAAAGGTAAGTGATTGTAGCATAACTGTGGAGGTACCGCAACGAAAATAATGCACCGAACCTACCGTACCCCACGGAATATAACATTGAGAATTTAGACTAATTTAGTCGGTTACTGTACTGTTGCTTACGGTTACTGTAGGTGATATATGTACTACCGTACACCCTCCACGCAATCACCATTCAAGATCTACCACATGCGTGACACTCCCAGTCCAAATTCTGAATTTCACATTCCCGGGGTAAGGTAGATTGGTTTACGGACCGCAATCCATTTACGGACTTACGGTACTTTGTTGTCGTTGCGGGACCACCACAGTTGTGCTACAGTAGATCATTTGACTTTTGGCCAACTCAACCTCCAATTCATATGTATACCATAACAACCAATTCAACCTATTCCTTGCCCACAACCCCTCTTCGATCGCCCATGGCCCCCATTCAATAAATTAATGCTTTTTGGTAGACAAATTTTCATTGTTTCTCACATTCAATTGATATCTCCTCCGCGGAAAGTGAAGATAAGGATATGGCTTCTTGATAGAAAGATAGGCAATGCACTTGCCGACAAAGTTACGAGAGCCAAATTGCCGATTTCAATCTCATTTTTTAAAGAAAAAATGATAAACGTCGAAAACCCCGCGAAAATAGGTAAAATCCGTCGTTTCTCACATTCAATTGATATCTCCTCCGCGGAGAGTGAAGCTATGAGCATGACATTTTTAAATAGTGTTAGGCAAAGCACTTGCCGACAAAGTTACGAGAGCGAATTTCCGATTTCGATCTTATTATTTTAATAAAAAATCGGAAGGGTCAGAAACCCCGCGAAAAGTGGCAAAAAACGTCGTTTCGCGCATTCTATTGATATCTCCTCCGCGGAGAGTGAAGATATCGACATGTAATTTTGACAGAAAGTTAGGAAATGCACTTGCCGACAAAGTTACGAGAGCCGAATTTCCGATTTCGATCTCAATTACTCCTTATAATTAGAATTGTAGAGCACTGTTCAAAATCTCAAAATGGAAAATTGTCCATAACTCAGTTGTGATAGGTCAGTTCAACTTGATTTTTTGATATGTTATGGGGAATCACATTCTCTACCGAATACCGTTTTCACCTTGTGTCTAGCTGCTCTTATCTCTGAGTTATGAGCTTGCAACTGAATCTCAGAAATCCGACATGCAAATTAGCATCGATTTACTCTCGCCGCTCTCGCCGCCCCCTAATCTCCTCGATACTCGCGACACGCAAATGAGCTTTCTTCCCCGCTTGACATGGTGTGCCCTCGGCTATTACGCAGGCGCCACAAGCTACTGCATGTGTTGTCGGAGAGTGACGATTAGTATTGTTGTTTTTTAAGTTCAGAATTTTTTACATTATTGTATTCGGAAGAGAATTAGAGATAGCAAAAAAAGTACCGATCACTGTGAGCTTTCCGTTAGAATCGACAGCGAGATCTTCCGGCTTGAGGTCCCGATGTATCACCTTAAATCGATAATTATCGATTAAAACTTGCAGTTGCTGTCGGCGCCTGTTGATTTTCACTGCATTGGCCAACTTGTTCTACTAGAAACAGTGAATTGCGACTGCTGAAAATTAACCCCTACAACCTGGGATGGTCGGAATTTCTTATTGATAACATTTTTTTTATAAATTTGGCAGATGGCCTTATGTGATTATCACAGGTATTCTGAGAGATGGCACACACACAGAAAAAGGTCTTATATATAAGACTTTGAAAGTCTGCTGTGAGGCCCATGAGTACTGGGGGTCTGACATATAAGACCTTCCGAAGGTTCTTACTTTTCAGACTTCAAAAGTCTTAAATACAAGACTTTGTGGTCTGAAAAATACCCCTCCGCCTCCTCCTCGCCCCCCCCCCTAGCTAGCGGAATTACAGTGCTAGACTCTCCTTTTGTACTCTGTTGAATGTGCAATGCAAGGGGCGAGTATTATAATACACAGATATTTATCCACAAGAATGATAACAAAGATGAAACAAATCAATAAGGGATTTAATAAACTTCGTTCCAATGACGCTCTCTGGTTTCTTCGTTGTTTCTCCATTCGATTTTGTAGTCGTCCTCGAACTGAAATCGATCAATCATAAGAACTCTACTGTATACATTCTCCAAATTCTATTACCGTACTACTCTCAGTAGATTGTGCATTGTATATGCTATACCGGGGAGAGATATTCGGAGTGGTCACCTCTCGTCTCCGCCGCCTATCACAATCGATCATTTGTAAGATTTGCCCCCAATATCATAGATTGGAAGAGCAAGGAGCGCAGCGAATCGATTATCTATTTGGAAAAAGGCGAAATAGTGGGAGCTCTTCTCGGCGTAATATACGTGGCGTACCCTCTATCACTGTCACTCACTTCATCAATTGTCTTGTCCGATTTCTCCTTCCGCCGACGTCGAGTGGAATCTGCAGATTCTGACTCGAAACGCGCCACGATCCGTCTTGGACAGCGAACGATAATTCATCTGAAAATGAGAGAATCAATAACTAATGTTCCATCACACTGTTCCCAGTTGTCATTTTCTACTTTTTCTATTATTGTATGTATATTTTATATAATTACACACTTATCCAACTAACTAACTTACTATACAATGTAAACTAAACGCTCTGAATAAGATGTAATACATTGACAGGGCCATGTATCATCCATCAGTTACCGTAGTCCAACGTAGGCTAGGGCATACATCAATAAACTTACTGGAATCTGCTAGCTGGGCGCGTCCTCGTACACGAACGCCTACGGCGAACCAAACTGTTGTAGTGTCTGAAAGGACGCGATATATGAGAACATTTATAAACAGTTAGAACCAGTCGGTTTTTCATGATTGGTTGAGCACACATAGCTCAAAAAATGAGTGGAATTCAACCTGACAGGTTCGGGCACACGGCGTTAACCTAGAGTCTAAATAATCATATAGTTTTGTAGCTACCACTGCCTCGATCAATAAAAAAATCTGAGGAGAATTGCGAAAAAAACCCTGGCCTCCCGAACAGTGAGTAAGTTAACGATATTTTTGATAAAAAGAGGGCCATCAGAGGAATCGAAAAAGCTAAAGAGCAGTAGGTTATTTTCTCCCATTGAAAAAATCAGTAAAATTCATGTAAACCGTCTTACTTTTTGACTTATGAGACCACAGCAGGAAAGAGGAGTTACGACTACCGTATATCACCGTTACCGTAAGCTACCGTGTTCCTTTCTCCCACCTCTTGTCGGCGTTGTGCAGACTGGAGGATAATGTGAACGGTGCCGCGTCAATCGACCTCAAAGTAGACGCCTACTTTAGCGTCGCATTGTGCACATGCTGGACTCCCGTGGACACAAACACTGGAGTGATGCCCTGTAACGAGACTACGATAGATTTTAAGCTACCGAGTACTTTAAAGGGACCTGGCACTGCAAAATAAGTTTATTTTTTTATATTAAACGAAATTCTTTTCTGATTAAAATGCAAAAAATCGCATATTTTTACGATTTTTTTGAAAGGAGTTATGATTTTTCAAAGATCGGAATTTGTGTTGATGTACCGGGCGCTACGATGTTTAGCGCGCTAAACACAGTAATGCCCGGTACGCGAGTAACTTTAAAAAATTATAACTCCTTTAAAAAATCGTAAAAATATACGTTTTTTTGCGTTCTAATCTGAAAAGAATTTTCTTTCAAATAAAAATAACTTATTTCGCAGTGGCAGGCCCCTTTAAAAGATCACTAAATTATGAGCTAGCACTTAGTCATTCGATAACAAGAGAAATGATTGATCGCTTATCGATAGATTATTAGTATACCGTATCTCAATCGTCCATCTACCGTATTCTCTCACCAGTTGCTCCGTCATGTAACTGCTCGAGTTGCCGTTTGCGTATGCACTCTGAAGAATGGTAAATGTGAGGTTGTCGAGTCCCAACACCGAGAGATGCTGAACGTGTATGATTACAGTAATCAAACTACAGTAAGAAAATACAGATATCGATTGAAATTATCTCGAGGCCAAAGGTTACGGTAACTCACCTCCTTGTAGTACTTGGCGATATGCAGTGCGATCTTGTCGCCGTCCAGTAGCTCGATCTATCAATTACTGATCGTCGATTGATTGGAAATAATAATAAACGCACCTCTCCGCATCCTT
The DNA here is from genome assembly GCA_036245785.1 of Pristionchus fissidentatus. NCBI lineage: Eukaryota > Metazoa > Nematoda > Chromadorea > Rhabditida > Neodiplogasteridae > Pristionchus > Pristionchus fissidentatus. Next base: position 25,385,532 of record BTSY01000002.1, read on the forward strand.
CGTGTAGAAAAAAGACAAGAGGATCGGCGTTCCCTTCGAAAACGGCACATCTAAATTAACAATATTTGCAGTTATCAATGAGGACGATTATGGACTGCTCGAACCGGCCAAGACGCCCAAGGTGATTAATAATGATAGTATTAATAACGATAATGATAATAATAGTAATAAGAGAACTTTCATTTGAGTAACGATGCAGTTACATGACGGAGCAACTGGTGAGAGAATACGGTAGATGGACGATTGAGATACGGTATACTAATAATCTATCGATAAGCGATCAATCATTTCTCTTGTTATCGAATGACTAAGTGCTAGCTCATAATTTAGTGATCTTTTAAAGGGGCCTGCCACTGCGAAATAAGTTATTTTTATTTGAAAGAAAATTCTTTTCAGATTAGAACGCAAAAAACGTATATTTTTACGATTTTTTAAAGGAGTTATAATTTTTTAAAGTTACTCGCGTACCGGGCATTACTGTGTTTAGCGCGCTAAACATCGTAGCGCCCGGTACATCAACACAAATTCCGATCTTTGAAAAATCATAACTCCTTTCAAAAAAATCGTAAAAATATGCGATTTTTTGCATTTTAATCAGAAAAGAATTTCGTTTAATATAAAAAAATAAACTTATTTTGCAGTGCCAGGTCCCTTTAAAGTACTCGGTAGCTTAAAATCTATCGTAGTCTCGTTACAGGGCATCACTCCAGTGTTTGTGTCCACGGGAGTCCAGCATGTGCACAATGCGACGCTAAAGTAGGCGTCTACTTTGAGGTCGATTGACGCGGCACCGTTCACATTATCCTCCAGTCTGCACAACGCCGACAAGAGGTGGGAGAAAGGAACACGGTAGCTTACGGTAACGGTGATATACGGTAGTCGTAACTCCTCTTTCCTGCTGTGGTCTCATAAGTCAAAAAGTAAGACGGTTTACATGAATTTTACTGATTTTTTCAATGGGAGAAAATAACCTACTGCTCTTTAGCTTTTTCGATTCCTCTGATGGCCCTCTTTTTATCAAAAATATCGTTAACTTACTCACTGTTCGGGAGGCCAGGGTTTTTTTCGCAATTCTCCTCAGATTTTTTTATTGATCGAGGCAGTGGTAGCTACAAAACTATATGATTATTTAGACTCTAGGTTAACGCCGTGTGCCCGAACCTGTCAGGAACCTGAACCTGTTAATGCCAATATATTTTCGTGTTTTTATTTATATATTTACTTTAATTACGTTGCTGCAGGTATGCACAACGTTCATATTGAGGGGCGAGCGCGTACCATGCTACCTACCGATGTTAATGTGCTGTGCCAGCGTGAGCTTTCCCTTATTTACTTATTCGGTTCATGTCAATATATTTTTGTGTTTGTATTTATTTATTAACTTTAATTATGTTATTGCAGGCCCGCACAATGTTCATATTGAGGGGGCGCCCACGTGCCATACTACCTACCGATGACAACATGCACTGCCAACGTGAGTAAACTAACTTCTAAACGCCATAAGTTGTTCTTTGTCTTAATATTAGCCGACCTATTGTGGCGCCACCAGCAGGCGAGGTGTGCATCCAGTGTGGGTTATGTGTACAACCGGATGTGCTGAGCACCGCCCATGCCAAATTCTGGCAGCCCTAATGTTTTGGGTCCAAGGGCAGGGTGCTGGATATTGCAAATAGTGATGAAATTTACGAAAAAATAAAAACTTCTCAATCCGTCTCGAAATCACTTAGCAGCGTCCATGGGCCCGCGGAATACACCACTCGTTGAAAATGGGTCGATTGTATCACTTTGGGCAAAGTTACGGACTTCGTCAGTTTTGACACTTTGATCGCTCGATCGGAGAAGTAGCAAAAATGTGAATGAACTCATAGTCACCAGTTTTCTCAATACTTTCATTATAGTTGGCAGAAGGTTCTAGAATGCGTGTAGTGCAGTTTCCGCATCGCTATGTCCTTTTCCCGGAAAGTTATGGCCATTTTGTTCGCGCAGCGTTTCTCAATCTCCTGACTTTGAATATTAGCCGACCTATTGTGGGGCCCCTAGCAGGCGAGGTGTGCATCCAGTGCGGGTTATGGGTACAACGGGAGGTGCTGAGCGCCGCCCATGCCAAATTCTGGCAGCTCTAATGTTCTGGGTCCAAGGGTTTTGCATTTTTGAAGGTTTTCCGGACTCTGAAATTTGGGAAAAGTCGGCGGGAACCTGCGTTTCTGGCACTTTTCAGTCAAAGTCCGGGACCCCATGTGGGGTCGGTGCTTGCTTGACCAGCACTCCCTGGTGCACCCCAGCGAAAGCCCTGTCCATTTCGAGCATTTTTGAGGTTTTCTGGACTCTGGGAGTTGGGCGGAATCGGATGGAAAATATCCGATAGCATCCCTGGTGCTCCCCAGCGGAAGTCCCGTTCAACTTTATTCAATTTGAAGGTTTTCTGGACTCTGGGAGTTGGGTGGACTAGGCGACGAAACTGCGAATTGAGCACTTGTCAGTCAAAGTCCGGGACCCCATATGGGGCCGGTGCTTGCTTAGATCGACTGACCAGCACTCCCTGGTGCACCCCAGCAAAAGCCCTGTCCATTTTGAGCATTTTTGTGGTTTTCTGGACTCTGGGAGTTGGGCGGAATCGGATGGAAAATATCCGATAGCATCCCTGGTGCACCCTAGCGGAAGTCCCGTTCAATTTTATTCAATTTGAAGGTTTTCTGGACTCTGGGAGTTGGGCGGAAATGGCTGGGGAAACTGCGAATTGAGCACTTTTCAGTCAAAGTCCGGGACCCCATATGGGGTCGGTGCTTGCTTAGATCGACTGACCAGCACTCCCTGGTGCACCCCAGCGAAAGCCCTGTCCATTTCGAGCATTTTTGAGGTTTTCTGGACCCTGGGAGTTGGGCGGAATCGGATGGAAAATATCCGATTCTGGGATTTGACATTTTTTTGGCGTGTAGGTCATCACCCCCGTTCGGGCTGATACTTTCCCAGGTCACTCAACTAGCATCCCTGGTGCTCCCCAGCGGAAGTCCCGTTCAATTTTATTCAATTTGAAGGTTTTCTGGACTCTGGGAGTTGGGTGGACTAGGCGACGAAACTGCGAATTGAGCACTTTTCAGTCAAAGTCCGGGACCCCATATGGGGTCGGTGCTTGCTTAGATCGACTGACCAGCACTCCCTGGTGCACCCCAGCGAAAGCCCTGTCCATTTCGAGCATTTTTGAGGTTTTCTGGACTCTGGGAGTTGGGCGGAATCGGATGGAAAATATCCGATTCTGGGATTTGACATTTTTTTGGCGTGTAGGTCATCACCCCCGTTCGGGCTGATACTTTCCCAGGTCACTCAACTAGCATCCCTGGTGCACCCTAGCGGAAGTCCCGTTCAATTTTATTCAATTTGAAGGTTTTCTGGACTCTGGGAGTTGGGTGGACTAGGCGACGAAACTGCGAATTGAGCACTTTTCAGTCAAAGTCCGGGACCCCATATGGGGTCGGTGCTTGCTTAGATCGACTGACCAGCACTCCCTGGTGCACCCCAGCGAAAGCCCTGTCCATTTCGAGCATTTTTGAGGTTTTCTGGACTCTGGGAGTTGGGCGGAATCGGATGGAAAATATCCGATTCTGGGATTTGACATTTTTTTGGCGTGTAGGTCATCACCCCCGTTCGGGCTGATACTTTCCCAGGTCACTCAACTAGCATCCCTGGTGCACCCTAGCGGAAGTCCCGTTCAATTTTATTCAATTTGAAGGTTTTCTGGACTCTGGGAGTTGGGTGGACTAGGCGACGAAACTGCGAATTGAGCACTTTTCAGTCAAAGTCCGGGACCCCATATGGGGTCGGTGCTTGCTTAGATCGACTGACCAGCACTCCCTGGTGCACCCCAGCGAAAGCCCTGTCCATTTCGAGCATTTTTGAGGTTTTCTGGACTCTGGGAGTTGGGCGGAATCGGATGGAAAATATCCGATTCTGGGATTTGACATTTTTTTGGCGTGTAGGTCATCACCCCCGTTCGGGCTGATACTTTCCCAGCTCACTCAACTAGCATCCCTGGTGCACCCTAGCGGAAGTCCCGTTCAATTTTATTCAATTTGAAGGTTTTCTGGACTCTGGGAGTTGGGTGGACTAGGCGACGAAACTGCGAATTGAGCACTTTTCAGTCAAAGTCCGGGACCCCATACGGGGTCGGTGCTTGCTTAGATCGACTGACCAGCACTCCCTGGTGCACCCCAGCGAAAGCCCTGTCCATTTCGAGTATTTTTGAGGTTTTCTGGACTCTGGGAGTTGGGCGGAATCGGATGGAAAATATCCGATTCTGGGATTTGACATTTTTTTGGCGTGTAGGTCATCACCCCCGTTCGGGCTGATACTTTCCCAGCTCACTCAACTAGCATCCCTGGTGCACCCTAGCGGAAGTCCCGTTCAATTTTATTCAATTTGAAGGTTTTCTGGACTCTGGGAGTTGGGTGGACTAGGCGACGAAACTGCGAATTGAGCACTTTTCAGTCAAAGTCCGGGACCCCATATGGGGTCGGTGCTTGCTTAGATCGACTGACCAGCACTCCCTGGTGCACCCCAGCGAAAGCCCTGTCCATTTCGAGCATTTTTGAGGTTTTCTGGACCCTGGGAGTTGGGCGGAATCGGATGGAAAATATCCGATTCTGGGATTTGACATTTTTTTGGCGTGTAGGTCATCACCCCCGTTCGGGCTGATACTTTCCCAGCTCACTCAACTAGCATCCCTGGTGCACCCTAGCGGAAGTCCCGTTCAATTTTATTCAATTTGAAGGTTTTCTGGACTCTGGGAGTTGGGTGGACTAGGCGACGAAACTGCGAATTGAGCACTTTTCAGTCAAAGTCCGGGACCCCATATGGGGTCGGTGCTTGCTTAGATCGACTGACCAGCACTCCCTGGTGCACCCCAGCGAAAGCCCTGTCCATTTCGAGCATTTTTGAGGTTTTCTGGACTCTGGGAGTTGGGCGGAATCGGATGGAAAATATCCGATTCTGGGATTTGACATTTTTTTGGCGTGTAAGTCATCACCCCCGTTCGGGCTGATACTTTCCCAGGTCACTCAACTAGCATCCCTGGTGCTCCCCAGCGGAAGTCCCGTTCAATTTTATTCAATTTGAAGGTTTTCTGGACTCTGGGAGTTGGGCGGAAATGGCTGGGGAAACTGCGAATTGAGCACTTTTCAGTCAAAGTCCGGGACCCCATATGGGGTCGGTGCTTGCTTAGATCGACTGACCAGCACTCCCTGGTGCACCCCAGCGAAAGCCCTGTCCATTTCGAGCATTTTTGAGGTTTTCTGGACCCTGGGAGTTGGGCGGAATCGGATGGAAAATATCCGATTCTGGGATTTGACATTTTTTTGGCGTGTAGGTCATCACCCCCGTTCGGGCTGATACTTTCCCAGGTCACTCAACTAGCATCCCTGGTGCTCCCCAGCGGAAGTCCCGTTCAATTTTATTCAATTTGAAGGTTTTCTGGACTCTGGGAGTTGGGCGGAAATGGCTGGGGAAACTGCGAATTGAGCACTTTTCAGTCAAAGTCCGGGACCCCATATGGGGTCGGTGCTTGCTTAGATCGACTGACCAGCACTCCCTGGTGCACCCCAGCGAAAGCCCTGTCCATTTCGAGCATTTTTGAGGTTTTCTGGACCCTGGGAGTTGGGCGGAATCGGATGGAAAATATCCGATTCTGGGATTTGACATTTTTTTGGCGTGTAGGTCATCACCCCCGTTCGGGCTGATACTTTCCCAGGTCACTCAACTAGCATCCCTGGTGCTCCCCAGCGGAAGTCCCGTTCAATTTTATTCAATTTGAAGGTTTTCTGGACTCTGGGAGTTGGGCGGAAATGGCTGGGGAAACTGCGAATTGAGCACTTTTCAGTCAAAGTCCGGGACCCCATATGGGGTCGGTGCTTGCTTAGATCGACTGACCAGCACTCCCTGGTGCACCCCAGCGAAAGCCCTGTCCATTTCGAGCATTTTTGAGGTTTTCTGGACCCTGGGAGTTGGGCGGAATCGGATGGAAAATATCCGATTCTGGGATTTGACATTTTTTTGGCGTGTAGGTCATCACCCCCGTTCGGGCTGATACTTTCCCAGGTCACTCAACTAGCATCCCTGGTGCTCCCCAGCGGAAGTCCCGTTCAATTTTATTCAATTTGAAGGTTTTCTGGACTCTGGGAGTTGGGCGGAAATGGCTGGGGAAACTGCGAATTGAGCACTTTTCAGTCAAAGTCCGGGACCCCATATGGGGTCGGTGCTTGCTTAGATCGACTGACCAGCACTCCCTGGTGCACCCCAGCGAAAGCCCTGTCCATTTCGAGCATTTTTGAGGTTTTCTGGACCCTGGGAGTAGGGCGGAATCGGATGGAAAATATCCGATTCTGGGATTTGACATTTTTTTGGCGTGTAGGTCATCACCCCCGTTCGGGCTGATACTTTCCCAGCTCACTCAACTAGCATCCCTGGTGCACCCTAGCGGAAGTCCCGTTCAATTTTATTCAATTTGAAGGTTTTCTGGACTCTGGGAGTTGGGTGGACTAGGCGACGAAACTGCGAATTGAGCACTTTTCAGTCAAAGTCCGGGACCCCATACGGGGTCGGTGCTTGCTTAGATCGACTGACCAGCACTCCCTGGTGCACCCCAGCGAAAGCCCTGTCCATTTCGAGCATTTTTGAGGTTTTCTGGACCCTGGGAGTTGGGCGGAATCGGATGGAAAATATCCGATTCTGGGATTTGACATTTTTTTGGCGTGTAGGTCATCACCCCCGTTCGGGCTGATACTTTCCCAGGTCACTCAACTAGCATCCCTGGTGCTCCCCAGCGGAAGTCCCGTTCAATTTTATTCAATTTGAAGGTTTTCTGGACTCTGGGAGTTGGGTGGACTAGGCGACGAAACTGCGAATTGAGCACTTTTCAGTCAAAGTCCGGGACCCCATATGGGGTCGGTGCTTGCTTAGATCGACTGACCAGCACTCCCTGGTGCACCCCAGCGAAAGCCCTGTCCATTTCGAGTATTTTTGAGGTTTTCTGGACTCTGGGAGTTGGGCGGAATCGGATGGAAAATATCCGATTCTGGGATTTGACATTTTTTTGGCGTGTAGGTCATCACCCCCGTTCGGGCTGATACTTTCCCAGCTCACTCAACTAGCATCCCTGGTGCACCCTAGCGGAAGTCCCGTTCAATTTTATTCAATTTGAAGGTTTTCTGGACTCTGGGAGTTGGGCGGAAATGGCTGGGGAAACTGCGAATTGAGCACTTTTCAGTCAAAGTCCGGGACCCCATATGGGGTCGGTGCTTGCTTAGATCGACTGACCAGCACTCCCTGGTGCACCCCAGCGAAAGCCCTGTCCATTTCGAGTATTTTTGAGGTTTTCTGGACTCTGGGAGTTGGGCGGAATCGGATGGAAAATATCCGATTCTGGGATTTGACATTTTTTTGGCGTGTAGGTCATCACCCCCGTTCGGGCTGATACTTTCCCAGCTCACTCAACTAGCATCCCTGGTGCACCCTAGCGGAAGTCCCGTTCAATTTTATTCAATTTGAAGGTTTTCTGGACTCTGGGAGTTGGGCGGAAATGGCTGGGGAAACTGCGAATTGAGCACTTTTCAGTCAAAGTCTGGGACCCCATATGGGGTCGGTGCTTGCTTAGATCGACTGACCAGCACTCCCTGGTGCACCCCAGCGAAAGCCCTGTCCATTTCGAGCATTTTTGAGGTTTTCTGGACCCTGGGAGTTGGGCGGAATCGGATGGAAAATATCCGATTCTGGGATTTGACATTTTTTTGGCGTGTAGGTCATCACCCCCGTTCGGGCTGATACTTTCCCAGGTCACTCAACTAGCATCCCTGGTGCTCCCCAGCGGAAGTCCCGTTCAATTTTATTCAATTTGAAGGTTTTCTGGACTCTGGGAGTTGGGTGGACTAGGCGACGAAACTGCGAATTGAGCACTTTTCAGTCAAAGTCCGGGACCCCATATGGGGTCGGTGCTTGCTTAGATCGACTGACCAGCACTCCCTGGTGCACCCCAGCGAAAGCCCTGTCCATTTCGAGCATTTTTGAGGTTTTCTGGACTCTGGGAGTTGGGCGGAATCGGATGGAAAATATCCGATTCTGGGATTTGACATTTTTTTGGCGTGTAGGTCATCACCCCCGTTCGGGCTGATACTTTCCCAGGTCACTCAACTAGCATCCCTGGTGCTCCCCAGCGGAAGTCCCGTTCAATTTTATTCAATTTGAAGGTTTTCTGGACTCTGGGAGTTGGGTGGACTAGGCGACGAAACTGCGAATTGAGCACTTTTCAGTCAAAGTCCGGGACCCCATATGGGGTCGGTGCTTGCTTAGATCGACTGACCAGCACTCCCTGGTGCACCCCAGCGAAAGCCCTGTCCATTTCGAGCATTTTTGAGGTTTTCTGGACTCTGGGAGTTGGGCGGAATCGGATGGAAAATATCCGATTCTGGGATTTGACATTTTTTTGGCGTGTAGGTCATCACCCCCGTTCGGGCTGATACTTTCCCAGCTCACTCAACTAGCATCCCTGGTGCACCCTAGCGGAAGTCCCGTTCAATTTTATTCAATTTGAAGGTTTTCTGGACTCTGGGAGTTGGGCGGAAATGGCTGGGGAAACTGCGAATTGAGCACTTTTCAGTCAAAGTCCGGGACCCCATATGGGGTCGGTGCTTGCTTAGATCGACTGACCAGCACTCCCTGGTGCACCCCAGCGAAAGCCCTGTCCATTTCGAGCATTTTTGAGGTTTTCTGGACTCTGGGAGTTGGGCGGAATCGGATGGAAAATATCCGATTCTGGGATTTGACATTTTTTTGGCGTGTAGGTCATCACCCCCGTTCGGGCTGATACTTTCCCAGGTCACTCAACTAGCATCCCTGGTGCTCCCCAGCGGAAGTCCCGTTCAATTTTATTCAATTTGAAGGTTTTCTGGACTCTGGGAGTTGGGTGGACTAGGCGACGAAACTGCGAATTGAGCACTTTTCAGTCAAAGTCCGGGACCCCATATGGGGTCGGTGCTTGCTTAGATCGACTGACCAGCACTCCCTGGTGCACCCCAGCGAAAGCCCTGTCCATTTCGAGTATTTTTGAGGTTTTCTGGACTCTGGGAGTTGGGCGGAATCGGATGGAAAATATCCGATTCTGGGATTTGACATTTTTTTGGCGTGTAGGTCATCACCCCCGTTCGGGCTGATACTTTCCCAGCTCACTCAACTAGCATCCCTGGTGCACCCTAGCGGAAGTCCCGTTCAATTTTATTCAATTTGAAGGTTTTCTGGACTCTGGGAGTTGGGCGGAAATGGCTGGGGAAACTGCGAATTGAGCACTTTTCAGTCAAAGTCCGGGACCCCATATGGGGTCGGTGCTTGCTTAGATCGACTGACCAGCACTCCCTGGTGCACCCCAGCGAAAGCCCTGTCCATTTCGAGTATTTTTGAGGTTTTCTGGACTCTGGGAGTTGGGCGGAATCGGATGGAAAATATCCGATTCTGGGATTTGACATTTTTTTGGCGTGTAGGTCATCACCCCCGTTCGGGCTGATACTTTCCCAGCTCACTCAACTAGCATCCCTGGTGCACCCTAGCGGAAGTCCCGTTCAATTTTATTCAATTTGAAGGTTTTCTGGACTCTGGGAGTTGGGCGGAAATGGCTGGGGAAACTGCGAATTGAGCACTTTTCAGTCAAAGTCTGGGACCCCATATGGGGTCGGTGCTTGCTTAGATCGACTGACCAGCACTCCCTGGTGCACCCCAGCGAAAGCCCTGTCCATTTCGAGCATTTTTGAGGTTTTCTGGACCCTGGGAGTTGGGCGGAATCGGATGGAAAATATCCGATTCTGGGATTTGACATTTTTTTGGCGTGTAGGTCATCACCCCCGTTCGGGCTGATACTTTCCCAGGTCACTCAACTAGCATCCCTGGTGCTCCCCAGCGGAAGTCCCGTTCAATTTTATTCAATTTGAAGGTTTTCTGGACTCTGGGAGTTGGGTGGACTAGGCGACGAAACTGCGAATTGAGCACTTTTCAGTCAAAGTCCGGGACCCCATATGGGGTCGGTGCTTGCTTAGATCGACTGACCAGCACTCCCTGGTGCACCCCAGCGAAAGCCCTGTCCATTTCGAGCATTTTTGAGGTTTTCTGGACTCTGGGAGTTGGGCGGAATCGGATGGAAAATATCCGATTCTGGGATTTGACATTTTTTTGGCGTGTAGGTCATCACCCCCGTTCGGGCTGATACTTTCCCAGGTCACTCAACTAGCATCCCTGGTGCTCCCCAGCGGAAGTCCCGTTCAATTTTATTCAATTTGAAGGTTTTCTGGACTCTGGGAGTTGGGTGGACTAGGCGACGAAACTGCGAATTGAGCACTTTTCAGTCAAAGTCCGGGACCCCATATGGGGTCGGTGCTTGCTTAGATCGACTGACCAGCACTCCCTGGTGCACCCCAGCGAAAGCCCTGTCCATTTCGAGCATTTTTGAGGTTTTCTGGACTCTGGGAGTTGGGCGGAATCGGATGGAAAATATCCGATTCTGGGATTTGACATTTTTTTGGCGTGTAGGTCATCACCCCCGTTCGGGCTGATACTTTCCCAGCTCACTCAACTAGCATCCCTGGTGCACCCTAGCGGAAGTCCCGTTCAATTTTATTCAATTTGAAGGTTTTCTGGACTCTGGGAGTTGGGCGGAAATGGCTGGGGAAACTGCGAATTGAGCACTTTTCAGTCAAAGTCCGGGACCCCATATGGGGTCGGTGCTTGCTTAGATCGACTGACCAGCACTCCCTGGTGCACCCCAGCGAAAGCCCTGTCCATTTCGAGCATTTTTGAGGTTTTCTGGACTCTGGGAGTTGGGCGGAATCGGATGGAAAATATCCGATTCTGGGATTTGACATTTTTTTGGCGTGTAGGTCATCACCCCCGTTCGGGCTGATACTTTCCCAGCTCACTCAACTAGCATCCCTGGTACACCCTAGCGGAAGTCCCGTTCAATTTTATTCAATTTGAAGGTTTTCTGGACTCTGGGAGTTGGGTGGACTAGGCGACGAAACTGCGAATTGAGCACTTTTCAGTCAAAGTCCGGGACCCCATATGGGGTCGGTGCTTGCTTAGATCGACTGACCAGCACTCCCTGGTGCACCCCAGCGAAAGCCCTGTCCATTTCGAGCTTTTTTGAGGTTTTCTGGACTCTGGGAGTTGGGCGGAATCGGATGGAAAATATCCGATTCTGGGATTTGACATTTTTTGGCGTGTAGGTCATCACCCCCGTTCGGGCTGATACTTTCCCAGCTCACTCAACTAGCATCCCTGGTGCACCCTAGCGGAAGTCCCGTTCAATTTTATTCAATTTGAAGGTTTTCTGGACTCTGGGAGTTGGGCGGAAATGGCTGGGGAAACTGCGAATTGAGCACTTTTCAGTCAAAGTCCGGGACCCCATATGGGGTCGGTGCTTGCTTAGATCGACTGACCAGCACTCCCTGGTGCACCCCAGCGAAAGCCCTGTCCATTTCGAGCATTTTTGAGGTTTTCTGGACTCTGGGAGTTGGGCGGAATCGGATGGAAAATATCCGATTCTGGGATTTGACATTTTTTTGGCGTGTAGGTCATCACCCCCGTTCGGGCTGATACTTTCCCAGCTCACTCAACTAGCATCCCTGGTGCACCCTAGCGGAAGTCCCGTTCAATTTTATTCAATTTGAAGGTTTTCTGGACTCTGGGAGTTGGGCGGAAATGGCTGGGGAAACTGCGAATTGAGCACTTTTCAGTCAAAGTCCGGGACCCCATATGGGGTCGGTGCTTGCTTAGATCGACTGACCAGCACTCCCTGGTGCACTCCAGCGAAAGCCCTGTCCATTTCGAGCATTTTTGAGGTTTTCTGGACTCTGGGAGTTGGGCGGAATCGGATGGAAAATATCCGATTCTGGGATTTGACATTTTTTTGGCGTGTAGGTCATCACCCCCGTTCGGGCTGATACTTTCCCAGCTCACTCAACTAGCATCCCTGGTACACCCTAGCGGAAGTCCCGTTCAATTTTATTCAATTTGAAGGTTTTCTGGACTCTGGGAGTTGGGTGGACTAGGCGACGAAACTGCGAATTGAGCACTTTTCAGTCAAAGTCCGGGACCCCATATGGGGTCGGTGCTTGCTTAGATCGACTGACCAGCACTCCCTGGTGCACCCCAGCGAAAGCCCTGTCCATTTCGAGCTTTTTTGAGGTTTTCTGGACTCTGGGAGTTGGGCGGAATCGGATGGAAAATATCCGATTCTGGGATTTGACATTTTTTGGCGTGTAGGTCATCACCCCCGTTCGGGCTGATACTTTCCCAGCTCACTCAACTAGCATCCCTGGTGCACCCTAGCGGAAGTCCCGTTCAATTTTATTCAATTTGAAGGTTTTCTGGACTCTGGGAGTTGGGCGGAAATGGCTGGGGAAACTGCGAATTGAGCACTTTTCAGTCAAAGTCCGGGACCCCATATGGGGTCGGTGCTTGCTTAGATCGACTGACCAGCACTCCCTGGTGCACCCCAGCGAAAGCCCTGTCCATTTCGAGCATTTTTGAGGTTTTCTGGACTCTGGGAGTTGGGCGGAATCGGATGGAAAATATCCGATTCTGGGATTTGACATTTTTTTGGCGTGTAGGTCATCACCCCCGTTCGGGCTGATACTTTCCCAGCTCACTCAACTAGCATCCCTGGTGCACCCTAGCGGAAGTCCCGTTCAATTTTATTCAATTTGAAGGTTTTCTGGACTCTGGGAGTTGGGCGGAAATGGCTGGGGAAACTGCGAATTGAGCACTTTTCAGTCAAAGTCCGGGACCCCATATGGGGTCGGTGCTTGCTTAGATCGACTGACCAGCACTCCCTGGTGCACTCCAGCGAAAGCCCTGTCCATTTCGAGCATTTTTGAGGTTTTCTGGACTCTGGGAGTTGGGCGGAATCGGATGGAAAATATCCGATTCTGGGATTTGACATTTTTTTGGCGTGTAGGTCATCACCCCCGTTCGGGCTGATACTTTCCCAGGTCACTCAACTAGCATCCCTGGTGCTCCCCAGCGGAAGTCCCGTTCAATTTTATTCAATTTGAAGGTTTTCTGGACTCTGGGAGTTGGGTGGACTAGGCGACGAAACTGCGAATTAAGCACTTTTCAGTCAAAGTCCGGGACCCCATATGGGGTCGGTGCTTGCTTAGATCGACTGACCAGCACTCCCTGGTGCACCCCAGCGAAAGCCCTGTCCATTTCGAGCATTTTTGAGGTTTTCTGGACCCTGGGAGTTGGGCGGAATCGGATGGAAAATATCCGATTCTGGGATTTGACATTTTTTTGGCGTGTAGGTCATCACCCCCGTTCGGGCTGATACTTTCCCAGGTCACTCAACTAGCATCCCTGGTGCTCCCCAGCGGAAGTCCCGTTCAATTTTATTCAATTTGAAGGTTTTCTGGACTCTGGGAATTGGGTGGACTAGGCGACGAAACTGCGAATTGAGCACTTTTCAGTCAAAGTCCGGGACCCCATACGGGGTCGGTGCTTGCTTAGATCGACTGACCAGCACTCCCTGGTGCACCCCAGCGAAAGCCCTGTCCATTTCGAGCATTTTTGAGGTTTTCTGGACCCTGGGAGTTGGGCGGAATCGGATGGAAAATATCCGATTCTGGGATTTGACATTTTTTTGGCGTGTAGGTCATCACCCCCGTTCGGGCTGATACTTTCCCAGGTCACTCAACTAGCATCCCTGGTGCTCCCCAGCGGAAGTCCCGTTCAATTTTATTCAATTTGAAGGTTTTCTGGACTCTGGGAATTGGGTGGACTAGGCGACGAAACTGCGAATTGAGCACTTTTCAGTCAAAGTCCGGGACCCCATACGGGGTCGGTGCTTGCTTAGATCGACTGACCAGCACTCCCTGGTGCACCCCAGCGAAAGCCCTGTCCATTTCGAGCATTTTTGAGGTTTTCTGGACCCTGGGAGTTGGGCGGAATCGGATGGAAAATATCCGATTCTGGGATTTGACATTTTTTTGGCGTGTAGGTCATCACCCCCGTTCGGGCTGATACTTTCCCAGCTCACTCAACTAGCATCCCTGGTGCACCCTAGCGGAAGTCCCGTTCAATTTTATTCAATTTGAAGGTTTTCTGGACTCTGGGAGTTGGGCGGAAATGGCTGGGGAAACTGCGAATTGAGCACTTTTCAGTCAAAGTCCGGGACCCCATATGGGGTCGGTGCTTGCTTAGATCGACTGACCAGCACTCCCTGGTGCACTCCAGCGAAAGCCCTGTCCATTTCGAGCATTTTTGAGGTTTTCTGGACTCTGGGAGTTGGGCGGAATCGGATGGAAAATATCCGATTCTGGGATTTGACATTTTTTTGGCGTGTAGGTCATCACCCCCGTTCGGGCTGATACTTTCCCAGGTCACTCAACTAGCATCCCTGGTGCTCCCCAGCGGAAGTCCCGTTCAATTTTATTCAATTTGAAGGTTTTCTGGACTCTGGGAGTTGGGTGGACTAGGCGACGAAACTGCGAATTAAGCACTTTTCAGTCAAAGTCCGGGACCCCATATGGGGTCGGTGCTTGCTTAGATCGACTGACCAGCACTCCCTGGTGCACCCCAGCGAAAGCCCTGTCCATTTCGAGCATTTTTGAGGTTTTCTGGACCCTGGGAGTTGGGCGGAATCGGATGGAAAATATCCGATTCTGGGATTTGACATTTTTTTGGCGTGTAGGTCATCACCCCCGTTCGGGCTGATACTTTCCCAGGTCACTCAACTAGCATCCCTGGTGCTCCCCAGCGGAAGTCCCGTTCAATTTTATTCAATTTGAAGGTTTTCTGGACTCTGGGAGTTGGGTGGACTAGGCGACGAAACTGCGAATTAAGCACTTTTCAGTCAAAGTCCGGGACCCCATATGGGGTCGGTGCTTGCTTAGATCGACTGACCAGCACTCCCTGGTGCACCCCAGCGAAAGCCCTGTCCATTTCGAGCATTTTTGAGGTTTTCTGGACCCTGGGAGTTGGGCGGAATCGGATGGAAAATATCCGATAGCATCCCTGGTGCTCCCCAGCGGAAGTCCCGTTCAATTTTATTCAATTTGAAGGTTTTCTGGACTCTGGGAGTTGGGCGGAAATGGCTGGGGAAACTGCGAATTGAGCACTTTTCAGTCAAAGTCCGGGACCCCATATGGGGTCGGTGCTTGCTTAGATCGACTGACCAGCACTCCCTGGTGCACCCCAGCGAAAGCCCTGTCCATTTCGAGTATTTTTGAGGTTTTCTGGACTCTGGGAGTTGGGCGGAATCGGATGGAAAATATCCGATTCTGGGATTTGACATTTTTTTGGCGTGTAGGTCATCACCCCCGTTCGGGCTGATACTTTCCCAGCTCACTCAACTAGCATCCCTGGTGCACCCTAGCGGAAGTCCCGTTCAATTTTATTCAATTTGAAGGTTTTCTGGACTCTGGGAGTTGGGCGGAAATGGCTGGGGAAACTGCGAATTGAGCACTTTTCAGTCAAAGTCTGGGACCCCATATGGGGTCGGTGCTTGCTTAGATCGACTGACCAGCACTCCCTGGTGCACCCCAGCGAAAGCCCTGTCCATTTCGAGCATTTTTGAGGTTTTCTGGACCCTGGGAGTTGGGCGGAATCGGATGGAAAATATCCGATTCTGGGATTTGACATTTTTTTGGCGTGTAGGTCATCACCCCCGTTCGGGCTGATACTTTCCCAGGTCACTCAACTAGCATCCCTGGTGCTCCCCAGCGGAAGTCCCGTTCAATTTTATTCAATTTGAAGGTTTTCTGGACTCTGGGAGTTGGGTGGACTAGGCGACGAAACTGCGAATTGAGCACTTTTCAGTCAAAGTCCGGGACCCCATATGGGGTCGGTGCTTGCTTAGATCGACTGACCAGCACTCCCTGGTGCACCCCAGCGAAAGCCCTGTCCATTTCGAGCATTTTTGAGGTTTTCTGGACTCTGGGAGTTGGGCGGAATCGGATGGAAAATATCCGATTCTGGGATTTGACATTTTTTTGGCGTGTAGGTCATCACCCCCGTTCGGGCTGATACTTTCCCAGGTCACTCAACTAGCATCCCTGGTGCTCCCCAGCGGAAGTCCCGTTCAATTTTATTCAATTTGAAGGTTTTCTGGACTCTGGGAGTTGGGTGGACTAGGCGACGAAACTGCGAATTGAGCACTTTTCAGTCAAAGTCCGGGACCCCATATGGGGTCGGTGCTTGCTTAGATCGACTGACCAGCACTCCCTGGTGCACCCCAGCGAAAGCCCTGTCCATTTCGAGCATTTTTGAGGTTTTCTGGACTCTGGGAGTTGGGCGGAATCGGATGGAAAATATCCGATTCTGGGATTTGACATTTTTTTGGGGTGTAGGTCATCACCCCCGTTCGGGCTGATACTTTCCCAGCTCACTCAACTAGCATCCCTGGTGCACCCTAGCGGAAGTCCCGTTCAATTTTATTCAATTTGAAGGTTTTCTGGACTCTGGGAGTTGGGCGGAAATGGCTGGGGAAACTGCGAATTGAGCACTTTTCAGTCAAAGTCCGGGACCCCATATGGGGTCGGTGCTTGCTTAGATCGACTGACCAGCACTCCCTGGTGCACCCCAGCGAAAGCCCTGTCCATTTCGAGCATTTTTGAGGTTTTCTGGACTCTGGGAGTTGGGCGGAATCGGATGGAAAATATCCGATTCTGGGATTTGACATTTTTTTGGCGTGTAGGTCATCACCCCCGTTCGGGCTGATACTTTCCCAGCTCACTCAACTAGCATCCCTGGTACACCCTAGCGGAAGTCCCGTTCAATTTTATTCAATTTGAAGGTTTTCTGGACTCTGGGAGTTGGGTGGACTAGGCGACGAAACTGCGAATTGAGCACTTTTCAGTCAAAGTCCGGGACCCCATATGGGGTCGGTGCTTGCTTAGATCGACTGACCAGCACTCCCTGGTGCACCCCAGCGAAAGCCCTGTCCATTTCGAGCTTTTTTGAGGTTTTCTGGACTCTGGGAGTTGGGCGGAATCGGATGGAAAATATCCGATTCTGGGATTTGACATTTTTTGGCGTGTAGGTCATCACCCCCGTTCGGGCTGATACTTTCCCAGCTCACTCAACTAGCATCCCTGGTGCACCCTAGCGGAAGTCCCGTTCAATTTTATTCAATTTGAAGGTTTTCTGGACTCTGGGAGTTGGGCGGAAATGGCTGGGGAAACTGCGAATTGAGCACTTTTCAGTCAAAGTCCGGGACCCCATATGGGGTCGGTGCTTGCTTAGATCGACTGACCAGCACTCCCTGGTGCACCCCAGCGAAAGCCCTGTCCATTTCGAGCATTTTTGAGGTTTTCTGGACTCTGGGAGTTGGGCGGAATCGGATGGAAAATATCCGATTCTGGGATTTGACATTTTTTTGGCGTGTAGGTCATCACCCCCGTTCGGGCTGATACTTTCCCAGCTCACTCAACTAGCATCCCTGGTGCACCCTAGCGGAAGTCCCGTTCAATTTTATTCAATTTGAAGGTTTTCTGGACTCTGGGAGTTGGGCGGAAATGGCTGGGGAAACTGCGAATTGAGCACTTTTCAGTCAAAGTCCGGGACCCCATATGGGGTCGGTGCTTGCTTAGATCGACTGACCAGCACTCCCTGGTGCACTCCAGCGAAAGCCCTGTCCATTTCGAGCATTTTTGAGGTTTTCTGGACTCTGGGAGTTGGGCGGAATCGGATGGAAAATATCCGATTCTGGGATTTGACATTTTTTTGGCGTGTAGGTCATCACCCCCGTTCGGGCTGATACTTTCCCAGCTCACTCAACTAGCATCCCTGGTACACCCTAGCGGAAGTCCCGTTCAATTTTATTCAATTTGAAGGTTTTCTGGACTCTGGGAGTTGGGTGGACTAGGCGACGAAACTGCGAATTGAGCACTTTTCAGTCAAAGTCCGGGACCCCATATGGGGTCGGTGCTTGCTTAGATCGACTGACCAGCACTCCCTGGTGCACCCCAGCGAAAGCCCTGTCCATTTCGAGCTTTTTTGAGGTTTTCTGGACTCTGGGAGTTGGGCGGAATCGGATGGAAAATATCCGATTCTGGGATTTGACATTTTTTGGCGTGTAGGTCATCACCCCCGTTCGGGCTGATACTTTCCCAGCTCACTCAACTAGCATCCCTGGTGCACCCTAGCGGAAGTCCCGTTCAATTTTATTCAATTTGAAGGTTTTCTGGACTCTGGGAGTTGGGCGGAAATGGCTGGGGAAACTGCGAATTGAGCACTTTTCAGTCAAAGTCCGGGACCCCATATGGGGTCGGTGCTTGCTTAGATCGACTGACCAGCACTCCCTGGTGCACCCCAGCGAAAGCCCTGTCCATTTCGAGCATTTTTGAGGTTTTCTGGACTCTGGGAGTTGGGCGGAATCGGATGGAAAATATCCGATTCTGGGATTTGACATTTTTTTGGCGTGTAGGTCATCACCCCCGTTCGGGCTGATACTTTCCCAGCTCACTCAACTAGCATCCCTGGTGCACCCTAGCGGAAGTCCCGTTCAATTTTATTCAATTTGAAGGTTTTCTGGACTCTGGGAGTTGGGCGGAAATGGCTGGGGAAACTGCGAATTGAGCACTTTTCAGTCAAAGTCCGGGACCCCATATGGGGTCGGTGCTTGCTTAGATCGACTGACCAGCACTCCCTGGTGCACTCCAGCGAAAGCCCTGTCCATTTCGAGCATTTTTGAGGTTTTCTGGACTCTGGGAGTTGGGCGGAATCGGATGGAAAATATCCGATTCTGGGATTTGACATTTTTTTGGCGTGTAGGTCATCACCCCCGTTCGGGCTGATACTTTCCCAGGTCACTCAACTAGCATCCCTGGTGCTCCCCAGCGGAAGTCCCGTTCAATTTTATTCAATTTGAAGGTTTTCTGGACTCTGGGAGTTGGGTGGACTAGGCGACGAAACTGCGAATTAAGCACTTTTCAGTCAAAGTCCGGGACCCCATATGGGGTCGGTGCTTGCTTAGATCGACTGACCAGCACTCCCTGGTGCACCCCAGCGAAAGCCCTGTCCATTTCGAGCATTTTTGAGGTTTTCTGGACCCTGGGAGTTGGGCGGAATCGGATGGAAAATATCCGATTCTGGGATTTGACATTTTTTTGGCGTGTAGGTCATCACCCCCGTTCGGGCTGATACTTTCCCAGGTCACTCAACTAGCATCCCTGGTGCTCCCCAGCGGAAGTCCCGTTCAATTTTATTCAATTTGAAGGTTTTCTGGACTCTGGGAATTGGGTGGACTAGGCGACGAAACTGCGAATTGAGCACTTTTCAGTCAAAGTCCGGGACCCCATACGGGGTCGGTGCTTGCTTAGATCGACTGACCAGCACTCCCTGGTGCACCCCAGCGAAAGCCCTGTCCATTTCGAGTATTTTTGAGGTTTTCTGGACTCTGGGAGTTGGGCGGAATCGGATGGAAAATATCCGATTCTGGGATTTGAAATTTTTTTGGCGTGTAGGTCATCACCCCCGTTCGGGCTGATACTTTCCCAGCTCACTCAACTAGCATCCCTGGTGCACCCTAGCGGAAGTCCCGTTCAATTTTATTCAATTTGAAGGTTTTCTGGACTCTGGGAGTTGGGCGGAAATGGCTGGGGAAACTGCGAATTGAGCACTTTTCAGTCAAAGTCCGGGACCCCATATGGGGTCGGTGCTTGCTTAGATCGACTGACCAGCACTCCCTGGTGCACCCCAGCGAAAGCCCTGTCCATTTCGAGCATTTTTGAGGTTTTCTGGACCCTGGGAGTTGGGCGGAATCGGATGGAAAATATCCGATTCTGGGATTTGACATTTTTTTGGCGTGTAGGTCATCACCCCCGTTCGGGCTGATACTTTCCCAGGTCACTCAACTAGCATCCCTGGTGCTCCCCAGCGGAAGTCCCGTTCAATTTTATTCAATTTGAAGGTTTTCTGGACTCTGGGAGTTGGGTGGACTAGGCGACGAAACTGCGAATTGAGCACTTTTCAGTCAAAGTCCTGGACCCCATATGGGGTCGGTGCTTGCTTAGATCGACTGACCAGCACTCCCTGGTGCACCCCAGCGAAAGCCCTGTCCATTTCGAGCATTTTTGAGGTTTTCTGGACCCTGGGAGTTGGGCGGAATCGGATGGAAAATATCCGATTCTGGGATTTGACATTTTTTTGGCGTGTAGGTCATCACCCCCGTTCGGGCTGATACTTTCCCAGGTCACTCAACTAGCATCCCTGGTGCTCCCCAGCGGAAGTCCCGTTCAATTTTATTCAATTTGAAGGTTTTCTGGACTCTGGGAGTTGGGTGGACTAGGCGACGAAACTGCGAATTGAGCACTTTTCAGTCAAAGTCCGGGACCCCATATGGGGTCGGTGCTTGCTTAGATCGACTGACCAGCACTCCCTGGTGCACCCCAGCGAAAGCCCTGTCCATTTCGAGCATTTTTGAGGTTTTCTGGACTCTGGGAGTTGGGCGGAATCGGATGGAAAATATCCGATTCTGGGATTTGACATTTTTTTGGCGTGTAGGTCATCACCCCCGTTCGGGCTGATACTTTCCCAGGTCACTCAACTAGCATCCCTGGTGCTCCCCAGCGGAAGTCCCGTTCAATTTTATTCAATTTGAAGGTTTTCTGGACTCTGGGAATTGGGTGGACTAGGCGACGAAACTGCGAATTGAGCACTTTTCAGTCAAAGTCCGGTACCCCATACGGGGTCGGTGCTTGCTTAGATCGACTGACCAGCACTCCCTGGTGCACCCCAGCGAAAGCCCTGTCCATTTCGAGTATTTTTGAGGTTTTCTGGACTCTGGGAGTTGGGCGGAATCGGATGGAAAATATCCGATTCTGGGATTTGACATTTTTTTGGCGTGTAGGTCATCACCCCCGTTCGGGCTGATACTTTCCCAGCTCACTCAACTAGCATCCCTGGTGCACCCTAGCGGAAGTCCCGTTCAATTTTATTCAATTTGAAGGTTTTCTGGACTCTGGGAGTTGGGCGGAAATGGCTGGGGAAACTGCGAATTGAGCACTTTTCAGTCAAAGTCCGGGACCCCATATGGGGTCGGTGCTTGCTTAGATCGACTGACCAGCACTCCCTGGTGCACCCCAGCGAAAGCCCTGTCCATTTCGAGCATTTTTGAGGTTTTCTGGACCCTGGGAGTTGGGCGGAATCGGATGGAAAATATCCGATTCTGGGATTTGACATTTTTTTGGCGTGTAGGTCATCACCCCCGTTCGGGCTGATACTTTCCCAGGTCACTCAACTAGCATCCCTGGTGCTCCCCAGCGGAAGTCCCGTTCAATTTTATTCAATTTGAAGGTTTTCTGGACTCTGGGAGTTGGGTGGACTAGGCGACGAAACTGCGAATTGAGCACTTTTCAGTCAAAGTCCGGGACCCCATATGGGGTCGGTGCTTGCTTAGATCGACTGACCAGCACTCCCTGGTGCACCCCAGCGAAAGCCCTGTCCATTTCGAGCATTTTTGAGGTTTTCTGGACCCTGGGAGTTGGGCGGAATCGGATGGAAAATATCCGATTCTGGGATTTGACATTTTTTTGGCGTGTAGGTCATCACCCCCGTTCGGGCTGATACTTTCCCAGGTCACTCAACTAGCATCCCTGGTGCTCCCCAGCGGAAGTCCCGTTCAATTTTATTCAATTTGAAGGTTTTCTGGACTCTGGGAATTGGGTGGACTAGGCGACGAAACTGCGAATTGAGCACTTTTCAGTCAAAGTCCGGGACCCCATACGGGGTCGGTGCTTGCTTAGATCGACTGACCAGCACTCCCTGGTGCACCCCAGCGAAAGCCCTGTCCATTTCGAGTATTTTTGAGGTTTTCTGGACTCTGGGAGTTGGGCGGAATCGGATGGAAAATATCCGATTCTGGGATTTGAAATTTTTTTGGCGTGTAGGTCATCACCCCCGTTCGGGCTGATACTTTCCCAGCTCACTCAACTAGCATCCCTGGTGCACCCTAGCGGAAGTCCCGTTCAATTTTATTCAATTTGAAGGTTTTCTGGACTCTGGGAGTTGGGCGGAAATGGCTGGGGAAACTGCGAATTGAGCACTTTTCAGTCAAAGTCCGGGACCCCATATGGGGTCGGTGCTTGCTTAGATCGACTGACCAGCACTCCCTGGTGCACCCCAGCGAAAGCCCTGTCCATTTCGAGCATTTTTGAGGTTTTCTGGACCCTGGGAGTTGGGCGGAATCGGATGGAAAATATCCGATTCTGGGATTTGACATTTTTTTGGCGTGTAGGTCATCACCCCCGTTCGGGCTGATACTTTCCCAGGTCACTCAACTAGCATCCCTGGTGCTCCCCAGCGGAAGTCCCGTTCAATTTTATTCAATTTGAAGGTTTTCTGGACTCTGGGAGTTGGGTGGACTAGGCGACGAAACTGCGAATTGAGCACTTTTCAGTCAAAGTCCGGGACCCCATATGGGGTCGGTGCTTGCTTAGATCGACTGACCAGCACTCCCTGGTGCACCCCAGCGAAAGCCCTGTCCATTTCGAGCATTTTTGAGGTTTTCTGGACTCTGGGAGTTGGGCGGAATCGGATGGAAAATATCCGATTCTGGGATTTGACATTTTTTTGGCGTGTAGGTCATCACCCCCGTTCGGGCTGATACTTTCCCAGGTCACTCAACTAGCATCCCTGGTGCTCCCCAGCGGAAGTCCCGTTCAATTTTATTCAATTTGAAGGTTTTCTGGACTCTGGGAATTGGGTGGACTAGGCGACGAAACTGCGAATTGAGCACTTTTCAGTCAAAGTCCGGGACCACATACGGGGTCGGTGCTTGCTTAGATCAACTGACCAGCACTCCCTGGTGCACCCCAGCGAAAGCCCTGTCCATTTCGAGTATTTTTGAGGTTTTCTGGACTCTGGGAGTTGGGCGGAATCGGATGGAAAATATCCGATTCTGGGATTTGACATTTTTTTGGCGTGTAGGTCATCACCCCCGTTCGGGCTGATACTTTCCCAGCTCACTCAACTAGCATCCCTGGTGCACCCTAGCGGAAGTCCCGTTCAATTTTATTCAATTTGAAGGTTTTCTGGACTCTGGGAGTTGGGCGGAAATGGCTGGGGAAACTGCGAATTGAGCACTTTTCAGTCAAAGTCCGGGACCCCATATGGGGTCGGTGCTTGCTTAGATCGACTGACCAGCACTCCCTGGTGCACCCCAGCGAAAGCCCTGTCCATTTCGAGCATTTTTGAGGTTTTCTGGACCCTGGGAGTTGGGCGGAATCGGATGGAAAATATCCGATTCTGGGATTTGACATTTTTTTGGCGTGTAGGTCATCACCCCCGTTCGGGCTGATACTTTCCCAGCTCACTCAACTAGCATCCCTGGTGCACCCTAGCGGAAGTCCCGTTCAATTTTATTCAATTTGAAGGTTTTCTGGACTCTGGGAGTTGGGCGGAAATGGCTGGGGAAACTGCGAATTGAGCACTTTTCAGTCAAAGTCCGGGACCCCATATGGGGTCGGTGCTTGCTTAGATCGACTGACCAGCACTCCCTGGTGCACCCCAGCGAAAGCCCTGTCCATTTCGAGCATTTTTGAGGTTTTCTGGACCCTGGGAGTTGGGCGGAATCGGATGGAAAATATCCGATTCTGGGATTTGACATTTTTTTGGCGTGTAGGTCATCACCCCCGTTCGGGCTGATACTTTCCCAGGTCACTCAACTAGCATCCCTGGTGCTCCCCAGCGGAAGTCCCGTTCAATTTTATTCAATTTGAAGGTTTTCTGGACTCTGGGAGTTGGGTGGACTAGGCGACGAAACTGCGAATTGAGCACTTTTCAGTCAAAGTCCGGGACCCCATATGGGGTCGGTGCTTGCTTAGATCGACTGACCAGCACTCCCTGGTGCACCCCAGCGAAAGCCCTGTCCATTTCGAGCATTTTTGAGGTTTTCTGGACTCTGGGAGTTGGGCGGAATCGGATGGAAAATATCCGATTCTGGGATTTGACATTTTTTTGGCGTGTAGGTCATCACCCCCGTTCGGGCTGATACTTTCCCAGGTCACTCAACTAGCATCCCTGGTGCTCCCCAGCGGAAGTCCCGTTCAATTTTATTCAATTTGAAGGTTTTCTGGACTCTGGGAATTGGGTGGACTAGGCGACGAAACTGCGAATTGAGCACTTTTCAGTCAAAGTCCGGGACCACATACGGGGTCGGTGCTTGCTTAGATCAACTGACCAGCACTCCCTGGTGCACCCCAGCGAAAGCCCTGTCCATTTCGAGTATTTTTGAGGTTTTCTGGACTCTGGGAGTTGGGCGGAATCGGATGGAAAATATCCGATTCTGGGATTTGACATTTTTTTGGCGTGTAGGTCATCACCCCCGTTCGGGCTGATACTTTCCCAGCTCACTCAACTAGCATCCCTGGTGCACCCTAGCGGAAGTCCCGTTCAATTTTATTCAATTTGAAGGTTTTCTGGACTCTGGGAGTTGGGCGGAAATGGCTGGGGAAACTGCGAATTGAGCACTTTTCAGTCAAAGTCCGGGACCCCATATGGGGTCGGTGCTTGCTTAGATCGACTGACCAGCACTCCCTGGTGCACCCCAGCGAAAGCCCTGTCCATTTCGAGCATTTTTGAGGTTTTCTGGACCCTGGGAGTTGGGCGGAATCGGATGGAAAATATCCGATTCTGGGATTTGACATTTTTTTGGCGTGTAGGTCATCACCCCCGTTCGGGCTGATACTTTCCCAGCTCACTCAACTAGCATCCCTGGTGCACCCTAGCGGAAGTCCCGTTCAATTTTATTCAATTTGAAGGTTTTCTGGACTCTGGGAGTTGGGCGGAAATGGCTGGGGAAACTGCGAATTGAGCACTTTTCAGTCAAAGTCCGGGACCCCATATGGGGTCGGTGCTTGCTTAGATCGACTGACCAGCACTCCCTGCTGCACCCCAGCGAAAGCCCTGTCCATTTCGAGCATTTTTGAGGTTTTCTGGACCCTGGGAGTTGGGCGGAATCGGATGGAAAATATCCGATTCTGGGATTTGACATTTTTTTGGCGTGTAGGTCATCACCCCCGTTCGGGCTGATACTTTCCCAGGTCACTCAACTAGCATCCCTGGTGCTCCCCAGCGGAAGTCCCGTTCAATTTTATTCAATTTGAAGGTTTTCTGGACTCTGGGAGTTGGGTGGACTAGGCGACGAAACTGCGAATTGAGCACTTTTCAGTCAAAGTCCGGGACCCCATATGGGGTCGGTGCTTGCTTAGATCGACTGACCAGCACTCCCTGGTGCACCCCAGCGAAAGCCCTGTCCATTTCGAGCATTTTTGAGGTTTTCTGGACCCTGGGAGTTGGGCGGAATCGGATGGAAAATATCCGATTCTGGGATTTGACATTTTTTTGGCGTGTAGGTCATCACCCCCGTTCGGGCTGATACTTTCCCAGGTCACTCAACTAGCATCCCTGGTGCTCCCCAGCGGAAGTCCCGTTCAATTTTATTCAATTTGAAGGTTTTCTGGACTCTGGGAATTGGGTGGACTAGGCGACGAAACTGCGAATTGAGCACTTTTCAGTCAAAGTCCGGGACCCCATACGGGGTCGGTGCTTGCTTAGATCGACTGACCAGCACTCCCTGGTGCACCCCAGCGAAAGCCCTGTCCATTTCGAGTATTTTTGAGGTTTTCTGGACTCTGGGAGTTGGGCGGAATCGGATGGAAAATATCCGATTCTGGGATTTGAAATTTTTTTGGCGTGTAGGTCATCACCCCCGTTCGGGCTGATACTTTCCCAGCTCACTCAACTAGCATCCCTGGTGCACCCTAGCGGAAGTCCCGTTCAATTTTATTCAATTTGAAGGTTTTCTGGACTCTGGGAGTTGGGCGGAAATGGCTGGGGAAACTGCGAATTGAGCACTTTTCAGTCAAAGTCCGGGACCCCATATGGGGTCGGTGCTTGCTTAGATCGACTGACCAGCACTCCCTGCTGCACCCCAGCGAAAGCCCTGTCCATTTCGAGCATTTTTGAGGTTTTCTGGACCCTGGGAGTTGGGCGGAATCGGATGGAAAATATCCGATTCTGGGATTTGACATTTTTTTGGCGTGTAGGTCATCACCCCCGTTCGGGCTGATACTTTCCCAGGTCACTCAACTAGCATCCCTGGTGCTCCCCAGCGGAAGTCCCGTTCAATTTTATTCAATTTGAAGGTTTTCTGGACTCTGGGAGTTGGGTGGACTAGGCGACGAAACTGCGAATTGAGCACTTTTCAGTCAAAGTCCGGGACCCCATATGGGGTCGGTGCTTGCTTAGATCGACTGACCAGCACTCCCTGGTGCACCCCAGCGAAAGCCCTGTCCATTTCGAGCATTTTTGAGGTTTTCTGGACTCTGGGAGTTGGGCGGAATCGGATGGAAAATATCCGATTCTGGGATTTGACATTTTTTTGGCGTGTAGGTCATCACCCCCGTTCGGGCTGATACTTTCCCAGCTCACTCAACTAGCATCCCTGGTGCACCCTAGCGGAAGTCCCGTTCAATTTTATTCAATTTGAAGGTTTTCTGGACTCTGGGAGTTGGGCGGAAATGGCTGGGGAAACTGCGAATTGAGCACTTTTCAGTCAAAGTCCGGGACCCCATATGGGGTCGGTGCTTGCTTAGATCGACTGACCAGCACTCCCTGCTGCACCCCAGCGAAAGCCCTGTCCATTTCGAGCATTTTTGAGGTTTTCTGGACCCTGGGAGTTGGGCGGAATCGGATGGAAAATATCCGATTCTGGGATTTGACATTTTTTTGGCGTGTAGGTCATCACCCCCGTTCGGGCTGATACTTTCCCAGGTCACTCAACTAGCATCCCTGGTGCTCCCCAGCGGAAGTCCCGTTCAATTTTATTCAATTTGAAGGTTTTCTGGACTCTGGGAGTTGGGTGGACTAGGCGACGAAACTGCGAATTGAGCACTTTTCAGTCAAAGTCCGGGACCCCATATGGGGTCGGTGCTTGCTTAGATCGACTGACCAGCACTCCCTGGTGCACCCCAGCGAAAGCCCTGTCCATTTCGAGCATTTTTGAGGTTTTCTGGACTCTGGGAGTTGGGCGGAATCGGATGGAAAATATCCGATTCTGGGATTTGACATTTTTTTGGCGTGTAGGTCATCACCCCCGTTCGGGCTGATACTTTCCCAGCTCACTCAACTAGCATCCCTGGTGCACCCTAGCGGAAGTCCCGTTCAATTTTATTCAATTTGAAGGTTTTCTGGACTCTGGGAGTTGGGCGGAAATGGCTGGGGAAACTGCGAATTGAGCACTTTTCAGTCAAAGTCCGGGACCCCATATGGGGTCGGTGCTTGCTTAGATCGACTGACCAGCACTCCCTGGTGCACCCCAGCGAAAGCCCTGTCCATTTCGAGCATTTTTGAGGTTTTCTGGACCCTGGGAGTTGGGCGGAATCGGATGGAAAATATCCGATTCTGGGATTTGACATTTTTTTGGCGTGTAGGTCATCACCCCCGTTCGGGCTGATACTTTCCCAGGTCACTCAACTAGCATCCCTGGTGCTCCCCAGCGGAAGTCCCGTTCAATTTTATTCAATTTGAAGGTTTTCTGGACTCTGGGAGTTGGGTGGACTAGGCGACGAAACTGCGAATTGAGCACTTTTCAGTCAAAGTCCGGGACCCCATATGGGGTCGGTGCTTGCTTAGATCGACTGACCAGCACTCCCTGGTGCACCCCAGCGAAAGCCCTGTCCATTTCGAGCATTTTTGAGGTTTTCTGGACTCTGGGAGTTGGGCGGAATCGGATGGAAAATATCCGATTCTGGGATTTGACATTTTTTTGGCGTGTAGGTCATCACCCCCGTTCGGGCTGATACTTTCCCAGCTCACTCAACTAGCATCCCTGGTGCACCCTAGCGGAAGTCCCGTTCAATTTTATTCAATTTGAAGGTTTTCTGGACTCTGGGAGTTGGGCGGAAATGGCTGGGGAAACTGCGAATTGAGCACTTTTCAGTCAAAGTCCGGGACCCCATATGGGGTCGGTGCTTGCTTAGATCGACTGACCAGCACTCCCTGGTGCACCCCAGCGAAAGCCCTGTCCATTTCGAGCATTTTTGAGGTTTTCTGGACCCTGGGAGTTGGGCGGAATCGGATGGAAAATATCCGATTCTGGGATTTGACATTTTTTTGGCGTGTAGGTCATCACCCCCGTTCGGGCTGATACTTTCCCAGGTCACTCAACTAGCATCCCTGGTGCTCCCCAGCGGAAGTCCCGTTCAATTTTATTCAATTTGAAGGTTTTCTGGACTCTGGGAGTTGGGTGGACTAGGCGACGAAACTGCGAATTGAGCACTTTTCAGTCAAAGTCCGGGACCCCATACGGGGTCGGTGCTTGCTTAGATCGACTGACCAGCACTCCCTGGTGCACCCCAGCGAAAGCCCTGTCCATTTCGAGTATTTTTGAGGTTTTCTGGACTCTGGGAGTTGGGCGGAATCGGATGGAAAATATCCGATTCTGGGATTTGACATTTTTTTGGCGTGTAGGTCATCACCCCCGTTCGGGCTGATACTTTCCCAGCTCACTCAACTAGCATCCCTGGTGCACCCTAGCGGAAGTCCCGTTCAATTTTATTCAATTTGAAGGTTTTCTGGACTCTGGGAGTTGGGTGGACTAGGCGACGAAACTGCGAATTGAGCACTTTTCAGTCAAAGTCCGGGACCCCATATGGGGTCGGTGCTTGCTTAGATCGACTGACCAGCACTCCCTGGTGCACCCCAGCGAAAGCCCTGTCCATTTCGAGCATTTTTGAGGTTTTCTGGACCCTGGGAGTTGGGCGGAATCGGATGGAAAATATCCGATTCTGGGATTTGACATTTTTTTGGCGTGTAGGTCATCACCCCCGTTCGGGCTGATACTTTCCCAGGTCACTCAACTAGCATCCCTGGTGCTCCCCAGCGGAAGTCCCGTTCAATTTTATTCAATTTGAAGGTTTTCTGGACTCTGGGAGTTGGGTGGACTAGGCGACGAAACTGCGAATTGAGCACTTTTCAGTCAAAGTCCGGGACCCCATACGGGGTCGGTGCTTGCTTAGATCGACTGACCAGCACTCCCTGGTGCACCCCAGCGAAAGCCCTGTCCATTTCGAGTATTTTTGAGGTTTTCTGGACTCTGGGAGTTGGGCGGAATCGGATGGAAAATATCCGATTCTGGGATTTGACATTTTTTTGGCGTGTAGGTCATCACCCCCGTTCGGGCTGATACTTTCCCAGCTCACTCAACTAGCATCCCTGGTGCACCCTAGCGGAAGTCCCGTTCAATTTTATTCAATTTGAAGGTTTTCTGGACTCTGGGAGTTGGGTGGACTAGGCGACGAAACTGCGAATTGAGCACTTTTCAGTCAAAGTCCGGGACCCCATATGGGGTCGGTGCTTGCTTAGATCGACTGACCAGCACTCCCTGGTGCACCCCAGCGAAAGCCCTGTCCATTTCGAGCATTTTTGAGGTTTTCTGGACCCTGGGAGTTGGGCGGAATCGGATGGAAAATATCCGATTCTGGGATTTGACATTTTTTTGGCGTGTAGGTCATCACCCCCGTTCGGGCTGATACTTTCCCAGGTCACTCAACTAGCATCCCTGGTGCTCCCCAGCGGAAGTCCCGTTCAATTTTATTCAATTTGAAGGTTTTCTGGACTCTGGGAGTTGGGTGGACTAGGCGACGAAACTGCGAATTGAGCACTTTTCAGTCAAAGTCCGGGACCCCATACGGGGTCGGTGCTTGCTTAGATCGACTGACCAGCACTCCCTGGTGCACCCCAGCGAAAGCCCTGTCCATTTCGAGTATTTTTGAGGTTTTCTGGACTCTGGGAGTTGGGCGGAATCGGATGGAAAATATCCGATTCTGGGATTTGACATTTTTTTGGCGTGTAGGTCATCACCCCCGTTCGGGCTGATACTTTCCCAGCTCACTCAACTAGCATCCCTGGTGCACCCTAGCGGAAGTCCCGTTCAATTTTATTCAATTTGAAGGTTTTCTGGACTCTGGGAGTTGGGTGGACTAGGCGACGAAACTGCGAATTGAGCACTTTTCAGTCAAAGTCCGGGACCCCATATGGGGTCGGTGCTTGCTTAGATCGACTGACCAGCACTCCCTGGTGCACCCCAGCGAAAGCCCTGTCCATTTCGAGCATTTTTGAGGTTTTCTGGACCCTGGGAGTTGGGCGGAATCGGATGGAAAATATCCGATTCTGGGATTTGACATTTTTTTGGCGTGTAGGTCATCACCCCCGTTCGGGCTGATACTTTCCCAGGTCACTCAACTAGCATCCCTGGTGCTCCCCAGCGGAAGTCCCGTTCAATTTTATTCAATTTGAAGGTTTTCTGGACTCTGGGAGTTGGGTGGACTAGGCGACGAAACTGCGAATTGAGCACTTTTCAGTCAAAGTCCGGGACCCCATACGGGGTCGGTGCTTGCTTAGATCGACTGACCAGCACTCCCTGGTGCACCCCAGCGAAAGCCCTGTCCATTTCGAGCATTTTTGAGGTTTTCTGGACTCTGGGAGTTGGGCGGAATCGGATGGAAAATATCCGATTCTGGGATTTGACATTTTTTTGGCGTGTAGGTCATCACCCCCGTTCGGGCTGATACTTTCCCAGCTCACTCAACTAGCATCCCTGGTGCACCCTAGCGGAAGTCCCGTTCAATTTTATTCAATTTGAAGGTTTTCTGGACTCTGGGAGTTGGGCGGAAATGGCTGGGGAAACTGCGAATTGAGCACTTTTCAGTCAAAGTCCGGGACCCCATATGGGGTCGGTGCTTGCTTAGATCGACTGACCAGCACTCCCTGGTGCACCCCAGCGAAAGCCCTGTCCATTTCGAGCATTTTTGAGGTTTTCTGGACCCTGGGAGTTGGGCGGAATCGGATGGAAAATATCCGATTCTGGGATTTGACATTTTTTTGGCGTGTAGGTCATCACCCCCGTTCGGGCTGATACTTTCCCAGGTCACTCAACTAGCATCCCTGGTGCTCCCCAGCGGAAGTCCCGTTCAATTTTATTCAATTTGAAGGTTTTCTGGACTCTGGGAGTTGGGTGGACTAGGCGACGAAACTGCGAATTGAGCACTTTTCAGTCAAAGTCCGGGACCCCATACGGGGTCGGTGCTTGCTTAGATCGACTGACCAGCACTCCCTGGTGCACCCCAGCGAAAGCCCTGTCCATTTCGAGTATTTTTGAGGTTTTCTGGACTCTGGGAGTTGGGCGGAATCGGATGGAAAATATCCGATTCTGGGATTTGACATTTTTTTGGCGTGTAGGTCATCACCCCCGTTCGGGCTGATACTTTCCCAGCTCACTCAACTAGCATCCCTGGTGCACCCTAGCGGAAGTCCCGTTCAATTTTATTCAATTTGAAGGTTTTCTGGACTCTGGGAGTTGGGTGGACTAGGCGACGAAACTGCGAATTGAGCACTTTTCAGTCAAAGTCCGGGACCCCATATGGGGTCGGTGCTTGCTTAGATCGACTGACCAGCACTCCCTGGTGCACCCCAGCGAAAGCCCTGTCCATTTCGAGCATTTTTGAGGTTTTCTGGACCCTGGGAGTTGGGCGGAATCGGATGGAAAATATCCGATTCTGGGATTTGACATTTTTTTGGCGTGTAGGTCATCACCCCCGTTCGGGCTGATACTTTCCCAGGTCACTCAACTAGCATCCCTGGTGCTCCCCAGCGGAAGTCCCGTTCAATTTTATTCAATTTGAAGGTTTTCTGGACTCTGGGAGTTGGGTGGACTAGGCGACGAAACTGCGAATTGAGCACTTTTCAGTCAAAGTCCGGGACCCCATACGGGGTCGGTGCTTGCTTAGATCGACTGACCAGCACTCCCTGGTGCACCCCAGCGAAAGCCCTGTCCATTTCGAGTATTTTTGAGGTTTTCTGGACTCTGGGAGTTGGGCGGAATCGGATGGAAAATATCCGATTCTGGGATTTGACATTTTTTTGGCGTGTAGGTCATCACCCCCGTTCGGGCTGATACTTTCCCAGCTCACTCAACTAGCATCCCTGGTGCACCCTAGCGGAAGTCCCGTTCAATTTTATTCAATTTGAAGGTTTTCTGGACTCTGGGAGTTGGGCGGAAATGGCTGGGGAAACTGCGAATTGAGCACTTTTCAGTCAAAGTCTGGGACCCCATATGGGGTCGGTGCTTGCTTAGATCGACTGACCAGCACTCCCTGGTGCACCCCAGCGAAAGCCCTGTCCATTTCGAGCATTTTTGAGGTTTCCTGGACCCTGGGAGTTGGGCGGAATCGGATGGAAAATATCCGATTCTGGGATTTGACATTTTTTTGGCGTGTAGGTCATCACCCCCGTTCGGGCTGATACTTTCCCAGGTCACTCAACTAGCATCCCTGGTGCTCCCCAGCGGAAGTCCCGTTCAATTTTATTCAATTTGAAGGTTTTCTGGACTCTGGGAGTTGGGTGGACTAGGCGACGAAACTGCGAATTAAGCACTTTTCAGTCAAAGTCCGGGACCCCATACGGGGTCGGTGCTTGCTTAGATCGACTGACCAGCACTCCCTGGTGCACCCCAGCGAAAGCCCTGTCCATTTCGAGTATTTTTGAGGTTTTCTGGACTCTGGGAGTTGGGCGGAATCGGATGGAAAATATCCGATTCTGGGATTTGACATTTTTTTGGCGTGTAGGTCATCACCCCCGTTCGGGCTGATACTTTCCCAGCTCACTCAACTAGCATCCCTGGTGCACCCTAGCGGAAGTCCCGTTCAATTTTATTCAATTTGAAGGTTTTCTGGACTCTGGGAGTTGGGCGGAAATGGCTGGGGAAACTGCGAATTGAGCACTTTTCAGTCAAAGTCTGGGACCCCATATGGGGTCGGTGCTTGCTTAGATCGACTGACCAGCACTCCCTGGTGCACCCCAGCGAAAGCCCTGTCCATTTCGAGCATTTTTGAGGTTTCCTGGACCCTGGGAGTTGGGCGGAATCGGATGGAAAATATCCGATTCTGGGATTTGACATTTTTTTGGCGTGTAGGTCATCACCCCCGTTCGGGCTGATACTTTCCCAGGTCACTCAACTAGCATCCCTGGTGCTCCCCAGCGGAAGTCCCGTTCAATTTTATTCAATTTGAAGGTTTTCTGGACTCTGGGAGTTGGGTGGACTAGGCGACGAAACTGCGAATTAAGCACTTTTCAGTCAAAGTCCGGGACCCCATATGGGGTCGGTGCTTGCTTAGATCGACTGACCAGCACTCCCTGGTGCACCCCAGCGAAAGCCCTGTCCATTTCGAGCATTTTTGAGGTTTTCTGGACCCTGGGAGTTGGGCGGAATCGGATGGAAAATATCCGATTCTGGGATTTGACATTTTTTTGGCGTGTAGGTCATCACCCCCGTTCGGGCTGATACTTTCCCAGGTCACTCAACTAGCATCCCTGGTGCACCCTAGCGGAAGTCCCGTTCAATTTTATTCAATTTGAAGGTTTTCTGGACTCTGGGAGTTGGGCGGAAATGGCTGGGGAAACTGCGAATTGAGCACTTTTCAGTCAAAGTCCGGGACCCCATATGGGGTCGGTGCTTGCTTAGATCGACTGACCAGCACTCCCTGGTGCACCCCAGCGAAAGCCCTGTCCATTTCGAGCATTTTTGAGGTTTTCTGGACCCTGGGAGTTGGGCGGAATCGGATGGAAAATATCCGATTCTGGGATTTGACATTTTTTTGGCGTGTAGGTCATCACCCCCGTTCGGGCTGATACTTTCCCAGGTCACTCAACTAGCATCCCTGGTGCTCCCCAGCGGAAGTCCCGTTCAATTTTATTCAATTTGAAGGTTTTCTGGACTCTGGGAGTTGGGTGGACTAGGCGACGAAACTGCGAATTGAGCACTTTTCAGTCAAAGTCCGGGACCCCATACGGGGTCGGTGCTTGCTTAGATCGACTGACCAGCACTCCCTGGTGCACCCCAGCGAAAGCCCTGTCCATTTCGAGTATTTTTGAGGTTTTCTGGACTCTGGGAGTTGGGCGGAATCGGATGGAAAATATCCGATTCTGGGATTTGACATTTTTTTGGCGTGTAGGTCATCACCCCCGTTCGGGCTGATACTTTCCCAGCTCACTCAACTAGCATCCCTGGTGCACCCTAGCGGAAGTCCCGTTCAATTTTATTCAATTTGAAGGTTTTCTGGACTCTGGGAGTTGGGCGGAAATGGCTGGGGAAACTGCGAATTGAGCACTTTTCAGTCAAAGTCTGGGACCCCATATGGGGTCGGTGCTTGCTTAGATCGACTGACCAGCACTCCCTGGTGCACCCCAGCGAAAGCCCTGTCCATTTCGAGCATTTTTGAGGTTTTCTGGACCCTGGGAGTTGGGCGGAATCGGATGGAAAATATCCGATTCTGGGATTTGACATTTTTTTGGCGTGTAGGTCATCACCCCCGTTCGGGCTGATACTTTCCCAGGTCACTCAACTAGCATCCCTGGTGCTCCCCAGCGGAAGTCCCGTTCAATTTTATTCAATTTGAAGGTTTTCTGGACTCTGGGAGTTGGGTGGACTAGGCGACGAAACTGCGAATTAAGCACTTTTCAGTCAAAGTCCGGGACCCCATATGGGGTCGGTGCTTGCTTAGATCGACTGACCAGCACTCCCTGGTGCACCCCAGCGAAAGCCCTGTCCATTTCGAGCATTTTTGAGGTTTTCTGGACCCTGGGAGTTGGGCGGAATCGGATGGAAAATATCCGATTCTGGGATTTGACATTTTTTTGGCGTGTAGGTCATCACCCCCGTTCGGGCTGATACTTTCCCAGGTCACTCAACTAGCATCCCTGGTGCACCCTAGCGGAAGTCCCGTTCAATTTTATTCAATTTGAAGGTTTTCTGGACTCTGGGAGTTGGGCGGAAATGGCTGGGGAAACTGCGAATTGAGCACTTTTCAGTCAAAGTCCGGGACCCCATATGGGGTCGGTGCTTGCTTAGATCGACTGACCAGCACTCCCTGGTGCACCCCAGCGAAAGCCCTGTCCATTTCGAGCATTTTTGAGGTTTTCTGGACCCTGGGAGTTGGGCGGAATCGGATGGAAAATATCCGATTCTGGGATTTGACATTTTTTTGGCGTGTAGGTCATCACCCCCGTTCGGGCTGATACTTTCCCAGGTCACTCAACTAGCATCCCTGGTGCTCCCCAGCGGAAGTCCCGTTCAATTTTATTCAATTTGAAGGTTTTCTGGACTCTGGGAGTTGGGTGGACTAGGCGACGAAACTGCGAATTGAGCACTTTTCAGTCAAAGTCCGGGACCCCATATGGGGTCGGTGCTTGCTTAGATCGACTGACCAGCACTCCCTGGTGCACCCCAGCGAAAGCCCTGTCCATTTCGAGCATTTTTGAGGTTTTCTGGACTCTGGGAGTTGGGCGGAATCGGATGGAAAATATCCGATTCTGGGATTTGACATTTTTTTGGCGTGTAGGTCATCACCCCCGTTCGGGCTGATACTTTCCCAGCTCACTCAACTAGCATCCCTGGTGCACCCTAGCGGAAGTCCCGTTCAATTTTATTAAATTTGAAGGTTTTCTGGACTCTGGGAGTTGGGCGGAAATGGCTGGGGAAACTGCGAATTGAGCACTTTTCAGTCAAAGTCCGGGACCCCATATGGGGTCGGTGCTTGCTTAGATCGACTGACCAGCACTCCCTGGTGCACCCCAGCGAAAGCCCTGTCCATTTCGAGCATTTTTGAGGTTTTCTGGACCCTGGGAGTTGGGCGGAATCGGATGGAAAATATCCGATTCTGGGATTTGACATTTTTTTGGCGTGTAGGTCATCACCCCCGTTCGGGCTGATACTTTCCCAGGTCACTCAACTAGCATCCCTGGTGCACCCTAGCGGAAGTCCCGTTCAATTTTATTCAATTTGAAGGTTTTCTGGACTCTGGGAGTTGGGCGGAAATGGCTGGGGAAACTGCGAATTGAGCACTTTTCAGTCAAAGTCCGGGACCCCATATGGGGTCGGTGCTTGCTTAGATCGACTGACCAGCACTCCCTGGTGCACCCCAGCGAAAGCCCTGTCCATTTCGAGCATTTTTGAGGTTTTCTGGACCCTGGGAGTTGGGCGGAATCGGATGGAAAATATCCGATTCTGGGATTTGACATTTTTTTGGCGTGTAGGTCATCACCCCCGTTCGGGCTGATACTTTCCCAGGTCACTCAACTAGCATCCCTGGTGCTCCCCAGCGGAAGTCCCGTTCAATTTTATTCAATTTGAAGGTTTTCTGGACTCTGGGAGTTGGGTGGACTAGGCGACGAAACTGCGAATTGAGCACTTTTCAGTCAAAGTCCGGGACCCCATATGGGGTCGGTGCTTGCTTAGATCGACTGACCAGCACTCCCTGGTGCACCCCAGCGAAAGCCCTGTCCATTTCGAGCATTTTTGAGGTTTTCTGGACTCTGGGAGTTGGGCGGAATCGGATGGAAAATATCCGATTCTGGGATTTGACATTTTTTTGGCGTGTAGGTCATCACCCCCGTTCGGGCTGATACTTTCCCAGGTCACTCAACTAGCATCCCTGGTGCTCCCCAGCGGAAGTCCCGTTCAATTTTATTCAATTTGAAGGTTTTCTGGACTCTGGGAGTTGGGTGGACTAGGCGACGAAACTGCGAATTGAGCACTTTTCAGTCAAAGTCCGGGACCCCATACGGGGTCGGTGCTTGCTTAGATCGACTGACCAGCACTCCCTGGTGCACCCCAGCGAAAGCCCTGTCCATTTCGAGTATTTTTGAGGTTTTCTGGACTCTGGGAGTTGGGCGGAATCGGATGGAAAATATCCGATTCTGGGATTTGACATTTTTTTGGCGTGTAGGTCATCACCCCCGTTCGGGCTGATACTTTCCCAGCTCACTCAACTAGCATCCCTGGTGCACCCTAGCGGAAGTCCCGTTCAATTTTATTCAATTTGAAGGTTTTCTGGACTCTGGGAGTTGGGCGGAAATGGCTGGGGAAACTGCGAATTGAGCACTTTTCAGTCAAAGTCTGGGACCCCATATGGGGTCGGTGCTTGCTTAGATCGACTGACCAGCACTCCCTGGTGCACCCCAGCGAAAGCCCTGTCCATTTCGAGCATTTTTGAGGTTTTCTGGACCCTGGGAGTTGGGCGGAATTGGATGGAAAATATCCGATTCTGGGATTTGACATTTTTTTGGCGTGTAGGTCATCACCCCCGTTCGGGCTGATACTTTCCCAGGTCACTCAACTAGCATCCCTGGTGCTCCCCAGCGGAAGTCCCGTTCAATTTTATTCAATTTGAAGGTTTTCTGGACTCTGGGAGTTGGGTGGACTAGGCGACGAAACTGCGAATTAAGCACTTTTCAGTCAAAGTCCGGGACACCATATGGGGTCGGTGCTTGCTTAGATCGACTGACCAGCACTCCCTGGTGCACCCCAGCGAAAGCCCTGTCCATTTCGAGCATTTTTGAGGTTTTCTGGACCCTGGGAGTTGGGCGGAATCGGATGGAAAATATCCGATTCTGGGATTTGACATTTTTTTGGCGTGTAGGTCATCACCCCCGTTCGGGCTGATACTTTCCCAGGTCACTCAACTAGCATCCCTGGTGCACCCTAGCGGAAGTCCCGTTCAATTTTATTCAATTTGAAGGTTTTCTGGACTCTGGGAGTTGGGCGGAAATGGCTGGGGAAACTGCGAATTGAGCACTTTTCAGTCAAAGTCCGGGACCCCATATGGGGTCGGTGCTTGCTTAGATCGACTGACCAGCACTCCCTGGTGCACCCCAGCGAAAGCCCTGTCCATTTCGAGCATTTTTGAGGTTTTCTGGACCCTGGGAGTTGGGCGGAATCGGATGGAAAATATCCGATTCTGGGATTTGACATTTTTTTGGCGTGTAGGTCATCACCCCCGTTCGGGCTGATACTTTCCCAGGTCACTCAACTAGCATCCCTGGTGCACCCTAGCGGAAGTCCCGTTCAATTTTATTCAATTTGAAGGTTTTCTGGACTCTGGGAGTTGGGCGGAAATGGCTGGGGAAACTGCGAATTGAGCACTTTTCAGTCAAAGTCCGGGACCCCATATGGGGTCGGTGCTTGCTTAGATCGACTGACCAGCACTCCCTGGTGCACCCCAGCGAAAGCCCTGTCCATTTCGAGCATTTTTGAGGTTTTCTGGACCCTGGGAGTTGGGCGGAATCGGATGGAAAATATCCGATTCTGGGATTTGACATTTTTTTGGCGTGTAGGTCATCACCCCCGTTCGGGCTGATACTTTCCCAGGTCACTCAACTAGCATCCCTGGTGCTCCCCAGCGGAAGTCCCGTTCAATTTTATTCAATTTGAAGGTTTTCTGGACTCTGGGAGTTGGGTGGACTAGGCGACGAAACTGCGAATTGAGCACTTTTCAGTCAAAGTCCGGGACCCCATATGGGGTCGGTGCTTGCTTAGATCGACTGACCAGCACTCCCTGGTGCACCCCAGCGAAAGCCCTGTCCATTTCGAGCATTTTTGAGGTTTTCTGGACTCTGGGAGTTGGGCGGAATCGGATGGAAAATATCCGATTCTGGGATTTGACATTTTTTTGGCGTGTAGGTCATCACCCCCGTTCGGGCTGATACTTTCCCAGCTCACTCAACTAGCATCCCTGGTGCACCCTAGCGGAAGTCCCGTTCAATTTTATTAAATTTGAAGGTTTTCTGGACTCTGGGAGTTGGGCGGAAATGGCTGGGGAAACTGCGAATTGAGCACTTTTCAGTCAAAGTCCGGGACCCCATATGGGGTCGGTGCTTGCTTAGATCGACTGACCAGCACTCCCTGGTGCACCCCAGCGAAAGCCCTGTCCATTTCGAGCATTTTTGAGGTTTTCTGGACCCTGGGAGTTGGGCGGAATCGGATGGAAAATATCCGATTCTGGGATTTGACATTTTTTTGGCGTGTAGGTCACCACCCCCGTTCGGGCTGATACTTTCCCAGGTCACTCAACTAGCATCCCTGGTGCACCCTAGCGGAAGTCCCGTTCAATTTTATTCAATTTGAAGGTTTTCTGGACTCTGGGAGTTGGGCGGAAATGGCTGGGGAAACTGCGAATTGAGCACTTTTCAGTCAAAGTCCGGGACCCCATATGGGGTCGGTGCTTGCTTAGATCGACTGACCAGCACTCCCTGGTGCACCCCAGCGAAAGCCCTGTCCATTTCGAGCATTTTTGAGGTTTTCTGGACCCTGGGAGTTGGGCGGAATCGGATGGAAAATATCCGATTCTGGGATTTGACATTTTTTTGGCGTGTAGGTCATCACCCCCGTTCGGGCTGATACTTTCCCAGGTCACTCAACTAGCATCCCTGGTGCACCCTAGCGGAAGTCCCGTTCAATTTTATTCAATTTGAAGGTTTTCTGGACTCTGGGAGTTGGGCGGAAATGGCTGGGGAAACTGCGAATTGAGCACTTTTCAGTCAAAGTCCGGGACCCCATATGGGGTCGGTGCTTGCTTAGATCGACTGACCAGCACTCCCTGGTGCACCCCAGCGAAAGCCCTGTCCATTTCGAGCATTTTTGAGGTTTTCTGGGCCCTGGGAGTTGGGCGGAATCGGATGGAAAATATCCGATTCTGGGATTTGACATTTTTTTGGCGTGTAGGTCATCACCCCCGTTCGGGCTGATACTTTCCCAGGTCACTCAACTAGCATCCCTGGTGCTCCCCAGCGGAAGTCCCGTTCAATTTTATTCAATTTGAAGGTTTTCTGGACTCTGGGAGTTGGGTGGACTAGGCGACGAAACTGCGAATTGAGCACTTTTCAGTCAAAGTCCGGGACCCCATATGGGGTCGGTGCTTGCTTAGATCGACTGACCAGCACTCCCTGGTGCACCCCAGCGAAAGCCCTGTCCATTTCGAGCATTTTTGAGGTTTTCTGGACCCTGGGAGTTGGGCGGAATCGGATGGAAAATATCCGATTCTGGGATTTGACATTTTTTTGGCGTGTAGGTCATCACCCCCGTTCGGGCTGATACTTTCCCAGGTCACTCAACTAGCATCCCTGGTGCACCCTAGCGGAAGTCCCGTTCAATTTTATTCAATTTGAAGGTTTTCTGGACTCTGGGAGTTGGGCGGAAATGGCTGGGGAAACTGCGAATTGAGCACTTTTCAGTCAAAGTCCGGGACCCCATATGGGGTCGGTGCTTGCTTAGATCGACTGACCAGCACTCCCTGGTGCACCCCAGCGAAAGCCCTGTCCATTTCGAGCATTTTTGAGGTTTTCTGGACCCTGGGAGTTGGGCGGAATCGGATGGAAAATATCCGATTCTGGGATTTGACATTTTTTTGGCGTGTAGGTCATCACCCCCGTTCGGGCTGATACTTTCCCAGGTCACTCAACTAGCATCCCTGGTGCTCCCCAGCGGAAGTCCCGTTCAATTTTATTCAATTTGAAGGTTTTCTGGACTCTGGGAGTTGGGTGGACTAGGCGACGAAACTGCGAATTGAGCACTTTTCAGTCAAAGTCCGGGACCCCATATGGGGTCGGTGCTTGCTTAGATCGACTGACCAGCACTCCCTGGTGCACCCCAGCGAAAGCCCTGTCCATTTCGAGCATTTTTGAGGTTTTCTGGACTCTGGGAGTTGGGCGGAATCGGATGGAAAATATCCGATTCTGGGATTTGACATTTTTTTGGCGTGTAGGTCATCACCCCCGTTCGGGCTGATACTTTCCCAGGTCACTCAACTAGCATCCCTGGTGCTCCCCAGCGGAAGTCCCGTTCAATTTTATTCAATTTGAAGGTTTTCTGGACTCTGGGAGTTGGGTGGACTAGGCGACGAAACTGCGAATTGAGCACTTTTCAGTCAAAGTCCGGGACCCCATACGGGGTCGGTGCTTGCTTAGATCGACTGACCAGCACTCCCTGGTGCACCCCAGCGAAAGCCCTGTCCATTTCGAGTATTTTTGAGGTTTTCTGGACTCTGGGAGTTGGGCGGAATCGGATGGAAAATATCCGATTCTGGGATTTGACATTTTTTTGGCGTGTAGGTCATCACCCCCGTTCGGGCTGATACTTTCCCAGCTCACTCAACTAGCATCCCTGGTGCACCCTAGCGGAAGTCCCGTTCAATTTTATTCAATTTGAAGGTTTTCTGGACTCTGGGAGTTGGGCGGAAATGGCTGGGGAAACTGCGAATTGAGCACTTTTCAGTCAAAGTCTGGGACCCCATATGGGGTCGGTGCTTGCTTAGATCGACTGACCAGCACTCCCTGGTGCACCCCAGCGAAAGCCCTGTCCATTTCGATCATTTTTGAGGTTTTCTGGACCCTGGGAGTTGGGCGGAATCGGATGGAAAATATCCGATTCTGGGATTTGACATTTTTTTGGCGTGTAGGTCATCACCCCCGTTCGGGCTGATACTTTCCCAGGTCACTCAACTAGCATCCCTGGTGCTCCCCAGCGGAAGTCCCGTTCAATTTTATTCAATTTGAAGGTTTTCTGGACTCTGGGAGTTGGGTGGACTAGGCGACGAAACTGCGAATTAAGCACTTTTCAGTCAAAGTCCGGGACCCCATATGGGGTCGGTGCTTGCTTAGATCGACTGACCAGCACTCCCTGGTGCACCCCAGCGAAAGCCCTGTCCATTTCGAGCATTTTTGAGGTTTTCTGGACCCTGGGAGTTGGGCGGAATCGGATGGAAAATATCCGATTCTGGGATTTGACATTTTTTTGGCGTGTAGGTCATCACCCCCGTTCGGGCTGATACTTTCCCAGGTCACTCAACTAGCATCCCTGGTGCTCCCCAGCGGAAGTCCCGTTCAATTTTATTCAATTTGAAGGTTTTCTGGACTCTGGGAGTTGGGTGGACTAGGCGACGAAACTGCGAATTGAGCACTTTTCAGTCAAAGTCCGGGACCCCATATGGGGTCGGTGCTTGCTTAGATCGACTGACCAGCACTCCCTGGTGCACCCCAGCGAAAGCCCTGTCCATTTCGAGCATTTTTGAGGTTTTCTGGACTCTGGGAGTTGGGCGGAATCGGATGGAAAATATCCGATTCTGGG
This sequence comes from Pristionchus fissidentatus, assembly GCA_036245785.1. Taxonomy (NCBI): domain Eukaryota; kingdom Metazoa; phylum Nematoda; class Chromadorea; order Rhabditida; family Neodiplogasteridae; genus Pristionchus; species Pristionchus fissidentatus. The sequence goes on from BTSY01000002.1 coordinate 25,427,512, forward strand.
ATTTGACATTTTTTTGGCGTGTAGGTCATCACCCCCGTTCGGGCTGATACTTTCCCAGCTCACTCAACTAGCATCCCTGGTGCACCCTAGCGGAAGTCCCGTTCAATTTTATTAAATTTGAAGGTTTTCTGGACTCTGGGAGTTGGGCGGAAATGGCTGGGGAAACTGCGAATTGAGCACTTTTCAGTCAAAGTCCGGGACCCCATATGGGGTCGGTGCTTGCTTAGATCGACTGACCAGCACTCCCTGGTGCACCCCAGCGAAAGCCCTGTCCATTTCGAGCATTTTTGAGGTTTTCTGGACCCTGGGAGTTGGGCGGAATCGGATGGAAAATATCCGATTCTGGGATTTGACATTTTTTTGGCGTGTAGGTCATCACCCCCGTTCGGGCTGATACTTTCCCAGGTCACTCAACTAGCATCCCTGGTGCACCCTAGCGGAAGTCCCGTTCAATTTTATTCAATTTGAAGGTTTTCTGGACTCTGGGAGTTGGGCGGAAATGGCTGGGGAAACTGCGAATTGAGCACTTTTCAGTCAAAGTCCGGGACCCCATATGGGGTCGGTGCTTGCTTAGATCGACTGACCAGCACTCCCTGGTGCACCCCAGCGAAAGCCCTGTCCATTTCGAGCATTTTTGAGGTTTTCTGGACCCTGGGAGTTGGGCGGAATCGGATGGAAAATATCCGATTCTGGGATTTGACATTTTTTTGGCGTGTAGGTCATCACCCCCGTTCGGGCTGATACTTTCCCAGGTCACTCAACTAGCATCCCTGGTGCTCCCCAGCGGAAGTCCCGTTCAATTTTATTCAATTTGAAGGTTTTCTGGACTCTGGGAGTTGGGTGGACTAGGCGACGAAACTGCGAATTGAGCACTTTTCAGTCAAAGTCCGGGACCCCATATGGGGTCGGTGCTTGCTTAGATCGACTGACCAGCACTCCCTGGTGCACCCCAGCGAAAGCCCTGTCCATTTCGAGCATTTTTGAGGTTTTCTGGACTCTGGGAGTTGGGCGGAATCGGATGGAAAATATCCGATTCTGGGATTTGACATTTTTTTGGCGTGTAGGTCATCACCCCCGTTCGGGCTGATACTTTCCCAGCTCACTCAACTAGCATCCCTGGTGCACCCTAGCGGAAGTCCCGTTCAATTTTATTAAATTTGAAGGTTTTCTGGACTCTGGGAATTGGGCGGAAATGGCTGGGGAAACTGCGAATTGAGCACTTTTCAGTCAAAGTCCGGGACCCCATATGGGGTCGGTGCTTGCTTAGATCGACTGACCAGCACTCCCTGGTGCACCCCAGCGAAAGCCCTGTCCATTTCGAGCATTTTTGAGGTTTTCTGGACCCTGGGAGTTGGGCGGAATCGGATGGAAAATATCCGATTCTGGGATTTGACATTTTTTTGGCGTGTAGGTCATCACCCCCGTTCGGGCTGATACTTTCCCAGGTCACTCAACTAGCATCCCTGGTGCACCCTAGCGGAAGTCCCGTTCAATTTTATTCAATTTGAAGGTTTTCTGGACTCTGGGAGTTGGGCGGAAATGGCTGGGGAAACTGCGAATTGAGCACTTTTCAGTCAAAGTCCGGGACCCCATATGGGGTCGGTGCTTGCTTAGATCGACTGACCAGCACTCCCTGGTGCACCCCAGCGAAAGCCCTGTCCATTTCGAGCATTTTTGAGGTTTTCTGGACCCTGGGAGTTGGGCGGAATCGGATGGAAAATATCCGATTCTGGGATTTGACATTTTTTTGGCGTGTAGGTCATCACCCCCGTTCGGGCTGATACTTTCCCAGGTCACTCAACTAGCATCCCTGGTGCTCCCCAGCGGAAGTCCCGTTCAATTTTATTCAATTTGAAGGTTTTCTGGACTCTGGGAGTTGGGTGGACTAGGCGACGAAACTGCGAATTGAGCACTTTTCAGTCAAAGTCCGGGACCCCATATGGGGTCGGTGCTTGCTTAGATCGACTGACCAGCACTCCCTGGTGCACCCCAGCGAAAGCCCTGTCCATTTCGAGCATTTTTGAGGTTTTCTGGACCCTGGGAGTTGGGCGGAATCGGATGGAAAATATCCGATTCTGGGATTTGACATTTTTTTGGCGTGTAGGTCATCACCCCCGTTCGGGCTGATACTTTCCCAGGTCACTCAACTAGCATCCCTGGTGCACCCTAGCGGAAGTCCCGTTCAATTTTATTCAATTTGAAGGTTTTCTGGACTCTGGGAGTTGGGCGGAAATGGCTGGGGAAACTGCGAATTGAGCACTTTTCAGTCAAAGTCCGGGACCCCATATGGGGTCGGTGCTTGCTTAGATCGACTGACCAGCACTCCCTGGTGCACCCCAGCGAAAGCCCTGTCCATTTCGAGCATTTTTGAGGTTTTCTGGACCCTGGGAGTTGGGCGGAATCGGATGGAAAATATCCGATTCTGGGATTTGACATTTTTTTGGCGTGTAGGTCATCACCCCCGTTCGGGCTGATACTTTCCCAGGTCACTCAACTAGCATCCCTGGTGCTCCCCAGCGGAAGTCCCGTTCAATTTTATTCAATTTGAAGGTTTTCTGGACTCTGGGATTTGGGTGGACTAGGCGACGAAACTGCGAATTGAGCACTTTTCAGTCAAAGTCCGGGACCCCATATGGGGTCGGTGCTTGCTTAGATCGACTGACCAGCACTCCCTGGTGCACCCCAGCGAAAGCCCTGTCCATTTCGAGCATTTTTGAGGTTTTCTGGACTCTGGGAGTTGGGCGGAATCGGATGGAAAATATCCGATTCTGGGATTTGACATTTTTTTGGCGTGTAGGTCATCACCCCCGTTCGGGCTGATACTTTCCCAGGTCACTCAACTAGCATCCCTGGTGCTCCCCAGCGGAAGTCCCGTTCAATTTTATTCAATTTGAAGGTTTTCTGGACTCTGGGAGTTGGGTGGACTAGGCGACGAAACTGCGAATTGAGCACTTTTCAGTCAAAGTCCGGGACCCCATACGGGGTCGGTGCTTGCTTAGATCGACTGACCAGCACTCCCTGGTGCACCCCAGCGAAAGCCCTGTCCATTTCGAGTATTTTTGAGGTTTTCTGGACTCTGGGAGTTGGGCGGAATCGGATGGAAAATATCCGATTCTGGGATTTGACATTTTTTTGGCGTGTAGGTCATCACCCCCGTTCGGGCTGATACTTTCCCAGCTCACTCAACTAGCATCCCTGGTGCACCCTAGCGGAAGTCCCGTTCAATTTTATTCAATTTGAAGGTTTTCTGGACTCTGGGAGTTGGGCGGAAATGGCTGGGGAAACTGCGAATTGAGCACTTTTCAGTCAAAGTCTGGGACCCCATATGGGGTCGGTGCTTGCTTAGATCGACTGACCAGCACTCCCTGGTGCACCCCAGCGAAAGCCCTGTCCATTTCGAGCATTTTTGAGGTTTTCTGGACCCTGGGAGTTGGGCGGAATCGGATGGAAAATATCCGATTCTGGGATTTGACATTTTTTTGGCGTGTAGGTCATCACCCCCGTTCGGGCTGATACTTTCCCAGGTCACTCAACTAGCATCCCTGGTGCTCCCCAGCGGAAGTCCCGTTCAATTTTATTCAATTTGAAGGTTTTCTGGACTCTGGGAGTTGGGTGGACTAGGCGACGAAACTGCGAATTAAGCACTTTTCAGTCAAAGTCCGGGACCCCATATGGGGTCGGTGCTTGCTTAGATCGACTGACCAGCACTCCCTGGTGCACCCCAGCGAAAGCCCTGTCCATTTCGAGCATTTTTGAGGTTTTCTGGACCCTGGGAGTTGGGCGGAATCGGATGGAAAATATCCGATTCTGGGATTTGACATTTTTTTGGCGTGTAGGTCATCACCCCCGTTCGGGCTGATACTTTCCCAGGTCACTCAACTAGCATCCCTGGTGCACCCTAGCGGAAGTCCCGTTCAATTTTATTCAATTTGAAGGTTTTCTGGACTCTGGGAGTTGGGCGGAAATGGCTGGGGAAACTGCGAATTGAGCACTTTTCAGTCAAAGTCCGGGACCCCATATGGGGTCGGTGCTTGCTTAGATCGACTGACCAGCACTCCCTGGTGCACCCCAGCGAAAGCCCTGTCCATTTCGAGCATTTTTGAGGTTTTCTGGACCCTGGGAGTTGGGCGGAATCGGATGGAAAATATCCGATTCTGGGATTTGACATTTTTTTGGCGTGTAGGTCATCACCCCCGTTCGGGCTGATACTTTCCCAGGTCACTCAACTAGCATCCCTGGTGCACCCTAGCGGAAGTCCCGTTCAATTTTATTCAATTTGAAGGTTTTCTGGACTCTGGGAGTTGGGCGGAAATGGCTGGGGAAACTGCGAATTGAGCACTTTTCAGTCAAAGTCCGGGACCCCATATGGGGTCGGTGCTTGCTTAGATCGACTGACCAGCACTCCCTGGTGCACCCCAGCGAAAGCCCTGTCCATTTCGAGCATTTTTGAGGTTTTCTGGACCCTGGGAGTTGGGCGGAATCGGATGGAAAATATCCGATTCTGGGATTTGACATTTTTTTGGCGTGTAGGTCATCACCCCCGTTCGGGCTGATACTTTCCCAGGTCACTCAACTAGCATCCCTGGTGCTCCCCAGCGGAAGTCCCGTTCAATTTTATTCAATTTGAAGGTTTTCTGGACTCTGGGAGTTGGGTGGACTAGGCGACGAAACTGCGAATTGAGCACTTTTCAGTCAAAGTCCGGGACCCCATATGGGGTCGGTGCTTGCTTAGATCGACTGACCAGCACTCCCTGGTGCACCCCAGCGAAAGCCCTGTCCATTTCGAGCATTTTTGAGGTTTTCTGGACTCTGGGAGTTGGGCGGAATCGGATGGAAAATATCCGATTCTGGGATTTGACATTTTTTTGGCGTGTAGGTCATCACCCCCGTTCGGGCTGATACTTTCCCAGCTCACTCAACTAGCATCCCTGGTGCACCCTAGCGGAAGTCCCGTTCAATTTTATTAAATTTGAAGGTTTTCTGGACTCTGGGAGTTGGGCGGAAATGGCTGGGGAAACTGCGAATTGAGCACTTTTCAGTCAAAGTCCGGGACCCCATATGGGGTCGGTGCTTGCTTAGATCGACTGACCAGCACTCCCTGGTGCACCCCAGCGAAAGCCCTGTCCATTTCGAGCATTTTTGAGGTTTTCTGGACCCTGGGAGTTGGGCGGAATCGGATGGAAAATATCCGATTCTGGGATTTGACATTTTTTTGGCGTGTAGGTCATCACCCCCGTTCGGGCTGATACTTTCCCAGGTCACTCAACTAGCATCCCTGGTGCACCCTAGCGGAAGTCCCGTTCAATTTTATTCAATTTGAAGGTTTTCTGGACTCTGGGAATTGGGTGGACTAGGCGACGAAACTGCGAATTGAGCACTTTTCAGTCAAAGTCCGGGACCCCATATGGGGTCGGTGCTTGCTTAGATCGACTGACCAGCACTCCCTGGTGCACCCCAGCGAAAGCCCTGTCCATTTCGAGCATTTTTGAGGTTTTCTGGACTCTGGGAGTTGGGCGGAATCGGATGGAAAATATCCGATTCTGGGATTTGACATTTTTTTGGCGTGTAGGTCATCACCCCCGTTCGGGCTGATACTTTCCCAGCTCACTCAACTAGCATCCCTGGTGCACCCTAGCGGAAGTCCCGTTCAATTTTATTAAATTTGAAGGTTTTCTGGACTCTGGGAGTTGGGCGGAAATGGCTGGGGAAACTGCGAATTGAGCACTTTTCAGTCAAAGTCCGGGACCCCATATGGGGTCGGTGCTTGCTTAGATCGACTGACCAGCACTCCCTGGTGCACCCCAGCGAAAGCCCTGTCCATTTCGAGCATTTTTGAGGTTTTCTGGACCCTGGGAGTTGGGCGGAATCGGATGGAAAATATCCGATTCTGGGATTTGACATTTTTTTGGCGTGTAGGTCATCACCCCCGTTCGGGCTGATACTTTCCCAGGTCACTCAACTAGCATCCCTGGTGCTCCCCAGCGGAAGTCCCGTTCAATTTTATTCAATTTGAAGGTTTTCTGGACTCTGGGAGTTGGGTGGACTAGGCGACGAAACTGCGAATTGAGCACTTTTCAGTCAAAGTCCGGGACCCCATATGGGGTCGGTGCTTGCTTAGATCGACTGACCAGCACTCCCTGGTGCACCCCAGCGAAAGCCCTGTCCATTTCGAGCATTTTTGAGGTTTTCTGGACTCTGGGAGTTGGGCGGAATCGGATGGAAAATATCCGATTCTGGGATTTGACATTTTTTTGGCGTGTAGGTCATCACCCCCGTTCGGGCTGATACTTTCCCAGCTCACTCAACTAGCATCCCTGGTGCACCCTAGCGGAAGTCCCGTTCAATTTTATTCAATTTGAAGGTTTTCTGGACTCTGGGAGTTGGGCGGAAATGGCTGGGGAAACTGCGAATTGAGCACTTTTCAGTCAAAGTCCGGGACCCCATATGGGGTCGGTGCTTGCTTAGATCGACTGACCAGCACTCCCTGGTGCACCCCAGCGAAAGCCCTGTCCATTTCGAGCATTTTTGAGGTTTTCTGGACCCTGGGAGTTGGGCGGAATCGGATGGAAAATATCCGATTCTGGGATTTGACATTTTTTTGGCGTGTAGGTCATCACCCCCGTTCGGGCTGATACTTTCCCAGGTCACTCAACTAGCATCCCTGGTGCTCCCCAGCGGAAGTCCCGTTCAATTTTATTCAATTTGAAGGTTTTCTGGACTCTGGGAGTTGGGTGGACTAGGCGACGAAACTGCGAATTGAGCACTTTTCAGTCAAAGTCCGGGACCCCATACGGGGTCGGTGCTTGCTTAGATCGACTGACCAGCACTCCCTGGTGCACCCCAGCGAAAGCCCTGTCCATTTCGAGTATTTTTGAGGTTTTCTGGACTCTGGGAGTTGGGCGGAATCGGATGGAAAATATCCGATTCTGGGATTTGACATTTTTTTGGCGTGTAGGTCATCACCCCCGTTCGGGCTGATACTTTCCCAGCTCACTCAACTAGCATCCCTGGTGCACCCTAGCGGAAGTCCCGTTCAATTTTATTCAATTTGAAGGTTTTCTGGACTCTGGGAGTTGGGTGGACTAGGCGACGAAACTGCGAATTGAGCACTTTTCAGTCAAAGTCCGGGACCCCATATGGGGTCGGTGCTTGCTTAGATCGACTGACCAGCACTCCCTGGTGCACCCCAGCGAAAGCCCTGTCCATTTCGAGCATTTTTGAGGTTTTCTGGACCCTGGGAGTTGGGCGGAATCGGATGGAAAATATCCGATTCTGGGATTTGACATTTTTTTTGGCGTGTAGGTCATCACCCCCGTTCGGGCTGATACTTTCCCAGGTCACTCAACTAGCATCCCTGGTGCTCCCCAGCGGAAGTCCCGTTCAATTTTATTCAATTTGAAGGTTTTCTGGACTCTGGGAGTTGGGTGGACTAGGCGACGAAACTGCGAATTGAGCACTTTTCAGTCAAAGTCCGGGACCCCATACGGGGTCGGTGCTTGCTTAGATCGACTGACCAGCACTCCCTGGTGCACCCCAGCGAAAGCCCTGTCCATTTCGAGTATTTTTGAGGTTTTCTGGACTCTGGGAGTTGGGCGGAATCGGATGGAAAATATCCGATTCTGGGATTTGACATTTTTTTGGCGTGTAGGTCATCACCCCCGTTCGGGCTGATACTTTCCCAGCTCACTCAACTAGCATCCCTGGTGCACCCTAGCGGAAGTCCCGTTCAATTTTATTCAATTTGAAGGTTTTCTGGACTCTGGGAGTTGGGCGGAAATGGCTGGGGAAACTGCGAATTGAGCACTTTTCAGTCAAAGTCTGGGACCCCATATGGGGTCGGTGCTTGCTTAGATCGACTGACCAGCACTCCCTGGTGCACCCCAGCGAAAGCCCTGTCCATTTCGAGCATTTTTGAGGTTTTCTGGACCCTGGGAGTTGGGCGGAATCGGATGGAAAATATCCGATTCTGGGATTTGACATTTTTTTGGCGTGTAGGTCATCACCCCCGTTCGGGCTGATACTTTCCCAGGTCACTCAACTAGCATCCCTGGTGCTCCCCAGCGGAAGTCCCGTTCACTTTATTCAATTTGAAGGTTTTCTGGACTCTGGGAGTTGGGTGGACTAGGCGACGAAACTGCGAATTAAGCACTTTTCAGTCAAAGTCCGGGACCCCATATGGGGTCGGTGCTTGCTTAGATCGACTGACCAGCACTCCCTGGTGCACCCCAGCGAAAGCCCTGTCCATTTCGAGCATTTTTGAGGTTTTCTGGACCCTGGGAGTTGGGCGGAATCGGATGGAAAATATCCGATTCTGGGATTTGACATTTTTTTGGCGTGTAGGTCATCACCCCCGTTCGGGCTGATACTTTCCCAGGTCACTCAACTAGCATCCCTGGTGCACCCTAGCGGAAGTCCCGTTCAATTTTATTCAATTTGAAGGTTTTCTGGACTCTGGGAGTTGGGCGGAAATGGCTGGGGAAACTGCGAATTGAGCACTTTTCAGTCAAAGTCCGGGACCCCATATGGGGTCGGTGCTTGCTTAGATCGACTGACCAGCACTCCCTGGTGCACCCCAGCGAAAGCCCTGTCCATTTCGAGCATTTTTGAGGTTTTCTGGACCCTGGGAGTTGGGCGGAATCGGATGGAAAATATCCGATTCTGGGATTTGACATTTTTTTGGCGTGTAGGTCATCACCCCCGTTCGGGCTGATACTTTCCCAGGTCACTCAACTAGCATCCCTGGTGCTCCCCAGCGGAAGTCCCGTTCAATTTTATTCAATTTGAAGGTTTTCTGGACTCTGGGAGTTGGGTGGACTAGGCGACGAAACTGCGAATTGAGCACTTTTCAGTCAAAGTCCGGGACCCCATATGGGGTCGGTGCTTGCTTAGATCGACTGACCAGCACTCCCTGGTGCACCCCAGCGAAAGCCCTGTCCATTTCGAGCTTTTTTGAGGTTTTCTGGACTCTGGGAGTTGGGCGGAATCGGATGGAAAATATCCGATTCTGGGATTTGACATTTTTTGGCGTGTAGGTCATCACCCCCGTTCGGGCTGATACTTTCCCAGCTCACTCAACTAGCATCCCTGGTGCACCCTAGCGGAAGTCCCGTTCAATTTTATTCAATTTGAAGGTTTTCTGGACTCTGGGAGTTGGGTGGACTAGGCGACGAAACTGCGAATTGAGCACTTTTCAGTCAAAGTCCGGGACCCCATATGGGGTCGGTGCTTGCTTAGATCGACTGACCAGCACTCCCTGGTGCACCCCAGCGAAAGCCCTGTCCATTTCGAGCATTTTTGAGGTTTTCTGGACCCTGGGAGTTGGGCGGAATCGGATGGAAAATATCCGATTCTGGGATTTGACATTTTTTTGGCGTGTAGGTCATCACCCCCGTTCGGGCTGATACTTTCCCAGGTCACTCAACTAGCATCCCTGGTGCTCCCCAGCGGAAGTCCCGTTCAATTTTATTCAATTTGAAGGTTTTCTGGACTCTGGGAATTGGGTGGACTAGGCGACGAAACTGCGAATTGAGCACTTTTCAGTCAAAGTCCGGGACCCCATACGGGGTCGGTGCTTGCTTAGATCGACTGACCAGCACTCCCTGGTGCACCCCAGCGAAAGCCCTGTCCATTTCGAGTATTTTTGAGGTTTTCTGGACTCTGGGAGTTGGGCGGAATCGGATGGAAAATATCCGATTCTGGGATTTGACATTTTTTTGGCGTGTAGGTCATCACCCCCGTTCGGGCTGATACTTTCCCAGCTCACTCAACTAGCATCCCTGGTGCACCCTAGCGGAAGTCCCGTTCAATTTTATTCAATTTGAAGGTTTTCTGGACTCTGGGAGTTGGGTGGACTAGGCGACGAAACTGCGAATTGAGCACTTTTCAGTCAAAGTCCGGGACCCCATATGGGGTCGGTGCTTGCTTAGATCGACTGACCAGCACTCCCTGGTGCACCCCAGCGAAAGCCCTGTCCATTTCGAGCATTTTTGAGGTTTTCTGGACTCTGGGAGTTGGGCGGAATCGGATGGAAAATATCCGATTCTGGGATTTGACATTTTTTTGGCGTGTAGGTCATCACCCCCGTTCGGGCTGATACTTTCCCAGGTCACTCAACTAGCATCCCTGGTGCTCCCCAGCGGAAGTCCCGTTCAATTTTATTCAATTTGAAGGTTTTCTGGACTCTGGGAGTTGGGCGGAAATGGCTGGGGAAACTGCGAATTGAGCACTTTTCAGTCAAAGTCTGGGAAACCATATGGGGTCGGTGCTTGCTTAGATCGACTGACCAGCACTCCCTGGTGCACCCCAGCGAAAGCCCTGTCCATTTCGAGCATTTTTGAGGTTTTCTGGACCCTGGGAGTTGGGCGGAATCGGATGGAAAATATCCGATTCTGGGATTTGACATTTTTTTGGCGTGTAGGTCATCACCCCCGTTCGGGCTGATACTTTCCCAGGTCACTCAACTAGCATCCCTGGTGCTCCCCAGCGGAAGTCCCGTTCAATTTTATTCAATTTGAAGGTTTTCTGGACTCTGGGAATTGGGTGGACTAGGCGACGAAACTGCGAATTGAGCACTTTTCAGTCAAAGTCCGGGACCCCATACGGGGTCGGTGCTTGCTTAGATCGACTGACCAGCACTCCCTGGTGCACCCCAGCGAAAGCCCTGTCCATTTCGAGTATTTTTGAGGTTTTCTGGACTCTGGGAGTTGGGCGGAATCGGATGGAAAATATCCGATTCTGGGATTTGACATTTTTTTGGCGTGTAGGTCATCACCCCCGTTCGGGCTGATACTTTCCCAGCTCACTCAACTAGCATCCCTGGTGCACCCTAGCGGAAGTCCCGTTCAATTTTATTCAATTTGAAGGTTTTCTGGACTCTGGGAGTTGGGCGGAAATGGCTGGGGAAACTGCGAATTGAGCACTTTTCAGTCAAAGTCTGGGAAACCATATGGGGTCGGTGCTTGCTTAGATCGACTGACCAGCACTCCCTGGTGCACCCCAGCGAAAGCCCTGTCCATTTCGAGCATTTTTGAGGTTTTCTGGACCCTGGGAGTTGGGCGGAATCGGATGGAAAATATCCGATTCTGGGATTTGACATTTTTTTGGCGTGTAGGTCATCACCCCCGTTCGGGCTGATACTTTCCCAGGTCACTCAACTAGCATCCCTGGTGCTCCCCAGCGGAAGTCCCGTTCAATTTTATTCAATTTGAAGGTTTTCTGGACTCTGGGAATTGGGTGGACTAGGCGACGAAACTGCGAATTGAGCACTTTTCAGTCAAAGTCCGGGACCCCATACGGGGTCGGTGCTTGCTTAGATCGACTGACCAGCACTCCCTGGTGCACCCCAGCGAAAGCCCTGTCCATTTCGAGTATTTTTGAGGTTTTCTGGACTCTGGGAGTTGGGCGGAATCGGATGGAAAATATCCGATTCTGGGATTTGACATTTTTTTGGCGTGTAGGTCATCACCCCCGTTCGGGCTGATACTTTCCCAGCTCACTCAACTAGCATCCCTGGTGCACCCTAGCGGAAGTCCCGTTCAATTTTATTCAATTTGAAGGTTTTCTGGACTCTGGGAGTTGGGCGGAAATGGCTGGGGAAACTGCGAATTGAGCACTTTTCAGTCAAAGTCTGGGAAACCATATGGGGTCGGTGCTTGCTTAGATCGACTGACCAGCACTCCCTGGTGCACCCCAGCGAAAGCCCTGTCCATTTCGAGCATTTTTGAGGTTTTCTGGACCCTGGGAGTTGGGCGGAATCGGATGGAAAATATCCGATTCTGGGATTTGACATTTTTTTGGCGTGTAGGTCATCACCCCCGTTCGGGCTGATACTTTCCCAGGTCACTCAACTAGCATCCCTGGTGCTCCCCAGCGGAAGTCCCGTTCAATTTTATTCAATTTGAAGGTTTTCTGGACTCTGGGAATTGGGTGGACTAGGCGACGAAACTGCGAATTGAGCACTTTTCAGTCAAAGTCCGGGACCCCATACGGGGTCGGTGCTTGCTTAGATCGACTGACCAGCACTCCCTGGTGCACCCCAGCGAAAGCCCTGTCCATTTCGAGTATTTTTGAGGTTTTCTGGACTCTGGGAGTTGGGCGGAATCGGATGGAAAATATCCGATTCTGGGATTTGACATTTTTTTGGCGTGTAGGTCATCACCCCCGTTCGGGCTGATACTTTCCCAGCTCACTCAACTAGCATCCCTGGTGCACCCTAGCGGAAGTCCCGTTCAATTTTATTCAATTTGAAGGTTTTCTGGACTCTGGGAGTTGGGCGGAAATGGCTGGGGAAACTGCGAATTGAGCACTTTTCAGTCAAAGTCCGGGACCCCATATGGGGTCGGTGCTTGCTTAGATCGACTGACCAGCACTCCCTGGTGCACCCCAGCGAAAGCCCTGTCCATTTCGAGCATTTTTGAGGTTTTCTGGACCCTGGGAGTTGGGCGGAATCGGATGGAAAATATCCGATTCTGGGATTTGACATTTTTTTGGCGTGTAGGTCATCACCCCCGTTCGGGCTGATACTTTCCCAGGTCACTCAACTAGCATCCCTGGTGCTCCCCAGCGGAAGTCCCGTTCAATTTTATTCAATTTGAAGGTTTTCTGGACTCTGGGAGTTGGGTGGACTAGGCGACGAAACTGCGAATTGAGCACTTTTCAGTCAAAGTCCGGGACCCCATATGGGGTCGGTGCTTGCTTAGATCGACTGACCAGCACTCCCTGGTGCACCCCAGCGAAAGCCCTGTCCATTTCGAGCATTTTTGAGGTTTTCTGGACTCTGGGAGTTGGGCGGAATCGGATGGAAAATATCCGATTCTGGGATTTGACATTTTTTTGGCGTGTAGGTCATCACCCCCGTTCGGGCTGATACTTTCCCAGCTCACTCAACTAGCATCCCTGGTGCACCCTAGCGGAAGTCCCGTTCAATTTTATTCAATTTGAAGGTTTTCTGGACTCTGGGAGTTGGGCGGAAATGGCTGGGGAAACTGCGAATTGAGCACTTTTCAGTCAAAGTCCGGGACCCCATATGGGGTCGGTGCTTGCTTAGATCGACTGACCAGCACTCCCTGGTGCACCCCAGCGAAAGCCCTGTCCATTTCGAGCATTTTTGAGGTTTTCTGGACCCTGGGAGTTGGGCGGAATCGGATGGAAAATATCCGATTCTGGGATTTGACATTTTTTTGGCGTGTAGGTCATCACCCCCGTTCGGGCTGATACTTTCCCAGGTCACTCAACTAGCATCCCTGGTGCTCCCCAGCGGAAGTCCCGTTCAATTTTATTCAATTTGAAGGTTTTCTGGACTCTGGGAGTTGGGTGGAAATGGCTGGGGAAACTGCGAATTGAGCACTTTTCAGTCAAAGTCCGGGACCCCATATGGGGTCGGTGCTTGCTTAGATCGACTGACCAGCACTCCCTGGTGCACCCCAGCGAAAGCCCTGTCCATTTCGAGTATTTTTGAGGTTTTCTGGACTCTGGGAGTTGGGCGGAATCGGATGGAAAATATCCGATTCTGGGATTTGACATTTTTTTGGCGTGTAGGTCATCACCCCCGTTCGGGCTGATACTTTCCCAGCTCACTCAACTAGCATCCCTGGTGCACCCTAGCGGAAGTCCCGTTCAATTTTATTCAATTTGAAGGTTTTCTGGACTCTGGGAGTTGGGCGGAAATGGCTGGGGAAACTGCGAATTGAGCACTTTTCAGTCAAAGTCTGGGAAACCATATGGGGTCGGTGCTTGCTTAGATCGACTGACCAGCACTCCCTGGTGCACCCCAGCGAAAGCCCTGTCCATTTCGAGCATTTTTGAGGTTTTCTGGACCCTGGGAGTTGGGCGGAATCGGATGGAAAATATCCGATTCTGGGATTTGACATTTTTTTGGCGTGTAGGTCATCACCCCCGTTCGGGCTGATACTTTCCCAGGTCACTCAACTAGCATCCCTGGTGCTCCCCAGCGGAAGTCCCGTTCAATTTTATTCAATTTGAAGGTTTTCTGGACTCTGGGAATTGGGTGGACTAGGCGACGAAACTGCGAATTGAGCACTTTTCAGTCAAAGTCCGGGACCCCATACGGGGTCGGTGCTTGCTTAGATCGACTGACCAGCACTCCCTGGTGCACCCCAGCGAAAGCCCTGTCCATTTCGAGTATTTTTGAGGTTTTCTGGACTCTGGGAGTTGGGCGGAATCGGATGGAAAATATCCGATTCTGGGATTTGACATTTTTTTGGCGTGTAGGTCATCACCCCCGTTCGGGCTGATACTTTCCCAGCTCACTCAACTAGCATCCCTGGTGCACCCTAGCGGAAGTCCCGTTCAATTTTATTCAATTTGAAGGTTTTCTGGACTCTGGGAGTTGGGCGGAAATGGCTGGGGAAACTGCGAATTGAGCACTTTTCAGTCAAAGTCCGGGACCCCATATGGGGTCGGTGCTTGCTTAGATCGACTGACCAGCACTCCCTGGTGCACCCCAGCGAAAGCCCTGTCCATTTCGAGCATTTTTGAGGTTTTCTGGACCCTGGGAGTTGGGCGGAATCGGATGGAAAATATCCGATTCTGGGATTTGACATTTTTTTGGCGTGTAGGTCATCACCCCCGTTCGGGCTGATACTTTCCCAGGTCACTCAACTAGCATCCCTGGTGCTCCCCAGCGGAAGTCCCGTTCAATTTTATTCAATTTGAAGGTTTTCTGGACTCTGGGAGTTGGGTGGACTAGGCGACGAAACTGCGAATTGAGCACTTTTCAGTCAAAGTCCGGGACCCCATATGGGGTCGGTGCTTGCTTAGATCGACTGACCAGCACTCCCTGGTGCACCCCAGCGAAAGCCCTGTCCATTTCGAGCATTTTTGAGGTTTTCTGGACTCTGGGAGTTGGGCGGAATCGGATGGAAAATATCCGATTCTGGGATTTGACATTTTTTTGGCGTGTAGGTCATCACCCCCGTTCGGGCTGATACTTTCCCAGCTCACTCAACTAGCATCCCTGGTGCACCCTAGCGGAAGTCCCGTTCAATTTTATTCAATTTGAAGGTTTTCTGGACTCTGGGAGTTGGGCGGAAATGGCTGGGGAAACTGCGAATTGAGCACTTTTCAGTCAAAGTCCGGGACCCCATATGGGGTCGGTGCTTGCTTAGATCGACTGACCAGCACTCCCTGGTGCACCCCAGCGAAAGCCCTGTCCATTTCGAGCATTTTTGAGGTTTTCTGGACCCTGGGAGTTGGGCGGAATCGGATGGAAAATATCCGATTCTGGGATTTGACATTTTTTTGGCGTGTAGGTCATCACCCCCGTTCGGGCTGATACTTTCCCAGGTCACTCAACTAGCATCCCTGGTGCTCCCCAGCGGAAGTCCCGTTCAATTTTATTCAATTTGAAGGTTTTCTGGACTCTGGGAGTTGGGTGGACTAGGCGACGAAACTGCGAATTGAGCACTTTTCAGTCAAAGTCCGGGACCCCATACGGGGTCGGTGCTTGCTTAGATCGACTGACCAGCACTCCCTGGTGCACCCCAGCGAAAGCCCTGTCCATTTCGAGTATTTTTGAGGTTTTCTGGACTCTGGGAGTTGGGCGGAATCGGATGGAAAATATCCGATTCTGGGATTTGACATTTTTTTGGCGTGTAGGTCATCACCCCCGTTCGGGCTGATACTTTCCCAGCTCACTCAACTAGCATCCCTGGTGCACCCTAGCGGAAGTCCCGTTCAATTTTATTCAATTTGAAGGTTTTCTGGACTCTGGGAGTTGGGCGGAAATGGCTGGGGAAACTGCGAATTGAGCACTTTTCAGTCAAAGTCCGGGACCCCATATGGGGTCGGTGCTTGCTTAGATCGACTGACCAGCACTCCCTGGTGCACCCCAGCGAAAGCCCTGTCCATTTCGAGCATTTTTGAGGTTTTCTGGACCCTGGGAGTTGGGCGGAATCGGATGGAAAATATCCGATTCTGGGATTTGACATTTTTTTGGCGTGTAGGTCATCACCCCCGTTCGGGCTGATACTTTCCCAGGTCACTCAACTAGCATCCCTGGTGCTCCCCAGCGGAAGTCCCGTTCAATTTTATTCAATTTGAAGGTTTTCTGGACTCTGGGAGTTGGGTGGACTAGGCGACGAAACTGCGAATTGAGCACTTTTCAGTCAAAGTCCGGGACCCCATATGGGGTCGGTGCTTGCTTAGATCGACTGACCAGCACTCCCTGGTGCACCCCAGCGAAAGCCCTGTCCATTTCGAGCATTTTTGAGGTTTTCTGGACTCTGGGAGTTGGGCGGAATCGGATGGAAAATATCCGATTCTGGGATTTGACATTTTTTTGGCGTGTAGGTCATCACCCCCGTTCGGGCTGATACTTTCCCAGCTCACTCAACTAGCATCCCTGGTGCACCCTAGCGGAAGTCCCGTTCAATTTTATTCAATTTGAAGGTTTTCTGGACTCTGGGAGTTGGGCGGAAATGGCTGGGGAAACTGCGAATTGAGCACTTTTCAGTCAAAGTCCGGGACCCCATATGGGGTCGGTGCTTGCTTAGATCGACTGACCAGCACTCCCTGGTGCACCCCAGCGAAAGCCCTGTCCATTTCGAGCATTTTTGAGGTTTTCTGGACCCTGGGAGTTGGGCGGAATCGGATGGAAAATATCCGATTCTGGGATTTGACATTTTTTTGGCGTGTAGGTCATCACCCCCGTTCGGGCTGATACTTTCCCAGGTCACTCAACTAGCATCCCTGGTGCTCCCCAGCGGAAGTCCCGTTCAATTTTATTCAATTTGAAGGTTTTCTGGACTCTGGGAGTTGGGTGGACTAGGCGACGAAACTGCGAATTGAGCACTTTTCAGTCAAAGTCCGGGACCCCATACGGGGTCGGTGCTTGCTTAGATCGACTGACCAGCACTCCCTGGTGCACCCCAGCGAAAGCCCTGTCCATTTCGAGTATTTTTGAGGTTTTCTGGACTCTGGGAGTTGGGCGGAATCGGATGGAAAATATCCGATTCTGGGATTTGACATTTTTTTGGCGTGTAGGTCATCACCCCCGTTCGGGCTGATACTTTCCCAGCTCACTCAACTAGCATCCCTGGTGCACCCTAGCGGAAGTCCCGTTCAATTTTATTCAATTTGAAGGTTTTCTGGACTCTGGGAGTTGGGTGGACTAGGCGACGAAACTGCGAATTGAGCACTTTTCAGTCAAAGTCCGGGACCCCATATGGGGTCGGTGCTTGCTTAGATCGACTGACCAGCACTCCCTGGTGCACCCCAGCGAAAGCCCTGTCCATTTCGAGCATTTTTGAGGTTTTCTGGACCCTGGGAGTTGGGCGGAATCGGATGGAAAATATCCGATTCTGGGATTTGACATTTTTTTGGCGTGTAGGTCATCACCCCCGTTCGGGCTGATACTTTCCCAGGTCACTCAACTAGCATCCCTGGTGCTCCCCAGCGGAAGTCCCGTTCAATTTTATTCAATTTGAAGGTTTTCTGGACTCTGGGAGTTGGGTGGACTAGGCGACGAAACTGCGAATTGAGCACTTTTCAGTCAAAGTCCGGGACCCCATACGGGGTCGGTGCTTGCTTAGATCGACTGACCAGCACTCCCTGGTGCACCCCAGCGAAAGCCCTGTCCATTTCGAGTATTTTTGAGGTTTTCTGGACTCTGGGAGTTGGGCGGAATCGGATGGAAAATATCCGATTCTGGGATTTGACATTTTTTTGGCGTGTAGGTCATCACCCCCGTTCGGGCTGATACTTTCCCAGCTCACTCAACTAGCATCCCTGGTGCACCCTAGCGGAAGTCCCGTTCAATTTTATTCAATTTGAAGGTTTTCTGGACTCTGGGAGTTGGGTGGACTAGGCGACGAAACTGCGAATTGAGCACTTTTCAGTCAAAGTCCGGGACCCCATATGGGGTCGGTGCTTGCTTAGATCGACTGACCAGCACTCCCTGGTGCACCCCAGCGAAAGCCCTGTCCATTTCGAGCATTTTTGAGGTTTTCTGGACCCTGGGAGTTGGGCGGAATCGGATGGAAAATATCCGATTCTGGGATTTGACATTTTTTTGGCGTGTAGGTCATCACCCCCGTTCGGGCTGATACTTTCCCAGGTCACTCAACTAGCATCCCTGGTGCTCCCCAGCGGAAGTCCCGTTCAATTTTATTCAATTTGAAGGTTTTCTGGACTCTGGGAGTTGGGTGGACTAGGCGACGAAACTGCGAATTGAGCACTTTTCAGTCAAAGTCCGGGACCCCATATGGGGTCGGTGCTTGCTTAGATCGACTGACCAGCACTCCCTGGTGCACCCCAGCGAAAGCCCTGTCCATTTCGAGCATTTTTGAGGTTTTCTGGACTCTGGGAGTTGGGCGGAATCGGATGGAAAATATCCGATTCTGGGATTTGACATTTTTTTGGCGTGTAGGTCATCACCCCCGTTCGGGCTGATACTTTCCCAGGTCACTCAACTAGCATCCCTGGTGCTCCCCAGCGGAAGTCCCGTTCAATTTTATTCAATTTGAAGGTTTTCTGGACTCTGGGAGTTGGGTGGACTAGGCGACGAAACTGCGAATTGAGCACTTTTCAGTCAAAGTCCGGGACCCCATATGGGGTCGGTGCTTGCTTAGATCGACTGACCAGCACTCCCTGGTGCACCCCAGCGAAAGCCCTGTCCATTTCGAGCATTTTTGAGGTTTTCTGGACCCTGGGAGTTGGGCGGAATCGGATGGAAAATATCCGATTCTGGGATTTGACATTTTTTTGGCGTGTAGGTCATCACCCCCGTTCGGGCTGATACTTTCCCAGGTCACTCAACTAGCATCCCTGGTGCTCCCCAGCGGAAGTCCCGTTCAATTTTATTCAATTTGAAGGTTTTCTGGACTCTGGGAGTTGGGTGGACTAGGCGACGAAACTGCGAATTGAGCACTTTTCAGTCAAAGTCCGGGACCCCATATGGGGTCGGTGCTTGCTTAGATCGACTGACCAGCACTCCCTGGTGCACCCCAGCGAAAGCCCTGTCCATTTCGAGCATTTTTGAGGTTTTCTGGACTCTGGGAGTTGGGCGGAATCGGATGGAAAATATCCGATTCTGGGATTTGACATTTTTTTGGCGTGTAGGTCATCACCCCCGTTCGGGCTGATACTTTCCCAGCTCACTCAACTAGCATCCCTGGTGCACCCTAGCGGAAGTCCCGTTCAATTTTATTCAATTTGAAGGTTTTCTGGACTCTGGGAGTTGGGCGGAAATGGCTGGGGAAACTGCGAATTGAGCACTTTTCAGTCAAAGTCCGGGACCCCATATGGGGTCGGTGCTTGCTTAGATCGACTGACCAGCACTCCCTGGTGCACCCCAGCGAAAGCCCTGTCCATTTCGAGCATTTTTGAGGTTTTCTGGACCCTGGGAGTTGGGCGGAATCGGATGGAAAATATCCGATTCTGGGATTTGACATTTTTTTGGCGTGTAGGTCATCACCCCCGTTCGGGCTGATACTTTCCCAGGTCACTCAACTAGCATCCCTGGTGCTCCCCAGCGGAAGTCCCGTTCAATTTTATTCAATTTGAAGGTTTTCTGGACTCTGGGAGTTGGGTGGACTAGGCGACGAAACTGCGAATTGAGCACTTTTCAGTCAAAGTCCGGGACCCCATACGGGGTCGGTGCTTGCTTAGATCGACTGACCAGCACTCCCTGGTGCACCCCAGCGAAAGCCCTGTCCATTTCGAGTATTTTTGAGGTTTTCTGGACTCTGGGAGTTGGGCGGAATCGGATGGAAAATATCCGATTCTGGGATTTGACATTTTTTTTGGCGTGTAGGTCATCACCCCCGTTCGGGCTGATACTTTCCCAGGTCACTCAACTAGCATCCCTGGTGCTCCCCAGCGGAAGTCCCGTTCAATTTTATTCAATTTGAAGGTTTTCTGGACTCTGGGAGTTGGGTGGACTAGGCGACGAAACTGCGAATTGAGCACTTTTCAGTCAAAGTCCGGGACCCCATACGGGGTCGGTGCTTGCTTAGATCGACTGACCAGCACTCCCTGGTGCACCCCAGCGAAAGCCCTGTCCATTTCGAGCATTTTTGAGGTTTTCTGGACTCTGGGAGTTGGGCGGAATCGGATGGAAAATATCCGATTCTGGGATTTGACATTTTTTTGGCGTGTAGGTCATCACCCCCGTTCGGGCTGATACTTTCCCAGCTCACTCAACTAGCATCCCTGGTGCACCCTAGCGGAAGTCCCGTTCAATTTTATTCAATTTGAAGGTTTTCTGGACTCTGGGAGTTGGGTGGACTAGGCGACGAAACTGCGAATTGAGCACTTTTCAGTCAAAGTCCGGGACCCCATATGGGGTCGGTGCTTGCTTAGATCGACTGACCAGCACTCCCTGGTGCACCCCAGCGAAAGCCCTGTCCATTTCGAGCTTTTTTGAGGTTTTCTGGACTCTGGGAGTTGGGCGGAATCGGATGGAAAATATCCGATTCTGGGATTTGACATTTTTTGGCGTGTAGGTCATCACCCCCGTTCGGGCTGATACTTTCCCAGGTCACTCAACTAGCATCCCTGGTGCTCCCCAGCGGAAGTCCCGTTCAATTTTATTCAATTTGAAGGTTTTCTGGACTCTGGGAGTTGGGTGGACTAGGCGACGAAACTGCGAATTGAGCACTTTTCAGTCAAAGTCCGGGACCCCATACGGGGTCGGTGCTTGCTTAGATCGACTGACCAGCACTCCCTGGTGCACCCCAGCGAAAGCCCTGTCCATTTCGAGCATTTTTGAGGTTTTCTGGACTCTGGGAGTTGGGCGGAATCGGATGGAAAATATCCGATTCTGGGATTTGACATTTTTTTGGCGTGTAGGTCATCACCCCCGTTCGGGCTGATACTTTCCCAGCTCACTCAACTAGCATCCCTGGTGCACCCTAGCGGAAGTCCCGTTCAATTTTATTCAATTTGAAGGTTTTCTGGACTCTGGGAGTTGGGTGGACTAGGCGACGAAACTGCGAATTGAGCACTTTTCAGTCAAAGTCCGGGACCCCATATGGGGTCGGTGCTTGCTTAGATCGACTGACCAGCACTCCCTGGTGCACCCCAGCGAAAGCCCTGTCCATTTCGAGCTTTTTTGAGGTTTTCTGGACTCTGGGAGTTGGGCGGAATCGGATGGAAAATATCCGATTCTGGGATTTGACATTTTTTGGCGTGTAGGTCATCACCCCCGTTCGGGCTGATACTTTCCCAGGTCACTCAACTAGCATCCCTGGTGCTCCCCAGCGGAAGTCCCGTTCAATTTTATTCAATTTGAAGGTTTTCTGGACTCTGGGAGTTGGGTGGACTAGGCGACGAAACTGCGAATTGAGCACTTTTCAGTCAAAGTCCGGGACCCCATACGGGGTCGGTGCTTGCTTAGATCGACTGACCAGCACTCCCTGGTGCACCCCAGCGAAAGCCCTGTCCATTTCGAGCATTTTTGAGGTTTTCTGGACTCTGGGAGTTGGGCGGAATCGGATGGAAAATATCCGATTCTGGGATTTGACATTTTTTTGGCGTGTAGGTCATCACCCCCGTTCGGGCTGATACTTTCCCAGCTCACTCAACTAGCATCCCTGGTGCACCCTAGCGGAAGTCCCGTTCAATTTTATTCAATTTGAAGGTTTTCTGGACTCTGGGAGTTGGGTGGACTAGGCGACGAAACTGCGAATTGAGCACTTTTCAGTCAAAGTCCGGGACCCCATATGGGGTCGGTGCTTGCTTAGATCGACTGACCAGCACTCCCTGGTGCACCCCAGCGAAAGCCCTGTCCATTTCGAGCATTTTTGAGGTTTTCTGGACTCTGGGAGTTGGGCGGAATCGGATGGAAAATATCCGATTCTGGGATTTGACATTTTTTTGGCGTGTAGGTCATCACCCCCGTTCGGGCTGATACTTTCCCAGCTCACTCAACTAGCATCCCTGGTGCACCCTAGCGGAAGTCCCGTTCAATTTTATTCAATTTGAAGGTTTTCTGGACTCTGGGAGTTGGGCGGAAATGGCTGGGGAAACTGCGAATTGAGCACTTTTCAGTCAAAGTCCGGGACCCCATATGGGGTCGGTGCTTGCTTAGATCGACTGACCAGCACTCCCTGGTGCACCCCAGCGAAAGCCCTGTCCATTTCGAGCATTTTTGAGGTTTTCTGGACTCTGGGAGTTGGGCGGAATCGGATGGAAAATATCCGATTCTGGGATTTGACATTTTTTTGGCGTGTAGGTCATCACCCCCGTTCGGGCTGATACTTTCCCAGCTCACTCAACTAGCATCCCTGGTGCACCCTAGCGGAAGTCCCGTTCAATTTTATTCAATTTGAAGGTTTTCTGGACTCTGGGAGTTGGGTGGACTAGGCGACGAAACTGCGAATTGAGCACTTTTCAGTCAAAGTCCGGGACCCCATATGGGGTCGGTGCTTGCTTAGATCGACTGACCAGCACTCCCTGGTGCACCCCAGCGAAAGCCCTGTCCATTTCGAGCTTTTTTGAGGTTTTCTGGACTCTGGGAGTTGGGCGGAATCGGATGGAAAATATCCGATTCTGGGATTTGACATTTTTTGGCGTGTAGGTCATCACCCCCGTTCGGGCTGATACTTTCCCAGCTCACTCAACTAGCATCCCTGGTGCACCCTAGCGGAAGTCCCGTTCAATTTTATTCAATTTGAAGGTTTTCTGGACTCTGGGAGTTGGGTGGACTAGGCGACGAAACTGCGAATTGAGCACTTTTCAGTCAAAGTCCGGGACCCCATATGGGGTCGGTGCTTGCTTAGATCGACTGACCAGCACTCCCTGGTGCACCCCAGCGAAAGCCCTGTCCATTTCGAGCTTTTTTGAGGTTTTCTGGACTCTGGGAGTTGGGCGGAATCGGATGGAAAATATCCGATTCTGGGATTTGACATTTTTTGGCGTGTAGGTCATCACCCCCGTTCGGGCTGATACTTTCCCAGCTCACTCAACTAGCATCCCTGGTGCACCCTAGCGGAAGTCCCGTTCAATTTTATTCAATTTGAAGGTTTTCTGGACTCTGGGAGTTGGGCGGAAATGGCTGGGGAAACTGCGAATTGAGCACTTTTCAGTCAAAGTCCGGGACCCCATATGGGGTCGGTGCTTGCTTAGATCGACTGACCAGCACTCCCTGGTGCACCCCAGCGAAAGCCCTGTCCATTTCGAGCATTTTTGAGGTTTTCTGGACTCTGGGAGTTGGGCGGAATCGGATGGAAAATATCCGATTCTGGGATTTGACATTTTTTTGGCGTGTAGGTCATCACCCCCGTTCGGGCTGATACTTTCCCAGCTCACTCAACTAGCATCCCTGGTGCACCCTAGCGGAAGTCCCGTTCAATTTTATTCAATTTGAAGGTTTTCTGGACTCTGGGAGTTGGGTGGACTAGGCGACGAAACTGCGAATTGAGCACTTTTCAGTCAAAGTCCGGGACCCCATATGGGGTCGGTGCTTGCTTAGATCGACTGACCAGCACTCCCTGGTGCACCCCAGCGAAAGCCCTGTCCATTTCGAGCTTTTTTGAGGTTTTCTGGACTCTGGGAGTTGGGCGGAATCGGATGGAAAATATCCGATTCTGGGATTTGACATTTTTTGGCGTGTAGGTCATCACCCCCGTTCGGGCTGATACTTTCCCAGCTCACTCAACTAGCATCCCTGGTGCACCCTAGCGGAAGTCCCGTTCAATTTTATTCAATTTGAAGGTTTTCTGGACTCTGGGAGTTGGGCGGAAATGGCTGGGGAAACTGCGAATTGAGCACTTTTCAGTCAAAGTCCGGGACCCCATATGGGGTCGGTGCTTGCTTAGATCGACTGACCAGCACTCCCTGGTGCACCCCAGCGAAAGCCCTGTCCATTTCGAGCATTTTTGAGGTTTTCTGGACTCTGGGAGTTGGGCGGAATCGGATGGAAAATATCCGATTCTGGGATTTGACTTTTTTTTGGCGTGTAGGTCATCACCCCCGTTCGGGCTGATACTTTCCCAGCTCACTCAACTAGCATCCCTGGTGCACCCTAGCGGAAGTCCCGTTCAATTTTATTCAATTTGAAGGTTTTCTGGACTCTGGGAGTTGGGCGGAAATGGCTGGGGAAACTGCGAATTGAGCACTTTTCAGTCAAAGTCCGGGACCCCATATGGGGTCGGTGCTTGCTTAGATCGACTGACCAGCACTCCCTGGTGCACCCCAGCGAAAGCCCTGTCCATTTCGAGCATTTTTGAGGTTTTCTGGACTCTGGGAGTTGGGCGGAATCGGATGGAAAATATCCGATTCTGGGATTTGACATTTTTTTGGCGTGTAGGTCATCACCCCCGTTCGGGCTGATACTTTCCCAGCTCACTCAACTAGCATCCCTGGTGCACCCTAGCGGAAGTCCCGTTCAATTTTATTCAATTTGAAGGTTTTCTGGACTCTGGGAGTTGGGTGGACTAGGCGACGAAACTGCGAATTGAGCACTTTTCAGTCAAAGTCCGGGACCCCATATGGGGTCGGTGCTTGCTTAGATCGACTGACCAGCACTCCCTGGTGCACCCCAGCGAAAGCCCTGTCCATTTCGAGCTTTTTTGAGGTTTTCTGGACTCTGGGAGTTGGGCGGAATCGGATGGAAAATATCCGATTCTGGGATTTGACATTTTTTGGCGTGTAGGTC
The DNA here is from genome assembly GCA_036245785.1 of Pristionchus fissidentatus. Taxonomy (NCBI): domain Eukaryota; kingdom Metazoa; phylum Nematoda; class Chromadorea; order Rhabditida; family Neodiplogasteridae; genus Pristionchus; species Pristionchus fissidentatus. Next base: position 25,452,128 of record BTSY01000002.1, read on the forward strand.
ATCACCCCCGTTCGGGCTGATACTTTCCCAGCTCACTCAACTAGCATCCCTGGTGCACCCTAGCGGAAGTCCCGTTCAATCTTATTCAATTTGAAGGTTTTCTGGACTCTGGGAGTTGGGTGGACTAGGCGACCAAACTGCGAATTGAGCACTTTTCAGTCAAAGTCCGGGACCCCATATGGGGTCGGTGCTTGCTTAGATCGACTGACCAGCACTCCCTGGTGCACCCCAGCGAAAGCTCTGTCCATTTCGAGCATTTTTGAGGTTTTCTGGACTCTGGGAGTTGGGCGGAATCGGATGGAAAATATCCGATTCTGGGATTTGACATTTTTTTGGCGTGTAGGTCATCACCCCCGTTCGGGCTGATACTTTCCCAGGTCACTCAACTAGCATCCCTGGTGCTCCCCAGCGGAAGTCCCGTTCAATTTTATTCAATTTGAAGGTTTTCTGGACTCTGGGAGTTGGGTGGACTAGGCGACGAAACTGCGAATTGAGCACTTTTCAGTCAAAGTCCGGGACCCCATATGGGGTCGGTGCTTGCTTAGATCGACTGACCAGCACTCCCTGGTGCACCCCAGCGAAAGCCCTGTCCATTTCGAGCATTTTTGAGGTTTTCTGGACTCTGGGAGTTGGGCGGAATCGGATGGAAAATATCCGATTCTGGGATTTGACATTTTTTGGCGTGTAGGTCATCACCCCCGTTCGGGCTGATACTTTCCCAGCTCACTCAACTAGCATCCCTGGTGCACCCTAGCGGAAGTCCCGTTCAATTTTATTCAATTTGAAGGTTTTCTGGACTCTGGGAGTTGGGCGGAAATGGCTGGGGAAATAGCCGATTCTGAGATCCGACCTTTTTTCGCCGTGTAAGCCATCACCCCCTTTCTGGCTGATACTTTCCCAGCTCAAAACGACTGAGAATTCGATCCGATTCCGCCCAACTCCCAGAGTCCAGAAAACCTCAAAAATGCTCGAAATGGACAGGGCTTTCGCTGGGGTGCACCAGGGAGTGCTGGTCAGTCGATCTAAGCAAGCACCGACCCCATATGGGGTCCCGGACTTTGACTGAAAAGTGCTCAATTCGCAGTTTCGTCGCCTAGTCCACCCAACTCCCAGAGTCCAGAAAACCTTCAAATTGAATAAAATTGAACGGGACTTCCGCTGGGGAGCACCAGGGATGCTAGTTGAGTGAGCTGGGAAAGTATCAGCCCGAACGGGGGTGATGACCTACACGCCAAAAAAATGTCAAATCCCAGAATCGGATATTTTCCATCCGATTCCGCCCAACTCCCAGAGTCCAGAAAACCTCAAAAATGCTCGAAATGGACAGGGCTTTCGCTGGGGTACACCAGGGAGTGCTGGTCAGTCGATCTAAGCAAGCACCGACCCCATATGGGGTCCCGGACTTTGACTGAAAAGTGCTCAATTCGCAGTTTCCCCAGCCATTTCCGCCCAACTCCCAGAGTCCAGAAAACCTTCAAATTGAATAAAATTGAACGGGACTTCCGCTAGGGTGCACCAGGGATGCTAGTTGAGTGAGCTGGGAAAGTATCAGCCCGAACGGGGGTGATGACCTACACGCCAAAAAAATGTCAAATCCCAGAATCGGATATTTTCCATCCGATTCCGCCCAACTCCCAGAGTCCAGAAAACCTCAAAAATGCTCGAAATGGACAGGGCTTTCGCTGGGATGCACCAGGGAGTGCTGGTCAGTCGATCTAAGCAAGCACCGACCCCATATGGGGTCCCGGACTTTGACTGAAAAGTGCTCAATTCGCAGTTTCCCCAGCCATTTCCGCCCAACTCCCAGAGTCCAGAAAACCTTCAAATTGAATAAAATTGAACGGGACTTCCGCTAGGGTGCACCAGGGATGCTAGTTGAGTGAGCTGGGAAAGTATCAGCCCGAACGGGGGTGATGACCTACACGCCAAAAAAATGTCAAATCCCAGAATCGGATATTTTCCATCCGATTCCGCCCAACTCCCAGAGTCCAGAAAACCTCAAAAATGCTCGAAATGGACAGGGCTTTCGCTGGGATGCACCAGGGAGTGCTGGTCAGTCGATCTAAGCAAGCACCGACCCCATATGGGGTCCCGGACTTTGACTGAAAAGTGCTCAATTCGCAGTTTCGTCGCCTAGTCCACCCAACTCCCAGAGTCCAGAAAACCTTCAAATTGAATAAAGTTGAACGGGACTTCCGCTGGGGAGCACCAGGGATGCTATCGGATATTTTCCATCCGATTCCGCCCAACTCCCAGAGTCCAGAAAACCACAAAAATGCTCAAAATGGACAGGGCTTTTGCTGGGGTGCACCAGGGAGTGCTGGTCAGTCGATCTAAGCAAGCACCGGCCCCATATGGGGTCCCGGACTTTGACTGAAAAGTGCTCAATTCGCAGTTTCGTCGCCTAGTCCACCCAACTCCCAGAGTCCAGAAAACCTTCAAATTGAATAAAATTGAACGGGACTTCCGCTGGGGAGCACCAGGGATGCTAGTTGAGTGACCTGGGAAAGTATCAGCCCGAACGGGGGTGATGACCTACACGCCAAAAAAATGTCAAATCCCAGAATCGGATATTTTCCATCCGATTCCGCCCAACTCCCAGGGTCCAGAAAACATCAAAAATGCTCGAAATGGACAGGGCTTTCACTGGGGTGCACCAGGGAGTGCTGGTCAGTCGATCTAAGCAAGCACCGACCCCATATGGGGTCCCGGACTTTGACTGAAAAGTGCTCAATTCGCAGTTTCCCCAGCCATTTCCGCCCAACTCCCAGAGTCCAGAAAACCTTCAAATTGAATAAAATTGAACGGGACTTCCGCTAGGGTGCACCAGGGATGCTAGTTGAGTGAGCTGGGAAAGTATCAGCCCGAACGGGGGTGATGACCTACACGCCAAAAAAATGTCAAATCCCAGAATCGGATATTTTCCATCCGATTCCGCCCAACTCCCAGAGTCCAGAAAACCTCAAAAATGCTCGAAATGGACAGGGCTTTCGCTGGGGTGCACCAGGGAGTGCTGGTCAGTCGATCTAAGCAAGCACCGACCCCATATGGGGTCCCGGACTTTGACTGAAAAGTGCTCAATTCGCAGTTTCGTCGCCTAGTCCACCCAACTCCCAGAGTCCAGAAAACCTTCAAATTGAATAAAGTTGAACGGGACTTCCGCTGGGGAGCACCAGGGATGCTATCGGATATTTTCCATCCGATTCCGCCCACCTCCCAGAGTCCAGAAAACCACAAAAATGCTCAAAATGGACAGGGCTTTGCTGGGGTGCACCAGGGAGTGCTGGTCAGTCGATCTAAGCAAGCACCGACCCCATATGGGGTCCCGGACTTTGACTGAAAAGTGCTCAATTCGCAGTTTCGTCGCCTAGTCCACCCAACTCCCAGAGTCCAGAAAACCTTCAAATTGAATAAAGTTGAACGGGACTTCCGCTGGGGAGCACCAGGGATGCTATCGGATATTTTCCATCCGATTTCGCCCAACTCCCAGAGTCCAGAAAACCACAAAAATGCTCAAAATGGACAGGGCTTTTGCTGGGGTGCACCAGGGAGTGCTGGTCAGTCGATCTAAGCAAGCACCGGCCCCATATGGGGTCCCGGACTTTGACTGAAAAGTGCTCAATTCGCAGTTTCGTCGCCTAGTCCACCCAACTCCCAGAGTCCAGAAAACCTTCAAATTGAATAAAATTGAACGGGACTTCCGCTGGGGAGCACCAGGGATGCTAGTTGAGTGACCTGGGAAAGTATCAGCCCGAACGGGGGTGATGACCTACACGCCAAAAAAATGTCAAATCCCAGAATCGGATATTTTCCATCCGATTCCGCCCAACTCCCAGGGTCCAGAAAACATCAAAAATGCTCGAAATGGACAGGGCTTTCACTGGGGTGCACCAGGGAGTGCTGGTCAGTCGATCTAAGCAAGCACCGACCCCATATGGGGTCCCGGACTTTGACTGAAAAGTGCTCAATTCGCAGTTTCCCCAGCCATTTCCGCCCAACTCCCAGAGTCCAGAAAACCTTCAAATTGAATAAAATTGAACGGGACTTCCGCTAGGGTGCACCAGGGATGCTAGTTGAGTGAGCTGGGAAAGTATCAGCCCGAACGGGGGTGATGACCTACACGCCAAAAAAATGTCAAATCCCAGAATCGGATATTTTCCATCCGATTCCGCCCAACTCCCAGAGTCCAGAAAACCTCAAAAATGCTCGAAATGGACAGGGCTTTCGCTGGGGTGCACCAGGGAGTGCTGGTCAGTCGATCTAAGCAAGCACCGACCCCATATGGGGTCCCGGACTTTGACTGAAAAGTGCTCAATTCGCAGTTTCGTCGCCTAGTCCACCCAACTCCCAGAGTCCAGAAAACCTTCAAATTGAATAAAATTGAACGGGACTTCCGCTGGGGAGCACCAGGGATGCTAGTTGAGTGACCTGGGAAAGTATCAGCCCGAACGGGGGTGATGACCTACACGCCAAAAAAATGTCAAATCCCAGAATCGGATATTTTCCATCCGATTCCGCCCAACTCCCAGGGTCCAGAAAACATCAAAAATGCTCGAAATGGACAGGGCTTTCACTGGGGTGCACCAGGGAGTGCTGGTCAGTCGATCTAAGCAAGCACCGACCCCATATGGGGTCCCGGACTTTGACTGAAAAGTGCTCAATTCGCAGTTTCGTCGCCTAGTCCACCCAACTCCCAGAGTCCAGAAAACCTTCAAATTGAATAAAGTTGAACGGGACTTCCGCTGGGGAGCACCAGGGATGCTATCGGATATTTTCCATCCGATTCCGCCCAACTCCCAGAGTCCAGAAAACCACAAAAATGCTCAAAATGGACAGGGCTTTTGCTGGGGTGCACCAGGGAGTGCTGGTCAGTCGATCTAAGCAAGCACCGGCCCCATATGGGGTCCCGGACTTTGACTGAAAAGTGCTCAATTCGCAGTTTCGTCGCCTAGTCCACCCAACTCCCAGAGTCCAGAAAACCTTCAAATTGAATAAAATTGAACGGGACTTCCGCTGGGGAGCACCAGGGATGCTAGTTGAGTGACCTGGGAAAGTATCAGCCCGAACGGGGGTGATGACCTACACGCCAAAAAAATGTCAAATCCCAGAATCGGATATTTTCCATCCGATTCCGCCCAACTCCCAGGGTCCAGAAAACATCAAAAATGCTCGAAATGGACAGGGCTTTCACTGGGGTGCACCAGGGAGTGCTGGTCAGTCGATCTAAGCAAGCACCGACCCCATATGGGGTCCCGGACTTTGACTGAAAAGTGCTCAATTCGCAGTTTCCCCAGCCATTTCCGCCCAACTCCCAGAGTCCAGAAAACCTTCAAATTGAATAAAATTGAACGGGACTTCCGCTAGGGTGCACCAGGGATGCTAGTTGAGTGAGCTGGGAAAGTATCAGCCCGAACGGGGGTGATGACCTACACGCCAAAAAAATGTCAAATCCCAGAATCGGATATTTTCCATCCGATTCCGCCCAACTCCCAGAGTCCAGAAAACCTCAAAAATGCTCGAAATGGACAGGGCTTTCGCTGGGGTGCACCAGGGAGTGCTGGTCAGTCGATCTAAGCAAGCACCGACCCCATATGGGGTCCCGGACTTTGACTGAAAAGTGCTCAATTCGCAGTTTCGTCGCCTAGTCCACCCAACTCCCAGAGTCCAGAAAACCTTCAAATTGAATAAAGTTGAACGGGACTTCCGCTGGGGAGCACCAGGGATGCTATCGGATATTTTCCATCCGATTCCGCCCACCTCCCAGAGTCCAGAAAACCACAAAAATGCTCAAAATGGACAGGGCTTTGCTGGGGTGCACCAGGGAGTGCTGGTCAGTCGATCTAAGCAAGCACCGACCCCATATGGGGTCCCGGACTTTGACTGAAAAGTGCTCAATTCGCAGTTTCGTCGCCTAGTCCACCCAACTCCCAGAGTCCAGAAAACCTTCAAATTGAATAAAGTTGAACGGGACTTCCGCTGGGGAGCACCAGGGATGCTATCGGATATTTTCCATCCGATTTCGCCCAACTCCCAGAGTCCAGAAAACCACAAAAATGCTCAAAATGGACAGGGCTTTTGCTGGGGTGCACCAGGGAGTGCTGGTCAGTCGATCTAAGCAAGCACCGGCCCCATATGGGGTCCCGGACTTTGACTGAAAAGTGCTCAATTCGCAGTTTCGTCGCCTAGTCCACCCAACTCCCAGAGTCCAGAAAACCTTCAAATTGAATAAAATTGAACGGGACTTCCGCTGGGGAGCACCAGGGATGCTAGTTGAGTGACCTGGGAAAGTATCAGCCCGAACGGGGGTGATGACCTACACGCCAAAAAAATGTCAAATCCCAGAATCGGATATTTTCCATCCGATTCCGCCCAACTCCCAGGGTCCAGAAAACATCAAAAATGCTCGAAATGGACAGGGCTTTCACTGGGGTGCACCAGGGAGTGCTGGTCAGTCGATCTAAGCAAGCACCGACCCCATATGGGGTCCCGGACTTTGACTGAGAAGTGCTCAATTCGCAGTTTCCCCAGCCATTTCCGCCCAACTTCCAGAGTCCAGAAAACCTTCAAATTGAATAAAATTGAACGGGACTTCCGCTAGGGTGCACCAGGGATGCTAGTTGAGTGAGCTGGGAAAGTATCAGCCCGAACGGGGGTGATGACCTACACGCCAAAAAAATGTCAAATCCCAGAATCGGATATTTTCCATCCGATTCCGCCCAACTCCCAGAGTCCAGAAAACCTCAAAAATGCTCGAAATGGACAGGGCTTTCGCTGGGGTGCACCAGGGAGTGCTGGTCAGTCGATCTAAGCAAGCACCGACCCCATATGGGGTCCCGGACTTTGACTGAAAAGTGCTCAATTCGCAGTTTCGTCGCCTAGTCCACCCAACTCCCAGAGTCCAGAAAACCTTCAAATTGAATAAAGTTGAACGGGACTTCCGCTGGGGAGCACCAGGGATGCTATCGGATATTTTCCATCCGATTCCGCCCACCTCCCAGAGTCCAGAAAACCACAAAAATGCTCAAAATGGACAGGGCTTTGCTGGGGTGCACCAGGGAGTGCTGGTCAGTCGATCTAAGCAAGCACCGACCCCATATGGGGTCCCGGACTTTGACTGAAAAGTGCTCAATTCGCAGTTTCGTCGCCTAGTCCACCCAACTCCCAGAGTCCAGAAAACCTTCAAATTGAATAAAGTTGAACGGGACTTCCGCTGGGGAGCACCAGGGATGCTATCGGATATTTTCCATCCGATTTCGCCCAACTCCCAGAGTCCAGAAAACCACAAAAATGCTCAAAATGGACAGGGCTTTTGCTGGGGTGCACCAGGGAGTGCTGGTCAGTCGATCTAAGCAAGCACCGGCCCCATATGGGGTCCCGGACTTTGACTGAAAAGTGCTCAATTCGCAGTTTCGTCGCCTAGTCCACCCAACTCCCAGAGTCCAGAAAACCTTCAAATTGAATAAAATTGAACGGGACTTCCGCTGGGGAGCACCAGGGATGCTAGTTGAGTGACCTGGGAAAGTATCAGCCCGAACGGGGGTGATGACCTACACGCCAAAAAAATGTCAAATCCCAGAATCGGATATTTTCCATCCGATTCCGCCCAACTCCCAGGGTCCAGAAAACATAAAAAATGCTCGAAATGGACAGGGCTTTCACTGGGGTGCACCAGGGAGTGCTGGTCAGTCGATCTAAGCAAGCACCGACCCCATATGGGGTCCCGGACTTTGACTGAAAAGTGCTCAATTCGCAGTTTCCCCAGCCATTTCCGCCCAACTCCCAGAGTCCAGAAAACCTTCAAATTGAATAAAATTGAACGGGACTTCCGCTAGGGTGCACCAGGGATGCTAGTTGAGTGAGCTGGGAAAGTATCAGCCCGAACGGGGGTGATGACCTACACGCCAAAAAAATGTCAAATCCCAGAATCGGATATTTTCCATCCGATTCCGCCCAACTCCCAGAGTCCAGAAAACCTCAAAAATGCTCGAAATGGACAGGGCTTTCGCTGGGGTGCACCAGGGAGTGCTGGTCAGTCGATCTAAGCAAGCACCGACCCCATATGGGGTCCCGGACTTTGACTGAAAAGTGCTCAATTCGCAGTTTCGTCGCCTAGTCCACCCAACTCCCAGAGTCCAGAAAACCTTCAAATTGAATAAAGTTGAACGGGACTTCCGCTGGGGAGCACCAGGGATGCTATCGGATATTTTCCATCCGATTCCGCCCAACTCCCAGAGTCCAGAAAACCACAAAAATGCTCAAAATGGACAGGGCTTTGCTGGGGTGCACCAGGGAGTGCTGGTCAGTCGATCTAAGCAAGCACCGGCCCCATATGGGGTCCCGGACTTTGACTGAAAAGTGCTCAATTCGCAGTTTCGTCGCCTAGTCCACCCAACTCCCAGAGTCCAGAAAACCTTCAAATTGAATAAAGTTGAACGGGACTTCCGCTGGGGAGCACCAGGGATGCTATCGGATATTTTCCATCCGATTCCGCCCAACTCCCAGAGTCCAGAAAACCTCAAAAATGCTCGAAATGGACAGGGCTTTCGCTGGGGTGCACCAGGGAGTGCTGGTCAAGCAAGCACCGACCCCACATGGGGTCCCGGACTTTGACTGAAAAGTGCCAGAAACGCAGGTTCCCGCCGACTTTTCCCAAATTTCAGAGTCCGGAAAACCTTCAAAAATGCAAAACCCTTGGACCCAGAACATTAGAGCTGCCAGAATTTGGCATGGGCGGCGCTCAGCACCTCCCGTTGTACCCATAACCCGCACTGGATGCACACCTCGCCTGCTAGGGGCCCCACAATAGGTCGGCTAATATTCAAAGTCAGGAGATTGAAAAACGCTGCGCGAACAAAATGGCCATAACTTTCCGGGAAAAGGACATAGCGATGTGGAAACTGCACTACACGCATTCTAGAACCTTCTGCCAACTATAATGAAAGTATTGAGAAAACTGGTGACTATGAGTTCATTCACATTTTTGCTACTTCTCCGATCGAGCGATCAAAGTGTCAAAACTGACGAAGTCCGTAACTTTGCCCAAAGTGATACAATCGACCCATTTTCAACGAGTGGTGTATTCCGCGGGCCCATGGACGCTGCTAAGTCATTTCGAGACGGATTGAGAAGTTTTTATTTTTTCGTAAATTTCATCACTATTTGCAATATCCAGCACCCTGCCCTTGGACCCAAAACATTAGGGCTGCCAGAATTTGGCATGGGCGGTGCTCAGCACATCCGGTTGTACACATAACCCACACTGGATGCACACCTCGCCTGCTGGTGGCGCCACAATAGGTCGGCTAATATTAAGACAAAGAACAACTTATGGCGTTTAGAAGTTAGTTTACTCACGTTGGCAGTGCATGTTGTCATCGGTAGGTAGTATGGCACGTGGGCGCCCCCTCAATATGAACATTGTGCGGGCCTGCAATAACATAATTAAAGTTAATAAATAAATACAAACACAAAAATATATTGACATGAACCGAATAAGTAAATAAGGGAAAGCTCACGTTGGCACAGCACATTAACATCGGTAGGTAGCATGGTACGCGCTCGCCCCTCAATATGAACGTTGTGCATACCTGCAGCAACGTAATTAAAGTAAATATATAAATAAAAACACGAAAATATATTGGCATTAACCGAATAAGTAAAAAAAGGGAAAACTCACGTTGGCAGAGCACATTATCATCGGCAGTTATCATGAGATGCGGGCCCGGCTCAATATGAACGTTCTGCATACCTGCAGTAACGTAATTAAAGTAAAAATATAAATACAACACTAGAGAAATCGAGAAAAGGGGGAAAATCAATACTGAGAGCGAGAGGGCAAGGAAAAGATAGGCGAGAGTGCAGACGGCGAGAGTGCAGAGATGGGGTGGCTGCGAGGCATTCCTCAAATTTCAGCACCTTAACCAGGTCAGGGGGCTGCCACGCAGAAAGTTTAGAACTGCATTCTGACTTTTTCTTTTTTTCTTTTCTTTTCTCCTTTTTTTGGCTATTTTGTTATTTTTTCGTTATTATAGTTAGCTTTTCTTTAATAATTTTATTACTACAGGTGCAGCCAGCGTTCATATTGAGTGGCGCCTGCGTGCCATGCTAACTACCCATGATTACGTGCTCTGGAAAAGTGAGTTTTCCATTTAATAGTTATTATGTTTATTTAAATATATGTGTTGTTTGTATTTATTTATTAACTTTAATTATGTTATTGCAGGCCCGCACAATGTTCATATTGAGGGGCGCCAGCGCACCATGCTACTGGTCCATGATCAAGTGCTTTGCCAAAGTGAGTTTTCCATTTATTAGTTATTATGTTAATTTAAATATATGTATTGTTTGTATTTATATATTTACTTTGATTATGTTACTGCAGGCCCGCACAATGTTCATATTGAGGGGCGCCAGCGCACCATGCTACTGATCCATGATCGATTGCTCTGCCAAAGTGAGTTCTCCCTTTATTAGTTATTATGTTTATTTAAATATACTTATTTATTTGTTTTTTTTAATATTTACTTTAATTGTGTTACTGCAGGCGCGCACAACTTCATATTGAGGGGCGCCCGCGCACCATGCTACTGGTCCATGATCATATGCTCTGCCAAAGTGAGTTCTCCCTTTATTAGTTATTATGTTTATTTAAATATACTTATTATTTGTTTTTAAATATTTACTTTAATTGTGTTATTGCAGTCATGCACAACATCCTTATCGATTAACGCCGTCTGCGTGCGGTCGCTGACTCACGCCCTCGATGATGATCAGATGATGATGATGATGATGACGATGCCGATCAGCACAGTCAGCTTAATTTGTAAGTGTTGCTAATAATTGAATCATGACGGTTTTGCGGGACGTTAAACTAGTATTTGGAAGAGGGTGTACATTCACATTCACGATGCACGTAACCGTGAATGAACCAGGGTTGTCTCTACGTGTCGTGTTTGAATATTCATTCCGTTCTGATTTAAAGAAAACAACATTTGCGTAATCGTAAATTTACGACAAAGCGTAAATGTTGCCGCTACAACACCATGTGAACTTTTGCGAAAATAATGAGCAAAAAGGGGTATTAACTGTTACCTGGATTTCCTGAGTTAAAATACGTTGATCCTAAAGTGTCTTTCGGTTTATACGATCTCTAGGAGCAACTTCTGTGCCATTTTCAAATTTTCCCGTTCCAGATCCACGTTGAGCCTTAGTTAATCCTAACACTAATATTATTACAGTCGCGCCGGAAAGTATTCGTACACTTTGTTTTTCTTGTGTAACTTCCGCAATAGTTGAGCAATTGACCTGAAAATTTTATTGGGTCTAGCCAATCCATTAATTAATTGGATGCCACTATTGCGTTGTTTGGAGCCAACCGTCTGGATTTCATAGTGATGACGCAACTAAAAATCACTTTTTCGAAAAATTATATCTCGGAGGAAGAAATTCTCCTACATGTCAGTTTCACAGAAGTTGTAGATCTACCCATGGACTACCCAGAAAAAAATTTTCTAGATGATACGATTTTTCTCCTTTGCAGCATCCTTGCTGCAAAATTGAGGCTGCAAACTCATAACTCGACTCCCAGATAAGCTAGAGACCCGTTCTAGTGCTCAAAATGATCCGGTTTGCTCAACTATTGCGAAAGTTACACAAGAAAAACAAAGTGTACGAATATTTTCCGGCGCGACTGTATGTGTTGCCAGTGGTTATTTGAATTTAAATTCAGTGAGCACCTCAATCGCCTCGTCGTCTCCCCATGCTTCAACAAGACGGCGTGCAGAAATACTGAAAATGCAGCAAGGCTGTGCCGAATTCGTCCCTATGAAGAAGCCCACTATAAAGAAGGTGAACAGGGCAATGAATGACGACCCTAACCTTTCCGATCTCTATGATACTAGATTGAAAGTTAATTCGCCCATGCTAACCACTCCAGACCCCGCTTATACACTATTAAATTATTGCCATGTTTGTTCTCACACTTCCCCATTTTGTTCAATTCATGAATCATAGTACTTTGTTATATCCAGGCTAATCGGAAATAAACATTTTCCCTAGAAATCGTTGTCATAGAAATACAAGTAAATCCAGCAGTAACGAAAGATACAGAATATATAGAAATATAGGATGTGAATGGGTAGGCAATAATTATACAATACTGAACGTGTTCCCGATTGCATAGTGATGACTGAAAAGTAAAATTATCGATTTTTATTGAAAATTACGGTATTTAAAATTTTAATAATTTTCGAATCCAGTTCAAAAATCGCTAATATTTTTTTTCAGGACCCGACAAATAAAAAAATTGGCGACAATTCAATGACCTCCCGAGTTTCATGCCCGGGCACTAAACGCGGGAGAAATTCCCGAGTTTCGTGCCCGAGCACGAAACTCGGAACCGTTTGCAGATCAGCCAGCGACGATTTTAAGAAGAGAGCGACAGAAAACAAAAATCACGACAAGATAGCTGCACCCCACGCTACTCGTGCCCGGGCACGATCCACGCCACCACACTACCCATTCATAAATTTATCGCTGTTAACATTTTGTACATGTACCGCCAGAATAAAAATTTTCCGACAAAATTCGAAGAAAGACAACAAAAAAAATCATTTTTTGTCGCGGGGGGTAACACAGAATGAGACAACAACGCTTTTGGTGCTATATGTTCACGTAGTGCCATGATCCTATATTGTGTTTTTCTGAGTGTAGGAGACGTGGTTCAGCCTCCTTTAAAGTGCAAAAAAAATCCTAATCCAGAATTAAGACGCCACTGAAAACCTTGAGAGATGGCCTAGAACAATGTTGAAGAACTACTGAAAACATGGCTTGACAAATAAGTACAGAGTGATGCTTTGCCGATGATTGTAGAGAAGTGATTACAGATAGTCAGAGGGATTGACATTATTCGCTCTTCCCTCTTTCGTTCCACTAAATCATTTATTCAAGCGTCTGGTGCGATGTGCCTGTTGAATGCTTCTGTTCCAGAAATTGGGGTATCTTCTGCACGAATTAGCTCGTCTGGATCCCATTCGGACTCAAAGAGCGTAAACTATCGTTGTCTATTCGAGTGTCATCATATGCATCACTAGATTATTTTCATCAAATTCAGATCGTCTAAAAGTGTACAGGCGGAATGCCTCGCCTCAAGATTCCCCTCCTTTCTTAGTCTCAATTAGGGATGGCAAAACGGCATTCGTGCCTGCAAGGGCGCCATATAAAGGTATGCAAAGATAACCATTGCTAATTTATTGATGGCATTTATTAGTTACTTAAAATCCTTAGAAGTGAAAACGATCATACGACACGAGAATTGCGCAAGCAAATGGTAGTTACATTTTCCGCATTGATGCCGGCATTCCGTTTTCGTTTTGTCATCCCTAGTCTCTATTAGTGACCTTCCCCTCCAGTATACACACTCCCACTGTTGTCATCTGTTCTTCTCTATTTGAATCTTTTCCAACGCCTCTCTCTCAATCTTCGGTCTTCCCGAGGCACTCTTGTATGCCGACACCGCTATTATCTCTGCCTCTTATCACCCTTCCCTTCTCGAGCCTGTGATACGAGAGACAGGCACATATTGATAGCGCCGTTTGTACCTCTCACTCGTACTTTCTCTCATTCGTACCATTTCACCAGACGCTCTCCGCTGTATCCAGTGTCGACCGTGGTAGTGTATCATCCTAGAGATTCTGCTATTTCCCTTTGGCCATTGCCTACCTTAGTGTACTATTTACCCTCTCATTTACAAACAATTTCTCAAGGTCATTTCTTTTCCAAGCGTTCATGGTCGTTCTTATTCAACAATATCGCGATCTCTTTTTTTCTCCATTTTTTGTTTCTATCTCAATCACCATTGCAGTTGTCTACCCCAACTCAAACCTCGATCGCATTCAAATGAAAGAAATTAAAATAAATACTTTTCCTTCGTGAAAAAATTGGGGTAAGTCTCATCACATATCCACTTTTTATAAAGGTACTTGTAATAAATTTGTTAAGGATTATAATTCCATAGATATCAGATGTGTAAAGAACGGTATTCGTCATATATTTCACGACGATGACCTCAAGCGCACCGTAAAGAATTGTAATTAGAACCCTCTCTTCACGTTGGTCATATCAACTATCCGTTGCAGCATTAATCTTCACAATAAATGGAAAATACACATCCAATCACCGGAACGCAGGTACTTAAAAATAGTTAGTTTACAAATAAACCATTTGATGGCTTCAGATAAGGCTAGGTGCGAGGAAACATCTGGAACGATTCATCACATTTTATCGTCAGGAAGGATAAGATGATCATGAGAAGAAGATTTATAAATGGAGAAATTATGCTGTATATAACGATAAACATATAAGAATTACCATTATTGTATAATTGTTTGTACATGCCAACGGAAGAATGATGGATACTATGGAGATGGGTAAAATTAGTGAACAAATGATTCTATTATGACAAATACTGCGCCAGCTCATTCATGAATCATTTATCTGATTGATCAGATTTTTTTGATTCGATTGAAACTCTCACCAAGATTGCAAAGCTAAATGCTGAAGAGTTGATGAAGATAAAACTCCCAGATGATCTGAGAACTAGAGAGAAATGCAAGAGTAGCCGCGAATGCAATCTTGATATTTTGCGCAGAGCGCAATGCGAATCTAACTGGCACTTATCAGCATGTATTGAAGCAGCTCTCTTCGTTATTCATGGTAGGGTAAAGAAAAAGAGCAGGCGCAGGAGGAGGGGAGATCGAGTGAGAGAGAAAAGGAGAGAAAGAAAGTCAGATAGAGAGGAGAGAGAGAGATAGAGAGGGAGAGATGAAGATGGAGGAGGGAGAGAAAGAGAGAGACGCGTCTGTGTAAGCGCGCTGTCACACCCCGTATCTCTCCTCTCTCTCTCTCCTTTCCTCCCCTCTCTTCGCTCTTTTGACCACTCACTCCCTTCTTTCCCTTCCATCATTTTCTTTTCCCCTTCCTTTCCTTCTAGCACCCCCAGACTACAAATTTCATTCTTTAGGCGCATTGGTACCGATTGTATTTCTCCTTTTTGTTGACGTAAATTCACAAATCCTCGCAGTGTATTGATTCCATTCGAAAGCAACCTCGCGCCTTGCGTTTTGGCGCCATTTATTTTAAAACATTTCCGCGCGGTGTAGGCGTTACCCTGCTAACTAGTAAGTGTGGCAGCGTGCCCACACTCATTCCCTCCCGTCTCTCGCCATATCGATTAGATCGGGCGAGAGACACACTCTACCTCCCCCCCCCCTTCCTCATCCCTTCTAGAATGCAGTGTTTTTTTCTCTCTGTCGTCTCCTTTTCTTCCTTCTCGAATTTATGTTTGGTTTCTCCACAGCACTACAGAAAACGCATGCCATGATTAGCTCCTGAACGTCGTCACATGTCAAAACGAGCCAAATTTAACGAACAAACGACGTTCAAGAGCGACATATTGCAAACCTTTTTCTGAGTGTATATTCTCTAATTTCTCATGTGCTGTCCAATTCCGCGCCATTACACATGTATTGCTTCTCACTATTTATGCGGTGTTACTTGCGTGCGTGGACCCGCTTGGGCCCAACCGAACCGGAATGTTTCACTGTGAAATTGATCCGGGTAGTGTTTGAATTCCCGCAATTATCTTTCGTCTTTTTTAAATTCAGCTCATACTGCAGCTGTGCCATACCCAACTTTCTTGAAGGAGTTTACATGCGCAAAATAGCATTAGCACGTTTCGCATCGCTGTTTTCACATGGGGCCGAGAATCAGAACATGTGAGAATTTGAATCCAACTGCTTTTCCGGAAACCCATGCGTAATTTTTTTTAAATATAATAATTCCCAAGTTTGCTTGCTACCTTGCTGCCATTCATAAAACTGATTCAACCAACACCGACGGACGCCCGTTTCTTGCCCCATTCACAGTTCACTTTCTTGTACGCGATCCTCTGGCGGAATGATCAATTAATTAACTAATATCTAAATTTTGAGGTAGTAATGGCCGGCGATGAGGAACTGCGTCAGGCGTTTCGCGAGCTTGCGACGAAAGCAACTGAATCCAAGCAGAGGATCGCCCAGGGAGAACTGAAGAAACAAACTGCTGTGCGGAACGAGAAGTCGTCGAGACTCGCGTCTAACCAACTGAAGGAACTCGGCGATCGTCCTACGTACCGTGGAGTGGGAAGGATGTTCCTGCTGACGACGCATGCTGCCGAGATTGAGAGACACAACCAGGTATGTAATAATAGTAATAATATCTGTAATGGATGTAAGGTTCGAAAATCCCATCATCGATAGCTAGGCGATCACAGCACTAAGTCATAACAAAGCCACATAGGTATTACAAAATTTAAAATAATGCATTTGTGAAATGGACTACTGATGTGTGACCTCGATTTCTATACCTCGGAGAGTTTCTTGTTTTGTCATTCTCTTTTGTCAGAGTGTTTAGCCGCGGAACGTTTATTACTTTGGAGGAATGTTTGTGAATTTGTAATAATCAACCGGCATAGCGGTGGTACCGGTAGAGTAGTCGCTTGCTGGTGTAAAGTCTTATCGACTCCAGCTTTTCCTTTACCATGTTCCTTTCCAGGAAGCCGACGAGTTCATGCAGACTGCCGCTGCCGTCGACAAGCAGCGCGAATTCCTCGAAAAGAGCGTTGAGGAGAGTGAGAGGAATCTACGCGAAATGGTGGAACAGAAGAGATCGTAATTGTTTCCTCATAATCTCATTTGCTTGTTATCTGTTCGAATTGTCAGCCTAAATGCTGTTCCCGCCCACTATGTTTTGCTCGCTATTGTTTCCGCATTCTGATAAAACACTGAACACGGTTGGGTTTCATAGATTTCACTCGCACAACGGGACCTTCAACACGAATTTCGCTAAAATACTTACTAATTTCTCAGCAGAATCGCAATTGAAGCGCAAGCTGAGCGGACATTGACTTGAGGAGTTCGGATACAACAGAGATATTGTGGGGGTGGGTGGAAAAATTCGGCAAGTCATTTAATTAGTTTGCCACACTGAACAGAAGTACATCCGTGAAAAGCACTTTCCCAATTCCCGAGTGAATTGCACAGTCTTCTGCACTGTTTCACCTTTTAATTTTACACAACACTTTCCCATAATATTATTATGATTCTCGAATCTACTACTTTGACGGATCATTGAAACTTAAAATCCGTAGTTGAACATCGTGAAAGCCTCACCGATAATGCAGGAAATGGCGCCGAACAGGTCCATTTACATAGTTGATACATTACATGGCAGCGAATACACGAAGATGAGAAGATTCGGAAATAGAGGTCATCTTCGAGTTCAATATACCGAAATCGGAATTGGAAGGGCAACCCTGGTGCGAATCATTTCTCTAAAAAGATGCAACTGTGGTTAATGAATTCATCACGATAGCGTCGATCACAGCAAACTCGTTGTTGTTACTGTTGTGTCACTTATCGTTGCAACTCTAGTCAGCCATGTTTTCGCCCGCACTCTCGTTTCTCTTATTTTTAGTCAGTTCACGGTATAAAGATATATATATATATATGTTTATGCGTGTTCAAAGAAAACGCAGTTGCAAAATAGAAAGAGGAAAACGATAAAATGAGAGAAGAATGTACGATAACGTAGTGAGATCATGAGAGGTCGGGGGTCATGTATGAAGTTCGCTCATGCAGAGAAACTGATTTGATTACCGGGTTTTGAGAAAAGCCTAGCCGCTCTGGGAAAGAAACTATGGTGTCTATAGTTGGCATGTGAGCCAGCATTAGCAAAATGTTATTCCATTTCTTGTGTAATAATAACTGAAATGATGTGGTTTGAGTTTAGAGATTTTGTATTTGCCTCTCAGAAGATTCAAATCTATCGCTTCTCTACGCTTTTCTAATTTGTCTAATCCTAATTTCTAATTCCTTTCCGCTACTTTCGGGATAGCTTCTAACTTATCTTTGAATGAGAAAATATGCTATCTTCATTTTTCCCCCACCAATAATATTCTGGACATCCGCTGCAGATGAACAGAAGAGAGGGAGCCTGGTAAATGTCACTATTACTTGGCTGAGTCTGGAACAAGTTCTTGAAATTGATAACAGTCGGATTCCGCGTTTCATCACTTGCTCATTCTCTTCGCATCGTCGGAAAAGTGTTGATCCTGTCGTATTGCCTGGAATATAATTATCTTATCAGTTCGCACTTCCTCCCAATGGTTTATCGTCGATAAAGGGCCACTCCCGCTATGTGTCGCGTCTCCTCCGCAAATTTGAATTCGCCGTTGTTACTCCCTCCGTCGATCAGTTGCCACACATCACAAATATATAACGGGAAATTTTGTGCTTTACTGCATTAAGAATATTCACTTATTTTTTTGGGTTGTGTAAAATTATAAAGGAAAATATGTGAATCGTTTGGCTAGACAAAAACACCAACTGAGAGAAATGGATCACTTGTTTCACATTAAATGCCAAGAATAGGATAATACTTATTAGGCCGAAGTCAGAAAGCACCAACACTGAACGCAATCGATAATACATAGAGTATGTACAGTTTGTGCGGGTGTTTCATGGTGGATGTACTGATCTACCATACCCGGTGTGAAACGGCAGAAAGCGTGCAACATATGCCGTACTCTAAAACTCTAACCACCTACCAAAAAAATTGATAAGGGGATTTTTGAGGGTTCGTTGGCAGCAGTTGAAATTCTTTAGAAGCGAGTGGATGAATTCGTTGATTGAGTGGCGTTGGAAAGTGCGGAGGGTCTTCATTTTACATCATCTTCACAACTTCATTCTTTACACCATTACGCATAGCGGCCGATCGGTTTAATTACGTATGATGAATGAATTAAAATTGCTGAATGCCGCAATCCGCATTTCGCCGGAATCGCTCAGTTCTTTGTGGTGAGTTTGTATTGTCTTTCCTTTCCTCTCATTCGCTTCCAATTTCGGTTGCTGCATTCCGCAATCATTCAGAAAAGCGATTCAAATGGCCTGGCTTGCATGATTGCGGAATGAGGTGTGAGAGGGGAAATCGATGCGGAATTGAGGAATGAATGGAATGAATTCCGCATAGGCAACCCTAATGTTTATTTTTATAATGGGACCTTCCGTGTAATCAACAAAGGTATTTAACTTTTTTTTAAACAAAGAATTTTTATTTAGTATGAAAATAATAACCTTGAATTGGGGAAACTTTGGGATGAATCTTATTCAAATTGCTACTCTCTTCTTCTTCCTCTCTAAAATCCAGTTCCGGCATAACATTGAAGATAATTTGAGTCCAGACATTTCTGAGATCAAGAATATTTCTTGGAAAATTGCAGCTGTGTAGGTGTTTATAAGTCTGGGAATGATGGTTCTACCCGAAAATTGTTCAACATCACGTTTTAAAGTGAGTGAGATCTTTCACCGTTCATTTTTTTGTGAGTTCTCCCTATAAGCTGGAATCGCTAGCAAACTCTTCTCGAAGATGAAGAGGATGAAGAAGATTTAACCTAAACAACGCATAAATTTAGATACAATTTTTTCTTTGTTTTGGAGTGTAAAAACTGTTAAATCAAGCAAGGAGTGGACTTTGAAAAGTTAGAACGATTCCAACTCCGACAACAGAAACGTCGAATGAGTCAACAATTATCACCACCGCAAGGAACGATATTTAATAGAATTTTGAACTATTTAGCAACAATCCAGTAATATCAGAGAATGTATTGTTAATATGAATTGACGTTGAAACACAAACCAGCGTGCAGCACAGGAGACAGAAAAGGATCGGAATGAAAATGAAGGTACGGATGCGCTCGGGATGCACGGGTTTGTGCATGAAATACGATCATTAGTTCTGCCTTCAGATTATGAAATTGCATATTAATGATGCAATATTGCACTTTGTCTCTTCGGAGTTCACTGCCATAGCTGTTTGCAATTTTCACGTGTAGATACATCTTATTATTCATCAGGGACGTTTTTGCGATGCGCATAAAGCTTTTGGCATGTTTTAGCTTAGTTGTTGCAGTTGCCTAGTGATGACTCAATGGTCTTACGTGAATCGAATATACAGCAGGGCAGCCATAGTGCAGACACGTTGAGACCATTGAGAAAAGGAAACGTAGTTGATGAGCTGGAAGTATTCTTTGATCTCTGTGATTGTCGATTTTTCAATAAAAAGTCGTTTCTTTAGGTTATGGTTAAAGGAATAAATAAAGAGTTCGTCGAACAATCTTTGATCTCTTCACTTACTTGATTGAGATCGCCAGCGAATGAAATACCCATAGAGAGGAAAACCTGAATTTGCAACGGTTGATCTTTGTTCGAAATAACTTATCGACGTAAGTATTACTAGAAATAAAAAAATAGTTTGATCTTTGATCTCTCACATGAACAAGCAAAGCGACTCGGGGAGAGTGGATTGATGCATGAAATGCAGTAGGGAAGAAGAGAAGGGCGATGAAAGTCATTCCGGAAATGATGGCTAGGGGCATCGTCCTGAAAAGATCAAAGATTAACGAAAGTATATCTTACCGTATTCGGAAATCGCGAAAGACTCATGTACAACTAGAGAAAGTTTCCGATACTAACTGCTTCGGATTTTCGATTTCCTCCGCTCCAAAATTGAGAATATCGCATATACAAAGTTTTAAAACTAATTTAAGGTTTGTTCAATTTGTATCAATGTCTTAAATGACTGTGTGTGGATGTGCTATACGCTTCAAATGATTTCACTTTTAGCGGATGAAGTTCTTACTTAGGATATTTTTCATACTTGCTTCAAAACTAGGCATGCTTCTTGATCTTAATGCATTGCTAATCCCACTAGTCCAAAAAATGCAATATCTAGCTCTTTACTCTTTCTGTAGGGTCGGCCCTACCGTAGAATGATGTGGTCCCTATCTCCTTTCCCGATTATCAGTCTACAAATCGGAGATTACATCTCTTTTTGCCCATGGTGGGTGCAGTGTTGCGAGTCTCTTTCTAATCTCTAGCGGACTTTAATGTCTGTCTGGTGATCTTTACATGAATCGGATACGCCTCTTTATCGCCGAGAACTTTGCAAATCATCTCGCATTTGATGACGTTAGTTGCGCACGGGAGTAAGACACTGCGGCGTCATTATCGGGCGTGGGTAGAGCGCCTTGTTGGATTCTCACAGGCCAAAGATCGATCTGGACCAATTTCCGCACTCGGAATGTGCAAAATCACCAAGTTTTTGATGACATTTCACGGGAGGAGAGCACACAGTCCGCACAGAGTAGGCATTCCCCCAACCGCAGGAAGCAAGAGGGCGTGGAAACTGAGACATTGTTCTTTGGGCTCTCTCAATTTCTCGCATTCTCTCACTATAAGAAATGAATGGACTGATAGGGTGATAATCGAGCATGGGTGACCCATTCGAAAACGTGGCGTGCGCCTTTTGCAGGAGAGGAATTCGACGACCAAAGATTATCCTACAGGCCTTACCACTTTTTATGGAGAACTGAGCTTCAGAAAATGACATGTGCATTGGTCAGAGTGTCCACCTCATCGGCAAAGTAAAAGCACAGGAAAAATACCGGCTTTTGATAAGAAAACAAAAGTTGCGGCTTAAAGTTTCAATTTTCAGCAGTTAATCAGTTCAAAGTTTTGCCCAGAATGTAGTGTGAAGGGCTCAAATGTCACTCAACGAACGACCAGGACCTCTTATCAGGATACATTCGAAGTAAGGATTTTTTTGCCCGTTATCACCCCAGATTCTTTTTTTAAATGTCTTATTTCAATTTCGGAAGTTAAAAAATTGAATTTTTTTTCTCTTTCTATTTGTAACCGCGTTTCCATTGAACACGCATAATTATATATAATATAAATTTTCGTATTTGTGGTACGTATGTGCTAGATGGCCCGTGCCAGGAAAGTAATAAAAATCTAACCGATCAGAGAATATTAAGTGCACCTTGAAGCTACAATCGACATTTGTGATGGTACGTACCATAAAAATTCGACGTGCATTTTCGCGGTAACTTTAATGGGTTCTGTTAAACATCAGTCGCGATTTGCACTCTAGATCGTTTCTTTTAAAAAACAAATGATCCGATCTAGACACAAAAGCGGATTTCTCTCTATCCGTTTACTGCGTTTTCCCCATGCTGTTATGGACCTGTCAACTGCGTCCCGCATCGAATATATTTGCGGTAGGATATTGATCCAAACGATAAATGGCTACAGTAACCAACCATTTTACGCAACAGAGATAGGCGCAGTCGGCTGCCGATTTCCTGATTGACGTTCCCAATTCGATGTAAGAGAATGCACCCAGAGTTGCAACGAAAACAGTTAGGTCACAGACGATGAGAGAGAGACCAACCGGAGAAATAATGACTAATCAAGTACATAGACTAATTAAGCTTCCAACTGATAGGTGTTGTAGCTGCACAAGTCGCCAAGAGCTAAAATAATGATGGCATAGTGTGCAAAAACAAGAGAAACGGATTCGAAATGTGCGAAACACTGCTTGATTCCGCCCCCGCAAAACATGCTAGATCCAGAACCAGAGAATCCACCATAACGTCAAGAAAACCTCATATCCCCCAATTAGCCCGATGGAGAATAAAGATTAAAGAAGGTATCCCACGAATATTTGGTCAACTGAGTTCTCACTGTGGGGCAATGGGGATCGATTACCCGATGAGAGCCTCGAAAATCGCACTTTTCAATTTTTAGTCACGTTTCAATTTTTAGTTTGAAGAATGTTATGTTTAATAAACTGTCTAAAACGTCCAGAATCCTTATAGTATATCATATTGAAACTGCAATCTTTTCGCTGTGAGAGTTGGCATTTTGTGGAAAAGAAGTCAGAGAAAGGCAGAGAGACAAGGGGAAACGAGGAGGGTGCGCGAGGGAAATGCACGCTGCATTTGTGTTTCATCAACTTCTGATAACAGAAATGAAACATCGAACATCGGGGGAAATAAAAGGTTGAAATCATTCGTGGGACACCTTCTTTAAAGATTAAATGTTCTCCGAGATTGCAGTCGGTTTCATGGTCGCGAATAATTCAATCTTACAGTCCTTGGACGGACTGACTGGAAACTAGTAATGACAATATTCACCATTTACTGATTACAAATATTAACGGTCAACTGATGAGAACAATCAAATAAGAATGTACCAATAAATAGAGCTCAAGTGGGATGCTGAACACAACAACAAACTACAACGGGAGATTTTTTTTGTTTGAAATAAGAGGTAAAACATTATTGTTGGACTGCTAAACAAATAAAGTGATTCGATTCGGGGAGAGTTATGATACGGTTGGCCAAAAATCTCAGGGAACAATTCATACTGTAGCTCCATATCTCAAATCGATCGATTTCTGTTACAACTTCACGACCTGGAGCGTCTTCTGCGGTCTCTGAAAAATGGGGAAATCAATTTGTACCTTGCATTTTCAGGTTTCACTGATGATTCTAAAATATCAAGCTGTGAAGAATGCAGTTTCAAATCGCTTTCAAATAAAAAAAAACCACACCAATCTCCCACCCTCTAATCAATACTCCTCCCATTATCGTAGTCCTTTCTTTCCTTCCCTAACCAATCCTCCTCCCCCCCTACCGTACCTCTTCTCCACACTCCTCTCTCTTCTTCTGTCTCTCTCCCTCGAGTCTCTTCTCTTCTCGTTCTCCTTCTCATGTGATCCGCCACGACGATCCCTGCAATCATCAATCGATGATTCAGTAATCTCACAACTCATCGTAATCGACTCTACAGCTAATTCATAAATACCGTAATCTCGCCCAAATACGACTAGTTCCTTCTCCGTTCACAGAGCTACCGTGCTCACCTTCTCTTCTCCCTTCCATCATCTCTTCCTCTCTCATCCCTTCTCTCCTCCCCTCTTCTCCGATCATCTCCTCTTCGCTCCTCCCTTCTGTCATCCCGACGATAATCGTCGCTGAAATTGATAAAAATAATATTTATTTCATATGCTATTGTGTTTACTTTACTTGCGAAACTATGGGTGTGCTTAATTTTAGAGATATTGCAAAAAAATGAGTAAAATCATCTAACACCAACCCTCAACTACTGGTTCAGGTCTGTCTCACTGACAAATATACGACGTCTGAAACCAAAGCGCTCCAGCCTCTAGTGACACAGATTGGGTTTGCAACCCAAAACCTACAATAATCATCTCTAATCAATCCTCCTCACCGTCTCTCGTCCCTTCTGTCTCCTCCTCCTCTTCTCTCATTCTCCTCATCACTCATCGGCTCCCGCTTGACCTCCTTTTCCACCGCGGGCGAGTGACGACGCGCTTCCTGTGTAGGAAAAAATGATCGAAGTCCGAGGACAGGAACCTAGCAGATTCTGGTTTCACTGCAAAAAATATACGAGTTTATAATAGATTGGAATGATGAGTCTGATTACATCACACCTAAGCAATCGATTACCAAAAAGTATGCATGCTCTTACCTTTCTCTTCTCGGGCACGGGACTCGTCTCCCTCTTGACCTCCTTCTCTCCCTTCTTGGCCGACTTCTTCTTCTTTTTCTTCCTCTTCTTATCGTCATCAGAGGAATCGGAAGACGAAGAGGAGGAAGAGGAGGAATCTGAAAGGCATAGGTCAAAAGGAACGTAAAACAAACAACGAAGCCAACCCATATTTTGGCATATTCAAGGCCAATTTTTGAAAATTACTACCAACATTTTTGGATTTTGAGAAACAAATGAAGAACCAAATTAAATTTTCAGTTTTTTTCATGCCCATACTTTAAAAAAACTATGCTGAAATGGAAGGAAAGAAAGTAAATGACGATCGACTAGCGCCATCAACAGCCCGGTGATTTAATGCAGTAATTTCTAAAAGATCAAAAGGATCAATTAATAACTTTGTAACCAACAGTTGCATTCTAAAATCCTAGAATTAAGCAAACTACATGCTTGCTAAGCACTCTAACATTGCCAATAATAACAAATACTACCATTAAATTCATTTGATCAATGTTTCAAAAAAATCCAGGTGAATTCGCGCTACATCACTAACATAAAAAGCATTGCCGTGTCGCAATTCTCAATTTGCGCATAATGCTGATCAAATCCCACCCTCTACTTATATGTCAAATGGGGTTCTCTCAGGCATTTCGGGCAGAAATACTAAAAATCGCGTGCTGTGTGTAGTGCATTTTGCCCTATTTTCGATAAATTTGTCAGAAAGTGGTTAAAAATGAATGAAACATTCAACATTTCGTTTGATCTTTGCTTCTACTCACCCGAATCCGAGTCGGAGCTATCCGAGCTGTCAGATGAGTCTGAACTGGAGGAGGAGGAAGATGACTCCTCCTCCTCTGCAGCCTTCTTCTTCCTCTTCGTGCCCTTCTCCAGCCACTCGCGCATCTCCAGACTACAAAAGAAGGAATTACGGTAAGCGAATACGGTAGAATATTGATCGAATAGGGCACTGTGGTAAAAATGTAAGGATTATGCGAAAATCTAGGTTCTTTCGTTGGTCTCGTTGTAGATACTATAACAAAACAAAAAGTAACGGCTCAATTTCCCTACATTTACATAACTCGGCACTTTTAGAGGCAATAGGCAGGTGGGAAAAAAATAATGAAACAAAATGAAGAAGTATTTGGCTTCCATTACATCGCCATTCGAAATATTAAATATATAGTTTTTTTAAAAATTTTAATAAAGTACTATAAGCGCTTACGTGAGTGCTCCCAGTCCGATGGCAGTGAAGAAATTAATCGAGAACCGCGTGTCCTCGGGGTTGTCACGGGGGAAAGTGCCGGAGAGCGAGGGCTTGAGGGTCCTGCAAAGAAGTAGTACTGTAATACCAACATTCACTTATCGTATTGTTAATTTCTTGTGGGAAATTCAGGTTTAAAAAAAAGAAAATGCGGTGCATATAATTAGCACGGCGACTTTTAGTTTCAGCAACAGGTAAACTCCAGTTGAAACGATGAATCAGTGATGAGTAGTAGGTACTTATGAATTTCCACATTTTCCCCCATATCATGCTACCGCAACCCCTCGCTCACTTATCAGTGCATCGCTTCCACAGATTGACCATGCCCATCTCTCTGCTCAACTCCTGGAAGACCTCCTTGAGGAAGATGCGACCAGAGGACGTCGAGTCGCGCTCGTTCAGACGAACCTCCGAAAAGATCTGCAACATATATATATTTTTAAAATAATCATAAGACAGTAAGTTCTAAATAATTGTCGACCACCATCTGATAAACATGACATGATTATGACACATTGATAAACATAAATAAATAAAGGTATTTCATAACTAGCTGCTTCCAAGTTACGCAGTCATTTTACCAACCAAGAACACCACTGCACTTTACTAGACATGTGGTAAATTCCATACTCTCAATCATTATGCACACACTTTCCTCTCCTCTCCTCTAACGTAACACTCCCCCTTCATCTACCGTAACCCTCCCCTTCTTCTACCGTAATCCACTCCTCACCGTCCAATTGATCGCGTCCGTGTACAGCAGATGCGCCTGCAGTCTGGCCACGTTGCGCAGCTTGGTGATCTCGAATCGATGGATCGTCTTGTAAACGTCGCGAAGAATCTGCTCGAAGTTGTCCTGCAAAATTAGCTTATTTATATTTTATTCCCCGACTCTCTACAGCAATCGAAGGGGCATGGTACATCCATACTAAAAGTGTACATTTGAAACAACGATTTCGCAAGCGTGCCGAATATACAATCAAAAAAATCGATACTATACTATCTATCTACCGTACCTGGAACTCCTTCTTGAGTCGGCAGAATCGCTCGATTAGCATGCCGTACATGCGGTCGTACGTCCGCTGCTGCGCGCAGCAATCCACCAACATGTTGCACAGCTCCGGCTGCAAGAAAATAATTAGTTTTTAGCCGAACCTATTCAAAGGGAAAACTGCTTCTACTGCGACTACGCGAGAGTTTAATGAGCACGTGCAACACAAAGTCACAAGGTATGCGGATATGCATAATTCTATTTTTTTTTTGCTCCAAGAATCTACCCGCGGCAGAAACCCAATCACTAGAGGCCAAAATCAGCAAAACCAATCAATGCACACCTCCCTACCGTACCTCCAGCTGGGGCTTGATGCCCATCTTGAGAATCTTGTGTGCGGCTTCCTGGAAGTCGAGAGACGACTGAATCGTCAGGTAGATCTCACGTCTGTAAAAGAAACATGAAATATCAATACAAACAACATGCAAAAATTTAGTCCAGGTGGACTCTCGTTTGACGCGTATTTCATACTGGAACAAGAATGAAGTAGCATAGTTCTGTGAAATCTTCAACATCAGCAACATTTATACGCAAATTCCCTTTCCAACTACAGTACCCCCATTCCCCCGCTACCGTACCTGAAAGCGACGAGCGCCTGCTCCGAGTTGTCGATAATGTCCATCTTACCCGCCTCCATCTTCTTCACCACTTGGTCCGCATTCGTGCCTGCAATCAATCGATATTGCGGAATACTCTAATCCCCTTGTGATGTACTATAACCCAGCACCCCTGTGGTATACTGTAATCCAGTAAAGTAATACTGTCCGCGCTACCGCAACCCTCACCCGGATCCAATTAATCGATATTTCGGACTAGAATAATCAGGTACAGTATTCCCGCCTCTTCTACCGTAATCCTCACCGGGATCCTCATCATCCTCGTCCTCCTCTTCTTCCTCTTCATCACTATCATCAGCATCTCCAATCACCGTTCTTCTCACTTCTTCATACTCTGCCTCGGTCGTCTCGAAATCGGCGTCCAGCTTGAACACGTCTGCAATATGGCATTTAAAGATAAATCAATAATCTTGCAGCAAAAGAGGGCCGACATGTCCGCTGGCCCAATAATAAATAAGCAATAGCTGCACAAGTCTCTAGCCAAAAGAAAACCTCGAAAACCGCAAGTTCTTTTAGCATTATTCAAATGTAGTCATCAACGCTGCAGAAAGAAAAATGGATTCCGGCACCGAATTAACGAGTTTGTGCGTCCCTTGTGATAATTACTAGTCGCAACCAAATTCCGCCAGGGTCATACCCACCATACATTGACTAAGCGACTCAGGCTAGGTAGCGCGTGAGTCCCATTTCAATCGCAAACTGACTACATTTAAGAATATTTCCCCCACTCACTGAGTCCATTCTCGGGGTCGATAGCCTCCTCGAGTGTCATCATATGCGTCACTTGATCCTCCTCATCAATTAGATCCAGATCGTCCACCACAGCAGGGTACGCCTGAAATAAGAAAGAATGCCAAATTTTAAAAGCCGGCGATTTCGTGTTTCCCCAGCATCTAAAGGATTCCCGTTCCCGACATTAATGTTTGAAAGTAATTCAATTTTTAAAACCGTGCAATTTTGTGTTTCCACGGTATCTAAAAGAATCCGCAACTGCCAATTTTATAATATCACTTACGATCTTCGGTTATCGAACCATTATATATTAATTTTCTAGTCCCTGAAGCGGTTTTCAACGTTCCAGCGTCTACCATGTTTCACCGCTCCTTCATATCTGCCCATCTCCCGCTCACCTGGAACTTGTCCTTGAGTATGGCCATGGCCGACTCGATCATGTACTGCGTGCGCTTGTCGAGATCCGTCGCCTCGTTGAGAATGGAACGGAGACGATCGAAGACTGAGGCGAGAGCACGGGGAGCAACCTGAGGGAAGGGAAGTGGTAAAAAAATTATTACTTGAATCGGTAATCATCGTGAAATGAACTTTCAAAATAGCAATCGGGAGCCATATGATATGGAGGGAGAGGAATGCATGACTTAATGACTGATTTGATTATCACCATGATGGTTTGGAAATAGAATTGAAACTATTTTAAAAACTAGTATGACTTTTACTACAAGTTTGAACGTGGTCATTCATTCACGTAAGTAAAAGATCAGTTATTGATCCCTTCTGTATTTACCGTACCTGCTGCAGCTTCATTCCGCACTCCTTGATGAATGCGATGGCGACCTCGACCGAGTCGTCCGTCGGCTTGTCCAGCATCAGAATCGCAATCTCCAGACCGAGAATCTCGTGCGTCTGCAATATGTAATACATTTCGAATTGTCGTATTGCTCGTGTTCACTGGGTATTCCAACAACTCAATAAATTTTAGAAACAAATAACGTCTTTACTAATATCGCGAAACCTAAAACTGCCATATTAATCGTGAACAAAAATTCTCCAATTAGCACTGGTTTACCTATAAAGTTCGACTTATCAATAACATTTAAAAAATGGAATTCTTGCTAATGCAAATGCATTGGTTGCTACCGTACCACTAGCTGAATGTTCATTCATAAATCAATACTACCGTACCACTTGCTGGTTGATGAGATGGGCGATGAACTTGGTGACGATTACAGTCGTTCCCTTGTCGCCGCGTCGGAAGCAGCGCTTGAACTGCACGACGAGACGGCGGACGAGCAGATCGCCGATGAAGGGGAACCTGAGGAGAAGGAGACGATAAGAAGAGGAGAAGGAGATGAAAAGTGGACTAAAATAAGAGAACAAAAATTAGCGGAAATACCCATTTTTGAGCAAACATATTTATTCATTTACAGCTCTTTCAATCCGTGGAAGACTACCGTAACAAGTTCTTACTAACAACGTCCTTCCCCCATCAATTAGATTTCAGCCAACCCGGTATATTTATATTACACAAAATCTATAGCGGCTCAGATTGAGCTACGGACTGCTGAGACGTCAGAGTTAACGAAAAAATTAAATATATTGATTAAATAATTTTATATATTAAAAAACACAATAAAACGCGTACTTGCTGTTGATGACGGCGACGAGGCCGGCGTAAACGTGGGAGAATCCGGGCGAGAACGCCTGGGCCTGCATGATGGAACGGCACAGCAGACCCCTGCAATGCACATATCATTATTCAATTTATTGTGCCGCTCGCATTACATTGAGCCACGCGACCATCTCCGTCACATAATGACGCACTGTTGCACAAACTCACTAGGTTGGCTAATTTACCAAATAAATAAGCAAATTATATATTTTTTAAATTATATTTAAAATATTCACTCACTTTCCGCGCACGATATTCTCCTGCAGCAGCGAGCGGACGACGCCCACCAAATTGCCCACGTTGACCTGCGAATCGAATGTATTTACCGATTTTTTAAAAAAAGCAATTCTAGGACCAGAATGTAATTTACCACCAAGCTCAAGCCCAAGACTCAATGAAGAAATCACGACGCTGAAACGCAGTATCAGCCGGGTATCAAACTTAAACAAAATAGCAACAAAAACACATACCTTGTTGACCTCTCCGTGGATGCGCTTCTTGATCCTCTCCCAGTTGAGGCGCTGGTACTGCTCGCTGTTCTGCAATCATCACTGCCTTTGTTACGGCAATATCAATTTTCCAAAACCTAAACACACTCGGTAATATAATGATAATACTGCTTTTAGTTAAGGCGCGTAACAATGAGAATGTTTTTAAAAAATTCCATTGTGCGATTGGTTGAGCCTTTCATCTCGTTGTGATCACAATTAATTATATTTTAATTAATTAGCTCTTCAATCACCTTATCCTCCATCTGCTGCTGCATCAGTCGCAGCTTGGCGGGCGGGATGTAGGCGCCGCCGGCACGCGACCGCAGAATATCCGCCGGCTCCTCCTTCTTCTTGATGACGGGAGGAGGGGGTGTAGCCTCCTTTGCCTGAGATTGTTCTTTTAATACAAATAATAATATTTAAATAAGCTACAAAATATAGAAGAATAGATGAGTATCCTCACCACCAGTGTTTTCTCGTCATTACAAAAACCATACGTTTTGTTTTACTTAGAGCAAAACCAGATGCGCCCATATATGAAATCCAGACTGCATCAGCCGTAAATGTGAATTATGCTTGGTTTTGGATTAAAATAACTGCATAACTAGTTGGGGTCTCGCGGTTTCATGGTAATCATAAATACAATCGCTCACCTTCTCCGGACTCCTCTCCCTTCTCGTTCTCTTCGGGGATCTCGACACGGATCTGCGTCGTCTCCTCTCCTCACTGCGATCCTGGCCTCTTCTACGATCATCCGGCGATGAGGAACGGGAGCGTCTGTAATTAATTAATTAATAATATATAAAACTGATTAATAACAAGCAAATATTGCTCGTTGTTGATCACATAGACAATCGTGATATTCGAAAGGGCATAACAAAGGAATAAATCAAGGTTGAACGTTAGTTTCCAGCTACTTAGCAAGAATATAATAATTAATAAAGATTCTAATTAGCCGCACCTCCTCTTTCTGTCCCTGGAATCACTCCTCTCCCGTCGTCTCTCTTCTCTGTCTCTCGATCTGGTCCTTCTCCTTTCATCGTCACGCGAACGACTGCGATGGCGTCTTTCGGGGCTGCGCGACGGCGACCGACTCTGTAAAACATTAACAATATTATAAATAATAAATTAAAACTTGAACTAATAAAATAAAAGCGAAAAGAGTTGAATACAAAGAAGAACTATGATTTCCGATATTCGAAACAAATGCATCCCTTGGTTTCGTCGCGTTTTCTAATATTTAAATATTTCAAATTAGAATAAAAACCTGCTTACCGGTGCTCTGATCGGGCTTCTGCCCTTCTTCGGCTCGTCATCGTCCTTCTCGCTCGGTGGCGGGCTGTGCGAGGGCGAGCGCGGCGGCGGCGACGCGCTCTTGCTGACCGCGCGTTTGGGCGATCCCTCGCCGGAAGAGGCCGACGACGATCGAGCCATCCTCTACAACGAGGAGCAGCCGATATTAGAGAGCAATTCAAACACAAAAATAACTTCAAAACAATCAAAATTAAGCAGTGAAAGGGAAACAACGCGGGACAGCCGACGAAAGCGCATTTTCGAAACCGGTGGTGCATCACTTGCCATACCGTAATCTCGGTAGCAATATTGGTATCGATGACTGATTTTATTTATTTATTTTCAGATTACGGTAGTTATTTTCCTTTTTGTTGTATATTATTTAGATATAATATAAGTGTTTTGCATTAGTGGCACCAACTGTGCGTGATTTGGTTGACTCGCAAAAGATCATTGATCAGTCTGCAAGCCGATTGAGCTGTATTACCACAATGTTCGGATTGTCAGGGAAGCGTCCACGTAGTGTGTTTCACTAATTGGGAAAAGGCGCCGAACAGCGCTTCTTGGGCGCCTTTTCCCAATTGGGAAAAGACACTCGTTGCTCGTTTGCCTTACATTCTCTGAGGCACCAGAACATTGTGTTACAGTTTTGATCTGCCCCACTTCATAGCGGATTCGAAATCACCACGATGTAGTATCCACCTACCGAATATTGCACCAACAAAATGATACATACATGTAATGGACTACTGGTTTACGCATTCTTTCTATACCACGACGCCTCTCTTCACAGCATTCGAAACAGAGTCGGCGAGAACGAGTTAGAGAAAGAGAGAGATGGCGAGAGAGCGCGCCAAACGAGAGTGTCAGACAACGAGAGACGTTCTTGGCATGGTGCCAACTGGATGCTGTGCTCTTCTTTTGCACGCTCTTTAATCGTCGTTTCCGTTGTTCATCAGCGGAAAGTTTTATTATTTCGGAAGAATGTAATGAGTGTATGTGTGCCATTTGAACATCAAGTAAGTGTATTATACCAAAAAAATCGTTTACTAAATTGTGCGCTATGCGGGCTATGATATGTAAAAGATTAGATTCGATGTCACAACATGGTGGCATGGCGAGAGTTCCTGAATTTGTAATATCCAGTCCGATGAGGAAGAATCCGAATGACTGGTAGATATCTAGATAATCCGCTTGAGGACACTCGGATTATCTACAACAATCTGACCACTTCACCGTAGTCCCCCGCCCTTTCTGTTCTCTGTTTGGTGTTCGGCCCTAGTCCATTCCGTCCCAAGAACTACCCCCGCCGAGGCACAGGTCACAAAATATTCGCAATATGCTTTTAGTTATACCTTTTTCTCAAACGCTTTTACAGTAACCGCTATCTCTTCGTGTATCTCTTGTCCGGCAACAGTGAGGTTCCCGCACAAGAACTAATCAATTTTTCAGCTGTAGATTGAACTTTCAAAGTAGTTTGCCCAGTGTGCCACGCGGATTTTCCGTCCTCATTTTGTTTGCGCTGGGAGTTTCGCACAATTATGCCGACAGTGAAAACACCCGCACCCGATCATTCTTTTCACATGACGTTGTTTCGTATTTTGAATTCGCAACTCAAATTATTGTGCATTGAATTCACGCTTGAATCGCCGTAATTTCTATACAAACTCTCCAACGTGTGTAAAATTCGTCAAGATCCGACTGAAACTAGCTGTATTCGCGTTTCACCCACCTTTTTTTCTCGTTTTGCCAGTGCATCTCGTTAAAGCATCTCTTCCAAATCGGGCTCTTCTAAAGATAGCAAGAAAACTTGATCCCGCTGATACTATACTCGATACTGTGTGAATCATGACGTCAAATCAGTATAATAAAATCAAAAGATCGAGTCCGACTGTGGTTCCATCTCAAAGAATACTTATTTCCGCTGCTACAGCACCCGATACTGCACTGCTCGTGACATCACATGACTGAACACAGATCAAAAGATCAAGTCCAACTGTGATCGCATCCCAATTGTGCCCTCTGTGCCCCCTCCTCCACCCCCGATCTGCCGATAATCTCTCTCTCTAACCAATGCTCTTCCTTCCCCTATCAGGCGTGATCCTCTTATCGCTTATCACCCATCTTTTCCATGTCTTCACGTCGTTTCTACCACAATCGCTCACTCATTGCCGCGTGTCGCGAGCCCCACCACCACCCCTAAATTTGTCGTCCCCCGACCCGCCAATATGCATCTTAAATTT
The DNA here is from genome assembly GCA_036245785.1 of Pristionchus fissidentatus. Lineage (NCBI taxonomy): Eukaryota > Metazoa > Nematoda > Chromadorea > Rhabditida > Neodiplogasteridae > Pristionchus > Pristionchus fissidentatus. Next base: position 25,485,937 of record BTSY01000002.1, read on the forward strand.
TGCTTCTTTTCAAAGCTTAGTATTTAAACCCCGACACCGATTCGGTTGAATTGAGTTTCATCTATATGTGAAAAGCGCTGAATCCTCACAGTTGACAGTGCGTCACAGCCATCGGAAAGATAAATTTGGTTAGCAATGTAACATTTCAGCATGACCTCGGAAGATGCAGCGCCTAAAGTGGGAAGAACGGAGAAAATGGGCCTTTTCGGCGCCATTTCCTATATTATCGGTGAGGCCTTTCACGATGTTTCGACAGCGGATCTTGCGTTCCACTGCTGCAACAGTGTAGCGCATTCGAGAAAAAGAATATTGATAGATATTTAGCTGGTTTTTTTAAACGAAAGTCTAACAGTGCAGTTCCGTGAAAAATTGTGCGACTCGGGCAATGGGAAAGTGCTTATCAAGAATGTACATGTATTAAAAATTTGACATCAGTTTCCTATTGAGAAGAAGGGTAAATGTCGTTAAACATTGCCGTCCTTGTGTTGATTTTGCATTCAACAGTGCTCTAACTTTATCAGCCGGTAGACTTACAAAAATTCGAATGAATAAATTCAGGCAACATCGTCGGCTCGGGTATCTTCATCACTCCAGCAACGATCGTTACGCTGGAGGGTTCGGTGAGTTTGAGTAAACACTACTCAATATGAATCTGACCTCCAGAAAGGGGGCAGCCGTAGGGTGAGAAAGACTCTTTCGCTTAACTCTGGAGGTATGGAGTCATGTTGTGATGTGAAAACAGATATCGCCAGTCGATGAAAATCTGTGACGCACATAATTATGAGATAAGGGTTCGAGAGTTCGCAATTTCGCACGTTTCGAATGCGTGTTTGCACATTTTCTCACCCTTTTCACGTAAAATTAACTCGCATTTGCCTCATGGTAGTAATTACGTTTAGACAACGATAAATTGTGGTACATTAATTAATCAATTAATTAGTCACCTTATAAATTAATTACTTTTTAGGTTGGTCTCTCCCTTATCGTATGGGTTCTCTCTGCCTTTATCGCAACTCTTGGAGCCTTCTGTTACGTCGAATTAGGAACTTCAATCAGGAAATCGGGAGCCGACTTCGCCTATCTCTGCTACGTCAAATGGTGGGTTACGGTAGCCATTTATCGATTGGAGCAGTATCCACCGCAAATATATTTGATGCGGGACCACAGTTGACAGGCCCATAACAGCATGGGAAAATCGCTGTAAGCGGATAGAGAGAAATCCGCTTTTGCCACTCAGTTGGATGATCTGTTCTTTAAAGGGAAAATGTAGAGTGCAATGCGCGACTGATGTTTAACAGAACCCATTAAAGTTGCCACTAAAATGCACGTCGACTTTTTATGACACGCAGCACAAAGGTCGATTGTAGCTTCACGGTGCACGTAAATCGCCATGTCCGTTTTCGCTATCAGTATTGCAACGGGATACATTGAGAGAAAAATTACTTCGCCATGCATGCGAGTTAATGATTAAATTACTTAGTTTCTGCAGAGAGAGCGTGGAAAGTGAGGAGAGCTTAAGTAATTTAATGATTAACTCGCATGCATGGCGAAGTATTTTTTCTCTGTGTGTAAGCCATTGCGCGAATGCTTCAAAAAATGTCCAAATACCGCCATGTCCGAAAGAGAAATTATAATAGAGAAATTAGGCCGAAACTCACTCGATAGCATGCTGAGAACCGCTGTCTCATGCACATTCCTTGCTTCGAATGTAACCTGATAAGAGGCCGTGGTCGTTCTTTGAGTGACAATCAAAGCAAGACTTTCACTCTGCGTTCTGCGCAAAGCGAATTCGTGGTGAGGCCAACTCACTGGGTGCATCCGAGTTTAGTTTACATTTGCTTTTCCTCTAGCCAATGATCAATACAATACACATGCAATTTTCTGAAGCTCAGATCTTCATAAAACTAATAAGATCTGTAGGTCAATCATTGATCGCCGAAATTCTCTTCTGTAAAGGGCGCGCGCTACGTTTTGCGGGGTCGTCCAAGCTCTATAATCACCTAATCAGTCCATCGTTGGATGAGAGAGTGCGAAAAATTGAGAGAGCCTAGAAAAAAAGTCTCGCAGTCTCTCGCTTCCTGCACTTGGGTCTGTGCGATTCGTGTGCTCTCCTTCCGTGAAATGTCATCAAAAACTGGGTGATTTTGCACATTCCGAGTGCGGAAATTGGTCCAGATCGATCTTTGACCAGGAGAAATCCCGGGTCGCTCTGCCCACGCCCGATTATGACCCCGCAGTCTCTCCTTCCCGTGCGCAACTAACGTCATCAAAAGCTAGATGATTCGCAAAGTTCTCGGTGATAAGGGGCGTATCCGATTCATGTAAAGATCACCAGACAGACATCAAAGTCCGCTTCTATTATAATAGAGATTAGGCCGAGACTCGCAACACTGCACCCACAATGGGCAAAAGGAGATGTAATCTCCGATTTGTAGTCTGATAATAGGGAAATGAGATAGGGACAACATCATTCCACGGTAGACCCTACAGAAAGGGATCCGGAGCGCAAGTTTCTGACGGTGAGGATTGATGCGGGACGTCTGAAGATATACATCATGGGATCATATACGAAAGCCGTGTCAACTTGCACTGAGAAACAAACTCGTAGGAAAATGAAGCACGCCTGAAAGCGAAACAAGAAAATATGAAAGAAAAAATGCGCATGAAATGAAAGTATTAAAGTTTTTGTGTAGTAGAGAGGGCCGGAAAACGGCTGGATATAATTACGTAGTGTAGACACAACCTTCTCAGGTATCCGATTGCTTTCGCCTTCATGTGCACAGGATGTATTATCATCTATCCCGCGACATTGGCGATTCAAGCCGACACCTTTAGTGAATACGTATTCAAGGTCCGTTAACTTGCTGAAATAATCAAAACATTAAATTGATTGCAGCTTTGAAAATCCTCTCTTCTTGAATTGATAATATGTTATGATCCAGAAAGTTATCATGAGGAAAATCATATCTACCTTTTTTCAGGGGGTCAACATCACATTGGAAAGCGATACTCAACTGTATTTCGCCAAGAAGCTCACTGGGTTTTCTTTAGTTTGTAAGTTTAATTCTGTTTTTGTTTAAATCTTTCAAATATCAAATATGCCTCTCATGCCTAATTTTGGTTATCTAAATTTCGCACCCAAACGATGATCACATCATGTCATTTGTTCTTATCTCTGATTTGATCAGATTCAAGCCATTGCTAATCCACAGCTTAGGCTGATAGGACGACCAAACCGTCATCTCGTGAGGAATCTTGTAGAAAAGGATGAAATCTAAAGAAAAAGAAAATAAAATTCCATCGCTGTGTGTCATAAAAATTTCAACAAAAAAAACAAATACATAGTAAAAACAAAATATGATTTTTTTCCAGGGTTCCTCCTCTTCCTTAATTTCTTCTCACTCAAAACCATCGTTTCCCGCTTCAACATCGTCGCTTCCATTGCTAAAATCGCAGCTACAGGATTGGTTATTGGAACTGGCTTCTACTTTCTCATCTTCCAAGGTTTGTCTGATACATCAATCTTAAAACCTCCGGAAAGGGGACAAGAGCTAGAGAGTTGATTGTACACTTTTTCTGTGACGCCATTCTGAACACTGAACTGCGAAACGTATGTGGCGTTTCGCAGATCTGGTGTTCAGAATAGCGTCACAGATACTAACAACGTCTAGAATGTGCAGTAACCAAATGAATTTGCAGGAATGACGCAGAACATCGCCGATCCCTTCAAAGGAACGACTTTCGCAATTGGTGAGTGAATTTTTAACAATAATTGGCGACGATATTCTTGAAAAAAAATACTTCAGGGGGGAACAGTAACGCTTACTTGAACTATCAATCCTTTCACATCACAGCTGAACGCTTCAAGACATCCAAAAATGATTATAATTTTTTTAAAAATGATCTCCCTTATCAGGTTCCTTCGTTTCTGCTCTCTTCTCCGGTCTCTATTCGTACGACGGTTGGGATATTCTCAATTTTGGAGCTGAAGAAATTGAAAACCCCAAGCGGTGAGTCGTTTGGATAACACATCACTGTCAAATCTCCAGGAAGGGGTTACAAGAGAGAGCTTGAACAAGAACATATGATGAAAATGCTGGGTTAGAGACTTACTAAGAGTTGATCTTTGATCTTTTCAGGACGATGCCTCTAGCCATCATTTTCGGAATGACTTTCATCGCTCTTCTCTATTTTCTCGTTAATCTCTCCTATTTTATCATCGTGCCGATTCCGAATTTCACGGATTCTATTGCGCAGGTAATTACTATTTAGAATTTCAAATGAATGTAACATTTACTAATGCCTTCGCCAAAAAGTGGGTGTGTTCAGATACTTCACTGAAAAAATCTTTGAGACAGTTTACTTTTGGCCAAAGACTAATCTCGTAAAAAAAGAAGAAATATCGAAATATCGATTGAAATCTTCAGACCTTCGGTGAAATGACTCTCGGCTCCTTCCAATTTCTCATCCCTGTTTTCGTCGCTCTCCTTCTCATTGGATCTCTCAATTCCACGATGTTCTCAGCCTCGCGGTATGTTTCAGAATTGAAATAAATTGGAATTCCTAATGACTCCTTTGATGTTTCGCATGCTTCTCGTCACAAAAAGTCAATATTGAAAGTCCTCTGGAAGAAGCTGAACCATAGAACAAACAACGTCTAAGAATTATTAAAACAATCTAGACAAAATTATGACTTCTTGTTATTTATCAGGAAGAAAATTGGTCATCAAATTCTATATGACTTGGTTTTAGTTATCTGCAAGCCGCCGCTAAACAAGGTCATCTTCCCTCCTGCATTTCATGCATCAATCCACTTTCTGACTCCCCCAGAGTCGCCCTGCTTGTTCATGTGAGAGATCAAAGTTCACATAATATAGTTAAGAATACTCTTTTGATTCTAGAAATTGCTCGTGAAGATTGAATTAAATTCCAGGTTCTCCTAGCTATGGGTATCTCATTCGCTGGCGATCTCAATCAGGTATGTGAAGAGATCAAAAATCGTTCGGCGAGACCACTAAATTTATTCGCGACTTTCTCTAATGATCTAGTGTTTTTTTTTAAATCGAACTAAAAATAAACCAAAGATCACTTTTTAGCTCATCAACTACGTCTCCTTTTCTCAATGGTCTCAACGTGGCTGCACCATGGCTGCACTGCTGTACATTAGATTCACGTAAGACTATTGCGTCATCACTAATCAACGGCTAACTCAGCTAAATCATGCCAAATATTTGCTGATGATCACATTGCAGTCACAAGCCCGTGCATCCCGAACGCATCCGCACCTTTATTCTCATGCCGATACTTTTCTGTCTCCTGTGCTGCACGCTGGTTTGTGTTTCAACATTCCTTCAAATTATAACGCAACGTTCACTGCTAATAGTTTTCCCGGTTCCGACGGTCTGTAAAAAAAAGATTCGTTTCAGGTGGTGGTTACAATTGTTGACTCATTCGACGTTTCTGTTGTCGGAATTGGAATCGTCCTGGCGGGTGAGACTTTTCGATACTGTAAACGACACAATCCCTTGCTTGGTAAATCAATTGACATTCGCTGTGGAATGATACTAATTAAAGTTTCATTTCTGATATTGATGTTTCTCCAGGTTTCATCTTCTTCTTCCTGTTCATCTTCGAAAAGAGTTTGCCAGCCATTCCAGCCTATAGGGAGAACTCACAAAAATTGAATGGTGAGTGATCTAAACTATTTGCCAATTAAATTCGTTGATTTATCACAGAAATGGTTACAATCTGGTCGCAAATTATCTTCAATGTCATGCCGGAACTTGATTATGGAGAGGAAGAAGAAGAGAGTAGCAATTTGAATAAGATTCATCCCGAAGTCCCCTCTATTCAAGGTGAGTTTCACACTTACTAGATCAAATTTGCCATGAATGACTTTTTGATTTTTTTGACTTTATTCTAGTTTGTTGAAGAAAAAAATACAAATCATTTTATAAAATCTACTATAATACAGTATAATTATCTTTGTAGGTTCATTCTCCTGTGAAGATGACGTCAAACGAAGGCCCTCAGCACTGTCCAATGCTACTCAATCAACGAATTCATCCACTCGCTTCTAAAGAATTTCAATTTGCAATCTTCCCAAGAACCCGCCCATATACATTTGTGTTTTGTTAGGTATACGGTAGCTCATTTTTAGAGTACGGTATCGACTACAAGCTTTCTGCCGTTTCACACCGGGTATGGTAGATCAGTGCAACCACCATGACACACAAACTGTACATACTGTATGTATTATCGATCGTATTCAGTGTCGGTGCTTTCTGACTTCGACCTAATAAGTATTAACTTTTCATGTGAAATAAATGTTTCATTTTCTTTGATCATTCATAGCTTCCATGAACGTAAGAAACATTTGTGTAGTGTCCTCAACCGTTCCATCTCAAAGATTTTTGAACTGTGAAAGAAGGCGTAACACAAATGATTGAAAGCTTTTATTTTCCCCGATTTCCGAGGTTTCATTTCTGTTATCAGTAGTTGGTGAAAAAATTCAGCGCACGTTTCCCTCGCGCGCCCTCCTCACGGTGGATTCTCCCCTTTTACTTGATTCAGCACTCTTACCAACTGATTCCACATGAAGATAGCCAAGTACTCCCTCTTCTCTCGAAGACATTTCGGAGAAAGGAGCGACTCGAATTTTATCGGAGAGTGTGTTCTACAGATACAGATACAGATTTATCCTGACATCAAGGCAATGGGCCTGCAGGAATGTAGCTTCGTGGTCAGAGGGGGGCAGGATCTTCGAATTGAGGGCAACAGGGTCAAGGGAATGGATCATGCTTGGCTTCTTTGGTCAAGTGAAGTGTCGATCTTGGATGATACAGATTTGTGTTCTAGAAATTCGAATTCGTCTGCAGCAAAAAATCAAACTTCGGAAGAAAAGAGACTAGAATTATTTCGAAACAAGTATTTGATGGTTCAGCTGCACCGATCGTTGTATGATTAATTGTTTCCCACAAAATGCGAATCAAATTATAATTTTTTATTACCAGATGTATTTATTAATCAGATACAATAATGAAAAGGGGCAACACGAGATGAAGAATGTAACCAATACTAAAGTCAAAAACCGATCGTGCTAATTGCGACTCGTCTAGAATTTGGGTGCTACTCATTAAGTCTTATCAGTACTTTTAATGTCCCTCGTATACAAATACAATAAAACATCGACTTATGTATATTGAGAAGTAATTACTTAAGGAGAACTCGTCCCACTCCCTTGACTAGTTTGACGGTCAACGTGGGTACGGGGGTGTTCTCGAAGATGAGGACGATTCCGCAAAGAGCAAGGGAGATTGCAAGAGAGATGAACACGTCACGAAGTCGGCTCAACGACATGGGAACAAAAAAGGGCTTGGAGGTGTGAGAGGTCTCGATGAGGGATGGCCGAGCCCCGTAACGAAGTGCCAGAATCGAATCACGCTGAAATCAGGACGTTAATGCTATCGTGGACATGTTGTTTCTCCTATAGGAGAGAATTGAATCTACCCGTCCCCTAACAGCATTTTTTTGTATGAAATCACCCCAGAATCATTGTGATGTGATGTTAAAAATCGCAGAAAAGATCGAAAAAAAGATCTCATGCCTGTTAAAAAAAGATCTCAAAAGATCTCAAAAGATCACATCGAAAAATCATCCGTCACGAGGTCTCACGCGGAAAGACCTGTCAGATCATGTCGGTACTGTAAGTAAATCGTCAAACTTTGCCTTCTTTCCGCTGCGAAATTTTGATTCTTGTTTTTATTGATTTTATACACAAATACGTTTATTTGAAATTCTGTTTATGTTCATAACGTTGAATTGAAACCCCTAGAAGCCAGCCGCGTTGGTTCGCCATTGATTGCGCCGTTGCTGCGGCCCATGTTTACGATTGTATAAGAGGCGTTTTGCGATCGAGGCATTTACGCATTTACTCTGTGTTTCTGACTGAATTGAATCGTGTTTTACAAACCAGTTCTTACTTCACGCGGCCGCTTCTGCTGCGTCTTGCCCCTCGACATCGCCGGTTTGAGGGAGTGAGTAAGATGTGAGTTGCACCTTCTCTGACCACGGTTTGCCTCGTACACCTCCGTAAACCTCTAGCACCACTCCGTGTCCCGTTTATACTAAATTTCACGCTAAAATCAATCAATATTCATGTCATTTCAGTGAGCTCTTCCTTCTACTCGCTCCTCTCATCGCTACAACCGATTCGAGCGACGAAGCTGGACTGGGAGGGCAAGATGTGAGTTGCACCTTCTCTGACCACCGATCACCCCGAGTTTACACGTTTATCGATTGACGCTTCGATCAATACTACCGTACACCTACAGTACACCTCTGTAAACCTCTAGCACCACTCCGTGTCCCGTTTATACTAAATTTCACGCTAAAATCAATTTTTCGTTTCAGGAGCGATGGAACTACTTCTACTGTTACTCCTGCTCAACAAGAAGAGGCTTCTTCTTCGGCGAGAATGGCGACGTCAACTTATGATGACTAGGCGACTGCAAGTGGATCGTTTCAAACAAACATAAGACGATCATTTGTTGTTCCCTTCTCTGTTTCGTGAATCGACGGGTGTATCTAAGGAATTATTTGATACCCTGTTAAATGGAATTACCCCATTAAGCACTCGTAGAAATAGATCGTTAACAGATTCCCATTACTTGTTCTTGTTTCTACAATATTGTCAGTCCGGACAATATATTCGTTCCATAAGTAGGTGTACTGGCATAAATATTCGTGATTTAAGTTTTTACTTTTCTTTGATTTGTAAATCTATTTCGACTAATTTTAAGCATACCATATCCCTTCCCTCTTCTCCTTCCGAATGGTTATCTGTTAGACAAGCTTTTATAATTCGCACAAATGCCCCTTCGTTTGGATCAATCGACGGTTGTCATTTTACCTTAAAATGTCCACCACGTAGTGGATCAGTATTTTATAACTACAAATCTGTATTTAGTCTAATAGGTATGGCTGTAACAGATAGTTTCGGTAGATTCTTGTATCTCGATCTCGGCGCTGCAGGATCATACCACGATGCGACTGTATTCCGTACTACTGATTTTTATAATTTACTTATTTCTAATAGACTTAATCTTCCTCCCCCATCCATTCCATTTCTAGGCACTCAATCTGTACACCCTTTTTTCTTTGCTGATAGTGCTTTTCCTGCTAGTATTAATATTTTAAAGCCTCTTCCTGAGGTTAAACCAACTAGAAGCAACCCTAATCCCGACCCCATTTTAGTAAACAATACTTTGACTTATAATTATCGAATTTCTAGATCTAGGCGAGTTGTTGAGAATACCTTTGGAATGTTAAAAAATAAGTTTCGCATTCTTCTAAGGCCACTTGATCTCAGAATTCAAACTTCCACTAATTTAATTTATTCTCTCGCAATTATCCATAACCAAATGGTAGAAGTAATCGATTATCCATCCCCAACTGTACGTTATTCACCTTGTTCTTTTGATTATCACCAGCAAGTAGACTATCTATTTAAATATTTCAAAGTTGAATTCCCTATTAATGCGAAGCAATAAAATATATTGAAAAAATTTCCATGGTATACAAAATGGAGTAAATATATGATCAACGTATTTAACAAAGTCTACTGAAGGCATATAATGTTTATGGAGAGAAATGGGAATTGAATGTCTTTAAAAAGTTTATTACATTACTCATTTCTAGCACCAACTATGAAACTGCATCTAATGAAATATATGATCGACAATCATAAATAGCACAGAAAAACTTCTAGTCAACAATGATTCCCTCACGGCAAATATTGAAAAGGCATGGGGGAAGAGGGAGTGTCGGGGCTGGGAGTTGAAGTTGGAGGGGTGATGGAGTTAGGCGGTTGGAAAGCGGGGGGTTGATAACTATGCGGTTGGGCGGGGTAGGGAACGTGATATCCGTGTGACTGGGACAGATAGGGAGGGGGACACCCGTATGGAACCTGATAGCATTGGGGTACAGTCGAGTGATGGGCCTGAGCGGGCTGAGCTACGGCATCCACTAGAGGAGACGAATATTTTTTGGCTAGATTGTTCATTGACATTAACAATTCAACTTTAAAGTCGTCTATGTTATCTGGGTGAACTTTCCCTATACAACGATCGAGCATGGAGTGTACATCGCCATTGGGGGACTTAACAGGCTCACTCACAACTCGGGAGTTTTTGATTTCAATAATCTTCGTGAGCTGATCGATCTGACTATTGGTTTTCTCCATCTCAGCAGCGAAAGAGTACTTCTTCTTCTTGTTATTCACCTTCGACGTCTTGACAAACGACTGCCCATCACTCGAGTGATTTACTCTTCCAATCTCAGCCACTGCAATAAACAAATACAAACGTTAAATTCTAACAAGATTTTAGCTTTGTTTTAAGTAGCGCGAGGAATTACACTACGCAATGCCCACGAGGAAAAGAAAGCCCCCACTGCCAAACACACGGGAGGAACCGACCCACAAACCCACAAAGAATCCGACCCACAAAGAATTTAAATGGTTAGCCACTCTCACGGAATGTATTTAGCTGGAAATTATGCATACAGCAAACTTTTTGTGTAATACATGATTAGCTTTTAAGGTTAAAAAAACTTACGTGTATTCTTAGTCCCTTCACTCAGTTCTCTTGCGATCGGTGGCTTCGTTTCACGAGTATCTTAAGAAAATACATATCATAATATTATCTAATCAAGTAAATGACACACGTAAGGTCGTCATGATAAACAATTAACAGTCTAAATAAAATTAATAAATGTCTAACCATCTATAGTAGTCTCAGCATTATCAGAACGTCCCAATACTGCATCCGAGTCATCACTCGCATCTGTAATTAGTTATGTTTATTAACAACATTGAGAGGTTGTTGAGAGCTACGCTTACCCTCTTCATCACTTGATCTGTCCTCGCTGCTGTCTCCGAAATCGACACGGGAGGCAGAGGAGGAGGATGAGGAGATTCGGTGGCTGAAATTTTATTATGAGTTGGAGATTTGTATTGAGCCAAAACATAATAGTACTTTTCTTGAAGGCAGCCATCCTTCAAAAACCAGAGTTCATCTTTGAACGGAAACTCCTTCCGTGTCTTGATTGGAGAAGGACATCCTGATCCCGACGGAAGTGATTCCTTCGATATCGATAAGGAAAATTGCTGCTTCAAATACCCGAGAAGCTTGGTGCTTAAGCCTCCTAAAAGATTTCATTCGAATCAACAATAATACTCACAAGCCAATTTTTTCGTGATCATTATTAAGTAGTGTCTTATTTTACAATTTACAACAGCTTGTAAGTTGAGGAACTTACTTTCAAACCCGTGCTTCTTGTCCAGTCCCGATAGATGAGCAGATTTGATCGAAGTCATCTTGTATAGCTTCGAAGATTTCTTCCAAAGTGCGGGAATTTTTTCAATATCCGCAATGAAATTGCTGATGATGTCGTGGGGTATTTCTTGTCTCTGTAAATATAATTTGCAATGTAGCATAGCTTGCTTAGTAATCGCTTATTATCTTATTACTATACACACACTTTTCTACTTCAAACATAATAAATAATAATAACTGACTTTAGAAATCAGCTTAGATTCTGCAGTAATTCCATCCTCTTCATCAAAATTCTCATGAGCAGTTTTTCTCTTTCCAGTCATAATCACCAAGTCTCTTCGTTCTTAGCAGAGTTTATTTGGACGAGAAATGCACTGAAATGACATGAATATTGATTGATTTTAGCGTGAAATTTAGTATAAACGGGACACGGAGTGGTGCTAGAGGTTTACAGAGGTGTACTGTAGGTGTACGGTAGTATTGATCGAAGCGTCAGTCGATAAACGTGTAAACTCGGGGTGATCGGTGGTCAGAGAAGGTGCAACTCACATCTTGCCCTCTCAGTCCAGCTTCGTCGCTCGAATCGGTTGTAGCGATGAGAGGAGCGAGTAGAAGGAAGAGCTCACTGAAATGACATGAATATTGATTGATTTTAGCGTGAAATTTAGTATAAACGGGACACGGAGTGGTGCTAGAGGTTTACAGAGGTGTACTGTAGGTGTACGGTAGTATTGATCGAAGCGTCAATCGATAAACGTGTAAACTCGGGGTGATCGGTGGTCAGAGAAGGTGCAACTCACATCTTGCCCTCTCAGTCCAGCTTCGTCGCTCGAATCGGTTGTAGCGATGAGAGGAGCGAGTAGAAGGAAGAGCTCACTGAAATGACATGAATATTGATTGATTTTAGCGTGAAATTTAGTATAAACGGGACACGGAGTGGTGCTAGAGGTTTACGGAGGTGTACGAGGCAAACCGTGGTCAGAGAAGGTGCAACTCACATCTTACTCACTCCCTCAAACCGGCGATGTCGAGGGGCAAGACGCAGCAGAAGCGGCCGCGTGAAGTAAGAACTGGTTTGTAAAACACGATTCAATTCAGTCAGAAACACAGAGTAAATGCGTAAATGCCTCGATCGCAAAACGCCTCTTATACAATCGTAAACATGGGCCGCAGCAACGGCGCAATCAATGGCGAACCAACGCGGCTGGCTTCTAGGGGTTTCAATTCAACGTTATGAACATAAACAGAATTTCAAATAAACGTATTTGTGTATAAAATCAATAAAAACAAGAATCAAAATTTCGCAGCGGAAAGAAGGCAAAGTTTGACGATTTACTTACAGTACCGACATGATCTGACAGGTCTTTCCGCGTGAGACCTCGTGACGGATGATTTTTCGATGTGATCTTTTGAGATCTTTTGAGATCTTTTTTTAACAGGCATGAGATCTTTTTTTCGATCTTTTCTGCGATTTTTAACATCACATGAGGCGCGTTCTCATTTGGATAAATTTAGCCTGAACGAGCCAAACGTACATTGCCTTTGTCGAAGAATGACAAGTGGATATATTTGAGACGTTCTATCTGCTTCCTGGTGAGTCCTCCCTTCTTGAGAAGAAGACCGAGTCGAGTCTCTCTGAAGAGAGCGTGCTTAGACAGTGCGCCATTCTTACCCTTGACGAGAGGCTCGACCCTGAAATGGCTCATCTTTCTCTTTTCTACTATCAAGGCGTGCGAAGCAGATCTTCCTTTTCCCTTGAAAATTTCGGGTACGCCCTCTATTCTAATAGCTATTTTTGAAAGAAGCAGACTCACATGCTGAGCTGGCACAAAAGGGGCGGCTGGGGCAGTTGAGTGAACTCGGAGTTGAGGATGACTGCGATGGTGGCACGAGGGCCAGAGCACAACCCGTCGACGACTTCGGTGAAATTGGTGGTAGTGTGTAGAGTTGCAGGGTCCTTGAGCAAGTCGGCCCGCTGCATTGCAATGCCACAATTTGGTAAGTCCGAGTGTTGAGAGGGGGAAGGAACATCCCTATATGCAAGGTGAATCCGGTTCTTCATAATTCGTTTTTTCCAGAGATGCCTGCCTTTGGCCAAATTTTTTTTCAGCTTTTCGCCGCGTTCTCACATGTTCTTGCTTGAAGAGGCCCTTTTGCGTGGTCATGAGATGCGTCTCTCCTTTCTTGAGCGATTCGCGGTGATACTCTAATGTCCTGGAAAGCGACACTGATAATTTCTGTCTAGTACAGGCCCCAAGTTGATGCATGCCCCTGGATGTGTGTGTGTGAGAGAGAAATAAATCAGGGGGCTGTATAATCTGTCAGAACTTGGCCAAGTTTTCGGCGATCTTTTTTTGTCAGTTTTTGACTTAATCTTAATTTCTTTGCAATGGGTCGATTAAGCACGATGGAAAAATAACAGTGCCAAAGAAATGAACATAAAATATAATATTAGAGACTAGCAAATCCGTGTTAAAGATGGACGAAAACGGAGCTTCGCCAAGTTTTGTTTTGAGCGAGCTAGACAGTGACGAGAGAGCACGTAAACAAGAGAGAGCGCAGAGTTTCGCAATAAACGTAAACAACACATGCATACTTTTCCCTCTCCTCGATCTCCATGCTCTCTCGTCACTGTATAGCTCGCCCAAAACAAAACTTGGCGAAGTTCCGTTTTCGTCCATCTTTTTCACGGATTTGCTAATTGCTATCATTATATCTTATGTTAATTTCTTTGGCATTGTTACTTTTTCATCTTGCTTAATCTACCCATTGCAAAGAAATTAATATTAAGTCAAAAACAGACGAAAAAAGATCGCCGAATACTTGGCCAAGTTCTGACAGATTATACAGCCCCCAGATTGAATCAAACGTCAAGATGGCATCCCTATGACGAACCGGGTATTTGCAGTGACCGGGAAGACGTTGTTGCCTTGATAGCGACCGTTATGGAAATCGACGACCAGCCGTTGGCCGAAGATGAGCAAGAAGCAGATGATGAAGCGACCCCATGAGGGTGTGGTGTCTAAGATAGAGAGATGGAGAAACGACAAAAAATACATGCTCGCATACCTGCACGAAATATGGGCGCCTTGAGGATCAGTACAATGAGACAGAGAAGGAATAGCGTGGGTGGTTCGAAGACAATGTACTTCCAGATAGACGTCTCATCTTCGGAGATCAGCTTCACTCCCGTGAGAGCGATCAGCTTGAAAAGGGGATGTAAAACGAATAATGTTCTTTGATCCATTTCAGAATCTGTTTAAGGCGTGCATATGCTCTCACCTCGGCTGAACCCAGCTCCAGAACTTCGAAGTACCGCACCCTAGTGGACGTGAGGACGGCTCCGTCCAGGATAGTGGCTACGGTATTGTTGAAGATCAGTCCAACGGCTCCACTAAACGGTGGCGCTTCCTTGTCGAGACTAACTGAAGCTGCAATCACATACTACAAAATGATTACATGTGCGAAGAAAATGCCAGATAAACGTACATGTAGCATAAATCTGATCGATCTCCAGATCTTTTCCGATCGATTTGGCAAATGACTTGAACTCCTCGATCAGATACCCCGTGTACCGCCCATGGTCCCGGTAGTACTCATGCGGCGTGAGGCCGCTGAAGCCCAGTTTGAGCTTGTCCATCAAGTGTCCTGCAATGCTATTTAGGAGAGGGACGAGGGGAGTGATTGCAATCTCGAAGGGGCAGTCACAAGAAATACAGGAGCAGAGAAGTCTCAAATGGGGAGAAAAGGAGAAGCAACGAAAGTGAGGAGCCGGAGTCGGCACTAAGGAGACAGGGGAAGGTGGGGGGAGTGGGAAAGTCGAAATTGAGGATGGGTTTGACATTTAGCCGTGGGTAAATGACGACTGGTGGAGATGGCGCTGTTTAGAAATGCATATACAAAGATAAAACATCGAGAATGGTTCGACCTTTTCGAATTCGTCGTCGCGACGGGGAGCGCTGCTAGAGGTCATCAGATGCCACTCGCAAGGTTCATGGGAACGAAGCAGCAGCACAACTTGTTATTGACGACCATGCACTCATTCGCCATTCACCCCTTCTTACCTTGAAGAATTTGCACGCTATCGCATTTCTTCTACCATTGTGACTGCTCATTTTTTGTAGCCTTGCGAGAATACTCCAGTTATCGATTGGCGAAATGAGCCACTGTACAATTGGGTATTTGAGTGCCAGATCGGCACAGAGGAGCGAACAGATAACGAACGGGTCCCCAAGAATCAAAACTATTTTGTTTGCATTTTTGGGAAATTGTTCTGAAAATGATATTTTTTCTTTGTGGAAGTTAATCTAGTGGCACTTGGCACGAGTTGCTAAGGAGCAAATTGGAGACAAGGCATCGCAATTTGATTATTCTATAAACTCATTGGAACACCTTTAATGATATCGTTGTTTCAGAAAAATTTCCTTCGCCCAACTCCTAAGAGTAACCTATCTCCATATAAATTTCAAAAAACTCATTCCTTACGTTCTGCGGTTGTGAAAGAGCCAAATGTCGGTACTACAGACATTCTCAAATGAATTAGTTCCGTAGAAGTAAATTGTCGCTATAAATCATTCATGCAAATCATTTCTTGGAGGAAAACAATTGTAGGAAGTGTATTAATCAGAGGAAGAAGGCAGTGGAAATGGGAGTGAGAGAAGATGCGGACGACAGGACAGGAGGGAAATTTGAAGAGGGTACATTTGTCATTCACCCGTGAGAGTAAAGAGAGGGAGTAGCAGATATAGTTGCAGACAACAATCTTGTGAGCACATTTGAGAATCAATGTGTTTAATGATCAATGTGTCTCTATGTGTTTAATGCACGCGAATACCTCTCGTCTGGATTGATGCTAGTCAGAAATGAACTGGGATTTGATGAAGATTTGTGTTCGCTTTCGGATCTTCATAATTCGACAAGCATTCCGCCAGTCGAATGGTCAAATCTAGCACCCTTGAATACCTACAATTGTGCAGGGAATCGTAAAGACTGTAACTGTAAAAGACCTATCCGATTCTTCTCGTCTCTTACAATTTGTGGAAAAAGAGATAATTTTGAGTGTATAGAAAATATAGTGCTTACTGTCCGATCATATAAATAGAAACTGTCGAATTCGTAAAGTGCTTATGTTTAGCAACAATAGATGTGGCGACCTTCGCGAAGTAACCTTCACTATGCGATCCCCATTATTTAGCTCATTCACTTTCTCCCATGCACCAGCCGTATATATACCATGTCAATTGCATCCTGAGTTAGAATACGTTGCAATTGCTAGCTTTCTCTAGATCGTAAATCTTTCTCCAGTCGCAGTTTATTACTTATCATTAACTCCTTTTCTTATCTTATTTTTAAATGTGTTTTGATTGAAAAAAGTCAATAGAACACCAAGTTGATTTTGAGATTTTCTTACCTTAAGTGAAAGTCTTTATAAATAAGAGACTTTTCACTGACAGATAAGTGAAGATGCCCACTTGGTGTCATGATCCTAGCGATCGATCGTGACAATCTTAACAATAATTTTAAATGTTTAACAATTTACATCATTTCAGACTCTCCGATCTACATTCGGAGATCTCGACAAATAAAAGAACGATACCAAGGAAGTAACTATTTTAAATGGTGCTTTCTCAAATTTTCATCAATACTCTGAACACTGTAGATGATTTATACATTGTTTGGCAATCTGTGGATGTGGGTTCTTTACTTTTCTATCTTGATAAAAATATTTTTCTAATCGTAACATTCTGGAATGGTTCAACTTGAGTTTCCATTTTTCCAGACCGGTGGTCTCCAGCACTACCCTGACGTCTCAAGATTGGACCAGGCTCGCTACGCGTCATTTCATCGCTCTACTTGTCATTGCTGCATCTCTCATTGCTAGAAGCGCTAAGGCCGTTTCATGCTCGCACTTTGCGATGCGACTGAGGGAACGACTAGAGACGTTAAATTCTCACATACAAGCATGTGTTGTTGAAATATCTCACATATTCAATGAAGTATTATCACTACTGCTTTGAACAATTTGAAGAAGGAGTGACAGCAGAATATCCCCAAAAAAATCCTGACGAAGGAAAGAAAGTAGCGAAGAAAGAATACTGTAAGAGCAATGGTCAAACGCTTTGCGGTAATCAGAGAATGGATTTATTTATTTGACATGAAAGAGAAGGTTGGAAGATGAAAAGTGTATTTTATGTGGTGTTAGTTTTCGGAAAAAGGAAATGGAAAAAGGCCAAGATTTGAATTCCCGCAATTTCTTATCTCAGTTCTCCGTGGAGCAATCGGCTCAAAAATTCGAATATAACATTTTTCGACGCCTTTAAACCTATAAACGAAGTTTTGAGTCGATTGCTCCACGGAGAACTGAGATAAGAAATTGCGGGAATTCAAATCTTGGCCTTTTTCCATTTCCTTTTTCCGAAAACTAACACCACATTATGGACGGGAGCGTTGCTCACCGATGAACGAACTAAATTGCAACACGATGCTTAAACTATAGTCTATACTACACCATCCCGATATTTCACTTAATTTTACAAAATAAAATAAAATTAATAAAACATTTTTTGTTGTTGAAAGAGGGACCACTTTGGGGATAATAATTGAAAAGAGTTTGCACATTCCCTTACTTGAAATTCCCTCATGCTTTCACAACTCTTATCTCGACATTGCTAACTCTGCGTAAATACTGCTCAGCGGCGTCTCTTGCCCGCTTCACTGATACCGCATTTCTTCACTTTTTCATACGGGACACTCTGAAGCCTACGATCAGCTGACCGAATCGGATAACAATATGGGACATCTTATCAGAGACTATCTGATAGGCTCGAGTTGTGGCCGTACAAGGAAACCTAACCTATGCTGAAAAAATTACCCTAGGGTCAACTTTTTGTGTAGAAACCGAAAATCGACCTTAGAAGTGCTGATTCTCAAACCCGGCTGAGATATTTTTCAGACCATGTAATAAAGTCGAAAAATGATTTTTTTTTCTACGAAAAGGAAACTTCTCCGTACTTCATAAATATTAATGCTCGCCCAGAATACATAATTTTCATTGTTGAAAGTGAGAAAATAGCTGTTCTGTGAAAAAATTAGAAAAAATTTAAAAAAAAGATTTTTTTGCGAAATTTTAAATGCCATTGATTTCTACATCAAAAGTATGTGGAAACTCACCCATGAAACCCATGGGGAAACTTTTGATGGATTTCGATTTTTGACATGTCTCAACCACTTGTTGATCCGAATGCATACATTACATGAGAAAAAATGGCAAAAATCATTCAAACAGACTTAGATTAAGTTGTATTGCAAATGAAATATGATTTTCATACTTGGAAGACGCATTTCACGCCTCTGTGATCATACGGCATTGAACCATCATATTTCAGATTCAAATTCAATTGCGTTATCCACTTGGCTCATATATTCTCTTTCTTAATTACAATAACCACGAAATATGGCGAATAGAAAGTTGTCGGATAAATTTCCGCCTTTACTAGGACTCTGAAGAAAAGTTCTATCGAAATATCTGAGAAAAACACATTATGACCGCTTATGATACGCTAATGGGAAAATAAGTACCAAGTTGGCTGATATCTATGCATAAGTTAATTGCACATTACATTTCGAGTACTCTGGGAACGTTTGGGAGCGAAATGGGCTCGATATAGAACGAAACCGAAAAATTTTCTAACCGAAAAATCTTTAAAACATGATACATGCGATTTTCAAAATTATTTTTAAAATCGTACCTAGGCTCGAAAACGGCTCAAAAAAATTCTTCAGGAGTAACTTTTTACGAGGAATTCAATAAGCTTATCAAAATTTCCCCAGCTATAAAACTTTTTTCCTGAAGAATTTTTAAACATTCAAAAAATCATAACTTTTTTCAAAGAACAGCTATTTTCTCACTTTCAACAATGAAAATGATGTATTCTGGGCGAGCAATAATATTTATGAAGTACGGAGAAGTTTCCTTTTCGAAGAAAAAAAATTTCATTTGTCGACTTTATTACATGGTCTGAAACATATCTCAGCCGGGTTTGAGAATCAGCACTTCTAAGTTCGAATTTCGGTTTCTACACAAAAAGTTGACCCTAGAGTGATTTTTTCAGCATAGTTTAGGTTTCCTTGTACGGCCACTGTAGCCGGAAACTCGATCCTCTCAGAAAATCTCTGTTATATACAGTGTTATATACAGTGTTATGATGATGACAGATGAGAGGTAGACCACAAAAGATATTGGGTGGGGATTCTCCGAATTTCACTTGAGGTGACGGAGCTATTTTTGCTGAGGGGTGGACCCAGTGACTGTTGTGAAGAAATCCTAGACGGATTATAATCTTGTGTTCTCATTTTCTCTCAATTTCATTTGCGTAATGTCCTCAACCGTGTCATCTCGAAAATTTTCGAACTATCTGTAAACGATTTATTAATTACACTTTATTCATTCTGAATCGTATAAGGTGGATTGGCACTGCGTTTCACATCTTAAAAATAGTGACGCCGTGCACCGCAATTTCTTGTTATTTCGTCACTTATCCGTCGACAAAATCCGCCCCTCTCATCACTCTTCTCTTCTGCAATGCACAAACAAACTTCGTAATTGCTGTGTCAGTAATTGTGATTCACACGTCTGTTTATCTCGTCTGGGTTTATATCACTCCCCATTCTCTTGTTGTGTTATGGACGTGATCGCAAATGAAGATCAAACGTCCGACCTGATGATCGACCCAGCTCAACTCGTACCAGCAAGCGGAGCTCAGATAATACTAATTCGTGAAATTTCGCCCGGAATAATAACACGTTCCGCTGATAAACGCAGAAATTACAAATTAAGGCGCTTGTGAAAAAATAGGGATGCTGAAGTTGGAATGCAGGTAGAAGCATCATCATGTACGTTTTTTATTATTATTTTGCAACGAAGCCTTGGTTAGTTTGCAGGGAATAGTATACAAGATTAGATTGAACGGTAGATTCTGTGCGGTCAAGACTAACCTCCCTACTGGTTGGAGCTTCGGCAGGGAAGCTCAACTACTGACGCATCTCGACCACCCGAACATTGTGCTAATGTTAGACCCGGTTTTCTCTCTCCTTTTCTGCTAAAGATTATTATTAAAGACTATTATTTCAGAACGTCTGCCTGTCTGTCTGTCTGTGTGTGTGTGTGTGTGTGTCTGTCTGTGTGTCCGGCGGTCACGTTTTTCGCATTTTCCTTATATTTCGCTTCAAAATCGCGCTCTTCCCAAATCCTTTTGCATATGATTCCCGACCAGAATACCTTTCAAATTTTACAAAATTTAATTAACGAAATCCATAGCCAAGTGGGTTACGAGCCAAACTTTGAATCCGAGACCCCCAGGTTCAATCCCCGCCGCGGGCAAACCTTTTGCCGCATTTTTCGCAAGTGCCAGAAACTGTTCTAACACGGTTTTAAGTACCGTGAAACACGTTTTCACCTGTTTGGCCGAGTTTTAACGTGAAAAATCGAAATTTTCGATATTTTCCCAAATGATGAAGGGAGCGTAGGGGATCACAGGAAAAGTGTTTTGCGATGTCAGAAACGTGTCTGAACGTGTTCTAACACGTTCTAACGTGAAAAATCGAAAATTTCAAAAAGTTCCAAAATGATTCAGAGAGCGTAGGGGATCACAGGAAAAGTGTTTTGCGATGTCAGAAACGTGTCTGAACGTGTTCTAACACGTTCTAACGTGAAAAATCGAAAATTTCAAAAAGTTCCAAAATGATTCAGAGAGCGTAGGGGATCACAGGAAAAGTGTTTTGCGATGTCAGAAACGTGCCTGAACGTGTTCTAACACGTTCTAACGTGAAAAATCGAAAATTTCAAAAAGTTCCAAAATGATTCAGAGAGCGTAGGGGATCACAGGAAAAGTGTTTTGCGATGTCAGAAACGTGTCTGAACGTGTTCTAACACGTTCTAACGTGAAAAATCGAAAATTTCAAAAAGTTCCAAAATGATTCAGAGAGCGTAGGGGATCATAGAAAACGTTTCCGAAATTGCTCTAAAATTTCTGAACGCACTGTATCCTACGTTTCCGTTGTGAAAGGCTCGTGAGGCTGAGAGCGATCGAAAAAAGTTGCCACGGAGCCACGAAGTGGAGTAGTGGCAACTTTTTTCGATCGCTCTCAGCCTCACGAGCCTTTTGCAACGGAATAAGCCAGTACTCTTTGGACATTAACACTCCCAACATAAGTCGAGCTTCAATGTCACCTGGGGCCGGCTATCGAGCTCCCGCTGGACCGAACTTGGAGCCGGCTATCGAGCTTCCCCTGGACCGAACTTGGAGCCGGCTAAAAACCCCTGGACCGAACTTGGAGCCTGCTACCGAGCTTCCCCTGGACCGAACCTTCGGCCGGCTGCAAAGCTCCCCCTGGACCGACCTTGGAGCCGGCTACCGAGCTCCCCCTTGACCGAATTTGGAGCCGGCTACAGAGCTCCCCCCTGGACCGAGCCTGGAGTCGGCTGCAAAGCTCCCTCTGGACCGAACTGTGCCCTGCAACTGAACGCCCCCCCCCTGAACCATACTTTGAAAACGTAGTGCGCACCCTACCATAACGTAGTTTAACCTCAACACACCCTGCTAGTTTGTGTTATAGTGACTCATTTGTTTTCCAACTCACGATTTGAAGAAAGGGGGACTATTAATGTCTTATTTCATCATGACTATGTGCAATAACAACTCTGCCGGACAGAGGCCCTACTATTATCGCAGAATACGTTGATCGAAATCTGAGGCAGCACATCGAGAATGTGCGCAGATTGGGTCTGTATTTTAGCTTAATAACATTTATTATTGTTGTTATGAAATATTGAGTACAATTATGGGTTGATGTTGTAGATCGGACGCAGTTTATCGATATCGCTATCGGCGT
This sequence comes from Pristionchus fissidentatus, assembly GCA_036245785.1. NCBI lineage: Eukaryota > Metazoa > Nematoda > Chromadorea > Rhabditida > Neodiplogasteridae > Pristionchus > Pristionchus fissidentatus. Next base: position 25,508,163 of record BTSY01000002.1, read on the forward strand.
CTCTAGAGGAATTGCGTACATGCACAACGAGGGAATTATCCATCGAGATTTGAAGGCGGAAAAGTGAGTGGTGAAAGTGACGAGCTATTCCTGATTAACGGCAAGAGCATCCGCTTTATCGGTATTACGAGTTTCGGGTTTATCCGATCCTAGGCCATGGACATCAAAATTGATTTAGAAATCCACAAAAGTAAGTATCATTACCAAAAAAAGACCTTAACAATCGGGCCCGACAATCGGCAATGGGGGAATAAAACTAATGAGGAATACCGGCTCCTCATCTAAAAACTGTTGCCTGATTGTGAGATAATAAATATTTTTATTCAATTGCATTTCCAAAAGGAAATTTTATTCCTAATGTAATCAAGTATGTTGTTTGCAGCATTCTCATCATGCGCGTCTCTGATTTTGAGGTCGTTCCGAAGATTTGCGACTTTGGCACTGCCAGACCGACCCCACAGGATCAGTTAGTTTTTACGCGCTAATTGATTAGTTAATTATGCTAATTGCTATAGTAGATGTGTTAATTGAAGGTGTCAGATGACATCGGTGGGCACTTGGGAATACATGGCCCCCGAACTGACCTACCCGAATTTGGACGAATTGAGAGGTCTGGATGAAGATGCGGCAACAGCAAGGAGAAGGGAGAAAGTGAAGTTTAGTATAAGATTAATTTTAAAAATCAATCAAAAATATATCGGAGAACAGTGAGCGTAGCCACTGAGGTCTAACAGAAGTGCATTTCGAAAGAAGACACAGTCAAATATCGCAATAATTGTTACTTTGATTCAGATTGCAAACCGGGTGGATACGTGGTCTTTCGGTTGCGTGCTGTGGGAGATGATCACATCTCAACCTGCCTTCTATGGGTGCGACAGATTCACACTGCCCGGCCACGTAGCAACGAGGTTTGATTCTAACATTTTTCTTTAGCCTGAAGGCAATTCTGGAAAATCTAAATTTCTCCATTTGATCAGTTTTCTAGCATAGACACAATTACGCTGAACAAATTTTTAAATCTCGCGGGATTTTCCGTGTACCCGTTGCCTGATTTTGCCAAATCACCCAAATCAGAACTCCTATAATGGCCCGTTCAAAGAAATGTCTACCATCAGACAACTTCAACTCCCTATTCCGACGGATTCCTCTATTGAGTCGCTCACTAATCTTCTCGATAATTGTCTCGTCATTCGACCTGAGAACAGAAGGTGCTGTCGATTTCACATTTCATACCTGATAAAATTCTTGTTATTGGGAAATAGAGATATGAGACGCAGAGTTAGAGCGTTTGCCGCTCCGACGCGGGTTCAATGCCCGTCTTTTGCATTATTTCTTCCCACGGGACGGAATTTGTGGGGATACCTTTGAAATTTTCGGGAATTCACAGGTGCCTTTAGTGTCCTCTTTAAAGCACTATGAGCAATGTGGTCGGAAAACTGGCGGATGTCCAAGAGGAGTTGGGAGAAATGACTGATGAGGTGAGTGTTTCTAGAAATCCCTGATAAAAAAATATATTTAATGAAGGATTATCACCGTCATATTTTTTGAGAAACCATTTGATTTTATGCACAATCGCTGAAACATACCCGAATTTCTGCCACTTTTCTGAATGCGAAAATCGGAAACTCTTTAAGCAATGGACAGAGGAGCAACAGAAATACGTCGAGCTAGTGAAGGTGCGACGCTTCCAAACGGGTTGGTTATTATGCTTAATCACATGATTTCAAGCCTGAAAAAGACTTCGTAAGTGAGAGAGCCCACACGGTCAACCTTAAGTTCTAAAGTGCTTGCGGTAGGTCTGTGCAACGAAACGTGCTGGAAATGCATTCTTACCGTGGAAGCCACGCCTCACAAGTCAAGTGACTTAAATTTGTGATTGAAAAAAAACTATTTTTTCCTCTGAAATTGCAGTCAACGAGCGAACAAGTGTGCTGCAGCTGCGTAGGGAAGTGAGCGACTTGTTCAAGAAATTCTGGGATTTCGGAATGAAACCGATTCTGCAAAACGCGTTTCGTAAGTTGTGGATTCCTGTAACGATAAGAAAATGTATGCAAATCACTACTATTGCTTTTGGCGCATACAAAATTGCGTGTTCATCATTTTGATGTTGCTGCATTGACTACTACACAAAAAGTGAATAAACTGAGATGAGACACAAAGTTTACACTCAATATTGAGTATAGTATATTCGCACGTCGAGAGAGTGCGGAAAACGAGACATTTTAAGTGTGGTGATACCCTAGGTGTCATATCTCAGAGTAGGATACACTCAATGGTAAGTGTATTCCTTCTGGGTGTAATATTGTTACGCGTTTTCGCAGGATGGGCTCTTCGACTTTCGGGATCCAATAAGAAGGAAGCTGAGGAATCTTCGTGTCGGACAAGCTCTTTCGCTTCGGCACAACACGTTCGTTGCTTATTCAAACTTTATTTCAAATATTGAACAAATATTGAATCTTTACAAAATACACTGTGAAGTTGTCTGCAATAGTGATAATTTATCTACGCCCGAGGAGCGATTTGAAATTTTACAAGAAATAAGGGGAAGATATCGGGAGACTCTTCGAATTTCACTGATGCATTTTTAGCTGGCTATCGAACATTTGCTCGGGCGGTCGAGCGGCCTTTCGCCTTCGTAATCACCAACACTGCAGTGTTGCTGCGAGATGGACCCAATTCAATCTACTTCGTCCCTTATGCAGGCAGTGCCTTTGCAAAACACAGATGACTAATACAATGACAATAATGTGACCAAGTCCACTTAAGTGTATGACCCTCCAACCTCATTTCCAATTGTAGATTTCAATTATCAATTACTTGTACATGTTATTTTTGATAACCTCACGTTGACACTGCAATACGTAACACTGGTAACTCTCTTATCGTAATGCAACCACAATTTGTACCATACATCAAACGATGATAATTACACTAATCAGGCGAAATCTTTGTTATTCGCAGGCAACAAATAATAATTATAATATTAGGACTGAGATGAGATCTGCTAACAAATTATGAAATTCTCTAAATCTCCTCATTATTCGTCAAGTCCTAAAATGTCTTTGATCATGAATGACTTAAGTGGAGCTCGTGGAACCATCATCTCTGGTTGCTGGTACTGCCAGGCCAGTGCCATCTGAGAGGGGCTCAGGGAGATCGATGGCGCGATTTCGGCCTCCTCCAGGGGCGGAGTGTCAATTGGCGTGGGAGGAAGGAGATGGTTCGAGAGGAGATAATCGTTAGTGGGCAAAGATGGGAATGGCGTGAGAGGGTTGGGGGCAACCTCTGCTGGCTCAGCACTGTTGTTCTTCTTGCGAATGCCGGGTGAGGGGAAGGGAACAATGGCCGGATAGACGGGAGGGAGCGAGAGAATGGGAGGAAATGAAGGAGGACGAGACTCGTCGATGTGGCTCATCGAGGCTGACTGAAACAAGCGATATTTTATTTCTGCATGGGAATGGTGCTCAAGTCCAGCAGTCTTTACAGTTTCTAAACTATATTCGAATTGTATCATGGTCAAACACGATAGTTAATTTTTTATTACTTGAGATTGCTCAATTCAGAGAATTGTGTATCGTAAATATCACTCACGACGTGGTGGAGTATGATGAAGTTGTCGAGATCGCCCCGAGTCCATCCCTCGATGTGCACCGACGGCTGCAATTTAAATTTTTTTAAATTTCTGAATTTGTTTCTTTAAAAATATATTTAATTTTTATTGCTCTATCACGTAGGAAACATTTTCAATTGCAAAATGAAGAGCGACTCTCTCATTCTTTGCACACTATCTCACTCTGATCTCTTTATGCGGGATTGGAATCGTGTGTAAAACCGGTTATGAAACAAGCATCGCATTACCAATAATCTTCAAGATCGATTTGTCTCACCTCAGTGATGAATGCGAATCGATTGTGACGTGGATCAACGGGCATCATAATTCGCTTCTTGTAGCAGGATCGAAGATTGCGCCGCACACTGTCCCATTGTACCTGCAGAATGTTACTGTAGTATAGTCGGACAGATTCATTTTCTGGTATTGCAATTTGTTTGCAAATATTGTAAACTACTATCCTTTCAACGAGCAAAAGTAATTGCACATGTAGCATGTACACACACCGCACATCATTCCACAGCCCGGTAAACCATCCAGAAAGGCCTTTGGAGTGAGAGAGCGTGTGAAATCGAGAGGGACTCTCCCACTTTTACACACTCTCTCACTCTACCCTTGCTCTGTAGGTATGGAATCATGTGAAGCTTGGATGTAGGGCAACTGACCTTGAAATCCAGTTTCTGCACGTCACTCCAAATGGCGATTAGACCTTCCGAGGAACGGATCCTGTAATAAAAATAATAGAGTAGAAACATAATTTAATCGCTGGCTAGCTAAACCGACACATGATTCTAAACCTACAGATCAGGGTTACAGCGAGAGAGTGTGCTAAAGTGAGAGAGACCCTCTCGATTTCGCACGCTCTCTCACTCAAAAGGCCTTTCTGTAAGGTTGACCGGCCCGTGGAATGATGTGCCAAGCTACATCAAAAACAGCATTGCCACTTCTGTCTAAACTATGTTAAACAGGCACATCTGTGTGAGTGCCACTCAGTAATAATTTATCTACGCCCGAGGCGCAACAGGATTAGAAATTTGAAGAGAAATAAGGGGACGTTTTGAGGACTTACCAGAACTCTCTGCCCCTTCCAGTCCAAGCAATCACCTCCTTGTACTCTTCGTTCATGAGAAGACTGAGAATGAAGAACCAGAAGCATCGTTTGTCCTCTGCAATAAACAATCAATCATTAAGTGTAACTGTATGCAAAAGTCTATGTTTACTAGTCATGTGAAGAGCTAACTAAATGATCAATAAACTACTCGTTTTTTGTTTCTCTAATTACTAGTTAGCCCACAGCCATTTCTTAACGTCAACCAAAATCGTGATGTTTGAAGTCAATTTGAATAATAGACGAATGCTATTTGAATATGAACACTGCCGAAATAACATTCAAAAACGAGAAAGAAAATAAAATAAACGAACGTTCGTGGAATCTCTTCAGCTCCTCCTTCTCAGGCAGTACCGTATCCGGGTCGTAGGTACCGTAATCCTCCTAAAAATTGAAATTTCAGAATCTAAGTGAAAGAGGGAGAGAAAGTTAGTGATCACACGTTACAAATACTGTACAAGTACGAGTGAGAACAACTAAGAGACGGGGCCAATGCACCTGGAAACATAGAAGAGAACCAAACCTTTCTAGTTCTCTTCTTTTTCTCCTCCTGATCAGTCGATGCCTTCCTCTTTCTGCTCTCCAAGTGAGTAAAAGTGTTGAAATTCCTCGTCATCCAAGCTGAATAGACTGCAGGGGAGACTTTGGCGATGAGCAGTTTGGGTTGGAGGTCGAGGGAGGACATGGTGGCACCTGTGAGGATTATATAGATACTACTCGTAGATTAATTAAGGGGGAATACGGCACAGGAACGAATAAGAACGAAACGATGGGTCAATGTACCGAAAAATGATAATGAATGCAAGAGCACGGATAAACTTTGGGCTGGCCGGTGAGGGAAGTCATGGTGGCGTCTGATTTGATTGTATAAATAACACGCGCAGAATAATTACGGGGAATACGGCATGTACAGATAAAAGGCAATAAATGGTAGAGCACGGATGCTTGTGAGGATTATGTAAGTAGAGTGTGAAATGTGACTATGGAAAATGAGGAGATCGTGGTCTCACATATCGCATTCTAGATACAGGTGCTGCGTGTAGACGAATTAGCGCAAATTCGGTACAAACAAATACGACTAACAACATATAAGAGAATGGCACAGCATTCAAAACAGAGTCGGCGAGAACTAGTTAGAGAAAGAGAGATATAACAAGAGAGCGTGCCGAACGAGAGGGTCAGACAACGAGAGATATTCTTGACATGGTGGCAACTGGATGCTGTGAATGGGTCAATGTACATGGAGGAAATGTAAGAAAACGGAAATTTCCGAGGAGATACTAAGCGAGCGAATGAATGGTTCACAAGGATAGTCAAAGTGATCGGAAGAGGGGTTGAACCGGAAAGAGGCGTGGATGCCTCCGCACAAGAGAAACTCTGCCAGAGGGGAGGTCATACTGTAGCGCGTCCCTAGTCGGATGGGGAATGAGTGCAAGAGGGTAAACTCAGAGTCTATTCGAAATGTTATTTGGGACGGAGTCCTTCCAGTGAGTGATATTCAACAATAGCTGTTGGGGGGGGGTGCGGGTACTATGATCCCTGCCGGACGAAAACGGCTTGGATTTGAACTTTTCATATAAAAAAGTGTTATGTAAAATACTGTTTCAGATTGAAAGAGCAGGGATGCTATGTTGTAAATTGAAAGTGGGTTGGATCGTCCAAGGGATCGTATGAGGCTTCGTGAAAGCTCACTCTATCTGAAATCAAACCATGGTTGGAAATGCCTCAAGGTGAACGGTCGTCTTCACGCAGAACAATTAATGCTACAAGTAGTCGCTGTCTTGAAGAAGAGTCAGAGTGTGAGCATTGAGTCGGAGTTGCGAACGCACAGTATCGAGTTGGCATCATGCAAATAAATCTTTCGTTGTCTGACTCTCTCGTTTTGCGCTCTCTCTCGCTGATTCCCTCTCTCTCTAACTTTATCTCGCTGTTGTTGTTTTTTGAATATTGTGCGAACGATGATATCCTGGAAAGAAAGCCAGAGAAAGAAGTCTATCAGACAACAATGGAATTTGGAGTGACTTAATTGCACTAATACGCAGAGAAGCAAATCGATTGGCTAGATCCAGGTATTAGGCTGCACTACCCCCTCTAAGAACGCCACATTGTAGTGTGTAGGGAAAATGAACGAATAGCGGTCATTCATCTCAACCACAGGGAAATTACGGATCTCTCTCTCTCTCTCTCTGGCTCTCAGTTGCAGCCATAGCTACTGAGTGCTCTCATCAAACGGATGAGGAAACCAGAAGTGACTTTCGCGGAATATGCATCGTATAGCATCCACTGCTTTGATTAATTTCACTACTAAATATTATATACTGCGAAAACGTGATAAATGTGGTCCTGTTGAAGTATTTTGGGATACCGTCTGTCATTTTATTATTGTTCCTTCCGACTTTTAGAATACCTCGTACTACAACATAGGTAAACAAGGAGACCATTTTGATGTGTACTTCAAAAACGTATGCTGATTTCTTTATCATAATATCAGTGTATGCAATCCCATTTTGCTGTGAATTAAAAAAAGAAATTTCTGAAATAAGAATAATAGCATGCAAATACAGTGACATAGGATTGGGAATTAACAATCGATATCATGCACAAATATCTATTACACGACGGCCGTCAGCAGGCATCCGTTGAAATTGCGGTCTCCTTTAATCACAATCGATGACGCCGTTCAAAGCTTCCCACACACCGCTGCATTTCGCCTGCAATTGCTCATTGCTCAGAGGGAAATAAGTCTAAAAGTCTACAAAACTAAGGAGCTGGGGACGACTTTCAAAGTCTAAGCAACACGCTCCCCTGCGCCTATTAGACTTTGAAAGTCCTTCCCAGCCCCCTTAGGCTTATGAAGTCGTAGACTTATTTCCCTGTGAGTTAGGATAAGGGCGAACCACCCCCACGCGGTCTCCAAGCCCCTTATTTTTCTCTGTCCAAAAAGGTAAAGTTGCTACCGGAATCAAGAAGACTTAACGTCGACAGGCGACTAGTCTACCGGGGCTCACCGTTAAGGCCGGCTGCTGCACAGGTCTACGTATCCCAGTGCCCATATGACGCTGTCCGCGATAGATTCAGCAAAAGTTCCGCACAGCTAAAAAATGAAATGTCTCCTAAACATGCCCCTAGGGGTAGTTTTAGATGCTGAACAACGTGGCGTCTTTCATTTTTCATGAATTTGACTTTTGGCGCCAAAACGGCGCCGCGCCAGAATACAGTGAAATCTCTTTTTCTAATATTTCTCCCTTGGCTTTGCAGATAGAGCGTCGAAATCTCACTTTCACTAGCATAATTTTATGGCGAATCTCGCTATGTAATTCATTTGTCGCTAATTAGCTTAATTAGCCCGTAATTAAGCGTTTTTGACCCGTTAAAGTGTGAACGTCGTGACATAGCTCATTCGAACCGCCGTGAGACGCTGATTCTAGGGATACATTTATGTGGCAAACGTACCTACGCAACTATGTTTTTAATTCCATTTTTGGTCTGAAACAGTTGGAAAAGGGTGTTTTAGTGTATGATAAGGTGAAATAACATTTTAAAGTGCTATTTATCACAAATAACACCAAACTACACTTTATCATTACAAATTTTCAGATTTTATTTCCTGGCAAAATGAGCCGTCACGGAGGTGATCCGAACCCACGTGAATCGGGTAATAGAAAAACGAAAACTTTATGTTGGAAATGCAAATTCTAGAGTGGAAAACTACTTTTGCGGTGTCATATTCAAGTCATTACTTTTAAAACATCTGTATCCACCTTTTTTCATTATAATGATCTCAAAAACATAGTTGCGTAGGTACGTTTACCACATCAATGTATCCCTAGAATCAGTGTCTCACGGCGGTTCGAATGAGCTATGTCACGACGTTCACACTTTAAAGGGTCAAAAACGCTTAATTACGGGCTAATTAAGCTAATTAGCGACAAATGAATTACATAGCGAGATTCGCCATAAAATTCTGCTAGCAAACGTGAGATTTCGACGCTCTATCTGCAAAGCTAAGGAAGAAATATTAGAAAAAGTGATTTCACTGTATTCTGGCGCGGCGCCGTTTTGGCGCCAAAAGTCAAATTCATGAAAAATGAAAGACGCCACGTTGTTCAGCATCGAAAACTACCCCTAAGGGCGTGATTGGGAGGCATTTCAACTTTTAGCTGTGCGGAGCCCTGTTGGAGATTTGTTGAATATATCGCGGACAGCGTCATATGTATCTATCCTAATGTAAGATTCAGTTATAAACGTTCTCACCTACCGAGATGGAAAAATAGCATTCATGAGAAGAATGGGGCAGGAATATTTGAGACAAGTCAAAACCGAATCCAAACCCAGATGGCTCCTCTCTGTGCGTAGATTCGGATGTTGCCGGCGCGGGGACCGAGTGAGGCCTTGCCGGAGATCACAGCGGTCTTGTCACAATTCTTCCCAGTCGGGCACTCATCCGTCAGGAGCAACGAGCAATCTGCAGTGGGAATGTACAGAACACTATATGTTTCCCGATGAAGCATTTCTGTACTACACAATTCACTGAATGTGGACAACAGGGAAAATAACGTACCATACACCACGGGAACTGTCGTAGTAGTCGTGGTAGTCGGTGTGGTAGTCGTGGTAGTCGGAGTGGTAGTCGTGGTAGTCGGAGTGGTAGTCGTGGTAGTCGATGTGGTAGTCGGTGTGGTAGTCGTGGGAGTCGGTGTGGTAGTCGTGGTAGAGAGGGTAGTCGTCGGGGTCTGAGATGATGCGATATGTAACGATAAGTGACAATTGTAGTCATTCAGACAATAATAAGTACCGTAGTGAGTATTGTAGTGCATTCGATCTTGACGAAGATCTTGTAGACATAAGTCACCGGTAGACACTGGTTCTCCTCGATTTTCTTTCCCAGAATTCCACAGTTAGTGATGACCTCAGGGGAAGAACTGTACGAATAACCAGTGCACTGAAATCAATTTTACAGTATTTATTAAAATAATATATTGATTACCTCATACTTTTCCGTGCACATTGCCTCGCAGGCCTGCTGGTCGGCAACCATGGTATTACTGAGAACAGTTCTACGAATGATTGACTCTTCAGTCGTGTAGCAAATTGCTTGCGAATGCTGCATTTACATAGTTATACAGTATTATAGATCCAAAACTGACCTTCATAATAATTAGACGATGGAGGAAAATCACTAGATTCATGGTTGTTCCAGTCACAAACTAAACGGCGATGTCAAATGAAACGGAAACAGAGACGAATGGGAGGGGATTTCGTGATGTTGCTCGGAGAAACGAATGTGTCTATGACATGGAAGATGAAGGAAACACGTTTCATTTTCCATCGATTGGATTTCTTCATTTGAAAGATGTTTCACAACATCAATAGAAGGAAAACGACCATCAATCAACAATAGTACTAGGCTGCAGGTGCACGACATTAGTCTTGTATTTCGTGTGGATAAGGTTGCATGCAACGGCACATTTTGTTGGAGATAAGTAAGACAACGCGTCAGCTACGCTAACGCGGGCAATCCAGCTGTAATGTGAGATTGAGTAACCCAGGCATCACCAAGTCTTCCAGGCACTTTCTCTCCTTTCTTTGGCTACTTTCACTGAAGAAATCGATAATGCAGAATTCTCGGAGATCATTCATTGATTCAGCTTCATTCCAGTTATGTTCTATAGATACAATGAAATACGCATCAACTGCATTCTGTTACCAGAGTTGGTTCCTACCGTAACCGTAGATTTGTTATTGATGGATACAAACTTGGAATAATTTATCAAACTTAATTTACAACAATGGTCCGATGCAAAGATACACGTCTACTCTCACAGAGCTCACAATCATTCCCAAATATGATCTAACATTTTATTTGGAATTTTCCTTCATCTATTGCTGACACCATAGATATTCCGTTCTTGTACACACACGCCTTTGTATCCATTGTACACGACGGTTGCCCGATTGCCAGCCTACATTCGCGATGCATTGTGGAGCTCTTCCATTCCATTGCAAAAAGACTCCAAGTAGATATATTGATCCGTTCGTATCGACAAATGAAATTTCTCTGATCCGAATTAATAGCTCATATTGTGAGGATGTTCCGAGCACTTGGTGTGCACACACAGATAATCGTTAACTCCAAAAGTTTGGAATCAATTGCTCAGTAAATATAATACCTTTTCTCCACTTGTGTTCTCTCATGATTGATTTAGAAGAAGCTTTCTTTTAGAGGAGCCGTGTAGAGGCCTGAAACAAATAGTTTTCAGTACTTATACAGGATAAATTTTCAGTACGAGTAGAGGGTAAGATGTTACGTTTAAAATGAACAAGTGGGTAACAACCGGAGGATAAAAAATGAATGATAAAAATGTTCGAATGATAGGGTGACAGGGAACTTGATTCCGAATTGCAAAATATTTTTTTTTCGCCACGCGAAAATACGTTCAAGAGGCATGAATGAGTTGTATAGTAAGGACTATAGTGCACAGAAAAGAGAAGAGAAGACGGACGAAAGAAGGGAGGGGAGAGAGAGAGCGAGAGAAAGAAAGAGAGAGCGCGAGCGAGAGAAAGAAAGAGAAAGAAAGAGAGAGAGAGAGTATCCATGACATTCCGAGTTGAGATTGACCGAATCGCCGTTGTGTTTTGAGTCTTTTTCATGAATGTTCAGCAGTGAAGGTTGTACCAGAATAGGTTAGATCTCTCACTAAGAATTCTCGCCGGTTGTCCGCTCATAGTTATAGATATGAACGGGGAGAGCAGATGCATGCGTTTGAGAAAATGAAATTGGGTGGAGTGAAATGGCCATAAATGGAGTCTGCTAGATAGACCACGGTCTCATCATTTCGCACACTCTCTATCGAGCGGTGAATAGTGTGTGTGAAATTGCTAGACTGTGATCTCAGATCTATACGATATAATTATTGACAGAAGGAAATGTATGTAACTATGGCATTCAGCTCTACGTATTCACTTGCATTGCTTAGAGTTCACTCGCAACTCGTCGTCTTCTCGCTCGTCAAAACGAAGCATCGTCAAAACGACGAAGGACATCCACTCGTCTCGGAAACGCCTACTCGTCCCCGACCTCATCTCTGGTGCACTCTCACAAGAAGCAACGAAGAATGCCGTCCTACGGTTCCACGAGACCCACTACACCCCTGCAGTGGCACTCCCTCTCGCTGCCCTTTTCCCGCCTGAACCTCTTTCCTCCTTTCTGATCGGTGAGACCAGGAATGCCCTCTCTCCTCAAGTGTGGTCACTCCCCGGCTCCGACGATGTCCTCCCTGATATGCTCCACCTATCAAGGGAGCACCTCGCTGAATCGCTTACCGATCTACTGAACCATCTTTTTGACGGTGATCCCGTCCTCAGATTTTGTGAGTTTACTGTCCCTTTAGTTGTTAACATTTATTTATCTCACTTATGCTTTATTTAAAGTAAAGGTAAAGGCACCGTTGAATTCCCGCAAATTTCAAAGGTCACGCCACGAATTTCGTACCATGGGAAGAAATATAACAAAAGACATGCTCCCTACCTCTGCACCACCTATGCTGATAGATTGCAGGGGTCAGATTTTGTGTGTTTACTGTCCCTTTAATCTCGTATCTTTTTTTATTAGACTTCGTTACAAGAGTTGTATTAGTAACAGCAGTCTTTATTACCAAGTGGCATAATATAATATAACGGCGAATTGAACGAATATATTCACAATTTTTTCGGAACACTCAAAACATTCGAAGTTTGGAGGAACTTCTGCGAGTTGTGGCTTCATCTATGTTTCCCAACAGTGCGCAATCATCCTTATCTTTCTTCAGCACTCAGAGCATGAGAAAGTGTCGAAGTATTGTTGTCTCGTCGACTGCCAAGAATTGCGCAGTTCTCTTTCTCGCGGTTCGAATAGAGACTTGTTTATGGACAGAGGCGATGAACAGTGGCGTAGTTTGTTCATTGGTAGAAGACTGAAAAAAAATTAAGAAAATAAGCTGTTTGCCAGAAGGTTAAAAAAATTCAAGGCTCACTTCACACACTGGCGAAAGAAATGACGAATGAATTTAATTTGACTTTCATAAATACTAATAAAGTGTTCACCTCTTTCTCTTCGCGCTGCCTCAATATTGTGTTTAGAAGGAACATGGTTGGAGAGAAGTCGTGTAGAGACCTGAAACAATATTTTCGCTCTAAAAATTGTATTGCCCTATCATTCAATGGAATAAGTAAATGCAAAAGACGTGGTAATCAGCGATGTTTCGTCATAAAAGCAAATGTCAATATTTAGTAACTTGAGCACCTAATCAATCACCGGACATGTATCAAGTAGATTTATCAATAGGGGTAAATTAGTCGACTAAATAGATTCATGTCGTGAGCTCCGTCATAGACCTTTCTATGCAGAGCATTTGCAAAATTAAGAGATTTAATTCAATTGTGTACAGTTACTTGGGAATCTACTTTGAGGAAAAAGAGTGGGAAGGATAGTGAGGGAAAAAAGTATACGAAAAAGGGAAGAAGACGGACGAATGAAGGAGAGGGGAACGTGGTGTATCCATGGCAAAATGAAGTGAAATGGACTCATCGGGATCACTTGGATCAGTATTTATCAGTTCAGTGGCTTCATTGTCAGAAAGTGTGTGTGGAGAATGAATCGCCAGAGAGGAGGGGGTAATAGGGGCGGAGTCTATCGGTTACGTGTCTATCCGACACATTCCGGGGGGAACGACAACAAAAAAAATGTGATGGAAAAATAAACAGTTTCTAAAATAGATCCTGATCTTTGATCCTAATGAGGGTAGTGCAAGTTACGGTGCCCATCCACACTCTATATCTGCGTGAGGCCGTCTTGCTACCGCCCACACTAGGAATCGATCAAGAAATCCGTGTTGTGAAACTATACTCAAATGGGTCTGTGAACGGGAAACAGTGGGGGGAAATAGAATAGCACACACCTCGGGGTCACCGACATGTGGTTACTTAGATGCAATACAACCTCTCTGACTAAAATAATCCAAACAATGCACGATTTATTCCACACGCGCAGTCGTCCATTTGAACCAGCAGCATTGAGTTCGATGACGGAGTGGAAGAGAAACTGATGGTGTTGCGATACTGAACCAGAATTATACGAGGGGTATGGAGTGAAATTACAATAAACAAAGAAAATTTGGATGATGGATGGTTGGTCCCTGAAAATTCGATGACGCCGTGTAGTCTCTTTCTTCTAGCATCTCAGATCTGCAAACGATAAGAGGAAGGAGAAACGAGCAAAATCATCTGATCGATAAGATCAGGGAAAGGAATAGGTGAAAGGGGAAAATGTGGAATGATAGAGAGAAAAACGCAGAGTTGATCGATTAGGTAAGGAACTATTTGAATATTAAAACAATTCGACGTCGATCAGATCCTGAAATCACGACAAAACCTAAACGAATGTATTGAACGTATTGGAAAATGCGTAGAACTGAAAGAAAGGGGAAGGGGAAGAAACCGAAGGGACGAAGGACGGGTAGAGGTGGAAACCTGTGGAAATGGACACAGGAAAGTATGGGAGACGACGGAGATAACTCAATCCGGCGTTGGGTCTATCTGCATTCAGCAGACCATGGATAAAATGGGAATCAACATCGAAATGATCAATGCTTGAAAACTTCGCGGTCAATCAAAACGGCGAAAATGCGAGGCAATAATGGGAACGGTTAAACACGGCACCATGCAACATGTTTCAGTATGAATAAGGGGAATGGAGGTGAAAAAATGAGACGGGGAGGACTGGGATCGCTTCAACACGAGCCGATGCACCAATTTCTCGGAATGGTCCTGTGGTAGAATGCATAATAGGAAAGGGGATCACTTGGATCAGTATTTATCAGTTCAGTGGCTTCATTGTCAGAAAGTGTGTGTGGAGAATGAATCGCCAGAGAGGAGGGGGTAATAGGGGCGGAGTCTATCGGTTACGTGTCTATCCGACACACGAGATTTGGCAGATTCTGCCATTTTTACCCAGGCGAGATTTGGCAGATTCTGCCATTTTCACCCAGGCGAGATTTGGCAGATTCTGCCATTTTTACCCAGGCGAGATTTGGCAGATTCTGCCATTTTCGCCCAGGCGAGATTTGGCAGATTCTGCCATTTTCACCCAGGCGAGATTTGGCAGATTCTGCCATTTTCACCCAGGCGAGATTTGGCAGATTCTGCCATTTTCACCCAGGCGAGATTTGGCAGATTCTGCCATTTTTACCCAGGCGAGATTTGGCAGATTCTGCCATTTTCACCCAGGCGAGATTTGGCAGATTCTGCCATTTTCACCCAGGCGAGATTTGGCAGATTCTGCCATTTTTACCCAGGCGAGATTTGGCAGATTCTGCCATTTTTACCCAGGCGAGATTTGGCAGATTCTGCCATTTTCACCCAGGCGAGATTTGGCAGATTCTGCCATTTTTACCCAGGCGAGATTTGGCAGATTCTGCCATTTTCGCCCAGGCGAGATTTGGCAGATTCTGCCATTTTCACCCAGGCGAGATTTGGCAGATTCTGCCATTTTCACCCAGGCGAGATTTGGCAGATTCTGCCATTTTTACCCAGGCGAGATTTGGCAGATTCTGCCATTTTTACCCAGGCGAGATTTGGCAGATTCTGCCATTTTCACCCAGGCGAGATTTGGCAGATTCTGCCATTTTTACCCAGGCGAGATTTGGCAGATTCTGCCATTTTCGCCCAGGCGAGATTTGGCAGATTCTGCCATTTTCACCCAGGCGAGATTTGGCAGATTCTGCCATTTTCACCCAGGCGAGATTTGGCAGATTCTGCCATTTTCACCCAGGCGAGATTTGGCAGATTCTGCCATTTTTACCCAGGCGAGATTTGGCAGATTCTGCCATTTTCACCCAGGCGAGATTTGGCAGATTCTGCCATTTTCACCCAGGCGAGATTTGGCAGATTCTGCCATTTTTACCCAGGCGAGATTTGGCAGATTCTGCCATTTTTACCCAGGCGAGATTTGGCAGATTCTGCAATTTTCACCCAGGCGAGATTTGGCAGATTCTGCCATTTTCACCCAGGCGAGATTTGGCAGATTCTGCCATTTTTACCCAGGCGAGATTTGGCAGATTCTGCCATTTTCACCCAGGCGAGATTTGGCAGATTCTGCCATTTTTACCCAGGCGAGATTTGGCAGATTCTGCCATTTTCACCCAGGCGAGATTTGGCAGATTCTGCCATTTTCACCCAGGCGAGATTTGGCAGATTCTGCCATTTTTACCCAGGCGAGATTTGGCAGATTCTGCCATTTTTACCCAGGCGAGATTTGGCAGATTCTGCCATTTTCACCCAGGCGAGATTTGGCAGATTCTGCCATTTTCACCCAGGCGAGATTTGGCAGATTCTGCCATTTTTACCCAGGCGAGATTTGGCAGATTCTGCCATTTTTACCCAGGCGAGATTTGGCAGATTCTGCAATTTTCACCCAGGCGAGATTTGGCAGATTCTGCCATTTTCACCCAGGCGAGATTTGGCAGATTCTGCCATTTTTACCCAGTCGAGATTTGGCAGATTCTGCCATTTTCACCCAGGCGAGATTTGGCAGATTCTGCCATTTTCACCCAGGCGAGATTTGGCAGATTCTGCCATTTTCACCCAGGCGAGATTTGGCAGATTCTGCCATTTTTACCCAGGCGAGATTTGGCAGATTCTGCCATTTTTACCCAGGCGAGATTTGGCAGATTCTGCCATTTTCGCCCAGGCGAGATTTGGCAGATTCTGCCATTTTCACCCAGGCGAGATTTGGCAGATTCTGCCATTTTCACCCAGGCGAGATTTGGCAGATTCTGCCATTTTTACCCAGGCGAGATTTGGCAGATTCTGCCATTTTTACCCAGGCGAGATTTGGCAGATTCTGCAATTTTCACCCAGGCGAGATTTGGCAGATTCTGCCATTTTCACCCAGGCGAGATTTGGCAGATTCTGCCATTTTCACCCAGGCGAGATTTGGCAGATTCTGCCATTTTTACCCAGGCGAGATTTGGCAGATTCTGCCATTTTCACCCAGGCGAGATTTGGCAGATTCTGCCATTTTCACCCAGGCGAGATTTGGCAGATTCTGCCATTTTCACCCAGGCGAGATTTGGCAGATTCTGCCATTTTTACCCAGGCGAGATTTGGCAGATTCTGCCATTTTCACCCAGGCGAGATTTGGCAGATTCTGCCATTTTCACCCAGGCGAGATTTGGCAGATTCTGCCATTTTTACCCAGGCGAGATTTGGCAGATTCTGCCATTTTCACCCAGGCGAGATTTGGCAGATTCTGCCATTTTCACCCAGGCGAGATTTGGCAGATTCTGCCATTTTTACCCAGGCGAGATTTGGCAGATTCTGCAATTTTCACCCAGGCGAGATTTGGCAGATTCTGCCATTTTCACCCAGGCGAGATTTGGCAGATTCTGCCATTTTTACCCAGGCGAGATTTGGCAGATTCTGCCATTTTCACCCAGGCGAGATTTGGCAGATTCTGCCATTTTCACCCAGGCGAGATTTGGCAGATTCTGCCATTCTCACACAGGCGAGATTTGGCAAATGTAATAAAGACAAGTAAAAACGTTCATTTTATCAATATTTTGTAAAACTGACAATGATACGAGTAACTTACGGCGATAAAATAAGTCAATATTATTATTATTTCAATATGTGGCATAATTGGTCTAACAAAAATTCCACGAAAATTAGGTCAGGATAGGTTCGAGTGAAATCGAACCTATCCTATCCGAATTTTAGAAAAGTTTACATCGACAAAAATACTTCAGGTAGGGAAAACAGTTTGTCTAAAGTGATAAGGGAAGGCAAATGGAGGATTCTTGGAGGATGGAGGAACGGAGCTCTTCCGTTTCCCTCCGATCTTCTTTTCAAGTCCGTTTTCTAGTAATAGACCACAACGCAGCTTCGAACTGAACTGATCCTGAACAACAAACATTAGCTAGCATCATCTGTGTGAACCACATATTACGAGAGACAGGGCATACCCCACGGAAGGTACGGCTGAGCACTTGTTTTGTGTAATGGTTCAAAGCAGGAGAGTGTTTTTCTCATTTTAGCCCTCGCAAAACAATGTTCCTGATAATCAAGATGTGATAGATGAGGAGTCGACCGCTCCGAGTGAGCGAAGAGAGTCAGTGTGAAGAGGATAATCGATTGATCTCGATTGTTCGAGAGACATATGATAATTGAACTATGCAAAATCAGTAATTGCATCCTTATTTCCATTATCCTCTTCACACTGACTCTCTTCGCTCACTCGGAGCGGTCGACTCCTCATCTGCCCTTCTACCTCCCTCGGTTACTCCGTATCGACCAAGACTCTACCTGTTAGTTTGATCCATTTGCGACGATTTATTATAAACTTGCTTATTTAACTCCCACATCTTGATTATCAGGAACATTGTTTTGCGAGGGCTAAAATGAGAAAAACACTCTCCTGCTTTGAACCATTACACAAAACAAGTGCTCAGCCGTACACTTCGCCAACTATTGATTAGGTAACAAAAAACGTCCGTGGGGTATGCCCTGCCTCTCGTAATATGTGGTTCACACAGATGATGCTAGCTAATGTTTGTTGTTCAGGATCAGTTCAGTTCGAAGCTGCGTTGTGGTCTATTACTGGAAAACGGACTTGAAAAGAAGATCGGAGGGAAACGGAAGAGCTCCGTTCCTCCATCCTCCAAGAATCCTCCATTTGCCTTCCCTTATCACTTTAGACAAACTGTTTTCTCTACCTGAAGTATTTTTGTCGATGTAAACTTTTCTAAAATTTGGATAGGATAGGTTCGATTTTACTCGAACCTATCCTGACCTAATTTTCGTGGAATTTTTGTTAGACCAATTATGCCACATATTGAAATAATAATAATATTGACTTATTTTATCGCCGTAAGTTACTCGTATCATTGCCAGTTTTACAAAATATTGATAAAATGAACGTTTTTACTTGTCTTTATTACATTTGCCAAATCTCGCCTGTGTGAGAATGGCAGAATCTGCCAAATCTCGCCTGGGTGAAAATGGCAGAATCTGCCAAATCTCGCCTGGGTAAAAATGGCAGAATCTGCCAAATCTCGCCTGGGTAAAAATGGCAGAACTGGTATGATATGGGTGAATGGAATTCGAATATATAATTAGTGCTGAGTTTGATAGTTTTTTTATAAGCCATTTCCGAATGTACTGCGCCAATGTAATTCACAGAATCTTTAAAAGCATGATATTTTTTTAAACAAAAGTAATTACAGCCAACTTCAACATTATTTTCGTTAATTGAATGGATTTGGTACTTTTTTTAGATGCACTAGTCTTATATTAGTGGAAGAAAAAGAGAAGAAGAAACAGTGTCCACAGATAAATGCATGATC
Source organism: Pristionchus fissidentatus (assembly GCA_036245785.1). Lineage (NCBI taxonomy): Eukaryota > Metazoa > Nematoda > Chromadorea > Rhabditida > Neodiplogasteridae > Pristionchus > Pristionchus fissidentatus. The sequence continues at coordinate 25,527,259 of BTSY01000002.1, forward strand.
GACACAGGATTGAGCGTCCACTATACGAAGGATCCATTAGTGAGACTGAAAGAGTCGAATGAATCCATGGCAATGCGAATTGAAAATACACATTTTACGCATATTTTTATCCAAGTCAGTGTTCGGACGATGACGTTAGAATATCGAGATGGATCACATCAATAAATTTCACTTAGAGAAATTGAAAACAAAGGTAAAAGTTTGTGTGTTTACTGTCTCTTTATTTTCGCATCGGTCATAATCACTTTATGAGACTTCGTTACAAGAGTGGAAATGGTAGCTCTTTATCACCAATTGGCATAATATATTATAACGGTGGATTGAATGAATTTATTCTCAATTTTCTGGGGCACTCCTAGCATTCGAAGTTTGGAGGAACTTCGGCGAGTTGTGGTCTCATTTATTGTTCCCAAAAGTGCGCAATTTTTCTCAATCTTTCTTCAGCACTCAGAACATGAGAAGTTGTTTCGAAGTATTGCCCTCACGTGAGCTGCCATGAATTCCGCAGTTCTCTTTCTCGCGGTTCGAATAGTGACTTGTTTATGGACAGAGGAGATGAACAGTGGCGTAATTTGTTCATTGGAAGCCTGTAACGGAAGTTAAGAAAATAGGTTTTTTGCCAAACGTATTTACCTCTTTCTCTTCACGTTGTGTCAATATTGTGTTTAGAAGGAATGTGAATAGAGAGAAGTCGTGTAGGGACCTAAAGCATATTACATGCTGAATCAATGTGATGTGATACGTTCAAGTTAAGTTGGGACTATTACAATCCAAAAAGAGGCCAATAATGGCAGAGATAACGGAAAAAATAGATAATAGGCGAGCGAAATGAAAAAGGGGAATCGCAGGAAACCGAATGAAAAATATGGATTTATATGGCGCCATGAAAATACGTTTTAAATCATGAATACGATCTGTATAGTGAGGGCAAGAGGGGAAGAGTGTGCAGATGGAAGGAGAGGATGGACGGCAGAAGGGAGGGAAGAGAGAGAGAGACGAAGAAGGAGTATCCATGACATTATAGGAAGAATTGGCCGCAAGGCTGTGTTGCTTTGAGTCTTTTATTTATAATTCTCGAGCGTATCGGTTATCTTTATCCTCAGATGTGAAGGATGAACCATAATAGGTAAGATCTCTCATTAAAAACTCTGGCGGGTTGCCATCTGATAAGTGTAGCTGTGATCGGGGACAGTAGAAGCATCTTTAGAATCGCCGGTGGTCGGTCCCGTAGCATCTTGTGGCCGGCCGTCGGGCGGCCGACGGCCGGCCACAAGATGCTACGGGACCAACCACGAAATGCTACGGGACCAACCACGAAATGCTACGGGACCAACCACGAAATGCTACAGGACCAACCACGAAATGCTACAGGACCAACCACGAAATGCTACAGGACCAACCACGAAATGCTACGGGACCAACCACGAAATGCTACAGGACCAACCACGAAATGCTACAGGACCAACCACGAAATGCTACAGGACCAACCACGAAATGCTACAGGACCGACCACGAAATGCTACAGGACCGACCACGAAATGCTACAGGACCGACCACGAAATGCTACAGGACCGACCACGAAATGCTACAGGACCAACCACGAAATGCTACAGGACCGACCACGAAATGCTACAGGACCGACCACGAAATGCTACAGGACCGACTAGAGTAGCGAAAATGGATCCCCACTCCCTGCTGATATTCCCCCTCTCTAGCACTCAGTGCGAGGGGGGTCGTAAATGCCTCTCTCTCTCGCGCAGGGAGTGCGAGTGGGCGGGGTGAGTGCTCACTGAGTGCGATTTTATCGAGAAACGCCCTGAGTGCGAGCATCACTCCTTCACTCGCTTTCTGTCATTTTAACTCTTTTTACATTATTAATTTTAACTCCTTTTTACATTAAAAGGGGGGATTGTGGTGAGAGACTGTGCAAAAGTGAGAGAGGCTTTCTCGCCTGTGGACCGCCTGGGGCAATGTCGAGAAAAACTCATGAATAGGTGCTCATCTAAAAGATCTCGTTGAGCTGATTCCAGATATATGTTTCCCAAAAAATGAAATTGTGATTATCATGCAAAAATACGGTGGTGAGTGCTCACTGAGTGCGATTCGCACTCAGTGCTATGGCGAGGGGAGAGGTCGTAAATGAGGCGCGGGAGTGCGCTCTGCGCCACTCAGGGCATTTTTGTTGTCAACAAGCGGGAGTGGGGATCCATTTTCGCTACTCTAGGACCGACCACGAAATGCTACAGGACCGACCACGAAATGCTACAGGACCGACCACGAAATGCTACAGGACCGACCACGAAATGCTACAGGACCGACCACGAAATGCTACAGGACCGACCACGAAATGCTACAGGACCGACCACGAAATGCTACAGGACCGACCACGAAATGCTACAGGACCGACCACGAAATGCTACAGGACCGACCACGAAATGCTACAGGACCGACCACGAAATGCTACAGGACCGACCACGAAATGCTACAGGACCGACCACGAAATGCTACAGGACCGACCACGAAATGCTACAGGACCGACCACGAAATGCTACAGGACCGACCACGAAATGCTACAGGACCGACCACGAAATGCTACAGGACCGACCACGAAATGCTACAGGACCGACCACGAAATGCTACAGGACCGACCACGAAATGCTACAGGACCGACCACGAAATGCTACAGGACCGACCACGAAATGCTACAGGACCGACCACGAAATGCTACAGGACCGACCACGAAATGCTACAGGACCGACCACGAAATGCTACAGGACCGACCACGAAATGCTACAGGACCGACCACGAAATGCTACAGGACCGACCACGAAATGCTACAGGACCGACCACGAAATGCTACAGGACCGACCACGAAATGCTACAGGACCAACCACCAGCGCTTCTGGAGATGTCCGCCGATGTGATATAATCGGTGTATTTTTTTGGGAAACAAGGAAAGAGGGAGAGCGCGGTTAATAGTGTGTGTGAAATGAAGAGACTGCAATCTCAGATCTATAGAAGAGAGCATGATTTACATAAGGAACTGGATGTAACTATGACGTATCGACTTCGCTTGCGAATGATTCCCTTCGGCTTGAACCACTCCCCGTCAAGACAGCGTGCTTGAACGACTACCAGAAAGAGTGCACACAAATATATCCATTACCTATACACGATTGAGCGGCCACTATACGAATGATCCATTAGTGAGACTTGAAGAGACTAATGAATTCATAACCTGTCGATACATTAAATCATGACAATGCTGATTAATCTAAATTTAGCTTTATCGGAGTGTATCGGCCATAATGAATTATGCTTGCACTTCATGAAATATCGTTCCAAGAATGGTGCTGGCCGCAGCATTTTTTTTAAATCACCAAATGGTAATTGTAAGTATTATTCAACGGTGATTAAATTTATTCTCTATTTTCTTGCGCACTCCAAGCACTTGAATGCTTTAAAGAATTTGGTCGAGTTGTGACCTCATCGAACCCTCCAAGCAAGGCACACTTGATTTCGGTGTGAATCAATGGTATGTGTTGATGGACATACTATGAGATGAAGGACGGTGTATAGGAAGAAGTCTGCAACAGAAATTGAGAAAATAAGCTGTTTGCCGAGAGGGTTTAAATAGTTCAACGGCCACTGAACATGCAAAAAAATCACTCATTAAGCCATTTTCACTTTTAGAAATGCAATAAAAATATTAACCTCTTTCTCTTTGTGTTGCCTCAATGTAAATTTTAGAACAAATAGAGAGAAGTCGTGTAGAGACCTGAAAAATATTATTTGCTGAATAAATGTGACACATTCAAGTTAAGTGGGCACTATTAAAATAGTAAAAGAAGAGTGGCAGAGAACACGGAAAAAGATGAAACGATGAGAATCTCTACTACGAATGTCATGGATTTAGGGATTTATTTATCGGCACGAAAATCCCTTTTGAAGCATATATTGTAGTCGTGCGCACGAATAAAAGGAGAGGATGAACGACAGAAGGGTAGAGAGAGAAAGAGAGTGAGAGAGCGAGAGAGAGAGAGCGAGAGAGAGCGAGAGAGCGAGAGAGAGAGAGAGAGAGAGAGAGAGAGAGAGAGAGGGGAAGAGTATCCATTACATTCGTAGTAGAGATTGACTGAATGGATGTGCTGTCCTCTTTCATCCACTCTGCAGCTTTTACAAGTTAAAAGAAGACATAAAAGAGCTATTTTAAAAAGAGTTACCAATCCTGGCTGAAATCAGAAAGACACAAAAAGTTGATATACGGAGTTTTCATTACTCGCATTGTTACGCGACCTTATGGCTCGTAAATCGCTACAAGCGAGCAAATATTATCGAACAATGTATTACATTCAAAACCAACAATTCAAACATAACTTATGAGATTTATTGAATCATCCACACTGCAGTGAAATGGCCAAAAATGGGAAGAGAGGACGAATGACAGGAACTGGAGGTAACTATGACATTGAGCTCATAGTATTCACTTGCGTTTCCCTCTTCATTGAAACATGCGTTAATTCGATAACAACAAATGGGAGTGATACAACCTCTCGTCTCGTTCAGAAATTGAAAGCATCATTATCGAGTCTGCGTCTACTGTCATAATATCAGAAGTGCATTTAAGGTTATTCAAAAATTCGTATCGACTAGAAACATCGCCAACACCTTATACTAATAATCACGAGATCGAGAGAGAAAATCAGTGGAGAAATTACAAGGAAAAAAGAAGCCCAATCCCGAAGCTTGGTTGAGTGCTCTAGTCGTCTCCCGCGACCACACATCCATTGAGATCGTCTCCATTAACGCCCGATCGCCAACCAGCTCCAGCATATCAATTAAAGAAGGAGCAAAAATAGGATTTTGTGTTTATACTATTAATCGCTTGCCCATGTGAATGATACAATAATACAATACAATGTTTATCACGACTGACGGTAAAGTCAGGTGAGGATGTGGTTTCAGCGGTCAGGATCATTCTTCTCAGTATTCACGGTAGGGTTCGCCTGGCAACCAAGATCTTGGGATCCCGAAATGAGATAATCCAATTATCTCACTTCTTGCAAGAACAATAAAAACCATTTCAAGATCTTGTTTCTTGACAATTTCTTGGAAAGAAAACTTAGTCAATTCTTAGTTTCAACATATCGAGTTAATCAAAGTAATTATTCATAATAACGTTAATGATATTTGCATAATGATAGATGGATCTGAACAATTTTCATTCCTGATTCGCTTTATGATCGGTCGTCAGCACGATAGGCGCGCATAAGAGTACGAGGCACTCATCGATTCACTAATTTTATTTTCGGGGGTAGGCTTGAATATACAAATAACAAGCAAAAGAATATTTCCATCGTTTTCGGAGTAGTGAATTGGATTTTGGAAGAATGAGGTCACAATTTTAAGGTACGGGTTTTATGCGTTCGTGAATAACTGGCGATGTTGCATAAACTACTAAATTTTCATAATCTATTTTCACAAATTTCTTGAAATATTCTTGGTTCTTGAAAACGGATGGCGCATCTTTCTTCCACTTGAGTCCACCAAGCTCGAATCATCAATCAAATTGAGAATTAGCGAAACTGGTATCTGAGTAGCCAACATCAAACGGTCATACCCATCCACGGTGACCAGGCCGGCTAGGACGGGGATTCCGATCTTGTCGAGTCGTTGGTAGAAAGACGAGGGGGTCCGGGGAACTAGGGAAGTCCCTTCTCCATCAGAGGAAAATGGAGAGGGACCGCTCACGACGACTGACAGAAACGGGATTTCTGTTATCGCGTGAATGATAACAGAAATCCAAAATTTGCAAAGTCTATCTTTCCTCCGAACCGAAATACGCGCGCACAAAGAAGCTACAGCGTTCAGGGAAATCAGGTTCATGTGTCGCGCGAGCGTGCGCGATTAAATAAATCTGTCGGTCAAATTTCTCCCTGGTGTCGAGTTTGCATGCACTTTCACCCCCGTTGAGGGAAGAGGGAGGGAGGGAGGATTAACACACTCGCTAATTTCTGTTCATCTGCATACGCGCATTTGCCTAGGCAGCGTGTTCTTTCCCGCATTTGCCTAGGCAGCCTGTTCATGCCAGATGATTGCCCTTACAGTGTTCTTTCATGACTTGGTCAGGGTTATCGTGGTGGGATATTTTGCTGACACATTCCTCCTTTAATGATGCCCATGGTCTTGAACCACTGCCGGTTAGGGCAGCGAGCTTGAACGGGATTGTATCCATGACATTGGGGATTTGAATGGGACCATCGAATTCTTACGTTGCATCGATTGGGTTGAATGTGAGTTACGCTAAATGTCCAAATCAAAAAAAAATCAATGCCTGACTATCCTCTCGTGTGATTTACAGCTAGCCGAAACATTTGTGGTATTTTTAAGATACAAGAAGAAAATTTTTTCTACATGTTTAAAAAAAATCTTTTTTATCTTGTTTTATTGCCGCATCAATGTAGAAATAAGCCGGAAAAAATCGGACTATGCAGAATCTTTCTACAAGATGCCAACAACCGACCATAACTTCATCAAGAATTGATACATCGTAGAATAGTTCCTAGAGTGGACTTAGAGTAATCTTTATCAACAGACCGAATGTGTGAGATACAGACGGGAATTTATAAAAATTATATTAATTTTCCTGTCACAAAAAGCGTTGTCTGTGCAGGAATTACTTCTTGTGGTCTCATCTACTGCCAAAAATCACGCAATTGTAGGCGACGCGAATATGGGTACACAAGATTCCAAACCGACAGTCAGGGGTCAGAGTGAGAGAGTGTGCAAAAATGAGAGCGTCCCTCTCGATTTCACACGCTCTCTCACTCCAAAGCCCTTTCTGTAAGGTTGGAATGTGGGTATATTTGATTACGCCACAGAAAGAGAATAATGTCCTCCCGTGGATGTGGGTATATTTGATTACGCCACAGAAAGAGAATAATGTCCTCTGTGCACTGATAGAAGACTGTAAAATATATTTAATGTTAGCAATATTTGTGATCTTCCAACAGAGTTTACATACACCTCCACTCCCAATCAACGGACAGCGAAATTAATGAATGTCGAAGGCAATCTCAGAATCACTACAAAAAGAGAACTTACCCCATTTTGTCCACTTGCGTTGTTCACATTGATTTTTGAAGAACGAAATCAGATAAATGAAGTCGTGTAGAGACCTGGTACTCAATGTTTGCAGAATAATTGATACGAATGAACACAGATGATGAAATGGATTGAGAAGGTGTTTCGTAGAGCATTAAGATGCGAAAAAGAACGAATTGGAAAAATATGAAAGCATAAATATGAGTCGTGTAGTAGGGGTCGAAGTGTCCACAAATGGAAAGTGAGAGTGAACGAAAGATGGGAGGGAAAAGAGACGGAGTATCCACGGCATTGAAAGTAGAGAGTTGACTCATCGTTTTATTGAGTCTTCCCCCCCTCTCACTGGGAAGCACTTATAAATCGATAACAACCATACGAAATCGAATATGAAACTCAAGCAATGAAGGCAATTTGTTTTGCCTACACATATTCACGCCCCTACTCGGTAGATCAGAGAATAAACTGCAACAATACTTTATTCGAATGTTCACGTTATCGATATTAGATGATTCAACTATCCGATTCTATTCTTTTCACTTCTCTACGCCTCTCCTGCGAAAACACATTTACTCCCTGCAGACGCCAGCCCACACCCGCGAAGCATTGGATGAGGCCAACTGGCGAGAACCACTCCCCGTTACCGCAGCGGGCCTGAATCATGATCTGCGTTGCCTCGTTCATAAAAATTTCGAAAATACCCGGAAGAAGTAGGAAGAGCACTAATATCAGTTTGTCTCTCTCTCTCTCAGGTGAGAAATCTCGAAATTTCCTTACCCAGTAGGGTCTGGTGTCTACAATCGAAAGCGCCGTGCAGCCCTTGCGCGCCCCGAGGAATGTGTGAAAGATGCTGAACCTAGTGGGATCGCATGTCCTTCCAGGAGGACAGACAGATGCGGGGGCGATGATGCTGTCGGGACAGTCACTGCAGCCTGAAAAGCAATTACTATGGAATGTGTATCCAATCCTCGGTCAGGTGAATTCGCATCTCGGATTAGGCCAGAATAACACTATCAGAGCAATTAAAATATCAGATGATATTATAAACTCTTCTATGCTTTCTTCTGAAATGGTCAGTAGACCAAAAAACTAAACTCTACTTACTACTCGTAGTTGTAGTCGGGGGCGTTGTTTTAGTTGTCGTAGAAGTCATAGGAGCGATGCTGGTGTTCGAAGTCTGGAAATTAAATATTACACTGTTTGCATTTCTTTTCAGTGGTACGTACCGTAGTCGGAAGTACCGTGGTAGTGCATTCGTTCTTGACGAAGATCTTGAACACATAAGTCACTGGTAGACACTGGTTCTCCTCCATTTTTCCTCCCAGAATCCCACAGTTCGTGATCACCTCAGGGGAAGAACTGTACGAGTAAGCGGTGCACTGAAAACATCTTGATTTATGAAAAAAAATTTACTGAAATGATGACCTCGTTATTATCAGTGCACATCTTTTCACAGGAATCCTGATCGGTTACGTTGATATTTTTGAGAACTTCTCTACGAACAATCGAATCTTCGGCGACGTAGCACACACAGAGAAAAATGTTTAGTTTTGATTCTCCCTCTGAGTAAGTTAAACATCTTTGTTTCAAATATAAAACATAAATGTTTCATATTAAAAACCAAAATGCGTTTACAATATAAAACATAAAAATGTTTTATATTGATAAAAACTCATTTCATGATTTCTACCGTATGGCGATGCCGATCGCAAACTGAGTAAATCTGGCACTTTGCCAAGTCATTTCGTTTTTCACTGTATTTCCGTTACTTAGTTTATTATTATGTTTTTTGGTGTATTTTGTTATTGTTTCTTGTCGTTATAGATCGACCTCGGCCCGGGCTACATCACGCCCACGTTTGGATCCGAGGGCGTGGTGAAGCGGCGCGGCGAAGGCCGGATCCGCGTCGGCGCCCAACAGAGAGGAGAGGGAGCGAGAATGGAGCAGCTGGAGGGTGAGTAGCAATATATTTTAATGGTCATATTATGTTGGGAAGATGTATTACTTGTAGATGTGTACTAAAAGTGACACTTATAAATGTGGAGCGTTAGGAAAGTGTGAATGTCATGTGAACTTCAAAGGCGAAATGTGCAACAAGCAGATGTTGTTGTGCCCGTAGGTTTATCTTAGCCATTACTTCACTGAGTCCTTGGCTTAAAGAGACAGTGAATGTTCGAATCAAGGCACATGGTCGTTCGATCGTGAATCGTTCAAGTGTTTCTGTCGCGAAGGTACGTTCATATGTACATTAGCGGGAGCTTTATTTATCCTGACTACTGCCCAGGCTTCTTCGGGCGCAGATGCGAACACACCGAGCCAGAGGTCAAGCATGTCTACGAAATGGAGAAAGTTCTCGAGCTCAAGAACTGCGGAGCCGGGCAGAGTGAGTATCAGGGCTGTCATATTCTGGCATTAGAACATGCTCTCTTTTTTTCGGAAGAAAAGTGTCCATATATATATCGTTTTTGTTGAAATTCATCTCGAAATGTGCGAGATTTTCGGTGCCTAATGTTTTAATTCGGTTTTTAACTAAATTTGCTACCAATCACAGAAAATAATAATTAAAAATATTACTAAATACGCTTTAAAAACCGACTGAAAGAAAAAAATTCAAAATTCAATCAGTTTTCAATCGCGAGTAAAGATACGGTAGGTGCAAAGGTGCGATGTGTACTCTCCACTTAGGTGTTCCGCTCGTCTATCACTCTCTTCTGAGCTACCTGTAAATATTTTCCTGTGATTATTGATCGATTTTCGGCATTGTCATTGCATCGAATAGACGGGCGGAAGCCGAAAAGTTCGGCGTGCCGAATTATTCGGCAAGGTGTCGAAATGCGTGTCATTTTCTCTGCTCTCTGATGCCCTGACTAGCCGTCATGTTCCGAAATGGGGTTGGAAACATGCCGACAAAACATCAAGTGACCTATAGTAGCAATACCAAAGTACTTTGAGTACTGTAGAAAAGTTACCGTAACCCGACTACCGTAATCCGAATTTCTGATATCGATCAAATTACGTCATTGTTAGTTGTCATTGTTAGTAATATCAGAAATTAGGATTACGGTAGTCTGGTTACGGTAACTTTTCTACAGTACTCAAAGTACTTTGGTATTGCTACTATAGGTCACTTGATGTTTTGTCGACATGTTTCCAACCCCATTTCGGACCAAGAACAGGGGTTCATGGTGTGAAAAATCGATATTAGTTACAGTATACCTATCAGGGCACCAGGCCCGCGCTTTCTCGAATTTACTACGGGCTAAATATCGATTTTTAAATTTTTCTAAAAAAATACCGTATTCTTAGAATATTTTTCTCTTTCCAATAAAATATAAAAAAGGGGGTTTTAAGTGGCCACTAACTTAACGATAGGTGTACTCAATCCCTACACAATTTTCGACATTCACTCGCCAGCATACGTATCCACTGCCGCAGACTCGCGTCGCTAGGATCTTTTACCCATCAAGGGGGGTCGAGGTGGGGTTCATGGACACTATATTTCTTTTTTTTCTTCATCGTTTCTTTAATTGCCGTCACACCCTTCGCGGGTGTATCAAATACAAAAATTTAAAAAAAGACACTTGCCTAGAACTCTATTGCGAAGATGCCAAGAATTTTCGAGATACCTAGTTTAGACTATTTCTAATGCATGTGCAAGTCGAGTTTACGGTTTGCCCTATGATACCCTATGAAGTTGTAGTAGCATTTGCGAAAATGATTTCGGCATGCCGAAAAATGAGAATGAATACCGCCCCTGATTGAATTTTGAATTTTTCTTTCAGTCGGTTTTTAAAGCGTATTTAGTAATATTTTTAAATATTATTTTCTCTGAATGGTAGCAAATTTAGTTATAAACCGAATTAAAACATTATGCACCGAAATCCTCGCACATTTCGAGATGAATTTCAACAAAATCGAAAAAGTGTCACACCTTTGTAAAAAGTGTTCTTGGTGTACGAAAATAAGATTTTAAAATTATTATGCAGATCCTCTAAAAAAATATTGTGCGGGCATTTGTGCCCATGCACTTAGGGTTCATTGGTCCATGACGGGGTTAGGGTTAGGCCCACTCTACCCAAAGTAGCTTAATCACCGCAACGAATACAAACTATCGTAATTCATCCTGCACTGTTTACTTTACCGGACCAAGCAACCCGTGCTAGTAGAATGGCACAGCGTGTCAGACTGGTGAGAATGTCCCATTTTCTCCTCCTCTACGAGAAAAGCTAAAATCATGCCGATTGTTTGCAACATTCCCAAGACCTTTTCCAAAAACTTGACCAATTCTGATTTTTCGATTTTGGGTTAATTAATCAATTATAAAATTATTTATGCAAATTTTGACAATAAAATATTTATAATAGACTAACAGGGCCAAAATCGAAAAATCAAAACTGTTCAAGTTCTTGGAACGTTTCATGAGGATGTTACAAAAAATCGGCATGATTGTAGCTTTTCTAGTCAAAGAGGAGATAGCTTTCGGAAATTTCAGAAGCTATCTCCTCTGAGGAGATGAAAGATGGCGAGATGTAAAAAATACCTAACCTCCCCAATGCATGTTCCAACAACTTGACCTGTTTAGATTTTTTTTCTTCAATTTCGACCTACTTCAAAAACTATGAATTTATTTCTGACCAAATCGCTCTCATTTCGACCGGTCCTCACAGCAGAAATGACGCGTCGAATGGGATTAGTTTCACATATTTCACCGCTATACTAATGGGGCATTCTCACCAGTCTGGCACGCTGTGAATGGCCGCTAGATTCGCACAGTTAGATGATGAATGAGGGACTTACTCTATTACCACGGGTTGCCTGTTCCCGTAAAGTAAACCAGTTCCATCCATCCTACCGTAACCGGATAGTATAAAATTGAGTAAATTGACCTCGATTACATTGCTTGATGTGCTGATGCTCAGCAAATGAATATCGAATACAAATATCCTAGTAACTATGTAATATATTCTCGTTGCAGGAACACGTTCGTGCTTACAATTAGTGAACGACTGCAATGGAGAGGGATGGGAGGAAGAATTTGAAGTAGACCAATCTTCAAGAACACGCATAATGGAAACTGGAGAAGGTATCGTAGTGCATTTTGAAAGATATTAGCACATAACATTGAACTGTACTTTGTCGTAAATTGATCCGATGTACCGCATTTTCACTGTAGGACATAGATGCTAGAAATATAGTTGTATTTCTTGACTAAAATTAATCGTTGGTAATTCTCATAATCGTGCTTGTTGATTGTTATAGTTGACATAGCTATTTTCTGTAATTACCATTGTTCTGTACAGTACAAGTCCGGTGAGAGCGTGCAGAACAGCTAGAGGTTCGCTTTAATTGAAAATCTCATTTTGAACTGAAATTGTATGTGATTGTTCGCTCTTTGTGTGTATACGTTGAAGAATGACCGATAAATAACATGATCAAATTTGTATTCGCCATTATTACGCACGTTATTTGAATGAATGTAGAACGCAACAGAAGCGGGGGGCGGGCGCGGGCGCGGGCCAGCCTCCGTAATTTTAAAACACAAATGTTTTATATTTGAGACATTCGATGATCTCAAAAATAAAACATTTGCAATGTCTTAAATGTAATAACCCCTATGTATTAGAGGACGTATGTAATACATACGTATGTTTTAAAAACTAAACATTTTTCTCTGTGTGCAAATTGAGAAGCATCTCTACAGAACATAAATAAAGAGACGATAATCATGATTAAAAGAATCTCACCTGGATTAAGAAAAGAAGATTAAGCACAATCACTAATTACATCTTTTGCGCAGTGAGAGAAACGAAGGGATGAAGTCGATTGCAATAGGAAAGAGAGACGAATGATGGAAGGTTTCGAAGGGTTGCATGGAGACAACGATGCACTTATGGCAGTTGGGATTCGAAATTAAGTCTTTCTTTCTTTGCACGTATTGATCGGAGCTACTTAGTTGGATAAAATTGGTATTAAAATACATTTACCCTTTGATATAAAAACTTCTGAATGATTAGTGTAGGGAAACCGGACAACGCCAGAAGCCAGACATCAGAGTGAGAACGGGGAATTGGATGCCTTTTCAAGTACGGCTGTCCGCGTTTACCATCCGTATTATCCTGGACACTGGCGGACATTTCGATTACAAGTTGTCGCGGACATTTAAAAATCTTCCAGTTCTGGCACAGATCAATCTTCATATTACATATATAAAATGATACGATCACACCAAAAAGTCAAATGACGGACTTCCGTTGTTTACCACACAGGAACGTACGCGACTCTCTCACTTTTGCCCACTCTCTCGCTTTGGTAAACACAGGAAGTACCATTTTGACTTTTTGTGTGTTCGTATTATTTTATAAATGTAATATCTGCCTGACGACACGCCAATAAAATATACTTCCAGCGAAAAATACGATCGAAGTGTACAAGATGTATCAGAAAAATTAATATATTGAATATTATGTTACTATTTTGCATTTTCTAAAAAAGAGAACGTTCTGTCGTAGAGCAACTGGAACTAAAATCTAATTAGAGATTTCTTGGAATTGTTTATCAAGTCGGAGAATATTATGTATAATATTTATGGTATTTTATTTATAATATTTATGCGATTTTCATAAATTATAAAAACAAAAATGGATACAGTGTGAGATGCACAACCCATCCTCGTCCTTCTCACCGCACGTCTTGATGTAGATTGGTTCATCAGCCATTAAGAGAGATTATCTGACTCAGTCGAATTGTTCTTGGCACAGCATGAAAAGTGCGTTGATGAGATAAACATGCCACGTTGTAGTGTGGCCGAGGCTGAGTTGAGGCATGCTATGGAAAAAGTGTGAAAACGCTTCTACGCCTCAGGGCATGACGTCATAGGAATTTCCGGTTTTTCAAAAACTTCATCGAATGGCCTAGTGAGTGGTACCAATCGATTCCTCATAATATTCTAAGACTTTTTCGACTCCATGACTTATTCGCTAATCTTTGATTTAAGCTTGGAAATTTCAAAAAAAATTTTTTTACATTTGAACAACTTTATCAGCTGATTTGGATGTTAGGTCAACTGGGTCGCCATTAGAGTTCTCCACTGAGTTTGATTGTTCCTTGCGATTTGCATGAAGAGAGGTCCAGCTGCCTTTACGAAATCGTCCCTCCATCTCTTAGCCGGTCTTCCACGCTTCCTCTTGCCTCTTGGGGTCCATCCGAGCACTTTCAGACTCCATCGATTATAGCATAATTTCGAGAGCCTCTCAACCCATATCCATTTACGCTTTTCCTTCTCTCTCACAACATCCTTCAACTTCGTAGTATCACGCACTCGCTCATTTGTAATGTGATCTAGTACGGTGATCCCTAACATTTTCCGTTCGAGTTTACGCTGAGCAACGCAGAGTGATTCCTGATTTCGTTTAGTTAGGTACCAAGTTTCAGCATAGAAATGCGGGGGGAACAACACCATCGAACAGACGCTTTTTAAGGTACATTGGACTGCCCCTTTTTCGGAAAAATTCCGAGTATTTGGAGAATGCCCAGTTCGCACTTCTGACTCTTCTGTGTAGTTCACCCATAAATCTACCCGGTCCGAGGGATATTTCTTGACTAAGATAAACTACCTTTTCCTTTATTTTAGCCTGTTCTCCTCCCACAACGACTGCTCTACCATGGGGGTTGGTAGTTAGTGCTACAGTTTTGGTTCCATTTAAGCGCAATCCCACCTTCAACAACTCTCTTTCTAATTCGCGCACCATAGACTGCACTTGGCGAGAATCGTGGGAAATGAGAGCGCAGTCGTCTGCGTAGAGTAGATAAGATAAGTATTCGCCATCTATGCATATTCCTTTTCGAGCCCAATTTACTCCCCGGAATACCGTATCCAATACAGACACGAATAGTCGCGGGCTCAATCCATCCCCTTGGCGAACACCTCTACCGATAGACACCTCTACTCCCTTCCCATTTACTATGATAGAGCTTTTACTCTGCACTGTGAGTGATTGTATGAAACGTGTGAAGGTGGAATGTACACCATCACTTTCCATTGCAGAGAGAACGGAATCACACAGTACAGAGTCGAAAGCTTTGCTAACATCGAGGAATAGAAGGTAGAGAGGGCGTCTATACTCTTTGCAGTTTCCAATAAGAGTGTTGAGAATGAAAATCCCTTCGGCAGTGGAATGTCCAGATCTAAATCCCTGTTGTTCTCGAGATCGAAGATCATCGAGCGAGCGGCCGATTCGGTTATTTATGACCGATGTGAGGGTTTTTTTGTATAGCGGGAAGGAGGGAGATGGGGCGGTAATTTTTGGGTGTTGTTTTATCCCCGCCCTTATGCAGAAGAATGGTTCTACTGTCCCCGAAACCTGGTGGAATATTACCCTCGATGAGGATTCTATTGAATAGTGATGCCAGGTATGGGGACAATGTAGTTGTTTCGATTTTCAACATTTCCCCGGTAATCCTATCCTCCCCCGGTGACTTCCCAGAAGAGAAACCACTTAGAACAGCCTCAATTTCGTACCTGCCAATTTCGTACCTGCCTACAAAAAGACCTTTACATAGTTGAACAATCATTGTTACAGTATTGTATTGTGCAAATAAAACTTTGCCATTTCCTCAGGGAAACTACACATAAATTTTTAAATTTAAATTTCGAAACATATTTTTGAAATTTCCAAGCTTAAATCAAAGATTAGCGAAAAATTCATGGAGTCGAAAAAGTCTTAGAATATTATGAGGAATCGATTGGTACCACTCACTAGGCCATTCGATGAAGTTTTTGAAAAACCGGAAATTCCTATGACGTCATGCCCTGAGGCGTAGAAGCGTTTTCACACTTTTTTCATAGCATGCCTCAACTCAGCCTCGGCCACATTACAACGTGGCATGTTTATCTCATCAACGCACTTTTCGAGCTGTGCCAAGTCACTGAACAAATATGTCGATCGAGTCAGATAGTCTCTCTTAATATGCTACGTCTTTTCTGAAGCACGTTCCGATGGAGGCAGAGATGGGCGTCGTGTCCTTTGTTGTGTATGCGATCGTTTGTGAACTGTGAAGAAAGAATTCGGAACTTGAGACAAACACGAATGTTCCGTTACTGGACCATACGAATTCTATTCGATTAATTGTATTAAAAAACTGATTATGCTAACCTTTCGTTAAATGCAAAGTTGTAGTAAAAAGCGAAGATTGAGTTGAAAGAGAAACCGTGTATGGGCCTGTAAAAATGATGGAGAATAAAATGTAATGAAGAGGGATAGCTCCTAACAATTCGAAATAACGATGATAGTGAGACTTAATAGTGAGACTACCTAGCATGGTAGATATTAAACTACGCGATAGTCGCTTGGGATATACGACTTTATGGCAGTATTTATGGTTGAGAGCGCGCATTAGTACGAAAGTCAAGCATTTGAGAAGGACTGACTGCAAATGGAAAGAAAGAAAGAACGAATGAAGGGAGGATCGAGATGTAACCATAGCATCGCGAGTCTCACCATGTCTCTCTCTCTCTCTCTCTCTCTCTCTCTCTCTCCCTCTCCCTCTCTCTTTCTCTCTGATCTTTTCTTCTATCTACGATTTATTGCTAGAATTGTCAAAACGCAAAACGAAATTAAATATTGTGAAAAAATTAAATATTTTATACAACTATCCGAGTAATTTGCTTTTGGTGCAAACATTTATCATCGAAATTACAACATTTTCATGTCCAACAAATTAGAAAGCTGGTCGTGGACGAATGAGATGCTTGAAAGAGACCAAAACTACATCATTAAGGAAAGAGACATCGTATTGGCGCAAAAATATGTGCACCATTCGACCATCGACTGTGCAAACCGTTGGATAATATCAGGGCTCGCGATGACATAATGAATAGGGAACCCAACGTTGTATTTTCTTGAGTACACTTTCCTGTGATGTGCTAATAAATATTATGCGAACAAGAATACGTTATGCGAAAATTTATACGGTTCAATCAACATGCTTGTTTACATTTCGAGAGAAACAGTGGTGATCGTTCAAATTCCTACACCACTCCCGCGACCTCACATCCATTTAGGTCGACTCCAGTTGCATTTCCCACTCTCCAACCGACTCCCGGAAAGCATCCGACGATGTCATTTGTCGGAAACCACTCTCCGTTGCTGCAGCGGGCCTGAATTTACAAGTTGTCGAGGACACGTGAGCAAAACAATTTTAGGTTTTGGAGAAAGTCTCATTTAAAGGTGTGTATTTCCACGCGTCTTGAATCCTTACCCAGAAAATAGTGCGGCCAGAAATGGTCTTGCAGCCCTTGCGGGAACCGAGGGGAACGATAGTAATATAGATGTTCGTTCGATCACATGTCTTGCCAGGAGGGCAGACAGAATTGGGGGCGAGGATGCTATCGGGGCACGCATCACAGCCTGAAAGGAAAAGGAAATTGAATGCCGATAAGAAATATCATCCAATGCAAAACAAACTATGTATTATTTTCCTCGTAGCCCAAATGAATTGTGAATATCACGATCTTTTGCATTTATCTCCAACGACGGGAATGTAAAAGTATACTAACTGGTGGTGGTAGTGGTCGGGGCCGTCGTGGTAGTCATCTCAATGGTCGTGGTAGTCGTGGGGGCAGAAGTCTGGTAACGAAATGATTATTATTTTCATTATTACGATTAATGTACCGTAGTCGGAAGAACTATTGTGGTGCATTCGATCTTGACGAAGATCTTATACACATAAGTCACTGGTAGACACTGGTTCTCCTCCATTTTTCCTCCCAGAATCCCACAGTTCGTAGTGACCTCAGGGGAAGAACTGTACGAGTAAGCGGTGCACTGAAAACATCTTGATTTATGAAAAAAAATTTACTGAAATAATGACCTCGTTATTCTCAGTGCACTTCTTTTCACAGGAGTCCTTATCGGTGACGTTGATATTGTTGAGAACTTCTCTACGAACAATCGATTCTTCGGCGACGTAGCAAATTGAGAAGCATCTCTGCAAAACATAAATAAAGAAAGAAAATCATGGTTAGAAGAATCTCACTTGGATTAAGAAAAGAAGATGAAGTACAATCACCAATTGCATCTTTTGCGCAGTGAGAGAAACGAAGGGATGAAGTCTATGGCAATAGGAAAGAGAGATGAATGGAAGAAGACTTCGAAGAGTTGCTCGGAGACATACCACATTATGGACGCGGAATGGGATCATCGTATTTTTTCGTTCTATCGATCGGAAAGCATGTCAGATACTCTAAATGTACAACTCATGCTTTCCTGCGAGTGTCTGACTGTGATCGGAAAAATATGAATCCGAGTAATTTGCTTTTGGTGCAAACATTTATCATTACAATTGTAGAATTTACATGTCCAATATATCAGAAAGCTGATCGTGGACGAATGAGACGCCTGAAAGAGACCTGAACTACATCATTATTCCGAGGAAAGAGACATCGTATAGAAGCAAAAATATGTGACCACACGACCATGGATTGAGCAAAATGTGGGATAATATCAGGGCACGCGATGCCACAATGAATAGGGAAGCAACGTTGTATTTTCTTGAGTACACTTTCTTGTGATGTGCAAATAAATTTTATGCGAACAAGAATTCTTTATGAGAACAATAATATAATACACAATATTACACTATCCATTCAAAATGTTTACATTTCGTTGGACACAATTATGACTGTTCAAGTTCCTACACTTCTCCTGCGACCACACATCCATCGAGGTCGATTCCATCTGCACCTCCCAGTCTCCAACCGACTCCCGGGAAGCATGCTATGAAGTCCGTGACCAAAAACCACTCTCCGTTGCTGCAGCGGCCCTGAATCTACAAGTTGTCTAGTACGAATTTATAGTGTGAGCAAAGCAAACAGAATTAGGTTGGATTAAATTTCATTCGAATCAGGCGACTTCAATCCTTACCCAGAGGGACTTAGCGACGCTCACAATCATCTTGCAGCCCTTGAGTGGCCCAGTGATACCGGAAGTATACTTGGTCCTCGTACTATCACATGTCTTGCCAGGAGGGCAGACAGAATTGGGGGCGATGATGCTGTCGGGGCACGAAACACAGCCTGAAAGGTCACGGGGAGGAAAAGGAAATTGACACTGAGTGCAAAAAATCATCAAAAGCAAAACATGCTCTAATCAGTTCTCATTTTCAATTGCCGAAATATCTAATTGTAAATATGCAATTTAAGATCGGCAAGTAATATTAAACTAACTGGTAGTGGTAGTGGTCGTGGCCGTCGTGGTAGTCATCTCAATGGTCGTGGTAGTCATGAGGGCAGGAGTCTGGTAACGAAATGTTTCGTGTTTTACAACCACTTTATCATTTCTTCATTATTATGATTAATGTACCGTAGTCGGAAGAACTATTGTGGTGCATTCGATCTTGACGAAGATCTTGTACACATAAGTCACTGGTAGACACTGGTTCTCCTCCATTTTTCCTCCCAGAATCCCACAGTTCGTAGTGACCTCAGGGGAAGAACTGTACGAGTAAGCGGTGCACTGAAAACATCTTGATTTATGAAAAAAAATTTACTGAAATAATGACCTCGTTATTCTCAGTGCACTTCTTTTGACAGGAATCCTTATCGGTGACATTGATGTTGTGTAGAACTTCTCTACGGACAATCGATTCTTCGGCGACGTAGCAAATTGAGAAGCATCTCTACAGAACATAAATAAAGAGACGATAATCATGATTAAAAGAATCTCACCTGGATTAAGAAAAGAAGATTAAGCACAATCACTAATTGCATCTTTTGCGCAGTGAGAGAAACGAAGGGATGAAGTCGATTGCAATAGGAAAGAGGGAGAGACGAATGGAAGAAGGGCGGTTGCTCGGAGACAACGATGCATCTATGGCCTTACGGATGCGAAATGAAGTCATCGTTTTCATACGTCATACTTATTGACCGGTGCTGGTAAGTAAGTATTTATCACATCAGACGGTAACGCTATCTGGTGAGGATGGGGCGACCATTGCTGCTGAAAATGAGTTGGATAATTTTTTAAAAATAAACAGACAGACCGCTTTACCATTCGTTTTTAAGATCGAAAGTTCAATTATCTCAAGATGCAACCATTTATATTTGTTATGACTTTGAGGGAGGAATTTTCAAATAATCATCATCAATCGGAAACCTTGCGCACCTTTGCGCTGCGTGATGTTTTGCAAAATCTTTGCACAACGGTGAAAATCGTAGAATCATAGCAATGAATAATTTAACAAGAATCTTCAGCAATAACTATATTATATTTTGCAACATTTGTACTATATTATGTCACGCTTAATGATTATTTATAGAACGCACTTTTGGGGTGAGAAACTGTAGAAGAATGTAGTATAAATTAAATGCTCCTTTTTTATTTTTTTTATCAAAAAAAACGGTAAAACGACAAACAATATCAAATCACAAAAATCTGCTTGCTTGTAAAGTGCAGCGTCTCAAATACTGCCTTCTTCCTGAGCATCAATTTGGTTACAGACAGACATCCTTTATTGGAACATCCACTCTTGACGTAGTTCGAGAAGTGCGAATCTTGGTATACAGTGACAGAACGATTTCACGAAGATCATCTGAAAGAAATCAATTCGAATTCATCCTTGATGCAATCTGCAATCATAAGAACATGAGCTTAGGCAAATACAATATCATGTCGAGATTTAGAAATAGAGTTTTTCACATTTTCGGGTGTCATCGATCCTTTTAGGTTTTTTATAATGCCTCAGAAATAATCCCCGCCGAGAGGCTGCTATTATAAGGTGCAGCCCTTGAACTTTGATGCCTTGTTACGGGTATTCAACTTATATGAGATCTTCTTTCTTGGAGCTAGGGCTACTTTTCTGTGCTCTGTTTGGAAATGCTTGTGGTTTTTCGATAGATGACTTAATTTGCATATGAACTCAATTATACAAAAATCCACTCGAAAATACCTACATTTTATTTCACCTTCTCACAATGATTTCAATGATATGCTAATTAAATTAAATGCTAAAATGTAAAAAAAAAACTAAATTGCGAAAATAATAATGAGTGCAAGATAATGCCGTTTTGTCCCGAGCCTCTTATGAGAGGCGTGATATGTGAGAGAACGAGGTCTTTAACACTTTCTATCTATCTGTCCTATGCAGGATATCACGCCTCTCACGAGAGAATCGAGCTAGGGATGGGAGGTACACCGGGTCGGGTCCTCGGGCACCCAATTTCTATCCCGTTTTTCTCAGTTGTGGGTGGTTTGTGTGAAAAATCATGCGAGAAGTACTTACGCTCTTTTCTCATGCTCTATCGATCTATGTGGTTCACTTATCCTGAAATTGCATCTGTAACGTGCTACACTCAAGTTCGAAGATCTCAAAAGTGTAGGAAAAAAGCAGCAGAATTTTTGATATGCAAAATGAGACCTTCCGAATGAGTAGTTTACGCTCACCATAGCCGAAACCTGGTGAGAGTTATGGCCATCTTGGGACCACGAGATGATTTGAACTTTTTTACACCACATTCCTCAGCCCAATTTGGAAGAATGAAAGAGTTTCACACAACTCTAACCAGGTTTCGGCTATGGGGAGCGTAAACTACTCGTTCGAAAGATCTCTTTGTACTCTATTACATATCAAAAATTATGCTGTTTTTTCATGTACCAAAACCATGAACAACTCTTTTTATTTCTTTTTGGCCTCATTCCCAAGAAATGGTAATTTAACTCGATCCTAGAGGCGTGATATAAGAGAGACTATCTGAGTGAGTCGACATATTTGTTCAGAGACCTGGCACTGGGCTAAATTTCCGATGAGATGCTAACAATCTTATAAATTAGTGCATCATGTGAGGAATACGAAAGCACTAAATGCGAAGTTCCAAAACGCGTTGGCGCCTCAGGGCATAAAAACGATCGAAAATGACGTCACCAACAACTTTCGCCAATTTGAATCGAATCACTTCGTACAGTACATTTATGGATTCCTTATCGAAATACAAGATTTTTTTGGCTACGGAATTTTTTTGAGTGGAGTCGATTTTAGCGAGATATTCAGAGAAATGTGCTTCATTCTATTTTACTAGAGAAGTTTCTCGAAGAACTAGTATTTTTTATTTGATTATTTGAATTGTTGAATTATTATACAAATCATATTTAAAATGGGAAATGAGATTTTTCCTGGAAGGAAGTCAAATCCGGAAAAGTGTAGCAAAAAATCGAATAAAATCAGTTGTCAGTTGTTGATGTACGGTAAGTGCTCGCGTCAAACTGTTAATAATTATCGAAAAACATAACAAAATTGATTAAATTCCCACGTTTTCGAATCAAATTTGTTCTATGAAACTGAGGAAAACTGTAAAATATAAAGATTCCAAAGTTCAACCGAGAAAATATAAATTAATATTTGTAGTTACGGTAGCGTAAGGCAATCAAGGACTGATTTTATTCGATTTTTAGCTACACTTTTCCTAATTTGACTTCCTTCCAGGAAAAAATTAATTTCCCATTTAAAATATAATTTGTATAATAATTCAACAATTCAAATAATCAAATAAAAAATACTAGTTCTTCGAGAAACTCCTCTATTAAAATATAACGAAGCACATTTCTCAAAATATCTCGCTGAAATTGACTCCAATCAAAAAAGTTCTGCAACCAAAAAAATCTTGTATTTCGATAATTCGACACGAGAGAAAAAGTTGACCCACATAATTAATCGCGCACGCGTGCGCGGCACTTGAACCTGATTTCCCCGAGCACTGTAGCTTCTTTACATGCGCGTCTTTACACTTCGGAAAAAAGATGGACCTTCCAAATTTTGGATGTATTTTATCCTTCAAATGGGTACGCGATATCATAAACTCCATATCCAAAATCATTGATCACGGCCCGTTGCAAGCAGAGGCTATGGACCCCGGAGGGCACGCGACGCGCGTTGTTTTTCCCGCCTTCTGTTAATTCAAACAGGGCTGACGTGGTTCCTTAACGAGCGCTCTTGGTGACGAAAACGCGCCGGGACTTATATCATCTCACCCGAGACCGCGCCTTACGCGAGCCGGGTATGAGAAATAGCACGCGAAAGTGAGAGAGCATTGCGTAATCGCGACTGTTTTCCTTCAAACGATGATAACTTTTCTTAAACACGACGGATCTTCAATTTGTTAGTATGTTTCGGTGCGCAGAAGTCGTGTTCACAAAACTTACTGGATAGAATTTCGTGTATGAGCCGAATACGAACGATAATATCCTTTTTGTAGTGCAATTGATAGCAGTGTTTAATTCAAATGCACTTAATACATGTTAAACTCGAAAAATCGATATTTTATCCAGTAACTTCTATGCTCCGTATTGATCTTAATCTATTTCATTAAAAATAAGTAAGGGAATTGACGGAAAACAAAAGTTATCATCCTTTTACAAGTGTTGGGCACTATTTCGCAAAGTGGGCGGGGCCAAGAGCGGGCGACGCGTGCTTTCTAGGAGTGCTCACAACGAGCCGTGTGATGAAACTCCTTCTTTAATAGAGCTTGAAAATAGTTACCTTTTCTTGAAGCTCATCCAAAATAGCACTGGACGCATATGAGGCAGTGTAAATGCCTATAATATAAAATACACAAACAAAATAATAGAAATAGTATTTTAGAAATATAATTTCTGAGATTCAAAGGGGTTGCCAAAGTTTCTGTGCACGAACAACAACAATCGTAGAGGCTGACAATTCAGCATCTCAGAAGAGACAGAACTTTCCTAGATAGCTAAATGTACATGAGATCGCGTTGTGGATATCCAAAATGTGTATAGTCAAGAAGAAAGAGCGCATATGAAAAGGAAGATGAGGACGAACGAGTGAAGGGAGGAACGAGTATCCATGACAATACGATTAGGGGAGCGGCCTCGTCGACATTTATCACTAATACGACTACTTTTTCGAGTGTTCCTGCACTCAATTATGCGATATATCGTCTTTCATGATAAACCCAACTCAATCATCCAAAGGTGGTTCACTCTTCCCCCACTAATGCAACCCTCGTCAATGCACTCACGGACGACATGCACAATTTAAAAAAAAACACAAATGGTAAATATAGAAATACTATTTTAAAGAATGTATCCAACGAATCTTCGCTCAACTGAGTTCTCACTGTGGGGCAATGGGGATCGAATACCCCATGAGAGCCTCGAAAATCGCATGTTTCAGTTTTTAGTTTGAAGAAAGTTATGTTTATTTAACTGTCCAAAACGACCAGAATTCCTACAGTATCTCACTTTGAGCCTGCAATCTTTCGCGTTGGGAATAGGCATTATGTGGAGAAGAAGTTAAGAGAGACAAGGAGAAGCGAGGAGGGTGCGCGAGGGAACCGCGCGCTGCATTTGTGTTTCCCCAGCTGATAGCAGAGATGAAACCTCGAACGAAGTTAGGAGAGAGAAGCTGAATGAACTATTTGTACTCCTCGTTTTTGGCTGCACTTATTACAGAGAAGAGAGTTGCACAAAACGTGAATTCTTGAGGAAATAATGGACGAAATTGAGTGAATAGAGTATGAAGGCCCTTGAATATAAGATATTTGGAGTCTCTAGATACTGATATCTACGACAGTTCGCGCTCTTTGTGGGTGAGGGACATTATGGACCTATAGTATGAAAGATGTGAAAAAAGAAGGGAAAATGGGCTAGTGCATTAGCCACAAGAGGCGTCCAAAATTTCTGAGATTCAGATTTCATTCGGGCAAGGCTGCGCCGAAGAGTTATAGTACGCACCGAACTGCCTCTGAGGGAGCGAGAACTATGTATAGGGAACGCGAGCTTTACCCGAGATGGCTACGACAGGCGGGGGGGGGGGGGAGAATGGGCGGAGTAGAGTCCCCGTTCCGCTGTCCGTTTCGCCTGTCAACCCCGCCTCGGAACGTGACCTTTCCCTAGAAATAGGGCTCGCATACATCGACATTGTGCTGCGTGTACCGTAACAAAGCAGCGAAGCTATTGTCGATTGTAAGGCGATTTTTGAACTACTCTAGCCCTTCCAACGGGTTGGCATGAGGCCAGTTCCTACCCTCCTCCCCTTGGAGAGGAAAAATAGGAAAAATATTACCGTATGGTCTGTTTAGAGGGAAAAAAGAAGTGCTCATACACTTGAATCTTTGAATCCTAAAAGGGGATGCGATATGAACTCATTATAGAGTATCAATATAATTTTTTATTGCTATTCGCATAGCTACTCGAAAAATATGAAATGCACAGAAAACACAACAATACATGAAAATTTATCAACGATGAAAATCATTTATATATTCGTGATGGATTTTGTGTTGTAGGTCTTTCTGGTTCCTCCATCGTTCGTATCGATGCAGGTGCACAGATCTTTGTAACCGGGACATTGGTTAGTGTAAATGTCTGGTACTTGTTGCAGGCTGCAAGTATACGCATTTTTCGTAACGAAACATAGGGAAGAATGAGCCATTTGTTTTCTCTTTCCACTAAAAGATCGCAAACAATATTGGAGAAGACAGTATACCGGCCTTTGATGCGAACGAAGTCATGAATAACGAATATGATTTTTAAAACCGAAAAAATATTGTTACCTTTGATAAAACAGCGTGTTTATTTCAATTTACTTCGTTACGGGAGAAGCCGTGTAAAAGCCTGAAATTTAATAATTGAATTGAAGCGACTATGAAGAACGAAGAAGAGATAATCTTTAGGAACAGGTCAAAATTCGAAATCGCTCAAAAGTTGATGCTAGGGTAACTTTGGGCGCTGAAAACGCTGGTGCCATCGATTTCGCAGTCGGACGCCTGTGAGCACCGTTACGGCAGACGCGGTAGCCGCATCGTCGGTACGGCAGTCACTTACAACTACGAAGGTCATTGGTTCGAATCCTGTCGGTTTCCTTAGTTTTTTGCAGAATTTGTTTTCGTCGAAACAATCACCTATTAACAATTTTCAAAAAAAAATAGTTTTGATTTTGGTAGAGACCTTTTCTCGAAGAAAATAGCTCTGCAAAACAAGACGCAATGACCTTCGGAGTGGAGCTGTAAGCCACTACTACATCGAGGCTGCCGCATGCAGACTCGAGAGAGCGGGCGAGAGATAGTGAGAGATGATATTTCGATTTTGCATGCTCTCTCAGCTGGAGACAATGTCTCTAGAGTAAGGAAACTTGGAGACTTCCCGCTCTGCGTATATACCAGCATCGGTTAAAGCGAGGGATGAGTTTGATGAGGAAGCGGAATGAAATCTCTTTAGTGGTACGGTCAGATCGACCTGAGCTTATCTGAGACTGAGATGAGTATTGCCCATCAAATGGATGAAGGAACCAAATAGGTGACTCACACAAAATAAGCACAAAACAAAATAATTGATATAGCGTCCACTGGTCTGGTTCTGTTCATTCCTTAATAATGTATACTGTTAACACGCGGTAAATACATTTTTATCCAAGTATTGTTGGATAATTCGACTTCAGTACAGCTCTCTTTTCTCACATTTTATTACAGTTTCCTTAGAGTTTGTTGATATGTCGGACAACAAAATAGCCAAAAAAAGGGATCATTCCGACGTAGACTGTCTAATTGCTACAGCATTTTGTATTTTTTTTTTGTGCAGTTTTTGTACAGCTTTTTTGTTTTTGTACAGTTTGTACATTTTTTTTGTACATTTGTACAGCACTCAAGAATTTTGTGTTCCTGTTGTTCCTGGTCCTGTTCCTCCTGTTCCCGTGAACACTCCGCAGACCGTTGTGGGAACAGGAAGCATTGCATAGAATCAGTATTTCAGTGTTCCTGTTATTCCTGGTTATGTTTCTCCTCAGGAGGAACACGACCAGGAACATGGAATTATTGAGACGATTATCATGATTGTGTTGCAGTCTACAATGCGCTTCAATTGACAGTAAATTTAAAAAAGGAAATGTAGATTTACGCTGTTTGATTTACTTTAGAAATAACAATCGATATCGTGAAACAAACTCCATTACTCAACAATCGTAAGAAGGCAGCAATTTAGATTTTTTTCCGTTGTCGCAATTGATGACGCCTTCTCACACACCACCTCCGGCATTTATTTCCTGGCTGGATCTCGATATATTTCCAGAATGGAATCAGACAGGGATAATGCCTGGATATTATACCGGGATCCCGGTATCGATACCGGGAAAGCGCGCGCTATACCGGGATCAAGCCTGGAAATATATACCAGAGAGTTGGCCAGCTATTGATTATATGGAGAGGGATGTCCTCGCTTCCTCTCGTTCTCTGTTCTACCACGGGCGCGCTTCGATTCCCACCTATTAGATTTCATTTCTTGGTTAGATGTTCCACAACAGCAAAAAAACAAGACAACATTTTGGAAATGAGTCATTCAATTTCATCGGATTTACATTGTCTAATTACAATACAATACAATGTTTATCACGTCAGACGGTAACGTCAGGTGAGGATGTGGTTTCAGGGGTCAGGATCATTCTTCTCAGTATTCACGGATCATTTCGGCTGGTGTCGGGGTAGAGGATCGGTCTTCTTCCCATTCGCAGACTATCTTCTTTGAAGTTGCTGGAGGCAACATAAGGCAATTAATTATGCAACAACAACAAATTGCTCGGAAAATTAATCTTCGATTATCGTTTTCAATATTGAGATACGTATCTCGATCTTTTTTTGTTCTGAACTCAATTCAAAGCTTCTTCAATAATATATGTGCTTTATCAAATGTACTGCAACAGGAAACAAAACGACAATGAAGATAAAAATGTAGTACATTATTTTTCAACATGATTCCATCCATTCCTCTTTCCATCCATCACGTTATGATTTACAGTAAACTAAACAATATGGGATGGATAAGTTGTTGCCTCATTCTACGATATGAGAATGCCTCGCATGTATTGGCTATTCAATGTGCGAGAGAGGTTGCTATTACCGCGTTGTTGTCGATGGCATATTCCGTGCTGTTAGCTTCGCTCATCCCGAAGCTCACTTTGACTTTTGCAATCAAATTATTGTAGAGAAGTGCAGCCTCGCTCTGTTGCAATAACCTTTTTAACGTGATTTTGAATCGAAAGTTTGATTTTTAAAGAAAATATGAAATACGGATACTGTGAAGGCAGACTTTTCTAATGTAAATTTGGCCATGTTTCGATGAACCCTTCTTTCTCGGATATAGAAATGATTAAATGATACCTTGATTGATTTTCGACTTTTCCATTGTAAATTTGCGATTGGACGACGTGTAGAGTCCTGAAATAGCTCATTGTAGTGCGTTGGAAGGTGCTATAGGAGGAGAAAACGACTAGAAATTGATGAAATGGTGAAGAAAGATCTAAATGTGAATCGGATATGGACAGTTTGAGCGCACATCTATTCAGACAAATGAAAAGATAATGAATACGCCAGGTATAAGGGAATAGAGGAAAGCTATAGGGTTGGCTAATAAGTCTTGTCCGTTTTCAATATTTCGGAAAACTATCCCGCGCTTTCTTTTCAATTGATCCAATGAATTATCTCTAGTATATTCCAATGTAGTAAGTCCTCCTCTTTTAATCGCCCTCTACTTCATGGCTACTAGTTCATTATGGCGAGAATTATATGTGGGCAAAGTGGGGCAGTTCGAGTTCGACTAGAATTTTTCAATTCATTGAAGTTCTATGCCACGATTAAGTAGAACCGGATACAACGCATGTATGAGTAGAGTGATGATGACTGAGCACACTCACGCGAATGGGAGCAAGCCACCTCTTCGGGCCAGCCAATAGCGACGTCTCCCATTTTTTAATTGCGCGCGAAATATTAAGATAGATGGAATAATTGGCATTGTAGCTTTGCCCGGCTGAATTAAATCCTCACTCTTTGTTGGTTTTAACGAGCTCCCATCATAGTTATAATAGAGTCACTCATTTTGTACCATATTTACTCATCTGCAAATTTGATGAAAATTCGCAAAGGACTCAAAAATCGAGACCGAAAATTAGACTTTGAGATTCCTACCAATTTTGAGGAAGAAAAATTGAATCAGTTTGACCGACCATTCAATAGAGAAAGTGTACTAGTATGCCTGATAAATAGGGTATTTATTAATTTAGCACTACTTCGACAGGACACGTAACCAAATAAAGTACCCAAAATAGGAATTTCGGCGAAATTCTGCGAATTTCGGAATTTTTCAATATTTTTTTTCTTAAACAGTGGAAGAGATGGCACTTCTAATGATCCACTGTGAAAGGAAGATTTATTGGCATTGTACGCATACTACATGATTATATCTCGATTGCTTCACATTGGGCCTCTCCGCATCAGATCGTCCGGACATTACGTTTTCTGCGCATATCTTATTTGAAGAACCATAATTTTTAAAGTTGAGGCAGTAGCAGCATGCTCTCGCCATAATTCGAAAGAGGACACATGATACATTAACTCCTTCAAAGTTGAGGTCTTGAGAAAAATTCTAGGCGACGAGAAAAATCTAGCAATTTTTCTTTCATTTTCAGAAAATTTCAGGAATAATACTTTCATAATATCTATGAGACAGAAGTAGAGTCGAACAAACCGACAGTTGCAAGTTATTATCTAGGAGTCCTCCTACAATATATTAGGAGAACAGGAGATCTTGATTTGAACTGGCCGAAAACTGTAATCTCAAATGTCGCATCCCAAAACGGACAGAACTTATTAGCCAACCTGATATGTTTGAGGAGAAGGAGTCCCACTAAATAGAAGAGAGAAAGAGTGGATCGAAGACTATGTGGTATGGAGGCGGAGTCAGGGAGGAACGATGGATGAGAGGGAAGATATTACGGATGAAGAAGTAATGCAGTGTTAATTTTCAGGAAGAGCGATCGAATGAAGGCTAAAGCAGGGCTAATATTTCTTTATTCAATTATCACTACGTTCTCGGAAAAGCATCGACTTTAAATTCCAGCAAGTGTCGATAGTTGATCCTTCTACTACTTCTTGGTGCTTCTATAATTCACTGTTTGCCGCGACACATAAAATGAGGGAAATTCAAAGCTTCTGATTTTCCTGAGAGCCAAGCTGGGAAACTCTCTATCGCACTTCCAAGACATTCTTGTGTCATTACAGGGAACACATACTCAGAGAGAGGTGGGGAGGGAGAGAGGGAGAGAGAGAGCGAGAGAGAGGGGGGGGGGAGAAAGGAACATGGCGATGGGCCGCTCCCCAATCGAATCGTCATGGATACTCGATCCTCCCTTCTTTCGTTCGTCCTCTGTTTTCTTTCGCAGGCTCTTTCCATCGACTATACACATTTTGTAGATTCAAAATGCGCGAACTCTCTAAGATATTTCATATATAATGTGGGCTACATCCGTTGTCTGTTGAGAGTTGTATATCTGTTATATTACCTCCATAATTAATCTGAAATGTCTTTAGGCGACCTTATCTATCGTCCTGTTCAGAAACTGCAAATTTCTCGCTATTATATATTTAAATATTTTTACTACAGGCATTTACGCTGCTTCTATCAACAATTCTCGACATATCTACTTCTACGCTCAACGTCTATGATCGACACTGCAATTGACCAAGGAAGCCAACCAAAAAAACTAGCACATCACCTTATGCCCTCGAGTTCGAAGATCTCGACCACCTCTACCCACGAATGATACCTCCTAGTGGTCCATTGCCTTCATGCCAGGATAAAGATGTTTAAAATGTCTAATGACTACTATGTTTGTCGACATTCAACGCAATTATGGATCATCTTATTAAAGAAAGCTTACAGCAGCGCGCATTTTAACCTCGATCCTTGTGAAGTAGTGTTAGCATCATGCGACAGTATATTGCCTTCGTAGTCATCAATTGGGAGAAGTTACAGTACTGCTCTACATACAACCGCTCCTTCAAACTGCGATTCCATGCAGAATACAGCGACTTTCTCATGCACATATGTATTAGAGAGTATGCACAAAGAACTAAACATTCACACCAAAATCCGCACATCTCGAAGAGCTGAAACATCAGCATACAAAAGAGTTACATCTGCCAATGTCGAAGGTCAACAGATGGGAGCTGGCAGCAGTTGTTAATTAATATTTTGTTCAACATCAATAAAGTTATTTTCCTGTAACTCCACTAGTTGAATAACTACGCCTTGCCGGAAAGTTTTTAAAAAAGAGTCCATCATAGTTGTCATATACCGAATACCGAATGAGTATACCGAATGTGTGTTGAACCCTGCCTGCTCTATGGATGTGAATTATGGAATACCACGAAGAAAATACGAAAAAGGCTAGTTGTTGCACAGAGGAGTATGATGAGAAAAATGGCAGGAGTAACTCGATTTGATAGAAGAACAAATGAATGGCTTGAAACCAAAGTACCGCTGCCAGCCAGACGTTCGTGTAAGAGCAATGCATAAGAAGTGGAGTTGGGCTAGAAGACTTGCTGTACTTAATGATGATAGATGGGCGGTGAGAACTGTTAATTGGACACCAATCGACCGAGAGCGGCTTGTCGGAAGGCCGAAGATGAGATGGCGAGATGCAATAGTAAACCGAATGGGATCCAGATGGGCTAATACGTGCAGAAGATACCCCGATTTGTGGAACAGAAGCATCATTCAACAGGCTCACGACTTGAGGCTTGAATAAATGATTTGATTTGATTTGAATAGTTGTCATTGTCTCCCGCTTCAGAATTGTCGCTTCAATCTTGATTAGCATTATACTTCCGCAACTTTCAAATTGTGTATAACGCATTAGTTCTAAACTTCCAGAAATGGGCCAAGAACGAAAGCGCTTGAGAAAGTTCCAGAGTCCACACACGCTCTCATTCAAACAATAAACCCCTTAGGGTTGATCGGACTCTCGAAAGATTTAGAAGGTACAGTAATATTGCATGTAACACTCCTCTTCAAACGTTAATTTCTTGCAGGCTACTGCAACTGTCCTTCGGATGTATACTTGAAAAACTGCACCTGCACAACGAGATCTGCACATCTCGAAGAGTGATCATCAACATCCGCTCGCAAAGGACTCCATTTGTCCCGTTTGAAGGGCAAGCTCTTGGAAAAGGCAATCTTTGAAAGCGCTTCTCGTTGCCAGCAGTTTTTTTTATTTGATATTGTTCATCGAAGAAATTTTCTGATAAAGTAAAATTTGACTTCAATAACGTATTTTGCAGATAGTTGCTTTTTTTTAAATTTTTCAAAAAAAATTTTTAAACTCGTTCGATGTGATGAATAACATTTTCCTTCAGTTCTTTTTCTATTCCTCTATTGATCAGTCTTCCCCTCTCATCAATTTCGACATTCAGAATTCGGAAAATCGGAATTTTTCTTTATTTATTTTTCCCATTTTCTCTCCATCCGTTACAGAAGGAATATTTGCTAAATGTCACACCACGATAACCCTGGCTATTGATTGGATTTGGAGACAGATTTCTTTTCAGGGTTTCTTGACTTCCTTAACTTCTTTTCTCTCAAAAGTTCTTTCCCGCTCTCAAGATCGACACTTAAATCTGATTGGCACTGGTTTCGAATTTGCAGGAATGACGCAGAAAATAGAAGATTCTTTTCGCGGCGTTACGTTCTCAGTTGTGATTGGTAAATATTGCCACAAGTGTACTATCGAGAAATTCAGAGAATACTAAAATACCAACAGAACACAGTAAAATGTGATTTAAAATATTAGTTAAGATCATTTTGAATAAAAGATTCAGAAAGAATACTGACTACTCGAAAAATAAGGACTTTCACTCGACAATGAAACATACAGTCACCGATATTTCACAGAGTATCTAAAGACAGCTAAGCTCCAAGGGGCCCAGAGGCCACTTCGACAAAGCGTGATCAGATATTCTCAAATACTTGATTATGCGAAAATATATGCTACTTCGAACGAGATACTCTCACATTACTGCGGAAGTCAGTTATGTGATTTTTATTCTCCACACGAGGTACTCATCAGAGCCTACTCTTGATAAATGTGTAAAATACACATACGAAATACGAGGTACATAATATTTACTCATAGAGCTATTAACTAGTCGATAATGCTGTAAAGTGACTAAAAGACCATTGTAGGTCTAAAATAGGGTACTGTATAAAGACATTGAAGATAAAGGTAAAGATACTATTTTGTATGCATCTTTAATATGATATAGTGATTTATTGGACCTCGTTCTGGCACTGGAAGAAGTTGGCAGCGATCGGAGTTCCTGAAGGAAACATTTTATTTATTTATTTAATACACCCGTAAATGGTGCGACAGCAATTAAAGGGGCAATAATGAAAAAAAGAAAATCTAAGTTTGGGATCAACTGAATTGGGTAGGAAAGGTGAGGTGGGGAAGACGAGGGAATGCAGACCAGATAAAGGGAGCACCATTTTATGACAAGCGTTTTACCAACCTCGATAGTTTTTTAAAACATTTGTTTTGAATGAACAGCTGTGCTTTGTCTGTGTCTGAGCTAAAGGTCACCCTCTGTTCTCTCTCCTCCCCACATCGATCAATCGACCCTCCCACTCCCGCTTGCATTACAACGAAAGCAGGCATAGAAGAACTTGTGTTCTCTCTCTCTCTCTCTCTCTCTCTCTCTTTCTCTCTAACTTCGGTTCTTACCGAGATTATGCTTCTCCATGAACTTCTTGAGACTGAACTTGGCCCGAGTGTCCATCTTGGGTACCTCAACATCACCACTAAATTTTGTGCCTGGAACAAGAGCCGAACCTGGATTCTCCTTCCCTGATGTTCAAAGAGTACAATCAGATATCTATGGAGTCCGGTACGGGGCTGGGGACCGGGAGAACCATAGGCCATCTGATGCTGGCCTAGGAAAAATCGATTGACTATGGGTTCAAAAAGTAAAAAATGTGCTTCTGTTATTCACCAAACAGGCACGTTGTCGGGCACCCTCTCACATTTGTGTGCTCTCTCGCCTTTGATAAACACAAGAAGTTGCATTTTGTTTAATCTTATGATTTTAAAATCGAAATAGAATACCTCCATTGATTCCCTCGAGTACATTTGATGCAGGAATGTTAGCGACCAGCCAGTGGAGCCACTCAGCGACGGAAGGATTCTTGCGCGATAGATTGTCCGGATCTTAATCACACACATGATTCCAGATAGCTCAGAAGGAAATATGCCTACGACTCTAGACTTATGGGCTGGACAGCGACGACTTTCAAAGTCAAATCGCCTCGCTCCCCTGCGTCAATTAAACTTTGAAGTCGTCGCTGGCCAGTTTATACTGGGGTTTATACAAGTCGTAGACTTATTTCCCCGTGAGAGGGGACAGGGTGTAAGAACGTGCAAATTTGATAGTGCGTGAGATCTGCTCCCTAGTATTGTAAGATCGAATAATCCTATTCACGAATAACCGAAGGTTATTTGCGAATAGGATCATTCGATATATCAACGCTTACCGATCATGACAAGGGAGAAGGTGCTCTCGGGATCGACTTTGAGCGTGAACCGAGGCGCATTCTTGAGATTGCGGGCGCTCATTTCCTGTCCCGGCTGCACTTGGATGCCGTCCCATGTACACTAAATATGTCCGTTATTACAATACAAATGAATGTTACTTAGTAAGTGGAGTGCGAAATGAGAGTCCATGGTCTCCATATTTCATAATCTTTCACCAGCCGACCGGTGAAGAGAGGGTGTTACTGTTCGCACTCTATTGAAAGGAAACGCAGGCGTTCGGAAAGGAAAAAGTATTGAAACAGTATAGTAAGCTTACGTTGAGAACTTGAGTAGGCGCATTGGGGATGATATTGGGGGTAATCTCGTTCTGAGCAAAAATTGCAGAGAGATCGGCCATGGCTAATCAGCTGAAGACTGAAGACTGAGAGAGAGGAAGAGAGAGACTGAGGACGGGACAATATTAAACTGCCCATCCGTCTCCCCTCCCCCTCCCCCTCACCCTCCTCTCCCCCGCGTCCTCTGACGTACATATGCTATCTCCAATATCTTCTCCTTCACGACAATAAGGAACAGCGAAAAAACAGATGTTTTTTATTCATAAATCTGCAGATCTAAACCGAACAACATTCTGTCTATCGACAATGATAATCAAAATTCGAGAATGGTTCAGGATGTTGCATTCTGAATCAACTTCCAAGAGTCATTTCGAAAACATGAAGGGCAGATCCGGCAGGTTCTGGTACAGTGAAAAGTCAAGCAATTACAACTCAGGAATGTGAGGTTATCGATTGCTCTGAGAACACGATGGCAATCTGAAGTAAAGATGTTCATGAAGATGTACATCAAGGAGCACAGGAGTACGGTACTAATGAAGGCAGATGAAGCCCGACGCTCTCTCAAGAAGGCAAAGTAGGAGCTATCGAAGGGTCGACCTCCGATGGGGCATTTCAGAATTCAGCCAGAGCCGTCATAAACAGCAGTGCAGGGATCCGAGAGAGAATTAAGGAACTTTACACCGATCTCCTCCGATCTGCGACACCAGTCCCCGCTGCCGTAGGCCTCCAAGCGCCGGTCCTCTTCCCATTCTCCCCTCGGAGATACGCACCGCCTCAGCAAGAACGAAGAAGGACGGAGGACAATATTTCCGGTCAAATACGCCTCGGAGGACCTCCTTTGCACTCACTCCTTGCTTCACCCTTCAGTCCATACTTCACATCTCCTAGTTTTCCCACTCAATGGAAGACATCCAACTCCATCCTCACGAAGGGAGAGAGATCCCATCTCGACAACTACCGTGGCATTGCCCTCCTCTCGATCCTCTACAAGATCTTCACTAGGATACTGGTCACGAGAATCGAGCAAACTCTGGACGAGGTTCAACCCGTGGAACAAGCTGGATTCTGACGACCTGCCTCGACCACATGGTCACGCTCTCAACGCCGTCGAGGTCCATAGAGAGTACCACCCGCCCTCGGTCTAGCCTTCGTCGTTCGCTCAGAAATTCTCAACACAGGCTGTTATACCGAGATAAAGTTGGACAGACCTGCCCGTATTTTGATGGGAGGGGGCGCAAAGGAGATACAATCTCCCTCAAGCTGTGAAACGCGGCCCCGAAGGATTATCTACATGCGTAACCTCGACCTGGAGATGGAGGGCATACCTCAATGGGGAGCACCTCTCGCATCGGACGACATCTATCTGCTCGTCCCCGATACAGCATCGCAAGAGAGTATGCTGACAGAACTTTCGGAAACAGGGGGTTCGATCCGGTTGACGATCAACATGAAGAAGACACAGCTCATGATGAACGCAATACCCCGGTCCAGATATCGCTCTTTGCGAAGACACCATCGTTGAGAATGATGCTTACGTCAATTCTGGAAGAGAGCTACGAGGCGAAGGATTGATCGATACGCAACTGAGAAGGAGGACGAGAGCAGCCTGGGCTGCCTACTAGAGCATCAGAGAAGTGACCCCCATGATGAAGTACGCCCAGCACACAGAGCGCTCGTGAGATCATTGATTAGCACAAATCTGTACACAATACGTCAGAAGAATCGCCGCGGCTTGGACGTCCGCTGTCAGTCACTCCTCACATATCTACACCACGCGGGCAAAAATAGATGAGCCATGCAAGTGCTTCGAAGGGCAAACGGTAGATCGTTAATCAGAGTCACTGGTTCCCTCTTCCATATTTCCGCGGACCACCAGTACAACTGCCAGTGAGATGGAAGGAATCTAAAGTGGAATATGCGAAGATGCCCTACAGTATTAAAGGAGGTATCATTTGATCGTCCTCGCAGCGTCAGCCCTATCGACGTTGGACTACGCGCACTCGCGATTAGAGTCTCGATATTGAATGACTAATCGAAATCAAAAGTTGACAAGGAATCATTTCAACGCGTTGATTTCATTTCAACGGTCGACCCCACTCATTTCGATAGAGAAGAATGGAGGAATTGTGATCCACACGGAAACGGCCGATGTAGATGTTTATTTCTATGTATCTATTTATGCAAGTAAACATGTTATCGTTAATAAAAAGAGATTTAAATGTGCAGTAAAGGCACCGTTTAATTCCGCCAAAAGTCAATGGTTTTCTTTCCTTTCTGGATGTTTTGCCGGATGCGGAATGATGATACTTGTAGGGATGCAGTACAGCCTTCCCTCCACATGCCGCTCAACCACACAGAACGGGGTTTGGAGTGAGAGAACGTGTAAAATAGAGATGGATTATCTCTCACTTTTACACATTTTCTCGCCCTGACCCTTTTCTCTACATATGTTTCGAATCATGTGACCGTGCAGCTCCGTTCATTTCCCCTGTCAACAATCCCATTCGTACTTAGCTGTTTCCCTCTGTTTTTCCTCCTCTTCTTTTGACCTTGCGTGAAGAAGTGTCACGGGTGAAGGAAACTTCTTGTCAAAGAACACCATTTGCATTCATAATAAGTGATCATAAGCGTTGGGTCCACTTGAGAACCTTGTATGGGTCGGTCGCGAGGCCGCCTCGTTTTCGAGTATTTGTACGTTATTACTCATCCCCGGACAGGTACGGTATCTCCTTCTTCGCATTTTCCTCGAGATTTCATCATCACCATCGACAAGTTGATAATCCACTAACGGAGCCGTGAGCCATAATGTACTGGACAACTGCCGCTCTTGTTATCAGTTCTGACTATTTCACGTTACGGTTAGATTTGCATTCATATCAATTACACATTTTTGTGACGAACATAACCGTGAAAATACAGGATGAAGCGGAGATTTGAAATTATCGGGAGATTATCCCCGGCCTTTTCTGTCATCTTAATTATTCATAGAATGTTTTACCGATAAACTTTACCGTCGATTATGAAATCGGAATGTCGCAGTATGAATATCAACTACTTCCAGGACCGCTCCCACTCAACAATCTCTCATGTTCATTGTAATGTCTCTCACGATGACTCAGCCCGTCCACCTGGAACCCGCATCATTTCCCGCTCTCCCTTCCCTCCTCACTCAATCAGATCAACCTCGCCTCGCCAGATGTCAAACAATCGAGTGATAACCAGAGCTAGGGACAAAATGTAATCAATCAGAGGAGGAACCATCAGTGTCCGCATTACTTCCCAAACCGAGACCACTCACTTTCCTCATTTGCGACCACTTTCACGAGGTTTTTTACTTGCCGCAGAATGTTGTGTGTCACCAATGAAGACTCCTGATTGAAAACCGACAGTGTTCAAAAGTGAGAGAGATCATCTCGATTTCACACGCTCTCTCACTACAAAGCCCCTTTCAGTAAGGTTGACCGGCCGGTGGTACGATGTGGGCAGGAAAACTGTCAAAACAGGGGGGTCGCTCAAAGGGCCGCGTCAATTCCGCGATAATGTGGCTCGTATTTCATCCCCGTCTCGTTGTTTGCCT
Organism: Pristionchus fissidentatus; assembly: GCA_036245785.1. Taxonomy (NCBI): domain Eukaryota; kingdom Metazoa; phylum Nematoda; class Chromadorea; order Rhabditida; family Neodiplogasteridae; genus Pristionchus; species Pristionchus fissidentatus. Next base: position 25,565,635 of record BTSY01000002.1, read on the forward strand.
CAAATCGCCTCTTCCAATTCTTCTCAATGACTCAATCTATTGGAAGAAAGGCAGTACAGTAGTACTACGTTTCGAAAATGGCACCGGGCGTGAGAAGGCGGGGATACGGAAGCGCTAGTTCTTTCTTCTCTTTCTCTATTCTTGTTGTCCCTCTCGACCTCTCGCTTTCCGAGGCTTCTCTTTCTACTGTTGTGTGTCACGTCACTTCTCATTATTCGTTTCTCCTTTTCCGCATGCGAGTTAGTTGTGCAAGGTGCAATGTCACAGAGGGAAAGACGTCTGCGACTCAATAGTGCAGGGCTACCAAGCGATGACTTTAAAACTGGCTTCAATCAGAGGCAGGGGACAGCACTTTTATATTTTTAAAGTCGTCGCTCAGATGCCAAGCCTACTGGAGTAGTAGACTGATTTCCCTCTGAATGTGAGCCTCTCCATTTTGCTGCGATCCATGAATTAGACACCCTCACACAGTTTGTTTGCAATGTTTGTTTGTCCAAAAGTTGTTCCTGCCGAGAGATATGTTCATTCCCCCTTCACAACCAACTTCCGTACCAGATTCTCTCAATGTCCAATCCAATTTCATTCCAGGATGTCGTATCTCTCGCCGGCAGACCGCGCCCGTCACCAACTGCAGCGCCTGCTTCAAGAGGTACCCTTTTTTAATACCTTATCTCCACTCTGTGAAACTCGAACTCACCCGGCAGCTCTATTTTTTGCGGAGTCAAGTCTTCGCCGTTCATTACACAAGCTCGCGTTTCGAAAGCATTCCTCTCCCTTTTCTCTCATTTTCTTATTTTTTCCTCACTTATTTACGCTGTTCATCTGACGATTCGGCTTGTTATCGCTTCTATAGATTGGACTGTACCTCGCCTTCTCTCTCTCTCTCTCTCTCTCTCTCTCACTCTCTTTGAGCACAAAACAGCCCCGAGAGGAGGGGAAATGAGTGAAAAATAAGGGAGAGAGAGTGCCGCTAGAAAAGGCAGGGAGAGAGGGGGAAAGGAGGGGAGACCAGAGAGGGAAGTCTGGGAGTTCCTCCTTCTCTCTATCGACGGGGTCCTCTTCTTCTCTTAATTCTACTTTCCCCGACTGGTCGGAGACTGTTTTCGAACGAATTTCAACCAAAATGGACGTAGAAATGAAGCAGGAGGGCGAGGTTTGTGCGTATTGTGAATTTAAATACAATATTTTAAAATTATTTTTTGTTCAATTTCACGCAGAGAGGGCCGTCGAAAAATTAATCCAAGCTGTAGTTAGTTCACCCAGTTTCATTCCACGTTGAAACACATCTCAAACCACTTTCTCTCCCTCATTCTCACCCATCAACGCGCTGAACCGAGCACGAAATCGCGTTAAAAAGTTACATCAAATGGGAGAGTGGGAGCCTCTTTTCCTCTCTCTCTCATCTCTTCTCTCACGTTAGCTGCCGAGTTGTAGCGACTTTCCTCTCTCTTCAACACTCTTTCTCTCGTTGACAAATCCCCCTGTCCATGTAGTAGTTCTACTACCAAATAATACCACAAGAATGTGGTCAGAGAGCATGGGAAAGTGAGAGAGTCGCGAGATAACTCTCTCACTTCTACGCACTCTCTCGCCTCTCAAATTTCCCGTGTCGTTCATTACGCGCGCGGATTATCTCAAGTGGATGTGTCCCAATTTTCTCGTCGTTTTAGTTTGCCTTTCGGATTAGAATATCCCACTACCATTATTTCGAGTGTGTTGTTTTCTGTATCCCACTTTTTCCGTGGATCGAATCCTAGAGAAGTTGGGGGAGGGTTACTCCAGCACGTTATAGATTGAGAAAATTTCCAATCAAAGCTCTCTGGACAACATACTAAAACAGAATTCGTGGTGACAGCACACTCTCTGGCTTTTTGCTCGAATCTGCATAGACTCGACAAAATGTCGTGATGATGAAACGCGGTTCTGCTTATCTGGAGACTGGACATGATGTCGGGTCAGAGTTTGAGAGGAACTGCTATCAACAGAGGCGGTCACAGTAGAAACGAGAGTTGTTTTCGCGCGCGCCGATAATGTAGCATTAGTCATAACGCGCCGGCGCGAACTGCGTATCAACAATTGAGGGGGTCAACCCGGAAGATGCGAGATCTTATCTATATCGGTAGCAGCAGCAAAAAAGAGAGAGCGCTAGTGACTAATCGCGCACTAGCAGAGATAAATATCCTTTCAAAGTATCTACTACATCTCATTCCACTCCCTTTCGAGGTTCCAAATTAAGACGATTGCGGCAAAAAAATGAGAAAGTTCACGCAAACGTCGCATTCTCTCACTCGCGGTGCCCCGCTGTTTTGATGTTTTGCTTGCTCCCTCTCCTCTCTACTCTTCCCAACCCAATCTCTCTCTCTCTTCCTTTACTCAATCTCTCTCTCTCCCCCTTCCTCGTTCCACATCGTCAGTATTTTCTTCCTCCTTTCCTCCCCTCACCCACAACTCTAACGGCCAGTGAATTCTCACAAAGTCACCATGCCGCCTAAAACCAAGAAGGAACCGAAGGAAGCGAAGAATGGCCAGAAACCGGGCAAGAGAGAACAGGTGGGACCTATCTGGACATCTATTGAGACTGTGCCTCGTTCATGAATTTCAATAACTTTTCACTTTTGGTAGTCTGCATCATCTGTTACCTCAAGAAAGGGGCAAGAGAGAGTGAGTGAGTAAAAGTTTGAGATTTCATTCAGATTTATCACGATCTTTTTGCCTATTTTGACCCCTTTCCGGAGGTTGCGGCGACACATGGAACGCTGTACGCATCTCGTTTAGCTCGAGAGTCGCATTTATGCGAATACGAACTTACCTTCACCAACGTACTTCATTATGCAGAAGTGCTGATGGAGTGTAGAATCCAGTGAGAGGGAGAGATAAAGCGTTCGCTTACACATAGAACTGTTGAACGAATGGAGATCAGATTGGAATAAAGGCTTGAACGCGGAAGTAGTGTGTTCGCCGCCCACTACCATGACTAGTGTCACCTTGTTTTGCAATCATCAACATCCTCCGTTGTTTACATCTACAGTATCCTAACGTTCCAGTCTCCAGCCGAAAGGCGATTGGCACTCGTGATTTTTTATCTCTTTTTCACAACCTGATGGGTTCAACGTTTTCGTCTCCCCATTCCGCCCGCTCTCTCAGACCGTGTGACAGACGAGAGAGTGTGTGAAATCGAGAGAGTCCGCTACCATCCTCCTCATCATCCATATCGACAGAATGCAGTGGAGAAATGTGCGCCGTGTTTGTTTTTCAGACGCACCTGAGGGTCAGCTGGGGCTTATCACTATCAGCTATCACTATATCAGTACCATAAGCACTGCTCCTCCACAGACGATATTTAGAGCTGACCAGTTTTTCTGATCAGTTCTTTCTTCTCTCATTCTCACCATGTTCTCATCTGCTGAATCCTGGAGTGAACACGCTGAACAAACAACCTCCATGTTCAATGGAGCCGGCAAATCGTCCCTCAAGGTCCGTCGTTTAGCACCGCTTCTTGCTCCTCATTTCTCTCATCAGTCACTGTTGTGGAAATTCCTAGACGGTACGAGACAACTTGTTACCTGGCATCCCCAAGAATCTGGCACATTGTTCCAAATTTTATATAATCGACTTTATGATATTGATGTGTGGGCAAAATGCCTGGGTTATATTCGTAGTGAGACCTAAACTAACCTGGCGCTCTCTTACCATGGACGAGCGAGGGCGCCTTGCTTTTTTGCGAGATCTCGACTCCGACACATGTGCGTCTATCTAGCTGTGCACGCTTCCACATACAAAATATCCGGCATGCTTATAGCTTAATATTATGCAAATTAGGACACGGCGTCCTGATCAAAAAGTGCCTAAATTCGTGGTGAGATCAATGCCCATTTACACGATATTTCGACGTTTCTTACTTTCTGTCTCCATTTGCATAAAATGCCGAGTGGGGGTGTTCCAAAGATTCGGCTACTTTCAAGTAGCCATTCTGGCGCCTGATTCACACAGGGGCTAACTCCGCAGCTGCACCATTGTTTAGTAGCGTCTTCTCACACTATGCCCTCGATGTATCACCCTCCCACTCTCTCCCAATTTCCCTATATCTCCCCTCCCTCTGTCTCTCTGCCACTCTCCCTGATCTGCATACTCTCTCGTCCCTTTCCCATTCCTCTCCCTCTCTCTCACTCTCCTTCATCGGTCATTTCCATTCGCTTTATCGCTTCCCCTCATCTCCCTCCCCTCCCTCCTCCTTCTTCCCTCTCACTTTGCAATGGGTGGCCTTCGGACAGTGGTGGGTTCTCGCACTTTTGGGGCTGTTTTCACCTCAGTTTCACCTTTTCCGCCAATGATTCAACCCCATTTCAGATGTCGTCAATGCTGCGCAAGGTCTTCAAGAGCAGAAAGAGAAAGGTGAGAGGTAGATTATCGATTGGTTGATTATCGATTGATTAGTTGATATTGAATGGGCACATGTTTTCACACAGTGTTAGCATAGTGTGACACTCACAGCTGTGAAAACAAGCGGGGGCTAGCGCGCGCTAGTGGGCACTGACTGATAACACTATCTCATGGGGCAAGGGGAGTTCCCGCGCGATCAAACTGTCTATCGAGAGTATTGACCGGGCGACACTTATGAGTGATTTCAAGCGGAAACTGAGTGATTTCGAAGGTGCCAAGGCCCCGAACCCACAGTAAAAACATGAGTAGTGACTGATCTCTGATATCATAGGATGGCTTGTTGGGCATAACCGGGCTGCTCCACTGGAAATAGGCTACCGTAATCCCACCTCAGTTACCGTATCCCAGTAAACTACCGTGATCTTCTTCCCATTTCAGTCCCAATCTCTCTCCTCCGAAGAAGCCATCGGGCAACTGCGCGAGATCGAGGAGATGCTCATGAAGAAGCAGGCCCACTTCGAGGGCAAGATCGAAGCCGTGAGTTGGAGTTTGATCTTTGAACTTTGAACTTTGACCGGTTGACTAGCCAGAGTGTCGTGCCCAAGCCATAGATGTGCTGAACAGTCGTTTTGTGTCTCTTGTATTCGCTGCACAGAGTGCGATCTGAAACTACAGTGTACATAACAGCTCTCAGCCAATGTTGTTCTGCATTGGCAGTGTCCATGAATCCACTGCCTCCTCACATCCTTTTTTTCGTGTTTGTGACGGAGCTGTATTCTAGGATATTGTCAGCATATCCAAAGATCTCGTCGAGAAATGTCTGATCTACATAACCAATCGATGTCTTAACTACCGTAACCCGTTAAATTGTTGCCAAAACCTCCTTAACCCTTAATTCGATCCCAAAATTACTGTAATTCACCTATCGATTTTTAAACTACCATAACCCATCCATTTGTTGCAGGAGGTGGCGACGGCGCGCGAGGCGGGCACGAAGAACAAGCGCGTCGCCCTCGCAGCACTCAAGAGGAAGAAGATGTACGAGACCGAGCTGGCAAGGTAGAGTTGATCTTTGATCTTTCCTCCAAATCTGACCTTTGATCTCAAATATGATCTTTGAACTTTCTATCCTCAAATCTTGTCTTTGATCTTACAACTTGCACCTCAAGTGTGTTCATTCCGTTTTGAGTGAATATTAGGGATATGTTTCACACCAGTTACAAGAGCGATAAGAAAGCAAGATTCTTTAGTCTTCATTCCCCTGTTTTCCCAAAAAAAGTAAAAATTTATAAATTTCGATTGCAGAATCGACGGCGTGCTCACGAAGCTCGAGGCGCAGCGTACGGCCATCGAGAATGCGGGCATGAACACTGAGGTACGGTAGATGATTATCGATTAATTAATTATTGATCTGCTAGCAGCAACAACGGCGAGAAAAATGAGAAAGATTCGCAATGCGTTTCGCTTGTGTTTCACACTCTCTTTATAGCTCTGCAAGGGAGCTTTTGACTGATATCGAATTGTTTGTTTGTGAAAATAAGACAAACTTATTTAGCAGAAGTGTTGCCGCAGACTAGTCGCCGCCCACTAGCCGGCGAACATTTTAAATTCTTAATTGCCCGACCAACCGTTTCTCGGAAAACGGCGATTCTAGAGAAATTTAGTTGTCCAAAAGATCCGCGCGTTTCCTCGTTTCACCTTTATCTCAAATGCGGTAGCGCAATTTGAGCAACGATGAGTCTCCAATACACTCCAAAATGTTTTATGGCAAATTGTATATTGTGTATGTTTCCGGTCTGCTTCTTCATTCTGATTGATCTTTGGTCTTTATCTTAACTCCTCTCATTCCAGGTGCTCAACGTGCTCGGCCAGGCGAACAAGACACTCAAGAAGTCCAACCAGGAACTCGACATTGACAAGGTTTGCTCTTCCCCTAACCTTGATCAACTTTTTGTCACACTTGTGCTATCTTTCATACGGTAGATGGCATACAGTAGCATTTGTAGGTAAAGCAATACAATATTAGTAAAAATGTTCTGACAGACTACAATAACTAGACAATTTTTTGAGAAGATATTGCGATCAGTGTTTCAGTCGTTGGTGTAAACACTGACCGTCTCCCTGAGGCTAGAGATCAATCAATAATAGACTGAGAAACTGGCCGAGAATATCGATTGAATTCAGGTGTCCGATCTGATGGACAACATTGCCGAGCAGCTGGATCAGGTCAACGAGTTCAATAACGCCATCTCACAGCCGCTTCCTGGTGAGTACTGTACTTCAATTCATCAATAATTAATTTTTTATCTTTCTTATTGTCTCTGGCCTTCACTTCTGTGTGCCAGCTGAAACGTTTAAGGAATTTGAAAATTGCTAATGAGAAAGACAACGATTTTCGAAAATAAATGACAAAAATATTGCATTTATCTGCAGGCGCGACAGACATGCTGAACGAGGACGATCTGGAGGCGGAGCTCGCGAAGCTGCAAGGGGTGAGGAGTTGATCTTTGATCTTTGATCTTTGAACTCTGCGATTGTCGAGCTCTTATCTTTGAACGTTTGTCATAGTTCATATTTGATATTTTCCCTAATCTCTGATCTCTCAGGAGGACATGCCCACTCTTCCCTCTGTGCCTGCAGCAGCTGCAGCATCTGCAGCCCACTACTCGGAGGAGTTGCCGGACGTTCCCTCCGCCCCACTCACGAGAGCCAGCAAGGCTAAGGTATCTTATATTTCTCAGTTTATTTACGCCATTCATTCCTACTCTGGCATTACTTTGAACCTAGTTTAGCTGTATTTGTCAACTGTGTGAAACATGAATGAACGGTGATGTGAAATGAAGAGTATAGTCCTCCACAGCAAATTGTTCTTGTATTGTTTTGAACCAATCTGATCTGTATTTGGATATTGCGTGAAACATGAATCAACGATGGTGCGCAAAGAATTGGATATATTAGCATCGGAATGATATTCCCTCGATATTAACAGAACCTCTTACAGATTGCTCGTGACGACTCGATGTCGGAGCTGGAAGCCTGGGCCGCTGCCAACTGAGTCCGCCCCTTTTCCGAAGCCTCGCCCACTCAATTGTCGCCCTCGCCCCGCCCCTTTTCTTACCGCTCTCATCCCCCACTCACTCACACACATTCTCTGCTCGAACAGGAGAAGAAGCGCAACTGACGTGTATGCATCAACTGATGATTATCGATTGATTGTTGACTGACTGATTTTGATCTACCCCCGTTTCCACCGTATAGTCTCATAGAGAACCCACCACTACTTGTACTGCTGCATATTAGAAAACTGATTGTATTGCACCCCAACCCGATTATCTTGTGAACAATATCGATGAAATCTTTGTAATAAAGGCATTTGAAGAAAACAACATGGCAACACCTTTGTTATGAGTGTTTTTAGCTATTGAAAAATATGCTGGCCCGGTGATGCTGCATCTCGAGACCCTTGCCAACGCTTGCCTATTGAGTGCATATTCTATAGCTATTGAGAAGTATTTCGCATCTGAGTTTCGGAGGTTCATAATCTATTCTGCTGATAATTTTCGCATTATCAGACTGGAATGTTAACGAATAGATCTTGTATTACTGGACAACTAGGAACACGCAAGGCATAATTGAAATCCTAACGTTGATCGCTTTCTTCGAAAAAAAGGTAAAACAGTATACGACTTTCCCTCAGCGCCGCAGACAACCGCAGGCTTTTAAACAGTTTTTACGATTGAGGATTCGAGAAAGGATTGGCATTAGACATCACATAAGCGCTTAACTTGCCGGTGAAGCATAAATGCGCATTCGCATGAGAATCATTAAGAGACGACGGGAATAAATGCTAATTTTATCGTGTTTTTTTTCAAAAACCCGCTCCGAGAAAATAGACACGATATCACGGTTTATGCCGAGCCGTTCCAACAAAAAAAACGAACTATTCAACAACTGTCCCTGTTTGCGATGTTTTTTTTTAAATTTAGGAATAAAAACTTGCCACAGCTCTCGATCCCTTTCTGGAGATTTATTATGCAATCGATCACCTCTTGTATGTGTATTCACACAGCCAATCGGGGACAATAATCTCCCGATATTCTCAGTTTTCTTCCCAGAAACTCACATGATAACATTGGCTGTTGTGTTGTGATTTGTATCCAGAGACAAGAGAAAAAAACAGCGCTCGATAGAAAACAAACCCGTGTATTAGTACGTTATCTGGTGAACGACATTTATTTAATTTATAAAATGATACGATGCGTTTTTTGAGAGTGCACACAAATGTGAGAGGGCCGCAAATGTTCCTGTTTGGTTGCTTCGTGTTTCGGCTTTTTGGTTTGATCGTATTATTTTATAAATGTAATAGCTCAATGAAGCAAGAGCCATGGCAACCCGCTTCTTTCTCCCGGGCCCCATCAAGTTGATGTCATGTTCCCTCTCCCGGATCTCACATGTTCGCACGTTTGTGTGTGTGGGAGTTGCCTAGGATTTTAGTATTGAGATAATAGTTGTATCTCCTCTTCCTAGTACTTCTCTTAATTTACAGAAAATTATGAGGTAGACCTTATCGCCCCCCCAAGTCTCGAAAACAAGTTGTTCGTTTTGGTGATGCAAGATCGTGACGAAAAAAATAGCTTGATTATTATTCCCCAAGTATAGTGAAATCAGCCATTTGTTTCTCGGTATACAGAAAATATGTGGAAAGTGCGCGCTCTGAACACTAAGCGCTACAGTCTGCGATTATTCCCCCTTGCTGAGGGGTGGTACAAAGTAAGTCTGCACTATCTAGTTTCTGCAAATAGGTTTGAGCTCTCATTCAGTTTGCTTACCTCACTTTTCCTGGTAATGGGAAGTAAACACCCTCCTCTGGAATTCTATAAAGATAATTCCCTATTTTGTATTACTTTATCATAACAGCGGAATGTTATAGTTCATTTTGTATACTGCGTAATGATCTAAGGGAGTCTTTTTTTTGTTTGGTAACTCGAATAATGCACTCTCTACTAACTGTCACTAGTATTCAAGCACATTTCGCCCCGGGTTGGCCTGTTTTCGCTACCCATTCCCACCTTCGCAAGGGGTTCTCGTGAGGCGGCGCAGAAAACTCATTATCGATAGCCAGTCAACGGCTCTCTCTCTCTCTCTCTCTCCCTCTCTCTCTCTCTCTCTCTCTCTCTCTCTCTCTCTTTCTCTCTCTCTCTTCTACCTTTTCCTCTCGCCTACCAAGAATGCCCCTATCTGTCGCTGGATAGCTCAGGGGTTCGCTAGAATTTGGAAATTCCACAGATTTCCCACAATGCCACGAAAGAAGATCAGATAGAGTCCTTTGCTCGAATTTCAAACCCAATTTCAATTGAATCTGCTCTTTAGACCGTCCCTCTCCTCATTTCACCTGTTACCCGAGTCCCCTATCTGAACTGGGTAACAACTCGCCCGTTTCGCGTTTCGTCTCATCTATTTGCGTATTCATTTTCATCTCTGATGGCTACATTTGGAACACGGCTGTGAAGCATTTCTGTTGTTTGCCAAGTCGCGCAATGATTTGATCTTCTCCCAGCTCACACTGAGAACAAATCTGACAGGAGAAAAGATCTCCAATATTTCTTTTCTTAGAGAACGGTTATCCAACTCTCCTTCTTCTACACGCTCTCTCGCCTCGGCCACATGATTCCAAACCTACAGACCAGGGTTGGAGCGAGAGAGTGTACAAAAGTGAGAGAGTCCCTCTCGATTTCACACGCTCTCTCACTCCAAAGGCCTTTCTGGATGGTTGACCGGCCTGTGGAATGATGTGCGGCGAGCGGACGACAGATCGCGTGGAATGAGGAGGTTGGAGAAGCGTTCTCGAAAAAACGAACCCAGGGAGGACGTTCTGCTGGTAAATTTTGGCTCTGCTCAATCGGTAGCAATTCAAAGTACTTCGCATGCGGACATTCGATTAACTCCCGAGTACACTTCCTTGTGAAGGTGGAGGGCTCCACTGGAGGCCGGCAACGACTTCTCTTTTACTTTTTCAACTCTAAAAAAGTGGCTTCCACCCTTTTTCGATGTTCGGTACAATCTCTTGAATTGCCGTTGCCTAGACGAAGAAAACTGGAAAAGTCACTCTGTTTCTCTCAGATTTGCCTTCTGCTCCCCTGTCTTTCGCAGGCTCTATCGACACATTCTCATGCCAATATCCCCCCTTGTTCCGAGAGATAGCGAGAGAGAGATTACTGCTGCACACAACACATATCTTATTATTTCCTCCCGATATCTCTCTACAATCGTTGGTGAATACGGTAGAACCACCTGCGCACGTGATCTGGAGGCAATTGCTTGCTTCCCAATCTCGGCATGCAATGACATCATATCATATCGCTGCGGGGTTGTAGTGTTGTGTGATATTTTTCAAAATTTCGTTTGGTTTCGAATGTGTGACATCTTTGTACGCCCGCGTAGGCTTTTGCTAGCCTATCATTAGCCAGTTGAACGAATCGTCATCGCTATTGCCAACTCTTCTTTTCTCCAAGACTCAATCCTCGCCTGATTTCAGAATCTTCGTATTTTCATCTCATTCTAGGCTAGATATTTGTATTTTACGGGACCCACGCAGACATTTTCGTATTCCTAACAGGATCTAGTCCAGGATATATGACGCCGTTTGCGTTAGGATCAACAAGGTCTCAACAGAGGTCTGGAACAGGTAAAAAATCGAAATTGCTCAAAATTCGCACCTAGGGGTAACTTTCCGCGCTGAAGACATTGGTGCGGTCGATTTCGCAATAGGACCCTTCCGGGCGCCGGTATGGCGCCGCGCCATCTCTGCGGAAAACGTGTTTTTCGAGTAAAAGTCTTCGGAAACTCGTCTAAATGGCCCGAAACCTAAATTTCTAGATCAGAATTTGACGCTCTATCAAATGACACTAGTGTCACATCCTGTTTGTTTTTCGTTTTCGCCAAAAAGTCGATTTTTGATACAGCCCACATTACGGGAAAAGCCAGTGACAGATTATAGATAATGTTTTTCTGATCATTTTGATATATCGGATGATGTATTTGACCTCGTGGAAAGTAGTTTTTCTTGGCAAAAAACTTTGGTAACCGTTGGGAATCGAACCAATGACATTCGGATTGAAGTTCTAGGCCACTACGACATCGATCATGCGGATGCCGCGTGCTTACAAGCGTTCCGCGCGCGTGAAATTCGTGCGGTGCATAGAAAAACTACTTTCCACGAGGTCAAATACATCAACCGATATATCAAAATGATCAGAAAAAAATTCTCTATTATCTGTCACTGGCTTTTTCCGCAATGTGGCCTGTATCAAAAATCGATTTTTTGGCGAAAACGAAAAACAAACAGGATGTGACACTAGTGTCATTTGATAGAGCGTCAAATTCTGATCTAAAAATTTAGGTTTCGGGCCATTTAGACGAGTTTCCGAAGACTTTTACTCGAAAAACACGTTTTCCGCAGTAATGGCGCGGCGCCATACCGGCGCCCGGAAGGGTCCTATTGCGAAATCGACCGCACCAACGTCTTCAGCGCGGAAAGTTACCCCTAGTAGCGAATTTTGAGCAATTTCGATTTTTTTACCTGTTCCAGCGCCTTGTTGATCCTAACGCAAACGGCGTCATATAGTCCAGGCTTCTAGCCAGAAATAAACCAAGGAGGATCTCACACGTCGTTTTGTTTACGACTCTGAAAGGTAATGTATCTCTGCCGCGAGAGATGTTTTCTTCCTAGGAGAGTGATATCATGAGATTCCACTCGAGACCCCTTATGAATACACGCTCATTACTATTTGCGTCTCTCAGAAATCATAGCGCGTTCACACTGATCTTTGTCACTAATGCTATCATACACAGAGAGCAAAATTAGTAAAGCACAGGGATTCCATTTGAGCCGCATATTAATAAGTAACTAGGGCCATCTAGTTGGTAGGACTAAGCGGGCGAATTTGATAGCTCGTTCTTAGTAGTAGGATATTTCTTTTTGTAGTAGAAGTTCACACGTCACCAAAATAGTAGGCATTTTTGCTGTAAACCTTGCTCATGTCATTTACTACTCCATTGATATTTATAATTCATTGAAAGTTCTTTGACTGCACGATGACTTTTTGAGGACGGCTTTTGATGTTTTCTCCCATCGTAAATATTATTGTGCGCTTGACCAAGGTCGATATTCTTTTTTTCGCTCGAATTGATAGTCATTATCATTATTCGACTAACACGGGCGGCAATTGTCTCGTCTGCTTGAAAACTGCGAAATTCATCATTATAAGCGACAGTGTGACAGTGGTTTGGCGTGTTTTACACCATTGTGTGCCCCGCGTTTACTTGTGGATTGCATGAGCTTTCACAAAATATATAAAATCTCTCCCAGTGCTGTGTCTACCACAACTGGCACAATGGAGGAGGAGAAGGGAGCACTGGAGTCGTCGTCCTCAGATCAAGTCAACCAAATTCTCGCCCTCCCATTCATCTCAAACAACACCAAATTACACGATAACGCAAATGACCAAGTGAGCTTCACGCGTAAGATGAAACCTAAAGTCAAAACACGAATGCACTAACATCCGCGCGTACAGTTGATTGTGCCCAACAAGTGGAATATTTACGTTTAAAAACAATTAAGTTTCAAAATTTTCAGTTCCGCAGCTTCATTTCGTACGTGGATGGCAAGATTGTCGAGTGTCGAGAGGTAATTTGCCAAAGATCAAGCAAAAATCATCATTTTCTGGCAGAAAATGTCGGACTCCGCGTGTATTTTCGCCGTCAATCACATCCAGAATCGATTTATCGTCTCCGAGTTGACGGTCGAACTGGCTAACGTCTTCGAAATACTCCAGGTTCCTGTTTATTTTATTATATTGTCAATTTACCATTATGCAAAAGGATTATTTTCAAGCATTTTTTGTAGTCAGTAACCAGTGTGATACTTGTACATGTTTTGGGGCCAGAAATGTATATATGTACATATATTTACTGCAATGGAAAGAAGGGTTTGATGTGCAGGTTCGCCGGGCCTCCGATTTCCACCTGCAGTTGGACACGATGAAGGGCGACTCGGACACCAGTGAGCGAGGCTCTTTTTTGATTTACAGATAAAATTTAATCAATAAATAATATCTTCACTAGTCTGTCCACCACATAATATGTGAATTGAAAATAACCGTATTCGTTTTTGATATATCCTATGCTAAATGCAGATAAAATGTAGTGTTTCCAAGGATAGTGCACTTTCAGCGGTGATTGAGTTGGTTGCTAGGTCTGCTGTTTCTATTCCGGCTATGAACGAACATTGAATTACATTCCTACTTAGTATTTTCCGGGAGATATTATCGTGTAGGCAACGTTCCTTCACCGAATGTGAGTTATGAGGAAGAGGGTCGGTGTAATAGACATAACTCAGTCGTTATAATGAAATTCATCGCAAAAACGTTACGCTTCGGCACGTGGTCTACTTTCTAGTGAATACGACCTGTTATAGACCATAATTATGAAGTTATTTGATCATGTTTTTCATAGAATACCGGCAAAAATGTTAATGATTGGAATGATGTAGCATTCCTTTTAGTTCTCCCTCGGGACTCACACCCACACTGACTTTCGCGGCGCAAAACACCCACTACAAACTCGTATGAGGCCTACATATCTTTCAGAGCAAAAACTTCAAAGCCTAATCAACTTGTCTCAAGGGCAACCGGCTAGACTTTGAAGTTGTCGCTGACTTCCTGAGACTAAAAGAGTCATAGATTTTTACACATTCATAATGCCCCTCAGCAAAAACGTTCCGTATAATAAAAAAAATTCGACAACAAACAGTTCTTGGTGTGAAACGTGACATTTATAAAGAATAAAATCTCTCTATCAGAACCAAATAGCTCAGCAATTTGTAGTTACAGCCCATCTCACACGTGAATTTCACGAGTGCACAGCCAGATGGGACGCGTTTCTGGATGAAGTTGACGCTATTATCGACGACAAAATCGGACCCAGCGACCCAGCTCCAGCAACTAGTAAGTGGCCCTTTCTTCTTTTTCATAATTTTATATTTTTTGTTATATATTACACATTTATATTTTTTGTCCTTCTCTAAATCGATTTGGACCCGAAAGAGAGTGACAAAAGTATCAATCCTCTCTTCTTGCAAGTAGGCACTACAATATTCGTCATTCACAGAAATGCTTCTTGTAGCAGCAGAGTTATTGGTCGCATGATTATTTATCCATTTCTTCTCACTCTCAGAGAGAGGTTCACAAATCTGGTGGCTGACAAATCCATATTCATGCACACAGAGATAGATTCAGCTGACAGGAGATATAGACGACAATAACTCGAAGACTCGAGTGAAGCATACGACAATTCGTAGATCACTAGGGCGATATTTCGATTTCATTAACCTTTTTCAGTCCATTTTTAGCGATGTCGGGCATTTGAGATATCCCCATAAAACGAGATGTCTACTCTCAAGGTTTTCGATCGTTTCGTTGAGTTGCGGATAAAGTAGAGAGATAAGTCGCACGATATGCGTAAACAACAAAGAGACAATCGAGGCAACATGAAAAATACCCCCTGGTAACACGAAGTTGCCTGCTTAATAGTGCTTGGAAGTAAATGACAACTAGGGTAAAATGTATTTCTGCGACTATTTTTCCTTAGGAAAGGTGACAATATTAGACAGCAAAGAATATTTGCCGTACTGGGAGGGATGGAAAAAAGAGAGCAAGATAAGGAAAATCATTTCAAAAATATTTTCGTATTTATTTTACGAAAATTTCAGATCCCGATTCGCGCGCGCCATTCGCCTATTTAATCACCGAAGTTCCCGCCACTCTCTATCTAATTTCCATCGTGCGGTGAGAATATTCAATTGATTTTCTGACAACAAATCTAAACACCAAGATTAGGAAAACATGATGAAAAGCTAACAGAAAAGTGAGCAGGTTTATCGATTAGTTTCCAATGAGATATTTCACTCTAGTCATCTCTTCCTACCCAACAAACAACGCTAAGAGGTCGTCCCGTCTTAGACATGCTTAAGTGATAAAGACATGCTTAAGTGATAAAGACATACTTAAGTGATAAAGACATGCTTAAGTGATAAAGACATGCTTAAGTGATAAAGGCATGCTTAAGTGAGAAAGGTAAAGTAAATATTCAGTTCGTTCACGGACGAGTCGGTTAAGCAGTATATTCTCGCGTTGTACAACAAAATGGACGAGATGCGACAGATGGGATGTGAGGTGTATCTACTGACGAGAGGACCGTCCATTGGAACGCAGGGTATGTTAAAATTCCAGTCGAAAAATGATTGTTCCAATTTCGATCCGTTTACCCTATTCATTACGACTTCTTCAGCACTTTATGTTATTCTGAACATTACTAATTTCCCAAATTTCGAATTCTTCCGTTTTTATTTACTAACTACATCATATCCCATGCAATCACTGCCCTGCTGTACAGTAAAGAACAAATTCACACAGAAGTGAAAATCTTGAGTGGGAGTTCAATTCAGCAGATGGAAGCGGCTGTTTTTAGTACGAATTTAGTATATTCTGAATATGCACAGTGATTCAAAAATTCATAACTTTTTCTAATTAAAATATTTGCAGGTGGCAGTTATCTCAAGTTGATTGGAGTTCCGTTTCGCAAAGTTTGCGATGAGAATCAAGCACAGGCGGAGTTGAAAAGCCATCGGCAAAGGGCGAAGAGAATTGCAGGATGGAGTTCACTTTGTCAAGTGAGTATTACATATTTTCTAATATATTCTCTTTTTTTGTAAATAGTATTGCTTTGGGAGTTAGCTTTATCTTACCTACATAGATAGCATGCGAAATCGAGAGGCACTCTCTCACTTTTGCTCACGCTCTAGATCTAACCCTGGTCTCTAGGTTTGGATTCATGAACATTTTCAGTTTTCAGAAAGATAATAAAAAATCATTATTGACGCTGCAAGAATCGGATTTATGATTGAAACGAGAAACACGGATTTGACATGGCCCGTTTAGGTTGTGGAAGCGACGATCGCTGATGAGAAGAGGGCGAAATCGAGGCAGAGTTCGAGAGATGGAATCACTGCAGGTTGTCGTGTGTTTAATTTATAGTTTGCAATATAATAGATAGAATATATTTATACCTCAAAATCGTGGGTGAGAAGTTAATGTGCTATGAGTAGCACTCTATTCGATAGTCCTGTTACGGCTATTGTATTGTATATGCCTGTATACCGCTGCCTAACTCAAGCTTTGTGTATATCGACTGGTGCAATTCCAAATAGAGAGTTGGCTTTGGCTTGCGCGGCAGATTGATTGTGAAAATCGAATATAACGGGCACAATCAGAAAAAAATCTGTTGTTTTTGTTTAAAATTACAACGCTCATGCGAACTAATGTCTGTGTTAAAATGGTTTCAAATATTTCTTTTACGAGTAAAATCATTCCAGCAGATCCATCAGAAGCAGCGGCCTTCATCGCGAGTCAAACGGGCTGCATTCTGGTGGACAGGGTGAGTTGTGTTTCACGGGGCCTTCAAATCGGCTTGATATCAGAAGCAGTTATTCCTGCCTAGATAGAGTCGAAAAAATATATACTTGCTACATTTCAGATAGGAAACGTTCACTACAAATTCGTGGAAGAAGAAGCGGAGAAGAAATGGCCAGACTCGGAAACACTGCTGAACGAAATCAGAAATGTTAAAGCGAGTTTATGCTAATTTAATTTTCACCATATTGCAAACAGAAGTAGAAAAATAACAGAAAGTGTATCGGGTTTGAGACGTCTTTGGCGTTTTGCTTTTTGTATCAACAATTATATATGTTAATTAATTCGATATTTCAGGGCGTTCAACCGTCCACACTGGCCGCCGACACTCAGAAGACCTCCGTTGAGGTACCATCTAATGTGAGGTTGAGGGTGAATTGAGGCGACTGAAATTGGTCATTTCAGGTGGATTCAGGCTCGTCTGAGCTGGACAAGAAGGGTAGTTGCTGCACGATACTATGATGATAAAGATATTTGATCCATTTTGATGCACATGTTCCATTTACATTCTTCATACATTGTATGACAGTATAGAGGCGTTTCCCCTCATCGGGTTGGGCTCGCGAGAAAATTGTTATACACACTTCCCGGTTCTGCTTGAAATACGAAGAATTGTGCTTGGGTCCGGGAAAATACAAATATCTACATAGCCTAAATCGAGTGTGTTACCAGAATTCCTCGTACAAAAGTAGTGGAAATATGAAGGAGCCAGATTATGTTTGAGGTGGGCAGAGTAAATGTGTTTCATGATCTCCTGAAATGAGCAAGGCACCTGTGGAAATTGTTCTCACTCCCACTGTCAGGTGAACAAAAACATAGGAAAAAACAACATCCACAAAAATAATGTTTATTTATTACATGGGGCATTGTAAATAGGACACTCTAACTTTGTAAATAGGACACTCTAAACATTTTATCAACAATATTATACTGAACCGCACATGTCAATCGGTCAACGCATATGAAAGGTCAACGCATATGAAAAACGTAAATCTTTCGATGGGAGGGATTCGATTGAGCATCGAAGTAGAGTCTCTTGCTAATCATTCTCTGCAGTCGAGTACTCTTTCTCGGATCGGGAACGCAAGTGATCGGGGAGAAGTAACACTGACGATTGTTGCGGAAACTGAAAGAAAATTGCTTGCATTAGTGTAAACAACATGGTGTTTTAAAGCATATGAATCAGAGATTCTCACGGGTTCACTAAATTCGGGTTCACAATCGCGCATGAGGGGGTTGGTATGGGGTTATGATGGCGAATATGCAAGTGCGGAGGACTCGGCTTTTACTGGGATGATCAACAATAAGAACTATTTTGAAATATTTTAGTTTAAATACTTTCTCAAGGCGCTGTCAGAAATGATACTTGGCCGTCAGCTTTCAGTTTCCGCAATATCCGATATTTTGCCACGTTTTGCCCTTGACGGCTCATTCTAAATCGCAAATTCTCGCCAGTGCTCGTTGAGAATTCGACGGCGCACACTGCCTCTCGTCAAGAGATTTCTCGAAAACAAAAGAAGTTCTTTTCGCGAAAGTAGCTCTTGTTAAGAACACCCTAGTATGTGCATATGTATCGCCTACTGTAACGGTATTTCCTTTCATATGACTCCTCTACTCATCGATACTGTATTATGTATAATTATATATAATTTCGAGCTCACTTGAAATTTCTCCGAAGAGCTTTGGTACTATCGACGGCGGGTTTTCCTTCCTTACAAAAAGTTCAATAAAGGACAAATAAAATTAAAAAGCTCACGTTCGCTGGCAGTAATAATAGGAGAAGCACGATTCCAGAGAGGCAATTCATCGATTGTAGTGCCTCGCCTGACCAATGTGTCCAGTTATAGGTAAGCACAATTACGAATTATTTCAGGATAGAATGAAGATCACTGGGAGCGTATATTATGCGCCACAATCAAAGTGATCATTCAACAGACGACTTATAAAAAATGAGGGAAATATAGCACGAGACTGTATCAGTTGATGGTGTGACGACAAAATGCACCGCTGGTTTTTTTTTCAGATTAAAGAACGGATGTCTGTGATGAGAGATAATGGATCTAACGTATCTAGACAAAGAACAGTATGCTGGCGCTACTATCCGCAGGAGAAAAGCATAGTGGGAATCTGCGTTGGCGAGACAAAAACCGGTGGGAAAAAAAGGAATAGAAGTTAGAAAATGAGCTTTGTTTGGTGACTGGTGCTCTAGAATCGCCGGTTGTCGGACCGGTAGCATGTGTGGGTGGCCACTAGTCGGCAGAAATTTGCTGCTCATTTGACTGCCAAATGCTTCTTGTCCGACCAAGCGGCGATTCTAGATTGTTCTAATGATGTTATCATTTAGGATAATTTAAATGTCGTAGGAATCGATTGCACTCCCGTGCCACTTCTTTATTTGCACACCATCGTTCACAACTGATTTATTATTATGCATTTTATTATCCTCTTACAAATATTCGTTTACTTTCTTCGCAAGAGAAACTCGAAAGTGAATGTGTGTGGATGAGCTTCGGCGACCTGCAAATAAAGTCAGTTCTCGATTGCTGATTATGGTATGGACGGGTTGCTGTAATCTCACCCTATGTGTGTTCAGCTTCTTCTCTTCTCCGCTACATCGTATTCGGGGCCTCGTTCGTCCGTGCTCGTATTTTCGGGCAATCGATATCTGAAGGGAAGGGGTTACTGTAGATCAGGCAAAAGTTTTTGCATCTAGTTTACTTCCTGTTGACCTCTTCAGGAGGGCATTTTCGGCATTTCCAAAAGAGAAGCTAACAATAATAGCGAATCAGGCCCGCCAGCGTCTACTTTTTATAAATGTGTTGAACTCGGAACAGGAGCGATAATGCGCGAGCCAATCCTCAAGACTTTTAAAACAATCAGTAAAACTCAAGCTCACTTGGAGAAGAAGCAATTGAGCGGCGAGAAGAAACAATGTTGGTCGTACCTGAAGAAATTAGTTATTCAATCCGATTATCACGTACTCTTCGTGTTTCAGAAGTATCGTGTGAATTTGCTCAACTGCAAAGCAGCTGGTGACCAAAAATAGAAAAGAAACAATTTCTTGAAAAGTCTCCCCCATTTCCGAAGGTCAGAATAACATCTCATTTTTACAGGTAGCCGAAATTGGTACACATTCAAATTTTTCAATGTGAATAGAAATTGAAAACATAATAGCTAATTTTCACAGGTAGTTTAGCATTTCGGACAATGTCATCAAAATTCTGGATCCCCCTCTGTTCGGCGATAATTTTTTTTCTGTGTTCCCGCATATTTTCCACGCCCACTCACTTGTGCCGGGGCGGATCCTCCGGTTTCGTCACCGGCTCATCGCAATCCATCTCGTTTCCTGACAATAATAGGCTAATTAATTATGCTAATTAATTATTGATCGATATTCCCGAATGGTTGAATGCTTACCATCTTCGTCGTACAGCACGGCGGTCGCTCCACTAGTGGAGGCGTAGTAGCGCTTTCGCTCGCTCGGTTCCAAATGTCTGAATGGGAAATCAGATGTCGGGGGATACGGTAGTTTCGGTTATACAATCCCAAAAAATAGGTGAACACAAGTTTCGCGGACTCATTTGTAGAATGCAAACTCACGCTGACTGGGCGTTGTATTTCTGGAAGCAGGCAACGACTGCTGATATTGACAACTTCCGTTGGTTACCGATCTGGAATACGGTAATTTGTCAGAGTACTGTACCTTTTATCTACAGGAGTACGGTAACTTCGAAGTAATCGATTACCTTGTTGTTCATGCTGTCAAACAGCGGCATGCCGCACGCCGTTTCGGACAACAACGAGAGGGCTACAATGGAGAGTAGGGCGAGTCGACGAATCGAGCTGTCCGCCATGTTTTACCTAAACACCGTCGATGAGCTCACGCATATATGTAAGCGTCGAAACACGGATGCGACTGATTATTTCGCAAACGAGAAATATGAAATTGTGTTGAGATCAACGTGGGGGAAATGTGACATCGCGTGAGCACGCGGAAAAAATAATTACAGTAGAAGAGGAACAGTGGACGACTGGCAATCGAGAACCTACACTTTGATCTATGAATAACCCGAATAAGCGAAGGCGAGAAATACCAGGCGTGAGAAATGTTCTGAATCTGCACAAGACCATGAGCCAAAGAATAATTATTTCTGAAGCGCGAAGCTAAAATGAGTTCACTTTCTTATTACCGGAGTGAAAATCAAAGAGCGAGCATCGTTCTATTTTGAGCGCATACATCTTACAATGGGCAAGTTGGATATCTGCCTAATTCATCCTTCTACTGAGATGTGTCGCTATCTTCAACCGAGCCGAAATGTAGTATCAAGTATCGTCTACTTCGCATAAACCACCTAGCCTATCCCTACCGCCCCCTCCTCCTCCCTACTCCATCTTCATCTCACTCTCAAAGACAACACCGGAAATTGCGAGGCGTCGGAAATCACGCGTAAAATGGATGGCATGTTTCGTAATCTGCATGCACAATAGCCTGCAGATTAGGCACAACGGTCAGATTCGCTAAATTACGGCTCTCGAGTACCGGTCTTCTAAATCTAAAAAATCTAATCGAAAACTCAACCGAGTTCAACGTGATAACGAACAACGCTAAATCTGCGACAGAAAATAGTTTGTGGGCAAAATGTGAGTAGCGGGTGGCATTTATACCACCTTAGCAGCCTTCGTCGAATAGTGTATCGTAAAGCAGTGGGAGTGCCTCTCTACGTCTTCACTGGGACCAGAAAGTCGGAAACACCTGTCGACCGACGACGCAAAATGGGCGACTGAGAAGGTCGAGCAAGTAGAGGGAATAGACGAAACAAGGCATCAAGGAAGTGGCCAGAAGTTGGTACGCTAAACCCTGTGTAAAAATAGCAGGTAAGAAGAAATCAGCATGCATCGAATTAAATGAAAATTCTCAGCAGCGATAGAGCAAACTGAAGGAACACTTCTCCCGTATAATCCCTTTAAGGAAGTTTGACTGGACGGTGAAGGAATGCGGACACTACTGTAACAAATGCCGAGCCTTGTGGGTATGTGATAAAACGGGCGGATACCGTCATAGGGCGAACGCGGAGTTTTCTCATGCCAAGCTGGTATAAACCATGGGAAAGCCACTCCGACCGAGCCGAGGCAAGAGATTGATTGAGTCTCGTCCAGCTGTCACAACTGTACGTGCCTGCGATAGCACATAAATTTCTTTTATAATTAGCGGCCGCGGAAATAACAGAAGGCTGCCAGTAAAAAGGCTCCGGCACTACCAGAAAACATCTCGATTTTGAAATATACGAGTCCGCGGATATCGTCATACCGCGCACTCCGGTATGTTGTCATGCGGTATTTGAAATGACAGATCCGGTGACTTTTATCGCACACCGACCATCGAAAACAGGGGTTCGCAAGGGCAAGAAGATACGATTTTGGGACGAAGAACACGCGCGTTATAGGCGGCGCTGCGATTAATCAGTCATTCCGGAACTGGTATGGAAAGCGCCTCGACAACAAGTTTGAACGGAATTTGGGAGAGTCCTCGACGAGACGTCATCGACATCCGAAGAACAATGAAGTAGTCGAGGCTCCACAGTAGAATGGGGGGCGCATGGCTCAATTGCTGGCTATTTATACTTTCTGGGATCTAGGAAATGCAGGGGGAAATGCAAAATGCAAAGAACGAGGAGGCGCAATCAGCGTAAACAGTGCATACAGGAGATATCCCAGCTGCTTGAATACGAATCGTGTGACCACACTGGTTTTCTTAGTCGACCAGGACAAAATCCAGAGTGTTGTAGTTGGTTTACGCACGTATACTCGTGTGCGACGAGATTTGTGGCAATAATACTGGGGGTGATGAGACACCTATTCGACGACTACGCTGCAAGGGAAAGCTGATATACACTGTTATGTATGGCATGCGTCATCGTGCGTCTTTATAAATGAGCAAATGCAATTACCATTGTGGAGCTAAATATAAACAAAGAATTTCTAGTTCTGAAGAACTGAAGAAATGCAAAAAAATGATGCATTAAGGTCAACGTAGTCCTAGTCGGTGGATACCTTTAAAGATACAGCGGAATGGAGACAAGTTGAATTGCACAGTAAGTAAACAGCGTGTCTAATTTAGTGAGACGTCGGCCCGTTGACCACATTCGACGACGTCATTCTGACTGAAGACTACATCGTGAAGCCATCCTCAAGATGCAATCAGTGTCGCCACCCTCACTCTCTCTTAATGCGGCTCGCCTTTGACTGACCTCGCACTAATTAAAGCGTCGTCGAACATCGCAACTGTCTCTCGGTCGCGGCCTCAAATAGAAATGACCCCTCCTCGCTCCCCGGGGACCCCAAAGCCACGAGAGGCGCGAGTAGATAATGAAAGGAATTACGCAAGGAGTAGTTGCGATAGTAGTAGTCGTGACGTACTGAGCAAGTTGTTGCTGTTTTTCCTCTTGAAAAAAATTATAGCCCAGCCCCCGATTATGATTAGTGCATCATAAATAGGCGGAACGTGGGTTGGACTAAGGGGCGGCTAGACAGGAAATGATGTGAATAGAGGAGGAGAGCAATGATGAGCGACAAGTTAGAACATCGAACGAACACAGATGGGGACGAAGATGGGGGGCTTTAGTTTTTGTATGGCCGAGATGAGAGAAGCGATTGAGCGATCGATATACATCAATTATGCACAGAACCAGCCAAAGATAACCATGTCAAGAAGCATACCTAACCTCAAAAGGGTCGGAAGTTATTTCCATTCTTGTCAACCGCAGCGACAGTGCAGCCTCTACACAACAGCTTCAACAGCGACGCAATCTCTTCATTGTTAGGGGAGGTGGGAGGACAGATTTATGCGTAGGCTTTCTCCTCCCGCTCTTTTGTACGATGCAGGACCACTTGAGGATGGAAATACTCCCTCCACCTCGCGTCACCTCACGCAATCTACTTTTTCTCCCGTCGTTTTCTTCAAGAACGCTACGCCAAATTTGCAACAGACCCCTTGAAAACCGCGCCAGAGCCTACAGTAAAGGAGGAAGAAATGTGAAATTGCTGTCTTAGATCAGGAAGGAAAAGGGAAACGAATATTTAAGAAAAAAAGGTAAACAAGTAAGGGAGGAATGATGAGATGGAGGTGAATAAATGCTCTGCACTTGCCACACGATATCTACCGGGATCCTCCGGAAGGGGCATCCACTTCCACCACTTACTCATAATTTACCCCAGTACTCATTGCTCCGCCCTCTTCACATTATACTGCAAGCACCATTACGCTCTTTCTTTTCTCCTGCCTTGCTAGTACAAAGGGTCAGACTCTAAATAGGCTAATATTTCTGCTCCTGCATCAGCAATAATGATCTTTGCCTGGCGGAAGGATGTTTCAGACGGCAGAGTTAGACAGCAGGTGGATTCTGCTTACGACAAGAAATAGTTGTGAACTGGATCCAAAAAACCTATGAACTACGTCGTAAACCTCATCAACAGAGAAGTGAAGTTGCGCGCCTACAAAATTGCGAACTACACCTGCCTGCGCGTCTGCTAACGTGCCAAAAGACCGCCGCACAGCATTCGAAAGAGAGTCAGCGAGAACGAGTTAGAGAAAGAGTGAGATAACGAGAGAGCGCGCTAAACGAGAGGGTCAGACAACGAGAGACGTTTTTGGCACGGTGCCAACTGGATGCTGTGCGCCGACTGAACCCGTCCAAAACGCCGACCACGGACCTAACCGTTCCGTCTCACAATACATGTCGGTGATCACTCAAAACTGAAGTAAGCCCAAGTAGTTTTCCGCGACAACAGTATGGAAGGCTCGGAAATTGAATTCATGTTTATTGGGGAACGGGTGGGAATGCTTCTGTTTTGCACGCGCGGGACAGTGACGTCTCTGGTAACTTATGAAGCGGCTGACTCATGCCGATATCTGACGGAGTCCACCGTAATTGGGCGGCAATTACACAGCGCTCGCTCCTCCCCGCGGTGGCCGCAGCCCCGAAAAGGGTATTTTCACCGCTCGGCCTCGGCTTATATTTAGCTCGCGCCCCCTGGTATTAGCTTGATGGGCGCGATGAATTATTGATATGACGCGGAAATAACCCGAGACGAAGTAGAGTGAAAGGGGAGATGTCGGCAACTGTAGTGGATGGCAGGACGTATCACAATCAGGGAAGAAATGGTGGGTCATTTGAGATCCGGGAGAAACAGTAATCTACCTGGGTGGAGAGTGGTTTTGTGTGTCGCTTGTTGTTTTCGGCGCGTTTCGACAAATGACAAAGACCGGCTAACAATTCCTCGAAACGCACGTATGCTTTGTCGAAAATTATTTTAGAAAAAGAAATTATGAATCCAATGAAGTTATCTTGAAAATTCAAAAAAAAGAAAAAAATGAAAAGAAAAAAATGATCGGTTGTACATATGTCTCTCTCTGTACTGGGGACGTCATCTATTGTTGTTTCCTTCCTCCACATTTCATCGTCATCGTCGGATCGACCGAAGTTGTACATATTTTTTGAAGAACATAAACCAATTTGGGAATATCCATATTCGACTTTACGAGTGTTCATCGCTAGCTGACATCATATTCTAGACGACATCACTATTTCCACAAACGAACACCATAGAAGAACTCCCTTATGTGATAGTCAATGTGCGACATTCACAGTGCGCTCGCAGAGTTCACAAAAACAGTTAGCCTTTTCTCGCCATCCAAACGTGCACGATACAACCATGCGCGGTAGCATTTAAAGGGAGTCATTTTTATTCTCGTTTTCGTATGACAAGAATTCGGAGATCGCGCCATTCACCGATCGCACCATTCAGCGAAATTGGAATCAATCTGAACACTATGAGCCTTCAAAAGATAGTTCGGGATTCTGACCCACGCAGCGCTAATAATTGATGAATGAGGACTTCTCTCTTCGTATGACTGCGTGCATTTCTAATGAGCGGGGGTGCCGGCGTATCCACACTTTGTATGAAGTTCAATTAGTCAACCCACTTAATATGATGATTATATAGGGACTAATGGATTGCTTTGATGAATCGACTTCCTGGATGACAACTTCTCGAATATCTGACATTACTAATTGGTAACCCAAGTGCAGTGCGTTCAGGAATGTTGGGGGGGGAATGCCCGACAATGTGAAATATGCGAGAAATTTTCATGGACGAATGTAAGTCAGTTGTTTGGTAGAACTGAGGGATTCACATAAATACGTGCGATAGTTAAGGATGTCAAATAACAATTAGCTGTTCAATTGTATGTAATTGGTACTGTGGAAAACTAATTCGAGTATCGAATAATGTATTCAAGCATTAACCCGCTTTCGGGAATGGAAAGGGCGCAATTGAATGCATAACCAACTCCACCCTCGCACCGCAGCTCACTTGTTTGTCTGTCGTTGAGTGGACTGATGCTCACGGGAAAGCAAGAGAGGAACACTCGAATAGTCTAGCGAAATGCGTGGTGGTTGGGTGGAACAAAGGAGAAGCACGCGTCATGCGAGATCCAAGCAGGAGAGGTGAGCGGCTCACTGATTTTGAACACTTCGGAAAGGTACCAGAAGTAAAGGAATGGGATAACTTGCGAAGGTCTCTCCCACTTAGTTTCGAGTCCCTACCCATTCTGGTGGCGGGTGTGCGCTGTGGAATGACGCCGAGAGGTAACGGGAGAGGGGCTGAGGGCCTCCTTTAAGAGTCTTTGTTGATTCGAGAGTAGGAGAATACGTCAATAGGAGCACAAATAAATATATACGGGAAATTATGAGATGCCGACCAGGCGACGTTTGAGAACGCCGCTTTGCAAAGCTCCAGTATCTCTAGAAAATCGGTACACCGAACAAAATTCATTTGCATTCAGTGCTGGAATTCCGTTACCATCTGGAATTCCAAACACCGAGCAATGGGTGGATAATGGGAAGAAACAGAGAGGGCATTTTTTTCTCTTATTGGAACTCCGGAATCACTTCTAATAAGGAACCCTTCAGGCGTAAAGAGTGACACTGAAACATCTCCGCGTGCAAACTGAAGTAAGTTGTCCTTGAATCTCCCCCGATTCGTCGCGATGATTCAATTCATCCGGTGCATTGTGCGCGGCGACGTTTATCTCTCGCCTACGCACCACCCACGGAGGGGGGAGGAACGGCTAACAACATCAAAGAGAAGCGACACAAATGACAGCATGAAATAGCGGTTTTTGTCGTCTCGAGTCCCGATTTGGATCGGATGTTACGTAAATGTGAGGTGTGAATGCAACAGCACACACAACACAGCTCAAGAAACCACGCATTGCTCGCGCGTTGAAGATCTCTTCGACAATCGGATTTGCGTTAGCGCAAAGAAGTTAAAGAAGTGTGCGTCGACATGTAACTTGTTGATCGTGCTCCCGAAGCGAGACCAATTTCACAGCGTTGTTACTTTGACACAATAGCCCATAAACGGTTGCGCAAAAAACTACATCGACGCGAATTGTAGTCCCATTGTTGAGTATTGAAGGGTGTTTACGAGCGCAAATTCGAGTTCCTGACGATTTCAGAATAGCTGAGTGAAAGATAGGCTTCAATGGCTGCAGTATCAAATTGCCATACACAGCGTAAAAATCAACAGATCAAAATAAGAATGCAAAATTATCGTAATTATACGTCATTTCGCCCTTTGCCACTTCCGGCCTGGGACAATAGTGATGAATAATATTTAATGACATATACATGGCTTCCAAAGTTAATTAATTGTGTGTTTAGAAGGCGGCCAAATACTGGGGGGGGGGCTAATTGTGACTACATTTTTCGATGAATAATTGTGAATCATCGTCATCACCACTAACCCACGCACCTCTACTACATTTTCACCCCCCCCCACACAAGGACCGGAAATTAACTCCCGGCTCCCGCATAAAGTTAGCGGCAACAAATGGAGTGGATCTATTACGCTGGGATCAACAACGAGGCGGAACATAGCATTACTGTAATCCCTTCCCCCTCGGATTTCGTGATATCATAATCCCATCTCGTTAATAAGTCTGAGCTCAGCTAAAACGTGGGCGAAGCCAATTTTGACTGCTGTTATGGCCAAATTAACGTGGTCTGTCAAATACGAAATCAAGGAAACGCAATTAACTGAAGCCAGACGTACAAAACGACGGATACATGATATACTCTAGCGATGTCTCTACCGGAAGCACTTGCGACATAAAAAGCTTAGCTAATTAATTATTAGGTTCGTAAACACTTGTGGGGTTGCTTCTTGCGCAGTAGAAATGATGACCGATTAGTCAGGCGCAATTTCCATCATTATCCAAAACATCGAAACAAATCCCGAAGCCAATACGAAAGTTGTATTGGCCAAATAAAAGTAATCGTCAAATACTAAATCATGAAATATCAGACTAGTGAAGCTAGACATATACATGATATAATTTCGTGAAATCTGGACCGGAAGCACTTGTGATATCATATAGCCTTAATTAATTGATGAGCATGCTCGCAAACACTTCAGTTCTTGCGTTGTTGGAATGCTGATAGATTAGTCAGGCTCACGTTTATCTCACCCCCCCCCCCCATTCCAATCGGAGACATCGAAATACATAACCACTGCATTCGAAACATAGTCAGCGAGAACGCGATAGAGAAAGAGAGAGATGACGAGAGAGCGCTCTAAACGAGAGGGTCAGACAACGAGAGACGTTCTTGGCATGGCGCCAACTGGATGATGCGATACCGAAGCAACGACAAAAAAGAAAATGTTCGTTAGCTGCGACAAAAAGACTTCCACAGCATGCCCGGATCATCATTTTTATCACTGTTATTACTAAATAGCGGATTCAGGAAAACGAGAAAAAAGATATAAATAATCATTCTCTATTATCACAAATCGAATAACTTATAAGCTACAATAACTTGACGATTGATACATCTTGCAGTTAGTTTACCGTCCCGTAGTCTCTGTATACATTTAGCTACTATTTTTACAATTCTAGGAGTAATTTAACAATTACGAGATCAATTCCATATTTTGCACGGCAGATTTTGGAAGATCTGTTCTTCGCGCCAAAATCTTTTTGAATTCTCCGCCGCCGAGTGTGCGCGCGACGCCCGCGCCCGACTGCCACACCTAAGAAGCTTTGGTGTGTTGTTGATATACCACAAGTGCGTCAACGTCAAATCCCCTATACTCACCTCCTTCGCCTCGTCCACAGTTTCGACGTTGAGGACGCACACGACCTGCGTCAGTTTGGCGCACTTCTCGCGCGCCGCGAATCCGGCAACGCCAGAGAGGTAGCCGATGAGGTGACGAAGCTCACTGGAATAGTCATTAAATTGTATATTTTATAGTATTCTCAACAGGCATTCTTCCACCATCGTCATAATGAGTTCCCTCTCAGCATAAACAAGCATTGAAACTCATATGAACCTAATTCGGCAGAATGGGCCAATATACATTCCGCAACGAACGTTTCTATCAGGAAAATGCAAAATACGTTTATTTTAAAAAGATGTGTAGCTACATAATAGTATCCTTTAACTGTTTTTCCACTCACCGATCCAATTGGAGGGCTCCGAATCGATTGAAGGAACATTTGAGCACGGCTGAGAGAAGACCACGAGTGCACTCGTCGCATGAGGAGAGAAGGAGGTCCTGAGGGGAACGAGAGGATTACGGTAGGAAGGAAGCAATAGGGTTACAGTGAACTTACGGTAAATAAACTTAACTTATTGAGGAAATAATGACCAAAATTGTATTTCAGGCTAAAGAAATTGCAAGAGAAGTACATACTCTCGAATTTCACAAATCTATAGAAAGCACGAAACCCTGATTTGCCTGGGCACTGTCGCTACAGCAGGGCAACGTCTGAAATCGCTACGAACATCGGTGTGGTCAATACCTGGTAGTTCTCTGGTGCTAGGGAGCGCTGGAATGGGACGAGCAGTCGGTCGACCGTCACGCAGAAGGACTAAATTATTCGAATATTTTATCAGTTTTTTTAACTCAAAGAGCAGCCAACCACCAAGTTCGTGCATTCTTCGGAAAACTATAACTCCTCACTGATACAGGAATGCACCCGGAATATTTTAGTTTTACATCTCTGGGACCTGCCAAAAATCAAGCCAGAGAATACACAAGAATGCTATAACTCTTCAATGGTACACGAATACACCATGCCCATCACATTCGGTATCTCACGCTCACTCTACACGATGGAGCTACAGTATACATTCTATGTACCGTAACCCCCCCATTCTACCGTACCTCGATGAAAGGGTCGACAGATTCGTAGTCTGCCAGCTGCTCCGACGTCAGTTCGTGATCCCGCTCCATGTACTGGTCGCAGCTGCAAACAGTCATGATTGTCAACAAAAAAAGAGAGATGAATGGGATTTTTGAATCAATTCAATAACCATATCGAATACTGCTAGACGCACACGTTTTTACATTCATGGTGAAACGCAGATTCAACAGATTCATACAAAAATGTAGACAAAAAAATCAGCTTCACTAGCGAATACGAGCGCAAATAAAATTAGAAAGTTCACTGCTCACTTGTTTCTGACGGTGGGCCGAATGGCGACCTTGGAAACGCTGACGCAGCCTCGAGAGGCAAGCTGCTCCATTCTGTAATAGAGTGAAATATTAATAATATTATATTTAGAATTGTCTTCCCTCCAGCAGAATTGCAGTAATACGTTAACAAACACTAAAGCAGCGCCACGGAAACACGACACCACCGGGTGAACCTTCTAAAGCGAAACTTTTCTGGGCAATAATATTTGAAATATAACATTATTAGATATAAATGACCCACCTTCTCGCAACATCGTCCAATTGAGCGAGTGCCGAGGCGAGCTTCAGCTTCTCCGGTTCAGCCTGAAAACTATTCTTTTATGCTACAAAATGCAATAACTAAACAATAAAAGCATCCAGAAGGTTTTGAAACTTCTTCATCATAACAATTAGTTCGTCTATGATTTTTTGCAAATTGTTTATAATAAATAAATAATTCCGCACCGCTCCTTCCGCGCCCGACTCCCTCAGCAGCGCGCTGCGCAGTTGTCGCAGCAGATCTCCCGAGACGCGCGCGTTGTTGAGTGTGCAGAGGTATGCCTGAAGTACGGAAGATATTAAGGGGATGGGGGTGTCGTTCCATCGTGCAAGTGTCAGCCCGTGAGTGTGGGGATTCAAGTATAATTCAAGTTCGGCAGGTGATTGCTACCAGCGATTTCTTGTTGAGTAAGAACGGAAAGTTGAAAATAACGTAGACTGATCAACGACAACTGGTCGCGTTAGTCCCCATTCAATTCTTCACAAATTCAATCACTCAAAAATCCGAAGTAACGATTGCATGCGAGATTTTCGTTTCAATTTCCGATTAATATCATGCATTAATTTAATTTACTGATTTGTAGTCAGGGTTTGAACAAAATAAGTGTCACACTATTCAAATGCAGCGCTTTAATCTCTCCTAACAACAAATCATACAATTTTCTACCACGGACAATACGGCTTACTGGGAAGATTTCGCATAAAACTGGTCAGAACTATGGTTTTAATCCCATAAACTGGCCAAAATTGATTCTTACTAATCTCATCCTTTTTTCTTTGGAATATAAGAACTGCCTCATCGAAAATTTGTTCACGTACGTTGTTCGTGTTTTAAAATATATGTACCAAATCAAATCACTACTCCATCTCCTCCCCCCTCTTCTCCTCACCTCTCTCTGTTCTGCGACCTTTGCAGCACTACTCACTCCTCCCGTCGGCACGACTCCGCCCACTCCCAGCATCTCGGCTGTGAACAGAGAGGCAGAGGGAAATCCCGCCTGCGATTGGGAAGATCAATCGATTATTGAATGAAGCAAGACAGTTATCAAAAAGGAAATCAATATCACCCCCCTCCGTGGAATACAAATATATTTGCATGATCTTACATAAACGCTTTACAAATGGCGAATGAGTACTGACTACTGGTAATGGATGCCGTTGTAATATTAATAATGCACGAACTGAGTTCTAAACCAACAACAAATAATTGTCTCAGTGCACTTCCATAACCCAATTATCACCACAGTGAAACCTCCCTTGACCTACCTCGATCGCTCCTGACAGTGCCTGGTAGAAGGTCGTCTCCAACAGACCAACAACGTTGTTCACCTGCAACGGACGAAATTGTTATTTCAATTTCAATAGGAAAATTAATGTTTCGGTGCACTTTTACCCCAACTGTATTCTGAGCTCCACTTCTGCAATTTTGTATGGTACATTAGTACTAAAAATTGGAATACTCCTCATCCGGGGTCCTCTTCACACAACGATTTAAGAGACGTGATCGGTAAGACTCGACCATATTCGACCCTGCCCGGACACGTTGAGCTAGCAATGAGAGCGAGGGGTCCACACTCGAGTATATGGAGTACCTCAAGCCCGCATTGCACAAAACGACCCATATTTCCTGGTACTGCCTCTGGGCTAGGAGAAATATAAATTTTAGTGAAAAAATGATGAAAAATGAAAATTTCTCAACTTGTGAAGATAAACTCATATATTTATTTGCGTTATGTTTGGGGTGCCCAGATGTTGTAAAAATCATTTTCAAATTGATTTTCGGCTTGTTAAGAATATGATTTTCTGATTCAAAATTTCATGTTTTTGAAGAAAATTGGCACTTTTTGTAGTTTTTGCACAACATGTCCATATAGGTAATGTACCTCGACATAATATTTGTCCATACCGCTCATTTCGGGGGAGTTCCCGAGATGACGTTTTTCAGAAAAAAATTCAAAATTTGAGACTCGTGATGGCCATAACGAACTTTGACATAAAATTTTAAATTTCCAGTCCCTATTTTGCACTCTATGCACAGAATTATATTACAAACATGTAAATATATTTTCTGAGTTGTTTACATGGTGTATTTTTAGGTTTTTAACTTCTTAATTCTTGAAAGTTCCCTCACCGTTTCAACCCCTAGATCTCATGATATCTCATCCATCTCAACACCCAGGTGAATTTCGTGATCGTGGATGAGTACATGTTGTTTAAAACTCATTTACAAAGAATTTCACTCTTGATAGGTTTATATTATTTAGATAATTTGAACTCGCAAAAAATCAAAAACTGAAAATTCATGAAAATTTCAACAAAAACGAAAAATAATGGAAGTATCAGTAGCTCTAACAGCAAAATCTTTCGTATTCTAGTTTTACTATAGCTACTAAATAAATTGAAAAATATTTCATCGTTTTCTGAAGAAATTATTTTTTGACCAAAAACCATGAACCCGGGGTCATGGTCGAAAAAGCCGAAAATTATTTTTCGCTTATCTCCTCTTCCGTTATGACTCTGATATCCAATCATGGTTTGTGTTGTTCCTACATTGTCAATTGTCGTGTAAGATAATCCAAATCTACAATTAATTCAAAAAAAAATTTCTTCATATTTGACCATGACCAGGGTTCATGGTTTTTGGTCAAAAAATATTTTTTTCAGAAATCGATGAAATATTTTTTCAATTTCTTCAATAGCTATAGTAAAACTAGAATACGAAGGATTTTGCTGTTATAGCTACTGATACGTCCATAATTTTTCGTTTTTGTTGAAATTTTAATGAATTTTCAGTTTTTGATTTTTTGCGAGTTCAAATTATCAAAATCTAATAAACCTATCAAGAAAAAAATTATTTGTTAATGAGTTTTAAACAACTTCTGCTCATCCACAATCACGAAATACACCTGGATGTTGATATGGATGAGATATGAATCCGGAGAACTAAGGGTTGAAACAGTGGTGGAACTTTCAAAAAGTAGGAAGTCAAAAACCTAAAAATACGCCATGCAAACAGCTTAGAAAAGTATTTTTACATATTTCTAATATTATTATATGCATAAAGTGCGAAATAGGGACTGAAAATTTAAAATTTAATGTCAAAGTTCGTTATGGCCATCACGAGTCTCAAACTTTGAAATTTTTTTCTGAAAAACGTCATCTCGGGAACTCCCCCGAAATGAGCGGTATGGACAAATATTATGTCGAGGTACATTACCTATATGGACATGTTGTGCAAAAACTCCAAAAAGTGCCCATTTTCTTCAAAAACATGAAATTTTGAATCAGAAAATCATATTCTTAACAAGCCGAAAATCAATTTGAAAATGATTTTTACAACATCTGGGCACCCCAAACATAACGCAAATAAATATATGAGTTTATCTTCACAAGTTGAGAAATTTTCATTTTTCATCATTTTTTCACTAAAATTTATATTTCTCCTAGCACAGAGGCAGTACCAGGAAATAAGAGTCGTTTTGTGCAATGCGGGCTTAAGGTACTCCATATACTCGAGTATGGACCCCTCGCTCTCATTGCTAGCTCAACGTGTCCGGGGGGTGGTCGAATCTTAGCGATCCCCTCTCTTAACAGGGGCCCATCGTAATCCTTTCAGCACACAAGGACACCATACTCATACATTTTCGCCCGGCCCAGATCTCTCGTTTTCACACACTCTCTCGCCTAGCATAAACACGTCAGATATTTCATAAACACGTCAGATTTCTATCGGAAGTTCGATAAAACACGTCAGATAGGAGATAATTTTTACTAAACTCGACATTCTGCGTATTCCTAGATGGGTCTCGAGTCTCTAAACTGCCTGGTTCAAAAAAGTAAACCCAGAATAAACCCAGAATCTGGGCCAACGAAAATGTATGACCATACTTCTTCATTGGTTATCCTACCGTAATAATGGGCTCACACCACTACCGTAATCCTCACCGTAACGGCCGCTGCATCGGAGGACGACGTCGACACCGCCCTTCTCACTGCCTTTCGCACGAGGAAAAGAGTGTCGTCCACCATCGAACTGTAAAATAAATACAGCATAGTCATCTAATTTCGTTCATAGTTCACGTAGCTTCACTATATTCTCTAATGAGTATATTTTATTGCTGGAATCATATAGCGGAGTATATTTTATTGCTGGAATCATATAGCGGAGTATATTTTATTGCTGGAATCATATAGCGGATAGTTCACCCAAGAGAGTTTTAGGGCTAGTGAATCCGTAATCAGGCAGGTGATGTTAAACTACCAACTTTAATTATCGCTGACCATAGGTCAAATAGGTCTTCGCGTGCGAAGATAGGCACTTCTGCACTTTGCATGTAAACCAGATTAACGTAGCGAGAGAGTGCAGGACAGACACATGAAGGTCTCTGTTTACCCCGCGCTATGTTAATTGCGAATTTGCGAGAACCCCATTTGACCTATGTCGCTGACTACTCTAACATTAATTCGGAGTTTCCAACATTGTATTACGGTAATTCTCTAACTACCGTACCTCGTAATCCAAGTGTGTCCCTTATCCTCTCTCTGCGCTTCTCCAATCGCCTTCGTCACCATCTCCTCCACATAGAATGCCTCCACTTGGATGTAGCGACCGATCAGCTCCTGAAACGATTATCAGTGTTACTGTACTCTACGGATGCGTGTTTTACAATTTTCGTAAATTGTTTTTCAAGTAATTGTTGTAGTTCTAGAGATCGCATGATGAGGTTTGCTCAAGGCTTTGCAAATATAAGGTTGGTTTACAAATCTAGCTACTTTCCAGTTTCACACTATTACTACACCTAAGAGAGAAAATCATAATTCGATTGTAAGCCATTTTCCCAACAATTAATATTAATATTTTATCCCGCCTCTCCGTACTATTGTCTACCACACCTCGTCCCGTGTACATTAACCTGACTCTCCCTACCGTTCCTCGTTTGCAGTTTCACACTACTATTACACCTAATCGAGACATCCAAATGTAATCACATAGTATTTTCTCCATTAACAAATACTCATTTTCTAAAATATCTAAAATTCCTTCGTCTACTGTAACCCCAGTCTCTCTCTCTCCCTACCGTACCTGCATGGCTAATCCCACTCGACTCTTGTGCAGCAGTGCGTGCAGTTTCCTCTGTCGTTCCTCCGCTCTCTCGGCCTCGGCAGCCTTGCGAGACGAACGAGTCGACTGGAATTAGATTATCATTTCAAATACCGAACCAAAAGTCATTGTTACTACTTAACCTAAAACGACAAGCCCTGTCCGTCTGTGAGTCTGTCTGTCTGTGAGTGAGTCCGTCCCGTCCGTAACTACGGTAACAAGTTCGCTGGAGCAACCACACTTGAATGGGTCAGATACATGATATTTGTCAAAAACACAAAAATCAATAAATCAATAAATCAACCAATACTACCGTAACCTACAGTACCCCTCAAAAAGTTCGCTGGGGCAACCACACTTCCTTGGGTCAGATACATGATTTTTGTCAAAAACACGAAAATCAATAAATCAATAATCAATAAATCAATCAATACTACCGTAATCTACAGTAACCTCAAAAAAGTTCGTTGGGGCAACCACACTTCCTTGGGTCAGATACATGATTTTTGTCAAAAACACGAAAATCGATAAATAAATCAATACTACCGTAACCTACAGTACCCTCCGATGAGTTCGGTGGGTCAGACCGCAGGTCAGATTCATGATTTTTCTCAAAAACATGAAAATCGATAAATCAATAAATACTACCGTAACCTACAGTACCCTCCGATGAGTTCGGTGGGTCAGACCGCAGGTCAGATTCATGATTTTTCTCAAAAACATGAAAATCGATAAATCAATCAAAACTACCGTAACCTACAGTACCCTCCGATGAGTTCGGTGGGTCAGACCGCAGGTCAGATTCATGATTTTTCTCAAAAACATGAAAATCGATAAATCAATCAAAACTACCGTAACCTACAGTAAAAAGTTCGCTGGGGCAACCACACTTCCTTGGGTCAGATACATGATTTTTGTCAAAAACACGAAAATCAATAAATCAATAAGTGCTACCGTAACCTACAGTAAAAAATTCGCTGGGTGGCGTAGTGGCAACTTTTTGGACCGAACTGTACCCGGCGACTGAAGTACCCTTGGACCGAACTGTACTCGGCGACGGAAGTCCCCCTGGACCGAACTGTACCCGGCGACTGAAGTACCCTTGGACCGAACTGTACCCGGCGACGGAAGTCCCCCTGGACCGAACTGTACCCGGCGACTGAAGTCCCCCTGGACCGTACTTTGAAAACGTAGTGCGCTTAACCTCCACGCACCCCGCTAGTTACATCCTCAGAGATCGTAAATACAAAGGGCTAGTGCAACTAGAATGCATCGGGTACAGTATACACATGATTTCGCAACATGAAGCTACACCTATTGAGGGTTATCCAGTTTCAGAAAATACATAGAAAACATGCAGCCATAATAAACCGGGTTGTGCAAGTAAGTGCTAACATTGTGAAAACGTGCACTCACCTCATCCTCTTCTTCTCCTCCTCTCGGTGATGGAATACCGCCCGTAGGAGACTGCAATAATATTATGAGTTTGGTAATCACCACCGTGCCTTTTCTGTTTACTGAGACCACTGTGATCTATACTCCTGCGATACACTTCCTTTACCGTACCCCAGCCTCTCCCAGCTACAGTACCCTACCCTACCTTGGGTGCTTTGGGAGCTGCTGCAGCCGGCAGCATTTTCTTCTTTAGGAAGCGCCAGTAGAGCTCGGTGCGTGCGTGCATGTGGGCGACCTGAAGACAACTTATTTAATTCGCGACATAAAATTAATAATGATACAGTTTGTTTTTTTACAACACAGCACAACAACGAAATTTTACATTTTGGTTACAGTAATCGTGCGATTGCTGAGAGCGTTTCCCATAATATTTAAGGAGCATGTGGTTTCTCGTTTCGGTCAAAAGCCTTAACATGAATTGGGCTCTCCACACTAATTAAAGAAAGTCGCCGTCGATAAAAATAATATTCGTGTGTTATTTACCTCCGACAGCACGACATCCAGCTGCAGAGGGTCGGGACGATCTACAATTGTATTTCTAACCTGTATTTCTCTCAGAACATATCGAAGGTAACAAGGCTATAAAGTATTTAGCTTTTCTTTGGCACACTGAATCACCTTGTTCCACGAGCATCCTCAGCTCGACAATTCTACCGTATCAAAAAATTGCTACCCCGCTCACCCTCCTTTCCTCCTCTCATCGCCCTCTCAACGGCTCGCGCGGATTCGTCGAATCTCCTCGCCGATCGAAAGGCGTCGACCACACGCACCACCACTGTGTCGATCTCGCCCTGGAGAAATCAATATAATGAGTACCGTAATCAATATAGTGAGTACCTTAAACAAAATGATTGTAGTCTACCGTACTCTTTAAAGATTTATATTACAGTATGTAGAGAGCGAACTAGTCCTTAAACGTAATTAGTCTTTCATATTGGAGCGACGTATCCCAATTCCCAGACTGTCTCACCTGCACCATGTGCACCAGGTCGAGTACGCGATCGGGACCGTAACCAGCCTGCAAGCAATCGATTGTTTATGGCAGTGAAGGCAGCAACAATTATGCGCCAGATATTAACGATTGTTCCACCCCCACCCCCCATAAGTAAGCTCGAAAACGCAACATCGCCAAGCATCCCTATCACCTAGTAGCGAACATTAGGGAGCCGTTGAAACCGCATTATTGTGAACGGAAAAAAATCGATGCAAATGTTCATTGTTAAACTAAAATGCCGCTGGAGTATACAACCTATGCTATTTAAATTAGCCCACCAGCACAATGGGATGGTGTGTGTCGAGTAGGGCGGCGAGAGCATCGAAGAAGAGAAAGAGCGTATCTGCATAGAGGACGGAGGCACGGGAGTCGTCAGTCCCGCCAGCACGCATTATCTGAGATGTGAGGATCACTTAGTATGGAACAAGTACGATATTCATGCGGCGTATTATCGCTGTAAAGCCCACTTACCAATACCGAAAGAAAAAAAATCAGAATTAAATGTGAATATCATAATTAAATCATGCCTAACTAATCCCCAGCAGCGAATATTGGGTACCTACCCATTTAATGTTTCGGCGTGTCCACATAGGTTTGGATTTCTACGATTGAGATGGTAGAGTGTAGACTAGCGTGTAGAACAAAATGTCGCAGACATACAAGAAGAATGCAAAAAGAACTGCCCCCCCCTCATCCACTTGCAATGATATTTCCTCCATCACCTACCGTACCTTAATCTGGTCTCCTCCTATTCTCGCAATTTCCTTCTTGAGATACTCTGCCAATCTATGCAATCCATCCTCGTGCTCGTTGATGAACGGGAAGAGTTTGAGATATCTGCAAGTTGTGCTTTTTTGTACTCATCTCTTCACTTTGCAAATATTGCGCAAAATAAACATCTTTGTGTCTGCTCATAGACTTGAGTTGGTAGCGACATATTTCGGAATCACCCAAACATTCGTGGCACTAACTAGGCGATTACGTGTTACTCATTCATATTATCAAGCACGCATGCCTCTTCTCGCAATTTTACAATGAAAAACGGAAAATTTTCGAGAAAAAAATGTTATAAACTCAACAATAAGCATGTATAACGTCCATCTACCGTAACCGACCGTAGGCGAGTAAAGTCTACCGTATACCTGTGCATTCCTCCGACGTCTCCTGCCTGCACGGCGCCGTCCATTCCGCGCGAGAATTCCTCCTTGAGACGTGAGCGAGCCTGAGAGGATTTAGTTTGAAATATCATATTTAACGTTTACGAGAGTGAGTGAATAATTGTGAAAACCTCTATGGGGCTAGTACCCCCAAGATGTAAGAAATTTTTGGGGAACGTCATTTCGTAAATTTTTGAACAATGGGCTGGAAATGTTAAACAAAGAAATTGGAAGACCGGGCCATTGTTCAAAAATTTACGAAATGGCGTTCCCCAAAAATTTCTTACATCTTGGGGTACTACCCCCATAGAGGTTTTCACAATTATTCACTCACTCGGTAGTACATCAAGATATAAGAAATTTTTGGGGAACGCCATTTTCCCCCCCCAGAACTTTGTTTAACCCATACCATAGAATTTACATTGTGAACCCATAGACTGTGCGTCATTATAACATATCCCGGAATAACATATCCCTCTCTGACATTGAGATACCAGGAACGCTTCTCCTATTCTAAATCAGGCAACCTACCGAAACCAAAACGATGCTGTGCAGTTTAACAACATTGCACTTTGCAATAGATGTTTAAAAAACGCTCCTATGTAAGAAAACAACCAACCTTTTCGAGGATCTCGTACGACGTGCGAATGGATTGGCCGGCTTCTGTAACAGGAGGACTTCATAAGAGTAGACATGAATTTAAAAACCTGACTTCCCAACATTACATCGTACAATCAGTACTAAAAACAATTTCTTCACGTGAATCGTAAGTAATCAATCAATACCAACTACCGTACCCTTGTCGCTGGCGTCTCTCAGCTGGAAAACGGCCTTGTCGAGGGTGAGGAATCGATGGACCATCTCTGCCGCCTCTCCCCACTCGCAAGCACGAATCGCCTCGTCCACTCGCTGAGAAAAAAAATTAAAATTAATAATATAATTGTAAGTTGCATGAATATGAATACATTGTGTGAAATAAACCATGAGTATCATACACCGATAAAGGCTAACCAATAAGCAACATGATATTGTTAATTTCATGATAACTATCGGAAGCACGAAACTACCTGGTGCCCGAAGTCAAACAAAATTTTTTCCCCTCATCAATTAGTATTGTCAGTAAATTAAGCAAAAGAGTATTATTTTATTTTATTTATTAATAATACTAACCTCACTGCACGTGCTCAGATCCATCATGTCCCCTGCCAGTTGGAGACACTCGACCACACGAGTTTTGGCGAGATCGAGATCGGCTACCTAAAATCAATAATTGGTTAGAAAGAAAGAGGATCCAAGTCAGACAGTCACAAATAATATTCAAATTGTGATAGACAATCGAATTCACCCAGAAACCCATTGACTGGTACAGTTCTCAGAAAGTGATATTATAATAATGAAACTCGAGTTCAACATGTTCATGTGCGTATATGTTATAACTACCATTTTTTTTTTCTTTTCACTTACCTTGCTGGATATGGAATCGGCCAGCTTGGACACTTCTCTCAACGAGTCTGCGAGACGACGTCCCTCCGACTCCACGCCCACCATCTACAAAGGAGTACTGTAGATAACTACCGTATACCTACATTAACTCTAGCCCATCGAAACCGCAACACTTAGACACATGACAATAATTTATCTGATAAATTTTAATTTACTGTTATATTTAAATGGAATATTTGTTGAATTTACATTGACCATGATAGCTAGTGTGAAGCTCATAATTCTAATAGATACCTGATTGTTGAACTTGGACGCGGCTCGTTCGAAGGTGCGCGACTCTCGACTACCTCCGTCTGCAATTGAACTATCAGGTTGGTCAATAAGTTTTGCCCGATTTTGAAATTTTTCAAAATTCTATCGCGCTTCATTGGTAAGTCTGCAATCAAATTCCCTGTACGCTCACTATACAAAGTGAGTCTTCCCCTTTTCATCGCCCACTACTTCGATGCTTCACAGTCATTTAGTCGAGAAGTGATAGTTGAGAAAGTTGGTCGGGTCGGTTTCAACTCGGCATATTTGTCGAGTTGCCGTTTCATGAGGGATCGAGAGATTATTCCATGCAACCTATTTATTGAAAGACTGATCTGTCCTGAATTCAGGAAGGTTCATGAAAGGAACCTTCAACATCGGATTAGCCAGAATCGATGTCACAAATATAACAGCTGCGCGCGAAATTTCAA
This sequence comes from Pristionchus fissidentatus, assembly GCA_036245785.1. NCBI lineage: Eukaryota > Metazoa > Nematoda > Chromadorea > Rhabditida > Neodiplogasteridae > Pristionchus > Pristionchus fissidentatus. The sequence goes on from BTSY01000002.1 coordinate 25,607,232, forward strand.
GGTGCGACTCGTTTTCCGATTTTTAAAATCGCTGGGCCAAATTGAATTCCCATTCCGATCTGATTTAGAAGGGCACCTACTATCATTACAATATTACTACTCACTTTGAACTAGGTGCTACCATCGGTGAACTATCTGAGAATTGCGATTATTCCTGAAATCAGAGCACGAAAACGTGCTTTCACAAAGTGTCTTAATTTTAGGGAAGCATTTAGCGATAGGTTATGCCGCCCATTCTGCAGCTAAAGTCCTATAGTATTGCTGTTCAGTGGGGCTTTGGTCGATTCATGTTCACTTCGACAGGGCACTTTATAAAATCAGACTCCAGAAATTGGAATTTTTCTGAAAATTTGCAAGTTTCGAAATTTATGAATTTTTTGTTTCTCGAAAACTTCAGGAGAGCACAGTTTAAAGTCTCAATTGGAAAAGTAAGTTATATTGTCAGTGAGTAAATCGTGCACTACTACACCTGGATAGCTTTGCATTCGAAATCGTGATTTGAAATCGAAGCGATATTACTTTTTCCGGACTTATCTTATATCGAGAACCATAACTTATAAAAGAAATAAAGCAGCGGCTCATTCTTACCATAAAATTAAAGATGACTGTTGATAATATAATTGGTTCTAAGCTGAGGCTCTGGGAAAAATTCTTGACGCCAAGGAATCCATAATTTTTCTCGAATTTTCAGCGGATCTCACAAAATTGACACAATGTCATATCAAGGAGCCCGAGAGAGTGCGAAAAGAAACCAAAGATAGAAGTTGTTACTTAACAGTCCTCCTACAACTTATTATGGACACAAGGCTTGCTAATTGTAAGTAGAACTGGCAGAAAATCGACAACGCAAAGTTCAAACATCAAATCGGGCAAAACTTATTGACCAACCGAATAGTTAAAAAATCAAAATAAAATGAAATGAAAAATATACAAATAGATCATATCTTAGAGCAGTTGTATTCATTTTTTGTGTTCATCATTGCAGTTGTATTCACAAAATATATGGGCTGAATCTGAGTTACACAACCTAATTATAATTTGAACTGAGGAAACATTCGCAATTCGGACTGTTACTTTTCCCACTAGAATATTATTGATAAAAAACAAAAATTAGCATTTAGAAAGAGTTTTTTTAAATTGTCATCGAATCCTCACCATTTGCACTACTCGCGAGAATCTCGTTGATTTCCTTCTGCAGTCTCTCCTCTTCTTGCTTCTTCCCGTCGAGAGATGCACGAAGTTCGGCCAGAATCGAGTCCAGCTCGACGTCATCGTCATCCTGAATCAGGAGATGATTAGTTACTGTAAAAGCAATGATATCGCTCTGCAGTGGAAAAGAACTGTATGTATTTATGGGTGTACTCTGAGAGTCTCCAGTTCACCTTGTACACGGTAGTAGTATAAACAGGTGGTAAATCTCTCACGCGACTACATTTCTACGAAGTTGATCACGGAGTTTGATAAAAGAGCAGAAAGAGAAGTTCGAAAATCCGTAGGAATACCTCATCAACAGGCGTCTTGTCCTTGTTCTTAGCCGCGACGATCTCACTGCGCTTGCGACCGGCCGGCACACCCTTGTTCGGTTGCTTCTGCATTAAATAAATCTTTAAACAAAGGAAAATAAACATAAGTAAATGCTAATTGACGCAGTGTAACAAGAATAGCCCCAGTTTCGGAAACCGAGGCGCGAACCTTGATCAATCCCTCGGTCAGGGCAAGGTTCTCCAGTTTGTCGACCGTCTCCGTCAAATTGGCCGCGATCGCCGACGGCAACGACGTCAGAACCTCCGCCGACGACATCGCCACAGCGAGAAATCGGTTGTTTTACTGGAAATTGAGGGGATAAATCAGGGTAAAGGCTAATAAAAATGGCGATAAACAGTGACCGGCGATCTGCTTTATCGATTCGAACAGAGAATAACACAAGCAATGATGTATTAAGCGGCAAAATAGAAGATTAAAATTGAAAATAACAAAAATTACTCGACTTGGCAAGTTGCCAAGTTTGCCACGCATTGGCTCCGCCCCTCTCGAGTACGCGCGTTTCCTCCCACTGAGCCGCGTGTTTATTCACACCACTCCTCGATTTTTGTTATTTTTTTATTATTGCTTTGAATTCTCACATCTCCAGTAGCAAAATTCACAACAGGTGGCTAAAATAAGCAAAGCTTTCCATTCATCTTGAGATGTCTCTGTGGAATTACGAATACTGCTAACTTTCTGTTCTCTGTCTCTGCACTCCTTGACGATGACATCATCTTCGATTGTGTACAGTACAACCTGTTCCTGTTGTGCACTGTTTATCATTTATCTGCTCATACAAATAGCACACTCGTGTAGTAAGGCTTTATATTCGTTTCGTCACGGGAATAGGACTACAGTATGCAATTAACTTATGTACAATAAGCTAGTGGAAGGAATCGACGATGTGACCGGCTTCAGTGATTGAATCAATAGGCGATTTAGGATTACTTAAAAGGGCGGAGTTTGGAAAACGAGCGGAGTCTAGTGTCTCCTGTCTCCGTGATGACCGTGTCTGCCTCCTCTGTGGTGGCCACTCTCGTAGAGCGCATCGAGCTCTTTGCGCACCTGGAATACGGTATCCGCATACTGTAGCGATCAATTGTTTTTCTCAATCGGTCAATACAGAATCATTGATCGAAGCTTCGAATCGATTCTTTAGATGTATTGTTGAAACATAGATTCAGCATGCCATTAGTGGCTGGCCAAAGGGCGCTGTAGACGAAATCCACATGGTAAATCGACTTTTCTTGATGTCTGCCTCTCTCGTTTCGCGCTCTCTTATCATATCTCTCTCTTTACTCGTTCTCCCAACGTTTCTGTTGATGTGAATCGATAATCACCTCGGGCTTGGCATCAGCCATGATCTTTCTCTTCTGCTCCTTCAACGACTGCAGCTGATCGTACACCTTCTTCGCATCGGCAGACAGCGCCTCGACCTGCCAATATTTGAATTTTGCCCATTCCCGCCATCAAATAAGAAAAATGAAAAAAGTAGGTAAAAACCAATAGAGGTTTAAGAAAATATATTGCCTAGTGATGACGCAATACCTTCTTGTTGAACTCGGCCTTTCGCTCCTCCATCGTCTTCTCGAACTTGAGGAACTCCTCGAGATTCTCTCCCTTCAGCTCCTGAAATATCGATTTTCATATTTTAATTTCACAAAATTTGATGAAAAAGTCGAAGGAGTAGGATGATCCTAGAAAAATCCTAGTCCTCTCCTCTTAGTCCTCTTAGCCCTATCCTAGAAAATGCTAAAAGTAGGTCATTTTCAACAGCAATTTTAAATTCGAATATATTTAGACGGGAGCTTTGAAAATTCAAACCTTCAACGCGAGCTCGTGGAACAGCTTATGCTTCTCCTCGCGGTCGACGGAATGGTCACGGAAGAGCTGGTGGAACTTGTCACGAGTCTGGAAGAGATCAAAGATCAATTATCTATTTATCCTCATTTTTTTTAAAATCAAAGATCAATGATCTATTTATCCGCATAACGCTTTTTGATTTTTTGACAATTATGAAACTATGTTGTTCAGTGTTTCATCAGTAATATCTATGGACTTCTGTTTGGCGTAACTTTGATAAGCTGCACGCTACCATTCTCAGGAAGTAGTATTCTATTCAGAAGATAGGTGAACTAAAAAAAGTTCAATGAGAAACAAAAACCAAGCAACGTACCTCCTCGGGAACTCCCTTCAAGAAGTGAGGTCCACCTCTGTGATGCTTGTCAAATATCGTCTTGCGCTCCTCGACAGAGAGTTTAGAGACCTGAGAGAGATCACATATTTATTAAAATTGTTTTGACAGACTACGATTACCAATTAACAAATGAGAAGAGTCCAAAGATCAGCCTGCCGAGATGGCGATCAGTGTTTCTGCCCTTGATCTACTCACAGCATCCCTGGGGGATCAACCAGTTATTGTGAACTACACCGCTAATTCAGAAGCCCATAAGGTAAACAAAACTCCGAGGAAAATAGGGATCGTCAGTTTTTCGAGTTTGATCATCAATACATCTGTATTTATTAGAATATATGTAATCACAATCAATGGGATGTCGACGTGGATAATGGACGAAATGTGTTTGCTATCTGGATATCAAAGATAGATTTTTTTTAAATGAACTCACGAATTCTTTTGTCTTCTCCCTCTCGTCTTCACACTCGGCGCCCTCCTTGAAATCCTTCCTGGATAAAACCGAATTCGAGGAAATGTTTGGGGGGAGACCGATCGGCAGTTTGTGTATGTTTCACTTGCCCCTTCTTTTCAAGGGGAAAGCAATATATCGGATACTGTATCGCTATCATTTATTACATCCATTCAGCGAATGAATTTGTGAAACGACCATTTTCAAATTTCATAAATTCAATTTTCATCCGGAGATTTTTATCCCATTTTTCAGCAAACAAATATAATGTACCAAATAGCCTCCAGCTCGCTCTTCTTTTCCACAGCCAGCTTGTCGGCGAACTTGGGCAGACCACAGGCCGGACGACCCTGCCAATCGATAGATAATAATAGTTTCAGTACGGTAGTTGGCGATCGACAACTGACTTGATTTCTAGATTAAACTTACATGGTGTCGGTTGCCTCGGGCGGCTACTGCTAGAAGCACTGCGGCGCAGATGAGCAGGAATCGGGACATCTGCAATTTATTGTTTTATTAATTTTCTAGGAAATTTCACAAAATTATATTCGAAAATATGATAAACCGCGTGCGAAAAGTGATACGATATCGCAAAGAGGGTACACTTGTGAATGAACCAAGCGGATTATGTGGTTCACACGAGGGAAATCGACACCACTGAAACTGCGAACTCTCTCTCCAATTCCCACGTTTTACAACTCTTTCTCTCGCTGAATCGGCAAACATTTTGTATCAAATCAAAGGTTAATATTGGATTGGATAGAATGTAGCGATGCAAGTGGAAAATGTTCCCGAATATTTAGATATTATTACTAGACTGCGAAACGGGAAATTAAAGAGGGTCGAAGAACCGTGGCAAAGTAAGGTGAGTTAGAAGTGAATAAGTTATCAAATCTATTTAGAAGTATCTATGTAGTATTCACATTGACCATCGAGAAACTGAGCTGGGGTAAAATTGGGTTGGAGTGAGTGTAGAGAACAACGTGACCTTGAAGCTTTCTATCGCTGCTCGAGAAAAGATGAGAGGCGATATAAGAGAAAAGAAGACGGAGAGAGGAAAAAATGAGGCTACTCTTGATGAGGGAGAGAAAGTTCTCGCGCAGTACTTTCAGTACACTCAACTACCACGCGATTTCGAGCCTTTTGAGAGCCCCAATTTCGAGCGCAGCCTCTCTTTTTCTTGAAATGAGGCAGGGATTTCGGAGGGCCAGAATAATTGGAGAGGATTTTATTTCGGAAAAAACTCCGCTCCACTAAAGCTTGAGGAATGTGAGAGCAGCTTGAGGAATGTGAGAGCAGCTCGCTGTTCGCTTGGTATGACTTACTTTGTGGGGGCGAAATGGTAGCGATTTGGACTGGTCCTAGCAAGAAAACACACTCGAAATGGGTGGGGGAGAGGCGAATCGGTCAGTAATGCAGAGGCCTATAGGCGAACGACCGTGAGATAGGATTTGACCGGGATTTGCAGAGGGGTTGGAGACACGCACATAATGGTAATTGTAAGATGAGACAGCCTCTCATTCTCTTGTTCGCTGCGCACGTGGGAAAAGGTACAGAGAATTGGGGTTAGAGGACAGCTCGTCTCCGGATAAACAGAGACTATTTGAACAGATTGAGAAACAGATAATGGAGACTATTTGAAGCGATTTCGCAGTGGGGGAAATCAATGAGAGGTGTTAGTCACCTAATGAAGTGTTGTCGAATGTAGAGCAGCGACTCTCATTCTCTCCTCTCCCTTTTATTTAGCGGAGAGAGTTAGTTTCGTTTGGCGTAGAATGTCAGCGATTGCGCCACCAAAGGGGAAATTCGACCAATGGGGGACGGAAATAGGGTAGATCGAGATGAGTGGAAGGGGATTTTTAATGGTGATCTACTCGAAATGGCAGACAACTATAAATCGACATAAGATCAGTAACACGTTCGGTCGATTGCCAGGAAATTTGCCGATTTCAGTTTACAGCTGCTATTTGGCAGGACACAATGAGGATATTTTGAGCAGAGCTCGCATATTTGGCTAGATTCATCTTTGTTTCATATCTCTAACACATGCGAAGAGGAGGAATTATTGACTTTTGTTTTCTCTTCATAGAGGGGGGGGGCAGGTGCAAGAAAATACGTGGATTGCAGTAAAGAAAACTTTTATCTTTTACACACTTTTTTTTCACTCCATGCCATGTTATGAAGATTGGCGTTCGATGTGGAAAGAAGTAGTCCAAAAGTTGTCCAAATTTGTTGAAGGATCCAGGGAAAAAAACCAGACTCTGACCTTACTTTATTCCCGGACTTGCAACGAAACTTGGATAGTTTCGCATACATTCTCTCCTCGCAGAGAGAAAAGATGCTCGGAACTTAGTTGCAGGGCTCCTTTCCTTATCTCTAAATCCGGGATATCAGCTATTCCTAGTTTGCTCGCGCCGGCCATTTCCTCTTATTGTTAGCCGTCTTGGGAACAAACAAGGGATGGTGTATAAAAAGGAAGAAAAACTTTGTTGCAGCAACCATCGCTGCTAAATTCTCTCTTTCTTTTGAGATCTTTTCTACTTCGAATTTTGATTGATATTTTTTGAAAAGTTGCTCATTCCCTTACTGATCATCGATACTGATTTATGATTGATCGTCGAATAACTGAATTTATTTACCAGAATGAAACTTCCTTGCCAACAAATGTTTTTCAATTAATTTTTTGCAACAATCGTTTTTGTCAGGAAAGAGTCGGATTGAAGAATGAAAGTCCTTGCATATCTTCTCTCCAAAATCGATTGACCTCTACTGTCTGCCGGTAGGTCAAAGAGACTCTCAGCGTAGATCACTCCTCTCTTTCGCCAGTCTATCGATTGACCTCTCCAGTGGAGACTCTCCATCCCCCCTTCCCTTCCTCCCTCTTTGCCTCCCTACTATCTCCCTTCGTAGATGGATCCATCGATCGGCCAAATCGCCATGGCTGACGTCAGTTTCTTTCCCTTTTCCTATCAATTGCTGCTTCCTGACTTGACCTGCGTTGTATTGCGCTTCTAGACGTCCAGAAACGGTTTGGTTAAAAGACAAATGACTACGTGCTCTCCTCATTTCTCGTATTCTTTCGCCACTGAAGCGGTTAATTTTCCTCAACCCGTTATTTTTCTAGAGTAATTGTCACTGAAAACAAGACTGGGACGTAACGCTGTCGCGCCTCTCAATGCTTTCCCCCTTCTTTCCTTATTTATCTGTGAAAAAAACTGAAATAAAAGTCAAAGATGTGCAATCTCAAATTCTTCTGTGCATCAAAATCTCTATTCAGGCTGTGGACCCCTCCTCTCCCGAGTCTGCAGCACGCCCAGCCGTTGCAGCAGCTGCAGCACGGAGGGATCTCCCGGTCGCAGCACCCGCCAACCGCTCCCTTCCTCCCCTCGTGGCATCGGTTGCAGCTCCTTCCCAGGTATTCAAATCATGATTTCAAACCTCCAGAAAGGGGTCAGGATAGAGCTATTTCCACCAACCCTTTCTGCTTACCCCGATACATTTCATCTTTTGGCCTTTGCATCAGCATGAGACTTCTGAAGCCCGGAACAGGCCAACAAATAGTCGAGTCACTATTGAAATGAGAATTTCAAATGCCATTGTTCTTAGATTCCTTTTTGATGGTTCCGGGCCTCAGCAGTAGTGCCCACCACGAAGTTCTTCTTATTCTAACAGTGCAATGCTGCCTGCATCAAATCGATACAAACGCTCATTCCAGCAGTCTCTCCCCGCTTCTTCGACGCCGCTCGGCATTTCGACTACCGTACCACCGAGTGTCGATCCTACCGTATCGCCGCCTACCGTACCCCCACTCTCCTCTCTGCCCATCGATCGACCAGATTCGCTCGAGGAACAGCTCAAGCACGCGCGTTGTCCCGTATGTCTGGAGGACTACAGAGATGGTCAGTTATCGATTGATTAACTTTTTTTTTCTAGATTGTTCCTATGTTTGATCAGTGCTCAACACCCCCCATGTAGGTTTTCTCACAGGAGTACGGTAGATCATAGCTGAATATCTGATGCCTTCGAAATGCTACAGTAGCAGTCAGTTATCGATCGACTACCTTACCGTAATCGCGTGTCTCCCTTCAGCCCCGGGCGGTCTTCTCCGGCTCTGTACCAGTTGAGGGGGTTTTTAAAAATTGAGGGGGTCTAAAATATTTGAGGGGGCTTAAAATATTTGAGGGGGTCTAAAATATTTGAGGGGGCTTAAAATATTTAAGGGGGCTTAAAATATTTGAGGGGGCTTAAAATATTTGAGAGGGCTTAAAATATTTGAGGGGGCTTAAAAAAGTTATGATGCTGACCATCTTATTTTCCATGTTTTTATTTATTCTTCGCTGTGTCTTCATTTAAATTGTCATTTTATTTGTTGTTTTATTCAATTAATCATGCTTTTTGTGGGTGTAGAAAAGATTACCATGCAAGTCTTCTATAAATCATGTTCATTAATTGATAAAGCAGTACAATTTACTAATATGATCAGATATTGCACAAATCAATTATAATTCTTCTTAGAATTTCGTCTCTCGAAGGACGGAGGTCTGGGTCTACGGGAACGACTGGGAGAAGTTCTCAATGCAGATTTTGGAATTTTCTTTGAGGAAGGTCGTGACGTGTGACTGAAGTAGCTTCCAACATTGGAATGTTGAGAAACGCTGCTCAGAGAGATACCTACCATTAGTCCACTTTGAGTAGATAGCCCTCCATTGAACGATTTCAACCATCGAATTCGTCCCATCCAGCCACAATACAACCTTTTTTGAACTCTTCCCCCACACCCGTCATTCGTTTTTCATCAAGTCCCTCCCCCATACCCACGACGCGACCTTCCCTCGCACCCCGAGACCCACACGCGACTTTCCTCAAAGAAAATGCCAAAAACTGCTTTGAGAACTTCTCCCAGTCGTTCCCGTAGACCCAGACCTCCGTCCTTCGAGAGAAGAAATTCTAAGAAGAATTAGAATTGATTTGTGCAATATCTGATCATATTAGTATTGTGCGAAAATTTTCACTTCCGACCTAAGAATTCCGTGTCGCCAAAAGGTGTGCAGCTGCGGCGAAGTTGTTGTGCACAAGCTCCGCCCACTGCACCTATGCAAAATTACGGTAGAGGTCGAAACTAGCCCTCTACCGTAGTTTGGCGACAGGGGTAACTAAACCGCTATGCTTCCAAAATCGGGTTAGGTCATGGCGCGGCGCGCCTTACTCGAGACGGGTTGGCGCCCTACGACGTTGTTGACTTCAACGTCGCCCGCTCCCTCTCCCGGCGGGGCAACCCGGCTCGCGTAGCGCGCGCTCTCTGACCACATGATATAAGCCGAGTAACCACGGCAGGGAATACATAGTCCGAAGCTAATCTTGGTCTAATTCTCTAATAACCAGAGGATCGCCAGAAGTGGGCGGAGACTGCTGAGTTCTTGAATGGCACAATAAATTGTACTGCTTTATCAATTAATGAACATGATTTATAGAAGACTTGCATGGTCATCTTTTCTACACCCACAAAAAGCATGATTAATAGAATAAAACAACAAATAAAATGACAATTTGAATGAAGACACAGCGAAGAATAAATGAAAACATGGAAAATACGATGGTCAGCATCATAAATTTTTTAAGCCCCCTCAACTTTTTGGGAGATCACATTTGGATGTAAAAAAAAATCTTTGGCCCCCTCAAATATTTTAAGCCCCCTCAAAAATTTTAAGCCCCCTCAAATATTTTAAGCCCCCTCAAATATTTTAAAGGAGGAGGAACAGGAAAAATAGAGTTTGTATCTAATGTCATTACTCAATTTCTTCTGTGAACGATAATACGAATCCAAAATTTGACACCCCCATCTTTCTTCTGAACCGAGAAACCCGCGCGCAAAGAAGCTACAGGGCTCAGGGAAATCAGGTTCAAGTGCGACGCGCGCGTGCGCGACTAAACAAATCTCTCGGTCAAATTTCTCTCTCGTGTCGAGTTTACGTGCGCTAGAGGGAGGAAAAGGGGAAGAGAGAAGGCCAGGAAAGGGGTAGATCATAAACTCAACCTCTAGACACTCTACTCGACTCTCCCGGTAGATCAGTCTCTCGTCTCGCTTGACCCCTATCTCTCGCCATACCGTTTCCCAAGCGAAGTTCAGGGTTATCGTGGTGGGATATTCTGCTGTTCGTCCTCCTTTAAGCCTCCTCAAATATTTTAGACCCCCTTAAATATTTTAAGCCCCCTCAAATATTTTAGACCCCCTCAATTTTTAAAAACCCCCTCAACTGGTACAGAGCCGTCTTCTCCTTCCTCGCGCCCTACAATGTGGTCATCTCGTGTGTGGAGGATGCATCAAGCAGTTGAAGGCAGGCGATCGAAGAGCGTGAGTAACAGTATACTTGAAGAGTAAGTCAAGGTGAGAGAGCGCGCAAAAAGTGAGAGAGGCCCTCTCGATTTCACACGCTCTCTCGCTCCAAACCCCTTTTTGTAGGGTTGACCGGTGCGTGGAATGTTGCCGTGGTAGCCTCCGAAAACGCAAAGATAATTATTTTCCAGTGGCGGTAGTCAAGTGCCCGGTGTGCCGGTGTCGCGACAATTCCACTAAATTTCCCGTGATCAAGGAAATTGCATATGAGTTCTTACAAACTAGCCCAGAGCGTTTTCTAGTACTCTCTTAAATTTTCAATAATTCAGAATCGTCTACGGTGTTTTCAGAATGTCTTAAGATAACGTATATGGTTGCAGATTTCCGTGAGCAGTCCACACTCGCCGCTCCTCTCATCGCTGATATTTCTCCGATCAGAGAGGTCAACTGTAACAGAAAAACAGTTTGAGAGTTTTAATCGCCACTAAATTAAAAAAATGCTTGAAAGCGATACACAGACAATTTCCATCTGAACTCAATGTCGTAAATAAATATAATTTAAAAAAGTTGTATTTTAGCTACGAGCTAGATCGAGTGGACTCAAGACGAGAGCACTCGACGCTTGCCGCATTGAAGTGACGAAACTACAGGAAATGAAGGATAACATGGTTGTCGCATTCAGGGTCAGTGGGTACGGTAGCTATCGATCGTTGAAGGGATTACTGTATTTATTCATTTATCGATTGATTCAAACTCTCCCCTGATTGGTTACGGTACTCACAGGGAAATAAGTCTACGTCTCCATAAGTCTAAGCTGTCCAGAGGCGACGTCAAAGTCTACTAGAGGCAGGGGAGTGAGTCATTGAGACTTTGATTGTCGTCGCTGGACAGCCCAGAAGTCTAGAGTCGTAGGCTTATTTCCGTCTGATTAGTTTGCCCATTGTAGCGTCTCTCCGTCAATTTGGCGCAGGAGTTCGACGTTTCCAAGGCGCTTTCGATTTCGACAGAAGATGAAGCGAAGAAAATAGAGAAGAAGATTATGAAAGTGGGTATTTCAATGAAATCTCAGAGAAAAATATCTTTAATTCTGTAGAAATGTCTGTGAACGGATTTTTAAGTAATCAATTACTTTCATCAGTGTTCTAGCCTGTTCCCATAGAAGGCCTGTTCCCATTACTTAGATCATACATGCAACGAAGGCATTTCTTAGAAAACAATGAAGTCTAAGAGTTGTTCATTCGGACGAAGGGACCAAAGAAACGACGAAGAATAAAACAGTTTCTACATTGACAGTTAAATATAGCCAAATTTGGGAGATGCGAACAAAATAGTACCATCTCCGATTTGATATGTTTCAGGTTGTCTCGGCTGTTCGGACGGATATCGGATGGTTCGATAGCAAATTCAAATCCTTACGCTCCGATCTCTCGGTTTGTCGTTTTTCACTACTCTGTGATATAAACTTTTAAAGGGACCAGGCAGTCAAAAAGCAACTTAATTTCATTTTATAGAGCTTGAAATGCACTTTTTAATCGATATAAGCAAAAAAATGGAAAAAATCGATAAAAATGCAAATAAATAAAATAAGGCGTATTTAATTTTGGTCGAACAGTGAATTATAGCCATACTGTAATATAAAAGGCACTGTCCGACTGTGATTATTACCTTTTCCCGGCTCTAACTCTGAAATTTGCGGTTCGGTAGGCTCTACTTCACTTCTGTGAAATTTGACTTCTTTCCACGGTTTTCATTGCATTAACGCTGTATTTTATTTATTTTTCGTTGTAATTTGTTGGGATACTCCCAGTTTTACTCGCTTTAATTGGTTTCTTCGAGGTTGCTAGTACGTTACGCTAATGAATGCATTAAATCTGTCGTAGAATTAGTCGTTGTAATATTTCTCATCGAGGCGCCGTTCGTTTATATTATTCCTATGTGGGAGATTGTGCAGGTTCGTGACGTTTGTTTCTACTAAGCGATGTCCAGCCGTGAGTGTGCCATCTGTCACCAGTGGTCCACAATGGTGCGCAGCTTGCCCAACCTTAAATTGGAAGCTAAAAGGACTGAGTGGTTGACACGTCTCAACCTCTCTGCTGAGGACGAGAGGGTGAGGGAGGAAGAGTTCCGTGCCATTCAAGAAAGAGGGACTCGTCGCGTTTACTGGTGCTTCCGCCACTTCAGTAATTACGAAGATCCGTTCCCTACCGACGTGAGTATCTTGTATGTTTTGTCTGAGTGGCCTAGTATTATTGAGCCTCGCACGGAAAAGTAGTTACCATCGCGCTACTTAGTATTTCTTTGACTGTTATTATAATTGTTTTAGCTCCGTCTAACTCTGAAGGAATTGCTTCCCCCATTGGACGATGCTGGGAGAGGAGACTCGCAAGATGTACCTTACCATTACCGTTGCTAGAGAACAATCATATAGTAGAATGCCCTGAGGAGGTCAAACACACGACAGAAGAGTCGATAATAACCACTTAACAAATCATGGACCGGACTATACCTCATTCATTTGCAGCCTGAAGCCACAGTAGGCAATGAGGGTACGGTAGATGACCTGTCATTGCATGAGGATGCAATCGGCAGTCAAGTATGTTTCTATTCATTCGAATTTGTCTCAACATCGTAGATCTTGTACAAAAATCAATAATTTTATACAATTTTTAACCAACTTATTTACTTCACTCATGTGACAACAAGATGAGTGTATAAATAAACAAGGCATATTATTATAATACCGGGGGAACATAAGTTATAAATTTGTTTATTCAGGGAGCAATCAGTGACTACGCTCCAACTACAATCTCAAGTCAAGACAGTGATTCTACGACTGTATCGTGTCTAGTCGACAACAGTCTCCCTGCCTATCTACTTGTCGCTTCTTCTTGCTTGCTTGATCTCTTCACGCGATGTCTCCAGTGTGGGATTGAGCCCATCGATCGCCGCACCCTCTCGTACAGAGTCGTCGGAACCGCAATTGTCCTGAAATAGAGTTGCCCGTTATGTGCTGAGGACTGCGAGTGGACTTCCCAGCCCAGTATCGAGAAGTACTACGAGGGGAATCTCAAGCTGACAGCTGCAAGCTACACTACAGGATTGCCTATCCCAGTTAGTTGTGTTTCACCACTTAGTTATGTAATTCTGAGCCTTCAATGGAGTAAACACTTCTAATCACTTCTTTACTTTAGGGAGTAAGCCCCGCCCCTTTCCCCTCACGAGGGATAGCTCAAGAGATAAAGAGGAGAAAGGAGGAGTGATAGTGGGGGATAGGGGTGATAAGAGAAAGAGGCGGGGCTTGCCTCCTAAAGTGAAAAAAGTCCCCACTTCTACGTTCTGAGATAAAGACAGTAATAATTTAGCGCCTCCTAGCAATGGGAAAGGAAATGGGCCTTGCGCTGCCTTGTGAAAGGACGATTCGGAACCAGTTGACGGATGTGGTGATTCCTGCAGTTGACATTGTCTATCAAGATCATATGAAGACCGTAGAGGCAACAGTGAGGGGAGTCGGAGGGGTGAGAAAAAGCATCATTTGTATAACTATGTGTACTACTACAGCTCACCACCAATCGCTAAATGAAAAAAAAATGTTTTTTAAACAAATATTGAGTTTAAACAATAAAATTAAATCGTTTTGCAATTGGTGGTAAACATGGCCTATAGTATCCCGAGTGGCTCGGCATGCCCACTGCGTTACGCCTGTTTCTGAATGAATCATCCATGCACGTACCACTTAGCGCACTTCTGGCACTGTAGCTCGGCTCCGCTACTTTATCCCACTAAGTCAAGTCATGCGGTGATAAGACAATTCGGAGAAAAAAAGGGGAAAACTAAAACAGAAATTTGCTTCGGATATTCAAAGTCAGAAACGGATGTTTCAGATTTTTACCTTCAACGTTCCGAACAACTTTCTGAAAATTCCTATTCTGAAAGAATACTTTCTGAAACGTCCTATTCTGAGATGGATTCTCTGAAGTGTAATATTCTCAAATAACTTTCCAGAGAATCTTTTTCTCAAAATGAATTTTCTTGTGTTGTCTCTCCGAAATGTCTTATCAAGGTGTGGTTGTCCATCGGGAGTCAGGTAGATCAACAGTGTGATCTAACTAACGTACCGTAGAAGTTGTTGTCGCCGTGCTCCTGGCCCAGCTGGTCGTCGTAGCACTTGTCGTCCGCGACGCATTACTTGTTGAGGGTCTGCAGCGGATATTAGTGTATTACTGGGTACTGTAGTAACATGGTGTTATAAGGTACGGTAGGAGTACTGTAGTATAATTGATAGAGTGGGATGACAGGGTAAGAGAAGATGCGATTTTGAAGTTCACAGAAATACAGATTTTAACGCAATATTTGGACAACGAGTTCGGTTGGAGTACGGTAACTCACTTCTCTGCTTCGGAAATAAACCAAAATTTCGCCCTGCTAATAAACGATACGGAAACACTCACAAAACTATTATCGCGGTGGCGCTTATTGTACTAGGAGGTGGGAGAGAGGTTCGGTGGATAGGTGGTGTGTTGTGTGCAAACGATCAAAAATACCCACGTTTCTCTTGTCGTGCGCCTTGTAGACGTAGACGACGCACTTCCCGACGTACCAGCCGGCCTCCGTCTTGTTGTGGACACCGTCGAGCTTCAGGATAGATAAAGCATCGGTCTGGTTACGCTGACAGCGAGTGAATCCAGAGAAGACGGCCTTGACGTAGTCTGCAAAATATACGTAGATAAATTAATAATTATCTAATTTCTAAAAGAACCAACGCTCAAAACGATAAATCAAGCAGTAAAATGTTTCGTGTAACTGTGGAAGACGAATTTACATCTTATTATTTAGATTGTGCATACTCGGCCATTGTTTAGTCCAAGTTTGTACAAGTAATTCGATTACGAAATAGAAAGTGAAGGCCATCTTACCTGCCGTTGAGGGCTGTCTTTCGGATAGCAACGGGGGCCTCGGCCATTTTTCCTGAACAATACATTTTAATATAACAATGCGCGATAAAAATCTAGAATTTCATTATGAAACAAATGTAATAAAATTAAAAAAATTGTATCACCGTATGCAGAAACGTGGAGTGGACCTCGCTGTCGATGGGCGCTATGATTCGCCGGGGTACACTGCAACTCATTGCACCATCAGTATCATCGATCTGTCTACTTCTCTGATATTGCGGGTGATCAACATGCACAAGCTGATGCCGGGAATTGGTAATTTTTATAACTCGTGTTAGTTAGTGAGCACATTCATATTCAGAGGGGATCTCAGGAAGGATGGAGAAAGAAGGAGTGAAGAGGGGATTGAAGGAGGTTATAGCCAACCAGTTCGAGGTGTGAAACACAAAACAATCGGGTAATTATTTCCTAGATTCGGTCGGTGGTCAGTGACAACGATGCGCGCATTTCGAAGATGTTGCGTGAAGAATCGCAATTCCAGAAAGAAGTCCAGCATTTGCTGGACTTCTGGCACATCATCAAAGGCGTGAACCACGACCTGCGAGAGGTGCCCATTTTTTGGTAAAGATAAAAAATTGCGCAATTCTGTATCTACGGAAATATTATTTAATCGCAAAATAAACTATGGACTAAATGTTTAATTAAGTTGGCGAAGAAGAAGAAGTGCGCCAATATTCAGTACTGGAGGAGACGGATAATAAACCACGGTTACTATGTTCATTACCGTTATGGAAGAAACCGACAAAGAGCCATCAACTACTGGAAGAGCATTCTCGCACACGTCACTGGACGACACGGACACTTTGAAAAAGTTAGTAAGATACATGCACAGTAAAATAAGAATAATTATTTATAATTGCGTCATGCATATGGGAACATGCTACATTATTTGAGGTACCGTTCCTCACTGGGATCAGGAAGTGCAAGCACAAGTACCTGCCCGAGTCTGTCGCGCATCAGATCGACAGAAAGAGCGAGGAGTTCAGACAACTCAAGGCAGTCATCATGAAGCCGTCATTGCTTGCTGCCTTGGAACGTGCGGCTCCCAAGAAAAATACGAGTCCATGCGAGAGCTTCAACTCTCTCGTTAACCTCTACGCTCCCAAAAGGATCGCAAGGTTAGCTCTCCAACAGTGAAATCAAATGCACGCAGATATAGGGGGAATATGAGATGTAGAATGAAAAATCAATAAAAATAACACTTCATATTCAGTAGTCATGCAATCTACAATGAGAAGATCAAGCTCGCCGTTATGCATTACAACTCTATCGCATACGCTGATCTCACGCATACTAGAGAGGAGAAGTCGTCTTACGTAGTGAAGGCAAAGGGAAGAGAGGCAACCGGAGTCAAACGGCGAATGACTGCAGTCGATCACGTGTGGAGACAACAGGTTAGTACTACAATTACAGTATACTGCGACTATGTTTTGTACTATATTCAACATGTATTTCCCTCAATACTGGAAGGAGATGGATAGGGACTGAAGAGGAGTCGGCACAGCAGGATGGAGGTGTGGAGGAGGTCGAAGTACTCTCATCTGGATCGGAGTGGGATGAAGGAGAGGTGTTAGTCATTCCAACCGGAAGAGGGAGAGGGAGAGGAAGAGGAAGGCCGAGAGGAAGCAAAGGGGCGAGGGGTGGTGTGGCGACCAGCTCAGCCCCTGTGGCAGAAGAAGAAGGGGAGGAAGGAAAAGAAGAGCAGAAAGTGCGTCCGAAGAAGGGAGTGAGAGGAAAGAAGAGAAGAGGAGGATTGTCAGGTGATGGAATGGATGAAGATGGCGACTACATACCACCTCCGAAGAGGGGAGAGGGGAGGGGTAGGGGTAGGGGAAGAGGCAGAGGACAACGTGCAGAATAGTAATATCATGCATACACACAGTTAGTCATTCACGTCGACCATTGTTTCGGAAATATGTATTGTCTCACCTTTTTTTCTCCTTTCCTCCATTTTCTGCTCGTCACAGTGTAGTCCTCTCAAGAGAGTCCCCCATCTGTAATATCGTGTGTTAAATAAATTATTGATTATAAATAATTCAATTTATGACATAATATTAGCGCGTTTCATAAGTTTGAAGTCATAGACCAAAATGGTATGTTCCATGAACAAATTGAAATGTGTTATTTTTAGTCTGTCGCTCTTGAAACTGATCAATAATCAGATTTTTATGTTTGCAAAACCATCAAAATGCAAGAAATGCAAAAAAAATTTTTTTTCAAAATTTTATATTTTGAAAAATATTTTCGAAAATATTTTTGAAAACTAGCGGGGTTGTATTGAGGTTAAACGCACTACGCTCTATGCGCACACTACGCTCGATGCATAGTTCTGTGCGGGTTCGGTCCAGGGGGAGCTCGGTAGGTGGCTCCAGTTTCGGTACCGGGGAACTCGGTGGCCGGCTCAATGTACAGTCCAGGGGGACTCGGTGGCCGGCTCCCGGTTCGGGTCAGGGGGAGCTCGGTAACTGGCCCCAGGTTCGGTCCCGAACCTGGAGCCTTCTTTTTTATTGCAAAATATTTTTCCCTGTGACCCCCGAGACGACCCCATCTGTTTGGCAAACATTCGAACATTTAGATTTTTCAAGTTAAGCTCGAACATGTTCAGACATGTTTTGCGATGTCGGAAGACATCGCAAAACACTTTTGCTGCGATCCCCTACGCTCTCTGAATCATTTGGGATCTTTTTGAATTTTTCGATTTTTCACGTTAAAACTCGGCAAAACAGGTGAAAACGTGTTTCACGGTGCTCAAAAACGTGTTAGAACAGTTTCTGGCACTTGTGAAAAATGCGGCAAAAGGTTTGCCCGCGGCGGGGGTCGAACCTGGGGGTCTCGGATTTACAGTCTGTCGCGCTACCGACTTGGCCATGAATTTAGCGCATTTTTCTTTTTAAATTTTGAAAGGTTTTCTGGTCAGTTATCATATGCAAAAGGTTCTGAGAAGATAGAACGAATTTGAAGCGTAATATAAGGAAAATGAGAAAAAAGTGTGACCGGACGGAAGGAAAAAAACGGACAAACAAACAGACAGACAGACAGACAGACGTTAGCATTTTCTAATGTATAGTAATATTTTTTCTCAATTTTGTGTTTAGCTGAAAGCCCATATCCAATTACATCAGAAAAATCTGCGGAAGCTTGGTAAAAATCTGCAGCAGGGATATTAAACCAGGCGCAAACCCGAAATTATGTCTGTTTTTGTTCCCTGGAACATATCTTTTGGTCTATGTTTGAAATATGAAAAATCATGAAATGATCAAATTATTTTCTACTCGTCTACAGTACTCACGGCAGGCAAAATGGAGCGACCCTCCATGCATTCATTGAGGCGAAGATCTATTCCTCCACTACTAGGGAATCGAAATGTCTGTCTGTTTGTGTGTTGGTTTTTTTCCTTCCTCGTGAGGGACGTTTTTCCGTTTTTTTTTCGCTATAATTCGAAATAATTCGAAAAAAAGTTTAGCAATCTTCTCAAATCCTTTTGCATGCGATAGGCAACGACAACACACATCGAAATGTATATTTGAAAAATCGATAATTTCCTGGCCAAGTCGGTAGCGAGCTCGACTAGAAATCGGAGAGTCTCAGGTTCGATCCCTGCCGGTGCATAGTCTTTTGCCGCATTTTTCGCAACTGTCAAATGTGGTCTAAACCCATTTTTGAGTAACGAGATTCATATTTGAGCATCTTTTGCCGAGTTTCGAAGTGAAATATCGATTGATTTCATGAAATTTTCGTTTCATTCCATTCCAAATCATTCCACATGCTGGAAAACTTCGCAGGAAGGGGTTTAAAACGAGGGACTCCCTCACTTTGGCGCACTTTCTCGCCCCTGACCCCTTTCTGGAGGCTCGGAATCGTGTTTCGTGAAGCTTTACAAATTGCTTCAAAATCTTCTCGGATCCTTTTGCATACGACAACAGACCAAAATCCCCTTCAATTTTACAAAATGTAATTGACCAAATCCATAGCCAAGTAGGTTACGGGCTTGACTTTCAAACCGAGACCCCCAGGTTCGAACCCCGCCGCGGGCCAAACGTTTGCCGCATTTTTCGCAAGTGTCAGAAGCCCTTTTAGCACTTTCTTGAGAAACGTGAAACACGATTTCACCTGTTTTGCCGAGTTTTAACATGAAAAATCGAAAATTTCGAAAAGTTGCCAATTGATTCGCAGAGCGTGGGGAACCATAGGAAAAGTGTTTTGCGATGTCGGAAACGTGTTCAAACACGCCCGGGAAATCAACACACGGTATCCTGCGTTTCCGTTGAGAAAGGCAAGTGAGGCTGAGAGCGATCGAAAAAATTTGTCACGGAGCAACGAAGTGGCGTAGTGCGCCCCCCCCTCCCTGGACCGAACCTCAAGCAAGCTACCGAGTTCCCCCTGAACCGTACCTGAAGAAGGCTACCGAGATCCCCCTGGACCGAACCTTAAGTAGGATACTTAGCTCCCCCTGGACTGTACCTGGAGCAGGTTACCAAGTTCCCCCTGGACCGAATCTGGAGCCAGCTACCGATCCCCCCTGGACCGAACATTCATCCAGAACTGTGCATAGAGCGTAGTGTACGCATAGAGCGTAGTGTATTTAACCTCAACACATCCCGGCTAGTTTGACGTATGGACCTTCTCTTTTCCAAACTAACTTCAATGGCCATAATGATCAATGAGCAGACAACTTACTCTGATAACCTCCGAGCAGGTATTCGGCGCCCGTTCCAATGGCAACGAAGTCCCCCGGCGTGGAAATGTTGCCAATCGTGTCCATAGCGCAGATGTACGGCTGAGAGGGATACAATCAGAATTCATAGATCAGAGATATAAGATCATCAGGGGGACCGCTCCCTGACCTTTTGCGTGACGGGATCGAGACCGGCGACGAGGGGCTCAGTGAAGTACGAACCAAAGTGGTGCAGGTACGCCAGATTGGAGATGATCGTCGCGAGCACCTGACAATCCAAACAGAGAATAAAAAACGGTAAAATTAAAGAGGAAAGTAGAGAATAATGTATAAGCCCCTCGCTATCAAGAAAAGCAGCAATTATAATTTGGAAATATGGAAAACAGATATTCAAAAGTTAAAGTACAGATTTTTTAGAAAACAAAACTGTGTTCACCTTGGGTTTGATGCTTCTGTTCTCTCTGAGATGATCTTGTTGAGGACGGTCTTGGCGTCCGAGTGGAAACCCGCCAGTCCCACGTACACCTTGTCCTAGAGGTTGTGCACCTAAAAATAGGGAAATAAATGGTTCTCGCAGGTATTTAGTCAGAAATTATTGAAGCGTACATATTTCCGCAATGCATATTGCCAATTTTTTTATAGGTTTGACAAAAAAAGTGGTCAGAAATGCATGTAACATGGCATGGTCTGGACGCCATGCAGAAGTTCCCATCCTCGCTACTCAGTGCTCGTGGGGTATAGCTACTTCTGGCGGAAAGCATAGCTACATCAGCTCTATAAGCGGAAGTAGCTATGCTTTCTAGCTTCCTTCTAGATGTTTTCTGTCTTCTATCTGAAGTAGCTAAACCCCAGGAGCACTGAGTAGCGAGGACCTATTTGACCTATTGTTTGCATACGACCTACTACCAAAGACCAAAAGGATATGCGCCTAAAAGTTCAAAACGATGTCTGATCTTCAGCTTCAACTATAAGAATAGCGACAAAAACTGAAATAAATAAATAATGAGCTAACCTCTTCCCACTGCTTCTCCCCTCCATCACTCCGACATCTCTTCTTCTCATCCAATTCACACTCATCGGCCGACGGGAGATTCTAAAATCATTCGAATTTAGTCATTAAACCGTTTGTCCAACTTTTCATAAAGGCGTTTATGAATTAAATAGAAATAGTGCTATTAGCTCGAGTAGTGCTCGCCCAGCACTCGACACTCGCCAAGTATTTCCGAGGCCAGCTCGTTTGGGCCGGACACGCGCTAGCATTATGCCCAGAAGCACTCGTCGGAGACACACTCGTAAGTATTAGCTCGCGAGTGCCTACATTGTTTTACATCGTAGCAATAGCCATAGTTTTGGCATTGACCGGCTAGATTAACAGCAAAAAAATAAACAAGCAGCTAACCTCTTTCATCGTTCCTCCTCCATCATCTCTTCTCCTCCCAACTCCCACTCGTCGGTCGACACGAGCTCCTAAAATAACTCGAATTTCTTCAATGAGAGTTTAGAAGCACACCAGAAAGTAAACGAGACAGAATTGAGCTTTAACCTTGAGTCCGGGAGGGAAGTCATCCCTAGTCAGTGTGTCGGCCTCCTCCTTATCCTGGATGACAAGGGTGGACAGGAAACGGCTTGTGCGGACCTTGAACTTGACGTTCTCCTTGTTCTTCTTGATGGTGACTGACTTGGCGTCCTGACTGCGGGCCTTGAGGAGGAAGTCCTTGATATAATGCATCTGGCGCCGCATTTTACCTTAACCTCGGAGTTATTTATTAAAAATTCGTAAATGGCACAACGCGCAGGACTAACAACGTTTCCCAACAGGTTCGGAACGTTCATTACATTGTCAAAGGTTTGAAATAACAAGTAGTGACAAGTATAAAAGAGAAAATCACAAAGAGAACGTAAACAACACGAGATGAAAGCAAAATAAAAAAAGCGCGAAATTTGGCAAAATGATGCACGCACATTTGACACGCGGCACGCAAAATACGGTATACACAACGATTTCACACATAAATCTCACAGTTCGAAATACAGTATACCATTTTTTTAAATTTTTTTTTCTTAAATATTAATTTTTAAAAAAAATTTTTTTTTCTTTCTTAATTATTTTCATGAATAGCACAATAACATACGGGAACATCATTTGATTTTAAAAAAAATTTTGCTTGGCTGCCTGGTCCCTTTAAAGATATTTAAAGGGACCAGGCAGCCTCCAAAAATAGATTTTTCATTTTCATAATTTTTTATTCAGCTTTTCTCACTATCATCTACTGGAGAATAAAGAAAAAATTACATTTTTAGCATTTTTTTACAATTAGTTATTTTAATTTGAAATTAGACTCTGGAACAGTGCGTCGCCTATTTCCCAAAAGACAGAAAGCTGTTTAATTTGCTCTGATGATTTGATATTAGTGCAAAAACAGGATTGCCGAGGGTTTGACCACTCCCGGACTGAATGAACATAATCACATTCCGTTAAAGTGGCTGGTTTTGGAGATACTAATTGTGGTGTAGTCGCTACCGTAACCCGCTGTGGTGGAAAAGCGAAACTTTGAAAATTCATAACTAATTTCAAAAAAATCGCAAAAATATGCAGTTTTTAGCTCCGCCCCTTGCTGCAACTGCTAGGATCAACTCCAATACTGCGCCTCGCCCGGCCGTGGCGCAGTCGGTTGCTGCACGGAGAGTTGCAGCAGCTGCAGCCAGCTGTGCTGCAGTTGCTGCACCTATGACCCCTGCAACTGTCGTGAATCCGCCCCTTGTTGCCGCAGCTGCAGCCACTCCCGATCTGACTGCTGCTGCACCTGCTGCAGACTCGTCCGTGCTGTCCGAGCTGATTAAGCTGAAGGAACAAGTCGCCCATATGGAACAGCTGATCATCGACCAGAGAAGTGGCGTCTCGATGGTGCCCGTTCGCGCCGATTCGGCGCCCCACGAGCCACCCACAAGCGCCGGCACCGGCGCCGCGCCCGTCGCAACCACCGGAGTCACGACCCGTGCAGCCAGTCGCAGAAGGGCTGCAGCTTCTGCGGATGCGATTGTACCCAAGAGAATCAGAAGATGAATAGTGCTATGTTTCGTGAATTGTGTTTTTGATGGATGCTAAGTGTTAATAAAGATGTTAATAAACTGGAGACTTTACAAATTGTGTCATCTCATTTTATAATTTGTAAATGTTTTTTTCTGTAGTTTGTACAATAGCAATCGGAAAACCCATGATAAATTGATATAAATTTGAATTTTTTTTTCTTGAAAAATGATTTGCACAGCATGAGCACATGATTCCTTACCAACAAAATAAGGTCATTGTGAGAGAGTGTCAGTCCGTACCGATTTTTCGCTCTTTAAAACGCCTTTTTGTAGGATTCACCGACCTGTGGATCGATCTGTGAGTGGCCTTACTTTTAACCGGTAGCATTGATAAGGGAAATATAACACATGATTTCAAACCGACAGACCGGGGTGAGGGCGAGAGAGTGTACTGAAGTGAGAGAGTCCCTCTCGATTTCACACGTTCTCTCACTCTAAAGCCCTTTCTGTAAGGTTGACCGGCCTTTGGAATGATGTAATAAATATGATCACTACAACCGATGAGAGATGGCGACTTGCTTCGTTTTTTTCTTGCTACGTTTTGGCCTGTCTATACTGTTTCTGTAAAGTATTGTCAGATAGATTCCGACAAGTTCCTTGCCAACTTTACTTTTTTTGCAACAACCGCTTTTGCCTGACAAGAGGCTAACGGGCTAGTGAAATCCCCACTAATTCCCTCTTCTCTTCCTTATCGAATGACCTGTCTACGGGTAGATCAAAGAGACTCTCAGCGTAGATCACTGACTCTCTTCCTCTCTCCGATTCGATCGATTGACCTCTCCAGTCTCCCCTCTTCCCTTCTTCCTCTCTGTCACTCGCCTCCCCTTCTCTCCTCTGCTTCCTAGCAGATCGAAGGTTCCTCGATCGATCGACCCAATCTCTGACTCGAATGGCTGATGTGAGTTGTTATTTTCGTTTGCCAAGAGTGTGCCTTGCGCCTTCCACTTTCTACATTGCGCAAGTTGTTTGTTTGCTTAATTAAATGGGTTATTGCTTAATTCTGACCCCTTTCTGGAGGTTTGGGCTGCAGAACGGTTTCTCTGGATTGTCTAATATAATTTTGCAGCCGAACAGCCTGCCGCAGCTGCAGCAACAACCCGAGACGAGCGCGTCGTCCGTCCCTCCCTCGACGCCTAATCGACTCGTCGTGCCTCAGGTATGAATCCCCACCAAGCTTATTCAATGAACCTTACACAAAAGGGTTTGAAGTGAGAGAACGTGTGAAACGTGAGATGAGCTCTCTCACTTTTGTGCACTCTCTCGCTCTGACCCTTCTCTGTAGATATTTAATCATGTGTAATTCATTGCTCAATTTGCAGCGCCCGTTCTTCCCGAGTCCCAACACGGCAGCGACCATGGGAAGACTGGTGAGTCCAACAATGCTTGTCTCATGCCAAATACCAGCTTCCTTAATATTTAAATTTTTTATTTATTTTCTATTTTCAAAAGTGTGATTATGTTCTCAATAGAGTCACTGCCCACTTACTTACTCTGGCATGTGCCGCTATATTTTCGTTGTGTTTCATTTCCTCTCTTCATTTTGTAGCGCGTCGAAAAGGTAAAACATTCAAATTCATTTGTAAATTAAATTTCAAAGAAATATGTTGATTGCAGCTCGCGCAGCAACAGACGCTGCTCGCAACGAATCTCAAGATTCAAACTGAAATGCTCGCCGCCAACCAATCCCTGCAGGTTCGTATCTCTTTAATAAATAACTATGTTTATGTGTATTTTCATATTAGTTAAGAGGTGATCTCGTTTAAAAGCTCCCAGAGTTCTCATATAGCTCTCTACGCCATACTGACCAATCGCTCTCCAATTAGTCAATAACGCTATTCATTTGAGAATATTTATTGATAATTCCATAATGGTTTTATCACACAACAACAATTCTTCAAATTGTTGCGATGAAACCCATAGTTTTCTTGAAAAAAAAAAGAATTGTAACGCAGCGCTTTCAGGGAGCCCAGGCTGTTCCTCCTGTTCACACGATGTTCGAACACTCTGATGTACCCAGTGGTTCCCGACAGGTTGGGTGTATCTTGTCTTTCTACAGAGATCATTCTTATTGAGAAATCAGTGTCATTTTTGGACTTCACTGCGGGAGATTCTTTAAGAAAGAGTGGACCAGTGACACTAAATGTGGTGGGATCATTGCATCTCATTCATCATTCGGTCGTTGCAGCAACCGGCGCCAGATGCAGCCACTTTGGCGCTGCTGCAGTCGTTGCAGCTGCAGCTGGACAGTGTGCAGCAGATGCAGCAGCTGAATCTGCTGCAGCAGATGATCTCGAACCAATCAATGGAACTGCCACAGGTATGCAATTTACACCGTAATTTTTGTGAAACATTTCTTATTCGCAGAATCCGAATATCTTGAAAAAAAGAAACGTTTAAAAATGGATAATAGTATGACTGATATATCGACAGTTCTCAATTTAGAGTGACGACCCGACCTTCCGTGACGCCTTCACTCGGATGTTCCACGCCGCCAGAAGCACCGCCCCCATCCCAGGCTCCACCCCCTATGGTGGCTCCGCCCCCTTCTCAAGCGCTGTCCCCTTTGGTGGACCCGCCCTCAATTCCGGCTCCGCCCCCTTCTCCAGCTCCGCCCCCTTCTCAAGTCCCGATGAGTTGGTCGTGCCGATGCCTCACTACCGTCTCTCCAGGGGCCCAAACCGAAGAAGCGGCGGTCCCAGGTGAGAAGTGGACGCGAAAGCGCAAAAGCACCATGAATTTTACTGATTTCAAACCTAGAGAAAGGGGACAGGGCGAGATAGTGTGC
This sequence comes from Pristionchus fissidentatus, assembly GCA_036245785.1. NCBI lineage: Eukaryota > Metazoa > Nematoda > Chromadorea > Rhabditida > Neodiplogasteridae > Pristionchus > Pristionchus fissidentatus. Next base: position 25,633,237 of record BTSY01000002.1, read on the forward strand.
AAAAGTGAGAGGGTCTCTTTTGATTTTACCTGTTCCCTCGCGCTCAACCCCGCTGTGCAAGGTTAACGGGCCTGTGGAATAATGTTTATTCCAAGGCAAATTCAGAAAATAATACTTAAAATATGATGAATTCAATGAGATGCAAGACCAAATCGCATTTTCCGTTAAGTATTTTCGCTTATTGATTTGGCTAATTTATGTTTTTCTCTCGCTCAGACGGATCCGGCTCTCCAATCGAACGATCCAGAAGTGCTACGACAAGCCTTAGCGAATGCATGGGAAGTTGGCGAATCTCACTGAATATTACTCATAAATCTTTGAACCATTTTTTGAACTAGGTTGTGCTAGATTTGTCTTTTCATGTTATCAGTGCGCATACATTTCATTACAGCACGCAAATGAATGGAAGGCTAAATACAAATCGCTCTGGACCCAATGTGGAGTTGCCCTCAAAGGTGTAGCAGAACTGCCCTACAGGTCGGATAGATGTACAGAGCAAGATTGAATAATGATCTGATTTGATTGATTTGCAGGAGCAACGCCGAATCCCACGAAGAATTTATGGAGTCGCTTGTGAGATGATTGATATTGATTGATCTACCGTACTCAGTGCGCGAACTCTCTTAGATGTCGAAATCTAGACAGTCCAACGCTCTATCATTGAAGAGACGTTACCCTCTACTCTCACAAGTTCATGAACGTGAAAGGAATGAGTGTCGTCGACAACTTCGAGATTTTGCGCTCTGCGTATTTGAACTGGCCGCTCTATTCATCCCAATTTATTGTTTATTCCGTCGAGGGGAGCATAAGTGGATTGTTGAGGGGCATGAGATTATGAAATTTTCCTCGACAGATAATCAGTGAATCAGTCTAGAACATATTTTTGGGTAGTTATGAAACAGGTAAATCGCAATGGGGTCGAAAATATCCCCTGGAATAACATTTAATGTATAAATTCGAATATTTATTTCAGCCCGGAATTAGCAAATGGAATGCGAACGACTGCGACAAGACGCAGTGCCGAAGTCTCCTTGAGGTTTTTTTATTAAATTAACAATCAATTATTCAAAAATAGGATCAGCATGCACATATTTTAACAACGGTGGAAAAGATTTGAAAATTAATTTATTGCACTAATCAGAACGCGAACTTTTCTTTCGTTTAAAAAAAACACAAAAACTGTTCCACATTTTTTTCTTCAAAATATTTCTGTTTTCTAATGTTCTATTTTCTACTAATGGCACTTAAATATCCGCTTTTCAGGATAACAAAAAGTGCTGGACTCAATTGGGACAACATGGAATCGAGCGAGAAAGATGGAGGATTCAGGGAATCGTTGGAAATCTCGCACTTGCTGAAATCTTTAAGGTATTAAATACTGTTATTTCCGGAAAAATAATAAGTTTTAGGAAAGAAAATTTTTCTGGGATTAATTTTTGGGACAATATTGGAGCGCATTTTCCATTCTAATTTTAACAATTCTCAATATTCAATGTTAATTTTAATGACGATAATTTTATATGACGATTTCATTTGCTGATATATATAATTGATAAAGTCTTTTATTATTGATTCTATAAATTGCAGAATGATAAATTCCCATCTGTCGGCCGCCTCACACACTCCAACAGAAACAACGACAAGGTACGCTCATATTTTATTTCTGTATTATCACCAGGTTGAAGGAAACATAGGGAAGTATGAATTTAAAAAAAATTTTAAAAAAAGCAATTTATTAGATGTCAATTTTAATCGATTTGGTGCTATTTGCAGGATTTGGAAAAGGCGGTTGAACGGGCAGTGAAAATGATGAAGGATCGAGTGCCCCAATACAAAGAAGCGGAGAAATTCATCGGAGATGTCAGACAAGCACTGTGAGTATGAAAACGGGCGAGCCTGTCTAGATGTGGTGAATGCCGAAACGAATTTGTATTCTGTTGATAGATTACAATAGCTTGTGCCAGTTACGTCGTACGACTCGCAGAGGAGAAATGTCGCGTGAAAATGCCAAGATAATTCGTAATTATTCGTCAATTAGCGAATATCGCAGCATCGACTACGGTACTCCGCAGCCTTCGACGTCGTCCGACGAGCAGAGTACAGCGAGGCGAGTGCAAACTGATTTATAATTGTTACTACTCAGCGTTTATGGGGTAGATCTACTTCAGCTACGGGAAGGAAAGGAAGTGGATTATATTGTTCCGACAATTAACACTAAATACTTACTGTATTTACTGCCTATTCGCAGCGGCTTTGAGGATGTGGAATGGTTTTTTTTGCGAAAGCGCGTTGCCAAGCGTGCATTATTGATTTATTGATTGTTTCGTTAATTTAACTTTTATTTTTTTTTGCCTTAAAGTAGGCTTCACACCGTTCTCCGTCTGTTTGTGCAAGTGTCACACTATTCGCGCTTCACATAACGCCATAATTTATTGCTTGTATTAAATCCTGCTCACGCGAATATTGTATTGCAGGTCGGCATCTTTACTAGAGAGGTTGGCTTTGAAGGATGAACGAACCAGGTATGCTTCATTGTGCTCTATTAGTATGCATGTAGACTCGCGATAAGTAATGATGATGATCTATTCAATAATTATTGTTTGATCAAAACTAGCATTTACTCACTATTCATGGCGCAAAAGTTATCTTTTAAGGAGACGGGCGGCGCAGCCGGGCCTATCGGCAACTACTAGGTGGACGGCGCCCGCGAGGTATGGTGATATTTATTTATTGAACGATCCGCCGAAAACTCTTGCACCATTGATGTCCAAAATGTGTTGAATGTTTTGTGTTTATTCTTTGTTTGATATCGGAAAACGTTTAAAAATTGTTAACGACTGTTGGTATGTGAGCTAGGATTGGTGAACATTAGGTCTGGTTTAAAAGGAACATGACACTATCAAATCTAGCTAATGCGGTAAATGGAAAAAGAAACGATGTTGTTGGGAAGGAAGCATAAATAACTGGGCAAAGGTAGTTGCTGGTAGGTCAAATCCGGGAGTATTGTGAAAAAACCTGATGATTTTGAGCAAAAAGCGGTAGGGTCTGATCCAAAATCGAAACTGCTTGAACCGAAATAGGGAAGGTTTTCGGCAAAAAGCGAGGTCTCCTCTACGACCTTCTCACCCCAGTTGTCTATGGAGCCATTCGAAAGGTTTTCTTTTTTCACTTACATCGATTATTAATACTTCTTGTATCAGACCATCGGTGACACCCTTCATCAATACTCTGCGAGGGTAAATCCCAAGCCTGGCAAGTACATCAAGTTTCCCGAGCAGTGGCTCACTTCTCTCATCGGTATGTGCAAACAAACTGAAATCCCACATTCCTTCCATTGCAGACCTCTTCTGGCGAGCTACTTCTATGGAATCGTCAATTGATCCCGAGGAAAGGACCATCACTCGCAGTTTGATGATTCACACGGCAAGGATTCAAAATCCACGCTATTGTGAGTCGTATTCTCTTTGAATTAATCATGTTTGCTTTCAGCGAAAAGACGAGAAATGCAATGAATAAGAATGATTAAATGCTTTCCCATCATTCAGTGTACCATAGATCTGTTTCCAAAGGTATGCCGCATTAACTCGACTGTTATGCTCACTACGATTATTATTATCTAACCTTTATTATCTAAGCTATCGACCATTTTCTGTTGTCGCTTACTTCCTCCTCAAACTCTCATTGTAGGCTTGCTGTATTAATTGCTGTAAGAGGAGAATTGAGCCAATTCCGTGATTCAACTAGAATATTCTGTGAATACTAGTGAGTTTTGACTCTTTTCTCGCTTTTCGAGGGGTTACGGTAGCCGTGGGATGACTGGATACGGTGTCGACATCTATTCAATAGTATCATGTTGCGTAAGGGCTGACGCAATAGTAGGGTTGATCTACCCTTGGTTTGTTGACGTGTCGATTGTCTCGGTACACTCTCTCTAATTGCAGATTCTAAGTGACTGAGGTTTGATTCGGAGAGATGAGAGGAGAGTGGAAGGAGAATGATCTCTCGACTACTTTGTTGCCGTTGTTTCTGTGAATACTAGTGAGTTTTGACTCTTTTCTCGCCTTTCGAGGGGTTACGGTAGCCGTGGGATGACTGGATACGGTAGTTTTGTCGAATCGATAGTCTATAGTTGCGTAAGAGTGACGCAATAGCAGTGTTTATCAGACATCGGTCAGTTGTCGCGTCCATTTCCCCTTGATGCTCATTCTCATTGCAGAAGTCATACGATATCTGGTCGATTGGATGAGAAGGATTGTGAATGTAAAGGAAGAAGAGAAGAAAATGCTAATTTTGTAATGTTTCTCCAGCATTCTGTGAGAGAAAAGTAAGTTGTTTGACTCTTTTCTCGCTTTTCGAGGGGTTACGGTAGCCGTGGGATGACTGGATACGGTGTCGACATCTATTCAATAGTATCATGTTGCGTAAGGGCTGACGCAATAGCAGGGTTGATCTACCCTTGGTTTGTTGACGTGTCGATTGTCTCGGTACACTCACTCTAATTGCAGATTCTAAGTGACTGAGGTTTGATTTGGAGAGATGAGAGGAGAGTGGAAGGAGAATGACCACACGACTACTGTGTTGCCGTTGTTTCTGTGAATACTAGTGAGTTTTGACTCTTTTCTCGCCTTTCGAGGGGTTACGGTAGCCGTGGGATGACTGGATACGGTAATGATGTTAAATCCACAAAAAAATCCCCACAAAGGGGTTTGGAGCGAGAGGGTATGAGTCTATTGGACCTCTCTGAACCTCTCTCTCTGGACCTCACATTCCCCCGCTCTCTCGCTTTTTGGACATTTCAACGGTTACTACTGGTATATTATGTATTAATATCTTGTTCTGATTTTATCTTTGCAGATTCAATCACTTCTGAGAGAGGTCCGAGCACTACATCCTCATGCTACAGATTATTTATTAGATTACTCATAAATTCTCGCTTGTACTATTTCAATCTGTGAATAAATTCGATAAAGAAATATTTCTCTCGTGTTATTTTCACAATCCATTATTACACACGAATGAAAAAATATGTCAAAAGCAAGGGAAGGGGAAGGAAGCAAGGAAGGTACTCCAAAATAAGAGGAAGATCTACTGCAGCTTGGGGGTAGATCTACTTCTGCTATTGGGTAGATCTACTTCAGGTCTGAAGAAGATCTCCCCCCGACCTACAGAAATGTCTCCCCCCAAGCTGAAGTAGATCTCCCCCCAAGCTGAAGTAGATCTACCCAATTAGCGCTGAGTAATCAATCAATCAATCATTTCAATCAATCATTTATCATGCCAAAAGTCGTTGATTGAAAATATATATAATATGTGAGCAAGGGTAAGTGAACACGATAGGTACGATGTCACAACAGGGTGACAAAGTGAGAAAAAAAACCTAAATTCTTAAATTAAGCTATCTTAATAATACGGATAGTAATTAATAGGAATATGAACACGGCATCTCATCATAAATAAGTCTCGATTCTGTGAGATAACTATGTTGTGGGGGATACTATTCCAAGTTTTTACAATACGATTTGGAAGGAAAAGGTGAAAAAAGAAGAGGAGGAACGGTGCTTACGCAATTGAAACATATTGTTACGTCTTGCACGGGGAGGAGCTATACAGAGAAACGAGGGCAGTCCAATGTCTACATCATTATGTACAACTTTATATATGAAAGCAAGGTCAATCAAATTTCGACGATATTCTAGAGGCTCTAAACTGAGTAGTTGTAACCTATCGGGATACAATCGGTACTCGATACCACATTTATAAAGCACTCGCTCAGAATAATTACGGAGAACTTTTTCGATTTCGAAGCACGTTTTTCTATCATGGGGTGACCATAGTTCGGAACAGGATTCGAGCACTGGACGGACGTAAGCTGCGAAAAGTCGAGCGTAGAGAAGGGGGTTTTTGGTGAGAAAGGTGCGGAGTATGTATGAACAGCGAGCACGTGCTTTAGATATCTTTAGGCTAATATGGGGGGAGAAGTCTAGTGTATTGGTGTAGGTTATACCTAGGTCTTTAAATTCGGTCACAACAGGCAGTTTTGTTTTGTTCATAGAGAATTGGACAGGAGGATGAGAAGAGCCAATGAGCATGGTCTCTGTTTTAGAGAGGGATACTGTAAGTCCCCAGTCAGTAGACCAAGTGTAAAGGAGATCAAGGGCAGATTGCAAAGATGCAGGATCAGAATATGTCCATAGTTTGACATCATCAGCATAGAGAACACAGTGTACATTAGGAGGGAGTATTGAGGGTAGATCACTGATGTAAAGAGAGAAGAGGAGTGGTCCAAGGCATGAACCTTGAGGAACACCAGAAGGGACAGAGTATGAGGGGGAGAAAGAGTCTTCTATCACAACTGATTGTGTCCTGTTTTGAAGAAAAGAGCGAAGCCATGCAAGTAAAGATCCACGGATACCAAGCAGATAACACTTGTGCAAGAGTAGATCAATAGGTATCGTGTCGAACGCGCGTGAGAAATCAATGAACGCGACAGAAATGTAATGTTTTTTTAGAAATGTATCAGCTCATTTAGAGATTGCAAAGCTTATAAAATCAACAGGATGGGGGCTGAAAAAGGGGAAAGATCAATATTCGAACCGATGTGCTTCTCTAGTTGATTAAATAATCGATAATTGCAGTTTTTCTAGGAAGAGAAAGGGAGACGACAAGTGAGGTGTGCAGCGGTGCGAGGTGAGATTTCATAGTAGTTTTTTTTGGGATAATAGTTTTTGGCAAACATTTAGTCCCACTAAATTGTCAGTGCACAGTGAGGAATCGTAAAAATGGACTAATGAGTGATTACTTCATAGTAATCAATCAATACTCTCGATTGCAGGATCGACAGTGATCCCAGGTTTTCCAACTACCTATCGTCAGTTGACGATCGATTGATTACGGTAGCCCCCATAAGAACTTTATTTCTGTCTCATTAACTACTATTGTATCTTTTGGAGTATTGTAACATTGCATGAAAATGTATTTATCTGTCTTTTCGATCGCTTAAACTTTTGTAACATTAGGGATACTGTACTGATGAGTATCTAATTGATAAATCGATTCTAAGCAATTGAATTGATAAATCGATTCTAAGCAATTTAGCGCCTGTACTTGATCCCAATCAGAGCGCAAATCCACTTGCTATTTTGTTCCACTTATTGAAAATATTGTCATTATTCGTCCATTTTCACCTACTTTCCCTTCATGGAGCGGTTGCTCCGTCCCTCCTCAGAGGTTTGCCCCCCTACCCTCTTTTCCCCTCTTCTATCGCAACATTCTTGAGACTGAGGACGCGCCCGTAGCTTCCTCTACTTCATCTGCAGCCCTTGCGACCGCTGCAGCACCTGCAGCATCTCAATATTCGCTCGCCGTTTCACTATATAATGCGACACGGCGCGACTACTTCCAAAGCACACAATTCTCTAATTTACAAGGACGGAATATGGGGGCGAGGCATAGCCAATTTGATACAGACAATAGGATTTGATTGTGAAAATCTCCAATTTGAATCTTGAATTGGGGGTATAAAAGCCTCGAATTCCTTCTTTCGTCAGATGCTTTTCTTAGAGCGAACGCGCGGAAAGACGTTCTCTTCGATCGAAGATCACTTCACTCCTTGCAACTAGTGAATTTACACTTTCTGTTAGCTCCAAGCTCTTTCCCGTACCGAGAACGAATAGATCCTTGTTTCGATATGATCTCTACGCCGATTCCTCATGAACAATCTTCCACGAAATGTTCTGGATATGGCATAATACGAGCCTGCTTCCCGGTGGTTACTGATAACAACCTGGGCGGGAAGACTTGTCTGGGTTGGGTTTGTGACTGATTTCGCAGTGAAGCATAATAAATATTATACGTCAACAAACTTCGTTTGTCTAGCATAATATACTATTATACTACACTGCTCAATCAATCACAATTGCTTCTTCAACACTTCGTTGTTAGCAGTACCCGTTATTCTGCATAGTACCGTCGAAGGCGAAGTATGATCCTTAAATAGATCAATAATCACGCCATATTTGCACAGTAATAGAAGCTGTTAGTGCACTAGTGCACCTATAACCCAATGAGCATCTGAACAGGACATCGGTTCGTCGACGACCTTTAGAGATGAGTCATCCGTCTACTGTCTATAGTAGAATAGGACGGGAATAAATGTGAGAGTAACTCTACATTTCCAACCACTCATTCTCAAACATTGCGCAATAGTTCTCCTATGAGAAATGAAGCTTAAGCTGTTAAATAGCTCATCGAAATCATATTTGCACAATATTGCAAGTTTACAAAGAATATTGCTTTTATATCCTTTAACCTGCCTTTATAGCCATGATAGATCAGTATAGAGTTCCGTTAACGTGTTTTAATACTCTTTAAAGTTGTACTGCACTGATCTGTGTCCCAACTAGCAGACATGTCTGGCTTGATACTGGCTTGACAGCATATTTCAATAACTTTCGTCCTGAAAGATAGATACGATATTCGCGCCGATAAGCTACGAGGCTTGTTTGCGTGACTTTCTATCTACAGTGCCTTTATAACTGAATATATGCAATGACTGCATGATTCAACGCAAAGTTTCAAGGACCTAACAATTTGTATATTACAATTGTCGACTTCTTTTTCTCCGACTTTGGAGACGAAATTAGGACACATCACTATCTAAGCCATTAGATGGTCAGACTAGCATTCGGCATTATGCCTATTTTTTGTGATATGAAGTCTCTTAAGCAGTCCTTTCGTTCTCCCTCCAGCATTTATTCATATTGGTGTGGCTGACCGTGAGAATAATGAGGGAAACATTTAAACAAAGCCTTTCTTCCTCGAATGAGGGAGAGTTTAGTTGTAATACGAGAACACCGCTGTAAACTCCTACCCATGAACAAGGTGACATTACATCTTATATGTTGAATCCTCAAAAGCGGTCTTGGCAAGTCGAAAATGGGAAGATATCGAAATATCTTATCTTACGAGTAAAACACTACTATACTTTATCGACTTTTCGAACTCGTAGCTTCTGCGTGTCAAACCGACTTCGGTGTTTAAAAATAGACACAGTGATCGCAAAATGACGGGTGAAGATGTCAAGCAGACATCTGACGAATGCTATCACACTTTGTACAACTGAGCAGAAGATTTCATCTCTGTATCATAACGATTTAGAATAATGGGAAAGAAATTCCTTCGCATAGCTCACTGAGCCTATATCTCGGAACTACCTTCGATAAGGTCGAAAACCGTTCATTCCGAGCATCGTGCTATCGAATCAGAGATTTGTATTTAAACACCATCCTAGTGATGTTTAGTATCGTGTGCATGGGCTCCTCCCCCTCAAATCAGTCAATGAGGATCTCTCTTTAGTCATTGGAAGAATCGTCTACCATAGAGGGAGAAGTGTGAGATGGTCCCTATTTGATCATCCCCTTTGTTTTACGGCTGTCTGCACCGTGCACACAATCTAAGAAGTGATGCTGTATCAACTTGGTTGTTTCCAAGCAACTTCTTCTTACTCGCAGTGATATACTAGGTGTATGTAAATAGCAAGTGAAACTGTTATTCGTTGAGAGTAAGATTTTATCGACTCTGTGGAGTTCAACAATTATCCCTTATAATACGAAAAACTGCAACTTGAACTGCGTGCATTTGTAAGAGAGAGAGAAAAACAGTAATGAGCTTTAGTCTATCTCAATCTTACCACATAGAAATGACCCAGAGAGAATCTGATTAAATATCGGACAGTTAGGATCAATTCTTTTCCAGAACGTGAATGAATTTCACATTGGAAGCTGTGCCGAATCCGTCTTGAAAAATCAGTGCCTGGATTCGAAATGCAATTGTTGTTGAGGGGTACCAACATACATTGTAGGTCTGAGCGATTCTAGAGTTCACCTTCAGTAGAGGTATCTAGAAATGTAACTTCATGATTAGACATTTTCGATTCTAATCCAGTGCTATTCACAGAAGAAACCCTATCCTGTTCTTTATGACATGAGTGGATTAAAGTGAATACTGAGCAATTTGCTCACACGACACAGTTACTCGAGACCTTGCTCGTTCAATTGGCAATACTCAATTCGCCAAATCATCCTATTGCGATAGCAATCATATGAACTGTTATTGATTGTTCATGATTCGTTCGAGTAGGAATCAACAAAAAGGCAGATGCACTCGGATCGAGGCGGATCGGATGCATCCTGGCCCTTGTAACTAATGAGAACCATCTTCAAACCAACGCCGAAAGGTTTAGCAAACAAGGCTACCTCGGGTTGAATGTGTTAGGATGATTTCTCATTAAAGAACGATCGGAAGAGCGACTCTCTGAAGCCAAAGTAATTAATGTTCAATTGTTGTGAGTACAACTCTGACTCATGCCCTAGTCAGATCATATTTTGAACGATCTTTTTGCCCTCAATGCCCATCTGAGAGACTATAGGAGGAATAATGATCCATCCTTGACTTAAAAACTCAGACAATTGAATAATTCTTCAATTTCCGAAAGCCTGTTGTTAATCAGAGGTCTACTAGGGGAAATTTGAGATTTCAGTGTCGTATTCCATACTTCGAAGATAACCATTTTCGAAAGTATATTATCCTGGTCACGACTTGAATTAATAATTCGGCATCGTCATTCCCGTGCTCAGGTGTATATTATTCCATTAGGAATGTGTAAATATTCAACCTGTCTAAAGAAATCCCATTTAGTAGATTCTTTACAAAGAGGGACTTATGTCCTTCTACAGTAGGAAACAACTACAGAAGAACCATATGCGACCAGGAATAGGAATACGATGTTTATTTCATAAGTTATGTATTTGAAATACAAACATATATCCGAGAATCTCGCCAGAACACATTTCGGAATTTTGCGCTCTATTGCTTGCGGCGATACTAAATAGTTAAGCTCGGAGGATCAACTACCATAAATCAGGAGAATAATCTGATTGGCTGCAGTTAATTGATCGGTAACCCTCGGATACTACTTCTTCTTTTTTCTCAAGACGGAGACATGATGTGAATAAATCCCCCGGAGAGGCTCGTCAACCAAAGCTCTGTGTCTCAGATCCCTTTTTATAGAATAGAAGGATGCGTGAAAGAGAGGATAAGAAGCGAAGACAGAATAATCCTGATTCTGTCGAATGACATGCATTACGATGTGATGAACATCACAGATAGTGAACAAATATTCTTTATTCATTCGAATGGGAAGTTCACTATGAAACGGTCTGGAGAAAGACGCTCTTGGTAAAAGAACTCCTTCCGGGATTCCCAGCCAGTTTGAAGAAACTTTAGAATCCGGTCCGTTTAAGTGATTAAGCGTGCCCATGCTGCAATGTACTGAGAGAGAACTCTCAAGAGATCTCATAGTGGAGATTTTACGGATGAGGATAGTGATTGATCTCACTTTTTCATCGGTATAAGACCAATTATGAGCCCTGAGCGACAACCTCATCACCTAGGAATTGGTATTTCCGAAAACCTCCCGCCAAGTACTGTAGTACGAAGCGGTCCCTTCCAAACTGAGATCTCAAAGATCGGTGGATCTACAGTTTGAAACCGATGGGAAACCTACAATTGAATGTAGTATAGGAAAATGTCCATACTCGCCCTCTGCGGGAGATCCCAATGGGATCTCCGGAGCCGAAAGGTATTAGCCCGTTATATTGGGCCGAGGGCGAGTATTCAGTTAGGACACCGATCAACTTGGCAGTCCTGACTGAAACAGTGACATATCCTCCTGCCCAGAGGGACTTACAGCATTCAGCGGTGTGTCGACCCAAAGGGCACCGACCGAATTTGTGGATATCACAGGCCCCAAAAGGGACTTACAGTATCCAGCAAGGAACAGGCCCGAGGGCGTGTCCTGGCCAGATCAGTGGTGAAACCACCGGCCTCAAAGGGGTCTTACAGTACCCGGCGAGGAACAGACCCGAGGGCGTGTCCTGACCAGATCAGTGGCAAAACCACCGGCCCCAAACGGGGACTTACAGTACCCGGCGAGGAACAGGCCCGAGGGCGTGTCCTGACCAGATCAGTGGTAAAACCACCGGCCCCAAACGAGGACTTACAGTAACCGGCGGGGAACAGACCCGAAGGCGTGTCCTGACCGTGTCCCCCCAGCGGGAGCTCGACACCCAAAGGCGCGGAGTCCGACCAGGGATCTCAGCGGGAAATACGACACCGAAATGCGGCATTCCGACCGAGAATGAGAGGCGAGATCGTGAGAAATGCCTCTGCCATTCGGAGAATGGACTTGAGTGGAAGACGCGGAAGAAGAGAGAAGAGAAGAGAACGACCGCACGTGAGCTCTAAGAAAAGCATCTGACGAAAGAAGGAATTCGAGGCTTTTATACCCCCAATTCAAGATTCAAATTGGAGATTTTCACAATCAAATCCTATTGTCTGTATCAAATTGGCTATGCCTCGCCCCCATATTCCGTCCTTGTAAATTAGAGAATTGTGTGCTTTGGAAGTAGCAAAGCAATTGTAATTGTGATTGATTGAGCAGTGTAGTATAATTAGCTCATTTAGAGATTGCAAAGCTTATAAAATCAACAGGATGGGGGCTGAAAAAGGGGAAAGATCAATATTCGAACCGATGTGCTTCTCTAGTTGATTAAATAATCGATAATTGCAGTTCTTCTAGGAAGAGAAAGGGAGACGACAAGTGAGGTGTGCAGCGGTGCGAGGTGAGATTTCATAGTAGTTTTTTTTGGGATAATAGTTTTTGGCAAACATTTAGTCCCACTAAATTGTCAGTGCACAGTGAGGAATCGTAAAAATGGACTAATGAGTGATTACTTCATAGTAATCAATCAATACTCTCGATTGCAGGATCGACAGTGATCCCAGGTTTTCCAACTACCTATCGTCAGTTGACGATCGATTGATTACGGTAGCCCCCATAAGAACTTTATTTCTGTCTCATTAACTACTATTGTATCTTTTGGAGTATTGTAACATTGCATGAAAATGTATTTATCTGTCTTTTCGATCGCTTAAACTTTTGTAACATTAGGGATACTGTACTGATGAGTATCTAATTGATAAATCGATTCTAAGCAATTGAATGTGTCGAGCATAACACTTTTGAGAGCAGTGATAATTTTGAGCATTTGATGTTATATTTGTTTAAGAATCGCACTCAAAAGGCAAACAATTAGCATTTCTTCATTCGACACTTCGATAGACATTCGCCCCCTCAAGGCGTCAAATTTAGCGCCTGTACTTGATCCCAATCAGAGCGCAAATCCACTTGCTATTTTGTTCCACTTATTGAAAATATTGTCATTATTCGTCCATTTTCACCTACTTTCCCTTCATGGAGCGGTTGCTCCGTCCCTCCTCAGAGGTTTGCCCCCCTACCCTCTTTTCCCCTCTTCTATCGCAACATTCTTGAGACTGAGGACGCGCCCGTAGCTTCCTCTACTTCATCTGCAGCCCTTGCGACCGCTGCAGCACCTGCAGCATCTCAATATTCACTCGCCGTTTCACTATATAATGCGACACGGCGCGACCCTCCCATAGCACGCATGCGTCAATGGTTCGACATCAGGGATCCATACTTCCAGGTATTCGTCGACTCTTTCCCGTCTCCATATTTTATGCACGCACACACATTATCAAGAATTCCAATGTAAAAGGGCTCTCCATATTTCATAATCAATAAGCAACTTCTGCAATTTCTGAAAAAAAAACACATCGGCCTCATTATCAATACGCCCATTTCAGCTTCCTCTCCCCCGTTCTTCCATTACTCCTCTCGACCTCGTGACTACTGTACCTCCGACTACAGTACCTTCGAATATCGATCCTTTGCCTACCGTATCTCCGCCTGCACTCTCTTCTCCTCCTATCGATCGACCAGATTCGCTCGAGGAGCAACTCAAGCACGCGCGTTGTCCCGTTTGCCTGGAGGACTACAGAGACGGTCAGTTGTCGATTGAATATTGATATTCCAGACTGAACACGGTAGAAATCAGAGTGGGTTTCTTGCAATTGTATACGACTCTGTTTGTTATCGATCGAACAATATGACATATAGGCTATAGTAGTAATCAGTAATCGGTCGATTCCTTTCGATACAGTATCGGACCTCACACATCTGTTTTCAGCCCCGGGTGGTCTCCTCCTCCCTCGAGCCCTCCAATGTGGCCATCTCGTGTGTGGAGGATGCATCCATCAGTTGAAGGCGGGCGATCGAAGAGCGTGAGTAACAGTATACTTGAAGGGTAAAGTACTGTATTCCCGAGAGAAACTCAGTGTGGCCGTCAAAGATCATCTTTCAGTCAATCCGAGGGAGTCAAGTGCCCGATGTGTCGGTGCCGTACTGTGTCCAATTGCCTGCCCGTTATCAAGGACATCGTCTGTCAGTTCACTGTTTCTTTTTTTGAATCAATTCGCAGGAAAATACAATTTTATGTTTTCATTTATGACGAAAGATCAAAGTTCATTATGATTTTTGCCAGATTTCCGTGAGCAATCCACACTCGCGGCTCCTCTCCTCGCGCCCCCTGATATTGATCCGATCAGAGAGGTGAAATACACGGAAACATCCAGTGTCCATTCGTACATTCTGTGGCACTGTGAAGCGCTTTACACAACTAGTTGTTTGTTGACAAAATGTTAAAAAAATTGTTGGCAATAAAGAAAATTTCATAATTTTCAGCTTCGAACCCTCTCCACTCGTCTCAAGATGAATGGCCATGCAGAGTGCAGAATCGAAATTGCGAAGCTGCAGGAAATGAAAGAGAAGGTCGTCAGCTCATTCAACAACGCCATTACGGTCGGTTATCCATTGATTTGATATGCAAAAAAGGAACTCGTCTTAAAGGAGGAGGAACAGGAAAAATAGAGTTTGTATCTAATGTCATTACTCAATTTCTTCTGTGAACGATAATACGAATCCAAAATTTGACACCCCCATCTTTCTTCTGAACCGAGAAACCCGCGCGCAAAGAAGCTACAGGGCTCAGGGAAATCAGGTTCAAGTGCGACGCGCGCGTGCGCGACTAAACAAATCTCTCGGTCAAATTTCTCTCTCGTGTCGAGTTTACGTGCGCTAGAGGGAGGAAAAGGGGAAGAGAGAAGGCCAGGAAAGGGGTAGATCATAAACTCAACCTCTAGACACTCTACTCGACTCTCCCGGTAGATCAGTCTCTCGTCTCGCTTGACCCCTATCTCTCGCCATACCGTTTCCCAAGCGAAGTTCAGGGTTATCGTGGTGGGATATTCTGCTGTTCGTCCTCCTTTAAACCAATTGCGTGATTTTATGATCGGTATAACGCTCAGTCGATTATGGGCGTATGGGTACTATTTAGAGGATAGAAGACAGTAGAGTGCGAGATGTGAGACCACGGCCTCTTCATTTCACACACTGTATAGATAGCATCCGCAGTCTCCGCCCACTTTTCCTTGAAAGAGAAAGCACAGAAACGCCATGGAGTAGCACAAGCTTAGGTCTAAACCGTATGAATTGAGTTAGGTCTTGTCTTGTAGCTAGTGATTTTCTCTATCGAATGCGCCTCGGGCAAAGTTGGTCGCTCCACGACAATTTGACTAAAATGCAGTTACAAAAAATAAAAGTGCTTGTTTTTATGCTTCCAGTGATGCTGCATGTTTTGCCCAAGAATATTTTGATTCTTATGATGTTATCAGTGACATCTAAACAAAAAATAAGACGTAATTCTAGAATCGTGAATTGTGCTACCCTTTTGAAATATTTCAGTACGGAAATGACTGTGGCATGACGACTTGTGCTGGGTAGCGGCACAGGAGAGAGCGCCGTCTCGGACGCGGGGACGAGAGAGGCTAGAGAGAAGCGAGAGAGCGTGCACTTTTGAGAGTGCAGATAGGGACGTTTGAACTCATGCAAATCCCTCCCTATCGAGGGAGAGGAGAGGGGAGCGCTCTCTCCATTTCTCACACTCTCTCGCTCACCGTCTGACCGATGAGAGAGCGTAAAGAATGGAGAGGGCCTGACCAGAGGGGTGAAAAAAGACTCCGCCCCTTTCTCTCCTCACCCCGGATTGATGCTTCTCCCACTAGCGATTCGCGCGCGGATTTCGAGGTGTATCTCGGCTCAGAGGCAAGATATCGACAAACGGCAAAAAGTATTGTCTAAATGGGACCATGAGGCATCTATTCTATATGATTTCCACTCTCACATCGAAAATCTGCAATCCACGTTGTGGCCCCTATGTATAGACCGGTCGATAGAGGAGAGAGTGTGCGAAATGAAAAGATCGTGGTCTCACATTTCGCACTCTAGAAGACAGTTCGACCCCTACACTCAACATATCAACAAATAGATCATTCATCATGCCAAAAATGTGTTCTTTTTACAGTGTCTCTCTGTCAATCTGATTCGGCCCTTGGATGTTCGCGAGACGCTTTCAATCACCACAGAAGAGGAAGCAAATAAGATTAAGATGAAAACCGAAGCGGTGATTTGATGTTCACTGTAGTTATTTAATAACTGACCAGACAACAAATATGAGAAATTCGTGGAAGTTTGGCAATTCCACGTTTTAGATTGTTGCGGCAGTTCGAAAAGATACTTCTGCAATCGCTCACAGAGTCAGAAAGCTGCGACATTCGACGTTCGACATCGCTGTTAGTTTTCACATTTGAATTTTCATATTTCGGTTGACTTTTATATTTTTGATCCCTGGAAGCGGGTATTTAGCTCTGAGAATCCCGTTTTTTTCTGAAAAAAGGACACTCATTTCAGTCCCACGACTTCTCTGCCATCAACGTCGAGTCCACTGGACTCGTGGAGGAGCCGAGCCGCAGGATCAGTTACGCCGACGCTGCCCGTCCGACTCCGCCCCCTGCTGCAGCCGGCGTTGTCGTGCAGCAGCAGCTTGCTGCAAGCAGCCTGGCTCATACGACACTTGCAGCTGCTGCACCTGCTGCAGATCCCACCGTAATGGCGGAATTGGCCCAGCTGAAGGCGCAAGTCGCCCGCATGGAACAGCTGATCATTGATCAGGGTACGGCGTCCACCAGCGCCAATTCGGCGCCCCCTTGTGCAGGCGCCGCACCTGCGCCAGTCGCGAAAACGGGAGTCACGACCCGTGCAGCCAGTCGCAGAAGGGCTGCAGCTGCTGCAGATGCGACCGTGGCAAAGAGGATGAGAAGATGAATCAGCCGATTCGCATTTTTTAAATAAACGATCATGAATATCGGAACTGTTGACTAGTAAAGAGCAACAACAATTGTTCTCTCCTCACACCTCTACAGTGTTTTGGTGGAGTAACGTTTTTAGAAAACTTTTTGCGACAGTTTGCGAGAGAGTGTGAAAAAATGAGAGAGTCCCTTTCGATTTTACTTGCCCTCTATCTCAAACCCCTTTCTGTAAGGTTGACCGGTCTGTTGAGTGATTTGTGATCTTTGTTGGTAGATCAAAGCAGGGTCAACAGGGACAAACAAGTAGATCACTAGCCTTCGTCCTCTCTCTGCCTCTATCGATTGATCCTTGTCAGTCTCCCCCTCTTCCCTTCTCCCCATTCCCTTCCTCGTTCCTCCCGTTAGTCGCCTCGCCTTCCTCCCACTCATCGATCGATCGACCAAATTCGTCATGGCTGATGTGAGTTATTATTATTGTTATTTTTATTATAAATTATTGATTCATTCCGTCAGAGAAGTTGTTTGTTTATCTCTCGGAAATAGATTTGTTTTCCTCTTTCCGATTTCAAAAAAAATCGTAAAAAATGAATAGGAGCTTGATGAGATAGGGATTGAGTCTGCCTAGAAAGTTTGTCATCGAACCCTTTCACTTCCACATGCCTTATGACCCCTTTCCGGAGGTTTAATGAGACTGTGAAATGATGGTTGTGAAATGAAGCGATGATGAGTGGTTAATATTTTCCATGTTTTGATCTCACATCAATTAATATGATTCCAACGCACATAAAGGGGCCAGATCGGGAGAGTTTTCGAAGGTTAGAGGGACCATCTCGATTGTACACACTCTCTCACTCTCAACCCCTTTCTGGAGGGTTGGTCGGAAGGTGGAATAATGCTTATTTGCTTGCAGTCGAGTGACGACCACGGCAACAGCAGTGATCAAAGTGCGCTCAGCGGCAACTCGAGCGACTCTTCGTTCAGTCTGAGTTATGTTGCAATAGTGAAACGCAAATTTCACGGGTGGAATGTTTACATTTGAATTGCGTATCTCGGCTCGCAGTGAAGCTAGCTATCTGAAAAGTTTATCCAGTATGTACATCAGTTTTTTTGGGAGCCAAGATACTCTTCCAATTTTTATGGCGAAATTTGCGCAACATCAGATGTCGATTATATAAATTTCAGTCGGCGCGCGAATCGTACTCGTACAAGACTCGTGAGTACCTGCTGAGCAGTCTGGAGTTCGACGCAAGGAGGGATGGATGGATGGCACGTGAATATTCCATATGCTTGCTTAATTTCTATACTCACTCGAGACGGAATTGTTATCCATTTTATCCGAATCAAGTCTGGGATTCGCATCTTTTCTAGATAATTCATTATTATCTTTGGTCAAAGTGTCAATCAGCAGTTTCGATCTACAGACAGTTACCAGCAGCTTTCAGTTGACGTATGATCATCGACCCATGACTTCGCCCTCCAAGCAAGTGACGGTTCCCACTGCGACGGGAAAGGTGACTAATCGATCTTTTTTCATTTATGAGGTATATAGTCGACACTCCCTGTTCAAGCCCACACTCAACTAATTAATGGTATCTTTGCAGCAGCTGCAGCAGTCGCCTCTCTTGCTGCAGCCACCTCAACAGCTGCAGAAGTCTCCGCTGTCGCAGCCGCCGTCGACGCCGCTCGTGCGACAAGCGACTCGTCAATCGAGCAGCCAAGACTCGTCCAACGAAATAACGCACGAGAAAGTGGTGCGAACTGATCAATTCGATTATAAATTACCATCGGCTGCCGGACGGCTGAAACCAGATTCAGGAACCTTTTTTTTCGGATTCGTACACCGCGGACGCTGTTAAAATGCTTCTCAAAATATTTTTTCTTTGGCATCAATGGCTGTTTTTTGTTTTCCTAGTTTATAATGGCTCTCTTTGCAGATAAAGATGGTCCGCGACAAGATTCAGAGCAGACGTTCTATATCGGATAAAAAGGAAGCTAAGGAGGCACAGGAGAGACTGGTGAGTGAACAGAGAATTAATGGGGAGGATGGTGTCTCTTCCTAGTCTTCACTTCCAGTTGAAACATCGACTAGACGGGTCGGTCTCTCTTCTTTGGCTTCCATTTTATTCCTCTAGACGGGTGTCTCGACTCAGTCCCCCTCTCATTCCAAGCATGAGACAACCCTAATTTCGGACTTTTTCGACTCGAAGTGTTAGGGACTCTAGAGCTAGGAAGTTCGAACGGCCGTTTCCTACCCCGCATCCTCCTGTGTAGAGAGTGTGCGAAATGGATATATTCCACCAAACTAATCAGAGGTCTGTAAATTATCTTTAGTAATTGGCCGCCATTTTTGTATCTTGGTTCAGATTGATTTCACAGCCTCTGCATAGCAACCCTTCTCTCCCTATAAACAGCGCCATCTTGCATAGCAACCTCTCGAGCAGGGTAATCCCCCCTCCCACAGCTAGGACTCTCCGCTCTATTTAGTCTTACCCACGCACACCTTCAGAGGATGGTTGATCCCGAGGTCACCGAAAATGCGCAGGTGACTCTTTCAAGGGCAAATAAAATGTGTTTTCGAAATTGGCCGCGACACTGGCGACGTGGGTGGTTTTTTCATGTATGAGAGGGTTTTTCGAGAGAAAACATCAATTTAATAAACATAAAATAATGTTATTTCAGGATGATCCGATCTTGAAGTCGAACAACATCGAAGAAGTGCGGGAAGCGTACAGGAATCTTCAAGAGGTATCTACATTAGTCCACCCATCGTGAGGAAACATCCAACCGCGTTCATTTAGGAAAAAAAAGGAATGCGCTGGGTTTGGACTTATTGTCAAAAATTACAATTATTTAATTTAGTTTATTTTTTTGTGTGTTTCCGATAGGTAAAATCGCTTTCCAGATTATTTTCTAGGGTAACAATTAATACTCATTTCCCAGGAGTTCGCCAAGTACAGGAAAAAGGCGCAGGATAGGGCAGAAAAATGGAAATTCGCCATGAAATTCGATGAAGTGGGAATAAGATTGAAGTCAAAGAAGTGAGCCACTCCCGCTACTCTGAGCGCCAACTCTCTAACTTTTGCCTCTCTAGCGAATTGGTCTCTCTTATATTCAAGAGAGGCCGCTCTCTACTCTCCTCATAACGCGCACTTTCTTTCATCTCGCCAACTATCTAAGAGAGTTGAGTTCACTTGATAGGCACATGTTATAGAGTTCGCGCTCTGTATACTCAGAGGGAATTTTTGTGTGTGTTTCCGATAGGTAAAATCGCTTTCCAGATTATTTTCTAGGGTAACAATTAATACTCATTTCCCAGGAGTTCGCCAAGTACAGGAAAAAGGCGCAGGATAGGGCAGAAAAATGGAAATTCGCCATGAAATTCGATGAAGTGGGAATAAGATTGAAGTCAAAGAAGTGAGCCACTCCCGCTACTCTGAGCGCCAACTCTCTAACTTTTGCCTCTCTAGCGAATTGGTCTCTCTTATATTCAAGAGAGGCCGCTCTCTACTCTCCTCATAACGCGCACTTTCTTTCATCTCGCCAACTATCTAAGAGAGTTGAGTTCACTTGATAGGCACATGTTATAGAGTTCGCGCTCTGTATACTCAGAGGGAATTTTTGTGTGTGTTTCCGATAGGTGGAATCGTTTTCCAGATTATTTTCTAGGGTAACAATTAATACTCATTTCCCAGGAGTTCGCCAAGTACAGGAAAAAGGCGCAGGATAGGGCAGAAAAATGGAAATTCGCCATGAAATTCGATGAAGTGGGAATAAGATTGAAGTCAAAGAAGTGAGCCACTCCCGCTACTCTGAGCGCCAACTCTCTAACTTTTGCCTCTCTAGCGAATTGGTCTCTCTTATATTCAAGAGAGGCCGCTCTCTACTCTCCTCATAACGCGCACTTTCTTTCATCTCGCCAACTATCTAAGAGAGTTGAGTTCACTTGATAGGCACATGTTATAGAGTTCGCGCTCTGTATACTCAGAGGGAATTTTTGTGTGTGTTTCCGATAGGTGGAATCGTTTTCCAGATTATTTTCTAGGGTAACAATTAATACTAATTTTCCCTTAAGTTTAAGTCAGCGGCGACTTTCAAAGTCTAAAAGACTCACTCCCCTGCTGCATTTGTTGTGCATTGGGTAGAGAACCTCGGAAAGTTCGAAATGTGGTTCCTATCGCGCATGCACGAGGCTGCACGGTACATAACAAGTGAAAACGGAGGGAACGAGCACTACAACAATTGAGCTAGAGGGCAATTGATTGGTGGGGACGAGAGGGACGGAGGCCAGTAATGCCGGTTCGGAAATCGCTTTACGGGATCTTTGTACAGCGAATCAGAAAAAAAATAGTGCCAGAGGGTACGCGCAATACCGAATACACCGAGAGATCTTCTTTTAGTGATATGCGAATAGCTTTATTACAGTGAGAGGAAGCGAGATCATGAGGATCAATCCGCCGATGAGGAGGGAAAGAAGAGAAGAAAGGAAGAGGAGGAGGGGATGGAAGATGAAAATGAAGAGAAGAAGGAGAAGGATGTGAAGAGTGACGATGATGAGTGAGTCGATGCGACAGATTCGATCCTCCTTTTTTCTTAGCTAAATTGGTTGTTATTCGAAGAAGAAACACTAATTGCGCAGCCAAAAGACGCTACTGCATACAACTATCGAAAATAACGCCTTTGAAAATATTTGGCTGCGGTAACCCCAATCAAGATGCGAGAAAAACGTATTTTACATAAATATTTCAGGGTCATTCTCGCCCCCAATGAAGGATGAATCGGGAAAGGAGTGATCTACCCGTCAATATACCATTAATTGTACTGTATATGAATAATTGTATTTTCGAATAATCCGTTTTGAAGTGAATAAGAAATTGATAAAGCTTATCTGAATTAATCAAATTGTATCGTTCGTGCATGAATGATTGGGAGGATTCAGGTTGAGAATTCGAGAGATGTTCGGGATCTTTGTGTTTTCCTTCCTAAAGATTGAGAGATGAGAGAGTATTTGTATAAAGTGAGGGGTCAGAAAGTGAGAATACATTGAGGTAGGGATGTGTAAAGCGGAAAAGTGTCTACCAGTTTCGCTCATTACCTAGCCATGTAGATCATCAAATCGATGGGTTATCGGATATTTTTCTATGCTCTTACACGCATCACGGAATACAACTGTTTTCGTCATTGGATTCGTTATCTGTAAGGCAGAAAATAAAATAAAATATAGCACATTTCACATCGCAAGAATGTCGAATATTTCCCCCATTTCACCTACACCTTTCTCATTTGTATTCTATTTGATTGTGTGGAGCTCTTTTCTTATCATTATTGCTGCAAGCGATAAATTTACTAAAAATGTGCGTGCAGCAACTGTAGCGAATTTCATACCGTGCAAACAAAATAAGTCGTATTTAAATAGGAAAGGAGGATCGCATGGTATAAACACTTAATTTCTCATCAATACTCAAGAATTCCGTGTACCTGGTCTTGTACCTCTTGTACCCGGGTACACTCCTAGGAGTGTACCCGGGTACAAGAGGTACAAGAGCAGGTACAAAAGGAGGTACACGACCAGGTACAAAAGGAGGTACAAGACCAGGTACAAAAGGAGGTACAAGACCAGGTACAAAAGGAGGTACACGACCGGGTACAAAAAGAGGTACATTACCAGGTACATTCGATTCTGTATTCCCTCCCCCTTGAAATGCATTCTGCACAGGAATTCATGCATAATTAATTTATTTATTTCATTTTTTTAAAATAAACAATCACGCTGAAAATCGTACAACAAGCAACAATAAATGTTAAAAAGAGAAGCAGAAAAAAACAATCATAACTCAGTCATCAGTCCTTATCAGTAAACTGGAATAACTCAGCCAGAAAAGATCCTATCGAAGTGGAAGAAGTTTCGCATTAATCAGTATCGAATTATCGTCTTATCACTGTTATGAGTGATAACAATCATTTCTGATCTCTAACTGATAAGAAAGTGATAAAAACAGAAATCGATGCTGAATAAGATGAAATTATTCTTGTTGATTGGATCACTCCTACCAGAGTTATTGAAAAAAAGGAAACTTGAATAATTCAGTCAGAAATGCTCCAATCGGCGTGCGAGTGGTGTTAATCAGCATCGGATTCGCGTCTTATCACTGCTATCAGTGATCATTATATTTTCTTTTCATTAAGGGATAGGAAAGTGATATTACGAAAAATCGAAGCTAATTAACATGGTATTACTCCAACATTGATTGGATCACTTCTAATTCAGTTATTCAAGTTTACTGGGGGAGACAATAACTAAGTCATTCCAGTTCTTGATAGCAACTGATAAATAATAAGAAGATTTAAATGAGTGATAGGAGGGTCCCTAACAATAAGTGAGTTGGTTCAGTCAGTGATAAGCGGGAAAAAAATCATTAGCAATAAAGACTCTTTTACAGAGAGGTTCAAAACACTAAATATTTCTCTGCTATACATGCTATAAATATACATGTGAATTTAGAGGAAAATATAATTTCAAAGGAAATTCGCTTCGGGAAACACGTAGATGACAGAAATCTTGCGTATAATAACATAAATCGACTCTATTACATGCAAAATTATTGCTCCGAACAAGTATTTACGGCTCACTGAAGCGATTTTCCCTCGACTAAAAATGTGCTTTCGCAACAAAATCTCAGAACTAGTAACTACGAAACAAACGCGAAATTGGAACAAAGCGTCATTATATCGATTACACAATCTCCAGTGTGATCCTATGTCTACAAATTCATTCAACAAAAGAAACTTGAAGAAGTAATAACCGCAAAAATAGACAATTATTGGTGAGACTTCATATTAATATAATGATCTAGCAAAGAAAGAGCCGCTCACGTGTACGTTAGCCAAAAAAAACGAAATTTTCGGCATTTATTAGTTTATAGCATCACGTGAACATCTCTCTCAAATTACAAACATAAAAAAAGATGTGTAAACAGAATGATGACATTCATGAGACAAGAGTGTCGGTGTATATTTCGAACGTTTAAAAAATACTCTTTTTTTCAGCTTAGCCACTATCGCACTGTTCGAAAAACAATAATTGTAGCTTTTGTTCAATGGACAATGACACCGTCCAGACAATATCCAGATAAAGTTTCTAGAGTATTCGCAGTTATGTTATACCGTAAAGCGATAAAACGAAAAAAAAGGTTCAGCAAGGCTTCAAGCGCAGGAGTGGGTTTCGGATGGTCATTGCTCGAAGAATGTAGGGCGCGCTCCCATAATAAATTAGGCAACTAGTAAACCAGAAATATGAAATTGAAAAAAAAAACAATAATTTCAGAGTTACGGCTAGTTAGATCCAAAAGAAAGAGACTTCTAATTAAAACCAAGCAAAATAATATTGTCAACAAGGTCGCGGCATGGAACAATAATCAAATAGGGTAATTGAGAGCTTCACGGCGGGTCAGAGGTTCGGTGGGTCGGTGATGTAGTTTGTAGTCTACTTAGTAGTAAAAGTCCCAAAGGCATCAACCCCTCTAATTAGCTATCAATCGACTAATGGATATTGCCATCGTCTTCAGTGAAGAATTCCGCAGAGAACTATCGATACACTTTTTAAAGTTATCGATACAATTTTCTGATATGAGCATGTTACAAACGACAGACAGGATAATGCGCATGCTCGCAATTTACACCACCGAACCGGAGGTGGGTGATTGACGCGCTGTGAGCTTGTTTGAATGGGAATCTCACCTTGTGGTGTTCCTTCCTCCTCCTTGCACGCGGACGGCCTTCTCTTCACGAGAAGCATCGGCCTGTAATCGTAACTGTCATTAATATGTTGCAGTAAATTAAAAACAGTAAAATGGAAGGAAAATGACGCTAATACAACACAAAATAAGCAAGCTATATAAGAATAACCAAGATGAACCTCGGTCGCGCCGCCCGCCGCCGTGCCGTGCGTGTCCCCGGCCACGCCGAGGCTTCAAAACGGCGAGGCTGGAAGATATCTAATAGGATCATCGAATGAGCGTTAAAAGCAAACAAGAAAATCGATAAAGAACGCAAAATTCGCGAGAAAGTAGAAGAAAAAAAACAAGTAAACATGACGTCAAAAAGTCAATTCACCTCATATACAGTATATTTTGCCGGAATACCGTAGTTGTTGGTGATCACTAACTGATTTAAAAAAATTGAATTTTGCATTTACTTTTCTATTATTGCTGAATATTATTTTATTTATTTAAAATACATTACAAAATACTGCTTACAACTGTACTCTTACTAGATTTCCAAAGCAGGGGCGACGCGCGATAAAATGATAGAAAGAGGTGCTAGGTCTTACGCAAGGCGGTCTCGACCTCCCCTATGCATGAGTAGCAACGAGAGCCTGTCCTGAGATGATCAGTGGTCTGTTGCAATGCTATTCTCGTGTTGTGTGCACGTGAATCGGGGACCCCTTTCGGGGCATGTTTGGATTGTGATTTCTCACTACCAACATTTCTTAACCCCCTTCTGCAGACACGGGGGGGGGTCGAACTTGTGACCATTCGATTCGCATTATAGCACACAGCCACTGCGCTACGCGGTCTGCCAAATCATGCATTTCCAATTTCACACACTCTCACGTGTAAGTAGGAATTGCATGGAATGCGGTACTGCGTCGCTTCCAAAAACACGATATTTTATGAAACGCTAAACTCACCACTGCTACACTACAACATCAACTTCGGAGAAGTACTCAATGCCATATGAGACCTTTAATTTGCAAAGAAAATCGGAATATAACTTGCGTAAATTGTAAGGATTTCCGGACGTGAGTAGATCCGGGTCCTCTATTGGAAGTGGTACCAGGTAGTGTCTTTAACAAATGTCGAATCGGCAACACTATTTTTAAACACAGAAAAAGGGGTAACCGCGCAACGTGAAATGCATGCTTTAGTTTAGGTTGTTTTATAAGTCGTTTATCAAGAGGCTTATCAAGAGTTCATGGGAATGGGAGCTCTGACGACGGTGAAAACCTTCGGTTGTCTTCCGAAGAGTTCTGAATAGACCCGAAATAACGAATCAAAGGGTCGCCTAAGAAAAAATGCACCGCTCCAGCAAGGAGAGAGTGCGAAAAATGATGAGAGCGAATAGTGATCTGCCTCTAACGCAACCCTTTGCTTCGTTATTTCTCGAAGTCTTGTTCTGAAGAAAATGAATGGTTTTCGGAGTGAGGATCGGTCTTTTGTTGGTGAGTGAATGGAAATGAGAGATGATGCGATAGTCGAATTGGAAAAAAACTCTCCGGTCCGTTTTTTTTTTCGATCGAAAAATGTAAAATTTTATAATGTGGTGTACTCGGCCGACGAATGGTAAAATACACTAAATGAGTACACCACGTGCCAAATCAAACTCTCCGGTTCGTTATTTGCAAGTTTCGATCGAAAAATGTAAAATTTCATAATGTGGTGTACTCAGCCGACGAATGGTAAAATACACTAAATGAGTACACCACGTGCCAAATCAAACTCTCCGGTTCATTATTTGCAAGTTTCGATCGAAAAATGTAAAATTTTATAATGTGGTGTACTCGGCCGACGAATGGTAAAATACACTAAATGGGTACACCACGTGCCAAATCAAACTCTCCGGTTCGTTATTTGCAAGTTTCGATCGAAAAATGTAAAATTTCATAATGTGGTGTACTCAGCCGACGAATGGTAAAATACACTAAATGAGTACACCACGTGCCAAATCAAACTCTCCGGTTCATTATTTGCAAGTTTCGATCGAAAAATGTAAAATTTTATAATGTGGTGTACTCGGCCGACGAATGGTAAAATACACTAAATGAGTACACCACGTGCCAAATCAAACTCTCCGGTTCGTTATTTGCAAGTTTCGATCGAAAAATGTAAAATTTCATAATGTGGTGTACTCAGCCGACGAATGGTAAAATACACTAAATGAGTACACCACGTGCCAAATCAAACTCTCCGGTTCATTATTTGCAAGTTTCGATCGAAAAATGTAAAATTTTATAATGTGGTGTACTCGGCCGACGAATGGTAAAATACACTAAATGAGTACACCACGTGCCAAATCAAACTCTCCGGTTCGTTATTTGCAAGTTTCGATCGAAAAATGTAAAATCTTATAATGTGGTGTACTCGGCCGACGAATGGTAAAACACACTAAATGAGTACACCACGTGCCAAATCGAACTCCCCGGTTCGTTATTTGCAAGTTTCGATCGACAAATGTAAAATCTTATAATGTGGTGTACTCGGCCGACGAATGGTAAAACACACTAAATGAGTACACCACGTGCCAAATCAAACTCTCCGGTTCATTATTTGCAAGTTTCGATCGAAAAATGTAAAATTTTATAATGTGGTGTACTCGGCCGACGAATGGTAAAATACACTAAATGAGTACACCACGTGCCAAATCGAACTCCCCGGTTCGTTATTTGCAAGTTTCGATCGACAAATGTAAAATCTTATAATGTGGTGTACTCGGCCGACGAATGGTAAAACACACTAAATGGGTACACCATGTACTGCCTAAGTTCCAAAGAACATCGAGACCAATGGCCAGTGGAATGGCACCAATATTGAGTCGAGCCTGTTGATTCGTGTGAGTATCCTTTGTACCTGGTCGTGTACCTCCTCTTGTACCTCCTTTTGTACCTGGTCTTGTACCTGTTATTCTCAACTTCGAAAGTCGTCAGCCAACGCATATACGTTTTGTACCCGGGAACGTACCTGTTGTACCTGGTCGTGTACCTCATGTACCTGGTCTTGTACCTCTTGTACCCGGGTACAGAAGGTACAAGATCAGGTATAGGAGGTACAAAACCAGGTACATGAGGAATGTACCCGGGTACAAGAGGAACATGACCAGGTACAGGAGGGACGTACCCGGGTACAAGAGGAACATGACCAGGTACAGGAGGTACATCAGGTACAAGACCAGGTACACGGAATTCTTGAGTACTATAAGATCTCGCTCAAATTCCTCGGTGCCCGTTTGGAGGAGAAATAACTGTTGAAATACGATGTGCCAATTGCGACGCAAAATCCGGCTCTCTCCTCTCTCATTTCTCCCAATGAGGAAGTTGAAAACGGCAAAGAGTGAAAGTGGCTGCATAGAAACGGCATTTCTCAGTGCACACTTTTTGCCATGAGTGAAAGTGATAAACGCACGGTTCTCACCAAAGAATGAATAGGTTCATCTCACAAATCAATAAATGCCGCGGCGCAACCGTAAATTTATTTCTAGCTAGCGGCTAGGCGCGGTATGAGAGAGAGCGGGTTCCTCATCATCCCAAATCCCCCTGCGCCTAGAACCTATGAGGCAAGGTCGTGTGGCTTTGCCCCTTTCTCCCTCTCCCCTTGCTTCCTAGAGGTTTTCGACAGTTCTATCTCATCAGTGCGTAATCTGCGCTCTTTCCTGGTCATTTATTCGATTGTTGCGCGATCGATTGATTCAAACGACTAACGTTCCTTCTTTTTAGCCGGTCTATCTGTCTGGGTAGAGTTGGTTCTGTCTACATACATTGCCGTTATTAGGGGTAATTCAAATGTTTATGCTCACTTTCGAAATTCTTCTTTTGATTATTCGACGCAATTTCAGTCTCGCCGAGAGGCATGCGAGCAGGCTTGCTGCTCATACCAATACTGTTGTTGTACACTGAGGCGCAGCTGCGACAATTCAGTTTCAGAGTGAGTTCATACTAGGAATGGATTCGGTTATGTTTCGTCATAACGTTTGTTGAGAGATTCTTGCTTCGATGCTTCCATGGATCCTGCCAAAACAAACAAACATTTAAAATTGCGGAATCAGTCAGGCATAATCGTTTACTGTCACGTTTTCTTTTTAAAACATGCTAAAGTTTTTCGCGATGCTGCATTGCACTTTTCCTCTTTTCTCAAGATTCAGAATTAATTTTTTTAAAAAGTGGATTTTCCTCTACGAATATTTATTCCAGAAGAAAGGCGGTCTGTCCCTTCCACACGAAGACGATGGCGATAGATGGACTCCCGAGGGACAAATGGAGTCATTAGAACCGATGAAAGCACCTGTAGAAGAGGAGGAAGAGGATACGGTGAGATTTGAAACGATAAATTTCATCGTGTGCAATAATCTGAAGAGAAATATTTCCATTCTGTTGTTGAAATGTTATTGTACTGTTCAATGGCCTTTTTCGCGTGAGAACTATTGTGTAGGGACAAGTGCTGACAATGAAAGCGAAAGCAGCATGTCGTAAACTATAGAAATGATAGGATCGCGCAGTTACTATTCTGCTTTTCCGAAGTATTTTCTTCTGAATTGTTCGCAATACAAGTTATCATGTTTGTGCATTGTCTCGGAAAGCTATTTGCAATGCGCACCACTTCTATCTCGCACCACCTAGCCTACGGCGCCTTTTAGAGAACAGTATGCATTGCGCTGGCACATTTGTATTACAATACTAAGCTGGCTATTTCGCTTCAGGTTTCTGTGAATGCTCGTGGCTATCAAGAGAGTGGCGGACAATCGAAAAGCAACACCTATCTCGAGGCAGAATTGAGAGAAAGGGCGGAAGAGGAATTGAGAAGAGAGAAGACGGGCAAGAATGGAGTTAGTTAAACACCATTTTCATTTTTTTTTCATTTGGCGATACATGAAACTATAAAATGAACTGTTTTCCAAATCTATAAAGCATAAATTCTTTTGTATTTTGGTTTTAATGCACCCAATTTAGCAGAAACAGTTATGCAAACTGGGCGCACCCATTGTAGATTATTGAAACACACTTCAATTATCGTCCTTATTCAGTTTCAACAAGCAATTGACTCGTGGAAAAACGGAGAAACGCCTTCACTTCCCAACTCATGGAACAGGAGGGCACCGAATGTAAGCGGATCGTATTTGTCACTTTGTTCGAGTTAGTTTAATGGCATTTGCAATTTATGGGCCAACAAGAGCCGCCCATCATCAATACAGTATTTCCACTGTTTCAGGGTCTTCTCGAGTACTCGATGCACGCTCGTCCATCAGCCTCTCAGCCAGAATCAGATGCACCGATAAAGGAGAAGAAAACGTGAGCGATCATCAAGGATTAGTGATAGTGCTTATTCACAGCGATAGCAACGAAGGGTTCTACACATTTTTTAATCGTTGGGATTAGATTGATCAGAATTTTTTATAGACCTGTCTGAAGTCTGACTAAATATCTATCTATTATTATTGTGATCAATTGTTTGCAGAGGCCAACACACACTGTACACCTCGGCGCTCAATGGAGCATCAGGAGAGAGCATTGATACAGCGAGAGAGGCTGAAGAGGAAACTACAGGTACCAATATTTAAATAAATTAACAAGTCAACTTCAAAGTATTGTTCATTAATCCTTTTCTTAGCATAAATATCAAAATCTTTTATATAACTCAACAAGTCAACTACAGATATGCCGCAACTGCTGCCGCGAAGCGTTCGCCGACCAGTACCTTCCGTCATCAGAGACCGAATTATTAAAGCCTCTGCGCCAAATCACAGAGATGATACGAATAAACCAAAGGTATTTTCGTTTTTTTTTCCTGTTTCTCGGTCAGATCACATGAAATTTATATCGACGTATAATATATTTGCGATTGCTGAGGTATCATCCCATTTTTGTAGACACTATCTCGCCTCGAGAAGCGCGAGGAGCGGCAGTTCATGCGAGACTCGATTAAGACAAAGGAAACTGATGAGTCGGGAGTGATAGCATTGAGACGGGTTTGATGTTTACAATACTTTCAAATATAAATGCTCGCAAACAATGCTGTACTAATACCACAAAGAATCGATACAACAGAGAGGGAAGATTAGAAGAAAAATAGTGATTTCCAGGTGCTTTCTGAGAACGAGCAAAGTTGGACAGCGCGTATGGAGAGGGAAAAGGAGGAGAGTAAAGCACGGCTCGTAGAAAGATTGAAACAGGAGAAGGAGAAGAAGGAAATGGAGCAAGTGGAGGAAATGGAAAAGGTATACTTGATAGCAATGATTAGTTCAGTATTTATCACATTCATAACTTATTTTCGTATTTATTTAATGTGCTAAAATATGTAGTAAAATATTCGCCAATCAGCCACTATTTGCTGTTTCAATTAATGAGTATTGATGGAACAGAAATTATCTATATGGATAATATGGACAATTTCAGGCCCTGGTTTTCACTGGAGTGCTTCGGAAGAAGACGAAACAGCAGAAGAAGAGAGAAGCTGAGAGGAGAGTGGAAGAGAGGGCAGCTGCTGCTAAGAAGGTATTTCACTTACGATACAGTAATTTATAAACTAAAGAAGACAATAATCAGTAACTATTGATAGCGGTACAAAGTGGTCGCAGTGTGAAGTTTAGACATTTTTCCTTAGATATATGTAGGCACCGGAAAATGTAGTTCCGAAACCATTTCCCAAAAGTCTAATGCAAGCACAGAAACACATTTTAGTCGTTTGAATAAAATATGCGTTTACAAATTTTGTTGACCTCAGTCACAGTGGTTTCTCCACAAGGACGACGCTTTTGTGTTCGCAATCTCATTCTATTCGCAGGCTAAGCGTGACGAGTTGATCCGTCGACAGGAGGAGCGAGAGAAGGAGAAGCAGAGGGAGAAGGAGGAGAAGGTGGGATCTTCCATGCTTTAGACTACGGATTCATTCATGATTATAAGACTAGCGAGATCTGTGCATCCCTGTTTTTTCGTTGAGAAATATTTTGTCATCTCCTTATTTCCCGTGTGCAATCAGCATGCAATTTATTTATTTCAGGAGAAGTTGCGCGCAGTGAATCGAGTGTTGGTTGAGAGAACACGGAAAGCTCGCTCTCACGGTCTACCAATGCAGTTGGGAAGGGCGGAAGGAGGCAGCTCTGGCATGCAGAGAGCCGAAGCAGAAGTAAAGAAGGCTGATAAGAAGGAAGACGAGATCGTCGCTGCTACTACTGTCAAGGTCGCCGAAAGATCAGAGGAATCTAGGAGAAGTGAGGAGGAGGAGAGCTATGAGGATAATATTGAAATAACTACTAGAAGGACGAAGAAAGCAAAACGTGATCATGAAGAGGAGAACGTTGAACTGGCGAGAAGATCTATCAGATTGAATAGGAGTGAGGAAGATGATGAAGAAGAAGAGGATCAGAGATCTAGGAAATCGAATAAAGATTATGATCAGGAGGAAGAAGATATCAATGATGAAGAAGCTACATCTGAAAGACCGGTGAATAAGAGGAGAAGGAGAGATGAAGAACGCGGTGAGACTGTCTCAAGGAGAGAGGATCGAAGGAGGGAGCAGGATGATGACGAGGAAGAGAGTGAACCGAATCGGAGAAGATCAAGAAAGGAAGTGGAAGATGAAGAAAGTGAAGAGACAACCAAACATTCTTTAAAATCGAAGAAGAAAAGGAGGCATGAAGATGATGAAGTTGAAGTCGATGATGACGGCAGTGTGGAGGTTACCGCCAAGAGAGTGGTGAGGAAGCGACACGATGAGGAAGAGGATGAGGAAGAGATAGAAGAGCCGAGTAGGGAGAAGACAGTCAAAAAGAGGAGAAGAAGCAACGATGACAGTGGAGTCAGGAGATCTAAACATTCCGAGAGAAGCAAGAGCAGGAGACGGATAGCTGATGATGAAAGCGTGGAGGGGATTGTTGAGAGAAGCGATAAGAAGAGGAAGCACTCGCGGAGAACGGATGAGAAGACTGATCGTAGTGATGAAAACGTGAAGATACGAAGAGTTAATGATAGGAAGAGGAAGAATGAAGACAACGAGGAGTTTGTCAGTGAGGAAGAGGAGTGGAATAGGAAGGATTCTGAGGAGAGAGATGATAGAGAATTCAGAAATGCGTTTAAGAGAAGAAGTGAGCAGAAAAGGGCGAGAGGGGTGAGGACGAATCGAGGGATGAGGAGGAAGGAGGAGGAGGAGGATGATGATGAGGAACGAAAAATGAAGATGGAAAGGAGAGGTCGAAGGAGGGAAGAGGAGTCTGAAGAAGATGTACGAGAAGTAGAGAAGGGGACAAGGAGGAAGGGCAAGAGTAGGCGGAAGGGTGATGATGATGATCGTCACGATGAAGTGAGAGAACTTAAACAGAAGGGAAGGAGTAGGAACGTGGAGGAGCAGGAGACAAATAGGAGACACTCGAGGAGGAAACCGATGAGAGCGAGTGAAGAAGAAGAGAAACCGAAAAGGAAACATGCGAGGAGGAGTAGAAGAGTGGAGGACGAGAGTGAGGTGTGTTTTATTAGGGGAAATGAATTGAAAACGTTATAGAATTCGCTGCATTTCCTAAGATCGTTAGTGTCAAAATCTTGATCATATTAAAAAAAGGAAATTCGATCTATAAAAGAAATTAGGTATGCTTCACCACTTCTTCTAAGAATATGGAAGGTGGTGAAGCACTGATCATTTGTACATTAATTTTCATTCTACAACAATTAACTTGAAGGAAGTTCCGATCGAAATCGAAGAGTACTCCTCGGGAGAAGTCGGATTCGAGGATCCAAAGGGGACTGTCGAGGGGGGAGCAGACGTCGTGCCGAAGAGAATCACCGTGAGATAGACATTTTGTTATACAAATATATATTCATATATTCTACGAGGTCGTTGTATTGAAATAATGGAAAAGATTCAGAGAAATTTCGCAAATCATTTCAAATGGTTTGCTAACAAATATGTTCAATGCTGATAGAGGGCGTTGATACAAAAACCTGTTGCAGATTCTCGCCCAACCTGACGTGCATGACGAGAGTTCGGAAAGTATGCTCGATCAGCGCTTGAAAAGTGCATTCGCACATGCACGGCAAGCGCCCGTCGAATCGAAAGCATCGAGGAGTCTGAAGGAAGACGTCAAAGAAGTCGAGAATGAGGTATGGAATATCTCGAAATATGATTCTGTTATTGTGAACTATCTTATCTAGTTGTTTATTTGCGTTGTAAAAAGAGTAGTATTCGAAATTGAGCTTTATCTTGCAGGTCAACAAGCTCTTCGCTGTACTTGAGGAACAGAAGAAGAAGTTGGCTCATTCATCAATGGTCGAGGAGCTCGTGAGAATGTTCGAGACGACAACGTTTGCACCGCAGGTAGTTATAACTTTAAAACGCGTTCTCTGTAAGAACGTCGGACGAGGCCGCACAACTCATTCAAAGTTGTCGTCCCGGACTTAAACTTTTTTCACAGATAGTCTTGGGCACAAAGTGAATTTTAAACGTGAGAAATTCGGAAAATCTCAACTTTTGAAAAATCGATAATTTTTTTACGAAAAAAAATTATTTTTCCCAATTTTTTTATTTTGCTATCGTGTTATATATCATTCAAAAGAGCTTCAAAAGTTATGCGTAAATCCCAAATTTGATGAGAATTGGACAACTGAGAGCGAAAATCGGAGATCGCATACACAGAATTTTGAAGTTTCTGTGAAATTTTAGTTTGAATAAAATTGTTCCTATGATTTCCCCATCATGAATCCGACATATATTATGTATTATGAATCTAAGAATAAAATAGTCACTATTTGGTTAAAAATTTCCTATGTAAAAGTACATCTACATTGAATAGACCATGACCACTCTAAGATCAGAGTCAATCTAGAAGTGTGCAGAAAACATGTTAAAGGCCTTATGACTAAATCGCATGTACAGTAGCGCCGGAAAGTTTGGGCGCAATTTTGCTTTCTTATGTAACTTTTAAATCATGAGAGCAATCTTGCTGAAAAATTTAGAAAAGATAGAAAATCCATCAGTGAATAAGATCCTTGAACTGCCATATTCTGAATTTTGAATCGTGTTCCGTAGTGATGACGCAACTGGATAGCACTTTTTCGAAAAATTATATTTCATAGGAACGTATTTTAACATTAGCCAAAAATTTATGGTGTTGAGATATTATGAGGGACTATTCAGAAAAAAAGTTTCAAGTTGCTGCCGTTTTTCTCCTTTCCGGCAGCCCTGCTGCAAAATCGAGGCTGCAAATTCATAACTCAGCTCCCAGATAAGTTAGAGAACCGTTCTAGGGCTCGAAATGATCCTTTTGGTGTGTCCAGAGATCCCTGAAAGTTTGGTGAGGATTGTTCATCATTTGCCCTCAGGACACAAAAATATCACTTTTTTAAATACCCTGATTTTGACCATATACATCTCCAAGGGTGAATTAGCTAAAATTGTGGCTCCTGTGCAGGAACGACCCAAAACCATCCAAGAATCGATGCCACCATAAATTTTTGGCTAATGTGAAAATACGTTCCTATAAAATATAATTTTTCGAAAAAGTGCTATCCAGTTGCGTCATCACTACGCAACACGATTCAAAATTCAGAATATGGCAGTTCAAGCATCTTATTCACTGATGGATTTGCTATCTTCTCTAAATTTTTCAGCAAGATTGCTCTTTTGATTTAAAAGTTACAGAAGAAAGCAAAAGTGCGCCCAAACTTTCCGGCGCTACTGTATGCCATTTGAAAGAGCATCAAAAGTTATGTCTAAATCCATATTTTCAAAACGATTGAACCGCTAGGAACGAAAATCGATAATCGCAGCCCCAGAAGTTGATAATTTTTGTGAAGCTCCATATTCGCATATATTTTCATTCAAAGTGATTGGACAGTGCTTAAACTTTTTATACCAGTGTCATTATGTGAAAAGTAAATTTTAAAATCATGGAAGTCAAGAAAAGTTGAATTTCGAAAAAAATCAATAAAAATTTTTTTCAAAAAAAAAATATTTTAAATTTTTTTTATTTTCTCATCGTGTTATATCTCATTCGAATGAGCATCAAAAGTTATGCATAAATTGACACTTTCATGAAGATTGAGTCAATGTGAGCGAAAATATGAGATTGCGAACATCGATCAATGTGAGAGGATGCAGTCATCATTTCTATGCTGCAAGCATGACAATGTTCATGAAAGTGTGGATTTATAAGTAACTTTTGATGCTCTTTCGAATGAGATATAACACGATAAGAAAATAAAAAAATTTTAAAATATTTTTTTTGTTGGAAAAAAATTTTTATCGATTTTTTCGAAATTCAACTTTTCATGACTTTCTTGAGTTTAAAATTTACTTTACACATAATGACACTGGTATAAAAAGTTTAAGCACTGTCCGATCACTTTGAATGAAAATATATGCGAATATGGAGCTTCACAAAAATTATCAACTTCTGGGGCTGCGATTATCGATTTTCGTTCCTAGCGGTTCAATCGTTTTGAAAATATGGATTCAGACATAACTTTTGATGCTCTTTCAAATGGCATACACGCGATTTAGTCATAAGGCCTTTAACATGTTTTCTGCACACTTCTAGATTGACCCTGATCTTAGAGTGGTCATGGTCTATTCAATGTACAGTCGCGTCCATAACTGAGTGGTCACTTTTTCAATCAGTTGTATCTTCTACGCTGGAGAAGTAATCAATCTGAAGTTTTTGCGTTATATACCAAATCCATCGGCGATTATGATGATGTTATTGAGAGATTTCGAAATACCTCAGTTATTGCATAGTGATGACGTAATCAAACCATACTTTTTCGAAAGTCCATTATTCTTACATACATTTTTTCCTGCTAGCCAAACTTTTTGAGCATAAAGGTGTGCTTATGGGCTGCCAGGCAAAAAAATTTCAAGTTGCTGCGACTTCGCACCTTGGCTGCAGCCTTGCTGCAATTTAGCGGTCGTAAACTCATATCTCAGCTTCTAGACCAGCTAGAATGTGGTTCTAGGAATCAAAATGATCCTTATATGGATTGCTGACGATTCTGAGAATATGATACATATAACTCAATAATTGGCCCCGAGGTACAAAAAAATCGATTTTTTTCATGACCCATATTCGATCGATCTCAACTCTGTGGGACAGTTGGGCAAAAATCTAGTTTTTGCGTAGACATATTGTAAATGTATTGAAGAACCGATGCCTAATTTTTTGTGTGGCTGGCATTTGTTTCCAGGGCGCCTCGATCGTTTTTCAGAAGGATACACGATAGGCCACGCCCCCTTTTCGCCCTATTGACCTACAATTTCCTTAATATAGTTTGTTTTGCTGTAACTTTAGAACCAGATGAGGTAGCTATCTGAAATTTTAACTGGAATACCTCCAAACACTGGGGCCTCGATTCTGAACATTTCATAGTATTTTATTTTTTTCTTCATTGCGTAGTTATGACGCAACATTTCGACGAAATTTTAGAGGCGGTTTTTTGCTCGGAGGAAAATTTTGCAAACACCGTACGTTGAGTGATGATAGTTGACATGGAGGGACACTCGAGAAAAATTAGTATCACATTGTACGGTTCCATTACGAGACAGTGCGAGATCTCAAACTGGGTGCCCGAAAAAATGATTTTTTTCGTTTCTAGACGCGCTAGAGACTCGTAATCAACTTCATAGTGACCTTCATAGTGAATCCATGTCAACTATCATCACTCAACGTACGGTGTTTGCAAAATTTTCCTCCGAGCAAAAAACCGCCTCTGAAATTTCGTCGAAATGTTGCGTCATAACTACGCAATGAAGAAAAAATTAAATACGATGAAATGTTCAGAATCGAGGCCCCAGTGTTTGGAGGTATTCCAGTTAAAATTTCAGATAGCTACCTCATCTGGTTCTAAAGTTACAGCAAAACAAACTATATTAAGGAAATTGTAGGTCAATAGGGCGAAAAGGGGGCGTGGCCTATCGTGTATCCTTCTGAAAAACGATCGAGGCGCCCTGGAAACAAATGCCAGCCACACAAAAAATTAGGCATCGGTTCTTCAATACATTTACAATATGTCTACGCAAAAACTAGATTTTTGCCCAACTGTCCCACAGAGTTGAGATCGATCGAATATGGGTCATGAAAAAAATCGATTTTTTTGTACCTCGGGGCCAATTATTGAGTTATATGTATCATATTCTCAGAATCGTCAGCAATCCATATAAGGATCATTTTGATTCCTAGAACCACATTCTAGCTGGTCTAGAAGCTGAGATATGAGTTTACGACCGCTAAATTGCAGCAAGGCTGCAGCCAAGGTGCGAAGTCGCAGCAACTTGAAATTTTTTTGCCTGGCAGCCCATAAGCACACCTTTATGCTCAAAAAGTTTGGCTAGCAGGAAAAAATGTATGTAAGAATAATGGACTTTCGAAAAAGTATGGTTTGATTACGTCATCACTATGCAATAACTGAGGTATTTCGAAATCTCTCAATAACATCATCATAATCGCCGATGGATTTGGTATATAACGCAAAAACTTCAGATTGATTACTTCTCCAGCGTAGAAGATACAACTGATTGAAAAAGTGACCACTCAGTTATGGACGCGACTGTAGATGTACTTTTACATAGGAAATTTTTAACCAAATAGTGACCATTTTATTCTTAGATTCATAATACATAATATATGTCGGATTCATGATGGGGAAATCATAGGAACAATTTTATCCAAACTAAAATTTCACAGAATCTTCAAAATTCTGTGTATGCGATCTCCGATTTTCGCTCTCAGTGGTCCAATTCTCATAAAATTTGGGATTTACGCATAACTTTTGAAGCTCTTTTGAATGATATATAACACGATAGCAAAATAAAAAATTGAGAAAAAAAAAATTTTTCGTAAAAAAATGATCGATTTTTCAAAAGTTGAGATTTTCCGAATTTCTCACGTTTAAAATTCACTTTGTGCCCAAGACTATCTGTGAAAAAAGTTTAAGTCCGGGACGACAACTTTGAATGAGTTGTGCGGCCTACCCGGGCCTCGCACTGCGATCTTACAGAGAACGCGTTTTAAGAATCGATTGCATTTGCACATTAGAGAGGAAGTATGACGTGGCATTTTTAAGTTATCTCAGACGGAACAATTTCTGCTTTTATCGATTACTCAGCGATTTGCAGGGATCGCGCATTCGCTCCAAGAGGAGCACAAGCTCGATAGAGGAGCTGTCGGAGATTAGCAATACACAAAGTAG
Source organism: Pristionchus fissidentatus (assembly GCA_036245785.1). NCBI lineage: Eukaryota > Metazoa > Nematoda > Chromadorea > Rhabditida > Neodiplogasteridae > Pristionchus > Pristionchus fissidentatus. Next base: position 25,672,292 of record BTSY01000002.1, read on the forward strand.
ACCTGGCGAGGATGAAGAGGAGAGGTTCTCGAGAAGGAGGTTGAATAGGACGAACAGGTGAACAGGCGAACGGAGTATTCATTTTTCAGTATTTCGCACATAACTTTTGTTTGCACAGGTGAAATGAAAATGCAAAATACACTGATAGGCAATTAAATAATTTAGGAAAAGACACTCCGATGAACACCCAGCCAGAGAGGACGCATTTGACGATGTGGAACGATCTCGACGGATCCTCGAGAGACGAAGGAGAAGAGAAAAGCGTCGAAGAGGGCGGAAGAATGAGGAGGTGAGTGACATGAATCGGCTGTTTGAATTGTGCCCGCGAAAGTTTTGCTGACGGGAGATATCTTTTCCATTTTCGAGGATTCTGGCCTTATCGTAATCAACGAGCCCACGACAACTACCGAGCCGACAACTACTCGTTCAACGAGAAGTTTCGTCAGAAGGTCTACTCAAGTGCCGCCGAAGGCCCGCGTGAGGATCACCGACGAGGAGAGAGCGACGAGGGATCTGGAGGCAAGGTGATTTGCATCTACAACACCCCCACATTGGAAAATAGCCTGTTTGATTAAACCGTTGAGCTGAATTTGCAAAATCGTAGTTTGTCAATCTATAAATTGCAATTCGACTATCAATCTCCTATTATCGTTCCCATATTTAGCTAATTACGTATGGAACCTGAAACACAACCGGCACTTTACTTAGGTATTGTAGAGCATAATAGATTCTTGCAGAAAGCGTATCGAACGGGAAGAGAGACTCCGTCGAGAGGAATGGGAAGCGAAGAGACAGAAAGTGGCAGTGCAAAAGAAGCAAGACTTCACCGAAGCACTCATTAGGGTGAGGAGAGAAATCGCCAATTTTTAAGAAAAATCGACAAAACACCATCACCTTTCGTTTAATGTGTTACTGGTCTCGCACATCTTTCATCTAGTCCCATGTTTTTGTCCCTAGTGACTGTCAATCCATGTCTTGTTTATCGCGAATCGATCGATAAACTTTTTTAACTTCGTTTCTGAGGTATCCTTGGTTGCGATGTGAGATGGTAGTTTTGGGTCTTGGGGTCAGTTGGATAATGGTGTGTTGTAGGTTGCGATCCACGGGCAGTTCTTTGTTCTCTTCACTCGAATGCCGCACAGAATTCTTTCACCCTAAATGTTTCCTTCAGTTGGTCTGTCCTCCGGGGTCGTCTGTGGTAGACGATCACGGCAAGTGCAGCACTGCTGCAGCAGCTGCAGCCATGCCCGTGCTGTCACAGGTCGCCGAAGTGAGCCCGATCATTTTCCTTTTTTTTGTCGTTTAGTTTTATTGGTTTTGGTTGAAAATGTATTCGTTTTCTTCGTCCCTTATTTGGCTGAGAGGGGATACTGTCCGTGGTTGGTGGAAATTGAAGAATCGCTTGCATAATCAGGCCCAGGCGGCCAACTTGAAGGCCTCGGGCCTATCCGAAGAGGAGGCGGAAGAAGCAGCTGAAGAAGCTGCAAGATATCCCGATCTACCGACCGGATACCGAGCACCCGCCACATCCCAGATCAGTGCTCCTCGAGTGAATAATGCGAACAAGAACATTAATAAGCCAAAGGTATTAATTTCAGATTATGAATCCGACCAAGAGTCCTCCACTGTTTGTTTCAGTTTTTTTCGGAATCTTGGTAATTTTTTTACCTAAACAGCAGTTACAAAAACACACCAGCACCAAATGATTTGCGAAGGAGAGCCACAGAAATCGATATGCAGAGTCGTCCAACCCAGCAAGCGACTGATGTCGAGTATGTAACTGAAGATTCGGGAGAGTACGGAGGACTGGGCGGGTCGAATAGTGGTGAGTCATAGGGATGTTCGGTGTAAGTATTAGGGCCTTTTTTAGGCGAGAAATCTGGTTGGCAGTACAGATTGTCATCTATGAGGACGAGATCTAAGGCTCTCCCGGAAAAGCTCGTTAGAATATTACCGAAACAAATTCTCCTATTCATGAGTAGTGCAACTCCTCCTTGCAAAGAACCTCATTTGCCGAATTCAATGAAAGTCTTTCGCACCGTATCAAAGTGTTAAATCTGGCGAGCTATTATGTCCTGCGCTCTCTTACCGGAGATATTTTTTTCCAAATGAGAACAACAGGAAGATGTTTTTTTTTCCAAATGAGAACAACAGGAAGATAACATCTCGATCTTCAGAGCTCCGAATAATTATTTTCGATACGATCGACTATTCTTTCCTGCCATTTTATAGGCAGTCCTTTGTTCCTGACAGTGAACGCATTTCACAAGGGCAGTTGTTCCTTAATTTGAACTTTGGAATAACACAAGAAATTAGCTTCCATGTGCATGATAGCTTGAAAATGTGAATATAATGAAGGTAAAAAGGTAAAAGGTACTTCCCATCTTCGAGCTTGGCTCGCGGTTGAACACTGCTAGGCCATTATTACAATGAAGGTGACTGAGGGTAAATGAGCACCGGAGTGGTTAAACGGCAGGAAATTAATATTTGTTTATTTTAAAAATTCAATCCTTGTCTGATCAGGCGTCTCTTCTCTGTTCCGCCATGGTTCATCCTCCTCCTCATCTAGCAATCCCTTCCAACTGCCCGGCCTGCCGCAGCTGCGACTCCCGCCAGCGCCTGGTACTATATTTTCTTTATATTCTTACCACCGATCGTCTAGAAAGACTACTAGTCTTTTAAAGCTCGACATGCAAAAGTCGGGACGACGAAACTCATATTCCCCACGTGGAAGAAATTTCGTAAATTGAGCAAGCAAGAATGCATCTTTCATTGGGTTGTAAGACACATTCAATTTGTTTACGTCAAAATTGGTTCGATAATACCACCACTCTCGTTCCATAAAGACAATTAGGGAACAGTGAAACTCAAATCACCCAATTGCAGCGCTTCATCTTCCTTCTTCAGTCAATCTCCTCTCTCTCCTTCCTCCCATCCACATCCCCTCCGGTGCTTCCTTCGCGCACTCTCAACTGCAGCTCTTCGGAATCCCTTTGTCCCCTAATCGACAGCCGATAGTGCTTGATGATCGTTTCGTCGATCCCTCCCCAGTCTCCCTGCCAACCCATCATAATGATATCTTCAATGCCCACCATTTGAACCATAACCACTGGAATCATCACCATTTAGCGCATCACAGTCATCATTTGAACCAAATGAACCCAGTTATTGAAGTTCCCAAAGACAGTGACCGCTCAGCTAGAGCCCCTCAAAGAGTGTTTCCTGGCAGATCTCCGCTACTGAAAACGTTTTCGTCAATAGAGCGATAATTGATTTTAATCAATACATTTGCCATACTGTAGTCGATGGATTGTTTTTGAATGATTATTTTAGTTTTTGTTTACTGTAGCCCTCGAAAGTGTCAGCGTTTTGTTGTTGTGCAATCTATATCCGACTACTCTAATAAACGTTCTTCTCAAATCGTCAGTGAACGCGAACAGTGAAAGTGCAGATAAAGAGCAGGCAAAAAATTTCTTCGACCGTTTTCTCCCTAAAGATCGGGATGAAATACCCGTTCCAACATCAAGAGCACTTTAGAGAATAGCGGGAAGAGGAAAAGAGAGAGAGAGAATCGAAATGACCAGGAACGAACGATGGTCATCGGAGAGAGAGCCAAACATCAAATGATCTTCCAAAGAGCATTATTTAAAATAGCAAATACAAGTGCAATTGGAGCACTGTGATTTGAAGAGATTTAACGAATTTAAACAAACGATGACGACTTGTCCTACCGTTCGCTTGATCCAGCATTTTGTTTAGGAATTATGTCACGACGGCCGTGCTTGCTTTTTCAAAATGAATGATATTAGTAATCTAATAAAGTGAAATACGAAATAGATAAGCATATTTTTTTCGGACGTTTAAAGGTGCGCTCCTATGCGCCACAGTTGCGCCCAGGGAGCTTTGATTGACATAATTAATTTAGTCAATTTATTTATTTATTCGATACACCAGCAAAGGATGCGGCAATAATTTAAGGGACGATAAATAATAAAAATATAGTCAAAATTAGAGCAGGGAAGGAGGGAAATATGCAGACTGGTGCACGAAACCACTTAAATGGTTGAGGTGGTCGAATTCACTAATCCCGAGAACGTTCCTTCTTCCATTCAAACCCTTTGAATGGCGGTATCTCCAATTATACTGGACAACACAATGACTAATCCTCTTCTCATCTTCAAAAGTCCTTCCAATCTGCCTCAATCGCGCCTTTCGCTTTCTACAAGGGAGCGGGGGAGATCTTAGATGTGTTATCTCTCCTCGAATAGCCTGATCTCTCGCGCCGATTGCTCACCCTCCCCCAGGTTGCCGCGCACTTTTCCCGGTCCGAATTGGGTATAAAAGCAGCGCGGGAAGTGCAGTGATCAGCATCCACTCGAAGCTTGTCCAATAATGAAGTTCCTCGCCGCCCTCATTGCTCTCTTCGCCATCGCCGCTGTTTACGCCGAGCAGGCCCAGACCGAACTCCAGATTCAGGTAACTCACCTTTATTAGAAGAAAGTAGACACCACTCAAAAATACCTACTGATTATTTTGATTTTAGACCAAGATTGAAGCAAAATTGGCCTAACCTGAATGTGTTTCAGCTGTAGTATTAATTGGTTGATAAGTACAGAGTGCAGTCGTATACCCTTTCCTTTTTTATGAAAAAAAATTCCAGTCACTCGACGGTGAGGTCGAGAAGGCCGCGCAGTTCGACGTCGCCGAGTCCAATGACGAGGCCGTCGAGGAGGGACAGGTGGGAGATTTGTAAATTGTTACATCCATTGCCGATGCCCTATCATTTTGAGGGGCCAAGACTCTCTTGAAATGATAGGGCCTCGCAATAAATGCATCATTAGCTGTTCAAGATTACTCTGATTATTTGACGTTTCCATGTATCTGTCATGTGGACTGTCACAAATGTACTTCAATAGTAGAGTGTTCGTCTTGCGTTGCAATGTAACTATCATCTCATTGTAGGTTGCGCTTGCTCAGTCTGAGGGACGTGTCAAGCGCGCTGCCAAGAGAAACGCTCACAAGTAAGCTATAAAATTGACCTTGCTTATTTCTGACCCGAGAAAGAATTGAAATTCGGCTTTAGTTCGTCGAACAAAACTCCACAATTTCCCCGGAAATTTTCCCCGGAAAATTGTAGTCCTTTCATTATTTTTTTTTCCAAACATCCTACTAGCCTTCCTAGATTGACAATTTAATTGCAGGAGATCCAGCAAGCGCCCCGCCGCCCGCAAGGCCCACAAGAAGGCGACCAAGCACAACAAGAAGGCCGCACCTAAGAGAGCCCAGCACAAGAGGTATGACACCATATCCGGGCTTGGGAAAAGTAAAATGATTACTATCATAATGGTAGTTTCTCGCAAAACATAAGATAATCCCCGAAAAAAAAATTAAATTATTTAAATATAAAAATATTACAGATACACGAACAAGTTCGCCCACGGCAAAGCCGCCAGAGCTCACAAGAAGCACTAGACGATGATCTCATAATTTATTTGTATCCGAACGTGTCGTACAACGTGTCTATGGATAAATATAATTTATTTCCATTCATAGAAGTGAACAACTTGTACGCAATTAATATTTTTAAAAAATTGCACATCGACTTTACTTGCTTTTTTGATCGGATCGAGTCGGCAAAATATAGACATGCATAGTAAAGTTTTTGTCAGTAAATGTACTCGAAGTGGTGCTTTTAATGCCTTCGCAGCTTGCTTTCTTTATGAATTGAAGAGTGCGAAGAGTGAAAAAAAAAGTATTCTTTGTTAATTTCAAAACGAGATATGATTGATGCACCTCTGCGTTGATTACCAAATACTCTAAGATCAACATTGGGAAGATGAAAAGCCAACTTTTTAAAAACAAATATAACGGAAGTGCATGTGAGCCAGATGCTTAACAAATAATTACTCAAAAATGATTAAAAAAACTCAAGAACCATATTTTCCTAATTTTGTTCATGTTGTTCCTGTTGTTCCTATTTTTGTGCCTCTTGTTCCTATTTTTCTTCCTGTTGTTTCTATTTTTGTCCTGTTGTTCCCAATTTTGTTCATATTCTTCCTAGGAATGCTCGGCGGATCGTTCCCAGGAACAACAGAAACATTTTTTAGGAACAAAAAATTCTTGAGTTAAGATCAACATTGGGAAGCGTTTCGATTTCTCAATGAATAAATTCCACCCGTGTTGTGCACAAATAGCTGGAGTAGATGTGAACCCCTTACACACAAAGAAAAATGTATAAATCCAGCCCCATCGTACATGAAAATGTATAACAAATATATAACATGTAATACATTTTTCATATATTTTCGTGTATGATGGGGCTGGATTTTTTCTCTGTTTGTAATGTCAGGAACTTTCTGGGGCTATAGCGGTCTTTAGCACACACGCTATGAAATTGACGTGGAGAGCTTGAAGTGTCACGAAACTGCAAAAGCAGAACCCAAAAACATCCGGTAGGCTACATGCCATAGACCTATCTCGCTGTCTGGCCTAGTTCCCTTTTTCTCTAGAAAAAAATTGATTTACTTCCGAATATTTATAGTTTTTCGACATAAAGAAATGGCACTTAATCCCTGAAATAAAAAGTTCAAACACGCAAGCTCTACGTGTTTTCAATTTCAAAACTAGGGAAAGAGAACCGACAAAAAATTGCCAAACGTCAACCAAACCGGCTCTCTTTGTCTCACTTTTAAATCTCACTTTCCAAAATCGTCCGAGATTTTCTCTTGGATCTCTCCTCGATTAGCCTGTTCTCTGTTCGTTTCGCCCCAGTTTGGCAATTTCCAGTGGGCGGCTCGAACTTGGACTTTGCCTGCCGCATGGCATATAAAAGAACCATGGGGACGGGGAGTGCCATCAACCACTCAAGCCGCCAAACATGAAGTTCCTGCTTGCTTTCATCGCTCTTTTCGCGATTTCTGCCGTGTTCGCTGAGGAGGCGCAGACCCAAGTGCAGGTTCAAGTGAGTTATTGCCGATTGCTTCCATTCCAAAGGAAGATTTTGATCTATTTAATTTCCCAAATATTACTCACTACGAAATCCCGAATCGGCGTTCTTATTCCGGCATTTCCAGCGAGAGATTGGCAAGTCCCATTGCTGAAGATGTCCTAACACCAAACCGACATCACTAGGATTTCGTGTATCACTGAATTAGTATATAATAGAGAATCATTTCAGCGACTCGTCGGCGAGGTTGAGAAGGCCGCGGATTTCGACGTCGCCGAGTCCAATGATGAAGCCATCGAGCAGGAGGAGGAGGCGGAGGGACAGGTGGGGAGGATCTATTGATTTACGACTCTTTGAAGAATTTGCGTCATATCATTCAACAGGCCGGTCAATGCTACAGAAAGGGAGCGATGTGTGAGAGCGTGTGAAATCGAGAGGGACTCACTTTTGCACACTCTCTCCACATGACCTCTTTTTGTGGGTTTGGAATCTAAAGACTAAAGCACTGTTTTACAGATTCCGACTTTCCTCGCTTTTATTCCCAAAGCCTATCTTGCAGGTTGCGCTCGTTGAGGCAGAGGGACGTGTGAAGCGAGCTGCCAAGAAGAATGTGCCTAAGTGAGTCTATCTTTTTTTATAAGAGAACCAAACATGAAACAATAGTTTATTGATTTTTTTTGGTTTATTGACCCATCTTTTTCGAACACCTCCTTACTTTAATTTCCGATTCATTCGTGGTTAAATTTATCAAATTACTGCAGGAACAAGCGCGCCCTCAAGCGTCCGGCGCACGGCAGAAAAGCCGTCCACAAGAGATCAGCCGGCCACGGAAAGGGAGGCAAGAAGAACCAGTGAGTACATCGCATTCTATTTTTTAAATCATCTTTTTTTGAATGATGTGGCATTTTCACGTTAATTGAAGAGATGATCTAGATAAATAATATGTCGATTAAAAATACTCATATTTGTGCAGGAAGCGTGCTGCGAAGAACCACAAGAAGGCCGCCCCCAAGCGCGCCCAGCACAAGCGGTTTGTGTTTGATCATAACGAGAACTAAATGAGCAAGATGAAAAAAGCTAAAAAAAACCGAAAATTGCTTTGTCTAACTATTCGCACTGATCAGTCGAAATGACTTTTATGTTTTACGTGCACCCATTTTTCCTTTTGCGCATTATTTGTAAGCAACCAAAACGATAAATATTTTCAGAAACGCTCACAAGCCCGCTCATAAGAAGCCCGCTGCCCGCAAGTCAGCGCCAGTCGATCCCCTCAAGGCGCTCCTCAACCTTAGCGGACACAAGAAGCACTAAATCACCGTTTTCCTATGGGTCATTTATATACGTGTCATCTGTCTTTGATAAAATAATGTATTGTTCACACTAACGGCAAACCACATTGACTAGGAAAAAAGGGATAAAAGATTACTTTAGAATAGTGCACGATGAGCTCTAGGACGACTCTCCTTTAGGATTGGTGGTTGAGATGAAATTGAGGTATAAAACAATGCAGATGACCGAACCGGGATCAAATCTTGGAAGTCAACTGTTTGTTCCAGGTAAATAGAGACAGAGGGAACGTTTTTTGCACTGGCACTGCACAACGCTCCTCGAGATAGGAATTGTACTCGACTGATCATATCTCTGGAACGGCCGGTGGTTGGACAAGTAGAATGTTTCGGATCACCAAATGTCCGACAAACCGACCATTAGTCCGTCTACCGGCGATTCTAGATGATCTCTCTCTCTCTCTCTCTCTCTCTCTTCGTTCACTCCTCTTCTCTCTACTCGTTTCATCATTAATCACACTAAATGAACCCTGAGCCGCACATGTTGTTGTGACTCATCTCTTCCACGGTTCTTCCTTATCTTTGCAACGCAAACACCGCTCTTTTCTCTTTGCTGGCTGCCTCTCCACACATTCCCTCTACTCCTTCGCCCGCTCTGTCAAAACACCCCCCCCCCTCTCCCCCTATTTCTCTTTCCATCTCTCTCTCTCCCCCTCTCTCCTTCTCCCTCTTTCTCTCACAACAATCATTCCATTGGTTACGAAACGCATAGGAGCAGAATACTCACTCATTCATCTTTTCTTCCTCGGACACCAGTGAAGGATGACCGTCTGTCTGAATGAGGTATGGTGCTTAGCTTAATTTGTCGGAATTCTCTTCATTTTCTGCGACATTTGTCAATGGTGATGACGTGCACGGGGGGAGATTCAACCTCCCACAGTGAAACCGTAGAAATGACCATTGCAAATAACTTTCAGGCACAGCGCGACTTTCATCCAGTCCAAGTCAAGACGGGATTTGGTAAAGAAACACTCGAGTTCACTTTCCCGGTGAGACTAAAACAAACTTATATTTAAAGGAGGAGGAACAGGAAAAATAGAGTTTGTATCTAATGTCATTACTCAATTTCTTCTGTGAACGATAATACGAATTCAAAATTTGAGACCCCCATCTTTCTTCTGAACCGAGATACGCGCGCGCAAAGAAGCTACAGGGCTCAGGGAAATCAGGTTCAAGTGCGACGCGCGCGTGCGCGACTAAACAAATCTCTCGTTCAACTTTCTCTCTCGTGTCGAGTTTACGTGCACTAGGGGGAGGAAAAGGGGAAGAGAGAAGGCCAGGGAAGGGGTAGATCATAAACTCGGCCTCTAGACACTCTACTCGACTCTCCCGGTAGATCAGTCTCTCGTCTCGCATAACCCCTATCTCTCGCCATATCGTTTCCCAAGCGAAGTTCAGGGTTATCGTGGTGGGATATTCTGCTGTTCGTCCTCCTTTAACATACTTTTGCATAGGCACATTTTGATTCGTGGTCTATATTTGATGAGGGTGCGAAAATCAAGGGGAACGCTCACACAGATTTACAACAATCGAAAAAGACAACTCCCCCGAAGTTTGGAAACTTTGAAAAGAAATTAGCTAAGGTAGTTCAATCAGAGCAACAATGATACTCTTCATTTCGGAGACGGCCAAATATAATGTTTTTTTATATGAAAATAGTGCATTGGTCAATTGGCCTTCGTGATTTCCGCTGCAAACTAAAATTGCACGATTTTTTTATATCTTTTATATCTCCTGCACCCGGAATGAATACACTTACTATTGAGTGTATCCCACACGGATATATGACATCTAGTGTACGATACACTTACAAATCTCTCGTTTTCGCACGCTCTCTCGACGCGCGAATACACTCAATATTGAATAAATCATATACTAGCTGTCTCATCTCAGTATATTCATTCTCTGTGTGACTGCGAACGGTCAATAGGACTGTAAGAGACGCGGCTCCTTTCGCAATATTTGCATAACAACTGATGGGACTGGCAGTGTACCAAAGGATATTTGAGTTGGTACAAACAATTAAGATTGATTATTTTCAGGCCGGTTATGAGCGGAATGCGGACTGCCCAGATGTCTATTACATCGGAAGTGGCGCCTATGGATACGTTGCGTAAGCATTTTCCGTCTCCTTCCGTCAGCAGTCACACTGATATTTTCGTTCGGTAAACATTGCGAAAGAATACTGATGGTAGTCAGTCATGTTTGGATAGTCTTAGAGATTGTAGTGTGTGCGCACAAACTCTGTTATTGTTTGCAGGCACACGATAGGCACCACTGCCCATGCTGACAATGCGGGCAACCGACTATCGATCAGAGTTGCGGTTAAGCAGTTCCGCAATGCAATGGAATCATCATTCACGGTACTTTAACAAATCGATTGGTGCTCAATTTGCAATTTGTTCATTGAGATGGAAAGAAATGTTATACTAAGCGAACAATGTTGAGGCACAGCACTGCTATCGTGAGCTCAAGCTGCTACAGCACTTGAATCACCCAAGCATAGCGAAGATTGTCGACATTTACACTACCTCAACCAATTACGCCGACTTGGACAACGTGTACGTACTTATCTATTCTATGAGAGGGCTCATTTATGTAGGGCTACGTGATTACAATAAGAATTATGAACCTCAGCTCAAAGTATTCCATCAAATAATGTTTTTCTTCCATTTCAGGTATCTCGTAACTGAATTCGCCGGCTCTACACTTGACAAGTTCCTGGTTATACAGCAGGAAGATAACATCACTCATCTGGTTTGTATTTTTAGTCGAATTTAAAGGTAGAGATAATTTTAAGGACATGAACACGATTCGCTTCGTCATTCATGATTCTCTCTGTGCGCTCAAGTATCTCAAGGCGGCTAATGTACGTGAATTTGGTTCAATTGACTTTCATTTGTCTATTTACACTCATAATCAGAAAAAAGGGCACTGGGATCAGGAGACCAATTGGCGACTTTCTAGGTTTTTCGAGTCTATCTTGACGGCCAGTCAACCGATTTGGCTGAATTTTGTTTTCCTGGGCTAACTTTTGATGCTGATTCTCGCTATGTCGTTCGTTTGGCCGTATCTTTTTCAGATCGCGAGATATAGCAACTTCTTTGTACGACCGAGGCCAGTAAAATGACATATACCATCGTATTCAGAATGGCGCCCTTGGTATGTAGTTAAAATTTCATGAAATAAAAATCCCCAGGTCGATTGTTATGAATTTTAGAAGTTATTGCGCGCACTAGGTTTCACGAGCGGAATGGACAGTGATTCTATGTTTCATCTCCAATTCATGACTGGAGCGGTCGTTCTTTCTGAATCATTTCTCCCGGCGCCGAATTATTGTTGTATAATGGGAAATGCCGTGCTTGTCAGTTTTTGATGTGATTTTAGCATGATCTTGGCAACTCCAACTTGAGGATACTTTTTATATCACATTTGCTCCAGTATTGCATACGGCACCGTCAGCGTTCCCAGTAGCATAGGCGGTGGTCGGTGCTCAACGGAAACTCACTCCCGCTTTTGAGGTGTTGCCGCGGCCAATTAATACCGGCCGGTGCTACAACGATTTCACACCGGATCCCGTGCACACCGAAATAGGCTAACAGGGGAAGGGCAAAAGTCGGCGGAGCTCGAATGACAAACTGACCTTATACGTAAATACCCCGAGGGAATGCTCAAAACCAGTTTTAGAAGTTTCACCTAAGACCCCCTAAAAAAAGTTATAAAAAAAGTCTCTCAAGTTGGAGTTGCGAGGATCATGCTAAAATCACATCAACTGACAAGCACGGCATTTCCCATTATAAAACAATAATTCGGCGCCGGGAGAAATGATTCAGAAAGAACTACCGCTCCAGTCATGAATTGGAGATGAAACATAGAATCACTGTCCATTCCGCTCGTGAAACATAGTGCGCGCAATAACTTCTAAAATTCATAACAATCGACCTGGGGATTTTTATTTCATGAAATTTTAACTACATACCAAGGGCGCCATTCTGAATACGATGGTATATGTCATTTTACTGGCCTCGGTCGTACAAAGAAGTTGCTATATCTCGCGATCTGAAAAAGATACGGCCAAACGAACGACATAGCGAGAATCAGCATCAAAAGTTAGCCCAGGGAAACAAAATTCAGCCAAATCGGTTGACTGGCCGTCAAGATAGACTCGAAAAACCAAGAAAGTCGCAAATTGGCGCGGCGCCATACCGCGCCAGCGCGACAAAATGTCGCGAAATGAGTTGGCATATCGTGATCAGCATACAAAATAACCCCGATTCTGAAGTTTTGGGAAATCGACTTTTTTTGCTGTACCTGCCTCTGTTGCAATTTGTCCGATCCTTACGAATACGGCGTTATATGATCACTGTTAGAGTAAATCCGAAATTGTTCTCAAGTATCATTTAAAGAAGGCCTCCCACTAATATTTGGTCACAACGCATCCGAAAATCTACCGTAATCTCTAAATCGATATATTGACGCTCAAATGGCTACAAAAGGGCCAATAATCGACAGGCAAAGCGTGTTAGGACCACAAATACATGCAATCGACGTAAGATTAAGTTTTCATTAATATAATATTGTTCCCCCTGTGGATAATATCGGTTTTCATCACAAATATAATAGTTTTCATAACGGAAAGCATATAAATTGCCCCTAACACGAGTGTGCGCGCTCCATTTTCGTGTCCGGTATACTGTAGTGGCTTATTGAAAATCAGGCAACGGTGATTCGTGGGAGGCCTTCTTTAAAACTAGCAGATGTGATAGTTTAAAAAAAACAGAGGAAACTTGAAAACTGTGCTGAAAGTGATTTGCATAACGATACATTATTTTTGCTCAGAAAATATAAAAGATTCTATTTTCAATTCTAAGTCGTTGTGTTCCATTACGACATTCGCACACCTTCTCTATCCCGAGTTATGAGCTCAGGAGTCAAGTGAATCCTAGGATCCTAGGATTCACTTGACTCCGAGTCATTTTGACTCCTCACACCGCGCGAGTCAAAATGACTCAGAGTCAAATGATTCAAGGAGTCTATAAACGAGTCAAATTGCCAACCCTAGTAGATATGTAGTTGTTTACTGTGTAATGAGGTGAGGGAGCTAATCGTGTAGCTCGATGTTCAAATACTAGCAAGTGTGGAGGGGGGGGGGGGGTCATGAGATGTCAAGAGTGGTAAGTTATATTTGACGAGAAACTTTTAACGGAAAAGTCGAATACTCTATCGGAAAGTCTATTCCAGTCAGATATGATGCGATAACCTAGCGATGATTTAAAATGGGACGAATGGACGCGAGGGTTTTGCATACGGTAACGATGACCTCTTAAAATACGAATGTTGGGTGCGTAAAAAAATAGATGATGGTGGGTTGTTTACAAGGCCGGTACATATCTTAAAGCAAGATACAAGATCATTGAGTTTTCTACGATTAGAAAGTGAACACAGGTTCATCATCAAGAGTCTCCTATTATAAGAAGTGTCGGAGCCTGTTCTTTTGAGACAGGTTTTAGTAAAAACTTTCTGAACGCTTTCTAACAGCTTACAAGCGTCAACATCGGAGGGGAACCAGACTTCAGAGTTGGTTTCAACAATAGGGCGAACATAAGTTGTGAATAATCGGGAGAGTAATTTAAAGAAGGAGTATCACGAATCTCCTGCTCCATTATTCCTCATCTCATATGTTTCACTGACGCGGTCGCTTTCTCCTCATTCCCCCTTATCCCTCCTTATCATTTTTGAATTCCTGCATTCAGGGTCAGTTTGGCACAGAGCCAAACTCGAATAACTTTGTTCAAACTTATCGGCTGAACATGCGGTTTGCGGGGCTCTTATCTGGAAACCGATTACCATAACCCGACAGTGAGAACTCAGATAACCAAAAGTTCGTGGGACACCACCTTTTTTTTGTTTTTGTTTTTTGTTTTGAAGGTACGGAGAATACAAAAAGAGCGAGTACGGGCTTTCTGAACAATAGCATCGACATGAGGTCTAAACAATAAATTGTCCATTGTGGCAAGGTAGCTCCTATGTAAGGTATTTTATGTTGCATGTCACACTCTCTCTCTGTCATACATCCCGTATACGAGACATTTCTTCTCTGCCTGAATTATGAACGATAATGAAAACAAAATGCTCAGGTGCTTCACCGCGACCTCAAACCGAGCAATCTCGCGCTATCAAAAGTCGCGAGTGGGGATATTCGAGCTGTGCTTATTGACTACGGCCTGGCCCGAATCAAGTGAGGTTAAAGACGAGTAGTATGTTTAAGATCCTTTCATGTAAGTCTTTCTAATGTTAAAAATGTTGTATACACAGAGATGATGTGAATGAAATGTCCAACTACGTCTTCACTCGCAATTATCGTGCACCCGAAGTGATCTACTGGAAGAGTGGACGATACGACAGTGCTGGTGAGTTTTAATTAGTTGCACTCCACACTCATTAGTAAACTTAGTAGTCTTTACATAAACGTGTATCTGAATCATGGTCCTTTCTCTTGCTGGCGGTCTCATTTTAATTTTTTTTAAATTAAAAAAAAATGTATTTCCTTTCTTTAATAAGTGCATTGTTGCAGCTGATATGTGGAGCGTTGGCTGTATTCTGGCTGAGCTCATCACCTGGAGGCCTCTCTTTACTCCGCCAACATCAAGTGTGAGCAATCTGGACGATTTAATCATAACGTACTGTACCCTTTCTGACCAGATTAAAGACTCGTGCAATGGATGCATGAAATCGACAATCAATGAATATACCAGTATGCTCAGGATGTCATCGATGCTCATCTGAGTCTCTGCGGACCTGTATCTGAGCAGCTACTGGCAAAGGTGAGCTTGCATTTGGAACCCGTTCGAAAGTTGTACGTTCCGCAATGGTTTGACCCTTTGAGGCGTACGTTAGTTGCAACCGAGCTTTGTGCCGCATTCTGCCCCCTCTGTGTGTGACACCTTTTCCAAATGCTGCGGTCACTTGTCTAACCGTCTCTCTCAAAAAAAGTATCACAGATCGCTGATAACGAAACCGTCACTCCTCTGCGAACAAAGTCGCGACTGTTTGACAGGAGGCAAGACTTCCGCACGTATTTCGCGTCAAGAAACAAGGTAAGTTTGGCACGACCCTCCAGGCTCCCCACCTGATCCGCTCCATCCCTTGTCTATAGGCGCGACAGAAATTGTTTTGGCAAAATGTCAATAAAGCCATTCCAAATGCCCAAACTTACAGAATTTTAAAATATCTGCACGGGAGCCTACCCATTATTGTCAGCCGCAGCCCGAACCGTTCAAAAGATGCCTTCAGTTTGCTATAATAATGGTGGTGTGATTCAAACATTGAAAACTGATTACGGTAGAATTTGAATCCTATGAATCCACCCGGAATTGCCTGACTTTTGCGGTTCCGATAATGTAATTATTTTCATCGCGACTGTTTTCCTATGCTTGCCGCTAGGCGCGGTGTCTTGGAGGGCCGTGGTTTGGTCGGAAAGAGGAAAAATTGAACAAAAGTGAGAGGGAAGTGTTGTAGGTGGCAGATTTGGATGGGGAAGACGCGTCAGTCATCGACTTCCTCAATCGTTGCCTTCAGATGGATCCCGATGAACGGTATGTAGCACAGCATCCGATAGAGTACCGGCAAGAGACAGTAAGAGAAAGAGAGAATCACTGAGAGAGTACGCAAAACAAGAGAGTCAGACAACGAAATACGTTATTGGCATGGTGCCAACTCGATGCGGTGTGTCGGCGGCTCATTGCTTATCGATAAATGAAATTCACACTTATTGTGCGATCTGTTCTTAACTCGCAAATATGAAAATTCTTCGTTCCAGATTGACGATCGACGATGCGCTCGAACACGAATTTCTATTGGGAACTGCTGCTCCTGAAGGTTCACCGATCGCTTTTTTGATGTTTTTCTTGACTTTGCGCATTCTTGTCTCCTCTTCTCTTCTTCGCACCTCTTCTCTCTTTCTCTGCGGAGGAGGAGATGGAGCGGTCGGAGGGGGAAGGATGCTAGGCGACCAGAAATCGGACGACAGACGATATTCATTGCAGACCTTGTGGATGTCGCGCCACTCAACGATTATGACGATGGGCAAAGATGTCTTGCCGATTGGAAAAGAATTATATGGAAGGAGATTAGGCAATTCCGAGCCAGGGACGAGACTCCCTTGCCGTAGCCGAGTATGTATCTCAATTGTTTTCTGTAAATTCTAACTAATTTTCCGTTTTACAATAAATTTCCACGTCATAAGAATTCCGGAACAAGCGACTACAAGTCGCTATAGTTACTACATTTTATGGAAGTCGATAAACGATTTGTCAAGAAGGTGAGAATACACAAGAAAACATAAAATTTGATTTTTTTTTCCAGACAAATCGCTACCATTTATCTTGGGTCAAAGGGTTTTCATTTTTGATACGGGCAACGAAACCACATTAGAATGAAGTCATTGAGACAAGTAAACGATGATTCTGATCTCTGACATGAAAGACAAGTAAACGATGATTTTTAATATCCTTTTTACCTTTTGCCTTCTTTCTTTCCTCCGAGTCTCTGCTCGTCCCATCTGTCAACTCGACCTCGATCCACTCGTTTTTTTCCTTCTTCCTCCCCTCCATTCTTTCCTCTTCTCTTTTTTTCCTTTTATGGATTCATTCTCTCCACCTGCTGACCATTCCTCTGTCTCTCTCATCGTCAATGAGTACTGGACACTATGCGCTCCATTCGTTTCCCCCTTTTCTCCCCATTGGTAAATAGGCAGTAATAAATAATAAATACGCAAGAATTATAATCAATTATATTCAAATATTACTACCATTGTCAAACATAATCAGTTCATTATTAACATGTTATTAACATGTCCAGTATTAACATGTTCTTCACCAGTATCTAGTGAAATTTTCGCAGCACCACATCCATTAGTTCGCATCGCTCATTAGTGTCAAAAATAATTGTCTCAAAGGCTCTCGCAACGAAGCACTTCCTTACTTATTTACTTCCTCGAATAATGCGATTATGACGTTCTTCAGATTATTCACTCTTGTTTATCTTCTATGTGCCATTTATTGACGTCTTATCCCGAAAATTTTACATTACCAATCTCATTTCAGAGCTCTACACGCTTTCGACTAAAAAGGAAGTCTTTCAAGGCAATTTGGAAAACATTTTTATACGAAAGGTACGTAAAGTGTTGTTGTTAATGATAGGGGAGAATTTTATGCGTTTCGTAATCGAAACAAATTCACGTTCCATGTATTTCTTGGTTCGTATTTCCTTTTTTTCAAGGCATCCGTCAACGTCTCCAAAGGAAACTGGCCCTGAACACGGACTCTATGACGCCGACTACAATTGCATAAGTTTGGGTGCCATATTGGAGGCAGTCTGTGCACGCCGATGACATATATGTGAAGATGGAATGCCAGCTAATTTGGAATATGTCGGGGTGGAATAGTTGCCCGAAATATTCAGATAAAATATATTTCCAGACGACTTCCGAGCCCGCAATCACCCGATGACTACCGCCGCTTCATTCGGTTGGTGAAATAAATTATTTGCTTTATTTACATCAATATAAACACTTTTCCCATGATGATATTTGCTTCTACTTCTTACTATTTGCATTAATAGTATGAATAATTAGCAGTCCCTTCTTGATTGCCTTACAATCAGAGTACTCCTTCCATTGTTCTCTTCGAAATATTTTGATTACAGGTTGCGGAGAACGCAGTCCTGCAATCTTGGCTGCTGATGCGTAGATTTGCCCACCCTCCTTGAACTGCGACCCCCGTGCTATTTGATGAGATTGAAATATAATGTTGGATAAAGATTTTTTTATCAAAGTGTTTCGAAAACAAACAAAGTGTTTGGAAGTTGATAAAGCTCTAATTGATACCTCCTTTCTTCAATGCCTTTCTTTCTCTAATATTTGACGCCGTCTCTCTTCTTCCTCTCCCACCTGGCAACTCGACACCACCCCAGCCGTTTTCCCTCTTCCCCCCCTCCATTCTTTCCTCTTCCCTTTTTTTCCTTTTGTGGACTCATTCTCTCCACCTGCTGACTTCACCTCTCACATTCAGTCTCTCTCATCCAATGAGTAGTGGACACTATACGTCCCCATATCTCCCCTTTTCTTTCCATTGACTGATGGTTGTATACGAATACTTATGAGAGGAATCGCGAGAGAATCGAATCGACTAGAGCGCGGACTTACAAAATTTTTGCCTTCGATTTCACTGTAAAAAGAGTGCAAGGTACTTTCAACCCTGCTCTATTTGATAGCGTTTCCCGTTTTTCGAGATAGACCTTATTTTTCGAGTACGCGAGTAACAAAGTGACGGTCCTTTGGATTTTGCACCCGAGTGTGCTTCAGTAGAAATTTTATAACTCGCTTTAAAATTGAGATATGAAGTTCTAATTTTTTTCATTTAATAGAGAAATGGATACTCCACAACTCCTATGTTTTCACGTGCCATTTTAACATTCTTCGTTTTTTCAGTATTTTATAGCGAGAAAACGTCGGTGAAAAGTGCAATCGGAAAAACCGTATTTTTTCTCATGGCGCATTTTGTAGAGCCTATTTTTATGTATTCAAAAAACACTTTTTAGCAAAATCGGTAGATGCGAACAAAATCGGCCTCAGGTGAAGATTTTTTCAAAAAATTTTTTTGAAACATTTATTTGTGATACTTCAAAATGGCACTTTTGCGGTCGAAACTGACTAATACCATCGGAAAACATTTTAGAAACTCTAAGTTAGAGAATACTAATTGATTTGACTCGAGGAAATCGATTTTCCGGATTATGGAGCGACAATATTTCGATCGATAAAACTAACGTTCCGGAAGTGTGGCATGTGCCATATCGACTTGAATCATGAACATATGTCGGTAGGAGACAGCTCATGTAGTTATACAAAAACGGCGCCAGCAGAAATTGAGTTATTTAATTTTCAAGTTTTTTGAAAATTGTACAGAATATCACATGTCCGTTCGTTTGGTGGACACGATCTGACGTGCCAGGAGTACTCTGCTAACTATGCTGAACAACTTTGCCTTTTAGAGCTAGTTGATATCTTTTCATAGAAAGAAGCTAGAGCCTCAGGGAAAGTGGCTCTAGTGTCTTTCTGACGGACGAGACTGACGGGAGCGCGCGCTCTAACACCCCTCGCACCCTCTCATTTCCACGCACTCTCTCGCTTTGTTCAACACCATTCTTATTGAAAATGGCGTAAAACCCAAAAAAAACAACGTTTACAGTCGTATGCAAGCTTAATTCTCTAAGAAATATCATGACGAAAGATATTTCGCTCAATAGGAGTCGAACAAAGCGAGAGAGTGCGTGGAAATGAGAGGGTGCGAGGGGTGTTAGAGCGCGCGCTCCCGTCAGTCTCGTCCGTCAGAACGACGCTAGAGCCACTTTACAAGAGGCTCTAGCGTCTTTCTATGAAGAGATATCAACCAGCTCTAAAAAGCAAAGTTGTTCAGGGGGCTGTATAATCTGTCAAAACTTGGCCAAATACTTGGCCAAGTGTTCACTCACATCGTTCAGAACTTGGCCAATTACTTGGCCAAGTTCTCTTCAGAAATCGTCCATCTACGTCATGAGCTTGTTTACATTTTTGTTTCTGTTACTTATACTCGTATATTTTCAATTTTTGCTATTTCTTTTACAATTTATTAATTGACGAGATGATTTAATTTCATTTATTCTTTCGCGTAAATAATAATACCGAAATATTTACAAGAAACAACAATGAAATTCGTGGGAATCGACATTATTATGCAGTATTGAATACGAACACAGGCTTTACAATGCAATAAAAATAATAATGGTAGTCATGGGACGAATGATGGTGACCTAGCTAATCAGCAGCGTTTAATCTACAGTAACCCACATCAGCCAATAATAAAGTCAATTCTTGACACAACGTGATGACTAGGGTGGGGGCGGAGAGGGGGATTCGTTGAGGGATAAGGTAAACATGATGGATACCGTGGAGCTTCTATTCATCGGTGGGTTACTCAACATGCATCAACGGACAACAGGGAAACAACTGTGAAGAGTAACAAAAAAGGGGCGTATACTTTCGGCAATACGTTGCGAAAAAACATTATCAAAGACGATACTCGATATACCGTAAACACTATTGCCTACCGTATCCATCTCTTCGACTACCGTACTACTTCATCACTCGAAGGGAACGCCCGCATCGGGATGGATGAACGTCATCGGCTGCGGATTCATTTGGACTTGAACTACGAGGAGACATGGCCTGAGAGGCAACATTGGACACACCGGGACTGGGGACCAAGTTGGACATAACGGATACAACATGGTGAACAAATATAGGCGAAAAATGTAAATAAATAACTCAAAATTGAAAAAAAAGAAAAAAAACAAAATTTGAATAAAACGTTCCGATTATTCAGCATGGACACATGGACGATTTCTGAATGAGGTTAGACAGTGGCGAGAGCCGTTTTTGTATAACTACATGAGCTGTCTCCTACCGACATAAGTTCATGATTCAAGTCGATATGGCACATGCCACACTTCCGGAACGTTAGTTTTATCGATCGAAATATTGTCGCTCCATAATCCGGAAAATCGATTTCCTCGAGTCAAACCAATTAGTATTCTCTAACTTAGAGTTTCTAAAATGTTTTCCGATGGTATTAGTCAGTTTCGACCGCAAAAGTGCCATTTTGAAGTATCACAAATATATGTTTCAAAAAATCGATTTTTTTGAAAAAATCTTCACCTGAGGCCGATTTTGTTCGCATCTACCGATTTTGCTAAAAAGTGTTTTTTGAATACATAAAAATAGGCTCTACAAAATGCGCCATGAGAAAAAATACGGTTTTTCCGATTGCACTTTTCACCGACGTTTTCTCGCTATAAAATACTGAAAAAACGAAGAATGTTAAAATGGCACGTGAAAACATAGGAATTGTGGAGAATCCATTTCTCTATTTAATGAAAAAAATTAGAACTTCATATCTCAATTTTAAAGCGAGTTATAAAATTTCTACTGAAGCACACTCGGGTGCAAAATCCAAAGGACCGTCACTTTGTTACTTGCGTACTCGAAAAATAAGGTCTATCTCGAAAAACGGGAAACGCTATCAAATAGAGCAGGGTTGAAAGTACCTTGCACTCTTTTTACAGCGAAATCGAAGGCAAAAATTTTGTAAGTCCGCATACACCCCTCAAATGGTCGATTTTCTCGCGATTCCTCTCTTATATTCAATAATAATCAAATATTCTTATCATGCTCTCCATCAGTTCATCACCTCGAGAAGTTCGCATAGCTCATTCGTGTAAAAATAATTTCCATTTCAGCATGCTAAGGCTCTCACAACAAAGTACTTCCTTTTTTCCTAGTAGTTTTCCTAGTTTTTTTTCCTAGTTTTTCCTAGTGCGTTTATGATGTTCTTCAGAGTGTTCACTGTTATTTACCTTCTCATGCTATTCATTACTGGATACTAATTCCGAAAATATTAAATTACCATTCTCGTTTCAGGGCTCTACACGCCTTCGGCTAAAAAAAACGAAGCACTTTTCGACAACTTCGAATTCGAACATCAAAACGAAAGGTACGGTAGCGCTCATAAGTCACCCGACACTTTTTGAATTGTTTATAACTTCTGAAGCATAAAAGACACCGAACTGAAATTTTTTTGATTCTGTAGCAAATCTATCGTCGGTTATGAAACTGATATTTAGGGATGATATTTAGGAGAAATTATTGATTTATTGCATAGGGATGACACAATTGCACCGTACTTTTTCGGAAGACCATTATGTTTACATGCATTGTTTTCCAGTCCGTTACTCTTTTAGAGCACAAAGATTTGTTGACGGGATACCAAGAAAAAATGTTCAAGTTGCTGCCCATTTGTACCTTGGTTTCAGCAGTGCAGCAATTTCGTTGTTCAAAGGAACCTGGTCGCCGGTTACTGGTGTCGTTGATTGCGTGGCCAACAAAGGATGGAAGTCGGATGATGCGGACCTCTCCAACTGCACGATAATCGATGTGATTCGATCGATAGGATTCAACCCTCGGAAGAAATTAATATGAGTTTTTTTTCTTTTTGTACATCGATCGTAGATGGCTGGATTATGCATGAATTTTACCGTTGACATTTCAGTTGCTTGACGCTTTCACATTAGTTCCGAATATCATTTGTGACCAGTGTAATAAAGTGTCGTTTGCTTTAAACTACCATTTCGCAACATGGTATAAACAGAAAAGAAAGAACACAGAAGGAACCTTTAACGAGGAAGGGAAATTTTTTTCTGTCTACCTCTTTTGTTTATTACTAGAAAGATCGCTACAAAATAGTATACCATATATGACAGGTATCACCAACCGTATGAGGCCGGGAACAACTTTCAAAAACATATCTCTGATTTCGATCAAACTTTTCTGTGGAAGTACCCCGGGGATGAGAATTCGATCAATCCGGGTCATAGGTTGCAGAACCGGCATTTAGCAATTTCCCGGTTCTGATGCCGGAATCGACGTAACTTCGTTCAAAATGAAGGTACAATACCGTTCAAGAGCTCAAAATGTTTGCAAAAATATGGGGAACAAATTTTCTGTTAACGACTTTCATGTGCATAGTACACTTAGAAAACTAAAATTGAAAAACTGAAAATAAATCGAAATAACATTTTTCCCCTATTTTATGTTTGAGTTGTCGCAGAATTTGAAAGCGGAATATTGAAGAGCAAGTCAATATTAATTAAATGAAAAAAAATAAAATCGAGAAGAATGGGGAGTATTGAGACCCGAAAAATCGCATTGAAACTCAGAAAACCGCTGTTTTTCGGAACAAAAACTACCACTCATGCGATTATCGGCTTCAATCTCTTTCAAGTGAAGTTTAAATTTGCTAAAACAATAAACTATTTAGTCTGATAACTTTCATCAAGATATTTCACCTCCTGCAAATACTTTCTAAAAATCGTATTTTTCTGTTGTAAAAATTTTCAAAATTGGCTAAGACTCTTAATTTGCAAGCTGTCATTAGAAACATATTAAACCAATCTCAGAATGTAATTATCATGAAAATTCACAATTTCACTATTTATTCTTTCGAATAGGTTTGACATGTTCTAAAATGAGGACTTGCTAATTCAGAAACGTAGAAATTAGAAAATTGAATATAAAAATATAATTTTAAAAAAATTTGAAAATTTTTATAAAAGAAAAATAAGATTTTTAGAAAGTTTTTGCAGAAGGTGAAATATCTTGAGGAAAGATATCAGACTAAATCGTTTTATTGTTCTAACAAATTTAAACGTCACTTGAAAGAGATTGAAGCCGATAATCGCATGAATGGTAGTTTTTGTTCCGAAAAATAGCGGTTTTCAGAGTTTCAATGCGATTTTTCGGATCTCAATACTCCCCATTCTTCTCAATTTTATTTTTTTATTTAACTAATATTGACTTGCTCTTCAATATTCCGCTTTCAAATTCTGCGACAAATCAAACATAAAATAGGGAAAAATTATTATTTCGATTTATTTTTAGTTTTTCAATTTTAGTTTTCTAAGTGTACTATGCACATGAAAGTCGTTAACAGAAAATTTGTTCCCCATATTTTTGCAAACATTTTGAGCTCTTGAACGGTATTGTATCTTCATTTTGAACGAAGTTACGCCGATTCCGGCATCAGAACCGGGAAATTGCTAAATGCCGGTTCTGCAACCTATGACCCGGATTGATCGAATTCTCATCCCCGGGGTACTTCCACAAAAAAGTTTGATCGAAATCAGAGATATGTTTTTGAAAGTTGTTCCCCAAGGGTGGTGTTTTCATGCAATCTCTCGTGATACCTGTCATATCAGCATTATGATTAAACACCCCCCGAACTAAACACCTCGAAATGCAGGTGAAAGAGAGAGAGATAGAGATAGAGAGAGAGGGAATGAGAGGTACACCAGTGTGTCCTTCATTCGCTCACGCTCCCTTGCCGCCTCGTTCCCCGCACTTCCGGGGTAATTAATGGGGGTGACGGCAGGTGATACTCCTTGCAGAACTTGTGGTGTAGCGAATGCATTCGTGGAGGAGGGGACTTCGCCTCCCTTTTGGAACTACAACGACGATGAGCAGAGAAGTCTTGCCGATTGGAAAAGAATTGTATGGGAGGAGCTTAGACAATTCCGAGCCCGAGACGGCATTCCCTTACCGTAGCCCAAGTGCATTCTGTGTTGGCCCGAATACTTTCCTTCATATTCTTATTTTTTTAATATTTCGCTTTGCAATAGAATACCATGAATCTTGAAAAAAAGAGCTGTTTCTGGTATAATTAACAAAATACGTGCTATATTTCATGACGGTCAGAGTCGAAATCGGCAAGGATTCAACAATAAATTCCAAATATTACTGACAAAGAGCCGTATGCGATGTACCCTATATTTCTTGTGGGACAAATGCCAGCTCCGCATTGATTTCTCTTCTCCTCTCATCTCCGCACTGAACGTCAGCCCCGGTTGTTATATTCTCTCCCGACAACCCTTTCCCTTGTCCTTCCCCTTCTTTCTTTTACGGACCCATTCTCTCTGCCTCCTGGCCACTTCTCAATCTCTCTCATAGCCAATGAGTATTGTACGCTCCCTTAGTTCACCCTTTTCTTTCCAATGACGGATAGGCTCTACATCTACCTCACCTTTCGCATGCCTTACTCGTGTTTTTAAAAGTTTCTATTCACATATGCCCGACTCTATCTCCAAAGAAATATACCTTGCATACTGTGTTTACCTATTTTTTTTGTTAGATTTTTTACTGTTGCATACCTGATATTTTTTTCGGATTCTTACCTCTAAAACGTTAAACTACCAATCCTATTTCAGGACTACACGTCATCGGAAAGAAAACGAAGCGCCTTGGGCGATTTGGAATTCGAATATTTTAAACGACAGGTACTTGAAATGTTGTTGTGAATGATAGGATGTATTTACGCCAGATTGTATTCGCATTGGGTGTGAAGAAATTGATGATTTTCGAAACAAATTAACGATACATGTATTTCTTGGTTCGTATTTAACTGCTTTCAGACATTCTGTGAGACGAAGTGAACCAAACTCATGGACTCCGTGTTTTGCTGGGCGAATAAGGGCTGAAGAATGGGTGGAAGGGACGATCTGGACAAGAGTCTGCTCGCTGGAGTTGTGTGACGAATTCATGTCGACCTTAGCCTCTAAATGAAAGGTCCAGCACTTGTTCCAATATTTACCTAGTCAACGTCCGATTTAATACACTTCTTTCAATCTTAAATTCTTCGCCTCACTTTTGGGATTCAGAGATTTCATTCATATGCAAAGATATCCCTCAAAAACTTTAAAAACAATGATAATTTCGTAATTATCGAGAGATATTTTTGACTATATATGAAATTGATTTAATCCAAAAATGAATCTATTTCTTTGTGAATGAACGCATATCATTTATTTGATCTTTCATCTGATGCAAAATCATATATTTTGAGCGGAGACGATTAATGTGTTCATTGATATTGTTAAAATGAATTCGATCAAGATAAATTCCCAGAAGAGTGATAAATAATATTTAATATTCACCCCTTCGTACAAACTACGATGTTGAACATTGTGTTGTTTGTTAGTTGGAGCTACGTGCTTCAGCGCATAATTTGAGTGCATATACTCACATTCAGATAGCGAAGTCTCCAGCTTTCCTTACTCTGGAGTGTTCACATCTTCTATTATTAGGCGAAGTTATGTCTCCATCTGTCGATTTCGCAAGCTCAGCAGGAAAGCTGGGGTCATCCTTATCATGCAATCGTCTTATTTCTCCTCCCTCTCACCCCTCTCTCTCTCTCTATCTCTCTCTCTCTTTCTCTCTCTCTGTCTCGGTCTCTGTCTCTCCATCCCTCCTCTTTCTGATCCCTCTTCCTTTCCCTTCCATCCATCGTCAAGTCAACACGCTCCTCTCTCATCACAAACACTCTCTTGATTTCGAAACCTCCTCGGAGAGAGCAGTCATTCATTCTTTTCTCATTGCATTCAGCCATCAGCGAGAAGAATGGCCGATTATCTGAATCAGGTATGTTGGTTCACTTGTTGAACTTCATTTTGCATTTTCAATTCTGATATGCACAGATTGTACTCCGCCTGTCGAAAAAAATTGAAAAAAATGACGTTGCAAACGAATTTTTTTTCAGGCCCAGCGGGTCTTTCTTGCTGTTTCAATTCCGACGGGATGTGGCAATGGCAAAATCGAGTTTCACTTCCCGGTAAGCGTTTTCTCCAAGTTTATTTGTTTTCGGAGATAACGCAAATACAGACCCTTGCCTTGTATTGTCTGTTGGAATAGAAAATTGGGTGCACAAAAAAGAAGATAAACATTTAAGAATATTTCAGGACGGCTATCAAAGTTGTGTGAACGCTAAAGATGTCTCCATCATCGGCAGCGGTACATACGGAGTTGTCGCGTGAGCATTTTCCTTCTCATTACTGTACATTATGTTCTGTTTACAATAATCTAGACATTTTCGGTTGCTTCACATCACGAAAGGTGGCAAACCATTATCAGTATTTGCTTAGTTTTAGAGAACGTATTACAAATTCACAAAATAGTATAGCGTCCCGCTCCTAAACAACAGATCAGGCTGCGAGAAAGCGTGACAAAGCAAGATACACGCCGAAGTATACAAAGAGGGCACACAAACTAGTAGTCGATTTCATGAGCGGATCATTTCAAAATTGTAATATTGTGTGAAGGTAGTGCGCGCTGTTTGCAGCGGCACAAGAGGCACCACAGGCCGAGTGGACAATAGTGGCACGCGAATTTCGGTCGAACTTGCGGTGAAGAAGTTCCGAAGAGTAATGGAGTCGTCACTATGGGTATCTCCATTCCTCTCCTCGAGGATCCTGCTCCAGATAATGGCTGCTTTCGTGATCTGTTAATGATTTGAAAATGAACTACTACTTATGCACGGAATACTGGGGCGATATAGGGAGGTAGACCAGTGAGAGATCGTGTAATCAAATGATTATGAGGCCGTTTGCGTAAGAGTCGGACAAACCTCGGTACAGCAAAAAAGTGAAGGTCTGAGATAACAACGGTTTTCAATACACTTCGGTAAGCTGAGAACACTGGCCAAATCACTTGGCATGCAAATTTGATTGTAGGACTCCTTTTCCGCGACTTCAATATTGAGGAGAACCTCTCGACGAATTATCGAGTCTTCGGTGACGTAGCAAATTGAGTAGCATCCCTACAGTTGATAAATAACTAAGTAAATTTCAACTGGATATGATTACCTCGACAAATATAAGGAAAAGATGGAGTATTGCCACTAATTTCATGTTTGGTTTGGAGAGAAAAAAGATGGAGGTAAACGCAATCGGAAAGAGAGCTGAATAGAAGAGGACGTCGAATCGTTGCTCGGATACTTGGATGTATCTAAGGCATTGTGGATGCGAAATGGACTCATCGTATTCTTTCATTTTATCGATTGGATTTCATTGACAGGAAAGTTTTCGCCAACGGTTCGAATAACAATAGCGAAGAGACTGTACAGCAATGACATAAACATGTTCGAGCACGTGTTTACGAGTATCAGGTTGTATCCAGCCCTTTCCCTGTCCTGTCCGTCCACCGATCTTCCCTTGGACTGAACCTGTGCCGGGTTACCGAACGCCCTTGTATCCCCTAAGAGTCGTAGCTATCTCTTCATCAATCGAGACCACACATAGACAAACTGTGTAGTACCTAACACTTTGTACATTTCATGCTCATTACACCCCCAGCCTTATAGTTTGCGCTCATTTTGTTTATCAAGTTTCTGCAAATGATGTGTAGGCAGAGACGGCGTCTTGAACATGTGGATGATGGAGCCATTTCCCACTCACGCTGCCATGGATACTATGGAGTCACTAGGTCTGAATTCATCGTATAGTGTGCGCCCACTTTTGCATTGGGCTCGCATTTCCATTGTGGAGAGTCCTTTTCCTCGCTTGCTCGTATTTATTTTCTCATCCTAACTCCACAACATGAGCATCTCTATAGCAGTCCATACACTTTCACAACATTTTTTTTCGCATTTGCCTATATCGACGCGCTCTTCCTCTCTAATCAATATAATGTTCTTAATTATTAATTACAGGCCCCTACACGGCTTCACTGTAAGGACAATAAATCTCTGAAATGAATTCACGAACCACCAAACGTCAATAAAGAGGTAACAATTTCAAATCATGCGCGAACAGCTGATAACATAAAATTGTCAAGAAGAAGAAGGTAATTATTGCAGGATTTCTGGCTGCGTTGAAACATTCGCCCTCGTGCTTCTACCAATGTCGTGTGATTCATTGGACTCGACATTGATATCATTGATTACGAACCTCGAGACGATTGCAGTAGCGAAGCCAAAACTTGGGCGTTGTGTAACAGTTAAAATGAAACTATCAGTGGTCTCAACTGTGCTTGGATAGGAGAGGTCAATAAAGGCATTTTCAAATGCACTTGTAAGGCATGTGATTACAAATAAACTAGTTCACACTGGTATAATAAGTATGGCATCCTTGATTTATTATGATAACCGATTCCAAAACAACCGATTATCTCTATAATTTTTTTGTTTTTGAAAATTTATGAACTACCGATGTCTAAAGAAGGAATCGCAAAAAAGAGGGCGAAGGATGTGGATTATTTCGCATTCACTATGCCATGGATACATCTCAACCTTCCTTGACTCGATCATCCTTTCTTCCCTCTCACACTTTCTCCTCAACCTCCTCTAAGTCATCCATCATAAATACCATAAACAAGTTCACTTGATCTGTCAATCCGATTTTGAGAATGTAATTGTGTTCCCTCCCGTGTAAATTTTTAAATCTTTCTATTTGTATTTTTCGACACTCAAGAGAATGATAATCCGGCTTTTTCAAGTAGTACAATACAAGCCGCGATAAAAATGCAACCGATAAGAGTTTTCAACGCGTGCATTCTTCCGACAATTCTATACGGATGCGAGGCGAGGACAACGAGATCATCAGACAAAGAAGACTTGGCGATCTACCAAATGAAAAGGGAAAGGAAGATGTTGAGACTAACGTGGGAAGAAAAATGGACTAATGAAAGTGTTATTGATTGGGTAAAGGAAGCAACGAGAATGAAATTGAATTGGGCGGATTGGATTAGGAAGATGGACGGTCAGAAATGGGCACGGCTGCTAACTGTTTGGATTCCGTAGACTTGGAACGTTTCAATTCATCCCAGTTTCCCTAAACTTGACCGTCCTTTTCTCTTTCTCTCTCTCTAAAAAAATGATCACGCCCTCTTAAACCCAATTTGGGGTCTGATTCTCGCGTTCCATTCAAATCTCGTGTGTTTCGTACACGACCTCTGCAAATTACAGAGTATGTCGAACGTGTTTCATTAGGGGAAATCTACTGTGTTCTTAATAATATCTCAGTTTCCCTGACAGAACTTCTTGTTTTTATTGTTGTTGTCCATTAATGGTTCGTGCCTTTCCCTTAAATTATCTCTTTGCACCGCATTTCATCGTGACTAACATAAATATTATAATATTATTTAATATTAATTAAGTTCTAGAATCAGATAGTGTTATTATGAATCCTAAACGAATATCGAAACACATTAGATCGATTTTTAGAAATAGAAAAACACTGGAAAGATTCTTTGTTGAGTGTGCCAGTGAGCAAAGAATAATCCAGAATAACGCATTCCTATGCAAGGAATACAATAAAACAATAAAATTAGACAGTTGCATTATTGATTGATCCATGGAAGCGTATACGAATCTGTATACTCAGCGACTGTAAAGATGAATCTGCACAAAATTCCTTCTTCCTACTTTACGACTCTGTTCCAAATACCAAAAAGGTCGATAAAGCAACATGTATGACTATGCCGCTATAAAAAGCGAATCAGAAGTGTCACATTCCTCTTTGCAATGGACTTCATGTGGAGATTTCTTCTTCTAACTGTAGTGGCAGCAGAAACAAATGAGCGGTCGCATGTTTGTAAGTAATTTAATCATTACAAAATTGATATAGTGCGGTGTTTTTTTGTTTTCCAATTTATTAGTTTAAGCTGACACCCTCAAGATAAAATGTGATTCAATGCCGTACCGGACTCTTTACACGAACCACACGTGCTACTTTGTTATAAGCACTAAGGTAATTTCAGACTTTTTTTTGAAGTTCGTATTTGAAATTAATCAACAATTCAGCTATATATCGACGATGCCAAGAAAAAGTGTGCTTTAATTTTAACAGGAGCATCGCTAGTTGGAAATGTACCTGATTCGATTTGGAATGTGCTATTTTTCGAGGTCTAATGAGAGATATTTTGACTAAGAAATCAATATTTCTAGAAAGAACAGTTTCATCAGTCACTCACAACCTCATCAGGAGAGAAGAAAAGCATATGTGAAATCAGTAAGCCACATTAATAAAGAAATTGCCACATTAATAAAGATATATAATACTTTTTTCAGAGAGCACCTACTATTGCCTTTTCTGGGAAATGTATAATCGAACAGATAATAAAATGAGTTATCATCTGGTAATTTAATTTAACTTTGTTTTTAGTTATCATCTAGTAAGTTAGTTTGACTTTTTATGACAACATAATTTCAGGCGAAAAATTATTGCTTGAAAAACGGACATTCTCTTCCTTCTATTGAAAATGATCAGGAAAATAGGAACGCAGCAAGTGAGTTGCTTAATATCTAAATTTCAATCCGCGTTAAATTTAGCTGGAACTTTTGGAAAAACACATGTGACTATGAAAATAGTTATGAATACCATATTATCTTAAAGGAAGAGTGTCAGATAGGTATTCAATTCAATTATTTATCATGTCAGGCAATAGTGCTCAGATGAGGATGGGCCGGAATTCTTCGTTAGTTGCATTCCACCATTGGGGCCCGATTGCTCGTTTCAGGTCATCTCTCCATCGGGTATTGGGGTGGCCTTGGGGGCGTTTCCAGTTGTAGGGGGTCCACATCGTAGTTGCCCGCGTCCAATGGTTGATTTCCATTCGCCTTATCTTCAAGGCCCATTTCGCTTTCCGTTTAAGTGCCTCCTTATTCCAGTCTCGAATTTGGGTGATTTCTCGTAATCGTTCGTTCCTCAATCGATCCAGAAGGGTAACTCCAATCATCCGACGTTCCATCTTCCGCAATAGGTATATCCCCCCAAGAAATAAGAAAGGGGGGGGGACCTGATTGTATCTTGTTCAACCGTACTAAAAATGAAGATATTCCTCCTTAACTGAAATAAATCATGAAATATCATCTTGACAATATAGTTTTTCGAATATTGATTTTGATTCAAGTCATAAATTCATTTTAGTTTTTTTTTGTTTCAGATTTCGCCGGAACGAAAACATTCTGGCTTCTGCATGCGTTATCGGCAAAACTTACTGGAACATCTACATTTTCGCGGTTTGGAATGTGCACTAAAAATGCAACATCGAATTGTTAGTTTTTTTATGAGTGTAAATTATCCAGATAATTTTTAATTAATATGTCTCATTTTTAGTATTGGCCCGTGGTTCGAAGATGTGTTCTAGCAATATTTCAATCATATCAACTGATGGTTACTGGACACTTACTGAAGATAGGAATGAGTAATCAATTTTGTGCACCATCAACTTATTTAATCTATTTCAATTTGAGGCATGATGTATTTTGCGTCGGTAAAGCAAAAACTGACTTCTACACAGGTTGGTTTCACTTCAGTGCACAAATATCTTAACCGGCCCAGATAAACCAACTACTATCAAGAAACCAGTTGCATGCGCCGCAAATCACAAATATGATGTTCAATCGGGAAAGTGTGAATGTATGTTTATTTACTTATTTGTTGTGTCCTATGATAGCAGAACGCGGTGCTTGTAATCCGGTTGCTTGTAATTATATAGTTGATTGACGAAGTGTCCATAGAAGACGGGGACAGATGAACTAAAAAAAAGGGAAAAAATACAATCGAAATGACATTGTCTATCAAAATTAAATAACTTTATACAAGTTGTTATATCTTTTTATAACTTTTCAAGTCAACTGAATTTGTGGTAGCCAATATTAAGGAATGAAAAAACTTCTGTACAACACATTACTATTACTATATATTAGAAAATGCTAACGTCTGTCTGTCTGTCTGTCTGTTTGTTTGTCCGTTTTTTTTCCTTCCGTCCGGTCACACTTTTTTCTCATTTTCCTTATATTTCGCTTCAAATTCGCTCTATCTTCTCA
Organism: Pristionchus fissidentatus; assembly: GCA_036245785.1. Lineage (NCBI taxonomy): Eukaryota > Metazoa > Nematoda > Chromadorea > Rhabditida > Neodiplogasteridae > Pristionchus > Pristionchus fissidentatus. Next base: position 25,704,832 of record BTSY01000002.1, read on the forward strand.
GAACCTTTTGCATATGATAACTGACCAGAAAACCTTTCAAATTTTATAAAAGTTAATTAACCAAATCTATAGCCAAGTGGGTTACGCGCTGGACTAGCAATCCGACCGACGCAGGTTCGACCCCCGCCGCGGGCAAACCTTTTGCCGCATTTTTCGCGAGTGCCAGAAACTGTTCTAACACGTTTTTGAGTTCCGTGAAACACGTTTTCACCTGTTTTGCCGAGTTTTAACGTGAAAAATCGAAAATTTTGAAAAGTTTCAAAATGATTCAGAAAGCGTAGGGGATCACGGGAAAAGTGTTTTGCGATGTCGGAAACGTGTCTGAACGTGTTCTAACGCGTTTTAACGTGAAAAATCGAAAAATTCGAAAAGTTCCAAAATGATTCAGAAAGCGTAGGGGATCACGGGAAAAGTGTTTTGCGATGTCAGAAACGTGTCTGAACGTGTTCTGACACGTTTTAATGTCAAAAATCGAAAATTTCAAAAAGTTCCAAAATGATTCAGAGAGCGTAGGGGATCACAGGAAAAAGTGTTTTGCGATGTCAGAAACGTGTTTGAACGTGTTCTGACACGTTTTACCGTGAAAAATCGAAAATTTCAAAAAGTTCCGAAATGATTCAGAGAGCGTAGGGGATCACAAGAAAAGTTTTTTGCGATGTCAGAAACGTGTTTGAACGTGTTCTGACACGTTTTACCGTGAAAAATCGAAAATTTCAAAAAGTTCCAAAATGATTCAGAGAGCGTAGGGGATCACAGGAAAAAGTGTTTTGCGATGTCAGAAACGTGTTTGAACGTGTTTTAACGTGAAAAATCGAAAATTTTGAAAAGTTCCCAAAAGATTCAGAGGGCGTTGGGAATCACAGGAAACATCTCTGAAAATGTTCTAAAAGTTCTGAACGCACTGTATACTGCGTTTCCGTTGTGAAAGCCTCGTGAGGCAGAGAGCGATCGAAAAAAGTTGCCACGGAGCCACGAAGTGGCAACTTTTTTTCGATCGCTCTCAGCCTCACGAGCCTTTTCCACCGGAATAAGCCAGTACTCTTAGTAGCGATTAACATTCCCCAGCATACTGCGAGGTTTAATGTACACACAGAGAAACGTTTGTAGAATATAACCGACAGTCGTCAATTGTTGGGGGCACCTGGAAAGCGGCGTCGGTTACCTGGGGATTGACACGAGTGTCAATTATATTTAACAAACACCGCTTGTTGTTTTTTAACGGACATGTTTGTGAAAATTTCCAAAAGAAGGGAGCGATAAAAGTTGGCTCATTTTGCCCACTGGATGTGGAATATAATGAATGTGGTTGTTTGTGAACGAACGTGTACAAGCAAGTTTCACAGAATTCGTTTATGAACGAGTAAGAGCTGAGCTCCAACGGGGGAAAACAATATGGCACAGAAACACAAGTATGATGATTAACATGGAAGAACGGAAATACATTTATGAAACACATAAGCTAGGAGAATTTTGAAAACACAACATCTATTTGGATCTAGCCTTTAGCTATAGTCAATTTAGGATCTAACCAAGTTGAACAGTGTGAGTGCGTTCGCAGCACACTTGCCTGATCGAACACCCATAAGCTTCTCGTAGAACTGGTATACGTCAACTAAGGAAGGAGTATACTGTATTCCGAAGTAATGGCAGTACCCAATAAGAGTGTGGATGGAAGGGAGGAGATTCATGTGAAGAGTGATTTCGCGTCCGTGGAAGGCCATCTTGAATCGATCCACTCCCATTCTGAATAAACGTATACATAAAATGAATCAATCTAAGTAATGAAATAAGTAATTATGAGGCAATTAAATGATGATCGAAAAAAGATGAAACGGTATATCACCTGTAGAGAGTGGGCTGCAACAGTCCTTCTTTTGCAATCGTCTTGAGAGCATCTGACGAGTCCGTTCCCTCCTGCTCGTATTAAATATTAAAAGAAATCGTAGTGTAAGTAAGGAACGAACTGTAAATTCAATGATGAAGATGCTTGATCTGTCCCGGCGCAATCGCTTGCTGCCAGATATCTTGTTGAGCATCTCGATCACCGAATATGCCACTCGAGTTTGTTGATCTAAAAATTTCATCAAAGTTTAATTTCGTCGAATAAAACTAACCTGCGGCTTCGATTCCATTGAATTTGGCCTCTCCCAAGTGAATTCTCATTGTAGATTCGACACTCTCAGTAAGTGCATCCGAATCATTTGCATCCCAGGTTATTTGCATCCCAGGTTACGATACCTCTCGATTCCAGATCCGTCATTATCTGAAACATGGTAATCATTCGGGGTTCCGAAAAATAATTGAAGAAAAATCTAACCATTCTGGGAGCAGTCACGACTTGGCGGATCGAACAGATTGTGTCCTCGACCTTGTTCTTCTTTGCGAAATTCATTCGCCAATTTCTGAAAGAATCTTTATCGTGTTGAAGTAGCTATCGAAAGGATAGAGGCAATAAGGTGAGCAACTCACCGGGTTGCCAATTCGAGCGCGAGCGCCTTCGCAGTGCCGTCTATTGATGCTTGAAATTTCTGATTCTCAAGCTCCGAATCCCCATGAATCACCGTATCCGTGCGAGGGCGCTTCTAGAGAAAAGTTTTGTTAAGCAAGAGTGATGAACTCGAACCGACCGGCGCTGGATCAGGAATGTCTTCTCCGAGAGCTTTCAATCTGCTTCGTGCATTTCCCATTCGCATCTGAAGCCATCCAGTGGTACGAGTTGTAAACGCACGCTAGAGCAGAGTATTTATTAAATGGACCAAGCAATGTAACTTACAATGTCGAGCATTTGATTGGCGAGTACCATGAACTTAATCATTATTAAGTCCATTTCATCTCGTGTTGGGTAGTACGGCCTAGATCATTGCTATTATACTTGCATCACATAAAGTATAATGACTAACTTGATTGCATCCTTCAAAAGTATTCCGGAGAGGAATCTTAGAATCGTGCATCTATCGTTGGACTCCACCATGAAATCGGTGTTCTTCTGAACAAGAAGCAAGCATTTCCTCCCCTCCTTGCATGATTCCATTTTCGACTTGAGGTCGAGAGATCGAAGTGCAGCGGATACCTTAAACGAAGTGTTACTTTTGATGAAAAAGAGGTTTAATAACCTCTGAGTTTGTTATCGATGACAATAGTGGGGTGACGTCAATTGGAGTGACATTGAGACTCTTGAATCGTAATACCATCTTTTAAAAAAAACAGAAAGGAGAAAAAACTACCTCCTCCTCTTCAACAACTTCCTCCCTCTCCACTTCTCCATTATCGTACTTGATATTGAGTGTTAACTCATCGGTATCGTCGTCAAAAGAAGCGGAGTGATGGGCTTGCTCGTCATTAGGAGAAGTGAGATAAAACAAAAGCATCAATTGATATGGAAACTGACGACGTACATGCAGCTTCTTGTCGTCGGCCGGCGGTGGCGGATCGACTGCATGATTCACGACTGGCTTGGACTCGGGTCTGGCCAACTCGTTCTTCGCCGGATAGATAGTGTGAGTGGAAGAAGGTTGAGAGAGTGAGGGCTGAAGAGGTTTTCGAAGTTAAGAAATAGAAATAAATAAATAAACAAGCACATAGGAGATGTGAAATGAAGATGAACTCACATTCACATAAGCAACGTAGTGGCCAGGATAGTCAATAATCCCACGTATGGGATATTCACTACCCATACAGTAGTGGAAGACGGATGTCGCCTCGAGGCCCATGCTTCTGAGGAACACCTTGACGACCTCTTCAGAGTGTGGCAAAGCCTCGTCGAAGCGGACAGCGATCGTCTGAGAGACCATGTCCAAAATGGACACGGACATACCGCTAGAAGGAAAATATCAACAACTATAGCAGGAAAACATGTTCACGGATACACGAGCACGATGTTCTGGCAGTTTGCCAGTTGACTAAACTATAAACTACATAGAAAAAAGCGCGAAATTTAAAAATAAATGCAATTTCGAAAATATCTCTAAAATTTAAATAATTAAAATGAATAAAAATACGGTAGCTGCATTATCTACGCTAGCGAGAAAATATAACTAAACACTGGTCACGGCTACAGTGATTGCGTAATTTGTTATTTCTGTTAATAACCCGATTTTCTGGCCTTCTTTCGTTGTGCAGTGGCCATTTTATGTTCAGTTATGCAACTGCATTATCGTTAAAGTTGAAATCGCGTTTGGTGAACGTGAAATTATCTAGTGTTCGGTGAAACCGGAATCTAAGTTTCATTTTGTATTTTATCGTGCCTTAAATTCCATTTGAACGAATGTCACACCCTTAGTTCCTGTTTTTCAATTGATTCATTTGATTGATTGAATGGTGTTACAGGCAGTGGACTGATCTCTGCTTAGACTGGGCGAAGAAAGCTATCGATTAATGCAAGCGAGTGATCCGGTCGACGTGCCGAAACAGAGTCCTAATGACGCGTCCAATCTATCGACCAGTCCCCCAATGGAATCATTCTGTGCCGCTTCACCATCTTCCTTTTACGTGAGTTGTTACTAGAGATGGATCCTTAATTATGATAAAATATCAATGTTCCATTATTCTTCTCTATTGACCATGCGACTTCCGATTATTTATATAACCTGTTTATCAGGTCAACATTCTCCTGGCGCGGAGCTAGAAGAGGAAGAGCCAATTTGTTCAATATGTCGGAATCTCCGTCCGGAGTTCGGCCAGGCACGAGGGTATTCAGTGCGACAAGTGAGTCATCCCCTATCGTTCTTTCGATAGTGACGATAAGCATTTCATAATGATTATACTGACATCAAATCGATTGATAATTTATTTAAACACTCAGTTGTTGATTGCAGATGTGGTGCGGCAGTGCTACGGTATGGACCAAGAGCTCGGTGGCGACGCCGATTGTCCTGAATCGCCGTCCGTTACATCCACGTTACATCCATGCATCCACGGCGAGAAGGAGCCTCACCACTACGAGTTGTGTCCAGGAAGAGACGGAGCCATGAAGCGATCAGGTATTTCACCCTTGGGTATTGATAGTGATTGATGATATGAGTGATAAGGGCAATTAAAGTGGTGATGGGAAGTGAGCATGGCTAGTAGAGAAAGTGATTGAGTGTGTTTGGTAATCACATTTGTTTAGCTATAGAATTGAAGAACGGAAAAAGAAAAAAAAACATACTAGATATGTCTTCATACGAGCGTCCATGACTGGCATCATTCCTCCATCCGCTTATCATATTTTAAATTGGCTTCTAACCAGTATGTAATACAAATATTGCAGATATTGGTGGTCGCTGGGCACATGTTGTGTGTGCACTCTACACTCCTGGTATCACATTCGGCGACGTGGAGAGATTGTTGGCCGTGTCGTGGCAGGAGATTGACTACAAGCAGTTCGGAAAGAAGGTTCGTTGTACCGCCTTTTTTATGCAATGACATTGAAACATGCTTGGTTTTACAATGAAACTAGGCATTTCTTCACACGACTGGCGTCATTTTATGTACCATTTTTAGCTCGGAATTTGAATCCCGCATACTATGTTCTCAGAACATAGTACAAAACAATAGACATGAAAGTATTGTTGACGCTTGCAGGCAGGCTGTGGTTGCTTGGATCGTCTCGAGTCTCGCACTGGAATAGTGATTGGATCCGATGCCGCCCTCTGCAGGAAATACTACCATCCCAGTTGTGTACAGAGGTAAACATTTAAAAATTAAATTATATGTTGAAAATACATTGGCCTACGTTCATGTTTCTATTTCAACATTACCGCACATTTTTACTTTTTCATCGATTTCGTGGTATGTGCTCAACGGAATAAATTTGTTGTAGATTGCGTCTTCTTATTGATCGATCGGAGGACTGATGAACTTCACTATGAGAGGTATTCATATTTTTGTAATTAATGTAATTTTATGAATTTTTAATTAATTTAGTATATATTATTATGCTTTCAGATTCATTCACTGCAAGAAGAATTCCCACGAGAAGGATGTGAGGAAGAAGAGAAGAAGAGAATATATTTGATTGGTTGCAGGCTGAATTGGTTGGAGTGGGACGAGACGAATTCGAGAAGGCCTTCATCAAAGTGGATGGGCGATCTCTTCTATTTCTCCCTCCCGAATTTGTCGCGTACGTTTATCCACTTTTGAGTAGAAAAGAAATCAAGTGAGATGAATGTGGGGAGAGTTTGTCATCTCATTGGACGCTGAAGTATAATTAGACGTTCCATGATGATGATGTGTGATGTGTTTTTATTAAGGTACTTCAATCATCGCGAGAAGCACGTGATGACGTCAGAGAAGAATTGACTGGAGAGAGTCAATGTGGAGAGGGATAAAATGAGAGAGGAACAGCAGAATAAGGAGAAGAAGTACTATGAGGTGTGTGGGAGATTACGGTAGAGTTACTGTAAAGGGGCATCATTGAGAGTACGGTAATCTAATAAATTTATTTTGCAGTTGGAGGAGGAGCACAAGACTTTGCAAGTTTCCCTGCAAGCGGCAGTTGAGAGAATGACGAAGATTCACTCAATTCTGATTGGAGAGGTTATCAGGAATCAACCAGCAACTCCGAGGTAAAAATTTTTTTTTCGACCTTCATCGCGGTTTCAAGTTGCACCTTATCTTTATCAAAATCTAATATAAAAGTATCTCTATTATAAAAGTGACATAAGTGTGCGTGTACTCAAATGTTTTTTCGTGTCAGGACGACGATCAAATCGGAGCTCGCAAGCTGAGACGACGATCGGACAGTGTGAAACAGAGGGAACTATCGGAGAAAGAAGTGAGGGAACGGTTTATTGATTTATTATTTTAGTACAATACTGATCACAAATAGTACAAAATCGATCTCCTGAGGGGGCGAAAAGTGCATTTGTAGTTCACGAGGAATGGAAAGACAGGGATTTGGATTTTTCAGAGGAGATTTTGAGTAAAGAATAAATTATAAGAGATATGAATATGTAATGAGTTTGACATCTCAGTGGACGCTGAAGTATAATGTATAGGTGTTACTGTAACCACATTGTTGCCCATTAAATTCGCGTGTTTATTAAGTGCTCTACTGCTGTTATCTTTATGCAATAATATTATTAACGTATCACGCTTATATTTAAAAAAAATCTATATATGTACTTTTGTGCTTTGTAATCAATTAATTAAATGATACCGTACTTAACAACGACAATGGTCTCTCTCTTGACAGTCTTAGTAAGTGAAAGGGGGAACGGAGAGCATAGGGCACTAATGGGTGTCATAGAGGGGGTGGTGGTAATGGAGACATTGAATGCGGAAGTGAGATCGGAGCGAGAAAGAGTAAGAAGCTCGAATCCGACAAAGTGCCACTCATTATTAATATTTACAATCGATTGTATGGTTGAGAATAGGGGTAACGAAGCAGTCTTGGCACGAACAATTACATCATTGCACGAATAACGAGTACCACGGAAATCGAGCGATTTGCAGCACGGAACGAGCGATGGGAGAGACTGAGCAAGGGACGATAGCAGTGATGCCACAGGGGAGGAGGAGGAAAGCGAGATGGAACCAGGTTGGACAGGTGTCAATTCAATGTAAGGTCTAGATCTCCTCTCGGCTACCACGAGAGCGTAAGTGTTAGAAAGGGTCAGTGGAAGGTTCCTATAGCATTTCGTAATATAAGATCGGGCCTTTCCTGTGAGATGCATCTGCTCGAATGTGAACGTGGAGAGATGTATGATGGGGCCGAATCTACGTATATGATGGGGATAGTGCAAGAGAAAGTGATGCTTTGGAGTTATAGACGATTTGAATCGTCCACTTGTGGATTGCATTTCATCTTTCCCGTACAGAGTAACATAGCTCTCTAACCACTCTTCAATCTCTTCTTCCAGCTTCTCCAACTCTCCTCTACCGTACTCCGGTTTCGTCAATCGCTCGAGGAGGAGGGAGAAGGTACGGAAATGCATCCATTCGGGAGACTGGATGTCTCCAAAATCCTCCGCCACTACCAGCAAATATCTGAAACCAAATTGCTTAGAAATATAAACTCATTTTTATTCTCACTTCGAAATAATATATTATTCGCAATAATCAATCACTAACCGGACTAGAAGCCATGTCTGGTCTGCCTTGTTTCCTATCGATGATCCGGTAGGAGCCGAGAGGGCGCTGGGTCTGTTACCATTGTCCACTCTACCGTAATCGTATCGGTCAATTCGCGTGTTGAGGTCATCACGCGACAACCCTCGACGACTCAGATGTTGTTGAATACGATGAATCTCCTTCCGGGCTACACCCTCGAGAATATCATGAAAGAGGTCCGGAGGACAAGACGACGTCACGTGAAATCCAGGTAAGTCGTTCAACTTGCACGAATATCTTAAACGAAAATTTGAGAATTAAGTATTCAATATATCCAATCAGTAGAGGCGATATTTATTTCTCACTCACTTTATTCCCTGGTGGTGCATCATAGTTTCGTTGCCACTGTCGATTGCTTGGTCGTGATCTTGTGCAGTACGAAGGGTTAGGGTAGCTGCTCTGAGACAGAGGTGCATATCACTGTATTCAGCGGAACACCACCTGCAATTTTTTTTTTATTAAATTTACTTTTAAACAAATACTGACCGGCAAATGGAGCCCGAAGAAAACGTCGTCGAAAGGCCAGATAATTCATGCATTCCCTTATTGTCACCGAGGGTAGCGATTAGCACAACCTTAACGCAAATGTTTTTTCATACGTTGTTAAATTATTGACTAACTCTCATCTTGTGAAGTTGTCCGTTCAACTCGATAGTCATCGTATCGAGTCCCTTGAACTGGGAAAGGATGTAATCGTAGATGGGAACAAAGTTAAAGGAAGTCACGTCTTTGGAGTGAGCTATAGCAAGTGGATGCTTGAACCTGAACAAAATTCATAAGCATTCATATATAATTTTACTTCACACCGTAGAGGTGCGGAGAGGTGGGAAGGTAAACCAGCAATCGATAGGTGAAAATACGCCATTTGGTAATTAGTACTCTTGAACCCCAGAGATGATGCAGGAGTAGCATCATCGAAGTATACGTAGATTGGTAGTAGTTTCTCTCCTTGCTGATAAAACGTCCATTTACTATAGAAAGTCTCTTATTTTTCTTACTTTCAGCAAGGCCTCCGCCTCTCTGAATGCGTCGCCATCTCTGAGAGTACGGTAGTGTGTCGCAGATGGAGTCGCATTTATGAGGTGATCTTTGATCTTCAATATACTTATTGAGCGACTAACGTAGATTAACATATCTAACCTCTTCCACACTTACTGCAACTTCGAGTGTTTCCTTCAGCGGGAAACCATAATACAGAATAGGTTGATCTACCTCCTTTCTCTCACCGTCCTTAAAAAGACTATTTAATCGCAATTTTTGAGGTGTACTTCACCCACCTTTCTCCTGTATCCGGTCATAGTTCCCATCTGGCATGCCTGTGCAGCAACGTAGAATGGATTGGCCCTAAAACTAAACTCTGAATTCTTCTTTTTTCCACAATAATTTACCTTATTTGTTTAAGTCTCATGTGTGGGCTTGAATATTGATGCAAAACGGAATCTACTCTTTCAAAGAATCGATCGATATGATCTGCACCGATTTCGAGTACGGTATGTTTAGCTACACGAAAGGCATCTCTCATTATGCTAACTACCATATTGAGATCAGCTTCAATCATACCGATCGATCTTTTGAGTATCATCGTTTTCATCAACTCTTCCAATCCATCGAGAGACTCCATTTGCAGCTGTTCGACAGCCGGGTTTCTCTGAGTTGGCGATGGAGCGACTGTTGGAGAGGAGGGAAGGGAGGGCGACGTTGGTATTCCAGGTGGGTCATCATCATCGTCATCAGAGTCGGACAAAGTGGAGCTCACTATCACATTATGCATTGGAGCTGAAAAATATTTTAATATTTCTCAGAGAAATATTGTATGTTTTTTTTGCAATTTTACCAAGGTTTTTTACCAAGGGGTCCGGATAGGGATCGATAATCATCACTTTGTTCAGATTGCCTACCATATCACCGTGATTTGAGTGAATCTATCGAGATGCGGAAGATGAAGTGGAATTGAGAGAAAATGCGAAATTATCAGAGGTTAGTCATAGAAACGATTGTATGCACGGTGCAGAGCAACCGGATACGGTAACAGAGGGAGTACTGTAGCGCGTCAATGACGCCCTTCACGGCAATCAATCAATAGCCGATTCACGCAGGGGAAGGAAGGCGTGGTCCGGATTGGGATCGATAATTATCGCTTTGTTCAGATTGTCTACCGTATCACCGTGATTTGAGTGGATCTATCGAGAGACGGGAGATGAAGTGGAATTGAGAGAAAATGCGAAATTATCAGAGGTTAGTCATAGAAACGATTGTATGCACGGTGCAGAGCAACCGGATACGGTAACAGAGGGAGTACTGTAGCGCGTCAATGACGCCCTTCACGGCAATCAATCAATAGCCGATTCACGCAGGGGAAGGAAGGCGTGGTCCGGATTGGGATCGATAATTATCGCTTTGTTCAGATTGCCTACCGTATCACCGTGATTTGAGTGGATCTATCGAGAGACGGGAGATGAAGTGGAATTGAGAGAAAATGCGAAATTATCAGAGGTTAGTCATAAAAACGATTGTATGCACGGTGCAGAGCAACCGGATACGGTAACAGAGGGAGTACTGTAGCGCGTCAATGACGCCCTTCACGGCAATCAATCAATAGCCGATTCACGCAGGGGAAGGAAGGCGTGGTCCGGATTGGGATCGATAATTATCGCTTTGTTCAGATTGTCTACCGTATCACCGTGATTTGAGTGGATCTATCGAGAGACGGGAGATGAAGTGGAATTGAGAGAAAATGCGAAATTATCAGAGGTTAGTCATAGAAACGATTGTATGCACGGTGCAGAGCAACCGGATACGGTAACAGAGGGAGTACTGTAGCGCGTCAATGACGCCCTTCACGGCAATCAATCAATAGCCGATTCACGCAGGGGAAGGAAGGCGTGGTCCGGATTGGGATCGATAATTATCGCTTTGTTCAGATTGCCTACCGTATGATGGCTCTTTGAGTGAATTGTTTGGATCGGATGACGGACAAGAAATGAAGAGGAGGCAAAATGAGGAAGAGAGGGGAAGAATTGAACTATGGATATAGACCGTTTCCTTTGTACATTGCATTGAAGAGAATAAATGAGTACCTGGAGATACCGCGTGAAACCTCTGCATATGAACCCTCCATGTTTTGTAGCTTGAGAAATCTGGACCGTTCCGGCAGATTTTGCACACGATTGAGGACGAATCCCGGTGCAAAATGCGAAAGTGCGCAGCCACGGTTTTCTCGTCTCTCAAAGAGACGGAACATGCATGTTCTGGGCAAATTAGCATTCTGAAAGTATTTTGCATAACTTATTTACACAAACAATCTTAAATACACAATAATTTATCGAATATACAATAAATAGACTGAAATATCAAAGTTTACTTGGGATTGCATCATGATTTCATTTGACACATAGTGCTTGTATTATTTAATTGACAGCGTTTGTTATTTTCACAATTGATGATTGTCGGTCTTCCCAGTACTTGCATGCTCGTTTAATATAACCAACGCGGTTGTCATGTGAGGTGCTTGTAGTTTCAAAACAACAAACGTTTCTCTGTGTGTAGCCCGGTGCCGGCTACCGAGCTCCCCCTGGACCGAACCAGGAGCCAGCTACAGGGCGCCCCCTGGACCGTACCTGGAGCCACCTATCGAGCTCCCCCTGGACCGAACCTAGAGCCGGCTACAGGGCGCCCCCTGGACCGTACCTGGAGCCACCTATCGAGCTCCCCCTGGACCGAACCTGGAGCCGGCTACAGGGCGCTCCCTGGACCGTACCTGGAGCCACCTATCGAGCTCCCCCTGGAACGAACCTGGAGCCAGCTACAGGGCGCCCCCTGGACCGTACCTGGAGCCACCTATCGAGCTCCCCCTGGACCGAACCTGGAGCCGGCTACAGGGCGCCCCCTGGACCATACCTGGAGCCACCTATCGAGCTCCCCCTGGACCGAACCTGGAGCCGGCTACAGGGCGCTCCCTGGACCGTACCTGGAGCCACCTATCGCACAGAACTATGCATAGAGCGTAGTGTACGCATAGAGCGTAGTGTACGCATAGAGCGTAGTGCATTTAACCTTAATACAACCCCGCTAGTTTTCGAAATATCTTTTGTGAAGAAAGTAAACTGATTATATTTCAAAATACGAAATGCACAACAGAGACGGGCCCGGAGAGTCTGGCCGGGAGCCAGGGAAAGGCATCTCAGATTACCGTAAGGATTAGCATTCCTCGGAAAATTAAGATTTTTCCGGCTCCCGACTAGGGTTCTCTTATCGGAACTGATTCCTTAATTCCAATAAGGGGAACAAAGGAGCTCAGACCGCGAGGGTGATGAGAGAGAATAGAAAATGAGAGGGCAATGCAATTTCAGTGGATTTCTAATGGAATTCTTTTCCAAGAAGGGAACCCCAATTCGACTTATAATCGGTTATAACAATCTTCACAAATATTATTTCGTATATTCGTTGGACAGAAATCGTTTAATTCCTGAACGTTGTCGACACTCACAAATTTCGATGTTTACGTATATCCGAACAAGCTGAAATCAAACTTAATAATAGCATAATAAGTTATACCATGCTCTTCGAAATATGTCATTTTTACTGTAAGAGATGAGCATGTTGATATAAATAATCTTTTTTTGTATTTTCGTATTCCATAGTGGACACCACAGTGAAGAACGTCACTCTCACAACCCGTTCGAACTTCAGTGAGTGTATTTGGATTTCATTTGAGAGGAATCGCGAGAGACTTGTAATCAAGCTCGTCGGCCTTATCCGGGACATATAAATTTATGACTTTTAAGTTGGCTGAAATTATGGTCTACGGTACTTTCAATCTAACACACCAAACATCTTCTTTTTGAAGATAGTTATGATTTTTCAAACTTTACTATTTCGCGAAAAAGTTCTCGACTCACCAGGTTTGTTTGTGTTTCGTGATTAAGAAATTTGTAATCAAAATTCTGACAACGTCATTCGATAGAAGTAGGTTGATAATACCTAAGATTACATTTTCAGCCAATTTAATAATCATAATTTTCCCGGCCATTCCCGGGTCAATGGCAATTCCTCTCGTACAACAGATCATAATCAATAGAAAAAAATGTCTCACTGTTAATTCAAACAACTTCATTCAGAATGCCACCAGTGCCCGCGTAACATCATCTCATCCCTATGCCCGCCCACGATGACCTGCCAGAGCCAGAGGAACCTTGCCGTTGAGACGAACAGTCGCGGGCCCAAGAAAGGCTGCCTATCCGTAACCGTGATGTCGCGTAAGCTCTTCGTAAGTTTATTTTTTTTCGTAAGTTCGTAAGTATATCATTCGTATAGTTGAGAAAAGGGATTTGACTGGAATAACAATATTCACTCAGGCACTGTGCAAGGGACAGTGGAAGCAGGTCATGTCTACGTTGGAGTGCGTAAATAACTTCGGATGGAGGGCTGGCAAAGAAGTGCTGAATGGATGTGAAATCGCGGGTGTGGACTAAGTGGCTACAGAATGACGCACTCCTTGGGATTAGAGTCTCGAAAACAATCAACTAGTTTACTCATTTCCTGTCAACTAGTTGACTTTCACCAGTTGTCAACTATTCAACTAGTTGAGAGCGGTCGAACTCAACTAGTTGACAAGAGATCAACCAGTCGACTCATTATCACTCCTATAGCCGGCTACAGGGCACCCCCTGGACCGTACCTGGAGCCACCTATCGAGCTCCCCCTGGACCGAACCCGCACCCAGAACTATGCATAGAGCGTAGTGTACGCATAGAGCGTAGTGCATTTAACCTCAATACAACCCCGCTTGTTTAATATCGATTTTATTAATGTTGTAATTATTCCGATCCGCCTGTTGAATCCTTATTCAATCTGGGGGCTGTATAATATGTCAAAACTTGACCAAAAACTTGACCAAATTTTCACTGACATCGTTCAAAACTTGACCAAGTTTTCTTCAGAAATCAGCCATCTACGTCATCAGGCTGTTTACATTTTTGTTTCTGTTGTTTATACTCGTTTATGCTTTAGGTTTCGTTTATATTTTAAGCAATTTTTAATGCAATTACTATTGATTAAATGGCAGGATGATTGAATTTCATCCATTACTTCACTTCCATCAAAATCTCTACAAAGAAAACAACGATAAGAGCATAATGGATGTAGTTGTACGATTAAATGGAGCGAAAAAACTAAACAAACCATGCAAAATTGGAAATTAAGAAAAAATGCGAAATTCGAATAAAACGTTCCGATGATTCAGACATGGACACATGGCCGATTTTTAAACTCTCCTTTCAACCCAATTTGTTACGTTGATTTAGAATTTACTGGAATTTCATTATGAAAACAAGGATGTAACAGACCATCAACACCCAAAAATGCCAAAATTGGAATTCTAGCGTTCATTTCATTGTTCCTCGAATTTCCCCTTAAAAAATGCTTACATACATACATAGTTTTCCCTCTCTCGATTTGCGTGCTATTTCTCTTCTCTAACCAAACTTGGCCAAGTTCCGTTTAGAACTTCGCCAAGTTCCGTTTAGAACTTCGCCAAGTTCCGTTTAGAACTTCGCCAAGTTCCGTTTAGAACTTCGCCAAGTTTTATCGCACATTTCCGATTGAAATTTGGTTAGAGTGAAGAAATAGCATGCTATATCGAGAGAATTAGAGAAAAATCTGCAATATTTTGTGCGATGTTTTTGCCATATTTTTCGCGCACATTTCTGACAGATTATACAGCCCACTGAATTATAATTGATTTTCGAAGATTATATCATACTGAGACTGACAGAGAGAGATAATACCGCACTCCATCAAATGCGTGGAATATGGTAAAAAATAGTGAAACAGTTGCATAATTGATTGATAGATGGGAGCGTATTCAAATCTGTATAGTCAGCGACCGTAAAGATGAATCCTCCAAAGCTGTACAAAATTCCTTCTTCTTCCTATTTTACGACTCTGTTCGAAACACCGATAAAGCAACATTGATCACTTTGCCGCTAGAAAAAGCGGAATGAATAAGAAGTGTCAAATTTCTCTTTGCAATGGACTTCATGTGGAGATTTCTTCTTCTAACTGTAGTGGCAGCAGAAACAAATGAGCGATCGCATGTTTGTAAGAAATTTAATCATTACAAAATTGATATAGTGCGGTGTTTTTTTGTTTTCCAATTTATTAGTTTAAGCTGACACCCTCAAGATAAAATGTGATTCAATGCCGTACCGGACTCTTTACACGAACCACACGTGCTACTTTGTTATAAGCACTAAGGTAATTTCAGACTTCTTTTTTTTGAAGTTCGTATTTGATATTAATTAACAATTCAGCTATCTATCGACGATGCCAAGAAAGAGTGTGCTTTAATTTTAACCCGAGCATCGCTAGTTGGAAATATACCTGATTCGATTTGGAATGTGCTATTTTTCGAGGTCTAATGAGAGATATTTTGACTAAGAAATTAATATTTCTAG
This sequence comes from Pristionchus fissidentatus, assembly GCA_036245785.1. NCBI lineage: Eukaryota > Metazoa > Nematoda > Chromadorea > Rhabditida > Neodiplogasteridae > Pristionchus > Pristionchus fissidentatus. The sequence goes on from BTSY01000002.1 coordinate 25,720,377, forward strand.
AAAGAACAGTTTCATCAGTCACTCACAACCTCATCAGGAGAGAAGAAAGGCATGTGTGAAATCAGTAAGTCACATTTAAAAGGATATTGCTTTTATTATTGTTTTTTTCAGAGAGCACCTACTATTGCCGTAATGGTGTTCAATCCTCGATTTCTGGGAAATGTATAATTAAGAGACCGTCCACGAGAGAGTGGAAAGGGGTCCCGGATGAGAATTCGACAACCTACCCTCAAACTTTTTTCATGGAATGAACATCACGAATGCTGATCGCGACCGTATATATTTAAGCCTGAAAAAAATTTTCGAGGTCAAAAATTTTTTTCAAAATTTTCAGACATTTTTTCGTCGAAAAATAAAGTTTCGAAATACTTTGCGAAAAATATTCTCTTATACGTATTTTTATGCGCTGGTTCCGAATTTGGTAGTTAGAACTGTTGAAACTCACTTTAAAAAAAGTTATGATCGAAAAATCAGATTTTTTTGTGAAAAATCGAAAATATCTTTTTTCGCACCCCCCTTTCAGGTAAAGCCACCTATATTTTCGGAATCTACATCAAAAGTTACGATATATGCCTTTTTATCGTAATTTTAAAAATGAGGATATTGATCGATATTTTATCTCAAACTTGCATAATTCCTTATTTTTCGTTCGGCCAGTTTCTTACAAGTGTCTTACAGGTTCGTGTGTGTGCCAACTTCCGATGTCAAATAGACAAACATATTCAGAAGGTATGAAAACATGGTCTATTTAGATTATCGAGAGTAAATACAAGGCGTTTCAAAATTTTCCAAAATTCATACAATCATCATAATAAACTATCAAAGATCAGGGTTCTATGACGAAATATAGTTTCTACTTTAGGCTCAAAATGTTTGAATTGCAATATTAAATAAATGTTCTGTTGGTACTCTTCGATTTCATGCATTGGTTCATGTCGGAAAAAAATTAAGACTCGGAAATGGCCAAAAAATGATATTCATAAAACATTTCTGAAAGTACCAGTGGCGTGCATGATGAAATATCTTAGCTGTGTAGTACACTTACAGAGTTGCATCAACTGACAAAAGGAAAAGTTTATCCAACTTCTTCGAAAACAATTTTTTTTCTCAAAAATCACCACAAAAATCGTCATGGTCCAAAATCGCAAAATATTTTTTCGTGACATTTCTCCCCAATTCACCTGAAAGTTATGTATAGCGCCCTATGTTACTTTATTGAGTATAAATAAGCTTTAGTAACAGTTAATTCTCCATAAAATTAGAAAAAATATTTTGCGATTTTGTTCATGGTGATTTTTGAGAAAAAAAATTTTTTTCGAAGAAGTTGGATAAACTTGTCCTTTTGTCAGTTGATGCAACTCTGTAAGTGTACTACACAGCTAAGATATTTCATCATGCACGCCACTGGTACTTTCAGAAATGTTTTATGAATATCAATTTTTGGCCATTTCCGAGTCTTAATTTTTTTCCGACATGAACCAATGCATGAAATCGAAGAGTACCAACAGAACATTTATTTAATATTGCAATTCAAACATTTTGAGCCTAAAGTAGAAACTATATTTCGTCATAGAACCCTGATCTTTGGTAGTTTATTATGATGATTGTATGAATTTTGGAAAATTTTGAAACGTCTTGTATTTATTCTCGATAATCTAAATAGACCATGTTTTCATACTTTCTGAATATGTTTGTCTATTTGACATCGAAAGTTGGCACACACACGAACCTGTAAGACACTTGTAAGAAACTGGCCGAACGAAAAATAAGGAATTATGCAAGTTTGAGATAAAATATCGATCAATATCCTCATTTTTAAAATTACGATAAAAAGGCATATATCGTAACTTTTGATGTAGATTCCGAAAATATAGGTGGCTTTACCTGAAAGGGGGGTGGGAAAAAAGATATTTTCGATTTTTCACAAAAATATCTGATTTTTCAATCATAACTTTTTTTAAAGTGAGTTTCAACAGTTATAACTACCAAATTCGGAACCAGCGCATAAAAATACGTATAAGAGAATATTTTTCGCAAAGTATTTCGAAACTTTATTTTTCGACGAAAAAATGTCTGAAAATTTTGAAAAAAAATTTTGACCTCGAAAAATTTTTTCAGGCTTAAATATATACGGTCGCGATCAGCATTCGTGATGTTCATTCCATGAAAAAAGTTTGAGGGTAGGTTGTCGAATTCTCATCCGGGACCACTACCCACTTGTTACGTTCTCTCGTGGACGGTCTCTTAAAGCAGATAAAATGAATTATCAACTAGTAAGTAAGCTTGACTTTGCTTTTAGTTATCATCTAGTAAGCTAGTTTGACTTTTCACGAAAATATATTTTCAGGCGAAAAGCTATTGCTTGAAAGATGGAAATTCTCTTCCTTCAATTGAAAATGATCAGGAAAATAGGGACGTAGCAAGTGAGTTTCTGATTATCTTAATTGCTTTCCGTGTTCAATGTTGCTGGAAATTTTGGAATGACACATGCAAGATAAGAGATTGAGAAAATAGTCAATTTGGCGCAGATCCAAACGCAAGTAACTTAGTTCGACCTATCCAAAGGAAGGGAGATTCTCGGTAATAACCCCCCTCTTCAGGCTAATGCTGTTCGGGGTCCTATGGAGAAAACTCGCCCATTAAAAAAATGCAGATACTGCACCTCTAAATGAAGTAAATCATCAAATATCGCCTTGACAATATAGGTTTCCAGTTTTGAGTAGCATATTATTTAACAAATTCATTTTCTTGTGTGTTTCAGACTCCGCCGGAAAGAAAACATTCTGGCTTCGAAATGCGTTATCGGCAAAACTTTCTGGAGCATCTAAATTTTCGCGGTTTGGAATGTGCTCAAAAAATGAAACATCGAATTGTTAGTTTTTTTTTCTTTTGTATTTTAGTTTTTTTTAAATAATTAAAAATAAGTCACTTTAGTGTTGGCCCGTGGTTCGAAGATGTGTTCTAGCAATGTTTCAATTATATCAACTGATAGTTACTGGACACTTACTGAAGATAAGAATGAGTAATTAATTCGTGCACCTTATAATATTGTAATACATTTTAATTTGAGGCATGACGTAGCTTGTGTGGGACAAGCAAAAACTGACTTCTACACAGGTTGGTTTCACTTCAGTGCACAAATATCTTAACCGACCCAGATAAATCAACTACTATCAAGAAACCAGTTGCATGCGACGCGAATCATAAGTATGATGATCAATCAGGAAAGTGTAAATGTATGTTTGTTAACTTATTTGTTATGTCCTTGCGAAGCAGTGCTTGTAATATGGCATTATTAATTGTATGAGGAAGTATCCATTAGTGTTGTTATTTGGAATAATTATATTCTAGAATAACAAAGGGTTATTCGCGAATAACAAAGGATTATTCGCGAATAACCTTTGTTATTCGCGAATAGAATTATTCCAAATAACAACACTAGTATCCATACATGAATGGGACAAAATAACTAGACGAATATGTACGATGGGGGAGCATAATGTCAAGTGCGTGGGATACTCTGCGTGGTCCGCACCTAGATTTTAGAGGTGTATGATTTCCATTAAAAAAAATTGAAATTACCCGACTTGATACGGAAAAGGTGCTTTAAGAGGCGTTTCCTCTCTGCATTTCACTCTAATATGTTTTGCATGAATGATAATACAATCAAAATGACATAGTTTGAACAAAATGATGTAACTTATAATAAGTTATTATTGCTTTTTATAATTTGTCTTGTCAAGATGTTCCGGAAAACGCAAGAATCTGAATTTCTTAGAGCCAACATTTAGGAATGAGACAACTTCTGTAAATTGTTTGATTCCTGAACGTAGTCGACACTCACAAATTTCGATGTTTACGTATGTCCGCACAAGCTGAAATTAAACTTAATAATAGCATAATAAGTTATAGCATGCTCTTCGAAATATGACATTTTTACTGTAAGATATGAGCATGTTGATATAATAATCTTTTCGTGTATTTTCGTATCCCGTAGTGGACACCACTGTGAAGAACGTCGATCTCACCACCCGCTCGACCTTCAGTGAGTACTTTTTTTGATTTTTATATTGATTTTTATATATCGCACCTTTACTTTTTCGGTACATTTCATAACATTAAAAACATGTTTTGGCGCAAGCTTCTCTTGAATACTTACAGAGTAAACAAAATTAGGATTGTTAGACTTGTAGGTCTTTCAGTTACCTCAGACTCTCGCTTCTCTTTCGTTATTATTTTCATTTGCAGCCTGCGCTCAGTGTCCTTGGGAAATCTTCACTAATCTGTGTCCCCCGTCTATGAAGTGCCGCCCCGACAGGATGAAAGGCTACATCCTTCCGATAGGACGCAGAAAGGGCTGCCAGAGCCTTCATGCGGGACCTGGAGACGTTTGGGTATGGACCAATTAAACATTATTAGTCAAAGTAAGGGTACGGTCTTTAGAATTTCGTTTGGAAATTGCAACATTACGTCACTGATGACAAAGAGTGATAGTTCTATATATTTCCCCTTATTTCTTGTAAAATTTTCAAATCCTGTTGCGCCTCGGGCGTAGATATATTATTTAATTATTTTTATATTTGAGGCGTTGTGCGGCAGTACCTGGACCAAGGTAACGGCGACCCCGCAATGCTTCGCCAACGTCGGATGGCGAGCATTGGACTTCCTTCTTATCGGATGCAAACTAGCATACGTACATGTGTGAAGAGAGAAGATCAGATGGGCTGGCGTCTGATTTCTATAAATATTATTATCGATTGAGTATGTGTTGAGTAAAAATTGGGTAAAACAACAACAACAAAAATATAAAAGAATAAAATATAATTTTAAAAAAAAGAGTTTTGGATGTATTTATAGTGGGAAGCTTTCTCTATTGTGATAAGCAATAGTAGTTTATTTGGGAGTAGTTGTTTCGTTGTGCAACTTTTTTTTAAATTCACATGCGCGAATACAGGTATCATCAGCTAACCAGTTTCGATTTCTTTCAAGTTTGGCATCATTATTAAATAATGAATTTAGTTCTACTAAAATGCAGTTTTTAACGATGCGGTGTTTTACGATCATGCTAGTTATTTGAGATCTAAACATGTCGCTATGCTAATTGTAAGGATGGTTTGGACTCCGGTCAAGGGATTTAGCGTGCGGAGTTAAAATGAGAACCACTCTTTCTTTTGCGCACTTTGTCAGGCCCCTGCCCCCCTTCCCCTTGCGAACCAGGAACCGGATTCTCTTCTCCTCTTCTCGCTTATTCCTTTCTAGTTATTTCGCGATCCAAGAATGTTTGTTTGTTGTTTTTTTTCACCCCTATCTTTTTAAAAGTTTGTAAAATAATATATAGTATCGATCAAAAGTATTCGCCCAAAACTTCAAAGTGGTGTAACTTCCGAACCAGAAGAGCAATCGGCCTAAATTTTTGAGGGGTAGGAACTCATAGACTAGGGGCTCATTTACGATTATTTTAGCGTAGAATGATTATTGCGTATTGCGTAGTTATTGCGTAGTGATGACGCAAGATTGCGATGGTATTTCCGAGGCAATTATTTGCTCGGAGGAAAATGTCCCTGGCGTCGCGATTATTTTGGTGAAAGTAGAAGTGGTGGGACACTCAAGAAAAATTGATACCAGATTGTACGGTTCTGTACCGGATCAGGACCATTGTTCAAAGTGGGTGCCCGAAAAAATGGATTTTCGTTTCTAGACGTGCTAGAGATTCGTGTTTAGGCTCTAAATGATCGCGATGATAAACATATTATATCCACAAAGTTCATTAACAATATCACGCGTGTCACATACGGATCGAGACAAATTGAGGGGGTAGACGTACACATTTTGATTCCCGCATTTCTATACATTTTTGGAGAGCTCTCATAGTGCTCGAAAAGATAGCGTTTTGATTTTTTGCATATTATCAATTTTGATTTCGACAGACGTCGTTTACTGTCTGAAAAGGGGGAATGACACTATCTTTGAGCCCCCATATCTCGATTCAGAGCGAAATTCAGAAGAAGTTTACTCAGACATGAAATGTAGAAAATTTTCAAGAGATTGTAATGAACACAACTAGAATTCCTGAAATTAATTAAGGGGCGAGTTAATTGGCGGAAAGCTGGCGTACTCACCACATTTCGAATCCAGATTTTTTTATTGGCTTAGATTGTAGATATTGAAGAGACGCATCCACTCATATATACTTTATGGGGTCGAATCGTTTGCAAAATCGGTGTTTTGGGCGAAAAACGAGTCCAATTTCTTGGTCGTTTTCTGACTCGAAAAGCGAGAGATCAGCGTGATCTACTCCTCCCCTCGAGAGGAGAGAGTGTGTGAAACAAGGAGGTCAGGTGACCTTTGAGAGAGGAGAGTGGTAGATCACACTGATCTCTCTGCTCCTTTGGTGCGAAATCGCTCAAAATGAGGAAAGAATTAGTTTTTTGAATGAAACCATGATTTTGCAAACGATTCGACCCCACATTTAGTATACCATTCGATTCGTCTTCACAAGCTCCAGACTTTGCAAAAATAAAATTTTCTGGATTCGAAATGTGGTGCAAACGCCAGGTTTCCGCCAATTAACATCTTTCATAATTAATTTCAAGATTTTTAATTGTGTTCATTCTATTCTCCAGAAAATTCTCTACAATTTATGTCTTAGTGAACTTCTTGTAAATTTCACTCTGATGCGAGATATTCAGCCCCAAAGATGGTGTCATTCCCCCCTTTCAGACAGTAAACGACGTCTGTCGACGTCAACATTGATGTTATGCAAAAAAACGAAACGCTATCTTGTCGAGCACCATGAGGGCTATCCAAAAATGATAAACAGTAATTTTCTACTTTTTTGATGTACGGCACTTGTCTCGATCCGTATGTGACACGCGTGATATTATTTTGTTTGCCCTCGGAGCATGAAAATTTCACTTTTTCGGATCGCCCAAATTGACGGAGGTCTACCGCTCTCAGAAGGTTATCTAAAAATCTGGTTTATTGACTAAAATTTTTAGAATCTATTAAATAATCATCAGTTATAATTTCATATGTGTATCATTTTTCCTCTTTGCATGGCATCTGTTCTCCTGGTTTGATGCATCGCTCAGATCAGCCTCGACCCGCGCACCTTTTCTGTCGTTTCGATAAGGTTCTTTTCGCTATGAACTTCAATAGTTCCCCAACCATCCAAATTTCATATAATAACAAGTAATACACGATATCACGAGTATTCAACGAAGAAAAAGTGAAAAGGGTCGGAGAAAGTGCGCGGGTCGAGGCTGTTCTGAGCGATGCATCAAACCAGGAGAACAGATGCCATGCAAAGAGGAAAAACGCTACACATATGAGACGAATCGCGAGAAACTCGAGCATGGCTGGGACGTAGAAATTTATGATTTTCAATTTGGCTGAGAATATGACCTAAGGTATTTCAAACCTTCCTATATCGAATGGCGTTTTCAGAATTTCGATAAAAAATTTCGCAATCGCGTGAAACACTACCAAACCTGGTGACTCAGCGAAAAAATTTAGGTAGTGGCATGTTTGAAAAATCATAACATGCCACTACCTAAATTTTTCCTAAAGAGGAAACTCCTTAAATTGATGATAGCGACTCGTTCTTTTTTGAGTTAGATAGGGAATCACCCCGACTACAAACTACAACTATTGAACTCGTTCTTGGCTCAAGCCTTGGTGCGGAGCGGTCACTTTTGTAAAAATATGATTAATTTTCTTAAAACTAAAAAAGCAATGGGTTTTGTTGCTTTTTATTATAGTCACTGTGTGTACTATTTAAAACCAAAAAATGGGTCAAATCCGTACAGAACTTTTAAAGACGCCCACCAATACGTGGGACCGGCCAATGACATCTCATGGCCAAATTGTTGGAATCATTCAAGTTAGTGATGAAAATAATCGTAAATGAGCTAAAAACAATATTCCTATTAGTTTTGAGACGATTGTTTTTCGGTATTTTTTAAGAAAAAAATTTCAAAAAATTTCGACTAAAATTTTTTTTTCATCAAAAATGCGGTTCAATTAAGCGCTAGTGTGTTAAATCTATATCAATATTATAAGTTTTGAGCGTTCGACATTGATTTACTCGTATTTCAATGTTTGTTGAGCTTTAAATGGGTTATTTCTGTCGGTATATTCAGTAATCGAGATTGACATTTTAAATTCGCCCTATTCTGACGCTACTTGGTAAGGAGTTTCCTCATAATGCCTCAAACATTTTCCTTTTTGAAAGTGAATGGCTATCTAGTCGTACAAAATAACTACGGCGCTTAGAAAACCGTTCATATGCATAATCCCGAACGATCTGCTTCTCTACCACTCTCTCACTTCCGCGCAGTCTCTAGCCAGGTTCGGCGCCCAAGCCGGGCATAAATCTTTTGCCAGATCTCGGTATAAATGAAACGAATTAAATTGCGCACAAAAATAACCATTCGGACTTTGAGAAGTTCCGGCAAAAGATTTATGCCCGGCTCGGGCGCCGAACCTGGCTACAGACTGCGCGGAAGTGAGAGAGTGGTAGAGAAGCAGAGCGTTCGGGATTATGCACATGAACGGTTTTCTAAGCGCCGTAGTTATTTTGTACGACTAGATAGCCATTCACTTTCAAAAAGGAAAATGTTTGAGGCATTATGAGGAAACTCCTTACCAAGTAGCGTCAGAATAGGGCGAATTTAAAATGTCGATCTCGATTACTGAATATACCGACAGAAATAACCCATTTAAAGCTCAACAAACATTGAAATACGAGTAAATCAATGTCGAACGCTCAAAACTTATAATATTGATATAGATTTAACACACTAGCGCTTAATTGAACCGCATTTTTGATGAAAAAAAAATTTTAGTCGAAATTTTTTGAAATTTATTTCTTAAAAAATACCGAAAAAGAATCGTCTCAAAACTAATAGGAATATTATTTTTAGCTCATTTACGATTATTTTCATCACTAACTTGAATGATTCCATCAATTTGGCCATGAGATGTCATTGGCCGGTCCCACGTATTGGTGGGCGTCTTTAAAAGTTCTGTACGGATTTGACCCATTTTTTGGTTTTAAATAGTACACACAGTGACTATAATAAAAAGCAACAAAACCCTTTGCTTTTTTAGTTTTAAGAAAATTAATCATATTTTTACAAAAGTGACCGCTCCGCACCAAGGCTTGAGCCAAGAATGAGTTCAATAGTTGTAGTTTGTAGTCGGGGTGATTCCCTATCTAACTCAAAAAAGAACGAGTCGCTATCATCAATTTGAAGCATGTTATGATTTTTCAAACATGCCACTACCTAAATTTTTTCGATGAGTCACCAGGTTTGATTGTGTTTCACGCGATTGCGAAATTTTTTATCGAAATTCTGAAAACGCCATTCGATATAGGAAGGTTTGAAATACCTTAGGTCATATTCTCAGCCAAATTGAAAATCATAAATTTCTACGTCCCAGCCATGCTCGAGTTTCTCGCGATTCGTCTCATATGTGTAGCGTTTTTCCTCTTTGCATGGCATCTGTTCTCCTGGTTTGATGCATCGCTCAGAACAGCCTCGACCCGCGCACTTTCTCCGACCCTTTTCACTTTTTCTTCGTTGAATACTCGTGATATCGTGTATTACTTGTTATTATATGAAGTTTGGATGGTTGGGGAACTATTGAAGTTCATAGCGAAAAGAACCTTTGTCGAAACTACAGAAAAGGTGCACAACGTTTCACGCGAGGACTTTCGCGGGCAAGAGAGCGGAGAGCGGCAGAGAAACTAGTAAACACGAGAGAGCGTGTGAAAGCGAGAGAGCGCTAGACAGCAGTCTCCGCCCTTTTGTTGTTGTTTACTGTTCGGCCGCCCCGGATTTGAAAACCTTGCACATCAAAACCGTTCAAACGCAGGAGTCTCTATTTAGGGGGTGATGAAACGCTGTGAGGTGCGCGGGTCGAGGCTGTTCTGAGCGATGCATCAAACCAGGAGAACAGATGCCATGCAAAGAGGAAAAATGATACACATATGACATTATAAGTGACGATTATTTAATAGATTCTAAAAAATTTAGTCAATAAACCAGATTTTTAGATATCCTTCTGAGAGCGGTAAACCTCCGTCAATTTGGGCGATCCGAAAAAGTGAAATTCCCCTGAGGGCAAACAAAATAACATTGTTAATGAACTTTGTGGATATAATATGTTTATCATTGCGATCATTTTGAGCCTAAACACGAGTCTGTAGCACGTCTAGAAACGAAAATCCATTTTTTCGGGCACCCACTTTGAACAATGGTCCTGATCCGGTACAGAACCGTACAATCTGGTATCAATTTTTCTTGAGTGTCCCACCACTTCTACTTTCACCAAAATAAGCGCTACGCCAGAGAAATTTTCCTCCGAGCAAATAATCGCCTCGGAAATACCATCGCAATCTTGCGTCATCACTACGTAATAAGTGAAAATCATTCTTTGCTGAAATAATCGGAAATGAGGCACTACACTATGAGTTCCACCCCTCAAAAATTTAGGCCGATTGCTCTTCTGGTTCGGAAGTTACACCACTTCGAAGTTTTGGGCGAATACTTTTGATCGATACTGTATCTCTCTTTCGTGATTTCCTTCACTCACAACGGGATTGTACTGAAGAGGTCCACAGTCGTCTTCTACCTATTAGCTTTTTGAAGTCGATGCTGCCAAACTTAGACGAGACAACAAGTACACAAGAAGCATAGTTTTGTGTATAGAACTTTGTACATTTTATTCCAATCCATCCCAGCTATTTAGTTTACATCTATCAAATTGTATCGAATTATGTTCATTCGACACGTCACCGGGAGAGGGAGAGAAGGCGCCTCGAACATGTGGACGAGCGGGCCAGTTTCCTATTCACACTGCCATGGATACAGTGGAGTCTCTGAGTCTCAATTCATCGTATAGTGAGCGCGCACTCTCATATTGGCCTTTCATTTCCACTGTGGGCACTTTTTTCCTGACTTCTCCTAATCATTTTCTCATCCTAATATCTCTAAAACAGTCCTATTATACATGTTCATCACAATTTTATCTTTGTATTTATCGGCGTATTTTATCTTTATATTTACCTCTCTGATCAATATAATTTTCTCAATAATTTAATTTATATTAATTGCAGGCTCCTACATGGCCTCTCTCTAAAGACAATGAATCCCTGAAGTTCATTCGCAAGCCACCAAACTTCAATAAAAGGAAACTGTTTGGCATCCCCTATCCAAGTCCTGAGTGCCTGCAAAGATTAGTTAATAACTCTTCTTCGTATCTAGTTGCCGTCATGGTTACACCACTACCAATTATCACATTAGCCAGATTTTGTGTGTTTACTGTCCCTTTAAACGACGAAATACATCGAAATCTTATGCGTTTTCATCAAAATGAATAAGAAGTCAGGGCTCTGTTCCAATAAAAAGGTCCTTTGGTGACAAAAAGGTCCTTTGAAGATTTCAAGGTCCCAAAAAATTGAGAGGTCCGGGTACGATTTAGAGGTCCCAATTTAATTAAGAGGTCCCATTTTGAATGATGGGTCCGAAAAAGATTAAGAGGTCCCGTGGTGATTGAGAGGTCCGAAGTCTAAATTGAGAGTTTGAATGGTTTTGAAAACGATTAAGAGTTCCTACTGTGAAATGAAGTTGGCTTAGCAAATTGAGAGGTCCCATCGTGAAAATTTGTGTTCTATGCGAAAAAATCGAAAAGAAATTGTAATTCATTTCCAATATTTTGAAAAATATATTTTGTATTGTTTATTTCAATTTGCATTGCGCTGTGTTGTATACAACTTAAGTAGACGAGTGCTAGCATTTATGGGATAATCAAAAACACTCAGAACACCCCGCTAACAGCATTAAATAGATTGGAATACTTCGACTTGTATCGCTTATAGAATGTGGTGTAATTCTTTTCGAAATTGTTATCTTACAGAGAAGGCTCCTTCTTTGCTGGATCTTAGCTCACGGCCACTCAGACTATCTATCTTGCTGCGACGTGGCTACAGTACCTGTAAATCGCCCCCTTTTAATGCGATCGCCTCGAGTCGCGGCGATATGAGACGAGTCGCCTCGGATCGCCCCATGTCGCCTCGGCTTACTGTCGTTTCATTTTTTACTATATCGAAATTCTGACTTCACAGTCGTGTTCTCCGTGAAATTCTCTATCGGATAGAATATTTAAAATAAATAAATATAAAAATAAATATTATTAGTTGAAAGTTGACATTCTGCACTACCGTACTTTATTTGAAATGATAGTTTTCGCGGGAAAAACTTGGCAAGTAGCCAAATCGCCGTTTCCTTCACATTGCTCCAATTTTCGATAGTTTACATGTTTATTGTTGATGTTTATATATTTATGCGTGTTCAAAGAAAACGCGGTTACAAATAGAAAGAGGAAAACGATAAAATGAGAGAAAAATGTACGATAACGTAGTGAGATCATGAGAGGTCGGGGGTCATGTATGAAGTTCGCTCATGCAGAGAAACTGATTTGATTACCGGGTTTTGAGAAAAGCCTAGCCGCTCTGGGAAAGAAACTATGGTGTCTATAGTTGGTATGTGAGCCAGCATTAACGAAATTTATTCCATTTCTTGTGTAATAATAACTGAAATGATGTGGTTTGAGTTTAGAGATTTTGTTTACTTGTAATCTTGCGTTCATATCAGCCCCCGGACCTTCCCGCAGCACCAGACGATGAGGGATCACCGGCGACGGTCCACCAAATCGTTTAGTGATTTTCCCCTGCTTTTTGCTTTATTTTGATCGGAGTGATGCTTGTGAAGAATTTTGTAGCCCTTCCCGGTCGTCTTCTCCCGTCCCGTCTTCTTTTCGAGCCGCACGCGCTGCAAGTCCTCCACTTCCGTCAGGTATGGTTTCTTGGAACTTTTATGAAAAGTATAAAACCTTAGTAACGTTGTTCAGTGCTAGACAAAATCCGCAAGCAGGATATGGCTGAAACACTTACTTTAAGCTTGCGCAAAGACAAAATAACGTTTAAATATTGATCTTACGTACTCCTGCCGCAAGCACGAGGTCAAATTAGTGCTCGTGTTTCGGTGTAAACGTGTATTTTATTAGAGATTATTTTGAAACAGTATTTTAACGTAATAATCATTATCTTCCCCCTTTTGCTTGTGGTAAATTTCAGACCACGGCGGCCGTTGTGCCATTCTCGTCGGCGTCTCTACATTCGAGGTGGTGGGACAGGCCGATCGAAAGTAGGTAGACCCTTTCTTTATTCAAAAAAAATGTGTCGTTTAGTAATAATTCCAATGTTGATTTGCAACGAACATTATGAATACATTACAAACATCATATGGGGCTAGTGGTCTAGCCTGGAAAGGACTGATTATCAAAGAGAAACACTCGAGAAACAGGAAATTAATCGATATTTCTATATCAGAATAAAATTAGCTTTCCACTTTATTCGATCCACACCATTGATTGTTTTCTCAGTTCAGGATCGGTCTTCGCCTTCCCTTCTGCCACTTCGTCCAGTGTTTTTTTTAAATAGAAAACAAGCAAGAAAACAAGAGCATAAGAAATATATTTATTTACATTGTTCACGTTGTTTAAGCAAAGAAATAGAAACGTTTATTTCGTACCCAAAATTTTCAATTCTTTATTTTGTCATACTCTTTGCGAGTCTAACATCATTTAATGTACAATAATGTCATTATCATAAATAATTTATGCGAATAATAAATAGTTGCTGAATTATTAAAACTTGCCCCGACACGGCACAAAAAAATAATCAAGAGCAATGAGTGAATGAACGTTCCTCCCTCTACTCTAGTTCGCAACATCCTCTAATCTTACCCAATTTCGCCATATTCTCTACCCTCTATCACGTCTCTTGATCGCTCCCGCTTCTTCTTCACATCGCAGGTGAAACGAAGAAGGAAGATGCCGACGAGAATGGTACAACGGCCGCCGTGGTCTGGAATTTACCACAAGCAAAAGGGGGAAGATAATGATTATTACGTTAAAATACTGTTTCAAAATAATCTCTAATAAAATACACGTTTACACCGAAACACGAGCACTAATTTGACCTCGTCCTTGCGGCAGGAGTATGTAAGATCAATATTTAAACGTTATTTTGCCTTTGCGCAAGCTTAAAGTAAGTGTTTCAGCCATATCCTGCTTGCGGATTTTGTCTAGCACTGAACATTGCTTGTTTTCTATTTAAAAAAAAACACTGGACGAAGTGGCAGAAGGGAAGGCGAAGACCGATCCTGAACTGAGAAAACAATCAATGGTGTGGATCGAATAAAGTGGAAAGCTAATTTTATTCTGATATAGAAATATCGATTAATTTCCTGTTTCTCGAGTGTTTCTCTTTGATAATCAGTCCTTTCCAGGCTAGACCACTAGCCCCATATGATGTTTGTGATGTATTCATAATGTTTGTTGCAAATCAACATTGGAGTTATTACTAAACGACAAATTTTTTTTTGAATAAAGAAAGGGTCTACCTACTTTCGATCGGCCTGTCCCACCACCTCGAATGTAGAGACGCCGACGAGAATGGCCCAACGGCCGCCGTGGTCTGAAATTTACCACAAGCAAAAGGGGGAAGATAATGATTATTACGTTAAAATACTGTTTCGAAATAATCTCTAATAAAATACACGTTTACACCGAAACACGAGCACTAATTTGACCTCGTGCTTGCGGCAGGAGTGCGTAAGATCAATATTTAAACGTTATTTTGTCTTTGCGCAAGCTTAAAAAAAGTGTTTCAGCCATATCCTGCTTGCGGATTTTGTCTAGCACTGAACAACGTTACTAAGGTTTTATACTTTTCATAAAAGTTCCAAGAAACCATACCTGACGGAAGTGGAGGACTTGCAGCGCGTGCGGCTCGAAAAGAAGACGGGACGGGAGAAGACGACCGGGAAGGGCTACAAAATTCTTCACAAGCATCACTCCGATCAAAATAAAGCAAAAAGCAGGGGAAAAGCACTAAACTGACGATTTGGCGGACCGTCGCCGGTGATCCCTCATCGTCTGGTGCTGCGGGAAGGTCCGGGGGCTGATATGAACGCAAGATTACAAGTAAACATCAACAATAAACATGTAAACTATCGAAAATTGGAGCAATGTGAAGGAAACGGCGATTTGGCTACTTGCCAAGTTTTTCCCGCGAAAACTATCATTTCAAAAAAAGTACGGTAGTGCAGAATGTCAACTTTCAACTAATAATATTTATTTTTATATTTATTTATTTTAAATATTCTATCCGATAGAGAATTTCACGGAGAACACGACTGTGAAGTCAGAATTTCGATATAGTAAAAAAATGAAACGACAGTAAGCCGAGGCGACATGGGGCGATCCGAGGCGACTCGTCTCATATCGCCGCGACTCGAGGCGATCGCATTAAAAGGGGCGATTTACAGGTACTGTAGAAGATCCCCAGAAGAAAGTCCGAGACGTCGCCAAGAAATTCGGCATCAGTCATTCAACTGTTGTTGATTTCTATGAGATCTTCAGAGACTTATGCCAACAATGGTTCGAGAACACGACTCGCAATCAGCAAATCCTTGAAGGACCGGGTTTGTTCCTTTTGTTAATATATTTGTGTCATATGAATTATCCTGATATAAAAAATCTAAGTTATGTTCTGTTCCAGGAACGGTAGTTGAGATCGATGAAAGTCTGCTCTATAAGGCCAAGTATAATCGAGGCCGGCAACTGATAGTGAGTCGTCCCCAAATCTGGGTTTTTGGAATGTTGGAGCGCGGAACTAATGAAGTGAGAATTTAGATTGCGTCTGTTTGAAACTGTGATAGTACTTATCGTTTAACCGTTGTTATTTTCACGGTTGTATTTTTCCCTTTTTAGGTGGCTATGTTCCAAGTGCCCGCTCGAAATGCTGCGACTCTATTGCCCCTTATACAAGCACACGTGCAGGCCGATAAGAAATTAATTATAACAAGCTTGACGATCAGTTAATAACCACTTTGGTTGGGAAAGGTATTAATATATTTACTCTATTAATATTGCAGGAACGACAATCGTATCTGACGGCTGGTCCGCCTATGGAGGAAAAAAACCTTCAGCAAGCTTACACCCATCAGTGGGTGAACCACAACTTAAATTTTGTGGACCCAACGAACCGCGCAGTCCATACTCAGGGTGAGCTTAAACTTTAAACATAATTGTAGTATCACAAGGCAAAAATAACAACTTAATTTCTTTCAGAACTACTATCAAAAGAATGACCCAAATTGCACCGATTGTCCCCAATGTCCCAATCCAATTTACAATTGTCCCCAATTCACAGACTATAAGGCAGCCTGGAAGACCCCGTTCTTCTACAGTAGCTCCTGTTGCTCCTTCACCCGTAACCCCTCTCCAACCTACAGTAGCCCGCAATCCCCAGAGCAGAAGACGAACTGGAAGACCACGTTCGACTACCGTAGCTCCTCTCGCTCCCCGACCCGTTGCCCCTCTCCAACCTACAGTAGCCCGCAATCCCCAGAGCAGAAGACGAACTGGAAGACCACGTTCGACTACCGTAGCTCCTCTCGCTCCCCGACCCGTTGCCCCTCTCCAACCTACAGTTACCCGCAATCCCCAGAGCAGAAGACAAACTGGAAGACCACGTTCGACTACCGTAGCTCCTCTCGCTCTCCGACCCGTTGCCCCTCTCCAACCTACAGTTACCCGCAATCCCCAGAGCAGAAGACGAACTGGAAGACCACGTTCGACTACCGTAGCTCCTCTCGCTCCCCGACCCGTTGCCCCTCTCCAACCTACAGTTACCCGCAATCCCCAGAGCAGAAGACGAACTGGAAGATCACGTTCGACTACCGTAGCTAATATTCCACAACCACGTCTACCGTCGCTGCTCCCACCCCATCCCCCGTTAGAATTGCACGCAACCGTAGACCAGTTTCATCTACTTCATTACCCCCATCTCTTAATCGCAAGAGACCATCCGGTACTGCTTCGACCAATGCGAAGAAAACCCGCACTGGTTGATATTCAATTGTTCGAATGTACTTAATATTCATGTGTCATTTTACCAAACTGTATACATCATAAATCTTTAATCCAGAATTTTGCATAAGCATTCCCCTTTCGATACCGTATATATTGATTTCCGTAAGGCATTTGATAGTATCGATCACCGACTCTTGCTCTTTAAAATGTCGCAATTAGGAATATCCTCTCATTTAGTATCCTGGTTCGAAGCATATTTATCTGATCGCACCCAGTCCGTTTTCATCGATGACTCATTCTCGCCTTCAACTGTAGTTAGATCCGGTGTGCCACAGGGCTCTTGCTTAGGTCCACTCTTGTTCATCCTATTTATCACTGACATTTCATCACAATTCCCGACATCTATCCGCTATTCCGTTTATGCTGACGATTTAAAGCTTTATGCGGAAGCTCCCCTCTATTCTGATGACTTACAATGTGCTCTCGATGTTATCTCTACCTGGTCAGTACAATGGAATCTCGGCTTATCCGAGACCAAATGCTCTATTATGCACTATGGCCTTCACAACCCTTGTAGACAGTTCCATATCAATAATGTCGCCCTTACACCCAAAAAGACTGTTAAGGACTTAGGAGTCGTTTTCACCCCTTCTCTTTGTTTCTCTGAACATATCAAAGAAATTATTAAGAAATCAAATTCTAAAATGCACTTCCTCTTCAAAGCTTTCCGTAGTAATTGTATCGATATTTATGTGAAACCGTTCACAACATTTATTCTTCCTAGTCTAGAGACCTGTTCCATTATCTGGAACCCCATTAATTCCGTTGAAACTACCAAAAATATTGAACGTGTCCAACGCGACTTCACTAGGAAGCTCTATTTCCGTTGTTCTCTGCCTTCTGTAGGCTACTGTAATCGTTTACGCTCCCTAAATCTAACAACTTTAGAACGCCGTAGATTTGTCACCGATATTATATATATATTTATGCGTGTTCAATGGAAACGCGGTTACAAATAGAAAGCGAAAACGAATACAGCAGAACAGATTGAGATCATGAAAGGTCGGGGGTGTGGGGGTCGCTCATACAGGGAAACTGATTTGATTACCGGGTTTTGAGAAAAGCCGAGCCGCTCTGGGAAAGAAACTATTGTGTCTATAGTTCGCATGAGAGCCAGCATTTGCAAAATTTATTCCATTTCGTGTGTAATAATAACTGAAATGATGAGGATATTGTCTTTCTCCATTCCATTCTTCATAGGAATTATGAACTTGATCACTCTTCCCTCCTCACTCGTTCTCCTCTTACTAGATTTGTCCGTAATTCACATCACCTCCGTATCTCTCTGCCTTTCTTCCCTCCCAATTCCCACACCACCCTTGCCTCCAGAACCATATCAATTTGGAATTCCCTCCCTTCCCCCTCGGTTGATTTATCCCGAGATTCCTTCCGGAAATTCATCCGCTCCCAGCCCAACTCCTTTTTCCCCGAATCAATTGTTAAGAATTGGCTCTAACCCTTCTTCCCCATACCCTTGCTGCCATGCACAAAACCGATTCGACTACGTCGACGGACATCCGTTTCTTGCCCCCATTCACAGTTATTTTTCTTGTATGCGATACTCTGACGGAATAAACAATGAATGAATGAATGAATGAATGAATCCATAAACACAAGAACAATTTAATAAACATTACAAGACAGCATATTTATCTAATATAATCATTTTTTGTTAAAGTGTGTTATCAGTTCTCTTCAAACCTTCTATTAGGATGCATACTTTTCATAGACAGTCTGGACCTCTTAATTACCATAGGACCTCTCAATTATTATCATTTAATTGAAAATAACATTAGGACCTCTTAATTATTTCAACATCCTTCAGGACCTCTCAATTGACGTGGGACCTCTCAATTTTTTTTGGGAACCTTCAATCGAAATAAAATCCAAAGGACCTCTCAATTTTTTTGGGACCTTGTAATCTTCAAAGAACCTTTTTGTCACCAAAGGACCTTTTTATTGGAACAGAGCCGAAGTCAGAGTCTCGATCGCACAAATTGATCAATATTACTACAGGCCTTCTGGATTCGAAATATCTTTCGCCCTCGTGAATCTTCGTTTCCTACTGAGGTCGTGTGATTCGAAGGACTTCGACATTGACATCGTTAATTTCGGCCCAAGCGCTGGTTGTAAGAGCGAAGCGACGACATGGGCACTGTGTAACAGATAAAATGAAATTATCAGTGGTAGTTACAACTGCCTTTGATTGGGAAGGACAATAAAGACATTTTTTTCAATTGCATTTGTGATCCACGTGAATACGAATAAACGCGTTCACATTGACGAAATAAGCCTTGGATTTATCGTGATGGCCGTTTCCAAAAAATCCGGTTTCTTTGCTATTCTCTGATTTTTACTTCATGGAAATATCTCAACCTTCATTAAATCGCTCATTTGTATCTCTTTTCACATTTGTTTTCTTCTCAACCACGACATATTCGTCCTCTTTTCCATATGATCTGTCGCAAATACTGCAAAAGAACACATTGTATCTGCCAGCCCGGGTTTGATAATGTATACTAGTTGCCTCTTCTCGATGCCGTTTCCAAAAAATCCGGTTTCTTTGCTATTCTCTGATTTTTACTTCTTAATTCGAAAATTGTCTCTCGATAATTTTCAAACCCCAACTGGAGAACACACACGGCATATTCTTTCGCTTTTCTAGATAACTCGACTCAATTATCGGGGCGAAAAAATCAACGTTCATGATTATTTTCTTTGATTACAGCAGACAACTGAAATTCAAGTAGCTAAATCACTCAGGGATTTGCTTTATCGATTTGCGAATAGTAGCATTTAAGAGAGAATGAAGGGGCCAGTAATCAAAAGCGCATGATGGGATGAGGCCATTTCCCATTCGTAATGTCATGGTTACGTGGAGTACCTTAGTCTCTCAATTTTTCGTATAGTGGGCGCCCTGTCGCTTATTCGTCTTGAATTTCAGCGCTTTAAACGATTATCGTGTTTATGTTCTTCGATATATTTCATGTTTATGTTATGTTATATTTATACAGGCCTCTACACGGCTTCTGCACAACAATTTCTAGACTTCAAAATGTATCAACAAGGTAATGTTTTGTTTCTTTTCAAATTTTGCAACTGAAAAATAATAAAGGGTCAAATTTTCTTCTATCACATGATAAATCAATTTTGCAACTGTCAGTGATTGGGTGCCCCAGTACACGAAATCAGCTTGTTTGGATAACTTATTTATCCGCTTTTGACGTAAAGATAATATATTATACATTTAAACTATGATAGTTCTATTTTAAAGTATTCATTGCAAAATTGCAGACTGACTACTTCGACATCACTTCTTCCTTAACAGGAAAAAAGTAGAAAGCATCAAAGGCAACTCCTAGAAAGCGGTGATTTCGGAAGATCTACCGGCTAAAAATCGACGGGACTGATTTAATCAATCATGCGATTTCATTTCACGCTAGAAACCCTCACTTTCACCGCGACAGTTCGCATTTAATGCATGCCTGAAATGTCATTTTGATTGAACAGAGCTTCACTCAACGACTGCATTCTTATTAGTGTCGTATAATTTGTTTATTTGAAATACAGTTGGAGATAAAAAAACGATAAAAAATACAACTTGTTATGTTCTTTCTCTGCCCATTAATTATAGAATTATTTCTAGACCTGATTCAATACACACCCCAGAATAGCATGTGAAGAAGACAGAGCAAGAGCGCTCTAAGAAGTCGACAATTGGAGATCAAGTTGTGAACTGAACAAGAATATTTCGCGCGTTTGCTGAATAGAATAGCCAACTATCTTGATTTTTGTAGATTTGGTTTCTCTTTTTTTAGAGTTCTCAACCTGTGGCATTTGAACCCCATGATCGGTGTAATCTAATTACTGTGTTAGGAGCAGAATTAATATTTATAATAATATTTATAAGTGTCGCTTTAGGGGCGCTCATTCAGGAAAGTCTGATTAACCATTCTTCGTTACTAATGCTCCACTAGTCCGGTCCAATTCTTCGTTTCAATTCGTTTCTTCATCTTTCCTTCGGCCTTCCTCTCGCACGATCCTTTACATAGTCATACGGTATTCATATTGTTAGTCTTCGCGCCCAACGGTCTTCCTCTAGGGTCCTGATTTTGTTTGCCCATTTTAATTTCCTTCTTTCTGCTTCCATCACACAATCTTTCACGCCAGTCGCAAGTCGCAATATTTCATTCATGCATCTATCTGACCAAATCAATCTCAACATTCGCCTCGCCTTCGTTCTCTGAACATTGGCTAACGCTTCCTTGTCCGATTCTCGCAGTGACCATGCTTCGCATCCGTATAGTACTGCAGGCATGATACACGCATCAAATGTTCTTCTCTTTGAGGCAGCACTCACGAGGTCTTAGCAAGTTACTGATCTTTGAGAATGCATTCCATCATCCTTGTATTCGAATCTTTTCAGTTCTTTACCATTTCCCATCGGCAGTGATAGCCATCGTCCCAAGTATTTTCCTCCGTCTTCATATTCAAATTTCTGCCATTCTACAAATAATGATTGCCGGTTATTGGTGTCTTCAGTCATTAATTTCGTCTTCCCTGGATGTACTTGAAGGCCGACTTCTTCACTCGCAATGATTAATTTCCGCAACATTCGGACCAATTCTTTCCTACTTTTCGCGACTACGATCACATCCGCGTAGCATAGAGTTGTCAATTGTGTCCCTTTTATTCGAACGTTATCCTTCTTCCAGTCAATATTGTCATTATCAGATAGGAGCAGACATTATCTCGGATAGCCAAAAAACAAAAGCCAAAAAAACAAGTCGCTCAGTCTCAGCTGAGCGTAATTAATCTTGATTTATCTGCTTCTCATCTCGTCTCGTCGTTTTCTCGTCTCTCTCTGTCTTTCTCTCTCTCTATGAGTGAGAGCCCTCCCCCCTGCAAGACCCATTCGAAGCACCATGGATACTTTCAATTCGTCCTGTCCGATTCTCGTATTATTCGCATATTGGCAGCCTAACTTTGTGCAGCTTGTTTTTTTCCTGCGCGATATTTCGCATAAGCTATATATCATACGTTCGTCTTTCAACTGTTCACCGAAAGAGCTGAAAGTTTCTGAAACTTTCAAAACTTTCAAGACTTTTCTGAGCTTCTGATGAATTTCCCCAGTTCCTCTTTATTTTCATTACATTCTTCATGGTCGATTATCCATTTTCCGTGCGAAATTAAATTAAATTATGACTAATAACGAGCGTGGAATCCTTGGCAAAAATTCGCGAATGACCGGAAGAAGAAGCCGTCGAATAGCACATATTTGTCAGCAAAATACGGTAGTTCTCTTGAACGCTTTTCCGCTCGTTATTCGTTATAATTTAATTTAATTTCGCACGGAAAATGGACAATCGACCATGAAGAATGCAATGAAAATAAAGAGGAACTGCGGAAATGCATCATAGGTTCGGAAAAGTCTTGAAAGTTTTGAAAGTTTCAGAAAATTTCAGCTCTTTCGGTGAACCGTTGAAAGATGAACGTATGATACATTTAATTTTCTTTCTCTCACTTTGTTCTATCTCGTGATAAGCGTTATTTTTACTCAAAAATGCTCTCTCTTTTTGCACACAGTTCACAGTACATTCATATTATTACTGTAATTATGACCGAACTACACTGCAGTTGAAATGCATCGTTTACGAAATTATTAATTTCAGGCTTCTACACGGCTTCTATGTAGCGTAAGAGCAATATTTTCATTACAGTATTAAACAACAGTTTTCGTTAAAATATGTAAGTTTTAAAAAAGTTTGATCTTATACAACTTTTCATTGAGATTCGAAATGCGCTGTCACCACTGTCGGAGAATAGTTCGAATGCATGGAGAATCATGGTTGCATGGATGAAGATCCCGTTCGATCTTTCCGGTTGTAGGAGTTTTCTCTGATCGACTTGGCCCCAATATTGTTGTTTGATTCCTCAGTAAATGAATATTTCACTCGTCGTATCTGTGATACACATGGATCACAGTATTGTGCCACGTACAAAGAAGCGATGCATTCTCTGCACTCTCGCGTAAAAACACGGGTAATTTTTCTGATTGGTTGTTTTGAGCAATACAATTCAGGAAAGCTAAGAGAAAAACATATTAACAGGTAAAACTGTATCAGGTTGGCTAATAAGTACAGTCCGATTTGCGCGGGGAAAGCCAGCTGTCTAGCCAATACAGTAGATTGCGAAAAGTGAGGCCTCGTAATTTTTCACACTCTCTCATCCACCGACCGGTGAAGTGAGTGTAGCAAAAGAAGAGATCGTGATCTCACACTACGGACTCTACGGTGAACCACGCATAAGGAAAAGAGCGCGTGTCAGCTTGCGGGGCCGTTGGCTTTTTGACAAAGAGGGGGAGACAGTAGCGACCCCTTCTAAAAATGATTTCTTTAGATAGAACAAGTCCGATAGTGATAGTTCGGTCGGAGAAGAAGCCTGTGCCCCATTTTTTGCTCCCTCATACCCTCATCCTTGCCCGGTTCAAGAATAATGCGAAAAATGTGGGATAACGATTGTTGACAATATTTGCGGTATATTTATGGTAGGAGAAACAATCAATACCATGAGATGACGCCATTCCACGTCCTCAATGTCATAGATACATTCAAGTATCCGAGCAACATCTCGAAGTCCCTTTCATTCTTCTCTTCTCTTCCTCTCGATTTCTCATCTCATATTATAGTTTCTTTCTATCAAGAGATCATACATGAATAGTAGTGTTGTTAGCGCGAGTTGCTCGGCACTCGCGAGTGTTTTTGTGAAACATACTCGCGAGCAAGGGTTGCTCGCGAGTTCATTTCTCATTTTGGCTCGCGAGCACCGGTCACTCGCGAGCATATGCTCGCGAGTGAATTTACATCTTTCACTAATACTTCGTCCTGAGCGGGCGGTTCTTTATGGAGGGCTTTCACCAGCCTGAAAAAGCTACCAACAAAAGATTTCTTTAGGAAATACAGCAGCCCTATTCATGTGTCGGGCCGTAGGCTAGGACACCTAAGTCCCGCAATGAAATGAAACTACCGTAATCCATCCTATCGTAACCTAAATGATGCAATTGAGCAAATTGGCCCATATGTTACATGAGCCAGATCTCGAGTAGCCATTTCCTGATGGTATGCTGTTTCTCGAATACCGTTTCCCAGGTTACCGTATACCTACCGTAACACGAATTTCTAAAATTGAGCAAATAGACTCGGGGTTTTCGATCCGGACGGGATCCTCGAGTAGTTCAAAATATCATAGTGGATACCTTGGTTCTCCTACAGTATCATGGATACTGTATCCTTGACTACGGTAATGGCATTCATGCGAGAAAGTGAATTGACAAAGGGGCCCTGATATTGAATGAAGGCCTCTGTGTTCATTCGATGAGATTGTGAGAGTGATGATCATGAAAAAATATACTATACGTTATTGTTAAAAATGTCCCATCCATTTGCACTCAGAGAAGGTGGAGAACAATGGAGGCACTCGCGAGCATCTGCTCGCGAGTGCCTCTCTCTCGCGAGCCATTTTTCACTTTATGCTCGCGAGCGACCGGTCAAAACGAGCAGGCCAGAAATGACTCGGCGAGTGCCGAGTACTCGGCGAGCGATGCTCGAGCTAACAACACTAATGAATAGTATATTCCTACTTCTCGTTCTTCTTGTTGAGGTTTGTTTTCTATTTTTTCTGTCTAATCAAGTTTTGTTTTTTCTCGATGTTTTTCCTAGTTGAATATTACAGAAATCTCAAGCAATTTGTTACACTGCCGAAGAGTCGATTATTCGTAGAAATGTTATCAAAAATACGAATGTCGAAAATCAGTCGGCCTGCGAGGCAATGTGCACGGAAAAGGAAGAGGTAACACATTAATTTTTTTTTGATTTACAAGTTAGTGATTTCAGTGCACCGGCTACTCGTTCAGTTCATCTCCCGATGTACTTACAAATTGTGGAATTCTGGGAGAGAAAATCGAAGAAAATCAGTGTCTACCAGTGACGTATCTCTACAAGATCTTCGTCAAGATCGAATGCACCACACCTACTAAGGTACTGAATATTATCATGTAACGATATATTTTAATGATATAAATTATAAATTATGGACGACCGTTAAGCCGGAAACCAGAACCACAACTATCACAACCACTACCACAGCCCCGACCACGACTACCACCGCGGTTCCGTTCTGAGAGCAAAACATTGATTCAACAAAAATAGTTCCACGTATTTTGTTTTGTGTAGAATTTCGATTATGTATTTCCCCTAAATTAAGCGGATATCAAACAGCTCAAATAGTGCGAAACAAAAAAAGCGAGCTTTTTCACTTTTTTTCTGAAATACAAATTCATTTCCACTCTGTGCTTGCAGCTTGCGACAAATGTCCGACCAATATCTTCACCTCCGAGTGCCCTCCCAGCAAAACCTGCGATCCTGGAAA
The DNA here is from genome assembly GCA_036245785.1 of Pristionchus fissidentatus. Lineage (NCBI taxonomy): Eukaryota > Metazoa > Nematoda > Chromadorea > Rhabditida > Neodiplogasteridae > Pristionchus > Pristionchus fissidentatus. Next base: position 25,745,811 of record BTSY01000002.1, read on the forward strand.
CAATGAGATTTACCTGAATAGTATTGGCGACCGAGAGGGCTGCCAGACGGCTGGTGGTAGTGGAATTCTTTGGGTAAGGTCGCAGTAAAACTCGGAATATGAAAATAATATACTTTAAGTCCATGTGCAACGGCAAATGGGAGCACACCTCGGAAGGGTTCCTGAAATGCCATGCCAATGTGGGCTGGCAATCGGGCACGGTAGTCTTCAACGGATGCAAGTTTAACAGCGTGAACATCTAAAAAGATGGGATAGTGTTGTACCGTGTCCATGCGACATACGATTTCATGTGTTTCGATAAATCTATATCTTTGTATCCAGCAAGAGTATAAGTCTGCAATATGTGATAAATAACTTCACTCCGAGTACGTCTTTGCTTGAATTTGTTCAGCGAATTCATATGTTTTATTATAATTACTGTACTATTATTGTCTCTGCTTCTCTTATCTTCCCATGGACATCCACAAGGTTGGTTCTCTCTCCGGTGTTGCTTTAGTCACTTGCAGACTTTGATATGCATGCCTGTGTTATCGATATAATTTCGAAAATGAAAATTTGAAGGAAGGACCGGTGATGTTAACACACAAACAATTTTTTTATCTCACAAGAGCATTGCAGGGAAGTACTACACATGGGCACGATGGGGCCATTTCCCATTCGTGATTCCATGGCTACGTTCGAGTGCCTCAGTCTCTCTATTTTTCGTATAGTGACGCCCAGTCGCATATTTGCCTAGAATTTCATCCCCAAAAGCCATTCGTATTTGTTATCTGTTTGATTTTATTTTAGTAATTCTATTTTTGCTATTTTTGCAGGTCTCTACACGACTTCTACACAGAAAATTAGTACACTTCAATATTTCTTACCAGGTTACCGATAATTTTTATCTCCAAATTTATTATGAGCCCAATTATTTTCCGACTTGGCTGGTGTTCGCAGAAGAACAGCATCCACCCAGAGCTAATTATTCTGCGCCTAAATAAATTCTAAATAGAAAAATATATAACGAAGCGCGTTTTCGAGTGACACAGAAGTTGATAACCTGTTTTGTTGTCAAATGAAGAAGATTCAAGATCAGAACATTAATTACTCTACATATTCTAATGAAATTCTTGCAGAATTCGATAACTGTTCAACATAATCATCGTGCCTTCCTCTTCATAATCGTGTGTGACACAAAGAAGAATTTGAATGTTGAAGGAGACACGGTGGCCAGTTGCCGAGCAGTATCCGCCATTGTGAAGAACATTCCTGTGATTACTGCGGAGTGCCGATATGCAGCTTCAAGACGTCCGGGCACGTACTGTGCAGTTTTGGAGCAATGCCGAAAGGAAGGAATGGATAATTAATGAACGGATGCTTCATTACTGCCTCATTGTTTGTATTTGAAAGTCATGGGGCGAAAAAAGATAAAGCAATAGTATGTATTAGTTCTGTTCTTTGTTTTATTATATTTTCTTTTTGGCGGAAATATTCTCGTACAATAGAATCTCAAACTCAAACGAAATGCCGTGGATACATTCGAGTCTTTCTTTCGAAGTTGATAGTTGTTGAATACATCATTTTCTGTTTTTTTATTATTTTGGTTTGCAACTCCGATTTTAACCACACCTCCCTATGTACAAGGATGTGCTAAACGAGATCTCCTTTAGCGAAAAGCTTCTATTTTGTTGGCTTGAAATCGCTCGACGAGAATCATTCTCGACGTGAGTTTGTCAGTGGTCGTCCTTTAATTCTTTACGAGCGCTCGCGAGACTTTGGAATTTGAAATTAGATGCCAAAGGCAAAAAAATGACAAGAAGCTGGATATTGTTATCCAATTGTATCATTTCTAACAACTCCTTGTAGCACTCGGCAATTCCAAAGATGCGAAATTCTCGAGAGACTTTGGCGTGTGAAATTAGCTACTAAAGGGAAAAAAGTTGCAAAAATTTGGATATTATTATCTGAGTGAATTGTGTCTTGATTTCTAGCGGCGTCTTGTACTAATGTTGACGAAACGAAAAACGAAATTTTCGCATACGTAATGAGGTTTCCCGGTGTTATCGAAATCCCAGGCATGCTAATTGAGGCTTTTCGAAATCCGAGGGAGAGGGATTATTTTTCGTCCGCGTTTCGACCATTGTCTGGAGGGTGATCTCGAAAAAAGGCCTTTTGGCTTATTTTTCGAACTTCGTTTCGTTTTTCGTTTGATCAACACTAAACTCGAGGACTTACGTGTTGAGGGGTACTCGAACAGATACATTTTGAATCGGGCAGTCGAGTAACAAAACAGAGAAAGGTGTTTGGACATGTTTAATGCTGCGCAAATTTCATAGGGTGCAAGGTGTACATCAGTTTTATGCACCCTTTCATAGCATTTTTCCTAGTGAAGCTACAACTTCCAAACTTGATACAGGGATTGCAAGCCACGTTTGGAACATTTTCCTTTTTGATTGGAGAGATTTCGTTTAGTTTGAGCTGAGTTACACGGGTTTTCCACCCTCAGAGGGTGCACATGCACCCCTGAAATTTGCGCGGCATAACAAAGTATGATCCTTACAGGCATTCTGGCTGCTCTAGTAACCACGTTCCAAATCATTCCTTCCGAAGAAGACAATAATACGAAGATGGGAATTTGGAAATATATTTCGACACAGTCAAGTTTGGATCTCGCGAAGGTTGGAAGAACAACGATGTCAAAGCTGTCTTGGATCGTTGCAACAGTTTTTGAGACATTCACAGCCGTCTTCTAATTTAGTTTTAATGCAGAAAAATGTAATAAAGTCTGTTTCAATTGTAATAATCTTGATAATCTTGTACATTTTTATAGCATGATTGCAAAAGTGATGGGAAAATCGTTTCCTTCGGTTGACAATTCCAAGGCATGTAATTTTGTCTTTGTTAATACCTTCGTTATTTCTGAAATATTCATTTCTCTCTAGAAGTGTAATTGGGAAGAGAGTTGGCGTCCACTATACGAATGTGGACGATCCATCTCGCAGTGTCATCTTTGCTTCACAATCTCTAGAATTTCGTGTACCTGTTGTACCTGACGTACCCGGAAACGCTCTGCGGAGTGTACCCGCGTACAACATGTTTCAGGTATGAAACAGAAACATCGTAAAATGAAATACCTCTCACAGCATCCAGTTGGCACCATGCCAAGAACGTCTCTCGTTGTCTGACCCTCTCGTTCGACGCGCTCTCTAGCCATCTCTCTCTTTCTCTAACTCGTTCTCGCCGACTCTGTTTCGAATGCTGTGCCTCTATATGCAAATAACACTTGATGTTGCACCCCTTGTGAAATATTTAAATCCTTTTGTTCCTGGTCTAGTTGTGAATAAAAATGAAAATGTGTCTACGAGGTACAAGACCAGATACAAAAGGTACAAGAGGTAAACGAGCAAGTACAACATGTATAAGAGGTACACGACGATGGATGTAAACGAGACCGGCCGGAAATTAAAAGAAGAGATTATTTCGACAAAAGTGCTGGACCTCTTTTGTTCTGGAAGATTGCTGGAAGATTCGTACCTCAACTCGTAAGACATAATTACCAGCAATGGAAATCCGCCCAAATTACCCCGAGCTAACACCTAATCAAGATGATGGCGTTGATAAGGTATAAATGTGAAAATGACAAAAGCGAAATGCGATATTTAAAATCGCCGATTTCCTTTTGCTGATGTGATAAACCAGAAAGGTAGTTGGGATTACAATCCTAGTTACTCAATTTACTACCACAAGTATTACAGAGTGAATAAGAGAGACAGAGCGAGAGAGAAAGAAAGAAAGAGAGAGAGGGAGAGAGAGAGAGAGAGAGAGAGAGAGAGAGAGAGTAATACACATGAGAACGATGAGTCCATTTCCCATTCGTGATTCCATGGTTACATTGGAGTGCCTCAGTCTCTCTATTTTTCGTATAGTGGTTCCCAGTTGATCGCCTGAAGTCAATCGTATTTGTTTTCTGCTTGATTTTATTTTAATATATCTATTTTGCAATTTTTGCAGGTCTCTACACGACTTCTACACAACAATTCGCAGACTGCAATGTGTAATCACCCCAGGTTACATGTATTTCATTTTTCCAATTGCTACCAAAAAAAAACCTTTTTTTGTCTAGATTTTTTAATTTGGCTGCTGTTCGCAGAAGAAAACATGAGCCCAATTTATTTTCTCGGAACCAATTAATTTCCGTTAACCGTGAAATATAGAAGAGTAGAGTTTGAGCCCTTAAAAATAAATGTTTGCAGGGGTTAACGACTGCTAATCACCGCTCCTTCCTCCGCCATCTTTTTTTTGGAACAGAAATGGAGACATGGGAGCAAGAAAGGGCTGTAAATCCGGGCTCTGTCGATATGAATCTGACTCGTGTGACAACCGCCCACAACCACTGTGCATCATCTGATTTCTACGAGCAATTGAGTGCTGAGCCGATGTCCGGAAATACAATAAGAGTATTCCTGAATGGATGCGTGGTCATTGGCATGATTTGTTTATTTGGAAGTCATGGTGCGAAAAAAAGATAAAGAAATCTTGTATAGTACTCCTTACGTGCTTTTTTTGCAAGAATTGTTATATGAAGGAAGTATTCTCACATGAACAGTTAAACTTCATTTTCTTTCTCTCTCACCTCTCGCTTTTTGATGATGCTAACCACTGAGGCGATTCTCCATTCGAAATGCCATGGTTACAATCGAGTCTCCTAGTCTCAATTTTTCGTATAGTGGGAGCACAGTCTGTCTTTGCATTTATATTGTAGCCACTCGTTCCTCCAATAACATCCTGCTCATTTTCTTGAATGTCATAACCTGTATTGGTAGTTGGCGAGTCAGTGTGCGTGAAGAGAGTAGATTGCTGATTATCTTGAATGTAATGGAGTCGAGGCACATGTTCGTCTGTGCACTTTTTTGTGATTTCTTCCATGTAGAAAATGTTGAATTATTATCACATTCATTTCAGGTCTCTACACGGCATCAATCTATTGTTAAGAGCGATAGTCATACAAGCATACATTCATCAATCGGCAAATATTTTATTTACAATTGGTCGAACAAGTGATACAAAGAGTGAGAAGGTCAGTCCTATAGCATATATCACATAGAAATACGCGCAATTAAAACTATTCGAAATGAGTATGGGCTTTAGGTAGCCCAGTAAGATAAACTCCAGGATAAACATGTTGAAGTGTACTCAAACAGATGAATTTTTAATCGGGTAGTCGAATGAGATCCATTGTAGCAAAACATAGAGCATTGTTTGGACAAGTCTGACATAATATGATACTTGAAGGCTTCCTGACTGAGCTAACAGTGCAAAATCACGTTCCAAATCGTTCCTTACGGAGAAGAAAATAATACAAAGAGGGGAATTTGACATATTATATCGACATTGTAAAATTCTCGCGAAGATTGGAAGTCAAATAAAAACGATGCAGGATCAATCTGGGCTATATGTTACAGTTTTTATTGTTAGTGATATTCTCTGCAATCTTCTAATTTTGTTTTGATGTAGAAAAGTATAATAAAGTATATTTCGATTGCAATTATTTAACACTGACATAAACTTTGCCTGTAGAACGTTCTCCAAGGTTTCCTTTCTTATAGAACGATTCTCGAACCGTCTTCCTCCCATACGGTTTTTCGTCTCGGTGAGGAAACGAGAGAGCGCGTGGAATGAAGAGATGGGAGTATCATTTTTTCCAGTTCTTCAAGGTTTCCCAAGAAAAGAAACTTTGAAGAACTGTTCTCCTGGCAAATTTGCGCTCTTTGAACCTAGGGGAGGCATGACAAGCATTGCTCAGTGAATGAAAGAGGAGAATAATACACATGAGTACGATGAGGCCATTTCCCAATCGTAGTGACGGAGACGTTCGATTACCTCAGACTCTCCACTATTTAAATACGATAATTAATGTACTGTTATTGTCTGCCTTTCTCTGTGCTTCTTATCTTCTCATGGACCTCCACAAGACCGTCTCTCGTTCTCTTTTTGTATCTCTTGTTTTCCATTATTCACTTGCATAAGTTGATGAGCATACTTGCGCCGAAGTAGTTGAAAAAATTTTGGACATGAAAATTTGAATGAAAGTACGGTAGTTTTTATCAACCAGCGCAGAGTGGATGAAGGGAGACTAATACACATGAGTTCGATAAGGCCATTTCCCATTCGAAATGTCATGGTTACGTTCGAGTGCCTCAGTCTCTCTATTTTTCGTATAGTTGGCGCCCAGCCGCACATTCGCCTTGAATTTCATCGGCTAATTCAATCGTATTTGTTTTCTGCTTGATTTCATTTTAATATTTCTATTTTGATATTTTTGCAGGTTTCTACACGACTTCTACACAGTAATTAGTAAACTTCAATAATTCTTACCAGGTTAACAAAATGTGTTTTCCGAATTCATTATGAGCCAATTCTTTTCCGACTTCGCTGGTGTTCACAAAAGAATGGCATGGGACCAGGACCAAATATTTTCTCCATAGTACCTAAGTTAAAGAAGGAGAATTACGATTTCGCGCTCCCTCATTCCTCATCTCCTATATGTCAATGGTGCGGTCGCTCTCTCCTCTTTTCGCATTATCACTCCCTCTCATTTTTGAATCCCTGCGCGTCAGGGTCAGTTTGGCGCAGAGCCGAACTCCAATAACACTGTTCAAACTTATCGGGTGAGCGTGCGGTTTGCTCTGCTCTTGCCGGGGAACCGAGCGTGATAACCCCACAGTGAGAACTCAGTTGACCAAACGTTCGTGGGACGCCACCTTTAATTCGGAATAGATAAGACAAGTCTTCTGATAGACTGCATGACCCCCGCGCACAATTGCCAAAAGTTTGTTCAATCTTGATGAAATAATTATGGTGGATGTTGTTGCTGACGCTGATCAACGCTATATGGTTCATTTGGACCAAAACCGGGTTTTAGCTAAAAGCCGGCTCTCGACCCGGCTCTGACGTAACTCGGCTTATAGTGGTGCTACGATGCTGCGATTCGCTTTAAAATTAGTGGAATAATTTTCTGAACAACTTTTCTGTTCAACACTAAGGCGCACGAGGCGATCTTCAAATCGAAAAAAAATCGGAAATGACAAAAATTTCGATTTTTTTCAGAAAAAAAATTCAGAGATAAAAATTTTCCTATATGTTTTCAAAAATAAACTTCTGATTTTTTATTTACTAGTTATGGGTCATTGTAAGAAAAAAAGACCTCACTCATTATGACCCCCTTGAAAAAAGTTATGATCGAAAATTCGTCGAGTAGTTGGAAAAAAATTAAATATCGATTTTTTACAAGTCGTCTTAAGAGGTCATACATATTTCCAAAGCACTATATTTATTTTTACTCACCCACATTCTTAGTTCTACACCCCTGAAAGTCGAAATAAAGAAGTAGGAAACGAATTTACTCAATCGTCAGTTTTCTCGCAGCAATGGCATTTTCGAGCAAATTATTGTTTATTTGTCGGTTTAAACTCTTCGTATGGTTATAAATCCTTGACTATGAGTCGTTTACGGTATCGTAAATGATTCCATGTTCACAGATCTGCCATATCGGAATTTATTAGAAAAATTCAAAATTTTGATAAAACTGGCAATTCGAGTTTTCTGTTACAATACATCCTGAATTGATTTCAGTAGCCATGCACGGAGTAAGTTGTTGTCTTTGCCAGTGAGTATGGGCAACAGGGCTGTGCGGCATGGATATGCCGTTTTGCCGAATATTTCATTTATGCTTTTTTGATTATGCTTTAGCGTTCAAAAATGCACAATTTGTACAATCTTATATCTTGGAAGCTTCTGGAGTGGGACACATTTCTAGACACCCTTGACTTCATATTGGTAATCTTATTAGGGGTTTTGTGTAGCTAATTGCTCTCTACCAACTTTTTACTTTTTTTACATATTTACATATTTATCCCACCAATGTAAAGGGCCTGCAGGAGATATCGTTCGGGGGCTGAGGCGGTCGGGATCTTCGATATCGAGGTACTGGTTCAAGGGAATGGAAAATGCTTAGTTTCCTTGGTCAATTGCACTGGTGATCTTGGACGATAGGCGTAGAAGTTGATCTTGCAGAGCTGTCCTGACTAACGTGTATCAACCGAAGTGGGAACGCACGTTACCTGACTGGTGCCTTTCTTGAAAGTCTTGATATTTTAATTAGGTGTAGTCGATCTGGGTCCTCCCCTCGAAGTGATGCCATGTCGGCGATTCTTGCCGGGTTGCCCATAATGGCTGTGCGGTATTTTCGGCGGCATAAGCCGAAAAAAATATTTAAGCATAAACGGCATGTTCGGCATGATTATTTTTCGGGAAAAAATAATAAAACAACAAATGGACGGCTTACACAACAAAAACACACACAATATAGACATATCTTTTGAAATGCTACATCGCACAATAAAATTATCCCATGTTGATATTTTAAGGAACAAATTCTCAGAAATTCATTTGTATTTATAATTTTCTGTCTGATTTATTTAAATTTTATTGTATTTTCTACTATCCGGCATATAAAAAAGCATATGCAGTTTTCGGAACGGCATAATAGGCTTAGAAAAACAGGAATAAACGAAATATTCGGCAAAACGGCATATCCATGCCGCACAGCCCTGTTGCCCATACTCACTGGCAAAGACAACAACTTACTCCGTGTATGGCTACTGAAATCAATTCAGGATGTATTGTGACAGAAAACTCGAATTGCCAGTTTTATCAAAATTTTGAATTTTTCTAATAAATTCCGATATGGCAGATCTGTGAACATGGAATCATTTACGATACCGTAAACGACTCATAGTCAAGGATTTATAACCATACGAAGAGTTTAAACCGACAAATAAACAATAATTTGCTCGAAAATGCCATTGCTGCGAGAAAACTGACGATTGAGTAAATTCGTTTCCTACTTCTTTATTTCGACTTTTAGGGGTGTAGAACTAAGAATGTGGGTGAGTAAAAATAAATATAGTGCTTTGGAAATATGTATGACCTCTTAAGACGACTTGTAAAAAAATCGATATTTAATTTTTTTCCAACTACTCGACGAATTTTCGATCATAACTTTTTTCAAGGGGGTCATAATGAGTGAGGTCTTTTTTTCTTACAATGACCCATAACTAGTAAATAATTAATCAGAAGTTTATTTTTGAAAAATTATAGGAAAATTTTTATCTCTGAATTTTTTTCTGAAAAAAATCGAAATTTTTGTAATTTCCGAATTTTTTTCGATTTGAAGATCGCCTCGTGCGCCTTAGTGTTGAACAGAAAAGTTGTTCAGAAAATTATTCCACTAATTTTAAAGCGAATCGCAGCATCGTAGCACCACTACAAGCCGAGTTACGTCAGAGCCGGGTCGAGAGCCGGCTTTTAGCTAAAACACGGTTTTGGTTCAAATGAACCATATAGCGATGATCAGTGTCAGCAACAACATCCACCATAATTATTTCATCAAGATTGAACAAACTTTTGGCAATTGTGCGCGGGGGAGGTCGGTTTCCTGCAATCTCTCAGAAGATGTGTCATAAACTATTAACCACTTTTGCGAGTGTCACATAATTGGATGTCCTCTTTCGCTAAACCATCCAGTAATACATATATCGATTAGCATTGATGGCGTAGATGTAGTTTACCGCTAAATATAGAAGAGTGGAGAACTGAACGACAACTATTATATTATGAAATACTTGCAGAATTCGATAACTGGTTGACATAATCATCGTGCGTTCCTCTTCATAATCGTGTGTTACACAAAGAAGAATTTGAATGTGGAAGGAGACACGGTGTCCAGTTGCCAAGTAGTCTCTACCGATGTGAAGACTTCTCGTACGAAACCCGCGGCTCGATCTGCCATGGCAGAACGCTTGTATTCATGCAATGCGGTGCTGGACTAATGTCATAATGAACGTACAGAGTATGGCCGAATGGATAAGTCGTATCACTACCAAGATTTGTATAATTGGAAGTCATGGGGCGAAAAAAGATAAAGTAATATTATGTATTATTTCCGTTCTATGATACATTTGTTAGAGAAAGGGAATTGCCGCGCAAGGCTGAGGGAGGAGTAATCAAGTTAATGCCCTCTTCTTCTCCTCTCTCTCTCTCTCTCTCTCTCTCTCTCTCTTTCTCTCTCTCTCTCTCTCTCTCTCTCTCTCTCTTTCTCTCTTTCTCTCTCGCATATCGCCCTTCCTTGATGCTGAGGCCATTCCCCATTCGAAATGCCATGGTTACAGTCGAGTCTCCCAGTCTCAATTCTTCGTATAATGGGCGCGCAGTGTGCCATTGAATTTCCATTGTAGTTACTCGTTCCCCCCATAACTTCCTGCTCATATACTCGAATGTTATTTTTTATAACCACGCTTTGGTAGTTGGCGAGATAGTGTGCGTGAAATCAAGATAGATCTCGTAAAGAGAGTAGATTGCTGATAATCTTGAATATAATGGAGTCGAGGCACATGTTCGCGCCCCGTTTTTTTGTGATTTCTGTCATGTAGAAAATGTTTAATTATTAGTATAACATTCATTTCAGGCCTCTGCACGGCTTCTATTTATTGTGAAGATCGATATTCATAAAAACATACATTCATCAATCGGTAATTATTTCATTTACAATTAGTGGAACGTGTGATACAAAGAAAGATAAGGTCACTCCTATGACGCCTTTCGGAATATGCGCATTTAAAATACTTCGAAATTAGTATGGGATTAGGTAGCCCAAAAATATGAACTCGAGAATTAAAGTGTTCAGGGGTACCCGATCAGACAAATTTCGAATCGGGTCGTCGTTTGGGTCCCATCGTAACTACTCTAACATAATATGATACTTGCAGTCTTTCTGGCTGCGCTAAAAGTGCAAATACACATTCGAAATCATTCCTTTCGAAGAAGACAATAATACGAAGAGGATAATTTGGAAATATCTATCGACATGGTAGAATTTCACTCTCGCGAAGATTGGAAGTCAAAGAAGGGCGATGCGACAACTCTCTGGAGTCTTTGTTTCAGTTTTAGTGAAATGAACAACAGTTTTGTGAAAGTCGAACAAAGTATTTTAATTGCTATGTTGATCAACTTGTACATGTTTTCGCACGATTTGTTTGATAGACAATTTCAAGGCATGCTATTGTGTCATGCTATTTCTGAAATATTGATTTTTTTTCTCTAAAAAGATGAGTGAATTGGAGTCCACAATACGAATGTGGAGGATCATTTCATGGGTGCATCTTATTTTTCCTTCACTCTTTAACCTCTTTTTTCATTTTGACATGCGCGTACTTCTCAACCGCTTCATTTTTCGTACACAATATACTTCCATCTATCCTAAACATTTCAAAAGTTCAATTAACTGCCAGCCCGAGAAACATGCATGGGGATCATCATTTCACACTAATATTTTTAGTATTTTAAAATAGATGTTGATCGAAATAATACCGAATTACTGATGTGATCGATGGCATCGGAAAATGCTCGATTGCCTCAGCAGAAAGGCGAGTAATGTAAGCGAGGCAGGCCGGCAAACATAAGAAGAGATTATCAATCAATCAATCAATCAATTTATCATATCAGGCGGTAATCACTCAGATGAGGATGGGTCGGTAGCATACCTGCGCCCCATTTTCGTTACGACATCGGCGACCCGCTAAAATCAGGAGGTTCCCTTCATTTCACGGCGTCCCGCAGATTTGAACAAAATGTAAAATTTATTATCTTACTACGAATAAATTAAATAAATTTTAAATTTAAAAATAAAATCATTTATAAAAATAAACTATTTTAAAAAAGAAAAGAAACTGAAAATAAAAAAAATACAATGAATTAATGAGTCCGCTTGTATCGCATCATGTACTACTTCAGGCTAACTGTGATCCAAGCGGAATTATCATTTAAAAAATATGCTATTCACTATTCCGGCGTGCCGAAATTGTGAAAAGTGCAATCTTCGAATTGTTTGGCACATATTAGAAAAAGAAAGGAAACGATTTCACCAAAAATGGGACGGGACGCCGGCTCCGTTGGAGAGCTCCAACGGAGCCGGCGTCCCGAATATCGAAAATCGTGTCTAATTGCTCATTTTTGGTCAAATCTTTTTTTATTTTTTGGTTTCTTATGTTCCAAATACTTCGTAGATGGCAACCGGCACGCCGGAATAATGAAAAATGCACTGATTGAAGGATATTTGGGCCAACAATAATTTCGAATCACGAATCATGAGTGCGCCCCACTGCGACGCCCCTTTTCCCCGTCTCTCATTTTGGAATTCCCGGTTCGGTGGGCATTATATTTTTTAAAATTTATTTTTTGTATATTTTAATTTTATTTATTCTTATTTTTTAGGTCCAACCTGTTAAAATTTAAAATTATTAGTAAAATAACAATTACCTCTACCACTCCCCCTACCTTTCCTCCCTTTCCTTTCCTTTCCTTTCCTCCCTTTCTTTTCTCTCATCCCTCTCTTCTCTTCCACTGACCTCCCACGCCTCCGCCCGCATGGCGTATCCAATCTGCTCTTCCACCCATTGAATCAATCTCTGCGGACACCGCGGAAGAGTCGATCATTCGTAGAACTGTTCTCAACAATACCATGGTTGCCGACCAGGAGGACTGCGAGGAAATGTGCACGGAAAAGGCTGAGGTCAACAATTGTTTGATTCTTTTGAAAAAAATCAACTGGATATTTCAGTGCACCGGATACTCGTTTAGTACATCTCCTGAAGTGATCACAAACTGTGGAATTCTGGGAGAGAAAATCGAAGAGAATCAGTGTCTACCAGTGACTTATGTGTACAAGATTTTCGTCAAGATCGAATGCGCCACCACGGTACTACTTTCATTTGAACAGCAGAAAGTTAGCAATATTATAATAATTATTTTTCCTTTGATTTTAGGCTCAGTCATCGCAATGATAGATATAACGACATTAACGATAGTTTTACTCATTCTTTGATTCATTAACGAGGTTATTAGTTATTCAATATCGTAGATGACGACAACCCTCCTCACGTCAACCACCACGTCGACTACCATGCCGACTACCACGCTGACTACCACTCCGTCTACCACACCCCCCACAACCATCGTGCCTAGTAAGCACTATTTATAATAGGACCGACCTGCGCAAACAAGACACATCATGAAAGTTTCAAAATGTTAACCAAATTGTATATTTTATTGTGTACTAATTGTAGCGTGCGCCCATTGTCCATCGATAGCCGTTTCGAAGTCGTGCCCTCCTCTTATGAAATGTGACACCTCCGCTCTGAACTTCTATGACATAACATTTGGATCTCAAGCAGGATGCAAGGCAGTCCTGACTGATCCGCCTGTAATAGTAAAGATCTGGGTAAGCTTGATTTCTTGTCGTTTATTTGTATTTACAACAAACATATATCCTGATCGTAATCATAAATAATTAATCAAATCCAGGCGATCTGCCCCGGCGGCGACTGGTTCGAAGCAATTCAGTCGGTCCAGTGTTATATTGGCGTGGGATGGAGGGACGGAGTCGCGGCGCCGGGAAGGGAGGAATTCTTGACTCTAAACGGTTGCGAAATTACAGCAGTTCCGTAAACAACTGTAACTGTAATCTCGTCCATGTAATGTTCCATTGTGGCATTGACTGATAAACTGTTAATTTTACGTCATTTGAAATAAATATCACCTGAGTAATTATCAAAATGCGCACAAGATGGGAATATTGTTAGAGCATTCAAATATAAAACTCAACTGGTTACTGTAACTTTAATTTCCGTTAACAAGCTTCTCACTTTCAGGAACATCGCCAGGGACTGACTGACTTCGTTAGACATACATAGTATCGAATCATTATCTTCTTCTACATTTACTATTGCAGACATTTCATCCTCTCTCCTCCTTTCTTCTCTCCACTTTTCCAGCCCAACTCCGCCTCTTCACTGTATAGTCCTCAATTCCCCTTTCTTCCTCAAATGGACCCCCATTTTCTTCCACTATAGCTTCTCTGACTCCCACTCCCACCTTGCTCTCCGACTAGTCGTGCAACTAAACTGATCATCTCGGATATGTACAGATCAATCATTTTCCTGTCTCTCTCTAATCTTCTCTAGCTTTCGTTTTCTTGTTGTTTTACCGTCTTATCACAATCATCCCGGTGCGAATACTTTCAATGAGTAATACCACCGCGATTTGTTATAACTCAGTTTACTGTGATTCGAATTGTGTATATTTTCCAGAACTCTACGCGTCCTCTAAACTCAAGGCATTTTCCATCAATGCCGAATCGAGCTACAAACATGTAATTTGTTTAAAATTAATTTTGCTAGTTTCACATTTTTGGGAACTCGGTAACTGTGAAGGAAGTCAATGTGTGAATTGAATTGAGTCGCGACTTGATAGATTTCCCGACATGCTTCTGCAGAAGAAAAAAATCATTAAAACGTTTTCGAGCTGTCAACGCAAAAAACTCTCCGACATGTGCGAGATACTGAACCATCACTAGGATATGTGCAGATGCATATTAGAGAAGTACACCTATTACATTCAGATCCACCTCGACCAAAGGCTAGCCGCGACTAGTACACCGCCCGCAGTCCAAGGCCATTGCCTTCCTTCTATGCACAAGTACCGAGTGCCTTTCATTCGCATGTGACTCGTCGATGCAAGATTCAATATCTATTATTTCCTCTTCGCTTACCCACATGCATGTTCGGATATATATTACCCAACAAGAATGTGAACGAGGTTGTACCAATGCTTGAAAGCTATTTTTTTCTCTATTTTTCTATATATATCAATCTTCGAATATTTGATAAAAATTTGTATCTTACTGATTCCAACCTGTCAAGAGAAATTACAAGTGATCAGCATCATCAGCATTACAAGTGCCAATCAAGAGAAATCAAGAGAAGAGAAGGGAAGAGAAGACAAGAGAAATCAGCATTACAAGTGCAATTATTTATTCCGCTACGCTATGGATTCGTGTCAATTCGTCGTAGATCTACTGTTGGTGGGAAAGTATAAAGTGAATTTCGTGGTGCAATCTTTCAATCATCGTTCAATATTGATGGTTCGATAATTCTTCAAGTACTCGCTTTGTATGATTACGATAAAAAGTAAAAAGGTAAGGTTGTCTCAGCATGATCATGCGCGGAATATTGCGCATTTTAGCGTGGTCCATTCGACGACCACCGCCACTTACTCCTGGTGTAGGCGCCAGTACCAACTTGGACCAGGTTTGGTAGACCTCTTGTTCAGTCAGGCACACTACCGAGAATTTACGTTATCAGTATCATACGTCATATTGTGCAGTTTCTTTAATCCAATCCAATCGATGGATGAGAAGACGTCATCATTAAAGGCATCGTTACATTAAAGTCTCCGAGCAACCTTATGAAGTCCTCTTCCATTCTCTTCTCTTTCCCGTTTCAATCACCTTCTACGTTTAGCTTCTCTAGCTTGGATAAGCATGAAGCCAATGGTTTTTCTCGTTCTTCTTTTGTGCGTTCTCGAGGTGAGTCCCATTTTGCGTTGTTACCGGTTCACCATTGAAATACAGCAATCTCAAGCAATTTGCTACACCGCGGAAGAGTCGATCATTCGTAGAAATGTTCTCAACAATACCATGGTTGCCGACCAGAAGGACTGCGAGGAAATGTGCACGGTAAAGGCTGAGGTCAACAATTAATTGATTCTATTGAAACAAAATCAACCGGATATTTCAGTGCACCGGATATTCGTTTAGTACATCTCCTGAAGTGATCACAAACTGTGGAATTCTGGGAGAGAAAATCGAAGAGAATCAGTGTCTACCAGTGACTTATGTGTACAAGATTTTCGTCAAGATCGAATGCACCACCCCTTCAACGACGGTACTTATTTTTGGATTGGAGAATATGAACCATAATTCGAATGTTCGTGTTAAATTACAGAAAACTACCACGCCGACTACCACGACTACCACGTCGACTGCCACAGTTACCACACCGACTACCACGACCGTTGTGCGCAGTGAGTTTTTTTTCTAATTTTATTTGGGCTCTAGGGCCGAGTTGATAGAAACTCATTTGCAGCCTGTGCCGATTGTACGTCAATTACCATCACGAGGTTGTGATGGTAATCTCAAGAGGTGCGATATTTCTGCTCTTGATTTCTATGATATCGAATTTGACGCCAGAAGAGGATGTCCTTCAGTCGCGGTCAAGAAAGGACAGAATGCGCATCAGTTATGGGTAATAACAACATTTTTGTTTACTTTACTCCGAGAAATTTTGAGAAATAGATTTAGTTTCGGAAATATTACTATACTGTCTGGGAAATCCTTGAATTGACAAAAATTCAGGCTCTATGCCCCGGTCAGGAATGGATCCAAACCAGTGGCTATGTCTTCTGCAACATCGGAAACGGATGGAAAGACACCAAAGATTTGGATGTGACCCTTTGCGAAATCACGGCGGTGGTGTTGTGATTCTTCGATCATCCCTCACTGCAATATTTTGGGTTATGATTGTACTAATTATTCGTTAATTGTAAGCGCATCAATAACGACTCTGATGATAATAAATATAATAAATGAAGTAATGTGTAAAAGAGCGCTGCTCTACACACAATGCAAAGTTACAATCACTGTTATTTTTCTGGCACGCGAACCTTGTTGCTTTTCCGAGAAAAAAGTGACAATTTAAAAATGAGGAACTAGCACTGCTTTATCAATCATTCTATCGCTCTTCATGAAAATTAACAGTGCACATGTAATATTATCATATCTTCACCCGTAATAGCTGCCCTCTGCCCATCGTTCTCCCTGACTCCGCCCACTCGCTCAACAGTCACCGCCCATCCCACTCTTCTCTTCTGCTTCCGGGCCTCTTTCTCCTCCACTATTTCTTTCCTCTATTCCCGTTTACTGAAACTATGATCATTTGTCTGAATACATGTGCGCTCTAATGGTCCATATCTGATTCACTTTTAGATCTTTATTCGCTTTTTTCTATTTCTATTAATGTCTCCACCCATAGAACATTCCAACGTACTACAATGAGCTATTTCAGGACTCTAGACGTCCTCTAATCACAAATTCAGCAATGTATAATTCGAACACCAATTATCACAAGGTATGATATCACTATTTATATATCCGGGAAAGAAGGGAGTTAAACTGCAATGAACCCTCCCCTTTCAACTCGGATATAGATGCGAGAAAAAAACGAGAATTACAGCAGATACAGGCTGCATTTCTCTGGAAGTAACCGAATGCCAAAGTGAAAGTGAGCTACGGAGGTATTAACGACTGCAACTTGTCACATTGCTACAGCAGTGTAACGTATCTCACACATTAAATCCCTTACATGGCTTGCTTTCGCATACGATTTCATAAGGATTAATGTTTATCACAAACAACCTCGACTGTCCCAAACATGTATCAATATATACGGAAAGCATCACAATTGTGTCGAAGAAGAAGATTTTATATGATCGTCTCGTAGTGCTTCCTGTTTCAGTATATTTGATAAAGCATATTATTGCAAAGCATGTCACCATTGTTACAGAAGCTCAAATAGAAAAGCAGCGCGTCAGTGGTAGGACAGAGAAAAGTAGGAGCGAGGAGACCCATCTCCAGATAATCCAATGCTGGCCAACTGATTTTCCTATCGTACCCCTATCCCCTACTCTATACAGAGTAATAATTTTCCCTCACGATTCATACGTTATCTCGTTGCGCTCTCGGGCGTCGATAAAATATAAACTGCGGAGGCGTGTGGGGGGGGCCTTCAAGGAGTCATCAACTGCGATAACGAGAACGCCCTCATTCACGGGGACAGAGATTTCAACGGCTGCCTTCTGACTTTGTTATTTCTCAACCAATATTTCCAGCGTAATCTCCGCTCACTTTATTTGCTTGATATTATTCGCATTTCAGAAATTCGTGCTTTCGTATGATTATAAAGGTAGAAATTTGATGGTCTACATCGGAATGGTCTCCTTTTTGTTTATTCAGTTGTCCGACGCATCCACAGTGGTGGTGGTTATCGTAGGTCATGTCCTGAGGAAATAGTAATGAAATGAGAGGCTGTCCCGAAGTCGAATTATCCTAAAATACCTAGATATCATTTAGGAGCGAAATGAGTCAAAGTGGGGGATGCTATACGATGCTCATTTTGTGCGAGCCGCTTGTTTGGTTCATTCATCCATTTGGCGAGAGCACTCAGTCGCTATGACTGCAACCGAGAGTGAGAGGAGAGAGCGGGGAGAGGGAGAAAGAGAGAGAGGGAGAGAGATCTGGGCCAGATGCATTGTGGAAGATCTAATTCTAAGCCAAGAATGATCCATTCCTTTGACCATGTTACCCTGAATTCGAAGATCCTTACCACCTCTCACCACGCCCCTTCAGGCGCATTTGCCCTGATGTCAGGATAAATCTGTATCTGTATCTGTAGCCGTGATCTAATGTTTCTGCTTTACGTCTTCTCTTCTCTTCTTCCCTTCTCTCTCGTCTCTCCTCCCTGACACCGCCTACTCACTGACTGTATGGTCTTCGATCCATGCCTCTCCTTTTCTCTTTATGGTCCCTCTTCCTTCTCTTCCCTAGACTATAACTTTCCTCTTTCCTCATTCCCCAAGTTGCCACTACGCCACTTCGTTCGTGGCGTAGTGGCATCTTTTTTTGGTCGCTCTCTGCTTCACGAGCCTGTCATAACGGAAACGCGGGATACCGTGTGTTGATTTCCCTGACGTTTGTGACCTGTGGTCTGACCCGCCGAACTCATGGGGGTACTGTAGGTTACGGTACCATTTTTTGATTTTCGTGTTTTTGACAAAAGTCATGTATCTGACCCAAGGAACTTTGGTTGCCCCAGCGAACTTTTTACTGTAGGTTACGGTACCATTTATTGATTTATTGATTTTCGTGTTTTTGACAAAAATCATGTATCTGACCCGAGGAACTTTGGTTGCCCCAGCGAACTTTTTACTGTGAGTTACGGTAGCAATTATGGATTTATTGATTTTCGTGTTTTTGACATAAATCATGTATCTGACCCAAGGAAGTGTGGTTGCCCCAGCGAACTTTTTGAGGGTACGGTAGGTTACGGTAGTATTTATTGATCTATTGATTTTTGTGTTTTTGACAAAAATCATGTATCTGACCCATTTAAGTGTAGTTGCCCCAGCGAACTTGTTACCATAGTTTGTGACGGACCACATCATTCCACAGGCCGGTCAACCTTACAGAAAGGCCTTTTGAGTGAGAGAGCGTGTGAAATCGAGAGGGACTCTCTCACTTTTGTACACTCTCTCGCTCTAACCCTGATCTGTAGGTTTGGAATCATGTGGGACGGGACGGACTCACAGACTCACTCACAGACAGACAGGGCTTGTCGTTTTAGGTTAAGTAGTAACAATTATCTCCATCTCTCTGTTTGGAATATGTTTTCAAATTTCTAGATACCTTCGTTCATTCACAGTGGTGGAAAATTTTTCGCGCTCTGAAAAAAATCGTGAACTGTAATTCAATTCTACAGGATTCTACACACCCCCTTCGCACAAATTCAACAACATGCGTTTTGATTATCGCATGGTAAGATGGTTTTTTTATCATTTGATTAAGGAAAGTATGCAATTGGCTTAATATCCTCATAGAAAGTCAAATTGCAGGAGAAATATATGTGTTAAAAGAAATGCATTGCAGCCGAGCGAATGTCCATTTTTCGATACAAGTACCGATGAACAAAACCCCTTCGAATGCAATGCGTGCCCTAACATCAATTGTCACGGATATGGTTTCATGAAGTGACAAGGAGCGACTACAATTTGTCTTGCGGATCATCGCAAAGCTGAACAAGATTGTGTCATCGATACTAAATTTTTGAGGAGAATTATGTGCTGCATGATTTTTCGCATCGATATTATTTTGCTTCTGTTGTATGTTTGATAAAAAAATGATAAAAAAGAGTATTGATAAAGACGCACAATTTTGTTGACATTACGAATCCAATATCAACGTCATAACAGAGTTATTTGATCGATTCCAGTCACATCATTTTTCTAAGAATTGTCTTCTTTTCAACGCTTCGTCTCAATCGATGAGAGAGGAAGAGTGTTTTGTTCATCATCACTGTCATAGACACATTCATTTCTCCAAGCAACACTATGAAATCCCCCTCCCATTCGTCTCTCTTTCCGTTTCATTTGATTTCGTCGTTTAGTTTCTGACTGGAACAACTATGAATCTAGTGATTTTCCTCCATCTTCTAATTATTCTGAAGGTGAGTTTTGGATCTATAATACTGTATAACTATGTAAATGCAGCAATCGCAAGCAATTTGCTACACCGTGGAACAGTCGATCATTCGTAGAACTGTTCTCAACAATATCATGGTTGCCGACCAACAGGCCTGCGAGGCAATGTGCTCGGAGAAGGACGAGGTAATCAATATATTCTTCGTATAAATTAGGGATGGCTTCGCAAGAAATCGCTCTCTTCATTTCGCACACTCTCTCATCCGTCTGACCGGCGAGATAGTGAGCAGAATGAAGAGGGCATTTCTTGCGAAGCCACATCATTCCACAGACCGGTCAACCTTACAGAAAGGCCTTTGGAGTGAGAGAGTGGGTAAAATCGAGAGGGACTCTCTCAATTTAGCATACTCTCTCGCTCTAACCCTGGCCTGTAGGTTTGGAATCATGTGGAATCCATTTCTAGTATAAATACATACTTTTTTAATTTCAAATTTTTTGTTGTTGTCGGATCTTGTTGAATGTTGCTAGCTGCATTACTTCTGGTGTTCGTTATGGAATTTACTGGTGGGGCCAGCAAAATAGAGTTTCTCCATCCTCTGCTCATCCCGCTCTCTATAACCTGCCGTATTTGTTGCGAAGATAGTTGGAGAAAGCAATTCACTTCTGTGTTCAAAATGATTTAATTCGACTAAGGTTAAGGTGGAAAAGTATAATCTACTGCCATGAAATCAGTGTCGCTTTCAAATTGGTCATTCATAAATAACGAGTGAAACAAGAAAGTGCTGCCATTTCAGAAAAAAAAGAATGAGGAAGGAAAAGATAGCTTCAGTGTGGTACTCAAAAGACTGAAGGTTTCCTAATGCCATTAAGAGAGAGGCTAAAAAAATAATTCCATTCCTGTTCTGTTATTCCGTTGTGGAGAAATAATCTATCGACTCACCCTCTCGTATGATACAAAGCATGTCGTATTAACAAATACCATTTATCGATTGATTACCTTTTATTGACATAAAAAGCAGGTATAGTGACCATGCAATTTACACTTCATCTGTTTTCCGCCCTAACTACGTCGTTCGAATCGGAATTCCTAATCACCACCTGCGTACGCATACGCGCGCACAATTGCACAGCACGGGACTAGCAGGTTCAAAGACTGTTTTTGTGAACTGAGGGCCAGCAGTGTTGATGAAGTCATCTCTCACATGACTCCAAACCTACATAACGGAGTCAGTGTGCCAGAGGGTGCAAAAATGTGACAGCCACGGATTCAGACACTCTCTCACTCTAAACCCCTTTCTGTAAGCTTTGCCACATGAAACTGCTATTTTTGAGGAGTATGATTTGATAACAGCTACCTCTGTCAATTTCATTTCGAATGAGTTCGACTGAAGTTTAAAAAACTAATTATGAGAGGTATCACGAGAGATTGTAGGAAAAATCCCCCTTTCGGAATAATTTTCAAAAATTATTTTTGATTTCGATCAAACTGAGTGAGAGTACTTAGGAGACAAGAATTCAAATAATCCTGGTCCCAGGTCTCGGCTTTTAGGAATTTGCCGGTTCTGTCGCCGGAATCGTTATAACTTCCTTCATTTTTGAGCTAGAAAGTCGTTGAAGAGCTCAAAAAATGGAGAAAAATATGGTGCATAATATCTCTGTTGAGAGTGAAGTCCTATATGGTAAAGCCATGGATTTAATTAGAAAATGTGTTTTGAGATATCTTTAAAAAATCATAGAGCATCTAATATTTTCGAAAGACAATAGTTTTATTGCATATTATGAAAGAACACGTCAAGTACTGCTAGATAAAAATTTAAGAAAAAATAAAAATGGGATCACATAGTCCCGAAAAATGGCGTCGAATGTGAAAAATCGGAAAATTTCGAAAAATCAGTTATTTCAAAATCATGTGTAATCCATTTTTCTATGGTTATTTAACCTTCATTAGTTTGCGAAAAATGATAATAGCACATATCGCATGCATTTGAACCAGTTAAATTTGAAAATTTCGTCCATATCTGGCCTATCAAAAGGAGACCGAAATTTTTCAATTTTGGCAGGTTTATATACATGCCATATGATCTGTTATCATTTTTATCGAACTCATGAAGGTTAAATAACCATAGAAAAATGGATTACACATGATTTTGAAATGAAGGAAGTTATGACGATTCCGGCGACAGAACCGGCAAATTCCTAAAAGCAGGCTCTGAGATCTGGGACCAGGATTATTTGAATTCTTGTCCCCTAGGTACACTCACATAAAAGTTTGATCGAAATCAAAAATATTTTTTGAAAATTGTTCCGAGCCACCTGCAATCTCTGGTGAGACCTCTCTTAAACAACGTTACACAGGTGAACGAAAGTATAAGAATTCTGTTTGGAGTATTCTTAGAGTGATAAGATCAATCGATTTACATTTACATTTTTCATTACAAAGTGTTTCAAACGAAAAGGTGAGCGGGATTCTATGAATCAATTATGTTTGGAAGATTCTGATGAATCGATTTTTCAGAGTCATTACATAATGTCGGAAACGGACGACGATTCTATGAATCACTCGCTTGAGAGGATGGTGCTCCGGAAGCAATTCTACCACAAAGATCAAGACCGAAAGAAGAAGCAATCCGGCCCAGATGTACAAGATAATCGAGATTCGAGTGTAAGAAATCGGAACATAAATCGAACGGGTCGTCGGGGACAAATCAGTCTTGGGCGGGCGTCCTCCGTAACGGCGGAAATGGATGGATTCCCGCTGAATCACAGAATCACGTGAATTGAATACGAAAGTTCGCATTTTTAACTTCTCTTCTCTGGTCACATTTTTAACTCATTTTTAACTTCTTTTAACATTCTAAACACGAACACTCTATGCGAGTATTGGGATGATAACGATGGATTTTCATTATTAGCACTATGTAAAGCATCAAATGTTCAAATGATCAACTCACATTCTCCTGGCTGTACAAGCTGAGATAGTAATTACGGAGCTTCTCTGCCCATCGTCTTCCCTTGCCTCCTTTCTTGAGCATGAACGCAAGGTGTGTCTGCTTGAACATCGCGTGTTTGGTCTTCTTTCCATTCTGAGTGATGTATGGTCCAACTCTGCAATGTGTGGTATGCAATTACACTGCGCAAAATTTGCAATCGATCTCTTCAATCCCGGTCCTCACTTAGGTCGACTAACACTTTCGTGTTTGAAATATTCTACATGAAAAAAATAACGGATTATAGGACCGCGTCGTTCTTACATTGTGAGTTTGCAGTGTGCTGGCATTTCCGGAAGCATCCCCAGTTCCGAAGACAGGATAGCTACAAGATGTGGCTTTCCCTCGCAGACCAGAGAGGACAGGTGGTCGAAATCCTCGAGCGTTACCACATTGCCCGTATCCTTGATTAGGGTGGAGCGCTGAAACAATGGTATCATCCCAGTTTAGAACATGCCGAAATATGGTAATCGATAAAATAGGTGTGATGTAATATGAACGGTATTATTTTTCTACTAAATTATTTTCTCTTACACTATGGATGCTCTCAGGTGAACATCTATCTGCATTACATATGATAAAATAGATTGATATCGTTATTAGCGCGAGTCACTCGGCACTGTTTGTATTTGTAACATTTTGCTGATGAAAATACGGTCAAAAACAAGCTGGCAAAAATGAAAAGTGAACTTACGTGTTCCTCACTGATCAGGGAGGGTTGCGACGTTGCTAGACCAACAGCTCCTGTCCACAGGTCCTTACGGAAGTACTCTAGTGTTCTATGAAGCGAATTTTTGATGTGCTTTCGCGTATGCATGCAGTACACATACGCGAACGCTAATACGGCAACGAAAATATAAATACATTCCTTGAAATATGATTTTTGAAATATATTAGAAATATACATACCGAACAGGAATTGAAGGCGGGAAGGCACTATTGCCTTGAAATTTGGCTCCGTGAAAGTCGTAGACCAATCTGACTCCATAAATGAGGAGGAAGGAGGGGAGCAGGCGGCTCCACGAAGGAGTGCGATCTGGAAAAAAGTGCTCTCGGTATTATAGTGCACAGGAAGTTCTGTAAATAAAGGATAATTTCGGAGCGTGAACATCTAATGTGTTCTAGGCGAAAGTCTGTGTTGGCTACCCTCCACCCCCCCCCCTTGATTTGCACTGCGAGCCTAACCTGTTCGCAGATACGGCAACTTGAGTACGGCGAAAATGGCAAGCAAGATGGCCAGCACGGGATACTCAAACACCACGAACGCACTGAAAGATGCTTCCTCTGACGACATCAGCTTCATGGCGGACAGCAGAATCAGCTGGAAAGTAGGAACCAATTACTGACCCTCAGTTTGTAAACAATCATTCAGCATCTGATGCGCCCCTCTCTCTCAGGCTCTTCCCGCTCACTCTCTCAATTTTGGCGGGTGTGTGTGACGGGCGGCGAGTGATGCCTTCCCCTCTCTGTCACTTTTTTCTCGTTTTCTAGTCACTCTCATTTGCGCTCACGCTCACCTCAACCGTATGGTATTGAACGTGATAGAACGATCGAAGGCGAGCTTCTGAGAGCTGGTGTAAGCCCAAAAAAGTGAACAGAGTCTCATTCTCAATTAGGCCCAAGGCGCCACCGAACGGCGATTTCTCCGACTCAAGACTGTTTGTGACTGCAAGAACAACATTACAATGTTAGTTGCATGATTCCTAAACTCCAGAAATTGGTTAGGCAAGGACCAAATAGCGAGAGAGTCCCATCGAGTCAACATACACATTTTTTGCTCCACTCGATTTTTACAAGATGTTTAACAATGCGTCCTATATTACATTTATGAGATGAGACAATCAAACGAAATGTCAGGATGCCACTTCCTGTGTTTACCGAAAGCGAGAGACGACACAAAAGTGAGAGGACCTGTTTCATGTATTGCGGAAGTTTATGTTTTGACTTTTTTTGTTATGATCTAAAGACCGCCAAACAGATATATTCGATACACGATTCGCGAGAAATGAGGGGCATTCAAATAGGTTCGATATCTGATTGACCGGTCATCTGAATGGGAAAATATTTGAATGGAGAAAATATTTGGTTGGCAATCGAATATCCATTCATTTGGCCAATTGGATATTAAAAACAACACAGCGCTAGGGGTGAGAGAATGAAAGATAGGATATTCGAATGGAAAAAAACGATAGGGCGACGATTCATTCGTATAACAAAGGATATTCGATTCACTTCAATAAATAAAATATTAGTATCTGTTTCGCCATTCAATGGTCAATCTCTAGTATGATCGTTTCATTTTAATAATGGAATAGCTAGCCAGCAGTCAGCACAATATCAGTATTAGACGATTCTCATGAGAAAGCGATGAGAAAGACTTCTAATTGTTTTGTTCCCGTTCATACAAAAATTAAGGGTTTCGATGACGTACCGTAATGCTCCACCTCTCCCAATTCCATCGGAAGATTGACATCACTGGCGAATCTCTCGAAGGCTTCGACATCAAAGCCTCGATATGACAGCAGCGTTCGGTCGTATGCCGGCGGGGACAAGTAGTTGAAACCAATCTTGAGAATCTCCATGACCGACTCTAGCGCGGGATGGAAACCTGGAAGCTATAGATATTGGATGGTGATATCAAGTGAGTGGAAGGAATCAGTTATGATTACAAAGCTACACGTGATTTCGTGCGCTTGTTTTGGCAACGTGCGAAACTAGGAGGGGACTGATTAGCTATGCACTTCAATTGTTGTCATGCCACGAGTGCCGAGATGCGCAGGTGTACTTCGCCATGCACGACTCCTATTTCAGCGGGATAGAGGTGAGGGTAATTCGACACTGACATTTCCGAAACAACACAAACCGCTACAGAAATTTGAGTTTCAGAACATTTTGAATGCGTTTTCATGTGCACTCAGAAAAATTACTACGCCATGCATGCGAGTTAATGATTAAATTACTTAAGCTCTCCGCACTTTCCACACTCTCTCTCTGCAGAAATTGAGTAATTTAATCACTAACTCGCATGCATGGCGAAGTAATTTTTCTCTGTGTATGTTTTCGGGAAAAAATCAAAAATTTTCCGCAAAATATAGTTTAGTTTTGCTCCGATTTTAGGCGTCCAAGCATCGTAAATGGTGGGCTCCTAAAATCCAAGATACAAAGTGCGGCGTCATAGGTAGAACGGTGCCGTTTTCGCGAAAAAGGGGGAAATAGTTTTAAATCGGAAGTAAGAGTTGAAAGGATATGGGAGCTGAGAAAATGTCGACGAAAACGAAGAGGAAAGGAGGAGGAGGGAAATTCGATGAGAGCTCCTTTACCATTCAGTCGTGAGTAAAAGTGGCTGATGAAATGGCGGACTACAATTTAGTGACATTTATTAAGAGTCACTGTGTTATAGATAGCGTAAGTCTTGATCGACATCTGACTGCATATCGCAATACTGGAATAGGGTTGCGCATAACAATGCTCCCTATTATTCATTACTCATTCAATATTCTATTTTCAGGAATGGTGGATCACCCGAGTAAGTTGTTGAAACATATTGATGATTCTCAGTGTTCCTCTCTCACCCTTCTCTATTCTCTAACTGTTTTTCCATTTGAGTTCACCAAGGTTCGGCTCTCGGAGAGTGATCAAAGAGGCGGAGAATTTTGTTTTGTGACAAGATGATTTAGGCAGCTAAATAAATAAAAAAAATGTCTAGTCTGCTCATTGCATCAAATATCCAGAAGTGTTCTCCCGCAAGAACAATTCAAAAACAGGTTTCCACGGTTACCTCAATTCGCATTGATGCTGCATTAGAAGGCCATAGTATGGTCAATTGATGGACGACTATTACGAGTGAGAGCGGGCAAACAACTCGTGTTTTGAAATACAAGGTGCGAAGGTGGTGCTGATGCAGCAGATGTACAGTCCGGTCAGATCCCCACGTGAAAACGGGGCGCCCGGGGGCGCCCGGGGCGACCCGAAGCGAGCCATTGACTTTCACAGCAAGGAGAATGAGAAATTCACGTTGAATTAAAGTGCGCTGTGTTCTCGAGGTCATTACCGAACTTTTAATGTATTTCACATAAATTTAAAAAATTACATTAATTATAAATAAATTATTTAAACCGGTTCAATTTACGAATCATAAGTGCGTCCGAGTTGGACTACCGTAGTAAAACAAGGCGGACGGCTTTCATTTTTTTGGCACGTAGCCAATTTTTCGAGCTCGCTTAATTTCAGTGAATTATCGATTTTTCCTGTTTCGAATTGTGTTTTCCCTCTAATTTGTGCTCATTAAGTTGCGAGAGGCCGAGGCGTATGTCTACGGAAGTGGTCGGAGCGCGATCAACGTGAATTTTGCTGCGCCTATTAGGTTTGTGTTTTGCCCCTGTTTTTCTTTCCCTTTCTTATGCGGTGTAACCTTGTGCGGACCATTTTCGGTCCTTCGGCGGCGCTCGGGCAACGGCATTCTCTTCGATTTATCGGGCCAACGATTAACAAGGTGGGAAATATTTACATATAATACGAAATTCAAATTGAGCACGATGCGTCTTAGTTCTTGTTCTTCCATTTGTCCACGATTGGGCCTCCATTACATCCATAGATCAGCCTCACGTTCTCCTTAGTGTGATTGATGTACTTCTGGCAGGTCTCCTTAGATAGAATATTCTGCCAGTAGTACATGATAGCTTCCTTCAGTTCCTTGAGATCCGTGGGCATTCGGTGAATACGGGCCCAGTCCTTCATATCCTTCCAAATGTATTCGATTGGGTTCATATCGGGGGAGGAAGGTGCCCATGGAGCAACCTTGATCCCCCATTGATCGAATTTTGTCCTTGTAGATTTCGCCGTGTGACAGCTAGCATTGTCCTGTTG
The DNA here is from genome assembly GCA_036245785.1 of Pristionchus fissidentatus. Classification (NCBI taxonomy): domain Eukaryota; kingdom Metazoa; phylum Nematoda; class Chromadorea; order Rhabditida; family Neodiplogasteridae; genus Pristionchus; species Pristionchus fissidentatus. The sequence continues at coordinate 25,773,851 of BTSY01000002.1, forward strand.
AAAGACGGCGTCCGCGCGACCGATCCAACCATCAAGGAAGGGAAGGAGGAACTCCTCGAGGATACCCTGGTACGCGATCGCACCCAGCGTTTCTCCTTGGTCCAAGAAGCAGATTGGTCCGGGGCCATCGGATGTGATTCCTGCCCACACTTGAACCTGAAATTTACTCGCTTTCGACAGTTCAAAATTTTTTTTTAAAAAGTTGAATTTTACCTTGATTTCGTGCTTTTTCGTCATTGCAAATCGGCTCTTGTCATGTACGTCTTCCACAGTGACCCATCCAGCGTTCCCTCCCAGCTGAACGATACATTCATCCGAAAAAATCTGCAAATTAATGTACAAATGGTTACGGTAGGTGTATTGTTACCCAGTTAGAGAAGGTCTCTTTCGATTGGATAATATCATAGCAGTAATTGAAACGCTTCATTCTCTGCGTGGGAGACATATAGGGAACTTTACTGAAAATTATAATGTATTAATTAAAGAACAGAAGCCGTAAATTCACATGATTGGTACTGATTTCAATCCATTGGCCTGCTTCAGGTTCCTCACAACGCCCCTCTTCACGGCAACTCCGTACCGTCGGGCAAGTAGAGACACGATCTGAGTTGACATGAATACTTATTTCGTTTGGCTATAATTTCGGCAGATTTTTTTGTTATAGTATGAGTTTCATTAAATGTAATTTGGTCACCGTTTTGCGGTATAATGTTCGGTGTTTTCACATCCATCTGTTTACATGTTTAATATTATGAGAGAAATATTTTAACAAATGTTTTTTTTAGAAAAAAAAAGTTGGTGTGTAGCCCGTAGTAAATTCGAGAACGCGTGGGCCTGATACCCTGATGCAGGCATACTGTAAGTGAATATCGATTTGTTTACACCATTAATACAAAAAACCACTTCATGATCAGAAACGGTACTAGTTGTTTTATCAAGCCGGATTACGAACAAGCCCATTCAGGAGCCATCGAATGTGCGCGAAAGAGGAGGAGATGGGAGGAAAGGAGGAGAGAGAAAAGGTGATCATGTTCGTTTTATTTAAAATAATTAAATCGTGTAAACTGCTTGGTATGCTCGTGGCCATTTAAACGGCTCCGCCATCTTATTTTTATTTATTTGCATGCTTACAATAGATTTTGGGAGCTTGATAAAATCAAATTACGAATCAATCTATTCAGGGCAGTCAGATTTGAGAGGAGAGATGAGAGTTGAGAGGAGAAGGAATCGAAGATGGGAGAAGAGAAGAAGAGAAAGGTGAGTTCAATTATTTAGTAATAATAATTAAATCGTGTAAACTGCTTGGTATGCTCGTGGCCATTTAAACGGCTCCGCCATCTTATTTTTATTTATTTTCATGCTTACAATAGATTTTGGGAGCTTGATAAAATCAAATTACGAATTAATCTATTCAGGGCAGTCAGATTCGAGAGGAGAGATGAGAGTTGAGAGGAGAAGGAATCGAAGATGGGAGAAGAGAAGAAGAGAAAGGTGAGTTCAATTATTTAGTAATAATAATTAAATCGTGTAAACTGCTTGGTATGCTCGTGGCCATTTAAACGGCTCCGCCATCTTATTTTTATTTATTTTCATGCTTACAATAGATTTTGGGAGCTTGATAAAATCAAATTACGAATTAATCTATTCAGGGCAGTCAGATTCGAGAGGAGAGATGAGAGTTGAGAGGAGAAGGAATCGAAGATGGGAGAAGAGAAGAAGAGAAAGGTGAGTACATATTTTACTTACACCGTATCAAATTATCTCGATATTTTAGTTATACCGTAATCAAGTGGTCTTGGTGGTCGCGTTTGGATCAGAGACAGTACCATACGAATCGTGGTAGTCACACTGGGTTCCGAAACCGGTAACCATCGGGATCGGGATCGGGGATGGTATCCGGTTTCGGGCATTGGCTTTCTAAACTAGCCGGGATGTGTTGAGGTTAAATACACTACGCTCTATGCGTACACTACGCTCTATGCACAGTTCTGGGTGCAGGTTGGGTCCATGGGAGATCGGTAGCTGGCTCCAGGTTCGGTCCAGGGGGAAATCGGTAGCTTGCTCCAGGTTCGGTCCAGGGGGAGATCGGCAGCTGGCTCCAGGTTCGGCCCAGGGGGAGATCAGTAGCTGGCTCCAGGTTCGGTCCAGGGGGGCCTCAGTAGCCTTCTTCAGGTACGGTTCAGGGGGAACTTGGTAGCTTGCTTGAGGCTCAGTCCAGGGAGGAGGACTCGGTAGCCGGCTCCAAGTACGGTCCAGGGGGAGTTTAGTATCTTGGGAAATGTTAATCTCTAGAAAGAGTACTGGCTTATTCCGTTGCAAAAGGCTCGTGAGGCTGAGAGCGATCGAAAAAAGGTGCCACGGAGCCACGAAGTAAAAAATAAGTTCTCAAACGCAACGGAAACGCAGGATACCGTGTATTGATTTCCATGGCGTGTTCGAACACGTTTGTGGCATCGCAAAACACTTTTCCAATGATTCCCTACGCTCGCCGGATCATTTGGAAACTTTACGAAATTTTCAATTTTTCACGTTAAAACGTGTTAGAACACGTCCAGGCACGTTTCCGACATCGCAAAACACTTTTCCTGTGATCCTCCACGCTCTGCAAATCAATTGGAAAATTTTCGATTTTTCATGTTAAAACGTGTTAGAAAACGTTCAAACACGTTTCCGACATCGTAAAACACTTTTCCAGTGATCTCCCACGCCCTGCGAACAAATTGGGAACTTTTCGAAATTTTCGATTTTCCATGTTAAAACTCTGCAAAACAGGTGAAAACGTGTTACACCTTACTGAAGAACGTGCTAGAAGGGCATTTGACACTTGCGAAAAATGTGGCAAACGTTTTGCCCGCGGCGGGGTTCGAACCTGGGGGTCTCGGATTGTAAGTCAAGCGCGTAACCCACTTTGCTATGGATTTGGTCAATTAAATATTGCAAAAATTTAAAGGGATTTTGGTCGAGAGAGTGTGCCAAAAAATATTGCAAAAATTTAAAGGGATTTTGGGCGAGAGAGTGTGCCAAAGTGAGAGAGTCACTCTCTATTTCCCTTACACTCTCGTTCTAACTCCATTCCTGCGAGATTCCCGGCATGAGGAATGATTTGGAACGATATGTGCGAAAATTTCATGAAATCGCGTGAAATCGCGTGAAATCAATCGATAATTCACTTTGAAACTCGGCAAAAGATGCTCAAATATGTTTCTCGTTACTCAAAAATGGGTTTGGACCACTTGTTACACTTGCAAAAAATGCGGCAAAAGACTATGCACCGGCGGGGATCGAACCTGAGACCTTCGGATTTGAATTCGAGCTCGCTACCGACTTGGCCATGAAATTATCGATATTTCAAATATAAAGTTCGATGTGTTTCGTGATGGGCTATCGTATGCAATAGGATCTGGGAAGATTTTGAAGCGATTTATAAGGAAAATGCGGAAAAAAATGTCCAAAAAAAAAAACCAACACACAGACAAACAGACAGACATTTTGATTTCCTATAAGTGGAGGAATCTGAGTTAGTGATTCTTTTGACTACATACACTGCTCGCTGGTTACTGTAGTTTACTACTCATCGATTTATTTACTATAACTTTATCGATTTATTATAGTTGTCAAGAAGGAGACGCGCATGCCCAACTTCTCCGACACTGCGAGCGCCGACCACGAGGTATACGGTTTTTGGGTTCCTGCTTAAGGGTACCATTGCACGATTTGGTTACGGGACCGGATTCCGCATAACGAAAGGCATGACATAAGAATTTGTTTTTGCATACCTATAAAAATGGAAAGTGACACTTTCACATTTAAAATGTAAAGTAGAAGTGGTAAAAAATTGCAAAATGAGTTGCACAATAGTGTGGCCGAACCAGCGGCACATCGTCTGCAAGACAGACGCCTACCGAATAGACTACGCGGGGTAGTGAGAGCTTCGCATTGTTTCGCAAAGGAAGACGTGTGAGTCGCGGCTTGGCGAAACACACGCAATATAATTTTGTGAAATTAAGATCATCAAAGTTCAAAATTGGAACTTTTGACATGGGGTCAGAGATGGCAAGGGTACGGTATCGATTGATTGTGAGGATACGGTAGCTCTCACCATGGCCGTGTGATTGTGTTGATAGCAGGCTACTGATTACGGATGATATAGTATCCCTCTTTGATACTGTTGGTTACGGTAGGTTGTATACGGTAACTATATAACTACAGTAATTGAATTGTTATGCAGAATCTTCAACACGAACAACATGTGGGTGCATCTGGGCGCGATGAAGCTGGACGTTGTGGAGCTGACGCTCGATATGAGGTACGGTACCCACTGGGAGGGATACGGTAGGGGAATGGGAATTCGATTGGTTACTGTAAGTGTAGCATCGTCGTCGATCCGGATCAACTATCGACAACAAGGTTGTGTCGTGGAACGACCTCAAATCGATGTTCGGTCTATGTCTACCGTATTCCCTACTATTCCCCCTACCGTATCCCGGGAAATTCCGACGAGTGAAACGGATTGGTTTCCACCAATAGCTGTCGCATTCTATCAGTTCTGTACACTTTGTACGGGTAAATTTATTAGAAATAGTTACGTATGGGAGTTTATAAGTGAGTTACGTAATCGGAAATCCATCGTACAAGGGAAAATGGAATCAAAGTACTAAATCTACCGTAACCCTCTTGCCATTTTCGGAACATCGCGTCGGTCGACAGACGCGCATCTTCCAGCTCTACGCTGAGGCTTGAGCGACGATCCCCGCCCACCTCCCCCCGGTTACGGTAGTTAGTTCTCTTGGAATTACAGTAGTGTTTGTTAACATTTTATATCCACACATTTTGTTGCTTTTGTTGGCTTGGTTGTTAAGCAGCCACTATGACCAGTTCTTACTGCAGTTTTTTTACCGTCATACTTAATGTATTAGTGGATCATTGTTTATGTACTGCAAGCAAAATTGTTTGTCTATAAATGTGGGTCGTTTTCATTTTTGCAACAAAGATAAATAGAATAATTATGCAAGTTAAATTCGATATTCTATCCGGAATAAGCTGTAGTGAAGGGGTATTAAAAAATGAATGTACCTTGTAACCGTGTGTGATCTATATGACCCAAATATTCGTGGGATACATTCTTTAAAAGCCACATACCATCCTTTCACTGCGCCGATTATTCTCTTGGAATAAGGCTTTGATCATCTCTCCCACGTCCTGTGTGTTGTCTCCGAGAATGTACGATCTGAAACATCTACCGTAACCTCAGAAATTGTATGAGGATTCTGGAGTCTGCTCAAATAAATGAACCTATATGGTGGTTGCTCTTGCTTGAGATGAGCAATATCGAGTTCCTTGTAGTATGTGAGCACTGCGGAGTACGTGACTATCATTCCTCGTTGCTCTGTAAGATGGAGGAATTCCTGACGAGCAGACTTTCCGAGCATCTTTTGCATTCTTAGTTCTAGCTGACTTTCGCGAGAAAGACGCGTCATCTGAATTAATGTGCATATCAAATATTCGCAAATTAAATTATATATCCCATATAGGGTACGGTAGATTGGTAGGAATACAGTAATGCGCAAGATAACGGTATACTGAGAGGCATAATTTAGTAATGATGCTTGATCGTATACATATAAATATGGAAATTGTTTCTCGATGATAAGCAGTGCGCGGAAACATGGGTGAAATCACACGTTCAAACAAATTTTTATTATTGAATCTGATTCATTGCTATTGATGAGGGGAGCAACCGTGCCCCTAGGGGGAGAAGAGGGGTCTGCCCCCAAAACTTCGTTAGAGGGTAGTACTCTATGAGTGATGGAAATTGGCCAGAGGAAAAAATACCGTGTGGAGCGTATGTGCCAGAAATCGATAAAGGAAGTACAGTATACCACTTCACTTTTTGGATTATACATACATTTTACTTAATTTTTTGGCCCTTTTTTATTTTATAATTTTCTAAAGTTTTTTAAAGTAATTCCCACCATTCTCTCATTTATTTTTTTTTGGAGAAAGCGACTGTCTTTTTTCTCGTCATTATCGATTGTTAAACTAGATCTACTTACGAATATCTCCGATGAATAATAGAATACGATTCCACTTTTATTTGAGACAGAAAAATGCTTTTTTTAAATCCAAAATGTGAATTCAAAGTTGGCAAAGATGCATCGCGGTAATTTTTCCTTTGGCCAATGTTTAACGCTCATAGAGCACTACCCTCTAAAGAAGTTTGGGGTCGATCAATGATCTCTGCATTCTGGCCTAGTGCCACCACAATGCCAGATATCTCAGAAAGTATTTCTTTAAAACTAGCGATCTTCGGTCTCTATAGGGTACGCACACTTTCTGTGTTTCTTATTGGATAGGGACACTCTTTCTTTGCGCCCAATTTGATCCATCTTGCGTGATTCTATGATTAATTCTAGGTATGCTGTAGTCTTACAGTGTGCATCTGCGATTATTGTTTTCCATGGGCTGCGTACAGTCCTGAACGCAGCCCATGGAAGACAATAATCGCCCCCAATGAAAATTTTCCGGCCCAAGCGGGTCCACGCAATTCGTGGCTCGTATAGATAAATGTGAGACAAACTCTGCGCAGTGAACGAGTTTAAGTAATTGGTCATAGAATGGTGTTGATGGGAAATTAAATTATTTGCTTAAATACTTTAAATGGCGGTAAAAAATCATTGCAAGGAACGGACGTTTATCAAAATTTTACGCAAAATGTTACAAAATGCTCTGCTATCCTTCGTTATAGTACTCATGAGGTATTCCTCTAGTATCCCTACAGTTGCCCTACAGTATCCCCACTGGTATGGTGCAAACGAACTCGAACTAAATTATCCCGAACCCCGATTCGCTCACAACCGCGCTCTAAAAATGAACCCGGTCTAAATGAGCGCTCGTTTGGGAGGTGTAAACAAGCGCTCGTTTAGACGAGCGCTCACTTCCCTAAAATGAGGCGATCGCTCGTTTATCAACGAACTAGTTCGGGTTCGTTTACTTCACTGTAGATGACTGTAACTTCGCGCGTTTTTGAGAGTTTTCAGGAGTTGAAACATCGTACTAGAGATAATTTTGTATTCTCCTTTACGTGGTGTGATCCTTTTTTTCATTTCCGGCGCCGTTGTGGATACTGTATCCAAGCTACCGTAACCCGTAACCGTAATTGAGTTGGTGTGGGGGTACGTGAGCTGTATTTCAGCAAATCACCGTGCGAGGAATGTACCGTAACCCTGGTATGGTATCCACGACTACTGTAGCCAAGTTACAACAACCAAAAAAATTTAGATCGGGTTCATTTCAGTCGATCGCTCGCGAAATGGTTCATTTGCACCACACTTATCCCCACTCTGTCTTGAATATCCCGCAGTTAGTCGAAAGTTATGCTGATTTAGCAGCAGCTACAACATCATATTCCGCGCGACCAGTTCCAAATAGGTTGCAGTGCGTCGCGTACTCTCTTTTTATGTCCTATTGATGTTCACCGATATATCTGCTGTTTTTCAACAATACGAGATTCCTACTATTTTTATTTCCTTTCTTTTCAGAATGGATTTCCTTCTGGTAAAGAAAAAAGATCGGGAGGTTTTCGAAATTATTCCCGCTCACTCCGTTGTCAAAGGGAAGAAACAACCAGAATCTGTTGTGTCCTACCGTGCGGATGGCGGTGTCGTGTCCGAGAGAATCGTGTATCATGTGGGAACTAGAGGACAATGCACAGAAATGTTGAGTCGACTTATTACTGGTATGTGGTTCAAATTTGTCATTCATTTCTTCACTCGTACAGAATCGGATGACGATGACAACAACTCCCTGTTCAACAAGGAAGTACGCCAACCTCGATACAGACAAAGTAAACATTGCACTTAACATTTCACTACTTCAAAAATGTTCTTTATGCAGGAACGGTGAAAAGGGAGGTAGAAGAGGAAGACACCAAAGTCAACGTGAAGAAGACCATTGTGAAGAGTTAGTAAATTCCAGTCAAAAATGTAAAATAATATGAGATTTAATAGAGCGTTCGTCCATTCCAAGTGATATCACTCCATCTACAAGCAGTGAACGCCCGGAAAAGAAAAGGTATATTGCATTGCACGGCTTACTGTAGATAATCGATAATTTTGACGAAGTTTACTGATAAAATAGCATTCTTCGAGCCCTATCTGAGATTATTGATTATCTACTTCGCATGCTGTAGATAATCGATAATCTCGACGAGGTATACTGTATCAGCCAGCATTCTTCGAGCCCTATCCGAGAGTATTGATTATCTGCTTAGCATACTGTAGATAATCGATATTCTCTACGAGGTATACGGTATAAGATAGAATTCTTTGAACCCCATTCGAGATTATTGATTATCTACATAGCATACTGTAGCTAATCGATAATTTTGATGAATTTTACTAATAAAATAGCATTCTTCGAACCCTATCTAAGATTATTGATTATCTACTTCGCATGCTGTAGATAATCGATAATCTCGACGAGGTATACTGTATCAGCTAGCATTCTTCGAGCCCTATCCGAGAGTATTTATTATCTGCTTAGCATACTGTAGATAATTGATAATCTCTACGAGGTATACGGTATAAGATAGAATTCTTTGAACCCCATTCGAGATTATTGATTATCTACATAGCATACTGTAGCTAATCGATAATTTTGATGAATTTTACTAATAAAATAGCATTCTTCGAACCCTATCTAAGATTATTGATTATCTACTTCGCATGCTGTAGATAATCGATAATCTCGACGAGGTATACTGTATCAGCTAGCATTCTTCGAGCCCTATCCGAGAGTATTTATTATCTGCTTAGCATACTGTAGATAATTGATAATCTCTACGAGGTATACGGTATAAGATAGAATTCTTTGAACCCCATTCGAGATTATTGATTATCTACATAGCATACTGTAGCTAATCGATAATTTTGATGAATTTTACTAATAAAATAGCATTCTTCGAACCCTATCTAAGATTATTGATTATCTACTTCGCATGCTGTAGATAATCGATAATCTCGACGAGGTATACTGTATCAGCCAGCATTCTTCGAGCCCTATCCGAGAGTATTGATTATCTGCTTAGCATACTGTAGATAATCGATATTCTCTACGAGGTATACGGTATAAGATAGAATTCTTTGAACCCCATTCGAGATTATTGATTATCTACATAGCATACTGTAGCTAATCGATAATTTTGATGAATTTTACTAATAAAATAGCATTCTTCGAACCCTATCTAAGATTATTGATTATCTACTTCGCATGCTGTAGATAATCGATAATCTCGACGAGGTATACTGTATCAGCTAGCATTCTTCGAGCCCTATCCGAGAGTATTTATTATCTGCTTAGCATACTGTAGATAATTGATAATCTCTACGAGGTATACGGTATAAGATAGAATTCTTTGAACCCCATTCGAGATTATTGATTATCTACATAGCATACTGTAGCTAATCGATAATTTTGATGAATTTTACTAATAAAATAGCATTCTTCGAACCCTATCTAAGATTATTGATTATCTACTTCGCATGCTGTAGATAATCGATAATCTCGACGAGGTATACTGTATCAGCTAGCATTCTTCGAGCCCTATCCGAGAGTATTTATTATCTGCTTAGCATACTGTAGATAATTGATAATCTCTACGAGGTATACGGTATAAGATAGAATTCTTTGAACCCCATTCGAGATTATTGATTATCTACATAGCATACTGTAGCTAATCGATAATTTTGATGAATTTTACTAATAAAATAGCATTCTTCGAACCCTATCTAAGATTATTGATTATCTACTTCGCATGCTGAAGATAATCGATAATCTCGACGAGGTATACTGTATCAGCTAGCATTCTTCGAGCCCTATCCGAGATTATTGATTATCTACTTAGCATGTAGACAGTCGATAATCTAGCTGACATTGAGGTATACGGTATCAGATAGCTTTATACGAACCCTATCCTAGATTATCGATTGTCTAATAGATGTACTGTAGATAACCGATATTCTAGGTGAAGTATACTGTGCCTCATAATCGTAATTAGATGCACTGATTTTTTGTACCACTACAGACGAGAAGGTTTCATTCCCTCAATGCCTCCTCGAGACACCTCCTCCTCAACCTCACTTCCCTCTACATCGATTGATGCCGATTCACTCGAGCAGGTCACTCGTTTTCTCTCACAAAACTTTCAAGAATTATTCAGATCCAAGGATCACTAAAATCTCTGATGGAAGTGCAGGCCGGACAAGCGGAGATCCTGAAAACGATTCAATCAAATATGCTTATGAGACCTGGGGCAACATGTCAGTTCGTTATCTACCTACAGTAGTCCGTATAATTATTCAATGGCAGTTTGCCAAAAATTTTATCGGCATCTAATAATAACGCTGGGCAATTTCAGACAATGGACCGGCTTTCATTGCACCCACCAAGGTGGTTCAGCTCGCGGCCCTCCACCATTCAGATCAATCGTTTGTGCGCGTCCTTGTCGATGCAGTCGCACTTCCTGGAGAGCACGACACTCCTGTAATGGACAGAGATGTGATTCGCATCAACTTCGCGATGGAAGTGAGTAAATCATCTCGTCAATGGCAAAATATAGCGAATAACATATTTTATTTCAGCAATTCCGTCGTCTGAGATCTACCGGAAATGCCGATGTCGAGTCCAAGTGGAAGCTTAGCGTTCGCAGGTTAGTGCTGGCCTCATCTCACACAATCATATCAGTATTTCAGATACAATTATAACATCCGCAGACGTTTGAATTCAGCCAAGAATGTCTTCCCGGGCGAGGAAATGGCAGAAGACAATAACGAAACGGATTGATTCTTCCCAATATGTGTTATATGTAAATATTTCCCACCTTGTTAATCGTTGGCCCGATAAATCGAAGAGAATGCCGTTGCCCGAGCGCCGCCGAAGGACCGAAAATGGTCCGCACAAGCTTACACCGCATAAGAAAGGGAAAGAAAAACAGGGGCAAAACACAAACCTAATAGGCGCAGCAAAATTCACGTTGATAGCGCTCCGACCACTTCCGTAGACATACGCCTCGGCCTCTCGCAACTTAATGAGCACAAATTAGAGGGAAAACACAATTCGAAACAGGAAAAATCGATAATTCACTGAAATTAAGCGAGCTCGAAAAATTGGCTACGTGCCAAAAAAATTAAAGCCGTCCGCCTTGTTTTACTACGGTAGTCCAACTCGGACGCACTTATGATTCGTAAATTGAACCGGTTTAAATAATTTATTTATAATTAATGTAATTTTTTAAATTTATGTGAAATACATTAAAAGTTCGGTAATGACCTCGAGAACACAGCGCACTTTAATTCAACGTGAATTTCTCATTCTCCTTGCTGTGAAAGTCAATGGCTCGCTTCGGTTATTTCGGGTGAGTCACATCTGGTTCCTTCATCCGTTTGATGAGAGCACTCAGTCGCTATGACTGCAACAAAGAGAGAGAGAGAGAGAGAGAAAGTGTGAGAGAGATCCGGAATTTCCCTGTGGAAGAGACGCATGACCACTATGACCCCGACCATTATTCATAGTTTTATCCCCGGAATAAACAAGCTTCGGCGTCGGTTGACTCTGATTTCTAGAACCATTCATTGCTTACCTTCCTTCAGTTACAAGAACATTCACTTTCTAGAAGCAAATAATTTGCTTCCGGTGCTGATCGTCTCTCCCTCCGGCATCTCTTGTTCTCTACCATCCACTATATTCTGCCCAAATAGAAAATAGTCTCGAATAGTCGGGGGGGGGGGGGGGTTTCCTCTGGCACACCTCCCACACCCATCTAGGGACGCGATACCGTATTCCCCCTCTGGCAAAGTCTCTCTTGTCTGGAGGTATCCACTCTTCCTTCCGGCCTAGCCCCAATTCCGAACACGCTGATCCGCCCTAGGATGAATTCATTCGCTCACTTAGCACCGTTTCCGAGATGCACAATTTCTTCCAGTCCTTCAACGCTTTCGCATCTAGTATGACTCCTCTTTTCATTCTCATTCGTATGTGTTCCGTATTTCCCGTAATTCGCATGTATGTTGTAATTATGTCTTTGTCACAGATGACGTCATTCTTTGGCCAACCCAAACTGCTCATCGCAAAAGTCTCCCCTGCTGTCTATTCTGCTTGGATAACAAGGAATTTCAACACTTTTACTCAGTCGGAGAGCAGAAAGAGGAAGGCATCGACCGATCAGGAGGAGAAAAAGAAGAGAACAAGAAAGGTTTGTTATTTTCTCGAGAATCTCCTCTCTTTTCCTTGATATTCTCAAATAGTAATGTGATCTTCAGGAGGGCCTAATCCGGCCGCTGGAAGATTACGGTACCTACGACCCGGATATGGTGCTGCCTGAAAACAAGGAGTTGAAGAGATTTCACGATCGTTCGTTCATTCGCTCTATTTTTAAAATATTGTCTAAAATATTTTTCGGTAGTGTTCGGATATTCTTTTCCTTTTAAAATTGAAATATTCTAATAACCTATTCATCGCTTATTGGTTGGTTACTCACTCGTTCACTCACAATTCGAAATTTAATACTTTATTGAATATTTTATTGATGATTGATCGAATTCTCACTGCAGAGGACAAACGATGCTTTTGGTTCTTCATTCTCAGTCTTCTCATGAATGAAGAATACAAGGAGGTGATTGCTTGGACTGGAAGGGGCAGAGAATTCTGGTTAGTTATGGTTATTGAAATACGGATACCGGTTTAACTTGTTCTATCCAAATGAAGTTATGCTGGTTCTGCGTAATCTTGGGAGGACAGTGATCTATTTCTTTGTTTACTCTCTAATTTATCGTATTTATTTCAGAATCCGTTCCTCGGAAGGTCTAATCGCCATTTGGAGTGGCGTGCAGAGACTTGATTACAAGGTTAGTTGTCCTACATCGATTATTATAATTCGCACCAAATAAGTGACACAGAACCCACATTCCTCCACCTGAAAAAAGTGCCTGATTCATATTTGCGGGTATTTTTAATAATCGAAAAAAAACTCAATTAAACCATTTAGAAGATAACCAAGCAACCTGAAAATGTGAATGTGGGATTAGAATATTAAAAATTATTTCTACTATTCAGGTGCAGTGGGACAGTGTGCGGCGCAATCTTCGATCCTGCTACAAGAAACGAATTATGATGCCCGTTGATCCACGACACAATCGATTCGCATTCATCACTGAGGTGAGAAAATCTATCCAATTTTAAAAATAAAATCCATGCCAGATCTCTTAATTTCATACTCCTCCGAAAATCAGTTGATAGAAACCTTCGCAGTCCTTCTATAGTTATTTTGTTGGACTTTTGAAACACTTCTTTGAACTCGATTTTGATGGGGAGAGGCATACGCCCATTCGCACATGTTGTACTATTGACGGCGCATGCTGTCCTGGGTTATTTTAAAAAGAATATTACTTTGAAAAATATTAATTTTTATGCAATAACAAAAAAAAATATGTACTTATTGCAGCCGTCGGTGCACATCGTGGGATGGACGCAGGAGGATCTCGATAACTTCATTACACTCCACCACGTCGTAAGTGTTTTACCATTAACAAATGAAAAATATCTATTCATTTAAAACTGTAATGGCCTGTCCTAAGTTCTCAAAATGTTCAAGAAACATTAGTGAATCAGCAACTATCTCAAAACCAAATCTCTGCTCCTTTCAGTCAGCTTCCGCAAGTAACGTCGACGAGTCTCGTCCACCTTCTCTCCCTCCCATCCTATCGCTCCCTCCCGTCCACCCGATCACTGGTCCCCTCTCCTCTCCCGCAACCCGCAAGAAGCACAAGAGTGAGCCTGCAGAGGATGCTCCTGCCCACTCCAACCCTCTCATGCCATTCCCACCTGTGCCCACTAACGATTACTTCCTCTTGAACCATCTCCTTCCACCCACACCAGTTCAAACTCCGCCCCTGGAGGAGGCCGAAATCGCTCCATGGATGTCCCTGAACCCCGCCCAGATGAGCCTGATCTGGCAGTGCCAACAACCAGAAGTAACTGCTCCACTCAAGTCATTCATGATCAAAGACATTTTAGGACTAGACGAATAATTAATGTCTTTAGAGCTTGATTTTTCAGTGCCCTATAATTTTGTTGTTTCAATAATTATTTGCTGCGTGCTATAAAATGAGAATTTTGCACTGCAATTATCACAGATTTCACGTGTTGGCATAATTATCATTGTTTTTTATACTCGAAATTGTGGTTTTGTTACGATAAGAGAGTTACCAGATGAATCAATCATTTATCATGCCAAAATACTTGAGTAAATTGAAGTAATGTGTAGTATTTAAAGCATCATGAAAATTACGATGTCACGACGAAGTGCAGTAAGTGGAAGGTGTACAATACGGGTTCAATAATATGGTTTAGTTCAATAATATGGTCAGAGCTTTGAAGTGCGCATGATCCTGTAAAGTTGAGCAAACAGAGCTACATCAATATTGATTATCGAAGTTACCCAATTTTGATAGATTATTGATAACGGTTAAACGACTATCACAAATTCATCACACCATTCTTATCTACAGTCACAAATGGATACATCTTAGTGCGCGATTGCAAACTACACTCGTCTCTAGAACACCTTCTCCACCCCCCTTCAATTAATAGTCAGTTCACTCCAAAATGGTCATCTACTCATCTCCCTTCGGTTCCGTTCCTGTTTCTTCTACTCCAGCCCATACTGATGTACTGCAGAAAATTGACGAAGCCATTCAGCGAAATCCAAATAAGAAGGCTTTTGTGAGTATTTTGTTCACTGAAATCCCACTCTTTATTTTTGGCGGAAGATGTTTTAAGAAAAAATTGTCTATTTTCTTAAATGGCCGCGTCTTACCTTCATATTGGTATTTAGATCGACGGTTCGGACTCAACCAAGTTCCTAACCTACTCTGAAGTTAAGAGACAAACATTCGCAATTGCTCAATTTCTTCACAATCGAGGATTTCACCATCAAACGGCCTGCACTGGTATAATTCACACACGCTTGTCAAAGTAACGATTACCAAAACATACTCTGCACACGAACCATTTTCTGCAGTTTTTTACAACATTTTTTTCTTCCTTATCGCTCGCGTGAGGGAGTTCCCTACACTTCAAGGCCACTCCGACTTGTTCACTTGATATGATAAGAGAAGGAAAACGATCAAAACAATCTGAATATTATGGCAGAAAGTGGAGCGCACTGAAACACACACAAAATGAGACACAGAAACGGCCAAAACAATTTCAAAAAGTAGACTAGTGGAGAGAGTCACACCGTCATACCGATTATATTTTTGACTTGTAGTACGCTTGAACTAATGTCAATGAACTGCCCATGTCAAGATATCGTGATTTTTTCAGTGATTCCCAATTGCAAGGAATTCCTTTCTTTCTTCTTGGGAGTGTCATTTCAAGGCGGCGCTGTATCGGGAGCTTCAGCACTATTCACTGACTGTTAGTTTGAATACGCTGCGATACTCATAGTACAATTTTCAATGAAAAGTTGTCACACCGTCATACCGATTATTGTTTTGACTTGTAGTGCGCTTGAAATGACTGAATCTATTGTAGCCAAAATCTATTTTAAAAAAATCTCCAAAAAAAATAAATGATACTATTATACTATTATTTCAGACTACTTCATTTCCACTATTTCTATTTCATTCCAACAATTATAATGTATCAATTAGCTCTTTCAGATGAATTGGAGCGGCAGTTCAAGGATTGTCGATGCACGACAATTTTCACTGATGAGGACAATTTGGAGAAAGTGAAGAAGGCAATGGAGGGAATTGACCATGTCAAGTTTCGTCCATTTATCTACTTTTCATGATTACGTGTTGACAAAATTGTGATTTGCTTCAAAATTCTAGGGATGTTAACAACGCGAATTCCTAGCTCCGGGAAACAATTCGCTAGGATCGGGACACGAAGTGATCATTTTCACTTACCTGTCGATGAAAGTCACTCGAAATTAGAGAAATAATTTCAGTTACAGCTATTTGAACATGTTCACATGATGTCCTGATCCTTGTGTGTTTTTCTGAGTGTGATTTTTTGTGATATTGAGACCGTTTCAGACGATAATAGTGTTGTGCTCTACTTCTTCAACTGCTCCTCCTGCAACAATTTCGTGGAATGAAGTTATTTCGACCCCAATTGACAAGAATAGAAAGCCAGTGAAGATAAATGTGAAAGAGGATATCGTCGCGCTTCCTTACTCAAGGCAACATTCAATTGCCTTTCGTTGATTGCCAAATTTTCATTCTTATTTTCAGTGGTACGACCGGATCTCCAAAGGGAGTTATGGTCACTCATGAGAATTTTGGAACGATGATAAACATGGGAGAGAAGTGAGATATGAAGGACATCGCTCTTTTTTGTGCAAATTTAAAAAAAATCAATTTGAGATGGCGTCGTGCAATGGAATCTCAAACTGGAGAGATTATAGATTGGAATGTGGAGAATATGCTCCTTTTCCTTCCATTCTATCACATCTATGGATTAACCATGCTTTGTTATGGAGTGATGGAGAGTAAGTGGAATTTCGTACCAAGAAGGAGAGGCAAATCCAAGATGAAACGAAATTTCAAATTTTTTTCTTTATTCACGACATCATCTTGTCGACAGATATCTGAACAGGTTTTCATTGTCAGAGTCGACAACAATAATAATCTCTTCCTTCGATCCTTTCGTATTTCTACAATGCATCCAGGATTACAAGGTCGGGTTAGCCCCCCCCCCTTTATAGTGTGATTTAAGGCAATTAGCTGATAATTAAATTGTTTCTCACTTCAGATCTCCCAATTGCACCTCGTTCCTCCTCTTCTCGTTTTTCTAGCAAAGCATCCAATGTGTGACGAATTCGACTTGTCCTCTCTCAAGGGAATTGCATCGGGTGCCATTTCAATTGTTTTGACTGCATTCTGGAATTTTTTTGTTCCTTAAAATGTTTCTGTTGTTCCTAGGAAAGCCGAACATTCCTCGGAACAACAGGGACAGAAATGGAAACACAACGTTCTTGAGAATCTCTTCGTTATATCAAAGTTTCTAGGCGCTGCCCCGGCAGGGAAGGACATATGCGATGCACTTCAAAATAGATACCCCCACATTGAGTATGTGGAGCAGGGTAGGGCAATCCCTCTGACAATTTTTAAAAAATCGATCGTCCAGGCTACGGTATGACAGAATTATTGACATCACATCTTCCCGATGTGGCAAGCAGATCAAAATTCGGGAGCTGCGGCAAACTTGCACCTGGATTGCAAATGAAAGTGAGATTGAAAGGAATTTTCGATGAACGCGATTTCCTATTATAAACACTACTACTCGCTCAAAATAAGAAAACGTTCAGCTTCTAAACAACAGATATGGCTTCGCGAGAGAGAGCGTGACAAGCGAGATACACGCCGAGGTACAGAAAGAGAGTTCACGCACTAGTAATCCATTGCGAATCGTATTGAAAAGTTGACAACTGTAATCTTGAAGTCATGCCCGATTTTTTCATATATTTTACAAAATTTAAAAAAAATAATAAATTTTAAAATAAAATATTAAAAGGTAGTCGTCGAACGAATAATAAATGCGCTCGAGTTGGAAAATACCGTAGTTACAGTTTTTCCTATTTGCCGGCCCGGATTTTTGGAGTTTTGCCAAAATTTCAAAAATTCATTTAATTTCTGTATATTATCGATTTTCATGTTTATATTTTTGTTTCCACTGTTATTTGTGTTCGTTAAGTTGCGCCCGTCCCTCTTGCATCTCCTCTGAAGTGGGCAGAGTCCTATCGACTCTACATGAACCGCACCGATCAGGTTTGACTTTTCTCCCTCTTTTTCATCTCTTTTTGTGACGGTGTTGGGGCTTGTGAGGAACATTTCCGGTCCATTCGGCTACTCGTGGGACAACACCAACAACATGAACAAGGCGGATTTATCAGACTCAACATGAATACAATTGGACAAGGTGAGCTGACTCAGTATTCTTACTCGGTTTGCCCTCAAAATAACGTCCGTAAAGTCGATAGATAAGCTCTGCATTATTATTGATGTAACCGGTTGCTCCTAGCCTGGTTCTATGAATCGATTTTTCATGACTACTGCAAAATTGTCGCCTTGAACTGCTCGAGAAGAATGGGCGTTACCATTTCGATTTGGGATTTTACGTCATTTCAGTAACGCCAACCGCTTATACATTAATTTTAGAGCGTGCCAACGTTAGAAATACATTATGAATAGATTTGGTGCGCTTTCATGGCTAATTTCTAATTTTCCAGCTGTCTTCGGCAGAAGTTGGTTGGGCGGAACTCGCAGAAAAAAAAAATGCAGAAAAATCTGTTTTTTTTCAATTTCGTTTTATTCAAGGTACGTTATCTTTGATTAGATATGAAACAGGATGCAATACATGAAGTCGTGCATGTTATTTATTGAAAACGGACATGTTCTTGCATGAATAAAATGTAATTATTAAACAATCGGTGAAAGAACTTAGCAACTACCGTAATCCTCGTAATTTGACTAATTACTGTAGTTCCTGAGTTCCCAAGTACCTGGTAACTAGCAAATGAATTTCGAAAATAAGAATAAGATATCATAAAATAACAATTACGACTCATGTATATCCATAATACGGTACCAGGTGTCGACGGATTACGGTAGTCAGTCTGTTAGTGATGAATAGCTACCTAATGCTGTTTTCAATTGGTGAATAATATTACTATTCTAGGGTGTGAAGTCGCTACTAATGCAACACAACTGCAAATTCACCGTACAGTAATTGGGTGTGCCTTCCGAAGGAGCGTCGCATGTTGTAAATCATATTATTATTTTTAATATTTCATTTTTCTTATTATTCCACCATTGTTATCCATTGTTAGGCCATGAAATCAATATTACTGATCTGGTTATCGTACTTTGACTGACGAAACATTTTTATGTCAGATATAAGGCGCAACTTAATGAACACAAATAACAGTGGAAACAAAAATATAAACATGAAAATCGATAATATACAGAAATTAAATGAATTTTTTAAATTTTGTCAAAACTCCAAAAATCCGGGCCGGCAAATAGGAAAAACTGTAACTACGGTATTTTCCAACTCGAGCGCATTTATTATTCGTTCAACGACTACCTTTTAATATTTTATTTTAAAATTTATTTTTTTTTTAAATTTTGTAAAATATATGAAAAAATCGGGCATGACTTCAAGATTACAGTTGTCAACTTTTCAATACGATTCGCTGACTCTCCTGGCTGTGAAAAATCGCGGGGACGCTGTGGGACGCCCCGAGACGCTCGGGGCGCATACTTTTCACATGGAGACCTGACCGGACTGTAATATCAATATGAAGGAATAATGATGTAGACATAAAAGGGGTTTATGAACATTGTCTCAGATCGTTGACGTAACTGCCGGTTCGATTCTCCCCAATGGAAAAGTGGGCGAAATCTGTATCAAGGGACCGACTGTGATGAAAGGATATCTGGGGAGAGAAGAAGCTACGAAGGAATGTATTAGAGATGGATGGATGCATACTGGTTAGGAGAATTATCTCATTCTACAGATGAGTGGACCGGATTTGAGATTTAATAACCGTAATTACATATTTTATTCCATTATTTTATTTCAATAAAATCCAATCCGTTCTGTGCAGGTGACATAGGGTATTGTGATGTGGACGGAGACCTTTTCGTTATCGATCGACTCAAGGAACTCATTAAAGTCAAGGGATTACAGGTACTCTTTCAACGAAATCCAATCGATAAATTTCAACTGTAGGTTCCTCCGGCTGAACTGGAGGACATTCTTCTTTCTCATCCATCTATTCAAGATGCAGCAGTTATCGGAATCACCGATGCAAGATCTGGTGAACTGCCTAAAGTGAGCCGTACCTTTTTTCTCCCATTAAGTCTAAAGTAATTTTCAGGCCTACATCGTGAAGAGTGATCCTGCCCTGACCGCAGAAGAAGTCTACAATTTCGTCAAAGGTACCAAATTTTCTTGAAGGTACTCTGTTATTCTCGTTATACTGATATGTAGATTATTGAAATTTCTGTTGTATGGGCAAGATACGTTCATCCAATTTAAATCTTTACGTCTCGTTTCTTGACCATTTAACATAAGAGTCAATAACTGAATGTTTCATATTTGGCCTGTTAAACTCTATTCATTTCAGAAAAAGTGTCGCCCTACAAGAATTTGAATGGTGGAATCGAGTTCATCGATGAAATTCCTAAATCGCCAGCAGGAAAAATTCTGAGAAGAGTTCTGAGAGAGAAACAGCAATCGAAGATATGAGTTGTCGTGAAATGTTATATTAAAATGGTAATAAATGCTCTTTTTATCTCTTGGCTATATTGTCTTCATGATAAATGTTCTGTGTGTTGTCATTTTTCGCCGGCAAACAGTCCGGAATCGTCCGTTTTCGGCATATCTTCCTCTGAATACGGCACGAAGAAGATAGAATTGGGACCGTCTTTCAAGAGCACCGTTGTATTCGTAGCGATGTAGGCGATGGCTCGAGAGATAGATCGGCAGCCTTCTGGTAAAACTCGAAAATGATTTTGCAATTAAACGTATTTTGAAGAAAAAGATCACGGCTGCCAACCTACCTGTTTCGCTTAGGGAGTTCAGTCTTTCCGACACGAATTCAAGAACTCTGCCAATTTCTTCCTTGTTGCATCCCACCAATTGAAGGTTAACACCTGCATTAGCCATAATGTGGTGGGAAATAATGTTTCCATCCTTATTCTAACCCTTTCTTTTGTTAGAAATTTACTGATCGTGTTTTGCTTATAAATTGTCAATGTTCCTGTGATTCATAGGAACATTGAAAATTTATAGGCTATGAATACAACTTTTATACATTGATTCTTACGTAGCATGTTCATCGATATGGGCAGCATCGCTTCATGCCAAAGCATTTTAATTACATCATAAATTTCTCCGCGCAGCTGCAGTAGTCGAGTCAACTCATCAGCTGAAATTATCCTTTTATCAAAAACCACCATGGTCCGGTCAATAAAAAGACTATAATATATTCCTAAAAATTAACCTGTGCTGAATCCGCGCTCCTGTACAAGATTGACATACTGCGCCTGCTCATCGGTCCACTCCTGTAATGAACCAATCCATTTTTATGAAAATACAACTGCATTCTAGGATGCGTTCAGTGAAGAACGTGGGAAAATGGGTTGACGAATGCAGTACTCAGAGGGGAAAAAGTCTACGTCTCTAGACTTCTGGGCTGCTGGCAAGTTTGGTTTTCGTATTACGACCCTCTCAGCGAGAGATCGGTAATACGGCTGATAAAGGGGAGAGAACGAGAAAAAAGAGACGCCAGGGGGTCGGTAATACTGAAACCGCCGCCGAAAGGGCAAACCTACTGTCCAGCGACGACTTTCAAAGTCTAATCGACCCGTTCCCCTGCTGACTTTGAAGTCGTCGCTGGCCAGCTCAGACTTCCATGAAGTCATAGACTTATTTCCCTGTGAGTATTAATCCTTAGACACTTCATCTGTCATCTCCCGTAGTTCCTCTTTCACGTCTTCCAACTTGTAAACGACCGCTTTCATTGTACTTAAAGTGTTTCTTCATCCAATACCAATTTGAATATTCTTACCTTCTATCTTCTGGCCGTATAATCATACAATTCTCGAGAAGAATACTCAGAGACTCGATAGAGGCGCCGCTCGGAATAGGAAGTCGGAGCTCGCTGAATTCCGCGTTCAATCAAATAAATTCTCGATTTGGATAATAATTTGTCACCCGGTTGCCACTAGAACCGGCATGGAAAATTTGTCGCAGCCGTGAAAAGGCGGCAGAGAAGTGACCATCTCCCACAGCACGCAACCGAACGACCACGTATCAACTCGATTTGCTGCCTCAAAAAGGAGGCGAGTTATAAGATACATTTAAAATGTCCATATCTATGGATCAAATAGCAATTGGAATACAACTTTTTTTAAAGTCTGAAACATTTTTGGAAAAGTGATACTGGGCAAACTTTATGTTAGCAGGGTTTTCATGTTTGGTGTAATGTCGATGAGAAGTGCAAATTCGTTCATTCTAAATCGGTCAGTCGGTCAACAGATAAGGTAAACAGATAAGGCGGCGTCTGCTATACTCAACCATCAACTATACGTTGCATTGAAATGAACACTGATCACCATCATTTTCGCTCGTTTCCTTCTGCGTTCCTCTTCAATATCGAGTCCCCTCAACTCAAACCAATTTGGCTTCGTAACTTCGGGCGCCATAAACTCCCAAGCTCCCACAGCTGTCAGTTGCCACCTGTGACAGAATTTTTTATGTACATATATAAACAGCCACTAGGATCAGAACAAAATGTTCCTTTCGCCATACTTGTAAGTGCCATTCCTCTTATTTCTAGTTTCTTTGGCTTATAGGTAAGTGAATACATGCAATAAACAAGCAATAAATAACTAAGCATCTCACATATCTTCCGGAACGGGTCTCGCTACGCCAAAGTCGCAAATCTGCGGAATCACTTCGGCTGAGGAAATTACACGAACGAGAATACTGAAAGAGGAATAATACAAATACAAAATGTGACATCAAATATATTTCGAACAGTGCAATTCGTAGTGATTTTTTTCATTCTCCGACAACCTCTCACCTCTCAGTCTTCAAATCTCGATGCACTATCCCACTGTTGTGTACGTGTTCCATTCCTTGTGCAACGCCCATTGCTATTTGGATAAACTGAATTCGATCTAAAAAGTAGAAATTGTTTTCATTATATTTATTCACTTTTACATTTCAGTAGATCCAATCGCCACTTTTTTAAAGCCACGGGAACGATCCAGTATGAACCATTGAACAAACACTCACTTAGTCTTTCTGTAGCATCAATGTACTGCCGCAAGTTGAGGTAGACAAATTGAGCCACACTTGAAGAATTTCCAAGTGGCAAATTTGAGCACGTACTGCGAATGGTTTGTATTTCAAAAAAAACTGGATCCGTATGATAGGCCGTAGTTACTTACAGTAGATCTAAAATGTTCGTGTGCCTTAGTTGTTTGAGACGTTCGGTGTCGAGAACTGTTGCCCGCACATCCGGTGTGTAGTACGCGACGGGATCCTTCATGAATAAAAGATGCTCGTTTTATGTGGGTCACTTGATAATAGCAACAGAAGTTGGAATCTCGATTTTGTTTGCCTTAGGGTTCGCTAAAAATTTCCTTATCTTCCGTGGTAGGGAACGAAGTGGGCCGATCGGGGGCCATCTCGCAGGAGCACAGGAGTATTGGTGAGTACGAAGCCAATTGGTCTCTCCACTGCCCGAGCGAATCTTCGATATCGTTCTGATTTAGAAAAGTAACGTAAAACGCTACATGTGACGATTAGAACATTTCATACTCTAATGAACCTAGCTGAAAATTGTCAACAATAACAAGCGCACTTGCGGCGATCCCTATTTAATTTATGTCATCGTTGTGCCTTTCAGGGGGGCATGACAGAAGCGCAAACGACAAATGCGCAACAAGCTCTTTCTACTCTTCTAACCCGCTTCGAAATAGTCGTACAGAATTGGACAGCAGCTCATTCGACTCCAAATTTCATGCCCTATCGAACCCACTATGTGAATTTACCGGAAACTGAGCGGAACGACATTTGCGCAACGATTTCAAACTGCCTTTAGAACACAATAAACATGCGGATTAGATCTTTCATGATCATGACACATCACCGCTGCAGTTTCGAATCAATTCATGAAGTTTGAAAAGAGTTATTCGTTGTTGCGCTTTTGTCGTTGCGCTTCTGTCATGCCCCCCCCCTTTCAGTATGTCACGAAAAACAATTTTGCAATTATATCCACGATGATTTCATAATTAAGTAAGCTACAGTACCCGCCAAAAGTATTGCAACAAATTTCAAATCGTCATAACTTCTTTTAAAATTGAGATAGAGACCTGCGGTTTGGCGCGTTAGATAGAAAATGATTACAAGATTATTTCGCAATAATGGTTGTTTATCCTTCTTTAACTCGTCATTTTCGACATTCCTTTTGCCGAGGAGCGGTCGCAAAAAAAATTCCATTCTCACATAGTTTTTATGTAAAAGCTCAAACACTCGGTGGTGATAGAGCATCCATTGTAGTATATATTACACTACACGTACCGTTTTTGGTTTGCGAATAACGCTGGTAGCACCATTTCCCTACACCTCCGAAAAAATCGGAAAATCGTTTATCTCTCGTCTCAGTAGTGCTAGAGGTCCCAAATTTTGAAGAAACAATGATAGTACGGTAGAGCACCTCCATGAAAAATTTGAGTTCAATCGGTCGCTTATTGCGAAATTTTGAAAAATTTCGAAGTGCCATTTTTGCACTACCAGAACTCGCCACTACATTAAGCTAAAAATCTGATTTTTTGTCATGCTGTACAAGTACTGTCAGGCACCACATTCACTAAGTTTCGGGGACCTGGAAATTTGTTCACGGCCGCTGGAGTTGAAAACCCGTCGAAAGTCGGGGTGGGCGGAGCTTCGTATATGCAGGCCGATCAAATTCACCCTTTCCTCAAGAGGTCAAGTATAGATCCAAATCGTGCTACTTGTTTGACAAAACGTGTATATATTATAGAAGAAGCTTTATTGAACTGGTAACCCTGTTAAATTTCAGTTTTCAAATTACTGTTTGAGAAAAGTTGCATTTTTCGCACCCCGACTTTCGACGGTTTTTCAACTCCAGCGGCCGTGAACAAATTTCCAGGTCCCCAAAACTTAGTGAATGTGGTGCCTGACAGTACTTGTACAGCATGGCAAAAAATCAGATTTTTAGCTTAATGTAGTGGCGAGTTCTGGTAGTGCAAAAATGGCACTTCGAAATTTTTCAAAATTTCGCAATACGCGACCGATTGAACTCAAATTTTTCATGGAGGTGCTCTACCATACTCTCATTGTTTCTTCAAAATTTGGGACCTCTAGCACTACTGAGACGAGAGATAAACGATTTTCCGATTTTTTCGGAGGTGTCGGGAAATGGTGCTACCAGCGTTATTCGCAAACCAAAAACGGTACGTGTAGTGTAATATATACTACAATGGATGCTCTATCACCACCGCGTGTTTGAGCTTTTACATAAAAACTATGTGAGAATGGATTTTTTTGCGACCGCACCTCGGCAAAAGGAATGTCGAAAATGACGAGTTAATGAAGGATAAACAACCATTATTGCGAAATGATCTTGTAATCATTTTCTATCTAACGCGCCAAACCGCAGGTCTCTATCTCAATTTTAAAAGAAGTTATGACGATTTGAAATTTGTTGCAATACTTTTGGCGGGTACTGTACCAGTCTTCCCGAAGCGGAATAGCTTATCGCAGAAATAAACGATAATTATATCTGCATCTCGTCGGTTACATCGAGTTCGAAGAATCCAACCTAAAATATGGCCATTGTCCTCAAATTCTTCGTAGATAAGAGAGCATTTTGAAAGTGTCCACAACAATTCGAAAACTTACGTAGCATGTTTTTCAACACTGGCGCAGCTACATCATCCCAGCACCGCTTCAAAAGGTGAGAAATATCCCTCTTTAGCTGCAGAACGCTGGTTGGCTCATCAACTGAAACTGTATGGATAGTAATGCTGCTAAAATCACGTTAGTTAAAATAAGAAAAAAAATGGAAAATGAGAACTAACGCGTCTTGAAGCCCTTCTTTTTCACTAATTTGGCGTACTTCTGCTGCTCCGTTATCCATATCTATAAATGAAAGCAATGTTTCTATCCTCGATTATTCGAAGATTTAAAAACAAGGAGGGTATTGTTATTTTTCACGAATAACAATGAATCGATTTTGAGAAAATGACTTTCAGAGCTTCAAAAGAGAGATAGAGAGCGTGGAGTACCTCATCCGTAACCTCTCTCATATCTTCTTCAAGGGTTTTGATTAAGCCGACAACTTCCTGCATGGTGCTGAATGGAATCTATTTCGTGTACTCTTTTTGACTACGGAAAAGAACCTTCTGTCTTCGGGTTGAATAACGAGACAGCGTTGGATGAGGGTAATCAGAGATGAAAAATCAGCATCCGTTGGAAGAGGGAGTCGGAGTCGCCTGAACTCTTTTGAAAAAATATATTTATGGTTCGAAAAATTCAAATGCTTGCGAATTCAAAACTATAAAAAAATACCGTTGGCCAGCCATTCTTTAACCTTAATGTGCATATCAGTATTAGGTTGTGTCAAAGGGCATGCTGATATCTTTAGATATTGAATTAGACCATTGAGCAACCAAATACGTGATTAGGTTACTCTCTTGACACTATCAAGTTATCCCTCACCCACTACCGACGAGTTTTGTCAGTGTTGATGGATCGCAATCGTAGAATGGCTTCAGAGCTGTGACCATCTCCCAAATCACACAACCGAACGACCACGTATCCAATCGGAACATTATCTAAAAATGTCTGCTTCTCGAATTTATTTTATTGTCATTTTTATTTATTGTATGACTTTTGTAAAACAATATTTCACATTATGTTTTTGGATTTCACTTTATGTCTCCATTATGTCTCACGATATTTCACATTATGTCTCCAATGTCTTTGATATGACCGCAATCCAGCGGTGGTATCAGGATTTGTTTCGCCCATGAACTCATCTGACTGACAAAACAAAATCAAACAATATAACCATTCAGATAAATTAGTCTTATTCGTTCGTCGGAGACTACCCTTTTTCAACGTGTGAATGCTTTTCAGATACACAGGTACAGTCAAAATCTTTAGTTTTGGTCGTAGAGAGCTGGAATCTTTCATTGAGAAATACGGATTTTACGCTGATACCAAAACACACAACCACTAATCTCTAAGTTGATTCCGAAGCGAGTTATAGCTTCTCAAAGTTCGGCCAATTTTGTTCCGTCACGCTTTTCTGAGTGAGCTGACTCGCGTCTCTCAAATGCGCACACTCTCTCGCCCGCCCTCTCGTTCTCTGGTTCAGAAATCCTAGTGGAATCCTACTCCTTTTCCTAGTAGGATTCTACTGTAGAATCCTACTAGGAAAAGGAGTAGGATTCCACTAGGATTTTGGCGTGACGTCACAGGCGGGCGCCCGCTCTCTCTTCCCTCCCCTACCGTATTCTTTGAGTTGGAGCGTATACTGGGTCATATTAAATATTTATCGCGGGAAAACGAAGCAAACTGAATAAATCACAACAAATCACTAAACGAGAACATTATACACTACATATCAACAATGATCGATAAATTATAAACAAATATGAAGTACATTCACTCAATAATTCCGCTTTCCTTCGTAACTTGAATAGATAATATCGGCAACATCCTTCTCTCTCCAATAGTCTAGAGAGTTGATTGACTGAAATAATAGGCGTAAAGTACAGTAATCGGCAATGCAATATTTCGCGACCTTCCCCTTCCCTCCCGCTCGAAATTTAAGCTTAGATACAGGAAAAGACGTCAGCTCTATATACCACAAATTCAAAGAGTTTTCGTGTCTTCGTTTCACGCACACTACTGTGGCGGGAATTTCGGCAATAACTGATCAAGAACCTGGGCTCTTCCTCTCAATAATGTGATAAAATACTTCGCTAGACTTTTCCGTGCCGTATTGGATTGTTCGTAATTTATATATATATATATATATATAAGGCTGTTAAGAAAGTCTTGCCCGATTTCACGTTTCTTGAAAAATCCTACAATTTTCTTTCCTAAGTTCCCGATCTAAATATTTATAGGCACGTTAAATGTAATGAGTCTTCCTCTTTAAGTTGCAACTTTCTCATGCCTATGCATTTATACTGGCGAGAAATATGAATGGAGCAATTGGGTCAGGTCTATTTCGACTCGAACTTTTCAAACGATTACAGTTCTACGGTGGAATGAGACAGGACTCCATTCAAGTGGTTTATGATAAAGGAAGTATATAATGAATTCGTGATGGGTTATTGAACTCAACCACCACATCGGGCTTCTAAGAAAATGTGTGTCATATCTAGAAGAGGCGTGCAAACGCGGTTGAATATAAATGTTTTTGACTTAGCGGCGCTTCCCGAATGAAGCTAACTCCCAATCTCTGCACATTTACAGCGCCTTCTACTACTGTTAGAATAGCATTGTCCATTTTGAGTGAGAGACTGTCGTCGCCGTGTTGGTTGATTAGTCAAATGATGTTCGAAATTGGCCATTGAAATAGGCACTTCATCGAAAGTTACTATTTCTGATCAGAGTCTATGATCTCGTTCTTACGCTCATTTTTTAGCTAATGTCCACTAGTATAACTGATTAGTCGAGCAATAATTGAATTTGTCAATCTTTCATGGGACACTTCATAAACGAACAATCTAGAAATTGAGATTTTACCGTAATTCAGAGTGTATCGAACTTTTAATAATTTTTGGTTTTTGAAAACATTCAGAGGATCACATTTCGAAATAACAATTGTTGCATAATAGCAAAGTGTCAGCAAGTAAAACGCGCACCACTAGATCTGGATCGCATCGCATTGGAAATCATCAGTCGAAATCATCCAGACACTACTTTTGACGGACAGGTCGTCTTTGAACCACCACAACTTTTGAAATACGTTTGATAGCTAGACACTCTAACTATAATATTAGAGGGGGATTAAACTACTATCTGTGTTTCAACAATGAGCTCTTGGAAACAAATTCCCTGCGAGAAACTAGCTCTAATAACTTTTACGATATACTTGCTGGAAAACATGAATCATATTTTGGATCTTCTCTTGGATATCAATATAGATAGGACAATATCCATTGTTGGGTGTCATTATCAAACAGACTCCGTACAAGATCCAATGAATAAATGGAACATTGATTTGAACTTCGAGAGAACTGAAAGCTCAAAGTTCATATTGAAAATCGGGCAAGACTTTCTTAACAGCCCTTTATATATATATATATATATATATATATATATATATATATATAATATATATATATATATATAATGAATAATTCGATCTGCAATCGATACCGCGATTGTAAACTACGGTATGCAATTATGCACAAAGAGCTGATGAAAGATTACTACAACTAATTTTTTAGCATTTTTTACAATTAGTTATTTTAATTTGAAATTAGCCTCAGGAAAAGTGCGTCGCCTATTTCCGAAAAGACAGAAAGCTATTTAAATATTAGATAATGCAACAAAAGAGGAGCGCAGGGGTTTTGGCCACTCCCGGAATCATTGCGCACAACCAAGGTTCATGAAAATGTCTGGTTTTAGAGGAATGAATTGTGGTGTAGTCGCTACCGTAACCTGTCTTTGAGAAAAGGCGAAACTTTGAAAATTCATAAGTAATTTCAAAAAAATCACAAAAATATGTGTTTTGTAGCATTCTTCCGGGAACATAATTTTCTTTTATTTGAAATAACTTTTTCACTGCCTGGTCCCTTTAAGATACGGTTTTAAAGAACAGAGTTTACATTTAGATAAAAAATATTTTTTTTCGTAGAATATTTTAGTATGTTTCTAATTATAAAACGAATCTAAACGATACTACCAACCCCATCGCATTAGATAATAATAAATGATACGACAAATATATGAATTCATTGTGAAACCCGTTCGCACCTGGCCTTCATATCACACAGAATGTGACAGGCGAGACTCTGCAAGAAGAGGACGAATCCGAGTAGAGCACACGCAATCGAGACCTGAGTAAAATGAGTACGGTAGATGAAATAGGAAGAAATCGATCACAGTGCTGATTGCAACATTAATTCCTCAAAACACTGTTCAGTTGTCAGTATTTCGATACTCCGTCACAAATTTCACGGACAACAAGCAGGACCGCATTACGTGGCGTGAAAAAATATGGGAAACATGTAGCCAGGTTTTTTTTGCGAGGTGACCCCTAGGCCAAGATGGCACTGGTTTACTTTACCGGGCCAGCCAACCCGTGGTAATAGAGTGAGTCTCTCATTTTATCGTGTGAATTTAGCTGCCACTCTATTAAAACGTGGTGCTGGTCCGGTAAAGTAAACCAGTGTCGGCGAGGATAGTCTAAAGCAGGTTGCTACCGTAATCCATTTTATACAAGTTTTCACTGAAAACATCTTATTTTTGCCTATTTCGGCATATCTCAGCGTTCCCTAGCAAAACAACCTTCCAAATGCGTATATAAAAACGTACGGTATTGTGGGCATCGCTCACCTTCTTCCTCAGCATAACCATGAGGACGAGGATGATTTGGCCGAATAAATTATAGGCGACGAGTAACTACAGCTCCACGATTCCTGAACGATAGAGAGAATAAATATAGCGTGGATGAAACACAGAACTGGCAGGTCGCGCATTTTGTTGTCGGCTATTGTTTGAGCAATGTATAGTCGTCTATGATACAGGATCTTCGGATGGATTCCATCACACACGAGACATGTTTAACCACGCCACTATTATTATTAAATAAACTAATCAGTTCGATCGATTCTTCTTCATGACAGCTTACCTACCTGAATTGCCTCCGATCGTCCCATCGGTTCCACATTCTCATTCCATCTTAGATGAAGGCCGAAAAGAGGCAGAATCGATCGATGCGAGGGAGATACTGACGAGTGTTGCGAACAATCTCAATTGATTTACGTCAGTACTATCATTTTCCTAGATAATTGGTCGTCCACCGCCTTATCTAACGTACCCCAGATGATTGCCAGTTTTATCTCCATTTGGAAGGGAGAAACACCCCATCACAGCGAAGAAGGGGATGGGGAGTCATGACTCCACTAGCTTTGAACCATGGACACACATAAGGCATCGTCAACAATTCAATTTGAAAGATGAAACTTACGTCATCCGTCAGATCCTCGGCCTTTCTGAAGAATCAACTCTGAGATCCCGTCGTTCGGAATTAGTCAATCGCTGGAGGACAATAACCTGCAGTGAGATTAGATGAGCACGAAACGGTACTCGACCAACTATCGATTGACGACGATTTGACACGTTTCACGGATAAATCAGTAGCAATGCAACAGGAGGTTCTGTTTTAATCGTTTAGTAGGGTTTGTGGTTAGTTGAAGCGGATAAAACAGCGGGAAATGCGTGAAAATAAGTGAATAAAAAAGGCATTTTTGTAGCAGGGTCTGCGGAGACGCGAAAACACGAATTCGTACCTCGCCAGTTGTATGGCCGGGCTGCCAAGGGACCGCGCTACGCACAGGAAAGTGAAAATACAAGAAACGAAACATAAATAATCGATAAAACAACGAGAACAATAGCGCGAGTTTCAAAAAAACGCTTGCGCAATTGGTGCGCACCGAAGGCGCGTCAACAACATACCCCTTGACGCCTTTCATTATCCTAGTGGAATCCTAGTGGGAAAATGGAGGGGCGGGGCCAGGCTGTTTTCCCAGTAGGATTCCACTAGGATTCCACTTGGAAAAGCGTTTCAGATAGGATCCTACTAGGATTCCACTAAGATTTCTGAACCAGAGTTGTCTCGCCGCTCTCTCCACACCGCGCGCTCTCTCGCCTTCCCCTCCCTTTAGCGCACCCCGCGAAGTTCCAAACCAGTGCCCAAGCACCAAGAAGAGTCGTACCAGGTACCAGACGAGTACCAGGGAACTCAGGCATTGGTAACCGATTCCTAACAGTTCCAAGAGGCACTATTCGCGGCACTAAAACAATGATTGCGCACCAAAGTGAGTGGAACCTCCCCCCGCCGCGGTTCAAATAAACACGATATTTCGTCAGCCCTAGGCAATAGGACCGTATGGCCGCGTGGTGAGAAGGGGGGGGGTGCGGGGGGTCTCCCCCCGCCGCGGTTCAAATAAATACGATATTTTGTCAGCTCTCGGCAATAGGACCGTATGGCCGCGTGGTGAGAGGGGGGGGGGGGTGCCGGGGGTCTCCCCCCGCTGCGGTTCAAATAAAAACGATATTTCGTTAGCCCTAGGCAATAGGACCGCATGGCCGCGTGGTGAGAAGGGGGTGCGGGGGTCTCCTCCCGCAGCCTTTCAGATAAATGTTATGAGAGACTATCCGAGAGGGTCGACATACATTTGGCACTAGGCACTTTTTTCGTTATGAGACTAGCAACGCTATATTGTAGTACATTGGGTGAGGGTTGTGATTACAGCGTTCCCGAATCTTGGAAACGCTTCCTCGCCTCAGGGCATAATTAATTGTGTTTGTGACGTCACCAATAATTTTCAACATTTCGAATCCAATCCCTTCCTACTATACATTAATCGATTCCTTACCAAAATAGAAATGTTTCTTTTGTCTCGGAACGTTTTCGATTGGAGCTCATGCAGCCGAGTTATTCGACGAAATACGTTTCACCTGCAATTTGAGCGTGAAGTTTCTTAACAGCTGTAATTTTTTATTTCATTTTCTGAACCGCTGTATGGATGTGCTCATTCTATTTTAATATTGAAATTTAAAATTTTCTGAAAGGAAGCTAAATTCGGCTATTTGTGAATAAAATCAATTCGTGGTTGCAATTTGTTTGCTAAGCTACGGTAAGTACTCGCATCATACGATTTGACATCTGAGAAAACCTTGTATATTTCTCCTTTTTTTGCTCGTGAATTACTTTTTCAAGACCACGCACGTCGGAAATAGGCTCAAAAATAAAATTTAATGTAATTGAAGCGGTTAGAACGGATCGAGAACAAATAGCATACTGTAATTTCAGCAAACAAATTGCAATCACGAATTGATTTTATTCACAAATAGACGAATTTAGCTTCCTTCAATATTAAAATATAATGAGCACATCCATACAGCGGTTCAGAAAATGAAATAAAAAAGTACCGCTGTTGAGAAACTTCACGCTCAAATTGCACGTGAAACGTATTTCGTCGAATAACTCGGCTGCATGAGTTCCAATCGAAAACGTTCCGAGACTAAGAAATATTTCTATTTTGGTAAGGAATCGATTAATGTATAGTAGGAAGGGATTGGATTCGAAATGTGGAAAATTATTGGTGACGTCACAAACACAATTAATTATGCCCTGAGGCGAGGAAGCGTTTCCAAGATTCGGGAACGCTGTAATCACAACCCTCACCCAATGTGCTACAATATAGCGTTTCTAGTCTCAGAACGAAAAAAGTGCCTAGTGCCAGGTATCCTGAGGAAATATGTCGATCCACTCAGATAACCTCTCTTATCACGCCAGCTCTAGGCAATAGGACCGCATGGCCGCGTGGTGAGAAGGGGTGCGGGGGTCTCCTCCCGCAGCCTTTCAGATAAATCTTATCACGTCAGCTCTACGCAATAGGACCGCATGGCCGCGTGGTGAGAAGGGGGGGGGGTGCGGGGGTCTCCTCCCGCAGCCTTTCAGATAAATGTTATTATGTCAGCTCTAGGCAATTTTTACTAGGCAATTGAGTTATCAGGCGTCCAAAATATTTTATACAAGATGTTTTATTTCCAATATTTCATTTTCACTTAATAATGATCTTGGCGTTTCATTCCGTTTTGACGGAATCAATAAAACCTTCGGAAACCCGATAAGGGAAAAAATGGGGAATTGTATCTTAATTTGTAAACAAATGAAATAAAATAGTTCATTTAGGCCGACGACTACGTAAAATGAGGCGCGATAAAACCTTCGGAAATCTAAAACATCCTAAATGCCTAAATGCCTAAATCCTAAATGCGGCCTAAATGCGCCTAATTATTGAGCAAAAAAAATAAGATGAATATCGCGAAAAAAATATATGCGGAGCTATGCTGTAGACTGGAAGAAAATGAATCCGCCAACTCGACTGAGCGAAGCGAGGGAGGTCAACCCACACTTTATAAAGCGATAGGCAAATTAAAATATGTGAATAATGTACACTCGACTGAGCGAAGCGAAGGAGGTCGAATTTGGCATTATAAAATACATTTAGAATAAAAAGACACGCGAGATAATTAGGCGCATTTAGGCCGCATTTAGGATTTAGGCATTTAGGCATTTAGGATGTTTTCGATTTCCGAAGGTTTTATCGCGTCTCATTTTACGTAGTCGTCGGCCTAAATGAACTATACCTCGTTGAATCTCACCTCGTTGAATCGTTGGTATTCCCCGTTCAGATTGATATTCTCAGGTGCCATGTACTCGACTGTGCCCACTGCTTTCCATTGGTCCCTGCCAAAATTGTGATAAACACATTATTTTGATGTAAAACCTCACTCGTTTTGTTGTTTCGCATCTTTTGCGCACCCAAAGTCGCAGAGTTTGGCGACTACAAAAGTTGGAGAGACAAGGTGGAGTAGAATGCTGAAACGAGCACATGGAAATCAATATTTGCCAACCGCCCTTGGTTGGCTTATTAACAGTTTGTTCTCACACAAAACCGATACAGTTTTATCTCACTTTGCACTCTTCACATCCTTATGTACAAATCCCATCTCGTGCACGTACGCAATCCCCTTGGAAACGCCTCCCGCTATTTGCACGAATTGACGCTTGTCTGCAATCATCCCGGTCAATTTTCTCGCAAAATAAGTTGAGAATTAGGAAAAAATGCCAACCCAATCTATTCAAGTCCAGGTGCTCGCGCAGATTTTCATTGATGAACTCCATTATTATAGCCTGTCCGAGGTCCAGTTGAGTGAATCCTCTGCAGTACATTGCATTGGCTACTACGCTTTGGCGTATATTTAAACTGTGATTTTTCAGAATTCTGTGAACGAACATTAAATTGCTCACATGAAGAGGACGATGTTGTGGTGTTTCAGTCTCTGCAGTACAGCCATCTCCTTCGCGCTGGTTTTGAGCGCGTATGTCTTCCCGTCTAACTCAATCTTGTACACTACTCCCTACAATTATCGGATATTAGCAGAAAATAAGGTCAAGAAATACCTGAGCACCGAGGCCGATGTGGTTGACTGCATTGATCTGGGACCGGTCGATATTCAATTCGGGAATTGACCCGTTGTCTTCGTGCATTGTGAAGTGAAGCAATGCGGTATCACTAAAGTGAGAAAGAGAGGCACCCACTAACACTGTTTACCGCTGTGTTAGCAATACTGCGATAAGAGGTGTGGAGCATGAGGGTGGTAGATATTATCGAGTAAAACAAACAGATCGAGCGGTACGATCAATCGAAAATGTGCAAACTCTGCACATATTTTTGCTTTAGCCTTCCTCATAAATACGTTTTCACGTCCATACTGATCTCAGAACACTTTATTGCGTCGAACAAATGGTAACAGCACCCGTCGAATAATCACTCCAACGATCGGAGGAATAAATGGTATAACAATATGGAACAGTTTGAATACGATGAAATGACAACAGAAGTGGAGGTAGATCACAATGTGCAATAGTTTCGAATCGAGTGTCGTCCATGTGGTCTAGAGGAGGAAAGATATGAGGGAAATAAATACTGGTGCAGTAGAAAGAAGTGAGTGAGAACTACTGGATCTAGCGTGGGTGATTATTCTGTTCGCAGCGTGGGAACGAGAATGGCAGAAGTTGG
Organism: Pristionchus fissidentatus; assembly: GCA_036245785.1. NCBI lineage: Eukaryota > Metazoa > Nematoda > Chromadorea > Rhabditida > Neodiplogasteridae > Pristionchus > Pristionchus fissidentatus. The sequence goes on from BTSY01000002.1 coordinate 25,809,298, forward strand.
TGAGATAATTGCGAACTGTTCGTTCGTCCTCGCAGTAGTTGAGGTTCATGAGCTCCCGGTTCTGCAAAGTAAATTTGTTAAAATTACTTTGATACAACAACTTGCAGACGGCAAGATTCATTTAATAGAAATGTTTCTACCGCGTCGGTTCAAATCGTTACAACTCTGTTTTACTCACACTATTTGCAGAAATATTGATTTAAAAGGAAAATAAACTAACAGCGTGGTATCCCATCCACTTCAGATCACAACTGCACCGCATCTTGTTGCCCTCGAGTGAGAGAGTGATTGCGTCTCCTGAAGTAAGTCGTCTCAGATGTGCCAACTCTGGTTTTTTCCCCGTAGAGAACCAACATGCCCCAAAAATACCGAATGTTCTGTGGGGAATTCGCTAGGGGCACAAAGGCGGCGAAAGGACCTTCTAGGGGAGAAATAAACAGAGGAATTCAAATGTCCATTGTGACTTACCTTGATTTACTGCATCGGGCGATTCCATTCGATGTATTTTGTTGCGTGCGAGCTTGATTCTCCCTACGTTTATCGCTCCTGAATGAAATCCATTTAGAATTATTTAGAATTCTCTCAACGTTTTACATGGCGTCCTGGCAAAATGGTAAAAGCAGATTCGTTATTAGAGCACTGGCAATTTTCACACTCTCTAACTGTTCTTCAATTTACATAGACTTGCCAGAATGCAATTTTGACATCTCAGGTGCAATTTAGTTTGTTTCTTCAAAACTAACCAGTGAATGCGTGCGGCGACAGTACCCCGATTACATTATCGCACAGCTCGAGATGCTCTAGTGTAATCACTCCGGAGAAAGTCTCCGATTGCAACACGGGAATGGTCGAGCGATGAATGATTATCTGTAAAAATCGCCCATTTCTATTCCTAAATATAATAAAACAAATACGATTCATTGGGTAATGTTATCAACATCCCGCCTTTGAAAGTGTGCAAATCAACTCATTCGTATTTGAGGCCCCAATTTGTTGTCGTCGTAGTGAGGATTCCTTCGCATCACATTTTATTGATTGCGTTCTCCTACCACTTTTCACCCATCGCTTGTAGTAGCTTTCAATGAGTATCCGTCATTCTGAATGACTCCTTATCCCGTTATCAGTGATTTACTCCACTAGTTGGCGCACTTATGTTGTCAGTTCTCTGCTCGTTACACGTGATAAATGACGGGAACACATGTCGAGACAAGTCAAATAGAGAGGTCGATGAACTTGCCGAGGGTGAAATGTGAGACAAGCAAAGGTAAGAGAGAAGGACAGATGTAACACAGAGCGGACTCTCGTAAATCTTTCCACATCAGAGAGTACTGATTGAGACCTGGCTGGCCACTATAGCTACGTGGGGCAGGTAAGACTACGAGAATGAATATCATCCTGCAAAGACCCGATCAGCAATAACATTCCTGAGGCCCGACATGAAGTTCCCTAATGAAACAGAATCGATGCATGCTCCTGTTGGAAAACATTTGTGAATTGATTTTAACGTGCGATGAGTCATTTGTCTCTGTCGATAATCATTCGACACACAACTATTCAGTTTCTATAACTCTACCGTTTGCATCACCAATTTATGTCTATGGGATTTATGTTTTCGGTTATAGGTTCCAGAAGATGGCGAAACTCACTTGATGGATTCCATTGAGTTCAGCAAAGGCGTTCTTCTCCATATTCACTTCGGATGAGAAGATGTTGATCACGTGGAATCGGGAGCTGCAAAACTTCAGCATTATTTATCCTTGATGACTCGATGTTGGTCATGATTCCAAAACTAAACAGAAAGGGGTCAGGGTGAGAGAGTGTGCAAAAGTGAGAGAGCCACTCTTTCACTCCGAGCCCCTTTCTGTAGGGTTAACAGGCCTGCGGGATGATGTCCCCTTTTAACGTACACGATTTACGATAACTCACGGTTGGAAGTTCATAAAATATCGAAGGCTAACCTGTTACTGAAAGCATTCGAGTCGATTTTCATCACGCCTGTGAGATCGAGAAAATCGAGTTGATTGATGGAGGAGAATGAGTGCTTCTGAAATGTATTTCAGTGTCCAAATATGTTTCAGAAACTATAAATATTGATTTGTAAACACATATCGTCAATTTTTTCATCAACTCTAATAACAAAATACAGTAAACATGACTTCTACAATAGAAAATGTATAATTAATGTCATTATATCTTTTGACAAACCTGTAGATGCATTTGTGAGCCAGCAATCGAAACCATTCGAAGTTTACTCGCGTGTCTGCAAAAGACGAATCTTACATTGAGTGATAGGAGAGTGGTTCTCTAAGTTTTTGTTTATTAAAGAACGGTTTGCCAACTTCCTCATTAGACATAATCTCCCGTTTCAGTTAGAATACCGTGCTCGAAGGGACATTTTGACGAACTATAATATTAGCCCTGTGTAATACATTGAGTGCATTAAACTCCACTTTTTTCCCGTTCGATAAAACAATACTTCGCATATTTCCCAAATGTTTCACGCGATTGAGGATAGGAATTTCGATGTTTGTTCGTTGGAAAGCGCAGTCTCACGCACGCTATTGTGTAAGGAGAGATGCCAATCACATGCCACCAATTGCTCGAACATCAAACGTCTATTTTGTTCTAGTTTCTCTCATAAATTGCGATCTTTTTTGCCCTCAGGGTAGCTTTTGGGCAATTCGAGATTGGTTTGTGGACGATTGTATCAAGATTACCAAATCAGTCAAGCCAAGTATCAAGATGCTATCAACCTGGTGCTTTGTCTACCCGAATGGGATGCGAAAAGCTAGTATTACAATTTCGTTTATCTACCCCCTGGAAATTGTCAGACACGTCCTATTTTTTTGTCCACACAAAAGAAGCAATGAGCGAGAAAGCGCAACACGTTCACACGCGCTCCCTCGACTCTCCTCAATTATTCAGTGGTCATAATAAAGATGGACTCTCAAATCGAAAGGGGTAAGAGCCCATGATGGAATTGAAGCGTGACGGGCAACATTTTGCTCATTTCGGAAATACTTCACACAATTTATTTTCACTATAGAGAAACAACTTATCGTTCAATAATTTCTGGGACTTCGTATGATTTTTGGGGACGCAGTGAAACGTACCTGAACGCTCCTGCGTGCACAGTTCGAATGGGCGCAGAGATGAGAATCTTGAGCAGATCATCGTTCTAAAAAATATTATAATATTTACAAATAAAAATATTTTATCCACGCCAGAGACGCAACATGATTTGACATTTGACAAGAAATAAAGGGAAGACATGGGGAGGGAGTCTTTCCGAATTTATGACGAATCGACTGAGCAATGATTTGACAGCTTCGACAATGTCCGACAGCAAATAATACCTGAATATTGCTGAAGGCTCCTTTCACGAGCTCTGTCAGTGAGGGACAACCCGAAAACGAGAGCAGTCTGAATTTGATTAGTTATATTATTCTGTTTGTTTGAATTAATGATTTTCCCCGTTTATCGATTCCCTTCATGTTACTACTTTATTATCTGCTGGGCGTTCGTTTTTTACTACACCGAGGCAGGTGGAAGGACCCATTCATTGAGGAGGTAAGCACACAAAGAAAAGCAATCAAAAGCAGCGTCGTAGCATGTGAAAGAGCCGCGGCGGGGCAAAACATGACTAACTGCTAGATTCTGGGGAGTAAAGCGCATTTTTTTGCCGAATTTCAAAGATTAGGCCCACAGTTCTCTCAAATTGAACCAGGTTGTCAAAAGCGGAAACACTTACTTCAACCTTCGCAGGTTCTTGAACGCAAACTTCTCGATAGTCTGCAGGTTTTGGCAGTTTTCAATGCGGATCTGAAGAAAAGCAATCGATAATTACCGAAAATCCCTCGTCGCCCACCTCCTTTAACCGGTCCATCTTGCGGAACGCGTGTTTTGAGATGATGTAGAAGTCGGAGGCGTTTTGTATGGTCAACGCTTCCATTTCTGGGGGTATTCGAGACGGTAATCCACCCAAAACACCGGTGCAAGTCACCTGAAAATGCTTCATTTCCCCTTCATCTTCCACCTCAAATTCCAATCAAATGAAATCGGGCGCCATTTAATGATGGCCAGCGGGATCAAAGCCTCTCCCTCTTTTTCCGACTAATTCATGGGTTATCTCAGTCTTTACGATTTCACACACACACCGCGATAATTTGACACCTTGGGCGGTAATTCAAAACGGGTATCTCCTTGAAATCGCCCCGCGAAATTTGAACTATTTCACGCAGTCTCAGGAGTCGTCCCTGACTGGCCTCAAATTTCCCCCTCTTTACAACTATAGCGGACTCTGATAGCCCGATAGACAAGTGAGATAGAGAGATGGAGAGGGGGAATCTCTGATGTCACATCGCCCGCTCTGTGTAGGTGTCAATGGCGATTCATCACTAGTAGAGTAGTCCTGGCGACGAGAGAGCGTGTGCTCTCGAGAGAGCGCAGACGGCAGACAAATCCATAATAATCTCTAATCCGATTCCGCATTTGGCTTTTAGCGCTTCCGTCGGCCGTGTGTCTTTACTTGTATAGAGAGAGGGGAAAAGTAAAGTTGTTTCCGTTCTGAGTAAAACCGGCGAAAGAAACAAGAAAACACACACACAGACAATAATGCGATTGCGGCACATGTTCGTTACTGCAAGAATTCTGCGCGTTTTCTCAAGCGGAAAATGGTAGCTTCCGAAGGCGTGCAAACAACAATACCTCTTATGTTTTTGAGGTGCGTAGGCATGAGAAGAATGCGCCTAATAGAAATATCATTAGCAGACCAAGGGATCACGAAAACATTCCCGGGTACAATTTATTTTTTGCATCATAGTCATCTTCTTTTTCATACATTTCAGATTTCTGAGGCGGGTGGTAAGGACGAAGGACTGGCTTGTCTACAGGTAGTTTGACACCTCCCGACCAATGGAGGGTGGGGCGAGTTAGTGTTGCCCATCTCTGCTCTACTTATTGGCCGTATTCTATAAATTGCATGCCGACCGGACATATAAAGAGAGAGGTTGGTGACACCCGGCCAGGTCACACACCGCGCCCACACCTTCTTATGTACTTAGTCGAGCGTGAAAGGAAGTCTAAGGGAGCAGCAAAAATGCGTGCGCTTTTACTTGCTAGTTGGCCTTCTCAGTCGAGTTCTGGTTTGAGAAAGTGTGACAAACCGAGCACAAACTTTCATGAAAGTTATCAGTCTAAAGCTTTTTAGCAAACACATTCTAAGAACGATTCAGAGCACCGCGTTCAAATATTTTGAATGAATAAGTTCACGGCTCTCCATTCTGAAAACTAGTGCTAATGAGGTGGGAATCTGATATTTTTGTATCGCATGTAAGGCAGAGTCAGTCCATAATAAGTAAAGAGAGATATGACTCTCGCATAATGCCAGTGTGTTTGTTTCCTCTCCTCTCTACCTTTCTCTCCCCTCAATATTCCTCCTCTAAGTGTTGAGTAAACGCGACGGCAGTCAGGTAATATGAAGTCTGCTTCCACCCCCTCTAGCCATCAAAATATATCGAAGCCAATAGGGGTGACCAGAGGAAATTGCCCCATGTTTTCCACGACTAGTAGTAGCTGTTGACTATCAGGATAGACTCTATGAGGATGGAGTCTTTGGTGGAGGATAGCACGGCTATGAGAAGCCCTGATGTTGATGTTTTCTTCCTCTCCGCTCTCTTCCTCTTTCTTTCCTCAATGCAAACGCGCCCGGCCGAAGACTAATTCGGGGACACTGCATTCGACTGCGCGAAATTCGTTCCTTTTTGCAAGCGCGCAGCAAAATGAGTATCCCGACGAGAGCCGGCGCGAACATCCGGAGATTAGGCAGTATCACATTTCGCGCAGAGTGCTACTATAGTCGAGTGCGCGGAAGTGTAGGGATGAGAAGATGGCGTGAGAAAGAACGTTAAAGAAAAGATGCATGCTACATAAAGAGGCCACATAGAACAATGCGAAGGAAGTACATTCTTTTTTTATAGTGGTGCATTTAGTGTCACAAATCTAGACGAGAACTCCCTCTCAGAATGGTCTGTCGTTTTGAGGGTAGGCGAGAGATCATTTCGGGCAGTCTCGTTTAGACCAGTGATACTGAACCATAGGTGAACGTCGAAAAATGAATGAAAACCAACCATTCTCAGTGCGGTGTCGCATTTGCATCTCTCGGGACAGTCTCCATCAGAGTCGAGAAAGTGACCGCCTCCCAGGCAGCCGACCGTCGCGAATGACAAACCGACCAGCAGAAGCGGGATTAGGGAAGGAAGCATGGAATCTCTCAGACGAAACACTAAGTCATCGCGCGTCTCGATCTTCTGCAAATCGCGTTTTTGTGCGTGCGGAAAAAGGGGGCGGGGCTTGTGGGGTCGAACAGGTAGTAACCTGAAGTGAGTGTCAAAAATGAGAGGTGGAAAGAAGAAGGAGGGGGGTCAGGTAGCGGGTTACGCGATTGCGAGAGTAGAGAAGTGAGAGAGAGAGACGGAAAGAGAGAGAGAGAGAGAGAGAGAGAGAGAGAGAGAGAGAGTTGCACACGGGGGGAGGAGGGGATGCCCGCTAGGCAATGTAATGTGTGAGAGATGAGGGGGGGGGGGAGAGGAGGGGAGAGCGGAGGGAGAGAGGGAAGCCTGGGGGTCAGTGTGGGAGGAAAAAGAGCGCGAGACAGGAAGCATGGGTGTCTATGAAAGAGCCTGAAATCGAACGCCAATCTACATTTGTCTCTACACTTGATGCTGATTCATCCTAAAAGAAACATACAATAATTTAGTCAAAAGAAATTTATTACAAAAATATGAGGAGAGCAGAAATCTCTACATTATAAGAATTGATCATATTCATACATTATATTAGCAGGAAGTGACCAGGAGTTGCTCTGCTAGACTCAGTGAAGAGTAATCAAGTTAATGCCCTCTTCTCCTCTTTTCTCTACCTCTCGCTCCTGTTTGATGAAGGATGGAATTAGCCCCGACATTGAAGGTGTGAAGTGCGATGAGTAATGGTGCATTGAATACTGCGTTTGCTAATACCCATAATACTTTGATAAAGGGAAGCAGAACTATCTATTCTGAAGAGGTTCTTTTCAACAGTTTAAAAATGTTTTATAAGAACATGTGGGTTGAGGCATCTTCCATTACTGGTCTTTGCACTAATTTTTGATCTCTTGCAATGATCATAATATTCTAGCCTGTTCGGAACTATCTAAACTTTGCACACTATCGGAATCACGAAGTGCAGGGCGTGGATGGTTGTTTTCCTTTCGTGATAGTATAATGAATTAGTGGATAGTGTAACTAATCAATTACGTGTTATTATCGAAAAGGTCGACGCATCAATCGTCTGCATTACAAGTGAGGCGATACAGTGTGTTTTCCATTTCTGATTTATCGTTAGAATATACTCTTTTTTCTTTGGGATGATTCGGTAAGAGATACGAATAAATGTTTCAAATGCATTGGAACACTCCATCATTCAACGGATGTGTGTTATAGTTGCATTTCTTTATTTATTCATTCTTTGTTTTGCCTGCTCGAAAAAGCTTCGTAAACAATCTATTCAAAGTTGCGAGAGCGATCGATGCAGTGATGAAAGTGAGGATGAGCACGATGAAGATGATGTCCTGAGAATGAAAGTCTATTTCAATGAGAAGAAGTTATTGGAATCACAATATACAATGAATAATCGCAATTCAATGATTCAATGAGCACACTCGCATTTCTTCAGTAGCACTTTTAAAAATTATAGAACTTTTGCTTTGTGCCCCTGATCCAAGTGATTGTGTATGGTTCTACTGACGGAAAAAATTTTATGAGAAAACATAAACTGATATTTTGATGGGTGCTTACCAAATTATTGTGCTCGATCCAGTTCATATCATGAGACTGCGGTCTCAATGCCTTCGATGGACCAAATTCAGCTGCGAATTCAGTGTATTTGACAATTTGTTCAATAACAGTGAACGGCTTCTTGTGAAGCATCGCAGAAACTCGTTTCGCGTTCTTGAGATAGCTGAAAATTAGATAGCAGTTTGTAAAGTTATAGGTTCGGCAACGTTCGAATAGAGTGGGCGTATTAAAGAATTAAAGCATTTTCTTTAAAAACGTGACAGAATATATATTATTGAAGCTTTTATAAAACAGTCTTCTACCTCGGGTCCTCAACGACTTCCTTTACCACCGCAGTAAGTTTCGTCGGATCGAAAATGTCCAACTTATTGATGAACTGAAACAACAATTTCGCTGATTGTTGAATTCGATCGCGTTTATTGCCTTTCCAAGCTTGTTGTATTCCATCATTCCAGCGTTTCGCGGTTGATCGCCGAAAATTGGCACGAAAATACCTAACGAATAATTACAATTTTTTAAAATAAAAATTTGGGATGGGACTGAACCGGGAACTCCAATCCTCGCCGTTTCCTGTGTGGATCCCATACCTCCGTGAGTAATGAAAGCAGATAATCGGGGGTGCGCTGAAATGTAAAATTAATTTCAAAATAATACAAATAATAGTTTATCATTACAATAATTAAAGTATCTGTGAGAAACCGTAAATGTTGTTCTTACCCAAAATTTCGACTTGAGGCATCCATTTCGATAAATGGAGATTCTCGATTCTCGATGCGATCGTCTTAGCAAACTTATCTTCTTCCTCATACTTCCAGATAAATGTGACGTTAGGGAGCGCTTCGATGGTCTGAAATATGTTGTGAGAATAAACGGTTTGGTGAGTAAAAAATAATGAATCCTCAGGCCGTCACTAACGACCTTCCACTCCGGAGGTTTGACTTTCTGACGCTAACGGAGAAAAACAGTCAAACATCTCGAACATTTTCAAAATATACTAACTTGTAGTACAATTTAAATTATATTTTGAGATTTAAATAAATTCAATTAAGTGAAAACCATCGACAATCACCTCGGCAATAGATAACTTCACTTTCAACGGGAAATCGACAGATTTGGCAATGGATCCGAAGGAAATAAGGACGGTTTTCTCGCGTTTACTGAGAATCTTTTCCCAGTCCTGAAAATTAGATTTACTTGTTTTCTTTTGCACACGGATAACCCCGACACAGCATTTCTGACGTTGGTGCCATGATTATAAAAAGAAAGTGAAACATACTCCACTGAGCGGTTTTGGTTCCTTCGCACCGATTCCGCCGATGGGAATTACCTAAAATATAACTTTCAAAAAATCAATTTTTAAACATTATAGCAAGAGATTCATTGCAATTTCCCCACACTGAAGTTGGTTGAAGAGACTCAGAAAAATTCGAATTATCATAATAAAAATATGATCGGATTAAGCTATTTCAGAAAGAATAGCATAACATGCCGACCTTGCTGATATGTTCTCCCATTGAATTGAATTTAAAAATTACACGACATTTTTCGTAATGATAAATGTGAATATATTCGTTCTCCATTCTACACGATGATTGATCGAGTTGATTTTATCCCATTCAATCAAAATTTTGCAGTGATATTCAATGAAAATTCACATATTTTTTAAACCTTGCTGATTGTTGGCGTTGCGAAATCGATGAGTGGCTCAGAATTAACAAAAACATAGGCGGATTTTGATGAGATTTCCTGGAAAGCTCATATTATTAAATGGCATGTGACAGTAGCTGGTGTAAGATTATCATTATAGGTATAGTTCTTTGTCATACAGTAACGGATGGGAAGCTATGGCCGAACTTCTCTCGGAACAGATCATTGATCTGAAATGATTTTTTAAAAATCTTTAACATTGTTCGGAGAAGGCTTACCGCTTTTCCAGAATATCCGAACGAAATTCGTGCATTAATGGCTGCATAAAGATTAACAGCTCGATCCCATATTGAGTGTACGTTCAACTGTGAAATGGGTAGCTCTGAAACACGAGCATCTCTAATTGTGTTTTATCAGAGGGGGTGGAACAACGAGGATAAAAAGAGAGACGTTCACATGTAATCATGCAAGATCAGAGAAGATCATGATGTTTCACCCCCTCGGGTTATTTTTGTTTGCCTAATTTTCTCAACATTAAAACCGATCGCCACTAAAGATCGACAGACTAATCGATTTTTTTTAAAATTGAAATATCTTGTACGACAATTATTGAACACTCTCTTCCGATAAATCGAATCCTAAGATCTTATTACGGAGGAAGGGGCTTACCCGGATTGTAACTAATCGCAGGTTCAATACCGAACTGGTCGAATTGAGGACCGAATGAAACGAAAGAAGAGGCGATAATGAATGATCGGGGGTGTATCACTTCGGTTAGAGCTGAAAAATGAGTGTTGTTTGATCGAATAATTGTATTGTCGACAAAAACATTCGTGAATAATGCATTATCATTCGTCAAAAACGTTTATTAATGGCGAATAGAATTTTTCGATCTTACATGACTGTGAAAGATGGTCCAATTAGAAAAACACAATCGAAGGTAAGCATGATCATTTTTAGTCAATTAACAAGAACATACGCCCGAAAACTTACCAACACCACACATGTCGAAATTTTCCAGGAACATCACATCATAGTGTTCTGTCTGTAGAAATGCAAGTCTAAATGTGAAAAGTGCTCAGTGCGATACCTTCAAGAGCGCAAGCAACTTCGTCTGTTCAAGCACCGTTCTGCACTGGGCTGCGAACATATTGCCCATCATACGGCCCACCTGATTGAATACCCTATCGGTAAATGAGCTTAAGATTTCGCACGCCTTGGGTGCTTAGCGACTGCTGCAAAGTCTTGTAGATGAAGAGGAGGGACGCGTTTTACAGTATGTAACCGTGTGTACGACGCCCCATATATGAGGCAGCTCCCAAAAAGGTTCTACAATATCTCAACAGGGGTCTGGAACACATCAAGAAGCAAAATAGCTCAACACTGCAAAAAACGGTACCTTTAATTAGATAAATCGTGTAAATAATAGGTTGACTGACTCTGAGGGAGGTGAAGGGATTGAAGTTGTTCTTGCTGAAGACATTTTGCACGTTGTCCGTGAAGGGAACCGTTTTTGGACCCTAGACATGTAAATTGACAAGCTAAAATGGTGTACGACAGTTCAGCTATACAACAAAACGTTTAGACTACTATGGAAGATGATCTGGATACACTACCTCAGTATTTTACTACTCTATGAGAAACTGATAACCGTCTCAATCTTTATGGTCAGTAAACCCAACAACCTGTTGGACATAGATCTTGTTTGACTTGTGCGCACCATCAGCAATGTTCGGGTTCATAATGGAGATGAGAGATGTCTGAAATTACACAGATTCTGAGAATAGCGCATACCTGACACATTTCGAACAATTTTTATGCCGCTTTGTGGACAAAAAGTGGAAATGCTCACTTATCATCTTTCTAAGACTCTGAGATATCTAACATGTAAGAGCACTTGCTCGCATGTTTTAGCATCGTTCTGTTTATAAATAAAAAATACAAACGTTGCAAATGGTAAAACGATTACTTCCGTTGTTTGCCAAAGACGAGAGAGAGATCACGCAAAAGTGAGCGGGGAACGAACGTTCCTGGTGGTAAACAATGGGCGTCCATTTTTTTATGCAATCATGGTATTACATATAAAAACCCTTTCCAAGAACGCAGAAACCGATGTCAATTGGAGATGTGCGCGCCTCATTACTAAACAAAGTTTCTTACAAATCTCCCACACAACACAAAGATATGTCTCAGTGCAATTTTTATACTATTTAAATAATGCGATACCACATTGTGGCCGGCATCAACGAGAACATCCGCAATTCGCCCAAGGAAATTTGAATGAGAATGAGCGAATTGAGAATTGTACACGAGGATTTTGTAGCTGTAGACATCACCAATATTCAGTGCAAGCAGCACCAAACCGATGTACATCCTGAATTTAGCACAAAAGTATTCAAAAACTTAAAAACTTAATGATCAAAAATTCAACACAACAAGCAAATTGGCGAAGAAAGTAATGAGGTTAGAAGACGGTTCTAATGGTATTTATGCGAGTAACTTGGGAACGCAGTACAAAAATAACAGACTTCATTATGCCAGGAACATCAAAAATTACATTTGGGTAGGGTTGATCAAATCGGTTCCTGCTCTCTTCATTTCACACATTCTCTAAGCTAGCCGACGGATGAGAGAGTATGTGAACTGAAGAGAGCAGGAACCGATTTGACCTACCCTTCATTTGGGTATAGTTACTATCCTGAAAATGCGTCAACGCGTGGTCAACGGAAGATTATTTAGCGCTCTTGTTTTCGTCAAATGCGATCGCGCTCACTGTTCAGTATTGATGCATTGTAGCGAGACGAGAGAGTGTAACAATCGAAGAGAGCGTAGAGATACAAATCTTTTATTATTACAAATTGGCTCTGACCCCTGCGTAAAACCAACCGTAGGAAGACATTCGTTTCGTGCTCTCTGATTTGTCGTTAGAACTAACTCGTCTTCAAAGTACAATTTCAATATGGGTAATTACATTCAAAGGCAAGGCATGAGAGTTAGCAAATCTAAAAAAAGAGCTATTTACTCACTAACAGCTAAGTAATTGTTCTCTGGGTAATGAACGGTGGAGCGGTATCAGTTTTGTTGTTGCACTATTTATTTAGTCCTTCTTTGTTTTGCCTGCTTCGAATAACGTCGTAATCAATTTCTTCACAGTTCTGAGCGCGATCACTGCAGTTAAGACAGTGAAGAAGAGTAAAGCGAAGATTATGTCCTGAGAAGATGTATAGCATTAATTATGCTAATTAATTAAGTAATTAATTATTTATGAAATCTCAATTAACTTATGTTGATCACAATGGTACCACTCGAATACGGCAAGGCTCACTCCTAGCTGAGTTATGGCCGGCTGCATTTTTGTCGGTTGCCGTTTCGTCATTCCCCCCTTCTTATTTTCAGTGGGAAACAACTAGGATCATTATGCAAAGTTAACAATCACAATTCTCTGAACAACAATAAGATTTCTAATCGAACATTACTAAAATAATAGATAGAACTGTTAGTTTGTTTCCAAATTCAAACGCACCAAATTATTGTGCTCTATCCAGTTCATATCATGAGACTGCGGTCTCAGTGCCTTCGATGGACCAAATTCAGCAGCGAATTCAGTATATTTTATGATCTGTTCTTTAACAGTGAACGGTTTCTTGTGAAGCATCGCAGAAATTCGCTTGGAATTCTGGCGATAGCTGAAAATTTATCGATAATTTTTTGGAGTTTTATGGTGTTTGTCTAATAATTAAACTACTACAGACGTCATTAGGGTTCTCACATCTTCAATCTCCATAACCAACCTATAGAGTCAACATCTAAAATATGGGCATTCGGGAGAGAAAAATGGTACAAAAAAATTCACTCTTTCCCTACCATTTCTTGAGTTTTGTAATAATACTGCGCACTCACATCGGATCTTCAATCACTTCCCTGACTACCGCAGAAAGTTTGATCGGATCGAAAATGTCGAACTTATCGATGACCTGAAACAACAATTTCGCTGTTTATTGAAGGCTTTTAAAATCCTCGCCTTTCCAAGTTTATTGTACTCCATCATTCCCGCGTTTCGTGGTTGATCGCCGAATATTGGCACGAGAATACCTAAATATAAAATATTAATTAAATAAAATGAAAGATAAGAAAGTAACTAAGAAACTAAACCGGGAACTCCTCTCAACGCAGTTTCTTGTGTCGATCCCATTCCGCCGTGAGTGATAAATGCTGAGAGACGGGGATGCGCTAAAATTTCTGATTTATTTAGTAATATTGATAATAATATTAATGTATTATCAAACACATTATATTTGTACCTACGGGAAGGCGTATTAAATCTTAGCTTCTCATACCCAACAGGTCAACTTGAGGCATCCATTTCGTCAAATGGAGGTTGATAATTTTCGATGCGACGCTTACCGCAAACTCATCATCTTCCTCATACTTCCAGATGAAAGTACCATTTGGAAATGTTTTGACGGTCTAAAATTTAATTGTGGGAGGAACATTATTCGAATTTTTAACATATACTAGAAAGAAAAAATACGAAAATCACCTCGGTAATGGATAATTTCACTTGCGCCGGAAGAAACGCTGATTTGGCCATGGAGCCAAAGGAAATGAGGACGTTTTGCTCACGTTTGCTGAGAATTTTCTGCCAGTCCTGTAACGGTTTTACCTATAATAGTTTGCGATGCGCGATCTCGTATGCAACATCAACGGCGTACAAAAGATTTTTTTATAATAAAATGAAACACATTTACGAGCTCCCGCCTCAGGAGGGCTATGACCTCTGACGCTAAAGGACCGAGACAATTATTCCTGTTATAGTTTTAATAATATTTGGCTTGTAGTATGCTTGAAATATCAATCAATATTGTAACCAAATTCAATACCTCACTAAGCGGTTTAGGTTCATTCGCACCGATTCCACCGATGGGAATTATCTCAAATATAACTTTTAATAAATCAACTTTTCCACAGTATAGCAAGAGATTCATTGCAATTCCCCCACACTGAAGTTGATTGAACAGAATCAGAAAAATGCGAATTATCATAATAATATTATCGGATTAAGCTATTTCAGAAAAATAGCATAACATGCCGACCTTGCTGATTGTAGGTGCTGCGAAATCGATAAGAGGCTCAGAATTAACGAAAACATATGCCGACTTTGATGAGATTTCCTGAATATCTTTTTCTCTTTTGATTATCATTAAAGTTTTGTCACCGTAACAGAGGGGAAGCTGGGTCCGAACTTCTCCCGGAAGACTGAGTTTACCTGAAACGGTTTCCCCCGATTAAATTCTAGATACTATTCACCATGATCGCACTCGAAAACGTCAAATGTGATACACAACTTTCACACCAGCAATAATAAAGAGAAGGTCTTACTGCGGTTCTAAAACACCCAAAGGTAGTTCGCGTAAGAATTGCAGAGTAGAGGTTCAGCACTCTGTCCCAGATTGAGTGCACGTTCAGTCGAGACAAAAACAATTCTGGAATGACTAAGATTATCTGAGAACGAAATGCAACCGCATGAAAAGTATGATACAACGAAATACTCTGATTGATTAATTTGTCTTCCTGCCGAGTCTCACCAGGATTGTAGCGAATTGCTGAAGGAATTCCGAACTCATCGAGATGAGGGCCGAAAGCGACGCCAGACGCGGTGGGAATGAAGGATTTCGGCTGGATCAGTTCGGTCAAGGCTGAAAGAGGCCTAAATTAGAAGAGCCATTAGTCCACATACAACTCATTTCTGTCAGGGCAGCATCAACACAATTAGAGATTCGTCCTACGATAATTAATATGTTTGCTCTGATATTTATTTAGCTGAAATACAGTTTTTAAAAATTCTTACCCACACCACACATGTCGAAGTTTTCCATGATCATCACATCATAGTTCTCGGCCTGCAAATGTAATTTACATCATTTCACAACTCACGAGGGTTGCCCGTTCGGTTTCCGTTTCGGTGAAACGGACTCTCGCTTACCCCCCGCCATTTCCCCCCGTTTCACGAAAACCGAACAAACAACCCTACCACTCTCTTTATTCTTTTGAAAGGGGTCAGACGGAGTGACCACGTGAGAATGTCTCGTTCGAGTAAACACAATCTCGCTCCAGACCCTTTTTCAAAGTTTCGAGTCATCAAGTGGGCAAAAATTAATACCTTCAACTGCTCAATCAGCTTTGTCTCTTCAATCACCGCTCTGCACTGAGCGGCTAATACACCGCCGAACATACATCTACCCTAAATCAGATGCACAAGTTATTTCGACTGCGAAAAATAAGTACCAATTTTCGAAAATAACAACATACTTTTAAAATAAAGTATGTTCTATAGATAATCTATTACCATGACGAGAATCACGGGGGTAAAATCTAAACTATAAGGCTTATTCATTTTTGAACGTGTACAAACTATTTACAATAAATATCTTACAGCATATGCGTTGATGGGGTCGAAACTGCCCGTGCCGAAGACGTCTTGCATTTTGCCTGGGAAAGGAGCAAAGAGCTTGGCTGTTTCCGATCCCTTGAAAGAGTAAAAATGTAACCTGACGTTCGTAAATTCGACCGTATTATTTATGATCAATAAGGATTTTTTTTACGATAATAGGTCATTCCAAACTACAAAGACTGGCATATTTTTAAGAAATTCAAGAACATGCGCTGGAGGAGCAAATCGGAAGTTTACATAGCTTTGTTGTAGCATAAATTAGCAAAATTTTTGAAAAGAACTAATGGTTTTGTTAACGTCTTCATCTTTATGGTAGCCTTCCATCCACCCCGGGGCGGTAAATTGGTAGCAACATTGATTGCGCAAGGTAACGTTCCCTAGATGCCTTTGGAAAGCTTGGGTTACGTAATCCCACGTTGCAGCTGGCTTACCGGCTTGCCCCATCTTTATGGTATGTGTGACATCCTACAACCTGTTGGACGTAGATCTTATTGGATTTGTGTGTTCCTTCGGCAACGCTCGGGTTGATAATGGAGATGAGAGAAGTCTGAAAGAATACGGACAGTCATATATATATTAACTTTAATAATATATTATATAAATAAAAATATCATTTTTAGTCAGCTCGGCGTGTCACAAAAGGGAACCAGTTTGATAATTGTTATCAACGCCATTGTCATTATGCCAATAAAAAATTGCCAATCAAGTCGCGATAATTGAGATAAAATTCTTATAAAACTAACCACATTATGACCAGCGTCCACAAGAAGATCGGCGATTCGCCCAAGAAAATTTGAGTGAGAATGAGCTAATTTTGAATTGTACACGAGAATTTTGTAGCTGTCCACATCGCCGACAGTCAGTGCAAGGAACACGAAACCGATGTACATCCTGAATTTAGCACAAAACATTCAAAAACTTGAACAATCAATGCTCATTTTCTCGATTAGCGGGCAGTTGGAAGGAAATTAGGGTAATTAGAAGTCGCCTCTAATGAATTGAAATATTTATGCGCGGTAATGGGGAAACGAGTTACAAAATTAACAGGTAATCACGATTTTTCGTATGTCTGGAATGGTACACAGTGTACACACGAAAAAAATACGTTTCTGGTTTTCTTAAAAAATCGCAATTACTGCTCAGTTGTTATGCATTGCCGCGAGATGAGTCAGTAAAAATCGAAGGGAACGCGGAGAGAAATCTTTATCGTCTTGCTCAGGAGAAACGTGCACAATTTGTTTTGCCGTTACTGTTGTTGTGTGAGGCACAGCATCCCGTTGGCACCATGCCAAGAGCACCTCTCGTTGTCTGACCCTCTCATTTGGCGCGTTCTCTCATCATCTCCCTCTTTCTCTATCGCGTTCTCGCCGACTCTGTTTCGAATGCTGTGTGAGGATCCCCGACAATAACACACAAAATAGCTACATATTGCCACACAACAATAGTCACACTTTTATCACATTTGTATCACTTTTGTGAACAAAATATTTTACATAAATTAATCTCGAAAAAGACTTTATTTTTAATTGTCTGTATTACGCTGTAAACAAACAACAGGAAACTATTGTAATAACATCTCTCGTGCTTTTTTTTATTAGAAAACCGCATTCTAAAACTTTTATTCTAATGTTTTCGATAAGGTCAATATACAATCAGTTTGTCTTCTCTTTGTTCTTCAGTTTGATCATTTGCAGAAGACTTCGTACGAATTTGAGAGAAATCACGGATGCAATAAAACTCGTCACAAGAAGAACGGCCAAAATGTCCTGAAAATGATCATTTTTACCAAGCTTATACTTTAGATAGTTATGTATATTGACTTCAGTGTTCATCAGTGCATGCAGTACTCCTCAATTTCCATAAATAAAGTTAAAAATCGGAAGATATAAAAAAAAACATAAATGAATACTGAAGCCTTCAGAGGAAGCGGTGATGACAAAATACGACGAATTTCACAAGAATACAAAAAACTACATAATGAAATAATGCTGCATCTCTTTCGTCAATAGTTGTTTTTCTTCCGTACATTTTTTTTCGAGAAAAAACTTGATCGTTAGAGAGAGAACTCACCAAATTATTGGGCTCTATCCAGGTCATATCATGAGATTGCGGTCTCAGTGCCTTCGATGGACCAAATTCAGCTGCGAATTCTGTGTATTTGACGACCTGTTCTTTAACATTGAACGGTTTCTTGTGAAGCATCGCAGAAACTCGCTTTGAATTTTGGCGATAGCTGAAATTTCGATAATTTAATAAATTCTTCAGATTGAGATTTGCCTTAACCTAGAGGCGCCATTAGCGCTTTCAAAACTTCAAATTCCAATAATGTAATAGTCTAGAAAAATATCAAAGAAAAAAGGGGGTTCAAGAGAGAG
Source organism: Pristionchus fissidentatus (assembly GCA_036245785.1). Taxonomy (NCBI): domain Eukaryota; kingdom Metazoa; phylum Nematoda; class Chromadorea; order Rhabditida; family Neodiplogasteridae; genus Pristionchus; species Pristionchus fissidentatus. Next base: position 25,827,603 of record BTSY01000002.1, read on the forward strand.
TAAATGGTGAATAAAATCGCTCTGAGAAAGTTCTATTTTATCGGACGAGTTTTTGAGAATTTACAATAATACTACGGCATTTACCTCGGGTCCTCAATGACTTCCCTGACAACCGCAGTAAGTTTGATCGGATCGAAAATGTCGAACTTATCGATGACCTGAAACAACAATTTCGCTGTTTATTGAAGGCTTTTAAAATCCTCGCCTTTCCAAGTTTATTGTACTCCATCATTCCCGCGTTTCGTGGTTGATCGCCGAATATTGGCACGAAAACTCCTAAATGAGAAAATACTGAATTAAATGTTAAAAATACGAAAATGGAACACAGACTGAACGGGCATTTTTCGTAAATTGGCACACAATTATCTAAAAAAAATAGATTCATACCTGGAACCCCCCTCAATGCTGTTTCTTGCGTCGATCCCATCCCTCCGTGAGTAATGAATGCTGAGAGTCGGGGATGCGCTAAAAAGACAGATATATTTTAAGAGACCATCCACGAGAAAGTGGAAAGGGGTCCCGGATGAGAAATCGACAACGTACCCTCAAACTTTTTTCGCGGAATGAGCATCACGAATGCTGATCGCGACGGCATATGGTTAAGGTTGAAAAATTTTTTTGACGGTCAAAAAATTTTTCAAAATTTTCAGACATTTTTTCGTCAAAAAATAAAGTTTCGAAATCATTAGCGAAAAATATTCTATAATACGTATATTTACGCGCTGGTTCTGAATTTCATAGTTAGAACTGTTGAAACTCAATTTCAAAAAAGTTATGATCGAAAAATTAGATTTTTTTCTCAAAAATCGAAAATATCTTTTTTCCGACCCCACTTTTACATCCTAACGACTCCAGTTTCAGAATCTACGACACAAATTACATCGGGAACCGAGATTTTATAATTTAAAAAAAATAAAAAAAAAATAAAAAAGATTTTTGAGAAATTTCTTTTTGAATTTTAAAAATTAATTTTTCCAAAAATAATTGTTTTCATAACTCACGATTTTTTTCGTAAACATACCCAATTTGGGACCAAAAATGTTCCTTATATTCATAATGCAATAATACATCGCCGATCTCAAATATCAAATCACCCTACCAGAATTTAAAACTAAAATTGATAGGATGGCCAATATACTACTTATCATTGAAATAACTTTGTTTTCCGATGAGGTACAAGTTGGAATGCGGGTTTAAAATATTTGAAGCATAATTATGATCATTTTTGTCGTTGAGCGATTTCGAATCCATCGAAGATGAAAGGCAGAAAAAATTTAAAAAGTAAAACTGCTTCCAAAAATGTGTAATTTTCATTCTAAAAATTTATTTTCTCAAACACCATCGACTCTTACAGGGAAATATTGCAGCGTGTTTGTGCACTCATAGTAACATATCTACTGTACAAATATGAGATTGATCCCGCAACTTTGAAAAAAATCTTTTTCTGAAAAAAATCCATGAACATGGTCCAAAATCATGGTCCAAAATTTGGAAAAATATTGTAATTTATTTTCGCTCAAACGTTACCCCCGCGCAAGTTTCGAGCTTCCTGATATGTCCAGAGCATGTGTGCATTCCGTGGTGGTCTGCTGAATAATCTGCGAAGAAAACAATTTTTCACTTTTTGGACCATGAACCCGTGAAAAGTTCATGGATTTTTTTCAGTAAACGATTTTTTTTCAAAGCTGCGGGATCAATCTCATATTTGTACAGTAGATATGTTACTATGAGCGCACAAACACGCTGCAATATTTCCCTGCAACAGTCGATGGTGTTTGAGAAAATAAATTTTTATTCTGAAAATTACACATTTTTGGAAGCAATTTTACTTTTTAAATTTTTTCTGCCTTTCATCTTCGATGGATTCGAAATTGCTCAACAACAAAAATGATCATAATTTTGCTTCAAATAATTTAAACCCGCATTCGAAGTTGTACCTCATCGGAAAACAAAGTTATTTCAATGATAAGTAGTATATTGGCCATCCTATCAATTTTAGTTTGAAATTTTGGTAGGGTGGTTTGATACTTGCGATCGGTGATGTATTATTGCATTATGAATATAAGGAACATTTTTGGTCCCAAAGTGGGTATGTTTACGAAAAAAATTGTGAGTTATGAAAACAATTATTTTTGGAAAAATTAATTTTTAAAATTCAAAAAGAAATTTCTCAAAAATCCGTTTTTTTAAAATTATAAAATTTCGGTTCCCGATGTAATTTGAGTCGTAGATTCTAAAACTGGAGTCGTTAGGATGTAAAAGTGGGGTCGGAAAAAAGATATTTTCGATTTTTGAGAAAAAAATCTGATTTTTCGATCATAACTTTTTTGAAATTGAGTTTCAACAGTTCTAACTATGAAATTCGGAACCAGCGCGTAAATATACGTATTATAAAGTATTTTTCGCTAATGATTTCGAAACTTTATTTTTTGACGAAAAAATGACTGAAAATTTCGAAAAATTTTTTTGACCGTCAAAAATTTTGTCAACCTTAACCATATGCCGTCGCGATCAGCATTCGTGATGTTCATTCCGCGAAAAAAGTTTGAGGGTACATTGTCGATTTCTCATCCGGGACCCCAGCCCACTCGTTACGTTCTCTCGTGGACGGTCTCTTAAAATATTAAAACATTTTTTATAGTTTCTAAGTGATGCTCCTAACTACGGAAAATGAATGTAGATGATTCAATACTTTGTGAAATCATAGTGTTTCATACCCAAAAGGTCGACTTGAGGCATCCATTTCGTCAAATGGAGGTTTGAAATGTTCGAAGTTACGCTTGCAGCAAACTCATCGTCTTTCTCATACTTCCAGATGAAAGTTACATTCGGGAACGATTTGACGGTCTAAAATGTTATTGTGCGGAAACAATTATTTTGTAGATTTATCTAAAAAAAAGTTGAGACATAATTCAATAATCACCTCGGTGATGGATAATTTTACTTGCGCCGGAAGATATGCAGACTTGGCCATGGATCCAAAGGAAATGAGGACGTTTTCCTCGCGTTTGGTAAGGAGTTTCTCCCACTCCTGAAAGCATATTTGTCACTTTAAAAAAATAATCTTCTAGGCTTGATGTGTTCCCTGGCATGGTATACTTTGCTTTTTTTGTATGTGAGACCGAGGAGATGAGGTAGAGTGATCGATTTTATCCGAACGTTACATATTTTTAGTTTACTGTCATACATCTTCTCGTTAATATATATGGCGAGAAAAAATATGATTTTGAAAAGACAGTGAAACATACCTCACTAAGCGGCTTAGGTTCCTTGGCTCCGATTCCTCCGATGGGAATTATCTAAATTATTATATTCAAATTCATCGAACCAAAAATTATCGAATCAAATGAACTTTAGCGCAATTGTGCTTGATAAAACCTTTAGTTGACTCAACCCTGTTCAAGTAAACAAATCATATTTTTTTGCAAACTTCAGTAGCTTTATTTACCTTGCTTATTGTCGGCGTAGCGAAATCAATAAGGGGCTCGGAGTTAACGAAAACGAAAGCCGATTTTGACGAGATTTCCTGAATGAGATTTTCTCTTTTGGTTAACATTATAGTCTCTTACTGTAACAGAGGGGAAGCTGGGGCCGAACTTCTCACGGAATACTGAGTTCATCTGAAATTATAATTTCTTTTTTTCGTATCGAAATTAGCGAAATCGAAAGTACCATCCACCATACTGATCATCAACACGCCAAATGCGAATAATGATCAGACTCTCCTCATTCTACATGCTCTCTCATCGATCAGGCAGCGCTAGAGAGCATGCAGAATTGAGTGGGTCAGACCACTACTCTCAAATGCCCACAATTTATACACCAACTACCTCATCATAATTGGGAAAATCTCACCGCTGATCGAAAATATCCGAAGGTAAATCGTATAAGAGTTGCAGCGTAAAGATTTACAGCTCGATCCCAGATTGAGTGCACGTTTAGTCGGAACAGAAACAGTTCTGGAATCAACCAAACGTTCTAATCTCACCTTGTACGAATTAAAAATGAGATATTTTTTTTTGGATTTCACATTTAAAAAATTAAAGATCGTCCTGCGGAGGCTCACCCGGATTGTAACTAATCGCTGAAGCAATTCCAAATTCATCGAAATTAGGTCCGAAAGCAACGAAAGACGTAGTGGGAATGAAGGATTTCGGCTGGATCAATTCGGTCAGGGCTGAATAAAAACAATTAAGTAAATCTTCCCAATGATCATCATTACGTCTGCTCTGATTTTTATTAATGTGATAAACTTTTACAAAATACATACCCACTCCACACATGTCGAAGTTTTCAACGAACATCACGTCATACTTCTCGGCCTTTAAAATGCATTTCACATAATTCCACAGATCAGTCTAAGCTCCCGAAAGAGGTCAGGGTGTGTGAGAAGGTCTCTCTTCAGAAGACAAACCCTAACTTCTGTCCCCTTTTTGGAGCAATCGTTTGAATTCTGAATTGCCTATGCCAACTGTCTCATCGTACCTTCAATTGCTCAAGCAACTTCGTTTCCTCAAGCACTGCTTTGCACTGAGCGGCGAAGATGTCGCCGAACACCTTTCCTATCTGAATGTTAGAGAGGTTAATTAGTCTACCAAATTAAGAAAAACTGATTTATAGTAAATGTTTATTTTAAAAATTAAAATATAAAGTTTTGTAAACGTATAAAACTACCAAATATTCACACTGACAGAGTATGCTGCGAAGGGATCTAAATTATCCTTGCTGAAGACGTTCTCCATTTTGCCCGTCCATGGTCCAAAGAGCTTGGCTGTTTCCGGACCCTTAAAAGAGAAAAAAAATAAAAATTAAGTCAATTCTACCGTATTCTTTGCGATCAATGAAGGAAAAAATACCATAAAAATATCATCTACAATGCATGTTCTCACTCCAGCTGATAGACATATTTCTATGTGCACAATTCTATAACTTCGTTTTTGTATAAACTAAAAATAGCTAATGTCGTTTGTGTCAGATAGATTAAGTCTTCAAATGCTTCTATTTGAGTCCATAAAACACTTTGTATACAGTGAAATCACTCGACCTGTTGCACGAAGATCTTAGCGGATTTATGTGTGCCATCTGCGATACTCGGGTTGATAATGGGGATGAGAGAGGTCTGAAAGTTCTTTTTTTTAACTTTCTAAAATGTGAAAAACATAATTCTCCGCGCTGATTGATGTGCAAATAGTGATTTCCGGTTGTTCAAAGAACGGAGAGCAGATAATCAATAAATATTCCATAGTCAAATTGTCCCCTGTTGAACATTTGATAGGCTCTTATTATCAAACAATTGAAAACTTATTAATAATAATTGAAACAAATACTGACCACATTGTGTCCAGCATCCGCTAGGAGGTCGGTGATGCAGCCCAGGAAATTCGAGTGTGAATGGGCGTATCGTGAATTGTACACGAGGATTTTGTAGCTACTCACATCACTTACTAACAGCGTCAACAACACCAAGAAGAAGTGCATCCTGAATTAGCAAAAAATCGTTATGATTTACGAAAAAAACGACTTTTGTAATTGTTTTGCGCTGACTGGATCAACTGGCACGAAACAGAAAATGAGTGAGGAAAAAGATTTATTCAAAAACGAAGGAGTAAACAACGGAGAAAGGCATTAAAGCTTTAGTAAGTACTCTCATTTTCGGCATATTCTTTAAAGTATAAAAGTTAATTTTCAGAAGAAGATAAAGTTGCAATCCAGAAAAAAAGGGGAGGGTCAACGGAACACAAATGAGTACTCTTGTTTTCGGCGGTGGCGCCGTTCACTCATCAGGATTGATTAATTGCACCGCGGTTGAGTTGTGATAGAGTGTATCAATTGAAGAGAGTGTCGAACAACAGAAAAATACATCAGGTAAAGTGCGCATGTTGTGTGCTCTTGAATTCTAGTCTATGATTGTCGTTGTGCGAGAAGTAAAGCGAGTTCACTGAATATTCCAAAGTTTTCAAAATTCTATTTTTGGTGTGCAGATGTGGAGGCTAGCAATTTTCGAAGTGACGTTTCGGTAAATTCATCATCTTCGTCGTTACTCCAGATGAAAGTGTAGTGATGAAGCGATTTGACGGTCTGAGTTTCACTGAAAATTTGAAATTTAATAACTGAGATCTTGTAGGAAGAAATGGGATACACCGACAATCAGATTTGGCAATAGACCCGAATGAAATAAGGCCGTTACTCTTATTGAGAATCGTCACACAATCCTGCTTTTATATATTTTATTTTGAGAAAAAAATTCCCAACACTGTAACATTGTCAACAAAGCAAAGTTTGATTCATAGTTCTAGTGAAACATACTTCAGTGGGAGGCTTATGTTCCCCCATTTGAAATACCCACAATAACAAACAAAATGAGAATTAAATACAACAACTGTCCACCTTGCTAACGTCCAGTGTGGAGGCTTCCTTGTTGATGGTAAGAGCTTCAACTGACTATCACGAAAAGTTCGAAGATCTCACGAAAATCTGGAATGACAAAATATCAAACCAATTTCAGAACAAATTTCTCGCCACCCACCCGTCATCTTTCTTGCAACTCGCTACCCAGTACGCATTTTCAACTTTGTCAATGCACGGAGAAGATAACGGCGTAATAGATCGATGTCTGGGTACAACAAAGTAAGAAAAATACTGGATGATTGATGAGAATTTGATATGTGGTCTAGTATGTGTTTATTTGTTTGTTATTGAGTGATAAAATACAGTTTAATGCAGGTTGATTCTTTAATATTCGGGCATTACGATTTATAAACTTTATACCGGAACAATAAATTCATGCGTCAGTTCATCTTCTCTTTACTGCTTAAGAATATCTTTTGCAGCAAAATCTGGGCGACTTTCAGAGAAATCGCGATTGCAGTCAGAATAGTAAAAAGAGCAACGAAGATGATGTCCTGAAAAGATATTTGCTCCGGCATTTTATATCAGGCAGTAATATGAAATGTTTCTTGCATCATCTTTGAAAATACTAAAAGGCACAATCGAATTACTCTTAGAACGATGATATTTCGAAACGCACTATCCAAACATTTCTTAGAATAAGAGTCGATAGTTACTCCATGATCGGTAGTTATTGAAACTGTACCAGATTATGGTATTCGATGAAAGTCATATCATGAGACTGCGGTCTCAATGCCTTCGATGGACCAAATTCAGCTGCAAATTCAGTGTATTTGACAATCTGTTCTTTCACAGTGAAAGGCTTTTTGTGAAGCATCGCAGAAATTCGCTTCGCGTTCTTCTGATAGCTGAAACGCATTACATTGGCAAAATATTTTTTTCCAGAAATCATTTTGTGATATAACGATCTCAATTACATCGCAAAGTTCCCACCTCTCGTCCTCAAGTATTTCTCTGATAACCGCGGTAAGTTTTGCTGCATTTGGAAGATCGTTTTTGTCGAAAACCTAAATAAAATTTTGCAGGACTACGATTCGCTATTCTTTTGCTTACCTTTCCTAGTTTGTTGTGTTCCATCATTCCCGCATTTCTTGGCTGATCGCCGAAAAGTGGAACGAAAATGCCGGGAACTCCTCTCGACGCCGTTTCCTGCGTGGATCCCATGCCTCCGTGAGTTACGAATGCAGACATTCGGGGATGCGCTAAATTGACGGTATGATTTAAAGAATTTTTCAGATGTCCCGGTCAGTCTTTTTGTTTTCTCACCCAAAAGTTCAACTTGCGGCATCCATTTAGACAGGTGGAGATTCTCTACTTTCGATGCGATATTCTTTGTAAATTCATCGTCTTGCTCATATTTCCAGATGAATATGACTTGAGGAAGTGATTTTGCTGTCTGCAAAAGTTTATGTGAAATAGTTTCTTACTACTGTACTACCTGAACAATCGACTCCTTCACTGCCATGGGTAGACCAGACGATTTCATAACGGATCCGAATAAAACGAGAACGGTCTTCTCGCGTTTAGTGAGAATCTTCTCCCACTCCTTACCATAGTTTTCGTTAAAATCAGGACTTACAGAGCAAACATTATGTAATAATAACTGCAAAATGTTAACTAAGAATCCTGAAACATACCTGATCGAGTTTCTTTGGCTCCTTCACCCCGAATCCGCCGATTGGAATGACCTAAATAATGGATAAAGAAAGGAAAAAATAAAGTTTGTAATAAAAAATAATGTTTTTAGTCATAATGATTTTGACGATTGGCACATGCTGACATATTTAGCTGATTCTAAATTTTCCTCCGTAACAGTTGTGTACCTTCGAGATAGTTGGAGCAGCGAAATCGATTAGTGGTTCGGAATTCACAAAAACGTAGGCTGATTTTGATGAAATTTCCTTAATAACGAAGTGCTCGTCGCTTTGACGAAGGGACTCACAGCAATGGAAGGGAAAGTGCTTCCAAATTTCTCTCGGAACAAATCTTCAATCTGAAATGAATGAATGTTGTTCAATATCCGCATAGAATGACAAAATACGCTTTTCATAAAGCAAATAAATTGTGCTTGTTGAAGCACACGTGATTAGCTTTGAACTTTGCAATCAATGGCATTATCGTTTGTGTTTCCACAGAATCAAGAAATATGTTCAAAGGATGCGTTGAAGTGCACTCAGAAAAATTATAGTAATTTTTAACTATCACGATAGTCATGGTGGGCACATGATAGTAAAAAACTACTATCATTTTTCTGAGTGTAATTTTCTCTGTGATCATGCATTTTTACCTTCTTCCGCATCCGTGAATTGGTTAAGTGAGTGAGAAATCGAGCATAGACATTCACTGCTCGGTCCCAAATCGAGTGCACACTCATTCTTGTCACATGACACTCTGAATAAGCTAGCGTCTCCAAAAATGAGATAATTGTAGATAGATAAACAGTTCAAAGGGAACTGATTCCTTTTTCTTCGGAGATCTCAAATTGTATGAAACATCAATGTATTGATGTTGAATAGTTTAATTAGAAATATTCTGTTATATAATTTTTTTTCCTCACCAGGATTGTAACTGATTGCCTCCGCAATCCCAAATTCTGCGAATTGATTCCCTGATGGAAATGAGGCCGAAGTTGGAATAAACGATTTAGGCAGAATCAATTCGGTGAATGCTGCAATTAACTTTTTTGATAGCGAATTGTTGTTTCTAGCAGCGAACGTCGTATAATCCCCCTCTACCCTTGAGTTTACTCTTAGTTCCTTCTGTCTTATCACCCGTTAAAGAAGGAGTATCACGAATCTCCTGCTCCATCATTCCTCATCTCATATGTTTCAATGACGCGGTCGCTTTCTCCTCGTCCACTTTTATCCCTCCCTATCATTTTTGAATCCCTGCATTCAGGGTCAGTTTGGCACAGAGTCAAACGCGAATAACTTTGTTCAAACTTATCGGCTGAACATGCGGTTTGCGGGGCTCTTATCTGGAAACTAGAGACCTCCAAAAAAATATTCAAAATCCTATTTAAATGCAATAGGCAATTGGCCAATCGCCTTTCCTTTGTCAGGCTTTTCACTATTATTTATTGTCGCTAATCCAATCGCCTCTCTCTCGGTGCGGCCGTTTCTTTCTCGGTGCGACCATTAGAGACCAGCTGAATGCGGTATATGAAGCCAACAATGCTATCATGGGTGAAAGGAAAAGGAAGAGGAAGAGCAGACAATGGCACAATGACCTACCGTATTGCTTGTACGGTATTCCGGGACTACACACAGAGAAAAATGTTTAGTTTTGATTCTCCCTCATACGAAGATAAACATCATTGTTTTAAATATATAACATAAATGTTTCATATTGAAAACAAAATTGCGTTCAAAATATAAAACATAAAAATGTTTTATATTGATAAAAACTCATTTCATGATTTCTACCGTATGGCGATGCCGATCGCAAACTGAGTAAATCTGGCACTTTGCCAAGTCATTTCGTTTTTCGCTGTACAAATACGCATTTCCGTTATTTAGTTTATTATTATGTTTATTGGTTATTTTGTTATTGTTTCTTGTCGTTATAGATCGGCCTCGACCCGCGCTAGACGACGGCCTCGTTTAGCGGCGGGTTGCACCCGCGCGGTGAAGCCCGGGACCGTGTCGGCGCCCCGCCGAAATCAACAGAGCGGGAGACAACGGAGCGAGAGTAGAGGGTGAGTAGTTTATACGTAGTTGGATGAAGGGGTTAATGGGAAAGATCATTCTTGGCCGTTATGTGTGGAGGCTGAAACGTAAATAATAAATCGGTTCGCTTTTCAAACACGGAAAAGCTAGCACAAATTTGCCGCAAAAACCAGGACCTCATGCAAGTTGCGGGGAACACCAGCGCAAGTATGTTGTTGTAGCCGGCAATTTGCTTGAAGATTGCCAAATTGAGCAGAAAAAATAACTCTCGCGCGTATTGCGTGATGTTCAGTTTGAGTTCAGGCAAGGATCAAGAAATTTGCCGGAAAGTTTGATGTAGTTATTTTGTCATTGCGCGCGCCTGCGCAAGTTTGCTTCAGGGGGTACTTGCGGTGGTGTTCCCTGAATATTGCGGCAAATTTGCGACAGAGTTTCCGCGAACCTCGCGATTTCGTTTTCCTTGGAAGTGCACCATAGTGTGTTCACGGTGCATATGACCAACTATGCTCCGGGTTTTCAATGAACGATGCGCGCGCGTCGTGTGGAAATCGTGTGCTCTGTTGAAGGTCTTGAACAGAAATTACGGTATTCCTGATGAGGCCCGCGCGCGACGTGCGTTGAAAATACCGGTATGTCGTGTATCGTCGGCGCACGAAAACATGCGTTGCGGAGTGTGCCGCAGCATTCGGATTAACCACTCTTTTTTTTACGTCATCGGGCTCAATAAAAAGACTCGCAGTCTTTCTATTCGCGCTAGGTGTTTGTTTGGTGTCTACTGTTACGTGTCTCCCGCTACCGTTTAGACCGTATTTAGATATTTGAAATGGGTTTCTTAAGAAACAAATAGTTCGCTAGTTCGATTTTATGTCGTTTTTTAAAATATTTTCCATACATCTTCTCAAATAATTATCTGCTTTTGCACGCTCAATGGAGACTTCCTTACGAAATGTATTTTTATTTGCATAATAACATTTCTATTTGACGAAAAATCACTCGAAACTCATCATTTTTAGTGTTTTCGGGAGAAGGGTAATGGTATGAGGAACGGGTAACCCTAGTTACTAGTTTGAGAGCATCGGCATAAAACAAGAGGCTCAAAAAATTCCGCAGCCCGTTGAAAGCGCTTTAAGTCGCGGTTCTGACGCCCTGATCGTGTCTGGTATACGGTAGAATTCATAAGTATCCGCTGGCTCATCTTTGTGCCCATGAATCAGGGGTACATGGGTCCACAATGGGGTTGATGTTTTGTCGCCAGCCCAAAGTAGCTTGACCACATTGGTCCCGCAAATAAAACAAACTACCGTAGTCCATCCTACCGTAGTCCGAAAATATGAAATTGAGCATATGGCCGGGGGCACGTTGCTTGAGGTAGACCTCGAGAGGTAATTAACTGAAGGATATACCGTTTCTCGAATACCGTATCCGTAGCTACAGTATACCTTCCGTGAACCGAATTTTTGAAATTGAGCAAATCGGCTCGAGATTTTTGAAGGAGGTAGATTTTGCATGAGGGGGAATACCGCAAATTTTCTACAGTATCTGGGGCTACTGTAGCGGCGTTAAAGCACTTAATTTTAATGACTTTGGTTTTTTTTGTCCACGTGAGGGGAAAGTGAGCCCAATAACGTGGTTTCCCATGCGAGAGAGATACTATTGAGACGAGTAGATATGCCTTGGGCTCTTGAGTTGTGCGAGCCGTATTAAAAAGGCGGTGCCGGAGATTCCAGAACAATTAAAATGGAAGAAGAGAACAAGATAAGTGGACAAAATATGCAATCACTTTGATAACACGGCTCAATCGTGTTTGACCGTTATTTGGTTAGATGCGCGTCAACTGCGTCAATCGGTCAACTGCGCGACCATTGCATTGGGAAACAATGACTGGTGGAACGTTGAAACCAGCGGCAGTAGGAAAAGAACCTGCCCGACAGTCCAAAATAAATTTCCTAGTGCGAATCTATTTCGCGAAAATAATCTGCCCTCCCGAGCAGTGAGCCAGTAAATATCTTTGTTAAAAAGATAACCATCAGAGGAATCGAAAAAGGTAAAGAGTGACAGGCTTTTCTCCTTGGTCAAAATTCGTTAAAATTTTATTTAAAACCTTCGATCTGATTGTTTGGCCTATGATGGTAGATCTATTCCTTCTAAAGATTCTGTATAATCGAAATCACGTGAATTCAATCATTCGTGGTGAATCAGAGGAGTCTTTGCAAAAGATTTCTGCCCAGCTCGGGGTCCGAACCCAGGCGAGAGAGCGTGGGGAATTGAGAGAGTGCTAGAGAAGTCAGAGCACGCGCTTTTCGTATTATAATCGATATTCTAGGCGCTGCAACTTTTTTTCTACGAACAGATAGACTTTCACTTCCAAAAAGGAAATTAGTCTACCTATAATGAGGAATGCCATGATGAAGTAAGGAAGGAATTGGACTGCTTATAATATTCGTAGAAAAATTCGGATGCATGTTGTTAATTCCGTGCGGAAAAGTTCAATACTCTACAAATTACGGACAGATCTTCCTCCAGCTAGTGTATCTAATATTATGAAAATGTTTCACATTCATATAAACTTCGAAATATAAGATTCGGAAAATGCAAAAATCAAAGTTTGAAATTTTTCAATTTTTTCTTCCAAAAAGTTGTAAGTAAAAAAGTTCACAATCAACCTGAATATTGTTTTCTATTAGTTTCACATTGTTTTCACTGATTTTTTCAAGAATTATCATTCGAGACTAATAGTTACATTTGGAAGGCGTAATATAAGTCAGCGCCACATTACAACGCATGGGCCGATTTGGCCCATTTTTTACTGGAGCAAGTACCAACAATGTTCACCAGAACATCTCTTAGAGGGAACCATTAGTTTTGACTTTTAAGAGAGTTAGCTCATTTTTTTGCAAAAACAACCACCCCGCATCGGCGCACGAACCAGGAATGACTTCGAGCGGTGGGTAAACAAGCCGAGTGATTTGTCTATCTAACGCAGCAAACAGCTGATTTCTATCTTCACTTTGAAGATATTTATGATTTTTTAAACTTTGCTATCACTTGAAAAAATCGCCGAGTCACCAGGTTGATTTGTGAAAATGAAATTTTTTAAAAAATTCTGAAAACGCTATTCGATAGAGGGAGGATTGTAGTACCTTGTGTTAAATTTTCAGCCAATTTAAAAAATCATAAATTTATATGTCCCGGTCATGCTCGAGTCTCTCGCGATTCCTGTCTTATATGCAATTAATCTATTTCTAATCTGAAGAAAATACACATCCTTGCACTATCATTGTCAGGTGAATTATCGCATCTGTTCAAATAACGTAATCAGCCAATGAATATCAACGACAATCTTCGTAGTAATTATGTAATGCAGTCTCATTGCAGGAAGACGTCCGATCGTCGTGAACGACTGCAATGGAGAGGGGATTGAAGGAAGAAATTGAAGAAGAATAATCTTCAAGAAAACGCTTAAAGTTAGTGGTGAAGGAAAAACTGATAACCCTGTTTTTATATTTTTAATAGATAGAGAAAAATATTCTAAGAAATGGGTATTTTTTTAGAATTTAAAAAAAAATCGATATTTAGCCCGTAGTAAATTCGAGAAAGCGCGCGCCTGACGCCCTGATCCCGGAATACGGTAACTGAATATTGATTTTTTTCGGACCATGAACTCCCGTTCATGGTCCAAAATGGGGTTGGAAACATGTCGACAAAACATCAAGTGGCTTATTGTAACAATACCACAGCACTTTGAGTACTGTAGAAAACCTACCGTAACCAGGATTTCTGGAATTGAGCAAATAATGTCGTTGTTAGTTGCATAAGATATATCTCGAGTAGTCATCGCTTGAACGATTACCGTATCATGTACAGTAGTGCCGGCTACAGTATACCTACAGTAATCGGCAAATATGAAATTAATTTTTTGTATGAGGTAGATCTCGAGTAGCAATTAATTTGATGTTGCGGTATACTCTGCAGGCATTAATTACACGAGGTCCAGCTAATACAACTGACTCCTGCTAAATGTTCACAATCTCATCCTTACTGATTGATGTAGCTCGATTACCGTAATCGAGGATACAGTAACAGAGAAACCGTGTATTCTAAATTCATTGTCTATTCGAGATATACCTCATACAAAAAATCCCGAGTCGATTTGATCAATTACATATTTGCCCATTACTGTGGGTCTACTGTAGCCGGGAATACGGTAGATGACATACGCTATGGCTTTCAAGCAATGACTACTCGAGATCTACCTCATGCAACCAACAATGGCGTAATGTAATCAATATCAGAAATCCGGGTTACGGTAGCCTGGTTACGGTAACTTTTCTACAGTACTTAAAGTACTGTGGTATTGTTACTGTAGGTCACTTGATGGTTTGGCGACATGTTTCCAACCCCATTTCGGACCATGAACCCATGGTCCAAAAAATCAATATTCAGTTACCGCATACCGAGATCAGGGCGTCCGACCCGCGCTTTCTCGAATTTACTACGGGCGAAATATCGATTTTTAAAAAAATACCCATTTTTTGAATATTTTTCTCTATATATTAAAAATATAAAAACAGGGGGACAGTTCACTAACTTTAATGGAAGCTCGTGGAGGTATCGCAGTACATTTTGAGAGTTATTTGCACACAACATTAGACTGTACTGCATTGTAAATTGATCCTATGTATCGATGTATCTATAGAATAGAATTGAATTTCTTGACAAAAAATCATAGCTGTTTTGTTCTGATTGTCGTATTAGCTGATTGTTATAGTTGACATAGCTATTTTCTGTAATCGGCATTGATCGACGTAAAGATCGACGAGAGTTTTGCCTGAACACTTTGTATGTACAGAAATTGTATGTGTTTGTTCATGCTTTGTTTGTATGCTTTGAAACATTTCCGATAAATAACATGATCAAGTCTGTATATTCGCAATTATTTCGCATGCATTGAAAGGAATGGAGCAGAACGGACGAGAAGCCCGGGGGGGAGAGGAGCGGGAGCGGCGCAGGTCCGCCTCCGCCATTTTAAAACACAAATGTTTTATATTTGAGACATGGCATGTCTTGAAAAACAAAACATTTGCTATGTTTTAAATATAATAACCCCTATGTTAATCAAGACGCATGTAATACATATATATGTTTTGAAAACTAAACATTTTTCTCTGTGTGTATTGTGGCTCTCTTACAGTATACCGAAAATATGAAATTGAGAAAACCTATTCGGGAATTTTGCTGGATGTACACCTCGAGTAGGCAATTCCAAATGAGTATATAATATTTGGGCTTCCGAATCCGTGGTTACTGTAGCGAAGTTACAGTATGCAAAATTTACGGAACAAAATTTAGTCGGATTACTGCCTACTCGTGGTCTACCTCCTGCTCCTGCGATCTGAAGGCTCGAATACGGTAGCACCGATACCGTATCGTAACTACCGTATATCCTTCAAGTAATGACTATTTTCTCAAAGTCATGTGAAATATCCCCTGTACAAGTGCTCAATTTCATATTTCCGGGTTACGGTAGAATGGATTACGGTATTTTTTTCGTTCGGATCCTCCATAGTTATGCTCCATAGTTTTGAGTGTCTCACTTGGACTTTGGTTGATCAAACTCCCAAACCAATATTGAATGTTCCACCTGATAAAAGCTATATACCTCACTCAATAGGGTCCAATCGCCTTTTCAATCGCCTTTTCAATCGCCTATTGGAGTCATTCGCCTATCGCGATATCCCTTTGGGCCGGTCAATCGCCTTTCCACGACAGGCGATTCACCCTTGTCATTTTACCATTCGCCTATCGCCTATAGCTGTTTGGCGGTCTCTACTGGAAACCGATTACCATAACCCGACAGTGAGAACTCAGTTGACCAAAAGTTCGTGGGACACCAACTTTAAACTGTTTTGTTGAGCTGTTCGATCAGCTCTCTGTTCTCACTTCATTGTTGTTATTATTTTCTCTTCAAACTGTTTAACAATAACCGTTTCGAGTAAAATAAATAATATTTTTATTTTATTATATCTAGCACTGAGACTGACAGTGTTATGTACAGCTACTCTTCAGCTTCTATCTGAAAAGTGAAACTCACCCGTTCCACAGACGTCGAAATTCTCCATGAACATGACATCATAATGCTCTGCCTGAGAAAATGAATGGTCAGTATTGAATTCGTTCCCAATTCGAATGATTCGTCTAACAGTGTATGGAGTACTATGTCAAACGTTTTTACAGTGGTAAGTTGCTACGTAAGATGGTGAGCCAACCAAAACGTGGGACTACCTAATCCTAACCTTTGCAAGGCATCTAAAGCTCGTTACCTTCCGCAATCATTGTTGCTACCTATTTACTGCTTCGTATGGATGGTAAGCTTTGTTGGCCTCGGCGGGAATCTAGCACTAGATAGGTGAAACGCGTCTGACCCGATAAAATCTGATCCAACCCTTCTTGTACTCGTATGGCTATGATTGAGCATTCTAACTAGTTGATTCCCTCATGAAGATAACAAAGTATTCCCTCTTCACTAGATAGGTGACTAGTACACTGCTCCATACCCTCAACTGCTCAATCAGTTGCTTTTCCTCAAGCACTGCCCTGCACTGCGTGACGAAATAGTTGCCGAAGAATTCACCCATCTGAATGAGCATGATTCCAAACCTCCGGGAAGAGGTTAGGGGAGAGAGTGAAATGGACAAGATAGGGATAATTTGATCGAGTGTTGAGAGCGAATAATCATAACGGCTCCATTTATTATTAATTGAAACGTTCAATAGAAACTTACCCCATACGCACCAATAGGGTTGAATCTGTTGCTATCGAAGAGATTTGCGGCAGCGCTGTTGAAAAGTTTGTTGGCTTGGGCAGTCGCAGCACTCTTCAATTATAAAATAATAATTGCATTGCTTCATTTTACAAAACTTCTATTTTTTACATTCTAGCTTTATCTTTATTTCCGTATGTTCACTAGCACCCTCTAAACAGATGTGATATCGTGATTAGAAAATGAATAATTTATATTGTGAAAGAAAAACCTGTTTCACGTAGATCTTGTTCGACTTGAGTGTTCCGTCATTACCGTCGGTATTTAGAATGGAAATTAACGAGGTCTGTAATTTTATATTAAAAAATTACTCTGCTACCTACTACATTAAGAGTCGTGCCTGTTCTAGAGCGTGACTATCCCATAGGTTGTTTTCTTTAAAATATTCGACCCTTATAACCCGTCAGAAGTTCGCAAATTTTTCACGCATCTTTTCTTGCTCGTTTTAGGCTATTTTCTTTATAATTCGCGTTAGGTCATTAGAGACGCATAAGAAACTACTAATGCCGAAGAATTTAACTTAAAATATAAACTAGGGAATTAGCCGCACCTCTTAGAAGGTCGCGGAATTCTGCGAGTTGTTTTCCGCGAGCTAGACAGTGACGAGAGAGCACGTAAACAGAGAGAGAGCGCAGAAATACAACAACAACATTGCTTACTTTTCCCTCTCCTCGTTCCGCGTGCTCTCTCGTCACTGTCTAGCTCGCGGAAAACAACTCGCAGAATTCCGCAACCTTCTAAGAGGTGCGGCTAATTCCCTAGTTTATATTTTTGGTTAATTTCTTCGGCATTAGTAGTATCTTATGAGTCTCTAATGACCTAACATAAATTATAAGGAAAATAGCCTAAAACGAGCAAGAAAAGATGCGTGAAAAGTTCGCGAACTTCTAACGGATTATAAGGGTCGATTGAGCATTATTTTTTAACTATACTTTTTCTCCTTTAACCCTATAACTTTTAGAAATTCCAGACATCAATTCGACAATTAATTTGATTTTAAATGAAATACCACGTTGTGTCCTGCGTCAACGAGAATATCGGCAATGCCTCCGAGGAATTTCGAATGTGAATGTCCGTATTTCGAATTGTACACGAGAATCTTGTAGCTGTCGGTTTGGCAAAATAGGAGCACAAAGAGAACATGATAAGTGTGCATGCTGCAAAAGTTAGCATAAAAACAGGGACATTTTAGTGACGGCAATGTATTCAAGTTTTATGAAAAAGGTGACAGAGCACACAAATAACAGAAAGCCACGAACGTTCCTGTGTCATAAACAACGAAAGTCAAAATTTTAATTTTAGTCAAATGGTATAATTGTATAAGGTGAGTGTAATAAAACCGCAGAAGGCGAGCTGACTGTCGCGCAATATCGACCACTCTAGAGAGAACCTAGCGAAGACAACAATAAAAGTAAAAGAGAATGCGCAGATTTCTGTTTTCCCGCTAACGGAAGGAGGTTTATATTGTAGGGCAGACAACGTAGTGTGTCCGATTTGTGCGCGCATTCCGAAAATTTTGCAGTGAAATCGTTAGGAGGAGGAAAGTAGACAGAGTCGAGAGGGGAACAACAGAGGAATGCACTGTCTACAGTAGATATTGCTCAACATTTAGACCTCTCGTCCGTGCTCAATGCGTAGGATAAACAAGGATTTTTTTTGAAAAAATGTAAGAATGGAACTTCCGAGCGGTCCGTAAGTTGAGTGAAGTGCTGCATTTGATCTCATCTTCGTTTATTGTCGGAATTCACATGCACAATGTTTCAATGCAATCTACACCTTTAGCACAATACATGAATCATTTTCAGTTAGTCTTCTCCTTTTTCTTCAGGATGATCACATTTGAGAGAATTCGGGCGAACTTCACCGACAGTGCGATTAAACTTACTACGACAATAAAACTTATGCAGATGATGTCCTGTAACGAATAAGCAAAATTAAAAGCATCAAAATGTAGCCAATTGTGAGACAACTTAGACCTATCCTGGAAACTCACCAGATTATGGTATTCGATGAAAGTCATATCATGAGATTGCGGTCTCAGTGCCTTCGATGGACCAAATTTAGCCGCGAATTCAGTGTATTTGACGATTTGTTCTTTCACACTGAACGGCTTCTTGCGAAGCATCTCAGAGATTTTCCTGGAGTTTTTGAGATAGCTGAAATAGATAGTACATTATTCATTGTGCATAAACTAAAAAGTTTATCGTAAAATAACATCGCCCATGTATTTATGAAAATTGTGTGAGGTTATTTTGAATATTACAGTACCCCTCACCTCTCATCCTCAATAACTTCTTTCACCACGGCAATCAATTTTTCCGAATTTGCAAGATCAGCCTTTTCGAACACCTCAAGAATTGTATTTTCTGTATTTTCAACAAAAAAATATGTTGTTCACCTTTCCCAGTTTGTTGTACTGCATCATTCCCGCATTTCGTGGTTGATCGCCAAAGATGGGGACAAAAATTCCTAAAATAAATTATTTTCCAAAAAAATAATCAAAAAATAAACTAAATCAATTAATCGAACAAAATATTTTTTAAAAAAAGAGGAAACTGAGCCGGGAACTCCTCTGAGCGCTGTTTCTTAAGTCGATCCCATGCCGCCGTGAGAAAAGAATGCTGCTAATCAAGGATGGGATAAAATTCATAGTCTTTTCTCTCTCATTATTTCATATTCTCTCACCCAAAATTTCGACCTGAGGCATCCACTTGGATAAGTGGAGATTGTCCACATTCGAAGCGATATTCTTGGAGAATTCATCATCTTCCTCATATTTCCAAATAAACGTTACGTTAGGAAGCGCTTTTACAGTCTGCAGTTTTATTTTTTTAATGAAAAGCCCTTCTATGCAAGTCTTACCTCAAGAATTGATTTCCGGACAGTAATGGGCAAAGCCGCCGATTTTAACACGGAACCGAATGAGATGAGGACGGATTTCTCACGTTTCGTGAGAATTTTCTCCCAGGTCTCAATGGATTACTTTCCGGATTACTTTACAATACTTTACACCCAAAACATTACTTTGGATTACTTTACATCATATGAACTCATCATCATTTTAGGGGAGATTTTGTTTTTTTGTAGCAGTGCTGAAACTCACCTCATTGAGCCTCCCCGACTCTTTTGCTCCTATTCCACCGATCGGAATAATCTGAGAAATACGAATTAGCTACTTATATAGTTAATTATATTCGCGATGATTACATTAATTAGGCAAAGTTCAAGTGGACGATGAAGCATGGCATGTTGACCTACCTACCTTGCTCAGCATGGGAACTGCGTAATCAATCAGCGGTTCAGTGTGCACGAAAACGTAGGCTGATTTCGATGATATTTTCTCCAATTAATGTGGTTAAAAATAGAAAACGCGTAAATTCAAAGTCACCGCAATAGAAGGAAACGTCGGACCGAACTTCGTACGGAACAAGAGTTCAATCTGATTTGAAAAGATGTTTTCGTATTTCGTCAATTTCTCACCTTTCGTCTAATCATGTGAGTTGTCAATCGAGCAAGAAATCGAGCGTAGACATTCAAAAATCGATCCCACATCGAATGCACATTTAACCGTGACATTTGACATTCTGTCAATAAAAGATTGGTTAAGGACAAAATTCATCACAATTTTACCAGGATTGTAGCTATTCGCCTCTTGAATGCCAAACTCGTCGAATTGGTCGCCGGAAGGAGCCGAGGAGGAAGTTGCAATGAAGGATTTGGGATGGATCAGCTCGGTCAAGGCTTTAATCGAATTTGACACCAATTTTTTTCTAATTGTCACAAAAAGATTTAGATTTTCGAAAAAAATAACCTGTTCCACACACGTCAAGATTCTCCATAATCATCACATCGTATTGTTCAGACTAAAAAAATATTTTAAATCAATATTGAAGAAGGAGAATTTGGTTTTCCTCATGTTTAGTAAGAATCATATTCATGACAATGATGGGTTGGATTATTAGTTTCCCCGTCAATACCCAAGTTTGAGTGTAATCAGATGTCACTGATGATGGGCTAAATGCCCGAAAAGCGTTCGACCGACAAACTAATGATCCCTTCATTCACCAACCCTTCATTCATCATCATGATTAATCATTCTTACTAAATAAATATTAAAAAATCACACATTATATTCTGGGAAATACCTTGAGTCTGTCAATCAGCTGTTTTTGTTCAAGCGTGGCTCTGCATTGCGAAACAAATATATGCGTGAAGAAGACTCCGGCCTAAACGATGTATTCTTATCGTAGAGAGATCATTCTGCATTCATTCAATCAATCAATCAATCAATTAAACAGTTATTATTCCAAAGTAAAATCGATTGGTGAAGCAATGTGGAATATTTATGGGGCTAACATGTTAGCGCTAGGTGTTAAATACAACAATGATAAGTGTCGTATTCTAACCTCTTGAAAGCCCAATATTAGAAGTAAATGCCTTCCCCCCAAAACATTCTTTTTGTCTTTTCTAAACTTACAGAATAAGCCGCGATGGGATTCAAATTGTTGCTGTGGAAGAGATGAATCGGATTTATCATGGCATTGTTGAGTTCGGAAAGTGCCTCACTCTGCAATGAATCTCCAATTCGCGCGTCTTCTTGAATATTGAATACTGAATAGGACTGAAGTTTTCCAATTTTAACGTAGTTCAAACAAGTAAAAGTGCCACCTGCTCAACATAGATCTTTTTCGACTTTGTCGTTCCGTCGGCGCCGCCGCGTATTATGATCGGGATTAGAGAGGTCTACAATTTAATTTTTTTTTACATTTTATGTGATATTTCCTATCAATTGTTGTGATTTTTTTGTCTCATTTTGATAATATCGCATTGTGCACAGGAAAAAAATTTGCCAGAACCTCACCACATTGTGACCGGCGTCCACGAGAACATCGGCTATTTGACCAAGGAAATTCGAGTGAGAATGTCCGTATTTCGAATTGTACACGAGGATTTTGTAACTGTCAGCTGTGCAAATTGAAAGGACAAAGAACAATACGTTGAAGAGCATTTTTTTGCGAATTGGAATGTGGGAAGGATATCAGTGTCATATTTAATCAAAAGAGGAAATGAAGATTATCGCCATTTCGATTTTCCGAAAAATCCGGAAATTGGAATGGCGGGCAGAACGTTAAAAAATATTTTAAAAAATCAAAAAAAATCAAACAATAGTGATAAAGATACTGCGGCAGCAAATAGAACGGAATGAAATAGAACTCGGCCTGCTTCAAATGGTTAGTCGGCGGTAGCGGGCATTGGGCTGAAAGGGAACACTCAACAATACGTAGTCTAGCAGACGGTAGAATGCAAGGCAAATGTATTTTCGCCGCACGCTATTTATATTCATTTTTTTCTGACCTCTAGTCTGTGCTTTTTGCATGTTATGTGGACACTAAAACGGGTGTTTTTTTCAAAGAGTGCGAGAATGGCGAAGATTAATACATCCATTGACATTTTATTCTTGGAGTTTCAAACACGTAATGAAAATCACATATTTCCTATACATCTACAAATTAAAAGGCACAATTGATAATATTAGTTAGTCTTCTCCTTTCTCTTGATAATGATTTTCTTAAAGATAATTCGTAAAACGCTTAATGACACGATAATGGCAGCGAAAATGACCACAAGACCGAGAAGAAGAATATCCTGGAAAAAATTCAAATAATAATGATTTTTTTTAAAAAAAGGCTACGGTAATCTCAAGAAAGAGATTAAGGAAAAAAGGAAAAAAAGAGATCATACCAGATTATGGATTTCGACGAAAGTCATATCATGAGACTGCGGTCTCAATGCCTTCGATGGACCGAATTCAGCTGCGAATTCAGTGTATTTGACAATTTGCTCTTTCACTGGGAAAGGCTTCTTCTGAAGCATCGCAGAAATTCGTCTCGAATTCTTTTGATAGCTGAAACATAATGGTTTTGTTAAGTTATTAGTTTTAAATATTTTTTAACGAGGATGTTATTTTTTAAATTATAAAACATATTGACAATAATAACTCACGTATCATCTTCGATAACTTCTCTCACGGCTGCAGTGAGTTTTTCAGGATTTGGAAGGTCGTTCTTGTCAAACACCTCAAAATGATGACTTGTTTTCAGCTATCGATTGCTTAATTTACCTTTCCAAGCTTGTTGTACTCCATCATTCCCGCGTTTCGAGGCTGATCACCGAAAATTGGAACGAAAATGCCTGGAAAATATAGTATAAAAACATTCAAACAGATTGAGCACAGAGCGCAAATTGGATAGAATCCTCCAAGGTTTCCTTCCTTTGATAAATGTTGTCTAACCTCCTCACCATCGAGAACCGCTAATTTGAATAAATGTGAAAGATTTATACCGGGAACTCCTCTCAACGCCGTTTCTTGAGTCGATCCCATACCTCCGTGAGTGATGAAAGCGGAAAGTCGGGGATGCGCTAAAACGGCAGAACATTTTTTATCGCAATGTATAACTAGAAACTAAAATCCTAGTAACTCACCCAAAATGTTGACTTGCGGCATCCATTTGGATAGGTGAAGGTTTTCAACTTTAGAAGCGATATTCTTCGTGAATTCATCGTCTGCTTCATACTTCCAGATGAAAGTGACGTGAGGAAGCGCTTTGACTGTCTAAAAATATTCGTAAAATAACCAGATATCTCTCTGCTATCACTGTCCCAAAACTGATTATCATTGGCACTAGTGGCGCCTGTTAGCTATTTTGCATAGTGAATGACGTTCGCAGAGAAAATTAGGATTTCTTCTTTCAAATTTTGTAAATTCTAAAAAAACAATTAACACTTTTACTTACCTCAATAATGGATGCCTTGATCGCTGCCGGCAGATACATTGACTTGGAAACAGATCCGAATGAGAGGAGGACGGTCTTCTCGCGTTTGGTGAGAATGGACTCCCAGTCCTGAAGAAATATATATTTATTTGTATTTTAGTGGCGGCGGAGTCCGGATGCAAATTATGTGCAAAAACGTGGGTGTCTAATGAAAAGATGTTGAAACTCACCTCACTGAGCGCCTTCGGCTCCTTCGCGCCTATGCCACCGATCGGAATCACCTGAGAAGTACAACATTTTTTTAGAAATCAATTATATAATAGTTATGTAAAACGAAATATAAACTTTACATAATATATTTCAAACTATTCTATTGAAGGAAAATTTGTATACCCTGCTGGTAGTGGGCGTGGCGAAGTCAATCAGCGGCTCGGAGTTCACGAACACGTACGCACAGTTTGATGAAATTTCCTGAATTTGTAAAATTATGATATTCATCCTGACAAAATGGAAATATCTTTTATGAGAGCAGTCGAACCGACATTTCTGAGACAAGCAGTGAGCAAAGAGTGGACAATAATGCACATAACAGCCTACTCTTGATGAATGTGCTAGAATCCAAATCCAAAATCATAGCTCTGGCAACTCACAGTTACTGAAGGGAACTGCGCGCCGAACTTCTCCCGGAACAGCGTATTGATCTGAAATAATAGTGTTTAAAAAGATATGGTATCTTTTCTCACCACGCCTCTGAATTGATCGAATGTCAGACGGACGAGGAATCGAGCGTAGAGATTCACTAGTCGGTCCCACATCGAATGCACGTTCATCCGAGAGAGATGATGTTCTGGAAAGTTTTAATGCTTTGTAAACTGACCTAGCAGCCTTTGGGCATTAAATTACCCAATCCGAGATATCTGCCCTATCGGTGAGATCTGGGATAGATTTATGACAAATGTAGTATATGCCTGAACATGCTTTTGAGGGGATGAATCTTCATGGGAAATTACACACATTAATAAAATCACACTGTGCTCACCGGGGTTGTAGCTTAGGGCTGTTGCAATGCCCCACTCCTCCTCGTGAGGACCGAAGGCAATGGAAGATGAAGTGGGAATGAAGGACTTTGGCTGGATCAGCTCGGTCAGCGCTGAAAATGATAAACGCGTTTCAACGTGATTATTGAAGCCAGGATGACTAAATGGAACATGATATTTTTATCTGTGAGAGAGATAGTCACTAAAAATTCTTTTTTTTCGGATTTGGAAGATAATCTTTAAATGGATGGATGATTGTCATGGCAACCCAGCTGACCTATCACATCAAACCAGTCGATAACGTTGCTAAAAGCAATACATAAAATCTCTCACCGACTCCACACATGTCGAAGTTCTCCATGAACATAACGTCGTACTTCTCCGCCTTTAAAAATAAACATATTTAGACAATTTAAGTTTCCTGTCAACAAGTTCCAACAAATCAATCAATCAATAATTCATTTATCAAACAAAGAATGCATTGGTTTTGTTGTGATTGTCATATTAGTGTACTAAATTATACTATAGGTTTCATACATTTTCGAAAGGTCTAATTTCAAACTGGAAAAAGTGTAATACCTTGAGCTTCTCAATCAACCTAGTATCTTCGATAACGGCTTTGCATTGAGTGGCGAAGATCTTTCCGAAGAAGGCACCCATCTAAACTTTTCAACGAGTTCATGCAGATCTTTCACTACAACTGTTATAGATGGACCGAATTCGTTGATTACGCTTCATGCGATAAAAATATTATACATAAATTCTCGCTGTCCTCAGCCCGAAAGTACTAGAACTCCGAATTCGTAAAAGCAAAATGAAGGCTGAACATTTCCTTTAAACCTCTAAAATGAAAGCGTATCTGCAAACTTACAAAGTAGGATCCGAGAAGATCGAAACTGTCACTGTCGAAGAGATTTGCAGCCATTTTCTTGAATTGTTCTTGTAGTTCAGCAGAAGCAGCGGTCTGCAAAATAAGAAGATATCACACGTTGCATCGTCCTATCGAAAATAGTGCGTGTTTCTTGAAGTGCAACTCCTGATAATGGGTGTGCTGAATAAGTGAAGTGCAATGAAATTCGAAATGGTTAGCGTTTTCTGCCCATCTACACTAGCTCGCCAATTGTTTTTGAAACACCAACGATCGAAAACTTAGAAAGTGAAGAATCGCAACCTGCTGGACGTAGATCTTGTTCGATTTCGACGTGCCATCTGCCCCGTTCGGATCGATTACAGAAATGAGAGAGGTCTGGAATTATTAAGATTTTTGGGACCATTTAGGGCCTGCCCAGACAATTTTGTGAGAAGAACGGCTCCCCATCTTCCTCAAACACGCTGTTTGACTTCTATGCGCAAATGGGAGATCTTGTGGTATGGGGGGAATGGAGAGCCGTTCTCCTTCCGCAGTTCGCTCAGTGTGTTCCAATTGTCCTCGGAAACGGCTTGATCACAACTTTTCCTTTACCGTTACCCAACTGCATCAATATCTTAACTCACAAAAGATTGCCATTGTGATTTTCGAGTAACAACAATTTGCTGTTTTTCTCTTTCACAAATACCCCATCCGTGGCCTTTTGTGCTCCGCGTCACAAAATAGTAAATTACGACACATATTGTCAAATAAATTTAACTTAATTAAACAAATCATTATAAAATAAAGAAGTAGTTATGTAATTACCACATTGTGGCCGGCATCCGCGAGAACGTCCGTGATTCGACCGAGAAAATTCGAATGCGAGTGAGCGTATTTCGAGTTGTACACGAGAATTTTGTAGCTGCTCACAGTGGCACAAAATGCGAGAACGAGGGAGAACCAGTTCAGGTTCATGCTGAAATACGCAGCGGTAGAAGTGAAAAGCTAGCAACGCGAAAGGAATGTCTAACAGTCGACAGTGAGGTTCTGTGAAAGCAAAATAAAGATTAATAAATTGGAAAAAATTTAAACGTTCTATACACAGATGATCCAGTGATAAGAGGCTAGCCTTCAAGTCTTGGGAAGGGGGTGAGGAATAGTTAGGACGAGGCTGGTGCACAGACGGTTTTGTCTAGCACTCTTCCGATTAGAAAGGACGCCGAGATGAAAGTTCGAAAGCAAAGAGCGCCGCGGGGGTTTTTTTATAAATCAAAGATCAAATAATCATGAAACAAATAAGCATAACATTAATCTGAGCGGGCTCAATAGGGAATGCGCTTCGAGAACTTTCAATTTTGTCTCCATTTTGAGACAAATTTCCCTTGGCATGGACTTGAACGCTGTGCAATCTATCGATTTGAAAGGAAGTTAACGGATTCGATGTAATATGCAACTGAAATATGTAGTTGGAGAAGTTAGCTAAAGTAAGGTAAGGGGGGATCAAGTAATATATTTAAAAGAGGTCTGAACAAGAAAACGTACATAGCGCGCACTTTCGATAGACGTAAATGATCGAATGATCGGCCAAAGAATCATGCGTACGCCTTTTTGTCCACCGATTATGCCGAGGTCGAGTTTTGAGTAGGGAGTTCGAGCACGTAAAGTGTTGTGTATGTGCGTACATCGTGAAAGGTTGTGCACTCTTATGTGCTAGGGAAGAGGGAGAACGCAGGGAGAGGGGGGGGGGTAAAGTGTTGTAATGCGGCGCGACTACACTTCCCCTGTCAAGCTCTAGTCTGTGCAGGTATTATTTGTGCCACAAATGTGCAGACAAGTAAATAACATGCAGAGTGGAATTCCGGGTTCCCTCAATATTACATAAACTACATAAACAATACACTACACGAATCGGATGGTCAGACACATTAGAAATAGGGGTGAAACGTATTTCGCCAGTGTCGGTTTTTGACAGAAAGTTCTTTTAAAAGATGACACGCAATTAATTCCCGATTTGTCCCACGTGAATATTTATATATTTTGTTATATTCTCTAGCCCTCCGAGACATGCAATGAATTCGAAATACTTATTATATCATGTGCTGCACCACATGATACACCGCATTAGAAAAAATAAATTGATAATTTCACCACTCTCGTATTGTCTCTTGGCAGTACAAAGAAGACATCAGTATCTACTATCATGACGAGAATCACGGAGTATCATTTCCTTACAGCATTATGTCCGATCGCGGCTAGAATATCTGGACATGTCCTATAAAATTGGAGTAAAAATGTGAGAAATTCTTGAAAGTGGCAGTAGAATAACTTTGGGTTATACCGAGAATCAGCTACCAAAATACGGGAAAATACCGAGAAAATAATCGCAGGAAACAGTTATTTTTTGCGATTTTATCAAGTGTAGTAGTGTTGGCCGCCAAGGACATAACTCTGTTCCGCGGCGTACTGTAGCGTAGGAAGAGGTACGAGTTAGGTCGCATCAGCGACTTAGTGGCGACTCAAACGCCTAGACATTTTTGTTCGTGTTCTCCTTATTTTTGTATGACTGTCTTGTTTGCATGCGCTGTGTAGAAACTCACGATGCGATGCGACTATGATTTTAAATTTCGCGAACAAATAAGACCTGTTTATTAGCAGTCAATGAGTTACGAATTATATATATGTATTACTACAAAAACATATAAAAACATTCAATTCTTTCCGCTAATCCTCCTTCGTCTTAACAATGTAGAAAAGATTGCAAATTCTTTTCGCAACTTAGCCAGAAATTACTGCCACGATTAACATAACGATGAGGACGCAGATGATGACGTCCTGGTGATATAATATAAAATTAATGTAATAACACAAATATTATTTTGCTAATAGTTAGCGGCTTTATGTTATAACATCTTTAGAAGTAGAATCACATTTTCCACTCAACTCTTTTTAAAAATCAGATGTTAAAATGGCCCACCAAATTATAATATACAATGAAGTTCATATCGTGACACTGCGGTCTCAATGCTTTAGACGGACCAAATTCAGCTGCGAATTCCGTGTATTTTATTAACTGTTCTCTTGCAGTGAATGGCTTCTTGTGCAACATTCGTGAGACGCGTTTGATGTTCTTCCGGTAACTGAAAGTGATGTAAGAATAAAAAGTATATACTCGTGCGCACATAAGGAATCCTGTGGCAAATGAAATGGCTGAGTCTGGCTATGTCTATGTCTAGTGAGTCTATGAGTCTGAAATGGCTGGGATTACCCGGTGAGGCCAGTGCATAATATCAAAAAAATCATTCTTCAATACCCAGTCTTCACTTATCATATACCTGCGCAACATGCCATGGACATTGGTCACGCCCTACGCTTAATATGCAAATTTTATACATAGCTTGGAGGAGAATTTTCTTTCTGGAAAATAAAACGAACGGTGACCTTTCATCTTCGAGCACTTCCCTAACCACAGCGAGAAATCTGCTCGGATCACTAGCGTCGGCTCTCGTTAGGACCTGAAGATGGATCACGATTTTTTTTTGTAGCATGAAGGATGGAGAAGACACTACGGCCCTGTATTAAAAAATACGTTCATGATTGTGATTATGAATGGTTTGAGAAAATATCGGAACCTTTCCCATCTTATTGTACTGCATCATTCCCGCATTTCGCGGTTGATCGGCAAAGACGGGCATGAAAATGCCCGGCACTCCACTAAGTGCGCACTCTTGCGTCGATCCCATTCCGCCGTGAGTTATGAAGGCCGCGATATTTGGATGGTCTAGAAATGAGATGGACATCAATAATCATTTCCAGCCGTTCTAATTGTACTTACGTATAAGGAGTGTTTGGACATTAAAAAAACGCAACTATTATCGAGGGTGTTACGCATGAATGTTCTCAGATAATGGCCTCACTCAAAATATCCACTTGTGGCATCCACTTGGTCAGCTCGATATTATCTATTTTCGAAACGGTATCCTTCGTGAATTCATCATCAACCTCGTATTTCCAGATTATGGTGACGTTAGGAAGCGCTTTTGCAGTCTGAAAATACCCCTCATTATTTCCGTAGTAGTTTAGAAAAAGAAAAAAAAGCACATTATTCCGCAGCACGATCAATCCTCTAGAGCCGAGTCATGGGCGATAGAGTACGTGCCCGTGAAAGGAAAAATGCTCATATCACTCGTCCCTGACTCCTTCCTGAAGGCTTCGAATGAACTTCTGACCTCGATAATGGACGTTTTAATGGTAGTTGGAAGGAGCTGTGACAACATGATTGACCCGAACGAAAGCAGAACCGTCTTGTTGCGCTTGGTGAGAATATTCACCCACTCCTGATAGTGAGATTCAGTACAACAATTTGTTAAGTTTTCAAAATTTGAAGAAAAAAAAATTCTCAAAATCAGTTTCTGAAGCCGAGCCATATTAAGGAAGAATCAGTGAAACATACCTCGTCAAGCGGTTTCGGTACTTTCACCGCTATTCCAGCGATGTGAACAATCTGAATATTTATTTTGCTTCCGACGAATAATACCATGCTATAATTTGACAACTGATAATATTTGATTCCTCAACATGACTTTAATGTTTTTTTATAAATGTTGAAAATGCTACGAAGTGGAGAACAAAAACCTCTCGCGAGTAACAAACCGGCTCTGTTGTCGTACCCCCCCCCTACTAAGGGAATAGAAAGGTCCCATGGGAATAGAAAGGTACCATAAAAATAGAAAGGCCAACAAACCTTGCTGAGCGTCGGAGCAGCGAAGTCCACGAGCGGCTCGGTATTCATGAAGATATAGGCTGATTCTGACACAATTTGCTGGAAACAAATCGATTCTATGAAAACATTATTAAATTGGATTCCTTAAAGAACTTACAGCCATAGACGGAAATTCTTTGCCGAACTTCTTTTTGAAAAGATCATGCACCTGAAAATCAGGATTCTCTCTATAATCAATAACCAATTAGTATGATATTAGTATGTAGTATCTAGATAAACTTGTAACAAGAATAAATTGTCTCACATGAGTTCGAGTTGGTATGAATCCGACTTTTGAAACTGCATCCAGATACAAGTTGTTTGCTCGACTCCACATCGAATGGATATCCAGTTTTGAGGTGTGGATAACTAAATGAATATCAAAATAAAATTGACGCTCACTTGACTCCACTGGACATTATTGTTACAGTGTAAACATTATGTTATTTAGTTTGTAGTAATTATTGAACAAGAATCGGAGAGGAACTAATTTCGAGTAGTACACGATGTTTTTCAAGTGCAAGTGAAACATACTTCGTTGGAATAAAATCCATTACCTACTGTCAATGCATTTCATACCAGGATTGTAGCTTATTCCAGTTTCCGCTCCAAATTCCTCTTGCTGCGGGCCGACTGCCGGAGAAGCTGCAGCTACTATGAATGACTTTGGCTGCAGTACCGGCACTAGACCTGCAATGTCTGAAAGTCAGAACAAAAATTATTCTCATATCTTCCTGGAGTTCTCAAGAAACGATAAATCCACAACGTTCACCCAAATCGATACAACAATCAGAGAGCTCTCGCACACTCGCATAATTGTGCTCGTTGTTATTAGAACTGCGCGAAATTGGGTAAGAAGAGGATGTGAATATAGAGCTATCATAAGACGTAAACACTACTGTCACTATTTTAACTATGAAAGTCAGAATTGTCGTTCAATTCTTAACAATGCAACACAGATCGAATTGATTGACACTATTTTGTTTTCCTCATTTGTTCATGTATACATGCAATTTTTCTTAATCAAAACAAATCAAATCCTCAATCTTTAAACATAGCGGCATGAATGAAAAAATTCACCGGTTCCACACATGTCGAAGGGCTCCGAAATGAGAACGTCAAATTTCTCCTCCTTAAATTAGGCTAGAATTTAGAATTGTTATGCATTCCTGGAATCAAATTTCATTACAGAATATTATCAAAAATACAAGGATTAACCTTTAACTGTTCTATAAGTCCTGGTTCCTCCAGCACTGCGGTACACTGTGCAGTAAACAGCCGACCCATAACATTGCCGAACTGAACTACTAAATAGATTTTTAAATAAGCACTATTGCGTGATCAGTCACTGTCACAACAATCAGTACTCCACATCAAAATAGACTACAAACGCACCCAGAGACTGTCGAAGGGATTGTAATCGCTGAATGAGAACATCTTTTTCTTCGCGTCTACGAGTTCTTCGAGCTGTTTCTTCGTTTGCGCACCCTGCAAAGAAGTGTTAATTCTAAAGGCGCAGTTTAACCAGAAAGGAGGTTTTAGCAAGAGCAGATGGGAATATTTGCTAGTTATTATGCCATTTTTCAATTCCATGTCGTAATCTACAAGGTTTAAAAAATTCATATATAAAATTAGTAAAATATACACACTTACCGTTTGCACATTTATTATTTTCGACAACTTCGTGCCGCTGTGCACTTCCGGATCGATAATGGAGATGAGACTGGTCTGAAAGATGCATCCTGCCATTTCAGAAACCTATGTTGCTTGGAAAATATTTCACGTTATGTTATTGTTTTATCTCGGTGACTGGCAGCGATACTTCCTGCATAATTTTACTTATGTCAGCCTACAGTTCGTCCGAGATCATATCTAATAAAAGCACAGCAAGGAGTCATTTTCAACAAACATGAAAAAGAGTCCAAAAGTTCGACACGTTGCTTTACCTTTGTTCAAAGGATTTTGGCGTTCAATACGTGAAAGATGGTGCTTACCACGTTGTGTCCTGCCTCACTGAGCACATCGGCGATTCTGCCGAGAAAAGCCGAATGCGAATGACCGAACTGCGGGTTGTACACGAGAATCTTGTAGGCATTAGTGGTCAATACAAGGGAGAGCAGCAGTACTACGGTACGGAGCATTCTGTAATGCAACCGTTCCATACAGCTGAAAAATCTTCCGAAAAAAACTTGGAAAAAGCAACGGTGCTTGCATAAGAGTGAAATCAACCGCTTTCGCAAAAAGAGTGTGAGAAATAGGAGTGTGTTTGGAGAAAAGTAACAAGTTGCATTGTTACTTTTCAAAAGCCTATTTAAGAATTAGGAGCGGAGGGTCCTCTTTTTGAGTGATCTGACTTGTGCAGGATGCGATGAATGACAAACAAATTGTCAACAGGAGTCGAAACGAGTTCTCCGGGGGTGGAAAGTGTGCTAGACCGTGCGAAATAGGAGTGAACTAATGACAAAACTTGATCGAATGTGACCTCGGACGAGAAATGTATATAGCAATGTAGTGCTGAGTTTGTAGTCGGAAGAGACCATTTACTGTACCCTGTCTAGTCAGTCAATTATAGTTGAACAATCCAGGCGCATTTCGCATCGTAAAACAGCATAGCGAAATTGGTAGGGTTGGCCCGGCAAGTAAGGTCTCGAGATCTCGAAATGAGATAATTCAATTATCTCACTCCTTGCGAGAATAGTGAAAATCACTTCAAGGCCTTGTTCCTTGGCAAGGAATGTGATGTCAGAAGTGTTTCAAAAGATGAGCTCGATCGACCTTATTTGCATGATGATTTCAGTGATTACCATTTCGAAAAGTGATTAGCCATCCACTTTCACCCTTATTTGTTGTAATGGTCGGTCGGCTGCGCGTTTTTCAGTCCCAAATATCACTTCCCCAAGTTGCCACTTCTAATACAATGACTACCGTTTACCAGGCCAAGAAAAAGTACTGTAGAAAGCTTTTTTTTGCAGAAAAAAATTCAATCGCTTATCGAGATCTCGAATTCTCGACAACTTCTCGATATAACTGAGATCTAAACAAGGAATCGATTCTCCTCATTCCTCATCGAGATCATTTCAATTTATCCGAGAAAAAAATCGGTCATTTTCCTTGACAAGCCAACCCTAGAAATTGGCCGAATGTCGCGGCGAATGCTTTACTGACAACGATCCACGATGAAGCAATACTATTTATCCACATAGATTGCACCCGTACTGCGAGATTCTGATATCATTATTGGTCCACCAGGCCCGTCAATTATTCGCTCTTCGACTTTGGCGCAGAGAAAAGTCGGGTGCAGATTTTGTGCAGAATTTTGATTGCCACAAGTGAAGCGATCAGGGAAGCAACCATCGCAATGAAGAAGATGTCCTGAAAAGGTAGATATTGAAAATATATTACTATAAATATGTATTTTTAAAACATTGACCCAATTTTGGTATTCGAGCCAACTTTGGTCGTGATGTTGCGGTCGCTGCGTTTTCCTTGGACCAAACTCAGCAGCGAATTCAGTGTATTTGATGAGTTGTTCCTTCGCAGTGAACGGCCGCTTGCGAAGCATGGCAGAAACGCGTTGAGCGTTCAGCCGATAACTGAATTATGTTTTCGGAAAGCAATATTCTGGGCCTGCCTATCAGAAACCTGTATGTTATGATATACTACTTATCAAAATTCTATTCATCCATTTACACTTCCTGCACAAAAGTTCACTGGAGCGACTTGGAATATAAAAATGAATTTTTTTTAAATAAAGAATAAAGATCTAACCTGTCGTTCTCGAGGACCTCTCTGATTACAGCAATGAATTTTGCGGAATTTTTGACCTCGGTCTTGTCGAGAACCTGCAGTTCAATTAGTGAAATTACGCAACAGTTGTCCCGATTTACTTTTCCAAGTCCACTGTGTTCCATCATTCCCGCATTTCTCGGCTGATCTCCGAAAAGTGGAACGAAAATGCCGGGAACTCTCCGCAATGCCGTTTCCTGTGTCGATGCCATCCCTCCATGAGTGATGAAAGCAGATAGACGTGGATCAGCTGCATGTAAAACGGTTTAACACGTGCCAATTTAAGTAAGCATGATTGAAGGTGAAAGTGTTCTATATCCAGCAATTTTACAGTATCAAGCTACCATGGTAGATGGGGCAAGAGGGTGTACGTTTTATTGCATTAATAAGAAAATAATCAGCTTGTTCCCAGTATTATAGACTCGTCTTACCCAAAAGATCCGACTGCGGCATCCACTTTGTCATCTCGAGATTATTAACTTTCGAAGCGATATTCTTAGCAAATTCATCGTCTTCCTCATACTTCCATATGAAAGTTACGTTAGGGAGTGATTTGATGGTCTAAAAGGCTCCTTATAAGGAAATATTTAGAGAGCAAGGCACAAAATTGACCTGAATTATTGACATTTTCACGTTAAGCGGAATGTACGCAGACTTTGCAACGGAACCGAATGAGAGGAGGACGGTCTTCTCACGCTTGGTGAGAATATTCGCCCAGTCCTGGAATTGATTGATAAAATTAGGGAGTGCTATTAATGACCATTTCATTCGGGAATTCGAATGTTGTAAAAGAAGGTTGGGGTTGTGCAATTGCTATTGCGTTTTGATGGGGATTTGTTTTATTTCGAAGCAGCCAGCAGTGCAGGAATGAACCCGATGTTGCACATTGAAGTTTCAATATGTCTTGAAACATATGGCGCAAAAGGAGCGAAACAGCAACACCAATAGCTTTGATGTCACATTAGCTCTATGGTACTGTTAGAAATATATTTAAATAATGTATGTACCTCATTGAGCGGTTTGGCCTCGCTTACTCCGATTCCGCCTACCGAAAGCACCTGAAATGTACGTAATCAACTTTTTTAAAATCATTTTTTTAGTTGTTTTGACTTCAACTGAATTTAAACTGTGCAAACTTTCTGAAAAATATTCTAACGTCCACTACTGTCCCATTATGAAACAAAAAATGAGAGTATCTTCATTCTATGTTTTATTAGATTTGATTTGATCAATATATTTACCTTCCGCATAGTCGGCATATCGTAGTCGATAAATGGCTCGCTGTTGATGAGAACAAAAGAGGATTTAGATGAAATTTCCTTAAAAAGTCACAAGTTTTCGGCAATAAATATTCTCTAGAAAAGTTTGCTTTGGGGTCTCATAAAAATCTGCTCGGCCGATGGCAGATTGTGTGAAATGTACGTTCGAGATCTATTCTCAAACTAACTCGGAAAGATGGGAAATCAACACCGAACTTCTCTTTGAAGACGTCATGGACCTGGGATTTTTTAAGTTAACAAAATAAGGAAAATGGATGCTGTACCAGATTTCGCATGGGGTTGAAGCTGATTCTGACGAGCCACCCTTCGTAAATATGCCTAAGTCGCTCCCACATCGAGCGCCCCTCCATCTTGGAAACGAACATTGCTGAAAGTATACTCATTTTTTTCTTTTCAAAAATACATTTACATATTATAGTAATTAATTTGAACACGTCAATTAACAAATAAAATTAGATATAAATTTAAAATGGGATATTATTAACCCGGATCGTTGCTAAGTAGTGCGGGGAAGCTGAAATCCTTCAATTGCTGTCCAAATATATTAGAGGCGGATACGGAAATGAACGACTTGGGTTCGATGAGATGAGTAAGGCCTGAAAAAAGAAAAAAAATTTTTTTAATCATACGATCTAGTCAAAATTGCGAGATCAAATAATGGCTAAGCAAACTATATCGCATTGCCTCTCGCATAATTTCGGACACTGTACTAAAAAGAAGCAGGAAGCTCATAATAAGTGTCAGAATAGAGAAAAAACTCGAAACTCACCAACTCCGCACATGTCATAGTGTTCTGCGAAGAAAACATCGTATTTCTCGGCCTGAACACATTTTTAATGCGAAAAAATAAAATGGGAAAAAAACCGAAGAGCAATAGAAAACTATACAATGCAATTCCAATTTCATAAGTTTTCCTTTTGCATACCTTCAGTCGCTCGACCATCCCCGGCTCCTCCAGAAGAGCTCTACACTGATTTGCAAACATTTTGCCGAAGACCTGACCCATCTGCAGAACATTACTTTTAGGTTGCAATTAGGACATGGATTTCTAACAGCATCTTAATTTTCTAAAATGTAAGTATTTTTTTTAATTTTAAAATATACAAAGTAGGCGCCGATTGGATCATTGTCGTTCATGGAGAACAAGTCCAGCTTCATATTCAATTGCTCCGAATGGGCAATCTTAGTTGCGTCGCTCTGCAAATATAATCACTTATTGTTAGTGAAATACGACTAGCGGTCAATTCGCGAATATTGACGAGGAGCAGCTTGTGTTTTATTTTATGTGTGCTAATAATAGACATTCGGATTGCATCGCTTCACTTTTACACATTATATTATTCCTTAAAGAAATTAGTCCTACTTGCCGCTCTTCTGCTAACTTAACACAATACAATATAAAGTCAAAGAGTGCAGTGATAACTTAAAAAAAACAAACTGGTTGAATTCGAATAATCTTCGACAGCTTTGTACCATCGGATACGGTAGGATCGACGGTGTTAATGATCGTACTCTAAAATGCAATTTCAGCAACAGCAAAGTTCCTCAAGCATAACAAAGAAAACAGTTATTAGCTTTTTACACTCGTCTTTTTTTACACATGTCCAAGCTATTTTTTATATTGACTATCTAGTGAGGAAGATATAATATAAATGCGACATCAAGGTTAAATTGTACCACATCATGGTCGGCCTCCGTTAGCACATCCGCGATTCTGCCCATGAAACTCGCTTGCGAATGGCCAATTGTCGGATTGTACACGAGTATTTTGTAGGATGCAACGGTAGAAAGTAGCGCCACAGTCAAAACGAAACTTCGCAACCTCTCTTTCTAAGCTCTCTCTTTCTCTCTCTTCCTCCCTCCTTCGCTCTTTTTCTCTCTCTCTTTCTCTCTTTCTCTATCTCTCTCTCTATCTCTCTCTCTTCTCCTCTCACTTGCTGAGAGAGAAGCAACATCCATCACTACTTCGGCGAGGGCCAGCTAGAGAACGAGAGGGATGACGAGTGAGCGTGCAGAAGAAGAGAGAAACAGACGCGAGAGGCTCTCTGGGTTCTCTTTCTCTCTTTATCCTGAAGTTGTGCTTGAATTGTGCGCGTAATGTGTCGCGTGCTCGTTCTGTGCGCGATTTCGAAGGAAGAGAGGCACAACTTTAAAATGCTTCGCGTTTTAGATTTTCCGAAGTAGAAAAAAAAGTAGAGCCTAGGAGGATACTTTGATATTAAGGGTATGTAGCTGTGTGAAGCACACAAGCATCGTACGCTAGATATTGCAAAGTAGTGTTGGCATTTGGAGATCAGTAGGTGTCAGAGCAGGGAAAGTCAGCTATAGTGACGTAATCGTGCCCATTTTATAGAGATAAGCGGTTCTTTCCTGTGCGAAACAACGGACGGTGGGTGCAAACAAGAAGACTCTTCAAGCACTTATCCTAT
This sequence comes from Pristionchus fissidentatus, assembly GCA_036245785.1. NCBI lineage: Eukaryota > Metazoa > Nematoda > Chromadorea > Rhabditida > Neodiplogasteridae > Pristionchus > Pristionchus fissidentatus. The sequence goes on from BTSY01000002.1 coordinate 25,865,413, forward strand.
GAACAGGAACAATCAACACATTTTAGTCTCTACTGCTAACCTCTTTTATTTTGTATATCAAATTTAAAAAAAGGGAAAATTAGTGTTTATTCAGAAAAAAAAATTACAGAAAAATCATTGTCATAATAATGGACTCTTGAGTCAGTCCTTCTTCGATTTGGAAGAGCCGAAGCATAGGGTGAACATTTTCATCATAATTTTGAAAGTTGAAAATGCAACGATAATCAGCAGGACGATGACAATGAAGAAAATATCCTGGAAATAGGTATATTGTAAATATTTGATAGTTAAATATCGATTTGTTGACTGCAAAGATTATGCTTTACTGGAGGAATTCATAGATTCTTTCTAGTAAGGAATCAAAATCCGTTTTTGTCTTGAAACACTCCTCCCCCCCCCTGCAGTACTGCTAAATGACCTGGATGGTGCGAAAATGACAAACCAAATTTCGGCATTCGATCCAATTCAAATCCCTAGATTGCGTTTGCTGCGCTTTTGGTGATCCAAACTCGGCTGCGAATTCCGTGTATTTTATGAGCTGTTCCTTGGCTGCGAATGGACGCTTTTTAAGCATCGCAGAAACGCGGCGGGCATTATGACGATAGCTGAAATTCGTTTGCACTTCTTTCTATTAGGAATAGAATAATACAGTCGTAATACTTTAATACTTCTTCATCGCCATTTTTCCTATTGGAATGTTCTCATATCCAGCTCAAGAGGGCTGGGCATCTAACCTGTCGTCCTCGAGCACTTCCCTTATCACAGCAACGAACTTGGCAGAGTTTTTGACATCGCTCTTCTCGAGGATCTGCATTACAAATTGCATTTGTTACGATATTTTTTGTTTTGCACAACTTTTCCAAGTCCACTGTGTTCCATCATTCCGGCGTTCCTTGACTGATCTCCAAAAATGGGAATGAATATTCCGGGAACTCCTCTCAACGCCGTTTCCTGTGTGGATCCCATACCTCCGTGAGTGATAAAGGCCGAAAGTCGATGATGCCCTTTAATGATTAATTTACAAATTAATAATAATAATCTGTTTAAACGCAATTGATTGTTAGAGACTGTGGCAAAATATTCAGCAGTTTTGACAATAATTTACTCGTACTGCTAATTGCTACTTAACCTAAAACGACAAGCCCTGTCTGTCTGTGAGTGAGTGAGTGAGTCTGTCTGTGAGTCCGTCCCGTCCGAAACTACGGTAACAAGTTCGCTGGAGCAACCACACTTGAATGGGTCAGATACATGATAATTGTCAAAAACACAAAAATCAATAAATCAATAATAATCAATAAATTAATCAATACTACCGTAACCTACAGTACCCTCCGATGAGTTCGGTGGGTCAGACCGCAGGTCAGATTCATGATTTTTTCTCAAAAACATGAAAATCGATAAATCAATCAAAACTACCGTAACCTACAGTACCCTCCGATGAGTTCGGTGGGTCAGACCGCAGGTCAGATTCATGATTTTTCTCAAAAACATGAAAATCGATAAATCAATCAAAACTACCGTAACCTACAGTACCCTCCGATGAGTTCGGTGGGTCAGACCGCAGGTCAGATTCATGATTTTTCTCAAAAACATGAAAATCGATAAATCAATCAAAACTACCGTAACCTACAGTACCCTCCGATGAGTTCGGTGGGTCAGACCGCAGGTCAGATTCATGATTTTTCTCAAAAACATGAAAATCGATAAATCAATCAAAACTACCGTAACCTACAGTACCCTCCGATGAGTTCGGTGGGTCAGACCGCAGGTCAGATTCATGATTTTTCTCAAAAACATGAAAATCGATAAATCAATCAAAACTACCGTAACCTACAGTACCCTCCGATGAGTTCGGCGGGTCAGACCGCAGGTCAGATTCATGATTTTTCTCAAAAACATGAAAATCGATAAATCAATCAAAACTACCGTAACCTACAGTACCTTCCGATAAGTTCGGTGGGTCAGACCGCAGGTCAGATTCATGATTTTTCTCAAAAACATGAAAATCGATAAATCAATAAATCAATCAATACTACCGTAACCTACAGTAAAAGTTCGCTGGGGCAACCAAACTTCCTTGGGTCAGATACATGATTTTTGTCAAAAATACGAAAATCAATAAATCAATAAGTGCTACCGTAACCTACAGTAAAAAGTTCGCTGGGGCAACCACACTTCCTTGGGTCAGATACATGATTTTTGTCAAAAACACGAAAATCAATAAATCAATAAGTGCTACCGTAACCTACAGTAAAAAGTTCGCTGGGGCAACCAAACTTCCTTGGGTCAGATACATGATTTTTGTCAAAACACGAAAATCAATAAATCAATGAGTGCTACCGTAACCTACAGTAAAAAGTTCGCTGGGGTAACCAAACTTCCTTGGGTCAGGCAAAAAGTTGCCACTACGCCACGAAGTGGCGTAGTGGCAACTTTTTTTGATGGCCCTCCTGGACCCGGCAACTGAAGTACCCCTGGACCGAACTATACCCGGCGACTGAAGTCCCCCTGGACCGAACTGTACCCGGCGACTGAAGTCCCCCTGGACCGTACTTTAAAAACGTAGTGCGCTTAACCTCCACGCACCCCGCTAGTTTTAATAGCTGAAGGTCTTAAAAAAGGTAAAGTTGCTACCAGAATCAAGGGGACTTTACGTCGACAAGCGACTATTCTGCCGGGGCCGACCGGTAGGGCCGGTTGCTGCACAGATCTACGTATCCCCTGCTGATCATGCTTCTGGGGCACGTTACCTTTCGCAATCAAAGTTGCTATCAATTTTACCGCCAACGATGGGGATGGAAGGCTTGGTGAACCTGGGCGGGGATCGAACTCGTGACCGTCTGGCCAGCAGTGCCTTACACCACTAGGCCAACTGAAGGTCTTAGAAAACCACTAATTATCTTACCCAAAAGATCCGACTGCGGCATCCACTTTGTTATCACGAGATTATTAACTTTCGAAGCGATATTCTTTGTAAACTCATCATCTTCCTCATACTTCCAGATGAAAGTAACGTGGGGCAAAGCTTTGACGGTCTAAATTGCTCTGACCTTCATTGAAAGTTTATTTACAGTCTATGCTCCTGAATCTACCTAGAACAAGAGAGAATGAAAAATCAATAACTACCTCGATGATGGACAATTTGATTTCCATGAGAAGGTACGCCGATTTGGCAACGGAACCGAATGAGAGGAGGACGGTATTGTCGCGCTTTGTGAGAATGTTAACCCAATCCTGAATATTGATGATCAGCACGAGTTCTTTTTATTTTCAAATATAAAAAAAATAATGTTAGCTCGTTGAATAACACAGAATTAAACAAGTGGTGAAACACACCTCACTAAGTTGCTTTGCCTCCTTCACACCGATTCCTCCTATCGAAATGACCTGAAAGAAGACATCGATCGATCGAGTGCGAGAAGTGTTATTAGTTTTAGTGGGCCTTCACCAGCATCCAATAAATACACATGCAATTGAAATTGAAAAATGTTTTATTGTACTTATTAGATTTGTTGTTTACACAAATTCATTGTTTATTGACTCACTGACTGACTTTGTTCATGCTCGGCAGATCGTAATCGATAAAAGGCTCGCTGTTGATGAAAACGAAAGCAGATTCGGATGAAATTTTCTGGATTTTATAAATTGTTATTTGGCTTTTTCTAGAAACTCACGTCGAACTCTGGGAAATCGGCACCGAATTTGTCTTTGAAGACGTCGTGCACCTGCATTTTGAACGATATAAAAATAAAATTAAATATTAATTCACCAAATTTCTATTAGCATTTGAGCTGATCCAAAGGAGAAAGCCTTCATAAATATGTGCCAGACGCTCCCATATTGAGCGTCCCTCCATCTTTGACACGAACATTGCTGAAATGCGCAAACTGTTTGTCTCAAGGTATTTTTAAAATGAAAATGAGAGAAAAATAGATTTTTAAATTCATTTCAATTGATTACCAATTCACGTTATTTTTGAGAGCCAAATTATTTGGACAACTTTTAATTGTAATATGAAATTCGACCTGGACTGCTGCTGAGCAATGCGGGGAAGCCGAAATCCTTCACGTTCAGCCCGAATATAACTGAAGCGGAGACGGAAATGAACGATTTCGGTTTGAAGACGTGGGCGAGACCTGAAAAAGAACATTTATTAAATTGAAATGCATCTAAAATAGTTTACTTTCTACTTTGTTGCGTTTCAGTATTGCTATGATTTGCAGCAATACTAAAAAGTCGTCGAGATAGCCTTTTGAAATTGTTATTTGCCCTCATTATTCGAACGAAAACAAAAAAAAATCAAAAATCGATTGCAAAGACACTCACCGACTCCGCACATGTCATGGTGTTCGGCGAAGAATACGTCGAATTTCTCAGCCTGAAAACAGAGGGGAACATATCGTACGTGCTGAAAATATCGGAACGTTTACCGCAACGTGATAAAAAAATCCGATTTTTGCATCTTTGCGAGTACACATTATCATGACTCGTGTTTATGCTAATTCGATTAATCCGCATCGATTTGCCGGAATCTACCCGGACATGCCCGGTGAAATGTGCAAAATAAAGCTACAAATTCGATTCGAAAGAGAGGACAGAACCGGGAATTGCTGGCATTTCCCGGCTGTGTACGGTAATGATGACAATTCGCTAACTTTGTCGGTTTTCGCATCGAATTTTCTCCTTTGTCTTAGACTTTTCACCGGGCATGTCCGGGTAGTTTCCGGTAAATCGAGGTGGATAAAAAATATGAACCTACTCACGAGTCGTAAATAATTTTCCTCGCAAAGTTACAAAAATCGAATATTTTGATCCCGTTGCGGTAAACGTTCCGATATTTTCAGTACGTACGATATATTAGAAAAAAACTTTTATGTTTTCGAAATTTATAAAACCAGTCATGTCATTGGCTTTTCTTTAGTAAATACTTTAAATAATCATTTCATTCAACACATTATTCATCTTCTGCTTACCGTTAGTCGCTCGACCAGTCCCGGCTCCTCCAAAAGAGCTTTGCATTGATTTGAATAATATTTCCCAAAGAATTTGCCCATCTGCAATATTTTTATTAAAATTTCATTTTTTTAAAAGAAATAGATACAAAATAAGCGCCAATGGGGTTGTTATCGTTCATGGAGAACAAATCCGGCTTGACAATCTTCTTCCTTTCGTGGTGCAGTTTCGTCTCGGCACACTGCAATTCTTATCAATCGGCAATGTAGCAGTATAGCGGCGCTGTTAGGCAAACAATGCACAGTGACTGGCCAACGGCAATGTGATAGAAAAATATCGAGTACTGAAGCAAACCGGCGGAACGCGAATAATCTTCGACAGCTTAGTGCCATCCGAAACATCCGGGTCGATCATAGAGACTAGCGTAGTCTGAATGATATAAAACATAAATATAATACTAGAGTCAACGTTCCTTATGCAAATCGCAGTGCGAATGGAATTTCAGATTCCCTAGATATAGTAATTTAAACGCACCACATCATGGCCTGCTTCCGTCAGAATATCCGCGATTCGACCCATGAAATTGGATTGAGAATGGCCAATTGTCGGATTGTACACTAGTATCTTGTAGGCGTTTACAGCGCAAAGGAAAACAGCAGAGAAAACGACGCTCAGCAACCGTACCATGGTCCTGAGAAGTCATTTGCGATATTGCATCCAAAACCACGAACGATGAAACTTATCCTAGCAAGCAGTAATAACAGAAAAATGTAGCATTCAAAGCCATTGCATTCTCTAAAAATCACAAAGGATTCAGGCAAGAAAATACAAAACGCCCAGCTGATTGCTGATAAGAGGATCGTTTTGCCGCTTGAAACCTCCTTTTCCCAGCCTTCTCTATCTCTCTCTCTCTTTGTTTCATTCACTCTCAACAATCAGCTGGTTGTTTTGTTTGCGTTTCCTTGCTATCTTCTTTCCGAAGAGGAAGGTCTCTCTCTTTTCGTGCGTTGACTAGGGGAATTGTACACGTACATAATTTGTCTCTGTTCTGGTTAAGAGGTCACATGGAAATCAGAAGTTCGCATGAAAAATGAGAGGCCCAGTGAAAATAAAGAGCTCCCTTGAAAAATAAGAGGTCCCAAATTTAGAGGCTCTATAAAAAATGTGCCTACGTTCGCAGGAAGACAAAAATTCTTTACGAACATTCCGGGACTCGAATGGATAATTTCAGAAAAGACGTCTACGTCAAACCCATGTGATGTTTATGAAGGATCGCGGCTGTACAACGAGTTTCGAAATCTAATTTTCACTCATTTCAGGCTCTAAATGTTCCAAATTGTGCTTGCGATGTGGTTTTCAGCATTGATTGAACGTTAATTACGAGCATTTATTCACATGAATTGGGTCAGTTATCATTACGGATTAGTCTTTCTTCGATTTTGCAGTGTAGAAGATGCGGATGAAGATGATCTTCATTATATTTACGACGATCAATGTCACTATGAGCGAGATTATGAGAGCACCGAAGACGATGTCCTGAATGTGATTATATTAAATCCTGTTTAACTATAATTAATTATTGATTTTTTCCTTCAACTGAAATTACTGATAATGATTCAAAACGGTTTAAGATTGACATCACCACTCCCGGATGCGTGAAATATTCGAAATGGGCAGATTAAATGTGTTTCGGAAATGCAAACCTGTCGTCCTCAAGAACTTCTCTGACGATCGCTACGAATTTGGCCGAATTTTTAACGTCCGTTTTGCTGAGAACCTATAAATAATTTAAACAATATTTCATTAGATATATTATTTTGCTTCACGTGATCCTACTTTTCCGAGCCTATTGTGTTCCATCATTCCAGTGTTTCTGGGCTGATCTCCGAAGATTGGAATGAAAATTCCAGGAACTCCTCTCAACGCCGTTTCTTGTGTGGATCCCATTCCTCCGTGAGTGATGAAAGCAGAAAGTCGAGGGTGAGCTGAAAATCGGGAACTTTTTGCTGAATATTGTGTTCTTTAATGATCATAGCTATTTTGCATCGCAAAATATAAGATATTTTTAATATGACATGATCGACGAACATAGAATGTCCACTTGCGGCATCCACTTTGTGAGTTCGAGATTAGTGACTTTCGAAGCGATATTCTTCGTGAATTCATCGTCTTCCTCATACTTCCAGATAAAAGTGACGCGAGGAAGCGCTTTCACACCCTGGAAATTATATTTGGAAAATTATTGAGCATTGTTTTTTTACAAATAATTAATTGGTTTAGTACCTCGATAATTGACATCTTTACTTCCATTGGCAGGTAAGCCGACTTGGCAATGGAACCAAGTGATAGGAGGACGGTCTTCTCACGTTTGGTGAGAATCTTCGCCCAGTCCTGAAAGTGCTTGAGATTTTATTGAAGGCGTTAAGAAAGACACCGCACTAATTTTTAATCAACCCGCTTCAGATCGTTTATTGATTTATTGTGAGAATTATCGTGAGATATTATCACTGTTATTCATCATTGACATTTGTTATGTATGTTATAGTTAGATATTATTTGTCAGTTCCTAATTGACAGTGCGATAGACAATAAGAAAGTGATTGGTGTCAGAATTTCAATATCGCCGTGAAACTCACCTCACTAAGTGGCTTCGGTTCGCTAGCTCCAATGCCGCCGATAGGAATCACCTGAAATAGCAATCATAATAGTAACAGGAATAAATAGGAATCTTTATCCCAGTGAATTTATCTATACCTTAACTGCCCAGAGGGAAAATGCGCTTTCATGATACTAAAGAACGTTTTGTTCCTAAAAAATGTCCCTGTTCCTCATGGGAACGATCCGCAGAGCGTAATGTTGCGGACAAACGACTAGACGGGTCGATCTCTCGACGCAAACCTCCACAATAGACTCTCATCATTTCGGACTAGACCGACCCGTCTAGTCGCTTTTTCGACTAGAAGAGAAGACTAGGGAGAGACACTGTCCGCACCATTACAACAGGAACACAATTTGGAACAAAAGCTCTTACTATGCTGAGTTAGATGAGATTTGCTGTAAATTCGGGATAAATATTTGCCATTATTCGCTGTACTCACGTCCATAGTGGGAAAATCAGCGCCGTATTTCCTTCTGTAGACGTTGTGTGTCTGCAATATTTACCATTCGATTATTAAACCTTTTGTACTGTTAATAAATTCAAATTTGTCCAGTTGCAGCAAATTGTTCAAAAATATACATTTATTTGCGAGAACAAAGAAAGATCGCTGACGTAATATCTGATGGAATTGAAGCTCAGTCGGACTAGCCAATCTGCATAGATATTGACTAGTCGATCCCATATCGAATGCACGCTCAAGTGAGAGACGTAGTGTGCTGTAATTAATAATAATAATAATAATTGAATATGACATTTACGAAATCCGAAATTTTACGGTAATACATCTAGGATACATTGTGAGGGTGTAAATCCCGTTGGGAAATCGATATTTATATTAATATAGTAAATTACTTCTCTTATTGTATTTGATGGGGCAATTCACCTGGATCATAACTAAGCGCTACGGGGAGGCCAAATTCCTCCAATTGCGGGCCAAAAGCAGCGCATGCCGCGACGGGAATGAACGATTTCGGCTCGATCACGTGAGACAAACCTGTAAAAAAAGTATTTTTAATTTACAATTCCAGTGTCCTTTGAGATCTCGATCTACACATAGTGTACCAACGTATGTTTATTTTGAATTATGAGAGTGCAATTTGTGAGTGGACAACAACATCAATATTCTCATATTGCCACAAATTCAGCGTACCACGAGCAAAAGTGTGCTTGTACAAACCGTCACAATACTAAATTTCCGATAGGTAATTGGCATATACTTTTTTTGGATTTTTGCCAAAACTCACCAACTCCGCACATGTCAAAGTTCTCCGTGAAAAGGACGTCGAACTTCTCCGCCTGCACTTAAATTATTTTTTTATTAATTAGCTTACATTATTTTAAATTATTCACAACTAAGTTTCTGCCCACCTTCAATTTCTCCACGAGTCCCGGTTCCTCCAGCAATGCGCTGCATTGAGTAGCGAACATTTTACCGAGGAATTGGCCCAACTGAACATGACAATATTAATATGAGTACAAATGTAAAAAATAGTATTTACTACGAGTAATTTGATGGTTGTAGGTGGCAGACGATTTTAAAATTTCTACAAAAAAAAACATACAAAATAGGCGCCGATGGGATCGAAGTTGTTAGAAAGGAACATGTCCCTCTTCGTTTTGGTAAATTCATTGAAGAGTTCGTTTGTTGCAGCACTCTACCAAGTGTTAAAGCAACTTATATGTATATATATAACTCCTGAATTTCGTATACATGGTGTATCTGCTCTACCCGGGAACGCTAAGAGGAGTGTACCCGGTTACAATATGTACACGACCAGGTATAAAGCACAAATATCACAGGGTAAGATCCTGTTGCGCATGTATGATCGCTAATAGCTAGAACTCCTTTCACAATTCTCATTTCAAACCATTTTTCATCTTGCTGTTGAACAATTCAAAATAGCTATAGGAGGTGAACGACCGAGTACAAGAGGTACAAAACATACAAGACATGATGACATGCCTTTACTATTGATGAGTAAATACAAGTTCTCGTTATTATAAATTCACAAACTCTTTTATTTGTGAACTTACAGGGTGCACACGAATAATCGTTGACAGTTTCGTTCCATCTTTGACACCGGGATCGATAACCGAAATTATCGTACTCTGAATACCGTATTTATTACTCAAGCTAAGCAGTCCAGAGAAGAATGCGTTCCGAACCTTCTAGTAAACGTTGCTATCTCACTCACTGATTCCCAAAGAAAATAGTTCAAGTACATGTAGGAGTAGCAGAAATTCGTCAAATGTTGAAATGAGGTCGTACCACATTATGGCCTGCTTCTGCTAATATATCTGCGAGTCTTCCCATGAAGTTTGAATGTGAATGGTCAAACTTCGGATTGTAAACAAGTATCTTGTACGCGTCCAAAGAAAGAAATATAGTTAGTAGCACACTCAACAGACGTACCATAGTCCTGCGCATTTTTCAATAAAAACCAATAAAAAATATTATTCAGCAAGTCAGTCCACGAGACAGACAGCAAGGAAATAATGACCACTAGACAGTGAAATATTTCAAAAATGAAGTGACTAGTCAGGTCGGATAGAGACAGGTTGTTAAAATCATGTTGTATTCGGCTAGACAACTCGCCAAAATACAAGAGAATGTCGGGTATTCGGCACATCAATGATCAGCTGGGACGGAAAGTGTAGTGTAGTGGAACGACGAATTAAAATAGAGGAGAGCAACTCGGCAATGTTCAGACACAACAAGAAATTAACTGTCTACGATTTTCAAATAAAAAATACGGAGGAACAATAAAGCTGCACATAGTTCAAGCGATTTAAGAACACTCAAGTGGAATGTGGTAAATGGAGTGAGAATGGAAATCATACTCGAACCGAACGAACTGAAATAAGGAGCGATTTCAATCGATTGCAAGTTAATTTGAGCAAATTCAATTGTTATTGAAATGTAATATTTTTGGAGCCATATAATAAAAATAAAAGAGGTAGAAAAATAACTAGCTGCAGTGTGGTAAAATGTATAAAAAATCAAATGAAGAAGGTCCCGGGGAGATTTGAACTCCCGTCGCAGGATTCAGAGTCCTGAGTGCTAACCGCTACACCACGGGACCACACGTTTGCGTTCTGCGCGGATAGGATCTACACCATCTTTGAAAGACATGGTCACGAGAAAGACACCGCAGAAAGCTACGGATAGCAATGTGGGACTACTTTGAATATCAATGAATTTCATTTTTGACACAAATGAATGTAACACCTTTTTTCACTTTGTCAATGTCCTTTCTGCAATCACTTTTGCCATGGGTTTCAAAATTGCAAGAAAATATTCAGATTTTTAATTTGTATAAAATAGTTGTAAACGAACGATTATCGGATTGAGAAGAACGTATTTATTCAAAGATAGAAAACCCGTCATAATGGTAAATTCTTCAATTACTCCTTCTTCGATTTCCCAGCACAGAAGAAATTGGTGAACGCAAACTTCAAAAATTTAAGAGAGATAACAAGAGTGATGATGGTGGTCACCAGAGCAGTGAAGATGATGTCCTGATAATGATTATCATAAATTCAAGTTATTTAAATAGTTTATGCTTATATCTGCATATTTCTGGTCTTGACAACTTCGTTTCCACAGCACAATATCTGTTTTTTTCGTCACTCACCAAGTTATTGTACTCGATCCAGTTCATGTCATGAGATTGCGGTCTCAGTGCCTTCGATGGTCCAAATTCAGCTGCGAATTCCGTGTATTTTATCAGTTGTTCCTTGGCTGAGAAGGGTCGCTTGTGAAGCATCGCAGAAACTCTACGAGCATTTGTGCGATAGCTGAAATTATTTATTCAAAGTTGACAGTTAAAGATTACCGTCACTCTACGATGCGCGCAGTATTTATTATGAGCTGAACATATCAGATTTATGAAATGCTAACCTGTCGTCCTCAAGAATTTCTGTGATTACAGCAACAAATTTTGCCGAATTTGAGACGTCGGTCTTGTCTAGAACCTGAGTGTAAAACTATTATTTGCATTCGGTGTTCCCTGGACATTGCTATCATTGATTCAAAGAACGCTCGAAAGTTGTACTCAAAATGTTTGAAGTTACCTTTCCTGAGTCATTTTATAAATATCATGTGCATTTCACTCTGTTCAAACACGATGATTCAGACATGCAAATTCGAAAAAGGGAATCTTGCGTCACTTTTCCGAGTCTGTTGTGTTCCATCATTCCAGCATTTCTCGGCTGGTCTCCGAAGATTGGAACGAAAATTCCGGGAACTCCTCTCAACGCCGTTTCCTGAGTGGATCCCATACCACCGTGAGTGATAAAAGCGGATAGTCTCGGGTGAGCTGAACGTGTACACGATTTTTGATGATGTAAAATTGTTTTTGTGATGTGTGCCGAGATAAAGATTTACTAAAAGACAATTACTAAAAGATTGAAATAATTAGAGCTAATGAAATAGAATTGACTTGCCTAAAATATCCACTTGTGGCATCCATTTTGTGAGCTCAAGATTAGCAACTTTCGAAGCGATATTCTTAGTGAATTCATCGTCTTCCTCATATTTCCAGATGAAAGTGACGTGAGGAAGCGCTTTTACCGTCTAAGCAATAAATAATTGAAATTGGGAATACCAAAAATGATGAAATGAAAAAAATTAGTTTAGTACCTCGATGATGGACAATTTGACTTCCATCGGAAGATAAGCTGACTTCAACACGGAACCGAAAGAGAGGAGGACGGTCTTGTCGCGTTTCGTGAGAATCTTCACCCAGTCCTAAAAATGCTCGGGAGAATTATCGCTAATCTCTGTGTATGTTCACATATAATTAATGAATTATTTTAAACAACAAACATCGAGTACAATTGAAGTTATTCGATATGATGTCATCATACCAGGAGAGGTATGACTGTCTGACGCTAAGGGAGCGAAACAGTCATACCCATTGTAATTTCTAACACTGTTACTTGTAGTACTCTTCAATATAGACATAAATCTTAGTAGGGTTGCATGTACGGTTTTCGTGAAATGGACTCTCGCGTACCCTCTGGCAGTCTGCCTCCGTGAAACGGCGATAGAGTGATAAGGGGCCGTTTCACAGAAAACTGTCCGTTTTGGGAGTAGAAATGAATTCGCTGTGTGACTCATAATAATCGAAATAAAACGGGATAAATTGGACACTTCTCCCGTACCCATTTCTGATTTTTCGACGATCGCCGTTTTCAATTTATTCAAATTGGCTGTTGCCTCCAAAACGGCCGTTTTCCGTACACGGAGACAAATGCCAGAGGGTACGCGAGAGTCCGTTTCACCGAAAAGGAAACCGAACGGTCAACATTAGATCTTAGCATACTAATTCAATATTCCTATAGTTTTATTGAATTGTTTTTCTCCCCGGGCGAAAAATGGTCACATGATGAGTGGCACGTAAAGCTCACGAAAAGAAATGTGACATACCTACCGTTGGTGCGTTTAAATCAACCCTTTTGCAGATTATGAGATATTATATAACTTTCCATTAAGTCGAAACAAAGCACTCAATGAGAAAGTGCTTGCTCTCAGAGTTTCGAACTTGCAGTGAAACTCACCTCACTGAGCGGCTTTGGTTCAGTTGCGCCAATGCCGCCGATCGGAATCACCTCAATTGAAATCCATAGGAGAAACGAAATCAGAATAAAACATTGAAAAATTTTAATTTTCTGTTTATTTCATATTCGAGTTAGTCACACACACAACAAACTATAGTACTCGAAAGAAAACATTACTTTGTTGATGCTCGGTAGTGCGTAGTCGATCAGTGGCTCTGTGTTGGTGAAAACGAAGGCGGAGTTAGATGAGATTTGCTGCGAATTTTGATACCCGATTAATAAATTCTTCTTGTTTGTAGGAAGCTTACGTCCATTGTCGGAAAATCGGCTCCGTATTTATTCTTGTAGATGTCGTGTGTCTGAAACATTTCGCATGTTTGACCGTGGTATAAAATGTTTTCGCCTATTGTTTCATGTATCCCAGTACATAAACATACATTAACCTGTGAATATGCCGAACATGTTTTTGTTTAAAAATGTATCCTATTTTTGAAACGAATCAAATCATTTCACTGACGTAGTATCTCATTGGGTTGAAACTGAGTCGGACCAGCCAATCAGCATAGATGTTCACGATTCGATCCCACATAGAATGCACATTCATGTGAGAGACGTAGAACGCTGAAAAAAAAGATATTGTGTAAGTGTGTTTCGCACATCCAATAAGTGAAGTTTTTTCTATAAAGATTAATTAGCCGGTTTTAGAGAGAAAAAAATCTCAGATGCAATCATTGGCGAACAATGTTTATTTTCCATATTTCTAAATATAAAAACATTAAATACATTTATACATTATTCTTCACCTGGATTATAACTAATCGCAGCGGGCAGTCCGAACTCCTCCAATTGCGGACCGAAAGCACCAGAGGCAGCAACGGGAATGAATGACTTGGGCTTGATCACGTGGGATAAACCTGTAACAAAATTTCTCCTTTTGAAAGATGTGGTTTCCCCCCGGTTTTAGTAGACGCTCTCGAATTAACTGTTGCCGGACTAGATGGTGTCCGGACTAGTAGCACTTGGTTGTCGGTAGGCAGGACTACACAGAGAGAAATCCTACTAAGAACAGGCACTCAAGTTGGCCCGCCTACTAATATGTAAGTAGGGCCTACTAATATATAAGCTGCGCATACTTACATACTAGTAGGCGGGTCAACTTGAGTGCTTGTTCTTAGTAGGATTTCTCTGTGTGTAGCCAATAGTGGCCGATCTAGTAGCTAGTGGTGGTTGACTTGCGGCCGCCCACTAGCCGACCACCACTGGCTACTTGTCCGAGCGAAAGCTCAGCGATCATTGTCTGACGGGAATAACAGTGAGACTCACCGACTCCGCACATGTCAAAGTTCTCCGTAAAGAAGACGTCGTATTTCTCCGCCTGCGTTTTGTTAAAATACATTTTCTTAACAATTGTATTTTCCCAACCTTCAGTTTCTCGACGAGTCCCGCTTCTTCCAGCAATGCTCTGCACTGTGCGGCGAACAATTTGCTGAAGAATTGACCCATCTGAAAACTCATTTTTCTAATGTATTTTTTGTGAAGTGACTTTGAAAAGTATAATAGTAAAAATATAATTATGCTATTAGGTACAAAGTAGGCGCCGATGGGATTGAAATTGTTCGTGGTGAAAAGATCCGTTTTCGTTTTGGTCATATCCTTGTATAATTCGGTGGTTTCCGCACTCTGAAAGGAATAGATCAAAGAAGGCATCAAAAATGATAATACAATTCTTTAATAAAAAGTGTCATCTGCGTTGATGGAAAATCAGGATGATAACGATAGCCAACGTGTGACAAAATTTTAGTCGTGTGTAAACTTACCGGCTCCACTCTAATAATATTGGACAACTTCGTTCCATCTTTGACGGTGTGATCGATAATGCTGATGATCGTGGTCTAAACGAACACGTTTAATGACCATTGTTAGGGCAACCTCACTCTCCGACGGAAGATTTTAGCATGATTTACCACATTATTTGATAGATATTTATTAGCTCATAAGTATTGTCGTAGAAATGATCTAAACATGTTCGCTTTCATTTCCAACCTTGAGAATCAATCAGGAATGCTACTCAAAAGTGGGGCACATGATAAAATATTTGGGTCACGAGGCATTTTTAAAACAACAAAAAAGTACCACATTATGGCCGGCCTCCGTCAGGATGTCTGCGAATCTTCCCATGAAATTCGAATGCGAATGGCCAAACTTCGGATTGTACACTAGTATCTTGTACGCGTCCACAGCAAGAAAGACGGTTAGCAGCACGCTCAGTAGCCGTATCATTTCCTAAACATTTTAACACAAAAATATCAATGAATTAATCATGCATCTACAAGTTATAAGGAGACGATATATCGTTCACACGAAATATTATATCGAATTGGATAGAAAGAAGTTGAGATCAGTGTAACAGTGAGTGAGCAGACCGCGGGATAAATACACATGAGAATGTCGGCGATATTCGGCACAAAAGTGATCACATGGCACGAAAATGGGAGTATAGTGGAACAGAGAAAGAGTAGAGTAGAGAGAAAGAAGAGAGGAGGAGTAATTCGCCATGTACACAACAAATTTGTGCCGCGCACTGCATTCGATAATTTACGAACATAAGGCGAGATACTACTAAATTCCTCTCGCTCGCTGATTCGATTATTTGTCGTATCAGGCAATAGTGCTCATATGAGCCGGTGTTCATCATTGGTTGCTTTTCACCTTTGGGACCCAATTAATCTTTCTGGTCATCTCACCATCACATCGTAGTTGCTCGCGTATACTCCGCTTAAAATCATGCCTAACCCGTGGTGCGCCACATCATTCCACAGGCCGGTCAACCATCCAGAAAGGCCTTTGGAGTGAGAGAGCATGTGAAATCGAGAAGGACTCTCTCACTTTTACACACTCTCTCGCTCTAACCCTGGTATGTAGGTTTGGAATCATGTGGCGTGATCGCTCATGTGCCTCTTTTCACTGTTCCCCTCACAAGTTTGCACACATTTGTAGAAATTGTGCAGTATTTTTGACCCGGAGAGGAAGGGCGCAAAAAGGTGAGCGGAATGAGAATGACAATCGGCGCAAGTAGTCTGGGCAAAATTCTAATAGTGGAATGTAAAATATCGATTTATTCTTGAGAACTATTGAAGATGAAATTGGAAAGACGTACTCTTTTTCCGATGATAAACTTATGTATTTATGTTTTATTAGCTCTGTACACTGTTCTATATTTTTTTCTGGATACGGTGGCTTTATTATTATCGACAACTGAATCGAAGAAGTACTGTAGTCTATCCAATATTTAGGCCTTGGGGACCTTGCTCTTGTCGCAGAGACCCTGAAAATGGAAGTGTTAGCATAGAAATTTTTTTTACAAATGTTTTAGATACCTTGAGTGCGGATCTTGCTTCGGCGGGAAATTCTCCAAGACGCCCGACAAGTCCCTGATTTTGAACATTGTATTTATCGATTTTTACACTTAGTTTTCCTAAAATAATACCTTAAACGGCATTAAGGCATACCTTAATGAAGTCCTTAGCGGTTGCCAGCTCCTTCTTATCGGCTGCGGTAAGAGTTGAGCCATCGAAAGACGATTCTACCTGATTACGGTAACTACAGTACTCCTATGATCACTGTTATGCTTCTTCAACTTCTACACTACTATTTCGTCGATTACAGCAACTTAGGCATCTTCAATATACCTTGTGTCACTATAGTACTCCGATACAGTAATCCTTTGGCCTCTACAGTACTCGATCATCGTCTACAGTACCCTATACCTGCTTCACAGCCTGAGCGCCAGTGATCTTGTCGGTGACGACGTCCTCGCAGGCTTTCTGGAATAGTATACTACAGTACCCCTTCGATAACTACAGTACTGTTAGCGTTCCAACAAGATGCACATCCCGGCTATTAGAACCAAACAGCATTTCAGAATTTGGAATTTAACGGGAGCGGACTGTCACGCACTTGTGCCTGTCGCTTTTCAAATAAAGTCTGTATGAATTTTGGCCGATTTGAAAGACGGCGCAAAATATGAGAAACGGTAACGAACCAGCATCTTATAGTAGACGGCATTCTTCTCCGCCTCGGTGGCGGCGTACTGTAATATATTTATACTATTTTACTGCTAAAAATAATATTTTAATTATATTATTTAAATTAGTTCTGCGAAACTCACGACGGAGAGGAGGACGACAGTGAAGATGCAGAGGAATCGCATGGTTGGATGTGGGACAGTGGATGAAAATGACAATGATTTGAAAGCGGGTCGAACGGGCGATAAATAGGCCACGCTGCGGTTCCACTTTAACCACTTTCTCGCTGAACTCGCACAACAACACGTTTTTCGTCTCTTAACTAGCCGGGATGTGTTGAGGTTAAATACACTACGCGCTATGCGTACACTACAAGTCGGCAAAAGAGGAAGGTCCCGGGGAGATTTGAACTCCCGTCGCAGGATTCAGAGTCCTGAGTGCTAACCGCTACACCACGGGACCACACGTTTGCTTTCTGCAGTACTGCGATCATCAATGGATAGATTACTTTGCGGGGCGAATTGAAAGAATACAACATATATTTCTCCTTCAACAATATAAATTTTACAATACTTTTCGCATTCACTTGCCTAATGTGCAGTAGAATAGATAAGCGAAGTAATTTATTTTGAAATTAACGAATTGAGAAAAAAAAACTATTTATTCAACGTTTAAACCCGTCACAGTGGTAAATTCCTGAGTTACTCCTTCTTCGATTTAGCAGCACAGAAGAATTTGATGAAAGTAATCTTCACTAATTTGAGAGTGATTAATACAGCGATGAGAGTAACCACGAGAGCAGCGAAGATAATGTCCTGATAATGTATAATTAGCAAAATTATTCTTTTCGGAGCACCATCTTTCGTAATTCTTTATTTTTGATTTCATCTTCACCAAATTATCTGACTCACCAAGTTATTGTACTCGATCCAATTCATATCGTGAGACTGCGGTCTCAGAGCCTTCGAAGGACCAAATTCAGCCGCGAATTCGGTATATTTTATCAATTGTTCCCTGGCTGTGAAGGGTCGCTTGTAAAGCATAGCAGAGACTTTTCGAGCATTTGTGCGATAACTGAAATGAATCGATTTGCCTTTAAACTGGGTGAACAGTTGCTATCACATTCCGACGCGTAAAGTTAGCATCCGCAGTCTCCGCCCACTTTTCCTTGAAAGGAGAAAGCAAGAAACGCCATTGAGTAGCACAAGCATAGTTCTAAACCGTTTGAATTGAGTTAGGTCTTGTCTTGTAACTAGTGGTTTGCTCTATCGAATGCGCCCTGGGCAAAGTTAGTCCGTCCACGGCAATGTGTCTAAAATGCAGTTACAAACAATAAAAGTGCTTGTTTTTATGCTTCCAGTGATGCTCCATGTTTTGCCCAAGAAGATTTTGATTCTCATGATGTTATAAGTGACATCTAAACAGAAATTAAGACGTAATTATACAATCCTGAATTGTGCTACTCTTTTGAAATAATTCAGTACGGAAATGACTGTGGAATGACGACTTATGCTGGTTAGCGGCACTGGAGAGACAGCGCCGTCTCGGACGTTGGGGCGAGAGAGGCTAGAGAGAAGCGAGAGAGCGTGCAGTTTTGAGAGTGCAGACATGAACGTTTGAACTCATGCAAATCCTCCCTATCGAGGGAGAGGAGAGGAGAGCGCTCTCTCCATTTCATATACTCTCTCGCTCACCGTCTGACCGATGAGAGAGCGCGGGGAATGGAGAGGGCCTGACCAGAGGGGTGAATGAAGACTCCGCCCCTTTCTCTCCTCTCCCCAGTTTGATGCTTCTCCCACTAGCGATTCGCGTGCAGATTTCGAGGTGTATCTCGACTCAGAGGCAAGATATTGACAAACGGCAAAAAGTATTGTCTTAATGGGACCATGAGGCATCTATTCTATATGATTTCCACCCTCACGTCGAATATCGGCTATCCACGTTGTGGCCCCTACGTAAAGTATATGAAAAGAGAAAAAAAAACAAAATATATTTCAGATATGCAAACCTGTCGTCTTCGAGTACTTCTTTTAGTACAGCTATGAATTTGGCCGAGTTTTTGACATCGGTCTTGTCCAGAACCTGAGTAATTTTAAAACAATAATATAAAATGAGCATGTCTCTTATGCAATGCATTCACCGCAATTGCTGATTCTGAATTTTAAAAGTTACGAAAACTGTATTTTTTAACCTTTCCGAGTCTGTTATGCTCCATCATTCCTGCATTTCTCGGTTGATCTCCGAAGATTGGAATGAATATTCCGGGAACTCCTCTCAACGCAGTTTCCTGTGTTGATCCCATACCTCCGTGGGTTATGAATACGGAAAGCCGAGGGTGAGCTGGAAAAATGGCATATTTTGTTCGTTTTAATATGGGCAAAAATTTACTAATAAGTGCATTTATACTATAATGGTCAAGACTATAATGGCCTATGACTATGTTTAGATACTTTAATCGACGAACCCAGAATGTCCACTTGGGGCATCCATTTTGTGAGGTCCAAATTTGCCACTTTCGAAGCGATATTCTTAGTGAATTCATCGTCTTCCTCATATTTCCAGATGAAAGTGACGTGAGGAAGCGCTTTTACAGTCTAAATAAGATACGATGGGAATTGTGAATACATAAATGATGAAATAAAATGATATAAAAAATCGAAATAATCAGTTTAGTACCTCGATAATGGATGTTTTCACTTCGATCGGAAGATACGCTGACTTCAAAACGGAACCGAATGAGAGAAGGACAGTTTTGTCGCGTTTAGTGAGAATCTTCACCCAGTCCTGGAAGTATTCAGCTTACGAATAATAATTAAATACAATACAATATTGTCTTTTTAGGGGCGCTGATCAAGATGGGGTTTCGTATATTACGAATACAAACAATTAAGAGATACAAAACATGTAATGTGTAATTCCTTCCATTTTACAATTAGATGCAATTCAGATTCCAGATAGATGTAATCATGCGTTCAACAACGGCCAATCAATATTGGACATAATTTTAGACTAACTGTGAAATTTACCTCACTGAGTTGCTTTGGCTCGCTAGCTCCAATGCCGCCGATGGGAATCACCTGAAACGGAGACCATACGAGAAACGAAATATTTTTTGAATCGAGCAATCACCCACGTAACAATACTCAAGTGTACTGGAGGAAAAACATTACCTTGCTGATGCTCGGTAGTGCGTAGTCGATTAGGGGCTCGGTGTTGGTGAAAACAAAGGCTGAGTTGGAAGAGATTTGCTGCAAATTGTGGCGTTCAACTGGTGAATTTTATTTGCGGTACCCTTACGTCCATAGTTGGGAAATCGGCACCGTATTTCTTCTTGTAGACGTCGTGCACCTTAAATGGATTATATTTTTTGACTTATAAAAGCATTTTTGACTATCACACTAAACTGTTTGTGATAAATTGAATTGAATTTAAGTTTCCTATTTTTTGAAATCAAACAAGGAGAGTTAACTGACGTAGTATCTCATTGGGTTGAAACTCAGTCGGACGAGCCAATCAGCATAGATGTTAACGATTCGATCCCACATTGAGTGCACATTCATGTGAGAAACGTAGAGGGCTGCAATTGAGTTTCACTTGATCCATATCGTAAATTTACTTCCTCCATGATTATTATCCAGTTGTTTCTTTACAAAAAAAAATTATCTGAGCTTGTTCGACAAACTGGAGGCAAACAATATATTCTTAATTTAAAAAAAACTAGTGTTAATAGTCACCTGGATCGTAGCTGAGCGCCACTGGCAAGCCAAATTCTTCCAATTGCGGGCCAAAAGCACCCGAGGCAGCCACGGGAATGAACGACTTGGGCTTGATCACGTGCGACAAACCTATACAAAATATTGTGAAATGTCTCATTATTTTTCAACTTCCAGGATCGATAATCTGCTTCCGAATGCAACTTTACCCGGAGCTTTGTTGCATTCCAGTACTCGTTTGAGAAAAAAAAGAAAATCTTTTAAAAATCTCACCAACGCCGCACATGTCAAAGTTTTCCGTGAAGAGGACATCGAATTTCTCCGTCTGCGTTTTACAAATTTATATTTTTGCAATTTAGTTCTCCCTCACCGTTAGTTTCTCCACGAGTCCCGGTTCCTCCAGCAGCGCCGTGCATTGAGCAGCAAACAATTTCCCGAAAAATTGGCCCATCTGAACGAGATTTTTTTTCACACTGTCGCATATGAGTTTGAATTTTTACTGAGGAAAACGTACAAAGTAGGCGCCGATGGGGTTGAAGTTGTTCATTGTGAACATGTCCTTCTTCGTTGTGGCCATGCCTCTGTTCAGCTCGATAGTGGCAGCGCTCTATAATAATACATTAAAGGAACCTGGTACTGCAAATGAAGTGAATTTCAGATTAAAGAGAATTTTCTTCCGATTAGAATGCAAAAAACCGCATATATTTACGATTTTTTTGAAATTAGTTATGAATTTTCAAAGGTCTCATTTTTGGCTGAAATGACCCGGCACTACTGTGTTTAGCCGCTAAACACAGTAGCGTCGGGTCAATTTGGCCTGAAACGGGATCTTTGAAAATTCATAACTAATTTCAAAAAAATCGTAAAAATATGCGGTTTTTTGCGTTCGAATCGGAATAAAATTCTCTTTAATCTGAAATTCACTTCATTTGCAGTACCAGGTCCCTTTAATGAATAAACAACAGCAAAATGGGAAGCTAAGCTTAGCGTATTTCTGTGCGATTGAACGATATGCGCCATCATTTGAAAGATTCATCGATTCTCCGAGCCGTAATATTTGTGCGAAGAGGGTTCACGTAAAATGAGGAATATGAATTAAACTAGAGTTATGTTTAAACTTACCGGCTGCACTCTAATAATCTTGGACAACTTCGTGCCGTCTTTGACGGAGTGATCGATAACGTTGATGATCGTGGTCTAAACGAATATGTTTAATTACCCACGTCTGATTCTCCCCCGGTACTGGGGAAGACGCAGAGAAATTTGCCCTTAATCTCCGTCTTGCGGATGCCATGTGCTTTGAGCACAGTTTATCACAAGATTTGGGAACATTCAATGGCCCAAATATCTAGTCGTACCACATCATGCCCGGCTTCTGTCAGCACATCTGCGAACCTTCCCATGTAATTCGAGTGAGAGTGGCCAAACTTCGGGCTGTACACCAGTATTTTGTGGCCATCTACAGCAATAAAGACAGTTAGCAGCACGCTCAGCAGGCGTACCATCGCGCTGAAATTTACACGCATAAAAAAACCAAATGACTAATCATGCATGTCTACAATTTAAACGGCAGCGTTATATTGAATGTATGAAGTGGGAGATTAAGTTGGATAGAGAAAAGTTTTCGAGAGCATTGTAATGGTACTACAGTGTCCACAACAAATTTGTGCCGGCGACCTACTTTCTACGATTTCGCCTAGAAGATACGATATAATGCTAAACTTTTGGAACATTTATGCGATCTATTCAAACATGGTGGATTCAAACTGTTTCCGGAACATGAAGTTCAACTGAAGCGAATTCAGGTGCCAGAGAACTCAAGAGGAATGTGGTTATTGCTCGTTCGTAAACTGGGTACACATGAGACAGAGACGAAGTGGCAGTGCTACCTCCACCACTTCTCCCTCGCTTATATTTCTCGTAAAAGCGTGCCTAACTCGTGGTGCGCGATCCGCTCATGTGCCTTTTTTCGCTGTTCCCCGCACAAGTTTGCACGCAAAAACACAAATTTTGGGGGTACTTTGACCTGGAGCGGAAGGGCGAAAAAAGGGAAGTGGAATAAGAATGACAATCGTCGCACGTAGTCTGTGCAATATTCTAATCATGTGGAAATATCGATCGATTCTAGAGAACAATTGCACAGGTAAACTGAAATTTTTAGTAGTCGAACACAAATGTATGTCTAGATACAAATCTTATCAATTTGCTCAATATTTATCTTATTAATCACACATTGAAAGAAATGTGTGCATGTAATTACTAAAAAAATCTGCAATGCTCAACTGTATTCGAACGTTGTCGAAATCGGCAAAAGGAAAAGGTCCCGGGGAGATTTGAACTCCCGTCGCAGGATTCAGAGTCCTGAGTGCTAACCGCTACACCACGGGACCGCACGTTCACACCTCGCGCGCGTATGTTCTAGGTAGCAAATGTATCGCGAGGAACCTATCGCATAGAGCGTGCAATCACAAGAAGCTATGAACAACAGTGGACAGCCGATAAAAACACTTGCTCACTTCTTCAAAGTTGCTTTCCCCATCGCTTGAATGTAGAACAGTAGAATAAATTGTATAACCGTATTCGAATATGAATAACAAGCGAAATGCAAGAACAAAATTTTTATTCACATAAATTGTAACCCGCCATAACGATAAATTTTGTCCTTCCGCTTTAGTCCTTCTTCGATTTGGCAATGTATATGAATCGGGCGCGTACGTTCTTCACAATTTGAAGACCGATACCCGCTGAGATAATAGTGACGACCAGAGCAATGAAGATAATGTCCTGATTATGATTTTATTAATAATTTTTTTTTTAAAAATTGACCACATACATAGTAATTTGCATAATCTACATTGTTAATACTATTTTAAAAGTAGTTGTTATTTTAAATATTTTCATTACTCACCAAATTGTGGTACTCGATCCAGTTCATATCATGAGACTGCGGTCTCAGAGCTTTCGATGGGCCGAATTCAGCGGCGAAATTGGTGTATCTAAGGAGCTGTTCCTTAGCTGTGAAGGGCCGCTTATGCAGCATTGCGGAAACGTGTTTAGCGTTCTTGTGATAGCTGGAATGCGAAATATTTCAATATATCAGGTTGGTGCAAAAGTTTTTTCCCGTTTTAGACATTTCGGAAACTTTTTCGTAGCTCGTTTCCCAAGGCCTCGACCAATGTCTCTTTAGTCATGTATTATGTAGCACCTCTTCCACTTTCATTACCCACCACTTCATGGCTGTCTCCTCAAATCAGCGAAATAATGAATGGAGCAAAGATACCATGATCGGTTTCGAGTTTGCTTTTTCTCGGGCTTGAAAATTGGAAGTAGAACACCGCAGGTTCTGATAAGAGTGGTTTTTGAGAAGAGTAATGTTCACTGACTTCATAACGTATAAGGGGATTCTGACATCATATCTGGCTAGTAAGCAAGAACTTCTCAAAACTTATAGTGAAAAGTGGGTTACCCCGTCAATAAGTCCACTTGCATCAGTATCGCTGCACATATTGATTGACGTCCCGTTTTCAGTTATTTTTTAGTATTACCTACCACCGTTACAATAGTACTACACATAGTGAACGAGATGCTCTAATCACTATCTAGTACACAACTTCGTAAGTGCATGAAAATTCGAAATCGAAAATTCAACTTTAGGGCATGCCAGATTTTTCTACAAGCTTGAATGGACCCTGAATTTTGCCTATTCGACAGAGAATGTTCTCTAGTATTATTGATAAATTGGGCATAAGTTGTTTTTACGGAACTTCCGAAGAACATTTGATCGATGAAGATGCTCTAAGTTGATATTTTGTCTTGTCGACTGCGTGTTTCGAAATTTAGTTTATTTTCACTTTTGAAAATGATTGAAAGTGACTAATTCTAATAACTACCAGTGTTGTATAACCCATGTGTCAGTCAATAGAACCTGCGTTATTAGAGCACTATAGTATCGCTTTGAACACCGTTAATTAAAACCATATGCATACTTCTTTTGGAGCGGTAATCATTTTTGCCAAGTCCTAACTTCTGAAATACGAAGAGTAGCAATTCAATCTCTTCATAATCTGAGACAGCACACTTCATAGTATGGTATCTTATTAATAGTGTCTCGGAATAAAATTCTCAGAAGAAAAGCAAACGCTTAGAACATTTACCAAAATTTCATCATATTTTGGAATATCGTATATGTGCTGTATCTTTTAAATCAGAGAAGGTGCCGTGAATCCACTTTGTGAAATTATTGTTCAGTAGTCCCCCGAAAATATACTACGAGTGCTAGGTATATCGATTTGAAGTAAAGGAATACCAAAGGGATGAATTATATTTCTCAAAACGGGAAAAACTTTTGCACCAACCCAATAAATATCCCACAAATATGTTACGTAACAACAACAGTCTTTGATCAACAACATTCGGAATATTTCGTTAGAATATTTTTAAAAAAATACTCGCCTATCATCCTCGAGCACTTCTCTAATCACAGCAACGAATTTAGCAGAGTTTGTAACGTCGGTCTTGTCGAGAACCTGAACAGTTCAACCATTATAGAGCATTGTGCTGGTCTGCTAACCTAAGTATAAATAGGAAAAATTTCGAAAACTGAGCTGTTCTCACCTTTCCGAGCCTATTGTGCTCCATCATTCCCGCATTTCTTGGCTGATCTCCAAAGATTGGAATGAAAATTCCCGGCACTCCTCTCAACGCTGTCTCCTGTGTGGATCCCATTCCTCCGTGAGTGATGAAGGCAGAAAGTCGAGGATGAGCTGAGACAGTAATATTTGTCTTTATTGATTGAAACGAGGTGCTCACCGAGAATATCCACTTGAGGCATCCATTTTGTGAGCTCTACATTTGAAACCTTTGAAGCGATATTCTTCGTGAAATCATCGTCTTCCTCATATTTCCAGATAAAAGTGACGTGAGGAAGCGCCTTTACCGTCTGAACATGTTTATTTGTATGTTTATGTTGTGAAAAATACAGAAATGTTTTTTTTTATAAAAACACTCAATTTCAATTTTTACTCAATTTCTTACCTCGATGATAGACAATTTGGCTTCCATTGGTAGATACGCCGATTTGGCAACGGAGCCAAATGAGAGGAGGACGTTCTTGTCTCGTTTATTCAGAATCTTCACCCAGTTCTAAATGAGCGATCAGATTTAGTAATGTATTTTGAGAAAAACAGAAATATTTTTATAAAATCAACTGAATTATTGAAGCCTTGAATAAAAAGTATTCGTGAAACTCACCTCACTGAGCGGCTTTGGCTCGGTCGCGCCAATGCCACCGATTGCAATTACCTGAATCACAATTATTTTTGGAGATGTTTTACATTCCTATTTTGTCAGTATATATAAGAAATGGCTGGTTCGCTTTAGATCTTCATACCAAACTGTAAATAACAGAAAATTACATTATAGATCAAGTTAAGCAACCTTGCTGATGCTCGGAAGCGCGTAGTCGATCAGCGGTTCGGTGTTAGTGAAAACGAAGGCAGAATTGGACGATATTTGCTGCAAATTAATAAATTTTTTGAAGTATACTTACGTACATAGTGAGAAAATTTCAAATTGTTGACGTTCGGAAAAAAGACGACAACTCACTGCGAAAGAGGGGAAATCTGCGCCGTATTTCGCTTTGAAGACCTCGTGAACCTGAAATAGTTACTATTTACAATTACGCATATCTACCGCACAAAAATATCTATAATAGTCTCTGCCACAGTGTGCTTACTACACATAGGAATGCCCATAGGACATTATAAAAAATTTCGCTGCTTGAATAGTATTTGCGTGTTGCAGTTTTCAAAAATAAAGGATACCGAAGAACATACTGGAGTTCTCATGCCGTTGAAGCTGAGTCGAACGAGCCAATCAGCATAGATATTGACGATTCGATCCCATATTGAGTGCACGTTCAAGTGAGAGACGTAAAGGGCTGAAATAAGATCATAATCCAAATCGAAGCATGGAACTGTCTTGTTTATGACTGCGCTGTTGAGGATTTGTGAATTGATTTGTCTATGTTTCACGTAGAGCAGACGTGTGCTCAGTAGTTAGTATACGAATGATTACACGATGAATAGGAAGTAATATTAGCAGTTAGTCTAAAACGAATTTCTCCTATAGAATGATGACTGGCACAATTCTCATGACCGAAAGATACTGAGCACATTTTTCTAATGAAAATTCTAACCAGGATCGTAGCTGAGCGCCACGGGCAGACCGAATTCCTCCAATTGAGGGCCAAAAGCATTTGAAGCAGCGACGGAAATGAGAGACTTGGGCTTGATGATGTGGGAGAGACCTGACAATCACAACTTATTTTTTAATATCAACATACTGACTAACGTTGCATATGTAATTCTTTGTTTATAGTGTGTTTGCACAAATGATCTATACATTAATCGATTTCGGCATAAACTAACCAACTCCACACATGTCAAAGTGCTCGGCGAAGAAGACATCGAACTTCTCTGCCTGAATTCATTCAAATTACAATTTTTTAAAT
This sequence comes from Pristionchus fissidentatus, assembly GCA_036245785.1. Lineage (NCBI taxonomy): Eukaryota > Metazoa > Nematoda > Chromadorea > Rhabditida > Neodiplogasteridae > Pristionchus > Pristionchus fissidentatus. Next base: position 25,892,836 of record BTSY01000002.1, read on the forward strand.
TCCTGTTGTATCACCTTTAGATTGTCCACGAGTCCCGGCTCTTCGAGTAGTGCTTTACATTGAGCAGCAAAAGTGTCTCCGAAGAAGCTACCCATCTTAAAGTAGTATACTTTTCTTCAGAAGTGAGCGATATCTATTCTGTGAGCGAGAAAGATAGGAACTCTCGATTTTCTCTATTTCAAATGTGTGAAATTTGAAATGATTTTAAAACGCACAAAATAGGCGCCGATGGGGTCGAAATTGCTCATGGAGAAGTAGTCTATTCTGCTCTTCGTCATTTCATTCGTTGCTGCACTCTTCAATAGATGAATCAAAATTATCACAACATCCAATTGACAACATTCCAAAAACGACTCTCGTATTTTAGCAGTCAATAATTGTTTGATTATCTTTTCTGTCGTCGAAATAAGATATTGAAAATGTTAAAAGCATCAAAATCACTCAACCGTTTCGGTTGAATTTAAGTCAAAGTAAAAAAGAAGCGCAAATTCTTGCCGAGTCCACTCGAATAATATTGGACAGTTTCGTGCCGTCTTCCACTTCGTGAGCCATAATGGAGATGATCGTAGTCTGAACGAGTCTAGGTTCAATTAAGCGTGGAATTGGTTTATTAACCTTGGTTTAATTAGCTTTGGTTTAATCTTGGGAGTCATGCAGGAAAGATTACTACGCACATAATCTACGTCAAATAATGTGCCCCTGTTTTGAGTCAAAACATTTTGAACCATTATAATATATACGTACCACATTGTGCCCTGCTTCAGTCAACAAATCCGCGATTCTTCCCATGTAATTCGAGTGGGAGTGACCAAACTTCGGACTGTACACAAGTATCTTGTATGCATCTGCGCAAAGCAGGACAGTTAGCAGTACATTCAGCAGACGTACCATTGTCCTTAAAATTGAAATCATTTATCATTTTTAAATCATTTAATTGTAGGTTTTCAGCTTGAAGAATTTATTCATGCTTCGGAATAACTAATTAGTGTTGAACTTTGATAGAGATATGATGATAAATAGGAATAATAACTCTACCATTGATCATATAATTATTTCTCCAAGACAGATCGGGAATTTTCAAACTTCCATTTCTCTAAAGAGGTTGCCTCCTGCTGACACATCATGCAAAATCGAGAGAGTGAGAGATCAGGTCTCCTTTTACTCTCTCTCTAATAATAATAATTATAATATTTATCATGCAATTTACAGAGCATATTGTAATATAAATTTGAGACTAAGTGAAAATAACGGCATGCATGAGATGCGATGTCACATGAAATGACAAAGAAGGTGTGATGGGGTAGATATGTATCTAACGCAAAGACTCTCTCTCCATTTACGTGCTGTCTCAGCAGGAGACAACATCTAAAGAGTAAAGAAAGTTGGATAAAATTTTTAATATTAATAAAATAATTTGTCCATATCCATAATTAACAACTTCCAAGTGCTGCGCACCATTTTATTTGTCGCGGAAATAAGCGCAAAAAGGCCGTAAATAGCGGAAATTCAATGAATGCGCCAGAAGAACTCAAATAGAGTATGTTTGCCACCCATTCTGTCCAACGCAATACACGTGCATTAGAGAGCGAGAGTTGCCTTGATATCTCTCACTTATCTCTCTCTCCCTCGTTATGTGCGGAAAGCGTACCTAACATGTGGTACGCTGCCAAACACATTTCGCAGATGTTTCACCGATTTGTGGGCAAGTGCCGATTTAGATTAACATTTTGGCCGTGATCGAAATTGCGATGAGAATTCGATCAAGGGTGAAATAAACTTCCGTTGAAACCGACGCTCGAATCTAATAACAGTGTCCGAGAGGGTTTTATTGAAGCAAACAGAAATTGCGAAAGATAGTGAGCGAGATAAAAAGCCTTTATACGTGTGCACTTAGTGTTAACATCTAGGCCTATTGTGTAGTGCTCCGATCAATAAATGGGCACAGCATAAAATAAGCCTACTTTGAGAGGTTCTAAACAACGGCTCAGCGAGGAAATATGTGAGAATGTGGTACCAACACAATGGATACGGTGGACAACTGATTTATCATAAGACAAGCACGCTTATATATCATCTGCAAGACATAACATTACACCACTTTGGATCATATTGTGCAATCTATGCATCGTTCTACGAATGACGTATCTATTAACATGATCGGATATCGGGAATACACTGGGGGGGGGGCGAAGGGTGGTTCCTGTGGTTTGTCGATTAAGTGCTAGAATGGTATTCTCCAATTCTCCAATTGATTGGGACGTCTTCGAATGAGTGTTGTAGACGAGTAGAGCGAGTGAGAATGAAGTGAGAGCAGTCGAAATATGATATCAGAAGTCGACGGTGTCCTATCATTTTTACTGTGCCAGCACAAAATAAGCCTACTTTGAGAGGTTCGGAAATACGATGCAGAGAGAGAGAATGAGTGAGAGTGACAGTCAATTCTTGCTCGCTCGTTCCGCAACTGGGAGCAGCAGATAAATGTGCACTCTCTTTGAAACTCACATTATGATTCATTATGATTATAACATTTATGTCAGTATCAGAAGACGTTTAGCACTGATATTTATTATGGCTTTCAATCCTCAATCATCTGCAGATAGTTCGCGTGCGGGATGGAGACAAATCCGGGCTGGGGTTTGAAATCGATCGGCGCGTCCTTCGGCGGAAGGATACGGTACTTCTGGAGGATCATCGCCTGCAAGGGTACGGTAATGGAAGGGTGATGGTTACGATAGCTCGTACCAGTCCTAGGAAGAGTTCCATTCGCGCCAGGCTTTCTCCGGCACACGCCCGTTTGCCCATAGAGAATGGAATGGCTTGATCGAGAGCAGCCTAAAAATGATTGTTTTGGTTATCGCCCCTATTGAGTTCAGTCAAAAATTCGTTCCATGACACACTTTTCGCAAAAGCACTGCTCTTTTCCCTTTGCGGTTCTTGAACTCATCACTATTCTTATATTGAGCAGTTCAAAGAAACGTTTCAGTGTTCCTATTTTGTGCATGCTTTTGTGCTGGTTTTAGTCAAATCGCACCTTGTTCGGCGTTTTCCCATCCTCCATGAGGAATCGCTGGGGTCGAAATTCTTTCGGTCTTTCGAAGACACTTTCTTGCTTGAGCACATTGGAGATCTGCGCGATGATGAGTGTGTTCTCGGGGAGGAAATGACCGGCGACCTGGAGAGAATAATCATTTAAAGGTAAAATTACTAGCCGCATAGTGTAAAAGAATAACTTCATACATGCAGGAACAAGAAAGCTTCCCTTGCAAGTCTTGTTAGCCCTGTTACATAATTAGTTTCAAAAAAATCGAATCAATTACATAAGCCGGTGGTCAACGAAATTCCAATGGTACGTTCACTGTCGCCTGACCCCATAGCTTGGGGTCTAAATGTCGAGGGGTCAGAATGACTCGTTCTGGGGGGTCAACGCGTCTGAGGGGTCAGAACGATAGACCCACAGAATGCCACAGAATTGACATTTTGACCACCAAGCTAGGCGGGTGTCAAGCGACAGAGAATGCACCATAAATCAGAAGAGGCAGCAACCCAATTAACTACTTCGTTGTTTTAGACTGATAAACACCGCTATTCACGATTACCTCAGTGTCAGTGACAGTCCGATGGACGATGTTAACAGGCAAGATGTTTGATATTCTCTGTATCTCAGTGACAGCTGCAGCAGTGAAGGGAAGTCGGACGCGGTCGGCCATGGAGATCTCCCCGTCGCGACCGATGATGGAGTGGATCTCGGCGCGGATTTTTTCCTGCAAATGAATGACTGTGACGACCTTCTTGCGTGGGTTGGCATGGCTAATAACTGTTCAAAAACTTTTCCTCATCAAAGTTTCATTATGGGCAGGCATTTGATCATTTGAAGATTTTACATGGAACACACACATTTCACTGAGAGCAGTCTCCTATTTTGGAATAATTGCTTTAGTCACCTGCACGTCCAGATTGTTTGCCATGTGCAGTACTGCCCATCTGAGAGTCGTCGAGGTCGTCTCCATACCAGCGAGGAAGAAGTCGGAGCACACATTGAGCATCTGATCCTTGCTTTAAAAAGGTTTTGTTGCTCGTCTAAAGATAGAGTAAAGATTGGTAGTGGTGTAACCACGAAGGTAACTAGATCCGAAGAAGGGATTGGGCCCTCCGGAGTGAACTGGCCTATTCTGCGCTGGCCTTAGCAGTGACTCCCTCAGGACTTGGAGCCTAGATTAGGGGATGCCTTTACCTTTTTTTTAACCTTTACCTTTGCTCGTCGTTTATAATTTTTGTTGAGGACGGAGTGCGAGGCCACATCATCTTACTGTCAGGATTTCCCTATTAGTTAATCCACTAAGTGGGGTACAAAATGAATTCGCGCTAGGGTGTCCATGAACACATATTTGTGGATAGTATTCGTTGAAAAAGAGAAGATCATACCTCAGATATCCTCCGTTCTTCTCCATTCTCTGCATGTAAGCGTGCACGAAACAGGAAGGTTCTTCGTTTGCGTCATATGTTTTCTCGCATTTATCGACGTCTTCACGGACATGATCCGTCAGCTCAAAGATGAAATGACTAACAAGAGGGATTCGTTTTTTTCGGCGATGTAAGGGAGCATTAGAAATAACGTTGGTATGTAACATTTCATATATGCGTGAAACATATTCAGAAAGTGTTCTTACTCATAGCAGTTTTTAATGAAAATCATTCAATATCTTGAATAAAGAAATGTTTTTTTTCAGTACCCTTCTATTTTTCTTTTTCAAGGAATTTCGTATTTCATATCTGCTGTTAGACTAGTCTTATTTGATATATACAGAGAATGAGTACACTGGCAAGGGAGACCTGCATACTTAAGTTGGCCTTTCAGGATGAGACCCAATGAGATCGATAGGTATCCCAAAAGTATTTTGAAATCGAATGTCCAAAATTGCTGAACGCCCTCTAGGCACGAGAAAAATCGATAAAACGGATGCGCATGAAAACATGTCACTTCAATTCTAAACAACACTGATATCAGCATCGGTGGTGTAGTGGTAAGGAGCGGGTTATCCCTGTCGTGAGGACATAAGTTCGATGCCGAACCTATGCAAACCTTTTTGCATTATTTTTTCTACATTTCCATTCACTTCTATTTTATGGAATATTCCCATTTCTAACCGAGATCCAGTCTGGAAATTATGCCGGGATCTTTCCTGGATCCCGTTATAATTATCCCGTTATAATTTGCAATTCAAGCCTGGGATCAGAGAGGGATCCAACCTGGTTTCGTTTCCACGCAAGATCCCGGTATAATTACGGTACGGCATATGTTAGAGCGCCCAAGATGCATGCATTTCTTTGTTTCCATCATTTCACTGTTGACTATCACAGATGTGACTAAATTTGTTTTTGTACACTTTCATCATTTTGTTGTTGTTCGGATAAATGGTAGATAAGGACATGATGTTTTAGATCAGTACCACAAAGATGAAAGTGATTTAAAATGTCGAAAAAATATAATGCAAAAAAAGTTTGCATAGGTTCGGCATCGAACTTATGGCTCTCGACCAGGATAACCCGCTCCTTACCACTACACCACCGATGCTGATGTCAGCGTTGTTGAAAAATGGTGTAACATGTTCTCATGCGCATCCGATTTATCGATTTTTCTCGTGCCCTGAGGGCGTTCAGCAGTTTTGGACATTCGATTTCAAAATACTTTTGGGATACCTATCGATCTCATTGGGTCTCATCCTGAAAGGCCAACTTAAGTATGCAGGTAACTTAAGTATAAGTATTGATTATCTCTCCTCTCTTCCTCCCCCCCCCTTCACTCTGTGTGTGTGTGGTTGGGGGTTGCGCGGTCGACGCTGGGGATGGGTGCCCGGCTGTGAGTGTTTTGTAGTAATATTCCAACCTTGGCAGTGCTCGCTCTGAACTGTCCCTCTCCGAGCCATCCGATGATCGGCACTTTTGAGAGGAAAGGAAACGACATGATGAGGAACATGAGCGGGTTACGTTTGTTACTCTGAAAGGATATTATTAAGTCACGTCATTTTGTATCCGACCCTTCAATATTACGTATTAGAAGTATTCTTCATTCTTCATCATGGCTCTTTAGATATGATAGTGTTAATACTAATTGACAATTGATAACCTGTGTGTTCAATTGTTGCGAGTAGTCCATGAGTCGCTTGCAATCGTCATACTTGTAATGATAGCCGAAGAGCACTTCGTTGACCACATTGGCTACGAGGACCTGGATGCAATAAATTTGTAATCTTCTTTTCACATTTCATCGAAACCTAATTGTCTCCGTTTACAACAACTTTAAAATTGCATGAATTGGGAAGGTGTTTCTTAGCATAAAATGCGTTTTCGATAATGTTCCAATCAAATATGATGAAATCCTCCACCAAACCTGTAGAGGCCACCGAAATTCAACGCGACTTTTGTCCTCGATGTTATCCAGATTCCGCATGAACTCGTGCATCGATGATTTCACCTTATAGTAAGACACCATCATACTTTTTTTCTGTTGTCATCATTTTAGCCGTGTTTCTTTCATCAATATTCTAACTGCTAGTTACGCAACTTTTTTGTTGTAAAAAACAATAACTTTTGTATCCTATTTACCTGCGCCTCCATCACATTACTGCCCATGCCGAAATCCCGCAGTATGTGAATAGCGGTTCGCCTCTGCTCCCTCCAGTTATCGCCCTGACTGAATATTTGGATTTGAAAAGCGAGTCCGGACGTACTTATATTTCACACTTTAACAGCAAAGAGTCTGTCTGCTATGCGGAGACGAACTAGCGGGGTTGTATTGAGGTTAAACGCACTACGCTCTATGCGCACACTACGCTCTAGGGTTGCTCGTTCGATATTGATAGTACGGTTCTATCTCCCCTCTCTCTTATCACTCGCCCTTACTTCGTCCTCTCGCGGGGTCAACTCTCTCGCTCTCGCCTGAGTAAGGAAAGAGGCGGAGTCAAAGCCGTACTACGGCTTTTTGTCCGTACTAAGGGAATATTTTCAATGCTTTTGCGAATTTAGAAAAAAAACAATAGTTTTCAAAAAAATTTAATTCCAATTTCTAACATTCTAACAATGCGAATCTGAGTAATTCTATAAGTAATGATTCTGATTAATTCTGAGTAATTCTATAATAAAATACGTAAGGAGTAATATCAGATTGGGACGAAAGAAATCAACAATTTTGAAATTTTTGAAAAGTCTCGTGCTTCCGTCCCAGCTTCTCAAACAAATTACATCTACGGACATTGCATAATTTGTTTACTTAATGACTTCCTTTTCATTATCACAAGAATTGGAAGGGGGAAACTTGGCTGCTGCATTATCTTTAGGATAATGCTGCACACGTATTATTTTAAGGAAGAAAATAATTTTCTGCATTCGCACAACTTTCCAAAAATATAGCAAAATGTTGGACGATGGCGAGGAGTTGAACCCGCGGGGCAAAATTGCCGGAGCTGGCGCGCTACCGCCTGAGTCATTGGGCCACACTCCCATTGGTCACTGCTAGAGGTATGCAAATGAGTGGATTAACTTGAGTCTTGCAACTGCCGGATAAATATTCCTTAGGAATCAGATTTGTTTTTTTTTTGAAATTTGTTTGGGGTTGCTCCCTAGCTTCCTCTTTCCATATTTTTAGCAACATTTTCAGTTCTCTTTCAGTGAGGCCCCTTGTGAATAAAAACAAGCAAGCGAGAGAGAGAAAGAGTCTCTTCCCAAGCCGGATCCAGGTCAAATGCCGTAGTACGGCGTGTAATCTCTCCCATTTGACCTCCCCTTCCTTACTAAGGGAAGAGAGTGAGAGAGCACTTTGAGGGGCCGAAATACCGATATCAATACGGTACGGACATCCCTACTACGCTCTATGCATAGTTCTGTGCGGGTTCGGTCCAGGGGGAACTCGGTAGGTGGCTCCAGTTTTGGTTCAGGGGGACTCGGTGGCCGGTAGATGTTCAGTCCAGGGGGACTCGGTGGCCGGCTCGAGGTTCGGTCCAGGGGGAGCTCGGTAACTGGCCCCAGGTTCGGTCCAGGGGATCGAACCTGGAGCCTTCTTTTTTATTGCAAAATATTTTTTTCTGTGACCCCCGAAACGCCCCGATCTGTTTGGCAAACATGTGTGACCGGAGGAAGGCAAAAAAGAAAAAAAACGGACAAACAGACAGATAGAGAGAGAGACGTTAGCATTTTCTAATGTATAGTTATATAAAATAGTTAAATCGCATTTACCTAAAGATGACGCCACCGTTCTCAGTAGTCATGAAGAGATTATCCGGGAAACGCCCCGACCGGCCAGCAAACGCGTCGCCTAAATGTCTGGGTTTGAATTGTGGTTATTCGTGAAATTTTCCCTTTTTGTTCCTCTAACTAGCAAGAGGCATGTCGATGTGGCAACATAAGAACGGTACAAATGTGTTCCACAATATGTGGGAACATTACTTTATAAATCTGCCAAATATGGTTCAATCGGTGAATTGGTGTGATTTCTACTGATTCCGACTCATTTGTAAAAAAATTGAACTAATGACCTAGAAATCACTACAATTTGATTATTCTTCGACAGACCTTTGGTGACCAACGCCTCTTTGATTGTGTCATAGCTCATAAGTACGACCATCGGCGCAGGCGTCCAGATTGTGAACACATCGCCGAACTCTTTCTGTGATTCCTCAAGGAAGAAGTGCAGATACCGCGGATCAATCTGGAAGAGGATCGGTTGTGCTAATCAAATTATGGGTGATGACCGCTCGCTCAAGTGAGTTTCACAAACACTTCAAATCTCAGCGAACTGATAGATCAAGAACTGATACGGATGTAAATTGATTGGTGTCATTGAACACAATGGTGTCATTGCACGAATGTATGCAGATGACATAAAAATATATCGAGCATTCAAAAAGAGTGATTCCTCTGTCCCACTACAAAATGCTATTGATAGTATATCAAATTGGTCTGCAGAGTGGCAGCTCCCCCTAGCATCACATAAATGCAGCTCACTTCACTTAGGACGGGCCAATACCAAAAAGGTATACAGTATCGGCACTTCCAAATTAGCCCAGAACGTCGAAGTAAAAGATCTAGGGTTCATAATTGAGAAAACACTTACTTTCACTAAGCACTGTAGAACAACTGCAATGAAAGGCAAAACAGCCTGTCACATTATACTCAGAGCACTCAGAACGAAAAATGTTGAAATCCTCGTGAAAGCCTACTCGATATACATAAGACCCATCCTAGAAAGTGCGTCCACTGTATTTAACCCCTACATGATCCAAAACAAAAAGGTACTCGAAAAAGTACAGAATTATTTCACTCGCCGTCTTTTCATGCGTTGCTACAATATGACGCGAGAAACTATCCCGAAAGTAGCGGAAAGGAATACGAAATTAGGATTAGACAAATTAGAAAAGCGTAGAGAAGCGATAGATTTAAAGACAGCCATGAATCTTCTGAGAGGCAAATACAAAATCTCTAAACTCAAACCACATCATTTCAGTTATTATTACACAAGAAATGGAATAAATTTCGCTAATGCTGGCTCACATGCCAACTATAGACACCATAGTTTCTTTCCCAGAGCGGCTAGGCTTTTCTCAAAACCCGGTAATCAAATCAGTTTCTCTGCATGAGCGAACTTCATACATGACCCCCGACCTCTCATGATCTCACTACGTTATCGTACATTCTTCTCTCATTTTATCGTTTTCCTCTTTCTATTTGTAACCGCGTTTTCTTTGAACACGCATAAATATATATATATATATATATATATTGATTGATACAATTTAATGAAAAAAGGAAAATTTGATTCGACTGTCTCCCGGAATGAAGGTAACATTTAATGCATGTAAAAATCTAAATGGGATAAGCAGAAAGTAGACTCACTTTATGCAAGTTGCCGATGAGGGGGAAGGGCGTGGGGCCTCGCGGGTACCTCCTCACGTTTTCGTAGTACTTGTACACGTAGACAGCTATTAGAGCAACAAAGACAGTCAGAATGCCGAACATTGCCGGGCAATATCTGAATGTAAGTAGGTTGTGGAAAGTTGTTTTAGTTTATAGTACAAAATATGCCATAAATTGAACATGCATTAAAGTGATCGAAGAAACACAGTGAATTTTGTGAGAAAATCTAGTGAATGAAGAGAATAATTCATGCGACCGGTGAAGGACGATTTAGTCAATACTTGTTTGACACTAATTCTAAATTAGGGTGATCTATATCGTCTCTACCGAACAATCCACAACAATTCATGAATGAATGAGGAACGATGGCTCACTATATAACCCCGTACTTGTCACCTCTCTCTCTACTATTTTGTGTAATTTTTGCCCCCTTCTTATAGTGTACACGGTGCCTTTGGAGGTGCTCCTCTCTAGTTTCGCTCGCCCTGATTTGATCTCACCCACACTCGGCGAGGGTCTGTGCTTTGATTGTGGTTGCATTCGCTGTGCGACGATGTCTATTTGTTCAAATCGTCGCACGTTGTTTGACCATGAAGATTGTTAGTCTCGGTAGTAAGTTTGTCAGCTTGTTAGTAGCAACTGTCTCATTGAGTGTTTCAGGAGATTTCTTCGTATCCATGTGCAACAATTAGGCATCGAACACTTTCGCATTTATTATGTTTCGTTTTATGACACAATACTGGGTTCTAGTCTTGCTTTGTCTTGACGATAATGAACAATCTGCTGATTGTTTTAAGGAAGACAACTGATATGACGATAGTGAAGATGAGTGCGACGAAGATGATGTCCTGTAATATTTTTAAATCATAGATATGAATAATTAATTCTTTTAATTTTGCTAATATGTTCATAATAATTGTTGATATTGATCGTATTCGCTATTTGTTACTATTTCATGACGGGAAGGAAGAATAAAAAACACCGGACGAACCCGTGCTCAATAAAAGAGGTTGAACATGTGCATTTCCACATACAATGGAGGTACGAAATACTATAACTCACCAAGTTATTGTACTCGATGAAGTTCATATCATGGGACTTCGGTCTCAGTGCTTGCGATGGACCAAATTCAGCCGCGAATTCAGTGTATTTTATCAGTTGTTCCTTAGCTGTGAAGGGCCGCTTATGAAGCATCGCAGAAACTCTTCGCGCGTTCGTGCGAATACTGGAATTAATTAGTCATATTTTATTATTATATTTTGTATATAATAATACATATAAATGCAAATTTTGTATTAAAAAAATGAATTCACACCTTTCGTCCTCCAAAACTTCTTTGATCACAGCGACAAATTTGTGTGGATGTTTTACGTCGGTCTTGTCGAGAGCCTTAAAAACGCCATTGTCATTCATGTTTACTCTGCTATGTTACTTTTCCGAGCCTGTTATACTCCATCATTCCGGCATTTCTTGGCTGATCTCCAAAGAGAGGAATAAAAATTCCAGGAACTGCGTTCAACGAAGTTTCCTGCAGGGATCCCATGCCGCCGTGAGTGATAAAGGCGGAAATTCGGGGATGACCTAAAATAATTTTATATTTTTTTTATTTATTTGTTATTTTGCTCACCCAATATGTCCCCTTGTGGCATCCATTTTGTGATGTGCAGATTGCTAACATTCGAAGCGATATTCTTTGTGAATTCGTCATCCACCTCATACTTCCAAATAAAAGTGACGTCAGGAAATGATTTAACGGTCTGAAAATATATTATATTTCGAGGAGCATTAATGAACTAAACTTCATTTAATTGAAAATTATGCGGCATTCTCTGGAAACAATATTGGGACGTGGGAAGTACCTCAACAATCGACAACTTGACTTCCATCGGCAGGTACGCCGACTTTGCTATTGAACCGAATGAGAGGACGATGTTCTTTTCTCGTTTGGTGAGAATCTTCACCCAGTCCTAGAAATGTACAATATATCAAGGGTGTTCTTCATCGTTTCAATTATATTCAAATCAACAAGCATTGATGAAAATCACTTAGATTGGCATTTTAATGCTTAGTGAAACTCACCTCACTAAGCGGCTTCGCTGCCTTTGCGCCAATGCCTCCGATCGGAATCACCTTGAACATAATTACTTTAAACAAAATTCAAATAATTAAAATTAAATAGAGTATATTAATAATTTCAGTTGGAATTACAACTTTTATATTACTTTTTTCTGAACTAAATTTTCACCTTGCTGATGCTCGGGGTGGCAAAGTCGATAAGTGGCTCGCTATTTGTGAAAACAAAGGCAGAATGGGACGAAATTTCCTGTAAAGGGAACTTTTATTACTTTTGAAAAAAATATAGTCCTTCAACAAACGTCTGTCTTCTCAGGGAAGCTATTGTGAAGAGAGGACAATTTATTTTTGTGTGAAATAGCGAAAATATACTGATGTCTTCGTTTTACTGTCAAGAAAAGAGACGAGAGGAGTGAAATCATATTCACCTATCACCGTGAGGAGAATCACGGAGTACCATCTATTAATAGCGAAAAAGAAAACTGACGCCGAAAGACGGGAAATCTGCACCGTACTTATCCATGTAGACGTCGTGCACCTTAAATGATTTTTTTTCTCGGTTATGTGGTGCACATAATTTTTTATGCACTGTGGCCTCCCATGCACCTCTGTCACGCTGAGCATCGGAACACGAGAAAGCGAAGAAATGTAGACATGCGATACACGTGTACAAAACCTGCCCTAATTTATATCACTTTATCATTTCCGACGAACGATCGTGAATTCGAACACGATTTTACGAAGACTTACGTATTTTCTCATTGGGAGATAGCTGACATCGAGAACGAAATCACTAAAGATGTTCCAAAATCGGTCCAACATTGAATGCACATTCAAATTGGACATGTAGAAGGCTGCAATCGATCAATTTTTTCCCCGATTTTGAACAATGAATCAATATATTTCCAGATTATCTATGTGATCTGGATACTTTATCTCTCAAATTATGGTAGGTTTTTTAGAAGCAGAAAACAATTACTTGGATTATAACTGAGCGACTTGGGAATGCCGAATTCTGGAAATTGCGGTCCGAAAGCAACGCAAGAAGCGACGGAAATGAGTGATTTGGGTTTGATGAGATGAGCCAAACCTGAAAAAGTAAAGTGTTCTAGAATCAATTACCAATCCTAATGAATAGAGCCATGCGAGCCCATTTACATTGCCCAATGGGATTATTCTTTGGTGCTAAAGCAGAGAGAGAAACTAACAGTACGTTACCGTCTGCATTTTGCCAACCGCACTATCTCTAGTCTCAAAAGAAGATAATGAGACCATTGAAACTGTACACTGTGTGCACATTTACGATCGTGGTCCCACGGACATGTGCTCATAATATGGAAGGCTCTCATAAATGAAAACTTTAGCCTGGCAACCGTTCGCTACTCACCGACTCCGCACAAATCAAAGTGTTCCGCGAAGAAAACGTCAAACTTCTCTGCCTGAATTAGGCCAGTTTGGACATTTGATGTTCAATTAAGAGAGTGAAATCAATCAGACAATATCGTTTGATTTTCCAATTTATTGTAGAATATAGTTAACCTTCAATTTCCCCACCAATCCCGGCTCCTCGAGCATAGTTTTGCACTGCGTGGCGAACATTTTACCGTACACTTGACCGAACTGCAAGTTTGAACATTTCGAGCTATTGAAAGTAGTCTGACCTTTCAACTTTAAGCGACTTGGGAAATTCATCAATGTTTACTGCACACATTTATTAGGTTTGAATTATATCCTCTTTATGATAATCAATTCATTAGCTCTGCACTGTGATAAAAAACTTACCATATAAGCTGCGATGGGGTCGAAATTGTTGATGGAGAAGAAATCCGCATTCGTCTTTATCGTTTCAGCGAATGCTTCGTTTGTGGCAGCGCTCTGTATTTTTAAGGGATTTTTTCCTTTTTATTTTTTTAAATTCCGAACCCCCGGAACATATCACAAATTGTAAACCCAAGTACCCAAAATGATAGAATTAGAGTAGAATACGCGAAAGGACGGCACGATTTCCCGTGTTTTTACTTATTCGTCTCAGTGATTCGAGATGGAATGTTTGGAGAAAGATTGTGCGTCCTTATAATCTCAATGAAACATTTCAACGCGCGACAAACAAAAGAACAAGGTCAACAAGTGAAAGAAGGTGTACCACGGGTATTCGAACTCCAATGCTCACTGTGAGATCTCAGTTGACCAAATATTCGTGGAACGCTTTGTTTGAAATAACGAAACCCCCCCCACTTTAAGCAGTGACTAGAATTTCAAGAAAATATACCGGCTGCACTCTAATAATCTTCGACAGTTGCGTGACGTCGGCGACGTGAGGATCCATTACGTTGATGATTGTAGTCTGAAATTATTTATCGCCAATGGAAATTCTTAAATTTTTTGTTCATGGTTTCAATATTTTTTATTCATGTTAGCCGTTGTGTAAAGATTACGTACGGATCCTATTATCGGACCGCAGGACGCTCTGAACGCCTAAATCGGGCTAATCAGTTCAAAGCAAATAACTCATTTTAAAAATTCGAATCAGTAAACTTTACTGGTTATTAAATTTGTATGTACAATTTCAATTTTTTACAAAAAATAAAACAAATCATTTAAGTATTTTTTAGTACACTGTCTGACCACATTGTTTCCGGCTTCCGCCAGAATATCCGCTATCCTTCCCATGTAGTTTGAATGCGAATGGCCAAACGCCGGACTGTACACGAGTATTTTGTATGAATCTACGGCAAGAAAGACAGTCAGAAGAGTGATCAGAAGACGTACCATCGTCCTGAAATCGGTCAATAAAATAATTCAATAGATCTGAAATCAATCATCAAGATGCTCTTGGAGATCAACGGGAATGTTTATGGGATATGGTCAGGTGGTTCACTATGAGAAAAGAAGTCGTTTGGATCAGGTCACCAAGTTAACAAGTTCACTTACCTGTAAGAGAAAGTCACCATAAATATGAGGCGTTTCACTTACAGGTACAAGTTAAAGTGTACAAGTTCACGTTGCGTCCTGATCCTAGTGACTTTATTTCTGGGTGCAATACAAATGATTACAATGTCTAGTTAGGTAAAACAACAATGACAAGTGCCCAGACTATACTCGAAATCTTCATATTTGCGCAAATTAAAGTGCCGCGGAGGAAGGAAGGAAGAAACTATCAGGGTCAGCACATTTATACCCGCAGAATACTCCACACATTTTCGCAGAGGTGATAAGAAATAATTCGAGAGAGACGCACTTCGTATCGTACTGGTCTGAGTGATCCCTGGCTATCAGTGCTATCAGCGATTACTTTTATCTTCCTATGTTGGAGTGCCTAGCTTGTAGAGCCGGGTTCAACAGTCCATCCGCCCTCCATTTATCTACATGCACTGAATAGAAAAAGGGATCGTCAAGATGGCTTCATGTCAATTGTCCACCCCCCCCCCTTTCTTCATGAAGACACACAATCTACTCTCGTCAATGCTCTCCTTACTCGCCAATTATCTAAGATAGTTGAGTTCTAGATGTTGTGTGTACCTGCTCTGTGTGGAAAGTGTTTAAAGAAGATAGTGCATTATGACCACCCCTTGAAATGGGAGAAAAAGAGAATTTTCACAAAGACATTTACACATCAAAGAAAGGTGTGCTCCGGTGAACATTAATTAACTGAAGCAAACATAATACGGATTAGTTTTTTAAAACTTTTTTTTTCATTTTCCACTAGACTTTTTTTCGATGGCATGATGCCAGGGCAGGATAAGGCGAAAGATAAGACCATCTCTAGTCTGTGATTCTCGTGCCCTTCCTGTGGGGAAAACCTACATTCATATTCCTTTATCGCTGAAATCGTGGAGTTCAGCGCGGTCAAACGTATGCGAAATTGAACATCACTGATCGAGGAAAAGCTGAAGTCTCTCAATCTCGACTACCAGCGTAGCTACAGAGTGGCAATTTGAGTTTGGGGGTTTGCAGATGCAAAAAAACAAAGGACAACACATTAGAAATCGCTGGGTCCACATGAAACAAAGATATGGAAACTTCCTGAGCTGTTGCCAGTCTGACGGAATATAATTGCAAAAGGTCCGTCACACTAACAATAAGATTTAAAAAAAGATTATGACTAGCTTACTTTACGATTAGATTAGTTAGCGATTAATTTAGATGTACTGCACATAATTGGTCTAATTTCATAAGAAATTCTCTTATAACAACCCTGAAACATATTTGCGATTTAGTATATTGAAAATATTTTTAGACAGATTTCTTGCTTATTGAGATGTCACATGATCAACATCCAGACCAGGGAAGGCAATTATTTGAAGTCTGCTAGAAATCTTCTCATAGGCAAATACAAACTATCTAAAACCCGCATTTGAAATAATACTTCACAAGCCTTGTCGCAATTCCTCTCTTATATTTAAATTTCGTTCTGAATCACTAGTAATTAATAGTAATTACTCAACCGAAAGTGTGGCAAACACACTCCATACGACTTCGCTTTTAGCGTAAACACCATTAAAATGGATGGCAAACGACTACGTGTGACCAACTTGGCGGCCAATCTCTTTTGCTCGCCGGATGGTGCTCGTTTGTGCGTGTTTTGTTGTCCATTGCATTTTCAATGAGCTATTGCCATAAAGTAGCGCGACCGGCAAGATCCGAGCGGGGCATCATAGAAACGCAACTATCTGCTTCTTCTTTTCACTTTAGTGCGCCAACGATCTGATACGCGATCATGGGGCCCGAGAACCAGGAAGCTATGCGACACTAAACTGGACCCCACGTGACCATCTCCGGGTGCGTTGCTGGTAGCGCCCTTAATCATTCAGAAGCAGCTGTGGTTGTAAGACAACCTATGGTTGGATGGTGGCATGCTCCGTTGCTGCGCGCGGTCCATATGGAAGCCAGTCATCCTGCACATTCTCCACCGACCGCGCGAGAGAGTGGGCGGAAGCGGGAGGCCCAACCGCAACCATTCGCCACACTCTACCCGTTACCAGGCATGGCTTGCACCACCACCTGCGCGTCCCTTACTCCGTGCAACCACACGCGCGAGTACTCAAGCACAGCTGATCGACTTTCGACAGGAGAAACTGCAAATGATTAGGAACATTTGCCTTCTTCTCTGCGCCCTTCATGTCGGAAGAGTCTTCGCCTGCTTCACGCAGTCGGAACAGTCGATGGCCGGGCGACCAGTGCTGACGTATGTTGAACCCTGCGAGACGGCCGCTGTCTGTGAAGCTGCATGCAGCAAAGAGGCCAAGGTAAGCAGCGCAGCGATGCGCTTGAGTAGGGTTCTCCTCGCACGAAATGAGTAGGGGATCACATTGTTTTTCTTGCCAAAAAAATGCCATTTTAATGATCCTCGAGAAACGATTAGCAAACTGAATATCTCCTCAATTTTTATCGATCGATGGTACCATAGTTTTTGAAGACTGAAAAGAATCGATTTCTTGCTAGTGACAATTTATTGCTAGGCGAATCACTCTGGAGATGGGCGTTAGTAGTAAAGAAATGAGAAACGACGATATTTTTTCTTCACTTTACGAACTCTTGAAGAGGATGTGGTCTCTCATTTCACAATCTCATTGACAGTGCGACGCGTACTCATTCATCGGGACGCGGTGCACGCTGATGCGAGCGAAGATGGCTGATACCAAGCTGTGGCTGCGCACCGGCGATTGTGGTGGGCATTTTGCCTTTTTTGTTGACCAGTCTTCCGAAATGGAATAATGCGCCGATCCTGTGTTATGCTGATACTATTCTTTCTATGCTATAAACATGCACACTACTTTTTCAACGGATATAATAGGGTGGATGGTATAGGGGAGGTAATGATGTTATCTCTTGCGTGCAGGCACTCCAACAGCGGGTGGAACGGCGTCTACCGAAGCACCTGAGGTACCAGGAGAATGCGGTCTTATCCTTCCCGCCTCAGCACCGGTGAACGACAGTTGCCCGAAGTGCATACAACCGGATATAACGCCAACAACTATCACGTGCAAGGCCGGCTACAATCTCGTCGTAGAGGGAAAGGCGAGATTTGTATAGTTATTGTAGCTCAGATCTGTCCAGTAGTGTTGTTATTTGGAATAGTTCTATTCGCGAATAGAACTCCTACTTCCCTTACTCTGGAGTTGTTGTCTCATATTTAGCGATCCTCAGTGGAAGGGTGACACTAATAATGCTAGATAACATATTGCTTTGCAGTATCTTGTATCGCTCTCTTGTGTTGGCTCTACTTGGGTCAGGACAGGGGGGACCGCGCAAGCGTGGGATAATGGTGAGCATTGATACACCATGCCGTCCGTCTCTTGCCCCACTGCAATCCAACTCATGCCTCCAATCCTCACAGAAGAATTGAGGAAAGACAAAAGAAGAAACAAGAAAGATAATCGTTCATATTTAATCAATGATGTTCAGCCTACTGCGAGCCGGCTTGATGCGGAATTTGATTAGGAAGACTGCTTCTTATTGCAACTCGCATTATTATTATGCGCATGTAAATATGATGAACATACCAGTGTATGATAAAGATCCCCGTCTCTGAGTTTGGACGCTGTATAAACATGTTCAGCAAAAGAAAACGAAACTATTAAATTCCCCATTATTAAATGTTATCAATATTACGATGATCAGTTTACTCCATATCTCGGTCGCCAGTAGTCCTAAGGACAAATAACACATGATAGAAGTAGAAGAGAGTAGGAGAGGAGGGAGAACTCGAGCAACGAAATTTTTTAAAATGGTATGATTGAAGGAGATCGATTTTGGTGTGTACGCAGTGACCGCGGCACTCGCCATTAATTTACTCGTTGTCTTCCTGTTCTGGTACGTAGATCGGGAGCTAGTTACTGGTTCGGTCCTGGGGCAACTCGGTAGCCGGCTCCAAGTTCGATCTCGGGGGAGCTATGTAGCATATACTAGGCTCGTTCCATGAGGAGCTCCGCAGCCGGCAACAGGTTCGGTGCAGGAGAGAGAAAGATAGCTGGTTCCATCCACAACGGAAGGCCAAGCAACAGTTGTCGAAGGACCGATCTTCGATGGAAGCGGTTCTGGACAGAGCAAAAGTGAGATGGAAAGACTCGATCGTGGATTATGAGAGGATGTCCAAGGGCATGTTAGCCCATCGTCCTCGCAGCTACAGCCCTATCTACATAGGGCCACTCGCTATTGAGAAGAATGAAGGAATGGTGATCCACACGGTAACAGCCGCATGAAGGTGGATCGTCTAAGTGTCTAAGTAAATCACTGCGATCGGACTTCAATTGTCCTCGTTTTAACCAGTTGCAACACAAATGTTTATCAAGTATTCCGTTGCAAAGAATATCGTATCTACTCCACGAGCTACTCTTTCTTCACCTTAACAAAACAGAACATCCAGGATATCGTTATCTTCATGATTTTGATACCGATCATACTAGCGATTACGGTGAAGATAATGGCGACGATTACGATGTCCTGGAAATAGTCGATTTTTGACAATGAGAAATAGAAATATTGGTAGATTTTCTTACCAAGTTATTGTACTCGATCCAGTTCATATCATGAGACTGCGGTCTCAATGCCTTCGATGGGCCAAATTCTGCCGCGAATTCGGTGTATTTTATCAGTTGTTCTTTGGCTGAGAAGGGTCGCTTGCGAAGCATTGCAGAAACTCTTCGAGCATTCGTCCGATAGCTGAAATTAGTGTGGTAAACCACTAAAAATAACGACAAAAATGTAAATGTGTGACAACGAAATATGAGATTAAATATAACTGAAAATAAACCTTTCGTCCTCCAAAACTTCCTTGATCACAACCACAAACTTGGATGAGTGCTTGACATCGTTCTTGTCAAGAACCTAAACGGATCAGAATACATTGAGATCAAATTTGCCAGGAGTAGACTCTCCAAAGTTTCCTATCTACGAGAATTGTTCTGCAATCCACTATCACGCTCTCTTCGTTATCAAACAAGAGAGAGCGCGTGGATTGAGGAGATCGGAGAGCCGTTATTCTGGAAAAAAGCGTATTAACCCGTTTACCTTTCCCAGTTTATTGTACTCCATCATCTCGGCGTTTCTGGGCTGATCTCCAAAGAGTGGAATGAAAATTCCAGGAACTCCTCTCAACGCCGTTTCCTGCGTGGAACCCATGCCTCCGTGAGTGATGAAAGCAGATAGTCGAGGGTGGGCTTTAAAATGTACTGTTTACTGTTAGAATCCTAAACTGATCTTACCCAAAATGTCATTTTGAGGCATCCACTTTGTGAGTTCGAGATTAGAAACTTTCGAGGCGATATTCTGAGTGAATTCATCTTCTTCCTCATATTTCCAGATGAAAGTGACGTGAGGCAAAGCTTTGACGGTCTAAATTTTTAGAAGTAGCAGACAAGAAAAAATAAATAATCACCTCGACTATTGACAATTTAACCTCCATCGGCAAGAATACCGACTTGGAAACGGAACCGAATGAGAGGAGGACGGTCTTCTCGCGTTTGGTGAGAATCTTTATCCAGTCCTGGGAACAATGAAGATCAAGACATACTACAATATTACATTTGTTTGTGTACTGTTTAACGGAGAAATATCGATAAAACATTCTCTGACAATAAGCTTCAATAAGCGATGAAACTCACCTCACTGAGCGGTTTCGGTTCCTTTGCGCCAATACCTCCGATCGGAATCACCTGGAAGATTTTTAATTTTTCTGTTGTTTTTTTTTATTTTGAAGTTTTGTGAGGTAGCTGGCATTCATTTTAAAATATAATTTCAAAAAGATCACCTTACTGATAGTCGGGGCAGCAAAGTCAATCAGCGGCTCGCTGTTAGTGAAAACGAATGCGGCATTGGACGAAATTCGCTGTAATTATGAAATTAGGTTTTATTTTTTAATAAAATATTTGAAAATACTAACTCCGAATGTGGGGAAATCTGCGCCGAATTTCTCCGTGAACACATCTTGCACCTGAAAAGGTTTCGTTTCGTTTAGGCGCAATTGATTTGTTGTATTTTATCGTTCTGAAGAAAAAGGGAGATTTCACATAATGTGGCACGCTTTCACCTTCATAGCACTTGGTTACTTTCGTTAGTGACTATCATAGCCATAAATGTTTGGGTTATTGCTTCATTGGTCGAGATTGCGCCCTAACTATCATAGAACAACAACTAGCGGGGTTGTATTGAGGTTAAATGCACTACGCTCTATGCGCACACTACGCTCTATGCATAGTTCTGGGTGCGGGTTCGGTCCAGGGGGAGCACGGTAGGTGGCTCCAGTTTCGGTTCAGGGGAACTCGGTGACCGGCTCAATGTTCAGTCCAGGGGAACTCAGTGACCGGCTCCAGGTTCAGTCCAGGGGCA
Source organism: Pristionchus fissidentatus (assembly GCA_036245785.1). Lineage (NCBI taxonomy): Eukaryota > Metazoa > Nematoda > Chromadorea > Rhabditida > Neodiplogasteridae > Pristionchus > Pristionchus fissidentatus. The sequence continues at coordinate 25,914,142 of BTSY01000002.1, forward strand.
GCTTGGCAGCCGGCTCCAGGTTCGGTCGAGGGGACCGAACCTGGAGCCTTCTTTTTTATCGCAAAACATTTTTCCTATGACCCCCGAGAATCCCCGATTTGTTTGACAAACATTCGAAAATTTCGATTTTTCAAGTCAAAACGAGCTCGAACATGTTCAGAAACGTTTCCGACATCGTAAATCACTTTTCCTGTGATCCCCTAAGTTATCTGGAACATTTTGGAACTTTTCGAATTTTTCGATTTTTCACGTTAAAACTCGGCAAAACAGGTGAAAACGTGTTTCACGGTACTCAAAAACGTTTTAGAACAGTTTCTGGCACTTGCGAAAAATGCGGCAAAAGGTTTGCCCGCGGCGGGGGTCGAACCTGGGGGTCTCGGATTTAAAGTCTGGCGCGCTACCGACTTGGCCATGAAATTAGCGCATTTTTCTTTTTAAATTTTGAAAGGTTTTCTGGTCAGCTATCATATGCAAAAGGTTCTGAGAAGATAGAGCGAATTTGAAGCGAAATATAAGGAAAATGAGAAAAAAGTGTGACCGGACGGAAGAAAAAAAAAGAACGGACAAACAGACAGACAGACGTTAGCATTTTCTAATATATATTAATCTCACGTAATATCTCATTCGCTTGAAGCTTATTCCGATGATCCAGTCGGTGTAGATATTCAGAATTCGGTCCCACATCGAATGAACGTTCATCTTGGGCATGTAGAGGGCTGTAATCAGAATTTTTGGTTAACGTTGGTTTGTCAGAACGTGTAAGGCAAAAAAATAGCAAAAAAATTAAATAAACAGATAATTACAATAGTCATCGATTGTAAAATTCCGAAAAGACTATCACATTTCTGTGGGCATTCATGTGGCTCAAACGGGAATATTCACAAATATTAGCAAACATACATGGATCGTAGCTGAGTGCTGTAGGTATTCCAAACTCCTGGAATTGAGGGCCGAAAGCAGCACACGAAGCGACGGAAATAAGCGATTTCGGCTTGATCAGATGGGCCAGACCTGGAACCGGAAATTTTCGATTATTCTCTTATTCTCTGGATAAATCATCGTGAGTAGGTGCACGAAAAAAAACTTGATTTGAAGAAAAAAAACGTGAAATCGCTTCTATCTGTCACTTCTAAATTTGAACTCACCAACTCCGCACATGTCAAAGTGTTCAGCGAAGAAAACGTCGAACTTCTCTGCCTGAAATGGGCCATTTTGATCCAATCGCTAGCCTGTTTTATTCTTTCTTGTTTATACTTGTTCATTAAAGAAACCATTCATTAGTTGAATATCGTATGTTTTCATTTTAATTATTTGATGACTTAACTAACCTTCAGTCTCTCCACCAAACCTGGCTCGTCGAGCATAGTTCTGCACTGCGCAGCAAACACTTTAGCGAAGAAGTGACCGAACTGAAAGAAAGATTTCGATCTGATAAAAATCATATTTTTTTCATTAGTGTGCTCGAGAATCATTTTTCAACACAAACGCTCGCCATATGCAATGAGATACCATACGTATGTTAGGGAATGCGCCTTTTAAATTAAATTTTACTGTACAAAAATAAACTTACGAAGAACGCTCCGATGGGATTTAAATTGTTAATTGAAAACATGTCCATCTTGATCTCGTTCATTTCAGCGTACGCTTGATTTGTAGCAGAGCTCTGCAATATATTATTTCCATATTTGAATGGCTCTTATATTTTTATGAGCTGTCCAACATTCCAGAATATAATCTATATTTTGTCGAATACATCGTATAAGTGAGAGGATAGACGCAAGGTACGAATGAAATAATTCATTCTGAATAAATTCTTGTGGAACAGCTTAGTCTTCACCAATTACGTGTGCTTTCATCGATGATAGCTATTTAACTATCGGACTTACCGGTGGCACTCGAATAATCTTCGACAGTTTCGTTCCATCGGCAATCTCGCTATCGATCACAGAGATGATCGTACTCTGACATATATGAATATTTTGTTTATTTACATATTTGAATATTTTGTTTATTTTTAAAGGATAATTTAGAATCTACTTTCTCCGCTTTCGCGCAAATATTTGTTTTGCGTAGTCTGTACTCATTATCAGTGTTTCCTCTTATCCAAAGAAATGAACTGTCCATCGCTCACATTTTCATTTTGTCGAATAGCCATTCTAACTAGCTATAAAAAGGGAAAAGTGCGAAGACTCACCACATTGTGTCCTGCCTCAGTGAGCAAATCCGCCAGTCTTCCCATGTAATTCGAGTGGGAATGGCCAAACGCCGGATTATACACTAGTATTTTGTAGGCATCCGTTACCAGAACGGCGCTTAACATCACGTAAAGCAGGCGAACCATCGTCCAAGTCGAGCTAAGATATGGAAATATGCGGCCAACAGCAAGCCGAATGAAATTATTCGACATTCAAGAGAAGTGAGTACGAAAAGAAAGCAAACAGAATGTGCCGGCTCGGTACGCGTGCGCCTATATGTGTTTCACTGCTATCTCTCTTTCTTTCTTTCTCTGAATCTCTCACTATCCCTCCTGCTCTCACACTAGCAATCACCGTGTGCAGATTGGTGCCTAACCTGTGATCGGCGCTTCCTGAGTGCCGAAGGTGGTTCAATCATTGCTCATTGCAATGAACCATCGAACCGTCTAGTTTTAATAATCGTTTAGAAAAAGTAACGCCTAATCACGTTCCATAGCTTGAGCGCATATACTGTATGTTTGCATGTTTTGTAGTTTGTACAATATCTATTGACACTGAGAAGGTTTCTTAGCAATCTTCTTTTTCAACGTGCACACGCTGCGTCCAATACTATTTAATGAGAAATACATATATACGATGCAAATAGTTCACTACTTTTAACAATTTACTAATAAAATGGAACAACTCCTGCAGCAACATATTGCATATTGACGAATACGCAGAAATACAGTACATTTGTATCGAACACTCCGCATCAAACTTTGAAGACACTCATGCCTCTTTCGGGTGATGTATTTATACTGAATTGGTACTTTCCGCGACTTTTCATTTTCGTGCGTAATCTGCGTGTACAAGAGAACGAAAGATAAGAAGACAGCCACGAGCATCTTTCGTTGTCTGACTCTCTCTATTCTGCACACTATCTCGTCGTTTAGACCGATGTGAGTCTGTGTAAAATGAAGAGAGTGATGTCTTGCGAATCCATCCCTAATAAGAACACTTCAATACCGTGCCCGAATGGTGCGCGCCTTGTGTGGAAAACGGTCATTTTTCTTGTCCACTTATGATTGACATTGGGGGAATTAGTAAAAGTACCAGCAATCACAGTTGCGATGATCGGTCTAACACGAACTCGGCACGATGTTCGAGTTCTTTGTTTTAGTTTAACGGTGTACCGATTTCGAGACTTTCTCTGAAAAAAAACACAGTATTCTCTCAGTTGGAGATCTAGGAGGACATCATTGATCACGGTTGATGTAAAATTGTCTTCAAGGGATTATAATGAAATGTGGTATGTTCTAATTCCAACAAGTTGAAGAGGATTCACTACGGAACTAATTCAATCGCAGAATAAAACTCTCTGGAAACTCACTTATCTTCGTCGTGCGAATTTTCAAACGGTCTTGCAATTGCTCGAATTTTAGCACATATTAGGGAAAGCTTACTCTCTATTCTTCGTACAATGAGCTCTTCGCGTGAGCTTATGAAATGTTTATGCAATCGTTGCTATTCGAATCACACTCCCTAGCAAGAATCGCTTTCAAATCTAATTTATCATTCGCTACAATTTCGATTACTCTTGCTTTTTCTTGTTCATTCCTTTGAGTAGTTCTCCACTGATCGGCTTCCAAAGAACAAACACAAAAAGAGCGAAAGTGATAGTGACAACGACCACTCCGAGTAGGAATATGTCCTGTAATTAAAAGTGGTTTCCTCATTAAAAATCCACTCCTGCTTACAATAAGATGAGATTTATCGGAAAAAATCAATTTTTAAAATTCTTACAGCGTTGTTGTGCTCGATCCAGTTCATATCATGAGACTGCGGTCTCAGAGCCTTCGATGGACCAAATTCAGCCGCGAATTCAGTGTATTTCACGATCTGAAATCTTGCACATTGTCATATTCAGTTATCTCTATGAAATATGCACTAGACACGTATTGAAACTCGCAAACAAGATTCTAAAAATTGCTGGAAATCGTACCAAATCCTTCGAACTGAACGGTTTCTTCTTCAACATGGCGGCGGTGCGTTGTGCATTCTGGCGATAGCTGAGTATGGTATTGTTGTATTTTAACTGGAGGCCAAGCCAAAATCTAATGAAGTTATGGAAATATTTGAGGTGCTCCACTCATTTGTTCCGCTACTGGGTGAAAAGATGTAACTGGGGTGAGATTTCGATCGTGTACTCTTTGCTTCTGACGTCATAATTTGAGAAAATCATATCGAACCTCTCATTCTGCAACACTTCCTTGATGGCAGCGACGAATATGGCGGGGTTTGGAAGGTCGTTCTTGTCCATCACATGCAATATTTTATTGTAAAACGGTCCCGCATTTAACAACAATTCTTAAACCAAGAAATCGACAACTGAAGTCAGCCAGCTGAATGCGCAGTTCCTGTATTTTCAACAACAATTCTCATTGGAGATGCTAGTTCGGTAATCGTTTCACGGCCTTTTGTGCAAAGGATCGGTAATATCTTAGATAAAGTGAAGTGATTTATAGAAAAAGAGGCTAGCATATGCACAACACCGCACAGTCATCCCTATGTCTTACTTTTCCGAAGCCATTGTGCTGCATCATTCCCGCGTTTCTCGGCTGGTCGCCAAAGAGTGGAATCAGAATTCCTGAAATGCATTCCAGCCTTCACCCAACTCCCACAAATTGCCCTTGTGATGTACATATTTTTCTAAATATATTTTTCGTGGAGCAAAACAAACCGGGCACTCCTCTCAACGCCATTTCCTGTATTGATCCCATGCCGCCGTGAGTGATGAAGGCCGCGACACGTGGGTGGGCTGTAGATTCATATTTGAGGCAATACTTTAGTTTCCTCAGTCTTAGTTAGTTTTGTGTAAATGCTGACGGATTCTATGCAAATAAGTATCGTCGAGCGTGATGTCAATAAGCAAACACTTATTTGTGCAATTATTTAATTACCAAGCAGATCGACTTGCGGCATCCACTCGGCCAATTCCAGATTATCGACCTGAATTGGGTCCCGCCTCTATTGTTCAATCCGGGGATTGAACCCATTTTTTAATAATAATTTTAAAAAACAAAAAAAAACATACTGTCGATGCGATCTCTCTAGTGAAGTCATCGACCGTTTCGTACTTCCAGATGAAAGTGACGTTTGGAAATATTTTTATTGTCTGAAAAATAACAGATGTTGCCTGCTTTTATTCACTGCTCAGTGTGGATATTCCCTTCTCTTTTTTAGCGTTGAAATACTATTGAAATATACCTGGACATCCTGGATCTTTTTAAGTGTGAGTAACTCGCCTCGATGATTGAGTTCTTTATCTCCATTGAGAGATGCATCGACTTAGCGACGGATCCGAAAGAGAGGAGAACGGTCTTATCACGCTTCGCGAGAATCATTGCCCAGTCCTGTATACACTTTCTAAGAAGAATACATGCGGCCAAAATTGAGCACGAGTTTTTATGAAAGATATTCGAGTTGCGCGTGAAGCATACTTGATTTTAAAAAATTTCATTAACATCGTGAATTCAGATTAGCTATTATTAATATGGAATAAACCTTCTCTGGTAGCTTCATTTTTTTTGGTTTTTGGTATTTTTTATGTGCTGTGTGATTAGGGACCACCATCCCCTAGAAAGAGTATTCGTCCGATTCGGAAGCTTGTAGCTCACGGGAATTAAGAGCGCCGCAAGTTTTGTTTTCACTATCATGTAGAATACTATCATGGCTATCACATATCAAAAAAATTAAGGAAATCCACCAGTGCCTTCACGAGATGTATGAGACGAATCGCGAGAGAATCGACCACCAGAGTCCTTTGGAGAAAATAGAAATTCATGGTCTTCAAAACGGACGAAAAAATTTATTTAGGTACTAAAAAGCAAGGCGGTTCGAACTGCGTTTACCGTTTTCCGATAAAAAAATTTGTTCACGAGCTGTAAAGCATCAAAGGTGACGAAATAGCGAAAACACCAAAAACCATCCCTCACGTAATTAATCATATCTCGCTTTAAAAGTGAGATAGAAACTTTTTCAAAAAAAGGAATTGTAGAGTAATAGATTCTCTGAAACTTTTTCTATTATGTCATAACTCTAACTGTGAAACCCGAATCACCCTGGTCGGTCATCGGCAAAATGGTCATAACTCGAACAAAACAAAAAACTATTTTTTTGGTTATGTGCAAGTTGTAGGTCATATATGATAGTTTTTTGACCCCAAGTATTAGGTTTTTTGACAAATGTAAAAAAAGCGGGCTCGATTTAGTAAGGGGCTGTTGTAGTAACCTACCCAAAAATGATCTTTTATGCTCTTAATTTTATCTCATTTTGAAGAAAATATTGTAAAAATTAATTATCAACACTTTCTGGCTATTCATTTGCCTCAGAAATGCCGTAGTTGGCTGAAACACGAATGCGACGGGCAATTTTTCAACAATGAGAAAACCTCGTTTTTTTCATGTTTCATACCTGTCTATATAACTCGAAAATTACCAAACGGATGTTATAATGCCCCTCTATTCTTACCATACAAAGCGGGGCCTTAATTAGGGACATAATGAATTTTGAAACCTAAATTTTGCAGGCTACTGTAATGTGAGCAGAAAAGATTTTTGCACTCGCCGAGCATCGAACTGGCGAGAGAGTGTGGGAAATGAGGAGAGTGCTAGAGAACCGAGAGCGCGCGGTTGACGTTTGTTGTTGCACTTTCTGAAACCTGTAGCTCGCTCCAACGTGAAGATAATCATTCGCACTCAAAAGCAAAGTTGTTCAGTACCACTAGACAAACATTCCTATACGTCTTACATACACGGATACTTTGATCTGCTCACATTACAGTAGCCTGCAACATTTAGGTTTCAAAATTCATTATGTCCCGAATTAAGGCCCCGCTTTGTATGGTAAGAATAGAGGGGCATTATAACATCCGTTTGGTAATTTTCGAGTTATATAGACAGGTATGAAACATGAAAAAACGAGGTTTTCTCATTGTTGAAAAATTGCCCGTCGCATTCGTGTTTCAGCCAACTACGGCATTTCTGAGGCAAATGAATAGCCAGAAAGTGTTGATAATTTATTTTTACAATATTTTCTTCAAAATGAGTTAAAATTAAGAGCATAAAAGATCATTTTTGGGTAGGTTACTACAACAGCCCCTTACTAAATCGAGCCCGCTTTTTTTAACATTTGTCAAAAAACCTAATACTTGGGGTCAAAAAACTATCATATATGACCTACAACTTGCACATAACCAAAAAAATAGTTTTTTTTTGTTTTGTTCGAGTTATGACCATTTTGCCGATGACCGACCAGGGTGATTCGGGTTTCACAGTTAGAGTTATGACATAATGGAAAAAGTTTTAGAGAATCTATTACTCTACAATTTCTTTTTTTGAAAAAGTTTCTATCTCACTTTTAAAGCGAGATATGATTAATTACGTGAGGGATGGTTTTTGGTGTTTTCGCTATTTCGTCACCTTTGATGCTTTACAGCTCGTGAACATATTTTTTTATCGAAAAACGGTAAACGCAGTTCGAACCGCCTTGCTTTTTAGTACCTAAATAAATTTTTTCGTCCGTTTTGAAGACCATGAATTTCTATTTTCGCACCGAGGTCGATTCTCTCGCGATTCGTCTCATATGAAGCGGAAGATCAACAGTACGCGTTCATTAGGCTACTTTCACATTTGAAGCGCTCGAAAACCCGTTATAGAAGAATAGGTATCCTCTCATTAAATATCCAAAAATTAGGCTATTCGACCAGTGCCTTCGGTTTCTATAGTAGGTCAAACGTAACAGTCATATTTGATCTTTGATCTACTATAGAAACCGAAGTCACTGACTGGTCGAATTGCTTGATTTTTGGATATGTTAGGAGGGGACACCTAGGCTATCACGAAAACTTTCAAAACGAGCGGCACTCGTCTAGAACAGATACTAGAACGAATTTAGTCTAGCAGCTTCACTTTCAAAATGGGCGGAATTTTAGAAAATCGTAATTTGCGTAACAAGTAAACATTTCTGTGGCTTTTTCTCTTCAGAAACACGATTCAGCTCACCAGACTGACATTATGTCATTATTCTCATGCCATAGTTTTCAATTTCGTTCATGGGGATGGTGGTCCCTACGATTGGGAAACAACGATTTTGAAACAAAGTGAATCACAGTGAATCACAGCCACAGCTGAAACATACTTCGCTAAGCTTCTTCGGCTGCTTAGCTCCGATTCCTCCTATGGGAATTACCTGAATGAATCACTTCGATGGCGATTTTCTTCAATGTTTACCTTGACATTTTTTTTTAATGAACCCAACTTATTTTGTCCACTATGTTCTATCACTTCCAGAGCAAAAGAGAGAAACACGGAAATGGGACAATATCGGCATAGAGAGTCGAGAGAATCCCGTGTAGATTTTGAACCTTTCTTGAGCGCAACCTATTCTCTGGAGGTATATTGGAGCAAGGTAATCGACCTCTCTCTTTGCTATCATCTTCAGATACAAATAAAATGATTAATTATGAACCTTGTTGAGCATAGGGACGGCAAAGTCGATGAGCGGCTCTGAGTTGGTAAATACATAGGCTGAATTTGATGAAATATCCGTATATGAGGGAAAATCGGGCCCGAATTTCTCCCGGAACAGCGCCTGCACCTGAAATGTGTTTTTCTCATTTTCCCCATCCAATTTGAATATTTTAAAAAACAGTTTAGTGAATTAAATTTAATTTAATGAAATTTACATTAAATTTAATTCTTTTTTTTCATGTCCACGCATGAATAGAAAAAGAGGTAGTAAGAAGAGAACGAAAACTAAAAGAAATTGTAGAAATATAAATGAAATTGTAGATGAACTTATTGATTGCGAAGGTAGACAATTATACATACATCACCGAAAGCTTTGTAAAAAAGAGATAAATATGATAATAGCATTCACTAGCACAAATGACTTTCAACAGCTTAGCACAATAAATAAATGTAAAATCGTGAGTAGAATATGCGAAACATTCTGGGATAAGGAAGAGAGAAAGAGAGTACAAGACGATTACATCGACCTGAATATTCCAATAACGTATACTGGAAAATATTTTGACAACATTCCTATGAACAAAATTATTAACAGTGCAGCGAACAAAGGATTATTATCAAGTTTAGATAATACAAATAGATATAAATTTCGAGTTATTTACAAATTAAATCCAGCAACAAGCTGTTTCATGTATAATTACAACACCTTTCTGAAATCACTAACGGAAACAGAAAAACAAAAAATTCTTCAAGAAGAGTGTGAATGTAATTCACATCTCGATTTAGTCAATAAAAAATTACAACACATATGCACAGGAGAAACATCACTAATCAATGATTCCGAGCTCAGGAAAATTGTTGCATATGGAACCAAATTTAGAAACCCTTCTCAAAGATCAATCGAAGAAATTTGTGATGAAATGGATGCATCAATAATTAATTCTTTGATGAAAAAGAAAAAGAATTTCAAAAATACAAATATAGATATCAAAGAAATTTGTAGAAAAATCGTGGAAAACATTCACACTAAAATTAACAGATATTTGAAAAGATTTCACTACAGCAAACAAGAAAAAATCAATTGGAAATGTTTGAACAATATGAAAAAGCATTTCATAATAAAACATAACATAATAACATAATAGTTGACAAAGCAAGTAGTAACTATGCATTCACATGCAAGAAACAATATTTGCAATTTATGGAGAAAGAAATGAATCAATCTTCAACTACAGGCCGAACGTATGAACCACAGGATAGAACGGATATACAGGCTATAATTGAAATGCATATCGAGAGAGCTAAAACATACAAAATTCCAACATCAGAAAATTATTCATTACCAAAAATATATGGAATTCCCAAAATGCACAAAAATCCAATAAAATTCAGATTCATATCAGGAGCCTATGACAGTAGTTTGAAACCGCTTTCTGTCGAACTTCAAAAGATATTAAAGTTCATTTCGCAACATTTCAAAAGATATTGTATGCAAACAGGTGAAAGAACCGGAGTGAATCATTATTTCCCGATAGTAAACACAACTCAAATGATGAACAGACTTCTACAGATAAATGACAAACGTACAAAAATATTTTGTGCTGACTTCGCGTCATTATTTACGAATCTCCCACACGACGTAGTGAAAGAGAAAATGTCTAAATTAATACAAACATGTTTTCGGAATAGTGGATGTCTTTTCTTAAAGATAAATGGAAATAAAATTCAATATTCAAAAGATGGATCTGGAGGAAGAACATACTTAGCATTGGACGTAATTATGATGATTGAATACATTTTGGACAATAGCTATGCACAGTATGCTGGAAAACTTTACAAGCAATGTAAGGGAATTCCACAAGGAAATAATGCCTCTCCCCAAATAGCTGATCTTACACTGGCTTACATGGAATTCGAATACATCAATAAGAATATTAAAAGAGATCATCCGCTAGCGTTTAAAATGAAAAACACTTTCCGCTACATCGATGACATTATTCACATTTCAACAAATACTGATGATTTCGAATGTCTCACCAAATCAATGTACCATTCTTCTCTGGAACTTGAGAGGACCAATGAAACTAACGTGAAATCAACCTTTTTAGACCTGGAAATCTCGATTACTCCGGATGGGAAATGTCTAACAAGCCTTTATAATAAAACAGACAGCTATGACTTTCACATTGTGAGATACCCTCACTACACTTCGACAATTCCACTAAGAATCGGATTAAACACTTTTTACGGAGAAACTTTACGAATATTCCGAAATTGTTTCCGCTACCAAGACTTTGAAAATAAAATGCGCGATTTACTGAAAAGATATCTTGAAAATAAATACCCAAAAGAAATTCTCGTCTCTACAATCTTGAAGTGCGTGTCTCGAAATCCCTCGATTTCAGTAAAATATGCCAAAAGTAAAGGAGAATTAGGCAATACACTAATTGCTCATCTCCATAATCTCTCGAAATGAGAAAGAAATGCCTGATCAGACAAGAAACGCAGTGATCAAAGTACACCCCAGAGATGTTTGACCTCGCACGTGCAAAGGGACGCGAGACGAGAGACCAAGCGACAAACACGCGCGATCAAGAGTTCAAAGGAAGAGAATAACAACCCCACTATAAAAGGGAGAGAGAGAGGTCATTCCTCATTCGATCCAAAACGTTCGCCTTTTTCTCGCCCTTCCCCTTGATTTGATTTCTAGACCATTTTCGGCAATAAGATTCTAGTTTATCATCTGATTTTTGTTATTTAAAAAAGTTAAATTGACCAAACCACTCCTGAGGCCGTCACTGACGAGCTCCCCCCAGGAGAGGTATGACTGTCTGACGCTAAGGGAGCGAAACAGTCATACCTACTATAGTTTTTACTTATTCAACTTGTAGTACACTTGATTTAGCAATCGATATTGTAATCATATTCAATTACATAGACGCGAAAGAGGTAAAACTCCAAACGGACGAGCAAATTGGCATAGAGATTTCTCAGTCGATCCCAGAATGAGGGAACGTTCAATGAAGAAGTAAACAACGCTGCAATGGGGATTGCAGAGCCACTTAAAAATTGTATACCATTTTGGTGCTGTAATCTTTTTTTGTTAGAACCTAACAACGTTTTTAAAGAATCGGAAAAATCCTCCCAATAAACACATTTCAATCGACAGCGAATTTGAAATCGAGATTTTTTCTTTGTTGCATTAACTATCATTCCTTCGTGACAACTAAAACTTAGCAGAAGATCTGTGCCATTAAAGGTGGTGTCCCACGAACTTTTGGTCAACTGAGTTCTCACTGTGGGGTTATCACGCTCAGTTCCCCGGTAAGAGCCCCGCAAGCCGCACGTTCAACCGATCAGTTTGAACTGAGTTATTCGAGTTTGGCTCTGTGCCAAACTGACCCTGACGCGCAGGGATTCAAAAATGAGAGGGAGGGATAATGGGAAAAGAGGAGAGAGCGACCGCGCTATTGGCACATATGAGATGAGGAATGAGGGAGCGCGAGATCGTAATACTCCTTCTTTAACCATTTTTTATAAGTATATTATGTGTACTAACAGGGATCGAAGCTGGGATGATCTTCAATACCGAATTCGTCCATTAAAGGACCGTAGGGAACAGTTGTAGAGACGGAAATGAAGGATTTAGGTTTGATAACCTCTATCATACCTGGAAAAAATATGGTGAGTTCAACACAACAGGATTTGGGACTCAACTATATTTGTAATTCTTGATAAATATATATGCGGGCCGTTGTTTCCACAAATTGAATACTTTTTTACCCTTTGTTTTGGATAGATGTGGTCCCCGCACACTCACCGACTCCACACATGTCGAAGTGCTCCGTGATCATCACGTCGTATTGCTCCGCCTGATAATTATCGTTTTTTTAGCTCTGCCCGGAATTTCCAACGATTAATGAGAGGTGCCAAGCAGATTATTGCCCCGTAAACACCAAACATTTATCAAAAACAGTTTCGGAACCCATTTTCTAACCATTCAATTCACGTAGACACGTTATCGTGTTTTCAGTATCTAATTGTCACCAGGGTTCAACCCCTCATTTTCCCCGTCACTCATTCCTTTCTGATTATCCGGCAAGTTAACTCTTTTCGTACACTACATCACCCGATTCCAAACAGAGACGGTATTAGGATTGAAAAAGACATGGAGACTCATTCCGTTTTCATTTTTCTTCTTTCTAAATACCGTAAAGTTCGAGCGGATTGTATCGGGGTGCGGATCCATTATCGACGACCTATCATTTTGAGGGGCCAAAACTCTCCTCATTTTACAAACCTTCTCGCCAATCGGCGATGCGATAATGTACAAAGAGAGGAGAGTTTGCTGCCCTTCAAAATGGTAGAACGATAATTTGTATGAATAAACTTGCCTTCAACGCTCTATCAATCCAGGCTCCTCGATAGTCGCTCTGCACTGCCCCTCGAACGCCTTCCCGAACATTTGACCGAACTTTAACAAAGAACATCTATTGTATTAATTAAAGCAAATACTGATGATTAGTGATGTTACAATTAGATCGAATATTTTAATTCGCGAGAAAAAAGGATATTCGCGATTAATCCATTGTTATTCGCGAATAGGATTATTCGATATAACAACACTACTGATGTTATAACAGATAACTCTGCACGTATTTTGATAGAGTCGGAAACGAACCATAATGCCTCCTATTGGGTCGAGAATGTTGATAGAGAACAGTCCCAGCTTCGTTTGCTTGAACATTTCATGTCGATCCAGCGTTTCCGCACTCTACAAATATGAAATTATGCAAATATAAGGAATTTCTCTCCCCTTCATTTCTCCCTTCTCACCTCTCAAACGCGGTCGCACTTTCCTCATTTCCCCCTTATCCCTCGCCCTCATTTTTGAATCACTGCGCGGCAGGTTCAGTTAGGCACGGATCTAAACGCGAGTAAAAGTGTCCAACCTTATGTGGTTTGCAGAAATCTACTATGGGAAACACGGCGCCGACCTCTATTGGGATACCCTAGTAGACTTCGTGATTTTCCTTTTTTTTAAATTGCTCACTGGCTGGACGAAGATCTTCGTCGAATTGGATCCATCCTCGAACTCCGGGTCGATAATCGGCACCAAATTCGTCTGAGCAAAAACATTTCGCTCTGCCTCCGATTTTCAATTTTGATTATTACATTGAAACGTCCACAACAAACCGCGAGACAAACATAAGTTGTTAACTTGTCTTCTCTAAGACGTATTAAATATATTATTAAGATGCACAGATATGAATCCTACTAAAAACAGGCACTCAAATGGAAAAATATACTAATATGTAAGCAAGACCAGCTTATATGCTAGAAGGCCATACTTGCATATTAGTAGGCGAGTCAATTTGAATGCCTGTTCTTAGTAGGATTTCTCTCTGTATAGATGTGTAACCTCACCACACTGTGTCCGGCTTCCGCAATGGCGTCTCCTATTCGAGCCATAATATTCGAATGCGAATTGCCGAAATTTGAGTTGTACACTAGTACTTTATAAGCATTTCCATTGCAAATGGCGAAGAGAAGCGATAAAATCCACATTTCCTGAAATTATTAAAATTGCGGAGAAAAGAGGCAGGCAGTATTGGGAATGGAACAGAAAAGTTCTGGAAACTCGCATTTGTGGAACTATGTTGGTAAAAGTTCCGTGTTTCTGGGCAATTGGTGAAAGTGTGATTTAGAGCACTACAACTGCATGAGTTGAACATTCGAAATTGTGGTGCGTGACAGTGTGCCACAACAATTTAACCAGAGAACGCGAGAAAGTGTGTGTTCTGACCTTGCGAGAGCACATGATTAGCAACTCCTTGACCTAAAAATCTTTAAAAAAAAAGAAACGAGATTGAAAAAATTTATGTTTATTATGCTCAATCAATTGCCAATCAGATAAAGGTCTACTCTTTCTACGCATACAACATTCACCATAATAATGTCCTATCTGATACGTAAAAGAAAACTGCTGAAGCACTGTAATAGACATACTTAAACCCAATCACTGAATTGAACTTATAGAGAGAAACTATAGCGTTCGTGCATTGTCTGGATAGTTGTGTGCATCTTAGACGCTCTCTCCATCTCTTCCTCGTGGCCTAGTGGCTAGCGTCCTTGCCTACCACCCCTCACTCGGTGGTTCATTGCCTCTCCTCTGCTTCCTCTCTCTTGCCTCGGCTTTACCCCTCGCTGTCTCTCCGTGACCGCGAGGTTATACACCGGGGCAACACCTGGCCATTCGTACAAGAAACGGCAAGACACAAGTGCTTGTCGGATCAACAAAGTCTGCTACACTTTTTGGATGCGAATCGAGAATGTATGCTCCTCCTATTCCATGTTTTCTTCTCTCTCTTTTCTTCGAGAGAATAAATTTATGATTTATGCTATCATCGTACTCAAAGGACAAGTGAAAAACACAATTTTATTCTATACAATATCACAGAAGCTTTTGCAAGTCTTCGACCCTGAGATCACGGAAAATTGCAAGAGAATTCGGGTGTTCTGCAAGGGGGCAGAATGGACCGACAAATGTCTTCTCGGATATGCATTACAGATCTAAGTGAGGAAGCAAGACATATCGCTATTAGAACAAGAACATTGCCTAGATAGAGAATTTACTATTGGGTCTGTACATGTATACTCAGAAAAAAAGTCGCTACGATCATGACCATCCTCGTCACTTTTTTCTCAGGGTACTCCAGAATCTTCGGTGAATTCAGTCGCTCTTGGTCTTCTTCTCCACCGCCTTTCCGAAGATCTTCTTGAGGAGGACGTAGATGATGAGAAGTCCAATGGCAAAAGAGACGAGAACGAAGAGGAGAATGATGTCGATGTTGTGGTATTCGATGAAGGACATGTCGTGTGATTGAGGACGGAGAGCGGCCGAGGGACCTGAAATATAACAAAATAACTCACAGGGAAATAAGCCTACTACTCTAGACTTCTTGGCTACCCAGCGACGACTTTCAAAATCTAACCGCTTCGCTCCCCTGCGCCATTAGACATTGAAGTCCTCGCTAGCCAGCTTAGACTTATGGAGTCGTGAACTTATTTATCTCTAAGAATAAATTTATTGAGTTATTTTATCATGCCTGCGCCCCGCTTTCGGTCACCCGTTGAAATTGCTACTATACTTCTGTTCTAGCCCAAATTTTGCAAAATAAAGTCTACTGCGGCGGCGCCGGTATTCTCGTCAGTCATCAATGTCAAATTCAAGAATGTCAATGTCAAATTCAAGAATGGAATATCGTAAATTACGGCGCATTTCGACTGTGTCAGCTGACTATTTTCTGTGCATACTTGTTTTTCTCAGTTTCACTATGAAGTCAAATGAGCGTAAAAGGAGGAAAACTGACCGAATTCAGCGGCGAACTCGGTGTACTTGACGAGCTTCTGCTTGGACGAGAAGGGCTTCTTGGCGAGCATAGCCGCGATACGCTTGGCGTTGTTGCGGTACCTGCAATTATGGATTTATTTTGAAAGAATCTCGCTCATTGCTCAGGAACCTCCAGATATGGGTTAAATGCGACTAAATGTTAGAAAGTTCACACGCAGATTCTCTCTGGAACCTCTGCCTGGAGTGTTGACACGGAATAATACGCCAGTTGTGAAATGATTTGGTGCACTACTGATTGAATATATTGACCATCTACAGTACTCTAGAGTGTTCTATTTTGTCCGTCACTCACTTTCCATTCTCCAGCAGCTCTCTCAACACAGCAGTGAATTTCTTGGAGTCGGCAAGATCGCTCTTATCGATGGCCTGTAAACAGATACTATAATTTACGATGATTTTTTTCCGACAATACAATTGTAAATTTCGTGCCTCTCTCGTTTGGTCGAATCATGCCTTAATGAAAAATGTTTCACTTATTTAATTTCAAATATCGCAAATATGAAGAAAATATCAAATCGTTAAGCGTAGCGATAATTTTTGAATCACGAGTGAAACATACCCGAAGTATTGTTAGTAATACATAAGAAAGGCGTAAAATTCAGTTGATGAATGTTATTTTTAGGAGTTTGCAGTTCAAGCAGATATATTTATATTTGTGAAGTAACGATAAAGATTAGAAAATCTATTTTTTCAATCCTCTTCAGCGAATGTGGAAATTTGATGAACTCACAATGCCGAATTCATTGTGATGCATCATTCCCGCGTTTCTCGGTTGATCTCCGAAGAAGGGAATGAAGACGCCTGAGAATGAGAGAAATTTGGTCTTCGATTACCGGATCTTTCGCGATGTATGGCCAGTGGTAGAAAGGAACGAATATGTCCTGAGTCAATCAATAAAGTACAGTACCTGGAACTCCTCTCATGGCCGTTTCCTGCGTGGATCCCATGCCTCCGTGAGTGACAAAGACGGCGAGATTGGGGTGGTCTGAAATATTTGCGCTAATCTGAATAAAAATATCATAAAATGTTTAGTTCGAATAGCGGTTGCACTGAACTTTGTGTTCCGTTGATATTTTGTTAAATTTATTTATCGAGAAATTTGGGTGTTTGCGCTGATTTCGAAATATATTTTTTGCGAAAGCTAACTAAAACGAAATTGCTCGGTCAGTGAAGCGCGATGTAATAAATATAGTGTGAAACATATCACATTACAGGTTAGATGAGGCAACATTTAGTCCAATCGTCGATGAAACTCACTCAAAATGTCGACTTGCGGCTGCCATTTAGCGATGTGTAGATTGGCGACCTTCGAGGCTTCGGAAGTGGCGAATTCATCCTCGGGAGTCTCGTACTTCCAGATGAAAGTGACATCGGGGAAGGCGGAAATCGTCTGGAATCAATCGATAAGATTTCGGTTCGCATTCTTCTGTCGTCCGAAAACTTCAAAAAGTTGGAACATAGTCCCATTGATACAGGCTATCTGGCTTAATCCATCACGGGAGGATTGACTGGACTGTGGAAGCTATCGCTCACTATTTGTCGGCAATTTTCCGGCGCTTTACAACTATTTAATATTATAACTGTGATAATAATAGCAATGTACAAATCGTTGCATTGTTCAGAGGGGAAAAAAGCACCCGTGATCTAGAGTTAGAAAAAAAGTTAAACCTTGAGCACGCTCCTCTTCACGTCAATGGGAAGCATTGTGCTCTTGACTACGGAACCGAAAGAGATGAGAACGGCACGAGGACGTTTGGTGAGAATACCCGTCCAGGTCTGAAATGCAAACTCGTTATTAAATGAGAGTATATCTGATAAACACCGAAACTTCCCTTTACCTTGTAGTACTGGGGCAGGTACGGCTATTTCCGAAAGTTTGCATTGTAAAATTGTAAAATAATGGGCTTCATGGGCTATTGTAATTCACCTCATCGAGGGGCTTGGGATCTTTCGCGTTCAATCCTCCCACAGGAATGATTCTCGATAGAGTGGGAACAGCAAAGTCGATGAGAGGCTCGGAATTGGTGAAGACGTAGGCAGAGTGGGAGGAAAGCTCCTGAAAGAGTTTGAGTTTTGATTGATATTATAACATTCCAATGCTAATCCAAATTCGAATGTAGCGAGCAAACTTTTCAAAGAACAATTTTGCAAGTATGTTTCAAGCAACGTCGACATTCGCGCGCTTAGTTCATCCTTATTATTAATCCGATTGGATTCTAAAAGAATTACTCAATGATAACTTGGGAAAGTCATATTTTTTAAAAAGTTTCCAACTTTACATTTCATATTCTACTCACCATAAGTGACGGGAATTCGCTGCCGAATCTGTTCTTGAACACGGCTTCGACCTGCAATTTAAATGCTTATAAATTAGTCGGAATTCTTTTTTCTCTTTTTAAAACATTTGGATAATCCAGCTCGAAAGGGAAATTGCATTGCACTCTTTACTTTTTGTTCTCTACAATTTGCAAACCTTGGATCTCGAGTCGTGGAAGAAAATCTTCATTAGTGCCTCTGCATAGATATTCCTCAGTCGACTCCACATCGAGTGGACATCGTGATGAGTGACGTACGAAGCTGAGAATTGTTATGAATGATTTTGTTCGACGAAAGATTAACAAGGAAACAGAGAAATCTACCGAAACGGAGTTGAAAAGCTTTGTTCTTTTTTGTTTCGATTTCGGGTGGTCAACTCTAATTGTTATCATTATTTTCCATTTCCATTGCACAGATTCAGGAAGCGTAAGCAGGAAGCGTACTCGGTGGTTCAAATGTGTTTCATGTTGTGTCAATAAATGTATATGACTGTTCGCTTTGTTGTGAGCGCCAAAGAGACGTAAAAATATCCAATACCAAACAAAATCAGAGGCTTGTATCCGTTTAAAATCTTAATTTTCCGCTAAATTTTCGACGATTTGAAAAGATTGAAAAATAAAGCAATTTCTAACCGCCGCTATCGCGCAAATAAAACACAAAAATAAAATAGATTTCTTACCGGTATTGTAGCTGATTCCACGGGGTACTCCGAACTCCTCGAACTCGTAGTTCATAATCGTCGTTGCTGAAGCGCCGATGTACGATTTTGGCTTGATGAGGTGACTGAGTCCTGTAGATAAATCGTAAATTGGCTTATGCGAAGACAATAAAAACACGAGGGAGAATGCCGTGAATAAGCACAACGTACTATTCAAAGGAAAACAATATTAGTTTCAGAAAAAAGGCAACTGAAGACTAGCAAAACTTGGCGATCGTACAACTGAAAGATAGAACATTCTGGAAAGCAACTGACCGAGTCCGCACATGTCAAAGTGCTCCGAGATCATCACATCGAACTTCTCGTTTCGCAGTCTCTCGATGAGACCGGGCTCGTCCAGAGTCTGAAAATAAAGTTTTTTTCAACGTTATTGATTTGAAAAATATGGGTTTATGAACACAAATTTGCCGAATATGATTCTAACTATATTTTTGTATACAACAAAAAAATTACGTTAACTAACCTTCTCGCACGTGTAAGAGAAGACCTTGCCAAGGTAGCGACCGATCTAAAACAGCGAGTTACGCAAAGACATTTTAATAATGAAAAAAAAGAATTGTGCATTGGCTAAAAATAATTTCGAAATTGTCATTGTTGTCAAAATTGTAATGTCATTGTCAAAACTTTTGAAATTGTCAAATTGAAATTGCAGATCTTGTCGTAAAGCATCAGATATGTTTCACTCGTTTTTCAATTACTCCAGAATCCAAAGGAAAACAATGACAGTGTCGGATGTTTGTTTGTATAATGGTGATCAATACTTGTGATAATGCCTGCAACACTTACAAAAATCTGGGCGAGCAGTGACATGGTGTCGGTTGAGTAGAAGTCAATGTCGGCCTTGGTCGATTCGGCCTCTTTCTGCAATACCGATTCGTATCAGTCAAATCTCCAGAGGGGGGTCAGGAGCAGGGTTGGGCGTCTAAATAGAAGGAGAAACCCTATCTCCATTGGTGCACTATCTCGTTGTTGACCTCTTTCTGGATTATTTGTACCTCTCCAGTTTCAACTCAGTTCTGCAATACAAAAGACGAAAATGGAAAGTGCTGTAAGTGACACATTCACTTTGTCTTTTTGAATCCCGTTTTTTTTGTTTCATTTTCGTTTGTCACTTTGTTTACCAACGAATCTTTGGAAATTCTCACCACAGCTCTCGGATCTTGCGACACGTGGATAACCTTCGACTTCGTTGTTCCATCGGGCGTTTCCGCGTCCAGAATCGGAATCAGCGAGGTCTGAAAACGATTCTCTAAACTCGATTTTAAAACCCCGGTTCCGTTTCTAGAAAATATCAGCATTGCGACCTACTCCTACTGTGTAAAACGCAGTTGTCTAGACGAAATCAGAGTTCACTCCTACTTGGAAACCTCATAGGAAGGGGGGGGAGAAAGGGTGGGTCAGAGTGATGCTGCGCAAATTTCATGGGGTGCAAGGTGCACATCAGTTTTATGCACCCTTTCATAACTTTTTTCCTAGTGAAGCTACAACTTCCGAACTTGATACAAGGCCCAATTAAACGGAAAATGTTCCAAACGTGGCTTGCAATCGCTGAATCAAGTTTGGAAGTCGTAGCTTCACTAGGAAAAATGTTGTGAAAGGGTGCATAAAACTGTTGAGCACCCCATGAAATTAGCGCGGCATAAAAGAGACAAGTGCCCGTGAACCAAGAGGAATACTAACTCATACAGTGTGGTCTCAGTGGTATCTCTATTTTTTTTCGTTTAAAAACAAAGTGAGAACGCACCACATCGTGTCCGGCCTCCGCCAGAATGTCGGCGATTCTTCCCATGAAATACGAGTGCGAATGGCCATACTTTGAGTTGTACACGAGAATCTTATAAGAGGAGGAGACGTAAACCGAGGCCAGAAGGAGAATAGGAAGGAGCAGTTTCATGTTTACCCTGAATCGATAACAACTTAAAATAACAATGTTCACGAGGAAACGCTGTACAATAGCCATAACTAAGCAGAAAGTCGCGAAGTATGAATGATTCGCATTTAGGTGGTTGTGAAACGAGAAATGACATTGAGAGAAGATTAATGGCAAAATAGAGATTGTAAGTGAACTGGGAGTATAGGTAATGATGGAAAAGTGGATAGAGGAAGGAAAGGATGGAAGAAACTTGAATTGAGCGAGTCTCAAGTTTAATCGGTTTGCTAACTTTGGAATGCTCGTTGAGCGAGCAACGAATCATTTGAGGGGAAGCAAAGAACGCCAGTGAACACACCAACACACAAAGATCTCAATCAGGGAAGAAGGTAGGAATGAATGAAATTGTATTTTAAAGATGGAATCATGCGCAGACTGATTGCACTTGCATACTTCCCTTGATAGACAACCGGTGAAACATATTCGAGCAGTGGGGGTAAGATATGGAAAAACCAAAAGTAAAGGAGAGCCAATTAGTAAGGCTATAATGGGCGGCGGTATCGGAAGAGCATGGTAGATGTTAGATAAATTAATTGTCAGCAAGAAAACGGTCAAGGTTTCATTGATATCTAGCACGGGTTTGCGTTGATATAGGGCTGGTGAAGCGCAATCGAAACAGTGTCAGCACGAAATAAGCATCGACAGAGAGAACGCGCTACACAACAGGCAGTGATTGTAACGAGAGCGGCTCGAGTGAGCACGGAAGCATCCGCCCAACCTATCAGTGTATGTATCATCCACGAGAGAGAGAGAGAGAGAGAGAGAGAGAGGCGAGAGAGAGTAATGATCACGCTCACTTCGTTTTAGACGCTCCACTCCATTTCACAGACGGTCAAGCTTACATATAGGGCGTAGGAGTGAAAAGAAGATGGAATGGAGAGGAAATCTCTCACTTTTGTACACTCTCTTGACCGGAGCCCTGTCTGTCGGTTTGGAATCGTGTGGCACTCTCATCGGACGGCATTAAAGAGCAGGAGGAATGGAAAGAGGCGGAATTTGATCTCTCTCACTTTTGTCGGTGGAATTTTGTATAGAAATACAGCACTCGTGGCTCTTACAACGCTGAACAGCGCAATCCAATGGAAACAAGCCAATCACACGAACGTTTCGTTGTAAGAATAATATTGTAATTGTATCTCTACCTATTTCTATTCGAGTGGTACCTAAAATGCGATGAACACCACTACATTTCGCAGCTAGCCAAGTATCAATCGCTCTTTATGGATTCACGAAAATGCTGACAGATTACTCTCTCATCGTCGATTACACGTAGAATACTCATCTTTCATCACTCTGCAGCGTATGATGCTGATAAGAATGGTTCAAAAATGAACGGAAAAGACACATAAAATATGATTTCGCAAACGAAAAGTCAAGCGACACTAACGAACAACTCGTGTACATAAAGGAGTCTTTTCTGAAGAAAGAGAGTATCCGAGTGCGATTTCGCATCCTGATAATTGATTTCTCTCCTTCCCGCGTATGATAAGAAAGAAGCAACCGCAAACAATGAGAGACGTTATTTGAATATCACCCGAAAACCAGTGAAACAAAACGCATAGTACAATAACGTTAACACCGAAGAGGATGGTGGAAATTCTCTGCCAATTTTACCAACTGCTCTCTTCCTCTCTTGATCGAGCACTGAAATATCAAGGTTGCCTCTCTCGCTCTCTCGTCGCCTCTTTCTTTTCTCCCCTCGCTTTTATCCCCCACTCAAAGTGTGCCTTTCGTGTGCCTTCCGAGTGCTTTACGTGGTCCTAAGAACATTTCGACGGTTGGGAAATGTCTCCTCATTTCGCACACTCTCTAAGCCAGGCTTGAGTGAGAGAATGCGTAGAGTGAAGAGAGCGCGCCCTTTTCGCGATCTTTAGTTCTCAGCCTATCCACACGACCACTCGATACTTTGGCTCGTGACGAGAGAGATTGGAATCCTCGCGTAATGACGAAACAGTGATCGACCGTTGAGCAACACAGATGAAATGGATCAGGAATAGAAGAGAGTTACGATGATTGTTGCCGGGCATGTCCGAATATGCAGAGTATTTCATCGGACCTTCGAGTAATGAGTGTGTTTAAACTCCAGAAATGCGTCAGATTCGAGAATATGTGAGCAAAAGAGCCCCTTTCGACATCTTTTTGGATGAAAACAGTGTTTTCAGGGTTTTCGAGAGGTTAACTATAACCTCTCTTCACTTTCAATGTGGCTCAAGTGTACGCTTCACGGATCATTGTGGTAAATTTTTGTATTTTCTTATTTCTCGATAGCAGTGAAAATATCTTGCAACGGGATCATCATCATTTGGAAAAGTCTTGAAACACATTCGAATCCCTTCGCACATCATTCCACAGACCGGTCAACATTACAGGAAGGCCTGAGTGAGAGAATGCGTAGAGTGAAGAGAGCGCGCCCTTTTCGCGATCTTTAGTTCTCAGCCTATCCACACGACCACTCGATACTTTGGCTCGTGACGAGAGAGATTGGAATCCTCGCGTAATGACGAAACAGTGATCGACCGTTGAGCAACACAGATGAAATGGATCAGGAATAGAAGAGAGTTACGATGATTGTTGCCGGACATGTCCGAATATGCAGAGTATTTCATCGGACCTTCGAGTAATGAGTGTGTTTAAACTCCAGAAATGCGTCAGATTCGAGAATATGTGAGCAAAAGAGCCCCTTTCGACATCTTTTTGGATGAAAACAGTGTTTTCAGGGTTTTCGAGAGGTTAACTATAACCTCTCTTCACTTTCAATGTGGCTCAAGTGTACGCTTCACGGATCATTGTGGTAAATTTTTGTATTTTCTTATTTCTCGATAGCAGTGAAAATATCTTGCAACGGGATCATCATCATTTGGAAAAGTCTTGAAACACATTCGAATCCCTTCGCACATCATTCCACAGACCGGTCAACATTACAGGAAGGCCTTTGGAGTGAGAGCGTGTGTGAAATCGAGAGAGACCCTCTCACTTTTGCACACTCTTTCGCTCTAACCCTGGTCTGTATGTTTGGAATCATGTGTTCGGAAACGCGCATTATATCAAAGAAAGTCTAGTAAGTCTATTGAAAAAATCAAGGGGAATTAGTGGAACTATCTACGACATCGTAAGGTTTTCACATGCATACCAGTAAAGACACACATCCACAAACACACATTTCCACACATTTTTTCACATTGTGACTATCGAGGCACGAAATATGCACGCGCATTGGAAATTTTGGATGATTGCACGTGTGATTCATACGGAGAAGAGAACCCAGAGCGCGATGCTAACAACCAGAAAGATAATGTATTTTGTGTCTGCCATGTACTGAATTTTTTTGAAGGAGGAAATTGTTGTAATCTCCAAAACATGTAGCGAACGCATGAACGACTAAACTTAATGCGGTTGAAATGTCCATCGAAATTGCGTTAAATGAACAGCAAGTCCATCAGCAACATCGAGGCTAAGTGCTCCCGCTACTCCTATCGGATACTCGAGCAACTTACTTAGAACCTCTTTCCATTCAACCTCGTTCGACCCTATTTGGTTTGCCCCTGTTTTCCTTCCAAAAGCAAACTCCATCTTTGCTCGCGCGCAAACTTTGCAGAAGTTTTAGAGATCGGCTCAGCGCGTTCACACGAGCCTTCAGTTTCTAGTCAAAACGTGCCCAGTTCCTCTCGAAATCCCCGTTTTGATATTATTTGGCTACGGACTAAGCTGGAAATGACGCGCGCTCCCGAGCCATTCCCCTCTCCGTTTTGTTATTTTGTCAGTGAGCGCTGTCGCCCTCTCGTTTCGCCTATTGTTCTTTCGGGAAGAAGCCTCACAACCTAAGTGGGGGAGGAAGAGGAAGAGTGGGTGGGATGGGGAGTCACGCTTTGGAGAGAATAGAGAAGAGAGAAGGAAAGTGAGACAAAACGCGGCGACGTCCATGGACTTACTCAGCCCCTTTTCATCGTTTTCGTCTACGTTTTGGAGTGTGGTTTACTCCTTGATATCTGTGCCGTCAACGGTCGCTCATACATAGAAAAATACTTGATTTTTCGTTTCCTTTTTTTTCTAGAGCTGAGATAGACGTCCGGAATTCTCAATTTCTCAAACTGGCAATTACATCTTTAGTGGAATTGTGGGCTCCATTTCATCCATTGTATTGATTTGCTTTTTTGCTTTTAGACAATGCGAAATTGTCATCACATTTCGCATCTATAGGAAGCGTGCACACCATTCCTTCCGGTTGCCGATGATTGCTTTTTCTCCCCATCATCTGAACATCAAAAGAACCAAATTGTAGGAATATATTTTTGCAATGATACTACACTCTGAAAAAAGTCACTAGTATCATTACGCAAAGTGAACATGCTCACTTACCTGTAAGTGAAATTCCCTTATTTTTAGTGACTTTCACTTACAGATAAGTGAACTTTTTCACTTGGTGTCCTGATCCAAGTGACTTTTTTTTCTCAGAGTATACCAATATCATGAGTAATACGCTGTGACGTCCCGCGTGGGTCGAGTATTTTCGCTTAATATTACTGTCCTTGAGACAATTTGCCAGGTTTCACGTTTCATTTGCCCCTCTGAGTCCAAATTCCAGCCAAATTGACTATAAATTCGACGATTTTCAGTGTTTGACCTCGAGTCGTCTTGCGATTTATCGCTGTTTGTTTGATTATCGCCGGTACCAGATGTGAACCACCTGGAACTTTCTCTACCCCCTTCTCGGATTAACGCGCGCCCGTAGTAAAGCTGTGCCAACGATATCTCTCTTTTTCCGCAACAATAACGCGTGAAATACTCCGACATTGCACTGAATTTTTCCTCAAATTCCGATATTTTTCGTTGGTTCCAAAAGATGCTTGTGACATCTCAATTCGTTCTTTTCCTATTGTTTTCTCTCGTCTCTCTTTCGGCCTTCCCCTAATTACTGTCCTTCTTTTGCCTCTCTTCTTCGCTCTTTCGAGTAGTTCCTTTTGCATCGACAACGAACACAATTATTTCACGCCCCATCAATTTGCGCGTTGGACGTCTGTTCTCTCACCCTGGTTTCCAAATGCACCCAGCAAATCGCAAGCGCTGAATCCATCAGCGCTGATTGTAACGTATTCCTCCCTGACCTGAACCCGATTTAGCCGTAATTTCCGCGTGCGCCCATACGTTGCACCTAAAAGTATGATACCTGATTACGTCTTTATTTTTAAATAAATGTGAGCTATTTTATGTAATTTATACATTTCAGAATGTTGCCTATTCTCGTTTCAATAATTTCAATAGCCGCCGCTTCGCTCATTTCACAGAAGATCGACGTGAACTACGACAGAAGACAGGCGCCGCAGGTTCCAAAATTAATTTTCACTGCCCACGTTTTATGTATGTTTCATGGGATCAATAAAGAATTTAAGCGACATTTTTTTTCACTAAAGTGCTTGTAGATAATAGAAACCTATAAATTTTTGAAGAGTCATAGAACATGTTTTTGCCGCAGGCAGGCTATGTAATTTTGAGAGGGATCAGCTCATTATGTGGGCAATACAATCCGTATAGCGAAATTAACTGAACAAACAAGTTCGCATAAGTTTCACCCAGATGCCAAATGTGATCGGCACCGTTAGAATGCCTTAGGACAATTTTTTCCCTAGTAATAAAATATTTTAGTGTTGTTTTGCACTATTCAGGAGTTCACGGGTACTTCTCTCAACGTGTCGCTCAAGTTGGAAGAAGTGCAACTCATTCGAGTGGTATTGTATTTTTGAATTTCATTAATAATAACTTAAAGTACAGGGTTTTCCGAATATCTAACGATCAAATTTCGTATCACCGCACATTTCGCCTATCGGTGTCAACAGTGTGCAAATGAGAAAAAAATGAAATTGATTTTTTAAAACTATTTCTTTCAGAACGACGACAGCTCCGTCGCCTGGCTGCTAGCCTACAAAATGGTGAGTCACACGAGCTTTATGCTAAGCTACATAAAGCATCAACTCATTTTTTGCAAATTATTTCCAATTGCGCAATACGCGCATTTCTGAGATGCAATGACTGAAAGAACTGTATTATATGTCGCTGGGTATCATACTATCTATAAAAAAAGTGATTTTATACACATGGATTACGTTATGCCGCACATATTTTTTAATATAAAAATATGTTCAGTCATGGTTGGACGATCGTCTTCGCTTCTCTACCAAGACGTGGTCCGGCCAATCTCGCTTCTTCATGCCCGCCTCGAATTTGTGGCTACCACGAATTACAGCCAGCAATGCGTGAGAATTTATTAAGCAATTGATGTTATTTCCGTTTCCAACCACAAAACACTAATACGAAACCATTAATTCGCTTAATCTGTGGATGTATTCGAAAAACGGAGTGCACGTCAAACGAGTTCACATGTGTATTCTGATATTGAGAGTTTGCTCAGGTTGGCGCACCGCCGCGTGGGCGCGGAGGCAACGCAGGACGCGATGGTCCACGCGGACGGGAGGGTCGTGCTAAGGTTCGCACCGGAGAGTCTATTATAATATGCTTACCTTGTCATGCACTAATCAATTTCAAAGAACACCGACAAAGTAGTCAAATGTGGTCCGCTTTGTTAGCCAATTTGCTTTGACTTGCAGGTCAAGAATCTACATGGAGACATCGTGCGGGATGAACACTAACTAGTACGTTTCTTTCTTCGGATCCAGTCTCACTAGAACATTAAAAGAGGTGTTCACTAGAACACCTCTTTCGACTTCAAAATGCATTACGTATCTGTATCAAAATGAGTAGTTTCCAGTTTCCCCTTCGACACTCACGATTGTCCAATTGTCTTCTCCTCCTCTTTACCCACATCATACATGGACATCCATCCAGAAATTCGACTACACTCGACAGATGAGGCGAGTGATGTACTTTTCTCACAGTCCTTTTTGTTCCTCCATCCGTTTTTCTTACCATGCTTAAATAGATCATTGCTCAATACTACCCCCTGAAGTGGGTTTCTGTCAAAATTAGTGATGAATTCAATGAACATATTTTTAAACGAAAGAAAAGCGGCTAATTCTGCAGATGTTCGGTGACTTCTCTATAACAGAAGTGAATCTGGAGCAGAATGTGATCGAGCGAGGCAGGGATGAATACAAGGAGGTTGGTCGTCTTTGTGCTTTAAATATTGTCTCGTCGCATCCAAATATGTTTCAATAAGTTCTCAAATTCACGTCCGCGCGATCTCCTATCAATACCTGAGTTTCAATTGCTTCAAAATATGTTATAAAGAAGGAAACGAATGCAGTATATCTCGAATGCAGTATATCTTATCAAAAACCATGATCAAAATCCAGCGCATGGTCAGTGAAATCGATAAAAAATGTTCTCTTTCGAGAAATATATCACGCCTCTCGTGAGAGGCGTTCAGAATAACATTATTCCGGCACAGAGCCCATTTTTCGATAGTTATTTTTTCATGTTTTTGGGTTCCACTAGGTCCAACTAAGATCCTCGTGAGGTATTATGTCACAGAAATCATTTCCCGCTTAGATACAGCTACTGTAACACATCGTTCCATTCCGACAGAAAATGGTTAGAGGCGACTTCGCTAGCGCACTATCATTTGACAATCGTTTCACTGCCGCAACAATAGGAGAGAGGGCAGGGAGGTGAAGGGAGCGCACACATTACACGAGACGGGGTTGAGCGAGGTAGAGACGCAAGGGAGATAGAGTCATCTCAACCCCATCTCAAGTAACGTGTAGCCGCCTACCACCTTCCTACAGTAGTTTTTGTGGTGTGTGCCGCACATAATACGGTAGATTGGGAAATCAACCCTTATCTGGATGCCATAACGGGGGATGGAATGCTGTGTGTAAGCTGCTACTCTTGAACTTTGGAGCCGTTTTTCGATGTCCTAATGAACTTTCTGAGAAAACTTTTCTCTTAGGGCTAGGGCTACTTTTCCATGCTCTTTCGACCTATTCCGTTTCTTTTTCGATAGGTCTGTGGATTTGCATAGTACATAACTTTTACAAATTTAAATAAATCTGTTCGAAAAACCCGCATTTTTATTTCGCCATAGTCTCCAGAATGCCACAAGGATTCGAATGATATGTTTAAGCTCCCCCAACTCGGGAGATGATCGCATATTTCATGTGAAAAAGTGTCCACGCTATAGATTCTCGACATTTCACACCGAATCACTCGACTTTCAAGTGAGAAATGACTCGTCCTTCCATTGTTCTCGCACGATCTGAGCACTCATTTCACGCGAATGAAGCGGTGCGATTGGCAACTAATGAGTGGAAACACTATAAATTGTCTATTTTCATATGAAATGTGGCATCATCTCCCGAGTTGGGGGAGCATAGACATATCATTCGAATCCTTGTGACCTGCCGGAGGCAATTAGAAAATAATAATGCGGGTTTTTCGAACAGATTTTTAGAAATTCAAAAAAAGTTAGTTATTATGCAAATTCAAACACGAATGGAAAAATGAGCGGCATGAGTCGAAAGAGCATAGAAAAGTAGCTCTAGCTCTAAGCGAAAAGTTTTCTAAGAAACCACTTTGAAACATCGAAAAACGGCTTTAAAGGTAGAAGACTGCACTTTACAGTAGCAGTAGCAACCCGGGGAATGACTTCTGTGGCATAATAGCTCGCAGGGGTCTTAGTAGGACCTAATGGCACCCCAAAACGTGAAAATCTCAACATTGAAATTTACAACTGTGCCAAGTCCAGTCCGAGACTCTCGTGAGAGGCGTGATATCACGCCTCTCACGAGAGGATCGAGCAAGGGATGGGAATGGGGCCAAAAAATGAAAATGAGTTTTTCTTGGATTTGGCACTTTCTATGCACACCTGATAGCCTCCCGAAGTCTCGGAGCCCGAATATCATTTTGGGGCTCGGTACACCGGGTCGGGTCCTCGGGCACCCAACTTTGACCCACTTTTTCTCGGTTGTGGGTGGTTTGTGTGAAAAATCATACGAGAAGTACTTGGGCTCATTTTTCATGCTCTATCGATCTATGTGGTTCACTTATACTCAAATTGCATCTGTAACGTGCTACACTCAAGGTGGAAGAACTCAAAAGTGTAGGAAAAAAAGCGGCTGAATTTTTGATATGTAATAGAGCACAATGAGATCTTTCGAATGAGCAGTTTACGCTCACCATAGCCGAAACCTGGTGAGACTTGTGCCATTTCTACATCTCTGGATGATTTGAAGTTGAAATATTATACAACGTGCGAGCCTCTCATTCTCAGCGAAGAATGACAGTAAAATCGGTGAAACTCTCTCATTCTTCTCAAAATGGGCTGAGAAATGTGGCGTAAAACAAATTCAAATCATCTCATGGTCCCAAGACGGCCATAACTCTCACCAGGTTTCGGCTATGGTGAGCGTAAACTGCTCATTCGAAAGATCTCATTGTGCTCTATTACATCAAAAATTCAGCTGCTTTTTTTCCTACACTTTTGAGTTCTTCCACCTTGAGTGTAGCACGTTACAGATGCAATTTGAGTATAAGTGAACCACATAGATCGATAGAGCATGAAAAATGAGCCCAAGTACTTCTCGTATGATTTTTCACACAAACCACCCACAACCGAGAAAAAGTGGGTCAAAGTTGGGTGCCCGAGGACCCGACCCGGTGTACCGAGCCCCAAAATGATATTCGGGCCCCGAGACTTCGGGAGGCTATCAGGCGTGCCTAGAAAGTGCCAAAACCAAGAAAAACTCATTTTCACTTTTTGGCCCTATTCCCTAGAAATGCCAATTTACCTCGATCCTTTCGTGAGAGGCGTGATATACTTTACAGATTCGATTCGTTGCCCGACTCGTTCGTCACTCTTCATCCCTCGTCTTCTCAGTCATTCTTCCCTCATCATTTCTCGTCGCCGCTCTATTGGCAGTCCATCACTCGAGAGCGTTGCAAGGAGAAGATTGCACTGAAAAGGTATAAGAACGACCCCAATATTAACGGAAAGAGGAATATGGGAGGGGCGTTCGAAATGTAGAACTCCAAAAATTCTTAATTTCCATGAAACCATTAACATGTGTATAAAGAATCCATGAAACCAGTAAATATCGCTAGTGAAGTGGTTCCCATCGAGCACATATCTAATAGGGTACGGTATTAGGACTATAAGTTTGTGCAGCACATATTAAAGTTACCGGGAATCCACGGAATAATTTTGAATTCGCGGTATTCCCTGATGATCAATGGCGAGCGTCGCGTGTCGCGTCGCGGTCTTTTTTGAAAGCTCTTTTTCTCATTCGATGTTTTCGTTACATAAATTCTAATACGACAATAAATTTCAATAAATAATGAGGCATTGAAGTATGCAAAAAAAGAAGCGAAAAAAGGCTGGAGCGCAATAAGACAACATTATGAAATATTCACATTTGAATTTGCGCGAACTTTCCTGATGTTCAGTGCTCTATTTTCGGACATTTGGAGCTGTGTCACGGCCTAATTATCGATTTTTGACATTTTTTGCTTCGAAAGCCTTTCTTTTACGGCAATTGTCTATTCGATTCCGTCGTAAGATCAGACACAAAAAAATGTGGATTCCCGGTAACTTTAATTTGTCGAATAGAAGAAGAATATAGGCTATTTTAACGAAATATCAATCGAACTTAAATCAGATGAAATAGGAAGCTTTGATGTTACATATGGAGTATAAAACATATCCCAACTCTTGAATGTTTCAGTCATCGCTAATTCTCTCCACTTTCCTGGTCTTCCTTCTTCACTCTGGACTGCTTGCATTTCTCACTCCAAGAGGAGCAACTCTTTCCATGCTTGGTCGGAAATTATCTTTCTTTGTCATCTTCAATCTATATCAATCATCAAAAGTGATCGTAGAAGAAAGCCGTATCTCCTTTTTTCTGCTATTGAATTGTTGAAATTTACAAATGCAAACAATAAACATTCCAGGCTGGCTGCTTCTCGGACAGACGACACTATCCCTCTTCTCCCTGATCATCTCTCTCGTTTCCGTTAACAAATTATCAAAGTGAGTTGCTAATATTGTTGGGTCCAGAAATTGAGACGGACCGAGAGAAAAAACGAAAACAAGTAACTGATGTTCAATTCTTGAACAAATCTTGATCATGTTACGATAGTCCATTATTATGTGTACGCTTACGTTTAGAAAACACCCCTCCGCTTCTCCTTCTCTGCTCTATCGACTGTCTTGTCTGCAGCAGCCGCGGCCACGGCCCGAGGAGAGGGAGAAGTTCATCGAGTACTTACACAGAGAAAACATACTAGGAATACGACATCAAGTTGGCACGCCTACTAATATATAAGTAGGGCCTACTAATATATAAGTAGGGCCTTAGTAGGTCCTACTTATATATTAGTAGGCGTGCCAACTTGATGTCTTATTCCTAGTATGTTTTCTCTATGTGTATTATTTACTTATGCTTATTATTTATGCAGGTAATAGATTGCAAGACTATGAACTACAAATGGATATTATGTGTGACTATTTTCTTCCAGAGGCAATTAATGCAAAACTGTAGTTCACATTACTCTCGTTTTAAGAAATGTATGTGAAACATATTTTGTTCACTTAAATACTCTGCGAATTTAGGAGCTTGGAAACGAACAGTCTGAGCAGCCGGAGTTGCATATTTCAGGGACGAGCAATTGTTGAATGCCATTTACAAAATAGTTTATATCGTACGACGATTTAATTTCATACAGAAAATTCTTAAAAGCTACAGTGCAAATATTTGCGTTTCCTGAGTGATTGATCGAATATACGTTAATTTATTGATTTATTGTACGCCACAAGGGTGCGACAACATGTACACGAATAGATGGTTATGTATTACAGAGTGTCCAGCCCTTCAGAAGCATCGAATGGGACAGGACACATCCGACAGTGCAGTGAAAGGAGAAGAGATCGATTGAGGGAGGAA
This sequence comes from Pristionchus fissidentatus, assembly GCA_036245785.1. NCBI lineage: Eukaryota > Metazoa > Nematoda > Chromadorea > Rhabditida > Neodiplogasteridae > Pristionchus > Pristionchus fissidentatus. Next base: position 25,947,115 of record BTSY01000002.1, read on the forward strand.
CAGTGGGCAAAGGTACTAAAGGGATCTTGCCCCTCCATATTTCCCCAGAAGCCTACGAAAAAATATTAATGTGAGCATTGCATGGAACGGCTTGGAAATTTTTTCTTGTTTACGATTCAATTTTGATCAAATAACTGCTAAATATTATCCGTGCTTTATTAGCATCTTATATTATAATAGTATTGAACTGTGAACACTCCCCAGATCCACGCCCGCTCTTCTCTCATCATTCTTCTTCTTCTCGAGGTTTTCAATCTGATCATGTTATGTCTTTTCTTCTACACGACGACAAGACCAACACCGGCGAGAATTAATTACAACTAAATTTTGAATATATTTGTTGGTCTACATTCATTATGTGCTCAATTTTGTCTTCATTCTTTATTAGTGTCAATTACTTTGTACGGGTGACGATCATGCAACGAAATAAACATTAACTTTCTTCTGATTCTTTTTATACACTATCATTTTCAAACATTTTTTTAAAAATATTTCTATCGTTCTCAGTCTTGTGTGCAAAATCCGAAATTCGCTTTGTGAGTGACGGTGCCACTCTGAAGGCAATTAGGGTGAAAATTGAGATAAGCGTCACAAGGAAAACGAAGTCATCGGGAGTGCGAGAGGAGGAGTAGAAGGATTGAGGATGCACCGCCGATGATTTATCTGACGAGGACAATGATGATTGATATTCATCCCCAGAAAAGACTAAAGAACGAATGTCCGTCAGCGGTGATCAGAGGTGTCAGATCAGTGTCCTGAATGTCTCTCCCATTTTGGCACACTCGATATTCCCTAATATTTTTTTTCGTTTTGCTTAAGTTTCAGCGATTATTCACCGAAAAAAATCAAATGTAATCTGCATCTCTCTTGGAAGAAAATCCAAATCTTAATAGCGAAAGAAATTCGCCAAAACCTGCTACGAATTTATACTGTCAATGTCCACAAGTGTTGTTAGATCGGATAATTCTATTCGCGAGAGCAAAGTTATATTCGCGGGTAATGCTTTTTTTTCATTCGCTAATTACCTTTGGTTGTTTCGGTGGTAGAACGGGGAATTGACAAGGGGGGCTTGACAAGGGGGGACAATAAATTTCAATAAATAATGAGGCATTGAAGTATGCAAAAAAAGAAGCGAAAAAAGGCTGGAGCGCAATAAGACAACATTATGAAATATTCACATTTGAATTTGCGCGAACTTTCCTGATGTTCAGTGCTCTATTTTCGGACATTTGGAGCTGTGTCACGGCCTAATTATCGATTTTTGACATTTTTTGCTTCGAAAGCCTTTCTTTTACGGCAATTGTCTATTCGATTCCGTCGTAAGATCAGACACAAAAAAATGTGGATTCCCGGTAACTTTAATTTGTCGAATAGAAGAAGAATATAGGCTATTTTAACGAAATATCAATCGAACTTAAATCAGATGAAATAGGAAGCTTTGATGTTACATATGGAGTATAAAACATATCCCAACTCTTGAATGTTTCAGTCATCGCTAATTCTCTCCACTTTCCTGGTCTTCCTTCTTCACTCTGGACTGCTTGCATTTCTCACTCCAAGAGGAGCAACTCTTTCCATGCTTGGTCGGAAATTATCTTTCTTTGTCATCTTCAATCTATATCAATCATCAAAAGTGATCGTAGAAGAAAGCCGTATCTCCTTTTTTCTGCTATTGAATTGTTGAAATTTACAAATGCAAACAATAAACATTCCAGGCTGGCTGCTTCTCGGACAGACGACACTATCCCTCTTCTCCCTGATCATCTCTCTCGTTTCCGTTAACAAATTATCAAAGTGAGTTGCTAATATTGTTGGGTCCAGAAATTGAGACGGACCGAGAGAAAAAACGAAAACAAGTAACTGATGTTCAATTCTTGAACAAATCTTGATCATGTTACGATAGTCCATTATTATGTGTACGCTTACGTTTAGAAAACACCCCTCCGCTTCTCCTTCTCTGCTCTATCGACTGTCTTGTCTGCAGCAGCCGCGGCCACGGCCCGAGGAGAGGGAGAAGTTCATCGAGTACTTACACAGAGAAAACATACTAGGAATACGACATCAAGTTGGCACGCCTACTAATATATAAGTAGGGCCTTAGTAGGTCCTACTTATATATTAGTAGGCGTGCCAACTTGATGTCTTATTCCTAGTATGTTTTCTCTATGTGTATTATTTACTTATACTTATTATTTATGCAGGTAATAGATTGCAAGACTATGAACTACAAATGGATATTATGTGTGACTATTTTCTTCCAGAGGCAATTAATGCAAAACTGTAGTTCACATTACTCTCGATGTAAGAAATGTATGTGAAACATATTTTGTTCACTTAAATACTCTGCGAATTTAGGAGCTTGGAAACGAACAGTCTGAGCAGCCGGAGTTGCATATTTCAGGGACGAGCAATTGTTGAATGCCATTTACAAAATAGTTTATATCGTACGACGATTTAATTTCATACAGAAAATTCTTAAAAGCTACAGTGCAAATATTTGCGTTTCCTGAGTGATTGATCGAATATACGTTAATTTATTGATTTATTGTACGCCACAAGGGTGCGACAACATGTACACGAATAGATGGTTATGTATTACAGAGTGTCCAGCCCTTCAGAAGCATCGAATGGGACAGGACACATCCGACAGTGCAGTGAAAGGAGAAGAGATCGATTGAGGGAGGAACAGTGGGCAAAGGTACTAAAGGGATCTTGCCCCTCCATATTTCCCCAGAAGCCTACGAAAAAATATTAATGTGAGCATTGCATGGAACGGCTTGGAAATTTTTTCTTGTTTACGATTCAATTTTGATCAAATAACTGCTAAATATTATCCGTGCTTTATTAGCATCTTATATTATAATAGTATTGAACTGTGAACACTCCCCAGATCCACGCCCGCTCTTCTCTCATCATTCTTCTTCTTCTCGAGGTTTTCAATCTGATCATGTTATGTCTTTTCTTCTACACGACGACAAGACCAACACCGGCGAGAATTAATTACAACTAAATTTTGAATATATTTGTTGGTCTACATTCATTATGTGCTCAATTTTGTCTTCATTCTTTATTAGTGTCAATTACTTTGTACGGGTGACGATCATGCAACGAAATAAACATTAACTTTCTTCTGATTCTTTTTATACACTATCATTTTCAAACATTTTTTTAAAAATATTTCTATCGTTCTCAGTCTTGTGTGCAAAATCCGAAATTCGCTTTGTGAGTGACGGTGCCACTCTGAAGGCAATTAGGGTGAAAATTGAGATAAGCGTCACAAGGAAAACGAAGTCATCGGGAGTGCGAGAGGAGGAGTAGAAGGATTGAGGATGCACCGCCGATGATTTATCTGACGAGGACAATGATGATTGATATTCATCCCCAGAAAAGACTAAAGAACGAATGTCCGTCAGCGGTGATCAGAGGTGTCAGATCAGTGTCCTGAATGTCTCTCCCATTTTGGCACACTCGATATTCCCTAATATTTTTTTTCGTTTTGCTTAAGTTTCAGCGATTATTCACCGAAAAAAATCAAATGTAATCTGCATCTCTCTTGGAAGAAAATCCAAATCTTAATAGCGAAAGAAATTCGCCAAAACCTGCTACGAATTTATACTGTCAATGTCCACAAGTGTTGTTAGATCGAATAATTCTATTCGCGAGAGCAAAGTTATATTCGCGGGTAATGCTTTTTTTTCATTCGCTAATTACCTTTGGTTGTTTCGGTGGTAGAACGGGGAATTGACAAGGGGGGCTTGACAAGGGGGGACAATAAATTTCAATAAATAATGAGGCATTGAAGTATGCAAAAAAAGAAGCGAAAAAAGGCTGGAGCGCAATAAGACAACATTATGAAATATTCACATTTGAATTTGCGCGAACTTTCCTGATGTTCAGTGCTCTATTTTCGGACATTTGGAGCTGTGTCACGGCCTAATTATCGATTTTTGACATTTTTTGCTTCGAAAGCCTTTCTTTTACGGCAATTGTCTATTCGATTCCGTCGTAAGATCAGACACAAAAAAATGTGGATTCCCGGTAACTTTAATTTGTCGAATAGAAGAAGAATATAGGCTATTTTAACGAAATATCAATCGAACTTAAATCAGATGAAATAGGAAGCTTTGATGTTACATATGGAGTATAAAACATATCCCAACTCTTGAATGTTTCAGTCATCGCTAATTCTCTCCACTTTCCTGGTCTTCCTTCTTCACTCTGGACTGCTTGCATTTCTCACTCCAAGAGGAGCAACTCTTTCCATGCTTGGTCGGAAATTATCTTTCTTTGTCATCTTCAATCTATATCAATCATCAAAAGTGATCGTAGAAGAAAGCCGTATCTCCTTTTTTCTGCTATTGAATTGTTGAAATTTACAAATGCAAACAATAAACATTCCAGGCTGGCTGCTTCTCGGACAGACGACACTATCCCTCTTCTCCCTGATCATCTCTCTCGTTTCCGTTAACAAATTATCAAAGTGAGTTGCTAATATTGTTGGGTCCAGAAATTGAGACGGACCGAGAGAAAAAACGAAAACAAGTAACTGATGTTCAATTCTTGAACAAATCTTGATCATGTTACGATAGTCCATTATTATGTGTACGCTTACGTTTAGAAAACACCCCTCCGCTTCTCCTTCTCTGCTCTATCGACTGTCTTGTCTGCAGCAGCCGCGGCCACGGCCCGAGGAGAGGGAGAAGTTCATCGAGTACTTACACAGAGAAAACATACTAGGAATACGACATCAAGTTGGCACGCCTACTAATATATAAGTAGGGCCTTAGTAGGTCCTACTTATATATTAGTAGGCGTGCCAACTTGATGTCTTATTCCTAGTATGTTTTCTCTATGTGTATTATTTACTTATACTTATTATTTATGCAGGTAATAGATTGCAAGACTATGAACTACAAATGGATATTATGTGTGACTATTCTTTATTAGTGTCAATTACTTTGTACGGGTGACGATCATGCAACCAAATAAACATTAACTTTCTTCTGATTCTTTTTATACACTATCATTTTCAAACATTTTTTTTAAAAATATTTCTATCGTTCTCAGTCTTGTGTGCAAAATCCGAAATTCGCTTTGTGAGTGACGGTGCCACTCTGAAGGCAATAAGGGTGAAAATTGAGATAAGCGTCACAAGGAAAACGAAGTCATCGGGAGTGCGAGAGGAAAGTAGAAGGATTGAGGATGCATCGCCGATGATTTATCTGACGAGGACAATGATGATTGATATTCATCCCCAGAAAAGACTAAAGAACGAATGTCCGTCAGCGGTGATCAGAGGTGTCAGATCAGTGTCCTGAATGTCTCTCCCATTTTGGCACACTCGATATTCCCTAATATTTTTTTTCGTCTTTCTTAAGTTTCAGCGAATATTCACCGAAAAAAATCAAATGTAATCTGCATCTCTCTTGGAAGAAAATCCAAATCTTAATAGCGAAAGAAATTCGCCAAAACCTGCTACGAATTTATACTGTCAATGTCCACAAGTGTTGTTAGATCGAATAATTCTATTCGCGAGAGCAAAGTTATATTCGCGGGTAATGCTTTTTTTTCATTCGCTAATTACCTTTGGTTGTTTCGGTGGTAGAACGGGGAATTGACAAGGGGGGCTGGGGCAGGGATAAAATCACTAGCGGCATCCGCCGATACAGTGGTATTCGCGACTAATATTATTTTATATACAACAGTACTATCCACTCACAATTTATTGTGAGTGAAGCGTGTGCCTTGAAGATCTTTCCACGGAGATCAGTCAGGCATAAATATCGACCAGCATCATCTGCTGCTGTTGAGGGAATCGTGAGTCGGCCTGAGGACTGCAGGAGAGATGAGAGATGAGAGAGAGAGAGAGAGAGAGAGATATTAGAGCTGGACTATTCAAATGAAAGTAAAGGTAAAAGATAAAGTTACTACCGGAATCAACGACTTTACGTCGACAAGCTACCATTCTGCCGGGGCCCACGATAAGGCCGGTAGCTGTCCAGGACTAGTATACCCTGCTGTTCTGGTGCACGTTACCTTGCGCAATAAATGTTGCTATCAATTCTGCCGCCACCGAGGGGGATCGAAGGCTTGGTGACACGTTCAAATGAGTGTTGTCAACAAAAGCCAAATTTATTAGCATGCTGCGCGCCTAATATTAATTAATATTGATTATTATGAAAGATGAGATGAGATACTATCGTACCTCGTGAGCTTTACTTGAGAGTTGTCCTCCGAGCTTGCTCCACGCTACAGGGAGATGCTCCGATCCGTCAGAAGTCCTTGCGACACACTCAAAAGAGACGTCCTGACCAACTATTAATGACGCCTCCACGGGATGCGCAGTGATGATCACGGCTGACCTCATATCGATTACTTACCGTACTCCTCCCACATATCGATCACCTTCGATGAATTTATGATCTGCCCCTTCTTCCTCATCGTGGTGGTCGAAATCGTGCACTGAATTAATTAATCGTGCACTGAATAATTTCACTGAATTAACTCATTTTATAAAGTAATTCATTGACTGATCATTAATCGAAAAGCCACTGATTTAGCTCTCCATTACTTACATTCCTCAGTTCAATATGAAAAGATCGAATTGCATGGAGAAAAGAGGGACTAACCCGGCTGTTTGTATGTTGCTTCAAGTGGAGAAACGAGGCACCCAAATGCCATGAAGAGGGAATTAAACCTCTATCGAACTGAGTGGAAAGTGAGAGAGAAAGTTGCAGAGAATGAGAGATATGAAGAGAGTAGAGACAACGACATCTCTAATATCTCTCATTTATATATGTCAGCCCTTTCACAGAACGTGAGGAACGAAATGTCATGTTCTTAAATGAGCAAATGAGGTTCATATAATTTCCATTACAATTTAATTACTGCAGAGGCATCACTGATAAACATATTTCGCATTGTTAATTGATTGGAAAATATATTAAAGATCATAGGTAATATTGAAGACATCGATTTAGAATGTGAATGAACGACATCACACGCAGATCGCGAAGGCCAATTATCCTCCCATCTGTTTACCCTATTATGATTTCGAAAGGGAAATTTTGAAATGTGCATGTTGAAATGGTGTGGCCTGCTAATTTTGTTTTACTTTATGCTCCATCTAGAAAATGGGAGGATTAGACTGCGGTATGCCACAAGGTTTCAAAATGGTCCTTTCAAAATGTCTCTTTCTACGCGGCAATGTAATGTTGTGGGGTGAGGGGGGCGGGGTGGAGTCAGAGATCTAGGTAGAGGAATCGCGTTGCACAACCTACCAAATAGTTTGATGCACAGGTGAGCAATTTAAAAAAAAAAATTTCTTTGTTTAAGCAATATAAAAAATAATAATTGCGTTTGTCAACTTTCGATATCATCCAACTATAATGTTCTGTGATCTTCCACAATTACAATTACAATATTTATCACGTCAGACGATAACGTCAGGTGAGGATGTGGTTTCAGGGGTCAGGATCATTCTTCTCAGAATAGACGGATCATTTCGGCTGGGGTCGGGGTAGAGGATCAGTCTTCTTCCCATTCACAGACCATCTTCTTTGAAGTTGCTGGAGGAATAGACGAGATCTCTCTTAGGACCATGGACGTAGAAGGAAAGGGGAGGTTACGTGAGGCTGAAGGCAGTCCTGACTAACGGATGGCGCATCTTTCTTGCACTTGAGTCCACCAAGCTCGAATCATCCATCAAAATGAGAATTAGCGAAACTGGTATCTGACTATCCAACATCAAACGGTCATACCCATCCACGGTGACCATGCCGGCTAGGACGGGGATTCCGATCTTGTCGAGTCGTTGGTAGATAGACGAGGGGTCCGGAAGGAACTAGGGAAGTGCCCTCTCCATCAGAGCAAAATGGAGAGGGACCGCTCACGACGACTGACAGAAACGAGAATGAATGTGTCTAATGAGAAGAAAGCAGAAAATCTTCCACAATGTGGATATATTTTGCCTAGAGCTATGATTTCTTTTTTACACGCAATTAGGCAGAAATTCGCAGTAATAAACGGTGTTGAAGTCGATCAAACTCCAATGGTAACAAAGCAGCTTGTTGTCCTCTTTTCAGAACCAGCTAAAAGGCGGCTTCTATTGCAACATTCGTGTGACTCTCTGGTCTCCTATGCAGCAGGCGAGAGAGTTAATTCTCTGCGATTTACATAACTGTGGCCCAAACGTTAGTCTGTCCAAGAATCGATAATGTCCTTCCAGGAAGTAATATGCCATTGAAAATGTCGTACAGTCCTGGTTGTTGCCCCAGGGAAAACAATCCGGGGGAGCCATTTCACCCGGGTCCTAGCCTTGCAATTTGTGACTCGAGTAGAAATAAATTGTAGACAAACTTTGGGCGATCGAACTGTCAGGCTATTAGTCATCAAGTGACGTTGAAAGAATTTTAAATTTTTTGTTTAAATAATATTTAATTCGCTTGAAAAAGTTAACAAAGTTTAAAATCAGTTTGTTATTAAGGCTGTAATTTGTAATTATTTAAGAGATACTGTAATATGTTTCTTCAAACTCTTACGAACTATATGCCAACTCTACGTACTTTCTAACAAAATTTGACCCTTTTAAACAAATAATTTAAATTTTTGTTTCGACGTCACTCGATGACGAATAGACTAAACTCTTCGATCGCACATAGTTCTGGGCCGCAAACGCTAAATATAAACGCAGCTTTTTGCTTTTTTTCGCTTTTTGGTTTGCATCAGATATTGATCCCATTTCGCTACTATTCACAAACGTAGTCATCAGAAGCACTAGTTTACGCATCTATTCGGGTCCTAGCCCCTGCTTTCGCAGAAAACCGAACTGTCCTCTAGCACTGAAACTCATTATATCCAGCCGGCTCCCCTGTTAACTTCCGGAATTTGCAGTGCGTCCAGCTAATATGCTGATAAGACATTCGCGCCCGTTTTCAACGCTCGAGAAATCGCCGAAACAAGAACTAGATGATGTGTTGAATGACGCCTTTTCCTGGAACAATTTCTGAATTCCCATCCGGTGCCAAGAAATCGTGATATACTCGAGTCTATATTTCCGATCATTAGAATAGATAAGTGGTTGAGTCATGGTTGTGAGACGATGTGAGATGAGCGTTATCGGCCCAAGATTCTCGATTCGACTTTTGGCGTATGACAGCAGCGATAAGAATTCTTCTCCATTCTCACTCCACTTCTGTCGAGTCGAGAGGTGACATTTCGCCATCGATCAGCACTAACTTTCGACGTGATTTTGTCTGTCATGGACAACCAGCAAGTGAGTTTCGCCATCATTTTTCACAATGAATATAGGCTAATGTTACTAAAATACGGTGTGCATAGTCTCAATAAATCTCTCGATTACGCACAGGTTCATGTGAAAACTGAGTCTCTGGACGAACAACCCTCCGGTTTCGCGATATTCATTGAGACCAACGATAGTCTATTCAGGATTACCCCAACAATCCCTTCAATGGAGCCCAGCCCGACGAATTCAGGAATGAAATTCCACCGCAGCATCAGGTTCGAGTTCGTGAACACTGTGAACGCTGAAAACCAATAATAGTTTGTGTGCCTAGACCTATCACGCAGCCTATACTAGTCTAAAGGCGATGCTAGTTTGCATCAATATCTATTGTATCATGTACATTTGCAATTTCGTAACGCACTTTTCTCAAACCTTCATTTTGCGTATATTAAGAAGGCCATTGGTCAGATGCCGTATGCAGTTCCTTTGCGGCTAAAGAGGTTAATTCAGATGGGTCCACAAGCAACCCATTATGACCACAGCTACCGTCCACTGGTCCCGGCTGATCAGGCTCAATTCCTCGAGCCCTACCCTTGCCTGCCTCCGTCAGGACAGCAGATTCAGAATCGGAATTACTACCAGGTTCGAAGCCAGTCTGCCAAATTCCGATCAGAGTCCCTTCCCTGTTCAGAATTATGGTCAAATCGATGATCAGGACAGTCTGATGGGTGTACAACACGGACCGGTCGACCTCCCCCTACGCTTGGATGACAGTCACAGCAGTGGTTCGCTCTCACTTAATTCATGTTATTCTATTATAACCACGTAATGCTCTCGAGCTCTGACAGACCACAAAACCATTGTGGAATGTAATCTTGTAGTTTGTTTCACTTCGTTATCAGTGTCCAGGACCTTTCAAAATATCGTGCAAAACCACAAGCTTCTCGAGACATTTATCACTGCGTCATTAGAATGATCGAAGAGTGATTGTGAAATTATCTGGGGTAACCTAAGTGATGTATAACGTGTTATTATTTTTCATTGTATAACCGCTTTGGCCATCTTGAGTGCTTACACTGAATCTAAGTAATTTATTTTCCAAAGTGGACAGTAATGTGATTTGCAGCAAGGCAGACTGCTGCAGCCGTCACTCAAAGCGTCGCACAGCACGTGCAGCAAGTGCAGCAGCCACCTGCCCACGAGAAAGGGCTGCGCCGACTGCTGCCTGGCTATGAGGTAAGCATTAACCACTGCTGTGATGCGAACCATCAAGAATATGGTGAATTTTATTTAGGTTATTTAGGCAAAAGAAAATAATCGATATTTGATCGCAGAAAAAGAAAGGCGGTCTGAAGAGAAGTGCGTCGCCGTCTCCAGAGGAAGGCGCAGGCAAGGCGAGTTATTTGAGACCGGGTTTTAGCACATCCTTTTCTACTCTAGAAGTTAATCGATTTGGGAGTGCAGTCGATTGAAAATGATGACGCTCCGTATCTTTTAGAAGAAGAAGCCGAACAAAAAGTGCAGTGCAAAGACAAGACAGGACGATGAAGAGGCTGAGAAAACAATCAAGGATCTGGTAAAGGTTGGTATAAAAACGGAAAGGATAGGTGTTCTATGCCAAGCGATTCTTCAGTAGCAAGCTAACTCGCTATTTGTGGAAATCCGGTTGTCCAACAGACTATGGACCTTTATCGCTCTATCACACTTACTTATAAAAGAATGACCACTCTCCACGGAAAAAGCCCTCTACGAAGATAGGAGGCAAGTTCACATTGAACAATTCTTTTCAGAAGCTCATCGAGCAAATGGAGCTCCTGAAACTAGTGCATGGAGATCATCCGATCAACCCAACCGACTTCGATCTCCCTGCTGATTACGGAGTGATGAGTGTTGATACTCTCTGGTTCTACAATGAATTCAAGGGAGCGTTGGGCATTGAGATGTAACTTGTAACTGGATGTAACTTTCAAAAAAAAACCAGATGTAACTTTCACTGCATGTGTTCTTTTGTGCATTATCTTTCTAGTATTCGAAGTGCTGATCGCCGATATGATGCTAATATCATTATGTGTGTTAATTTTGTACCACGATGAACATTTTATGCGCATAAATTGTATAATGTTATTTATCTTGCAAGAGTAAAAAAGGGTATAACACAAATGTGAATATGAGATGATTTAAAAAGCAATGAAATGACAAATGGGAATCGAGTACATAATGGCAGGACGAGTACAAACGACAATCAATGTCCTACTGCACTGTCATTTGCGGTTATTGAGAAGCTATAGGCATACTATTCTTATGAAATTACAGATTCCACTATTTGGAAATATTTCGAAATATCTTTTTCGAAATCGCAGAGTGTGTATGGCGTATTTCTAAGAGTTCACAATCAATCTATGTTTTCTTATCGATTTTTACAGACAAAAGAAGCCGATTTTTTGCGTGATGAAGATGTGAGCTTGCTAATGGACAGACATTGAAAACCAAGCAATATCTTTGGGAATGACAGGGGCATCTCAGAGACACAAAAACATTAAATTGCGATTTCGAAAATGGCATTTCAAAAGATGCATTTCCAAATGAGAATGTGAATGAATGGAACATGTGAGGATAAGAATCGAACAAGAGACGGATTGGAGGCCAAATACTGAATAACAATATCAATGCTAAATAATTCTTATTATAAAGTATGTTTAACGATTACGAAATATCACATGATTCTGCAGACATGCGTCAGGGTGAGAGTGAGTTCATAAGTGAGAGACTCCATCTCGAAACTCTAAAATACTATAAAAAATAAAGCCGTGCCTAATTTGATCCTTTATCTTACCATTATTTAGTCTAAGCACCAAAATGTCACAATTTTCACCTTGCAAATGTGATCAGAAATAAGGTATCGGCAGATATGTCATATTGTTTCTACATTTAAATGTACATTTCAAAATATCCCTTTCTAAATCGGAGAGTTTTCGAAATTGCTGAGGAGGAGGAGAGTTTAACTCCTAGATCTTGTTTGTCCAGTCCATAGTTAACTCACAATCGATGCCTGCGAGAATCGTGTTTCAGAGTATTTTTCACCTACCAAATATTTTGAATCGCAGGTGAGCTCAACGTTTAAACATATATCTTTGAGGACGCTTTCTCGCGATTGAATTTTTTTTGTAAACAATTTTTATCAATCTAGATCATTGTCAGTAAAAATTGTTAACTTATGGACTATGTTTTGGTAATAAGTTATGCTATACTACCTATCCAATCACGATAAGGCCAATGAGGCTTATTTAACGCTTTCGACAGAGAACATATTGTTTTCCTTAATTTAAAAAATAGAACAACTGTTTCCTTTTTTGTTTGATAGTCGGTTAGCAAGAGGGTGTTCGGGTTAATAGGGGAATCTAAAAGGGCCTCTGACGACGTCGAAAAGGTTCCTTATCTCCGGTTGACTTTCTTGTTCAGACCGAGTCATCTTGAATGGTTTTCGCAGTGCGGATAAGTTTTTCAGTGGTTTTGTCAAAATGACGATCTTAATTTAGTAAGAGGAAACGGTGAGGGGTCCATCTGTGAGAACCTCGTGCGAAACAGGGATCTTGGAGTAGATCTTGAGCCATAGTCCTCCAGACTCGAGTCATTGATTTTAGAGAGAATCAACGAGAGTACTGATATTGATTCAACTGGTAGGTCATACCCACGGCGGCCACTCCGGCTTGGATAGGGATTCCATTCTCGTTCTTATCAGTCGTCATGATAAAGTAAGTATTGAAGAAAAATAGTATTTTCATTGTTATACAACAGTACAGCAAAATGTAATAATCAAGCTACGAATGCAAGAAAAATGTGTTAGCCCTGTGCTAAAACCAGCCAATTCTAGTGGCCATCTACGAGGTCTTCCATGATTAATCTATGCAGCAGACGGAATGAGAAATATGTGCGATTTACATCGCTTCGACTCACAGGTTAGTCTGGCATGAATCGATAATGCTCATCCCGTACGGAAAATATAGTGACTAGAGTCTTTAAATGAGAGCGCAGTAGCGCGTATTGATTATTAATCCCCTTGACCGCTAGCTAATTCAAGTATAGGCATCTGTTCGGGTCCCACCCCTTTCTTCTCTCAGACCACGTAGCTGTCCTCTGACACTGCCACTCAGTCTGTGATTCTAACTAACAGACTAACATACTTCCCCTGCTCACTTCCGGAATTCGCAATGCGCCCTGCTAATAGGAAGATAACACATTCCCGCCATTTTTCATCGGGTGCGAGATCGCCGAAACAAAAACCACAAGAATCGCATGCGCAATTCTGACCGCTGTCTATCGAACAACGACTTTTCCCAGTACCATCGCCAATTGGCGCTCAATGGTGTGTGTCAAGAAATCATCCTATGGTCGAGTCTATATCTCCTATCACTAGAATAGATAAGTGGTTGAGTCATGGGTGCGCAGAAGAATTCCGATTCTACTTTGGACGTATCACAGCAGCGATAAGAATTCCTCTCTCATCTCACTCCACTTCTTTCCTCTCGAGAGGTGATTTCACCATCGATCGTCGACGAAATGGACCAGGTTTTGTCATTCTTTCTTCTTGAATTTATTAATAATGTTATAGTATTTATAGATCACCATTAACATAGACACTTGAGGCTAGGGTTGCTAAAATAGGAGTCAACAAAAATCTATTTTTTCACTTCTAGCTAAAAGAGTATTTAAGCACGAAATACAATGTCGCACGGAGTGACAAAGAGCACCTGAAATAGTGACGAGTCAATCGATTTAATATAGTTCGATTCAACTGTGATTCTTCTATTGTTAACAATATCATCATCTATGCGATTCCAAAGAAAGACAACGCAGTTAGCGAGAAAACAATCCACGCGATATTCTTTGAGATTACCATTTCAGGATCTCCCGAATAATCCCTTCGATGGAACCGAAGCCGACGAAAACATTATGAAAGAATTCTTCTATCCAAATCCTTATCATCAGGTGCGAATTCGTGTACACTTTAACCTACTTCGGTGACTACTTGAGTGTAGAATTGACCACTCGAAATTAGAGTGCGAAATGTGAGACCACGGTCTCTTCATTTCGCACACTCTCTTGTCTATCGACCGGTCTAGAGAGTGTGCGAAATGAAGAGACCGTGGTCTCACATTTCGCACTCTACTCGAAATGATGTTTAATCGAGAACAAAGGAAGATTAACAACGAAACAAAGAACTGTTCCGAAACGGAGTCGAAACGCTTTGTGCTTTTTCGTTTCGACTTTTCGAGTGGTCAACTCTACTTGAGTGCGCCAGTTGGCAAGCTTGTCGGGCAGGAAAGCCTCAGACCTGGAAAATAAAACAGTTGAAAATCACTTCATACAAGTCGATGCTCATATCTATTGGATACATTTGTGCTTTTGCTATTATTTCGCAAACTTTCTCTCGCCTGTAGTCTGCGTACATCAAGGACTGTCATGCTTTCATGGTCGATTTACTTTGCGCCTAATCTGGTTGTTGCAGATGCCTCAAGCAACAGAATATCAGCCCAGCCAGCATATCGGCGGCCACCCGGTTCCGGTGACCTACCCGAACCCGTATCGCCAATTGCCCCAGCTCCCGACTGATCACAATCATCTCGGAGCGTATGATCACCATCACACAGGAATGCACCTTCCTAATCGGATTAACTACTCGCCGGCTCAATACCAGGCGGTCAGCCCTATTCCGTATCACCCCCCTGTACAGCACTCTGGCCAATTCAGTGGTCAGGGCAGTTTCATGGGTTTGGTTGCAAGCCACGGTCATGGCGAGGACTGCAATCATTATCATGGTCAGTGTTCATTTAATTTTTTTAAAGTAATGAATGTGTGAACTGGGAAAAGTAAATTACAATTGACAATAGGAACAAAATGCTCAAACAGACCTCGGAAACAAACCCATTGTGTCATTTCCTCTTGCAGTTTGACTCCTTATCAGCGCCTTTCGAAAGATCATGCACTGAATCATCTCGAACATGCCTGTCATTGCGTCATTAGGCATGGCCGTAGACTGTTTGTGCGATTGTCTTGCGTCGTCATGTAGATAGTTTGTATTCACACTAAAGCGTAGATGGGCAGTCAGTCGTACAGACGTATAGGGCGTCATTTTTTTCCTGTTATCTGCTACATATCTTATCAGCGTAATGACCGTTTTAGGTGCTTTCACTGAACATGAATCGTGATACTCAGTTATTTAAACAATGCAATCACTTAAAGGGACCGTGCATAGATAATGAAATGCACTTAATTAGTAGTATTTTGCCATCACGGGAAAAATATGGGGGAAAAATTCAGACCATTTTGAGAGCCGCTACGGTCTTACCCGCAAACCACACCACAGTGGACCAAAGGGCGCCTCCTTTTCCTAATATTTCTAAAAAAAAAAGGTTCCAGTTCTGACAATTCGTGGCTGATGAATTCGTACGATGTCCTGGGTGGCTACTGAGTAACATTCCTGGTGTTTTATGATGATTCCCTGTACTTATGACACCATTAGGAAACGTCGAACTTGCACACCACGAATATTTAAATGTTCATATCTCAAAAAAGAAAGTCCCAATATTTTTTTCTGAATTTTCCCGTGATGTGTGACTCAAACTCCACCAATTGAGCTCAAGTTTCCGATCTCTGCCGGATCCCTTTATTAAGCTGAATGTCTGTTTTTCATCAATATCCTCATGATGTTAAGAGGATAAGGGCCTAGTAATTTCTGAATAATACCGATTGCAGCAATGCCGACCGCTGCAGCTACTGCATCGATCCCTGACAGTGCCGTGCAGCAGGAGCAGCAAGAGCAGCCGCCGCCGGTTCACGCGAACGGACTAATCCGACGGCTGCCCGGCTATGAGGTAGGCTAGGCTCAATTCCAAACATAATCCCCTAAAAACAGGTCCTATTTTGGATAACAAGCGACCTCGGATATGGCTACACAGAAAAATCGTGAATATCCGAAAGAACCTTTTCAATTTAGCCTAATCAAAAAGGAATAATAGATATTTCGATACAGAAAAAGGGAGGCGGACGGAAGAGAGCTGCTTCGCCGGCTCCAGAAGAAGCCGGAGGCAAGGCGAGTTATTTGAGGCCTTGTTTTAGAACGTCGCTTTCCATTCTTGAATTTAATCGATGTATGCGTGGAAATCAGATAAACTGAATTTGCACGCTCTCATCACACCCATCGTTCACTTTAAAATTGGTTCACTCATCAGTGATGTAAAATAATATTTCAGTGAATTTGTATTTCAGAGGAGGAAGCCCAACAAACAGTCTAGTGCACAGTGGAGACTGGACGATCAGAAGGCTGACGAGACAATGGAGGACCTAATGGAGGTACGTAAATGTAAATATATGTAAATAAGGTATTTACTTTTTTATTTTTATTTGATACACCTGTGAAGGGTGTGGCGACAAATTAAGAAACGATGAAGAAGGAAAAGAAATTGGTAAAGGGTCTACACGCAACACATGATTCCAAACCTACAGACCAGGGTTAAGACGAGAGAGTGTACAAAAGTGAGAGAGCCCCTCTCGATTTCGCACGCTCTCTCACTCCAAAGGCCTTTCTGGAAGGTTGACCGGCATGTGGAATGATGTGGCAAGGCGGTCTCGCCCCCCCCCCTATTCCTGACTATGAGTAGCAACCTGATATGATCAAGCGGTCTGTTGCGAGGCTATTCTCGTGTTTGTAGAAGTGTCGGGGAATGTTTGGAACGTTATTTGCCAATCACTACCAACATTTCTTAACAACCTTGATTGGGTGGATCTGTAAACACGGGGGTCGAACTCGTGACAACTGTCTCGCATCCTAGCGCACAATCACCGCGCTACCCGGGGAAATGTGACGCAGTTAATCTACAATAGATCACTCTGGTAGTTTCTCTGGTAGTAAATGGTAATCATTAATATAGTTCGAAAATACTTTCCTACAAATGTTTCCCACATAGCTCCACGCATCCATCCGAGTTTCAGCGGAGAGGAGGATGGCGAAATTTGAGGGGTTAGTGTTGACCGCCTCGCTTTTACATACTCCCACTCGCCCTCCCCCCATTGCATGCAATCCTTATCACTCGATCAGGCTTGACTGTGAAACAATGCGCACTTTAAACTCAGAGAGCGAAATTCTCTAACAATTCTCTCTAGAGACCGAACTCTCTTAAATAATTGGGCGAGAGAGTGCATGAATTGAAGAAAGCGGAGAGTGGAGTCTCTTGAATATGAAGCCGCTTGCCTAAGAGTCGGGCAGATCCGACAAGGGTTGGTACAGTAAATAAGGTCAATTCTTTGAAACTACGTAATTTGGGTTTTCGAGGGTGCTGAGAACGGTGGACATATTCATTTTGCACGCAGAGCCTCCGTTGGCTCCAGTTGCGTCGACATCACTTTTTCTCTATTGATTCAGTCTCAGAGAATGCTAATTTTTCGTCAATATTGTTTCTGGTGCAGAATTTCATTGCAGTTACGCCTATCTAGTTCATTTGTCTTGATTATTAAAAATAATTTTTTTAAATTCAACTTTCTTCAGAGTAAATTCTGGCCTTGTTTACTTACACAGAGCGGACCGGAGTGACGAGAGGAATTCAAATATATAATTTGTGCGAAATCTGTCATCCGATCTCCAAATGAGCAGCAATAAAGTGCATTGAAAATGAGCCATTACTCCCCTCTTTTCCACTGGGCATCTTCGCACTGTCTCATTTTGCAATGCTCTCTCCCTTCCCCGATAGAGAAGAAGAGAAAGGAGCCACGGGGAGGGAAGAGGAAGTGACGAGAGTGTGTGTCAAAACGAGAGAGTGCCGAGAGATCGGGGTAGAGAGGGGACATAACTGTCCCTTTTACTTGCAATTTCAATTAACTTTATTGCTGCTCATTTGGAGATCGGATGACAGATTTCGCTTATATTATATATTTGGATTCCTCTCGTCATTCCAGTCCGATCTGTGTATCTTTTGTATCTTATCTTAAACTAGCCGGGATGTGTTGAGGTTAAATACACTACGCTCTATGCGTACACTACGCTCTATGCGTACACTACGCTCTATGCACAGTTCTGGGTGCAGGTTCGGTCCAGGGGGAGATCGGTAGCTGGCTCCAGGTTCGGTCCAGGGGGAGTTCGGTATCCTGCTCCAGGTACGGTTCAGGGGTACCTCGGTAGCCTTCTTCAGGAACGGTTCAGAGGGGACCTCGGTAGCCTTCTTCAGGAACGGTTCAGGGGGACCTCGGTAGCCTTCTTCAGGAACGGTTCAGAGGGACCTCGGTAGCCTACTTCAGGAACGGTTCAGGGGGACCTCGGTAGCCTTCTTCAGGAACGGTCCAGGGGGAACTCGGTAGCTTGCTTGACGTTCGGTCCAGGGAGGAGGACTCGGTAACCGGCTCCAAGTAACTTTTTGAAATTTTCGATTTTTTATGTTATAACGTGTTAGAAAACGTTCAGACACGTTTCCGACATCGCAAAACACTTTTCCTTTGGTCCCCCACGCTCTGCGAATCAATTGGGAACTTTTTGAAATTTTAGATTTTTCCGGTTAAAACGTGTTAGAAAACGTTCAGACACGTTTCCGACATCGCAAAACACTTTTCCTATGGTCCCCCACGCTCTGCGAATCAATTGGGAACTTTTTGAAATTTTAGATTTTTCCGGTTAAAACGTGTTAGAAAACGTTCAGACACGTTTCCGACATCGCAAAACACTTTTCCTATGGTCCCCCACGCTCTGCGAATCAATTGGAAACTTTTCGAAATTTTCGATTTTTCATGTTAAAACGTGTTAGAAAACGTTCAGACACGTTTCCGACATCGCAAAACACTTTTCCTATGGTCCCCCACGCTCTGCGAATCAATTGGAAACTTTTCAAAATTTTCGATTTTTCATTTTTAAAACTCGACAAAACAGGTGAAATCGTATTTCACGTTATTCAAGAACGTGTTAGAACGGTTTCTGGCACTTGCGAAAAATGCGGCAAACGTTTTGCCCGCGGCGGGGTTCGAACCTGGGGGTCTCGGATCGTAAGTCAAGAGCGTAACCCACTTGGCTATGGATTTGGTCAATTAAATTTTGTAAAATGTGAAGGGGATTTTGGTCTGTTGTCGTATGCAAAAGGATCCGAGAAGATAGAGCGATTTTGAAGCGATTTATTAGGAAGCTTCCGGTTGAATGATTCCGGCCTCCAGAAAGGGGTCAGGGGCGAGAGAGTGCGCCAAAGTGAGAGAGTACCTCTCGATCCCCCTTGCTCTCTCGTTTCAAACCCCTTCCTGCGAGATTTGCCGGCATGTTGAATGATTCCGAGCGAAATGTACGAAAATTTCGTGAAATCGTGTGAAATCGAGTGAAATCAATCGATATTTCACTTCAAAAATCGGCAAAAGATGCTCAAATGTGAATCTCGTTACTCAAAAATGGGTTTGGGCCACATTTGACACTTGCAAAAAATGCGGCAAAAGACTATGCACCGGCGGGGATCGAACCTGCGACCCTCGGATTTGAATTCGAGCTCGCTACCGACTTGGCCATGAAATTATCGATTTTTGGTGAATAAATTTTGAAATGTTTTCAGATGGGTTATCATGTGCAAAAGGATCTGAGAAGATTGATTGAGTTTGAAGCGATTTATAGCGAAAAAACGAAAAATGTGTCCGTCACGCGGAAGGAAAAAAAACACACCAACAGACAGACATTTCAATTTCCTAGTAGTGGAGGAAAAGTCAGAAATTGCTCTGAAGAAAGTTGAGTTTTTACCAATTATCATTAATAATTATGAGAAATAAACTGGTCAGGCGTGGTCGCCATCAAATTCTGTCCCAGAAACAACAAGGATAAAAAATTGTTATCAGAGTACGAATAAATAGAGAAAAATCGATTTGGATGCAACGTCGTCTGGATTCTGTCCCAGAAACAACAAGGATAAAAAATTGTTATCAGAGTACGAATAAATAGAGAAAAATCGATTTGGATGCAACGTCGTCTGGAGCCAACGGAGGCTCTACGTCCAAAATGAATATGTCCACCGTCATCAGCACCCTCGATAACTCCAAATCACGCAGTTACAAAGAATTGACCTTTTTTGACTGTACCGAGCATTGCTCGATTCTTACGCAAACGGCTTCATATAAGAGAATCGAGTTCTCTAGAGAGGCACATGTTAGAGAGTTCGCGCTCTGTGAACAGGAACGCTCTGTGAACGTATTAAGACGGGCAACAAATTCACATTTTATTTTTTTTCCTTTCAGAAACTGATCGAGCAAGTCGAGCTCTTTAAACTAAAGTATGGAGATGAAACAATCGACCCAACAGCTTTCGGTCTCCCTTTGAATTATGGAAAGACAAGCGGAGCCACTGACTGGTTCTACAAAAAATTCAAGGCAGCTCTGGAGAAGAAGAAGCAAGCTCAGATGTAACGTTTATCCTTTCAAAGCAAAACCTTTTTCCTCTTGCTAACAAATATGGTCCGACGAAACATTATCGCCCCCTCCCCGGAATTGGCGTAAACTTTTACACATTCTATTACACCACGAGAGTCGGGGCTTAGAGACTTGTCTCATATTCGTTAGACGTAAATATTTTGCAAAAGTGGATATGATATCGTCATTCTGCAATAATCATACCCCCCAAATGAATTAAAATTATAATTTAAAATTAATATAACTAATTTAAACGTTGCGCTCCTAAACAACAAATATGGCTGCGATAGAGCATGACAAATCAAGAGATACGCCCAGGTATAGAAAGAAAATACACATTCCAGTAAGCCATTTCACGAACGTTTGATCTTCAAATATATTGTAAATGTAGTATTTTCATATTGCCATTTTCAAATTGTAATATTTTAAATTTAACATTTTCATATTGTCATTTTCAAATTGTTTTATTGTAAATGTAATATTTTCAACTTTATGTTGTAGCAATCGAAGGCAATTGGTTTGTGCATAAATTGTTTGATTTTATTCATCCGATCAGTTTTCAATGAGAATTCTTTTCTGGAGGTCTGAACGGTCTATGGAACGATGCTCGGTCAACTATTGAGGTGGCTCGATCGAAGTTAGGAAAGTCAGACAAGAACCGTCACAGCAAATTAAATTCGCTATGTGCTGAAATACGTCGAATATAGGCGAAGTTCTCATTTATTCACTTGCTGAAATCATCACAGTCACGCCTAGAAAAAAAAGTCACCAAGATCAGGACAAAAAGTGAACATAGCGAACTCTTATTTCTAGTTTTTTGCACTTGCAGGCAAGTGAATGAGTTACTCTGTGACTCTTTTTCTCTGATCAGACGCCATTGTGAAACCCCTCCATCGGTATTTCTTCACTATTTCACAGCGCTTCTTATCGCGTCAAAACCGTCGATCACCACAGTTTACGCTAGATTTACCTCACAATACGCACATTTTGCGGGACGATTCAGGGGTTGCGAAAGTGTTTGTCACTCGTCTTTCACGTTTGATTCTCTCTTAATACGCTCGCTAGCTCGTCGAGTGCGCCAGTAATGCGCCATTGTTGTGGGACGGAAACGCCCGGGTGTATAAAAACGTCGCGCACGATAAGATTAGAAGCGGCGTGCAATGCGTAATTTCCCTGAGATCAGTATCACTTTTACTTCGACATTATCGATAGAGAACCTCACTTGCCCCGATATTTCATGTGCAGTTTGGGGGATGGAAAAAACCAATCGTCTACTACTTTTTATTGTATTCATTGTCTTGAGGTTGTTGATGCAGAGTCGAAAACAATGCAATTGTTCCCCCGATTGATCATGTTCGCAGAATTATTGTTCCTCTCTATCGTCTACTACTTTACCATTTAGTCTTTATCCCAATGCATATTTTCGTGAAAACTAATCGATGTTCTGCATGATCTATCGATCGTCCTTTCCACATTTCCCCCTTTTCAGAAATGAGACTACTTTTCGGCTTGCTACTCATCTCCTTACTGTGTGCCACTGACGCCTACAAAATCCTCGTGTACAACTCAAAATATGGCCATTCACACTCGAATTTCCTCGGAATGATTGCCGACACTCTAGCTGAGGCAGGGCACAACGTTGTAAGTTGTCAAGCCTAATCTGAAATATCAAACTCAAATTTTAAAAGATTTAATAAAACATATTTTGCAGACCTCGCTGATTCCCATAATGGACAAGTCGCTAAAGGACGGCACCGAGAAATCGCATGTGATCTACGTTCTGCCAGACCCCATTACAGATGCGCAGTAAGTTATTGTTCAAATATCTAAAGTTCAGAAAATGTTTAAAAATTCGACAGATCGAAATTATATTCTTCGTTTTAGGTACGAGGAGAAATTGAAGAACCCGATGAGTTTCTTCACGACTAACATGATGAACCCGCTCTTCCCCTTCTTTGTGAGTGTCCAAATGTGTTTCACAACCAACCCTTATTGAGCTACTCACACAGAAACCAATGTCATTGATCATGCAATTTAAAAAAAATGAAAATTGAAAAAATACAGAGGAAAGCATTTAGATGGGCCCGATGCTGGGCAAGTCCTTCTACTCCACGTGCAAAAGAGTCATCGAGGAGCCGGGATTGATTGAGAGACTAATGGTGCGTTTATTGTCGCCTGACCCCCCAAGTTGAGCGGTCAGAATAACAATTCTGACCCCCCAGAATTCTGAGGGGTCAGAGCGGTCATTGTGAGGTGTCAGACGAGGTGGACCCCCAAACTATCATTCTGACCCCCCAGAATGATCATTCTGGGGGGTCAGAATGGTCGTTCTGAGGGGTCAGAATTGTCATTCTGACCACTCAACCTGAGGGGTCAGGCGACAATAAACGCACCATTAAGGCGGAGAAGTACGATGTGTACATATCGGAGAACTTTGACGTCTGCGGAATTGGTCAGTGTTTTTTTCGAATTTATCAATAGCATGGATTATCCTCCTGAGAGTCCAATGGGGCAGTCGAGCACCACGAATTTGACTTCACTCAAATCGATCTTCAGAATGGTTTGCGTAACACGCTACAGTCATTAGATTAGCACACCAAACCACACAAAAAGAAAGTAACTCAATGTCACGTTGGTCTTACCATAATCTTTTTATCGCCGTACCTATCGTGGTAGTGTCTAGCTGGTCCATTTCAGGCCTTTCTGCTGCCATTTCACCCAAATCGGTCATCGGCACCTCTGCCTCAGCCTTGTTCTCATGGCAATTCGACGAGTTTGGAGTGGAGGAGGCACTAAGCTATCGGCCAGGTTAGACATTATAAATTTTAAATTTTTTTAGTTCGTCATTTAACTTATCGCGACTGTTAGACTGTGTTAGGAGAACGAGAGAAAAAGATACCGGCAGCATTGCACGGTTTTTACAATTGT
The DNA here is from genome assembly GCA_036245785.1 of Pristionchus fissidentatus. Taxonomy (NCBI): domain Eukaryota; kingdom Metazoa; phylum Nematoda; class Chromadorea; order Rhabditida; family Neodiplogasteridae; genus Pristionchus; species Pristionchus fissidentatus. The sequence goes on from BTSY01000002.1 coordinate 25,970,702, forward strand.
TTTCGATTATGTTTCACACCCAATCTTTATTTACTTTGGTATAACGATGAGCAGTACCACCTCGTTCTTGCTTGACAATATTAGTATTTATTGAAAGCCGCACTTAGTCCGATAGTTTCAGTCTTCCTTGTCATTTTCTTCGTTTTATACATACGTTTTCTGCCAATCCGATGCGAGACAAATGTGCTATCTCCTTTTTCTGCAAATCTCAAAAATGTTGCAGTGGCTTTCATGGCCCATCTCGATGTGCACTCATTCTCCTCTCGCCTTCTCAATCTCTACAGCGCAGCTCTCGGTAAGAAATCAGTGATAGCCAGTCGAAAGGGATGAAGAGCGGCTGAAAAATAGAGAGGTCTTTCACAAATCATCGTACTCGGTATCAATGTTATAGAGTCCAATTGTAAAGTGGCAACCTACGTCACCCATAAGCCGGGGACTCGATTTCCTCTTCTCCTATTTGAGACTACAATCTAATCCTTTTACAGGTCGTCTCGCTTTTTGGTTCTCACGACGATCTGTCAACCAGGCGTTAAAAGAGGGTTTCGGACCCGACTATCCCACGATTGCAGTAAGGGTGGCTTCGGCATCTATTTTTTTGTTATAAAGCAAGTTATTTAGCTAAAGTATTAGCTAAAGTTTTTTTAGACTGCTACGGCAATCGTGTATTATATGCGATGCGAAAATGAATTAGGAATTAGTCATTTGCTCGTATTTATAGTGATTTCGCATCGACGAAAGATTCGCGCCGTTCAGGAACAATCGTCCAACGTCGCTTACGTGTTCACCAACGCTGAGCCTCTGCTCGATTTCGCTGCTCCCACGAGTTCTCGAGTGATCGATATTCCCGGCATTGGAGCTAAGACATCAAAGCCTCTCAATAAGGTGAATATTGACATTGACATGGTTGTGATCATAGATTATACAGCGTAAAAATAACAATAATAACAATAATAAGTAATAACAGTGTAAAAATGGCGCAGATGCTCTAGATCTATCTACACAAGTGAAAATCGTGATTTCCAGGAGTGGGACGAAGTAATGAATCGCCGGCCGAAGACAGTCTTGCTCTCTTTCGGATCAATCTCTAAGAGTATCACACTTCCGGAATATATGAAGATGGGCATTGTAAGAGTAAGTTTTTTTTGATCTTCTCCTATTTGATTGCGAATTCTCCTAGAAACCGTGGGAACGAATGTGATCGACTTCAACTTATTTCTGACTTTTAGACCATTGCCAAATTCCCTGACGTCACTTTTATCTGGAAATATGAGAATCCGGATGACGATTTCTGTAAGGAACACGCATCGAAACTGAAGAATCTCTTCCTCACCAAGTGGATGCCGCAAGTGGACATTCTTGGTGAGTACATTCCCGAATAGGCCAACGAAATGAATGGTGATATGTCATTCTGTAGCGAGTATTTCGTACTTTTGATTGCTTGAATCGCCAGGACACTTTCTTCATCTGATCGCGAAACATTTGCTATCTTGAGATCATAACGCCCTTTCAGGTGATTCCCGTCTTTCTGCATTCATCACTCACGGAGGAATGGGATCCACGCAGGAAACGGCGTTGAGAGGAGTACCGGGAATCTTCATTCCTGTTTTCGGAGATCAACCGAGAAACGCAGGAATGATGGAGTACAACGGGTTCGGAAAGGTAAGACGAGCACAGTGTAGTATATCTTTTGCTGATACTGCAAATTATTCATTTTTTGAGTATTTCTAAATGTGTTTCACCGCCATATTTTGAACGCCTTAATTTGGAAACTGATAATGTTTGTTTCTATCTCAGTCTTGTAAGAAAAACACTTTCCAAAAGCATTATCGCGCTCGGGAAGCGCTTTTCATGAAACCCTCACTTTTATGTGTTTCCTTGTCGATAAGCGGTTCATATCAACCGCTGCGAATCAACAAAATTAAGTGTGTTTCAACCACTCTAAGGGGTTTCAGGTGACACCAAACCTATTTCCGAAACACCATTTTTTTCCGAAACACAAACACCTGATCAGGTTGATCCCACCGCCAAAAAAAATCAATCAGGCCAAATTGCACAAAAACAAAACAGTATCCCTGCTCTGTATTCTCCAAAACATCTACATTGCTAAAAATAAGGGTGTTCCAGGTGTTCAGTAAATACGACCTGGGCGACGACGTTAAACTCGCTGCTGCGATTAAAGAAGTGCTCGAGAACGATAAGTGAGTCAAAAAAATAATTCTAACATAGGAAATGACAAATTGTTGTTCAGATACCGTGAAAACGCTAGGCGAATCTCCAAAATGCTTGCCAAGAAGCCGTTTAGTTCGAAGCAGCAGTTGATCAAGACTGTCGAATTCGCAGCAGAATTTGGTAACAAATATTTTATATTTTATGGGAAACTGAAAAACTGGAATTATTAGAGTGGACGCGACTGCCCAAGTGTTGAATCAAGGATGAAACATATTCGAGAATACACGATGTGAAACACAAATAAAATTCCACCGAGTAGCAAATGTATTTTTAGGGATTAGAGTTGGTACGTAGGGTCGGGCAGTTCTGGTCGGGCGAACTATTTAGGTTGTTGGTTGTGGCAGTTTCGTATTGCACTCTGATTTTGGAGAGAATGGATAATAACTTTTTAATAGTAACTCGCCCCTTTCAGGTCCCTCATCCGCCCTCCGTCCTCAGTCCATCGACATGTCTTTCATCTCTTATCACAATCTCGACGTTATCCTCTTCATCACCATTTTGATCTCAGCCTTCACCTTTATCTCTGTCAAAGTGACTTTCTCCGTGGCGAGAAGACTAGTCAATCGGGTAAGCAAGGCCAAGAATGATTAGTGCGCACGATGCATTTAATGTTACTGCTAACGGTATTGAATCTGTAATTGTACTGATTCTAATAATAAACTTGTCTAACGCAATTTTGCATAAAAATAGAGCTTATGCAAAACACTCGGTAAGTGCGTAATGAAAGCCTTGTACGAGCGAGTTCGACGGTCATGTTCTACCGATCATGTATGTTGCTACTGATATATGTTTCAATATTTGTTCTTTATTTCATAATAATATCGGACTAGATTCAGATTTCTGTAAATTGCTTGAAAAAAGATCATAAAATTAGAGGCCCATTTTTTAGCAAAAAAGCAGAGTGATGAAAGTTTGAAAGGATTTTGGAAGGTGGGAAAACTAACAAACAAAAAACCAGGAATATCGTCGAGGGGGAATAATGGCAACATCGATTTCGTTTTCTGTTCTCCGACAATCGGCGGTTGCGTTATGCACAAGATAATTCTTCAATCATATCAGCAGCGTGGCGCAGTGGAATCGTGCTGGGCCCATACCCCAGAGGTCGGTGGATCGAAACCACTCGCTGCTATTTCACTTTTGCCAACTATTTTATTCTTCATTTCGGGTATCTTCACTAGAAAACAGATGTAAGTGTTGGCGCATATCGATATCTCGTTGATACCGTCTTCCACTGTGTAATATTCTTGAAGGTCTTGAAGCTTGAAACAAGGAAACTATTAGTTGACTAATCAATTTATTCACGACATATTTAAGAAAACAATTTTAAAAATGAGATCGATATTTTTTAGATCAATATTATATTCAATATATTCGAGAGTCAGTTTTACATAGTGTATAATGAGCGCATGCTTAGGGTTGGCTTCGCGAGAGAGAAAACGAGAATTTCGAAGTTGATAAATCCATATAGTATCTAATTTTCGAGAACGGGCCGAATTTCGAGATTCTCGTTTCTCATAAGAAATGCATAGTTTGGCTTTGGGACGGGCCCGTTTCTTTTTTCTTGTCACTCATTTTCTCAAGATGAATTTACAATTTTGCTTACGAAGCCAACCATAGGCATGCTTGCCGTCCTTATTTGCACGTCAATTTGTGGTCACTAATCTCATCGAAGCGATCAAATTCCTCGTTGCACAGCTTGCACTTGTACAGCTTCTCGTTGTGCACGTTGAGCAGATGCGTCGATAGCGACTTTCGCTCCCCGAATTTGACGTTGCAATTGCGACAAGTGAGACGATCAGCGTTGAAGGCTGCAATAATAATATTTATATACGTTTAGTTTATAAGTCGTTTATCAAGAGGCTATTCGGGATCACGGATAATCGAATTGGAGCTCTTCTAATTTTTATCTTACTTTAAAATAGAAAAGCATGTTTAATATCTTTTAAAGGGCATTAGAACTAGCAATGAAGTGAAGTTTCTCGTAAATTATTCACCCCCCCCTCTCAGACAGTGAAAAAAACGTTTGTTCGAATTTCTAATTCTCAAATAATGCTAATCTCAATGCTAATCTCTTGCTTCCTTATTTTTATCTTTGAGTTGGTAAACGAGGCGACTTACTGGAATGGGCGCGCTTGTAGTGAATGTCGAGGTATTTCTGGAGCGCGTACGCCCTCGAGCAGACGTCACACTTGTACGGCCGAATTCCCGAGTGTTTCAGTTTGTGATCCTGGAATTATAACATATTTGTGCCTGGAGAATTCGGTAAGTTCCATTGTGTTGCCACTTTTTAAATTAATACTGATCTAGGCTAGTATACAGTAGTGCCCCACAACTCTATCTGTGGATTCCCAAAAGCTCATAAATTTTTAAAATTATTTCAAAACTACACACCTCAAGGAACGACGATTCGGTAAAGGACTCATCACAATGGTCGCACTTGAATGGCCGCCCTCCAGAGTGCGAGAGAAAATGAATCTGGAAAGATACAAAGTGAAAATGGAATCTTTGGGGCAATAGGTTATTCAGTGCGCAATATGCAATCGAATAGGAATGCTATGTGAAAAATAACCATAAGTTGCTGCCCACATGTGATTTTCTATGATTTAATGGAAACTGCATTTCTATATGGACTATTTCAGAGTCGGGACATTTTCATAGATTATGCTAACAGGATACCTTGAGTAGGTAGTGCTTCTGGAAGGTCATCTCGCAAATTTTACATTTATACTGTCTTCCGTATCCATTTGGTTTTCTGAAAATAACATTCGTTGAATTTTATTTTCAAACCATTTGATGCCATCTTCCAATCTTTGTCTCTTGTACCTCTTCTTTTTTTTATTTTTAACTGCGCTTATCTCATTTCATGTTTTAATTCGCCGTGTATACCGTACCTGAGTCCTGACGTACCGCCTTGGGATTCGGCAGATATCATATCCTTCACATGATTCAACAAGTCAACATCCACAGCCGCTTCTTCCTTGGGTAAAACGTAGGCATCCATGGGGTTGAATGACGTCGATGGCCCCTGAAAAGGAACAGTTCGTATTACATTGAACCTTGAAGCAACACTAATAATTAGACATTTCAAATGTTCTTTGAAAAGAAGAGATAAAGGTTCTTCCTAATAGTGGTATCTGCTGGCTAATTATGCAAGAATCATTGGAAAAAAATCAATCTTGAATAAAGTTTTCAACAGTACCTGTTCAAGCATATCTTCTACCTTGAACAACCCTTCATAATTAATTCCATCTGGAGCAATACCCTCGGCCTTGAAGCTGTCCACAAGCCTGGACTCAGTCGCAGCATCTGCATGCAGGAGATCATTCTGAAATATGGATAAATTTAAGGATTAAACATTAGACATTATTTATCCTGACATCAAGGCAAAGGCCTGCAGGAGGTATACCGGGGGAAGAGGCGGTCAGTATCTTCGAACTCAATGCAACTGGGTCAAGGGGATGGATCTAATTTAAGGACAGTTCGCTACATTATCGATCAAAATAGATAGTCGTTCAAGAAATATATACGCGAGCCCGCGTACTTACTCTAGCGTCCATATAGCCTATTGACGAAAACGATCGGAATTCGTATTCTCTCAATACTCGTCGTTAGCTATCAACTTACTAGATTATGCATCCTACAAATATATGCTCAAACCGCAAACGAAAAAAAACTGCGGTACCCCCATTCTACCGTAACCCGGAAGCACAAACTACGCAAATAACACGAGAGAGATTGCATGAGCTAGGCCAATAGTAGTCAAAAATATATTAAAATCATCCTGTATTGTCCATACTTCAAAAAATTAAAACGTTTCGTATTTAAAATTAGATTAAATCACCTCCGCCATCGCTATCTCATCTTTCACCACTCCATCCAAGATAATCTCGCCTGTCGAATAGTCAATCTCCGGTGCTGTCAGACGTTGCAAAGGCTGAAATGAAGATGATTTTTTTTGAAAACACGCTGTTGAGATCGGGAGCGAAACTGCAATATCTATAGTATTTTCGGCCTATCATACGAATATATGCTATCCATTTCTTAAGCGTACATTAGTCAATAGCCCATGAGTATAGCTGAACAAAGAATGCCTCAAATATTACAAGAATAGAATATCTAATCGAAGATGAGTGAGCCTTACCTGATGCCATATTCCCACGTGGAATTTTTTAAACCGTACATTTGAGTTTCAAATATATATTATAAAACGAACATTTTGCAGTGATGACGAGGCGGCGGGCAGTTCATAGCTTGTCGAAGGATCTTGCGCGTTCTTCGCTTCGCCGCTGCTGTTCACAATCAGCGACCGAACTGAGATCTCCACAGCCTCTGCTAGCATAAAACAGCAGTCTCTCAGACTGTTGTAGTTGTGGAGCACGTGCTTTAGATGCAATTTCGATCTGGAAAGCTTCGTATGTATAGAGGGAAGATAGCGTCTGGTCACTCGAAATGACCTACAATAATGAGAACAAAGAAAAAAATATTATTTAGAAATGTATGCTCTAGAAGAGCTGAAGTTAGTGGAACTGGTAGATAGTGCGAAAATGACTCCCTAATTCGTATGACATCTCCATTTTTGGTAATATCATCGAGAACTCACAAGGTGCGGTCAGTCTCCTTCGTTTCCGTTGCAGAATCGGATATCAAATCAGCAGCGATTTCGAGATTCTGAAAACAGCAGCGTCACTATTCCGATCCTTGAATAAATGGTTTCATTCATGGGTTCACAGTCTGAGAAACTGCTGTTTTATGCTAGCGGAGGCTGTGGAGATCTCAGTTCGGTCGCTAATTGTGAACAGCAGGGGTGAAGCGAACTACACACAGAGAAAAAATACTTCGCCATGCATGCGAGTTAATGAATAAATTCTCTATGTGTAAGGATTTCAAACGCATTGAGACATAAATATCAATACAATCAAGAAATTTTGAAATTCTAACGGATTTTTAATTTTAATTTTGCTCACCATGAAATTAAGTGGAGCCTCCGAGAGGATGTCGAGCAGCATCAGCACTTTCAACAGGACATTCCCAATTTTGTCAGTCCGTGCGAGCTCTTTGAGCTGAATAATAAAATTAGTTTGCTTACTAGTTATTTACTAACTACTTTTTGGCTATATTCGATATAAATATAGCCATAAGGAAAATAAACAAAAAACAGAAATATCTAAATTAAATGAATTAACAAAAAATATGAAGACCTTTCTCTTCCATTCATCGAGCGGGGAGCCTCTTCTAGATCTGGACACGCTTGCCATTCTCTGAAATGAGAATGGTTATGACAACAAAAGGTAAATGAAAAATACAAACAAACAAAGACTTGACATAGCAATGCCAGAGAAACAGATGGTGGAAGCCTAATCTACTGCAATAATGACAGAAAACAAAGTAACATATAGATCACTTGACCAGCGCACAAGCACGGAGTATCAAAGACCCTCTCAAGAACCGGAATGGACTGCGGATGGTCACGACCGTAACTCGCGAGTTCCCATTGCGCAGGATGGTATTGTTAAGAAACTAGGCATTAAAACGTAGTCATTGCATTGGATTTTCGTGAGCAATAGTTAAACCGCCTTTGAGCCCCGGCTCAGTGCTCGTAGACGGCTTCTTGCGGAAGGCGTACACTCAGAGAAAAATTACATGCGAGTTAGTAAATAAATTACTTATGCTCTCCTCATTTCCCATGCTCTCTATGCTAAAAACTAAGTAATTCATTTGTTCTCCCATGCTTTTTCTCTGAGTGTAGCTATTGAAGCAAGAAGACCGAAAACAGCTAGGAAGTAACTAGGAAGCAGCGCTACTTCAGCTTTATACAGCTGAAGTAGCGCTGCTTTAAAGCTACTTCCTAGATGATTCCTTACTTCTAGCTCAAATAGCTATACCTCAAGGGCGCTGAGCCTTGCAAGGCGCGAATTCGCCATAATGCCTAGCGCGTTGTCGTTGCCATGGCACTTGGCACACTGCCTATTATACACTTCATGTGAAGGAAACAACAAAATAATAATAAACCTACTAACATCGAATGATATCCTTCTTAAGAACGAACAGAAATGCGAGTTAAGAAGCGCGATCAAAAAGCGGCAGAAAAAAACATCTTTTTTTGCATTTTACTAGAGTAAATGTGGGTAAAGAGGTAGGTAAGCGTAAGGTAATTATCATGACAATATATAAGAACACAATTAAAATAATTAAGTAAATGAGCAATAATGGCCCAATATTTATCCAGTCGGGTGGGTCAGCGAGCCCAAGCTATTCGCTGTGCAAAAGGTTGACGCGAAAACTTACAGTACTCACGCGCAACTCAGGAATATCACGAATTGAGTTTTCAAGTACTACTTTTGCAAATTTCATTTCTGGTTAACATAATAAAATATATTATTTTGTTTATTTTGACAGATGCACTTGGTATGCACCCTGAGATCGCTACATTTATCTTCCATTGGTAGAGAGGTTGCACAACCCCCCTCCCGTGAATGATTCTGTAATTCACAGGAAGGGAGCGAGAAAAGCAACCATTGCATGTCTTATAGTTAGCGGCCCCCACTGCTTCTGAAGTACTCTTTCTAGTTCCCCGTATACTCCCGTTCCCTTCCTCCTGTGAATTCTCCATTCCTAAACATCTCTATCACCCGCCAATTTATGAATGTCTTGTCGCAAACTTGTGGAGTACGATTAAAACTGCAGATTGTAGACGCGACTGTGCGAGATAGCAAAGAAGTGCGGGAAGCATGTTTATTTTTGAACTGAGAACAACGGAAAAGAATCTTTCACATGTGCAGTTCGTATGTGTGGTCCTGAGAATGGGAGGTCCAGGGGTGGTCCAGAAAGAAAAGATAAATGATGCATCAACATTTCATTCCATGCCCTTGATAAGGGCTAATATGGAATGATTTAACACGTTAACAATGTACAATGACCATTACACCATTATTGCTATTGAACATTTCGATAAGGTTTACTAAAGTCCACGTGATGAATTCCGCCGAATCTGACGATCTATGTTTCTTGCACTCCTTATTGAACATTTCAATGAGATGCCGCGCCATCTTTTGTCCTGATTGCATCTTGGAACGGTGGACGGCGCTCTGAAAACATTAAACTTGGTATGAATGGGTGCTCGATTGGCCCTTATTAGTTCACATTACCAATTTTTAAGAATATGTACTGCATATTAGAAATGTGACTTACTCGAATGGCAGCGCTTAATATGTGACGCGAGGCCTGTTTTGTGTGCATACGATTTCGTGCAGGCAGTGCACTTGAATGGTCGAACTCCCGAATGAATCAGTTGATGAGCCTGTAAATTGGAGACCATCGTTTTGTATAAAAAGGATATTACTTTATTATACAAAAAGACCTCGAAAATGGATGTTCGAAATAGAAAACAGATGGGATCCTATTAAAATAGCTAGACTGATGCGGTCACAAAGATAGACCGCTCAAATTTCATTCGATATATGCAAACTGATTGTTCCTACTGTATATGTATCTATTTCAACATTAGATCATTTTCCATCTGAAATTCATGTGCCATCTCGTAGTAAGGAAGTGTAGAGCCGGAAAAGTATGCGAGGGGCATACAACAAAAAAAAATTTAAACCCGATTACGACCCGGCCTATCCTTCGCCATAAGTTATGGCACGTAAGGCACGTGAGGTATTATCTGTGTAAATGCACAATTTATTCCCTTAAAGGGAGTATGCAGCCAAAAAATCATAATTTTAGATTCTTTTAATTCTATTTTTATTCAAAAGAGCTGAAAATTCTAAGAACAGCTGTAAAAACCGCATATTTTTACGATTTTTTTGAAATTAATTATGAATTTTCAAAAAATCGTATTTTAAAGGTACTGTAGCTCCTGCATCCACAAAACTTACGATGTTTAGCGGCTGCAATTTTTTAAAAAAGGCAAAGTGAAAATAAGTGTTTTTGCAATTGATTCGACTATGGCGAGTATCCCTGAGCACGAATCAGAAGAAAGAAAAACAAAAATATTACGGCATCATCCCTTTTGAGATTCTACAGCCTCTAAACAGCGTAAGTCCGCTGATGCGAGAGCTACCGTATACCTAAATTTTGCAATCTTTGAAAATTCATAATTAATTTGTAAAAAACCGTAAAAATATGCGGTTTTCACAGTTATTCTTAGAATTTTCTGAATTTTTAAATAAAAATAACTTATTTTTCGATGCCGTATCCCTTTAAATTATGCCTAATTCGTATTAAATTCAAATAAACATTTCTTAAAAAGGAAAAAATCGTACTTTGAGGAAGGAGTCATCGACGAACGATGCATCGCATTTGTCGCACGCAAATGGACGATGCTGGCGGAGGTGGTGCTAAATAATTTACTCTATTCAATTATTACTAGAGAGCAGAGTACTACACCAAAATGTAAAATTGTTGAAAAAGATGTCAAAGAACGGTCAGAATTATTAATTTGAGAGGTTATAGTTTATGCCACGATGTATGATCCTTGTTATCGGCTCCTAACTCCTGAGAGAATATTCAGTAGGTATAAAAAATTAATATAAAAAATGTACCTTGAGAAGATATTTCTTCTTGAAGGTCCGATAACAGATCGCACACTTATGGGTTGCTTCAGGAGTGTTATCAAGCGCATCCGATGAATTAGCGTCATCTGAAAGAATATGTATCGAATATGGCAACACATCGCAACACCTACATGTAATACACGCTGTTGTACTAATAACTTATATCATATGACTAGGTCCGTAAATTTTTATGTCGGTGTTTTTCTATTGATTATGTATCTGAAGATGTTTGTAACCGTTTTTTTGAAGAAGCGATAACAAATAGCTCTGTTCAGATTAGAAAAAACCGAATTTAGGTTTCACAAAATAAACACCAAACATACCTCCGTGTTCGAGAGCATTATGCTCACGCAAATGCGTTTCGATGTTGAAGGTCTTTGGACACTTCGGACATTGTACAGGCAATAATACTCCCGCGTGAAATTTTTCGTGATTCTGCAAAAGATTTTTTCGTTATTGTTCCACACCACTCAGATTTAAAACCAACGAATAGGGATGTGGGAGCGTGTAAAATTGAGAGTCCCTATCGAGTTTACACGATCTTTCGCTCCAAAAACATTTCTGTGCGGTTGACCGGCGAATGGGATGATGTGACACGTAGAGTAATTCGTACCTTGAAAGCAAGTCGACTAAGAAAACTCGCGTTGCACTTGTTGCATTCCAGCACAGTAGAAGAGCAAGTTGGTGGAGCCGAGGTATCGGAAGGCGACAATACTCCCGCGTGAAATTTTTCGTGATTCTGGGCTAGCGTCTCCCTGTAGAAAGTACGATTAACTATTTTAGCAAATAGAATAACCTTCGAGATTTTTCCATTTCATTTTTTTTCCAAAATTAAGAAGACAGTTATGTATGTAACATTAAAAAAGAGCGTTACCTTTCTGCAATGTCGTCTTCTGCTAAATCATTCACATCAGATTCAACGCTGTCGATCATTTGAGGGTTCGACAAATCAAAATCAAGTTGAGCATCTTCCATTGGAAACATTTGGTTACCAGCCGCGGGGTTGAACGATGTGGATGGCTTCTGCAAATACACCGTTCATTTTCTATTGAAAATGTAAACGAAACCATTTTGGAAGCTCTTTGCGGAAGTATTTGCAACGCATAATTTCTACGCTACTTCAAGTTGCACTAAATAGTTAATTGTAAACCCTCATTAGTAATTCAATTTTAATAATTTATACATATTTTTCCTCACATAACACACTAAACAGTACCTCATCTTCTATTTCCTCCATCTTCACTGTGTCGTCAGCATAGATTTCATCTGGGATTTCTCCTTCCGTCTTTACCATTCCGATGAGAGTATTATCGGGTGCAGTTTCCACATCCCAAATAACGTCCTAGAATAAAGGTTTGATAAAAAGGACTGTAATAACATCATCGATCATCTTTCGTGTTGAACCACCATTTATGATCGAACTTTGAATGATCGAATTTCAAACAAATAAGCCCAGTCTGCAGTCACGTTCCTATATGCTGTTAAGAGGTAGACACCGAAAATTATGTCAATGTTCATAGGAAAACGAACATTTTGTGCGGACGACTCGAAGCTGGTCGGAACATCTTGTCCATTGTCGACACTTATGTTTACAATGAGCGACCGTGCTGAGAACTCCACGGCTTGAGCAATCATAAAACAGCAGTCTCTCAGATCTTGGTAGTTGTTAAGAACTTGCTTCAGCATCAATGTTGATCTGAAAAGCAACAACAATTTATTTTTTGGAAGGAAGCAAGTGCGAAAGTATGGCAAGATCAAATGCATTGAGTAGCACTTTCTGTTGTAAACTAATCGCGTTTCGGGAAAATGTGTTAGAATGGTTCCCTAGCAGGTAACGAATTTTCTTTGAGGAACTCGCATTCTATTTTTTTTAGAATCCACTGTGTTGTGTAATTCTAGGATTGTTTTAGGAACTATGAAAGGCATTACAGAAAAAACTCACAAGTTGAAGTCAGTATTCTTCGTAGTCATTGCCACATCGGCTACCACATTAGCAGCGCCTTCGAGATCCTGAAAAAATAGGCATACGAAATTGAATGGCCATTGTAAATAAACAGTTTTGAGTGAATTCTGTGATGCACCAAGGAACGACGTTAAATCTCATCAAAAGAGGACCTTGGTTCAATCAATTAGTTTCTTTCGACATTCAATGCGGCAAAAAGGATAAAAACGACAATTGCTCACTGAGAACGAAATCGGCGTCTCCGAGATTACATCGAGCAAATTCAGTACTTCCAATAGGACGTTCCCGATTTTGTCAGTCTCAGCGAGCGCTTCGAGCTGAATAAATTTCATTTGTTTCCTATTTAGCTACAATGCGTTCTTATTCATTCCTAGCTTGTATAAAACTTCAGCTCACCTTTCCCTTCCACTCGTCGAGTGGAGACACCTTGGACATTCTCTGGAATGAGGTTTGTTGTGAAAAATCAAAACAATGGTGTGGGTCGCGATTCTGATTTCAACTAAAATCTATCGAGAGGGAGACGTTGAGACCCTACTACATACATATTTACATATTTATCCTGACATCAAGGCAATGGCCTGCAGGAGGTATCATTCGGGGACAGAGGTGGTCGGGATCTTCGAATTCGATGCAACTGGGTCAAGGGAATGGATGATGCTTGGCTTCCTTGGTCAATTGTAGTGCCGATCTTGGACGATAGACATTGAGCGTAGAAGTAGATCTTCCAGCTTCCAGTGACGTCCTGACTAGCGTGTATCAACCAAAGTGGGAACTCACGTCGTAGTCTTGTCGACTGGGCCTTTCTCGAAAGTTGACGACTTGAATTATATGTAGTCGAACCGAGTCCTCTGCTCCTACTATGCAAGATAATTAAAAGAGTATATGATCGTTTTGGGGGGGGATTGGGGGAACTAAAAATGTGACTTTGCGACTGTACGAAGAATTCTTATGTTGCGCGGGTCAAATTGGCGCCTCTTTCTCGCGCGTTTAGGCGAAACAGTGCCATCAATAGGCGTCGGTTTCGGTTTACGAGTGAATCGCCAGGCAAAAGGCATCCAATCTTACCAAATTGTATGGACTGTCAGAACACCAGAACGAACTCTATTCAACAGTGAACAGCATAAGAGAAGTCATGCATATTTTCTTAGTATTGCATAATGGAAGAACACGTGAAGGGATATGAATAACAATAAACAAAGTTGAAAAAATAAATTGCTGAGAATATATGGCGTCTTTAACTATCTTCATCTTTGACCGGGTCACCCAAGCCAGATAGCGCGCAAAAGGTTGACGCCAAATCATACAGTATACACACGCCACTCTCGCTTATCACGAACTGTGTATTCAAGTAGTCCATCCATCCTGAAATCAGGGAGATGTGTTGTGTTCATTATTTATTTATCGCAATTTTTAAAAAGAGTATACAATATATCCATATCCCACTGATCGATCCTACTGTGATTGGTAGAGATCTGTTTGTTGTTCTTTTTCTGTTTTAGATGTCTTTGTAACGAGACAGCATTATGATAGGAATTATCGGAAACATACGAAAAAACCAGTCCAAGAGTTGCGAAACGAGATCATAACAATTTAAAAAGAGAACATTCACGATAACTAATATCATATATCTAATACAGTACATGGGTGGTCCAGAAAATGGGTGGTCCTGAGAATGGGTGGTCTAGAGAAACAGAGTGTGTCATCTTTTCGTGCTATACTTCTAAAAAGAATTATGATCTCACAATCAGACGATGGGGAGTGTTTCCGTAAAGGGTATACAATGACTATCAAACCCTTATTTTAAATACTCGATATTGCGTGTGCACACTTCCAACAATTCTGTGAATAATGTCGCCTAATATGATCTATATCGTTTCTTGTATTTCAGATGGAACATTCTCAGAAGACGCCGCGCCTTCAGTTGTCCTGATTTCATCTTGGAACGGTGGACGGCGTTCTGAAAAGATGAAGCTCGGTATTTTAAATTCACAAACACTCCTCCAACATAGTAAAACGATCCGCTCCTAAGCAACATATACGGCTGCCAGAGATTATAAGATACGAAGAAGTATAGAAAGAGAGTACACGCACCAGTAGTCCATTTCATGAACATATCATTTAAAAATTGTAATATATACTGCTCGATTCTCCGTAATTTTTTTAGAAAATGCTTATTAGAAATGTAACTTACTCGAATGGCAGCGCCTAATATGTGCCGCTAAGCTTGTCTTGTGCGCGTACGATTTAGCACATGCAGTGCACTTGAATTGTCGCTCTCCCGCATGAATCGATTGATGACTCTGTAAACGTATCTATTTCAATTTAGAAATACATTACGTTATTGTGGTGGGAGGGCTGTCTGAATTCCATATGCCATCTCGTCATAAGAACGTGTAGTTTGCATATCCCGAAATTGTTTTCTTTATGTTAAATGTCAGTATGAAAGGTCTACAAAAAACCGACATGGAACAGGCCTATCCTTAGCCATAATCATCTGAGAAAAAATTAGACTCCCAAAAAATGCTTCATCCATTAAATTCAAATATGAATGTGTTAAAAAGGAGATGAAAAAATCGTACTTTGAGGTAAAAGATGTCGAAGAACGTTGCATCGCATTTATCGCACGCAAAATGACGATGCTCGCGGAGATGGTGCTAAAACACTTCATTTTTGTAGTGCCTTCTTTGTCTTTCGCAGAGTTTGGGATAGCTTGTTAGGGGCCAAACGGCGTCAAAGAACGACCAAAATTAGTAATTTGAGTGATTAGCGTGTATGTAACGATTTCTGATCCTTTTTTCGACTGTTGTGACTCCTTGCGACACTCAAAACTCCTAACTCGACCTAAGTGAATGTGGAGCAGGTTATTACATAAAACAAAGTACCTTGAGAAGATATTTCTTCTTGAAGGCTTTATTACATATCTCGCACTTATGAGGTGTTTTAGGAGCGTTATCAAGTGCATCTGATGAATTAGCGTCATCTGAAAGAACATGTATCGAATATCGCTACACTTACAGGCTGCTGTAATTTAGTTCATATGACTAGGTCCTTAAATTTTTATGTCGGTCCGTTTCGAATCTTATTGTATTCTATTGATAATGAATCTGAAGAAGTACGTAACCCTTTTTGTAGAAGCGAGGACAAATTGCTCGGTTCAAATTAGAGAAAAAAATATACCGAACTTATTTTTCGCTAAATAAACACCAAAAATACCTGCATGTTCGATTGCATTGTGCTCACGCAGTTGCTTTTCGATGTGGAAGGTCTTCGGGCACTTCGGACACTGGATAGGAAACTGTCCCGCGTGAAATTTTTCATGGTTCTACAAAAGTGTGTTTTACTCAGCACCTCGAGTAACTCGTACCTTCAGACCTCGACGACTGAGGAAAGTTCCGTTGCAAGTCTTACATTGCAGCACGGCGGAAGATCCGGCCGCAAGTGTCTCCCTGTAGAAAGTATGATTTCCACATTAGTTTAGCAGAGAATAAGTTTAGCAGAGAATAATTTTCGACATTTTGTCATACCCAAACATGTTTTATTCAAATTGAAGGAATCCTATGACTTAAAATTTGAGCGCACCTTTCTGCAGCGTCTTCTTCTGTCGAATCATCTTCAGCGGATTCCATGCTTTCGATCATTTCAGAATCACAATCCTCCAGCGCCTCTTCGCTTGGACGCGTGTGGTAACCCGTCGTTGGGTTAAACGATGTTGATGGACTCTGAAAGTACATATTATATTTTTATGAAGAGTTCACGTGAGAAGACTTCCTATATTTGACAAGAAACGGTGCTGGTCATTCCCTGATTTTAGAGTGGACTTGCTGGAGAACTTTTTTATAATGTAGTGTTTAATTATTGTGACAACCAATTGTACCTCCTCATCGACTTCCTCCATTTTAATTGATTCAATTTCATCTGGAATTTCGTCTTCGGTCTTTACAACACCGATAAGAGTAGCATCCGAAGCTGTTTCCGCATCCCAAATCACTTTCTGGAATATTGATCGTTCATAACAGAAGGTAGATCGAGCATCATTTTATTATTGAAACAAATTTTTTCGATGGTTAATGGGAGTTTTAATGATCGAGTTCCATATGCAACTACTGATTACCTCTTCCATCTCTCCCTTCACCACTCCGTTCATGGTATGTCCAGAAATTGCAAAGTCCATTTCTTGTGCATTTCTGTGGAACGTACCACTCGGCATCGTCTGGAATTATAATGATCTCAAAATGAAGTTATACACGTAGGAAGAGGATGAACTCAGCGCTGGTAATGGCGCGAGACATCTTCATTATGGAACACTTCCGGATTTAAGCATTTAATAGGTTCTTGTGACATTAGCTGAAACCACATTTGCGACTATCTATCTCAACTTGAGCTATGAGCCCGGTCGGAAGCTATATTCCTAACTGATCTTAACGGCCAGACGTGGAGAAACATTTCAAATTTTAAAGGTAAACGAACATTTGGTGCGGATGAATCTTGGCCAGTTGAAGCAGCTTGGCCATTGTCTACGCTTATGTTTGCGATGAGCGACCGTGCTGAGAACTCCGCTGCTTGCGCAATGATATAACAGCAGTCCCTTAGAGATTGGTAGTTGCAAAGAAGTTGCTTCAGCTTTAGTGATTCTCTGAAAATCAACAATCAACAACGAAAAGAAGCATGTGGTAAGAAAGGATTTATTGAAGAACATTCATGTACTTTATGTTGTAAAATAATCAAGGCTGGTAAATGTGCTTTCTCTGAATTCTTTTTAACTCTTTGAGAAATTCTTTCAGGAACTTTGTAGAACATAACAACAAACTCACAAGTTGACTTCAGTTGCCTTCGTTGTCATTGCCACATTGGCCATCAAATTAGCTGCGTCTTCCAGATCCTGAAACAGTAGGCATACAAAACTGATGTTGGTTGTAAATCAGAAGTTTCAAGTAAATTTGGCACGTGATGCGCCCAGGAACGTTCGTCGTTGTGCCGACGTTCGTCGTTGTAGATGCACTACTACTAAGTATTGCATACAAGAAAAATAACTGTGAATGGGGACATCCGTTTCTTGCCCCCATTCACAGTTATGTTTCTTGTATGCGATACTCTGACGGAATAAACAATAATGAATGAATGAATGATTGTGAGAAGAGAGCCTAAATCTCATTAGAAGTGCACCTAGGTTCAATTAATGCGTTTCTTTCTTTCGTTCTAACTTCGATTGTAACTGCGGTAGTAAAACTGATTTCAGTAATAGAAATGGTAAAAACGGCTCACAGAGAACGAAATGGGCGTCTCCGACATAACATCGAGCAACTTCAGCACTTCCAATATCACGTTGCCAATGTTGTCAGTCTCTGCGAGAACCTCGAGCTGAATGAAGCTAATTTGATTTAATGTAATATTTCATGAATTGAGGAAATATCGACATACCTTTCCCTTCCATTCTACGAGTGGAGACACTTTTGACATTCTCTGGAATGAGGTGTCTTGTAATCAAAAAAGGAGAGCGTGGGTAGCGATAAGGATTTCAATTATGATTGAGAGAAGCGTTGAAGATAAAACTACAACATGCAGAAGATAATGAAACGAGGGAAGTTGATTTTGGGAAAACAAGAACGATAAAAGTTTGAGTTAGCGTGCCAAGAACTGCACTAAGCGTCTATTCCTATTTTGCGGCGCAGGACAACTTGCGTCTCTTTTTCGTGCGTTGGCGAGGCATTGCAATCAACAGGCGTGGTTTGGCTTTGAAGGAATCATAGGTCTAAAGGCATCCAATCTTAGAATGGACTTTCAGAACGCTGCTCTATTCACCAGTGAACAAGGTCAGAGAAGTCATTGATGTTTTCTTAGTATTTATCCACAATCATCTATGAGAAGAGCATTGCAATGGAAGAACGCGTGAAGGGACATGAATATGGATAGCAATACGTTGAAAAAAAATAAGTTATTGGGCAATATATAAAGCGCCTTTAACTATCTTCATCCCCGACTGGGCCACCCAAGCCAGACAGTGCGCAAAAGGTTGACGCCAGATCGTACAGTAAACATACGCCACCCACAATTATCACGAACTGCGCATTCAAGCAGTCAAGCGGGGAGATGTATTGTGTCATCTCAAAATTCCAAACTACATCTTTCTTCCATCCATATCATCGGAAACTCAACATCAATGTTGAAAAAGCGAAATTTATAGTACAAGTTTATCATTGAAAAATATGGCATTTGGTATCCGAGATGTTCGATGTGAAATGCATAATTATGTACAACAAACACGGCGAATGTGTAATGACTTCTTTCACAATTTGAAGTTGTCTATTTGCTTAGGTCTTTCTATGCAGCTGTTTCTTTTTCGTGAATATCAAGTCCGATAGTTAATTTAATTCATTGTGCGTTCATCAAACTTTGAAAAAAATCCGGTTTCAGATCCACGAATCTTGCATTTGTGCAGCAGACTACTTGTGAGACCGTTGAATAGATGGCGCAAATGAACTTTTGCCGCCGATTATTTTCTTGCGAGCAGCGAGACGATCAGCTGCAATGTTTGCGATTATCATTGGTGGAATAGGGAAAACATTATTCGTATATTTTCAAAGGCATAGTGTGCCTGTTCGAAATCAATTCAATACAGCTATCGGGATGAGAGGGCAAGTTTTAATATAGAGCTGATTCCTAACAATCAGCGAAAACGTTGTTTAGAAGCGGGAAATCGTCTCAATCTTTTCGAATGAGAGAGGAACTTACCATGATTGCTTTTGTAGTGTGCATTTAGGCGCCATTTCACAGCGTAAGCCCTCGGACAGGCATCACACTTGAACGGCTTGTATCCCGAGTGAATGCGCTCGTGATACTGCAACAATTACTATTATTTGTTAGTTATTTAAATATAAAAATAAGGGGTCTTTGTTTATTTTCATAAGAGCACAACTTTGCAGCACAACTTTTCATAAGAGCACAACTTTGCAGCACAACTTTGTGTGAGCTAATGTGTTGTCATCCCGAATGAACCTCGACAATAACGTATAATACTTACCACAAGCCGGTACTTCTTGCTGAATGTCATGGGGCAGTAACTGCACTGGTGCGGCCTCGCTTCATCGAAAGTATCGGAGTCGGACCGTTCGTCGTGCATCGGTGAATAACCCATCCTTCATTAATTATGTTATTATTATTCTAAATTCTCAAATACTCGTCCAAAATAATGAAAAAAATGACACATCAGTAGTCCATTGTGTGTGCGAGTCATTGGATAATTGTAATACCGTGGCCTTTTCTATATAGCAACTAAATAAAAATACAATTACCTCTCCACTGCGTCCACCGAAGAGGTGCTTGGTGCGCAGTCGACTCTCTTCGCTGCTATCGAATTTCCTGAGAAAAAAACAATCATAGTCT
The DNA here is from genome assembly GCA_036245785.1 of Pristionchus fissidentatus. NCBI lineage: Eukaryota > Metazoa > Nematoda > Chromadorea > Rhabditida > Neodiplogasteridae > Pristionchus > Pristionchus fissidentatus. The sequence continues at coordinate 25,990,829 of BTSY01000002.1, forward strand.
TTCCGATTTTCTAGGTAAGTAACGATAATATGTCCTTTCTCTATGTAAATACAACATTGAAAATGGGCTTGTGAAGTGCAGAATTTGATGTAATACCTGTCTGCGTGAATTCACAAGCGCGTGACACACTACGACTATGTGCGTATCCAATAGCCTTACTGCTATGGCATGTCGTGTAGTGAGTGTCCAGGTGCGCTTGCAAGACGTATGTCAGTGGGCAAATGGGACACTTATACGGCCGATCATTGAACACTCCCAAGTGAACTTGCTGGTGCTCCTGTAAGAGCACTTGTGGTTGTTGTTTGTAAACATTTCTTCTTCACTATTTCTGGCGTTGATATTTTCATTGCTTATTATTGGTTCGCATACTGATCAAAGTGATACTCCGAATTATTGCTTCACAATATTGCATTGAACCACAATTCAATCCAAATTTTGGCATGATACATTTGATCGATTGATTGAAAAGTAATCGAATGCGTGAGAAAAAGTACCCTCAGCGTGTCGTCGTCCGAAAAAGCCACGTTACAGAATGAACATTGATGCACGATAAAGTTGGGCGCAAAGGAAGAGGAGGCAGCGCCGTCAGAATCGGCTTTTCTGAAGTTTCATTGATGGTCAACGTAAAAGTGATTGAGACAATGGATCCAAAATTAATCAGACGGCTTTTTGCACCTTTTCCAAGCCCTGATAATTTCCCACTGACCTCTTTCTCCTGTGTGCAGTTTGATCGTCCGAATAGGACACGCCAGGTTCGCAATCGGACATCATTTCATGGTGCTCCTCCTCCTCCTCTTTTGGCAACAAGCAAACACCCATCGGATCGAAATGAGTTTGTTGCTGAAATTGAAGTATTAAGCATGCCAAAATCAATGACTTTCATAAATACCAATTCAAACAACATTCATTGTCCAACATTTAAAAATGTGATTGTATAGACCCTGAGAGAAAGAAACCGTGAACGATACGAGATAGGTGTTTTTAAAACTACCTCCGCCTCTTCCATCTCCTCTTTAACGACCCCTTCAGTTCGAGTTCCTTCAGCTTCTTTCTCTTTGACAAGTCCCTCAGAAAAAAGTGACACTGATTCCAAGTCCTCCGCCTTTGTTTGGTTGAGCACTGGATCGGTAGTGGATCCCACAGCGAAAGATTCGTTCTGGAAATGGGAGGATGCGGTTGATAACTCATTTCAAAATAGAAAGCGCCTTTGCCAGGTTGGCACCAAAAACACTCACTTTTCAGTTGTTTTGTTAGATGGAAAAAAAATTATTCACGAGAACTAATGGATATTCGCGTATAGAATAATTATCTATAAAACACTACTCTTTCTTCTTAGAATACTGTAAAATAAAGTAAGGTAAACGCACATATCCGTGTGAGTCCGATGGATGGCTGCTGCACGAAGCGGCTTGGTCATCGGAGTGGTTTGCAATCATCGATCGAGCAGCGAATTCGACGGCGTCCGCCATTTCAAAGCAGCAGTCGCGCAGACTCGCGTAGTTCCGAATGAAGTCCTTCATCTGCAGTTGCGACCTGCAAAATAATGATACTTTGTTTAGACAATCTCCTCTTCCGGTTTTTCCACACCCCCTCTTCCCCCTCTTTCGAATTGACATTCTGGAATTGTGCCAAAAGCGTAAGGCTGCCTCGATACCTCCCTGTTGTATGTGTACGATGGTATCTGGCGGACAATTGCAGTTCTAAGGTGAAAAAGGAGTATGCTTACTTGCTGGAGTCGTTTTCCTTGACAGAATTTGATATGGCACTGATCGAGTCCGCGGAGTTTTGGAGTTCCTGTGAGCGAATACAGTATAATAATGTTTTTCCTCAATTTCTCATGGTCTCTCGCACTGCCTTTTCGATTATAGATAAACTAGAGAGTCTCTGATGACTTCTCTCTTTTATCACAAGCACAGTAGGGATCCTCTAGCAAGAAATTGACATTATCAAGAAATAATACCTCTTTCAGTCTACCATCACCTTAGAACCATCAATCTATACTGAAAGTTGAAGAGATATCGAGTTGCTAATTGTTTCTCGAAAGAACACCTACCGGCAAGTTGAATGCTAATTGTTTCTCGAAAGAACACCTACCGGCAAGTTGATCACTAAAATGACATTTCTTGGCAAGAAAAAAAACAATTCGGTCCCCCTTACTAAAAAAACTCACATTGTATGGAATTGGCTTCTCAGAGAACAGTTCCAGAAGCTGCAACACTTGCAGCACAACGTCTCCGATTTTGTCCGTTTTCGCCAGTGATTGGAACTGAATCGCTTAATTTTGCTAATGAGCAATTGATTTATTGTATTTCGTCGTGTAATAATTCAGGAAAGTCTTACCTTGTACTTCGATGCAAAAGACGCCTCGGGTGCCGTTCTCATTGCCTGCAAAATCGTTGGTTTGTCTTGGTCGAATGAGGAAAATGGGATAGCTTGGTAAACAGTGAATCAGAGGGCCCTGAGGATGTTCTCGCATAGTCACTTCTCCCTTGCATACAGTACTACGCGCGATCGCCAACTGAGTTAAGTTCACCAGAGAGGCAGATATTAGAGAGTTCGCGCGTCGTCGGTACTATTCATTCATTCATGTGGTGTTAGTTTTCGGAAAAAAGGAATGGAAAAAGGCTAAGATTTGAATTCCCGCAATTTCATATCTCAGTTCTCCGTGGAGCAATCGACTCAAAACTTCGAATATATCATTTTTCGACCCTTTTACACCTATAAACGAAATTTTGAATCGATTGCTCCACGGAGAACTGAGATATGAAATTGCGGGAATTCAAATCCTAGCCTTTTTCCATTCCCTTTTTCCGAAAACTAACACCACATCAATAATGTGAACGTAATCCATCCATGAGATAAATACATAAATAGATTCGTTCATCTATAAAAAAAGAAACAGCTTTCTCATTTCGCATATTCTTGCAATTCACAAATGGCCATCGCAATTGGGATAGCCAAAGATATAGAATAGAGAAGAACTTTGAAGTGAAGCTCGAATGAGGTGAATTCAGCATAAACTTGATGTAAGCGTCAAATATGCATCGAATCAACTGAGGCCGTAAATGCACGCCGCATTCGATTCCACAAAGGTTGACGCGGACGCATACAGTACATACAAGCAACGCTAGTGTTCATCATGAACTGAGTATTCAAAGTATTTATTGTATTTTAAAATATTATTTTTACTAATTATTAAATTATATTTTAATAAGTTAAATTTTCTGAGACTGAATGGAGTGCATGCAAACGAAGCTAAAGCAAACGAAGCTTTATGTGTGAAAAATACAGTGTGATAGCACCATTCCTCTATAACATAATAGCAAGTAAACAATCAACAAATGCCTGTGGGCCATAAAATTGCTTATTTTCATTCATTCGACTTCATCTCTGTGTGGACTCTTCGCGAAGGGATGAAGACGTTTTCGATGCTTGAGAAAGTGGGGTTTTTGTGTGAAAGCGAGCTGGCACAGATCGCATTTGAACGGTCGCTCTCCCGAATGAGTACGCTGGTGAATCTGAAACATTCCTTGTTCACAACTCAGTTCACCAATCACTCATGAGTCAAGCCATGAATTACTCATAGATAATTGTTTTTGATAACACGAATATGTTAAATATCATCATGTTTGAGATCTTTAAAGAGGGTGTCCCACGAATGGTTCAAACGTTTTATTTTCCCCGGTGTTCGAGGTTTCGTTTCGGATATCACTAGCTGGTGAAACACAAATTCAACGCGCTTTTCCCTCGCGCACCCTCCTCGTTTCCCCTCATTTCTCTGCCTTTCTCTGACTTCTTTTTGCCAAAATTCCAACTCCCACCGCGAAAATATTGCAGGTTCAATGTGATATACTGTAAGAATTCTGGTCGTTTTGGACAGAACAAACACAAACATAACTTTCTTCAAACTAAAAATTGAAACATTCGATTTTCGAGGCTCTCATCGGGTATTCGATCCCCATTGCCACACAGTGAGAACTCAGTTGACCAAATATTCGAGGGACACCTTCTTTAAATTAATTTTGTTGAAATTTGAAGAACGCAAACTGACTTTCAGGTTGTATGTCTTGGTGAATATGGCGTCACACTCGTCGCACTTGAACGAATCGGTGTGTGTCTTCTCGTGGGCCTGAAATGATTAGTCCGTAATAAAAAGATGGATGCTTATGATCAATATTATGCAAAATTCAGACGTTATTTTTCATAATAACTGTCGACTAGGGATGCCAGTTTACGAAGTTTACGGCATCGAAGAGAAATTAACACTCAACATTCATGCCGGGTTCTTTTGCGGTGAATTTACTTCATGAAACCATAACTTTAAAACTGTGACTATTACATTCAGTTTCCATCGTGCCGAGAACTTCTTTTCGCAGAAGGTGCAAGAGAGATCATTCGGACGCGGGGTAGAGCATTTTCTGGAACAAAGAAAGTTTTACAATGGTGTTCACTTGTTACCACCAAAAGCTGCACGTAGATATCACACTTTCAGAAAAGGATCAGTGATATAAGAGAAACTGTGAACGTTAGTGCTTTTTATTCTCTTTCGCAACGGACATGATACTGGAGGATTTCACTGGTCCGTGGCATTTGTTCTTCACGCTAAAAACAACTCCCTAACAATGATCACATTCTGCACGTTCACCTGGGCGCGCCTCGTGTCGGAGTGCGGTAATTTGCGCGGCCAAAAGCAGACGTTGGAGTGTCGATCGAGGTATCGATGGACGTAGATGCATCCTCGTCGTCAGATCCTTCTGTCTTCGGGAGCAAGTAACAATCAGCCGGGTCGAAGGACGGTCCAGCTTCCTAAAATCAAGACACACATCAAACACCTATTTTCAAGATAACTTACAAAAATTACTTTTCATCGCAATTTATATGTACGATATAAATATATTGCAGCTGAGGCTACAGTATTTTTACCTATAAGAAAGGCTGTTTCGCGATGTACCAAAATCATCAAATGGAGAGTTAAATAAGAGTTGGCTGACCGATTGTTCCTGCCCGGAATCTCCGATCTCCAAGGCAGAATCGTTGACAGCTTCATTGTCCGAATCGACGCCTTCTCCCTTTACAGGAGCCGAGTTGAACAACGGCTGTTCGGATTTGAGCTGAAAATATGAGATCGATAAGAGTCGATGCCGTGCTGTGACTACTCTGAGGATGTTTTTCACAGGAACTACATCTCGGGAACTGTGAACATGTTCATCTACGACATAGTTCAAATGCAATCCCGCACGTTGTCTAAGAAAGTTGAGGTCTCTATTCCCTAACAATAAGGCACGTCCTAGAGAGTTCACGCCTTGAGCACGTTTGATCGACACATCTATTAGTTTTACACATTGACTTTGTAGTATTATTATAAATAGTACGTGGTTGAGTAGTTTAATTATTAAACACAGACTCTACTCACCAGTTGCTCGAGTCGTGCATTTGCAGCGAGGACGCGAGCCGCCTGCTCCACAGCCTCTGTCATTCCGTAGCAGCACTTTCTCATCTCATCATAGGCGCGTCGCAAATCCTCAAATGAGAGAGGCGCTCTGCAATGGGAATTTACAGCTATTCTCCTAACGATAATAGATGAAATGCAATGTTTTACAACTATTTTTGATAATCATTTGCAATGATCTCACTGTGTTCCGTCGTGTTTCTGAATGTTCGCTCGCATCGTGCTAACAGCGTCAGCGCCAAACTCGAGATCCTGGAATTATATGGTCCATGACTGTTCGTACAAAGCTAATAAATTATATAGAGCACTTTGTTTGCTGAATCAGTGACTTGTAGAAGATATTTGAACTATAATTGAATGTGAGACTACGCAAAAGTTGGTTCAGTGTGAAATGGATAAAATCGAACCAAAGGTAGAACATTTTACGGGTAGTAATGCAACTAACTGCCACAGAGACAGGGTTGGCAGCCATTTCTTGAAGAAGATTCGACGTTTCCAACATCACTTTGCCAATGCGATCCGTGCCGGCGAAATCGGAAAACTGAAATGGTTTCCATTTTTATATTCAAATCGTGTATCTTCTACATTTCCGTATTTGAATGCCTCGCTGTTATCATTACTTCGTGACATTTTTCTCAAACTACGACGACAAAATCAGAAATAACTTTAATTTTTCACTGAACGAGGCGCAAATGAATTAGAATTTGACAAGAAATATACAAAGTAGTGGGAGAATTACCTGTTTCCGCCAGTTGTCCATCTCCGCAGTCCAGAATTCAAATGCGATTCAATCCGAAATTGATTGAGCGTTTGAAACTGGGAAGGTTGGACATTTTCTTTCACCAAAACCCAATGATAAGTGTAATTCAATAATTGTGCAGTGTTTTACTTTATTCTAATGGTGAAACGGGTTGTATTTGCTAAATTTCCAGTGTTGTTTGATGTACAATTGTGCTAGAGAATACTCGTATACGAAAACGAGCAGACGGAGGAGGAATAAACTGACGATTTCTGTGAAATCATGAGAATGGTGGAGGAGATGTGCTAGGAATATGAGAAAGGCAAAAGGAGGATAAGATAAAGGATAAGATATAAGAGAAGTACATATGTGAACACGCCGGGTCACTCCTCCAAGCATTGTGTGAGCGCGTGAAAGGTTGACCGCAATACTTACAGTACTCTCATGCAAGCCACTTTCGAACATCATCAACTGATTGTTTAATTTTGTCTTCTCTCTTTGTCCGCGAAACTAGCTGAGCAAGACAAGATACAGTGTTTGATTGATACAGGCATATTTTATTTGTTTGTTTCAGGGGGTTTGTGTATTTTGATCTATATCTTTATCATTTCAAAAATGCATACATAAATACAGAAAAAGGGAACACAACTGAAGAGATGTTCCCTATTTACACACAACTCGATTGGTGGTTTTTAAACTCGCTGAATCGATCGTATTGCCCACTGCATTTATCGCATTTGTACTGCATTTCATCATGGTCGATCTGCAGGTGCTTCGCCAGCTTCCTCCGATCCAAGAAGTTCGCCGCGCAATTGCGGCATGGATAACGAACCGGATCGGCTGCAAAAAAGCCTCTCAAAAAAGCAACAAAAAAGACACGAGGTATTCTCTCACTTATGCAAGCACTAACCCTGACCCCGTTTCTGCAGCTTTCAAATAATTTGAACAGGTTATTAATTCTGCTATTTTGCTGGTGGTATACAATTTTCCGCGTCGATACCAAGTTCAAACTACACTCAGAAAAATGATAGTAGTTTTTAACTATCATGATAGTCATGGTGGTCACATGATAGTTAAATATTATGATAGATATAAACAACTATCATTTTTCTGAGTGTACTTGAATGAGTGGTGTTAAAGTGTCTGATGTAGTGGCCTCGCTGCACAAAGTCCTTTGAACACAACTCGCACTTGTACGGACGCTCTCCGGTGTGAATTCGCTCGTGATCCTAAAATGAGTTACGTTGGTTTTCAAACAATTTGTATAGAGGTGACGTTGGTTTTCAGACAATTTGTACGTACTAGTGTTCTTATTTGGAATAACTCTATTCGCGAATAACAAAGGTTATTCGCGAATAACCCTTTGTTATTCGCGAATAGGATTATTCCAAATAACAACACTAGTACGTACGTCGAAGTACCTTTCTAAGGAACTTCTTAAAGAAGGAGTCTCACGAATCTCCTGCTCTCTCATTCCTCATTTCTTATGTTTCGATGGCGCGGTCGTTTTCTCCTCGTCCACCCTTATCCCTCCCTATCATTTTTGAGTCCCTGCATTCAGGGTCAGTTTGGCACAGAGCCAAACACGAATAACTTTGTTCAAATTTATCGGCTGAACATGCGGTTTTCGAGGCTCACATCGGGTATTACATCTCCATTGCCCCACAGTGAGAACTCAGTTGACTAAATATTAATGGGACACCTTCTTTAAGAAGTCTATATGTGAGGAAGATTCTACCTGAAGACGTTGCGACGTCGTGAATGACTTGCCGCAAAACGTGCATTCGTACTTCTTGCGCTTCTTTAACGACAAAGACGGATCGGCGCTGAATAAATTTGAATATTTTTTAATTTATATTTTTATTTTTTGAATAAGTTTGATTCTTCGTGGCTCCAGAAATGGGATAAATGCACGAGAACACCCGGTCTTGTCACCAGGCCCCTGTTTTGAATTTTCAGTAGATATGGGATTCGGAATGATACGATTAATTATTGAACAGAAAAAGATTTCAACATCACTTCACGTGATGGAAATGCTAAGAACTTATGGAGCGATTTCAATGGTAACTTTTTTAGATTTTACAAATTACTGATAGAGATAGAGAGCATCCGTGTCGAAAGATTCTCATGTACAAACCTCCCGGGAAACGTCCGGCGGGACGCCCCAAAATGAGTTGGGAGAAGGTGATAAAGAAGGATTTCGCAACGAAGCGACTAACGGAGAGGCACACTCTCAACCGTGACTTATGGAGATCGAGGACAGCACATCCAGACCCCGCCTAGCGTGGAGAGAAGAATACTACGAATGGAAATATACGAATAATTTGAACCCTCATTTTACTTTGTGTTTTCTTGTAAGACCCCTATTGTAGTACTGTTCGACCTGGATAAATGATGTGATGTGATGTGATGTGACTACACTGGACTCTCTTGACACAATTCACTCACTCATTTGTTGCATTGTCAGGAGGCTCGATGGCGGAAGAAGTTCCCGGAACACAATCAGCGAATCGCCCTTTGAAATATAATGTATTATATATTATATAAATTATATAAATATTATATAAAAGCTCGTTGCGCAATTGTGTGCCTAATTTATCAAGTGAATACCGAAAAGTGCGCGAAAGTTTTAAATTCATGAACCAACTCTACGATTTCTTATGAATAAACAGGAACAATCCATTTTTTTTAAAAACACAAAAAACCAACTTGAATGAACTGTGTCCTGGTGCTTCTTGAGGTAGCGCGGCAGTGCGAAACTTTTTTCACAGACGTCGCGGATCGCCGGCATGCATCAACTGGTGCCTCTGAACAGCAAACTTTATCATTCATTTATAGATTTTCGCATTTTCATTGATCAGGTGTGAAATTTTGCTATCGAGGTTCATGCGAAACAAATCAAATAATTATCCTCCAACCATTCAAAATGGGCTCATAGGTGTGAGGGCACGTGAAATCGAGGGCTCTGTTCGGGTTGAGGGTTATTTTTAAATTGAGGGGATGTAAATATTTGAAGGGGACGTAGATAATTGAGGGGGGGCAAAAACATGGACATTAACGTTCACATTTTCCATATTTTCATTTAATTTTCATTGTGTGCGAATTGAAGCTGTATTTAATTACATACTCAAATTTGGCATAATTCAATCTTGTTGGAGAGACAACTATTGTAATATCAACATATTTTGATAGTACAATTGAATAATCGGGATAGTGTGGAACCAAACCTGACGATCGTCATTGTTCCAGAAGCTGTGAGAGCAGATTGGGCAAATCGAGAGAAGAGTCAAATCGGAAGATGTTGCATCCCTGTTTATAGGCAGGTAAATATGTGTACGAGTATGATAGTATGACGCAGTATGAGGCACTATCATTTATTGCCCCCAATAACGAGCAGACTGTTCCCATATCTAACTACCTGCTCTCGCTACATCCCGGTAGGTCGTTAGCGGAAGGAGGCGCGATGTCGGAATGAGAGATGTCGTAGACCTCTTCTTCCTCATCATCCTCCTCGTTCTTTGGCAGCAAACACACATCCATGGGATCGAAGAGTTCGACTGGGAGCTGTAAATATATACTAATTGATTTCCCTTCGCGATCATCCTGTCTTTTCGCCCTTTTCCGTGATCCTTTTATCTCATAGGAGACATCCAACCGCTTCGGAAGTTTCGCCGGAGCCATGCCCTTGATTCCGAGATAACGGAAAGGAGACAGGATAGAGCGTGTAAGAATGCGAAACAGTAACAGTCTATATCGCTATAATACGCTTTCCCGTTTTTGACCCCTTTCTGGAGACGCACCTCGGCTTTGACGCGGACGAGCATCTCCTCTTCGTCGTGTGCAGCATCAATAGGCGTGTCTTCACTGGCCTCCATCAATTCGGGATCCGCCTCTTCTCCCCTAACGGAACCATCGAGCAAGGGAGAATCGGCCACGGGCTCAGTGTGGACGAGCGCATTCTGAATAAACTTTTTTTCGTGTTCCCTTGGTACACTTGAAATGGTCTATCGATTATTAATTTGCTTTGTGCACGCATCCAAAATGCCGATCCCATATGTTTTTCTCTTATCACTACTAAAGCATTGAATAACTCGGCGGTTTTCATCTCAAATGAGCGAATCGAATTGTACATAGAGGTTTTAATTCGGTCCGGGTATTCGGGTAGAGACTGGTTTTTTTTGCCAATTTGCGCGGAATGAGACAAATCCGATATCCAGGGTCGGAAATGATTCACTATCCGATATCTTCTAGCGCAGATTGTCGAAGGGAATCAAGCTATTTAGCTCTACGAAAATATCAGAAACAAGGACTTACAGTTCCAGAAATCATTGGAAACCATTCACCAACCAATCCTTATGAGATTCATAGGCGAAAATGTTATTTCTTCTCAATCAGGGTTATGTAAATCACCAATTGATCTCTGAGATATCGGATAGTGGGCGTGGGAAACAATGAGATGTCGGATTTGGCCTCTCTCTCATTCAGAAAGGCGGGTTTGGAAAGTGTCGGATTGTCTCACTTTCAAAACTCTAATTGTACAGCAGTCTTTTACTAACCATAAATTCGTTCTATGTTTGACATCCACGATTAAGACCTGCCTCTTTCAAATTGTTCTCAATCATCGTCCGACTGACGAACTCGAGAACTTCCGCAACGCCAAAGCAGCAGTCCCGCAGAGTACTGTAGCCGGGAATTTCCGTTAACTTACATGGCCTGCACACTCTGTTTATATTTCCATGAAATATCACTAATCCTTGTTGTATACTTGGAACAGCTCCATATACATTGTAAACTAATTCTATTGGATGTGCAAACTCACTTTGTGCGATCGTGCTTCTTCGTAATGGAAACTGTGGCGCTGATCGCGTCAACAGCATACTCAAGATCCTGCAATTTCAAATGGTGAAATCGACGTCTTTCTCGCGTCTATGAAAAGGTGTGGATCGAGTGTGCGAACCACTACTTCACCTTCAGGAAATACAACATCTAAACGATTTTGCACGAACTCACAGAGAAAGAAATCGGTGAATCCGTTAGGAGGCCGAGCATTTTCAGCGATTCCAGTAGAACATTGCCGATTTTGTCAGTTTTTCCGAGTGTTTCAAACTGTAAATGTGTGCGTATAGGTTATTATTGCAGTAAACTCACTTACCTTTCTTTTCCAGTCTTCCAATGGCGTCGGCATCAATTCATTCATTGTAAGGAATGGTTCTCTGCGTTACAACAAAAATAATTAATAAAAGGTAAGGCAAACAGATAGATCAATAAAGAGTTGGATAGGGGACACCAGAGAGAATGACTGAATCAATTTTTGATGCGGGACTGAGACATAATAAGCCATAACTCCTCTTGCAAAAGGTTGACGCGGCTTTGTACAGTACTACTCACTCTTCCGTATCACAAACTGCTTTTATTTTAAAGATCTATCAGGCATTTATTTAAATATTTCAATTTTTGCAGCATAATAATGATTGTAAAAATGCATCCATCCATTATATAGAATAGAACCTCTGAATAGCACAAAATTGTAACTATTTGAAATAATCAATAACAACTTGCAGAGCTTTGTACAACGCGTTCAACACGTGTGCATCACATCAACAATACAACCCGTATGAAACACAAAGAATTTGTATGTATGCACCATGAGATTTGTGAAAATAAACGCTACTTCATATTAAATATGATTAGAATTCCTTCTGTGTTCTACAAAATCATTGAATCTGTCAAATTCTTCACTGCATATTGAGCACTTGTACAGTTTCTCGTTGTGTATGGTAAGTAGATGCTTGATCATCTTTCGTTGGTCTTTGAGCTCGAATCCGCAGTTGCGGCAAGCAGGATAAAAAGGAACGTCTGCAAACATCAAAATTTTCGTAAATCCGTAGCTCAGGTCAGACATACGATAAAATCGTAAAAGTTTTATTGATTTCCGGTACTATTTTATGGAAGGATAAGAGGCCATTGAACGGGGGAGAGGAAACAAATGATATTTTCATTGATCAAATTTCACATGAATACATTATAGACTTGCCCTGTCGGCTATAATTGCGTTTTACAGTACCTGAATGATATTTATTCCGATGAGTTACGAGGTTCGACTTCTGCGCGAAGGTCTTGAAACAGAGATCGCACTTGAACGGCCTTTCCCCGGTGTGAATTCGTTCATGATCCTGGAAAGGTCTGACATATTAGATATGCTAATTTTGTGGTGTCCAGGCGGAAAGGCACTTTGGACAGTGCTAACCTTAAGTGTCCTTTTCTCCCCAGTTTACCGTGACAGCATATAAAACTCCCAAACTTCTAGAAAGGGAATGAATACTGTACCCTGAGACGATATGATTTCGAAAAGCTCTTGGAGCAGTAGGCGCATTGTCGCAGCTTATTCTTTGGCTTTGCAGAGTGATAGGGGTTGACACTGCAACAATGAAATGTCCTTCCCCCATCAAGGCGCTCAATCTAATTTTCATAACACGACAAAGAACGAAAGATATTGATTACCTTCGCTGACTAGTTCCTGGCTCCTCGACTATAGTGGAATTCGCAATGCCAGCATACGACATCATATGCATGTCATATTTCTCTAACTCCTCCTCTTCCTCATCCTTTGGCAGCATACAAGAGACATCCATGGGGAGACATGACGCGAAAGAATCGTTCTGAAATCACATTGGTGTTGAATATTGCGGTACGAAATCTCTGTAATCACATTGTATGAACACCAGCCGTGTTCTGAAGAATTTGAATTATCTATCACCTCTTCTTTTACAGCAACCATGATCTCGTGTTGACCAGTATGAACTGCTTCATTTGCTATTTTCATCATCGCACCGGCCTCCTCTTCGCCCATTGCTGAGTCCACAGCCAACATAGCTTCGGCAACAGAATCGGTGCTGGCTTGCAGGTTCTAAACAAAATGCAAAACGATGAGGTCAGATAGTGCACTGATTGTTCATGAGAGAACTCGGTAGTTGCATGTATCGTTCAGACATTCTATAGCATTACCTGTTAAATACGGATAAACGGATGTTTGAATTCTGATGCATCTTCGTCAACCCTATTCCTCGAATTCTAAGCTATGAATATACCTGTTTCAGGTTGTTCGCAATCAGCGACCGTATCGCAAACTCGAGAACCTCAGCGACCCCGAAGCAGCAGTCCCTCAGCGTACTGTAGCCATCATTTTCCTCTAGCTTCGCAATTGATCTGAGAAGAAGAATTATTTCAATTAGCACATCGTTATCATCCTACTCCGTTGAACATTTTGAAACGTTGTGTTGTTGTATGCTTTCATTGAGCATGTGTTCCGCGCAAAGTTCAAATAATAACATATATTTTTAAAAAATAACTTACGATTTGCGGTCGTTTTTCTTCGTATTAGACACACTAGAGTTGATAGAGTCTGCGACGTATTCCAGATCCTGAAAATGAGGAAGATCAACTACCATAGACATTCCTTTGACACGAAGAAGACGTGAGGTGGGTCAAGAAAGACGCAGCAATTGTAACTTAGTTCGTCACCGAAGAATGAGTGTGAATGGTTGGACACTCTTATATTGGGTAAATCTGATACCGCCGAAATTAAGAACGGTCATCTCATAGTCCGATGGTGAGATACCATACGCCGTATCATAGGAAGTGACTGGTGGACAATATCAGCAAAGCAATACGACACAAGAAGAGATCAGCATGCCCTCATCCCCTAAGCAGGAGCCTGATAAACTAATTGGCGTGAATCGAACATTACTTACGCAGGACTTACTGAGAATGATAACGGCATGTCCGAGAGCAGATCAAACGCTTTCAACGTTTCCAGAAGTACATTGCCGATCTTGTCAATTTTGGCGAGCCTTTCGAACTGAAATTGCCTCCATTATCCGATATCAGTATGGAATGGATAGGAATGGATAGGGATGATACACTCAATATTGAGTGCATTCGCGCGTCGAGAGAGCGTGCGAAAACGAGAGATTTGTAAACGTATCATACACTAGATGCCCTAACTCAGTGTATGATACACTCAATAGTGAGTGTATTCATTCTGGGTGTAGTAATACATATAACAATTTATCATTCCTGATCGATCACTTACCTTCTTTTTCCAGTCATCCAAAGGCGTCGACATCAATTCGTTCATTGCCTGAAATGGAAGTGAATCAATTTGGAAACTGGGAAAATGGATTGACGAGATCAATGAAAGGGGAAATTCTATGAAGAGGGTAGCAAGAAATAGAGAACGGAAGACCTCTTTCACCTCTGAGGTGGTTTACCACCCACACTATTTTTGCAAATGCGAGGGGTGAACGCTTAAAGGTAGACGCGGAAACGTACAGTACTCGCGGGCAGTGATCACAAACTGTTTTCTATTATTTTACACCACGATTTAAAGTAAATTTATTTTAAAAAAGGATTATTTTATTGCAAAAAAATGACGTTTAAAAGAAGATGGATACACAATAGAAAATTATTTAAAAAAATATTTGTTATAAAAAACTAGTTTGTGATCATCACAACTAGGTACTGTAAGTTTTCGCCTCAACCTTCGCTCGCTCTTGTTCACAGCTTTCGCGGATTTGATGTTCTAACATGGCGATTTTCGGTTATTACTGTTATATTACTTGATTGTTTTGTATAACATCTGAGTTGCAAGCTTCCTTTCGTTGGTTACGTGCTTTCTCTGTACTTACGATCGCTGTACACTGCCAGTTGGCGTCATTTTGAATAGACATAAGCGGCACTTCCTTTCTCTCTGTTTTTTCAGCGCAGCGTGTGCACCGAGTCGTTGTGCACAGACGACGAACCCTACAACGATCCGTCGCACAACTTCTTTTGAAAGGTCTCTAACGGAAATGCGCAACCTGTCCAGTACAAATACAGTCGAGCGCACAAGCTGCGCTGATAAACCGTTGCTTATATTTCTCGATATTTTAGCCAGTCTTATAAATATCAACCCGGAGGTTCACTTTGCCCACGCGTTCGTTGATTCCGTCACGTATTTTTAATATTGGCATGTACCGTCTTTTTGCGATTTTTTTGCTTCGCCAAATAAACAACGACGATTTCAGACCATGAGTGAGTTGATGGCGCCGCCGTTGATCGACTGGAAGAGAAAGGTAACCAAGTTTATTTTATTTCATAAACTTGGTTACCTTTCTCTTAAACTGTGACTGTGTAGATTACGGCAGAAATTGACCTATTCGTAATTCTGATGATCAAACCGAACTGCAGTCTTCGACAAAAAAATGCGGCCGATAGAATGTTTAAAGAGTGTTATATATTATGAGAACTAGCTGCATTATTTCATTCACTATTATTTATGAAGAAATTAAGGTGGATATTTTCAGTTTGAAACTCTCGCCTGCCGGGACAAAATTGGAAATGTTTTACTGGAGACACTCAAAGTGTTCAATCTGCTCTCGAAGGAGCCACTATCGTTTCTTGTGAGTGTTTCCCTTATTTTGTATCGATCAATCTTTGCTTATTGCTTAGGCATACTATTTTTCAATCAAATAGTTTGTCATTGAAGCCTAAACATAATATGTCATTCCAAACCTTCAGAAGGGAATATTATCGAGATAGTAAGAGGCAGTACTAGAGTTCTTTTCGATTGGGTACGTTATTTGGTCTCCTTTTTCACGCTACCTAGATTCAGGAACCGCGCTCGAGCGCGAGGAGGTCACGTAGGGGTAAAAATAATTATTGATTGCTTTGTGGGGGGGGTTAGCTGACTGTTTAGATTAAAATCCACCACAATTGCAGGATCTCGAATATGCTGCCGATTCGATCAATGTTAACGTATCCATAACAAGAAAGAGCGACGAGAGATCGTGAGTTTCTGATCATAATTGCGAGCAAAACAAGTCGAGTAGTGGTCGAATTCGGAAAAGGTGGATAGCAGAAAATACCGTGTCAAACGCAATAAATTAATGTAGTTTACAATAATTATTGGCTATTTCTAAGTGCACTAGATGCGATTTGACTTCATAGCCGCATCACTCCCTCGCACAGAGAAATTTTTTGTAAATAACCCAAATATATTCTTGAGGGGTACGGTAGATGTTTCATATTTTGCAGATCCCTGCCCGAAGTGCATGGCGACCAACGCGCGTTGAGAGACTGCTGTTTCGGCATCGCTGAGGCAGCAGAATTCGCCATTCGAGCCATGATTGAGAACAACCGCGTCCCGAAGCAGGTTGGACAATTCTCGAGGAGGATTACTGTAGCTGAGTTTTCATCCCTTGCCACCTCGTAAGCAGTGTGCAACAATGGACCATTATCCGTGAAACATTTTGAACTACCATGCTCTATGGGGATTAGTGTAGCAGAAATTATCAACCTCGTAAACAATGTACAACACTAGAGCACGGTTTTAGCGCTTTCCGGAATATTTACTGTAAATAGCGCGTGATGATCGGTCCGCTGTGTATGAAGGCACGCACTGTCATATTTTGTCTGTTCAAATATGGTAACGAGCACTCGCAATCGATTTTTTTATATTTCCTCGCCTAAAATGGTTGTGCGATCATTTTTTTTAAATGGTACACGACAATGACGCGTCAACATTTGCATAAAGCGTCGGATAAATTGAATTAGAAATTGATTATGATTAAAGATCGTATTAATTGAATCCGGATGGACAATATGCTTGATCGAAAGAACATTTTTTTTGTAATTATCCTCATCGTAATTATTTTGCAGAACACTGTTCGAGGTGAGACGCCGGATCCTGTGTTTGAAAGCGCCGCTTTCGATGACCCGTCCGTCGAGACTCAGAAGGAGGCGGAGCCTGAGTTTGGTGCAATCGAAGATACCACAGTAGATGGAGATCAGGAGGAGATGCTGGTCGATGTCAAATTAGAGGTACGGTAGAATAGATACGGTTGGCTTATGAAATGATAAGAAGTGTCAATTCGTGATCAAAACATTCCCCAGTGTTGCACATGGCTTACGAGGTGATAAGAACTGATCTTTTCAACTACTGAAATCCCCTTCGAATAGCGTCGTTTAAGAATAATTATGGAAAACGTTCGATCCCTTCTCAAGTGTTACACATAGAAGATAATTGTGATTGTACATTTTTAAAAATTCTCTTCCACGAATAATCAGTTTGATTAATTTTCCGCAATAATTACTGTAGTCGAAAGTATCAGCCCTTATTACCTCGTCATCTGTTCTGAAATTAACCGTACTGAATGAGAATGTGAAATGGTATGCACTCTCAAACTAACGAATAGCAAACATTATGTACGATTTTTAAAATGGTAACGATCATATCAGACGATAACTATCGGAAAACGCTGATTTCAGAGCCTCCTCTCGCCGTTGAATCCTATGGGCGGATTCTACCGTATGACGCCAGAGGAGCATACGTCGAATGGGGCTCTCGCAGGTATTTCTTGCAGGAATACCTAAAATCGCAAGCGAAAATGCTCGCCCAAATTTTGATAAAATTGTCAAAAAAGTTGTCATAAATCACAATAAAAATTTCCGTTTTTGACGAAATAGTCTGGAAAATCTAGGAGAAGTGCCTATCCGCGCTAGCGAAAACCTATTTGCTATACGATGTCCTTACCCCATTACACAATCCTCTATACGTTCCCACAAAGTTATGCTATGTTTTGCTGAGATAACTAAATTGAATTGTATTTGACATATTCAGAGGAGGAATCGGCGGAGATGAAAGAGGAACACGAGGGATTTGACGATTGTGGCGATTTCGCGACGACTTCCCATGAATACATGGAACCGTCGGGTACTGCGAACGACGATCCCGTTTACAGTGATAACAAGTGAGTTTGCTGTTGCTCAAACGGGTTTAAATATCGAAGATCATGTCAAACATAACCTTCAAAAGAGACCGTAGCTTTGATGAATTTTACGATTTCAGTAATGTAGCCAGAAAGATTCCATATGCGATTATTAGTTATATTCTTGCATTTTTTTGTGAAAATAGGAGAATCCACCCCATCCCCATAATATTATTTTTTTTCTGGCCAAATTTAAAATCCTATGCGCCTCGTGCGTAGATAAATTATAATAATTATTATTATGATACATATTTGCAGCAATCCGCCCTCGTCCTTCTCCACATATGCTTATGCCACTCTTATGCAGTGTTCGATCTGTACTAAAATGTTCTCCAGAAAGTTTGATCTGAAGGTATGTTTTTTTCCCTAAAAGAACCAAACAATTTAGTTTGCAAATAGTAATTATGAATGTGTCTACTTTACCTGTCTACTTTTACTTCTTGGGTCAGAGTTGATGTGCAGCGATAGTTTAATTATTGTGCTATCTATGAGTATTACAAGTGACAATGTTGGAAACTGCTGTAGGTATGACTGTTTCGGTCCCTTACGCCATGTCCATTAATCGATAATTTGACAGTAGTATTATTAGAATAACAATGCATTATTCGCGAATAGAATTGACCGATATAACACCACTGTTTCGCAGAGACACGAGTTGACGCACAATAAACCTCACCAGTGCGGTCACTGCTCGAAAAGTTTCGCGCATAAAGATACCCTGACAAGACACTTCTCCACCATTCATGCAAGTTCGTTTTTCACTGATTATATTATCAATTTAAAAAATATTTTCGATTTTCATCAATATTGTATCTCGTCATTCATAAAAAGAAATTTAAAAAAATATTTTTAAAAATAGTTTATTCTCTATGTTTGAGCGGAGAAGAATTGGTATGTGCAATTTTTAAATAATAACTTTAATATTTCAGAGACGAATTTTTCAGTCTCCAATTGTAAGCCAAGCACTTCTTATTCATTCGATAATTCCGAGGGGAGCACACTGAAGAGGTGAGTGGTAGATTCCAGAAGGCTTCCTTTTTATCGTTTGGTAACACTTACAATTAGAGTTTTTTCGTCGAAAGACTTTCGAACTTGATTCTAATCAGAGTGAGCATAGGTCTAAAAGTTGGTAGATATCGACATAACCTGCCCGCCGAAAGCGGACGCGAAAATATTTGCCTGATCAATTATGCCCCTAAAAACGAAACCTGCCCGTCATGGTCCCCTAAAATATCCCAAAAAAATAGAAACCTGCCCGATAGACCATCAAAAAATCGAAATCCTGCCCGACCAGTTTTCCATGCTACTTTACTTTTTGACCTCTGAGAGTGAGGCTGTTCTCTCCTTGCTTGGACGAAGTGTTACAATTTTAAAATGATTCACGTTCACGAATTGGTGTGGGTACCTCCTTTTAATACCTTGGTCTGTCTCTTGTTTGACATGCTCTCACGTCAGCTGAACGTTTTCTAATTTTGGACAAGTATTTTTTTTGATTTTGGACGTTTCGCTCCGGAAAGCATGACATTCCGAGGTAGAGAAAAAAATTAGTGTAGTAGTCCGTTTCATAAACATCATTTAAAAAATATAACAGGAAAGCTGAGGATCAGCTGTCCCCCAACTCATCTTCACTAGAGAAGAGATTCCAGTGCTCGTACTGCTACAAATGCTTCTCGAAGGACAAATATCTCAAGGTACGCTTTGCTGAAACTAAGTTAATAAAGTTGTGTGATGCAAATATTTTTTCTAAAATCATATTAGAGCATAGCTAGAAACAACAACATGAATAGTCACTCTTTAGCTTTATCTATTTGTCTTACTATCCCCAGAAACATCAATATTTCAAGAATCTATATTTTTCGACGATAAATTATCGATTGATTACCCTGATTCCACTTCAGAACCACGAGCGAATTCACACGGGAGAGCGGCCGTTCAAATGCGAGGTCTGCTTGAAGACGTACTCACAAAAGGTGCACTTGGATGTGCACTACAAGAAGCATCTAGGGATACTGTAGCTGCCAGGCTACTGTATCTGCCGGAGCTCACCCAGGTAAGGCCGATTTCATCGAAATTAAATTCATGCCGCTGTGGCGGGGCAGGGCAAATCAAAGTCAAAGTGGTTAGAGTTACTAGCGAGTATTACGTATGGGGATGTAGGGGTACAGAGCAGGCTTGAAGGGCATGTTGCTGCGTTAAAAAGTATCTTGAAAATCACGCGAACCTCTCGGACTGAAGCAAGGTGGCTTTTCTTTTACCAGGATCATGAGCATAAGTCAAAATAGTATACTCGGATTAATGGCTACAAGTATGGTAACCTCTAAACCGGAGATTCAGACAATAGATAATTGCAGATCACCTGGAACATCGGGACTGCCGCAATTTCTACCTGTCGTTCAAGGATTCTCGAATGCTCGTCAATCATCTTTAAGTCGATCACAATGAGAAATTGCCCAAGTGTAAAAATTGTAGAATAGATATGATTTATCTCGGTAATAACGATTCTTGTCTATTAATGCTATTAAAAATGTTCATGATACGGGCCCATTCTGGACCGGTCGTATTCAGTAGTTGTGTGCCTAAAGCAGGCCTTGAACAGTCAAGGTTGAAGAGAGAATTCAAAAGGTAAATGAGCAAAAGGTTGTTGAGAGGGCTGGTAAACCTAGTTCACAGATCTTCATTTTATACGCAGAATTTCCTATTTCAACACCCTTTGCATCGTTACTTGTCGTCTTTTTTGTTGTTTGATGTTGTTGTCTGACATTCAGCGGTGACTTGACATCTCTTTCAAAATCTTATGATTTCTATTTCTTGCGACCTGCATAAAGATATTTGTCATACCGCAGTTATAAATCAATATAAAATGATGTTGGTGATCGTCTCCATCGGATACTGTACGTTTTCGCGTCAACCATTTGCGTGCCCTCAAGCGAGTTGGGTGGGATAATTACAAATGTGTAAACGTTTCTTGTGCGTGCTATTGCTGCGATTCAATAGTTTGATTACAACTGACTAGCCTGTTGTTAAAATGCAGTTCCTAATAGTCATATAGAGGATACTGTAAGCATGCGCGTCAACCTTTCGCGCGTGTAAAGACGGTTTGGGTGGCCTGACTGGGGATTGTTTCTATATTGTCATGCCCTGAGCCCGCCTGTTTATATTATTTACTGGTTTAGATAGCGATTCGTTCAATGTGGACATTCGCAGTGCCACTAACGCCCTTCCTTTTGCTTTATGCTTTATTTCGTGGGGAAACAGTCCAGAGAATCGTGCTCCCGCTAAACGCGATTACTTCAACCCGTCTCCGCGTCCTTTCTATTTTTCTCAGAACTTGCACTCATAAATATAATAGCTTTTCGTGTCTTCGTCGATTTTTTCCACTCAATATCCGTAGGGTATAACTACTCCAACCAGAAGGAAAAAATAAGCTGGAAAGTAGTTCTGCAGAGCTGTAGTAGCGTTTCTTTCTAGCTGATTTCCGTCTTCTAACTGAAGTAGCTATACCCCACGAGCACTGAGTATTGCGCTCACTTCAGCGCCCTCGATATTTCTATTGACTGG
The DNA here is from genome assembly GCA_036245785.1 of Pristionchus fissidentatus. Classification (NCBI taxonomy): domain Eukaryota; kingdom Metazoa; phylum Nematoda; class Chromadorea; order Rhabditida; family Neodiplogasteridae; genus Pristionchus; species Pristionchus fissidentatus. The sequence goes on from BTSY01000002.1 coordinate 26,012,382, forward strand.
TAATTCACTTTCTCTGTTTTCAAATCATTTTTTCTACTTGCAAAACTCTACTTTTTTCAGGGAATGAGCGGGTTTATGGCGGCGCCTTTGGATGTCTGGAAGCGAAAGGTAACGAACACGACATTTTACAAGGGGTGTAGAAGAGAGGTAGATCAAAAGTGTTCCAATCTGTCAATGGGAAGAGGAGAGGAGAAAAGTTAGAGAGACTATGTAGCGACATTTTGCCAATCCATAGATTCTCAATTCGAATTCGAATGCCATTTACGAGAGTCATTCAAATGACGGAATTAGCAAGACACGAAATCAATATTTTTGCAGTTCGAAACTCTCGCACAGTCGGACAAAGTAGGCAACGTTCTCTTGGAGTCGCTGAAAACCCTCAATCTCCTCTCGCAGGCGCCATTATCGTTCATCGTGAGTTGTTGTTGATGATCTTTTGTATAATTACCTCTAGAAGTTAGTACTACTATTACGTACACTTTGAATAGCTATACTAATTTTATTTCTTAGGTTGCAATATTAGCAGTTGCTGTGTCATTCCTTTACTCTTTTACTCAAGGTTAATACATTCTGCCATGCATATTCGTTGGTCGGCAATTCCTTAATTTTCTTAACCAATAAATTTTAAGACTCGAAACCAATCTAGATATGTGCAGGAGGTATACTAAGAAAATGTATGTTCTCTTTTTGTTCAGGATCTCGAATATGCGGCCGATTCGATCAATGCCTCCATCTCACTCACTAAGAAGTACGACGAACGGCAGTGAGTTTTTAAACTTATTCGGTTGGCCGGAAAGTCTTGATAACTTTTTCATTCGTTTATTTCTCGAAGCAAACACAAGTACATTATGGGTTATATGCTCCATCATTATCGACGATATACTGCCAACGTTGTGTTAGCTTGTGGATGCCCTGTCTATAGAACCCTGCTGGGCGTGAGGCGAAATATTGCTTCAGTGCGGCCTCCAGACTTCCTCGTGTTGTGAGCGATCTCTCTCGAAGGGCATGGGTCAGGTCCGAGAAAAGCCAATAGTCACTTGGGGCGATGTCTGGGGAATACGGTGGGTGAGGGAGAATCATCCAGCCATACTTTCCCAGTTCCTGCTTGACGAGTTTGGCGACATGTGGACGAGCGTTGTCATGCTGATAATATATTTTCTTATCGTTCAGGGCTGAACTATCGACTTCCTTCTTCAAATTACGTAGTTGTTTCACATAACGGTCGGCGTTTATGGTTTGACCCTCGGGAAGGAGGTCCCAGTAGATGGGCCCATCCACTCCCCACCATATTGAGAGCATCACTTTTTTGGGGTGAAGGTCGGGTTTAGGGACATCCTGTGGCGTCTCTCCTTCTTGAATCCACTGGGCTCGCCTGTGGTGATTATCGTAGAGGACCCATTTCTCATCTCCAGTGATCAGCCGGTCCAACCATCGATCGCCGCCGTGGAGAGTGAGAAGACTGTATGCATCATCGACTCGGTGGTCCAGCTGGTCCTGGGTCAGATCATGGGGTATGAATCGACCAAGAACTTTTCTCATCCGAAGAGATTTCAAGCCTTCCTCAACAGTGCTATGGGCAACCTTCAGTGTGGATGCCAGTTCACGAGTGCTTTGGAATGGATCCGAATTCACCTGGGCTCTCAACGCATCCAAATCCAACTCACGGGGCCTTCCAGAGCGGTCCTGGTCATCGAGTGAAAAGTCGTCTTCTTTGAAGCGATGGAACCATCTTTGTATGGTTGGGTAGGAGGGAGCATGTTGGTCATAAACTTTCTTCAGGAGAGTCTCCGAATCCTTCAACGTTGTGTGAGATAGGAAGAGGTAGAGCAGAACATGGCGGATGTGGATTACACTGGGAATATACATCGTGCGTCAACTTCAGCACGGAGAAAGAGAGGGGAATGGGGAGTTGTTTACTACAAGGGCCCTAGTCTCCTTGTCATTTGTGAGGAACGAGGGGACACCAAAGTTCGAACGCGGCACACAGTAGAAAAACAAAAAGAGTTATCAAGACTTTCCGGCCAACCTGATACAAGGGATGCTAAACTCGACCGCTCACTTACGACACTGGTCTCACCAATTCTAAATAATACTAAAAGTTGTGTGATTTTTTTGTTGATATTTTGTATTTTCCTCTCAGAAGATTTCGTGCTGATGTTGAGATTCAAATCAGATACACTCATAGGTCAAAAGGGTGCGTAGGGGCAAGTCGAAAATGTGGGTTGATATTTTCGAAAATGGACTTGAAAACCGAAAATGTGGGTTGATATTTTCGAAAATGGACTTGAAAACCGAAAATGTGGGTTGATGTTTTAAAAAAAATCCCAAAATCTATAACACATCCGCGAAAATTTGTTAGAACTCACGAAAAACATAAATTAAAAGAAATAAAACAATTATTAAAAATTACGCATAAGTATTATCACGTTCCGCCTAAATATAATTATTATCCGTCGGTATTTGAATGTGGTAACATGTTCCATGTGAAAGCCCATGGTCGATTTAGTAATATTAATCAACCACATGCAAAAAACAACCAACAACACACTATTAATATAAAGTATTTAATTTTCTATTACGTCGCCTCAACGCCGGTCCGTTTCTGTCAGTCGTCGTAACCGGTCCCTCTCCATTTTCCTCTGATGGAGAAGGGACTTCCCTAGTTCCCTCCGGACCCCTCGTCTATCTACCAACGACTCGGCAAGATCGGAATCACCGTCCTAGCCGGCCTGGTCACCGTGGATGGGTATGACCGTTTGATGTTGGCTACTCAGATACCAGTTTCGCTAATTCTCAATTTGATTGATGATTCGAGCTTGGTGGACTCAAGTGGAAGAAAGATGCGCCATCCGTTCGTCAGGACTGCCTTCAGCCTCACGTAACCTCACCTTTCCTCCTACGTCCATGGTCCTAAGAGAGATCTCGTCTATTCCTCCAGCAACTTCAAAGAAGATAGTCTGTGAATGGGAAGAAGACCGATCCTCTACCCCGACCCCAGGCGAAATGATCCGTCTATACTGAGAAGAACGATCCTGACCCCTGAAACCACCATCACCTGACGTTACCGTCTGACGTGATAAACATTGTAGTATATTGTATTTTATTGTAACGCCGGTCCGAACTGTTTCCTTTTTTCCTCTTTCCTTCGTTCGGTTGTTGGTTACAAATTTGATGTGGTTGATTAATCTTATTCTGTGATAGATTCTCTTCAAAACTCATTTTATGAAATTTCAAATCATTAAAAATTGAGTTAAATAATGTCATTTCTATTTTAAAGAAGCTCTAAATTAAACAGAATTGGGCAATGTTGTGTGACTTGGATACGGTAGACGCTTTTCACATTGAACAATCGCCGGCTCCATGGCCGGTCTTATCTGCGTGGTCTCCCACCCCCACCTCTTTCCTTGGGTGTGGATTAGGTTTTCATTTTTCACCCAAAATCTCAAAATGTGGGTTGACTTCGTCATTTTTACGTACCTTTTGACCCATGGATACACTACGAACAACGTGGAATAATCGAGATGGTCGTTGATTGAGCAATCATTTCGGTTTAAAAGATTCCTTTCAGAGCTCAGCCCAAGACGCCCAAAGAAATCGCGCTGAGAGAATGCTGCTTTGGCATGGCGGAGATTGTGGAATTTGTGGTGCAAGCGCTGGTTGCGAACAACCAAGAACAGGTTAGTCTAATCCGGGCTATTTTGATAACGAATATTGAGATGCTTGTGAGTTTTGATGATATAGATGATCTTGATGATTTTAGTCTCAAAGAGAACTAACTGCATACTCTATAAAAGTGTTCTAACTAATCAATATTCCGAAATCCTCCGGAAATGACAGTAGAAATATAGATATTGATGCTGGTTTCTCGTGACTCGTCGATTTTCTTTCAATACTTTTTCCGGTTTATCGCTGTTTTGTATGCCTTGATGTCATCAAGCATTTCAGAATATTCTGCCCATTTCTGAGCCTGTGGACACGGCCAATATGATCGGTACTGTCAAGGTCGAGGAGAATGCAGAGCTGGACGTTCTGCCTATACAGAATACGACAGTCGACGCATTTCACGACGAGATGATGGATGACGTCAAACCTGAGGTGATAATAATACTTTATCTACGCCAGAGGCGCACGGTTCGAAATTTGGCAAGAAAAAATGGAGGGTGTAAGGAGGGGGAGGACTATCCGAATTTCATTTGAAATATTGGAGGTGGTAGGATAGAATTCAGTGAATGCGTACTATATGTACAGTAATCACTGTTCCACAGAATGGTATGACCCCAAGAAAGTTATAATGTGTGAAAAGGTGTGTAAAACCGAACGGAAATGTCTGCTTTTGTCAGACTCTCTTGTTTCTGGCCCCTTTAGTGTAGTCATTACCGTGCATATCGAGTTCTAGTGAAACATCCGTATTTATGATTACAGTAACAAATTATGAACCGTGTTCGACGTGCAGTACATGCCATCATCGCTAAACTCATACTACGACCCTCACCTGCATTCTCTCCAGAGCCTTCTGCCCCCATTCGATCTGACGGCCATCTATGCAATGATGCCGGAAGAAGAGCGACAGAGGGTGTATGAAGAGGAGAGGGAAGAGGAGGAGAAGGAGGAGGATGTCAAGAACGTCTTTCCCATAGTGAACCCCATTACATACTGCGATCCTCCCGCCCCGATCACCTTACCTCGACAAGGTGGGTTCAATTCAATTTTTTAACATGTAGTGTATAGTGTTTGAAGAGCAATCGGCAAGAGCTTGCCCTAGCTTCGCTCTAGGTGGTTTGGAAATAGGCGAAAATGTGAGCAGGGTTTGTAAAAATTAGTTATTAAAATGGCAAAATATGGGTTTGATTTTTAATTTTCTCGCAAAATGCAAGAACGTGGGAAGGGGCTTTTTCAAAAGTTCGCGTTGAAAGTACCAAAATATTGGTAGGCTTCGTCGTTTTTAGGTGCCAGTCGGCCTATGCCGCTCACCTCCGTCGATGAGCCGGGCTGCAGTTACGTCAAGTGAGTAGTACATAATGCTTGGTAAACAACGGAAGTCCAGGTTTCAATTTTTGCGATGATCTTATCATAAATGTACAGTAAATACATCATATCAAGAAAAATATAAATGTACCATATCAAGATTCACAACGCAAACTTCCGTTGCTTACCAAACGGGCTCCTTCTCGACTCTCTCACTTTTATCACACACGAGCACATGATTCCAAACCTACAGATCAGGGTTAGAGCGAGAGAGTGTGCAAAAGTGAGAGGGTCTCTTTCGATTTCACACACTCTCTCACTCTAAAGGCCTTTCTGGATGGTTGAACGGCCTGTGGAATGATGTGCGAGTGAATGTAGTAGCGTGGCTTGCGAAGGGTTTAGAAAACAACTAATTATATCAATTAGTGATTAATTATTTATTAATTAATTATTGATTAATCATCTAAATCACAGAGCTGTGTCATCAGCGGAGACGATCGCTCGTCCTTCTACGTCGCGGCAGCTGCCCTGCTCACAATGCGGCAGCTTCTTCCCTAATAGCTACGAACTAGAGGTGACTTTTATTCGCTCATTAGCACGGAATTCTGGGCAAAATGCCAAAAGTGAACCATCACCGATTTGCATTCTACACTGCTTGAACCGACACTGATTACTATTGAACAAATTGTATTAAAAAATTGTAAAAAAATTCTCGTGGTGTCCTCGTTGTGGAAACTTTTTTCAATTGCAAAAGTGATATTTATTTATTTAAAAAAATACAAATTACAGAGACACGAAGTGACGCATCTGGGTAGATATAAATACAAATGTGAAGTGTGCTCGAAAGGTTTCGAGAGGCGAATGATGCTCAAGCGACACTATGACACCGACCATCCAAGTTTGTATTATATTTCGGTTTTTAATTACTTGTAAATATTGCGAAAATCTGTAAAAAATGCCGTCTTGTGAAAACTAAATGGAACACACGATGTAGTGCACCTTTTCTTCGACGCTTCTCAAAAGAACCGCAGGCGAGAAGTTATGTGAAAGTGTGCGTGTGTGTGAGAAAAACGCTCTTTTGCTATCATCAATTTTCTTGATTCGGTCCTCTATCTTTGTGCCTTGGAATCATGTATTTTCAGTGCCCGATTGTGGTGCGGGAGCGCCTCCTGCCAAACCTTCTTCCGGCACCGTCAAAAAGCTGTTCCAATGCACGTATTGCCCCAAGAATTTCCTGAAGCTGAAGCATTTCAAGGTATTTTATGTGTAAAGTTGTGGGTATTTTGAGGGAAATGGGCAGCTTTAACAGCACATTGAGTAATTTTTACAATTGCGTAATCTTTTCGTTGGAATTGAGTTATCTATGCCAGATTCTGTGATTATCAATGCACATCGGTGTATTCTTCATTTTACCATCCGTTCGAGAGTGTGTGAAAGTGTATATTGATGTACATTGATGAACACTGTCAGCGTTATGGGTTTCTCCCCGAAGTTAGCATATTAGAATTGAAAGCCAAACTTTATTCAGAATCACTAGCGAATTCACGCCTAAAAAAGAAGACAAAAAATTCCACTTCCCATCCATGAAACTTGCCCAGCATTACAGGGGCGAATATCGGTGTACAAATTGTATTATCACCTGACCTCACTGTATAATTGATCGTATTTTCAGAACCACGAACGAATTCACACGGGAGAGCGGCCGTTCAAATGCGAACTCTGCGCGAAAACTTTCGTCCAGAAGGTCAACCTGACCGTCCATGTCAAGAACACGCACGCAGCTAGCCAAGGTAGGGCTGTGCTCACATTGAATTTAGAATCCTGCATTACTACACTTACACTTTGATCTTAGGCGAAAGGCCGATAAGAGATACGCTAGACTAAATAGGAAAGTCGTAGAAGTAATGGAGAATAGACTCCCATGACTTCGCACGTTGAAATATTCGGGAGAAAAATCCTTCAATTTAGTTTTTACTTGGACAAATCGTTTTGTTGCCATCGAATTCTGAAATATTTAACTAAAAGCGGATTGCAGCGCCCACCTATCGTCACCCTTGCCAGCATTGCACTCTCACCTTCCAAAATCGAGTTGATCTGTCAATGCATCTCATGAAGAATCACTCGAGTTACACAAATTAATAATGTATTTTAACAATATTTAAGTGTACATGTTAGATAAAGAATTGTGTATGTGCAGTCAACCAACCCAGCATTGTTCAATCACCATGTTACTGAAATTCTTCGCATTCGCAAAAATCAATCAAGAAATCAATAAGGCTTTTCGAGGGATTCAAAGCTTTTCTTTTTCGAAATTACGTCTGTGCCTAGTGTTAATGCAAACCGCTTATCTGCATCGAACAAACAATCACATATAAATTCGATCTTTATCGTGTTAGTGTATCTCGATCGTTTCGGGAAGTTTCTAAGTGATCGCACTGTGCACTACTTTAATTGCTTCTTCTCTCTTCTCTACGGCGGCACGTCCTCCACCATCGACACTTTCTTGCCTCCCGTAGCCGCATTGGCATCCTTCTTCGCCATCTTAATCGATAAATTAATTATCGATTAATGAAAAAACTCATTTTGCGATTCGCCTACAGTACATCTATGCCGGACAATGGTTTAGTTTACCGGACCAAGTATCCCGGGGTCAGACCTTCATTCTGTGTGAATATTCCGGTCACCTCTCATTCACCCTTTGGTCCGATACAGTAAACCAGTTCCAGCTCATTTTGCGATTCGCCTAGATCACCCCACTACCGTATACCTTGGTCATCTTCCTGCTCGCCAGCTTCTTGTAGTCCTTGATGAACTTGCCATTGTCGTCGTACGGCGGGATGATTTTCTCCTGAGATTATCGATTTTTAGAGTACGGTAGACTACGGTAGGTTCAGTACTCACCGAGATAAACAGATCCAGCATGATGAGGTGGAGGAAGAGGTACTGCACGTAACTCTGCACCGCCTGGTATCGCATGCTGCGCATCTCCTAAAGTACGATGAGATTACGGTAGGTTACGGTAGCCATACAACAGGCCGGGGATACGGTAGATTCCAATGGTACTGTAGTACAGGTTACGGTAATCCAAGGGTAATATAAGTCAGGGTTAAGGTAGTCGAAGGATAAAGTAGGCGGGGGGTAGGGTAGTACCTTGACGACCTCCATGAGCGACAGGTTGGCATCCTTGCCGATCCTGGCGGCAGCCAGCTCGATGGCTGAAGATGTCAAAGATCAGATGACACCAAAGATTACGGTAGGTCATGGGGTTACGGTAGACTACGGTTGGATGAGAAGGCACTATCTTCCAAAGAGCACGGATCAATTTTCAAAAGAATAATGTGTCCTGTGGAAGATTGTGTTCGATGTTGGGTTGACGGTGCAAAGACTAAGAAGAGACAAGATGCCAGAGATCAAAGATCAACTCTGTCCGTACCGGCGAAGGTCGCCGTCCTTCCCACACCCGCCGAGCAGTGGATGACGATGGGCGTGCCCTTCACAGAGTTCTTCTTCTGCCATCTGAAATACAAATTTCGTCATGACTAGCCAATCATTGCGCCATTCTTAGGCAATTTCAGAGAGGTTGCGTCATCATTAGCCAATCACTCATCGCGTTATTGTTATGCAACTAAGTAACTTTTGAAGTCAATTAGCAGAAATCAAGACTATTACCTTATCACAACGCAATACACAGGAGGGAGATTGCGTCATCCCTATGCAATATCAGAGAGATTGCGTCACTCTTATGCAATACCTCACCTCCACAGTGAGAGGACGTTGGCTGATGTCAGAGGGGCGCACTGATCGGGCCACGACGTCATGAGGGCGTGTCGGACTCGGTGCTTCTCCTTCTTATTGCTGGACAAAGATCAAAGATTAAACTACAAAACCCAAAAGAAAGCATCACCGTTCTACCGTAACCTATCTGGGCACAGTATACAGTCACCGTTCTAACGTAACCTATGTGGATACGGTATACCACCATCTCTCTACCGTAGTCTATCTGGTTACGGTATACCGTAATCATTCTACCGTAACCACTCACAAGGTGATTTCCAGCAGGCAGCCCTTGCATCCCTCGACGGACACCTTACTCGAGATGTCGTTGAGATTCTTGATCTGAGAAAGGAAATGTTGATCTTTGATCTCTCTGTGCTCACCTGGAATGCGCCAAAAGTCAGTGATTCCTCTTGTTCCGTCGGAAAGTACTTGGCGCACTTCTCGTTATCAACTGCAATACCAATCGGCGGGTTACGGTAGAAGGGTTACTGTAGATAGGTAAAGGTATACCGCATCCCTGATAGATTACTGTTAAAAGGACGTTGTAGCGCATCCAGATAGGTTACGGAAGAAAGGTGACAGAGTACACCGTGTCCAAACAGGTTACGGGGGAACGGTTTACCGTATCCCATCACATCAATCGATATTTCGTACCCTCCACGAATTGGCACAGCATGATGACAATGTTGGCCTTCTCCTTGAAGACCATCAGCCAGAAGTCCTCGATCGTCTCGGGGAGTGGACCCTGAGAGAGGGAAGAGATCAAAGATCAAATGACCAAGGTTTCGAGAGAAAAAAGATCAATAATTGGAGTATGAGAGGTGAAAGACCATTGATCAATGATCAGGGATAAGAAATGAAATATCCAATGAGGTCTGATATCAACTACCAAAGATCAAAGATAAAACTTAGATCAGAGGTCATATTTCACTACCTGGGTGCAGATGAACTTGCTCCCGTCGGGGTTCTTGAACCAATTTGCGTGGATGTAATCATCGTCCACCTCAAGAGTTCAAAGATAAGAGATCAAAGATTAAAGATCATCTGTCAGTGCCCACCTTACGACCCTTGAGCACCACTCGCGTGTCGTCAAGACACAGCACGTCAGCGTACCTGAACGAGATACCGTATGAGTACCGTAACCTCGATTAGCACCGAATACCGTGATCCGACTGCTACCGTTACCCACCGATTCTTGTCTTCCTTGGCGACGCTGCGGATCGTGGAGCACTTGGGATCGATGAACTTCTTGATTTTGTTGTTGAACTCCTCGCTGAGCGTTTTGCACGACTATAATAAGATTAGTTTACGATAGACCGAATTTCTAACTGACTCCGATGGGGATACTGTATCTCACCAGTGTAAGCGTCTTCTTCGACCAGGCCGTCTTGTTCTCCTCCTCCTTCGTCTTCCCGCCCTTCTTCGTCTGTCCCGATTTCACACCCTGCAAAAAGCGGATTACGGTTGGATCAAGGGATACGGTAGTCGGGGTACGGTAGGGCTACAATATGGATGCAGTCAGGACGGCAGTGAACAGGTTACGGCATGCTTCACTTGGTATAATGTGTTATGGTAGTCGACGACGAGTGGTGGAGGGGATACGGTAGTCGAGCGCACTCACTCTCTGTGTGGCGTTGGGGGTAGAGCGGTCGGCGGGGACGCCTGGCACCCATCCCCAAACCATCCCCAAACATCCCCAAACCCCCAAACGGGAAGAGCGAGCACTCTCTCTCCTTGCTCCACCACACCGTCGTGGGCACGGTAGTACACAGGGGATACGGTAGTCGGGATATGATGGCCCAGAGTACGGCAGTACCTTCTCGTCGGGGTTCTCAAACTTGCTGGGCGGTTCGGTGCCTTTGGAGGGCACCTTGCGCTTGGGTTGAGCGCGTCGCTGCAACAATGAGAGGGTTACGGTAGGCCAGGTGTACGGTGGCTTGGCTACCGTAACCTCGGATTACGGTAACCACTGACGTTGGTTCCCTCCTGAGGTGAGACCATGGCCGACCGATCCGCGCTCATTCGCCGTTGAGTGCTCGCCTTCTTTATGGTTGCGGGTCGAGTGAAATCTGCAATAAAGCGAGTTTACGGTAGTGAGGATCCAAGAGGGAGGGTACGGATTCAAAAGCGAGGTTACGGTAGTGGGAATCCCAGGGCGAGGTTACTGCAGCTGGTATCAAAGAGGGATCCAGTTTTGCGGTTTTGGAGATTGGACAATGATTTTCGGAAGTTGAGATCTAAGTGGGATCCAATGTTACGGTAAGAGAGATTGAGACTGATCCAGGGAGTTGCGGTAAGGGGTATTGGACGAGTGTCTACCGTTTACGGTATGATAGATTGGTACGAGGGGCCAGGGCCTACGGTAATGGAGATCGGACTAGGATCCGGGTGGTTAGGGTACACAGAGCGCGAAGTCTCCAGCTTTCCTTACTCTGGAGATGTTGTCTCCAGCTGAGAGAGCATGCGAAATCGAGAGATGGAGACATCACTTCTCCTAATAACTGGAGACATGAACACTCCAAAGTAAGGAAAGCTGGAGACTTCGCTCTCTGAGTAGTTGAGACCCCGGGGGTATCCGGAGCTTCAAACCCCGGAGTATGGATATCGAAACTATGGGATATCGAAGCTCACCGTGAGTAGAGGAGTGGGTCGTCGACCACTCCGAAACGAGAGAAGAGGGAGATAATGAATGGAGAAATGGAGGAGGAGAGGAGAGAACGATTGGGAATTTGCATTCTCATTTCGTGTAAAATATAGGATTCCTTAATCATACACGAAAGGCCAATTATAAAAAGTTGAACAATGGAAATTCCATTGTTCCACATTTTTTAATTGGATTATCGTGTATCATTAAGGAACCCACATTGATTTTGAAGACAACACAAATTGGTAGATTCATAGGCAAACAACATCAACCACATTAATAATTTGCTCTTTATTTCATTATTGACATCGAATGGCGACTTTTATTATGCCGCTCATAATTCGCTTTAGACGTAAACCCAACATTGCAGATGTCACATGAAAAAGGTCGCAGTCCCAGATGAGCACGCTTATGAGTCTGAAATATATTTTAATTAGTTTACAATAAGAATGGGGAATTGATAATCGTGCCTAGATCACGCAGGTAAATAGGTCGGACGCACGATGAGTACTCCGGACTGAATCTGCCCATTGTAACTCTGGCCCAGCAGTGTTCTCCCGCGAGCCCAGCTCGAAGTCGGGAAGTACCTTTACCTATCTACAATAACAATAAATATGCTTACCAATAAGAAGCAAATAAGTATGCAATACCTGGAGATTAGTTCTCTGCGAAAAGTTTAAGCCACATAGATCACACTTGAACGGCTTCTCTCCCGTGTGCATGCGCACATGAGCCTGGAAAAGATTTTTCATCTAATTCATTTATTTTAATCCAAATTGATCAGATACTTCATCGGAGAGACATAAAATATAAAATACAAGAAAAAAATTGTACTCTGATATGAGCTCGGCTAAATGTCCGATTGCATATCCGACACGGTAAAGTACTGCTATTACTCTGTGTTGTGGTCGAACTTTGCCTGGAATATTGTGTGATTCAACAAAGATGCCTGACTTTTATCTTTTCGCAATGTACGGTGGCATTAGCAAGCAAACGTGCATTTACCTAACGGTGAAACACGTAGAAGTTCATCTAACAGATTTCTCGAAAAATTCGAAATTGTTGCCGTCAGGTTTATGCCTACTCCAGAACAATGAATGCACTTCGTATGAGAACACCAGGTTGTGTCACAACCAAAAAGATACACAGAGTGCGTACTCTATAACTTGCCAACATCTAGAGACTCCAAGTCTCTTATATTTAAGATAGTTCACTCTCTACGCTCTTGAATGCACGCACTATTTCGTCAATTCCTTAAGAGGGTTGAGTATCTCTAGATGTCGACAAGTTAGAGAGTTCGCGCACTGTCTGGGTTTACGCACTTTTCAACCACGTTCTTTATTGATTGATCGATCGGCGTCGAGTTATTGCATGTATCATATCCACGATTAGCCAAGACTCTATTGTCCACTTTTAGATTCGAGTGCAAGCAATGTTCATTCGGATTGATCAGCTCCACTGGTTGTGCAGACATCTGCAAAATTGTGTTACTCCTTTCACGCAATCTTCCCCTTACACATATTCAATTGCATATTTACGACAAAGACCTGTTTACGACTTTGTAATTACGACAAAACGGTAAGAGGTGGACCCATGGGAGGACTGGAGAGGAGAGGTGGGAGAAACCGCAAAGCGAGAGATACGAGAGTTAGAGAAACGAGGGAAAATGAGAAATAGCATATGAAATTTGACGAAATAGAAAAAAAACGAAATAGAAATAGAAATAGAGAGTAGAAGAAAAACAGATAAAACATCTGCAAAATTATGATACTCCTTTCACGATTTATTTCGACGACTGAATCTCTCTCGTAATGTACGTAAACATCATGCTATCAATTAAGAAAAAAAGAATTTTAATAGCAACAAAGGAAATCCGCGCTCTGCTTTCCCTGGTATTCACGCAGGACCACATCATTCCACAGGCCGGTCAACCTTCCAGAAAGGCCTTTGGAGTGAGAGAGCGTGTGAAATCGAGAGGGACTCTCTCACTTTTGCATACTCTCTCGTCCTAACCCTGGTCTGTAGGTTTGGAATCATGTGGGACGATACACACAGAGAAATGTATGTCATATTTAACATACACCTGTCACTTATGGGGGGCTCCTGAACTGCGGCGTATGTTATATATAACATACACAATGTATGTTAAATATGACATACATTTGTCTGTTAAATGTGACATACGTGTATGTTATTCTGCGAATAACCTGAATGTGCAATCCTGCTCTCCCGATTTGAATCCTAGTAGTATTAATCGATAAGCGACGCGATTCTACCGTACCCCTGATCGTTTTAGAATGAGAGACATATAGGTACTACAGTTTATCATCAACAACAAGTACAATATGATATATCTATGCTCTCGTTCCTCATTGAGCAGTTGCTTGTAAATCATGCTTCGTTTCCTCAGATGGGAATGGCGATGTCGTTGAGAGGGCGGCCTCCATTGTAGTCGACAACCTGCAAAGATCGACATAGAGACTGGAAACTAGACGGGACGTATTGAAGCTAAATAAGTGCACTACGTTCTGCACATAGTTCAGAGGACATGTTCGGTCTGGATGCTTTTAATGTATGGTGTTTGACAGTTGGATCAAAAGGCTTCGTGCACGCAAAGGGTGTAGTGTGGACATAGAGTACATTTAATTTATGATTACGGCATCTTGTCATGAATCTGACACACCGTACTCCTGGTAGGGTACTGTAACTCCGATACAGTACCTTACCATGCACTGTACTTTGGTTGATATTAGTGCGGTAAAAAAATATTTGCGAACGATCGTGTTCGCGACCGCGCGCGCTAAATAAACTCAGTCTAAATTATCATTCGCTCGTAATTTCAATAATAAGGGTTACTGTATTCGGATACGGTATGTTATTTTTGGAGAAGGTTGGCTGGGTTACGGTAGGTCCATACCATAAGGCCTAGTTATATCTTTCAAAGATATAACTGGGCCTTATGGTATGGACCAACCGTAACCCAGACAACCTCCTACACTACAGCCTAGTTATATCTTTCAAAGGACAAAGGTTGTTCACAACACGTCATCGTTTACGACGATCGATCGTCAGTGTCTGGCTAAATGATCGCTCTTTTCGCATTCAAAAATAACGTTTATATAGACAGATTTCATTAGCGCGTGCGTTAGCGAATAAATCTCGGTATATTTTTTTTGGAAATATTTTGGAAATTGGCAAAGCAGTTTTGATGTTGACGTAGGTAGCGGGGTTCGAAATGCATAACAGTGAAAATTGGACGGTATATTCAGGACGCCATACAGAAGGGCAAATCCGCTCTAGCGAGAACCTATTTCACTTATGACGCTTCCGTTACCCCGCCAACCAACCGCACTCTCATCAGTACGGTTAATTTTTTAAGAGAAAAAGGATAAGCATACTTGTGAGTCCATTCTCTAGCGATGTAGTTGTATCGATCTCGGCCGGTCGTGTAGATTCTTGTAACTTCAGTGACGAACGAATCATCAGGGTTGGAACCGCGGAGCAACGAGCCGATAATCAGTAGAAACTGAATAATGGAACGTGTTAAACGTGATTACAAGATGAAAGACCGTTTAGTTTTTAAAGCAGACCATAATAATAATAATAATAATTACAATAATAATTGTAATGATAATAGTAATAATAATAAGTCTCACCTCTCGAAATGGAGAATGCAGGATCCCACTGTGCTCGGGTGATGCTTCCATTCGAGCTATGCTCTGATGGTAAATTCTCGTTGTCAAGGCTACTTTGGGAGGCTTGAACGTTCAGCATAAGACACCACTTTGAAAAATTAAATAGTCAACGTAACGTCAAAAGCTAGAAAGCAATTACCTGATATGGGAACTCGGGAGGACCCATGAGAGTGGCCTGCCAGTGAAAGAGCTCATCTCCAACCAGACACGAACTGCACTTAGCAGGTGGGTCACGTCCCAGAACCTGCAGCACCTGAAACGCAAAGAAGTTTAGCGAGCGAATGCTAATTGTAAACACCAGCGTTTTTCAAGATCTATAAATTCGGGAACCCCCTCGCGCGCGAGGTTGCTTAGGGTTGGAATAGAGAATGACACTATTTTCGATAGATTCCGTTGATCCGTTGACAATAATGCGATGACTGATGTTCCAGTTCCCTCGATTCACGATTCCTACGCACCCCTAGTCGATGCAATGGGGTATTTTGGCATCGACAGAATAAAGGAACCGTGAAAATCACTGCTTGTCCGCTTAACAATAATCAGTGGCTAACCTCCTGAATACGCTTGAGATCCGTTTCTTTATCAACTGAAGGAATGAACGGAGACGGATACCGGCAACTTCCAACCCTGCAACGAGCGAAGTATTCGCACGCGCAACACGACGATGGCGCGCGCCCTAACACCGGGTGCACAGTGTTATAGCGCGCGCCATCGCCGCGCAAACGGTGTTAGAGCGGTCACAAAAGCTGCGGGGCAATATTACATCTACATTGCGACGTGAAAAAAACAACAGCAACACAAATAACATGAATAATTCAAATAAATGAAAAAGAAAAGAAAACGAGACTCGTCGTGTAGCCGAGCGTGCGCCTCAACTTTCTGTATTTCTGAATTCCTAATTTCCGGCTTATTATCCGGTTATACAGTATCCTTACCTTTTAACATACAAAATGTATGTTATATTGTAACATACATTTGTCAGTTGTGTCACAGCATACGTGTATGTTAAAAGTTGACATACATGCTTGTTATATGGCGTGTATGTAGTTTCAAACGACATACATTTCTCTGTGTGTAGGTGACGCAAAGTAGATAGAGCTTTGAACAAATATCAGCCCAGTTAGAGGATTCAAGGCATCGCAGGGTGGCCGAGTCCGCCTGGACAAACAACGACAGCTGGCTGAATAACTGGAAAAGTATGCCGATCTTTCGGATGAAATAAACTTAATCGAATAGTTGATGGAGATAAACGCAAAATATTTTGATCAGGTCTGCTTAGGTAATTGAATTAAAATACTTAAAATATAAGATCAATGCTTGCTTCGATGAAACCCATTCCCGAAATTTATAAATCGAATTATCAAGAGAACGTCACAACCATACCGACATATTCCATTACCCCAACTGATTTCCCGAGCACTCGAAACTACATAGAAAGAAAAAGATCATGGGCTCTTCTCGCAAGCTTGAGTCAAGCTGGCGGCATTCTTTATGTAATTATTATTTATGTCTGATGCAGGATGAGAAACTATTTACAATTGATTTTTATTTTATTCTCCTTTGCGAAAGATTGGGAAAATGTTGCTTCCATTGAGTTCTCAATCTTTAGGTATTCTTCGTTACGGAGTGAATTCTCTTTCGATGAGATGTCAAGGTGGATCACTCGGCGAAATTTGCATGGCAGATATCGCATGTGTAAGGTCGTTCTCCAGTGTGAACCCGTTTGTGCGACTGTAATTTTAAGTGTTATTGAGTTTCTAATTTTGTATCTTTATTTTTCTCAGCAGTACGATTTGCTTCTTATCAAAATAATGTAGAAAGAAAAAAGTCTTTTCCACTTCTGCATCGTCCTTATGAGAAAGAAGTTTAAAATGCATGAGGAAGGGTAGTTCGTGTCTACTCTCATTTTCATATTTTTTACCATGTAGCGTTCCTTGAGGTGATGGTTCCGAGAAAATGCCAAGCCACAATGACCACAAGCAAATGGTTTTTCTCCTGTGTGTGTTCTTTTGTGGACCTGGATTCACAATATTTATAAAATTATGTATTGGGATCACGATTTTACTCCTTTAAAAATAAAATATATTACGAAATTGTTCACCTTGAGTTTACTTGTGTTGATAAATGCTGAATCACATTCATCACATTTCAACGGCCTCTCACCAGTATGACTACGTTCATGAACCTAGAACATTCATACAATTATCAATTTAAGAGATTATTGACTTTTACTAAGTTTTTGTTGTTGATGTATTGCATGTTGCGCAGAATATTTGTGCCACTACATTTCGAAATATAAATTAATGTATACCAAGAGATTGTTCTGGCTGAAAGTCTTGCCACAGAACCGGCAGTTTTTCTTAGGGGGGCGCATTTTCCCAGAGGCATATCTGAAAGCGAAATATTTTAAGTTTGTTTATACCATCGTTATCAAATCTTGACACATATTCTGGTCTGATCTTTTCAAAATTCTGTGAATACCTTAGAGAATTGGAAATCTTGTTCGTTGGCGTCAGGGAATTAACTCCATTATCGATTGATTTATCGATCGAGGGTGACATTTCATCGTCCACAACTTCTTCTTCTCTTTCATCTTCATCATCTTCCTCTTCCATTTCATCAAATTCCTCTTTCGGAAGCAAACAATAGTCGTTAGGATTAATATAAACTCTCGAGTTCTGAATAGAAGCTCACTATTACGATCGACAGTAAAAAAGAATATTCGTTGTGAAAATATACACCCAGCAAATGTACGCACATAAGTTAAAGTTTCTTCGTTTATTACTTCATCTCCAGGCTCTTCTTTGATTGACTTTTCAATCGATTCTTCCATTGAAACATCATTCGAAGACTGCGTTTCGAATTCGAGTGGATCTCTCTTCAGAACTTCCGCCTCGGTTGGTTCATTAGGACAAGGCTGGAATGTCGATTCATTTTGTCTATTAATTTAAATTAAACCAACAGGAACATCGATCAACATTTTACGCAATCATAGATGTGCTGAAATTTTATTCTATTTTCTAAAAAAAATCCTACCTCATCATTATTATCTTCAGGAGTTTCTTTTTCTCTAGTGCTAATGCGATCTTCATACGATTTCTCCATCGAACTATCATTTCTAGGCTCCGAGATGAGTTTATCTTCTTCTCTCTTCACTTTTATGTTCAATTCCGTACGATGCGTGGGTTGCACCTGCAGGCATCGATTGCATTAGGATCTGATTAATTCTGATTAATCTGTTTTCTGATTAATAATTACTGATTATTCATGTATTATTATTATTTATTAATTTTCGACATCCTGAACAGTGACGTCACTGGCAGAAATGAAAATGACTTACCTCTTGCACTCCGATTCTGTTATTTGCAAGCAGTATTCGAATTGCGATCTCCACCACTTCAGTTACTCCGTAGCAGCACTTTCTCATTTCATTATAAGCACGACGCAAATCCTTTATTGGAGGACTGTAAATTTACTTTTCGTTTCAATATTGTTGTATTTCTTAATATTGATCTTGTTGGCGCTTGTGCAAATGTTTTTTTTAATTTGAAGGAGGCAGCGTAATAAAGCTTCTCTTACTGCGTTCCATCTTGTTCCATCGAATTTGATCGTGTAGTGTAAACTGCATCAGCAGCGGTTATCAGATCCTAAAAGTACATATTTAAATAATCTATTTTCCCTTCTTTTTCATCGTTCAACATTCACCAAATTCGACATATCAAAGAATATATTATTTCATTATTATTTATGTAAATGCATGAAACCAACCGCAGCGAATATAGAGTCGTCGCACATCAAAATCAGCAGGTCCACCGTTTCCGTTATTACTTTGCCAACTTGATCCGTCCTTGCGAAATCGGCAAACTGGAATCGATAATCGGCATTTAATTGATAATTCAGGCAATTAAATTCACCTGTTCTCGCCAGTTTTGCAACCTAGCAATTGATGATCGATTATCATTAGCCATTCTGTAATGGGTTGAACAATAAAATTAAATAAGCGTCAATCATGTAGAAAAATTTGATCGACTGAATTCAAAAAAGAAGTATCCGCTTTCTAGTGCAAAAAAGTAAGTTGGGCATTTTTGAAATAGCGATAATTGTGAAGCGGGAAAGAGCCAAGTGCCACATGGACGTTGCATGAAGAGTGGGTATAATTCATTCTAAGCCAATAGTCGATATTCTATCTACTCAAATATAAGCGATGTCACAAGTCCGCGTCTACTCAACGGCACGCAATGCGTATTTTTTCGCATAAATATTAGCATTACCCTCTGGCAAGGCACGCTAGAAAGGTAACTATAAAACTACCCGCGCAAGAGGGGAATGAACCGCTTTTTCTGAAGCGAGAGCGCGGAGAATAAGGACCTCCTAGGAGTGTGGGGGTGAAATTGCTCTTTTATGCGGGTCGTCGTATAGATACTTTTCAAAGCCTAGAACACTGTTTTCAAAGTCTACACACAGAAAAAAAGGTCTTACATACGGCCCATAAGATGTGGGGGTTCTTAACAAAAGGTCTTATGAGAGGTCTCATCAGAGATTGCAGGTGGTTCGGAACAATTTTCAAAAAAAAATTTTTGATTTCGACTAAACTTTTATATTAAAGTACCCAGCAGACGAGAATTCGATTTATCCCGGTCCCAGGTCCAGAGCCGGCTTTTAGATCTCCGGCTCCAAAACCGTAATCACTATAACTTTGCTCAAAGGTGAGCTAGAATGCTGCGGTTATGCTCAAAATGTTCATAAAAATCGGGTTAATAAATTTACTGTTGGAGACGAGTTTCGTAATCGTTAACTGAAAAAGGTCTGACCGAAAGAGTAAATTTCGAGCTGTTCAAAAAATGTAAGATATCGAAAACGCGAGAAGTCGCACTTTTTTATTGCAGAATATGAAAGAGCTCTTCAAATACGTCTAGGAAAAAAATTAAAACAGAACAAAAAGGGGGGACCTAAACTCGAAAAATGCCTTTGAATGTGAAAAATCGAAAAATGTCGAAAAATCAACTTTTCCAAAACCAAACAAATAATATTTTTTCGTGCTCCTTGCAACACTGTAAGCACAATAAAAATAATATTAGAGTCTGTGAAGCTCCAAGCTGATTCATTTTTTATTTCTAAAAGTGGTTTTCTTCGTTTGTAAAACTTTTTTCTATTTTTCGATTTATTTTGGTCTAAATAAGTTTCACAGACACTAATATTATTTTTATTGTGGTTACAGTGTTGCAAGGAGCACGAAAAAATATTATTTGTTTGGTTTTGGAAAAGTTGATTTTTCGACATTTTTCGATTTTTCACATTCAAAGGCATTTTTCGAGTTTAGGTCCCCCCCCTTTTTGTTCTGTTTTAATTTTTTCCTAGACGTATTTGAAGAGCTCTTTCATATTCTGCAATAAAAAAGTGCGACTTCTCGCGTTTTCGATATCTTAATTTTTTTTGAACAGCTCGAAATTTACTCTTTCGGTCAGACCTTTTTCAGTTAACGATTACGAAACTCGTCTCCAACAGTAAATTTGTTTACCCGATTTTTATGAACATTCTGAGCCTAACCGCAGCATTCTAGCTCACCTTTGAGCAAAGTTATAGTGATTCCTGTTTTAGAGCCGGAGATTTCCTAAAAGCCGGCTCTGGACCTGGGACCGGGATAAATCGAATTCTCGTCTGCTGGGTACTTTAATATAAAAGTTTGGTCGAAATCAAAAATATTTTTTTGAAAATTGTTCCGCAAAGACCCATTTTACATACGATCTCTCTTATATATTAGACATTTTGTTAAGAACCCCCATATCTTATGGGCCGTATGTAAGACCTTTTTTTCTGTGTGTAGTTTCTGAGACAAGCAAGGAGTCAAGATTGGCGAGCCATTCACATCAGAGCCTACTCTTTATAAATGTGTCGAAATACAAAATACAAATATAGTACACGCTATTCTTCGCACTCCATCGATAAATGCGCGTTACATTTAGGTGCATTATCATCGGTGAGTCAAATAAAAAGATGACTAATGGAGGCAGGTCAATGAGTACGATTGCGAGTTCCTTCTGTACAACTTAAATGAGAAGTTTAAATAAATCAATATTTATCGCAAACTAAAAATGTTCGAATGAGAAAATGTTTAATATTAGAAGTAGGCTTAGGAAAATATGGTCGGAATCACTAGCGGGTCAAAACAGGTAGTGACTATAATATAATAAAAACGCTGGGGGGGGATTTTATGGTACAAATATCCCTTGTCGTCGTTAGGGGTGACGCTCTTTGCGGTGGGCGAGTATTCCACATTTCTTCTTATAAGTTAAATGGCAGATGTCACAGTTGTACGGCCCCGCTTGAGAACGCGTATGACGCTGGAATGAAGCGTTGTTGATTGTATTGTTAGTTTAGTTTAGAAGTCGTTTATCAAGAGGCTATTCGGGTTCACAGGGAATCCAATGGGAGCTCTGACGACGTTGAAAAGGTTAGAAGTATAGTCAGAAGCTCGATTTTTTCGGCCGTCACGAGTGCCGCCCCATCAAATGTTCTCTGATGGAGAACGGATTCTCCCCAATTTCATGCAATTTTTAATTCCCAAACAGCTGTAGTAAATAATGACGAGAACATAGAAACGATTACCGTAAGGTGAGATCTTTGGGAAAATGCCGATCCACACTCCTCACATTTGAATGGCTTTTCTCCTGTATGCGTTCTTTTGTGGACCTAAAATTATTGATTGTTAAAGATGTGCTCTCTTCGTATTTACATTCAGCGCACTTGAACGGCTTGTACGAAGTTATTGAGTTTAAAATGTTCTACGTCCTATGCGTCGAATTACCAAGCATGTAGTTTTGGCTACTTGCTTGGTAATTCGGTATAATTTTGCCGAAAAGCAAAGCAAGGTAATGCAAGGAAAGCAAGGTCTCAAGGTCTCGATTTACATAATTTGTACGTGCTTACCACTAGTTTAGATCGTGTCCCAAATGAGGAACCGCACTCCTCGCATTTATGCGGCCTTTCTCCCGTATGAATGCGTTCGTGATCCTGGAACACTTTTTTTTAAGACAGGTATCACCAGAGATTGCAGGAAAACAGGACCGTTGGGGAAAACTTTCAAAAATATATTTTAGATATCGATCAAATTTTTACATGGGACTACCCTGGGGACAAGAATTTGATCAATCCTGGTCCCAGGATCCAGAACCGGCTTTTAGGAATTCTCCGGTTCTGTCACCGGAATCGTCATATCTCAGTTCATTTATGAGTTAGAGAGCTGGCTTTGGGCTTAAAAGTTGCGGAAAAATATGATCAAGATTTTTTATGTTGAAAATATTGTCTGATCTCTGCAACCAAAAAAGTTATTCTCCAAAGAATACAAAATATTCACTTTAAAAATATGTTTGTCACTTCAGATGGCCGAAGTCACTGACCTTACTATCATTTTCTGAAAGAAGAAGTCAAAATATGCTTGGAAAAAAATTAAAAGTCAAAGATTATGTAGGCACCCGATACCGAAAAATCGCTTCGAACGTGGCAAAATTAGAAATTTGAAAATCGAATTTTGCAAAAAGTCGTGTAAAATCAGTGAAAATTGGTCTGAACACTATTTATATATATATTAAACATTATCGAGGATGCCGATAATGAATGCATGACTGATTTGTCCGAGAACCGGGGATTAGTAAAAATCCGGTTTTGCGACCGGCTTTGGTGTATCTGACTTCAACTATGTGATAGGATCATTTCGCTAGGTTCAAAATATTCCGAAAAAATTGTAAAACAAATTTCATGTTGAACTCTTTCATATTTGACGCTTTCTCAACGATTTGAGAATTTACAATTAACTTTTTCTTGATATTTTCCTGATGGGTCTCTAAAAATCACAAATATTTGCTCCACTGCACTCAAAAAACTCTTCCTCACTAAAGAGCATTGCATAAATTTTCGATAAAGTTAGATAGATGTACTTCTTTTCATATTTGCGAAAGGTGCTATTAGTGTAATTTTTTATTGAATACGCAATCTCATTGAAGAGGGACATAATTCGTGATTAAATATTTCTTTTCAGAAATTCAGTATGGTTTATTTCCTTTTTTATTGCCCATATTTTTAAATCGAAAATAGAACATTAAAACGTATTCGGAAATTACAGCTGTGTCCATGAGACGAAGTGGTGTATGTTAGAGAAATTAGTAATTTCGAGTATTAGACACGTATTAGGAAAGCCACGAATTAATTCTAAATATCCAAACTGTTGTCAAATATGAGAGATTTCAACATGAAATTTGTTTTACAATTTTTTCGGAATATTTTGAACCTAGCGAAATGATCATATCACATAGTTGAAGTCAGATACACCAAAGCCGGTCGCAAAACCGGATTTTTACTAATCCCCGGTTCTCGGACAAATCAATCATGCATTCATTATCGGCATCCTCGATAATGTTTAATATATATATAAATAGTGTTCAGACCAATTTTCACTGATTTTACACGACTTTTTGCAAAATTCGATTTTCAAATTTCTAATTTTGCCACGTTCGAAGCGATTTTTCGGTATCGGATGCCTACATAATCTTTGACTTTTAATTTTTTTCCAAGCATATTTTGACTTCTTCTTTCAGAAAATGATAGTAAGGTCAGTGACTTCGGCCATCTGAAGTGACAAACATATTTTTAAAGTGAATATTTTGTATTCTTTGGAGAATAACTTTTTTGGTTGCAGAGATCAGACAATATTTTCAACATAAAAAATGTTGATCATATTTTTCCGCAACTTTTAAGCCCAAAGCCAGCTCTCTAACTCATAAATGAACTGAGATATGACGATTCCGGTGACAGAACCGGAGAATTCCTAAAAGCCGGTTCTGGATCCTGGGACCAGGATTGATCAAATTCTTGTCCCCAGGGTAGTCCCATGTAAAAATTTGATCGATATCTAAAATATATTTTTGAAAGTTTTCCCCAACGGTCCTGTTTTCCTCTCTCGCAATCTCTGGTGATACCTGTCTTAAATTAAAAATCACCATGTTGAAGCTGGGCGCATTTTCTACCTGATCTCGCGACTCATAACCATAAATGATATTTAATATGTCCACAATTTTCAACTTGATTTTCATTTGAAGTGCCTATGAGTTTATGTCTTGTCTTGCCAACATGTTCTTCGCACCTGGCACAGAATATTTGTCTCTATACTATGGCCCGTAAAAAAGGTTTCGAGATCTCGAAATGAGATATGTCAACTAGGTCACTTCATTCGAGATCAGTAGAAAACTTGGTAAGAAATATAATTAACGAAGTGCATAACAAAAGTTCAGATCGGCTTCCGTGATTAAATCCGTTCTTGTTTACCTTGAGTTTCGTTCGTGAGATAAATGCAGAACCGCAGTCATCACATTTATACGGCCTCTCTCCCGTATGAGTGCGTTCGTGAGACTGAAAATTTGTTTTTAAATCGAAATGTTTTTCCAACAGAGCAAGTGTTAATAATTATAAATACGTTTAATTTCGTTTACGAAAACAATGAAAACATGCCTTGATATTGCTATGCAACATTAGTTTATTGCAGAACCGGCAATGTCTCTTTTTACTTTTGCTGGCGCTCGATCTGAAAAAGCTATTAAATTTTTGATTCCAGGCTTATGATAATGTATTTTTCCAAATTAATTTTACCTTCAATGACTTAGCTGAACGTGATACTAATTAATCGAAGACATTCAATTCTCCATGAACTGACATGCTAGATATGGTTGAAATAATTGAGAAAATTTAATTCTTAATTCTTACCTTCGAGAATTGGAAATCTTGTTCGTTGGCGTCTGGGAATAAACTCCATTATCGATTGATTTATCAATGGACGGCGACATTTCATCATCCACAATTTCTTCTTCTCTATCATCTTCATAATCTTCCTCCTCATCTTCTGATTCTTCCTTCGGCAGTAAATAATAGTCGTTGGGATTGATATAAACTCTCGATTTCTGCAAAAACCTTACTATTACAAAAGAGCTTAACCAGTAAACCCGGGAATGTTCGTTGTCTCATGTTTGAAAAATGCGGATATTTTGATAACCGTCTCTTTATAGGGGTTTAAAAACATAGTCTATCTATAATTGTAACACGCACATCCACCTCATTTTCCCCATATCCTTCTTCATCTCCAGGCTCTTCTTTGATTGAGTTTTCGATCGATTCTTCCATTGAGAAATCGTTGGCAGATTCATTATCGAATTCGACTGGTTCTCTTTTCAGATAGTGTGCCTCAGTTGGTTGGGTAGAACAAGGCTGAAAGGAAGATTGAGTTTGAAGTTAATGAATAACTACGTGCGAGCATTGATTACTATTTTAAAATAAACTATTATAAACCTGGTGAAATGTGTGGCAATTGATATTCAAAGCTGAAATTGACATTACCTCATCACAATTTTCTTTGATCAGCTCTTGCTCATTGTGGTCCTGTGTCTCTTCTCCTTCTATCTTCACATCTACCATGTATGACTCCGTCGATTTAGTGGACTGCGCCTGACAATGACGGCATAAATTTCATTTAGTCTGATTAATTTCCAAAAGAGTCACCAATTTATGATGATCTACCTCTTGCATTCTGATTCTGTCGTTTGCAAGCAATACTCGAATCGCCATCTCCACTGCTTCAGTTATTCCGTAGCAGTATTTTCTCATTTCGCTCCATTCTTCTGTACTCATTAGAGCCCTGCAAACTTTATTTTCGTTTCAAAATCTCAAAATGATTACATTACTCAATATTTAAATGCATCGGAAATTTTTTTTTTGCATAAAAAATAGATTTTCTGTTCTAATTGGAACGAGGTTTTCTGTTAAAATTTTCTTACTGCGTTCCATCGTGTTTGATCGCATTTTTTCGTGTAATGTAAACTGCATCAGCAGCGGTTATTAGATCCTGAAAATACATATTTGAAAAAAATTATAGTTAGTTTTGTATTATTGCATTATTATTTATGCAAGTGCATGAAACTAACTGCAGCACAGATAGAGTTGTCGCACATCAAAATCAACAGATCCATCGTTTCTGTCATTGCTATGCCAACTTGATCCGTCCTTGCGAAATTGGCAAACTGGAATCGATAATTAATATTTAATTAATAATTGACGCAAATGTATTAAATCCACCTGTTTCCGCCAGTTTTGCATCCTAGCAATCAATAACTGAGCATCGTTAGCCATTCTGTAATGCGCTGAATAAAAAAGTTAATAAATGACATTTATTTAGTAAAAGTCATTTAGTAAAACATGAAGTCTCAAATAAATTGATCGTGATAAATGGGAATTGGGAGAGAACCAAGTGCCAAAGGGACGTTGCATGAACAATGGGTATAATTCATTCCAAGCCAATCTTCGACATTTTATTTACTCAAATACGCGTCTCAAATCCGCGTCTACTCAAGGGCACGCAATTTGCTGTTCCTCATCAAGAATAGCGTTACCCTCTGGCAGAAATCACTATTCCTTCGTCATCGACTAATGTGATATTCCAAACTGACTTTTTCAATGAAAATTGTGAAGTCAAATAGATGACGAGTAATAGAGGCTCGTCGTTAATAGTATTATTTCGCCATTTAGAATTCCCTTGGTACAAATAAAATAAGTGTTTAAAAAGATCAAGATTTATTGTAATCAAAAAAATATTCGAATGCGAAAATTTGCAATACTAGAAGTTAGATTAAAGTAATACGAAAACATGGTCGGGCTAACTAGCAGATCAATGCAGGTAATGGTGATAGTACAATGAAGTAACTAGGTAGTGATGATACTACAAAAAAAACTGTGTTTTATGCGATTTTCGCAGTGGCGTGATGCTTGTTGCGATGCATGTTCAAATTTCTTCTCTCCGAGTACCCGATATTGCATATTTCACACTTGAATGGTCGATCTCCTGTGTGAGCACGCTTATGAGCCTGCAATAGAGAGTTTTCGCATGTTTTGTTTGCTAAACATTACATTTAATAGAAAAAAGGGTGAGAACAATAGGAAAAATATAAATTTTTCTGATATTTCAGTCAATTTTGAATTGCCAAACTGCTATCGTAAATGATGATGAAAACATGGGAACAACCTTAAGATGTGAGTTTTGGGAGAACGCCAATCCACACTCCTCGCATTTGAAGGGCTTTTCTCCGGTATGCGTTCTTTTGTGAACCTGAATATTTTTTGTTAGAGATTTTTTGTTAGAGAGAATGGGTTATTCGCAGTTAGATAGGTAGGTAGCGGTAGATGGGTACAATTCTGGCCCGAAAGCTCGTTTTTTCGTGATCTGGATTTATATAATTCGTACTTTCTTACCTTGAGTTTAGATCTCGAGATAAATGCAGAACCGCAATCCTCACATGTGTGCGGTCTCTCTCCTGTATGAACGCGTTCGTGAGCCTGGAACAATTTTTTGTTGAAAATCGCCATCTTGAAGCTGATCTCATTTTCTATCTGCTCTCGCGACTCATGACCATGAATGATATTAAATATGTTTCATTATACAAAAATAATATAAACACACGATCAGATTTTTCCGCATCACAAGTTTATTGCAGAATCGGCAATTTCTCTGGATATTTCCGGTAGTCGATCTGAAACAGAATGAATCGATATATTATACTCTATAAATTATGTTACGTCTAAATCTTCCAACGTGAATATAAATGGAATAAGTCCTAGAAATATTTCTTCCTCGCGATTTTCCGCCATGAACTAATACCTGCGGGCACTGGAACTTTTTTCAATTGATGTCGGGGAATTATCTAGATTATCGATTGATTTATCGATCGACGATGACATTTCATCGTCCTCGGTTTCCTCTTCTCTATTATCTTCATGTTCTTCCTCTTCGTCTTCATTAATTTCCTCCTTTGGTATCAAAAAATAGTCATTGGAATTGATATAAACTCTTGAGGTCTGCAAATGAATCTAATTATTACGATAAAGCTTACAATTAAAAAGGAAAATCAGAGCATTTTCGTTGTCTCATGTCTGGAAGATGCATCCATTATATATCGTGTGTTTTAGGGTTCGAAAAATATTATATATATTTCTACTTGTAACACTCACATCCGGTGCATTTTGTTCGGATATTTCTTTATCTCCCGACTCTTCATTGAATGAGTTTTCAATCGATTCTTCCATTGAAAAATGATTATCAGATTGATTGTCAATGTCGACCGGTTCTCTCTTCACATTGAATAATTGTGACTCAGCTGGTTCACTAGGACAAAGCTGAAATACCAGATGCTTTAAAGTTACATTTGTAATTGAAGCTGAAATTGGTCCTACCACATCATTTTGTTCCTCAGTAATGTTATCTTTTCCTGTGGCAATACGATCTTCAAACGGCTCCTTCATTGAAGTATCGTTAATTGTATCCGAAATGAACTCTGTTCCTTCGCTCTTCACAGGAGTTGTGATAAATTCCGTAGGTTGAATGGGCTGAGCCTGAAGGCATCGATTTTAATTTTCGAAATAATTAACGATGAAAAGACCTTAAAATGGCTCACTACTATTCCAAAGAATTTTTTATTTGTAGTCAATACGCGGATTGCAATCTCCACTGCTTCAGTAATACCATAGCAACACTTTCTCATCTCGTTATAAGCATGAAGCAATTCTTCCAAATTCATTGGAGCCCTGCAGTGATTCTTTCCGTTATGATCTTTCAAGCTTGGGTACATAACTCCAAGCACTTCGTGAGATTAAGATTCCGCGTTCGTTGAAATTACTATATGCACGCGAAATTTTTAGTTATATATTACACTTTAAACCTTTTGAAGATAAATAGTTGAAAATGTGCGATGAGAATGTCTCTCACAATTACCATAAAATAAGAGCTTAATGAGGTGTGAATATTTAAAGAAATTCATCTTACTGTGTTCCATCGTGCTTCATCGTATTTGCTCTTGTAGTGCATACAGAATCAGCCTCATAAATGAGATTCTGAAAAGTTGCGATTTTTTTCTGTTTCTTTCTTTTCTTAATTACTCTCCACTATATATTTCAAGAATAAATAACTGTTTTCTTGTTGAATATTTTATTATCGTTCGATAAGCTAACCTCAGCAGAGACAGAGTCATCGCACAAACAGCTTAATAAATCGACCGTTGTTGCCAATACTTTGCCCACACGTTCCGTCCTCGCGAAATTTGCAAACTGCAATCGATAACAAATGTGTAATTAACAATTAAAGGTGAGAGATATCCTAAAAATATAAGGTATTGTCTATTAACCTGCTTGCGCCAGTTTTCCAGCTTCTCAGCCGATGAGATATTAACGCTAGTCATTCTGAAATATGGATATTTTCAAAAAAACCTGCTCGAGGCAAAAACAAGAAAGTAGTACGCGAAATACACGTTTGAAGAAGAAGGGGTGCCAATAACAAGAATAAGAACAGATGAAATTTCATCACTAATCACGTACCTTACTCTTTGGCTATAAAGATAAAAAGACGCTATGAGGGCTATAAGACGCATTGCTCATCTCTGAAGGCACGGTGATCGAATGGATCGTCCCCTCTGGCATCGTTTTCATCTTATGTGTTTGAAGTACTCCATCTACTCCATCTTCACCAAATACTATAGTGGAAACTATCTCGCTCTTTTCACGTAATTGCTATTTCCTCGACGTCAGATGAGTAAGAAATCAATTGTAATTGCAAGACCTGAGGAGAGACGCAAGAATAGTTGGACATACCTCGGATCACGGAAAGAACTTCCACCTGCATGTTGAACAACATGATGGAGTGTGATCGGTCGTATCGACTATTGCCATTCTGTAATACACCCTGACTAGCGGATATAAGCAGCCAAATGAAAAAAAATGAGCAAGATCGTCTTTTCCAGTCTTTAATCGTTGGGAATTTCTTGTGAGAAAAAACGATGAGTTCATTTTGAAGGTCATCTACGATTTCTTAAAGCGAACTGATGAAAAGCTGATAACAATCACGTCGTTTTACAGAAAGTCAAGAAGAAGTTTACCTGATTTGCCTAGTTTAGTTACAAATTTGAACTCGCAAACTTGAAGGATAATTGTTTTGCAGGGCATTTATTGATTGAAGGGAAATTTTTCGAAAAATTGTTTATCCTTTCAAAGGTTAACTGATTAAGAAAATGCACTAAACTGAAAAGTAGAGTGAGAAAAGACGGTCGTACTCACTAGCAGTACATTGAGTGACAATAATACAAAAAAAAGTATGGAATTCAGAGCTGCAAATTGTTATTTGCTTAATTCGCTCTTCGCTGAGGGGTGATTCTTGTTGCGATGAGCCAGCAATCCACATTTCTTCGCATAAGTTGCATGGCATATATGACAGGAATCGCGAGAGACTCGAGCATGGCCGGGACATAGAAATTTATGATTTTTAAATTGGCTGAAAATTTAACACAAGGTACTACAAACCTCCCTCTATCGAATAGCGTTTTCAGAATTTTTTTTAAAAAATTTCATTTTCGCGCGAAACAAAAATCAACCTGGTGACTCTGAGATTTTTTCAAGTAATATCAAAGTTTGAAAAATCATAAATATCTTCAAAGTGAAGGTAGAAATCCGCGGTTTGGTGCGTTAGATAGACAAATCACTCGGCTTGTTTACCCACCGCTCGAAGTCATTCCTGGTCCGTGCGCCGATGCGGGGTGGTTGTTTTTGCAAAAGTTGAGCTAACTCTCTTAAAAGTCAAACCTAATGGTTCACTCTAAGAGATGTTCTGGTGAACATTGTTGGTACTTGCTCCAGTAAAAAAATCGGCCCATGCGTTGTAATGTGGCGCTGACTTATGTTACGCCTTCCAAATGTAACTATTAGTCTCCAAAGATAATTCTTGATCTTTTTCAGTGAAAACAATGTGAAACTAATAGAAAATAATATTCAGGTAGTTTGCGAACTCTTTTATGCGCAGCTTTTTGGAAGAAAAAAAATTGAAAAATGTCAACTTCGATTTTTGCATTTTCCGAATACCTTATATTTCGAAGTTTATATGAATATGAAACATCTTCATAATATTAGATACACTCGCTGGAGGAAGATCTGTCCGTAATTTGTAGAGTATTGCACTTTTCCGCTCGGAATTCACAACTTGCATGCGAAATTTTTCTACCAATATTATAAGCAGTCCAATTCCTTCTTTACTTCATCATGGCATTCCTCATTATAGGTACACCAATTTCCTTTTTGGAAGTGAAAGTCAATCTTTTCGTAGAAAAAAGTTGCAGCGCCTAGAAAATCGATTATAATGTGAAAAGCGCGTGCTCTGACTTCTCTAGCACTCTCTCAATTCCCCACGCTCTCTCGCCTGGGTTCGGACCCCGAGCTGGGCAAAAATCTTTTGCAAAGACTCCTCTGATTCACCACGAATGTTTGTGGGCTGAATTGATGTGATTTCGATAATGCAGAATCTTTGCAAAAGATTTCTGCCCACCACGGGTCCGAACCCAGGCGAGAGAGCGTGGGGAATTGAGAGAGTGCTAGAGAAGTCAGAGCACGCGCTTTTCACATTATAAACGATTTTCTAGGCGCTGCAACTTTTTTCTACGAAAAGATAGACTTTCACTTCCAAAAAGGAAATTGGTCTACCTATAATGAGGAATGCCATGATGAAGTAAAGAAGGAATTGGACTGCTTATAATATTCGTAGAAAAATTTCGGTTGCATGTTTTGAATTCCGTGAGGAAAAGTTTCGCTAATTTTGACTGATTTTCAGTTTCGCTAATTTTGACTGATGTTTTGACCTTGGTGGACTCAAGTGCAAGAAGGTGCACCATTTTTTTTCTGAAATGAGTGAAATACAAATGTGTCAAGCAACGGATGAGTTTAGTTACGTTTAGATTTTTATTACCTTTAGATTTATTAATTTTTTTTTTGTGATTTGGGTAAATGCCGAGCCACATTCGTCACAATTGTATGGCTTTTCTCCGGTATGCGTCCTTTTGTGGACCTGGAATAGATCGTTTATTTATTTTTTTATTTATATTTTTGATACACCCGCGGAGGGTGTGACGGCAATTGAAGAAACGATGAAGAAAAAGAAAAAAATCTAAATATGGATGGGGATGGTTACGAGGTTTGTGGGGACTATAAAGCACAGTGAAAGAATTAATGTTCTTAAAATTTAAATGCTTTAGCTTGCACGGCATTTTGGCGCCATTTATTTTGAATATTTCCGTGTGGGAACCCGGGTTCGCCCTGTTACGTGTGGCAAACTGCCAGCATGCAAACCCTCTCATTCCCTCCCGTCTCTCGCTCAATCGATTAGATCAGACGAGAGGCACTCTCTCAATGATCTACCTCTCTTCCTCACCCCCTGTAGAATGCCGTGGCTTGTTTGCCTGCAATAAATTGTTTTGGCATTTGCTTTTGCCTCGTGTACATCTATCGAAATGTCTTTTTTAAAAGTATTTTTAAAGGGCATACTATTTCCAATTAGTTTTCCATTTCTCGGAAAAAGTCCTCTACATGTTCGAGTTATTGGTCATCCTTTCAAAGATTTATTGCACACAGCAAAACAAACAATGAAACAACGCTCGCATAACAAAGTCAAAATGATAAGGTGAGAGGAGTGAGAGGACGGAGGGAATGGACTCGTCTTATTGTTAATAGTAGCACGAAACAAAGAGTGATCATAAACTATAAAAACTTAGGGTGATACTTTCTGCGATGAGCGAGCATGGAATATTTCCTCGTATAAGTTAAATGGCAAATATCACATTTGTAGGGTCGATCTCCCGTATGAGAAAGCTTATGACGCTGGAATGATATCTG
The DNA here is from genome assembly GCA_036245785.1 of Pristionchus fissidentatus. Taxonomy (NCBI): domain Eukaryota; kingdom Metazoa; phylum Nematoda; class Chromadorea; order Rhabditida; family Neodiplogasteridae; genus Pristionchus; species Pristionchus fissidentatus. The sequence continues at coordinate 26,045,196 of BTSY01000002.1, forward strand.
TATTAATTGTTGAAAATGTACATAATTTTCTTTTTGGATAATGTGAAACATTGCAAACCTTTTTTTTGCCTAACCTGGTTTCCCCTTATTATTTATTTTTTTAAAATCATCATTATACGAAATAGATTAAAGTGCATGCATACTTCACGCTCGCCTACCTTGAGTTTATATGCAGTGATGAATGCAGCTCCACATTGATCGCACTTGTTGGGCCTTTCTCCGGAATGAACTCGTTCATGTTTCTAGAATCGTTATTACAAAGAAGAAATTGACTTTCTAATAGATCAAGCGGTGAAATTCTAGCTCAATTTCCAAGTTTCATTTATTTCAAAGTAAGTTTTATGTTGGCGACAGCGGAGATGTTACAATCCTTTGGTAACATTCTGGAGAGTTTAAAACAAAATAATAGTGCGTTCGCGTAAAGATTTCAAACCCTCCGTACATCAAAAAGTGACCGCTCGAGTTTTTCACCAATTCTGATAGCCCTTGGCATTCTGCATTGATTTCTGTTTTATTCATGACCAGATCTTTCTAATTTGCATAATTACAGCATGTCAAAGGTACGGTATATTTGCAGTTTTCGAAGTGTAACTCATCAGGGAGAAGAGATAGAGACTTGGTACCAACATCAATATTGGCCGCTTTTATGTGCTGCATTTGGCCGTGTCATTTCCTTATTCAAATTTGTTTTATCTAATTTTTCATTCAAATTTAAAATTTAAATATCTTGAAAAGGAAGCCGTATTGCAACTCCAGATTTTGAAAAGTTTTGGCCAATGACCATGTCTCTCCATTGTACTCAATCACATGGCGTATAGATGGAGGGTAAGTATTCAAATTTTAAGAAAACTATAGCGTTCTAATAGAGAGAAACCCCTTATTTCCCCTTTATTTCACCATTTCACTCCACCTGCGCGGTCTCCACCGACTATAAATGTATCGACTCGCCCACAATTCATTGTTCAAGTGTCATTTTAGAAGGGTCATAAATAAAACAGAAATCGATGCAGCATGGCAAGGGCTATCAGAATTGGTGAAAAACTCAAGCGGTCACTTTTTGCTGTACGGATTTGTGCGCTATATTTGCGGTCCTTACGCGAACGCACTGATAAGGATTTCGTACGCCCAAACCAGCCTCGAATTCCTGACAATTCTTATAAGATTTTTTTAAATCATGCACTACTATACCTTGAGGTAACTCCGCATCACTAGTTTATTGCATAATCGGCACTGTACCCGACCGTTAGTAGTGACACTGAAACGAAACGAACCGATTATATATTGCTTCGTCATCATAATATATTTTAAAGATTTTTTTCAAGCATTTCACAATTCAAAGTGCCTTTAGCATGGGTGTAACAAGATTTATCAAAAGTCCAAATACCTAAGAAATTTTTTACATTTTACATTTAATCAACTTTATCAGCTGGGTGAGGGTGTTAATTCAGCTGGGTTGCCATGATAGTTCTCCATTGCCTGTGATCGTGTCTTGCGAGTTGCATGAACTGAGGACCAGCAGCGTTGACGAAGTCGTCTCTCCATCTCTTAGCGGGTCTTCCTCTCTTTCGCTTCCCTCTTGGTGTCCAATCGACCATCTTCCGATTCCACCGATCGTGGGACAATTTCGAGATTCTCTCTACCCATATCCATTTCCGCTTTTCCGCCTCTCTAACAACATCCTTCAGTTTTGTGATGCCACGGATCCGGTCATTGGTAACATGATCGAATACGGTGATTCCTATCATTTTGCGTTCAAGTTTGCGCTGGGCGACAGAGAGTGTTTGTTTTTCGCGTTTACAAAGGTACCAGGCTTCAGCTCCGTACAAGAGTGCGGGGAGAACTACACCGTCGAATAAGCGCTTTTTGAGCGGCATGGGACATCCTCGCTTTCGGAAGAATTCCGAGTATTTAGAAAATGCCCAATTCGCGCTTCTGACCCGCCTATGCATTTCTCCTCTAAACCTATCCGGACCAAGAGTAACTTCTTGCCCAAAATAACCACCTTATCCACCGTCTTAACTACTAGACCTCCTACCACGACCGATCTGCCCATTGGATTAGTCGTCAAAGCGACAGTTTTTGAGCCATTAAGTTGCAAGCCCACCGCAAGTAGTTCCCTTTCTAGTTCCGTTACCATATTTTGGATTTGGCGTGAGTCGTGGGAAATAAGTACGCAATCATCAACCTAAGAAATAAAAGGCACAAATTGACTCGATACTTGACATAATTCATTTCTAGAGAATATAACTTGCTCTCAAATTTACCTGTCTGTCGTTGAACACTTCTGGATTGGTGTTAGGAGGTTAAATGCATAATCACTTCCACCGTCCGCAGCGTCCTCTTCTAAATCATTTTCATCCGATTCCTCCTTTGGTATCACATAAGAGACGTTGGGATTCATAAAAATTCTTGAGTTCTGCAAAGAAATCGTATAATTACTATAGTAAAACGTAAAAAAAAGAAAACAGGCGTGTTTTTTTATCTTTTGTGTCTTAATATTTTATATTATCAAAAACGTACATCAGGTACACTTTCTTCATCTCCAGGTTCTCCTTTAGATGACTTTTGGGCGAACTGAAAAGCAGATTGAATTTGATGAAAATCAATGGAGCGAATGCAGTAATTCGTCGATAAAATGAAATTGGGCCTATCTTACAAATTCACAAACACTCGGCGTTTCCCTCCTAAGAAAAGATACGGCTGCGAGAGAGGAAGACAAGGCGAGGGAAACGCCGAGGTATAGATAGAAAGTACATCACAAGTCGTCCATGTCATGAACGAAACATATTAAAAGTGTAATACCTCATCATAATTTTCGTCTAAATGTAACAATTCTTCATCTCCAGCATTATAATGATATTCATTTGGTGTCTCCATTAAATAATCGTTAAGAGTGTCCGAATAGAATTCTGTTTCTTCTTCTTTCTTCACCTCTACCATGTTACATTCTGTAGGTTGAGTGGGATGATCCTTAAGTAATCGCACATTTTTTTGAGGATTACTTTGGCTACGTTGCAGCGCATTTGGAATTTTTTATATTTTAATATTTTATTCATTCTGTTTTTTTTATCGAAATACTGAACCATGAGAGCTTAGTCTGACATCAAATGACTCACTACTTGTATTCCGAAGAATTTCTTGTTAGTTGTCAATACTCGGATTGCGATCTCCACAGCTTCAGTTATACTGTAACAGCACTTTCTCATCTCGTTGTAAGCTCGTCGTAGTTCCTCCAGATTCATCGGAGCCCTGTAATGCTTCTTTCCGTTGTGAACTGAGTTGATTATCGGGTTTTGAGAAAAGCCGAGCCGCTCTAGGAAAGAAACTATGGTGTCTTTAGTTGGCATGAGAACCAGCATTTGCGAAATTTATACCTTCGGCTGTTTGTAAATTTGTAATGAGTAAATTCTCTTACTGCGTTCCGTCGTGCAACATCGTACTCGCCCGTGTACTCCAAACAACATCTGCTGCACAAGAAAGGTTCTGAAAAATAAAACAATATTTTTTTAAAAAATATAAATTTTATCACTTTTATATTTTTAAAAATAAATTGTCAGCCACCATCGATTTAAACTATAATACATTTGTTTATGCTACTGTGAACACTACCACTGAGGGGTCATAAATGGTCTCGTCATTTCGAACACTCTCGTACTGACCGATCGGTAGGAGGGGTGTGCGAAATGACTAGATTATTTCTTACCACTCAGTGACATTTTTATGAAATTTTTATGAACATACCGCAGCAGAGACAGAGTCCTCGCACAACCGACTCAAGAGATCCACCGTTTCCGCCATTACCTTTCCTATTCGATCCTTACGAGCGAAAGCAGCAAACTAAAATATGTAATTAAAATATAATCAATAATCAAAAACTATTGGTAACTTAGTATTATTTACCAACCTGCTTTCGGTAGTTTTCCATCTTTTCAGTCGGCGAATAACTATAATTTTCCATTCTGAAATAACTATATAATAGCCTATAACCAGTGGCATTTACGTTTCCTCTTTCAATTTTGGGAGCCGAACAATTGCGAGATTAGTGCGATCTTCAATCCTAGTTCAAGTCTATATTGTGGAATAAAGCGCAATTCTCGACTGGCATAATCAAGGATGTCCGAGGCATAAATAATAAAATGGTACACGAAATGCATGAAATTTGGATGGAGTTCAAAGGTGGAGAATGAGGAGGAATACAATTCCAACTCTGACCACGCGTCTTATTATGGACGGAAAGTGCGTGTCCACGTAGGCTATAAGACGCATTAGACGTCTCACAAGGCACGCTGATAGAGTTTATCGTCCGCTCTGGCAATATGCATCTCCCGGGTTTGCGTTAGATTGAGCTCTGCACTAAATGTCACGCTCTGAGTTAAATTTTACCCAAGCTGCCAGCCCACCAAAGCGTCTAGAAAACGATTATTTCGCAGATTCTCGACTCATCGTCCGTACCGAAATCTGAGGTCGCTTCCTGTGAGCGTAAGAACAAAGAAAGATAAAAATGAGACCAAATGAGTCGTTTAACCATTAAGTCGGAGGGAATGATTCATATTCTCCGACCTTTCAAGCGCGCGGGACGGGAAGAGCATAGGGAGAGGGGAGAAATCTTCCCGCCAATTCCCCCACTCGTTTTCTCTCTTACACACACTCTCTACTCGTTCACATTCGCGCGAGCTCCGTCTCCTTGTTGACCAGAGAAACGTTCTTTTTATCTCCACTCTTCTAAGGGTTGTTCGATGGAATGAAGGTGTACAGAGTACCTTTATTACTCGGGTTATTAACCTTTTCTTGGGCAGTGAGTATTCACTAGTTCCATCAAACAAATCGTGCGCATTTTTCTCCGATTTGACTATGTCCCCCTTCTGTTTCTCAAACAACTACATTTTATCCAATCCAAAATAATTGAAACGACTGTCTCGTTTGAGAAAATGAGTTGGAAAACCTCCAGCTTGTACTATAATTACTCAAAGAGTAATAGTTGTTGTTGTACATGGCGCATAACGTGCGATTCAACAATCATATTTGAACATTTGTATTATTCTTTATTAAGTGAAACATGTTTTTTTCCATCTTAGAAATAGTTACAATCGAAAAGCACAAATATATTGATCAAAAAATGAAAGAACAAAAAGAATAAATGAACATACTAAAACAAATATCTATTTCTAAAATACTAATATAAGAAAAACTTTCTCATCAAGCAATCGGTGCTGCTGTAGGATGTCGGTTTTTGCGGTGAACCAGCATTTGCTTTTTCGCTGTATAACTTTTGGTGCAGACGTCACACTTGAACGGCCGCTCCCCCGTGTGAGAACGCTTATGCGTCTGGAATGAAGAGTGTTGGTCATTTGTTTTAGTTGAGAATAATGCATTTTGAATTATTTTTTCTAATTGAATGCAGTAAAAATGTGAAACATATTGGTGAAAAACAAATAGTTCGTGCATGTTTACCTGGAGTTGAGATCGAGTGACGAATGCAGAACTGCATTGATCGCATTTGTGGGGCCTCTCCCCGGTATGAATACGCTCGTGCGCCTAGAACAAACTTTGAAATCGACATATAACAGATGTGAATTTTTCTGCAAAATTTCGGTTACCAATTCTGCCAATTGAAACTCTTCTATTCTCAACTATTCTCAAGCAATTTTGAATTAAAATATTGTTCTACGTTCTGATCATTTTCGAATTTCCTGCCATTCCTGTGAGAAAAATAGTCAATATGTTATACAAAAAGTAGCACAAAAGTTACCGTTCGATTACTCCGCAACACTAGTTTATCGCAGAATTTGCACTGGACCATAACCGCACTGCTTGTTCCGAAGCTTTTCCTGAAACAAAAAAAACCTTAAAATCATTTCTCGTACATCTCACATCTCGACAAACTATATTATGTTCTAAAGTGAATGAAAATGTCAAAATGGATTCGATTTTTGAAAAAAATCTGATTTCTATCAGAAAAATAAATGCTTTGCACACCTTAGAGTACTTGAGCTCTTCTGAAGTGTAGTTAGGGACTTGAATGAATTGTCGATTGGTTTATCGGTGGACGGTGACATTTCAGCATCTTCCACTTCCTCTTTCAATTCTTCCTTGGGTAGGAAGCAATAGTCGTTCGGGTTTATGTAAGTTTTTGATGTCTGCAAAGCCTATTATTAATGTTATTATCATTTTGAATAATTTGATATTGGCAAAAGACTAAAGAATTTACGAGCATCATGCCCTTAGATATTTTAAACTAACTTACCTCCGGCACAGTTTCTTCAGTTTTAATAGTTTCCCCAGATTCTTCTTTGATTGAGCCTTCCATCGAATCTTCCATAGAAAAATCGTTGGACGCTTCGCTATCGAATTCGACTGATTCACGTTTCGCAATTGGATCGTTCGCATACGTCAATTCAGTTGAAGACTTCTAAAAGAATAGAATGTTTTTGAAGAAAACATTATTGACTAAATGATACCAGCTTTGTTTGTTGATTGAAATACGACCATCAATCGTCTTTCTTTTTCAACATCAGAATGTACAATTATAGATTGTTTTTGGACAGGGAAATTGTTCATCAGCTTACATTAGGACCGGCATGACTTCCGTCGATCGTCTCATCCTCTCCTCTATTCGTGACATATTCGGCAACCATGTTGAGCTCCGTTGGTGAGGTGGGATCAGACTGAAAACATAAATTGCACTTAGAATTAGCCTAGTCCAGAAGCCAATTTTTCACCTGCGATACTAAACTGACACTGTAATTAGTACACGGAAAATAAACAAAACAAAAGAATAGTCTGAAGGAATTTGCAAAAGAACTCTAATGGTAATATGAGCTCATGTGCTACTACAAAAAGTTAGCAAAGATACTCACTTCTTGTAGACTGACAATTCGATTATTCGCAATAAGAACTCGAATCGAGATCTCAATTGCAGCGGTTATTCCATAACAGCACTTTCTCATTTCATTGTAGGCGCGATGCAATTCCTCGGTAGTTAGAGGAGACCGGAAATTGTGGATATTAGAACAGTATTAGACAGAATGCGTATGCACAGTCTTAGTTAATTTCACTCTAATCTATGGGAAACTAATTGCTTTGTTGACATATTTTGTAATTCTTACTGTGCTCCGTTGTTTCTCATCGCGGTCGATCGCGTCGTGCTTAGAGAATCCACAGCATTTTCGAGATCCTTAATAATGAGCAATAAATATTACATATTCGATGCGACATATTTTTTAAAGAACTAACATGTAATACAGAAATTTACAGAAATCTGGGAAGCTGGTCGAGTGCGAACAAGCTTGTTTCTTTAGTCTTCTTCTTATATTGATTCAACTTACCGCGATAGAAACGGGATGGGCGGTCAATGCGTTCATTAAATTCACCGCTTCCGACATCACATTTCCTATTTTATCGATCTTGGCGAACTCAGCGCACTGAAATCGATAATTATTTACAACAAGAGCAGGCGATTGTTCATGTTCAAACATACTTGAAGGAAAAGGAAATTTATGGGATCTAATTAAAGAATTTAAAATGTACCTGATTACGCCAGTTCTCCATCTGAACTGCCCATGACTGCGAGACGGTGACCATTCTAAAATATAAAAAAGTTGAAAAATCAAAAAAACACTCCTCGTGCACCATTATGACAGGGTAAGGGTAAGGAATGACATGGGGGGGTTGTAGCGAAGAAAAAGAATGTTAATGAGCCCATCTTCTAAGGGGGGAGGGTCTAGTCGGAATGTTCCGCGCCTGCGCGTCTCTGCGAAGTGCGCGTCTAGTACTGTCTCCGTTCCGCGTGCTCTCTCTCTGTCTGTCTCTCTCTCTCAGTCTCTCTCTTTTTCTCTCTCTCTCAGTCTCTCTCTTTCTCTCTCTCTCTTTCTCTATCGCGCGCTCTCTCTTTCTCTGTCTGTTCGAGCGCGATAGAATCACGTGGCTCGTGCAATACTAAACGCGCTCAAAAAAAAATAATTGTAATGGCAAAAAATTGTCCCCAGAGTGTAACAGAACACATTTTGGAGAAAACGGAGGAGGAAAGGTCGGTGTTTTCAACGCGAATGAGCATTGGCCTCGCTCTCTCCTCCCTCTCCTTGCATAGGGAGAGTGGGGTTGTTATTCTCACACTTTGAACCCTTGATCTTGCGTGTTTATTGCGTTGGTCTCTCGTTTCGCGTCTTTTAGCACGCACGCGGGCAAACATCTCTGCGTTGTACTTTGATCGCGGAATCGTTTTTCTTTCCATGCGTTCCTTTTTTATCTTTTCTAGATTTTGGAGCATAGTGCATATTTCTTCTTTGATTTTTCATATTTCACAGTGCTCATCGATTTCCATTTGATTTCCCCAGACGAACACCCTCTTGATAAACGACTTTCAGACAAACAATCAATCATCGATGGCCCTAATGGAGAACTTTCAGAAACAGGTGCAATCAATAATTCTTATCGAACAATAACGAAGCATCTTCTCAACTTGTGCATTATTAACGATTTCAGCTACTCGATTTTGCGAAGACAGACAGCATTGGCATTGTCATGTGGGAAACGGCGAATCTTTTGGATGGACTGACAAAAACTCCAGTCTTCCCCGAGGTTAGTTGAAATTTGTATCAGGTGCAAAAAAAATTGAATCTGTTCACATTTATGCTCCGTTTCCTATTTCATTTTGAGGTGGAGATTTGGGGTTGTGGTAAGTGTTTTTCTTGATACGCCCGCTGATTTCAATTTTCCATTTTCTTTTTTTACAGGATATCGAGAATTCTGCTGATTCGCTTAGCAAAATGAGAGCGAACACACAAAAGAACGAGGGAAATTGGCAAGTTTCCATTTATTTATGATCGGATTAAAAATGAAATGGTGTATTATGTATTTTTATTAATAAAAACCAATTTCAGTAATATTCTAAATCTGGAAGATTTGCGTCGTGCCTATTGCGAACTGAGAATGTGCTGTTATGGACTGACTGAGGCAGTGGAGAATTCCATCAGATCGCTAATAACAAATAATCGAATTGAGATGATTCAAGAGGTATGAAAACATGCATCTTCATTAATGCTCTTGATATTTAATTTATATGTTAAGGATCACCGAATTTATCCTGTAAATGATGACCTGGTGGATGTGAAGAGAGAACAAATTGAATACGAAGCTGAGGGACACAACGAAGTTTCAATGGAACAATCGGCAGAAGATTCGAACCTAGAACAACTTGAACCCGGAGAAGACATCGATGAAGACAAGGTTGCTGAGTGTAAAGTAAGGTCGAGTCTAATAACTGGGTTGGGAGCTATGTACTTTAAAGGAGGAGGAACAGGAAAAATAGAGTTTGTATCTAATGTCATTACTCAATTTCTTCTGTGAACGATAATACGAATCCAAAATTTGACACCCCCATCTTTCTTCTGAACCGAGAAACCCGCGCGCAAAGAAGCTACAGGGCTCAGGGAAATCAGGTTCAAGTGCGACGCGCGCGTGCGCGACTAAACAAATCTCTCGGTCAACTTTCTCTCTCGTGTCGAGTTTACGTGCACTAGAGGGAGGAAAAGGGGAAGAGAGAAGGCCAGGGAAGGGGTAGATCATAAACTCAACCTCTAGACACTCTACTCGACTCTCCCGGTAGATCAGTCTCTCGTCTCGCTTGACCCCCATCTCTCGCCATACCGTTTCCCAAGCGAAGTTCAGGGTTATCGTGGTGGTATATTCTGCTGTTCGTCCTCCTTTAAAACGAACGAAATATAAATGCTGTTAAAATAGCTTTAGTCATTCGATCTTCGGTATGTGCGGTACCCCCAGGTGCCTAAATTGAATTATCTCGACTTGAACTTAAACAAATAGCAAGCGAATGTACATGTTTTTTGCCTGTTGCAATGTGTATGGGAGAAATGGTTAAATAAGAAAGAGAATCCTAAACGCACACACTTAGACAATAAGAAAAATTTTCATCAATATAAAAACAATTTTCAGACTGCGAAAGTTTACATAAACCCGAACGATTATTGTCTGCTTCCGAAGGAGGAGGAAGAGGATGATGACGTCACCGATGAGAATGACGAATTGACATCATCAATCGATGATCTGTCCAATTCTGAAATGCCAAAAAGTGAAAAGAAGGAAACTTTAAAGAATAGCAGGTAGTGTCTTTCAATCTTATCATGAACTAGATCAGCGTATCCAAGACTACGCCTCTTCTAGACTAGCTCTAAACAAAAAATATGTTTATTTCAGAGCAAGCGCTAGGACTGTTCCTTCCAATAATATTAAGGTAAAATGTCGAATCTGCAACAAAAGAATGTCGCGATCGAATCTCAAGGTATGTTCAATGCTTATTTATTTACTGTCTGATGCAATGAAAATAGCAAAACCATTTTAATTAACTCGATTCTCTAAGATAATTTTTAAAAAATCCTTTTCAAATAGTTTCTTTGTTACGAAAAATCGCTAACAGTCAATGTACGAATTGGTAATTTCACTTCCAGACTGGTGAGAAACGGTACAAATGTGATCAATGTCATTTGGCAGTCGCCTCGAATACTGATTTAAAGGTACATTAATTTATAATTAAAACCAGATAAGTTTTTGTTTATTTTTATTTTCTTGGCCTTGTTAATGGCAATTCTTGATCGAGAAGTTCGTGTTTGACGAGTTGCAGCACACGAAATAGTAGCTGAAGTTGATAATTTAAAGTTTTTAGGGGTTTCGATTGTTGACCTGTTCCAGCCATTTGTCGATCCTAACGTAAACAGTGTCATCTTCTGTTCATCCTATTTCGATGTTTATTTCCAGGTGCATAAACGCACTCACACCGGAGAGAGGCCGTTCAAGTGTGATGAATGTGACATGGCGTTCGCTAAGAGCAATACCCTGAAGGTACACCATTTTTTTCCGCTACTCATGAATAAGTTAGTGTTAAACCATCATTTTTATACAATCACAGAAAAGTAGAAATTATATTTTTTTCAGACCCATATGCGTTCTCACACGGGCGAACGACCGTACAAATGTGAAAAATGTAATTTGTCATTCAAGTATAGAAGCGGTGTGGAACAACATCGCAAGAAGGCGCATTCTTCATTGAAGGCTGTGTGAAGAGCAAATACAGCTACTTTCCGCTCCTTAAACTGCAAATAAACGAAACAGCCAATTTTTTTTGTATAATAGAGTTCCTCGTGGATCAGAAAAATACATCAATTTTGCTTCTGTCTTTCGTCCAACGTTCCTATTATTATTATTTATTTCTCTGCTGTTTCCAAAGTAAATATTGATCTTGAACGATAAAAGGTGATTCCGAATTTTTTCGAACTACTCTACTAATGGTCCATTATCAAATTGGAAAAAGAGTTCAAACAAGTACAATCAGACGAGAGAAATACCAGACCAAATCTAAGGGTTGATTCAGCAACACAAAATTGGTGTGTAGAAAGATTCTCCAGAGGGGGGACGCCAAATTCCGGCACAAACGGTAAATACGTAATGCGCGTTCTTTTATGGGCAATAGACGCTCAAATTAAGATAGATCTACTTGGATTTCCTGAAGACTCTCGCTTTTTTGCACATTTTGAATTACGTTGAATATAGCATGGGGAAACTCGATTCATCTTCTACTGCGCTCATGGAGAACTGGCAAAGACAGGTTATCAATCGATCTTATATTTTTAATAATGGTATTTTAATAATTATTTAATAATGGTCCGTCTCTTGCCCCCCATTCACAGTTATAATTCTTGTACATGATTCTGACGGAATAAACAATGAATGAATGAATGAATGAATGAATGAATGGTCTTTTAATAATTATTTAATAATGGTCTTTTAACAATTATTTAATAATCGTCTTTTAATAATAATTTAATAGTGGTGGATTTCAGTTCTCCGAATTCGCCAAGAAAGACAACATCGGACTCGTGATGTGGGAAACGGCGAACCTATTGAACGGACTTCTCTCTGACCCCATCTGTGCCGAGGTATCTACCAATATATTGTATTTGGTACTCTTTGTGTTTGGTTAGTATATCCAAGGAATCAATGGACATTTTTTTAAAATCATTCCTGGAATATGTTTTCCAGGTATTGCTAGTGCATTCTTATCTTTCAGGATCTCGAGAACTCTGCTGATTCACTTAGCAAGATTAGAGTAAATACACAGAAGAAAGACGGCACTTTGTAAGCTTCATTTATTTAAGCTGATATTTAAAGTAATATTATGGAATTGCTATTTTTCATTGAAATTAAGGCTGAGTATAACCCTGTAAACCTGGCAAAAAAACTCAATTTCAGTGATTTGCTAAATCTGGAAGAGTTGCGTCGTGCCTATTGCGAACTGAGAAAGTGCTGTTATGGACTGACTGAAGCAGTGGAGAACTCCATAAGGGCACTAATTACCAATAATCGAATTGAGAGGATTCAAGAGGTTCGTTGTCTTGTTTATAAGTCGACGAAATGCCGAAAAGATTCAAGGATTACTCAATGTTTTCATAAATAATAAAATGATAACTTCAGCACCTGCCGACTGAAGCCATGGTATCTGAAATGGTTGATGTGAAACATGAACAAATCGATATTGATGCGGAACAAGCGAACGAAGAACAGATTGAGCCAGAAGACGACGTCAATAAAGCGACGGTTGGTCAAGTTATATTATATTTTTGCGGAAATATATTGAAAGCAGCAATTTGAATACAGTTGAGAAAACGAATTCTCAATGTAGAGCTCGAAATGGAGTACCTCCGTTTGGATCCCAAAAAATGCTAATCGGCATCTCTGATTCGGGTTGTGCATGGTTTTATGGAGTCAGAGAAAAAAATATAATTTGATGTTCCTCAAAATTGATGTTTTCAGACTTCAAAAGTTTATATAAACCCGAATGATTATTATCTACTACCGAAGGAAGAAGAGGATGATGACGTCACCGATGAGGACGATGAAATGGGATCGTCAATCGATGAATCAATCGATGACACATTATCGATCGATAATCCGTCGAGTTCTATGACGCTGAGGAAGAGCCCTTCTAAGACTCACAGGTATTGTATGCGCCGTTTGCTACAAACAGCGGTACCTGACAATGTATTGTGGTAAACTATGCTGAAACGGTTATCGAAATGGGACTTTTTTGAAATTTGAAAGTTACCAATCGAAATGAATAACGTTCAATGTTTTGCAGAGGAGAAAGTATTCCCAAGAAGAGTGCTGTAAAGAGCGGACTTTACAACAAAAAGATCGGGACAACCAATACAAAGGTATTTATTGATACATTTTCAACGCCTTCGCATCAAAATATCATTGAGCTATATGTACTTATTTAAGGCACTTACATTTTTTTTATTTTAAAAAAATCTGCAGGCTCTGCAAATTACGGGAAAACGGCAGCTCAAATGTGATCATTGCGGGGCAGGATTTTTATCGAATAGTAAACTGCGGGTAAATATGTTTTCTATAATTTAAAAAAAAGTTTTTAAGTCTTCCTTCTGCTAATATTTTCTTATGACTATCGAGAGTACATGCAATACGTTTGACATTAAACTGAAGCAAACTTTAGTAAACTAAGGCAGAATTTCACAGACGCATGAACGTACGCACACAGGAGAGAAGCCATTCAAATGTGCGCAGTGCGGATCGACTTTCGCAAATCGCGGTAACCTAAAGGTAAGCATAGGTATAGGCAATGAGACGAACCCAGTTACTTAATCATGAATCTTACCCACAGCAACCGGAACTTACACACCGCACTCTAGGATCACTTAGTTCCCTGTCGCTCATTCGGACCAATTGTCTTGACCCCTCATTTCGAAAAAAAACTACCGGAACGCTTGATGCCCACTAGCTTTTCATAGGGGAAATCACAGCTACGTATTAGCCAACTGATGCCCGTTACGAAATATAAATTGAACACTTATGCACCGATAGCCATATTTTCAATATTTTTAGGTTCACGAGCGAATTCATAAAGAGGACAAGCCATTCAAATGCGATAAATGTGATTTGGCATTTACAACCCTCAGCAACCTCAAGGTATATTTTTAATAATATATATAAAGAGAAAAAGTAGGTAAAAAGTAACTACGTAAAACTGCAAGAAATATTCGGATTTTATGCATTGCCCCTTAGATTACTTACTCCACGATATTATGGCAGTTAGATTGTACTTTTGTACCCTTTACCTTTCCATTCAAGGGTCACAAGCGAACGCATAGTGGTGAGAAGCCATTCAAATGTGATGAATGTGATTACTCAACTAACAGGAGTGATATTCTCAAGGTCGGTGGTACTGTTGTTATAATAGGATTGCATAGTGTTGTGAAACAAGTCATTCAATGTTGTGTTCGGAATTCGGTATTTCCATTTTGCACGCTCACAGCAGAAAGCGTGCACATTCTGCAAAATGAACATTCCGAATTCCCTCATTCTATTTCACAGCATATCAGTCCTGGTGATAGGATGACAAGGTTCACTGCCCTAAATATAGGCAAACAGGCAATTACATTTCAGTAAGCGACAGCCAGAATTTTTTCTATATTTGGCCAATAGATAAATACTGACATAAATAAATGGAAATATTGTGTTGTTACAGACGCACCAGCGTATCCACACCGGAGAGCAACCCTACAGTTGCGAACTCTGCGATATGACTTTCAAGCACAAATGCAGCGTGGAAAAACATCGCAAGAGAGCGCATTCCTCGTTGAAAACTGAGTGAAGAGCGAATGCCGAATGTTATGCAAGAAAATGAGAACTGTCTCCACCGTTCAATCGATTCTCAAGCATCTCCACATTTTTTTGTTTTTTTTTATATTGCAAAACCCTTTGTAGCTATTCTTCAATGATAAAAAATGACTTTTTTTCGGCACATTTGTACCATTCTTCAAATTCTTGACTCACGCATTGAGAACAAATACACATCAATAATTAAAGGGGTTGAAGAAAAGAATATCGACGCTATGAGTAGAGTCAGTATTACAATATTGGTTTTGGAAAAAGTTGGGCCAGAGGGGAAACGCCACTTTCAAGAACACGGGGAAACGAGCGTTCTTGAAATATCGAAGTCGGTTCCGTCGAAATCTAATTGGAAAGACGCACTCTCAAATTTTTCCAATTCTTGTTCTTCAATGCTAAAGTTCCGTCAATTTATTTAGCAATTGCTACTTCATGATAGTTTAATTTTATTTTTAGCTTTGTATATTTCACCTTTGTACCTTTTTCTATCAAATCTGCTCTGCTCATTCAATTTTTAATTTCAGAATGGCGAACGTTTATTCTTCACCGAGTATTCAAATGGAGAGCTGGCAGAAACAAGTAGTTTAATTTACAGAATCAGACATTTTCGAAATCAAATTGCTTTTAGCTTTTTTTTTCGCTTTTAGTGTGCCGAATTCGCAAGGACGGATCATCTCGGAAATGTCATGTGGGAAACCATCAACATGCTAATCGGACTTGGCTCCAATCCTGTCTCTGTCGAGGTTAGTTGAACAAAGGCAGAAGTGAAAAGGCAAACATACTTATCGAGCTTGTATTTTGTAAATGTACGTGTGGAAAAATTTTAAACTGCATTGAGCAGCGTTTATGTTGTCATTTAAATTATGCAAACTTGGCAGGATCTCGAATGCGCTACTGATTCTCAAGAACGAATGCACAAAGGAGTGACGACGGAAATCTGTAAGAATTTCTGTAATCTCACAGTATCCACCCTTCTTACTTCACTAGCACAAATTTTGCCTCCTAATCCCACACGAGCTCCCTCGTTTCCCCACCGAAACGAGAGATCGAGTGGAAGGAGAGTTGGAAAACCGTTCTTTTTAAAAGAAATGAAACTTTGGATAACGTTCTACTGTTAAATTTGTTATCGGTGTGCCTTTCTGTCCAGGTGAGAATATGCGTAGTGTAATCGAATGAAACTGTGTATATTTCAGGGCTCCTCTCAATCTGGAAGATTTGCGTGGTGCCTACAACGAAATTAGACAATGCTGTTATGGAATATCGGAGGCAGTGGAGATTTCTATCCGAATGCTCATTGCAAACAATCGGATTGAGAGCATTCATGAGGTGATTTTATTTTTTTTTTCTAACGTAGAGCATATTTAGGACATATTTTGGATAGCCCGGTGAAAATAATGAGAACTTGGAGTCCTCATTGCCTGACAGCAATAATAATTGGAATGAACTAAATCACGGATAATTTTAGCAGCAGTCGAATCAACCTTCCGAGTTCCATCTGATAGACGTGAAAAGTGAAGAAGTCGAATTCGAAGCAGTAGGGGAGGCTTCTACGGAAGATTCGATGGTCGCTACCTTCCAATCTGTGGAAGATGAAACGAGTGAAGGCGATGAAGAAAGGGTTCGTTCGAATACATTTTTTATATTAAAAATATGGTTAAAAAATAAGCATAATTTAGACATTTGGATGAAAAAAATGAGTATAATTTATATATTTAAATGAAAATCAAACAAAGTGTTTATTATCTGATTCAGAAGCGAAAATAAAAATGCGTTCCAGAGCGGCAAAGTTTACATCAACCCGAACGACTACTTTATGCTGCCGAAAATTGAAGATGAAGACGAATTCACGGGCGATGATGAGGATTATACTACCAATAGCAATTACGACAATCCATCACCCGATGCTCTTCAGCCTTCGGTTGAAAGTCCATCAAATTCACCGTCGCCGAGTGAGAAGACCTGCAGCAAAAGGTAATCTAAAACAGAACTATTTCTAAAATGAAGAGCCACTAATATAGTATTATGTGAATTATTCGGAACGCACAAGTACTAAATGATATTCGTCGTTTTGCAAAACTAAGTAGATGAACTAATTGATTTCAGAAATGTCACCAGCACTTCCACGTATAATAAAACTACAATTGAGTGCCGATTCTGCCACAAAACAATGAGTAGGACAAATATTAAGGTATCTTTATTACAAATATGTTTATCTATGGCAAAGGTTTTACGCGAAAGGCAAAAACAACTCTAAAAAACTAACTAAAATACAAGTACAATTCCAGGTTCATGAGAGGACGCACACTGGTGAGCGTCCGTACAAATGTGGTGAATGCGGAACTGGATTTTTAACTATCAGTAAACTCAAGGTAAACAGATAAGTAGGGCTTGAAAATTCGTCTGTTACGTATACATTTTTCTAGCACATATTTTGGATTTTAAAAAAAAATAATGATTTCTTATTGCACAGGAGCATGAACGCATTCACACGGGAGAGAAGCCATTCAAATGTGCGCAATGCGGATTGACTTTTGCCAGGGCTAATACCCTCAAGGTACGTGGATTTAAAAATAAATAAATTAGATCATACACTAACTCCAAAATTGCAAGGAGAACGTACTCCAATAGTTTCTTTCTAAGAGAGCGGTTCTCCAATCCTCGTCCTCCCACACTATCTCTCGCGTTTCGGTGAGCAAACGTGAGAGGTCGTGTAATGAGGAGGTTGGCGGACCATTCTCTAAGAAAGAAACGGCATCCATGTAAATGTGCCCTCTGTGTGCGCTCTTACTGATTCCATAAAAATGTTTTTGTGTTGTCTTTATTATTTTTTATGTCTAAAATGGTCTTGCAGGCGCACAAACTCGTTCACTCAGAAAACCGTCCATACAAATGTGAACTCTGCGAGGCCGCTTTTAAGGAACGAAGAAATTTGGAAAGACATAATTGGAGACTTCACAAGATAGCAAAGAGCGATAAATGAGAGCTCATTACTAGGGCATGATATTAGCCGTGACCATTGGTTTTCTTCTTAAACGACATTACTCATTATTTCCATGATTTAATCACACTTCAATTTTAACAAGTTCAATATTGTGTTGTCTATCTAAACTGTTCGAAGATAAATAATGACTTAGATCGTCTTGTTTCGTTCATTCAATTCCCATTCACAAATTCGAATAGTTTTATGACAAGCGATGTTGAGATTGGAGAATTATATGTGGTATATTATATTCAAAAAAAGGTTTCATTCCTGTTATCAGAAGTTGGTGAAACACAAATCCAACGCGCGTTTCCCTCGCGCACTCTCCTCGTTTCCCCTTATCTGTCTGCCTTTCTCTGACTTCTTCTCCACAAAATGCCAACTCCCACCGCGAGAAGATTGCAGGTTCAATATGAGATACTGTAAGAATTCTGATCGTTTTAGACTGTTTATTAACCATAACTTTCTTCACACTAAAAATTGAAAAGCGCGATTTTCTTGGCTCTCATCGGGTAATCGATCCCCATTGCCCCACAGTGAGAACTCAGTTGACCAAATATTCGTGGGACACTTCTTTAAACATGAGAAGCGTCGTTCATTTTTAGCCAAAGATTCAGCGAAAAAAGCACGCGACTAGAGGGGGATCAAATAACGTTCTTGTTACGACGCCAAGTTAATGTGCGTCCAACCAAGAGTGGACGCTGGCTCTTCCGATTGTATCTTCCGACGAAGAAATGACGCATTCTCGCATACCACTCATGCTTGTACTTGATTTATTTTGCTAAGTAGAACACTTCTCGTATTACCTGCTTTATACAGTCTCGCATATTGTTCAGTTTGCACTGATATTGCATAGCTTATTCCTTGATATTGCATAGCTTATTCCAGAATGCCAGGCGTCATTCAACATTCGACTATTGAAGAAATGGAGAAATGGCGGAAGCAGGTAGATCTGTTTTTCTCCGGTCTTTTAATAATATTCTTTCCAGTGTTTCGATTTGGCCAAGACTGATCGTATTGGTCATGTAATGTGGGAAGCAGTGAAACTGTTGGGTGGACTGACCGCCAATCCCGTCTCCGTTTCGGTTTGTTTGATATATTTATCATATTACGTTCCCAATGTGCTAAAACTGGGGAAAACGAAGATGAAACCTCCAAATTCGAAGTGTTTGAGGATCTCGAATACGCTGCAGATATGGTGAGCAATACAAGAACGACTACGATGAAGCACGATGGATCACAGTAAGACATATCTTGTTACTTTAATACATTTCTTGAAAAAAATGATACCTTACTTCGGCTGCGGATAAAATATACGCCTTACAGCGCGAGTTTGAATCTGGAGGAGTTGAATCGCGCCTACGATGAGATGAGAAAATGCTGCTATGGAATGACAGAAGCTGTGGAAATGACGATCCGGGTTCTCATTAGCAGTAACCGAATAGAGCATGTGCAAGAGGTTTGGATTTTTTATTTGGTTCCTGTATTCTTTGCTTACGGTACCCTATCGTGACATCACCTTCCACTTCCCTGAAATACCGGGAACCGATGTCTTTTTTTCATCGTGTGAATGAGTTGAATGATTTCAGGTCAAATCCACTGAATCAACTGAATTTGACGAGGTTGAAGTGAAAAGAGAAGAAAATGAAATCAATGGAGAAAGGACAATCGAGGCTGCAAGCAAAAATTCCCCCGAAGAACCTGGAGCTGGGGAATGTGGAATGATGGAAGAAAATGATGCGGAGGTATCCATTTACGGCTAGACTTTCCACTCTTGCAACAATACAGATACCACCATACTTCCTTCACTACATTCTGATGTTTACAATGGTATCAAAGCGTTTTAGCATGTAATGCCACTTTCAAATTTGAAAAAAAACTGTTTTACAGAACTCAAAAGTTTGCATAAACCCCAACGACTACTGCTTGTTGCAAAAAGAAGAATGTGATGGTGAGGAGGGTCAAGAAGAAAATGTTGATGATATGTCGGCGTCCCTAGACGATTCTATCGATATTCGGTCATCGGCAGATAGTACATCATCGATCGATGGTTCATCATGTGCTCTAGCACCAATTCAGGGGACATCCAGCAGGTGAATACGCTAACAATAAGTGTGACCTATTTTGAGTAACTATATTATTAAGCTTACAGAAAATTATGATCCAAATTACATCCAGGGTTGGCCACTTGAGAGAGAAAATGAGATCTGGAAACTGTTTAATTCAATTATCTCGCTGATTTGGAGAACAATGTTGGTCTCGTGAGAAAAAGTTTCGAGATCTCGAAACTCCCCTTCCTCCTAGGTATTCCAGCCATTTCGCCGTCTATTCTTCTCAATTGTTCTCAATTTCTCATATCTCCTCGATAGGTTTCGGGATCTCGAAACCAATTAACGCCCGATCATTTCTCATTCGAGAGCATTTCTAGAGTTTCGAGAAAAAGAGTGATCATTTTTCTCACGAGACCAACTCTAATTACATCACATGTATGGCTAGAATGAGAGTTATATTGTCGCTCCCTTTCGCAAGTCGGGAAAGATCATACAATTAGCGTAACGTGTGTCCTATTGCGGGATGTGCAGAATTTGGGACCGGCTAATGACAGTTGATTTGTTTAAATAATAAAGTAATTAATCGACAATCGATTTGCCAATCGAATTGAATAATATGGATATTTGCAGAAGAGAAAGCAACACCACTAAGAGGATAAGTAATGTGACAACCGAAGTTTGCAACAAAATGAATCGTGGAACCAATACTAAGGTATTAAATAATATATTATTTTTCAAACATGTTAATGTGATTTTAAAAGAAAGCTGTGTAAATCATTTACAGGCACATGAAAGAACACATACTAGAGACCGGCCGTTCAAATGTGATCATTGTGGTTCTCGATTTTTAACGAACAGTAAATTCAAGGTAAACTAATTCAACTCAAAAACAAATTAAAAATATTCTTAATAGTCTCAATTTAAAGTGACCAGTGCAAAATAAGTATTTTTTAAAAATTTGTTTAATAAAAAAAGGAATATTTTTTTTGTAAATTCTTAATTCGTGGTTAATTACCGAGCATTACAGTGTTAATCACGCACAAATCACAGTAATGTCAGGTAAACAAATCTTTCGCATTGGTAGAAAATCGTAAGCATCTGCATTTTTTTCGATTCATAAAAGAACACTCTTTCAAATACCGATAACTTATTTTGCAGTGTCACGTCGTCGCTTTAAGATTTTTCAGATAACATATTTTAAAGATTTTTCGATCCCTTAAAAAGGTTTCACCTACTGTGACCATAAAAAGTATAATGATTTTAAATTGCGCAGGAGCATGAACGCACGCACACAGGAGAGAGGCCATTCAAATGTGAGGAATGCGGATTGACTTTTGCCAGGGCAAATACCCTTAAGGTAATTTGGATTATCGTATTACGAGATATTACAAATTCCGGCAAATGAGGAACAAATTTCTAAAACTATTTTATAGGCCCACAAACTTGTTCATACTGAAGATCGACCTTACAAGTGTGAAATCTGCACTGCAGTTTTCAAGGAAAGGAGAACCTTGGAAAAACATCACTCGCGAGTTCATGCAAAAGCAACGATTGATAGATAAAAGATTATTCGATGTGCAGGAAACTCGCGGTGATTATAGTCTGTGCTTGTTGCATTATTTATTGCAAGCATATTCGCTCACCTTAACTACATTATTTAGTTTCTTATTAAATACACTTTTTCCACTGTGATTTCCCACATATCGTTTGATGTTTTTTGTCAACCAACTCGTGCAAGGATAAATATTCATATCAACTTAATTTACATGTAACAATGTCCGAAAAGATTTCTATGAAAAAACACAATGAGCAATACAGTGTAATGAGATTTACCAGATGACAAGAGTAAAAAGTTGAAGCTGTCATAAAATTATTGCGGCGAAACGAAAACCGGGCATAGCAATAGAGAAGGTGAGAAAATTAAAGAAACGGTTTTTGGCAGACTGCTAAGTGAGTAGGAGTCCAAGTTCGCATGGAAGCCGCTTTTCCCAGTGTCTCATGAAGAAAAGACGCATTCTCGAATACTGCTCGCACCTTATTGTATTCGTCTCGCAAAAAAAAACAAATTGTTACTGTATCACCCCCTGATGCTAAAGATCGTTTGGTTCAAAAGATAATTAATCTTTCACATATCCTTGATATTTTTCTTTCAAATTATGTATTTCCCTCCAGGATATCGTGTGTCTATTAACAATCAACCGGCATCTTCTCAGAGTTTATTCCTAAATGTCTAACATCTTCGACTACTAAGCAGATGGAGAAGTGGAGAACACAGATAGATCAATTTCCTCTTTTGGAATATTTTTTACAGTTATCGATTTCAGAGTTCCCATTTCGAGCTATCAATATAAATTCCAAATTTGGATAGACTTTTATTTTAAAAAAAATGGGTGAACGAATGCGTATTTAACATTTCATTTTCACTCTTTTCTATATTCTCGCAGTTTCTCGTTCTTTGCCCGTTTCTGGAGTGTTTAGACTTTATTTTCCCCGGCGTGTCCTTCACAAAGAAATTATCTGTGTGACCTGCCTATTCGTTATACCTAGAACTAAAATTAGTTGTTCTTTGACTTATTAGATTCTTGTTTCATAACCACTTTAAACATGATTTACCATTTGGAGATTCGGACGTACCAAGATTTATCACAATTAAAATGTGATACAGCAAACAAATGTCAAACAACGCAATGATGTTTAATGGTGACTATTTTCAGAAATAAAATCGCCTTTCAGAAGCTACTTCTTCTTCTTCATTTTGTGTGCTGTTTGCATGTGTCTTGTCAGATTGTCCTGGCTCGCATAAACTCTGTCACAAATTGAGCAAGAAACACGAATGCCTGTAAAATTTTTTTCTTTAAAGGAGGAGTGTCAGCAAAAATAGGATATTGAGTTTCTGATATTAATCGCTTACCCTTGTGAAGGAATGTAGAAATCAAAAATTTGGAAGGTCTATCTTTTCTCCGAAGCGAAATACGCGCGTGCAAAGAAGCTAGTACTCAGGGAAATCAGGTTCAAGTGCCGCGTACGCGTGCGCGATTAAACAAACCTACCGGTCAACTTTCTCTCTCGTGTCGAATTTGCGTTCTCGGTACGCGTACCGAACGGTACACGATGTACCGGTACACGCCCAAAAAGCGAGAGTGGTGTACCGGAATGTACCGTGTACCGCGGTACACGGCCTCTCGCCGCGCGCTCTCTCGTGTACCGCGGTACACCGTACACGACACGCTAATTTCTCCCTCTCTTGACCTGACGAGGGATGGAGAGAGATAAGCGGCGGCTGCCGCCGGTCCTGTGGTGTATTGGTAAAGTTTTTGCGTATCAATCCAAACACATATAGTTCGATTCCAATCAGGCTTAAAACTTCTTTTACTATATTCTTGAGTATCTAGGAAAGTTTTCGTGCACCTGTTTGGCTCATATCTGACCGTTAGACGTCCCATGCTTTTAATATATTCTAAAACCAATAATCTACGCTATTGTTGATCATATTATCCAATATTGAGGAGAGAAGACAGGCGCACGATGATTAATTAGTCACTATTTGATAATTTCTATTGCATCTTTCAACACAACAAGCAATATTTCCTAATTACTAAAGAAAACTAAAATAGGTCAAAATTTCCAATCTAAAACACCTCAGAAATGTTCAAGAATAGAGCAAAACAAGATCTAAGCTTGATTGAATTCGAACCAGATGGGGTTGGATTCATACGCAAAAACTTAACCAATACACCACAGGACGGGTGGCAGCCGTCGCTTATCTCTCTTCATCCCTCGTCAGGTCAAGAGAGGGAGAAATTAGCGTGTCGTGTACCGTCGGTACACGGTGTACCGCGGTACACGAGAGAGCGCGCGGCGAGAGGCCAGAGTGGTGTACCGGTACACGAATGATGAGGGAGTGTACCGGTACACGTACCGCCGTTAGCCACCCTAATTTGCACTCTTGCTAATTTCTGCCCATCTTCATACGCGAATTTGTCTAGACAGCGAGTTCCATCGCAGACGTCGGACGATTGTTCTTACAGTATTCCACCTTCCTTCCTCAGGGTAATCGTGCCAAGATATTTAGTTGACACTCCTTCTTTAATCTTATATGCTAGAGATGTGGAATAATAAATAAGGTGTCACTCGGATATTTTAACAGAGTTCCGACAGCGGGGCACTGGAAATAGGTTCCCCGGTAAGAGACCGCAAACCCCATGTTCATCCAATCAGTTTTTTTGTTAAAACAAAGAAATTCATGTCTGGCTCAAGCTGCCCCAAATAATGACAAGGAGCAATGAGGAGTGAGAGACATTTCTGATACGACATCTTAAGAATGGAAAATATTAGATTTTAGAAAGATAATAGTCAGTAAATTCTTTGAAATGTTACCCGAATGGCAGTTGGTGTAGTGCTTCTTGAGATGGTGCTTCCGCATGAATGATAATATGCAGAGGTGGCACTTGTAAGGTCGTTCTCCGGTGTGCGAGCGTTCGTGTATCTTCAATGAGTACATTATTATAGTGTTCTCAGGAATTGCATTGACTACCGAACTTTATTTTCTTAAATATTACGTTGCCACTATGGCAGGAGTAAGTGGAGACTCCCTAAAGTATAGCGGTTGGATGTTTCGGTCATTGGGTTCGCACAGCATTTCGAGAGCCGCCACATCTCTGGTATTTTTTTACCAGTAGATTACTGGTAGCCTGACCACTAGTAGTTTCTACTGGTAAACTACTAGCATCCCACTGGTATACCACTAGTAAAATGCTTACCACTGTTAAACTACTAGTAAAATCCACTGGTAAACTACTAGTCAAAATTTCGACTGTGGCACAAATTTTGACTAGTAGTTTACCAGTGGATTTTACTAGTAGTTTAACAGTGGTAAGCACTTTACTAGTGTTATGCCAGTGGGATACTAGTAGTTTACCAGTAGAAACTACTAGTGGTCAGGCTACTAGTAATCTACTGATAAAAAAATTCCAGAGCATGCCAGACAACGAGAGAAAAAGCGAGAGACAACAGCGCTCTGAAGAGACGCGTGCGATGCGGTCGCGTTGCGTTCTCCTTTTCTCCCCGGTCAAATTCATAATTCTGGAGATTTGCCAAAAATGTATGGCCGTCTCGCTGTACACTTGAATCGCTGTGGTTCGTAGACATCCAATCGCCACACGATAAGTTTGCGAAGTGAAAGTAAACCCCTATCACATAATTTCTATATATTCCGTGTTCAGAAAACAAACAAAAACATACGACCAGACGAGAGGGCTTTTCAAATATCAAATTACAAGTAGGGCATTGTAAATGATTTTTCGCGGAGGAATTGCCGAAGGAAGAAGATGGGATTCTGCAAAAACTTATAAACGATTCATTTTTTTGGAGCAAAGTGCAAAAACACTTAATAGCGCACATAGCTTTGGCTTTAAAATTATGAAAAGAGACAGAGATTTTTCTGAAGTTTCGTGAGAAATCTGACCTTTTCTTTTTATCGATTGCCGATGGATGGTTAAGCATTGCCTCGTCTTCCTCCTCCTCATAATCCGGATAGTCCTCATATTCCTGCTCTTCATCCTCGCCTTCTTCATATTTCACATCTGAGTGGCTCGTTGTCTGCGAAAAGGACGTGTTTGATTTATAGAAGGTACATTATATATTTTTCTACAGCTCTTTCCGCTTGAAATCCACAGGAATTTGAACTCTTTAGTAGTCGATGCAACTTATTTGGGAAACATTTGTCAGTGATTGAGCGAGAGATGAGTAAATTATTCGTTCTCACCTGGTCGACGATTGCTGAAGGCTCGCCGTAATCGTGATCATTAAAAAAGTTCATTTGAGCTTCAACATTTCCTTCTTCCAACACTTCTTCCTTCACATCAACAGGAATGAATGGCGCCGAAGTCACCTGAACAAGCAGAAATTCAGTAACAAATAATTAAAGTGTCATCCCTACATAAATGGGTATAGAGTGAGAGAGCGTGCAATATCAAGAGGTTCAATTAGCACTCACGTTCTCACGCTGACTCATATCTGTAGTTATATAATCATGTCATAAAGCATCAATGAAACACACAACTACCAATGCAAATAAAAATTATTACGAAGTGGGTTTATGGACGCATTTAAAGTTTAAAAAAAAACAAATTATAAACCTACATCAGGTTTCACATCCTCCATCTCAGCTGTGCCGGGTAGCATCGCATTTTCCTCTTCTTTAGGAGTGGTTAAATTGTTCTGAAATCAAATTCGAAAATTATAATAATAGCTTAATTTACACGTACAATATAAATAATATTGTCTAGATCGCTCACCGTCAGTGGCACGCTGTCGTCAGCGTCAGTGGGATACATCGGATTGCTCTGAAAGGTAGGATTGATTCCATGCTTATCTCGGTACTCGATTTGAATTGCAAGGGAAGGCTCGATTCTGATAAACATGGGCTCACCTGCTGCACTGTTTCGACTTGATTGCCAGAGATAAGCGAACGGACGGCGAGCTCGGCCGCCTCTGTCAGTGAGAAGCAACATTCTCTCAGATCATGATGGGCTCGAGGCAACTGTCCCCTGTACTGCGTGCGTCTGCAATGCATATGTGGAAGAAATTATGGCGCATTTAGTATCACCGGTCTAGAGTTCGCTAATGATATACGAACACTCAATTAAAAAAAGTGTTACAATAGAGATGCCTATTGTTCCACTTTTTATAATTCAGTTTTCGTAAATCATTAGCCAACCCTACACTGGTCTAAACGAAACCGCACTCTCCGAATGAAATTATCTCTCATTTTTAGGCTAGGTCATATATCATTTCATACTGGGAGGGTGGTCTCGTCTAGACTAGTGACACTAAATGCAGCATTAGAAAGAGGCATGGCAAGCTGGAAATCGTTTGAACGTTTGCCAGCAACTGGACATAATGGCCTTACACGGTGCGATCTTCTCGTCTCGTCTGTGATCTTGCAAATTTTACTGCATCCGCAGCGAACTCGAGATTCTGCACAAAAGCATGGATCACGATCATTATTTAGAAATAGAAAGGTGCATGTTTACTGCACAAAGCGCGAAGTCTCCAACTTCCCTCACTCTGAACGAGTTTTGTCCTGCTAACTAAAATCGAAAGAGTACCGCGAATAGTGATCTCCCACTCTCTCTCTCTACTTCACGTACTTTCTCAGCAGGAGGCAACATCCACAGTGAGGGATGCTGGACACGTCCCCCTCGAGGTACCCTCTATGGGATTCAGAGGTGCTCGAGATACAACTCACGGTGAATGAGAGTGGGCTACGTGCAAGTACGTTCAGCATACTCAGTGTCTCCAATATAACATCGCCAATTCGGTCAGTGATTGCGAAGTTCGAGAACTGAAGAAGTTAATCAGTTTAGGTTTACCAAAAAAGGTAACAATTTGACTAACCTGCTGCTGCCATGCGCCAGTTTCATAAAGATGATGCCTCGTATTAATCATTCTGAAGGGAAATAATCATTCAAATTCAATTGCAACGTTAAATATCAGAAATATTAACGCACGATGGAGAGCGCTTGGCGTTTAGTCGGGATGGATTGTGTATATTAATCAAATTGTGCTACCGCGCGTTCTTTTCTGGCTCATATAGTCTAGTACGCAGCATCACAACGCGCAACTTCGATTAAGCGTTGGATTTACAAGTGTATCCTATGTCGAAGCTAATTTGTTGGTAAACAACTAATTCTACGCGACGCAAACGCGATGGCAACAAGTGTAATGAGGAAATCAGGCAAAATACACTATTCCTAGTCATATGCCTACTAAAATATGATAGTGTAAGTAGTTGGCAGTAAGTCCCACGCAAATGACAAGAAAATCAAAATAAATATCAATAATAACATAAAGAAAACACAAATAAAGCTATTCAACGCGAATCGTGGTGCGGTGAAGGGTGCACCAGCCTGTCTATCTTTTTCCCTCGCAATTTTCCCTATTTCCGGGCTTCAAATCCGGTCGTATCAATCTTCAGCTAAAAAACGGGTTGTGAGTTCCAAATTACTGAAGGAAAATGGTGTTCGTCTTTCTCGTTAAATATTATCGATTATTTTTGTTTTCATGAACTAGCAGGGATGTGTTGAGGTTAAATGCACTACGCTCTATGCGTACACTACGCTCTATGCATAGTTCTGCAGGTTCGGTCCAGGGGGACCTCGGTAGCTTGCTTCAGGTACGGTCCAGGGGGAGCTCGGTAGCCTACTTCTCATTCGGTCCAGGGGGAGCTCGGTAGCCTGCTTCAGGTTCGGTCCAGGGGGAGTTCGGTAGCTTTCCTGAGGTTCGATCTACGGAGGAGGACTCGGTAACCGGCTCTATGGGCGGTCCAGGGGAAGCTAGGTAGCCGGCTCCAAGTACGGTCCAGGGGGAGCTTAGTATGTTGGGGAATATTTATCGCTAAAAAGAGTACTGGCTTATTCCGTTGCAAAAGGCTCGTGAGGCTGAGAGCGATCGAAAAAAGTTGCCACTACGCCACTTCGTGGCTCCGTGGCAACTTTTTTTCGATCGCTCTCACAAGGGAAGACCGCATACTTAAGGTGGCGGTTCAGAACGACATATAGCGCTATCGATAGGTATTCAGAAACCATTTCGAAATCAACTTACCAAATCTGCTAAATGGCCGCGGGGCATGAGAAAAATCGAAATAACTATCGCGCGATTAGGCATATCACACCATTGAAAATATGATAGAAAACTGGCCGAGTGGTGTTGAGGTAAGAATATGGTCTTGAGAGCAATAGGTCGATTGTTCTACTCCATCCCGCTGCAAATCGTTTTGCTGTTTTTTCGATATAATTTCATTACATTGCTATGACGAAACACCCATTGGTTGCAAATTAACACATTTACACATAATGGATGTTCATTCGCATCCATGGTATTCAACAACGAAAGTATGAAAATAGATGAAATTGTGGCAGCGAGGGCACTTCAAGAGGTGATCATTCGTGACCTGGTTAGTTTTTGCTATTTGATCGAAATGCATCGGGTAGGAATATAAGTGGAAATTGTAATATTACGCCTTCTGCGCCAAAAACTTCCGACCCTTCCTGGCATACGGATGGTTCAAGGCTGGATACGTTTATGAGCGCCCTCCTTCATGCCTGACTCCCACGCAGTTCTGCTTTCATTCTCGAGTCGATATTAAAAGCGGAATCGCCGGATGCACGAATGATCACATGCAGAAGTGCCACAATTTCATCTATTTTCATAATTTCGTTGCTGAATACCATAGATGCGAATGAACATCCATTATGTGTAAATGTTATAATTTGCAACCAATGGGTGTTTCGTCATAGCAATGTAATGAAATTATATTTAAAAAAACAGAAAAACGATTTGCAGCGGGATAGAGTAGAACCATCGACCTATCGCTCTCAAGACCATCTTCTTACCTCAACACCACTCGGCCAGTTTTCTATAACATTTTCAATGGTGTGATATGCCTAATCGCGCGATAGTTATTTCAATTTTTCTCATGCCCCGCGGCCATTTAGCAGATTTGGTAAGTTGATTTCGAAATGGTTTCTGAATACCTATCAATAGCACTATATGTCGTTCTGAACCGCCACCTTAAGTATGCGGTCTTCCCTTGTCAGCCTCACGATCCTTTCTCAACGGAAACGCAGGATACCGTGTATTCAGTTCGAATGTACTCGTCGTACGTCTTTGAATACGTTTGTGAAATCGCAGAACACTTTTCCCACGATCGCAAGTTCATTTGGGAACTTTTTTAAATTTTTGATTTTCCAAGTTAAAACGTGTTAGAACATGTTCAGGCACGTTTCCGACATCGTAAAACACTTTTTCTGTGATCCCCTACGCTCTGCGCATCATTTGGGAACTTTTTAAAATGTTCAATTTTTCACGTTAAAACATGTTCAGACACGTTTCTGACATCGCAAAACACTTTTCCTGTGAACCCCTACGCTCTGCGCATCAATTGGAAACTTTTCGAAAATTTCGATTTTTCACGTTAAAACATGTTAGAACATGTTCAGACACGTTTCTGACATCGCAAAACACTTTTCCTGTGATCCCCTACGCTCTGCGCATCAATTGGAAACTTTTCGAAATTTTCGATTTTTCACGTTAAAACTCGGCAAAACAGGTGAAAACGTGTTTCACGTTGTTCAAAAACATGTTAGGACCACTTCGGGCACTTTCGAAAAATGCGGCAAAAGGTTTGCCCGCTGCGTCTGTCAATGTCTGTCACGCTGCAACAAAAAAAAAGACAGACAGACAGACAAACAGACAGACACAATCATTTCCTATAAGTGGAGGAATGATGTCAATTTGACTGTGATCACATATCTCTGAAATATATTTAGATACCGTATGCGATATCAGTAATATCTATACGTTTGTCTCTAAATATATTCAGGACATATTCAGGAATTCCTACTTTAAATAAATTTAATTGTTTCCGACTGAACTGTGTCTTCGAATTCCCCTATTCTTTTATTGAATTATGCTTTCTCCGAAAGAATTTTATGGCCCTGCATTTCGATACGATCATAAGCGGTTGCGCAGGTAATCAAACGCCTAGTTTGATAACGTTATCTTAGCGCGTGCTTTGGAGCAAAAGCGTGCTCCTAACGACGAAACATCAAGCGAAGACTAGGAGTGATAACAACTGATTAGATTTGGATTGCTCGCAACACAATTAGTGTGTGCAGATGAAACATGAAATGAATTAAATAATGCTCGCTCAATGCAACAATGCCGATGGCTTTCGGTAATGATTCAATGAATTTATCCACACAAAACAATGCTGATAGTTGGCTGTGGTAATTTCGCTCTACACAGCGCCGACTTTGATGTGCCATCCCCTCACATGGGCGCCACTGCTCGCCCTCCATTCCATTCGCATCGCATTAGTGGATCCAGTGACCACCACCGAGGTCTCACCGAGATATCCGGTGAAACTGCAAAGGGCAGCTTCATTACAATGCGCAGGATTGCAGGGAGGGAGCTGTGCACAGTTGAGTAAGGAATTGTAAAATAATATTGGCATTTGCATCATAAAAATTTGAAAAGATTAGGTGCAGGAAAAAGTATATTCCGCGCCATTTTCAGATTCTTCTACTCTTTGAATTTGTTGGATTAGATGATGCCCCTACGTCTTGAGAACAGTATGTCCAAAGAGTCCGTCGTAGATCGTTAGCACGTCACAGCATTTGTTGGATTCGAAGAAGACGATCTCAACTTTTACCTGACAACATTAGGTTTTATTATTTTGCTAATGGTGCATCGAGTGACGTCGCATGTTTACGATGATGAGATCAATGCCGACCCCATAATAAATAATGAACCGATATATTCACATTTCACAGTTTTCTTCAAAATGGAAATAGCGGTTTTTTCCTCTCTAAAATAAACCTTTTTCGTCGAGTCTTCGTCCATAATCGCGTAGTCGCAGTTGCCCGGTCCCGTCGCTTGTCCCCAGGTAGGCGAGAAGATCTGATGCCTGGTTCATTTTCACACAGAAAAAAAACTCGAGGCTGTTGAACTTTCATTTGCCAAGACCGTACCTGTTCTCATTTTCTCACGATCTCTTACATTAGCTCGTCTCGATGTTTAAATGTTAGAGAATTCTTTGAGTATTTCCATCGGCATAATACACGTGATGCGTAGTAGGCAACTCACTTCGTCTCCAGGGCCGAATTCCATATCGTCAGCGCATCCCTCGGGCTGCACAGAGTCGTCGAAGATCACTGTTAGATTAATACGATATTAACGAGGATACGTTTCTATAGATCAGTATGGAAAAGGTGACAACCAATATTATTCCTCAAATTCCTTTCTCCACTTCTTCCAATTGATTATCTCTTAAAATGATCTCTGTCTACTCTCTTCCACTTTGTCTTTTCTCCTTAACTCCGTTCGGGTCGCCAATCTGGCGCCACTCTTTTACGTTGACGCCTCAGTAATCGTAGTTTATTGTCACTGTTGGTTACAAGCTAACGACTTAGTGTGTATTCGAGAAGTTTAATTTGCGATAAAGATATAATCGTGCCACATTAGCTCAATCACTAATCACTCACGAGCAGGTTTCGTACAAATATACGGCAACAGCGAGGTGCAATTCATGTTCATCCATTTTCCTGAATTTATTGTACAGCGTTCAGCGCCCGATTTTGAAAGGTAATGGTAAGTGTACGTACCTGGGAAGAATCCTGTACCCATGGATACACATTCACCGTATTGCGTGTCGGGAAATCCTGAACGGCTTATGCGTTAGTTATTTGTTTCAGCCTAAATCGGCGTGCTAAAGAAGCATTAGATAATGTCACCTGGTGCAAAGTAGTCATAGTCCATTGCAGTTCCATCGCTCCACACATAAGAGTCGTTCTCGCTGGAACGTTGATCTTGATTTAGAAATTGAATCACATTTTTTCCGGCTTAACTGTTGCAGCCCGAGGTGCACTCCTACTTCGAGGCCCGCGCCCACTGCTGTGCGCTTCACGAAATCGTTCATCTGAGAATTATATTGTAAAACTATTTATTTATCAAATATTAACAAATATACTATTTTTATATCTTACACTCTGATCGTGGATGGCTGCAATGTGCGCATGTCGAGTCTGGCAGTTCGATTCGGCCTTCGCCCAGGTAACTTCGGTCTTGTCGAGTAAGAAGCACATTTCGGGGCTCTTACCAAGCTGGACGAGGTTGTAGCCGTCACATTCCCCTGCAATCATATGTGTAGCTCTAGTAGATGCTACTAGGTTAATTTGCATTGAAAAATGGTCTTACAACTGGTTGTTTCTTGGCAATAGTAGTGCCTTTCGCCGCTATATGGGTACCAAAATTTATCGGAGGTTGCATAGTATCTCGTTTCAGTCAAGGAAGGACTGCACGTTTGTTTATCTGCAAGAAAATAATTTCCAATTTACATTTGCATGAATTGAATTACCCTTGAAGTTAGTATAGTTTGCCTCAGATCCATCTCCCCAGACGAATTTTTCTCCGTCACATGTCAGATCTAACCAAAACTCGTATTCTGTCATCGAACGAAATTGATTCGCTTCCTGAAAGTTTTATTTTACAACATTTAAGCACGGGTATGCGGGCAACATGATATGCGCCGCATTTTTTCCTAGTCTTAAAGAAGGTGTAACATGAATGATTCAAGCCTTTTTCCAGAATGGTCGAGGTTTCATCTCTGTTTCAGAAGTTTGCGAAACACAAATGCAAGCCGCGTTTCCCTCGCACACCCTCATCTTTTCCCTCTTTTCTCTTGTCCTTTCTCTGATTTCTTCTCCGTAAAATGCCAACTCCCACCGCGAAATCTTTCGGTTTCAATGTAAGATACTGTAAGAATTATTGTCGTTGTTTTATTGTCATAACTTTCTTTATTGTCATAACTTATTGTCATAACTTTCTTCAAACGAAAAATGCTTCTTGAAACATGCTATTTTCGAGGCTCTGATCGGGTATTCGGTCCCCATTTCCCCACAGTGAGACCTCAGTTGACCAAATATTCGATGAAAGTTTGTTTAATGTTGTAAAATATAATTCAGGCTTACAAAGGGTGTCCCACGAATATTTGGTCGACTGAGCTCTCACTGTGGAGTAATGGTGATCGAATTCAAGATGAGAGCCTCGAAAATCACATGCTTCATATTTTTAGTTTCAATAAAGTTATGGGAAATAAAAACAGAGAAATAAGGTAAGAGATGAGGGTGTTAGAGCTGAAGCGCGCTACATTTATGTTCCTAAAGACTATTATTTCAGAACGTCTGTCTGTCTGTGTGTCTGTCTGTCTGTCTGTCCGTGTGTTCAAACTTTATTGCTGAATAACTCGGGAACGAAGAAAGATTTCGACACACTCTCTTCACTATCATATGCGTATCCACAAAAGTAAACTTTTAAATAAAAAAATATTTAAACAAAATCCATAGCCAAGTGGCTAAAGCGCTTGCTTTCAAATCCGAACGACGCAGGTTCGACACCCGTCGCGGGCAAACCTTTTGCCGCATTTTTCGTAAGTGTCAGAAGCTGTCCTAACCCGTTTTTGAGTACCGTGAAACACGTTTTCACCTTTTTGCCGAGTTTTAACCTGAAAAATCGAAATTTTCGAAAAGTTCCCAATTGGTTCGCAGAGCGGGGGGGATCACAGGAAAAGAATTTCGCGATGTCAGAAACGTGTTTGAACGTGTTCTAACACGTTTTAACGTGAAAATCGAAAATTTCGAAAAGTTCCAGAACGATTCAGAGAGCGTAGGGGATTACAGGAAAATCGTTTTGTGATGTCGGAAACGTGTCTGAACGTGTTCGAAAACGTTCTGAACGCACTGTATCTAGCGTTTCCGTTGTGAAAGGCTCGTGAGGCTGAGAGCGATCGAAAAAAGTTGCCACTACACCACTTCGTGGCTCCGTGGCAACTTTTTTCGATCGCTTTCAGCCTCGCAAGCCTTTTGCAACGGAATAAGCCAGTACTCTTTGTAGCGATTAACACTCCCCAACATAAGTCGAGCTTCAATGTAACCTGGAGCCGGCTATAGAGCTCCCTCTGGACCGAACTTGGAGCCGGTCATCGAGCTCCCCCTGGACCGATCTTGGAGCCGGCTACCGAGGTCCCCCTGGACCGAATTTGGAGCCGGCTACAGAGCTCCCCCCTGGACCAAACTTGGAGCCTGCTACCGAGTTTTCCCTACACCGAGCCTGGAGTCGGCTGCAAAGCTCCCCCTGGACCGAACTGTGCCCTGCAACTGAACTCCCCTCTGAACCATACTTGGAAAACGTAGTGCGCACCCTACCATAACGTAGTTTAACCTCAACACACCCTGCTAGTTTCATCAACATCTGATAACAGAAATGTCGGAACCACTCATACAAGCCTCGAACATCGGGGAAAATACAAGATTGAAACCATTCATGGGATGCCTTCTACTTCAAAGAAATGATTAATAAAATACCTGTTGAGTGTGCAGCATCACGAGGAAACTATTTTGCGCTGCGCAATTCTTTTTTGCATTAGAAAATGAATCGGCATTAAACAATTTGAAGCATTGACCGTCAAAGAAGATGTCGTAACCACTCATACAAGCCAGAGCTGAAATTAATATTCTGGTAAATGCACTTTGTGGCATTACTAGTAGTTAAGACCAATAAAAAAATATAAACTCACCACAAGCCGGGAGGAAAGCTAGCGTTAGGAAGCGCATGTTTGCAACTGGCGCATTTCTTTATCGCAGCTTTCTTTTATGGGCCACCTTATCGCACGATTATTGGTCGTACATGAAACCGTTATAATGTGTCCTGTGGCATCACGCGTTTTGTCTTCCGGAAGGCGCGCCCGTTATCATATCGCTGGCAAACAATGGTGTCTTGTTAGGTGCAGCGTGAAGCTTTTCGATGAAATGTACCGTCGAGCTGGATATAAAATACATACTTTGAAATATTTTTATAAAAATGTATACATGGTTAGGAAGAGCAATATGCAATTGAGAAGTATATCATTATGTTACGTAATATAGTTGCTTGTAGTACTCATCGAAATAGACTTCGATTTTAGCATACTATTTCAAAAAGGTACAGATCTTAATCACGTGCAAAGTTGGTAGATCACCCAAAAACAGACGATTTGGAATCTGATAAATGTGCGCCGAATACTACTGTTTCTTTTTTGGTAATCCATCTTTATTCACTTATTATTGAATGATACAATTCTGTTCCTTTTAATCTTTCTTGCCCTTTTTCGCGCCAATTAGCCTTTTGAAAATGAAAATTACAATCGTATGGATAATGTAAAGTTTCAGAATGGTAAATATCGCAAGCACCAGACAAATATCAAGATTGTGATATTCTACGAAGCTCATGTCGATGGATTGAGGGCGGAGGGCTGAGGAGGGGCCTGAATTTAAGTAAATTGAAAAATATTTGAAATTATGTATTGAGTGACTTCTGTTTGCATGCACAAATAAAAAATTGCATGAGAAAGACAGCAGAAATGTCGAAGCTAAAACAATATTCACATCCAACAAGTTTTTATTTTTTAAATCAGTAAAAAATTCACCAGCGAACTCGGTGTACTTGATCTGTTGTTGCTCAGAACTGAACGGCTTATTGGCTAGCATTTTGGAGATTCATTGAGCGTTCTCACGATATTTGAAATTATTTATAGGGAAATTCATTTAACACTTAGCTCTGTTTACTAGACTTCTCTGATTACTGCCGTAAATTTGTCTGCATTGGCAATATCGAATTTGTCGAAGACCTGAAATCGGATTTTTCTCAACCATTGTGCCTGCAGATCCACCCAACCAAGGGGGTTAAGAAATGTTGGTAGTGATTGGTGAATCACGATCCAAACAAGCCTCGAAAGGGGTCCCCGATTCACGTGCACACAACACGAGAATAGCCTCGCAACAGGCCGCTGATCATCTCAGGACAGGCTCTCGTTGCCCCTCAGGCATAGGGGTGGTCTAGACCGCCATGCGTGTAGAAGACCTAACACCTTTACCTTTTTACCTTACGAACGAATCCCTTTACTTTTCCCAACCCGTTGTATTCCATCATTCCTGCATTTCTCGGTTGATCTCCGAAAATAGGAACAAAGATGCCCGGTACTCCTCTCTTCGCCGTTTCCTGTGTGGATCTCATACCTCCATGTGGTACGAAAGCGGTTAGATTCGAGTGAGCTGAAACCTTTTTTAAAATAGTTTAAAATAAAGTAATTTTACAAAATAGTAAAAATACGGATTTTTCGTTTGAAGAAGTACCATACCCAAGATGTCCACTTGCGGCGTCCATTTTCTGAAAAGTGACTGATGAGAACGTTCGGGTTCTTATAATTCACACCTCAAAAATGAAGCGAACGTTCACAGTTCGCGAATTAATTTTGTTTTAGTATAGTTAACCCGAACTTTTAACTAGCAAGAACCGGACTCCCATCGACGCCGCCCTCGGAAGAACTGGAGATTCCATCATACGCAGAGTTGGAATGTGCAGGAGTTCTCTTCCGATCGGAGATTTACGAGCCTCGATGCCGTTACCCGGCCACCGACGGCACTTCCGCTCCATTGCTCCTTACATCCACTCACAGCTATTCCGAAGAATGCGAGCCGCATGGGGCGCCTTGAAGGCCTTCATTCACAAGGTTTCGCTTCTCCATTCGACTCACACGCGCCACCCTCACTCTGCTTCGCCGCCGAGACATG
Organism: Pristionchus fissidentatus; assembly: GCA_036245785.1. Lineage (NCBI taxonomy): Eukaryota > Metazoa > Nematoda > Chromadorea > Rhabditida > Neodiplogasteridae > Pristionchus > Pristionchus fissidentatus. Next base: position 26,082,089 of record BTSY01000002.1, read on the forward strand.
CTCATTGACGAACACAACCGTGTCCTTCATCCGGAGGACACATCGAGCCCTGGAACGCGCGCTCATCGAACGACACTATTCGCAAAATAAGAATCAATCTCTGACGTATTTCTCTTCTATCAGACCCTATCACTGAAATGGTTCTTCGAATTCTACATTGAATGATGCTTTCTCCGGAAGAATTTTATCGCCTTGCATTTCGATGCCGAAGAGGTTGCGTGGGGAATCAAACGTCTAGTATGATAACGCTATCTCAGTGATTCGGAGCAAAAGTTTGATCGTAACAACGGCGTATCTTGCTTGCAAAGACTAGGATTGATAACAATTGATTAAAGTTTGGATTGCTTGTGCACATTTGTATTTGTAAGAGTGGCACGTTATCGTTTGCTCGCGCAACACAGCGATGCCGATGGTCAAGTTCAGTGATGATCCAATGAATTTATCCACACAAAACAATGCCGGGATGATAGCCGGAAGAACGCTCTAGACTGCGCCCACTTTAGCGTGCCATCCTCTCACATGCGCGCCACTGCTCGCCCTCCATTCCATTCTTATCGCATTTTTGGTGCCAGTGACCACCACCGAAGTCTTACCAACGTAGCCTGTGAAACTGGAAAGGGCAGCTTTATAAAATATTATATGCATGGCTGCGGTGAGGAGTAAAGTTCGGTTGAGTAAGGATTTGTAAAATAATATTGGCACTTATATTATATCATGGAAAAAAGAGATTGCATAAAGGAGAAATTACATTCAGAGTCATTTTCAGATTCTTCTACTCTTTGAATTACTCTGTTGGATGGTGTGGTAAAAGCTAATAAACATCATTTCGCCAACCTCTTGAGAACCTTATCTCCGAAGAGTCCATCGTAGATCGTTAGCTTGTCACAGCAATTGTTTGATTCGAAGAAGAGAATGGTGACTGTTACCTGTTATTTTTTATCATTTGGTTAAAAAAATCCCCCGATAGTGCGTTTATTGTCGCTGCAGGGCAGGCATGGATATGAACTTCTACTCCTCCACTTGCCAACCGGATGAGACCATTTCTAAACCCATTGTAAACAATGAACACAAAAATAATCATTTTCGGTTTGCAATTTTCCACAAATTAGATATCGAGATTTTTCATTTCCAAAATAAACCTTCTTAGTCGAGTCTTCGTCCATAATCGCGTAGTCGCAGTTGGCCGGTCCCGTGGCTTGCCCCCAGGTAGGCGAGAAGATCTGATGCCGGATTCAAATTCACAAAGAATAGCGAGGAGCTCTAGAAGCATGAAACAGAGATTCCAACTGCCAGTCTTGACATATCAAGATTATAATTTGAGTATAGGCATCTGCATATAGCATATGTTGTAGAGATGATAACTCACTTCGTCTCCGGGGCCGAATTCCATATCGTCAGCGCATCCCTCGGGCTGCACAGAGTCGTCGAAGATCACTGAGACATTAAGATTATCAGATTCGTTTCCATAGAAAAGGCAACAACCATTCATGCTAGTAATTCAATCCGTATTCTCATATCCTTGATCACTCACGAGCAGGTTTCGTGCAAACATACGGCAACAGCGAGGTGCAATCCATGTTCATCCATTTCCCTGAATTCGTTTTGCAATTTTGAGCACCTGATTTGTGTTACGTAATAGTAAGTGTAGGTACCTGGGAAGAATCCTGTACCCATGGATACACATTCACCGTATTGCGTATCCGGAAATCCTGAACGGATTCTAGTTGTTCTCAGCTATTGTAGTACTTCCTTCATAAAAATTCATGGTAAACAAGAATTGAACAATGCACCTGGTGCAAAGTAGTCATAGTCCATTGCAGTTCCGTCGCTCCATACGTAAGAATCGTTTTCGCTGTAATATTGACCTCGATTTCGAAATAGAACTGAATTTTTAACTCAACTGTTGCAGTCCGAGGTGCACTCCTACCTCGAGGCCGGCGTTTACTGCTGTGCGCTTGACGAAATCGTTCATCTGAAAAGCACATTTTTCAATGTTTTAATTTGTAGAATATAAATAAATTTTATATTATATATAATATAAATATAATCGCACCGATTGATCGTGGATAGGTGCAATGTGTGCCTGTCGATTCTGGCAGTTCGACTCTGCCTGTGCCCACGAGACCGCGGTTTTTTCGAGCAGGAAGCACATTTCCGAGCTCTTTCCCAGCTGGACGAGGTCGTAGTTGTCGCATATCCCTCGAAAGTATTTAGAAACATTTCAAATTTAGAATTTGCTCCGAAATACTTACAACTTCGGATTGCGGCTTGGCAGTAGTAATTCGTGCTAGTCGACGTGGATGTATACCATAATTTATTGATGTCTACAATGTACCTGGTATCAGTCAAAGAAGGACTGCACGTTTGTTTATCTGTAAAAAATATTTTCAGTCTAAATTTAACCTGGGTACAATACCTTTGAAGTTTGTATATTTTGCTTCAGAGCCATCTCCCCACACGAATTTTTCTCCGTCACATGCCAGATCTAACCAAGCAGATTGATCATTTGTCGACTTAGAATAATCTTTAGCCTCCTAAAAGTGCATTTCAACTGAGAGTTAAATGTAGCAAAATAAGATACATGAGTAACTTCGGGAAATTTATAAATTCAATACCTCTTCAGAATGCAGCATCACGAGGAAACTATTTTGCGCAGCGCAATTTTTTTTTGCGTTGACAAATGATTCTCCACTATTTATCCTTTTGAAGCATTGACCGTCAAAGAAGATGTCGTAACCACTCATACAAGCCAGAGCTGAAATTAATATTCTGGTAAATGCACTTTGTGGCATTACTAGTAGTTAAGACCAATAAAAAAATATAAACTCACCACAAGCCGGGAGGAAAGCTAGCGTTAGGAAGCGCATGTTTGCAACTGGCGCATTTCTTTATCGCAGCTTTCTTTTATGGGCCACCTTATCGCACGATTATTGGTCGTAAATGAAACCGTTATAATGTGTCCTGTGGCATCACGCGTTTTGTCTTCCGGAAGGCGCGCCCGTTATCATATCGCTGGCAAACAATGGTGTCTTGTTAGGTGCAGCGTGAAGCTTTTCGATGAAATGTACCGTCGAGCTGGATATAAAATACATACTTTGAAATATTTTTATAAAAATGTATACATGGTTAGGAAGAGCAATATGCAATTGAGAAGTATATCATTATGTTACGTAATATAGTTGCTTGTAGTACTCATCGAAATAGACTTCGATCTTAGCATACTATTTCAAATAGGTACAGATCTTAATCACGTGCAAAGTTGGTAGATCACCCAAAAACAGACGATTTGGAATCTGATAAATGTGCGCCGAATACTACTGTTTCTTTTTTGGTAATCCATCTTTATTCACTTATTATTGAATGATACAATTCTGTTCCTTTTAATCTTTCTTGCCCTTTTTCGCGCCAATTAGCCTTTTGAAAATGAAAATTACAATCGTATGGATAATGTAAAGTTTCAGAATGGTAAATATCGCAAGGACCAGACAAATATCAAGATTGTGATATTCTACGAAGCTCATGTCGACGGATTGAGGACGGAGGGCGGATGAAGGACCTGAATTTAAGTAAATTAAAAAATATAAATATATTGAATAAAGAATTGCATAAGAAACGCAACATAAATATCGATTCTGTGTGGAAACCTATATTCATTTCCTTAACAATAAAAAAATCAGAACCAAATTCAGCAGCGAACTCGGTGTACTTGATCAGTTGTTGCTCAGAACTGAACGGCTTCTTGGCCAGCATTTTGGAGATTCGTTGAGCGTTCTCACGATATCTAAAATTATGTATAAGGAAATGCATTCAATTTTTAACACTGCTTACTTATTGTTCTCCAAAACTTCTCTGATTACTGCCGTAAATTTATCTGCATTGTTCAAATCGAATTTGTCGAAGACCTGGAAATATATTTGCTGCGTACCATTCACCCATTCTCGATTTTGTCAGTCGTCACGAGCGGTCGCCTCTCCATTTCGTCCGATGGAGAGGTGGACTTTCCCCTAGTTCTGCCCCAGGCTCCCTAGTACCCCTCGTCTCTACTATCGACTTCAGAAGACTTGAATCCCCATACAAGCCGGAGTGGTCGCCGTGTAATGGGTATGACCTACAAGTTGAATTGATCCCCAGTATCAGTATGCTCGTTGATTCTCTCTAAGATCAATGACTCGAGTTTGGAGGACTCTGGCTCTAGCTCCAATCCAAGATCCCTGTTTCGCAAGAGATTCTAACGGATGGACCCTTCGCCATTGCTTTTTCGATATCGGGATCATCTCTGATTTCCACTCATTCACCGACGAGAAACCGATCCTCTCTCCGAATCCCATTCAAGATGACTCGCGCTTCAGAAGACAATCAACCGAAGAAAATGAGCCTTTTCAACGTCGTCAGAGCTCCCATTCAATTCCCCGTGAACCCGAATAGCCTCTTGATAAACGACTTATAAACTAAAAAAAACCATTCACCGAACCTTACCTTTCCTAGCCCATTGTAATCCATCATTCCCGCGTTTCTCGGTTGGTCTCCGAAAATGGGAACAAAGATTCCCGGAACTCCTCTCATCGCTGTTTCCTGCGTGGATCCCATGCCTCCGTGAGTGATGAAAGAGACGACATTCGGGTGAGCTGAAACGATTTTTTTACAAATTCTTATTTTAAAAAAAACCCTTTTTACATAATTTAAACAAAGTGCAGCTACAAAGTACTCAAAATATTTTTAAAAAGAAGATACATACTAGGGTGGCCTAAACCGGGAACATCCCGGGAACGGGTACACAACGGGAACAGTACCCGTTGTGTACCCGGTACCCGGAACCGGGTCAGAAATGGACCGTGAGTTCCCGTTTGTTCCCGGTACCCGCGGGTCCAAAAAGTACCCGCGGGTACTGCAGTACCCGCTTGTTCTCTTTTTTGCACATATGACTCTCGTATCTCTCGTTTAGGATCGTTTGGGGAAGATACAAATTGTTTTGTTTTCTTCACTCAACGATATCAAAGTAGGATTTTCAACTAGAGAAGCTGTAAAGAGTAGTTAAAGTTACCAGTGTTTATGGAAAATACGACCGTATGAAAGGAAAATAGACCAACAAAAAAATCGAAAATAGTGACCCATGTGATTTGCAGTACCCGCGGGTCCATAAGTACCCGCGGGTCCATAAGTACCCGCGGGTACAGAAAAGTACCCGTGGGTACCGGGTACAAACGGGAACTCACTCTCACTTATCAGGAAGTACCCGGGATCAGCCTGGACCCGGGTACTGACATTTCCGACCCGGTTTAGGCCACCCTAATACATACCCAAGATGTCCACTTGCGGCATCCATTTTGTTAGCACGACATTCGCGAGTTTCGATGAATGTTCCCTGCTGAATTCATCATCGGGCTCCTCATACTTCCAGATGAAAGTAACGTCAGGAAACTGGGAAAATGACTGAAATTTAAATTTCGGAAGGTGAGTAAAAAATATCCGAAACCTCAACCATGGCCATCTTATTGTTGGTTGCCAGCAGTCTGCTTTCGATCATGGATCCGAAGGAGACAAGAATCGTCTTCTTTCGCAGATTTAGAATGTTAGTCCAGTACTGAAAAATATGCTTGTTGTTTGAGAAGTTGCATGTGGAAATGTGTTGAAGAGCACAGCACAAACGATTACATGCAATTGAAATAGAGTTTGATAGATTATTTAAATAATACCTCATCCAGCGGCTTCGGTATCTTGGCGCCAATTCCTTGGATGCTGATAACTTTGGTGAGAGTTGGCGCTGCAAATTCGAGAAGTGGCTCAGAATTGGTAAAGATGTACGCGACATTGGCTGATTGCTCCTGAAAAACTCGCCAGTTGCACCTGTTGTCGAAAACATACAATTGGAGTACAGTCGTGCGCTCTCTATGTTAGGGGCAACAAAACAATCTTGAAAAAAATTAATGTTAATATTGCTAAAACAAATATAATGTTTTACCGCAATTGTGGGATAATCGTCTCCAAACCGTTCTTTCATCAGGCTATTGATTTTTCGTCGATTGAGCCAGAAAGACGCTTTGAACATGAAACTGGCGTAGATATTGAGAGCTCGGTCGTAGATGGAGTGAATGTTGAGAGAGGACATGTAGGGCGCTGAAAATAAAACACTAAAGGCAACGTTTGGAAAACAAATCAAACACTTACAAAGGTAATCGAGGGCATGGGTTCATTGTATTTGGGTTTAACCCATTGGGTTGAATCCCAATTGCACTATGTAGGAATATGTTTTGTCATTGTATTGATATGCTTGCACAGAGCGCAAATTTGCTAGGAGAATGGTTCTCCAAGGTTTCATTTGTTAGAGAACGGTTCTCCACCCTCCTCCTTCCCCATGCTCTCTCGTTTGCTCACCGAGAAGAGAGAGTGTGCGAATCGAGGAGGGTGGAGAACTGTTCTCTAACAAATGAAACCTTGGAGAAACATTCTCCTAGCAAATTTGCTTTCAGTGTGTTGTATGTTGTGAAATCATTGTATTCTACAAACAAGCTGCACTAGGACGTGTATGACTCACATGGTCGATAACTAAGTGCTTCGGGCACTCCAAACTCCTGGAACGTTTCTCCGGACAAACTCGATGACATGGCAGCGATGTGTGACTTTGGAGCAATAAGGTGTGTCAGAGCTGAGAGAATTAATCACACTGTGATTTAAATTTATTTGTCTAATGGATGAATGTTTGAAAAAAGCGTTTGGCGTGTGTGTACATGTTGCAAGTGTTGTTTTGATGTAATTAGATACCTGTTCCACAGAACTCAAAGTTCTCGGTAATGTACACATCGTACTTCTCCGTTCTCAGCCGATCGATTAGCCCTGGTTCGTCGAGAACTTTCTTCCATGTGAGAAAATACGCATTCGCCGGGCTATCTGAACATTGGTTGTGCATACGTATGCTTTAAAATCACATGAGTTGTGAGTTGCGGGCCTTTAGACACTCTTCTTATCCGAAATCGTAACTTACATGGATGGGTAAAATAGGGTCAAAGTTGTTGACATCGAAGAGATCGAATTCCGTCTTCTCGTAACTGGAAACCGCAAAATAGTTGCCGGCTTCTTTTTTTATAAGACGATTGACCACTTACTGTTCTGCCACCGCTTTGTCTGCCTCGATATAGATGATATAGGATTTCGTAGTACCGTCTTTGAGAGACGCATCGAGTATGGGTATCAGAGAGGATTAGAGAAAAATGGGCGATGAGAAATCTGCACTTTCAAATTCCTGGGGAAAGGGAACGTTCGGATTCTCATAATAGAAAAGTATCCGTTTGAATATTTTTTTGTGGAAAATTAGATGAACGTTCACATTTCGCGAATTGTTTATTTTTATTTTTTATGAACTCTTAATATTGATTAGCCAAAAAAAATTATGCGGTGAGATAAAACGTTGTAATTTCAGGTTCATTCTTCGTTCCTCTCTGGCTGAATGTTTGATTAGGGAAAATTTTGGTGTCCCCAGGTTTACTAAAATTTATAGTTTCGCCACGAGTTTGTCCCAGACTTGCACGGTGCCGACCAGATCGCGCTCTGGGGACCCACCATTACTTAAATTCCGCGGTAAAAAATAATGAAGTCACGTTACCGTAACCGGGCAACTGTTTCTGTGATTTCTAAATTGAATATGTTGGCTCAGTATTATGAGTTGGACCTCGTGCAAACAGCAAAAACATTGATTTTTTTGTATTTTGAATTATCATAATTCGAATACCGTAATCCGCGATGGGATACTGTAGGAGGAATTACAGTATACCAATCAGACGCTGTTTGCCCGAAGACCAACTCAATTTGCTCAATCAATAAATCAGAGTTACGATAGCCGGTTACGGTACTGTACTCACAACTGCTACAGTATCCTGAATACAAATGTATAATATTTAAAATTTTGACTATCGCTGCTTGTTGTGTTGTTGCAAATTTTATTCGATTGTAATGCGAATTTCCCATTTTTTCTTTAATATTTCAATATTACTTATTCCCAATATTATACTTTTTCAATGTTCATTTGCTCGAAGATCGTAAAAACACAGTTCTCGATTCTTATTACTTGTGTTGATTACTGTAAGCAATTCTTTTAGGCGGCTGCTGGGAGCCGTAGATTTAAATTTTTTTGTAATTTAGGCTAATTATTTAGCATTATTTTTTATTTACACGCTTTCATCGAAGGTATTTTAGTAGCCTTGTTTTGTCGCTCAACTATCGGGCCTCTGTTCGAGCCGTTATTTCGTGTTATCTACTCTCAAATCTTTCTTCCAGGGCATGCAGCGCGCATCGGAAGTACGGCGCATGTTTGCGCGGCGTCGGCGCCACTTTAGCGCCTGCGTTGTTGGACTCGGAGCAGCCACTGGCTAAGAGGTTAGCTAGAATAGTAAACTATCGTCCGATCGGTTTCGCTTGAGCTATACGACCTCTTACTCCAAGTTTTCAGCGCAGCTTGTGTGTCGCGCGTCTTGATAAACAACATCCCTAAATATTTACTTATTGCTATTATTTTTCTTTGTGGTGTTATCTGAAAGCAAGTGCGGTAAGCAACCTACCACATTATGTCCTGCCTCAACCAGCGTGTCCGCTATCATCCCGAGAAAGTTGGAATGAGAGTGGCCATACTTTGAGTTGTACACGAGAATCTTGTAGGCTTCAACGGGCGATATTGACGCTATGAGTGTGAGAAGGGCGAGCACTCGCATTCCTGTACGTGATATTAGTGCACAAATAAAGGGGCGAGGAGCGTGTAAATTCGACCGGAAACATGTAATCGCCTGGCTTTGATTTATAGTTAGTTCAGATGGAATAAAATAGAAGAGTGTGAGGGAAGGCCCGTTTTTTTACGCTAGAGTGGTTTGTGTGTTGTTCTGTGTTGCACGGCATGCGTGTAGAGATAGAGGTAGAGAAAAAAAGGCGTAGAGAGAATGCGCGCGCGCGCGAGAGAGAGAGAGAGAGAGAGAGAGATGACAATTGTTGACCACTTCGGCCGCTATCACACTGAAGGCAGGGGAGGGTTGCGAAACACGAAAGGAACAGAAGGAGAGTTTGCAGGGTTCCGTGTTTCATAGCTACCTGCTTATTTGCAGTGTGAACTTTAAGAACAATTAAATTGTGCATGTTTCTCTTCGGTTTCATCTGTGTTTATCCATTGAGCAGATACAGCGAACGCATTTTCTGAATCAACGCAAATAATTGTCGTTCCACACTTTTTGTTTTTGTTTTGTTTCTTATCGTAATTACCTACGCTGCTGAAGTTGTAGCTAATATTGCTTTTGTGGTGAGCAATTATTGATCCTTCGCATTGGCCGATATTGCTTCAATATTTTATTTTTTTTCTATCTCCTTCTTTTGTCAAAACTGGAGAGGGTTGTGCTGGGGTTTGTGCTTTCTGCAATGTGTGCGCTTGTTGTAGTTAGAGGCGCCATTTCGATCACCATAGCAACTGAAATGAATGATTTCTTTTCCCCTTTTCCACTAGTAATAGTTCGCTCCGTCTGAAACCATGAGTGTTCCCGCTGCTAAAAGAACCTCGTCCTTAAAGAAAGTTGCTGTTAAGCCCACGGTTGCCACCAAAGAAAAAGGGTTAGTTCGAGCCCGCCGGTATGCTGGGTTACTGTATTTACTTGATTTTATTTGGCTTTTGATTGCGAATAATATCGGGGATGCGCCATTCTGATGAAAACGAATATCGAAATTCTATTTCTACAATGTCAAAAAAGGTTCAGAAATTACCAGCTTTCGAAAGGTACACCTCTTGTCAGGGATGCAAAAACAAAACCGAAAGCGGAAACCGCCATGAAAATTGGAGAGTTGTTGCCGGAATCTGCGGTAACAATGTATTTTCCTGCGCGTAGACGCGAGTGATGACTTTCCCCTTTGAGCTCCACCAAGGGCTCATTAATATACATGCCGAATTCATTCCACTCTCCGTTTTGTCATCCCCTACCCCCGATCATGGCTTCCCAATATATTTTGAAATTCGAGTAAATAATTGGATCAGCCCTCTTCATTTCACACAATATATCACCAATAGACATGCATAGAGATTGTATGAAATGAAGAGATCTACTCGAATTATTTACCCGAATTTTAACCCCTAAACTTCCCCTTTCACAGGCGCCGAGAATCGAAAGAGCGACCCCGCAAAGAGTGTAAGTCAGAGTTGTGAAGTAATGCTCACAATCTCTCCATTCCACACCTTCTCTCATCGTCCAGATGACACGAAAGAGCAGGCGGAATGGAGAGAGACAGGCTGTTGCTCGAGTTGTGCCGTAGTCTATGGGTGTTGTGAGAGTTGTGTTGCCTCAGCCCCTCGCGTAGTTTGTGCTAGATTGTTTGCTTGTTTGCACCCCCTACATTTGTTATCCCGCCCCCCTTCCTTACTATGGAAAGTCGGTGATTTTCTGGGCAAAATGCGAATTCATGGTGAGACCATCGCCCACTTACTATTTTCGCACTCTCTAACTGTCTGCCTCAATTAGCACGCTGTGAGCCAACGAAGTTTTGGAAGTGATGTTTCTTTGAAATTTAGTGCGATCTACCAGACAATTCGCTGTGTCTCGCCAGCCTTCCCCCCTTTCTTATCGCGACACCTTAGCATCCTTTCTCTCACTTTCCTCTCTTTCTCTCCCCCTCTCTCCCTTTCGCGCTCTCTCTCTCTCTTTTCCCCTCTTCCCCTCTCTTTCTGTCTATTTCTCAACACACTCGCATTCCGCGTGCAAAGGAACAACTCACCAACTGAGCTAGCGTGCCGGACCGTTCCGAACGGTCCGTTTGCCTCTGTTCTTTTCTAGCTCAATCTCTATCTCTTTCCCTTTCTCCCTTTCATCCCCCTCTCTCTCTCTTCCTTTCACTCCCCCCATGTCTATTCAATACTTGTGTTTACCCGGTTGCACCTTCTTTTTTTTCCCGCCCAACATTTCCCCACTCCTCTTCACTCACTCTTTCACTTCATTCACTGTGGAGTATAGCATCGCTGAGGGTGGGCTTGTTGTGTTAGTTGTGTGCGGCACAACTGCAGTGTTTTGGACCAGTCTTCCTCGAGTGATCGAATATTGAATGATTCTCGAATATTCATTCATTCTTTGGCTGGTCCCAAACACTGGGCTTGTTGTGTCCCCTCATACTCTATCGCCCATCCTCATCTCTAATATACATCCTCTTTCCCCTTACTATCTCTCCCCATCCCTATCCTCTAGTATTTACTCCTTACAAACTTGCTTGCGTTTGCTGTTTTCTACTGCGCATATTCCGTGGCACCATTTGTCAGACCACTATCACCCCTCACTCCCTCTCCCCTTTCCACGCTCCTTCTTGATCGTCACTATTTTCTCTCGCCTCATGCCTCGCATGTTCTGGGGATCCTCCGATTTTGACTGTTAGCTGTACATAAGCGCCGATGATTTGATGTTCCACTCCCATTTTGAATAGCTCAATTGCACCTTTCTAATTGCCTCATGTTATTCCTCCACACAAACCTGATTCATGCCAATATCGAGCAATCATCACCCTTTTTCTACTCTCATTCAATCCTCCCTCGTCACCCCGTCGTGTTCTGTTGTACCACACTGTATTCCAGTGAATGTATATTTGCAAGAGAAAGGTTTTCCATGCTTAAGTTTCCCAGAGAACAGTTCTCCAGCCTCCTCGTTTCTGACCCTTTCTCGTTTTGATGAGCATGTTAAATTAAGAGGTTGGAGAGCAGTTCTATGAGCAATGAAACATTGGAGAACCATTCTCGCAGAAAATTTGCACACTGTGTATCGTGTTGTATACGTCATATCGATCTCCCTGTTTATCGATTGGTTTTGCAGCTCCAATGCCTTCGTCGGCCGCGTCCTCTCAGCCGTCGCCCACTCCCGAAGGGAGACAGAGGTACGGTAACTACTTTTATCGATTGCTTGGGTACTATATCGATCGATGATTTCATTTACACCTGTAAAATCATTACTCAAAAATTTTGTGTACCTGGTTGTGCACCTCTTGTGCCTATTTTGATTTTTTTATACGTCTAAACCAGTAACAAAAAGATTTTAAAATTTCTCAAGATGCTACATTAAGTGTTATTAGCCGTTATTAGAACGCTCTGCAGAGTGTACCCGGGTACAACAGGTACACGAAATGCTAGGGTAGTGTAGTCAGTAATTGAATGGTTACACCCAGCGGCCCGGACAGCAGTGTATAATCACTTGATGCCGGCAGCAACTATTCCTTGCTACCGTAACCCTTTATCCCTCTCGTTCAGAGCCCAATCGATATACTTCCACCGTTACCTTTTGCTCCCTCATTCAGATACCAATCGATATCCGATTACCGTAATCCATCTATCCCTGATTTAGGTCCCAATCGATATCGGAACCGCTCGCTCCCCAGCTGGTCGCGTACCTCAAGGACTCGATGAAGGAGGCGGTGCAGCAGGATCCGCCCTACGTCTTCGTCGTTTTCGGCGCCTCCGGAGACCTGGCCAAGAAAAAGATCTACCCCACACTATGGTTTGTTATTTGTGTACTTCTTAGTGTCCGTGGAGTATAGCTTCCTCAGCTAGAACGTAGCTAGAAAGGAGCCTTCTGATTTATGTTTTCTATCTGATGTAGTTATGCCTTCCGCCAGAAGTATGTGCTTATCAGGGGTGTTAAGGGAGCAAATAATCTAGAGCTTGGCGATACATGACTTGTTGCTATGCCACAACACGGTATTATAGGGAGAAATGCGTGCAATATAAAAGAGAAATCCCATTCTGCATAAATCGATCGATAATTTGCCGTAATCTTCAGGTGGCTCTTCCGCGATGCTCTGCTCCCTAAGAATGTCAACTTTGTCGGCTATGCGAGGTTTGATCTTTGATCTCTCAGACTAGTTTAATTGGCTGTCGTTCAGATCCGCCCTAACGATGGAGCAACTCAAGCAGTCCTTTGAGAAGTACTGTAAGGTGCGATTAATAATTCCTAAAGACTATTATTTCAGAACGTCTGTCTGTCTGTCTGTGTGTGTGTGTGTGTCCGTCCGTCACGCTAAATATCTCGCCAACGGATAGAGCTATCGACTCAGTTCCTTCGCCATCACATGCATCTCCACGACAGTAACTTGCTCAATAAAAAAAATTTAAACAAATCCATGGCCAAGTGGGTTACGCGCTTGACTAGCAATCCGAGCGACGCAGGTTCGACCCCCGCCGCGGGCAAACCTTTTGCCGCATTTTTCGCAAGTGCCAGAAACTGCTCTAACACGGTTTTGAGTACCGTGAAACACGTTTTCACCTGTTTTGCCGAGTTTTAACGTGAAAAATCGAAATTTTCGATATTTTCCCAAATGATGAAGGGAGTGTCGGGGATCACAGGAAAAGTGTTTTGCGATGTCAGAAACGTGTCTGAACGTGTTCTAACACGTTCTAACGTGAAAAATCGAAAATTTCGAAAAGTTCCAAAATGATTCAGAGAGCGTAGGGGATCACAGGAAAAGTGTTTTGCGATGTCAGAAACGTGTCAGAACGTGTTCTAACACGTTTTAACATGAAAAATCGAAAAATTCGAAAAGTTCCAAAATGATTCAGAGAGCGTAGGGGATCACAGGAAAAGTGTTTTGCGATGTCAGAAACGTGTTTGAACGTGTTCTAACACGTTCTAACGTGAAAAATAGAAAATTTCAAAAAGTTCCAAAATGATTCAGAGAGCGTAGGGGATCACAGGAAAAGTGTTTTGCGATGTCAGAAACGTGTCTGAACGTGTTCTAACACGTTCTAACGTGAAAAATCGAAAATTTCAAAAAGTTCCAAAATGATTCAGAGAGCGTAGGGGATCATAGAAAACGTTTCCGAAATTGCTCTAAAAGTTCTGAACGCACTGTATCCTGCGTTTCCGTTGTGAAAGGCTCGTGAGGCTGAGAGTGATCGAAAAAAGTTGCCACGGAGCCACGAAGTGGCGTAGTGGCAACTTTTTTCGATCGCTCTCAGCCTCACGAGCCTTTTGCAACGGAATAAGCCAGTACTCTTTGTAGCGATTAACACTCCCCAACATAAGTCGAGCTTCAATGTCACCTGGGGCCGGCTATCGAGCTCCCGCTGGACCGAACTTGGAGCCGGCTATCGAGCTTCCCCTGGACCGAACTTGGAGCCTGCTACCGAGCTTCCCCTGGACCGAACCTTCGGCCGGCTGCAAAGCTCCCCCTGGACCGATCTTGGAGCCGGCTACCGAGCTCCCCCTGGACCGAATTTGGAGCCGGCTACAGAGCTCCCCTCTGGACCGAGCCTGGAGTCGGCTGCAAAGCTCCCCCTGGACCGAACTGTGCCCTGCAACTGAACGCCCCCCTGAACCATACTTTGAAAACGTAGTGCGCACCCTACCATAACGTAGTTTAACCTCAACACACCCTGCTAGTTATGATTTATTACAAAAACTTTTATCATGCAATGTACACATCACATTATAATAGAAATTTGAGGCTAAGTTTGAGTAAGTTGTGTTTTAATCGTTGTCACACTGTGCGCGTAGTGTAGTATAGTAAGTGCAAGTTCATAAACACTCGTCGGGAATAGTAAAACGTTCCGCTGACAAATAACACGAATGATAGTGATAATGCGAGAGAATGAGACAGTAAACACAACACGGGTAGTTCTAGAACTCTTTCGATGAGCTTGTTACTGTAGGGGATGCATCAACAGGTTGTTTTAGAGTTTGTACACGAGACGCCAAAATCTTCAATAACTCACTTTGGCACGGTCGAAAAATATCTTCAAAAACGAGTTCTGAAAAGACCAATTCTAAAGTGATGCGCCCTGTTAAGGTCACAGATTAAAAGGTACCGTCAACTGCCGGTCCAAAACTCTCCTATCTTGTGTTTGTGATATCGAGAAAGAGGAATACCGTGTATTTTTAGTCAAATAAATGGCAAAAAGTGGCCGACCACTTGGTTTGAATCGAAAATATCGCATTACCTTGTGTTAGAGCACTTACAAATATGTATTTAATCTGTGAAAATGGCGCTCTCTAATTACAGTACCCCTTACAGGTGCGCGACTCTGAGAAGGAGACGTGGGATCGATTCCTGAGGAAGTGCGCCTACGTGCAGGTATTGATTAATTTTGGCTACAGTACTCTGCGATTCCTACTTGATCCATCGTTAGTGTACCGCACATACGTGTGTTACATCAAGGAACTCTGCATTTTCGAGAATCCTAGTAAAGGGGGAGTCTGCAAAATGTGATAATTTAAAAATTTGGGGCGTTGATCAATGCTGCGACACTATGTAATCGAGTGGAACAGGGGCGGGAGCACTCTGCAAAAGGCCTTTAAATTGCTACCCACCTAATTAATTGCTAATTAACACCAAATTGCACCACGATCGTTCAGGGTAAATACGATGACGGGGACGGATTCAAGTGTCTCCAGAAGCTGATCGACGGCATGCAAGCGGCTGCTGAAAACAGTGAGTGAGGCGGGTCGATAAATAGGTTGATGATGAGAGTTATTGTAATTATATTAATAATTATAGTAATAATAATAATAATATTTAGTATTATTTTTATTAAGACTGTTGCCGATGATTGAATTACTGTAATAATAATATTATTTTTTATAACTATTAAAATAATAAGGTTACGCGGCCCGATTTCCCGGGTTTGATAATGTCTTTGCCAATCAGAAAACAACATAGTTAGACATTTTAGAAACGCGGTTTGTTGTAGTGGTGTTAAGTCGATTTGATTTTTTTCGTGAATAATAATGGTTATTAGAGAATAATGCTTTATTCTTCGCAATTTGATTTTTAAAAAAACTTTTAAAATGTTTTTTTTCAGTTCCGGTGAATCGTCTGTACTACCTCGCCCTTCCTCCCTCGGTGTTCGCTGACGTGACGACTCAGCTGAAGAACCATTGCATGGACTATGGGTGAGTGGGGGATACGGTAGTTTTGATGAACACTGAGAATGCATGCATCGTTGTGCGTTAGTTTTCACCTCGTGTTTCAATAGTGGCACTATTTTAGTGCTCTTAATTTCATATCGTTGTGCCCTTGGAACAGCAGGACCGAGCCCTGCACGCACACGTCTCCCTCGCAACACGAGACGTGTCTTGAATACAGTCAAAACAATCGTAGTGGATTTTTTTTTTGCTGACAAATATATTTCTCCTCGTCTCTTGACTAGTTATCCTATACTTTCTCCTTTATTTTAATTAAATATTTTGTTCTCCAGTGATTCGTGGACTCGTGTCATCATCGAGAAGCCATTCGGCCACGATCTGGAATCGTCTCGAGTACTGTCGGATCACCTCGCCAAACTATTCAAGGTTAGATTGTTTTTATAAAGGTAAATATGTTTATAATTTTTAAATTAAATTGAAAAAAATTGTTTATAAATTTTAATTTGTGTAGTGTAATCTTCTTACTTTCCGTCAATTTGCTAATTTTTTTATTATTTAATTTAATTTTGCTATTCACGAACTTTATTTTGCACACTAGGTCTCGGTGTGTACGCGGGACATCTAAAAATTGATTGAATTTGGACACATCTCAGGAGGATCAACTCTACCGTATCGACCACTACCTCGGCAAGGAGATGGTGCAGAATCTCATGGTTCTCAGGTAATGCTCGCTCTAGTAATTATGATTATCAGCGAATGGAAATTATTTGTAGTTGATATATAGATTATAAAACTTTCGTTTGCGAACCCGACAAAACCTCACCCAATATTTACATTGAAACATTTAGTCTCTTTAGTTTTGGACAGTTGTGTTAGTTCGGTTTCCAAACTAATGTGGACAATGAGTAACTGATGTGGACCGCTGCACCGTCAATGTTTATTTATTATTTTATGATGCAGATTCGGAAACCGCATCTTCAATCCTTCGTGGAATCGCGACAACATAGGATCGGTTCTCATCACTTTCAAGGAAGATTTCGGAACCGAGGGAAGAGCCGGATACTTTGATCAGTCGGGCATCATCAGGTGAGAGGGGGAAGAGCACTGTAGTCGCAAGGAGTACAGTAGATTCGGTAGGTCAAGAAAGGGGTCCGGGTCGAGGGAGTTTGTGAAAGTGATAGATTCCCTCTTGGTTTTACACGTCCCGTCAATCCCGACCCTTTTTTGGAAGGTGAAGGTGTGGAGGTTAATGTCACATTATTTAAGACGTCCAGAATGTGATTCCTGGTAAGAGATTGTGTGAAAGTGAAGGATTCTTCCTTTTTTTTATACGTCCCCTCACTCCCGGCCCCTTTCTGGAAGATTGATCGGGGTGTATAATTTTGTAAATATTGCAGAGACGTGATGCAGAACCATCTCATGCAGATTTTGACGCTCGTGGCAATGGAGAAGCCGGCCAGTTTGAATGCAGAGGACATCAGAAATGAGAAGGTGAGAGAGAAGAAAATAGATCAAAGACATAATACTAAATTACATTATGTTGCATATTTATCACGTCGGACGTTAAATGTAATGACAGAATACTACTAATAATAATAATATTTGCACTTTGTTGATGCAAGTTCTATACAATCATAATAAAAAAGTAGTAGTAGTAGAAGAAGAAATAAATTATATATTTGCATTTGTAGGTCAAAGTGCTCAAGGCTATTGGTGACATCAAACTCGAGGATGTCGTAGTGGGACAGTACATTGGAGATCCTGAAGCGAAAGGTGACATCTACCGTAATCCTCTCCCTTTCCGTTCTACCGTAGTTTTCTCCTTTTCCTATCTTCCGTAGTTTTCTCCTTTTCCTATCTTCCGTAGTTTTCTCCTTTTCCTGTCTGTTTTTGTTTTCTCCTTTCCCGAATTACCGTAATATGTTCCTTTTCCCATCTACCGTAATCTTTTCATTTTCCTTTTTACCGCAATGTTCTCCTTTTCTTATCTACCTTAATCTTATCCTATTGCTACCTACCGTCATACTTTCCTCTCTACCGTACTCCTCAGATGAGTCTCGTCGCCTCGGCTACAAGGACGACAAGGAGGTGCCCAGGGACAGCAACACGCCCACGTACGCCATGGCCGTCCTGCACATCAACAACGAGCGATGGGAGGGAGTGCCGTTCATTCTGAGATGTGCCAAGGGTCAGTTGTTGATTGATGAACTGTCTACCCTAAGCCTTAGATGGGTACAACATTTTTTTTTAAAATAATGCACCAATCGAAATACTTCATTTTATTATGTGATACATACTATAAATCCTGTCCGGACACGAACAATTGGAATGCGCAAGGTTCCCGTGTACCCTTATTAGTCAGATTGAACATCTGAGGATACGGTAGAAGACCAATTGATTTTTTTTCAGCCGTAAATGAGAAGAAGGCCGAGGTTCGCTTACAGTTCAAGCCCGTCAGTGGAGACATTTATCCATCGGGAGACCTCAAGAGGTAATAATATAATATTATATTTATCTTGTAATATTCTACTCAGTTTTTTTAAAGTGTGCCTAGTAAGGTACAACTCTTATAATCGTTTTAGAACTGCTGTTTAGGAAACCGAAAAAAATCTTCTAAATGTTTTGAAACCCTCTCCCAAACACATACTGGAAATTATTATCAAGTGTTCCTAAAAGCAATTCGAGAAACCTACTTTCACCTATGTTCGCGAACTACTATCTGATTTGCGCTAGTTTCTTTCCAATTTCTAATATAAAATTGGAAACATACGTGGGAAGCAAATTATAAATATTTTTGCATAGTGTTCCCACCCCCGGTTTAACTCGATTACATAGTGCTCCAAGCATTGACCAACTCTCCGAACCTTTAACTTAGCACAATTCGATCATTTGCATAGTGCCCCTCAATCAGTATTCTCGAAAATGCAGAGTGCCCCCGGGTGACCGCGCCTAAATGTTATCAGAAAAAAAAGAATTTCGTAAAATTAAACTGTAAATATAATCTATGGGATTATCCATGCTTCTTAGATGACCGCTTGAAATCCACGAACCGTTTCTATGAGCTAAAACAGTATTTCCTCTATTTCTTCTCCTACGCCATCGATACTATTAGGATACCGTGTTATTTCTCATGTGAGCAATCTTCCTAATTATATATTTGTCATCTCATCCTCAATCAATCGTTTATCATGCCAAAAGTCGTTGATTGAAAATATATAATATGTGAGCAATGGTATGGGGACACGATAGGTACGATGTCACAACAGGGTGACAAAGTGGGCTAAAACATCTCCCCCCGCAAGATTTAATTGTTTCCTTTAGATAGATTGTATTGAGTGAATTCTCATTGTTCAGAACCGAACTCGTGATGAGAGTGCAGCCAAACGAGGCCGTCTACCTCAAGATGATGACCAAGAAGCCGGGCATGGACTTCGGAGTCGAGGAGTCCGAACTGGATCTCAGCTACTCCAGCAGATACAAGGTATGGTAGGTGGAGAGGTTATTGATTGGGCACGGTATCCGACGGAAGACTGGAGTGGGATTACCGTAGTCTCGTATGAGACTACAGTAATCACTTAAGTGGGATTACCGTACACCCTTATAGTACGACTGCCGTAATCTTTTGAGTGCGACTACCTGACCCCTCGGGGCGTGACTACCGTAATCTCATCACTCAAGAGATTACAGTAGTCCAATCAATAGATTACAGCGGTCACTAAAATGCGATCTCTTGGCAAAGACTACCGTAACCCCTTGAATATCTCCTCGAGACTACTGTAATCTCTCTTTCTGTTCAGGACACTCGTCTTCCGGATGCGTACGAGCGTCTCTTCCTCGAAGTCTTCATGGGATCGCAGATCAATTTCGTGCGAACCGACGAGCTGGACTATGCTTGGAAGTAAGAGCATTTTTATTTATTTATTATATTTTAATGGATAATATGTTTGTCATGACAAAAAACCGAGCTATAAGTTGTATACGGTATAGAGTTAATGTTAGTGCCACGATGAATTTGATATCACAGCATGGCCACCCAGAAATTAGTGACAATATCGATAATTATTATTGCATGCCCCGCACCTTCCCTCTAATCTTGAATCTTCTCGTTCAGAATCTTCACTCCTCTGCTTGAAAAGCTGAAGAAAGTGACTCCCCATCAGTACAAATTCGGAAGGTAAGTAGCTGGTTTATTTATGTGAAATTTAGTTATATTTGCATCATTGTCACGTGAATGACGCCTATTGCCCAGGCGACTCGAGGTTCCAAAACGGAAACAAATCCGAACTGTTTTGAATATTTCGATCACGACGTCTCTTCGCATGCGTCTAAATTATGAAGAGCTGTGACTTCTCGACCAAAGAAAGACTTATTGGGATGAAGAGTTACACAATTCCGCATTAGCTCTGAGTCGCTCCATGCGACATAGTATTTTGTGTTTGCAGTAAATACTTTTAGCCCAACATCATTTAAGTTATTATCCATTACTACATAATTCGTTAAATATATTATTATAATTGCAGTCGTGGCCCGGCCGAAGCAGACGAGGTGCTGAAAAAGAATGGATTCGTATTCACGGGGACGTACAAATGGGCGCCTCCCAAGTTGTGAAGTCCCCCTCTCCATCAACTATAGCGTAGAATTTGAAATTCGGGTAAATACTTGGATTATCACTCTTCATATCGCACTCTCTCTCATCAATCGACCGGTGTAGAGAGTGCGCGAGGTGAAGAGCTCTAATTCAACTATTTATCCGAATTTAAAACTCTACTATAGTTCCTCCCATGATCTGAAGATGTTTCCCATTGAATTTCGAAATATCCCGATGTAAAGATGTTCTTCTATTTTGTTCAGTTGAGTTTGTGACCAAATTGTAGATACGCGTCCCTTGAGCGTCTTTAAAGCACTTTTATCCCTACTTTTGTTTTTTTTTCGTCTGGATTATGGCTGCACTACTGTCCAGAAGATCTTGGAAGTGTTGCGGGACCCATGTTCATCCTCACTAACTGTGCTTCAATTATCGTTTATTCGAGTATTTTTACAATTGATAAATTAGTTCACAGTTTGTCGTTATCTCTTTGTGATCCAGCATCCTTAGCTTATTTCTCTCCATTCCAAAAAAACCTTTTACTTTACCTCCTGTACAATTCGCCTAAAAAGAGAATATGTTGTGTTTGTATCGTTAGCTCAGTGCTGTTTGATTCTGTATCTAGCTGATTGCGCGTGTCGACACCACGCGATTTCATTTACCAAACAATAACAATGCCAAAACCATTATAACAAATGGTTGATTTGCAGGCATCTACGCTGCCTGAAACACGCAACTCGAGTGAAATATCTATACAACCGAATAGGTAGGTGGATTGATTGATTAGTAAAATATTCTAAATTATACGCTTTTTGTAAATTGAGTTGGATGTGACGTTTAAAACACACAGCTTTACCGAAGCTTCACTTTTCTTCCAAATGATGTTTGTCAAAAAAAAAATATCTGACAACAATTTCCAAAAAAATAAATTTTCTTTTTACTTTTTTCTCAGTTACACTGCGGGTCCTTGGACTGACGATTCTTCGTTAATCGCATATTGTGGAAGCTTCCTGGGAGGATACAACTTCAAAGTCACAGGTATGCATCATAGTATATTTATACAAAAGCAAAACAACAAATAAATCAGTGTATTTTATGAATGCAATTCTTGACAGCTTGGTACTATTGACGAAGACACTATGGACTAAAATGATAGATAAACTGTTAATGTGCTTTATGGATGCGGCAAAGCGCACGGTGTGACTCCCATAGCCAACCGTTCGAACAATAGAGCCCTCTTTTCGAGTACTACATTATTACGTGCAAAATTTACTTATTTAAGATATTCAGACACTTTGAAAGTATGGGTGCGTATTACAGATAAGAATGGGCTCAGACGAGGAAAGCCAGGCAACACTTATGGATGATCATTCTATTATAGTTCTTGATATGGAGGATTCTGGGAGAGTCTAGTCGGCATTGTCAAGCGATGCTTCTACAAGACATTCTGTCGAACGCTCATTCCATGGGACGAAATCGTCTCTCTTCTTGCGCACATTTAGAGAAAGCACAACTGAAGACTACGAATTTGCCGTGAGTTGCATGTTTACCAGTTCGCGTGAGAAAAAATTCACATTAAAAAAATATTGAATGCAAAGAATTCAGTGAGATAATCGCTTTGTCTGCCTCCGATTTCATCACGACTTTAATTCCGCCCACGTCAGGCGCAGCCCGGGAGAGCTTCTGATCAGCAGAACTCCTCGAACTCCGCCCCCTTCGTTCCGATGAAAGGCTTCGAGAGCCCATCTCCAGCACGAGCTGACTGCAGCCCAACTTGAGAGAGGACGTTCTTTCCACCCCATTTCACCATGTAAAAGTTCTTGCGTAGGGAACCCATCTACCATCTCCCATGTACCCATTTCCCCCTTCGCTCTCAATTCTTGTCACTAAAACTCTCTGACTTGCGATCTTGCTGATTAACCCACATGGGATTACACTAGGATTAGAAATGGTGAGCGGACCAGTTAATCTATTATATTCTCATGAAGTCTGATCACCACCATGAGACACTATGAGGTGTGAAGCTTTCCTTCTCCTCCAGCAATTCTTTCCTACCGTAGCCGGCTCAATTGACTTCAATAGCATGTTTAAGATCCGGTCCCTCTTGATTCCCAGATCAGTATACTACGTAAATGGTATTTTCAGGATTCACAATTCAGAGTGCACCGCGTGACTATTCCCACGTATGTTCTGAACGGCGTATGGTAACTCTAGATTGGGGGGACAGGGGTGAGCTGGGAACAACCTCGCCTTCTTTCTGTAGACGTGGAATCATGTGGAGAGCTGGCCACACCCAGCTCAAAACATTACTGTGGTATCGGGCGCTGGCTCCGCCCTATCCATGTCACACTCTGACCCCGAGTTCCACTCCTCTTTTGTTACAAACAGTCTAGCTGATACGTATTAACTTCGTTTACTTATTTTAACGTTAAAACATGTTGCGAGTGTGATGATATTTTTTTCAGGCATCTACCCTGTCATCTACAGAATTTCAAGAGCATCATGTACTAATTCATAATTTCCAAAGTAAAAGTCAGGTAAGAAGATTCAATTTGCTCAAACAATTCCGACATGCATGTTCAGCCAGGTAAGAATTTTCCTTTTGCCGCGTTCACTCATTCTTAGTTGGTCAACGATACAGTTTATTACTCATACATTTTAAATCTCTCTCTAATTACTCATCAGTATTTCCATTTTTTTCGTTTTCTGTGTCACTATAATTCGTTCACACACACGCTTCCATCACCACTTTTATGCCTCCCTCTTCATCTTGCTAACTTCCCAATGTTTTCATGTGAATTCGTTGTACTAACATTGATGAATTCGCTCTCCTCCAACATCGAAAGTACAGTAGGACCGGGGTCAATGCGAGAAACCCGAAACTTGGTTTACTTAATTTAAGACGTTGGCGAGAGATCTGGGTCTATTCCCTTCACAATTTAGTGCCGACTTATGCTTGTATCACCTGCTCCATTGTTTTTAGAGTGTGATAAACCACTGGGTCTATTCCTTTCACGGTTTAGTCCCGACATGTAGTTATATCACCTGCTCCCTTGTTTTTAGATTAAGATCACCCACCGGGTCTCCCTGACGAATAAGTGTGAAAGGGTATCTTTCGTGATGTATGGGCGTGTCTCAATCTCTGGGGTTGACCACCCACTGGGTATTCCTCTGACAGGTTTGACACGCCCATAAAAAGTGAGAGATGACCATTCACTCTCATTCGTTTCCAAAACAACTACACACCTCATCTCTTCTGGTCGGTAAATCATTTCTATGGTTCGTCAACCTCTTGTTCCTATTGGTTTGTTTCCCGATGCTCATCATGTAGATTCCTTACAGTGATATTGAAGAAGACGGACTGGTAGATGCGTCGGTTTGCGTATACACAGGATCTGTAGAGAGAACCAGTTAAATTTGTTTAACTTAGTAACCTATTCAACCTTCTTTGATGGTCTGTGGGAGTTCTTCCGCAATGAGGGAAACCCCTGAGAAACGATCAGCGCCAAAAATTATAACTTTTCTTTTAAAAAGTGTTCAACTAATAAAAAGCAACAATTTTTCTAGGCCCCCTTCGCTCATCGTGCTGCGCTTCATGAGAGTCGTCTTCTTCTTCAGGAGTCCCTTCTTACGGCGGAGCATCGAAATCGTCACGAGGAGGAAATTGTAAAAATGAAGAGAAAATGACGCTTAAATACGGTGAAAATATAGGCGGGGTTAATTTATGCGGTCTAAAACTCCCAATTTAAAGCGCTATTTTGATATCTCACTTTTTTCTCTAATCCCTCTCTCTCGATGGGCGGAGGTTTAGAGTCCGTATGAAGAACGATGTAGAGGGTCATTCAAATATTGTCTGTCGCAAACGTGTTTCCCCAATTGAGCCTCCTTGGACCTCGTACTATTTCCTATTTGTCGTTTGCTTATTGCGATTGGATTGTATTGTGTGTGATAAATATGTCCCTGAAAGAATCTATCTTCTGCAGTTCATATTGTTCTTTGAATCGCAAACCGGCATTAAACTTGGTACACAAAGAACGAAATCGTTTCTCCGACTGTATGATGAATTGAGATGTGTTGAATGGATGTAAGGAGGATCTTTCTCGTTTGTCCCTAACACTTCTGTATCAGTGAATAGCAATGCGGGTTGTTAGCCATTGTTAGCCATAGAAAACCATTTCATTGCACAATTTCCGGTAAAGAATAAGATGTTGTGTATTAAGAAAGCTAACGTATAATACAAAATATACATTGCATACATTCGAGATTTCTAATTAAATTACACATATTGCGAGAGTAGTTGTTTTCTATTATTGTGTAGATCTTTTCCAAACTCCGCTGTAATATATTTCCCATTTATGCGATTCTTCGAGAACACTCACAGCACCCTTCTTCTCATTGACTTATTGGTGTAAAGAAGAAGAATAGAAGGAGCAAGGCATTTTAGGATGTGGACCCAAGGAAGAAATTGAACTGCGTAACCGACGTAGGGAGAAGATGGATTGAGAAAGAAGAAAAACTGAAGATGTTTGTTTATTTTTTTAAATTTAAAAATTAGAAAATAACTTGATATGAAAAAGAAGGAACGTTCGTTATGAAGATTGCCATTCCGAGCAGAAACATTTTTCGTTCAGCTTCATTATTTGCCTGAAGAAAACATATTCCGATTTTATAAACGGAACTTTTCTTTTCCTTCGTCATCAATAGCTTTAGTAATGCCAATAAATTAATGACTGCGCAAATTCCATTGCAGGAAAAGGTTGTTATTCCTATGAGTAATGTTCGTGAGATCTGCAAGTTTATAAGGTTTCAATTAGAGTTTCAATTTCGGGTAAATAAGCTCTCATCATTTCGCACACTATCTACGCCGGTCGAGTGGTGAGAGAGTGTGTGAAATGAAGAGAGCTAATCCAATTATTTACCCGAATTTCAAACTCTAGTTTCAATTATCAAAACGTATCATCAAACCATTGGGAATGTCCGTGCTGTCAGAGGATGGAGAAGGTAAATTGGCGGGTTATCAGAACCTGCAGGAAAATTGAATCGAATATACTCTGAAGGTGACGCTGAAATTAATGTATCATTTTCCACAAATTGTAAACAATGAGACTCAAACCAAAGATAATAAAAGAAGACCCAAATCCCAGAATACAACAGACGATAATTACGAAGATTGTGCTACGTCTAGTCCATATCTGAATTGAATTCCATTTGTTTAAGTACTTATAAATCTCCTATGAGCACATAATATGCGCTCACTATTCTATACATGAGCGGAAAATATAAAGCACAAAATCTGTTGATTGCGATAGAAATATTGAGATAGTCCTGTAAGAGAGGCAAGTAAAAGAGTAATCTGAAAAAGAGCACTGAATGTATTGAGTGGAAAACGGAATTACGCATTTGCTGTTGTGAAAGACCATGTAGGCATATTTGCAACGAAAAAATCAGCGATATCGGGAGCCATCGGAAGAGCATAGAAAACTTGACTGAGAAACAAACCAAGAATATCCTTACAAAATAATACAATTAGTGTTTTACTTTGAAACACTCACTGTTATCCCGCAAACAATGACCAACGTGTAGAACGGGGAATTGAATTCATCGTTCCTGTTGAAAAGAAGAATCCAGATTTCGATGACGTACAAAAGAGTAGGAGGAATGATGACAATAGTCTCGAAGATGAATATCGACGTTCGAAGATGCATTAGAAGTTGGATGAAAGAGATGCAGATGGGTCGTTACACTTTGCAAATTACCGTCTGCTCAAACCTGCCAATCTTTAGCAAAAAAAGTCTGGTCTTGGTCTAGAATTATCAGACTGGTAAGAAAGTCTTGCCCGATTTGAGGACTTTGAGCTTTCGTTTTTCTGCATGTTCAAATGAACAAACATTGTATGCGTGGCATGTTGTACGGGGACTAATGAACAACACCTGTCAACTTTGGTGTTATTTGAATCTCCCACGATTCCTTAGATATAGTGAATTGCAATGTGTCTGATGTAGTGGCGAAAATGTGACAAATAGGTAGGTGCCACAACATGGTCAGCGGAATTTATTGAATTGGGTGAAATTTAGTTTCAACATGCCCCTGCATGTCTAATTAAGAAATATCTTTTGGATTTAGGTCGATATCTTATCTCTGAGCCGAGCTACACCCCTAAATTCGCGCGCGCTTCGACTGTTGTGAGAGGGGGAAATAGAGAAGGGAAGAGGGGGAGGCGGGGCTTAATCACACATCTTTCGAGCACTGAAAAGCCAGACAAATTTGCCGCAAGAACGAGGACTTCGGGCAATTTGCGGAGAACATCAGCGCAATAATGTTGTTGTAGCCGGCAATTTGCGTGAAGCTTGCCAAATTGAGAAATTAAAATAGATTGCGCGCTTATTGAGTAATACTCAGCTCCCGTTCGGGCATGGAGAAAGCAAATTGCCGGTAAGATCGCTGTAGTTATTCTGTCCTTGCTCGCGCCTGCGCAAGTTTTCAGCAAGGATCGAGGGTACATGCGGTGGTGTTCCCTGCATATTGCAAAGTCCTTGCGGCAAATTTGCGCCAGAGTTTTCGTGAGGGGCATAGGAGACATTTTGAAGGAATTCCAAAACAAAAGCAGTTTATGAGGATGTGGAGAGTGCAACGGCATTTGAATTGTGACGATTGCGATAGTCGGCGACGATCGGGCGGTGACAGCGCAAGATCTTAGCGAGTGAGAGTTCAAGACAAATACCTGGCCCATGGCGCAGTGGATGTGTGCTTGCCTCACCACCCAGCCCACGCACGTTCAATTCCACTTTTGCGTAAGCCACTGCTATTTACAGTAATTCGGAATTTTGAAACTCTCGTACTATTATTTTTGCAAACGAAAGCGCAATTCGGAGTCGTCGATTTTGTATTCATTTTTACCTTTAATATTCCCAGAAAATTCAAGAGAATAGAATGCGGGTCTATCAGAAGTTGTGTGTTCATTGTTAAGCCCAATGTCGACTATTTCTAAATTAATTTTCACTTGTCGACTCCTCAACGTTTTCTGATCAACTCTGACATAGGCGCAAACGATAGAGCTTGTCGATAACTCCAAGAATTGCCCAAACTGGACTAAATGCGTTAAGAATTGCGCTTGTGCTCTCCTTTTCTCACGTTTTAGCGATTTTGGGTGCGCAAGAAGTGGGCGGACGTTGTTGAGCCTAGCTGTAGGACATAGGGAAAATTGAGGCAACGGATGGTATAGGAGATTAGGAGAGATATCCCTCTCGCCCTAACCTGAATGGGTTTGATCACATTCACCACATGCATTGGGCGCCGCCCCGCCCAATTCATGACCCACACTCGCATCGATGTCCCACCCATTCTGTGCGCTGTTTTAGATTTTTCCCTTTCTTCACACAGTGTCAAATACTTTGCTATTGATAATATGAATATTAATTACAGGCATCTACGCTGCCTGCACTTTCAACATTCCACCATGCACTGATTCGTAGTGACCAATAATGCAGGCGAGTGAAAAATACTTGCTTATCAATAATCTATAATATCCTGAATTGTCAGCTCGTCTTGGTGAGATTGGGAGAACTTTGATAACTCCTCTTAAATCGCCGATATTCGGTCCAGTAGCATGTATCTGCTGGCTATTCTATGAGACGACAACTAGCTGCCGGTCCGACCACCACTAGTCGGACCACCGGCGATTCGTGTCCTACGTTCTTTCTTCAATCTTCCGTTCAGAATAACTACTTCAGCTGTCGGGGATCGTCCATCATTCAGATGCTGAAGATTCGAAGCAAGACGCCTAAATCGACACCGGGAACCGTGCAGATGGGAAGGACTTGGTCCGTTCTACGCAATACCATAGTTACCGGCCACACAACACAATAGTGCATTTTGTCCCATATTTGGTAGTGTGTGTAAATGTAGATAAAACAATTGTGCCATACTTAACTGATGTCCACACTAAAACTTTTTTTAAAGATTTAACACTATCCACTGTGAAAAACACTCTTTTCACTTTCGATGGCTTTCACTATTCGTTTTGCATAAGTTATTATTTGCTCAATTCCGTCATCGACGAGATCATTTTTTAGCCACTCATTCGTTGTTGGCCCTATTACCAGGCGCAAATTCCCATTCAGGAAACGACCTTTCCCCCTCATGTTAATCATGGGAGCAAGCGCACAAAAGAATCCAATATGTGCACCTTTTATGGCTGGCCTCGGGACCGGCTGCTTATAGACAGGCAAATGCGATAGGGGACGCAATAGTTAGTCTGGTAAACAAACTACGAACACGAAGTACAATTGTACGTAGTGCGGTAAAGAGTTTAGTTTGGAGTCCACTGAGTGATACAACAAATGTACCGGCAGCGGTTTTGAGAGAGATCCACACTTGCTTTCGAGAGAGTCCGTCTCGATTTTGCTCAGTATCTCATTCCTAGCACCTTTCTTGAGAGTTGCCCGGGTTGTGGAATTATGTGGTCGGTCGTTTGTTAGTGTTCAATACTTTTTATCGGCTCATTGCTTTCATTGAGGTCTTTGCTGTCGCAGTAGGTGATTACACTATTTTCTGTCTGTGGCAAGAGTGTAAGTGTGACAGTGCGCAAGATTGAGGAGAAGAGAGGGGGATTAGGAGGGGAGAGGTCAACCCCTTCCCCCCACGCTCGCACCAGAACTTCGAGTGACCAGACTTACTCTCGTTATCGGACTCTGACCACGCCCAACACTATGTTATTCTCGCGCCCAATCTATTAGAAACGTACTCGTCGCTTGTTATCCATTTTTTTTTCAACAGCCAAAACTGTTAATATTATTATAATACATATTTTGAAGGCATCTACGCTGCCTGTCGCATGAAATTCAATTCCTTTCTTCTTTAGATCTTGCAATGATCATTTACATAATTGAGAACGATAAACAGGTAAGAATATATTGGGATATTTAAATTATACGTACGTCTTCAGGACTCTTGTATCGAGTTCCACGTCGCTGAGTATGTACTGGAGGAACTCAGTCATCTAAAGATGCGAGTCTGCTTCTTGCTCAATTGAAGTGGGTATACGCTAGTTCTTTGGTGGATTCTGAGAACGACAGATCGGGCAAAAAAATTAGGCAGTGTTTCGAAAATGATGACTAGAACAGTCTGAGAGTCTCACTCTTTTCTTTCGCCTTCTCTAGAGCGGTCCTTTCCAGACGACTCTTGCTTTACAGAATAGACTGTCTTTCACTTGGATTTACCGTGGTCGAAATCTCCAAAGAGGTAATCGCTGACGGCTGCGCCGCGACACCAGAGAGAGACACCGGTGGAGACAGCTAGCGTGGCTGCATCTCTCGCTTTCTCCAGGATCTCCCCGCAGTCAGTTTCCGTTTTCTGTTCTGGAAAGATGTTCATATTCGAAATGATTCTAGCACATTTGTTTACTTTTGTTTCGTCCGAAATTGTTAGTGGCGGACCCGTCGTCGGAAAGTGCGTCATATTTTCCGTTCATTTGCGACGATGTTTCAGGAGGAGACTGATTTTGAGATGATGATACTATTCTCTTAATTATGCGACAGTTAACCTTTCACGTATGCTGGAGCTGTGCGAGGTACTTTGCTTAGACACGAAAATGTGTGCACACTTTAGTTCAGGTCATGAGGAAACGAAATCGTGGAAAGTTTATGTTGGCGAGGGCTACATGATTGTTTCTAATGTCCCTAGATGGATAGAAGGAGAAGGTGTGATACGAGCTGTTTTTCTCCGTCTGTTTAGTATATTCAATTTATGTAAATGTTGACGCACTCTTGTGGTGTACGGTAAATAAATAAATATCTTATTACTATCAATGTTTTATGGAAAAATGTGATTAATTGAGCGCTACTTCATTACTCAGTCTTTGACTTTCGTCCCCTAGTCAATATTCGGAAGACAAATATGACAGTTTTGACGATTAAAAAGAAGCAGATTGCTATGAAATTGGAGACGATTAGGAGTAGATCAAGATTGTGATATTCGATAAATGACATGTCGAGTGATTGAGGGCGAAGAGCAGCAGAGGCACCTGAGAATGTAAAATATCCTCTCATTTAAAATAATCCTGGAAGAGCGTGTGTAACCAGTTTTGGATATGTTTCGTGCATACATTATGGTCAGATGAGATTTTTTTCAACAATATCATTTGTTTTTATTATCTAGAGATAAATAAATCACCGACCAAATTCTGCAGCAAACTCGACGTGACGAATGAGTTGTTGCTTCGAAGTGAACGGTTTCCTGGCGATCATTTTCGAAATTCGCTGAGCGTTCTCACGATATCTGATAGGAGTACTTTCATTCTCGTAATATGCAAAATAAAAAGGAGATTATGTTCAGCGTTCGCTTATACATACTTCGGATCCTCCAGTACTTCTCTCACAGTCTCAGTTAGTTTATCCGCATCTCCAAGGTCAAACTTGTTGAAGACCTTCCCGAGTCCGTTGTACTCCATCATTGCCGCATTGCGAGGTTGATCACCGAAGATTGGGATGAAAATTCCTGGAAATACAATCGAAATATTGTACACTCAGAGAAAAAGCATGGGAGTTAGCAAATGAATTACTTACTTTTTAGCATAAAGAGCATGGGAAATGAGGAGAGCGTAAGCAACTTATTTACTAACTCGCATGCATGGAGAAGCAATTTTTCTCTGAGTGTACAGTTTTTTCATAGATAATTGGAGACTCTGGAGCTCAGCACGGTAATAGAAGATACGCACCGGGCACTCCTCTCAACGCCGTTTCCTGTGTTGACCCCATGCCTCCGTGAGTGATGAAAGCAGCGACATTGGCATGGGCTGACATCAATTTTTTTTGAGAATTATTCTAATCTAGCATTACCCAGAATATCGCCTTGTGGCATCCATTTAGTGAGCACGAGATTCTCCACTTTCGATGAATGCTCTGCACTAAATTCATCTTCCGGATTTTCGTACTTCCATATGAAGGTCACGTTCGGGAAACGAGAGATTGTCTGAAAAAGGCAATGCAGATTAACTTTGGAGGAGAACGGCATGAGACGGCTTCCCCATGATTACAGGGATATTTGAATTGATACCTCCAAAATCGCTAGCTTGACATCTCTCGGTAATGCATCTGTCTGGACAAAGGATCCAAACGAAATCAGGATCGTTTTCTCACGTCGAGTGAGAACTTCGGACCAGAACTAAAAGAGATATTTTTATAAATTGTTTGCGGGATTGAATGTGGAAAATGTATAAAAAATACAAATGTTCTCGAATTGGCTTATAAAAATGTGTTTCAACGGTTTGGCAAAGGCTGAATATTAATAAATCCGAGATACAGCGTGGTGCTTCAACTAACAGAAAAAAACAATGTATACCTCATCCAATGACTTGGGTGGCTTTGCTCCGATGCCCGGGATATCAATTACTCTCGATAGCGTCGGAGTTGCGAAATCAATCAGCGGCTCGGAGTTGGTGAAGATATTAGCGACGTTAGCAGATTGCTTCTGATGATACAACTTGTTCTTTTCATTTTCCGTAATTATATAAATGTTTTTGTGGAGTTGTGTAGATCTTTGCACTCCTCTAGCTGTTGAATGAAAACCCCAAAAAATATCAATTGGAATCTTTGTCAATGAAATAATTACCGCGATCGAAGGATATTCCGTTCCAAATCTCTCCCTCATTAGCCCGTCGATAGTGCGTCGATTGAACCAGAAATTCATGATTCTAAAGAGTAGTCTAGCGTAGATGTTGAGTGCGCGATCGTAGAATGAGTGGGCGTCAAAGGAAGACATCAGTGAGGCTGCGTAATGCATTTATCAATTCATTTATGCATTTTTCCCGGGATTTCACCAAAGTACTTCTAATTCAACCTGCACGAACACGTGTTATAGCAGTATGTATTTTTGTGTTGAAAAGATGCAGCAAAACTAGCTCACAAGGTCGATAGCTCAGTGCTTCGGGTATTCCATAATCTTCGAAGTGATCGCCATACAAACTCGATGAGAGAGCACCGATCGTCGATTTTGGAGCGATCGCATGGCCAATAGCTGAAATATTTTCCCTGTGTGTTTCCTCAGAAATCATACATCGATAATTCGAACTACGTGCTTTGGAAAGGTGGCGGAATTACGCGATCTCATTAGATGGAAATACACAGTGGGGGAAATGCAGTACCGGTTCCGCACAAATCCAAGTTCTCCGTAATGTAGACATCGAATTTCTCATTTCGAAGTTTCTCCATCAACCCTGGTTTGTTGAGTACGTTTTCACATGACATCCGATAGATAATCGACATGTAGTAACCTATCTGTAAATATCAAATAAAATATCATGAATTTTCTGGTCACAATGAAAGCCACGCAAAAACGCGCGAAAACGTACCAAGAGAGGATATACGGGGTTGAAATTGCTCATATCAAATAGCATGTTCTTATTTTCCGTTGGCGCATAACTGCAAAAAAAAATGTCATATTTCTTGCTGCAGTCTAATATTGAAAGCTGTTTCCAAATTTCAAGAGAAATTGAGTGAAAATTCATGTAAGTGAAATATTCCGCCTCGATTTGAGACGCTCTCACACCCCTATCCCTTTCGTGGAGGGTTGACCTGCCAGTAGAAAATAACTAACTCTTCGACTACGGCAATCGTCTCGGGCTCAACGTGAATGACCGTACCATCATTTAGTGTTCCATCCAGAATCGGAATGAGTGATGTCTGGATACATAATATTCAATTATTGTATTACGATATAATGAACTAAAATACGCAAATCATGGGGGGGATCAATTATTTTAGTACAAAATTTTTTAAACAAGAATGATAAATGTAGGATCGTCGAATTATCGCTAGCATGATCCCATGTCTCTTACCACATTGTTTCCAGCCTCAACCAACGTATCTGCGATACTTCCGAGAAAATTCGAATGTGAGTAGCCAAACTTTGAGTTGTACACGAGAATCTTATACGAATCGATATTGAGAATTAGAAAAATGAGTAAAATAGGCGCGAGAAATCTCATTCTCCTGAAACAATTAACCTATTTTTCGATCAACCGGACGAGACGTAAGAAAGCGAATTTAGTTGAGAAAATCAATTGTAATGACGCGACGGCGACTTATAAGCATTCTCGCTGACTGACAGGACTTCGATATCTGTACAATCATGCCTTCACATTTTACATACGCCCTTATCAAGGGTAAATGTGTGGCAAAAACTGTAATTGCGCGTTGAAATTGTGTTGAGGCTCATAAAATGCGCGCGCAATTCTTATCTTTTAGAGCCTGAATAGTTCAGTGTCCTCCTCTTCATGAGCGTAAAATGTATGCACATCTACATACATTGAAACTATTTTTATTAAGCGCATATTTTAAAGAACAACAAGAAAAAGGAATGTACACGTATCTATACAGCAGAGCGAAAAGGTTGTCTAAGATCAGAAAACGATCATTCAGTCTTTGCCTTTCGACTGGAAGTGATCTTTCTAACAAGCAAACGCACAGTTTTCACTGTGAAATACGCTGAAATCAATAGAGCAAATGAGACAACTGCAATAACGTCAATATTGTAATATTCGATAAACGACATGTCGAGCGATTGAGGGCGAAGAGCTTTGGATGGGCCTGAATTTATCTTTTTTTTGTTTTCGTTGTTAGCTAATATAGTTCATAGCTTTGACTTGTGTTTCACATTGTTTCTGAACCATTTTTTTCAGGAGATTTTGTTGTGTTTCATTC
This sequence comes from Pristionchus fissidentatus, assembly GCA_036245785.1. Classification (NCBI taxonomy): domain Eukaryota; kingdom Metazoa; phylum Nematoda; class Chromadorea; order Rhabditida; family Neodiplogasteridae; genus Pristionchus; species Pristionchus fissidentatus. Next base: position 26,116,222 of record BTSY01000002.1, read on the forward strand.
AAAAATAAATACAAGAAGATTTGATATCGCGACGATTGATGACCGTCTTCCTCATAGCAGAACAATAAACAATACTGACCAAACTCAGCAGCGAATTCGACGTGTCGAATGAGTTGTTCCTTTGAAGTAAACGGTTTCTTGGCGAGCATTTCGGAGATTCGCTTAGTGTTCTCGCGGTATCTGCAAATGGCATTAGTACCGAGCTTCAAAACGAATTCGAATTCAGGCGTGTCAGAACTCACTTCTTATCCTCTAGTACTTCTCTCACAGTGGCAGTAAGTTTCTCCGCATTCCCAAGATCAAACTTGCTGAAGACTTTTCCGAGTCCGTTGTACTCCATCATTGCGGCATTACGAGGTTGATCACCGATAATTGGTATGAAGATACCTGCCATGGGTTTTTTTCAGTCATACTATTCGTAAAAAAACTATCTCCATTTTACCTACATACTGATCTAGGCCATGGGAGTTTAGTTTGTGGTATGACCACAGTAAAATCATAATTGCCAATTTTGCAGAACTTACCAGGAACTCCTCTCAGCGCCGTTTCCTGCGTGGATCCCATGCCTCCGTGGGTGATAAAAGCGGCAACTCGCGGGTGGGCTGCAATATCCGTTTTCTTTTTCAAAACGGTAATTAAATTTAAAAAAAAGAAACGCACCAAGAATGTCCACTTGCGGCATCCACTTGGTCAAAACGAGATTTGACATTTTCGATGCTTGCTGTGCACTGAATTCATCCTCGGGCTCCTCATACTTCCAGATGAAAGTAATGTCGGGGAAGCGAGATATCGTCTAGAAGTTTTAGACGATCAATATTGCACATGATTATTCTCATCTGTTTCGTGTAGTTCATTGGACAGATCAAATTTTCTATTCACGAATAGCGTGTGTTATCCGCGAATAGAATTATTCGATTTAACAACACTACTAGGCATCATAGGCGGCGCTTACCGTTAGAATCGCCGTCTTCATGCGGTCCGGCATTGCACTCGTCTTGACGGCGGAACCGAATGATATGATAATCGTCTTCTCTCTTCGACTGAGAATTTCGGTCCAATACTAAACAACAGAAATCGTGAACACATTGCGAAAGCTAAGGGTTCTTGGTTGCTCCTTTTAGCGTTGGCACAGAGAAGTGTGAAACAAACTTACATCATCTATCTACTTTGTACTAGTTTAGCAAAAAAAACAATCTGTAATCTCACCTTGTCCAAAGCGTTCGGTTGCTTGGCTCCAATGCCGGGTACGTTAATCACTCTGCTCAACGTGGGAGCAGCGAAGTCAATGAGTGGCTCGGCATTGGTGAAAACGTAAGCTACGTTCGCTGATTGTTGCTGTAATCAATTTTTTTTCTCGTTTTTTTCTCTATATAATTCTAGTCGCTTTTATATTCTAATAAGTTTGTTTGTTTAGTGTCACTAATAAGCTAGAAGAAGTCCCACACAACATTGTTTCAGCATTGAAAATCACGATCAATGTTGCGATCAATGAATGATCACACAACATCACGAGGGAAGCAGGGAACAGATCCTAACAATTTGTACGTAAATTTACGCCAACTCACAGCGACTGTAGGATAGTCGTATCCGAAGTGCTCCTTGAGAACATTGTTGGCTGCGCGTCGGCCAAAATAGAAAACTGCTCTTGAAATGTACGAAGAGTACAAATTTAGAAGTCGATCGAAGAAAGAATTGACGTCGAGAGAAGAGAGACTCGCGGCTGCATTAGATGATTTCAATATATCGATATCGAAAAAATACACGTTGAATAATATAAGAAATTTGTTGTACTTATTCCATAGTTCGCATTGGAATGACGAAAAAATGTTTCTCTTAAAAAAAACTCAAAGATACTCACTTGGCCGATAGCTAACTGCCTGCGGGACACCGTACTCGTCGAACATGTACTCGAAGAGGTTAGTTGAAGTAGATCCTATGACCGCCTTGGGTTGAATGGCGTGTGATAGTCCTGAAAGAGGCACTGCAGTTTCCTATTCGATTTGAATATAAGCAGCACAATTTTACTAGCCAAATTCAAAGTTGTAATTGATAATTCTCTATCACACTCTGTCACCTAAAAAGAGCATTGCCTGAATAAAAACAACATAATTCTTGCTTTGTTCCCACTCTGCCGTAATTCAATGCTCGGAAGCAAGCAAATACTGACCGATTCCACACATGTCGAAGCTCTCCGCGATGTAGACATCGAATTTCTCTGCCTTTAGTCTTTCGATCAATGCCGGCTCCTCGACGACTCTCTTACACGTAGTGTAGAAGGGCTTGGCCATCATCGGGCCCACCTGAATAATACTTATCATAAAATTATTATAATTATAAAAATAATAATTATAAAATTATTATTCGTACAAGGTAGGGAGAACTTTCAGAAATAAATGGTATAATGGATATAACAGCACTAACTGGAGCAGGACCTAGAACCGGCTACGCTGTGCATTTTAACCTCAAAATATCCCCGATAGTTATAATTGGAAATTCATTCGAAAAAAAATATTTCACACTGTGCGAAAGTATTTTCTACTGAACATTGATTTATGTACTTCATGTGAAGCATATTAAAAACGGAGAGTGGTAACACGAAAAATACTCACAAAAAGCGGAATGATAGGATTGAAGATATTGACTTCGAAGAAGTTGAATGAAGTTGAAGCCATTAGTTCATACCTGAAATTCAATAATTATCGATAAATGCAAAATGTTAATTTCACATTTTCAGGAGAATGTAAGACTACAGATAAATAACCAACGTGTATCAATATTTAAGAAATTTCTGGAATCCCTAATGACGATACATTTGCAAAGTTTTAAGTAAGCACTCACTGATCTGAGACTGCGGGATCTGGTTGGACATAGATCTTGGCCGACTTCTCAGTTCCGTCCTTTAGAGACTTGTCCATAATAGGAATCAACGAGGTCTAGAATAATGAAATGATAAAAATGCAGTTCCTTTTTGGCAAAGGTCAATTGAAAAAGCATAATAATTTTGAATAGTTTTAAGCGTTGCTCACACTCTTTCATATTATTTCTCTGTTAATTGGTACATAATCAAGATAGAAAAAAACAGTTAGCAGGATATAAATTCGCGAGAATGATCTACACCTGGCTAAAACCCGGTTATAACGAGTAATCCGGGTATGCTTACCACATTGTGTCCTGCCTCAACCAGCGTGTCCGCGATACTTCCGAGGAAATTCGAGTGCGAATGGGCGAATTTTGAATTGTATACGAGAATCTTGTAGGAGTTTGCACAAGATAACGTCAGGCAGAAAGCGAGTAACGATGAAAAGAGATTCATTTCTGGAAAAGTGACATTGTAATTGTTTGCTAAACTCAGAAAGTCGAACAAGAAAGTGAGAAAAATGTAGCCAAGTATTGAAACGAGCGTATAGAGTGCAATTCACTGTATGGGGGGAACACACTAAGGTCAATGAAAAGCGACCCGGGCTTTTGGCAACTGCGAAATTCTTCCGCTCTCCCCGATCACTATTTATTTACCTCTCTCTCGGCCACTACTCTTCGATAAGGGAGCACTGCAACAATCGGGGAAGAGATGGCGCGCAAATCATGCACAGAACACGCACAACACACGTGCTCAAAGCAGCTGGGCGAGAGAGAGAGCGAGAGAGAAAGAAGAGAGGGGATGGGGAAGAAACGTCCCTTGGGTGCAAGAGATTTGACACTCGAAGGGATTGTGGACAAGAAACATTGTGAAAGTAACGTGAGGGAAATTGAATGTGCCAACCCAATTTTTTGCAGTTGTTTTGATAAGAAAAGTGTGTGCTTACTTCTTTTGTGTTGAAAATAGCTTTTTATTTTTGGGTTGTTTCACTAGGCCAATGCTTTTTCGTCAACCGTATTAATTGCCCTGGCAGGACCACCAGTTCGGCTCGCGCCGGTTGCGAACTCGTTTAGCAATGCTTGGGCTATAATAGTAAGTCCATGCCGCATTCGACCGCTTTCCACTTGTTTATAGATCTATCAAAAATTGGAATGTTAATACAATATTTTTCGTTAAAAGGCACTACAGTTTCATAGGCCTTCTCGATAATAAACAAACAGTACGTGCAATACTCGATTGTTATATTTTTATTTTGTGATTGATTATGTTCACGCCAGAAGACTCTTTGTAGTGATGTGCGTTGCTGATCAATAATACAAATCTTATACTCCATCTTTATCAGCCTTCCGGAAGAAGAGACTTGATATAATTTGACAGAAGAAATATTTGATTCAAAACAGGAACTGAAAAAAAACTTCGAAAACCAATACGAAACGAGTAGAATCGCCCCACACTAAATGTTTTCCCCGAAATCATTGACTGAGTACAACAGATTCATCAATCGGTCTTTGCTTTACCACCGCCTGAAATTGTTCTGACAATAAATGCAAATACTTTCAATGTGAAATACACGATTACGATTGTTAAAAAGGAAGCGACGAGAAGGATGTCGAGATTGTGGTATTCGATGAAGCTCATGTCGATTGATTGAGGACGAAGGGCAGCAGAAGGCCCTGATAATTAAAGAAGGCGTAACACGAATGATTGAAACTTTTATTTTCCCCGATGTTCGAGGATTCATTTCTGTTATCAGTAGTTGGTGAAAAACAAATGCAGCGCGCGTTTCCCTCGCGCACCCCCCTCGTTTCCCCTTATCTCTCTTCCTTTCTCTGACTCCTTCTACACAAAATGCCAGCTCCCACGGCGAAAGATTGCAGGCCAAATGTGAGATACTGTAAGAATTCTGGTCGTTTTGGACAGTTTATTAAACATATCTTTCTTCGAACTAAAAACTTAAATATGCGATTTTCGAGGCTTTCATCGGGTATTCGATCTCCATTGCCCCACAGTAACTCAGTTGACCAAATATTCGTGGGACACATTAACTTAAATGTTATTAGTTCGCAACTTGCAGATAAATTTCTCCTTCTTCACGCAATTTACTACTGTTTCATGGGAGGTTGGAAAATGTTTCGTGGAGACATTTTGAGCCAACGATCGATATCGCAACAATGTCATTCATCTCTTCTTTCTCAACAAACTCACCAAACTCTGCAGCGAACTCGACGTGACGCACCAGTTGTTCCTTCGATGAAAACGGCTTCTTGGCCAGCATTTTCGAGATACGACGAGCGTTCTCACGGTATCTGGAAAGAGCATTTAGTGCTCAATTTCATTTTTATATATGTAAATTCCGAATATTTTTCCAGAACGAGCGTATCGTCTTTGGTCAGTTTGTTATTCACTCGGAATCCAGGCTCATTAGCATCTTGCAATTACTTTAAAAAAATAAAGAATAAATGCTCACTTCTTGTTTTCCAACACTTCTCTAACGGTAACCGTCAGTTTATCCGCGTCTCCCAGGTCGAACTTGCTGAAGACTTTTCCTAATCCATTGTACTCCATCATTCCAGCGTTGCGAGGCTGGTCCCCGAACACTGGGATGAATATGCCTGAAAACTCATGTTTTACATAAATAAAATAAACACATTTTGTTTATGCAAATGTTAATGTTTATTCCTACCGGGAACTCCTCTCAAAGCCGTTTCCTGTGTTGATCCCATGCCTCCGTGAGTAATAAAAACGGCGAGGCGAGGGTGGGCTGCAAATTTCATCACACTTTCACACTCGATGTCGATTTCACAGCAAAAAAACTATTTCGTCACTTGCATTTCAAAACAAACAACGTGTTCTCACCGAGAATATCGACTTGTGGCATCCACTTTGTCATTACGAGATTTGGCACTTTCGATGCGTGTTCTTTGCAGAAATCATCCTCGGGCTCCTCATATTTCCAAATGAACGTTACGTCGGGAAATCTGGCGATCGTCTGAAAAAAAATACCGTATCCAACAGCACAATCGATATCGTAACCCACCGTTAGAATTGCCTTCTTCATGTTCTCCGGTATGAGAATGCTCTTGACAACGGAGCCGAAGGATAAAAGAATGGAATTCTCGCGGCGAGTGAGAATCTCCGTCCAATACTGAAGATAATTCTGATTTTTTTAGTTTTCGATTGAGTTTCATCACGTATTAATGAAAGTTGAAGGAATTAACCATCGATAGAGCGAAAATCGTTAGTGTGAAAAACGAACTAAATACAGCCATGATGTATCTGTTCTTCTTGTTTCTTGTTCTTGTCCCAGATTCTTGTTTCTGTCAGTCGTCGTGAGCGGTCCCTCTCCATTTTGCTCTGATGGAGAGGGCGCTTCCCTAGTTCCCTCCGGACCCTCGTCTATCTACCAACGACTCGACAAGATCGGAATCCCCGTCCTAGCCGGCCTGGTCACCGTGGATGGGTATGACCGTTTGATGTTGGCTACTCAGATACCAGTTTCGCTAATTCTCAATTTGATTGATGATTCGAGCTTGGTGGACTCAAGTGGAAGAAAGATGCGTTCGTCAGGACTGCCTTCAGCCTCACGTAACATGGTCCTAAGAGAGATCTCATATATTCCTCCAACAATTTAGAGAAGATGGTCTGTGAATGGGAAGAAGACCGATCCTCTATCCCGACCCCAGCCGTAATTATCCGTCTATACTGAGAAGAATGATCCTTCCCCCCTGAAAACACATCCTCATCTGACGTTATCGTCTGACATGATAAATATCGTATCGTATCGTATCGTATTCTTCATTCTGTGCCTCGTGACGGGCGGTCGAAAGTCTCCCCGCTCCTCTCCCACCTCAGTTTGGAGAATCCTTGCCAGTCAGCTTGGGCAACCCGGCAAGTATCGCCCACCTGGTACCACTTCGAGCAGAGTACCCGGATCGACTACACTCAATTCAAGTCGCCAACTATCAAGAAAGGTCCCAGTCGGCAAGACTAACACGTGAGTAAACACTTCGATTGATACACGTTAGTCAGGACGCCTCTGGAAGCTGGTAGATCTACTTCTACGCTCAATGTCTATCGTCCAAGATCGACACTACAATTGACCAAGGAAGCCAAGCACGATTCATTCCCTTGACCCAGTTGCCTTGAGTTCGAAGATCCCGACCACCTCTGTCCCGAATGATGCCTCCTGCAGGCCCTTTGCCTTGATGTCAGGATAAATATGTCTATGTCTATCGTATTGTATCCGTTCTCCACCATAATGTACGCGTAAATGACTAATGCTCATCGCTACAATCATCATCGCTAGTTGCCTTTTCTCACTTTATCCAATGCCTTCGGTTGCTTGGCGCCAATGCCGGGTACATCGATCACTCGGCTCATCGTGGGAGCAGCGTAATCGAGAAGAGGTTCGGAATTGGTAAGAAGGTAGGCGACGTTAGCAGATTGCTCCTGAGATCAACACTAAACATGAATCGTCGGTCTTTATTGTTCCTTCATCAGCTCCATGTACTTTTCAAACGTAAAAGCAATACATTTTCGATGAGATCAGAGAAGGCAATTTTCGCACTGAACTCACCGCAACTGTGGGATAGTCGTATCCGAAGTGCTCCTTGAGCGCACTGTTAGCTGCGCGTCGAGTGAAGTAAAAAAACCGTTCTTCCCAGCCAATCCGAGTAGATATTGAGAAGACGATCGAAGAAGGAATGGACATCGAGTGAACACATATAGGCGGCTGAACGAATTACTCTTCTCAAGAACTTTTTGTTCCAAGAAATATTCCTGTTGTTCCTGCGAACGATCCGCCGAGTGTTCCTAGGAACAACAGGAAGAAAAATTGGAATTACAGGAACAAAAGGTAGGAATAGAAGGAACATTAGGATGAACAACAGGGACAACAGGAACAAATAGTTCTTGAGCTTTAAAAAACTGAATATTCAAGTGGATTTTTCTATAAGAAATATTGTTTACTACAAAACGTTGTTAGCAAGAAAAAGCTTTGAGGAAACAATTTACACTTACAGGGTCGATAGCTGCTCGCCTGGGGCACGCCAAACTCCTCGAACATCCAACCGAAGAGATTCGTTGCTGACGAGCCAATGACGGCCTTGGGTTGAATCGCGTGGGACAGTCCTGCATAAGAGGTGGAGATACTTTCAGTCCTCGAACTGGGCTTGCAAGAGAACACTGCTAGGCCAGTGCTACAACGGGCAGATACAGTGGGATTGCCCAACTTGCGCCAGAGGCATTTGCCTACGTGATCTAGTCACGACTACCAAGTCCCCAATGGGTGGACGCCTTGGTGAGGCGGTGACGGTGTCACGACCGGGAATCGAACTCGCAAGGAGCGCAAATCCATTGTAATTGTTTGTCTTCTTTCAGAAGAGGACAAGATGTTTTGCAAAACTTCTTTCAAAAATCGCGGATCGTGAGATGGAGGGAAACAGAACTGACCAATTCCGCAGACGTCAAAGTTTTCCGAGATGTAGACATCGAATTTCTCTTCTTTTAGTCTTTCGATCAATCCCGGCTCTTCGAGAACCTTCTTGCAAGTTGCATAGAAGGATTTGGACATCATGGGACCCATCTTGAAACGGGAAACAAATTGTATGTGTACACGATTTGATAGTCAGCACGAATTGGATTACTCGCAACAAATGAATTTATAAATGCGATGTGAAACCTATTTTAAATTAGAGACCGGAAAAAGTGAAAACTCACAAAGATTGACAATATAGGATTGAAGTTGTTCATCTCGAAGATATTGAATTGGTTCTTGGCCATTTCCTCGTATCTTAAATTAGAAGTGAAAAAGCTCTCACGGTTCGATCAATAAAGAACGTAGACTACTGTACATATTTACAAAAATTCTCTACAATTGCTCACTTTTCAGCAACTTCTGGATCCGGTTGGACGTAGATCACATGCGATTTCTCAGTGCCGTCCTTCACAGACTTATCCATAATCGGAATCAAAGAGGTCTGAAAGGGTCTTTTTAATAAATAACCAAAATACTTCTGTATTATATTTCTATTTCTCAACCTTGCGCTACACATCTCGCCTCTCCCACTTGGAATGTAGGTGTTGAATTCTCACCACATTGTGTCCTGCCTCAACCAGCGTGTCTGCGATCATTCCGAGGAAATTCGAGTGTGAATGGCCGTATTTTGAGTTGTACACGAGGATTTTGTAAGCGTTTGCCAGCGAAAACGTCGATAAAAACAACAACGCAACGGCTGTCCTCATTTCTGTAAAGAGCAGTTATAAATAACAAGTATGATAGCCATTTGTGTATAATTTTACACTAGCGAGTGTAAAAAAGAGTACAATGGTTTAATGCATCCATCGCGCGGAGCTTATGGAAAATGGCAAAAAAGGACGGACACTTTCGCAATCCTGGTTCTTCACTCGCTATTTATTTGCACATTTTATCTTGATTCTATGATAAGCGCGACAACTTTCACAATCGAGCCAATGGGGTAGAGATAGGTCGCGAAGAAACAGAGAACAAGCACATCCCCATCACTGTGAGAAACTCTAGAAATTTGTAGGAAAGAGTGTGTAAGTAAAACATGAAAACAGACAAAAATAGGAAGGTAAAGATTGCACTTATAATGGAAGGTAAGACGCTAGAATGAAGATAAAATATAATAAATTATGTAACTTTCGTCATCACTACTGTGAGTTTCGCTCTGTCGAAATCAGCAACACTCTCTCATTCGCCTTTTTTGATATGTATACAGCGCCGATCTTGATCTCTCAATGTTGATACGACTGAGCATTGATTTTCATGCTCGATACTCCGATATTGTCAGTTTGTCTTCTAATATCGTGACTTTTCATTTGTATAATGCTGACTTCAGCGTCGAAAAGCTGAGTGGTCAGTCTCTTCTCTTTGCACACTCTCTCGCGAATCGACCGGTGGAGAGAGTGTGCGGAGTGAGGAGAGTTTTGACCCCTCTTGATGATAGGGCATCGATAATGAAGCCAACATAATTTCCTTTTCCTAAAAAGTAGTTTCAGAGAATTTATAACGATAATTGTCTTTATTAGAGATCATTCATTGTCAAATAAAGGAATTAAATACAACTAAACAAATTCTCTCACTCGTTCTTGATCTTCTTCGAAGTCAAGATCTTTCGCAGGACGAAACAGGACAGTTTTACTGTGAAATAGACTAGAACACTAATAAAAACGATTGCGACAGCGAGGAGGTCGAGATTGTGGTATTCGATGAATGACATGTCGAGTGATTGAGGACGAAGAGCAGCTGAGGGACCTGGAATCAGTAAATTATAACTGTGAAACGGCACTCATTAACGGATTTAATATTGGTTATGTGAGCTGCGAAACTATTGTTCACAAAATCTCTCTATCACAGATCTCTATCAAACTAGAGATCCGTGATAGAGAGATTTTGTGAAACTGTTCATATTTCTACTATCACTGTGGATCTAGTTAGTGTTGCTTGTGTTCATAATTTCTTCATGTTCAGTGTTCATAATTTCAATATTAACAAAATAACCTACCAAATTCAGCTGCGAATTCAACAGTCTTGATCAATTGCTCCTTCGAGCTGAACGGCTTCTTGGCCAGCATTTTTGAGATTCGCCGAGCGTTCTCTCGATATCTGCAAAATCAATCGATAAATCATGTTAGTTTTTTCCTATAAAATGAAATGAAATGAACAACGGTAAGGTGATTCTCACTTGTCATTCTCCAGCACTTCTCTAATAGTCGCTGCCAACCTATCAGCGTCCACGAGATCATTCTTGTCAAAGACCTTTCCGAACCCGTTGTACTCCATCATTCCAGCATTGCGCGGCTGATCACCAAAGATGGGGATGAAGATACCTGCAACGGACAAAAACATAATCGACTCTGGTATTTTACTGGGAACAATGAGATATTTCTGATCACAACATGCTTCAGTAATAGAAGCTCGAGACAATAGAAAGGCTACTGAATTGCTTTAGAACGCACCGGGAACTCCTCTCAACGCCGTTTCCTGTGTCGAACCCATACCGCCGTGAGTAATGAACAATGAGAGATTTGCATGGTCTGAAATTTGAAAAAAAAAGTTTAAATTCATGTAACTTCTAAAACTAACTGAGAATGTCCACTTGCGGCATCCACTTGGACATGATCAGATTGGGAATCTCAGCAGTATTTTCTCTGCAGAAATCGTCCTCCGGATCCTCGTATTTCCAGATGAAAGTCACGTCGGGGAAGCGAGTTATTGCCTTAATTTTTTTAAATACGATCAATTTATCAACACAGAATCAATATCTGAGTAACCGACTTTGACAATCTAGGAAGGGCGAAACACATTCCACTCTGGTGGTGAATAATTATTGCCGTCTAGTCGACGGAATTCAGCTCACATCAATACCTTGGCAATCGCCTTTCTCATTTCGATGGGCAGCATGACACTCTTTGCTTGGCTTCCAAAGGACAGAAGGACGTTCTTCTCGCGACGGCCCAGAATCGATGACCAGTACTGCAAATTGTTTCGTGAGGATAATTTTATCCCTACTAGGAATGTGTTTCAGCTAGAGCATTTCACGATAAGCGATATGTTGAATCTATTTCACCACCAGCTCCACGCGAAAAAAAAAGAAAATTAAAAAAATAATTAGATACATCGTCAGCAGAATTGACCACTCGAAAAGTCGATACTTTAAAGAACAAAGAATTTCGACTCCGTTTCGGAACAGTTCTCTGTTTCTTAGTTAATCCTCCTTTGCTCTCGACCAAAGGTTATTTGGAGTGGTTAACACTAATCGTCATTGCTAACCTCATCTAGCGGTTTGGGCGTCTTGGCACCGATACCGGGTATTTCAATAATTCGACTCATTGTAGGAGCAGCAAAGTCGAGCAGAGCCTCGGAGTTGGTGAGAACGTAAGCGACATTAGCGGATTGCTCCTGAAAAAGTTAAAAAAAACAAATGATCATACCTATAGCAGTTTGAACCGTTATTATACTTATTGTAATGCACTAACTATAAGAATTGCTGTTGATAATGTATATTTCCACTAATTCAATTGTTACAAAAATATATGAAACTGTTAAAAAGAATGCATTCGTTTAATGATGATTAAAAATATATTGTTGCGAAAATATGTTCAACTTACAGCGACAGTCGGATAATCGTCTCCAAAGTGCTCCTTGAGTGCTTGATTGACAGATCTTCTCGAGAAAACAAAGCGAAGTCGAATTAGGCAGGAAGCGTAGAAGTTGAGGAACCGCTCGTACGCGGAATGCACGTTGAGTGAAGACATAAACGGTGCTGCAAAATGAAAATGTCCTCATTAAATAATATTAATATCACTAAATAAGCACCAGGCAAAACCTTCCCATATTTTTTTCATCCCTAAATTACCGAACCGAAAGCAACAATCAATTATCTATGGTAATAGTACATTATGAAAGAGGTTAAGTACAATTAAAATAACAACCTGGTCGATAGGAGGTTGCCTCGGGCACTCCAAATTCGTAAAACTGCCAGCTGAACAAGGATGTCGCAGAAGAGCCAATGACCGCCTTGGGTTGAATGGCGTGGGAGAGGCCTAAGTAAAAATTGAATAAGTAATATGTATTACATGGGGCGCAAAATCTCATAGATGAAAACATAACTTTAGTCAGTATCTTGTATATAAGATATTTAGACTATCTACATCTCGGCATCTAACAGAGTTCGCGCTCTGATTGTGAGTATATCACGGCCCGTTAAACAAGAGGAAACAAACTCGAAGAGTAACCGCGCTCTCGCAAGCCGTTCGTGCGCTTTTTGGAATTCAAAAAGTAACAAGGTTCCTTAACAAAGAAAACTATCGTTTTTGGTCGTTTTTGTCTTTTTTCTTACTTATTTCAGCAATTTCCTAATTAATATTGGAACCAAAAGATGGCCGTGTAAACAGAGAACAGCGTATATCCAATTTCGGCCCGCTTCGACACCGCAATCAAAAGTTATCACGCTTATACGAAAAGTACTTTTTCAAGCTCTCCTTAGTTGAACTCAATTTTCTTGAATGCATTAGACTTTTCCCTTGCTTTCGTAGAACCAAACGATGAATAGATCAGTCAGGAACTGTTTAAGATATAAATCGTCATGATGAGGAGCCTTATTAAAAAATTATCACGTTTCTGCGTAAACTGAGTTCACTATTTTCGTATTAATCGATATTATATTTGATCTTTGACCATTTGGCTAATTCTTTGTAACCAAATCACAGTATTTACATTAGATAATTATCCACAAGATTTATATCCGATTGCGACATCGCAATAAAAATGAATCTCCTGGAAAAGAAAACAACTCTTAGTCGCAATCATATGTTTGACACAGCGAACTGAAATCTGGGCGAGACCATGAACGAGATTTCATAACGCGTCGCGTGCGTTTCAGGAGTGGTCTTAACCGGCCGTGATATGATAATAATTCTTTCATATAATGCTATATTGTGCTATAGAGTAGCTCATAACAGAATTATTTAAACAAAAATTAAAGAAAATTTTGATGAGCAAATATTACCAACCCATTCCGCAGACATCAAAGTTCTCGGATATGTACACATCGTACTTCTCTGCCCTCAGCCTCTCAATCAATCCCGGTTCCTCGAGAACCTTCTTGCACGTGCGGTAGAACATCTTCGCTTGCGCTGGTCCGGACTGTAAATATATTCTTTTGAATTTAAAATTATTTTATCGAAATTAACCATAAGATGTGTGGAATTTAATACCTTGAGCGACCCAATAGGATTGAAGTTGTTCATCTGGAAGAAGTTAACGCCGCCTCTCAACATTTGAGTGAAACTGTAATTGATTGTAGATATTATTCAATTAAATTTATATCATTTACATTTTTTTCTTATTACTTGTGGGAGATCTGATAGCCATCGGGGTGTTTGACTGTGTCGCAAGCAAAGGTAGCTAAACAAGTAGCTAATGTATTATCTCCATTTCTTTGATCATTTGGCGTGCATTCACTATCACTGTACGCCCAAAAGTGCAATGTCTGTCTGGCAACTACGATTTCACCTATGGCACTTACAATTTGCCGAACAAGATTGCATTTCCAAAATTATAAACACGAACCCCTGGTCAACCATAGGATCTGGCTGCACATAGATCTTGTTCGATTTCTCGGTGCCGTCTTTGACGTTCCTATCCATGATCGGCATCAGAGACGTCTGAAACAGAGCATTCGAAATATTGTCGTCGAGAACGAGTTAGAGAAGGCGAGATAGTGCGCAGAACGAGAGGGTCAGAGATGTTCTTGGCACGTGAATGCTGCGTAAAACAGACATCACAAATCATAGACCATTAAATTCCCCGTAAAATGCACGACTCTTGCAAGGCCCTAGGTTGGGAGGATCGAATTTAAAATGGTGAACTTGAGTTTCGAAGAATAAACAATTTCTCACCACATTGTGCCCTGCCTCAACCAGAGTGTCAGCGATCATTCCGAGGAAATTCGAGTGTGAATGGCCATATTTTGAGTTGTACACGAGGATTTTGTAAGCGTTTGCCAGCGAAAACGTCGATATTAACAGCAATACGATTGTTATCCTCATTTCTGAAAGGAATATGAATGATTAATCAAAAGGCATTGCGAAAAGTTAAAGGTGTAGAATAAGAAGAAGAGAAAAAAGTTGAAGAGATCAATCATTCGTATGATAGGGAGAATCCATCCTTTATAACTGTGAGAGTGATGTGTAATGTCTCACGTTTATCATGCGTTTCGAGGAGCAAAATGGGCACACGTGGCACAGGGAATACACCTTCCTGTGATAAAAGAGTGGTGAGAGAGGGAGAGACACGTTAGAGAGTGGCATTTAGTCGACGTAGATTAGTGTTTCCCAACAGACCAACAGACCACATACTCCCTGCGATTTCATAAAACCCCAGCGCGAATAACGTATGAACTATAGAAAGGGATAAATTAAAATGTCTACAAGAAAGTAGATTAGAGCAAACATCCAATTGTGACGGAAGAGAGGCAGTAAAAGGATAGAGAATAGGGAGGGCTAGACGATAGTCGGCGAAGAGTAGTGTGTTTGTGTGCTCAAAATGAGAACTATTCTACCTAAGCTGTGTGCCGATATAGGACCCGAGCCTGATCTGCAATGTTTCTTATTCTTTTGTTGAACACAAAGGAGATTGAAACATTTATTGAAGCCAGAAAATATATTCTGCCCTATTTCAATATGATGCATTAGATTAAATCACTTTTAAAAGCATCTCAGCACAACTCTATTTTTGATTCAAAGCGACGTTGCGCTAAGTTCCAGATCATGATGAAATAGGTTTTCCTCAAACGAAGGGTGATTTGATTTCAGATGTAGCATGAAAAAAAAAATTTCTCGTTTGGTGCATGTTTGCTATCAATTCCGTTGCCCACAACTGATGAGGCATCTTTTCTGTCAATCGGAATCGCTCTCTTTCATTGATTTCCCGTTCAGTTCATCAAAGAATTATCTCTTTTCTTCTAACATTCCCAAATGCACGAGGACAATTACGCGGTGATCGACGGTTGTAGGGCATGCTTTCTGATGCAGCAATCGGTTAAAAAAATAGTGTGGAGAAGCGGTATTCAATTTCCCAGTTTTTTTGTATCTAACTTCCTGAACGACTAATGCCGCGCTAATTTCATGGGGTGCAAGGTGCACATCAGTTTTATGCACCCTTTCATAACTTTTTTCCTAGTGAAGCTACAACTTCCAAACTTGATACAGGGTCCAATTGAAAGGAAAATGTTCCAAACGTGGCTTGCAATCCCTGTATCAAGTTTGGAAGTTGTAGCTTCATTAGGAAAAATGTTATGAAAGGGTGCATAAAACTGATGTGCACCCCATGAAATTAGCGCAGCATCAGACACTTTTTAAACAGAGATACATATTATTCGGGTGTCCCACAATTTTTGTCCCAAAATCTCGACTCATATATTTTTGCTCATATCTTGAACAGGTGCAAACGGTCAGTGATCGAAGTAGTCGTCGTTCCTAATAATGACTTCCTTCCATCGATTGGGCAGAGCCATGATAGCCCTCCTCAGACGGGCTGAGTCCAGGCGTCAATGTAAGATTGATAGTCGGCGTCGAGATCGGTCCGATTGGCGAGCTCATTTTCAAGGTGGAAGCCCGCAAAGAATTCAAAACAGCTATAGTTGCAATGGCTGGTATCGAGAGTATAGAGCGGCATATGTGGCCTCTCTAACTTCTGATCGTCCAGCTTTTTTTGAGACATTTTCGAAAAATGGGGTCTTCACAGGTCAATCAAAATTTGAAATTTGGCATATCTCTGGAAACCAAGAGGGGCACTGATGGCGACCTCTCTAAGTTGGACAGAGTATTGGTCGTAGAAGTTGATGGCCCCATTACTATGGATGGGGTCGAGAAGGGAGGAGAAGCAGCTGAGAATTTTATTCTTTCTGTGGTCTTTCTTCTTTGGGACGGGCTGGTGCCACTCTCCCGCATGCAATCAGTCAGTTTTCATGTCGGTGTTGTCGTACGTGATCCACTTCATATCCATATCGATTACCTTGCTGGCCCATCTCATGTTGTCCGGACAGTCGAAAAACTCCTGACACTCATTAGCACGTTTCTTCTCAGTGGAAGCGAAAATAGCGTGATTTGCGACATTTTTCAGCTTTTTACTCTTTCAGTTATGATGCATGATTTGTCGTACAATGTATATGGAAGTATACGTATATGGCCCCATGGGAGTGGTATTGGTTTTGAGTTCAATACCAACGCAGTGAGAACAGATGTTTGGTTGAGAAGAGGGGGCGGTCAGAGTAGGGTCTATCCCCTGGGCTGTGGTCTACGGAAGCTAATTTGTAGAGCCAAACTAACACGTTGGCTTACTATGGTCTTCCTCTAGTATTGATTGCACTAGCTATTCATAAGTTTCCATGGTTGAGTTTCCGTAGAAAATTTTATGGAGCAAAACCGAACGAAAGTGGATTCATGAGTCCTTCGGAAAAATGTATGTAGAAACCAGAACGGTGTAGAAACCAGAAGATAGAAGCAATGACCTAGTGCTGAGTGTTGTTTGAATAATGAGTGGATTGTCAATCAAATATATTGTGTCACCTTGAGATTCAGTCTAAGATCAGTTCTTTACATAGGGACCGCAAGGTGGTCTGCCGATTTTATACAATGAAGTTGAAAGTGTATCCATATTAGCCGCTGAGGTGTCAATAACATCATACTTTTTGCCGTTTGTCGATATCTTGTCTCTGGGCCGAGATACAGCTCAAAAACCACGCGCGCGGCTCATAACGGGAGAGGGTCAAAAGGTGGGCGCTCTCTCTCGGTGGGCGGAGTTTGCGTCTATGATGAGATAATGCGGAGATAGTTTCTGATCATCAAGCGAATGTGAGAGCTAGTGTTCGTTGCCATCTTGGTGCAGTGGTAGAGTGATTGAATAGCTAGCCAAAGGTCGTTAGTTCGAATCCCATCCTTTGCGGATCTTTTGCTCACAACCCATAATATTGCCATTTGAGCCGCTAAACACCGTAAGTCGTCATGCCAAAGCACATTCTCGGAAAATAATAATACTAAAATCTTCTAAACAGGAGCACAATTGCGCGGGGCAATTAAATTTGATTTATTTTTGTCTAAGTTAATCAGAATAATTCTCCCCACGAATTGCGAGATGCGCAACTATGTGCCTTTACTGGAAGTGATTGAATCACCTATTCCCGCTTACGTTTATCGATTTTTGACCTACTTAATCACTACAGAGCATGGTGCGCATGGTATATGTTGTAGCCCATCACAAGAGCTCTCGAATAAGCCCGAGCACGAGGTTTTTAGTGAAGAATGAAATTTGTGCTACTCATCCGCTGTTTCTTGCCCCTTCAATTAGAGTCACGAGTGGGCGGAGCTTATCTTCCCTATCTTTACAACTATGAAAATGACCAAAGAGACAGAAATTGTGGGACACCCTGAAATTTACTTTATAAACTCACATCGATACAAAACTTATTTTCATTGACCCCCCGAGAGATCCCAGGAAGTCAAACACTCATGGATTTCCATTCTCAGACAAGAACAATCTACTTGTTACCACGTTCCTCTTTCAAAAAGTAAGCATTTCGAAATCGATATTTGGCAATTTTCCACTTTCCAGTCCATGGTGGTGATAAGGCATTATTTGTTTTCCACTCCATCGCACACTCTCTTCAGTGACTGGCCAAATCAATATTGTCGGTATTCAGTATTGTCGGTTCAATTTATGATTCTGCATGGCGGCAAATGTCGATTCAGTGGTGTTCACTGAACGTGAGCAGGTTGCCCCGCAGACGTATTGTCATCAAGCCAACGATGGTGAGTATACACGCGTATGTTTTTTTAAGCGAAAGCACTGCCTTGACCTTTTCTTCTTTTTCTTTGTCTTTTTAGTGTATTTTAGCACTGTATTTTTAGTGGAACGCATTGTCTGTGCTTTTGTTTTCCTTTCAGTTTCCATCGAAACAATGACACTTTTGCAGGCACCTCATTCTACCAACGCGGCTCAGAACTGTTCGTTAACTACAAGTGAGCTAACGTTCTTTCCTTTTCATTTGCAATTTAGTTTGCTTGCAGCGGTGAAAAAATCGAGACCGCTCTTCCTTCAAAAGAAGTTCGTGCTCTGGGAACGAATGGCAATGCGCTCTATCTTGTTGTCGAGGATGAAAAGGTTTGAGTTCGTTATGAAGTTTACCATTTAATAAATTAAGATTTATTCGGCTACATTTACTCCACCGCGCACTCTGCAAATCGAGTTTGTACGACATATCGCCAAGGTTTCCATTTATTATTTTTTGCAACTCCTGATCGGCAAAGGAGTTTGCATTCTTAATGCCCCTGCAACAATACCTTTGATTATCAAGACATTTTGACCACTTGTTGAACATAGATGTCGAGAAGTGTTATTACTCCAACAGGACAACAAAAACAGAATTTCGACCTTATTACAGAGCGAGCAATTAGTGGCATCTGCGAAGATGCTGCTAAGTCGTAAGCGCGACGGGCAAACTTATGTGTATCCAGTGTGGGAGCAGCACGATACGGCCGGTGTTGTTGTGGACGTTCCTGACAAGGAAGTCGCCGGCTATGAGCTTCGAGCCATACACAGGTTCATTGCATTCATTGTTCATTCCGTCATAGTAATGTGCAAGAATTAGTTCGTTGTACCGAATGCATTACAAAAATTCATTAAGACGATAGAGCGAGCAGCGAAATATAAATTATATATTTAAATAAAAAAGTTGTAATGCAATTCGTTGCAAACAATCGTTCAGACGAGTGCTCCTCTATACCAAGAAGCCCAAATCATTGCGTGACGAGTATATCGCCGCACGTGGTGCTGACAAAGATGTTCCGTTGCCAGGCCAACTCGCGTATCCAAGAATGGGAGTTTTCATGAACGTAAGTTCAGTAAATCGATTAAAACTTGCACGCGAGGGATAAACGTTCTTGGCAAGGTGGCCGATGCTGTACATATTTACAGCACCCAGACCATGCGCTACTCGCTGCACTTCGGTCGAAACCCAATCCAGCGCAGTGGAGAGCTCGACGGATCAGTCCAAATATCGTTTGTGTTGAGGCAAGATGATCGTTAATTGTTGAGAGTTTACTACTCGTATACACTGAGCGCAAGTACACTCAGTATTGAGTGTACCGTACTCTGACTTAGGGCATCGAGATCATGATACACTCACTATTGAGTGTATTCATGCATTCAATAGTGTGTGTATGTGATAGACTTCGAGAAATAACGATATGTAACTATACAACCCGTTGCCTAAGAAATTAATAAACTCTCATTCTTTGAATTCACTGGTCACGTAAGCGGTCTGACAACGGGTTGGTCATTTATGGGATCTCATTTCACAACCCGTTGCTTAAGAGGAGTGGTCAGAACGGCTTCGGGAGTGCCTAGCGTGAGTAAATAGGCATTATTTATTATAATAGAAAGAGAATTTAAACAGTATGGACATCACGGGGCTTGTGTGGGGTCACAGTACTCTCAAGAGACATCGAAATTTCAGGACACTAAGGTACCGTAACCGGTCTACCGTAAACAAGATTTCTGAGAATGAGCAAATTTACTCGGGTTTGGCTGCATGAGGTAGATTTCGATTGAGCATTGCCTTGTGGAAGCATATACTGTGCCTTATTTACAGTAATTCCGACTACAGTAGACCTAATGTGATTCGAGAAATATAAATATTCTCGGTATTCACATAATTCAGCATGCAGACTCAAGCATTCTTCGCTTCCATTCATATGTTAGGTTTTGTCAGAAAAAATGTATACCGCTCCAATTTTAGCAACGGGTTGTAAAGTTCTTAGCAACCCGTTGCTTCATTCGCAACGGGTTGTGGACCGGTTTATTAACGGAAAATGAGGAAAATGAAACAACGGGTTGGTTATTTCTCGAAGTCTAGTATGTGGTATATCACATATCAACGAAAGTTAGACGAAGCGTTTATATTTATTTTGTAATCCACATAGACTGATTTATTACAGACAAATAGCATAGACACAGAAGGTGTCCCATAAATTCAACCTTCAATTTTCGCTGATGTTCGAGGTTTCATATCTGTCATCAGAAATTAGTGAAATATAAATACAGCCCGCGCTTTATCGCAGAATGACAATGTAGACGTGCTCGCGTGTGATGAGTGGCCGTTCGCTTATTTTGCGCTTCGAAGGGACACCCAACTGGTAGCCTTGGACACAGTTAACATGCAGCATCACTCGTTCCCAATGGAGTATGTCTATCACCAATTGGCGTTATTATTTTATAAAAAAATGTATTAGTTGTATTAGTAAAAATTGTTTGCAGGCACTCTCCCCATCCTTTGATCAATCCCGATAATTTCACTGGAGTGCTTACCGGCGCTAGTGCGGAGAAATTGTTCTTGGTGCATGTTTGTAACGAGGCATGGAGCATATGCACATCTCATCTACCGGCAAGTTTTCTTGACATTTGAGTAAAAAGGAAATCCATTTCCAGGTAAATATCAAGTCGACGATAAAATCGAAAAGACCAACCGCTGATATCAAACTAGGAATTGAAGTATCGGAGATACAGGTTACACGATTTATTTCGGGTAACTTGTATCATTTTCAGGCACTTCGAATAGATCATGGTTTCAAGCATGACGACAAGTCAAGGTTTCTTCTTTAAAATAAGAAGGACATAACAATTTGCAATTTAGATTTCTTACTGATTTCGAAGTTCTTGGAGTTATCGGAAAAGGATCATTTGGATGTGTTTTCCACGTTCGAAGTGTGTACGACAAAGCGTACTACGCACTCAAACGCATTGCATTGCCTTCCAGGTCTTACATTTTAATAAACTATGGAATCATGAACTTTTAATTAAGGGACCGAGATAATATTGCGAAAGCAATGAGAGAAGTCGAAAACATGGCCAAAATGAAGCACTGCGGAATCGTGGGATACAATTCCACGTGGAAAGAGGAACCGCCCGAAGGATGGCAGGTACCTATCGTATATTTTAACAACTCGTATATGGAAAGAGATATTATGTAACAATGTGATAGAGTATGTGATTCTCTCCCTGTCGCAAACCATCTCTAGAACGTAACTGAAGGTTTGAGGAATTATATAAGTTATCCTTTGCTCTCATAGATGCACGAAGATGCTGAGCTGCGGAAGAAACTCAACTCCGTAGACCCACAGGTATTTTCGGACTACTTCTTCTGTATTCATTAAATAATATTCATTAAATACATCAGATCACGAATCTGGGCCGTTGCGTTTTCATCTACATACAAATGCAAGTACGGTATTACTCCTTTCTTTCTTTATATGTATACTTATCAGCTTTGCGACAGTTCGCTTGCCAAATGGTTGGCAGAGAACCATCAGCCTCGCGATTTGAGCAAAATGAAGGCGTGGTTCAAGCAACTTGTTGAAGCTACTGCTCACATGCACGATCGACGAGTACTTCACAGAGATATCAAGGCGAGGTTCATATGTTAATTGCATTTCAAAAGAGAAAATTATATTTAAATAATACGTTCAAAATGTTTAAAGGGCACTGAAAATCTTTATACTAGAAGCAGCATATTTGGTGCGATGAATCTTGTGCGTTCGTATCTAGTGAATCGTTCATTTCAGCCCAGCAATATTCTCTTCGATGGCGCTGATATTTTGAAGCTGTGCGACCTGGGGCTCTCAACTGATATTAATTTGGTTGACGGAGAGGAGAAATCGAAATCTCGCACTAATCAAGTTGGCACTCCTCGCTACATGAGTCCAGAGCAGGTTGGAAATATTACGATTACTAAGCTAACAGCAAGGAATCCCACAGTTTCGTATTTCCGACGTGTTTTTTCCTAAAAATATCGCGTTTTTGTTAATAGTTTCAACGGTAGAAAAAATTGAAAATGTTGTTCCAACTCGGAGCCGTAATTTGAACTTCGTTCAGTTCTTCTGGAGGTACACATCGCAGGTGGACGTCTTCGCACTTGGATTGATTCTAGCCGAGTTGGCAGTGCCATTAACGAAAGAGCAGCGGACTCAAGTGAGCTATGCATATATTGGAGGTAGTGGAGCGAAGCAGAAACAGTTAATACAATTTTGACCACAGTAGCATCCTTCGAAATAATAATAGCTATTGTTAAATTTCAAAAGTACAAGGGTGTCCCAAAAGTTTTGCGACTTTTGGTTTTTCAAAGATTTCATACGAACTACAAACCGTACATCCAAATATTCATCCATGGTTATATAACATAACCTTGGCCTATTTAAGAAATTGTTCATCTTGGGTACGATGTCATATTAATGACGCAATATTAGCAAATGTTCAATGATGCCAATTTTACAACCCCGTTTTCGACAAGTTGAATCAAGATGAATCCGTAAATATACAAAAGAAATAAAAATTCTCTTTTCAAAACTCTCGACGCAGCAGGTTCAACATTTTCAACATTTTTAATTATCTGAAGTCTTGTTGGAATTTGATCAATATAACATGGATTATACATTATTAATTACTAGAAAAATTTACAGATAGATTGTGAAGCGATTTTCTAAAATTTTCTGAGATTTACGTGGGAAAGCTAAAATTGCGTAGGGATGACGAAATTTATTGCAACTTCGCACGATTACGCACAACCTTCCTTGAACTTGATTGCAGCGAAAATGGGAATTTTCACACCACTCCTAATAGGAAATTCAGAGAAATCATGATTTTCGAGGTCTGAGTCCTGTTCATTAAGCGTAATCGCGCAATCGTAATCGAGGGTCTACACAGTTCAAGTGACAATTTTAAACAGATGATGAGAATTTGTCCTCATCATAGAACTATGCATAGATCCCATCGAGAGAAGCAGCGGTGAGAAATAACTGAAAATAGAAAACAGTCGCAAAACTTTTGGGACACCCTTATATTTCGTTATAAATGCGATTACAGCTCTTCGAAGACATTCGACGCCACGTTTCCACCGAATATCTGATTAACGATGCTGAAACGGTAATATCGATAAAACATGGGATGAGAAAAATCGATAATTCAGGTCAACATGATATCGTGGATGACTAAAGAAGAGGGTAGTGAGCGTCCGACTTGTAAAGAAATACTCAAATCGTCATACTTCGTTTAGACAACGATCAGTATTTAACTTTGTTTGTTCAATCAAATGTTTTAATTATTAATGTATTTTCACCATTCCGTCACTTGACCTAAGAGAAACCGAGAGAGATGATAAAAATATTTTTAAAGACTTTTTCATTATTTGTCCACAATTCTTTTATTATTTCACATGTGTTTCAAGGTGGCATGCAACATTTCCGCTTCCATGATTATATGAGCTCGTTGTTGCGTGATAGAGTGATATGTTTGTTCCCGCTTTCAAGAGTTATTCGATCTGTGCTACTACACATCATGAGTATTTCTGGCTCGAAATTGGTAGATTATAATATTTATTCAGACAATTGGCTCGAAATTGGTAGATTATAATACTTATTCAGCTTCATTCTGTGCCTCGTGACGGGCGGTCGACAGTCTCCCCGCTCCTCTCCCTCCTCAGGGTTGGAGAATCCTTGTCAGTCAGCTTGGGCAACCCGGCAAGTATATCGCCCACCTGGTACCACTTCGAGAAGAGGACCCGGATCGCCTACATCTAATTCAAGTCGCCAACTTTCAAGAAAGGCCCAGTCGACGAGACTACGACGTGAGTTCCCACTTAGGTTGATACACGCTAGTCAGGACGTTACTGGTTGCCGGAAGATCTACTTCTACGCTCAATGTCAATCGTCCAAGATCGACACTCCAATTGACCAAGGAAGCCAAGCAAGATCCATTCCCTTGACCCAGTTGCCTCGAATTCGAAGATCCCGACCACCTCTGCCCCCGAATGATACCTCCTGCAGGCCCTTGCCTTGATGTCAGGATAGATATGTATGTATGTATGTATGTATGTATGTATGTATGTATGTATGTATGTATGTATGTATGTATGTATGTATGTATGTATGTATGTATGTATGTATGTATGTATGTATGTATGTATGTATGTATGTATGTATGTATGTATGTATGTATGTATGTATGTATGTATGTATGTATGTATGTATGTATGTATGTATGTATGTATGTATGTATGTATGTATGTATGTATGTATGTATGTATGTATGTATGTATGTATGTATGTATGTATGTATGTATGTATGTATGTATGTATGTATGTATAATATTTATTAAGCACTGCATTTAATATAACAACAAAACCAATAATAGTAAAAAAAATTTGTTGAAAGAGCTAATCTGATTTCAGCTTAGCTACACGTACTACTTTGCTCAACACACACATCGCAATCTTCAAGGAGACATAAGAGAAAACGGAGAATACAACAAAAACCAAAGCAATGACGTCAATATTATAGTACGCGATGAAATTCATGTCGATTGATTGAGGGCGAAGAGCGGCTGAAGGGCCTGCAAATATTATTTTCCTTTTTTTTTATTTTCCGTTTTAAACAATCTCATGAAATTCTCAAGTATGTTTCAGTGAGAAGTTATAGGAATATCAACTCGATGTATTTTATTGAATAGCAGCCTCCTAGGTAAAAAAACTAACCAAACTCAGCAGCAAACTCGACGTGTTTGATCAATAATTCCCTCGATGTGAATGGTTTCTTAGCGAGCATTGCTGACACTCTTTTGGCGTTCTTGCGATACCTGACAAATGAAGAATTCAGAACTGATTATTATCACAATTATCAATATTAATCGTTTTCATATATTTCCTCCCCGTGCCTCCATGTTGTAATCTAATTTTCTCTATAATTGCCGGATTAGCAGCATGGATCAAACAAGCTATTTTAGAATTTCAGAAAATACTCTATACTCACTGGTCGTTATCGATGACTTCTCTAATAGTCGCAGCCAACTTTTCATCATCATGCATTTCCCACTTGCTGTAAACTTTGCCGAATCCATTGAATTCCATCATTCCCGCGTTGCGCGGCTGCTCGGCAAAGAGAGGAATGAAAATGCCTGCAATAGGATAGTGTTCCATCTTGAATTGCAAATACCGGCTTTTAAACACTTTCAGTAAAAATTGGCAACTCACCCGGTACTCCTCTCAAAGCAGTTTCTTGAGTGGAGCCCATCCCTCCGTGAGTAATGAACGCAGAGAGCTTGGGGTGGCCTGAAATCATACACGTTTATCAGTTTGAATCAATCTTTTCATAGTCGAAAGGAAAGAAATTAATACATACCAAGAATATCGACCTGCGGCATCCACTTTGTCATCACGATATTCGATTGTTTCGATGCGTGTTCCTTACAGAATTCATCTTCGAGATCCTCATATTTCCAGATGAAAGTAACGTCGGGAAGTCTGGCAATTGCCTATAAAAATAAATTATTATTTCAATTATTATTGTGTATTGCATAAATGTTCAGCAAAAAAGAGAAAAATTGCAAAAGAAGTAGAGTTCCGAAAATTGAAATTTATCTGCTTTTAAATTTTTGCACTGCTGTGGAAATTTTAGTGGCGAACTCACCCTGAGAATTCCCATCTTTCTGTCAATGGGCATCGTAATGCTCTTGGCCATGGATCCGAAAGAGAGAAGAATCGTCTTGGCACGAAGATTGAGAACTCCCTCCCAGTACTGAAAATATATTTCGATCTATGAACTTCTCTACTCAAATGAGTAATAAATACGCCGATTTTCAAAGGTTCGGCTAAGCTTTCAGAAAGGTGTCAGGCTTGTGAGGAAGAGCGAGTATATACAATATATACAATATGTTTATGACGTCAGACGATGACGTCAGGTGAGGATGTGGTATCAAGGGTCAGGATCATTCTTCTCAGCATGGACGGATCATTTCGGCTGGGATCGAGGATAGGGTTCCCTAATGAAACACGTTCGATACACTCTGCAATTTGCAAGAGCGAGTGAGCTGAGGGAAATCAACTCATTGTTCTGCGCTATCTAGTTTCTGCTTTCTTTTTAATGATAATAATGATGTTACTGGTAGCACACATAGATTCAATATATATAATAGTGTAATTTAAAAGATAAAAGAACAATTAGTCACAACTAAAATGTAGACCTACCTCGTCCAATTTCTTCGGTTGAGTGGCTCCAATGCCTGCCACATTGACAACTCTGCTCGTTGTGGGTCCAGCCGATTCTATGAGTGGCTCGGAATTGGCGAAGACATAGGCGACATTCGAGGAGAGTTCCTGAATTAGCTCAATAGTGAATGTAACTCCGCCAAAGAGAATCCGATCATTTATGAATAGGGTTCTCTTATTGGAATCAAATGGAACTGTGAAATTTGGAGAACAAATGAACGCAGACCGCAATGCGTGCGAGAGAGTGTGTGAAATCGAGAGGGTAGTGATCAGTTCAATTCCAATAAGTTCCAATAAGGGAACCCTATTTATGAACCTCACTCACAGACTATGGTTGCTCACTGAAACATAAGCGAACAGAATTCAGTAAAATAATTTTCAAAATAAGCTGATATTGTATAGATAATGGAACTCACCTCAATCGAGGGATAATCCTTCCCGAAATGTTCCTTGATCACACGATTCACAGATCTTCTCGAAAACCAGAACAGTGATCGGCCGACAATTTCTCCGTAAATGTTGAAAAGACGAGAAAAGAGTGAGTGGACGTCGAAGTTCGCAGTGAGACCGGCTGAAATGTATTCGAAATTATTACTTTTCTTTTTTTAAGTTGTATAAATAATTCAAATTATGGCAAATTCGTGATATGGAATATAACATATCACATGAAAAGTATACTGTCTATGCTTTTTTTTCGATGAACCAGATGATTCTCAAATCCTCAGTTAGGATAAAAAAGACACGTACTTGACTGATAACTTAGAGCTTGCGGAATGCCGAACTCGGGGAATTGCCACCCGAAGAGACAAGTTGTCGATACGCCGATCATAGCCTTTGGCGCGATGAATTTGGAGATTCCTGCGAGAACCATATTTAAAAAAAATTAAATTCTCTCCTTTAATAACGTCAGTATACCATAAAAATGGTGTTGATAACTACGAAATACTCGAGCCGCATTGTTAGAAATAAATATACAAAATGTTATCGGTGGGGATAGATGGGGCCGATGTCATTGCCCTATCAGTGCTCATGAACTTTTGAGATTTAGTGTGCCCTGGTAGGTTAATGTACGTGACGACTGATAAGAGTAAAACTCACCCATTCCGCAAACATCAAAGTTCTCTCCGATCATCACATCAAATTTCTCCTCTCTCAGTTTCTCCAGTAGGCCCGGCTCTCCGATAACACGTTTGCACGTGCGGGAGAAAATGTCAGCGAACATTGGACCCACCTGTAAAAATATGTAGAATTTTTTGTCGTCGTATGATAAACAAATATTTTGTGGGAGCAGCACAGTGATTACAAAAGAGTAAAAAGAACATTCTTGAGAATATACACATGATTCCAAACCGACAGACAGGGGTCAGGGTGAGAGAGTGTGCAAAAATGAGAGAGTCCCTCTCGATTTCACACGCTCTCTCACTCAAAAGCCCTTTCTGTAAGGTTGACCGGCCTGTGGAATGATGTGTATAATATTTAAAAAAATAACTTGCAATAAACGGGATGATCGGATTTGCGGTGTTCATCTCGAAGAAGTTTACATCTTGATTCGAATCGACGTTATCGTAACTGAAATTGAAAATATGACATAATGATCAAGTGCAAAAGTGTATTGAACAGAACTCGATCCTACTTCTTGTCTAAAGTATCATTTTACAGACTAATCAGCCAGTGGCGTAAGAAAAAATGAGATCGACTCGTTGTCTGCCTCACACTCTTCCTCCACTCAACATTTCCCGAATTTTCCCAATGGCATTCCAGTTCACCTCCCACTGGGGGGAACATTAAAAGTTCGGGATACCAGTGGGTCGAAACCACAGATATCG
The DNA here is from genome assembly GCA_036245785.1 of Pristionchus fissidentatus. Taxonomy (NCBI): domain Eukaryota; kingdom Metazoa; phylum Nematoda; class Chromadorea; order Rhabditida; family Neodiplogasteridae; genus Pristionchus; species Pristionchus fissidentatus. The sequence continues at coordinate 26,144,521 of BTSY01000002.1, forward strand.
ATTGAGCAAAATTGTATCACTCACAATTCCTTCAATTCGGGGTCCGGCTGGACGTAGATCTTGTGTGATTTTTCCGTGCAGTCGCGCACTGCAGAGTCCATGATGGGGATGAGTGACGTCTGGAATTCAGAGTATGAGTTTGATCGAAAATTTTGTTCCCTTATGAGACCATCCACGAGAGGCCGGGGCGCTGGGGTGAAATCGTCGGATGCCTTTTTTGCAACCTATCCCAATAACTTGGTGGTGAAGTCAGTATCACTAGTGCTGATATTAGGCCAAGTAACTAAGGTTCTGGGTCCCGCCCCGAAAAGTTACAGTAACCCCTGTTTCCGATATCGATTTTTTTTAGTATTTTATAAAGTATGTTTTTATAGGTTTTCTAGGTGTATTTTGCGAAAAAAATAACAATCAAAATATTTTTGAAGCGATAGGACATCGATAAAGTATCGAAAAATCAAATTTTCGGAGTTTTTTGATCGTCCTGGAAAAAAAATGCCCAGGTGACACAAACCATTTTGCAATTTTTGGAATCCTCATCAAAAACTACATCGGACAGTCTACTTTATGGACTCCGAGCTGTGGTTGCAATGTCCGTAAATGAGGCCTGAATATTCAGATATTAGCGGACCTCGTCGAGTGTTTGTCGATATTGCTTATCCGAGTTGCGAAATATCACGTTTATCAAGTGATATATTATTTTCCTACAAAGCGATGAACATGAGTGACACAATTATTTCATCGCCAGGTGGAAAAAATTTCAAAATTTTTTTCGACCATGAACCAAATTTTCGCAAAAACTTTTTTCTCAAAAGTCGATGTACTTGTTTGAAATGTGTTCTTTACGTGATATTAAATATGTGTGCACCGTATTTGATTATGAATATTGTAATAATTGACTGTCATGGTGCAAACTACGAAAGAAAATCACAAAGAAAAATTCAATGCAAACACATTAATTCTGGACGTATCTAGCTCTTTTATCTTCAAATACGGTGCACACATATTTAATATCACGTAATGAACACATTTCAAACAAGTACATCGACTTTTGAGAAAAAAAGTTTTTGCGAAAATTCCATGAACCCGGGTTCATGGTCGAAAAAAATGTTGAAATTTTTTCCACCTGGCGATGAAATAATTGTATCACTCATGTTCATCGCTTTGTAGGAAAATAATATATCACTTGATAAACGTGATATTTCGCAATTCGGATAAGCAATATCGACAAACACTCGACGAGGTCCGCTAATATCTGAATATTCAGACCTCATTTACGGACATCGCAACCACAGCTCGGAATCCATAAAGTAAACTGTCCGATGTAGTTTTTGATGAGGATTCCAAAAATTGCAAAATGGTTTGTGTCACCTGGGCATTTTTTTTCCAGGACGATCAAAAAACTCCGAAAATTTGATTTTTCGACACTTTATCGATGTCCTATCGCTTCAAAAATATTTTGATTGTTATTTTTTTCGCAAAATACACCTAGAAAACCTATAAAAACAATAAAATACTAAAAAAATCGATATCGGAAACAGGGGTTACTGTAACTTTTCGGGGCGGGACCCAGAACTTTAGTTACTTGTCCTTATATCAGCACTAGTGATACTGACACCACCAAGTTATTGGGATAGGTTGCAAAAAAGTCATCCGTGGGGTATGTCCGGGTTCTCGTGGATGGTCTCTTATATCCTTTTTGTTTTCTTATGGGTGCACCCTTTGCCGTGGATAAGTGATGTGATGTGAATATGTTTCACCCCAAATTCATATTCCAATTCATCTGGCAACAATAATTTGTCTGCAATTCAATTTATGTAAAATATGAGTTCTGGCTGCCCAAAGTGCGACCCGCAAAGATTTTTTTTTGAAACAGAATGTGGGATGTTATTGGTAAAAAGTGACCGTGTGAGCTGATCCAGTGATAATTTTTTGGTTATGTTTCACTCAACATATTTTCTTTGAACAGCCTTGAAAACATTGATGCCTAGTCGAAATGCACACAATATAATACAATAATAATTCACAACATCGAAACTCACCACATTGTGCCCCGCTTCCACAAGAATATCCGCAATTTGGCCGAGATAATTGGAATGTGAATGGCCGAATTTGGAGTTGTACACGAGGATTTTGTACGAGTTTGCCGCCTCGAAAGTGGCGATGAGTAGAAACAAGAGGGGTAACCGCATGGTGTTGCTGAATAGGAATTATTCTGTTACAACAAATCGATGCGCATTCAACCGCGCCACACACTGAGCTCAAAGTCGCGCAACAACAAAAAGAGGATAAACCCACGAAATTGACACAAAATTGAAAAAAAAGTGAAAGATGTTATGAAAAAAATAAACTCTTTAATAATAGAACCAAAATTGTTTGAAACTAGAAAGTCAGGAAGTGTTTGAAAAAGAGTTACAAATGATTGGCACTCCAAAATTTGTCTCTTTGTGTTATCGGCGAGGCGCAGATAATGGGTGATTTTTGTACACGCTCGTATCAAATTGCGTGGACTTCATCTTTTAGAGGCATTAAATGACTAAGCGTTAAAGCGGCGCACGAAAGATAGTATTACATCACTAGAATCACTACGAAAGTGGCAGAGCATCATTTTCACAAGGCCAAAGTATGCTGTGGAATAAGATTGCCAAGCGTAAAGTGGATCTTCAGATCTTCCTGGGTTTTCGAGGGTGATTGATGCTTTGTGAGAGATTACACACGAAAACACAGACGCTAGGCAGGTGGCACAAAGACAAATAAGCATGATGTAGAACTTTCGAAGATGAGAAAGCAAAGCAGCCAAATCGATAGAAGTGCACAGCGATAATAGTTAAAGGTAGGAACTGCAGAAAATGATAGAAACATAGTCAACATTACGAAACCCCTATCTATTATCCTGTACGGGTAATTAGTTATTCCTTAGAAAAACACTAACATAAAAAAGGACTATAATAGCGTACATATTGGGGAAATGAAAGGTGTAAACTCAAAAGCATGTTGTCAACCTCTCAGAGAATACAATAGACAACGAGATTGATAGAGATAGTACGCGGTAGACTGAGCGATAGCGCAAGATTTCTCACACGGTGTCCACTAGCCGCGGACTGTCAGTGAATGCTATGATCAACTCCTGACGACACTCCTCCTTGTCACTCTCTTTCTCTCTCTTATATTTCGCATGGTGAGCGCAGTGATCTGGCGATAAGAAAGCCGAGATTCCTCTACTTTGTGCACACGAGAGACACAGTATCGAGTTGGCACCATGCCAAGAACGTCTTTAGTTGTCTGACTCTCACTCTCTCGACGATTCTCTCTGTCTCTAACTTGATCTAACCGATACTGTTCCACATCTTGTGAGAGGCGCGAAATGAGCAGACAATAGCACGATCCTGATGGGGATAAACGGATTGATAATTGTTGTGCTCACTCTGTGCTCTAGCGCAGTGTCTCCGCGGGTACTAACTTGTTGTATTGATTTGGAGGTGTTGGGAACAGAATGCACTCTATTTTGCACGCGTTGAGCCCATATACCACATTCAAGCTTCCATTGAACTCTTGGGTTGATCAAAGTCGTGTTCAATTCCAGGTGTGAGCTTTGCGCTTTCGGAAGTATTTGAATGGTAATGGTGTTCCATGTCAAGCGATTGTTACAGTAGCAGGGTACCACGCTAGGTGGGGCAAGCCGGTAAGCCAGCTGCAACGTGGGAATCTAGGGCACGTTACCTTTCGCAATCAAAGTTGCTACCAATTTACCGCCCCGGGGTGGATGGAAGGCTTGGTTGGCCTCAGCGGGGATCGAACTCGTGGCCCTTCGAATGACTAGCAGTTGCTTACACCACACGGCCATTCCGCCATTTTTCGAAAGTATTTGAATAGAAATGAAAAAAATAGTGATGAGTATGTGTGCTTCTAACCTGAGTTTTATTTGATCAACCTGTTCATCAATGAGATCGCCTAGTACAGAGTAATATCAAGTGTGCCACATTAGCGGTTAGCGGGAGATTATAGATAATAAAATATACTGGTTGATACGAAAAGAGAAGTCAAAAAACCAAGATAAAATCAGTCCTATTGGTCTCCTATTGGTCCTGGCGGTCTCGATCACCCTCAGGCATAGAGGTGGCCGAGACCGCCTTGCGTGTAGAAGACCTAACACCTTTACCTTTTTACTTTGATATTCCCTAATCAGATTTCTGCTTTGCTACCCTTACAACTTTGGTCAACACATGCAAAACAAACTTCAAGGCAACAAAAATGAAAACGAGGAAAACAACACCAATCAAGGCAATGATGTCGATATTATAGTATTCGATGAAATTCATGTCGACTGATTGAGGACGAAGAGCGGCTGAAGGGCCTGAAAACAAAATTTGCATAATATAATTGTTAATTAATTACAATGAAAATGTTATGCGCTTATATTATATTACCGTTTTTCTTTTAATTAAACAATGGTGAGTTATGTTTCAGTCAGTCGATATTGACCTAGAACCGTGAAGTTTCTCACTAGCTTCATCGTCAGCAACCTTAGAAGAAATAATACTCGTTTAAAACTCACCAAACTCAGCAGCGAACTCTACATGTTTGATCAATAATTCTCTTGAACTGAATGGTTTCTTCGCGAGCATTGCAGATATTCTTTTGGCGTTCTTGCGGTACCTGGAAAAATTAAAAGTTTAGCAAGATACTTTGCCGTTCAACTTGCTGCCTTGTTATTTTAACAAAATGCCAAGCTGAATTGGCCTACCGTACTTTCTTAAATTGTTCACCGTTTTCTGTTATTTATCTTTAAGATCCCAACAAATCGTGTTCACACTATGGATGGCTTCGCAAGGAATCACTCTTTTCATTTCGCACACTCACACACCGTTCTGACCGACGAAATAGTGTGCAGAAGGATGAGGGCATTTCTTGCGAAGCCATCACTAGTTCAAACTCACTTATCACTCTCGATGACTTCTCTGATGGTCTCCGTCAACTTTTCATCATCATGCAATTCCCACTTGCTGTAGACCTTCCCGAACCCGTTAAACTCCATCATTCCCGCATTTCGAGGCTGGTCGGCGAAGAGTGGGATGAAAATTCCTGAAGGAAAACATCTTCTTGAGCAGCCTTTTAAGAAATTGGTTTTACTCAGAGAAACATCTAACAAGAGTCATGGAAGAAAAAAAACAAGAGTCATGGAAGAAAGAAAAAAACTTGTGGTGGCCAATTTAGGAAGCTCACCGGGTACTCCTCTCAGCGCCGTTTCTTGTGTGGATCCCATGCCTCCGTGAGTGATGAAAGCAGCGAGATTGGGATGGGCTGAAATCATGGTTTATTTACGGAGTCCGAACTTTCTATTTATGGTCTGCAAACACGCTCGAGTAGACATTTTCGAATATGAACCCTTCGAGATGAATTTATGCAGATAGAATTCCATACCGAGAATGTCGACTTGCGGCATCCACTTTGTCATCTCCAAATTCGGCACTTTTGATGCGTGTTCTTTACAGAATTCATCTTCAAGATCCTCATATTTCCAGATGTAAGTGACGTCGGGCAATTTTGAAATTGCCTAAAACAAATGTTTTGTAACAGTTTGAACATTGTGAAATTCTGAATATTATGTTAAATACACACAGATAAGTCCTACTAAGAACAGGCACTCAAGTTGACCCGCCTACTAATATGTGAGTAAACGCAGCTTACATATTAGTAGGCGGGCCAACTTGAGTGCCTGTTCTTAATGTTAGTACGGTTTTTCTCTGTGTAGTCGAAACGCACCCTTAGAATGCCCATCTTGCTCTCGGTCGGCATGATAACGCTCTTGGCGATGGTTCCGAATGAGAGAAGAATCGTCTTGGAACGGCGGTTGAGGATATCATCCCAGTACTAAAGGGACATTTATTAAAATAAAATTTTCAAAAAAATCACACCGTATTACAAACTAGGGGGGGTGACATTTGAGCAACGGACATTTGAGCAACCGACATTTGAGCAACCGACATTTGAGCAACGGGTAATAACTCAGCTAGGAGTGAGCCTAGAGCTATGGGAGTGGTACCATTGTGATCAGCATCAGGTAATTGAGATTTCATAATTAATTAATTAATTAATTAATATCTCATTAATTATGCTAATTAATTAATCAATTACGAAATCTATTTTTTTTCTTATGCTGGTCACAATGGTACCACTCCCATAGCGCTAGGCTCACTCCTTGGTGAGTTATGGCTCGTTGCTCAAATGTCGGTTGCTCAAATGTCGGTTGCTCAAATGTCACCCCCCCCCCACAAACTAGCTATTAGAAGGTATCAGTTCGACTGTCGTAATAGATGGAAGGGCACATTGTGACCTTATACAAAAGCGTTGAAACATAAGAGAACATATATTTTTACTCAAATTGCTTCACTCACCTCATCCAATTTTTTCGGTTGTTTGGCTCCGATGCCTGCCACATTGATCACTCTGCTCATCGTGGGAGCTGCTGATTCGATTAGTGGCTCGGAGTTGGTGAAGACGTAAGCGACGTTGGAAGAGAGTTCCTGAATTAGTTTAATTATGTATTTAACTCGGCAACCGTAATTCTGATTATTTACACACCTCACCCACATGACTGCTCAGTGAAACATAAGCGAAAATAATTTAGGAATATCATATATTTTAACTTTCATTATAAGATGCGACGCTGGAAGATAGTTCCTTAAAATGTTCAACAAACTAACTACAGTCAAATTGCAGATAGTTGTCACGCCAGTATAAGACAACTCCGCGAAACATACATGAATGGATGAAAGTAGCAAAAAAGTTGGCATTCATAAGTTCGAAGACGTAATTAATGAAAATCCCACCGCGACTGTCGGATATTCGGGGCCAAATCGTTCCTTGAGCACGAGATTAACCGATCTTCTCGAGAACCAAAACATTGTGCGGACGATTAATTCGCCGTAGATGTTGGCAATACGGGAGAAGATGGAGTGAACGTCGAAGTTCGCAGTGAGTCCGACTGAGTTCAACACATTTGACAGAGAAAACGCTTAAATTTTTTTTTGCATTTGCAAACGCACATCTGCTTGCAGTATCGAAGAAACAATGCGTTCAGAACTTATAGAATAGGTTTGAAAAATAATTAAAACTTCATGTTTTAAGTTTCAAATTGGATCGTGAAAGTCAGATTTTCGCGGGAAAAAAGTATTCGCTGGAAAATCAGCGAATTTTACGCACTGGATTGGTAGCTGAGGGCCTGTGGAATGCCGAATTCGGGAAATTGCCATCCGAAGATACACGTTGTCGAGACGCCGATCATTGCCTTTGGTGCGATGAACTTAGAAAGTCCTGCGAAGCTAATTTTTATAAAAGTACAATTGTTTTCTCTCGGAATGACATTTACTAATTTAGTTTAAAACGCTTTTTGTCAATAGATTTTTGCTCAAAGTAGCGATAACAGAATGCTCACCCATTCCACAAACATCAAAGTTCTCTCCGATCATCACATCAAATTTCTCGTCTCTCAGTTTCTCCAGTAGGCCCGGCTCTTCCATAACCCTCTTGCACGTAAGGGAAAAGAGTGTGCTGAACATCGGTCCGATCTGTAATTGAATTGCGCGTTTTAGACACCAATTTTATTGGTCATCGTTTCTGTACTATGTTATGAAAAAAATAGAGAGCGAGATAGAGAGTCTCTCTCATCTATCAAAATCTATAAAACAGAAGAGAGAAAGGAGAGTTATTTTTTGCATCTCTACCTCACGTACCACAGCTCTCACGCTGATGCAGGAAGTGAAATTAATTTTTTATGTGTCAAACGCCTTGGTGTCTTACTGATCAGCTATAGAAAAGAAAACATACGATTAAAGGAACGATCGGATTTGCTTGATTCATGTCGAAGAAGTTTACATCCTCGTTCGAATCCAGTTTCTCGTAGCTAAAAAACAATAAATATACAAACATTGACGATTATAACAGTTGGTTATAATGTAATAATAATCATTTGAACTGTTAGTAGAGTTTGAAAAAGTTCAAGGAGAATAATAGGCCTTCGATCAACATACAGAGAGAGAAATCCTACTCAGAACAGGCATTCAAGTTGGCCCGCCTACTAATATATATGTAGGACCAGCTTGTATATTAGTAGGCGGGCCAACTTGAATGCCTGTTCTTAGTAGGATTTTTTCTGTGTGCAAAAACACTGACGTCTCTTTTACGATTGGATCCGGTTGGACGTGGATCTTGTGCGACTTTTCAGTACAATCGCGAACGGCCGGGTCAAGGATGGGCAGGAGAGAGGTCTGGAAAAAAGGAGCGTTGTTTTCTTTTATGTGTTCACATTGTGATATGTTTTCCACTACTCTGCTTACCTCGTTAAAATTAATATGAACTATGAATAATGAAATATTGGAGATGAAATTTGTACATGGCTACTCTGAAAGCAACCAAGAAGAGCTGATCAAACTGATAAGGAAGATCGGTTGTGAACATCAACAAATTTTCGAAAGTTATGAAACCCAAAGTTAAAAGCATTTCCCTGGATATGCTTCACCTATGGATCTTATTTCATAAGACTTGGTCTCAACGATAAGAGACGAATTGCAAGGAAAAAAAACAACATAACGACCCAAACGCAATGCTCACCACATTGTGTCCTGCTTCTGCTAGAATATCCGCAATTTGACCAAGATAATTGGAGTGGGAGTGGCCGAATTTGGAATTATATACGAGGATCTTGTACGAATTCACGGCTTGGAAGCTTGCGAAGAGCAGAAATAACAGTGGTAACCGCATCGTGTCACTGAATAAGACAACAGTCAAAAAAAGTACGGCCGATTTTTATCGATCGCATAACTGGATCCTCTTTTGACACACAGAAATACAGCACTAGAATGGAACTTATGATCTTGTAAAAACGACAGATTTTCTCATTTTTTAGTTAACCTCTGGCGAAAAAAACAAAGCCGTGGTAATTGTTTTAAATTCGTTGCGCGAATAGAGTGACTTATGTTTTGAAATGATAAACACGGTTGTTATAAAGGCAACGAGGGAAGGCGCAATGTATCTGTTAATCAATGTCTCACGATGACCGCTCTCTTATTATACTATCAACTAGACTTCGAGAAATAAATAAACAACGGGTTGCATAAGATGCAAATGCACCGCTCCAACAGTGAGAGATTGTGAGAAATGAAGAGAGCGGAGAGTGATTTGCCTCTTACGCAACCTGTTGTTTCGTTATTTCTCTTATTATACCATCAACTGAAATTGAACGCATGGAGAACAGGGGGAAAATGGAGAGAAGGGTGGCGAGTTCATGCCCAATGACACTTCTTCTTTTCACTCTCTTATATTTCGTTTACACCCTTCAGCGTCCTCCGCTGTCGCTGATAAGAAATCAAAGGCTCCTCGATAATCAGCACAAAATTTTCACGAAAGGGATGGAAAGATCCTGATTTTGCTCGGAATTTGCGTGTTGATAACTATTGCTAACACTTCTCGTTATCAGAGGGTGCCTGAGCGAGTGCTAACCCGTTGTATTTATGTTGTGAAGTTTGGCAACGTATGCTCTCTATTTTGTACCTAGAACCCATTTGCGTGTTTCTGCAAAAATTCATTTGAACCCAGGTAATCGCGGGTACAATGTTTATAGTGAAATTCGTGGTGGCAATGTATTGTTTGTATTTGCAATAGTTTAAAGCGAGGAAATTACATTGCACATGACACAAACAGCAATAATAATAGTTAAAATAGTTTATTTAATAAACAACGGATTCACAGAGCCGATTCAGAATTTGCCTGAAATATTTATGAATTGCATTTTTTTCTCGCTACTATGGAAGTCTAAGCGCTATCTGTCAGATTCCATTTCTATGTTCTAAATACTTGATACCAAATGATAGGTGTTGTGGAACAAGATAGTAAAATATAGAACTATGAATGTGTTTACAATAATTATCAGAAATAAAATAACTATGTCTTTGTTTGTTTTTACCTGCATGCTCGAGTCCGTTGCTGAATGCAGAGAATTGACTACTGCGATATTGAAGAATCGCTTTATTAGCATCTTCTTGTATTGCTTATTTCCGATAATAAAAATGATGGCGTTCACCACAGAAAACAGTGAAATAGCGGCCTCAGCGACGTTTTGACAGGCTAAAATCGCAATATTCAAATTACAAATTTACAAAACTCCTTACAATTCGAGTCGTCCTGCGAACAATATTTGAATATTATCAGAATGGGCAGAGCAACCAGCAAGAGGTAGGCGATGAACTGAATTGATTTTTTTTAAAACAACATTAAACTTTTTTTAAACCTGGATCAGAATGATGTATACGTTCTTCGCTTTGGCTGTGTAGCGCCATTTCCGACCGGATGAGGTCAAGGTGCGCGAACTGAAAAAGAAACAATTCGGATTTTTTGAAAAATATCCACATGAGGGATGAAAAAGAGTGTAAAATTAGAGAGATTTAACCAAGTCTCTCACCACTGACCCTATTTTGACGCTTAGCTCCTCACCTCTTTGCCAGCATGGAAATATGGGTGACGAAGAACATGATTATTGCTAGGAAAAGAGTCAAATCCGCGTAGCAAACGTAGACGATAATGTCCCAGGCTGCAGGAAATATTTGCATTGCTGGATTTTTAATTCGCAAAAAAACATCAAACACATGATTTGTTTAGATGAGTTTCAGACGAAAGACAATACGTCATTGATATTTTTACCATTCGATTATTATCGCCTTTTTTTCTTTTCTTACAAAAAAAATTCTTACAAAAATATATAACAGCAAAGAATTCAGCTTACTTTGTCTCTGAAACGATCCGTCGTTCACTTCCCAATTCTTGTCGTTAGTCACCCACCGCATGTTGTCTATTCTCTAAAATATGCATTTTATTCAATTTTAAAATATTTTAAAAGTAGTATTTAATGTTCCACTACTTCGCACTATCAGGACTAAATGTATTATTTTGCTGAGGCCCAATTCTCGCCCCTTTTCTTGGTACATATGCAACATCTAATTATGAGTTTATGTAAACACTGGTTAGAAACAAGGCCAAATCAAGGCAAAACCGAAAGTCCAGTATGCGATATCCGGAATAGCAAAAATTTGCGAAATCAATTTCGAAATCAAAATAATAATAAAATAAAAACAATTTCGAAATCAAACCTCTTTAACCATGATCGTGTACTGGTCTTTGCCTGGCATTTCGTAGAAGATTAAAGCGATTGATGGGAAAATGAGAAAGGAATAAGTGAACAAGTAGAAGACTAAAACATTCGAGATTAGACCGAAACAAACATATCATATCTTGAGCTTCAATATCTGCATGAATAATTAATAATTTTTTTTATAGAAAATTAGGTTGTGGGATGAAACGGTAAACATTTACATTATTTTGCCAGATGAGGTTCCTCTCATCGCTTTTACAACCAAAATTCATTTTTTGAGTCGATTATTCGTTAGGAACCCAACCAAATTTTAAAAAAAGGAATGGCGGGAATTTATGGGAATTCATTCCTTTTTTCCAAGTCCACTTCAGAAAAGTTAGAACGCTAGTAAAGCACGATCTTGGTTGCACAGAAATTAATCGTTTTCGAATCGACATAATAAGATTCTTACCGACCTTTGGCAGCCGACTTTCTCACTTTGAATGAGGATTCGGGCTTGAGCAAGGATTGCTCCCTGTTGAAGAGAATAATGATGAATGAAGAGAGAATGAGCGAGATTGAGAGCATCATGAAAACCTGAATATCGTGATACAAGCATGCAGAACTCGGTTTTGAAATTCAATAAAAATTCAAATTTGAATAGATATCAAAATGAGTACAAAGTTAAAGTGGAACTTCACGCCAATACTGCACAGCAAACCCTCGCAGTAGCCGCCTCCTGAAAATATTCTGTTTTATAAATGGAATATTCGTTTTCTGGACCGACAACGAATGAACCAAATATGTTTCACACACATATAAAAGAGCATGGGCTGTGCGCCTACTCAGTTGTCTCTTTGCATGTGCCATAATAAACGGAAAATCAAACCAAAGAACGGCCTCAGAATGGGCTGGAATAAAATTGTGAAGTGTAAATTCTGGATCGTGCACGTTACCTGAAATTGAATTAACTTTTATAGATACTTCTTACTTTCTCCGTCGAATAACATTTTAATTAGCTTTTTTTTATTTTTTTTCATATTTTATAATTTTTCTTTGAAAAAAGTAATAATTTTCAAATAAATGCCAACTTGTAGGTTCATGAACAGATGCCGAATCTCGGTAGAGAAGAATGCGCTCTTTCTCAGAATCAAATAGATGGTGAAGATGTTGAGGACGAAAGAGATTGTGCCCATGACGAAGTACTGCGGCACCATCAACTCCACGGGACCAGTTGCATTGGTCGCAGGAACGGCGCCGAACTTGCTGTTGTCCGGAGGACCTGCGCAATTCGGACACTACAGTGAACGTGAATTTGGTAGGACGAGTTCTTCAAGGTTGACTTTCTTCGAGAACGGTTCATCAACACACGATGTCTCATTGCAGTGAGAGAGAGGTTGGACAACCCTTTTCTAAGGATGTAACTCTTGGAGAAATGTTCTGCTAGCTAAGTTGTGATCTGTGAAAAACAAAGGGACACGGCGGTGCGGGTGCTCAAACTATAGTTGAATGCAGAGAGCTCATCCTCATGTGGAACCAGGGGAGTGAATTAGAGATGAAACGAAAGGTTGCTTGCCTTTTGTATTTTCCGGCAACAATTTTTTTAAAAATTAATTTTTAAAAATAAAATTTTACGCACCCCTCCATGTGTCGCCGATAGCGTTGTGCGCAGTAGAGTGGACACTCATGTATTTCTGAAGCGAAAACGAAATGAATCAGACAAACTGAGAGCAAAAACATACAACTTAAGCGAGCCTTACGGAATCGGAAACTACGGGAAAATGTACATAGTCTCGGTTTTTGGTATCGCTAAAAAGTGACGGGATCGCGTGATGGAAAGGGCGGAGACCGGGTTGTGTGGTAGAAGATTCGCATTCCTTAACCTAATTGCCGGTTTGCCAGTAGGCGGCTCGAGTTGGTCGAACTTTCTGCGGCGCGCCCGCATTTCCATGGTTGCGAAGCCACATCATACACAGCCACAACCGGCGATTAGCTATACTTTCGAGATTTCAACTATATCACTTCGTTTCAAATAGCAAGAAAGCGGTTCTGGAAGATAGTGTGTGTGAAAATGCGAGATGCACTATCATTTGTACATACTATTTCTCCCTTGTTCCCTTCAGGAGATTGATCATGATGTGGCTTCTGCGATAATGAAAAGCTGGCCAACGAGACTACGAAATATCAGTGTATTCCTTTATTCAAATAAAAATCTTATGGGAAAAATATGTTAAAGTGTAGGTGTGAAATTGAATGTACAGCATGGCGGAAGTTAAGTGTGTATTTTCTCAATTACCGATATGTCCGAAATCACGTCCAAACTGACGTGATGCTCATACAAAAACATCCATTACAGCTTTTCTTGAACGCTCTTATCTTGAATGACAGTGCACATTAGCTATAGCTACTGCGTAGGTCACTATTCTATATTCTGACTACTGCAAAATATTGTGAAAACAGCTATTTCAAAGACCATGTTTTCTGCAAAACCTTCCGCTGCGAAATTCGTTTCAAATTTCAGCAAATATCTTTGAGAAACTGCCGAACGGAGGATTTCGAGACGGGTTTTCTTGTGAAATTCGCACGGATTTCAAATTATCGGCAACCTTTATTCGTTCAGCTTCTGACAATGTGGGAAATGTTTGCAGATGGACAATCGATGGGAATTCGACGATTTCCTGATAAGTTCAATTTTTTTTTGTTTTTCGTAGACGAATATAAATAAAATAAACAAAACAAGATAGGGCGAATGATGAAAATTCATCAAGCACTCCATTTTAAATATTTTACTGAATGCTCGCGCCCCAACCCCCATTTTAGACTTGCCATATTGTGGTTTCTACGATAGCGCAATATGTAACTTTCGACGATAATAAAAAAAAACTTGAATGCACTACTTAATTATGCAAAAAATACTGAATTGTAATTGTGAGCTGTGAATACGCGGCAGAGCGGAGTGACGGGTGTAATTCCTCAATTGCAGATTTTCGGAAATCACGTCCAAAATGACGTGATCTGCATACAAAAACATCCATTACTGTCTTCCTTGAACGCTCTATCACAGTGCAAATTAGCTACTGCGTAGAAAATAGAGTAGGTCACTATTCTATTTTCTGACTACTGTAAAATATCTTGAAAACAAGGTTGAAAGTCAGAGCAAGCTAGATATTTCAAAGACCATCTTTTCTGCAAACGAACAAATGCAAAATTCGCTTCCAATTTCAGCAAATCTCTGAGAAACTGAGGAACGGCGGATTTTGAGCCGGATTTCCTTGTGAAACTCACACGCATTTCAAATGGTTCGCAAACTTTATTCGTTTAGCTTCTAACAATGTGGGAAATGATGGACTCGAACAGAATACTTTCAATCGATGGGAAACAGTCTACCGTAACCCATACTCGGTGATACTCGCAAATTACAGTGTCAAAGTGAATGTGTATCAGATTCTTCTTGAGAGAGATGTGTTTCAGAGGAAAGGGAATAGAAAGCGATAAATTCAGTGCATAACATCGATTCAAAATGCAAAAAAACGAATGGGTGGGAAGAAACAAGGCCTATTATTATCATGAGACCTAGCGATATAAAAAGTCTAGCTTCTCTGCCTATTGAGCAGAGTTACTTATTACCAGTAAAACAATTTACATTAACAAAGTGAATAATTGCCACAAAATGAAGGAAAAAACGTGTCATGAGTGTACAATTGATGTGAGTTTATCAAAGCTTCTGGATTTCCCTTTTTCGCACCGGAATTTTGGAAGGGTAATTGGTACTGGGATTAGGTGTCTGGTACTCTGCTACTACAGAGTACCCGCCGTACAATGAGGCATAGGGGTTGGGTCAGGGTAGTTTGGTACCATCTGGGGTCGGGGTCGGGTTCACTGGGTCTTAAGGGGCGTCACGGAGGTGCGATTGGCGCAGGTGGTTCCGTTGCTCTTCGCAGTAGCCATTCGAGAATGCGAGGGAGATGCGGCAGGAGAACGGTTACTGCAATACATTATTTACTCATTTTTTCGGAAATTTTAAAATTATTTCTTCCAGTTTCGCACGCTTTTCTCATGTGTTTTTAATAAATTCTAAATGGTCTCAAAACGCAATATGTTTCACCGACTGTTCTAAGTCAGTGAGCAAGAGATAAGTTCAATAACACGACCACTATTTTTTAGAAGAAAAAGGTATAATCGAACGTCAAATTCAAACAGTCACTATCATATTTATCTTTTTTAAAAGTTAATAATATCTAATAATATCTGCTAATGATCATCAACTCACTCAGACGACATTTCCTCCTTCACTGGAAGACACTTGTACAACGCATCGATGAGACGAACGTAAGTGCGGGCACGGTCGCCCAGTCCGCCCTGGGATCATTGTCGATTGATTTTCAAATTATCGATTTTCCCAACTACCGTACTCCCGTGTCATAATGTGTTTATCAGATATCGATTGTCTAACTCTTACCTTCAGTCCGTTGCTTATGTAGGCAAATGTGAGTCCGTTGGCGCGGTCGATGCGGATGTTCTGGCCGCCGAGTCCGGCGTGTCCGAGCAGAAGAAGCTTGCGCTGAAATATTCAAAATTCAAATTTCCCGCCACTGATCATCGTCGTTGTCGAAAATCTCACTGGATTCAATACAAGTTTTGTAAATTGGTAAAAGTCGCCCGTCCACACCACTTTTGAAAAACTTGAGTGGAATCCATTCAAATTTCCAATTAGTAAACGTCGGCCGGCTATTTTTTCCACCCTCTAATTTCTTCTTATTGGCTAATTCATTCCTTGATTTAGGATAAAATAGTCGGAATCGTCGCCGAAACCGAGGCGCACATCACAGGACTCGCGAAGGTGCACAACTTCTCCCCCGAGGTAGGTCAAACCTCGACCCTTCAATCAATTACCGTATAACAGGTATAACAGGCCGGCTAGGTATAACAAAAAAGCCAAAACACAAACTTCTGTTGTTTACCAAACAGGAACGCATGCAACCCTCTCTCTTGTGTGTGTTTTCTTGCCTCGGTAAACACAGCAAGTATCTTTTTTGACATTTTCTTTGATCATATCATTTAATACCTGTAATAAACTCACGCCGGCCTTGTCGGTGTGGTAGACGTGCGTGAGGCCGTGGCCGCGCGCGACGTGCGCTCCCGTGACGATGTCCTTCTGCGACTCGTGCACGACGGGTCGGGAGATGAAGTCGAGCGTAGCCTGAAAACAAACGTCGCCCATCCTCACGCAGTGCAATTTTTCATGATTTCAGAAAATTGGGAAACGTCGCCCATGTACAATTTTCTACGTGAAATATTTCAATAGGGAAACGTCGTCGAGCTGCACGCGCCACAACACCACACCACCAAAACAACGCGCGCAGAATGGGAGGAGGCGCAAATGAGATGAGCAAGCTTCTGAAAGAGAGACGAAGAAGGGAAAAGAGAAGAATGGAAGAGTGAGGATGCGGAACACTTTTCGGCGCTCAATCTCGCTGGTTGCTTGATTTTTTACTCTGAAATTTCTAAAATCCCCAATTTTCCCGATTCTTACGTCAATTCTTCCCCTTTTGCCCTCTCCCATTTCCATTCTAGGCCAACTCGAGTAGGTCAAGCGTATTACGCCCCTTTCGCGTCCACAAATCTGGCCAAATCCGGGGCCCTATTTTGACCGATCGTCGCCCTTCGGTTGATCATGTTTTCCGCTGTTTTCGCCCATTTATTACGTCCGCTTGACTGAAATTCTCGTAATTTGCGCAGAAGCGCCCGGAAACAAAACCGGAAGTTAGCAATAATCGAGGAAAATAACTGCTGCTCTCCCACGGTCTCCCCGTAATTTCGCCTGCCTCCCCTCTCTCTTTAGTTTCCTCCTCCTCTTTCCCGTCTCTCTCTCCCACTCTTTCCGTAGCGACTTTCAACGACCTCTTCCTCCTCCTCCCATCCCGTAATATAATAACTTCGGCAGTCTCCCTCTGGCACCAGAACGATGCTGTTGTTTCTTTTCCTTCCGCAAGAAGCCCTGCTCAAATCCATGCCTGTCTGTCTGATCTTCCTTTCACTTCTGCAGATATCAGTACAAGTAAGTGATATTTATTAAGATTCAAATATGAATTTATGGGAACCATCTAGTCAACTATGCCTTTACTAGTAGTAAAAATTACGTCAACAATGCATAAATTATGCATTAGTTGGAGCTCTCGAGACGCTTCTCTTCTCCATTCTTTCCATGTTTTCGGCTACCAGTTTCGCCCATTCGTCAAAACACTCGTCGAGCGCCGAATAATGGGCTCTTTTTCGTTGGAGAATTCCAAATAAAATGCCAAACATTTCAATTTCGTGGACCCTTTCGCGAAACAAGTGGTGAAGTGTGCGAAATGGAGGGATTCGGACTCCTAGTTGACACTATGAAATGCATAGGCAATTAGGAAGGCCCGTCGATGTGCCCCTTCGGGCAGCTGCATTGCCAAAACTGCGCGATAACATATTTTAGGTGTCTGCTCCCTATACTTGGTTGATCAGCTCACATCATTCCACAGGCCGGTCAACCTTCCAGAAAGGCCTTTGGAGTGAGAGAGCGTGGGAAATCGAGAGGGACTCTCTCACTTTTGTGTACTCTCTCGCTCTAACCCTAGTCTGTACCTTTGGAATCATGTGAGCTATCGTAAACTTGCAATCCGCAGTCTACGAAGAGTTTCGGCAAGGGAGCGGATATATAATAATATAAACTATGTATACACTTGCAATAAAATATTGTTGCAGGAAACACGACAGTTTCTCGAGTGCGCGCGACCGCTCGATTCCTCACTTTTAACAACACCCGACACTCCAATTCGAATACGAATACTCTCAGTCTACGGCAATCAAATCGAGCCCGGGACGGAGTTGGCACTGTGGGCGGCGTACTCTAACAAGGTACGACACCAAAAGGACAAGTACAAAAGGAAGGAAAACCACTCAGGAAAAACATCACAGTCTAAAGTACCTTAGTCCGGGTATACGGAACTTTCCGAGAGATAAAATAAAGATAGAATAGTCGTTTAGACGTTTCCGTAAGAAAAAAAACAATTTTTTTGTCAGAAATTTGTCATATCTATTATTGCACGGCGTTTGATCGCGACTCGAATAACTATTATTATTGGATTTTATATAATCCGATTCAGGACTTCTGCCAACTCTTCTCTAAAGCTACCGCAAAATTGCCCTCAGCACTTCTCGTGTCCTGCGATGATTGCTTGTGAGAACTTCATTCGAAAATACGACAAAAAAAAATGCGACCTTTCGCAAATTGCAGAACGTGCAACGCACTACCGAGCGTGCTGGCGCATCACGCGGAAACGTCGTTCGTGCTCACCGGTACCGATTTGCAGCCTTACTGGTTCGACCATATCAATACGGTTAGTCTCTTTCTTTCAGAAAATCTTGAATGTAGAACACTGCACGCACGAATCTTCTTCTTCCTACGAAATTTCCCAGAAAAAAAGCTGTTGCCTCTTTGGCGCTTGACGGAACCAAATCCAACAACACCTATTTTTCTCATTGTCAATTTAATCGCCTTTCGTCTGCATTTAATTCTCCCCACAGACGCCAGATTTCCTCGTCGCCAACAATGCCCAAAGAACCCCTCTCCCAGCTTGAAATACGCCAGCAAAACAGCCGAAAATTCTTCTCTGAAACGTAAACCGTGCCTTGTTTTGGTGCCCATATTTCACTTGGGACCCTCGAAAGTCGGGGGGCACAGAGTTTGGCCTCATTAGTCTTTCTTCGGAACGCATCTTCGTTTTTCCCGGTCTTTTCCTATTTTGCGTTCTACACTTTTCCGGTCTCTGGGGATCACGAGGAAAATCTCAGACTGGAGAGCGCGCTTACTAATAATGCATGGGGAATGCGCTGGTTGTTCCTCGCGCTCGAGGGCCAATAAAAAATGTTTTATTATAAAACCAACAGAGAAGCACCACTGTTGTTAAAACGTTTCACTGAATTTGAGGCATCGCAAAAACAGGAACACTGAAATAATATGATATTTTAAAAATTATTATGCGGTAAAGACCTGAAAGTATGAGCAATTTATTTAAGACTTTCGTTCCTTGCCCCCTCGGGCCAATTACAATATTACTTCTTTTCTAGAAAAAATAATGATGCTGATAACGTCTATGTATGGTTTATCAACACCTTAGAATCGATCTTGAAACATATTTCAATTCCGTAATTCCAGATGACCTTTCTCAAATTGGAATCAGCGCTTCCCTCGATGTCTCCAGACAGCACATGCAATCTCGCCGAGGAGGTCAGAATAATATTCTTACGAGTCTCTAGAAATGTTTAACGAAATGTATACAACATAGACCGGACAGAGCGTGTTCTATAGCTTGTGAATACTGCTTAGATCTTACTAAGACAGTATTTTTTAAAAATAATATGTTCATTAGAGTTGCAAGTTGTATGTCGTTCGCAACATTCGCGGGCTATCTTGACCCCATTTGCAGGTAGTTCACTACACGACATTTGCCTCGACCGCTCTCGTTGGCTTCACACTCATCCTCGCTCTTTCCCTACTGTGTTTAGTCTGCGTCGTCTTCCTCTGTTTGAGATCCCACCACAAACTGAGTGTGAGCAGTCAACACGAAAAAGTGCTTATCGAGAGCCAGAAGTGACCCAGCGCCCTGGTATACTCTATCAGCAATCAATGAGAGCTAAAAGCAACATCCATGGCTCTCATGACTTTTTGGGGTCATCAGGAGTCAGACCGAATAGTTGTGTTATGCATTTTGAGGCATTCCAGCCCCGAATGAGAACCTCTCATTCTCATTCACTCGAATTCTCAGGGATGTTGTATTGTCAAGAGCAAAAAAATTAACAAAACACCAGAACATCTCTTCCTATTTTGCTCAGCGAGAGATAGAGAGAGCGCTTGCACTCAAGAACTGATAGTGCTACATGTATTTTAACATCCATCACACTCCAAGAACCCCGACAACAAAAACGAGCAATCTATGCCAAGTTCAACCCTTCATTCCGGATATCAAACGCTCCTTCCTCAACGTATGATCAAATCCCACCGTATTCTCACCCTTTGTTGTACGCTTTTCACCACCATTCTTGTTATGTTATCTACGGTTTCGAATCTTCGCCCCAGACGAGTAAAGTTTTATTTGTTGCCGCTTTCTGACCTCTCATGACACGGCTCAACAGGCGCCATATCATAACACACCACAGAGCTTTGAGTGGCAGGGGATCTCCAAGGACCCATTACGGGATCTTATCGAGAGCGAGGAAGAGAGGGCGGGGGAGATGAGGAAGTGCTGCATTACAATCATCACACTCTACTTCCCTTTTATCACGGAGCTGTTTTTCGTCGTATCATTTTATGTTACTCAACGCTGTCCACTAACCTATTGCACACAGTAAATTTAATTAGCATCAACTGCTCGTAGCAGGCTCTAACTGTCATCCGAGCTCAACTATCCTTCTATGGATCCTTGAGGATTAACTGACTGAACACATCCTCTTCGCTTAGCGGCGCCTCCGAAAATACGCATTCTTCCGGATAGCCACGCACGAGTGTCTGTGTATGTGTCTGTGTGTTTTTGTCGAGAATCCGAGCCCATTTCCGGGCCACACTCCACAATCCTTATTCTGGCCATTCTCGAGCCCCACTGATTGAGGGCCTGATGCGCGCGATTGTTGCTGCTTGCGGAAGTTTTCATGGCCGCTGACTCTCTGGGGGTGACAAGCCTGATTTGGTGAGAGGCGTCTCCAGATTTTGAGACGCGAATGCGATTATACCCGGGTGAGCGAGTGCGGAGGCTTCAGATTCGGGAGAGTTGAGTGAAGAGCAGCTCCAGAATTACGCAACATCCCACTTCTATTGCGGCCTGTCGTGAGCAGCGAGTCATTTGTTTCCCGTTCTTGATGATAGACCCAATACGTTGAATGAACGAACTCGAATTCGAGTGTATTTCATAGAAACGTTATCACAATTTGCACTCGGCAATCGTTGATATTCTCATCGCTAATGATCTATTATTATTATAATCACTCATCCGGAACAGCGGGTTGCCGAATGAAACCAATGTTTGATTAGAATCATTTTCTTTGCCGACATCGCTTCTGAATCCAATAAACACAGCAATGCTGCCGGTTTGTCCCCGTTATCGCAGATTTATTTATCCGCTTCTTCGATTTCGATTCAGACCGAGTGATTGTTCCCTGATTTCCAATATGTTTCAAGGCAGTTATTTCGGTCGTTGTTCTTCGCAACCACTGCTCATGTGATTGATGAATTGGCCGATTGTAAAAAAATCTCATAACATTTAGTTTCATTGCAATAATGTTACAGTATGCCGGGTCGTCTATCTCCGCCCTTTCTCAATCTCACTCGACATGGCAATCAACACAAGAATCCCGGCTGGGCGAGCGGCGATCCTCTCGTGTTCCCGTTACAGTTCGATCCACAGAATGTGAGTATCACAGAGGTGGCCGGTATATTGACTATAACAAGATGAAATCATACCAAAAACACATAACACGGAGTTCCGTCGTTTATCAAACAGGTACGTTATCAACCTTCTCACTTTTTTGTGCTCAACATCGTTAGGTGAGCAACTGCGCGATAATGAACCGTCATAAATATGCCGATTGACCGCAAAATATCGAAATAGTCATTATGACACGACTAAACGATAGGACATTTCATAATTTCAGAACATCCAAAAAATAGTTGTTGTATCCCATCCAAAAATCGCAAAGTAGGAGCAATGACCCATCTCAGATCCCGCTCTTCTCCGTACTACTATTCCTCTTCTTCCTGGTCGTTCTCTCCATAATCGCCATCATTTACATCACTCGACATTTGAGAGGACGGCGGAGGATGAACTACATCTATGACCCCTCATCCATCAGTGAGTTGTTTCTTCTTTTTGACAGCTTGATGCACTTTTGTTAAGCGCCTCCTCAGCTATAATTGATTTAAATGTTCCTTGATCACCTTTAAAAATTACCGTAAATCGGTTGCGGAGCAATAGTTATTAATGTGATTTTTATTTTATTTTTAGTATGCATTTTTTAATACTAGAAATATACATTGTATCAATCACTTTTGCAGTGAACGGTCCCGTTGGTCCCAATGACCAATCGATGATCAACATGGATTTGCATTCGCATCTCTTCCTCTCCGACGCGTGCAGACACGCACTCGTTGAGCGGTACAGGAACAACCACTGCGGACCCGTTATTTGAGACAACGTCGTTTGTTCTATTTGCCCTTTTCTGAACTTCTTTATTAGCTGCGAAACCAACCATCCTTCTGAATACCCAGTAAGAACACTTATTCTACCAGACGCAAACTGCGATGCTGTGTGCATCGTTTATAGCATTTAAACAAGTCGTTTCCAGATTTTTTTGGTATCGGTGACGTTGTTTAAAAAAATTTGGACGCATACATGACACTTGGGAAAAGACAACACCTGTAAGCTAACCGCGTATCAGTATAATATCCAATTAACAACTTGTTGCTGTCAACACAAGTGCTTATCTACTCCAATCGACTCTATGCAGTAGTAGGCAGCCTCCCGAGGCCCGACGATATTGACCATCGAGCCTCCCTTCTTTTCCCCACGTGCTATTTCCGTCCAACTCTAATCCAATTCAATGTACAGTCCTATCTTCAGCCTCCTGTTTACGTCACCACATCATCCCTCTGTACATTTATTCGTTGCACAAGAGCTTACTTTTTTCGAAAAGAAACTTTTTTATTCTTATTTCATGTTTGTGGAACATTGTAGCAATTCCTACTTTCACCCGTGTTTAAAAACCCCGAGTCTGCTAACGTGTAATGTACATTGCCGGTTTTCCTCATAAATAATTATAATTATTTTCGCGTTTCAGAATTCTCAAATTCCTCTTCTCGTATGACATTTGATTCTTCAGAACTAATCGGAGGAAAATATTTCCGTCAGTCAACAGTCTAGCCCAATTTTTTTTCAATAACACAATTTTCGATGTATATTTTTAGACATTGACACACATTAGACAGTGCACAAACTTTCTTGCTTTTTTTATCATGAGATATCCCAAACATTTTCACGCCCGCATTTTCCAATCTCGGGTTTCTTTCCAATATTCACTCGTTCCTTACGAGTTTCCCCTCCTCCTCTCATCTTTTATTTGTTTGCGCTCTCTCTCCTCACACTCTCTTTTTGATGGAATTCGTCGGAGCAGAGGAGGAATTTCGGAGGAAGGGAGGGAGAGACGAAGGGGGGCCTACTCGGCAAGTCCCATTCACGCAGTTCCGCACCTTGCGCAGAGAATCGTCAGAACAGAGAGAATCTAGTCAAATTTCTCACACTTTTTTCAGTCTTCTACAATTATTGTGGCGACTATAATTCTCGGGTTTTTTCTTCTTTAGTCTCTATCCGTTCACTGTGCCCACTCCCTCCCTTTCTGTCTTGTCTTCCTACAAGTGGGAGCTGACAGGGGGATGATGTGCACATTCCCTCTCTCTCCTTCCACTTGAATGCAGATGCAGTCGCCAAAGTTTCTGACGTTTCCGGACACCAACCAGCAATCAGCATCTCCCAGTCGCCAAAAATACCCCCAAATCCTCCACGCTTCTGCTCGATTCACGAGAAAGTAGAGCGTGACCACTGGGGATTAATTAGGGGGTCGTCTAGGGGAAGGCTGTAGAGATGTTTGTTGCCCTGCCTTGCTCAACGCACAGACAGAGGCTTTTATCATCCACCCTCGCAATTCATTGCCTCCCTTCCCCTCCTCGTGGTACAACTTTTTTGCCCCCGCTGTACGTGACCAGCCAGGCACAACTGAGAGACATTAGCATTTCTGAAATTAACATAATACAATTTTTTGACATTGAGACGTTCGCGAAAAGGACTACTGGTATATGCAATCTCTTTCTATAGTGGGTTTAGCCGAGGACTTATTTTTGCGGACTTGTTTGTAATATCACAATCTTGATATGACGCTGTTTACGTTAGGATCAACAAGTCGCTGGAACAGGTCAAGAATCGAATTCGCTCAAAAGTTGCTCCTAGGGGTAACTTTCGACGCTGAACACGCTGGTGCCATCGATTTCGCAATAGGGCGCCTCTGGGCGCCGGTATGGCGCCGCGCACTTTCCGCGGAAAACGTGTTTTTCGATCATAACTTCGCTAAAACTCAACAAAATGGGGGGAAATCTCGCGATTTAAATCAGAATTTGAAGATTATCAAATGGCGGTAATAACAGAGCTTGCTAATTTCTCGTTTTTGAGAAAAAGCCATTTTTTGATCTAGCCAGCATCGCAGGAGATCTCATCTGAAAATGAAAGAGCATTTTTTTCCTGATCATTTTGGTATATTTATTGTGGTGTTATCCGCGGTGGAACATTGTTTTATATCGAATCTAATTTTTTTCACGCGCGCGGAACGCGTGTATACGCGTCGCATCCGCGTGTTCGAAGCGGTAGTGGCCTAGAACTTCAATCCGAAGGTCATTGGTTCGATTCCTATCGGTTACCAAAGTTTTTTGCCGAATTTCTTTTCCTCGAAAAAATCACTTTTTTGAGAATTCTGAAAATCTGTTAATATTATCAGGGGGTGAAATTTCGATGAAAAAAAATTCGGCAAAAAACTTTGGTAACCGATGGGAATCGAACCAATGACCTTCGGATTGAAGTTCTAGGCCACTACCACTTCGACCACGCGGATGCCGCGCGTATACACGCGTTCCGCGCGCGTGAAAAATGTTAGATTTGATATAAAACAATGTTCCACCACGGATAACACCACAATAAATATACCAAAATGATAAGGAGAAAATGCTCTTTCACTTTCAGATGAGATATCGTGCGATGCTGGCTAGATCAAAAAATGGCTTTCAAAAACGAGAAATTAGCAAGCTCTGTTATTACCGCCATTTGATAGAGCTTCAAATTCTGATTTAAATCGCGAGATTTCCCCCCATTTTGTTGAGTTTTAGCGCAGTTATGATCGAAAAACACGTTTTCCGCGGAAAGTGCGCGGCGCCATACCGGCGCCCAGAGGCGCCCTATTGCGAAATCGATGGCACCAGCGTGTTCAGCGTCGAAAGTTACCCCTAGGAGCAACTTTTGAGCGAATTCGATTTTTGACCTGTTCCAGCGACTTGTTGATCCTAACGCAAACAGCGTCATATACTCTATACTCGAAACAGGTGAAACAAGGTGGCATAGCTACACACCCTCACACTGCTCCTCCTCCCCATCCTCGATTCCCCTTTCGTCGCCTAGCATTGTCTCCTCCCCTCTGTGGCTTTTGCATGTTTCAGTGTGTGTACCCAAATTTTCAAGAGTTTAAACACTTCCGGATTTCTTGTTACTTTGTGCCGCACGAATTTGCTGCTTGTTCTATCGTTATTTGTTTATTTAATTTTAGCCATATCACAGCGATAGATGGGAAGCTTGTAGCTTACTAGCCTTCTCGTCCCCGGTTAATCCCTCATCTCGTATTCATTAAGCTGCCTCGGGTGCCAAAAGGGGCCATGTCATCGTCGTGTGATCTTTGTCCTTTGACGTACGCATCAACATTCACACATCACAAATTCTGGCATGCTTCTAGTACAATTTGAGTACCTATTCGTCTTACACACTGCAGAAACATCAAAGAGCTAATACAAACATAATCCTAAAATCTTTCAAAACGGCAAATCCGAGGAATCCTAGCATGGATCTCTGATCCTTCCTCACTCCATTTATCGCCCTATTCCTCCGCTCTCAACCCACATGATTCCAAATCTACAGACCAGGGTTAGAGCGAGAGAGTGTGCAAAAGTGAGAGGGTCTCTCTCGATTTCACACACTCTCTCACTCTAAAGGCCTTTCTGGATGGTTGAACGGCCTGTGGAATGATGTGAACCGAGAGCTCAATTGCATGTGCTGAGCGTTGGTCAAGCACATCCTAAGAGGGCTGCTCAGACTCATTTCCCCTGAGAAGCGCAAAATGAGCGCGGGCAGAGATAGCAGCGAGACAGCAAGCAGAAGGAGGCGCACATGTTATCTTTCTGCACTAAAAGGCGCGCGCCCGAACTCTCCGACTTTCTCCGCTCGTTTGTTTTCTTTCGCGTGAGAGCCATTGACGCCGAAAATGAGAAACAGCAAACATGAAGCTCTCAGCTTAGAACTCTCCCACATTCGAAAGCATTCACGCTCTATTGATCTAGTTAGGTCTTTTCGACCAATTTCAAATACTGTTGCGCATAGGAAAAATTATTTGTTTTCTACTCTGCCATAAGCGCACGTTTCAAGTGTTTGCGTGACGTTGGCGTGCAGCTCTCCCTATGCACCCGCGTCTGAATCCACCATGCGATCTCTCTCCCATTCTTCGTTTCCTCACGAACACACCCCTCCTCTCCCTTCCTCCTCCTAAAGGAGGGAACTATTTTTATGGATTATGAACGTGACGGTGATGTAATTTCCTCATCGCTTTCTTCATTTTCTATCGCGCATTTTGTCATAGACAAAAACGAGCTCTCTGCGCACTTTCTGACGTTCAAGCATAAGAAGTGTGTGAAACAACGATGAAATAGACCCACGTTGCTCAGCAGTTTACTGACGCATTCTAGTTTCCTTTTTCAGTCTAAAAATTCAGTCATGTCTGAGCTGTCCGAAGCAAAACTTCATTTTCTATTGAAAGACCAGTACCACTTCCTTCTCCGTGACTTTCCTTGTCACAACTGGCGCAGAAAACATCATATCGTCATGCATATAATCCGAGCGAGTGTCCGTCCGTTGTGTAAGCCACAACGAAGCCCCTTCGAATTGCCACTCTCCGTTTCCCCCATTCATAGACCCCCTTCCCCTCTTCCACCCCCCCCTTACGTCCCCTCGATGTGCCCGGCTTCTTTTGTCTACTGCTTTCCCCCTCCACTCGCTAAAGCCCTTCCAAACCGGGCTTTTTCGTGTTCCCCAGGAACCACCGTCGTTATTTCTTTCTCTTGGTCGTTCGCCGATTTTGCCCCGAAAGAATGTCAGCTATTTTATGGGTCCAGAACGCGTTCACAAATTCCTAGACAGAGCCTTCAATTTACGATTGTTCGGAGCTCAAAGAGCTCTTGTCTGGGAAACAGATACACTCAATTGAGAGCATAGCTTTTTCGAAATGTTTAGCTGGTAGTATGCAGACTCGAATTAGTCTCCCTCGTACGCCGTATCAGAGATGGGTGTATGAATTTTCACACACTTGTGTCAAATTAGCCGCGTGACTTCTCTTTTCTCTCTTCTCTTCTCATCGACTTACTCCTCTCACCTCTTCCGGATATTTATATTCGTATTTGCATCCCCTTCTCTTCCCTTCACTCACAAGTCTGACCGCTACGCTCCTAAAGGCTGCGAATTAGAGACCCCGACCACAATTCCCAGCTTTCAAGTTGCGTATATTTTCGTTGCATTGACTCCTTCGTCATTTATCGATTGCGTAACACTACACATCATTCCACAGGCCACTCAACCTTACAGAAAGGCCATTGGAGTGAGAGAGCGTGCGAAATTGAGAGGGACTCTCTCATTTTTGCACACTATCTCACTTTAACCCTGATCTATAGGTTTGGAATCATGTGACTAGCCTAGATCAGTGTTTTCACGCACGCCAATCTCGAAGACAAATCATGACCAATCCTCTCTCAGACCCCGACATTGGGTGGTTATGCCCGGAGGCCTCATCACTCGAAGTCTCCCTTCAACTGCATTCATCCTTCTACTGCCTCTTCTATTTGCATTCGTTGAAGGCGTAAGTTGCACTGGCAGATTCACTTTATTTAAAAGCAGCGCATGCTAATGACAGGATAGGTACACTGTTTCTAAATATAGACACACGCGTAGAATCGAGTGCGTCTTCCCACATATTATGTCCCCTCTCACATAAAACGGAGAGTATCTGAGCACCCAAGATGCCTTGATTCCTTGAAAGCGCACAAAGAGCGTTCTCGCTTGCAGTTTCCCCTCGGGAGTACAGCTGAGGTCGAGGGATCGGCGGAAGAGCCGACGTTGAGTCCCGAGCAGATTCAATGGGAGTACGAGGAGTATTGCAGGCATCGGGTACTTATTTTGCCACTTCTTTCTTGGTATAATCCTGCGCAGCACGAATAGAACGCATTGTGCACTACCTATGCCACGCAGCGCGTAGCCAGCATTGTTCCGGAATACACTCAGAGAAAAATTACTTCGCCATGCATGCGAGTTAGTAAATAAATTACTTACGCTCTCCTCATTTCCCATGCTCTCTATGCTAAAAAGTAAGCAATTCATTTGCTAACTCCCATGCTTTTTTTCTGAGTGTAGGAGTCCATAGCGCTGAGTCGAAGAATGGGGAATGCGAGCGTCAATGGGAATGCGTCACACCCTGTATCATGTATCTGATGGTTCGCAAAAAGCTGGTTGAAAAGAGCAAGGGAAAGAAGCAAAGCAAGCGGCTGCAGACATTTCTTAAAGCCAAACGTCACCTTGTCCTTCTGTCTGTACGTAATATCATATACTGCGCGTCCAACAATGGGATGAAAACAAGGGGCTTTCCCTGTCTAGCATCTGGCAGAATGGGGGATGGGACAATAAATGCATCGCGCGGTCTATTGAATTCCATCGCGAGCTGCTTGATTGTTCTCTTCGAGGACGGGCGCAATGCGATTTCCTCACTTTTATGTTCAAAGTTCTACAAGGGAGAAAACACTTACTTCTAGAGAAATACTTTAACATACACCTTTATTGCTCCTGTGGATTCAACACAGAAATAGTTGTTCTTTTTATTCAGTATATTGCAGGGGCCGTTCTGCCTCGATCAACAGTACGTCAACATCGGTATCACGATTCTCGGCGGGCTCGTCTTCCTCATCTCCGCGTGCATCGCAGGCTGTGTGTCGAGAAGACAGGGAAATGTGTAGAAGAATTGGAAACATACATGTCCGAATAACCACTGGGTTCCATGGCCATGTCATGAATAGAATAGATTCCCAACAGTTAGATACTGCTTGAGTGACGATCCCATTGATATGAGCAAGATTCGGATGACGCCGTCGTTCACAGCGTCTCATAGTCACCGCTTTCTCTCGATCATTGTTTTGTGAAGACGTGGTCAACGGTTGACTATCGTCGTCGTGTTCATCTGGTTTTGACGTATCTCTCTATCTCCGGCCATTCGTCAATCTCTATCTGCTAAAATGTCGCTTGTAGATTCCGCTACTCTGCTGTTTTTCACTCCAATACTATGCAACCCCACTCTGATACTCCTACAAATCGTTGTTCTCTATTGTGATCTCACTGATTCTTCCCACGAGGTTCCCATTGTTTTGAGTAATAATACCATGGATAAAGACATGTTCATGATTTAGGATGTGTTGAACAATTAGGATTGTTATTTTCCATTGAAGAAATTAACGGCGCAAACGCTTCTTGCACCAATCTCGCCTCGCTAAAAAACATACACTTGTTTGCGAAAATTCTTGAAATTTCCACAATCTCAAGCCTTCAGATTTAATGTGTGCAGCAAAAACTCCGAAAATGAGAAGTTGTTTACAGCATCGGGAAAAACCCCTAATCATGCGCACCAAGCCCCCGAAATGACTCATCATTCTGCTCTCTCGGAATAGAACAGACCACTAATCCTGTTGATTTCCCACAACTCCTCTTATTGCAGCCCTTGAATGGCGGGGCTTTGCGAGCCAATCCTGACTGCTGACCATTTTGAGCTCACGCCGCATGTTTTTTTTCTATTTTAGCAGCTGCGATAGCGCTATCGGCTGTACTTTCGATTAAAAAGGCCTTCGAAAGTAGCGCTGGCATTTCTTATTCATTCATTACAAATACAAATATAAACCCTGCTCGCAGAGTCTGATTTCAGCCTTGAACAGATCGCTTCTCCACTCAAATATGGCTCGCTTGCGTTGCGACTTGACCACTCGCGTGAATTGTAGAATCGGCGTAGCTCCGAAGCCTCCTTATCCACGAGATTCACGCGGAATACGAGCAATAATCGACGTATGGTGATCGTTATTCAAGACGTGTCGTGATCGCTAAAAATATTATTCTACATGTATCACGCTCTTAAAACTTCCACACTACAGCGCGACCTTATTCAGAGAAATGTACTGCCCTAGAGATAGAATGGGGAAATGAGAGGGCTTCTTGGAGCGGTACGATTTAAGGCCAAATACCAGAGAGTGGGGGGTCATTCCCCCGTTTCCTCCCCTCCGCCCTTCTTCTCAGCTTTCTTTACGAAGAATCGCCTCTCTTTCACACGCTAAACGTGCAAAAACCATGCGAGTCTGAGCGTTTGAAGGCTATTTCTTGCCATTTCACAGCTGCTCAGCGTTGAATGCAGCAGTCTCTGCATCGTTTTGACATGGCTCCGAAACACTTCTTTGTTTAGAACAATTGTGATGTTGCTTGTTGAATGTACTATTATTTTAAACGTTTATTTTTTACTTGAGAACCAAGCGACCTCTAATTAGCTAGGTTTCGAAATGTTACACATTTGTAATGGCCCTGAAACACATATTCACCTCGCACGCGCAGCCAGTTGATAGCTGGTGTACACGGCATGTTTTTCTCGGCGATTGTTTTCTTTCTAGATATGTGACAGGAGGGGATGTCCGCCCTTGCATTTCATCTTCGTTCTGATCCTCTTCGCGCCATTCCCATTCACACTCTCGTCTTTTCACGCGTCATTCTCAACGTTGCCTCCATTTCAAACTTATTTATTCTTCCGCAAAAATGAGCCACAACAGACAGTAATAGCTGCGTTTTTTTTGCTACGCATCGGGCGCTGAGAAAACAGTCACTAGGATCAGGATAGCAAGTGAAAAAGTTCACTTACCTGAAATGTCTCCTATTTCTATTGACTTTCTCTTACAGGTAAGTGAACTTTTTCACTTTGTGTCCTGATCCTAGTGGCTTCTTTCTCAGAGTGTAGCACGCTTCTGCACGTGGCAAGTCCTTTCTTTAGCCTGCACTCGTCCTCTATTATTAGAGCGCCGACAACAGTCAGCTGACATGCAGTGCTAGGCCCCTTCCTTTTCCAGTAGCACCGTCGTCGACATGTTGACACACCCGGGGCAGACTCGGGAATGGAAGGGGCGCTAAGAAAAAGTGGCTAGCGAGCGAGGTACTAATTATTGTCGCCTCGCTGCATTATACTGATTGCTCATCGCTATGCTCACGCAATTCGTCCCGGATGCGTGGGGAAGGCATATGGGTTCATCCTCATTCACATCAACCGCCGCCCCATTCTATTAACACTTGACTTTATTCGAGTTTCAGCGTTCATTAATGTACATCGGCGTTTTCTTCATTTCGCACACTTTTTAACTCACTTTTTTCGAACGGTGGAGAGAGAGTTTATGAAATTAAAAGTACAGGAGAATCAAACATCTTCCTCTAAACTCTTGCTCCTTCGTCTCTAGTAGAGTTCGCTAATGAAACATGTTCGATACATAAGTGAATTTTGATTAGACTGTTTCATCGCTAATGAAACACGAAATGATACATGGTAATGAGGGATTTTGTTCACGAGATCATTCTGGATTGATGAAAAATGAAGAGTGGTCTATTCTTCTTTCACAAATGAACAGAGAAGGGGAGAGAAAGAGAGACAATGACCGCTCGATACAAGGAAGAATGTTGAGAAATGGTAGTGTTTCGTGTCTCGTGAGACATCTCAATTACCATGATACTGTTTCATTAGCGTCTATAATTGAATTATCGTGTATCGAACATGTTTCATTTGCGAACCCTAGTCTCTAGAGACCAATTAGAAATTAAGCAGGGAACGGACATACTTAAGAAACATATCTCACCGATGTTTTGCAGTTGATCGAACATCCAAACATCCAAACATCCAAACATCCAACTCCTTACGTTTCTAAGTGTCTCACATGTTCCCATGCCAGGCATCTGACATTAGAGACGCATATCCTCTCCACAACTCTGCTAATCGGAACCACACTTTATCCCAATCAATTGGCTTGCATGTTTCCTAAATGACGGCACATTTCGTTTGAAAGTCGTGGTAGATGGAACAAACAAATCGTTCATGCGCATCGGTTAGGATAGATATTGCTACTATGGTCCGCTCATCGCATTTAAACTGTACAACCAGTTCCTCATATCTACTATCATCTTTCTTCTTCCGGTTAATCGCATCACTTCTGCCGTTTCACAGATGCTTATTTTGAAAAGTGTGGCTCCGTGAATTCCGGGGAGGGTGGAGAGATGCCTTTGTTACAACGGCTTGAATTGGCAATGAGAAGCGCCCTATGTGGAAAGGTTTCTCTTTCTCCTCCTCCGGCCTCTTTACTTATTCGGAAAGGGGGGGAGACATAGTTTTGTTTGCAGTACTTGTATCGCATTTCAATCACGCCTCCTCCTTACTCATGCTTGTCGAGATACTACGTCTTTTTGTATGTAGCACATGTACCTTTCCCCTCCTGTTTATTGTAGCTTCAGTAATTGCGCCCCCATGCACATAACTTTGCCTGGTAGGAGAACGCGCCATTCAAATCCAAAATGACATGAAGAACTTTCTGCCCGCCAGCTATCTAACTTCCTTATTATCAAATAAATTTGCCGTACTCTCATACCGCTTGATCGTCTGATTTCTTTCATCGAACGTCGATTAATGTTTTACAAGTAAGTAATATTACATTATCAGAAATCATGCTGGCTTCTGCCGACTATCACTCGCGGAGGATCCATACTGGCTACGCATCTGATGGTTACGAGCGCACGGTGAGTGTGAGTTTCACTGAGAGCATAATAACGATGTTGAACTGGGGAGCAACTATTCGGTATGGATAGCTCGAACAAAAAATATTATGGAAATACTCATAATGGAATAAAGTTATAGTTTAGCTATGCAAAAATCTAGATACACACTAACGTGGAGCGCGCGCGCGAGAACGAGAGAACGGTTCTCTTACTTTGACGCACTCTCTAATATCGATGATAATAATGCTGGATTATGAGTGTTATTTTTCTGTGTGTAGCAAAAATAACTAGCAAGCCGGCAGAAAGATACAAATTACTTTTTGCTCATTAATGTTTCCAGGGACCGCAACCAGTGCATGAATACTCGCCCTCCTCTTCCTCATCCTCCGACTCGTTCGTCATCTCTCGCGCAGCCATTCTGGACGCGCTCATGGCCATCGTCAACGAGGAGATTGAAGCGAGCAAAGTACGTTGCGTCCTCATTATGCCATCTCCCCGTGTCTGCATCAATAGGCCGCGTTCGGATAATAGCGTACCATCAGAACCCGGATCTCCCTGCGAGTCCCAACTGTTCTGATTATACTATATAGTCTGAATGGATCTCGCACCTTGCTTCGTCAGTAGGCCACCACCCTCTTTCTTTTTCAGGACCTCTACAGCACGACAACAACATCCGCTTCTCCGCCCGCTCGGCACTACGTGCCTCGTGACGACGGCCCCGACGTCCTGATGATGCTCATCTCCGGCTTCGTCCTTATCGGTCTCATCTTTGTTATCGGCATTTTCCTCTCGTTGCTACGATGAAGGAAGTCAATAACTAAGCTCCCTCAGAAATGTCGATAAATATGTCACTAAAATCTTTGCTATTGGCATCTTCCTCTAGTTGTGATACGACCCGGATATTATCCTGACCTTCTGTGGCATATGAGAAATAACTATCGCCACAAATACCGTTAATTATTATCCATTCATTTGCTCATTAAGAGCATAAATGCGCGATTAATCCCAGTGAAAATGGATAAACATAACTTCCGATGATGTGATGATGATTAGATCGAGAATTGTACCAACAGAGTGCGATCGCATGAGGATGTTCCCTGTTTATTTTTCATCGTTGGCGCGGAAAAGCCGGCAATAACAAGAGGAAGTGTGAGAATCTACGAACGGTCAAGCAAAAAACAAGGAGCGAATGAACAGTTCACTAATAGGTCTGGGCGTGTGAATGCTAGTGCACTTTGCGGTCTCGTAGAACCAGCCGATGTCGCGTAGCGCTTGTAGTCATGTCTGATAATAGGTCTACTCTCGATTTCGCACGTAAGTTTCAACTGCTTAGCTGAATCGCTTAGTTGAGACGCCAGTTCGTTGCTCCTTTTAGGTACGTGTGTATGTGTGAGTGAGAAAGTCGTCTCGAGATGTGGGTAAGGACCTGACTCTTAGTTCGCCGAAACTACTCTGCAATTTCGCGGAAGTTTCGTGTGACAGCTACATGTCTGGGCGTCGTCGCTTCTCACGAAACCTTTCCCTCACCTTATCTTATCTGATCTATTGTGTTCACCTTTCCGCTGTTCTGTCCTATGCCATGACGACCTATTCATAGGCATACACATCTCCATAGAAATAGAATGACTATAACAGGCTCGATATAGCGCGCAGGTTTGTCGTACGCCCTCATTTTTCTCAGCATAAAAAGTGCTCCGTACAATAACTCGGAGATTATCACTCCTCCTCCTCCCTTATCATCGACATGAATTCATTACGATAGAGCCCCATTGGCTATCGGTTAGTCATCAAATCATCAGTGTTTGAAAACAACTAGTCTTATCATCTCTCCTCTTCACGCAATCCCTTCAGTGTTCGGTGAACGAGACAGTGTGCAGAATGAAGAGCCCGTTCCCAGAATTTGCCGCTTCCCCCTCGAGTATACTTGAAGTCACCATGACACCAAATCACTCAAACTCTCTCTACTACTCAACCAGATGTATCCGACGGACGAGGGTTTTTGTACAGAGAAAAGGGACAGCGCACACCCTTTATCACTGCAAGCACTGGCTTCTTCATAAAGTCTCCATGGCGCCGAATCTCTCCTACTACTCGGCGAGATTTATCATCTGGCGCTATCAAATTATCAAGAAACCACAGCGGCACTAATCAAGTCTGAGTACACTCACGAATTTCTCCGCGTCCGAAACTCTTTTGCTCGTTCTTTACCCATGTCGACATGTTTACAAAGATTATCTTTGATTTTCACATTCCAAAAGTCATCTTGGTCTGCTAATCGATTACAATTTCGTGAGTAGAGGTTCTCTCCGCTCCCTTGGGAGCGCTATCTCATCGTTGATGTCTACTTTCCCACGCTTTGAGCTACAAAATAAAATAAAACTAATGATTCAGTTAGATGTCGTACTGTGTGTAACACAGTTCTTAGAATGCTTTATGTACATATGTACTTGAGTTCTTCATTCCCCCATTCTACTTTGTCAGAATACTCAGCGCCTTCCCGCATGGTTGCTCATTCCGATTGTGCTAATCAAAATAATGAACCTCCTTCTCCTCTCCCTTCCCCATCTAATCCTCCCACAAATGTCAATCTCTATTCATCTCCTTCTTGCAACCACTCACTTCTGCTCTAATGATGATCATCACTTCCCTTCATCGTCATTATCAACTACTTTAGGAGATTTTGTCATCTTTCATCATCTCAACGTCGCGTTGTCATCCTTATCGATTGTTTCTAACTCAGATCCGTCATCATTATCGATCTGTTTTTCTCCTATTTCCGTCTCTACTCGCTGATTCAGACGCAGCACGTCTCCGATATCACACTCGTATGCACGCTGCTGCGCAATCGGTCGCCCTCCTTCTGCTTGCTCATTCGACAAACCAGGTTAGTCCGCCAGTAGTCTACATCAAGAATCAGGCATTGCTTGGCTCCGTAGTTAGTCAACCTGCCTCCTCAATACAATCAATATGGAAGTACTGGTTAGTTGTCATCCATACAAGAAAAATTTTTATTTCGGCTACCTTCCTAACATGGAGGATATTGAAGAGGAATTTTTGAGAGCAAACCTTTTTGCACAAGAAAACTACGTGCGTTATTCACCATTTTAAACCTCCATTGTAAACATATCAGGAAGGAATTGTAGTCGTTCATACGGCTCATAGAACACTCTAATCGTTGTCAAGGTGTTGCATACACATTGCAACACTCACACCCATTTCTCGCACGTTTGCTCCCATCTAATTCGGCGAAATGAAGGGCCGATCTATAGCCTCTTCAAGTGTTTCCCTGGAAGCGCCGCACCAGTCCCGAGATTCATTATCCCCTTGTGTTTTCGCAATTAACTCGCGCCCCTCTCTTGACATTTCCGGCTCGGGGGTAATTGGCAAAACGTGCGATTTCGCGCCGTGAAAGTATGATGGAGCGAATGAGAATAGCAAAGTGGCGGGGATAAATCATTTCTCGAGAGGGGGGAAAGAGATCACAGAGATTGCGGCAAGTGGCGCATCTGTTCAAGAGGAGGAGGGCATTATTGCTGGCTTATCTCTCTCGGCTCATAACAGCCGACTCCTCTCACACTTATATCAAATCAATCTTTATCATGCCAAAGTTTGATTGATTTGCAGAAATATGTATGTTCTTTGATAACCAACGAAATGCCGCGGTGAATTTCGTGCCTTTCCTCTGGCAGAATGTGTATCTGTTCAGAGAAAGGGGAGGAGGAGGGCATTATTGCTGGCTTATCTCTCATGGCTCATAACAGCCGCCCGCTCTCACACTTTTCGTAGCTGATCTTTGCCAACCGATGACATTCCGCTGTGAATCATGTGCCTTTCCTCTAGGAACATAGCGGCAGGCTGACTCACGGCTATCGCAAAGAACGTTCTTATCAACTGTGTCTGTTTTCGAGCCCTAATTTGAATATCATCACATTTGAGGACGCTTTCAGTGCGTGTGATTTAAATCAAATATGTTGTGCACAATTTATAGTCTTGCTTTTAATTTCGAGTCCTTTGCAGTAGGTTTTTCTTTGAATTGGTTTTGGATCTCTTCATTTCGCACATTCGCGGAAAGCTTGCGAAATGAGGATATTGGGACTCAGATTTATAGCGTGGAACAGCAGGGATGCATAGTTTCGCATTGCGCATCCGCCCTAGCCGGAAGCCCCCCTCTAGCGTGATTTCTTATCGATAGCACAGTCGCTTGACTTGCCGTATTTTTCTCCTTGTTCAGTCTTTCCTTTGCAGTGCAAGGTGTTCAGCACCAAGTTCCGTCGACTGTGTCGCGAGGCGGGAATGGGTGAATCTTCTTCTCAAGTAAACACCACCACCCCACTCACAACGTCGTCCTCAATCGACGGCTCCAAAGTCGGCTACGAACCGCCCGAGTAATAATTTTTTTTATAATTTTCTTTCTTTCTTTCTGTTTTACTTTACTAACGATAAATGAGAGTCCCACACCACAACAAAATCAAACTCTCAGGAAAAGGTTGTGAAAGATTTTGATGTGTGTGTTGTTGGACGCTTGGAAATAGCATGGAAAAGTGCTAGCACTCCTTAGTAATGAGCCGCAACGTTTTCCTCGTCATTGCATGACCGTAGTCAAAGTGCAAAAAGCGATGTTTGCCCGGCGCCTTTTTCGTCTTCTTCTTCAATTTGTAGTCGGAAACACCTGCGCCCCCGCTTGCGCGCGCGCTTTTTGCAAAATGCGAATGTTGCCTCTCAGAGAGCACGTCTTAGCCCGAAATAGTCAAGTCCAGCACAATTAGAAATTAACGCATCGTAAAAATGATACAGTATCTTAGAATAAAGTCAGTTGTCGATAGACATTTTGGGAAATTTCAGAGATTCCTTACAGGATTTACATTACGCTGACGCTGCTCGGTGCCATTCTCTTCCTCATCTGTGTCTGTCTGCCGCCACTGTGCAGGAGATACTTCTTCCTGCCCATGGAGGTACAGTAACCCCCTAATCGATATATACTCTATCCACACAGAATCCGCCTACAGTATCCTCGCCCAAAGCCATGATTCCAGAAAGCAGAATACGACCAATTTTGTCAGCACTCACCTCAAAACACTTCAAAACTACCGCTATGCCTAATGCTTCTTCATTTAGAAAGAGCAGTGAAACACATAACAACATGGTTAAGATAGAAGAGGAAATACTCAATTAGTGAACATCCCAATACGATCGCGTACGATGTTGATAAACGTAACGCCGCTAATCATGCTCTCTGCCATTGAGATTACTCAAGTGTAGAGCGCTCTTACGTAGGCATAACAGGGGTATCACGCAAGCAATGATAATTATTGACCTGACAATACGTCGAACTACCGTAGACCTTAGGCTACAGTAACCTTTCAACTGCAGTACTTTACAATTACAGTAATCCCAACTACAGTACTTTCAGGTGATGGCGGCGGACGGCAAACTGGAATCGCTAGATGACGAGGACGACGAATACGATAGAAGAGAGACGGTCAGCAACATGACCAGAACCATCTCACTCTAATAATTGCCGGCTCCTGCTTCCCAACAATTCCCGGCTCCCAGCACTTTCACACTTACTGTATCGAAGAAAAACTAATTTGAAAATATTATGTGAACTATCTCACTGTGATTTATCCGTTTTCCCTTTGACTTCACCATCCACGTTATCTATATTATGTTTAAACCAGTACGATTACACCACCGGTTATCCATATTCGCGCAATTTCCATGCCATAACGAAGTCAATATTTGCCGCGAATTTCATTGTTCACACATAAATAAATCATGATAGAGCCATGGAGAGGCTGGTAGATAAAGAATAATTTCTTAACAAAATCGATAATTCTTGAAATACCGTACCTTGCTGATGATCTTCTCCTGGCGCACGAGGTCGAACAGCTTAGCCATCGCGCGCGACGTGCCGATTCCTGAAGAGAAGATTACGGTAAGTTCCTCGAGGAAATACTGTATCAAAGTGTGTAATTACTTGATTGCAGAATTCGACTAAAAGAGACTAAAGATCAAAGATCAATATGAGTAATGTAAGATCAAAGATTAATCTGAGTTTTGAAAAGAGCAAAGATCAAACTCTGCTCACCCGAGAGAGCGCACTGCTCCATCGCGTACAGGTCTGGGTTGTTCATCGGCATGCGCTGCAAAGATCAAAGATCAACATTCCAGTTCTCGAGAGTTCGAATTCGACAAATGATATCAAAGATCAATCATTATCCCGCGATCAATGTGTAAAAGATCAAAGATCAGAGATCAAAATAACACTCACGAAGACGCTGTTCAGCCAGTCCGGATTCGAGCCGACCTGGAACATAATAATGTTATTATTATTATTTTTAAAATGAAATAAAAAGAATTAGACCTTGAACATGAGTCCTCTCGTGAGAATCTCCCTGAAGACGTGGCCGTAGTCGACGTTCTGCGGGTCGGTGATGAACTCGCAGATGCTGATTAATTAGATAATTATTAACTAATTAAAATTATTATTTTAATATTAACCGATAAACGCAGTATCTCAATGCCTGAATGTCCCTTGCCTTTTAATTCATTACTCGCCACTTCAGTGTTTCAGTGCGCATTCAAGATATCAGAGAATAGGAATGTGGCTAATGCCGTCACGGTAGCCGGTGCATTTTTACAAATCAGAACATATAGATAATAGCGAAAGTGCGTGCTGCAGAGTTTGGATTTTGGATGAACGTTTTCCCGGCGAAAATGCGAAATGCGAAGCTGTGTTTCTGTATGTTTTCGTTTGAACTTCCACACTTCAGATATGTTTCATCGTCCATTCAAGTTTTCCTACCATCCCCATAAGACCAATCGTGTGCCCGCTTCTTTGGTCATAAAAATAAAATAAAAGTGCGATGGGTCAGGCTCCTTACCGGTCCCAGAGCGTGGGTCGCGAGAGGCGCGAGACGCGGTGCGCTTCCGACAGCGGCAGCCCGATGTGGAAGTCGATGCCTGCAGTTTGCGAAGCTGACTATCGTACTCTACCGAGATACGGTATATACAGTAAACCTACCGTAGGGCACGGCAAACTCCTCGTCGAAGAACCGCCCGATGCTGCGGCCCTTGGGGTCGACGCGGCGAATGATCTGCAATCGATATTCTGGTGCTACGGTAGCTCCGGTGCGGTAGGAATACGGTAGTTGGAATTTATCGATCGATACCTGATCAACGAGCCAACCGTAGGTGAGCGCGTGGTAGCCGACCTCGACGCCCGGCTCCCAATTGGGCGTCTGCAAGACAGTAGATAATTGATCAGCTACAGTATGATCAATAAGTTACAGAATCCCTAGTACCGTACCTGATCCTCAAAGTGCTGCGCCATGCGGATGTGATCGAAGCCGTCCTCCATCGTGATTCGCTTCGAGACAAGCGCAAGTCCCGCCTGGAACAACGTTGTTACTCCTTCCATCAGTGATTACGGTAGTCATTGATTTATCGATTATTATCATTTCATGGAAGCATGGATAGACTTCTTCTTATTTCTTCACCAATGCTTAAGCATGCAAGCATGCTTCTTTCAACAAGGCACGGTGCTTTTGAGATATGGATTCATTGATTGATCAGGAAGTGTTACCGTATGACTCATGACCATCTGCACGGTGACGTTCTCCTTGCCGTTCTTGCCGAATTTGGGCCAGAACTTGACGATCTGAAGGCAATCGATTGAGTCCAAGATACAGTATACCCGCTACAGTAACACAAATTACAGTATGCGATCATAATAGCATTTGTATTTCAAGATACAGTATGACCGCTACAGTAAACTACAGTAAGAAAATGCGACCATAATTTCAGTTGTCCTATGAAACCCTGTTACAGTAGTATACAGTAGTGCACATCTAAATTATCCTACAGTAATCTCCAGCTACCGTATACCTTGTCATCGTAGGCCACCTGCCCTCTGTCGACGAGCATCGCCACGCACAGCGCGCCCATCGCCTGTAAATTAAATTATAATTTTATTACATTAATTAAAATATATTAATGTATTTTTCCTGATAACAAACCAATTCAAAATAGAGAGAACCGCGCCGCGTACAAATGTTTCATCGTTCACATTGCTTGAATTTTTATAAAAAATAACAAGGAATACCTAGGTGAAATTGCGTTTCACTGTTCACGTATATTGGATGAGATGTAGAATCTCACATTGGGAGAATATTTGTCTTTTTTAAAATATAAATAAATAAATAATACTCACTTTGCTCGAGGAGAAGGCGACGTTCATCGTGTTCTCCTTCCAGAGACGGTGGCTCTCCGCGTCAGCGTGACCTGAGATTACGGTAGTTACGGGATACGGTAGGATAGAGGTACCGTAATTTGGGTAGGGTACGGTAAAGGTACCGTAATTTGGGTACGATAGAGCAGAGGTACAGTAATTTGAGTACGGTATGGCAGTGGTACCGTAGTATGGGTTCGGTAGGGTAGAGGTACCGTAATCTGGGTACGGTAGTAAAAGGTTACTACAGTTCCGTTTTTCCTCTCTTTTCACGTGACAGAGCAAATGTCCGAAAGAGTTTGGGATGCGGCAGCCCTGGAGTACTGTATATACCGTACCTCCCCAGATGTCCACGACCGGCTCGCCGTTCTGGTACACTGCAAAGGCGGCGCCGTCGCGCTCCCAACCCGATCGGAAGTTCTCCCTGCAAGAAGTGCGGTATCGATTAGCTACCGTAACCCGTAATCTATTTTGTGAAAACTTTGGCCTGGGCTTACAGTACAATGAGTCTTTGAATAAGTGTCCACTACAGTGACTTATGACTACCGTAGTACTGTTGTTTCGATCTTCGCCCTACCGTACCATACAGTATACTACCTGAAGGCCCTCATCACGGGCTCAAACTGCTTCGAGACGCGGCCCTCCGTGTGCACCACGCGCTGCTTCGCCTCGACATACTGCAAAGATCAAAGATCAATAGCCTACCGTATGCTTCAAAAATGTCAGTTGTCGATAATCTACCGCACCGTAAAACACAGTTATCGATTGCACCTCCTACCAAAATCTCAGACTTATCGATAGTTCATCCTACCAGTTCTCAATATTTCACAGTACTCTTTTGAAAAATTTAGTTATCGATAGTCTATCAGTATTATCTACCGTACCTTGTACACGACGGCGGCGACGACGAGAACGGGCAGCACGGAGAGGGCGGCGTTCGCGCAGCCCTCGACGATGATCTGCACCACGGCCGAGAGCATGTCGCCTGGAATATGGTAGGTACACGACGGTTTTTGATCAACAACTGGTTTAATACTGTAGGCTGTGTCGCACCCGGCCAGGTACTCATCGCGAGGAGAAAAAAAGGGGAAGGAGAGAGGAAAGAACCGTGCACGAGTGAACGAGACGCGAGAAATGAATGGAAAATGGGGGAATGAAAATTTGTGAAAAATCGATAAACAACAGACAATTATCATAATTGAGCCTACGTGTTAGATCGATGATCAGGCTACAAACAGGGTTTGAGTAGGGATGTCGCGAATGAAATCAGTGATAACTGAGAACGCGGAAATTGAAAAGCTCTAGAACCGCGAGTTCACCAGGTAAAATAATTCACAATTCAGGCTAAAGACAAATTGGAATCAAATTGGAATTATGTTTCTAATAGCAAGAACCGACGAAAAATCTGATTGAATAAAAAAAAAAGAAAAGAGAGCGGCAAATGAGACATGAATTCAACTTGAACTCCACACGTTCTCTAATTAGTTCAGCGTGACAGATCAGTGATCAGACTAGTGTCAGAGGAACATTCGGCAAGAGATACGGGTTTGAAAGACAGGCATTAAAGGGAATGATGGGAATCTCACGGCATCGAGTTGGCACCATGTCAAGAACTTCTCTCGTTGTCTGCCTCTCTCGTTTCGCGCACTCTCTCGCTGACTCTCTCTTTCTCTAACTTGTTCTCGCCGCAACCCTTTCGAATGCTGTGAATCTGTGAGAACTGAGCACGCGGGGATTGAGTTACCCTTGAATAATGCTAAGCTCAGGATAACAGATTGTTTTAAATATTCAAACTCGACACTTCATCAGATTAAACTGAGAGGGAGCATCAATTGAGATGGTCGCGAGACACAATTTCACCTTGCGGTCCACAACATTCTCCAATTAGTTCGGCGTGTCAGATCGGTGATCAGACAAGAGACAGAAAGGGCTTTGCAACTGCAAAGGTTGCGATCGCGCGACGAAGAAAAATCGGTATCATCTTCTTATCGGCCGCTTTTTTGTATCGCTTCCAGAGATCAGATATTTGAAAAGTCGATAAGCACTCGTCAATTACAATACCTGAGTCGGCGTGTCAGATCAATGATCAGGCTAGAGACTTGTGACAATTGGTTAGGAAACAGAAGCTATGCCATCCATCAGCGGGAACTACGGGAGCGGCAATTGAAACGCTCTCGAAACACGAATTCCCCGTGTAAAATACTGACTAAGGAGAAATTATGTTTCGAATAGTCACTATCGAACGTTAATAAGATTTAGCTGATATATGTAGCGCAGCAATTGAGATGGCCGAGAGACACGAATTCACCGTGCAGTCCTAACGTTCTCTAATTAGTCAGATCAGTGATCATCATACTAGTGTCAGATCAATAGAGCAAGAGATAGTGGTTTGTAAGACAGGCGTTATAAAGGGAATGACGGAAATCATATCTGTGATAACTGAGCACGCGGAAATTGAAACGATCTAGAAACGCGAGCTACCTATAAATATTTTTTTCGGGGTAGAGATAGATTGAAGAACTTGTTTTGAACAATCAAAATCGAGAGACCATCAAATTGAACTGAGAGAGAACATGAATTTAAATGTTTAAATGGTCGTGAGACACGAATTCACCTTGCGGTCTACACGTGCTCAATTAGGTCGGCGTGCCAGATCAGTGATCAGACTAAAGATAGAAAGGGGCTTGCAACTGCAAAAGTTGCGATCGCGTGACCAACAAAAGTCGTTATCATTTTAATTCCGCTTCTTACTTCCAGAGTCCAAGAATTTATAAAATCGATAAAGATCATTTTTTTCTCGATTATCCTACCAATCGCGTGACCACATGATTCTACACCTCCAAAAAGGAGTCAAGTGAAACATGTACGAAAGGGAGAGAGTCGCTCTCAATTTCACTCTCTCTCTCTCGCGGCTGACCCCTTTCTGGAGGTTTCGTGAGCGGGTCGAATGGTGTGTGCTGCTCACTGCAGAGCTCTTATCGGACTCTCATAATCAGTGATTGTCTCTCTTTTCTGCTTTTCAGGACGCGTTGTAAAAGCAACACAGCATACACGGTGAACCCGCGCCACATGATCCCAAAACTACAGAAATGGATCGGCGGAGTGTGCGAAAGTTTTCTTCCCTGTGCACACTATCTGGCCCTTTTGTGCAGGTTTGACGGGGCTGTGGACCGATCAGTAACCAAACAAGATTGCGCATAGCTCCAAAATTCGTGGCGCGTCTCAGCAGCGAGAGAGTATGAGAAAATGAGAGAGTGGAGAGAGAAAATAATCATGTTTTCAATTCAAATGATGCGGAGACAAGAAGGAATGGGGAGAGTTGCGTCATGACTATGCAATCGCAGGAAAGATGGTACAGCTAATCCGTATCACTTAGGAGGCAGATGCAATTCATTTGGACGCAACGAGCGATTTTCTGGGAGCTTGCCAAAATAAGGAAGAAAAACGAAGAAAACAAGGAATGAGAAAAAAAGATGGATTCTTGTTTAGTCACTTTCTCAAATTGATGTTGTGAGAACTTGAGACCAATCTTGGTGGCGGATTGGCAGCAAAAAAAGCATCTTGGAACGAGAGCAACGGCCAATTTTTTGAATTATTTTAAAGAAGTTGCACATGCGAAAATGAGTGGTACAGCGC
Organism: Pristionchus fissidentatus; assembly: GCA_036245785.1. Lineage (NCBI taxonomy): Eukaryota > Metazoa > Nematoda > Chromadorea > Rhabditida > Neodiplogasteridae > Pristionchus > Pristionchus fissidentatus. The sequence continues at coordinate 26,189,207 of BTSY01000002.1, forward strand.
GCAATCGCAAACTGAACACACTTTTCTTTCTTTTCCACTCTAACAGCAAAACCAGGCTGTCAAACCTGCGTATCTGGCCAAGAAGACAAGATAGAGCGATGAATTTGAGATGAAAAACGGAATGATCTTGGAATAAGAGCAAGCTACAGCGAAATGACATCACACAAATTTTGCGGCTATATAAGTTGTGAACGAGAAAAGATAATGAATAATTGCGACATTACAACATTCAAATAAGTAAACTGCAGAGGAAAATGCTTTTAGAATAGCTGCAATCGAAAGTCGCAAACACCACAGAGTAGGCAATCACAGAGTTGAGTCGGCAGCATTCCAAGAACGTCTCTCGTTGTCTGACCCTCTCGTTTGGTCAGCTCTCTCGCCTTCTCTCTCTTTCTCTAACTCGCTCTCGCCGACTCTGTTTCGAATGCTGTGGCAATACGAAGATAAAACAATAAGAGAGTATGCGAAACGCGACAACAGAGATCTTACCGAAGTACGGATTAGGCTTGCGAATCAATGCGAGCGAGACAATCTATTGGTTCGAGAGACTAATTCACTTTGATAATTGCCTGCAGAAACAAGAAAACCACAGGTCAGTTGAGAAAATTCAAGAGGGATCAGGTTCAATAGACATGCAAAATAATTGTGCCAAGGGATCCGAAAAATAAACCATCCAAATAATGACTAGTAATGACATAGACTTCCACAGTAGCAATGACAGGTAGAACAGCTAGGAAACAAAGAAAAAGATGTGCGGCTCATAGCAGCAAAAGGAGTTTTTCTAAATATGAAATGCCTCGACGTGAAACAGCAATTGCGCAGAATAATTGGCTTTGAAAATGCCTGCAGAAACCAGAAAGCCGCAGGTGACCAATAACTGCTACAACAATAAATTTTAAAAAAGGAATCGGAAGAAACACATAAGACTGTTCATTGAAGTGGAAGAAGTACGAGTCAGTGAAAAAAAGCTATTTGAAACAGAGCTTTAAAAAAGGACAACAAAACCGTGCGGGTTAATGCAGCAACGAAAGTGGGGGCGGCGGGTGGTTGAAAAGGTGTGTGTGAAAGCGAGAGCAGAATATGCGTCATTGATAAGCGTGTCGACTCACACGGCATCCGAAGAGAGAGAGAGAGAGAGAGAAACATGAGGTGTGATGACACTCTCACCATCAGATTATCACGATGTGAATCAGGCTACGAATTGGGGACACGAGAGAGAGAGAGAATAAAAAAAGAGAGAGGAAGAGGATGGAGGTATACCCCTGAAGGATCAAAGCGTCGCCGAACATGAGCATTATCGCATCATAAGGTCAAACCTCCAGAAAGGAGTTGTGAGTGTGAGAGAATACGAAACTCTAAGGTTTTACAGATTTTATTAGAGCCTATATTTTATACAATGTCGCTACCCCGTTTTGATGGAAAGAAGCTGATGCTAAAACTTCCAGTTACAAAGAAAAATCATATTTTGGAGTCTTTAGTCATTATTTACACAAGCAATAATGTGCTTTCTGTAAGCTCCACAAAAGAGAAGATGATAAAGAACCGTAAACATCTTTCCGCTGCCCGATCAAACCTCTAGAAACCGTTCAGGGAGTGAAAAAGAGGAACTCTCTCACTTTATCACACTCTCTCACTCCTGACCCCTTTCCGGAAGTTTGCAATAATGTGAGTAAATAATGACGCCCTCTAATCTGCCGATAAGATAGCTCTCTCCCAGAAAATTACACATACTGACCAACTCCCAACCCACCCCGAAACAAAAAAAAACGAAAAATATGCAGGATCTATAGCGACTGTGCCACACGAAACTCTTTAGCAGAATTGTAGAACTAGCTACGGTTATTCGTAAACTAATGTAAAAATAGCGGTATAAACTTTGAGACTCTAATCCTGAACTGTGAAATGTCATCGAACGCGCAACATTTTCGCGAATGTCACGCATAATTTCGCGCCTTTTGCGTCAAAGAGAAGAGGAGAGAAATGTTCAACATGTTAATGAATTCGGGGCGGTCAATGATTGACCAACCGCGATTACTTAGTGATGACGCAACAGAAAAATGTGTCCTACGTCGGTACATCATTGGTAATCAAATCAGATATTTTTTTAAACATTGCCTCACTATGACGCAAGGAGGTGATTGAGATTTGACAAAAGAGAAAGAGTGCGGCATATGACTCAACAACAAAAAATAGAGGCAGAAACGCCTGACACTTTGTGATTTTTGCGCATGATTTCTTTTATTTGCGCTTCGACACAAATTTGTTCCGATTCTTTTCCTCATTGCTCAACACTTTTGCGCTAATTATTTTACAGATATGTGTGCTAGGGCAGCATTATCGCAATCAAATTGTTCAAGGTTAAGAACGACTAGTGGAACACGAAATCATCTGTTTTCCGAGAAAATAAGTTTTCTAAAATACCAGAAACTAGAGATAAAGAAAGGTGAAGACTGTTGAAGCTTCTGCAACGAAAACAGTCCATAATCAAAAAGATGGATGAAATTCTGAAACGGTTGTAACCCGAACACAGATCGCACACACTCAGAGAAAAATTACTTCGCCATGCATGCGAGTTAGTAAATAAATTACTTACGCTCTCCTCATTTCCCATGCTCTATGTGCTAAAAAGTAAGTAATTCATTTGCTAACTCCCATGCTTTTTCTCTGAGTGCAGTTTCTCACAATTTTCAGGCACAACAGAGGTCGGGAGGGATTATCCGCCGTAACAGAGAGAACCGCCGGGTTTTCAAAAGTTATGCCTTATCCGAGTCCGAACATTCCCTTGTGAGATGGCGCGCAGAAGAGACGCGGCAGAGAAAAATATGTCGTTGGAGCGAGAGATAGAGCGAATTGGGGAGAGCACAGCATCCGGAGCGGAATTTGTGATAAGAAAAGGATTACATGATAGATCTAATGATAGAACTGTTCAATTGCAATATTTCTGATAATGATATAAATTTCTATAATTCGAATTTTTTTTAGAATTGGCCTATTAATGACGCAAGAACATGATTTAGATGTGAGGTTGAGAAAGAAGGGGCAAACTGTAATTGCCTTCTGATGATGCAATAAGGTTAAAATGAGAAAGGGTCATCGACGTCGACTTTCGTCAAGTTTCTCGTGAAGGATGTTATTTTGTGAGTACACCACTCAAAAGGGGTCAGAAATTAGAGAGTGTTTAAAATGGAGGGAGATATTCTCATTTTATCTTGCTCCCTCAGGTTTCGAGAGTTTTGGGTTTACGAAAACTGATAAGTTGACAGAATCCGAATGCGTTTCAGGAATTGGGCAAAAAGACGTAGCGGACGCTTGTATTCAGTGCTGTTGCCCCAGCAAGATCAATTTATAAATATATTCTGAACTCCATTTTTTCAGTATCCAAGCTCTCTCTATTACACCATCATTCCACAGCCCGGTCAACCTTACAGAAAGGCATTTGGAGTGAGAGAGCGTGCGAAATCGAGAGGGACTCTCTCACTTTTCCACACTCTCTCGCTCTAACCCTGGTCTGTAGGTTTGGAATCATGTGCTATGTTATCGCTCATTGGTTTCTTGAGGCAGCAGATTGTGCAAACATGGAGAGCCATCCAGATGAGTTTCAGGAGATACGCAAAAAGACGCATACGGGAGTGAAATCAATACGACGGCACATGAATTATCAATACAAAATAATAACTGACAAATCCGCAAAAAAATTACACACACAACTAAAGAATTAGAAAAGTTACCTTAGTAAATAAACCGCGCAGAAACGTTTGACAGTTCGAGCTTTCGCGTGATTGTGAAAGGCTGTTCTATTTGCGTTTTAACAGATAGTTGTTCCGATTCTCCCCCCCCTCCATGATATTTTAACGCACCGAATCCATAGTTTGAGGAATCTGATCGAAGAGATACTGAAGAAAAAAGATCGCGTATCAAAGCAGCAAAAGTTAGTGGAAATTTGCGCAAAAGTGGATCAGAATCGCAAAATATCGACCCCCCTTCACAGAAAGTACACATTTCCACACACACACGTGCTAGGCACCAACAGAGGCCGGGCGGGATTATCCCCGGAACAAAGAAACACCGGGTTTTTCAAAAGTTATGCCTTGTCCGATTTAGAACATTCAACTACTTGTGCGAGAGAGCGTGGCACGTTGAAGAGACGTGGTAGAGAAACAGAGAAGAAATGAGAGATCATGCGAATCGAGGAGTGGACTGGGCGGAAATAATAGCACAGCATCCGGAACGGAGTTCGCGATAAGAATAGGAGGAAACGATAGAGAGGTATGATAGAACTGTCTAACTAATGAATTATGATATTGATAATAAAGTCCATAATTCGGAAAAAGAAAGGAAAGTTAAAATTGTCAGCAGCCACGTGATCTACCCGCTTCATAGTGGGTGTTTGCACTTCAGTACTCTGCACATAAAGCGTGTGATTCTCTTTCTCTGCCGCTCTCCTCACTCTCTACGCTCTCTCGCTCTCCGCTAGAAATATCAATCAGAAATATGCACTTTCTCGTCGCTAACGATATGTCAGGCTGCATGGAGTGAATGCACAGAGAAAGAGACCTATAATTCTAGTATCTCCAAAGAGGGGTCAGGAGCGAGATATTACGGGGATGAGAGAGATACACTTGCTCATGCGCTCCTGCTCCTCTTGCTTTCGCACACACTCTCGCTCCCGACCCCAATCTGGAGGCTAGAAAGGACTGTGGGGTGAAGTTCGCCTTCATTGTCGTCACGCATTACTTCGTTACACGCTATTAATTCAAAGTTATTAATTAATTATTAATTCAATTAAAACGATTAATTATTCAATTAATAATTAATACACGTTATTAATTAAAAGTTACACGTTAAAGTTACACGCATTAAAACGCATCATTAATACAAGCATTACACGCATTAATTCGAACTCGAATTTTAAATTTGAAAAAAAAATATCGAAACATTTTTTGTCCCGATTTCAGACTTCTCGCGCTTGTTTCCACTGCTATGCCTCGGTCGGTCACCATTATCTAATTCTCGCAAACGGTTTTCGGCAGCGAAAAGCTACGTTTGAAACTCATCCGAAAATGATGCATAACATATTTATGTGATTCGTGCAAGGAAATTGTCAGAATGTACGGGGTTTGGGCGCCAAATTATATGGAAAAGAAGAGGAATAATTTTCAAAGATCAGCTAGCTATTAGGTTGTGAAACGCTGTGTAGTCATAGTTTGTTCAACTGCTTTCGATTGGAAGCGACAGAATCTTTCAACATGTTTTCGCACAAAATCAAGACTATGACTAAAGCACTAATGCCAGAACAAATACTAGTATGCGGGTGAAACGAGAAATCACAAGGAACGGAAATCTGGTGCTTCACAATGAATGTCATGGACGGTCACGCGAGCGGGGAAGATGATTTCAAAATTAGCAGAATGCTCAGAGTGAGAGAGTGTGCAAAATTGAGAGAGACCCTCTCTATTTCTAACGTTCTCTCGCTCCGAACTTCGGTCTGTAGATTTGAAATCATGTGAGTTCTGCTACAGAAGAAAGAGTGCGCCACAAAAATGCACTATGTACAATCGGATACTCACCACGACAGAATGTGAGTAACATAAGCGGAGTATGGAAGAGGAAGAGACCTCTCCACCCACCCTCACTCTTCTTTCCAACTTTAGCGTGCCATCGAAACAGGAAAGCGCCTAGGTTACGGGTGTGCCAAGAGATGGATGGACTTCCGAAATAGAAAGACCCCTCATGAGTCTGGAAAAATTGACGCAAGAAGGCAGAGAGTGTGAAAATAGCGCGAAATCGAGGTGAGACCATCGCGCATTTACCCAAACTAGCGTGTAAATGGTCACGTTTTCTATTTTGGCATTTTGCCAAGGGCGACTCAGTAGGGAGCCGCCAGGCATCACTGCTCTTTGCAAGAATGAGAATTCTTGGCAGCCCAGACAAAAGATATTTCTGCCTACATCAGACTGCCCAGCGACGTATAGTGAAAACAACATCACAAAATCAGGAAGACACTCAAAAATATTTCCGGTAACTGTGCGGAACCTATGCGAACTGGTGACTCACAGCACAGGAAACGACCAGTTTGCGCGTGAGTTCGCGGGACCAAAACAGCAAAATAACACACGGGCCCGCGGTGCCAGGGGGAAGCAACAAACCGCTCTGTTGTTAAACGGGTTTACACGTAAAGAAGCACGGGGAGACGTAAAAGGATACACATCCCGGGGCATATTGTTCTAAAAATTCAGTTTCGACGAATTTGTATCGACATTTCCGAAGAATGTCGAGGCGTTTTTAGGCCATTCATAAGACGCAAGGCGCTAAAATAACCAGTTCTGAAATGATACCCCTAAACAGACAGACGTAAAATGATAAACACGTTAGGCAATTTTGGATTGGAGCTCTCCTGATAGGCAGAAATACGGAAGGTGTGGAGATAAAATGAGCCCTCTCACTCTCTCTCTCGCTCTCGCACACTCTCTCGCTCCTACCCCTTTATGGAGGTTTGACTGGGCGCAGGAATGATATGAACACGTGTCTTTGGTAGAAAGACGATTTCGCAAGACCGTCCTTTCTCTGACTTGGGGAACAACAAGGAAAAACAGATGGAACGTGTCATCTATTTACGAAAGTAACGAAAGAAGGTTAGAGCGGCCGAGAGATCATACGAAAACGAGAGGCGCAGACACAAAAGCCGAAAGGTGGAATTGTGGACAGCTCATACGGAACAGTAACAAGTTAAGCGAAATGGTGAGAGAGTGCGCGAAACGAGAGGGTCAGACAACGAAAGGTTCCCTTGGCACGGTGCCAACAGGGTTCAAGAGATCACGTGAAGCGGAGAGAGCGCAGACGCGAAATTCAAAGAATCAAAGGGGGAAGCGTACAATAGAGTTAAGTTGGTGAGGGCGAGCGAGACAGGAAGAAGTTGAAATGGTGGTGGAATCTGCTGAGTCATCCTTCTCTCTCTCTCTCTCTCTCTCTTTGTGTGTGCTTAACTCTCCCGGAGAGAGAGACTCTCTCCAGAGTGATCTGATCTACCCCTGGTAGACTAGACATCTCCACCGGTCTACTACTAGCGCCAAAAGTCCAAAGAATGACCAAAACTCACATTTCCTAGACTTTGGTCATTCATAGACTAACTGGGCACACTTTGTTTATCTTAGCTTGACTCTCCTCACACAAGCACTAGTGAGGGAGGGGCTGAAGCACTTTCCACATGCTCTCTTTAGAAAAAAAAAATATATATATATACAAACAAGCAGAACCGCATTGTTGTCTAGCCCTCTGAATCTGTTTTTGGAAGCTAGATGAAACAAAGAAACGGAAAGCGCTTCTCACGTTTCCCTAAATTCGGGAACCCCTCGCGCGGTCAGAATTTCGAAATCGGAAAATTTAGGAACCGTGAGAACCTCTGGAAACGACAGTTCGGAAGCTAGAGAAAATATTGAAAAAAAAATTTTTCCAAAAAACGTAGTCCTACTTTAGAGTACACTTTCTGATCATGGCTTCAAACCATGGCTGTTATAGCGTTAACTATGAATTCTGTGTCCAAACTTCATTCGAACCATCACATAAATCTCACAATGGGCGGGAAATCATTGTCATACTCTATAGAAACATGGATGGAAACACCAAGTAATCGTAGTACAAGTTTGAGTGTAACGGGCTGGTGGTTTGTAGGTCAAACAGAAAACATAATCGAAAGATCAAAGATCAACCATCAATTTTGAGAGAAATCTACCAGTGTGAAGGGAGAGGGCTGAGAAATATATATTTACTGAGAAATTATACAATTGAAAAAGACTAGATACAGTCGACTAGCATGGGGTAAGATAGAGATGGGGGGAAGACCTACTTGGAAGATGTGGTATACTCGACTAGCACGTGGTTAGGGTAGTGGAGGGGAGGTCCTACTTGGAAGATAGTAGGATACGGTACTTAGCACTTAAGTACCGTAATCCATAAGGAGTATGGTAATTTAGTGCTTGTTAGCGAGGAGAGCTGCATGACGCTCCTCGTCCTCTCTCTTCTCACGCTCTTCCTTACTCTCGTACACCTGAAAAAATAGAGATCAAAGAAGTTTGCAGGCCAAAGGAAAAATAGCTATTATATATATAAAATCTATTGAATTATTATCAACCTCAGTCCCAATTCAAGGTTTATACTTTCTACTTGAAACCAGGAACAACCAGTGCACAAGAAAAATGAATGAACATTTATGAAAGTCTTTGTTGTTGTTTCCCTACAATAATTGCGAAGCACCAGCGCAAAGTAATTTTACAATTCAACAATTTCCAGTGAAACCAAAACCAGCCTGGTGTCGCTTGTTGCGCAAGATTAAAAAAATAAGCGCAAGGTATTGTGCCATTCAAGAACTCAGCAGTCTCCGCCCACTTCTGGCGATACTCTGGTTATTAGACAATTAGACCAAGATTAGCTTCGGACTATGTATTTCCCGCCGTGGTTCCTCGGCTTATATCATGTGGTCAGAGAGCGCGCGCTACGCGAGCCGGGTTGCCCCGCCGGGAGAGGGAGTGGGCGACGTTGAAGTCAACAACTCGTAGGGCGCCAACCCGTCTCGAGTAAAGCGCGCCGGACCATGACCTAACCCGAGTTTCTAAGCAAAGCGGTTTAGTTACCCCAGTCGACAAGCTACGGTAGAGGGCTAGTATCGACCTCTACCGTAATTTGGCATAGGTGCAGTGGGCGGAGCTTGTGCACAACAACTTCGCCGCAGGTGCACACCTTTTGGCGACACGGAATTCTTAGGTCGGAACAGAAAATTTTCGCACAATAAATTCTCGAATAGCATCGACCACTTTTCTGCTTGAAAACTGTATCGTTTACTCGGAATGAAATCCCTTTCATTACCCCAAATACCATTTCAAATAAGAAACGCCCATTTTCGCATACTGATCGAACATACTAGGCATCCTAGGCAATTAATCGATAAATCCACTACCGTACCGTGCCGAAGATGGTGACTCCCGCAACGAGCGCTGTGATCGTGAAGAACTGCGCCATGATACGGTATCTGCAACCAGAGACAATCAATGTCTGCGTCCAATTATTACATTATTATCGTTAAACGCTATGAACTAATTAAATAATCAATTGATAACTTTGAGAAAGTGCATTCGGGGAAGATTTTTTAAACATTATCTCAACACAACTGTGAGCGGAAAATCATTTCTAGTCAACTAGATTACGCGAAACTTAAAACTGCATGTTGTAAGCCAATTTATCTAATAAACAAAAAATTAGAGTGTTGTGAGAAAAAAAAAATCCGACCATTTTTTAAACTCATAATGTCCAGAAAAACGATCCCAGTATTTACCAGTACCACAGTCTCCCGCCAATCTAAATCCCGTGAAACCGCAATCTACACTCCGCGAGAAACATCAGCTCTTCCTCTTCACTCTAGCGTCGTTCTATCAAAGACGAATCAAATTTTAAAAATTCAAAGATCAAGAACTCACTGCATGTACTTCTGTGCTCCGGCCTTGTCTCCGATGAACGATCTACGCAGCATTCCAAGCAGAGCAGCAGTCGTCAGACCCATTCCGACGATAACCTGAATGGATATGGTAAGAGATGGTGATGGGATACAGTAACGGCTTCATAGAATAGGACTACGCAATATAATACTTGGACACAATGTTAAATATTATATTGTCCTCGTCAATTAAGACAGCAGCGGGTGCTCTTCAACTTGCTAAATATTTAAGATAAAAGCGAAACTATAAGTCAACGGGTGCAATAGACAATGCAAGAGGTTTGATACGTTGTGTTTCACCTTTGAAAACATAATAATTTTGTAAAAAAAAGTAACCATCAACCCCTCTCTGTTTCTTTGCGACCGATTCTTTCTAAACCAGGACGAAAACTAATCCCTCGCCCAGGAAAGATTCTTGATTATTACGGGCTTATTTCGGAGCCATTAAAAAAATATTATTCGTCTAATCTCATCAATACTTGTCTCTACGATGAATGTCATTGCAAACATCAATCGCGGAATTTAAATATCATTGTTTGTTGTTGGAGATCATACGGACCCAATGGTGTTAACAAACCTGCAATTCAGGAAAGATCGCGATGAAACACCGAATCTATTGGTACAACGATATTGCAGTTGAAAGAAGTATTTCGAAAACTAGCAAAGCAGCATTTAATTATAATTTTACATACGCAGCGATTCTGCGCCTTAAACCCAACCAAATGATGCCACTCGCATGTTCAGTTAAAAACATTTACTTTTGCGCACTTCTAATTCTCTATCTACGTAATTGGAACATAATGTATTCACGGATGCAAATACAATATTATAATCAATGGATTATCTTTACAATACTCTCTTCTCAAGATACCATAGCCCTATCGATCGATCGTATTCAAACTCACTCCGGGATTGCCGATAGCCATAGAGAGTACTCCACTTTCCCTCGCTCCCTTGACCTCCTTGCCCGCCTTGTAGCCAATGTCGACGGGAATCGCCGGCACCGGAGTGTACTTAAATTATATATTATTTAACGACATATAATTATAATAATAATTACAAATTATTTAACGACATATTCTTAATCAAGGAGTGATACGGCATATTTTATTGATTATACATGAATCGAGCCGAACCATTTAAGATTTTTACAATAATGAAAGTTAACAGGTTCCTTACACTGTGTATTACTGAGCCGCCTGGAATATGAGGGAACGGCATATGGCGGACCAAAATACTTAGTGACTGACTACAGTAACCCTCAGAATATGATACAGTAACTCACTCCGCTGCTCTTGTTCGGCTGCTCGTGCGCGTGGGCGACGTTCATGAAGACTTTGCGGAAGATGCCCATGATTATCGATTGACTGGGTGGTGGTGGAGTAGTGTTACGGTAGATCTGAAGATAATTTCCTTAATTTAATCAACTCCAAAGAACTATTAACACTAGTCGTTGGCAACTTCTTATAGTACTTATCAGAAACAACAAACCCACTAGTCACTGATGAAAACTGCTCGTTTGAAGGGTCGCTCGCTAGTGGGCGATTCGCGGGCTTTCTGGAATCGAGGATATTATTATTTTCACAAATTCATTATTATCTAAACAATAAAAATAATAGAGACAGGCCTCAGGAGGCGTCGCATTGAGCGAGATTGAATAACTCATAATATTATATAAATATATAGTTGAAATAAACTTTATTTGTACAGTACAATACCCGCATCTACATGAATTTACACGAAAGATCTCCAAAACACCAAGTAATCTTAGTACAATTTGAACGAGATGGTGGGTTGCAAGTCAAACAAAACTTAATTTGAACGATCACCGATCAATGAATAGTTCTGAGAAATCTACCGGTGTAGAAATAATGAGAGATAGGATTGAGATATACTTACTGAGACAATTGATAAGACTAGGCATACTTGACTAGGACAGGGGTTAGAGAGTAGTGTGAGGGGAGACCTACTAGGAAGAAGGGGGTACGGTACTTAGCACTTAACTACCGTAATCCTCAGGGAGTACGGTAATTTAGTGCTTGTTAGCGAGGAGAGCTGCATGACGCTCCTCGTCCTCTCTCTTCTCACGCTCTTCCTTACTCTCGTAGACCTGACAATGGAATATATGAAAACTTAATTGCACATGTTTCAAAACACGGGGTAATCTAGCTACAACATCAGAAAACCCTATTCAGGGTTCATAAAGTTCTCTTATATCCAAAAGCTCGCTAGTTTCAGCAATCGAAAAAAGATCCAGGGTAATTTATTGAACACACGTCTACAATTTGTCCATGGTTGTAAGGCACATTCACTAAAAATAACTATGTTTAAAAATGGTTTAAAAGATCTTCCTGCAACCACGAATAGCCAAGGGTACTAGTATATAGCATATATTAGTATATAACATATACAAGGGTACTTGTATATAGCATGTATTAGTAATCGGTAATTCGGAGGCTACCGTACCGTGCCAAAGATGGTGACTCCTGCGACGAGCGCCGTGATCGTGAAGAACTGCGCCATGATACGGTACCTGGAATCAGCGACCATAAATCTTAGTTGCACTAGAAACCTCTCGTTTCCGACACTCTCACACTTAGCATCGCGAAATTTCGTATTGGTCCGAAGTTTCAATTCAACTGCTCCGATGTATACCGTAAGTTGATGCATATTCGAAGTCGGAGATTCTTACTCATTTCGAGAAAACAAAATAAGATTTTACATGAATATCTCTCAATCAGTATATTTTATAGCACGGGCTGTGGATATTGAAATTAAGATGTTGTAATCTTGAGTTCATCTCGACATCGTGAAACCATAAAGTAACGTTCTCAGAGGAACAGCTATGAAATGCATTTCCTAGCCAATACACCGAAGTTCGCTAATGCTACGTAACGAGCACACTACGAGGAGTCAATCAATGTGCATCTTACTAACTCTAAATGGCAAATTGCCAATCTTCGAAAAATGTACATTTTATTTTCTCGTGTAAATACATAAAAATCAGATATAATGCATTCAAATTTCAACTGAAAAATGGAATTCTCTACGAATTACAAGGTATGATACAAATCAAAGACAAAAAAAAATGAATAACTCACTGCATGTACTTCTGTGCTCCGGCCTTGTCTCCGATGAACGATCTACGGAGCATTCCAAGCAGAGCAGCCGTCGTCAGACCCATTCCGACGATAACCTGAATAGAAGAAGTGATTGGAAATAAACATGGCAAACGATTGAGAAGGGAGACGGAAAGTAATTGAGAGTAAAAGTAGCATTTTCTTTGAAATTGTTTTAACAAGTGCATGGTTGAATACAATTCACAAACTCTCAACACTTTTACGACAGCGTCGAAACCGGAATTTAGCAGATTGCCGAAGATTCCAGTTCCGATAAAAGCTAAATCCCTAACTCGATAATCTTAGGATACTGCGCGCGCACCACTAAAATAACGTTTCATAGTTTTGTAGCTGTTTACAATTTTTTTCTAAAAACTCAATACGGAATTCAGGCGCGTCGATTCTGACCCGCGGTGGCGGAAACTCATCTGCCCCCTATTATAAAAGAGATAACTCACTCCGGGATTGCCGATTGCCATCGAGAGCACTCCACTTTCCCTCGCTCCCTTGACCTCCTTGCCAGCCTTGTAGCCAATGTCGACGGGAATCGCTGGCACCGGAGTATACTTAATTTATACTTTATTAGTAGCAGCAGAAATTCGCATTGATTTGAATCAAGATCAGAATATGATGTGCTCGTCTTGAGTCACTAATGAAACTGGTTTGATATATTTTTGACACCAAAAATGAACAGTTTTCAGGTTAGTACTCGCTTTATACAAGGAATGATGTAGAAAATGCGGTTGATCAATGCGACATGAAACTAGTAAATGCACGATAGTAGTAATCACTAAACACGATACGGTAACTCACTCCGCTGCTCTTGTTCGGCTGTTCATGCGCGTGGGCGACGTTCATGAAGACTTTGCGGAAGATGCCCATGATTATCGATTGATTGGATGGTAGAGGAATAGGGTTACGGAAGATCTGAAGAGTTGTATTTTTAGTTTTCAAAACTACGGCAAGAATTCATTAATTGTTTTTTCACACCACCATTTTTTAGGAACATGCTGAATCTAGAAACTCACTTGTCACTGATGAAAACTGCTCGTGTAATAAGTTGCTCGCGAGTTGGCGATTCGCTAGCTTTCTGGAATTCAAAGCATTAATATTTTATATTAAATTCAAAATAATAAATATGATTAAAGTAAATAGAGACAGGCCTGAAGAGGCGTCGCATTGAGCGAGATAACATAAACTCACAAAAATAACAGTAATAGTTGACGATAACTTTATTCAAACGATACAATACCCGCATCTACACAAAAATTTACACACATGGGGGCGCTTACCAAGTAGTTATTGACGTCATTTACAAGAAAGCATACTAACAGCTGAACAGAGCACAGAACTATGTGGCGGGCGGGGGATCTTGTACCTAGCAAGATCAGACTACAAAGTTCAAAGATCAACGATTAATCTTTTAAGAACAAAGATCACATCTTGGTCACGACAACGCCCGCCTCGCGATCGCGCGCCACTCTTGCCGAGTTGAACTTCTCGAAGACGAAAGCGATCGAGAAGAAACCTGAAATGATTATCGATTTTTATTGAAAATCCCCGCTACCGTAATCAGTTCTTATTCGTGGTGGTACCATGCTACCTAGAAGCGACTATCCGGCAATCAATATCGTCCGTCGCTGCAGCGTCTCAAAACAATTCGATGTCAGTCGCGCGTAAACAGTCGCTGACAACGGGGGTCAATAGTGAGACGCAATAAGAGAAACGGATGAGATGGCAACATGGGAAAGATGGTCAAATACAGTGAGGATAAGCAGTGTCATATCGACCCATTTTACCGGGAAATTTATCAAAAACAGCTTGATACACGCATTGCTACGTAATTTTTTTTCTTCGAACAAATACCTTGCGAAAACAGCATTAGACCCATGGATAGGAGGATAGCGGAAGATAATCAACCATACATTTTCGCCCGGCCGAGATCTCTCATTTTCACACACTCTCTCGCCTAGCATAAACTGGTCAGATATCTCATAAACTGGTCAGATTTCTATCGGAAGTTCGATAAAACTGCTCAGATGGGGGACAATTCTTACTAAACTCGACATTCTGCGTATTCCTAGATGGGTCTCGAGTCTCTAAACTGCCTAGTTCAAAAAAGTGTAAACCGAGAATCTCGGCCAACGAAAATGTATGTAATCAACGTACCAAGGCAGCCGTAGATAATGAAGATGACTCTCATCCGGTCGTGCATGCGGTTCATCGTGTTGTGGCTGCAAGGAGAAGGAATACTTCCCGTGAATTACGATATAACGTTTTTTTTTCTTCAAACTAATTGCACATTCTACATGGAAAGGGATACTGTCATAACTGACGCTCTTCTTTTTCACCCTGATGTTCACATTTCGATTTCGATTAAAACACTAGAGCAGAACAACATGGCAGCAACACGCAGTCTCGGTTCCACCACGCTTGTTTATCGGTGAATCTCACTGATGCCGTCACGAAAATACGCTCAGACAGAGAGCTCTCAAATCCCATGCAGCGAGAAAATGCCGCGTCAACAAGCATGAGAAGGTAGTCTAGGTAGTTACTGTAACTACGCAATCCGAATTGAAATCTACCCGACTACTCTTGATTTTGCCTCGAAGCCTATATTTTCCAACTGCAATATATACTCGATCAATGGAAAGCACGAAACTCACGCGACGGTCTCGGGGATCTCCGACTGGTTCTTGTAGATCTTGGTCCACACGAGGAAGCGACGCTGCCACTTGGTGGGCACTTGACCGTCTACAGAGAATATCGATTATAACTAGCTTATGCAACTTCCAGACGTCTTTTTTATCTTCACCATGGTAATCGGCGACAAAATGAGTTAAATAGTAATAGTTCAACAATTTTCGCCATCGCATGTATTGAAGTAATCGTTCAGGGTTAGTGTTGCACGAGAGTAGATCATATCGCTTCTTATTATCGAAGATGTGGTAGACCACTCACGCTCGCCGGCGTTCTGGAAGCGGTGCTCGAAGCGCTTCTCCTCGAACTTGGCCTTGGTCGCGTACATCGGCTTCGCGTACTCGACTTCACCCTGCAATTAGCATAATTAGTACACAAATTGCAAGTAAATACAACTATTACGACTGGGAAAGATTGTTAACTAGCAGAAACGTGTCGTAGATGAAATAAATGGTGAGATCCTCTTTAGCAAGATTGTGCGCCACCCCATTTAGGGTATAAGAACCCTTTCAAACATTATGAAACAATTAAAAGTATGGTAGATCACCTCTTTCTGTGTGGCAGGAGTGTCCTGCGGCGGCTTGGCGGCAGAGCTGAAAGCGCGCAGACCACGCCACTGCACGGAACGAAGCGCCACACGACTCGACAGCATTTCTGAAGGAAAACAAATCGATAATAGCCAATGAAACAAGGGCAGATCAAAAGATCAAGAACGTCTACGTGCCAAACTCGAGTTCAAAATACGGCGCGAATATTTTGTTCCGTAAGTGAGGAATGTACGATAAACGCAGGAATGGTAAGGACAATATTTTCGCTTACGCGTACTCGAAAAATCACTGATGTACTGTACTTTTCCATAAACTCTAAATATATTATTTTTTAGAGGTCAGCAGAGCACAGTGCGCGCAAGAAAGTGCAACCGCAGAGTGAATGCAATCTGTCGGGTCACACGTAGAGTGACGAGACAGCGTGTAAAAGGTGGAGAGGAGCAGACGGAAAAGTGCGTGGCTGCGTTAGAGATAGCACTAAAAGACGCTCGAGTCGCCGATTATCGGCCCAGCACAACACGTATTTGTAATCATCGTGCGCACGTTTCGTTGGTTCCCCCAATTCCGTTTGGCATGTCTGCACGTATCGTGAAGTTTAGTGTAACAATTGCAGATGTTGAGCCGATTCTCGACAAGTTCGAGTCGATTTCTGACCTCGATTTCATCGATTGAACTGACGCAAAATGCAAAAGCCGGTGCTTGTCTGGCGATAAAACTGACTGACGGTGAGAGACAATTCTAAATTGAAAGTTCCAAATTTCCAGAAAGGGGCTGGAGGCGAGAGAGTGTGCAAAGGTGAGAGAGTTGCTCTGACGGTTTCATTGGATTACGGTGATTCATAATTGAAAATTACAGATAAGAAAGAATCGCGCTTGGAAGTGCCGCTAATCTGGTTCCGTGACCACTGCAGGTAGGTCATAAATTTGAACTTACCTCCGAGAGATCGGTCAGGGAAAATCAATATCAGGAGCACCGCTGCTTACAATCATACAACGAATCAGCGCAAGTCGAAAGTGATCAAACTCATTGAGGAGTCGCGCATCGCAGACAAGTAAGACTTACTGTTGTTAGCGGGTTACTGTAGAATTACCGTACTGCAGAAGCGCCGTGACCTACGATGCCGGAAAACTGTCGATCATCTGGGCAGACGGACACAAATCGGCCTTCGACTCTGATCTGCTCATGCGGATGCTCGCAAAACCAGCGCAGGTATACGGTAGATCATCGACAAATTCCCAATTATTGATTCAGAAAGCGCCGCAGGACCTCTACAAGCTGTGGAGCGCATCTTCCATTGGACAACTCCCAAGCGTGGACAAGTTCGTATACAACAGATAGTTGCAGTGCTCCAGAAAGGGGTCAAGGGAGAAAGATGACCCCTTTCTGGAGGTCTACTGGACAGTTGAAATATATGAGGCCGTCAAAACGGAATCTTTCAGATCTCACTTCTCGTTTTCCGATTTCTCAAAGAAGTTTGTCAAGTACGGTTTCGTGTCGGTAGAGGGAATCGAGCACACACCTGAGGCTACTGAGAAGTAAGGAGTTTACAAGTCAAAATACTATCTGAAACCATCTAGTTTTCTTATCATAACATAAAAAAACACGCGTGTACATGCGGGCAAATGTAGGTTTGGTTGTTTCGCAGTGGCAAACAGAGAACGAATGAAATATGTCATACAAATTTCATTTTGAAGACTTCTTGAAACATAAAGTTGGCATGTTTTGACTGCACACCATACAATATAATCAAATTTTTCTAGATTCGCTCGCGAGATCGCGCCCATCCATGACACCTACTACGGCGCGTTCTGGACGTTCAACAACAACGCTGCAGCGCAGGTTTGAATTTCCCGCCGCCGCTAACTACCGTAAGTATTTAGGACAATTATCACGAGGACACGGCCTATTCAAATGAGGAGATCGGGCCGCACACTGACGGCACTTACTTCCCGCAGAGTCCGGGCATTCAGGTCAGAGATCAAGCATCAAATTCATCAGTAATAAATAATAGTTTAGTTTTTTCACAGTTCCGATATCCCTTCAGACAGTGCTAAAGAGATAGCGAACTTTCTCCAAAGGTGGATTGCCCGTGCGTGAAAAGCTAATAAGAGATCAAACATTAGGCTAAATGGAAAGTAAACGGCAACTAGTAAGTAACAGAGAAGAGATCAAAAATCAGCCTAGGAGGATTGGGAGGGATATCAAAGATCAATGGTTGCTGCAGGTCTTTCACTGTTTGCGACCTGCCGACCGGGGCGGCGAGACCATTCTAGTGGACGCGTTTGCGGCAGCTGAGAGACTCAAGAAGAAGGTTTGTGAGTTTGTAAATTTCACGAACTATGATGGCACATCGATGTAACTACAACTCGGCGAGACAAGCCACTTTGTAGATGCGGTGAAACATGTTTGCACATGGCAAAGAAATGCGCAGTGTGAGAAATGGATTTAAAAATTGCAAAATAACTTTTTTTTAAATATCAGAACCCCGAGGCATACCGCATCCTAACTACGCTGCACATTGATCATCACTACATCGAGCAAGGTAAATCAATAAATTAC
Source organism: Pristionchus fissidentatus (assembly GCA_036245785.1). Classification (NCBI taxonomy): domain Eukaryota; kingdom Metazoa; phylum Nematoda; class Chromadorea; order Rhabditida; family Neodiplogasteridae; genus Pristionchus; species Pristionchus fissidentatus. The sequence goes on from BTSY01000002.1 coordinate 26,207,617, forward strand.
GGTATCAGACAAAAAATCAATAATCAGGAGACTACCCACTGTTCTCCTGGGCGCCGGCACAGCCTGTGATCGAGCGGACGGCGGATGGTGGCTACGCCCAGATACGGTAGGTGTTCTTCGGTCGATATCGATAACTGGCTCTCGTCGAGTACGGTAGGCGATGGGTATCGAGCGGGTCTGAGAAGGTACGTGTGATAACAATGTAGCGGGCACGTAACAAACACACGAAGGGCAAAGGGCACAAAATTCGCTACACATAGTTGATCAAGTGCCAGTTGTTGATGCTGGGAAAGTATTAACGATTAGAAAAAAAACAATGGGAAATAGCGTAATTTAAAACATCACAGCGTCTCTTTAAAGAATGGAATCATGCGATATGCAACATCTGCCGGAGGGGGGGGTGTAGAAGAAATGGGAAGGGTGAGATGACATACACAAACTAACTGGAAATGATGACTAAAGCGGGGACAAGGGCAGAAACTAGTGTAGATCAACCTTTGTCATCTAGCCATTAGAGAGCGTGCCAAAAGCAAAAATGAAGAAAAGGGTCAGGTTGTAAGAGAAAAGAGTGTGCAAAAATGAGAGTCTCTCTCATTTTCACTCCACTGTGAACCTCTTTTCATAGGGCCGGCCAATAAATCCAAATCATCGCTTATTATCGGTTGCAACAATCCCTTGGCTACTGCCCCGTATCTAGATGTCGGCCCCAGTTATTCCTATCGATAACTAACTGACTAAAGGGATTACTGTAGAAGCCCGATTTCGATTGGGAAAATGGGAATTTAAAAAAAACGAACAGACAAACGAACGCATTCTGCCTTCGTGTGGTGAATGAACGGGCAAAGGGTACACGCACGGAAAATGGGAGGGGATGAAAAACAGAAAGGACAGACGGACGGAAACCCCCTCTTTCTCTACCATTTCTCTCTCTCTCTCTCTCTCTCTCCCACCACTCTCAACCGAAAAACAACCGCGCCGAGTGTTCGAAGATCGAAGTGAGTTCATCGGAACCACAAAATTGCCAGGAAATTTGAAAGGGCGATTACCTATGGGTGACGCAATACTAACAGTGAAGGGAGTGGAGGGGAAATTCCGTGATTGAATGAGGCAACGAATACAATTTGCTCCAGTGCTCAAGGACAACTAAAGAGAAATTTTTTTTTAGGGAATAAACAATATTCATGGAGAAACTCTCAAATCAGGGATGGAAAAAGAGATGGTCTTTGAAGTAAACAAGGAAGTGGGAGGGATACATTGAGTATTGCGATATTCTGCAGATACAACGTCTAGAGCTACAACCGTGTGAGAAATTCATGCGATGTAAGGCAAATACGCCGGGTTCACGCGCAAGTTCAGCCTCTCCTCGAGCTATGCTTAGGAAATTAATCAAGGAGCTCTGTGGGAAACCAACACGATGAAAGTAAAATACCATAGGAAAGATGCCATTTCACAACCTTCTACGGCTAAGCGAAGGAAATGCATGGAAGAAGCATTATGCGAACTAGACTACTGTCGGGAAATATGTTAAGGAAAATCTAGCATCCCGTCTGGGTACCACAGCTTTGTGGGCGGGGCAGTCTGTTTATATACCCCAGCCTAGTCGGACTCTGGGTTTTTGTGCGTACGTGAGAAAGAGCAAAACGCTTTCTGCACTCGGGTAAAATACCCTTTTCTCCCGCCCTTCACTTCAATTCCTCTTTTTTCTCACGTACACACTGACGCGGGTGCGAGGGATCATGACTAGGGAGGAGTGTCTGGCAGACGGTTAGACGACGACTAGGCATTGTGTGGAAGCGAGAGAGCGGCAACGAGAGAGTGTGGAGGAGAAGAGAGTGATGAGAATTGTCCGCCGACTAGAAACTAGAGGACGCGTGAGCGGAGAACACCCAAATGACTGGGACACGAGGGAGTAGACAAAGAACCAATAAGATCGAGGTGACGGTGATGTTGGATCAATGCACTGACTATGTTCATAAGTGACTATGTTCATAATACAAAGATCCACAATTCTCGATACTTGTTAGTAAAAGTCCAGGAGTTTTCACCCAACTGTTTGCGAACATTTTCGCATTGTGTCCTGTTTCAAGAGGGATTGCAATTCGATGTGGGGCGAAAGAGTAGTTCGCCATGTGTTTTGATCGCTTTCCGAGTTAGAAAGAGGAGGTTAGAGGAAGATTTGAGGAATTTAGAAAGATGATGAAGGGAGATGATGACAAAACGAAGAGAGTGTGTGTGTAACGAGGAAAGAGTGGCGAATTGCGTGTACTGAGAGGGGAGCGGGGTTTAGCAATGAAGAAACGGAAAGGAATGCGAGGGAACTTGAGTGAATGTCCTTTATTCCAAGCGTCCAGAAAGGGGTCAGAGGCGAGAGAGTGTGTGAAAGTGAGAGACCTCTTTTTACTTATACTTATTCCCTTCTTTGTTTCTGGCTCGTTTTGGAGGTATATACCTCGGCTGTGAAGTGACGTGAATAGCGTTTGAGTGGTTCAAAACAAAAGCGTTTCGAAAATCTGGAAGGCATTTGTGGAGAATCATCTAGTGCGCAAGAATTCGTGACATGGCGCTTAGTTGTAAGCGCAACATCTGAGAGCGTTTTGCTTTTCCAATCGTTGATATGGAACTGTGAGCCTTATTTCTATTCATAATGTGTTCAAAGGGCACTTACAACACCAACCCGTATTCAAATGGGATTTCATGATAGACTGAAACTTAAAAGCAGCGGCTTGGGGAATTTCTTCTGCGTGCAGTATTTTAAATATCGATGCCTGTCTTTGTGGAGCCAGAATAAACCTGCCTTCAGAGAGCAAATGATGATGGTGCAAGGATCTAGCGATGACGATAAGGGTGTATTGTAGGGATCCATGTTCGGTTTTTGTATTCGCCTTTTGGACGAGAGGTCGGTATTACGGCTGATAAGGCTAAGGATAAGATTCAGAGAAAAGGAGACAGCCAGAGGTATGTCTAATACCGAATCGACATTCACAGTGTGCGAAACAATATTTACCATTGGGTATAAATGACCAAATACGGAACTTTCACTCTAATAACTTCAGATTCAATCCATACGACCGTGCGCCCCTACGGCTCTCGCTGAATGGATCTGAGGGACTATCGAAGCCGGAAAAAATCGTTGCATTCTACGAGGCATACCAGGTTATTTTTTAAAATTAATTTTAATTAATTTCGCTTAATTTTAACTAATTTCGCTCTTAATTCGTTGACATTATTCCTTGCTGTCTGTCTTTCAACCTCACAGAAACTGAAGGCATATTACATTTATAAAAAGATACGATCATACCAAAAAGCCGAATCACGAACTTCCGTTGATTACCATACAGGAACAATGACGACCCTCTCGCTTTTGCGTGCTCTCTCGTCTCGGTAAACACAGGAAGTCCCAGTTCGACTTTTTGTTTGATCGTATCATTTTATAAATGTAATACCAGGTTGAACCTGAAGACAGCCAAAGCTCCAGAACCCTGCCCAGGATATATCGCACACTTTATCGCGCACCGTGACCTCTTGCCTGAGGTTTAACAGGGCCGTGGGAAGTTAGAGGGTGTCAGTGTGAAATTAACCCTCACATCTACAATTTTCTAAGAGAATAATTGATTCGCGCAAGAAGCCAAAAATTGACTTTAAAAAATACCTACAATTATTTTATTTAAATTCACATTATTTGAAACAAAATATAAAGTGTCGAATTCCAGGCGTTCTCTCGCATTTGCCATGACCCGGAAATGGCAGTGAAGATCCAGTTGACGCCCGGAACTGTGAGTTAGATAATAAAATATATATTTAAATTTAACATTTGATGATCAGATCGTCTTCACCGAAATTCTGCGTCTTTAAATTACCAAAATAAGTGTTTAAAATTGTTAAATATTTTATTATCAGGTCATCTTTATCGACAATCTGCGCGTGCTTCACGCGCGAACTGCGTTTTCGGTGAGAACTGAGCCTGATATAAACAAAAAAAAAACGAAGCGTTAGTAACGCTATCGAACTTTGACCTTCAATTGCGTGACTTTTCTGAGAGAATGAATTTGAATGGTTCTCTGGTGGGGCTCAAGACGGAGATATCTCGTTTCAACCAGAAATGAATAGTTCCTAAATAAATGTCTTTACAGTGTTTGATCGGTTCCTTTTATTAAAAGATAATACGAGAGCATGGCAAATTGAGAGACAAAAAAAACACAAATTGCCATTTTAATATCGTAAAAATTGATATTTGCAGGGCTACCGTCAGATGTGTGGATGCTACTTGTCGAGAGATAATCTAATGGCGAAATGCCGACTTCATGTGGACGAAGAGATTCGATTGCAAGTGTGAAAAGATCTATAAATGATAGATAAAGGATAATCAATGAATTCATTTTGTACGATTTCTTTGTACCTTCAGCACTGATAAACTTTCGTTTGACAGAGTCGATCCATTTACGTATTTCCCCGTAAAAAATCTGATAAAGTGATTATTAATGTTTTTATTTATCGAAAAGAGAAAGAGTTTCTATTTTCATTTTGGCGAAGTTTTTTCTCGTTTTTTTGGATTTTCATTAGGGTTCTCTTATTGGAACTGATTCCGGAATTCCAATAAGGAGAACAAAGGAACTCAGACCGCGAGAGTGGTGAGAGATAACGGAGAATGAGAGGGCAATGGAATTCCAATGGATTTCTAATGGAATTCTCTTCCAATAAGCGAACCCTAATTTTCATGCTACCGAATGTTTCCTACGATACCGCCTTTGTGAGTACCGCGCGATTTCTAATTCTTTTATAAAATTACATTTTACATTTTTTTTTTTTACATTTAAACAACTTTATCAGCTGGTTTTGGGTGTTAAAGCTGGGTTGCCATGAGAGATCTCCATTGCTTGCGATCGTTTCTTGCGAGTTGCACGAATTGTGGTCCAGCAGCGTTGACGAAATCATCTCTCCATCTCTTTGCCGGTCGGCCTCGCTTCCTCTTCCCTCTTGGGGTCCAATCGAGCATCTTCCGATTCCACCGATAATGGCTTTGATTCGAGATTCTTTCTACCCATATCCATTTCCGTCTTTCCGCCTCTCTAACTACATCCTTCAATTTAGTGATGTCACGGATCCGCTCATTTGTGACGTGATCAAATACGGTAATTCCAATCATTTTGCGTTCTAGTTTGCGCTGAGCGACGGAAAGAATTTGTTTTTCTCGTTTACAGAGGTACCAAGTCTCGGAACCATACAAGAGTGCGGGTAGAACTACACCGTCGAAAAGGCGCTTTTTGAGTGACATGGGGGACCCACGTTTCCGAAAGAATTCGGAGTATTTGTAAAATGCCCAATTCGCGCTTCTAACCCGCCTGTGAACTTCTCCCACAAACCTATTGGGACCGAGAGTGACTTCTTGCCCCAGATATACCACCTTGTCTACCGTTTGCACTACCTCACCTCCCACTACGACCGGCCTGCCCATTGGATTTGTCGTTAAAGCGACAGTTTTTGAGCCATTTAATTGCAATCCCACCTTCAGTAGTTCCCGTTCTAGTTCCTTTACCATAGTTTGGACTTGGCGTGAGTCATGGGAGATTATTACACAATCATCTGCATAGAGAATGTGGGAGAGATATTCGCCGTCTATACATACTCCCTTTCGGTCCCATTTTACCCTGCGGAATACCGTATCAAGCACCGAGACGAGACGCGGGCTTAATCCATCACCTTGGCGCACCCCCCTTCCGATGTTAACCTCCACCGCTTTCCCATTGACAACTATGGAACTTTTACTCTGAACTGTGAGTATCTGCAAGAATCGGGTATACGTTGAATGCACACCGTCATGTTCCAGAGCAGATAAAACGGAACTACACAGGACAGAGTCAAAAGCCTTGCTAACGTCTAGGAAAAGGAGATAGAGAGGGCGCCTGTATTCCCTGCAATTTGAGATGAGAGTATTGAGAATATATATACCATCTACAGTGGAGTGCCCGGCGCGGAATCCCTGTTGCTCTCGCGATCTTTGATCATCGAGTGAGCGACCAATTCTATTGTTGATAACGGCAGTGAGGGTCTTTTGAATAACCGGGAGGAGAGATATGGGACGGTAGTTTTTGGGAGTTGTTTTATCCCCGCCTTTATGGAGTAATATTGTTCGACTGTCGCCGAATCCGCTTGGAATAATACCCTCTATGAGAATTCTATTGAAGATGGAAGCTAGATACGGTGATACAATATTGGACCCCAGTTTAAGCATTTCTCCCGTTACCTTATCTTCCCCGGGTGATTTGCCCGATGTGAAACCACTCAACACGCTCTCAATTTCGTCTCTACCGATGGGGATGAATTCATCCTCCGACTCTTTCACTCTGTAATTCCTACCACTATCGCCTCGATATAATTCATTGTAGTAGTCTCTGAATACCTTTGTAGTAGTCTCTGAATACCTTATAAAATTAAGTCTACTTTATTTCGAGGGAGGTTTCAAATAAAAAAATTTCCGGAAAATTATAAGTAAAACAATAACATTCTATATCCTTTCACATCATTTCACAGACCGGCCAGAAAGGGGATTGGAATGAGAGAGCGTGTGAAATCGAGAGGGACTCGTTCACCGTTGCACATCACATGATTCCAAACATACAGACCAGGGTTGGAGCGGTAGAGTGTGCAAAAGTGAGAGGGTCTCTCTCGATTTCACACACTCTCTCACTCCAAAGGCCTTTCTGTGAGGGTGGCCGGTCTGTGAAATGATGTGACATTCTCTCACCCTTAGCCCTGGCTGTCGGTTTGGAATCATGCGCTTTCTGCGATCGGTGTGGTCGTGTTACAAGCGATTCGTTTCATATGTTTCAACTGCAAGTGAATAGTTTCTGAGCTCATGTCTCTACAGTCTTGATCCGATAAAGAAAATGGATTATGAAGAAAATCAAATAAATGTAATCGCACTGGCGGTGAGCTTTTGTTGGTGGAATTTTTTGTCGGAAGAATTTCGATAGCCTTTTCGGGATGGCTCCTAAATCACAGTCGTGTTCGGCTAATGTGATCTGGCGCAGTCAACAAGGCGATTTATAAGGACGATAAAGCACCATATCATTAGATTCGCCGATATCCCTACAGAAAGGTGTTGGGGATGTGAGAGCATGCAAGTTCGAGAGGTGCTCTCTCACCTTTTTAGACGCCCTCTCACCTTGGCAAATTTGGCACATTTGAGATCATGTGACACAATGCAGAATACACTGGAATGATCGTATGACGAGAGTATACTGTATACAATATACTGCACACTCCTTTGATGCAATTGCAGACTGTACGACAGGCTGCTGTCAGAGACATGCAACATTTGTACGACGTAGATAAACACCAGTTGTAACGTATTGATTGATACAATTTACTTACAAGAACTCTCGCTTCCTTGTAAAGATTTTTTTGTAGAGGACTCAAGTCACATTGACCACAGAAAACATAGAAACGTTGACATGCGACCTGTGAAGCATAACCGAATTTGCCTACGTGATAAATGAAAAGTGAATCATTTCATTCTCTCTTCTTCTCGCTTTACCGATCTGTTTGTTGCACTTTATTTGTATTCATTTATTCATTTCTCTCTTCATTCCCCCTTTGTCAGTGTCCGCTATATTCATGCCCCCATCTCTTCGAAGAGATGCGCCAAACACCACGCAAAACACCACGCATGATTCCAAACCTCCAGAAAGGGTTCAGGCGTGAGAGAACGCGTGCAGTCCCTCTTACTTTTACACGTTCTCTAGTGCTTGACCCCTTAGTGGAGGTCTGATTGGGCTTTGTAATTATTTTCCGGGAAGCTTCTACTCCTTTCTTCCAGCGATTCCTCCATGTCCAACTCGAGCGATGAACAATTCGGATCTATGTGAGATTACGGTATACGGTTGATCGTAAATTGATGTTGTATTGCTAAAAAATAATTTCACAGTGTGCCAAATTTGAGAAAGCAGCAGTGCTACAGGTGTAGAAGTTGATGGAAATCATTGAAGAGAAGAGGGAGCAGAAAGAGGCGAAGAGGGAGTTGGAGAACTTTTATCTACTGTCGTGGTATTCCTCTTGGGACCATTCATTTTATTTTTTTAAATATTTTTTATTATATTTTATTGTGCTGAACCATTTCGCGCGTCATATGAAATGTGCAACTTATTTAGTTATGCACCAATAGTTTTAAAAAAAACAATGAGTGTATGAGGCTGTTAAGAAAGTTTCGCTCGTTTTTCCAGCCATCATATTTTGACTAATATCTCTGGACGCGGAGCTCGAATTAGTTCATGCTTAGGCGCATTTTGAAGGTTCATCATTCCTCTATTTCTCGCCCACTTTGTGGTAGCCATCGATTATTAACATCAAGTCTATTGGTCTCTTAATTACGCATTGTGTGTATTGAACGGTGCCTAGATTTTGAGCTGCTATTACAAAAGTAGGGTAGATAGATCTACTAGCTGTGTAGTATTACAAAGTACATTGATAGGTATATCTACTAAGCCCTATGTCACATTTACACCACTTCGTGCAAAGCCTGGCAGGGACTGAAAATTTACATTGAGGGTAACCGCATACGATCAAAATCTCGATTCCAGATGTTACTCAGGGCTTCGAAAATGAAATGAGCTGGTATTATGTTCAAATATAGTGCACGTACACTACTTTCAATTGATATTAATAGCAACTTCATTGCATCATTCGAAGCAGAAAAATATTGCTATAAACTATACCACCCCTTTTTGGTTATCGAAATTGACATGTTGGCGAATATTTCTATGTTCTTTCACGATGAATATCAAATATCTCATGATTATTCTGGAGAGTAACCATAGTCAAAAAGTTTCTATAAGATACATGTCTCGAGCTCTCCTTGTTCCGATGCCAGAGAATTCCTACGAAACGACCATAAGAACGATTTTTCGAAAAATTTCGAGATTTTGGTGATTTTGTCCATTTTCAATTCTCTTGGAACATGAGGTTCAAGATGCTAATCCATTGTGATGAATACTTGTATGACTATTACACGAATACAGCGCCCCTGATTAAGCAATATCTGTGAGCTCGCCTACTGAGTTCTGTGATCCCAATCTGGGCACGTGGTTTATGAGATTACTATACTCGACTAATCATATCTCTCTATTCTGGAAGCTGACCACCGAATGAAGTATAGTGGTTGAGAGGTGTGTTATGGGGCTACTCATTTTTTATCAGGCCCAATGATAGATAAATTTCCGTTCTCAAATCCAACCTCTGTGAATATTATCGCGGGTTTACAGTAAATTGGTCTTTTCTTCTTTAGTATTTTTCCCGGAGCTAGAAATTGCGAATAGTTCAGCCAATGTATGACTATAGACAACAACTATTGCCCCATAACATACTGTGAACAGGGGCTGTTTGCATTGACACACGCTGAGATACATTGACTCCAATGTCACACCCAAAAACGAGCGAAACTTTCTTAACAGCCTTATATTTTATGAAAATAGTATATTTTTGAAGAATAGTGTTTGATAGGAAAGGAGTCACCTCAGGAATAGACAAGAATAATTGTTTTTGTTACAGTGGCGGACGACTTCCACACTAATAAAGATCATGCGACACACAATGTTCGGATTGTCAGGGAAGCGGCCACGTAGTGTGTTTCCCTAATTGGGAAAAGGGGCCGAACAGCGGCTCTTGGGCGCCTTTTTCCAAGTAGGGAAAGACACTCGTTGCTCGTTTGCCTTACATTACTTGAGGCACCAGAACATTGTCGACACGCTTTGGTATACATTCGTTGAAACCTATCCGAACTCAGGCAAAACCCCGTAAATAATGCGTGGAATTATTATGAAGGCTGTGGAAAAACGTGATCCACCGAGGAACACTTTCACGTGGGAGTGAACCTTATGTACAATAGTGTGCATGAATTGTTCATCCCTATCTCAGTTCTCTCCAATTCCTCCTATTTTCCCTCCTCCATATCAGCACTGTTTAGGCTACAGACTACCCTGTTTGGTGCCAATATTCCATCACTTTCATTGTTTTCCCAATCGCTGCAACCCGCTCGAAAGAACTGCTGGCATGTCTCCTAATACGTGAGTTTTCTCTTTCTCCCTTGCAGTCTCTGATAGCTTATTTTGTGTCAAAAGACGGCGAAACACACAATCAGAGGGAAATGAGTCTTCGAATTTAAAATCTAGGTTACCGCGCGGCAATTTAAACAAGCTAATCGTTTCGATTGGAGATAAGAGCGGCCGGTAAGCTAATTGTAAACTAGTGGATTCGTAGACTTACTTGTTTCCCTTTGAAATATCGCATGCGCACTAAACCTGAATGCACAACAAACACGTCAGGGCTCATGAAAACACCGAGAACGCGGAATAATTTATATTTATAGTAGTCTTACCGATCGATTGATTACAGTAGTTTCCGTGGGAAGACTGTGATAATCAGCGGCGCTTCGCGAGGAATCGGAAAGGCGATCGGATTGCGATTGGCCAAGGTAAAACATTCAATTTGTACGATCGATCGGCGCCGGCTACCGTATTCATGTTATCGTTGCAGGATGGAGCAAACATCGTCATCGCCGCCAAGTCGGCCACCCCTCATCCAAAGCTGCCCGGCACCATCTACACTGCGGCAGCGGAAATGGAGAAGGTACGGTTGATCGTGAGTATTGATTAATGGAGAGGGTAGGCAGCTTATTGATTTATGAAGAAGGTACTCTGAGCGGGAAGTCTCCATCATCCCTTACTCAGCAGATGCTGTCTCCTGCTGAGAAAGCTTGGACAATCGAGAGATTATTGCTCGACCGATTTCTTGATTTTGTATGCCTTCTCAGCAGGAGATAGCATCTCCAGTGTAAGGAGAGTTGGAGTGAAGGCAGGAGAGGAGTACGGTAGATTGAGAGTATTGATTGATGATCGTGCAGGCTGGCGGCAAGGCTCTCGCTTGCATAGTCGACGTCAGAGATGAGGCGTCGATCAAGAAATGTGTTGAAGACACCGTAGCCAAGTTTGTCATTTTTTATCGATAAATTGAACATTCTCCCAGTGATTTTTCTTGGTGGGATACCAGGACAAATACGAGACAAGAAAAACTAAAGTTTATAAAAATTTAAATATTGAAAATCAGATTCGGAGGGATCGACATTCTCATCAACAATGCCTCTGCCATCTCACTGACTAGTAATTATTTTTTGCTATTTGTTTAACCGCTATTTTGCCTCCTCTGATATATATCTTATCGTAATTGGTGGTCTAACCGGAATCACTAGCCGAATCTCGGTGATGCACTTAATGTGATCATGAAACCTAGCGGTAGGTTCGCTAATATATTCCGCTATGAGGTAAACTATTTGAAAAAGAGATGAAGTGTCTCGGAATTTTTTTTCGAAACTGACCAAGATGAGGGAAGAGAGTTCCACATGTCGATCAATCCAATAGAAAGGGGTTTTAATTTAAGAAGCGTGCACAATCGAAAGATACTCTCTCACTTTCGCACACTATCTCGCCCTAACCCTTTTCTGTAGGATTGGATGTGTGTGTTACCGTAATTTCATTTTAGATGTGGCGGATACGGACATGAAGAGATACGATCTCATGCACAGCATCAACACCAGAGGAACTTATTTGTTGTGAGTGAACAAGCGTGCTATAACGACTTTCTTACTACAGACATCATCAGTGATGAGCAAGTGTTAGGGATTTACTACGTACCGCTCCTAATACCCTATTCATCTACATTCATCCTAACCCCACTAATCGCCTTTGAGTTTAATTATTGTGGCTTGATGCGTTTTCGGCTGCCTAAATCTTCCTCATTTCAGCACTAAATTGTGCCTTCCCCACTTGCGGGAATCGGCATCTCGTGGTCGCAATCCGCACATTCTCAATAACTCTCCTCCCCTCTCGATGGAACCCCGATTCTTCTCGGGCACCGTCGCTTACACAATGGCTAAGTTAGAATTAAATTTCGAGAAATAACTACGCAAAATACTTGGAAATGGTTGCGTAATAGGCAAATACTCCGCGTCAGCAATGAGAAATGATGAGAGTGTAGAGTGACTTACCTCTAATGCAACTCATTGCTTCGATATTTGTAGTAATCTAGACGTGAGTTTAGTGAGCGAAACCAACTGATAGTGGGGCGAAATTTTTTTATCGTGCCTATTAAAGAAATATAACCCGTTCTACAGCGAACACGTTCATTTTACATTTTTTGCAATTCATACTCAATAATTTCGTATACATCATGTACTTCGTGTACCTATCACACCTGGTCTTGTACCTCCTAGGCCTATTTTGATTTTTACCATCGAGAAGGTCATCAAAAGGATTTCAATATTACTCAACGGTTGCAACACAAAGTGTTATTCCGACTCGTACGTGAACAACAGGATTGTATTTGTGATGTTCTTGTCTTGTGCATGGCCGTGAACCTCTTGTACCCTGGTACTCTCCGCAGAGGGTTCCCGAGAACAACAGGTACACGAAATGATAGAGTTCGTCTATGTGCATCAACAGTACACATTTATTGTTTTTGAATTGTGGAATGGTGTGATTCATGAATTGTGTGCTAAAAATGAACCACGACGACTTTTATAAAATGACGTTTATTTTTTTAAAACTTGTAATACTTTTAGGATGGGAATGTCAATGTGCGTTCTCGGGATGGCGGATGAATTCAAGGAAGATGGGATCGCTGTCAACGCATTGTGGCCTGTCACAAGTACGGTATCTAGATTAGAGTACGGTATCTAGATTAGGGTACGGTAGTATTTCGTGTACCTGTTGTGCATGTTGTACCCTGATACGCTCTGCTCCGGGTATGAGAGGCGCACTACCAAGTACAAAACAAAAACATCACAAGGTATCATTCCGTTGTTGCATGAACGAGTACACAGAGTGCAGACAAAAATCCCAATTCAAGAAAATAAATATTTTTCGCCGAAAACTAACACAACATTATACTTTATCAAATCGAATAAGGCCTAGACATCAGTAACTGTAATTGAATAAATTGCAGTGATCTGGACGTCAGCTGCAGATTTCTTAATGATGGGAGGAGAGGGAAAAGGATGCAGGAAGGTGGACATCATGAGTGACGCCGCCCATTGCATTCTGAGCAAAGACAGCACCAAGTGAGCACGTGATATTGATTAGCTTGAGGCTAACTAAAGTTTTTTCATCTTTGTTTCTGTATATTCTAGCAATATGAAGGGAGGAGATTTTTTAAATCATTTTCTAGACTTTCGAATTGGATTCTTTGGAAAAAAATAGCCATAATGGTGTAAAACTAGCAGGGTGTGTTGAGGTTAAACTACGTTATGGTAGGTGCGCACTACGTTTTCAAAGTATGGTTCAAGGGGCGTTCAGTTGCAGGGCACAGTTCGGTCCAGGGGGAGCTTTGCAGCCGACTCCAGGCTCGGTCCAGGGGGGAGCTCTGTAGCCGGCTCCAAATTCGGTCCAGGGGGAGCTCGGTAGCCGGCTCCAAGATCGGTCCAGGGGGAGCTTTGCAGCCGGCCGATGGTTCGGTCCAGGGGAAGCTCGGTAGCAGGCTCCAAGTTCGGTCCAGGGGTTTTTAGCAGGCTCCAAGTTCGGTCCAGGGGAAGCTCGATAGCCGGCTCCAAGTTCGGTCCAGCGGGAGCTCGATAGCCGGCCCCAGGTGACATTGAAGCTCGACTTGTTGGGGAGTGTTAATCGCTACAAAGAGTACTGGCTTATTCCATTGCAAAAGGCTCGTGAGGCTGAGAGCGATCGAAAAAAAGTTGCCACTACGCCACTTCGTGGCTCCGTGGCAACTTTTTTCGATCGCACTCAGCCTCACGAGCCTTTCACGACGGAAACGCAGGATACAGTGCGTTCAGAACTTTTAGAGCAATTTCGGAAACGTTTTCTATGATCCCCTACGCTCTCTGAATCATTTTGGAACTTTTTGAAATTTTCGATTTTTCACGTTAGAACGTGTTAGAACACGTTCAGACACGTTTCTGACATCGCAAAACACTTTTCCTGTGATCCCCTACGCTCTCTGAATCATTTTGGAACTTTTTGAAATTTTCGATTTTTCACGTTAGAACGTGTTAGAACACGTTCAGACACGTTTCTGTCATCGCAAAACACTTTTCCTGTGATCCCCTACGCTCTCTGAATCATTTTGGAACTTTTCGAAATTTTCGATTTTTCACGTTAGAACGTGTTAGAACACGTTCAGACACGTTTCTGGCATAGCAAAATACTTTTCCTATGATCCCCGACACTCCCTTCACCATTTGGGAAAATATCGAAAATTTCGATTTTTCACGTTAAAACTCGGCAAAACAGGTGAAAACGTGTTTCACGGTACTCAAAACCGTGTTAGAGCAGTTTCTGGCACTTGCGAAAAATGCGGCAAAAGGTTTGCCCGCGGCGGGGATCGAACCTGGGGGTCTCGGATTCAAAGTTTGGCTCGTAACCCACTTGGCTATGGATTTCGTTAATTAAATTTTGTAAAATTTGAAAGGTATTCTGGTCGGAAATCATATGCAAAAGGAATTGGGAAGATAGCGCGATTTTGAAGCGAAATATAAGGAAAATGCGAAAAACGTGACCGCCGGACACACAGACAGACAGACAGACGTTCTGAAATAATAGTCTTTAGTAACACCTAAGCAGAAATTTCTCAAATGAATTGATGCAGATACACGGGCAACTTTGCCATTGACGAAGAAGTTTTGCGAGCGGATGGAGTGATGGACTTGAGCAAGTACGAAGTCAATCCAGGTCAGTTGGCACAACAATTCCACCCCAAAAAGGGGTCAGGAGTGAAATGGTGTATGGAATGGAGAGAGACCTTAGCGATTGCACTTATCCCCCTCTTTCACATTTCAGGAGGTTTGTCTGTGCAGTGAATTCTTCCCCTGTTATAGTAGGGTTAGCAAATATATAATGTGTCTTATCCAAATATGAGCACAAATTGTATTTTATTTGTTACGAAGTAAGTTGAGTTAAGGTAACATATTTCAGGAGACATCCTCCTTCCCGACCTCTTTATTGACACCGCCAAGTACGAATGCTTGAATCGATCCAAGATCTGACCTATCAACCGGCTCCAGCATGTTGTGGATAGTGCACCTAGATAGTATTGTGCTTATTGTGGATTCTGTAGAAAGTCTTGTATTATTCCTTCTTCTATTTGATGACACTTTTAACCGTAACAAACCGATAAAGAGATATGAACTGAATTTGCTCCTTGACTGCATCAATGTGATCAATTCGACTCTCGGTGCATAAACATAAAATGATACGAGAATCCCAGATGATAAAATGTTACTTCCAGTAACTAACTGCGAAAAAGCGCACAAAAATGATAGGAAAACAAAAAGAGTTAACATTTGCAATTTTGGAATACACAACATCTACCTCGTTTCCGTTGACCAATCGTAGGAAACATAAATTATGTTTCCCACAATTCTTTTTATTTTTCAATTGTTACATAATTTTAATCATTTGAAATCAATCACTTTGTTGCACTGAAAGATCGAGAAACAACATAGAAGATCGTATCGATGTGTATCTTGACTGATTGCATCACTTGCGTACAGCAACTTTACTTTCTTCAGCTAAAAAAAAACAATTTCCGATATTTATATTAAAGAGTCTTTGTTCAATTGGGACTGAATCCAAATTGACAGAGAAAGCAGAGAAACATTGATATTGCGCCGCTGAAACATAAACGAATTCTTCCGCATCACGTGGAAAGACATATGTGTATGATTGGTTGCTACGAAGTCTTTGACAAGTACAAACAAAATTGTTGCCTTGTCTTTGTTCATAATCATCAAATTTGCGAATAATATAAATCCACATAATTTGAATCCTTTCAATTCTTTCTAAAATTGACACAGTTTCCGCAGAATAAGCCAAACAACAAATTCAAATGGCTCCGAACATCCTGAAAGGGGAGGGGAAAGTGCGAGAGTTAGGGTTCTCTTATTGGAACTGATTCCGGAATTCCAATAAGGAGAACGAAGGAACTCAGACCGCGAGGGTGGTGAGAGATAACGCAGAATGAGAGGGCAAGGGAATTCCAATGGATTTCTAATGGAATTCTCTTCCAATAAGCGAACCCTAGTGAGAGTACATCTCTAATTTGCACGCCCCAACACTCCAAATCCCTTTCTGAAATCTGAGCTCTTTGTCCACTCGATCAGAATGAAACTATTCACTTCATTCTCTCCTCTGCTCTCTCCTATGATCGGTTCGTTACTCATTTTTCTTCATTTTCTCTCTCCACGATTGATCTCTCCCCAATAGACTTTTAAAGGTAACTAAACAACTACCCGCATAAGAGGGAAATTACACCCCAACACTCCTCATTCTCCGTGCTCTCTCTTCAAAAAAGCGGTCAATTTCCCTATTATGCGGGTAGTTGTTTAGTTACCTTTCAAAGTCTACTCCCCAAGTGTGCTAGTGATTGGAAGCTACAAGACACTCACATGATTCCAAACCTACAGACCAGGGTTAGAGCGAGAGAGTGTACAAAAGTGAGAGAGTCCCTCTCGATTTCACACGCTCTCTCACTCCAAAGGCCTTTCTGGATGGTTGACCGGGCGGTGGAATGATGTACTACAAGACACTCCCCTTTCCAGGGGTTCTCACCATGTCCAAACCGGGCGATCTAAAATTCGGCTCGACCCCCAATGAGCGACAGAAAAAGTTGAAAGAGGTAGAGCCCATTTACATAAGGATAAGAGATTACGGTACGCTGATTATCGTAAATTGATATTTAAAAAAAGTTAGAATAATCAATAATTGTGCAGAAGATTGAATTGGAGATAGCCGTCGGATTAAAAGTGGAGGAGCTGAGTGAAACTGTGGAAAAAGCAAAGAAGCTGAAGAAAGAGGCGGAAAGGGATTTCGAAAATTCGAAACAGGTGAGATAACATAAATGTAAAAAAGCAAACTAAATTTAAAAAAAAATCAAGATATCAATAAATTAACGTGTTGCGAATTCACGTTACGAACGATAGGCTAAGTTCCCATTAGGACGAATGCCAGAGGTTACATACTGTAACATTGGCATAATTAGGCAATAAGCGTCGAGATTACTGTAACCGAGTATACGGTATTAAATTATAGCGATTGGCCATCTCACGTGAACGCTTGTCGATGGCGTGCGAGGAGCTGCAAGAGGTTTTCGAGATTACGGTGTTCACCAGTTACGGTATTAGTCGCGGCTACGGTATCCAGACGCTACAGTACCGATTACAGGCGAAAGAAAAGCATGCTGATGCAGTAAAGTGGATAGATGAGGCTCGCTTCAATCGAAGAGGAAAAGGAGAAGAGTCGGTAGGTCGAATTTGATAATTTTACGCTATCAAAAATCGATTGATTGTATGCTGCAGTGAGCTGCTACAGTAGTGGATGCCTAAAGTAGTCGGACGTTCAGGGCATACTCTTCGATGATCTACCCAATGAGATAGTGGAAAGAATAGTCGACGAACTGCCTCTGCGCGATCGTTACAAGTAATTTACTTCATTTCTTTAATTAGATGAGTTTTTATGCTCAGTGCTCGACTGAACACTCGTTTTCTCGCCATGGTGAACACTCGAAAGTGCTGGGAATCCAAGCTCTCAATCATTCCGGAATGGAAACTGTACAGAGGGTGAGACGGTATTATTCTGTCATAGTAAACTCTCAAATTGCATTTTTTTGCAACTGCTGATTCTTCCTTTGTATGGCCAAGAGAAGAGTTCCTTGGCCACATAAACGAGAATTTGTGACCTATCACCATGACGAGATATAGTAATTTGTCAAGTGGCAAATTGTGTCTTCATTCAGGGAAGGAGTTGCAGTGCCCAATAATCACCGGTCAATTCCCTTCCTTCACAGTCTCACTCACAACACGCACTTCAACAGCGTCTATATGAAAGTAAGATTCGTAGTTTGCCTCGGAAATAATAAATATTATTTACATTTAAAGAATGTAAATTTCAGCTGGAGGGCGGGGCGGATAACGTCGCTGTCGTGCGCGCACTCGCACGCATTCAGACGCAGATGCTGAGCGCACGTGTCACCTTCGAAGTAAGGAGCTAATATTCTGATCTTCCCCCAATTGGATCCCAACAGCGGAATCTTTGTTTTTTTTTCTCTAATTGAGAGGCGAACTGCGGTCCCATTCGGCCAAAAAAAGACAAGGAATTGTTTGGGTTGTCCCTCCGATATTTTTTCAGCAAGTGACAACTTTTAATTGACTGTTGCCTAGTGATGACGCAATTTCAACCAGGCAACCAACCAGCTCGAAATGATGCAAGCTCTACTCGTTCTGACCATTCCAAAGATCATCATGTACGTCGGAGGGACGACGGATCAGTTGCTCTTCGACACCTTTCAAGTTCGTGCCTATTAGATCCCGGAACCATTCGGGCACCCTTATTTCGCAATCTCTTTCATCAGCCAACAGGCGTATACAAATATTTTCGATTATTTTGCCGAATGAATTTTAAAATCTAACTTCGTCTTTTCACTATTGAATAATCAATGCCTGTTTTCAGTTGTTCTCCCAACAGAATGAGGGAGCCTGCAGCGAATTTCACATTCGGATCCACAAGGAACGGTACGAGAACATTACCGTAATCCATCGTCTCCTCCTTCTTCTGAACGTCGTCCTGCACGGAAACAACCAGTTCGAGCACGGACCGGATGTCGAGGTACGGTGTCAGCTGAATCTCTGCATCCTGTTGAACAGTGTAGATCAGATACTGTATCCACTAGAATGTGGTAACCTAGAGATCACGGAAAGGTACGATAACGCTCCCTTTTCAGGTGTGGAAAGAGAGCCGTCGCAATGCGCTCTCTACAGTGAAAATTCACGTCAAGGTACTGTTCAATTTTGGCACTTACTTTGCATTCAATCTGTTCACTGTAGACAGAAAATGAACAGACTGAGACTGGGCTACTTCAGATTCCAATTTAAGTTCATTTCGCTATGGGATCAAAAGAGTCATACCTACATTAGTTTCGAAACACTATTACTTGTATTACAAGTTTGCAAACACTCGTCCAAAATAATAAAACGTTCCACTCCGAACAAATCCAATTTAAGTTTGGCAATTTGACGGGCATTCGATTCGAAGAGCGCCATGCCGATCGACTTCTCTGCACCTGCATCTGCTATGTTCGTTATTCAATCGATACGGATTGGTCCGAATACAGTAAGATCCGATCCACCCGCAGACCCTAGCTAGGAAGAACTTCGATCGATAAATGATGTGGCCCGATAATTGTCAAACGATAAACGATAAATAACTATTTGTTTCGGAATACATTTCAAGATTTCGTATCAGAAAGATGCAGCGGCACAGATGTGTTTCTTTTTAAAGGTGGTTTCCCACGAATATTTGGTCAACTGAGTTCTCATTGTCGGGTTATGGTAATCAGTTTCCCGATAAGAGCCCCGCAAACCGCATGTTCAGCCGATAAGTTTGAACAAAGTTATTCGCGTTTGGTTCTGTGCCAAACTGACCCTGAATGCAGGAATTGAAAAAGGATAGGGAGGGATAAGGGTGGACGAGGAGAAAGCGACCGCGTCATTGAAACATATGAGATGAGGAATGATGGAGCAGGAGATTCGTGATACTCCTTCTTTAAACTGTCTTTTCCACTTGTGG
Source organism: Pristionchus fissidentatus (assembly GCA_036245785.1). Taxonomy (NCBI): domain Eukaryota; kingdom Metazoa; phylum Nematoda; class Chromadorea; order Rhabditida; family Neodiplogasteridae; genus Pristionchus; species Pristionchus fissidentatus. The sequence goes on from BTSY01000002.1 coordinate 26,227,233, forward strand.
GTACTTTTACTGTGCAATTTTTTTTGAATTGTGGAATGGTGAGATTGTGTGCTGAAAATGAATAACGACTTTTACGAAATGATGCTCCTGTTAGAGCAACTATACGTTCATCAGTATTTTATAAAAAAATAAAATGGAGATACTTTTTAAAGAGTCGAAGAAAAAAAACGAATCATAGTGAGAAAAACAAGTGAGTCAGACAACGAAAGACCTACTTGATATGCTCTGGTAATTATTTAACTGGTAAGAAATGGGAAAATTCCAGCTTGAAGTCATGCAGGGATTTTTATTGCGGGGATAAAGAAATTGGAAGTTGTCCAAAGTGCTGACTTAAACTTAGAGAAAAAAATCCAGAAAATTAATATTCTACCGATGAAACATAACCGAATTTCGAAAAATAAAAATAATATATATATATATATATTTATGGCTTCTCGATGAGAATGAACTAATAACTTAATTCTCTCTTCTGCTCGCTCCACTGTACGTTACTATAAATATAAATTAATTTATTAATTAAAGGGAGTTTGCAGCCAAAAAATCATAATTTTATATTCTTTTAATTTTATTTTTATTTAATAGAGCTGAAAATTCTAAGAATAACTGTAAAAACCGCATATTTTTGCGATTTTTTAAAAATTAATTATGAATTTTCAAAGAATCGTGCTTCAAAGGTACTGTAGCTCCTGCATCCACAAAACTTACGCTGTTTAGCGGCTGCAAAAGTTTAAAAAGGCCTTAGCAAAGTGAAAATAAGTGTTTTTGCAATTGATTAGACAATGGCGAGTATCCGTGAGGACGAATCAGAAGAAAGAAACGCAAAAATATTACGGCATCGTCCCTTTTGAGATTCTACAGCCGCTAAACAGCGTAAGTCCGCGGATGCGAGAGCTACCGTTTACCTAAATTTTACCATCTTTGAAAACTTATAATTAATTTATAAAAAATCGTAAAAATATGCGGTTTTCACAGTTATTCTTAGAATTTTCCAATCTTTAAAATAAAAATAACTTATTTTTCGATGCCGGATCCCTTTAACTCTATCAAGAATTCCACTACAGACAATCCCAATCCTCCGCAAATTGGGTCAGTACTCATTGTTAGCCACTCGCATTTTTCAACGCACTATGTGGCAGGATTTTAGCCCCACACGATGTGTGCCGGATTCCGGCTTTTCCGTTCGGGACCTTTCAACTGAATGTGTAGGGTTCGAGACATCGCTTCATCCGCCGCACATAGTGTGCTGAAAAGCTTCTCTTTAGCAACGGAATCACTCGCCGAAACTAAAAGCACAAAGATAGGAATCTGAATATTTCTATTTTGTTAAAATCGTGCAGCGTAGTTATGGATAATTATACTACTCTTTTTATTAATAAACAATGATAGATTTGCGATTTACTAATTGTCGTTTCAAAACGCTATACTTTTCCAGCATTGTAACGAACTAAGAGTAGATGAACTTGATTTTAAGTTAAAACTGCAGATCCTACTATTCTACTACTTTGAGAATGAGTGATTGAACTGTTCATCAACGAGGATTTGGACTCGACTGTCGTTGCAAAACATGGTGTGATGAAGCTGAAATAACAACATTTGTAAGTAGCAATAGTAATAATAGAGTAATAATAGTAATATAAATAAGTCATTGAACAACAACAGCAAATCACAAACATTCGATAAGGCTTTACATAGAACAGAGTCGCCATTGGAGAAAGCACGAAAATGGCAGTAGCTAGCTGAAATATATCACTAAAAATGTTTTTTACACGATTTGCCGATGATTGTGCAAAGTCCATCCAAATTGCGTGGTATACATCAAACAGTGAAAGGATGAATATGGAAGAGGAAAATGAGAGCAAAATAGCGGTGACCAGTTGGGCTCGAAGCGCCTGGAAATTGAGCTCGGTGATCAACTGATCTCGTGTTGTTCTCAGAGGGAAATGAGCTTACGACTCTAGACTTATGGGCTGGACAGCGACGAATTTCGAAGTTTAACCGCCTCGCCCCTGCCTCTATTAGACTTTGAAGTCGCTGCTGGCCAGCTTAGACTTGTGAAGTCGTATTTTTCATTTCTCAGTGAGATGTTGTTTGCCCACTTGTAGAAGCATTTCGTGCAGCGCGTGTGATGCTCTGCTCATCCAATCCTGAAATCGACGCAACTACGGTAACGGTAAAGTTGGGCCAGAATCAAGAGAAAGTTACGTCGGCAAGCTACTACTCTGGTATCCCCTGCTGACCAGGCTTCTGGGACAAGTTACCTTCCGCAATCAAAGTTGCTTCCAATGTTACCGCCACCGAGGGGGACGGAAGGATTGGTGAGCGACACAATGAAGCAAGCACACACATTCCTCTTCAATCTATTCTCCAAATCCGGACAATTCTGTAGTTTTCGACCTTATTGCTTTTGTTGCAGATTGATGTCTCGCTCCTTAAGTTTAAATTGGGTCATTGTACAGAGTTTCCGCGTTACTGGCATCGATAATATTGTTAGAGCAGAAGATATCCGTAAGTGGTGACTGTGACACGAACACTGCGTGATTCCCCAATGAAATAGCTGCTCGATCGTGACCCGAAGAATCAAACATCATGCCAAGATCAACCATATCACCCAAACCAACGATGGAGAATAAAGAATAAAGTATTGTAGTATTAACGATAAATTATTAAAAATAAAGTATACCATTTTGATGCGCAATTTTGCTGCAATTCGCTGTCTCATGCATAGGCAGCAAACGAAGATTATGGGCGATGTGAAAACGACGAGCGCGAATGTTGCCGTTGTGGTTGGACGAGTCGTGGCGTCGAGAATTCCTAGTAAACCTCGTGTTAAAGAAGGCGTAACACGAATGATCGAAACCTTTCATTTTCCCCGATGTTCGAGGTTTCATTTCCGTTATCAGTAGTTGGTGAAACACAAATTCAGCGCGCGTTTCCCTCGCGCACCCTCCTCGTTTCCCCTTATCTCTCTGCCTTTCTCTGACTTCTTCTCCACAAAATGCCAACTCCCACCGCGAAAAGATTGCAGGTTCAATGTGAGATACTGTAAGAATTCTAGTCGTTTTGGACAGTTTATTAAACAAAACTTTCTTCAAACTAAAAACTGAAACATGCGATTTTCGAGGCTCTCATCGGGTATTCGACCTCCCCACAGTGAGAACTCGGTTAACCAAATATTCGTGGGACACCTTCTTTAACAGCACAAGAACTTTGATTAAATTACGTTTGCACTTGATCGATTTGTCGAACCCCTTTTTTGGCAAAGGAACAGCGTATAACTCATTGATAACTGCGTGAAAACGGGTTTTCGGTTCATCTCCGGATGGGCATGCAGAACCTTTTTTTTTCGCAAGGTGACAACCAATTAGCAGCTCACCGATAGTTGCAACAGCGATGTCAGCGTCAAGTCTTTCGCCCAGCAGCACTGGCAGCAGAGAATTATCCGTGTGGAGGAGCTCATTGAAGGGGCCGGCGAACGCCCAACAGTTGCCGAGATATGCACAGGTTATTATTCTGGAAAATTGTTTTCCCGCGCGGAAAGAAATGTACTGTAAGAATGAGCAGTTGTGACCGGGCGATTGTACGAATGTCGAAAAAAGCGACGCAAGGGTTACTTGGTTGCCAAAGACAATGAAGGCTCTAAGGTTTTACAAGTTTTTGTAAAAATTAAAATAGCATTGATGTTAAAGTGGTAGGCGTATATGCTGTTTACCGAATAATTGCGCTCCGTTTCGGCGCATCTCCCATTCCGCCAGTGACATAGAACCGATACGCGAATGACATGAGTAACAAGCAATGAGACATTGTCATCGAATATATCGCTAGTGCTGAGAGTCAATTACATGGTATGAGAGAAATGAGGGTGAAATAAAAGTGAAATGAATGGTTTTCGTCCATTTCTTTTCTTCTAAGAACTTTAAATTCTTAATTGTGTTCATGTTGTTCCTGTTGCCCCCTTTAAACTTCCTGGTGTTCTTTTTTTATTCCAGGTTGCTTCAGAAAGATGCGCCAGGTTTTAACGATCATTCTTTGTTCTTTTACTAAATTCCTAACTCAACTCCCTGAAGAGCTACACGAAAAACCACGTATAACTAACATTAAGACAGTAGCACATCCTTGACATCGACTATGTAATTTAGACATTTATGTAATTGAGCTATCGTTGAATAGCTTCGACTGTGTATACAATTTTTTCATTGACATTTGAAGAAAAAATCGAGGAGAGATAAAAACTGCTGACAAAAGCATATCTAGCAGAACTGCTTGTTCACGAGTGTCGAAGGTCCGTAGAATATTAAGATTATGCCGAATGGGCCAGATATATGCCTGCAGTGTCTAGCTTTAAGAGTACCTCACAGTATCATTACTTTGAACAAAGTAGTGCAGTAACAACCCCCCTGCAACACTTCTTCTAGTTGTTGGAGAACTCTGCTCTTGTATTGATAACCCTTTGACGGGGCACGGTAGATAGGCACACCACGTGCATTTCCTTCTTTGTAATGGCCATGACACTGTGACCTGCTACAGACCAATCGAGGGGCGCCGTATAGACTCACTTGCAAGCAAACGAGGTATGGTATTACAAAATTAAGGGAGGGGTAAGTTTTATTATTTGGGATAAGTGTTTGTGTGTAATAGCAAGTGAGAGAGCAAGTAAACATAATGTATTTAATAGTACCTTGGAATAGTGAGCAGCGTCGAAGTTGCGCCAAGCAAGTCAACCATTGACGCGTTGAAGATGAGAATTGAGTAGGCGCGCATGCTGCGCGGCGTCCTGCATTGGAAATATCGAACATGCCAGATAAATCGGAACAAGTACCGAGAAGTATCGCACAATTGGCTACAATTGAAAAATTGCGAATACTGGGCATTAAATTCTTATTTTATGCTTATTCGATTTCCCGTCCCAGATTTGCCGGAAACGGCTCGGATTGTCTCGAGCGAGAAAATGTTCAATATTTTGCATCATTCTTATCTCAATCTACTGCGGGTTTCCAGAGCTGTTCGCTACAGTATGACAACTTCAGCGATCAAATACAACGAGTAATAGTGACATCATTCAATATCATTATTACTCGTTCATTTTTGTACATGTTCCCTTGAGGCATACGATAAATAGCTAAATACATTATTGACTTGATTCTTCTATGTATGGCCAAGAGAGGGACGAGAGAGAGAACTTCAACCTATACATTATTGAGACCTTCTTGATATGGCGAGTAGCAGGAGCAGATTGAGTGGGACTCCGACGGCCGTCGATGCGACCGTGAATGCAACCGCACACTGCTCCAGTGACGAGCGCATCTATTTATATTATAAATTATATACATATTTGATACACCCGCGAAGGGTATTAAAGAAACTATGAAGAAACAAGAAATATCTTAATATGGATAGGGTCCACAACGTCCGCCCACTTCTTGCGCACCCGGATTTGACAAAAAATGAAAATTCGAGAGCACAAGCGTAATTCGAAAGGATATGAGTCATATTATGGCTCGTTTTGGAGCTCTTTGAGAGCGCAATCGATTGCGCCTATATCAGGGATGATCAGAGAACGTTGAGGTGTCGAAAAAGTGAAAATTAATTTCGAAATCGTCGAAATTGGGCTTAATAATGAACTCACAACTCCTGATATACCCGCATTCTATTCTCTTGATTTTTATGGAAATATTACAAGAGAAAAAGAAATCAAAAACGGCGACTCCCAATTGTGCTTTCGTTTACAAAAATAGTGCGTGAAAATAGGGGTTTTAAGAGTACGAGAGTATCAACATTACGGTTTACTGTAAATAGCAATGGATTTCGCAAAAGGGGAATTGAACCTGCGAGATCCCGTTCACAGGGCAAACGCCCAACCCACTGCGCCATGCGAGCAGATGCTTACTCTCTGCAATTGCGCGCTATGCTCCTGCACTCCCATCGCGCTTTGACACGCGCAATACTCCAAAATGATACGCCATTCTACTCTCCATACCGTCATATACTACTTATCTTCTGGCATACCATCAAAATATCTCTAATTAAGCGCGCTATGCCCGTAGAAATATATGGGTATAGGCTCCGCCCCTCCCCCCTCTCGTCGCGTCTTCTCTCCCTCTCACAACAGTCGAAGGGCGCGTGGTTTTTGAGGTGTAGCTCGGCTCAGAGATAAGATATCGTCATAAATCCAAAAGATTTGTCTTAATTAGACATGTAGGTACACTTTGACACTACATTCTACCCCAGTCAGTCACTTCCGCTGACCACGTTGTGGCCCCTAAATATGGATGAGGAAGGTGAGGAGCAGGCTCGACAGGGAAACACGATTGACCATTTATTGGGATGAGGTGGACGAAGCCTCTAAGACCTATCACTCCTGAAGCATATTTCAAATGGATGAAAAATTGTGAACAGGCGCTCTACACGAAAAAGTAATAATCTCCTTTGTCTGTGCATTCCGTAGATGCAAGTGTGAAATGGGGAGGGAAGAAAAGCAGTGAAATTCGGAAATAATGTGAGTTACGTGAAAACCGAGTGAGAGGGGCATGATTGAGAAGAGATGAATCGTAGCTTTTTTTGAAGGAATACAAAATCGGAAATAAATTGACGGCGTTCGTAAGCGATTACGGTAGTTGACTGAGGGAAGGTTACAACGATAGTACAACTTTCTTGTAAAGTCATCGCATACGTGATATGAATCTATTTACACTAGAATGCCGTAGATATATATCCGATATTGTATTCCTCCACTCCGCCGTTCAAAAAACGAAATAAAATACAACTTTGAGTGGGCCTTAGAAAAAAATCTTCTCAATGTTATCAGAAAAGGAGAGTGATGGCTTGAATATGCATTCTCTTTCACAAATTCCTAAAGACTATTATTTCAGAACGTCTGTCTGTCTGTCTGTCTGTGTGTGTCTGTCTGTGTGTCCGTCCGTCACGCTAAATATCTCGCGAACGGACACAGCTATCAACTCAGTTCCTTCGCTATCACATGCACCTCCACGAGAGTAACTTGCTCAATAAAAAAAATTTAAACAAAATCCATGGCGCTTGACTAGCGATCTGAGCGACGCAGGTTCGACCCCCGCCGCGGGCAAACCTTTTGCCGCATTTTTCGCAAGTGCCAGAAACTGTTCTAACACGGTTTTGAGTACCGTGAAACACGTTTTCACCTGTTTTGCCGAGTTTTAACATGAAAAATCGAAATTTTCGAACTTTCTCCAAACGCACCGGTGAGTGTCGGGGATCACAGGAAATGTGTTTTTGCGATGTCAGAAACGTGTCTGAACGTGTTCTAACACGTTTTAACGTGAAAAATCGAAAATTTCGAAAAGTTCCAAAAAGATTCACAGAGCGTAGGGGATCACAGGAAAAGTGTTTTGCGATGTCAGAAACGTGTCAGAACGTATTCGAACACGTTTTAACGTGGAAAATCGAATTTTCGAAAAGTTCCAAATGATTCAGAGAGCGTAGGGGATCACAGGAAAAGTGTTTTGCGATGTCAGAAACGTTCTGAAAGCACTGTATCTTGCGTTTCCGTTGTGAAAGGCTCGTGAGGCTGAGAGCGATCGAAAAAAGTTGACACGGAGAGTGGCAACTTTTTTCGATCGCTCTCAGCCTCACGAGCCTTTTGCAACAGAATAAACCAGTACTCTTTGTAGCGATTAACACTCTCCAACATAATGTAACATGGAGCCGACTCCCGAGCTCACAGCGTTTCACGTGCAGACATTGTGGGTGAGAGAGTAAAGCCGGCAGAGAAACGAGAGACACCCGCACTCTCCTCCCCTTTTTCTCCTCTCTCGGCCTACTCTCAAACCCGTCTCGCGTAAATCGCGCTCTCTAACTATGCTATATATGATGCGCGAGCACATTAGCGACAACGTCTCTGATTTCCATGGCTGTTTCACACATCTCGTCTCTCGAGTTTTGCATGACCTGTCCGAAGCGCACGCAGCGCGTCCGCTTCGCTCTCAATTTCGGCATCCCCCTTGACATGCACATCAAAGAAATTCAAAACCAAAAGTCCAGAAAGCGACGGGTGTGAAAGGCTGTGCGAGCTCCCCCTGGACCGAACTTTGAGCAAGCTACCGAGCGTCCCCTGGACCGAACTTGGAGCCGGCTATCATGCTCCCCCTGGTCCGAACTTGAAGCCGGCTGCCGAACTCCCCCTGGACCAAACTTTAAGCCGGCTGCAAAGTTCGCCCTGGGCCGAAATGTGCCCGGCAACTGAATGCCCCCCTGAACCATACTTTGAAAACGTAGTGCGCACCCTACCATAACGTAGTTTAACCTCAACACACCCTGCTAGTTCGACAGGAACAAGTGCAATATTGCAATGTTTTTAATAATTAGTAAAATTTTAAAATTAATTTGCAAATGTTTGTAAAAGTTTTGTAATAATTTTTGTAATGTAATGTTTAAAAAATGTTTATAAATTGCAATGTAATAGTGGAATGTTTATGCGAAACTGCCTACGTAATCGAGGCCATAATGCATTATGCAAAATTTGGTCTCAGATAACACAAAATGTCATTGGATGGACCAAGTAATAAGACCGACGGCACTCTGTGAATTGTCTTAATAGAGGGGGGCTCAGCATAATAGTTGAACTTTGCGGTCACTGATGCAGTGAACTTTCAATGCATTGGATCTCTCCAGGGATAGATTATCATGATTTGTTTGGTAAATCGCTCTAACGAGCTCTACCAGGAAAATGATTATAACAAAACTTGTTAAACATGCATTGTTTTCTTTTTCCTGCATAGTGATGAATAAAAACACTTTAAACGAGCTGCACTTGTACCGATGAAATATACACATCACAATTGCGAGAGAAACGCCCCCTTAGCGTGTGCATCAATTTGACCCTGATGTTCCTGAACCATGTAGCTTCTTGAGCCGGTTCTATTGATATGGCTTTATAGCAATTTCAATATTCATCTTCTTTTTGCCACCTTTATTCTCTCCAGCTATTTTACTTCCCACCCATTTTCACTGTCTCCCTCTAGACTAGGCGGTCGCTCACAATGCGACTCTCTCCAAGGAGGTATTGCTATTCGTTTTAAATGTTTTTCCATCTAAAACTATTCAGAAATCGTCCCATTCCAACAGTATCCCAAAGACAAAGAAAGGAGAAGAAGAAGGAGAAGGAACAGGGCAATCGATTGTATGAGGTGAGTTTCATTGAAGGTAATTGACAAATTAACTTTTTTTCTCAGATCAAACAGTTCAAACTGCATTTCTCGATCCTCGACAGTTCTCGCTGGGAGTTCGACAGGTCGGTTGTTTTGAATTTGTTGTTGCCTCCAGAAAGGGGTCTAGACAAGAGATCTGTCAGAGACACACATACGCACACGTACACACTTCTAGCACGCTTTTGAGTTAGACGTCCGTAGTAAAAAAATATTACTAGTATATAATTAATGTATAACAATGTAACTGTAATTAAAGGGAAATCGCCGCTCGGCGCCTCTACCGTCTCAAAAATGTCCTCTACGGCATCGAACGGGAATACAAGTCGTCCAAGAAGACGGTTCGGTCTATATCATTTTTCGCACCCCTGGTTATCAATTATTGGCATTTCAATGACACAAATAATAATATTTCACTTGAAGGCCCACCGCTACAACCCCAAGAAACTTCGACCACTCGCAGACACTCTTCGCGACAGAGCTAAGAATGAGACAAATCCCAAGTTAGATTATTGCTCATTTTATTTTAAAAAAATAACATGGGGTCCGTGAGTAACATGGGGTTTCCATTCAGTATCAAAAAGATTAATCCATCAGGGTTCGTGCATCGCTCCTCTCACTGTGCACTAAGTACTACACTGGATGGGACCGCGACTTTATCCCATTCGGGTTCAATTCGGAGGCTGAAAAGGAACAATGGGAACAGGAGGCGCTCGACGAGCTGTACAAGCTGGTGAGCACCATTATTGGCAATATAGTGTCTTCTTACTGGGCCAATCAATTTTTAATCACGCTCGGGGTGACCGCTAGATTCAAAGAGTGAAATTATGAATGAGGGTCCAACTCCGAACTTCTTGTTTTGGTAAAGAGAGGTACTGTCCCGTTATTTGAAACACGTTCTGGGCAAAATGCTACAATTTAATTCGTGGTGAGACCATTGCCCTTTTACAAGCTATATTCGCACCCTATCTGTCTTCCTCAATTTAAAGACCAGAATGCAAACAAAATGAATGGCGATCCAACCTAGTCTAATTTGTGTTCTATAATTTCATCTTCCAGTGCGAGTATCCCTCGTCGAGAGAATGTCTTGTCATACTGGACATGCTACTTCGGAAGCTCCCTTTCCACCTCTGGAGACCTGACTCGGTAAGCAAAAAGAGATAACCGCTGGATTCACATTGTGAGATGATGAATGACGTTTCTAAGCGGGGTTAACCGGATTTCTTGGACCGGTATTTAAACTCGTGCCCTCTCCTACACCCCTGTAAACTGCCATGGCATGATAATGAGCTTGCAGTATGGAATAGCTATGGTGAAGTTGTCCGTTGGAGAAAAGTCAGTCTACGAGAGAATGGCCAGACTTATAGTCGAAATCGTGTGTGACGCGAAGCGAAGATTGAACAAGAACAGTAAGTTCATCTTACATTCTAAGAAATAATTTGTAAATTATTATAAATAACGTGTTGAACCAATTATTCTTGGCCTACATATTGCGACACGTAGCAGGGCGAACCCGGGTTCCCGCACGGAAATATTCAAAATCCACATTGTACATTTCGACCAAATAATTGTGTTACACACTAAACTCCACATAACTCGGGTGTAAAATCAACCCGATTACAGAACCAATTTCGCTGTCGAAGAGTAACATCAAAACGGTGATGTGCAATTTGGATGTTCAGGAGGTAAGTTCAACTTACTAAGTTGCTTTTTTTATCCTGTTCAATGGTAAATGAAAAGGAAATGCTAATAAGTGCTAAAAAGATCTATCTCGGTCATCCGTTCAATGAGAAAAGTGAAAAATATCAATTTTAAGCTCTCTTCTGCCCATATTTCGGACATTGTGAACAACGCCATGTTCATGCACATTCTCTTTGACAGGTATAAGACAAAAGCTACCGTAACTTGACTGTTGTCTGTGATTACCAATGCGTCCACTACTGCATATTGCGGTTGCTGTTTGAGAGTAACCCTTTCAAACGATTTTTACACATTTTGAAAGACAAATAATTATTTGTTACAGAGGGTACGGCGGATATCGACTGATCTACGAAGTTCTTTTCCGTGCATCGGAGGAGGATCGGTTGATGATCTTCAACCAATACGAGAAAGCATTCCTCTCGACTATGGTGCATTTATGCTTGTTTCTAAACTCATCATTCCGTAATGTAAATATGAGACGCAAAAAATACTGGAATGTCGAATTGGGGAAAGCTTTTGAGATCTAAATGTTCCACACTCCAGATGGCTGCCCCCTTCTCCTTCATCTATAGCTGCGCTGTTTCGTCCATTTCTGCATTCATTTTCTCGGTATGCCAAACAATTAACAATTAACTCGGATCAATTAACCAATCAACTTTAATTAATTAGTGCTTTCAAACTTTAAAAAAATCCTGCTAGTCGACAGCATTACGCAAAGAACAATCCTTTTGTATTCTTTCACACAAGGGACAATTTTATTCCTATTTGTTAGAAGGTCTGATTTCATGGAACCATTCGGGACATACCTCCCTAAATCTTTCAGCATCCCGTGATTATCGATCGAATTACTTTCGAAATGTCTCGAGCCCGATTCCCGAATGTCAACGAGGCTGAAGAGGAGTATCGCAGCAGAGAATATGAACTGAAATCAGGTATGCCGGCTATAACGATAATCTCACAAACCCTAACGCACTGTGCTGTATGATGCGCTTTTAATTTATCAGTGCGTTCGCGGAAAAACGACGCCAAATTCTGAAAAATTAGAGTTTAGTTGATTTTACCGCATTGAAAATTATTTCCGAGCATTAAATTAGCGTTTCTTAAGCGTGCGCAACTGCATGTGTGCTGCTGAGAAAGTGTCTGAATGAGCCCTCGCGTCTGGAGGAGATGCTCGGCCATGGTGATCCATTTATCGATTTTAAATTCATATTAAATTTCTGCATTATTTTTTAAAATAAAATCTACAAAATAAGCGATAACTTTGAGTTCTCCTTGTTTTGCCTTCAAGGAAAATTGATTCAGGAAATGTCTGTATTTTAAAATATATTTTATTATTTTATTATTTCCCAGGACTCTTGCTTGCCGCCGGCCATTTGAGTACGGTAGTTGAGGGAGACCGATACGAACGACTGTTCAGACAGTTAGATATTCATTTATTATTAATTTTGATTTTATTTTTACCGTATAAAGAATGCAAATGTTATTGAAAATACAATTATTTGATTGTGCTTTCTCACTTCTTGTTTTACCAAAAAAGGAACCAATCGATCGATAATATCCCTTTTTAGGATTCTCGACCTTCATCCTCAATGCAAGCCATCGTTCGCTGAACTCACGGAGAAAGGCCCACAGAGTAATCGATTGGCCGACCTCGGCCAATCCCTGCTACTCGCGTGAGCTATATTTAAAAATTCAATTTACCACGCGATACAGTTATGTCGATAAAGATCGTAGGTTACGCAGTTCGATTATCAGTGGTAATGATAGTGTCTAGCAAGGCTTTCACTGTGGATCGGAAAATTAGTTAGGAGTAACTGTGAAACGAGTGTTACATTTGTGTAACACACAATAATAGAACAACAAACGTACATACGAGGACCGTGGTATCTAAAAAAACTTAATTTGCAGGGATTCGATTCCGGAAGACTACGTGTACATTGAGGATAGTTACGAGTAGTAAAGAGAAAAGAAGTTTATCATACCAACCACGAATTCTCTGACTATTCTTGACTGTGTGCATAACAACTATGCGCATTCATCGTTCCGCTGATAAATATATTGGTAAAATATTGACATCGAACTAAAAATATATTTCTGTAAAAATACGAGCTTACAGAGGCTCCTAGGTCTCCTCATTCACTTTCCAAGACGGAACGAATTGTTTTCTCATGTGTATTGATAGATGTGGATGTATCTAGAGAGGAGTCGGTACTATTATCTTTCTCGAAGCACGGTTCGTTTAATGCAACCCGTGAAACACATGAGTATTCATTCGTTCCTCCACACTCATTTCGATTGGATGCTATTTTTCCGAATATATTTGAAAAAAAGAGAGTGTAGATCGATGTAAATTTTCTATTAAAAATATCTATTGCATATCAAATTTATTATTCATTTTACTGCGCGATCCTGTCTCGTTCTCTGTATCAATTTCATTTTCCACTCATTTCCACTCCCTCCTTCTTCACTCGGCTCTTCTCGAAATGCGACCCCTTTCCAGGAGGCATTTCACTTTGTTATCAATGATTTTCCACCTGTGAATATTCAGAAATAGTGCAATTCCTACCGTTTCGCAGAGAAAGAGAAACGAGAAGAGGAAAAAAAAAGAGTGAGGATAATGGATTGTATTCGGTGAGTAGTAATGCGCTTTTTACAGCCACTGGAATGTCGCTATCTCAAAAATGATTAAATTTATCTGCAGATAAAGCAATTTAAACTACATTTCTGGATTCTCGATGGTTCTCGGTGGGAAGTCGACAGGTTGGTTGTTTTAAACTATCATTGCGCTTTCTCCAACAATGAATCCGACTGTAGCTTAGACTGTAGAAGGTGGCCAACTTGGGTGTACTCGATCGGTATCCCTCTGGAAGTGGGCGTGGTCGAACTCCTCCACTAATTTCCAAGTTCGAATCAGCTGTCGTCCACATCAAGCGAATGGGCTAATAGGAAATGGAGTATGGGAAAGCATCATACACAATTTATACCCACCTTTTTTGTCTAACATCTTTTTGCTAACTAATCGCAAGGTGAGCGGGTAAACACGCAATTAAAAAAATGATTTCATGTAAAAATGACTTATAATTGAAGAGAAATCGCTGCAAGGCGCCTCTATCGTCTCAACAAGGTGCTCTTTGATGTGAAGAGAGAAATAAAAGGCGAAAGAAGACAATTCAGATCGACGAACAAGATGGTTTGTTAAATCTCTTTTCCATTCCTTAGTTAAATAACGGCATTCGCTGTTTCGTTTGTGTTACTTCATATCGATGAAATGAATTGTTTTGTATCTCGCGCACTTCTGACTTTCGGCTGATTCGCTGCTTGAATTTCTATACCTCACTGCGAAGGAATTACTTTTGCGCAATGAGCTACCACGTAATGTCAGCGCTGCATAGAACAACGACTCGGAAACGAATTACTCTTTAGCTCGCGCACAACCATCTCGTCCTGTTTTTTTGTTGTTGATCTTTTATTTCCGTCGCTATTAAAATATCCTCAAATGATATGGAAGTTTTGCAATTCAATTTTACTAAATTAAAGTAAATTAGATGGAAATATAGTTATATGTTCATCAGAGTGCGTACACATTTGCTCTCACTGTGCGCCGAGTACTACACTGGATGGGACCGCGACGGGATCCCATTCGGGTTCAATTCCGAGACTGAGAAGGAAGAATGGGCGGAGAACACACTAGACGAACTGGACAAGCTGGTAAACTTCATCATTTAAAATAAAACTAATCACACTATTCCCATTTTGTTGTCTAAAATACCATATTTTAGAGCGAGTGTCCCTCGTCGAGAGCATGTTTTGTAATGCTGAAGATGCTAGCTCGGAACATCCCTCACCACGGGAGATTTCAACGGGTATGTGACTTCTCTAAAGCTTTTTTTCCAGGCGAGAACCTTGTGTCTAGTTTTAGTGCAGACATGTTCTTTATCCACTGAAGGAAGGCTATTGACAATAATTGTTTATTGGCAGCTATAATTGATAGATCTTGTGGAGAAACAAATTGTTCAATGCGACTTCACTAATTTGTGAAAAAGAACATGCGATCGAGACTAAATGCATGCGCTTGCAGTACGGAATTGCGAAGGAGAAAATGAGTGTTGCTCTGAGAAAAAAGTCACTAGGATCAGGACACAAAGTGAAAATGTTCACTTACCTGTAAGTGAAAGTCACTAGAAATAAGAGACATTTCACTTACCGGTAAGTGAACTTTTTCTCTTTGTGTCCTGATCCTAGTGACTTTTTTCTGAGTGTGGAGACTTGCCCGACTACGAGAGACTGGCAAGATTCATCGTCGAAGTTGTGTGCGACGCGAAGCGAAGATTGAACAAGAAGAGTACGTTCGTACATTTTACTTCAGAACCACTCTAGAAATGTTCAGGAGGATAAGGTTAACCCCATATTTGACCAGTTTAACTTACGGTAGACAGACCTTCCAGTTTTGATAATTTTAAGACCTGTTTATAAACACAAAATATCGTTATTTCCGGACGAAAATGTAGTGTGGAGAGAGTTTTGAGTAGTGTTAAAATAATAAAGCGAAAAAAAACATACAATAAGAAATCACAGAACCGATGGCACTGTCAAAGAGTGAGATCAAGATGCTGATCTCCAACTTGGACGTTCAGGAGGTAAGTAGTGGATGGTATGATCCTGACCGAAAGTTTTAACGGAAAATGATAAGCGATGTGAATGACAGGGAAACTACCTCAATCTGATTTAAGTTCATTTGGGATAGGTAAAAATATATAATTTGAGCTTCTTCCTTCTCATATCGCCGAAATCGTGCACAACACGGTCTTCATGAGCATTCTATTCGACAGGTGCCTTAAATGATGTTTGCAGCCAAAAAAATCTTAACTTTATATTCTTTTAATTTAATTTATTATTTAAAAAAAACAAAAAAATCTAAGAATAGCTGCAAAAACCACATATTTTTAACTTTTTCAATTATTTTTAGAATTTTCTAATTTTTAAAATAAAATAAATTATTTTTCGATTTCGGATCCAGCAGTATGCTGACATCTTAATAGGCCAATACACTCACTATTCACACAATATCAGTAGGAATAATTATATTTTTCCAGGAATTTCGTCCATCTACATGCGATTTATGAGATCTTCTCTCGTGTATCGGAGCAGGATCGATTTGTGATCTTCCGACAGTACGAGAAAGAACTCCTCTCGGTTATGGTAAATGCACGCTTCCTCATTATTCATCACTCCATAGTGGAAAAACTAATACATTCATTAAAGTGACTTTGTCGTTTCTGTTGTTCATTGACAAATTGAGCATTTCTCGTAATTTATATTTTTGCATCGCGTTTCCCCGAGACTTGCACAAATATGAGTCAGAATTGTTTCCTGGATATGTATTAATATATATTTCCAGATGTCTGGCCACTTCTCCTTCCTCTACAGTTGCGTCAACTCTCCCATCTGCGACTTCATTTTCGCTGTATGTAAATCAATCGATGACCAATTAACAATTAAACATTAATTGATGATTAATCATTTCAAAACATTAATTTAATCGCACACGATGAGCGTGAAACACATTTGTAATAAATGAATATTGTAAGTTTAAAAATCAGACAAAATCGTATTCTTATCAGTGGCAGTAAAGTGCATGTACTTTTGAGACTAGTCTTGCTAGTCTGCGTCAGCTAACAATGATTTCTTTGATTTGTATGTGACCTATCGTACACAGCATACGGTATACGATTTCAGCATCCGATGATTATCGATCGACTCGCTCGCCATCTGAGTGAATCTCGATTCTCGACTGTGAGCGCAGGCGACGAGGACTACCGCCGGATGAATCGACATCGGATTATTGGTATATTTTGACGGCTTTGTTTTCTAAAGTTGAGAAATAACGGGACATGAACAAATATGTATTTGTTCTTCTTACATATACTTGTTTTTTTATTTATACCAATTAACCAAACGTTTCTTTAAGTTTGTCAGACTGCATGTCTTCTGTTGCGCAAGAGTATCAACGAGCCCTCGCGACTCGAGGAAATGCTGGGACATGGTGAGAAATTGAAAAAAAAATGTATTAGCACTAGTTATTCCCGGCGGGAGGGGGAAATGGAAGACTCTCTTGCTATTCTTCTGCATTCATTACCGACTCGGAAACTATTTTTCGACGAAATATTACTGTAATGATATTAATTGTTTCTAAGGACTCCTGCTCGCTGCCGGCCATCTGAGCGAAACCGTCGAAGGGGACGAGCATTTCGATCTGTTCTCACAGTTCGTCCATTATCTCATATTTGTTATTCTCATTCCTTTCGAAAAAATATATTATGAAACATGTTAAAATATTAGTTAATACAAAAATCAAAAAAGAAAATTTCCAGGATTCTCCACCTCCATCCGCAAATGAAACCGTCGTTCGCCGAACTCACGGAGAAAGGTCCACTAACCAATCGACTGGCCAACCTCGGTCGCTCTCTGCTATTCAAGTAAGGGAACACTCACTCACATTTTCTACATTGTTATGTGTATAATAGCACAGGAATCGAAACAATGCGTGGTTTTGCACTAGCAGATTTTTTGTGGTACTGTTAATTCGAAAATTTAGTGATTCACCTGCCGCTGATTACGTTCTCATCGAGCACAGTGATGAAGAGTGAAGAAATGAAGGACCATCGACGAATATTCTTTCCTAATAATCAAATTTCGTCCATGGAAATGAGGAATTCCTTGCGCCTCGCAGATAAATGGTTTGATCAGTTGCACTTAATGTGAAATGAAACAACACATCACAATCCGCCCAGACCTATAAACAAAAAGACAAACAGACAAATAACTTTTCTTCATGTATAGTATAACGTAAAAATACCTCATATTCAGTAACGCCCATAGAAAGATGAAGAATTCGGCTCCGGCCACCTCCCTTCTTCTCTCTTCTTATATTTTCTCAAAACATTCGATGCGCGCATAATTATGGAGCTGTCGGCCGGCTCAGAGATGAGATCTCGCTACAATTCAATAACATATACAATATCTACAATACAATACATTGAAATTTTTGGGACATCTACGTAATTTATGATTTTAAATTCAAAATTATCTGAGTTTTTTAGGACAGGAACGTTGACGTTTCTTATTATCACACCACTCACTTCACGCTGAGGTCAAACCGGGTACATTGAAAAAAAATCCAGTCTCTTTTCAAGTTGCGCACAATGGTTCAAAGCGCTAGTGCTACGGTAAACCCACCCGACAGATTATTGTTAGCGTTGAAATCCCTACACATCATTCCACAGGCCGGTCAACTTTAAAGAAAGGCCTTTTGAGTGAGAGAGCGTGTAAAATGAAGAGAGACTCTCTCACTTTTGCACACTCTCTCGTTCTAACCCTGATCTGTAGGTTTGGAATCATGTGCCTAAACTGTTGGGTGTCATGCTTCTTTTACCACACTTCTTGCGTTTTGGGCCCATGTCTGAACACAGTTTTCCAAAGAAAATATGAATTGTCTTTGAGTCTTTTGTGAGAGGGGGCTAATACAATAGATCTCATTTTCGGGATTAACGCAAATGGTCAGTGTGAAACACATTTATTCTTGTCCGTTGGCTCCTGTAAAAGTTCGATAACAAAAGACTATAGAAAATCCCCAAAAATGCAACGGATGACAGGGGATTTTCGTTAGCACACAATAGATGTTGTAAAAAAATAAATTTGTATTATTTCCAATTTTGCATAATTTCATTTATTTCTGGTTCGATGTCCCTCCGCTTCATTCACTTTAACCACTCTCATTCTTCCCAGTCGGTCGACTCCTCTTCCCAAGGAATGGTCTCTCTCCCTAAGACTATCGAGGACTGGAAGAAGAAGGTTGGCTACTGTACTTTTTTGCGAAATCTTGTAATTACTAGCTATATTATTGTGAGCTCCACCACCCACGTAATAATGTATTATTATATTTTGTAGTTCATTGATCTTTCTTCATCGAGTACGGATGCAATGCCCTCTCTCTTCTCTACTGCAGTCGAGGCGATGAATATTGTCCTCTTGAACGACCAGGCTTCCGATAGTGTGAGTATCGTATTCCCGTAGCTACCGTACCCCCATTGGCACACCGTACTTCTGCCATTCCTCTTTACAATCTTTCCCTGTGGAATCTACCGTTTCCCCCGACTGATTCCCCACTGCTTCTGTGTCGTACCGTACTATTTCTTTTATACCGTATACCGTATGATGTACAACATTCTCGATAGATCAATATGAATTGCAGCGTGTCAAGTTCGCACTGCATAAGCTCAAGGACGAGCAGGAGCTTTGCATGGGAGAAGACAGGAGGCTGTGAGTTGCACTATTACTTATATTTCAGATTTTGACATCACTTACCTAGCATGTAATAATCAATGATTAATTAATTAATTATTTTTTGGTGAATTATTAACTACTTATTTTCTTTGCAGCGCCAGTTCGTCTCCTCATCGGCTGCTCGGTTACGGTCTCATCTCATGTCTTCAAATGTCTCTACAACAGTTCGCCGACAACAGAGCAACCAAGAACGCTGACCTTCGCGTGGTCAAACAGGTATTTTGCATTTGATCTTTGATCTTTAATGGATCGGAACTTCTTCACTTTACCGGACCGAGTATCCCGAGGTGGGACCGTCATTCATCATCTCACTGTGTTAATCTAGCGGTCACTTCTCATACGCTCACAGATAGATTGATTGGTCCGGTAAAGTGAAGAAGTGCCCAATGGATCAATGTCTTCAATTGATCTTTGATCTTTGATCTGTATATATTTTTGAGGAGATCCAGACGCCCATTGCGCCAGCTCTCGCTATCAAAAAGGAAACGATGGATGGTGGAGATGCTCAATTGGTCAGTTATTTTCCTATGACTATGAACTATGAAAAGAAAGGACTATGAATTTTTTTCTTCATAGAATAAATCATCGCTGGCGGTAAAATATGTATTTTGATTCGACCGTTGAACTTTGATAGATTATCTTCAATTTTTCATATTTCTTTGTTTTTTTAAAGGAGACGCCCGTTATGCCATCTTTGACTATCAAAGAGGAGTGGATCAATAATGGAGATGTGCATTCGGTAAGTTTTCAATTCCCCAAAATATCAGAGTCAACGAGTCTCATTCTTGATGCAATAATCCATCGCTGCATTGCAGGATCTCTTTATGGTGTCAAGTCAATCAACGGAGTCAGTGACCGTGGGAGGACCTGAGGTTCAATATCTCACACTAGAGCACACTCGAGGCTAGGACTCTTCTTTCGACGCCCGCAATTCCCGAAAAGGTGCGTTATTTCGTCCCCATTCTAGAAGTACTATCTACCGTACTCTCTTCCTTTCAGGATCTGATTGAGTCGGACAAGGTGGGCGTTCCTCTGGAGACCGCCGATGGAGACACGGTGAGCGGTGGGGGCAGGGCGAAGTTGTATTTTTCAGTTAAAATACTGTGAAGATCTTTTACAATTTCCTCGGTTTCGTTAAAAAAAACTATATTTCGCTATATTTTTGCCTTATTTTTGGCCTTTTCGAGATCCGTTCTTACATATATTTCGATTATTTTCAGAAAAACTCGGCTGTTGCCCATTGCGGAGAGATTGCGGCGTCTGACGCGTCTAAGGGTGGCGCAGGAATGAGTGCTCACGCGTCTGACGCGTATATCGAAGGTGGAGGTCATTGGAGCTGTGAGGTCGATGAGGCAGAAGAAACCCTTCTCATAAGTTTTATAAATTTTAGGGAAAGACTGCTTCAGCACGGAGACGGGCGATTCGGAAGGAAAAGTGGGCAGAGGAAATGGCAAGAGACCCGGTACGATATTTTATGCCAACTTCTTTCGCCCGCAACGTCCGCCCACTCCTAAAATCGCCAAAACAAGACGTTAACACAAGAGCAAATTTTAACGTAATTAGTCGGTTTTGACCAATTCGTGGAGTATTAGATTTTTTCTGGAAATTTTACAGGCGAAAATTAAACAAAATTAAACTAGTCTTCGAATTGTATATTCTTTTGCAAAAATAGTAAGTGAAAATGAGGGTTTTGAGAATACCAGAGTACGAATATTCCGTTTTACTGTAAATAGCAATGGTTTTCGCACAAGGGAATTCAATCTGCGTGGTCCGTTCAACAAAAAAAAACCTCAAGGCACTGCGCCATGTGATCAGATACTCAGCCTCTGCAATTGCGCGCTATGCAGTGCCGCCACAAGTCTCGCGCAATCATTCAAATCCATTCAAAGACGCCATTGTGCTATCCATACCATCACAAACTACTTTTGTTCTGCCATGCCACCAGAATATTTTCAAATAGTTGTGATATGCCCCTAGAAAGATGTGCGAATAGGCTCCGCTTCTCTCCCCTCTAGTCGCGTCTTCTCTCCCTCTCAAAACTGTGGAATTGCGCTCAGTTTTGGAGGTGTAGCTAGGCTCAGAGATGAGATATCGATCCGAATCCAAAAGATTGGTCTTATTCACACATACGGACACATTGGACACAAATTTGGCTCCTCTATGCCAATTCCATTGATCTCGTTGTGACCTATATACATATATTGGAAATTATGCTTGCTCAGACATTGCCGTCGTTTTCGCAGATGAACAATCAGCGCAAGCGTGCTCGAGCTCTAGCCGAACAAGTAAATTGTCACATAATTTAATATATGACACATTTAAATAATAAAGCAAATCTTATAGTAAAAACCAAAAATAATAATTTGTGCAATACAGTGCTCGTCTCCTGTCGAGAAGAATCCTCGTCGTGAAGTGGAGAAAGGAGATGAGAATGCGGAGGGACCGGCCTCGTCTGTAGATCAGGTACGGTATCACACTTATCCATTCTCCTGCCTTCCAGTTTCTATTTATAACATGGGAAATTAACATCTTGTTCAGAATATTTTAATAAAAACAATATACTCTCGTTTCAGTTCTGATCTGCAAGTCGATAACGACCACTCCATGAGCCCCACAATAACTCAAGCAATATTGCCCCTGTGTTGTAGTTAAGCAAAATCTAGTGTATAAATGTGTCGTGTCTCATTTTTTGGGAGAATTGCAATGAACCACTCTAACTCATGCAACTTATGCCGGGTCAATTTGATAAATAATAAATTTCCGGGTTACGGTAGAGTGGATAACGGTGGTTGCGGAATCCCGGCGGTTGCCGTATGCATTGACACCTATGGTTCCATTTCGTCCAGTGGTGCACCATCCGGGCCTCTATGGCGCTGCGAACTTTCTGTGGAAAACGGGTCTTTTCATTAGTTCATCGTGGAAACTGTCATCGACCGCACCAAGTGAATTCGCCGCGCCGAAATGAATCTGTAATTGGATCGAATTACTATGCTAAGAAGTTATTTTGGTTGTTTTCGACAAATTTGCCTGCAAAAATTCGAGCCCATAAAAGGCCGAGAAAGTGAGGAAAATTCATTCATTTTCAAAACCTCCTTATTCTTCTTGTCATCTTTTTTCAAATGTCTCTTCTCATCCGTCGAATCTAAAGGTACGATACCCTTCCCTCGCTCCTCCGGCCCCTGCCAATCCTCTTCGACCCTCCTATCTATTTACGCCCGCATTCTCTCTCATCTTTGCCAAGCTTTTCTGATAATTCTCAAATCGCCAACATCCCCTAAAAAGTGACATTGGTTTGCTATGGCGCCATCGCAACATCGTTAGGCAATCTTATTTCGGCCAGCTCCGATCACTTGTTTGCCTCCATCTAAAACGTGCACCGACCGCTCTTGACATCTCGATACGTGCAAGATGAATCGATTATCTCTCCTCATTGTTCATTTTTTTCCATAATTAACTTTCATTTTGCCCCGTTTTCGCTTCATTGATCCGGTCAATTCGCGCCAAGGAACTATTTCTCGGAGACACAGCACCTTTGTGACCGACTGAGAGAGTGTGAATGCTATTACCGTTCTAAATACATTTTAATTTCAAAATGGCAAAACTTACGTTGTTTAGCACCCTCTGTCACTTTTGAACACTTTATTGTTCTGACTCTTTCTGTAGGTTTGGAATCATGCGTAGGAGGGCGCAGAACCGTTCTTTGAGAAACGAACACTTGGAGAACCGTTACCCTAGCAAACTTGTGCTCATTGTCTGAAAATCTCATGCACGTCGAACCCGTTTATTCCCGCGCGTTCTAACTTCAGTGCCCTGCCAATTCTCAAACCCGTCGCCACTGTTCGATCAGTATTTTGCAGCTTTCCTGGAAAGTCAAAGTGGCATACTCTAAATAAACCACCGGGATCCCGCAACGAACACAACCTACCTTACAATTAAAACTCGTTATCTGTAAGAGCGCAGTGAAATTTGAGGTATCGGGCACAACTCAGTCAAAGTGATCCATCCGGGCTCAAACTTCTTTCACAATGAGTCTTAGGTACAAAGTAAATTTTAGTCGTGAGAAATTCACGAAATGTCAACTTTTGAAAAATCGATAATTTTTTTCCGAAAAAAAATTTTTTTTCTCAATTTTTTTATTTTCCTGTCGTGCTCAGGAAATACGAAATTGAAAATTCAGACCCTGGGTGCTCCTGTTTTGAAACGCACGGTGAGCGCACGATTTTTCAGTTTGCGATAGCACGCACTTTCGTAGAACGTGTGCCAAACGTGCGTGGTGTACTTCGGTAAGAAACATCGTCAATTGTGCATCGGGCGCACAAGAGGCACGCGAGCGCTCGACTGGCGCCCCCAGTGCAAACGACGAAATTTCGTACAGAATTCAGGATGTGCGCACAACGCACGTTGTGTGCAGTAGATAACCCTCAAGTAGGCAAAGTATGTGGGTCATACCGAACCCCATCTACATTACTCCAGACTACAGTAACCTACCGTACTACGAACATACGAAAATGGCCAATTCGACTCGGTAAGGTTACTGTAGCCATGGATACTGTAGGAACATAATGGTATGTCAAAAATAGCTTACCTACTTGAGGTCTGCCTTATATAAAAATTCGAGCCGATTTGAACATTTTCGTATTTAAGGTAGGGCAAATCCGTCTTACGGTAGGGTTACTGTAGCCGAGAGTACGGTATGGCGATAACGGTATCCCCCTCAGGCAAGAACTACTTGAGGCCTCATGCAACCCACCCCGAGTCTGAATTCTCAATTTCGTTTTTCCGGGTTACGGTAGGTAGGGTTACGGCAGTTTGTTTTCGTCGCGGGACCCCGGCGGTAAATTTACACTATGCCACTTTGGGTTTGGTAGACCCAACCCAAAATCCATTTTTCCTTTGGGGCAACGTGCATCCACGACCATTCATGGGTGGAGGCGTGGTGACCTATGGCGCTAACCCTAAATTATTTATTATGAGGGGCATACAGTTTCCCCGGAACTCCGCTTACTTTAATCAATGCACAATAACTCGGAAATACGAAATTGCAAAAAAAATATTATTTCGTTTATAAAATATACCGCATACATATTCAGAGTGTGTAAAAGTAAGGAATGGCTACAGTAATCCGAAAAAAACGCTTTGCAGATCGTTGGTACTACCACTGCGTTTTCATCCTGAATGGACCGAGAAGGCGTCTCCACACGAGTTAGTGCGATTCATTCCTTTGTTATGTAATTACGAATTCGTTCATGCCACTTGGCGACAAATCAGGCCTCATGAAAACGTCATGTGTATTTCAGGCGAGATCGGCGCGCGACGCAGCGTTTGAGAAGTGGACTAACCTACCAGTTCATATTGCCCCCGATTTAAGGAGACCGGCAGATTTCGTAGCACCTGAGGTCCGTTTCCGCATTTCCTGGTTGGGTCACGATTGGCTCTTCGTTCATTTACACTTGATTTCTTCAGCCCACGATGGCTGACCGACCGGGAATAGCCGGCCCACCGGCTGCTGTAGCAGCTGCAACCCCTGTTAAGGTTGTCGCATGCCCTTGGGTGTCCAGTGAATAGTTGTGCATTCAGGAGAAGAAGGACGAGCGAGCAGAAGGAGCGCCTGGTACACCCGAACTGGAGGACCAAACTACTCCAGTCAGTAGGATTCCCAACCCTTTCCCCCTCTGACCCCCCATTGGAACCACGAAAAGTGGGCGTGGTCGCTCCCCTCTCAATGCGTGACCACGAGTGACCGGACCAAACCAGGAGGAGAGAGAGTCAGATACGGTACCCAGAGCCGACCAATCCCAAATTTCCACCATTATTGCCCTCAGAAATTGGTCTGCTCCTATACCAGTGCAGAAAATGGCTGTCTCCCAATAGGGCAGAAATACCAGATACCTTGGACTACCGGAACATAGCCCAACTCTCACCGCGAATTTTCTAGGCAAAGT
Organism: Pristionchus fissidentatus; assembly: GCA_036245785.1. NCBI lineage: Eukaryota > Metazoa > Nematoda > Chromadorea > Rhabditida > Neodiplogasteridae > Pristionchus > Pristionchus fissidentatus. The sequence continues at coordinate 26,252,395 of BTSY01000002.1, forward strand.
GTTGCGAATTCTTTTGCTTATCAGATCGATTGCTTACCTTTGATGAATATCTCTTGTCAAATTCTCTCTCGTGAACCCCAATTAGCGTGAACCCCAACCTAGTCTCATCACCAGTATGGTTCAGTCGGTGCCGAGCTCTCATTGAAATTATCTATGACACATGATGGTTATCACCCTTTATTTCCTCGGTGTTCGCGGTTTCATTTCTGTTATAGAATTGGTGAAACACTCAAACGCGAGTTTTTTTTTATTCCGTTCGCACATTCTCACTCAACCGCGAAGAAAATGCGTCACTTCTTGTTTTGGATGTTTATAACTTTCATCCAACAAATAATTTAAACATACGATTTTGGCGCTCCCATCAGCCAACTGATTTCCTTTGCCCTACAGAAACAAATTTGCTTGTAAACCAACTTGTACTTTTTGAGCCGAAATTGGCCCGCTTTCTCTACCAGTGTTGAGGAGATTTCAAAGCATTTACAAACTAATTGTGAAAATTTCAGAAGCTCACATCAGCACAATGGCGTCGACGGCGTCGAAAAGAGGTCCGCCCACATTGCTCATTGAGAATGCCGATGAATAAAACTAGTGGAATGTGGGAGGAGAGAAAGATAAAAAGACGATAATCACAGTTTCTACTAATTTAGTTGCTTAAATTTAGTCGGGATGTGCGAGTGCTGAACGAATAATGAAGTAAAATACAAATTAATGAATGTTGTCACAGGCGGCAGCGGCAACGGGCGGAATCAAGCGAACGATCACTGGAGCAGACGGAAAGCAAGTGGTATGTGTGAAGTGAGAAAAATCGGCACATGACGAAAAAAGAGGAATCAAAATAGAAATCAGATAATTTGATATCGAAATCGCCTAGAACTCATTTCTGCTCTTGCCGTAGCGAGCTTTAAGAAAATTTTAATGAAAATGTGTATTTAGATAGTGCGTCAGTTCAATTATTCACGAAGAGGGGTGATGTGATGAACTGTTTCAGGTGATGTCGGAGCAACAGTACAGGAAACACCTCAAACGACAGCGGGAGGCGGAGGCAGCCAGGGTACGATGTTGAATGATACTACTGCAGTGTCGGGGACCAGCCTTAAAGAATGAGTGAATAGACCAGAAATCCTTCCCATCTCTGTTCCACTCACTCATTTCTTGCTGTCAATCGGGGTTATCTGGTCCCAAACATTACCCCGTGGTCGAAAAAAACCGGATTGTATACAGACGCATAAACGTGCTTGGATTACAGGAGAATTCTGACGGCGGCTCGCCGCCGCAAAGACGAGGACGCGTGGACGTTGCCGCCGACGAGGAGCAGGGCGGAGGTGGCGCTGGGCGCGGTCGACGCGCGGGCGCGAAACGAGAAGATGATGGTCCAGCCGATCGCAGTCTGGACGAGTCGATGGTACGCATGAGTTTCCTTCAAAAAGCGAAAACTGTACATGAATTCGCCGAGAACAGGGACGCATCAGCGCGAAACAAAGACGGGATAAAAATTGCTCAAAAGGAAATTAGTCAAAGTGGGGACTTGGATTGCAGGCGCACTCTGACGGCGGCTCGCCACCGGCGGCTCGAGGTCGATTTGACGACGACGAGGGCGAGGCGCGGGGAGAAGATTTCGCTGGGCGCGGGCGTGGCGCGGACGCGAGACGAGTCGATGATCCAGCCGACGGCGAACTGGATGTGACCATGGTACGCATGATTTTGCTGCGGAGAGGGAAAACTGTACGAATTCACCGAGAACAGGGACGCACCAGCGCGAAACAAAGACGGGATGAAAAAAATTGCTTAAAAGGAAATTAATAAACGTGCGTACATTCAACAGGGCGACGACAGCCAAATCCAGAGAATCCGCGCCCACAACACTGACGGCGACGAGGTAAATGAAGAGATGATATCGTACACTCCGAAAAAAGGACATCGATCAAGAGACTTTTTAGAACACGCCGCCCCGTGGTGACAACGCTGTTCTCGTCGGTCGAATGAACGAGGTGAATACTCCGCATATTGATTGGCTCCTGTTGGTTTCACGCGCCAACGACACTAATTGGGCAGCAAGAGATATCCTTCGTTGCCCTCAAAAAGCGCTTTGCTCGTGAATACGCCCCCATTATGCGTTACTAACAATATCTGACCCGCATTTTATCATGATTGCAATTTTCACTGCTTCAGCAGGATGAGAACGATGGGCCGCCACCTCTCCGGCCGTCCGACAACAGACGAGGGGCAATGGGCGACGTGAGAACCGCTTCTTACTCCTTTTTGCTTTAGAAATTTAAAAAAAATCACTAAAATTCACTACAGACAGTACGTCGGCCCCGCAGAGCGATGCGCCAGCTGTTCCATCCCGATGTTGAGGAGGTGCGCAGTACTTGGTAGTCTCTCGAGTGTTTTTGGCCAGCTCCATTTTTAGTGGCGCATGGGCAAATCGGTTTCGCGGTGAGAGTGCGCGAGGGAGAGTCGCATATGTTTCACCCATGTGTGATAATGCCATTGTTCAGGCCAATCGGCTGCTAAGAGAAGAGGCAGCTGCAGCAGCAGCTGCAGCAGCAGCAGCGGCTGTCGCAGGTGTTCCCGACGCAGCCGCGCACGGTCTCGACATGCAGGTGCGCCGACCACACAACTTGTTCAAGCGTCTTGTTTGATTGCAGCGCGAAACCACAATCCCGAACCTACATCAAAATTCAGAAATTCAGTCGAAATTGTGTCTGGCCCACAATATTTTTGCGCATTTCTTTTATAATTTTACGCATTACCGCTCGCTGTGCATTCAGTCAAGACGTTACTTGACAAATCAATATAATACAATTTGTTCATTTCATCCGTCTAGGACAACACGGACAACGGAGGCGCGCGCGACATCGGCATCTTTGGCGCAGCGCCCCACCCCGTGGCCGCACTTCCGCAGGTCTGCTATTACAAATTCATAAACACTCGTCCGAAATAGTAAAACGTTCCGTTGCTATTTCGCGCTAAACGCAGAAATGATTGGCGAGAGAGCATGATAAAGCGAGGGGCACACTGAGGTATAGAAAGAGAGTACACCACACGTAGTCTTTTTTTTTTCATGAACGTATCATTTTAAAATTGTAATATCAAAACCTCCATTCGAAAAAAAATCAATCAACTACTGTTTCCTCTCTTTCGATTATGCTCAATGCGCGAGAACAAGCCACTCGCTTGGGAATCTCTGTGAGACCACTAATGGGTTACTGTAGCCATCGCATCAACAGTCTAATAATAATGGGATCGTAACAAGCTATGGGAATATTTTTTGCTGTGCGAAAGACGCACCGGAAAAGATAAGAATATTTGAATTAGCTACTTTTGATTTTTTCGCCGTCTGTACTCCAACTACAACTTTTGACCTAATAAATATTAAGAGAGACTATCTGACTCAGTCGAATTAATCTTGGCACAGGTCGAAAAGTGAGAAGATGAGATAAACATGCCACATTGCACTATGGCCGAGGCGGAGTTGATTCACGATATTGAGAAAGTGCAAAAAAATTTCTACGCCTCAGGGCATGACGTCATCGAAATTTCCGGTTTTCGAAAACTTCATCAAATGGGCTAATGAGTGGTACCAATCGATTCCTCATAAAATTCTAAGACTTTTGTGACTCCATGAGTTTTTCGCTAATCTAAGCCTGAAAAATTGAAAAATTGGTTTTTATAAAAATGATTTAATAAATTTAAATATTTTTGTGTAGTTTCCCTGAGGAGATGGCAATATTTTATTCGCGTAATAAAATGCTATAACAATGATAGTTCAACTGTGTAAAAATGATAAAAACCATAAAAATGTAGTGGATAACCGAATATTGATTACTCGAATGGCTCACTAGTTAGTTTGCTCCCATATCAAACACTATTGCACAATGCGACCGAGATTTCTTATTCAGTTACGAACTGCGCCTCCTGCTCATGGAAATCTCTTCGGCGCGCAGCCAGCAAACCCACTCGGACAGTTGCCTGAGGTTCGTTCTCAATTCCCTTATCGGTAGTATTTTACTCCGGAATTCGATCAAATGTGTCATTCAGACACGATCACCTCCGCCTCCCCGTCGTATCTTCTCGCCGCCTCCTGACTTCGTCCAACTCAATCAACGCGTAAGTGCGCAATTCCGCCTTCCGGTAGTATTTTGCCTCGACATTCACTCAAATGTGTCGTTCAGGATCCGCCAGTGGCCGGGGCAGCAGGTCGGCCCATCGTTCGGCCTACATTCGGAGGCGGTGGAGCCGGCGGCGGAAGAGGAGGAGGAATGGTCGGCCGTAAGCCGTCGCCACTCGTCAGTATCTCCTACCGCTACATCATGTCATGCGAGAAATCGCGTGTAGAATAGGGGTCATTGGGCGCCTTTGCGTAAAAATAGAGCAAAGCCAGACACAGTTGAGAAACAGCTGTCGATTTCCTGTAACTTTGCTAATTTGGGTTATCGATGGTAGTGATTCGCACCGGAGCCAATTGCATTTTAAAAATTTTCCGTTCTTCAATAACGATATTTGTTGGCGCTATCACACCAGTCCTTTTCATATTTTCTGTTAATAATTTTTGAAATCATTAATAACAATTTGTGAAAATTTAATTCATCAGAGAAATCTCTGAAATTCTAAATTCCTCATTCAACTTTTTTATGCGTGATCACCATCAAATTCTCCCTAAGATCACACAGTAACAAAAATTAAGTGAAAATTAAAATGATAAATTAAAAAAAGGGATTTCATCAATCTGCCTTTCGAGTCTGCGGTCTCGATAATCCCAAATTTCAAAGTTACAAGAAATCGATATTTTTCTCTGTGCCAAGCACTGGCGGATCTGTTGGGCTTTTTGGCAAACGGCCTCGTATGGCTGGCTTATGTGCCCGAATTTGATCGCTTGTGAGCGGCGAACGCATTTTGGACATTTTATTTATTCATTTATCGTACACCACAAGGGTGCGGCAGCATGTACAAAAATGAGCAAATAATGATATTTAATAATATTGACATTAAATAATAACAGTTCAGGACGACAACGGAATGCCGCACCGCTTACCGTTGATGGCCGACCGTCAGCCCCTTGCACTGCAAATGCAGAATCGACCGCCCAACGTCAGTATTGCTCGCTCCCACCGCAATATTCGTTTCCATTATCTACTGCATCAATCGGATACATTTTACAGTTTAAAACTGAATTTTCGAGGAAAAAACCTTATGTTTCACTGTGCGATGTATTGCAGCAAAAATACGAATAATGCGTGCCCAATAATAATTGAGCGATGCACATTTTCCATTAATTTTACCCGTTTAGGGAGGAGAAGCCAGGGGACGCGGTGCTCCGAGGCCGCCTTCCATTTTCAACCGTCGTACACCTCCTGACTATGCTCCCGCCACAATCGTCAGTTTTAGCCTAATTAAAGCATTTTATTCGAATTTTAAATTTAATTTTGCTCAAGACATGGTTATTCATGTTGCTGCGGGAAGTAAAACAAAATGGGGACAAAAAAGTAATCGAGTGTGCAACGCCATGCACACACAATTAATGCAATCGCGCAAAAGCGATCGACAGTTTGACATCTCCTTGTGCTTCACAGGGTGACTGAAAACGAACTGAAGAAACAAACACAAGATGTATCGTAGCCTGGTTTAGGCTCCAGAAAAGTAGACAAAAGACCCTACACCCAGTCGCGCGCAATAAACACATGACAAACTTCTTCGTTTCAGCGACGACCGCAGCCCAAGAGGAATGCCAGGAATCAAAACTACTTGTTCGACTCTTCGTCCGAGGAAGACGAGCATGACGATCGGCAAGGAGTCTTGCGAGGTCGACAGGTGCGCCTCTCCCCGTCTCCCCTGTACTATTCACGGGCACTACTGCTCAAGCCCGGAATCTTAAAAAAAGGAATCTAACAAGTACAATGACATTTGAAATTCTCATTTCGCGAGTGCCTTGACTTTGTATTGGCCGGCTCCGGGCTTCAGCAGTAGTGCCTGTTCATGATAGGTTTCATTTCGCGTTTTTCAAGTCGTTTCATTATCTCCAAAGTTCATGAAAACAATTATTTACAGAGAGAGGCGGGCGGCGACTCGGACGACGACACGTTCGGCTTTTATGAAGATGACACCCAAGTGACCGAAGTGGAAGGAGACAAAAAGGGAGAAGTGGTGGGAAAGCGCTCCCATATTAGCGGAAAATTGAGAAACTGTGCATTCAGGAAGAGCCGGAGGGCGAAGCTGCAGCAGCAGCAGCAGCTGCAGCAGCTGCAGCAGCTGCGCGCAACGGTGTGCAGCAGGGCATCGGCGGCATTCCCGAGGTAAGTATTGAGACAAAACCACACCTTTAAAAATTGTTTAAATAGTTAGAAGAGGTGTCCCACGAATGTTTTCGGTCAACTGCTGTATCAGAGAGAGAGAGAGAGAAATGTGGCTCATCCTTGTATTGTTCCGGAAATGTTTCAATTCGCCGTCTTCATGTCGTTTCAAGTTAGTTAAAACAATGATTTGCAGGGTGGGGCGCGAGGCAGGGACACCGACGATGACGAAATGTTCGAGTTAGACGAGACTCAGGAAGAGCATGGAGACGGCGACGGACTGGTGTGAACGCCAAATCTTATGCGAGATTTGAGATGTTGTGCATTCAGGGGGATCCAGCGGCCGCAGTTGTCGCATCTGCTGCAGACGCTGCGGGAGTCAATGGCGTCCCCGACATTCCCGAGGTTAGTATTGAAACAAACAATGTCCTTGAAAAAATTGTTAGAGCCTTGGTGCCCCACGAATGCTCGGTATTCTGAAACCAGAGAGAGAGAGAAATCGCGTGCAACATTTGTGTGTTTCACCAACATCTCATTACGGAAATGAAGCCTGAAACATCCGGATAGTAAAAGAATGGGAATAATTCACGGAACATCTTCTTTACTAGTGGTGTCTCAGGAATAGTTGGTCTCCCTGATCCGGTTTTGAACCGCACTGTGTGCGCATGCACCACGGCCGTGCATTGCACGTCCATCGCACGTTACGTGTACTGACTCTCTTACATTTCGTCCGTCTCTCGGCTGAGTATCAGCGCGGCGAGAGAGGGAAGAAACGTAAGAGAGACGTGCGCAAAACGTGCATTCGAAACCCGGAGTGTATCCCCTGATATGGGGAAGTGGCTTACCCCCCAAGTACGAAAGTCCCGACTCCCGGCTGTGAAAGTCTACTTCTAATGGATATGTTTTGAGATGAACGGCGGCGCAGTCGTTGAAAGGGAGCGGAACCCACTGGACCCGAATCCTCCCGCCCCGCCCGCTCCGCCAGTGCCAGTGAGTATACTCCCTCCCCTCTCGCCGCCCATTGGTACCCTGACTGTCAACCCGCGAACTTGCTGTTTCAGCCGGCGCCCGCAGCGATCAATCCGCCAGTCCCAGCAGTTGTGCCCCAAGATCCTGCAGCAGGAGTCGAGCCCAGAGTGCGTATTCTTGTGTAAAATAACTTTTTTTTATTATTTTAAATATTATAAATGTTGCCGTTATTCATTTTTCTTTCTTTCGGCAATGCCGTTATTGGCAGGGAGAGAACGATAATGACGATGAGGAGGAGGAGGAGGAGGAGGAGGAGGAGGAGGAGGAGGGGGGAGAAATGAGCGAGGAATCGGAGGAGGAGCGAGAAGAGGGAGAGATAAGCGAAGAAGAGGGAGAAATTGATGTCGAGGTACTGTCACAAAATGATATTGAAGAAAATAAATATTAACAAAAAGTGTTGGTTAGCTGAGGTCGCTCGTTCTCACAGTTTTACGAAATGTATTTTGGCAATGCGAATTGGAGAAATGGCTCATTTCGCATAGACTTCAGCCACTTCCGATTAATGAAAATGCGCAGGAAGGAAATGAACCGAAAAGAGCCGAACATCGGCACTTCCTTTCATCATTGCAGGAAGGGCTGGCTGCCGGGCTTGCTGCACGAGTAGCTCCTGCTGCTGTCGCCGCTGGGCGTGCTGCACCTGCTGCAGCTGCACAAGACGGGGTTCTGGCCGCTGGCAGACACGCCGAGCTCGCCAATGTCAGCATTCATCTTCCCACTATTGTTGTGTTATTCGCACAGTTCTCGAGGGGAGACTGGGTGGAGGTCTAAAGATAGTTTTTATTGATTAATTTTGTTTATAAATTACTAAAATATGTATTCCAGAACAATCAGTTGGGCGGAGGCGTGCCCATGGATCCAGAGGATGATCTAATCGAACAAGCGGAGCTCCGTCATCGACAACAGATTGTGAGCTGATCAATATTGTTAGCGCAGTCGGAAAAATCACACTTTTTAATGATATCGTTGAAAAAAAATTTGCGAGAATTCGTGAAAATCATTTCAGGAGACGGTATTGATGCAACTACACCAGTCTGTTCGGCAGCACGTCAGTAAACCATAAATTTTCTATGCGGGTCGGATGTGCGCAATGCGAAATGACTAATAATATTACAAATAATATTATAATAATGACGTTTGCGCAGGCGACTGCAGCCGGTCGGAGAGCGTACGCTGGAGATTTGACCTCCTGGCAGACTCTCGTGAGTTCTATCACTTCACAATATCTCTCCACTAGGAAAAAAATGTGGACACATGGCTCAGGTCTCCTCATTTTGCGTACTCCCCAAATGGAACTGCGGGAGTCATTCCTATTCATTTTTTTTAAATTACAGCTCACAGGGCGCGAACCAAGTGAAGCTAGGAGAATCGGCGAGAGACTTGCCGGTCAGTTTTCATCAAGTCACACAGCATTTCGAGAGCGGCTACATGCCAGACGACGAGGGAAAAAGCGAGAGACAACAGCGCTCTGAAGAGACGCGCGCGTTGCGGTCGCGTTGCGTGCTCCTTTTCTCCCCTTTCAAATTCAAAATTCTGGAGATTTGCCAAAAATGTATGGCCGTCTCGCTGTACACCTGAATCGCTGTGTGCCACCACGAATGTTTTTGCTTACTGTCTAGTTTTGGTGCGTGTTCGGTTTTCTGCATACACTCTGGCAATCTTATTTTATTCTCTTCGCCAGATCTCTTATCTCACTCAAGCCGAATACCGTAAAACATTACCGAATGCGCATCACCATTTTCTTTCCGTGAAAAGTGATTTTTTTTCACTGCTCCGATCCCCTTCCAAGAGGTAGAGACAGAGGCAGTTATTACAAGTGCTTCCAGGCTCTACCGTATCCGTTACGTGCTTCAGCGTCGATGAAGAGCAGATTATCCGCTTTGTGGAGAGTCTCGAGTACGCGGTGGTTGGGAAAAGATGGCACACGATCAACGGACCAGATGACGAGGGACGACTGGATATCGATGTATTCAATCCAGTGGTGAGATTAAATATTTTCCAAATAAGTTATCGAATAGATTGCAAAAAATTAACAATATATTTCAGCACGCGGAAGAACTCACTAATCGGGTAGTCCGACTCCGCTGCACTTCTCGAATGCGATTCGTACTCCCCGTTATAGGTAAGAAACTGGGATGTGTTTTGAGTGGAATTGGCCGCGGTGCACGCTCGAAATGCAGTGCGATTCGCTCTCAAAAGTTCCGAAACGACCTTCTCTTTTGGTTCTCAATTCCCGCTTTGCAGGCCACATCGTCGATCCCCGTGATGTCGTGGGAACGACCGCCCGTCTGTCAAGCCTCCCACCTCGAATCCACCGTGCGTTTTGTTTTTTTCTCTCACTTTGATGTTGAGTACGAAGCAAAAATGACAATTGCAGAAATCGATTTCCTCGATTTTCTCATGGTGGTGTATCGACCGAGTCGAGGCAGCTATAACGTGAGTTGAAGGAAAATATCGCAGAACGATTCCGCATACGACGAGAGAGCGCGTGGAATTGCGAGACGTGAAAATCAGGCAGCATTCTCTGATCGCTCCTTCTCCCTTTATCCCTCTCGCATTTTCAATGAAATCCAATCCGGGAATTTACGAAGTGGCATCGAGGAGTTCCATCCTAGGCAAATACGCAATCATCTTTTTTTCTTTAGCTTTGCACCCGTAGAAATAAAAATGATTAATGAATGGGGCAAACGTACAATTATTGCAGATCCAGTCCAACTCGATTACCCTGGTGTTCGATTCTGTACGCGACGCGCAGCTTCTCGCGCGCGCTATGGGAAGCGCCCACTTCAATGGGCTGCCGCTCAGAATCCGATTTGTCAGTTTGTTTCTACATTTCGCTATGTTTCTGTCTCTACATCTCGGCAAACGACTAAGTATTGCAATGTTCGTCAAACGCAAGGTTCATGCAAGTATTAATGCCTCCCCAATTTTAGGACTGAGTAGAAGCTGTCCCAATCATTCCCCGCTCGTCTACTGGTTACACTCGGTTGCCCCTCTCTCTCTCTCCTTCATCGACAATGATAGCCTACCTCTTCATCATTCCCCACATTCTCGTAACTGGAGGTACCGTACCCTCTACCATTCTACAGCAATCTTGTTACCGTATCCAACTTACCACGTATTACAGTATGTTTTTCCAGCTCTCGTCATGTTTTTGCGGCTGCGGCTTCAAGGCAGCTACTAGTTGCGCCGCTACGGTATGTCGGTTACGGTAGCCTGGCTGCAGTCCTCGATTAGCAATAAGGAAACAATTATCGATTATTACAGGAGCCGCCGTCACCGTACATCACTTGCCACTCTGCTACCGTACTTTCCTACCGTATCCCGGTTCCTTTTCCCATTCCGAATCGGAACCCCACGCCGAATCGACGAAGCCTCCTCTTAAACTTCGGTTGATTCCCCCCTCTACTCGTGTTTTCGTAGAATATTGACCAATGATACCCGGCTGTGAGATAGATATGAGAGAAAAAAATATACTAATCGTTGGCAAAACACACAATTCATGTAAAAACGGATAAAAAATTCTAGAAAAAAATATTGTGCAATAGCTGTAATGCCCACACAGAAGATGTGTCATGAATGCTTAAAGGGCAATATGAGTCAGTTGGAGTCGCATGCTGTGAACTTCGAATGTCGTATAAGAGTTCGTCAAAGAATCGAGCAAGGGACAGTCTAAAAATTTGCATTCTCTAAAACGTTTCGAATTAGGGACCAACATCTTTTGAGAACAGTGTATATCCGATTCGAAAGCCTGTAGCTCAAGGGAGGAAAGAGGGCCGCGTGTTCTGTTTTCACTATTATGCAACGTAGTATCACGGCATCTCATAAAATTAGAGAAATCGGCTGGTGCCCCCCTTTTCTAGAACAAGTGGAAGGTCGAATTTGAGCACTAATCAGGCTACTTTTACAATTAAAGCGCTCCAGAATCCGTTTTAGAAGAGGACCAATTCTTTTGAAAGTTTTATCCAATAAAGTTGGTTTCTCATAGCAAACCAAAAAAGACAATTCGGTTGGTGCCCCCGGTTTCTAAAGTAGGTCAAATTCTACTGTGCCCTTTGATCTTTGATCTGCTGTAGAAACCGGGGGCACCAACCGAATTGCCTGATTTTTTGAATATGTTATTAGAGGATTCACTTTGATTCACTTTGAGGATATTTCTAGTAATTTCGAATTCCAATCTGTAATTTTAGAAAGAAATCATTATCAAATCTCGCCATGAACTGGCATATCCCTCTTGAATCAGCTCGATTCTTAGACAAACAGCTTCATATCTCCATTTCCTATTTGAGTGAAAATTATACAAGAATTTAGCTTACCTCACCGAGTAGCTACCGAGTAACATTCAGTAGCAAGGTTATCAAGTTTGTTCTTATGAAGATAGTGAAAGGTTATTAAAGACCAATAGATTGAATTGAAGAATATAAAAATCAATGCTGTTTCCAAACGAGAAAACTACCTTCAAATTCTCAGTTTATCCTTCGTCTGAAAGATTTGTTCACAAATATGTATGAGTTGGGGCGGGGATTGGGAATATTTCTATGAAGCCTAATAGGTGTCATAGAAAAGAACTTAGAGCTCCTAGAGGAAAGAGAAAGGGGGTGATTTTCTACAATGGAATTTGGAAAGGGGTCTCACGGGGTTCAAAATGTATACATTATAGTCAAAATGCGGTCTAAGAGTGCTTGATATGCGCTGGAACCGATAGGATTTGCTCGGATAGAAAGAGAGGGGCTGAACCACAGATCAGATAGTGCAATCTATTGCTGCAGGGAAATATTGAGCACATTTTAGGGCAGGGACGGAAAAAAACAAAATTGATTAGGTCAACAACAAATGAACCCGACTATAAGATACAAAAGCAAAAGGGGGACAAAAGGGGGAGATCAATGGATGGTGTGGTCTTTGGTACGGGTCGTGTGCGATCGCGCTGACGACTTTTGCGAAACGTCGACCGAGCAAAAACTGAACTGAATGGGATACGCCTTATGAAGTGACAAGATTGTACTGCGAGTCAAGAGCGAGTAAGTGAAAAGGAAAGTGATGTGTACAGAGCCGGGAATTCAAAGCCGGAGCCAGGAGATTCAGAGAGCCGTTATTTAGCCTCGATCTGGTTATCCTGCCGGCTTTTTGGTCTTCGGAAGGAATTTCGAAGTGATTGGCGGAAAGAAGATCGATTTGATGAGGGAGGACGAGTGATGAGCGAATTCGTGTGATTGTGAGCTGAAAAGGAAATTATTATTTTTTTATATTCGGAGAAGTGTAAGTGGTAATACATTTCTCACGGTGACAACAGCAACTTTTAAAACGGTAAAAAAAGGCTGTTACGTCAAGGGATTTTACAATCGATAAGCAAATTCACAAGATGGAGTAATGATAAGACTCTCCTCATTCTGCATGTTCTCTCATCGATCAGACATCGTGAGAGAGCATGGAGAAGTGAGAGGGTCAGACAATTACTCGCTAGATGGGAGCTTCCGGTTAGGGCGGACAACAATTTTGAGACAATTGCGTAGGTGTTACTGTGGCTACGTCGCTAATAACATTACTGTGCCGTTCGACGTTCTACTAGTGTATGTTACCTTTCCGCAATCACTGTCGCCTCACACGACCAGCTTTAAAAACAATAAGAATTTTCTCAATAATTATCAAATAATTTCCTCTTTCTGTCACTATAAATCCTCACCATCTCCATTCGTCTCCGCATTTTCATCATCCTTATCAAATTGTCGATATTCGGGTGCATTGAGGTACCAATGGAGAAGCAGATCGTACAAATACTTATACTCGTCCTGAAATTTAAATTCAGTTATTTGAGATGTTAAAAAAAGATCTCTAATTGCATGGGATATCACGAAAATAAGCTTTTTTCTTGCTATATCAGTTTCAGAGTTAGTAAAGATGAAACTTTTTTTCACCTTGATGTCAATAAGTTGTGGCCGATTGATTCGCATCATTTTCACAGCGTGGAAAACGTCCACCTCAATTAGTATAATTCAATTTTATTTCTCTCTACAGGATGGCGTCCCGATCAGATATTACTAAAAATGAAAACTTATGAGCTATTGCTGAAACTCATTTCAACATTCCACAGAATTCAAATGTCTTGAGAAATGCCCTCTCGCACATGCTAACTATTAGATTCCTTTCAACAATTCTTTAGATATATTTTTAAATATCATTTTTAAAACCTCATGATCGATGTCCATTTGGTCGATGCACACATTGGCTCCGATGAAAACGCCACAGCGAGAGAATCCATTACTGAGAAAAAAAGATTTTATTGAGTGATGCGGTAGCCAAATTTTTTAAAACTTCATTTTTATGCTACTGTTCACGGTTTGCACGAATAATGATCAGACTCTCATTCTACATCCCCCTACTAAAAATCTACAAAAAAAACTCAACGTTCAAGATGCTTTCGTGCTGAATATTATTATGCGACCTACTTTTGGAGGTAAAACTACTGAATTTATTAACTTACTGGCTCATAACAATGGTCGGTTTGGTCTCTGGTCGATCTGGGGCTCTTTTCCTCCAACTGCGCGCCATTTTGATGACGTCCATCAATCCCGATGTGGAGAGAGGAACTTTCGACTCGAGGGGCCACATTCGAACCTGATAATTCACACCTTTTATAATTATAATTTAGAAGTGCTGCAAAACATTCGTAATTTCAAAGAAATCTTCGAGGAATTGACTGGCGCGAACACGAATCGCTCAAGCACCGACGTTGAAACTTATCATAACTGTTGCTAATTTACCACCTCTCCATTTAGCACCACGTGATTCGAACTAGTCAATAAAATCATAATGTCCTTTAAACAATCTTACTTGTATGACACAGCAAATGCGCACTTCAGCCTCGATTTGTTGTTGACTAGCTCCAGATGACATGATATCAGAGATCATGAACGTCTGCAAAGATCAAAGATCAGCTTTCCCCGGAAGTGACGTCAAACAGTGAGTGCATGTGTGTGTTGTTGCAATCAACCCAGAGTAAGTGTTACGAGTCGACTACCGTACCCTCTAATGGGTTACGGTAGCCGTGAATGAAGGAGGTACGCAAATCATAAATGTGTGGGCTATGTGAGAGATAGTGAGAGCATTGGAGAGAGAGCGGACTCATTTGTATACGGTAGGAGTACGGTAGATCAAAATGGAAGTGTGAGCAGTAGAAGGAGATACGGATAATAGCGCTCGCGTCGAACCATTTCCCGGATGCCGGTGGATTTCGCGGCTCCGGTTCTGTGTACGGATCGGAGTGAGCGCCGCTATTAGAGGGGATGGAGTTAGCATAGGGACGCCGGACAAGCGTGCAGTGAATGAGAGCCGGAGAATGGCGAACTACGGGCCAGGACCGGTATTTAGGAGAGACACGACACAGGCACACTCGAGAGGGACTAAACCACGGACCAGCTTCTGGACTTGGTCACGGGACGGATCGGCGTGCGTCGGCTTGCGGTTGTTCAGCAGCCGTTGAATGTCAGCGGCGCCTTTCTAAAACACGGGACACGGTCGGGGAATTGCCGGCTCTGGCTCTGGGTAGAGCCGGCAAATTCTCCGGCAGGACTATTCGACGGATTCGGTAGGTAGACAACAGAGGAGAATGGAATACAGAAAAATAAAATAATAATAAAAATATGCGGCTGTTGATTTTCGCACGGGGTGTTATTTGTTGCTCGACCCGCTCTCTCTAACATTGGCAAATGAGGGAAGGAACATTTACTACAAGATCAGGAGATCAAAGATCAAAGATCAACGATGAAATGCCACTCTGGACACATCAGGGGGAAGGGGGCGGGACTTGCAAAGGGGCGGGGCTTACAAGCTTATTATCGTCCTCTTTTTTCTCCTTGCCTCGGTTCCGATCGTTTCGCACAATCGGGGTGACTTGGTGCGGCTGAAAATCAACAACCGCTGAGTTTGAGATACGGTAGGACACCAGGAATCGATCAATATTGATCGATCGACTGATTGAGAGACGGTTAGCGGATTAGGAAGGACTCGCAAACGCCTATAGATTCAATTGAGAAGGGTACAAAAGGGTGCTGATAAAACTGGAAATTAATGTGGATCGTTAGTTTTCAACCTGAGAAAATCGTGGTTGAACTAAGGCATCTCTCTCTCCTTCAATGGGGGAAAACACCCGAACTTAGGAGGTTGAGGGGCATTCTCCACTTTGGGTCCTCACATTCAGAGCCTCTTCGAAGGGATCCGGCGGCGGCGGCTTGACTTTGGGCGGCGCCGAGTGGGCGGCGCGGCGAAGGCGCCGTGGTGGCGCGCGTGGCGGCAGTCCGGAGACGCGGGCCGCGTCTTGGGCGGCGCGCAGCCGCGCCACGAACGCGGCGTCGTCCGCCTCGTCCGCGTGTGGCGACGCGTCATCGTCTGAGCCCAGGCCGTTCTCGAAGACGTCGGATGTCGAGTGGCGTATCTTGCCGCGATACTCTCGTTTGAATCGGAAGCTCTGACCGAGAGGGATGGCGCGAGGGGGCGGACGATAGGCCGGATGACCTTCCAGTGTAGGCAGTTTGGGCGGAGTCGAGGCACGTCCAAAGCCGAAGAAACGACCGGGAGAAGCGGAACGGGAGTCGGCCGGACTATCGTTACCCGTCTAGATAAAACATACGAAATTCGGAAAATAATCATGTCATTTCGCACAATTTTCGGATGCGAAATGATACGATTAGAAAAAGAATTAAGCGAAAATATGAAAAAAATACGTCATCGATCAGCATCGCAAATCTTTTCTACAGGAAAATGTCAAAATGGGGGAGTTGCACTCTCGCTCTTTTTGAGGATCAAATTACCAAACACCACGAATCGGCGGCGCATGCTCATGCTCGTTTCTTGCATAATCACTACGCAATCGGATATTGACGAAAGATTCGTTGTTATTATCACTACGAAGAAAGCGTTTCTCGGCGAGCGTAAGACACAAACGAAAAAAATGAGCGAAGAAAAGAGAGAAAGAGCAAATGGAAAGACCAAAGATCAAAGATCAAAACTAACCCTTTTCATCACTTTGACCATATGGGAGGTCATGGATGGGTATTGGTGGTAGTTGAGCACCTCGACCACAAAGGGACCGTAGTTGGCCTTGCCCTTGTTGTGGATGAAGGTGGGGTACATCTGAACGAGTCACAGTTCAAACTAGAATTGGCAAGGAGCAAACTACAAAGAGTGAAGATCAAACTACAAAGATTACCCGATGGTTGGGCTGATTGCTCAGGTTGACGATGGTGTGGCAGGAGTGGTCATAGACGAGCGTCCAGAATGAATCGAGCTGGAATTATAATAACATTTTTATTTTTGTATTAATTTCAAAAAAACATATGTCAATTGAGTTCAGGAATGATAGGATATCACTAGTATGATAATTAAAAAAAAACTCTAGGCATTGGGATTCGTAAGCGCTATAATTCAAAAGATGAAAAGAAGATCAAAGATCAATCGGAAAACTATCTCACTGTGCTTGGTTTTGGCCATTCGGTCACGATGAATTCGGCTTTTCGAGTGAATCCATCAACCTGAATTAGAGAATTGAAAGTAGCTCAGTTTTTTTTTAAAAAGATATTGTCCTTCAAAATTTACATCTGAATTTGTTTTATATAAAATGAAATATGTTCATCACAAAGATACAATGCCATCGAAACTCATCAGAATAGTATCCCTCGTAGCAACTAATCAAAATAAAGATGAAAATCGAAATAATCTCAAGCATAGACAAGCGCCTTCACACGAAACATAACCCGTTTTATGCGAGCATATCTTTAAAAAAAGCTATTTCTTAAGTTTGCTTTTCCCTACTATTTAGTTCCACACCTCAACTGCATTGATGTACGTATAGTCCTTGCTCTCTCCGTGAAGTGTCTGCAGATACGGACGAGCGTGGTCGGCTGCAATTTGCCAATAAATTAAAAATTCATTATATTAGTATACATTAATAATCATCAGAACAGACTGAAAACCTTCTCAATGATATTAACCTTTAAAAAGGAAATATGTAAATAATAGAATTATATTTGGAAACTAACGTGGTACTACCATGATGTCCCGGTTCTTTCCTCGATTTTCCAATCGATGTCCACCAGCACAATCGCCGATTCGGAGAGTGTTCGTGAGCATCATTAGAAGCTGCAATTTTTTTATTGGCTAATATAATTGCAGTTTTGTTAAGACTATTTTTATTGGCGATATAGGCTATATTCACTGATGATGATCACAAATGTTGGTTGTTGTTGCTGTAACAGTTGAGTCATCTTTTGGTTGGCGTCAGGTTTTTAGGAGAACCACTTATGTTTCAGCTGATGCTCAGATAGGACGGAATGTGCACTTTTCTGGTATTGTTTGATCCAGAAGCTCTATATTTCAACAACAAAAACACATTTCAATGCTATTGAACACATATGAAGCTGTTTGCGAAAGAATCGAGCAAGGGCAGGCACAGTAAAAAAAATGTCGATTCTCTGTAAATCTGTCATTTGAGGTTATCGAAGGTGCTGATCAAGATAGGCATAATCATTTTGCACAAAAGGCGCCCGTTGGCGCCAGACGGCGCCACGTCAAAATCACATTTTCTCGAATATTTCGGTCGCTGATAATGCTAATTTTTTGTTCTTGTTACCTCTTGTGCAGAATTTCACGGCGGTTACGCCTGTGTACTTCATTTTGCATGATTATTATTAATAATTTTTAAAAAAGCACTTTTCGCTGAGACATTTCTGACCTTGTTAATGTACACAGATCGGACCGGCGTAATGAGACGATTTCAATTCTGTATTTTGAGCCAATTTCGCCATAGGAATTTTAATTGAGCTAACATAAACTGTATCGTGAATGTAAGTAAAAGAAGCAATACTCCCCTCTTACCCTCGACTCCCTTCTCAGCGCCCTCTCACATCCCAACACTCTCTCGCCTTCCCCGCGAGTCTCGTCCTCTTGGGAAGGCGAGAGAGCGTGGAGATTTGAGAGAGCAAACCACGTTGAGGTCATAGGAGGGGAGGAGAGGAAGAGAAAACCAACTGTTTTACTTACATTCACGATCCACTTTATGTTAGCTCAATTAAAATTCCTATGGCGAAATTGGCTCAAAATACAGAATTGAAATCGTCTCATTACGCCGGTCCGATCTGTGTACATTAACAAGGTCAGAAATGTCTCAGCGAAAAGTGCATTTTTAAAAATTATTAATAATAATCATGCAAAATGAAGTACACAGGCGTAACCCCTTTTGAAATTCTGCACAAGAGGTAACAAGAACAAAAAATTAGCAATATCAGCGACTGAAATATTCGAGAAAATATGATTTTGACGTGGCGCCATCTGGCGCCAACGGGCGCCTTTTGTTCAAAATGATGATGCCTATCTTGATCAGCACCCTCGACTACCTCAAATAAAAGATTTACAGAGAATCGACCTATTTTTACTGTGCCGGCCATTGCCGGATCTGCTCGGTTCTTACGCGAACAGCGTCATATATACTCAGATCTCTGCTACATTCCTGACGAGCCGTGCTCTTCCCGTCCAGAATCTTCGTTTTTACCCATATGATAAACGATTCTGAAAAAATACTCAAATCTGACCTTATTCTCATGGGAGTCCTGTGTCTCCATATTTTGTCTGTCCGACTTCATTCGATACATCGAACTGCGCTCTTTCAACTTCTGCATTGCAATCGGCTGAATGTTGCACATCACGGCCTGAAATTGATTAATTAAAAATGCAAAGTACGTTTTTTGTATCATTTTTTAGCAATTTTTTAAACCGGAATAGCCGAAAATCCGAGAACGAAAAATTTTGAAAGTTGAAAAAATATTTTCGTGCGTCGACATTCACATAGGAATGTAATTGCAAGCGATAATTTCTGGTCCGGCCGTTAGTCCGAAAATATACTATTACAACTCAGACTTTGGTAGACTTTTCCTATTTAAATCATTTTCGTGTCTACGAAAATAATATCGCAACCTCTTTACCTCGGCCAATGCATCGTAGATGAACTGATACTGTCCCACAGAATCAATGAGATGAGGCCGGGCATTGACCAATTGTTTTGCATATTCGAAAACATCCACCTGAACAAAAAACTATTATTGCTTAAATTCCATTCAAAATTTGACTCATTTTCTAGACGATTGAAATGGTTGCTCGCTTCCTTTGCATACTGATCATTCTCTGTTTCAGTGAAAGAATTGGTCTTGTGCGAGATAGTGTGTGAAAGCAAGAGGGACTCTCTCGGTCACCCTTTAATATTTTTCTTCCAGAGGTATCTTACTGTAAATTCGCAAGTGCGCCTTTAGATGACTGATTGAAGTGAAATAGTGACGCAATGGTTCATACAATTTTCCGGAGGAGGGTTGGACGCTAGAGAACAACTCTCTCACTTTCACACGCTCTCTCGCTGTCCAAGTGGTTTCGAACTGCGTAAAAGAGCACTTACCTGTCCTGTTTTCTTCATCAGCTCCAAGTTGGCGTCAAGTGCCAGGAAAGCGCCCGATCGGCCCGCGCCATTACTGAAATGTGCTAATTTTATTTAAATTTACAAAATAAATACATAATTTAGTTCCAATCGATTCGTCACGAATCAATTCTCGTCATTCGCACTCTTTTTTCCGCACAAGCGGCGCCTGCGCGCATAATTACTCATTGAAAAGAGTTCGGAGTGAAGGGGAGAGAGAGGAAAAGTTGGGTTGGGAAGTGAGGGAAAGTCAGTCGAAACTGTCTCCTCCTCATTGAATGAAAGCGCTCAAGCGTCAGGACATTTTCTTGCGAATTTGCCACATTTTTGCTGACAATTATGAACGTCCTTGTCAATACAAAATAATTGTATTTGCAAAATTTCCGCAATTCTGGTCTCGTAAATGTGAGGGGAGAATATTCATTTTCTCTAAACTCAAGGTGTGATCTTCGACACCCACACATTTTCCACATGTTTTAGCTGCTGCGCTTCTTTCTCTTGTTCCCCAAGGCGCAGTTCCTAGATCGCACCAGACGATAACCATGACCCTGCATGCCTCATCACGGGAATTCAACCTCGCGTTCGCTTTTGTTCAGGAACTCAAGCCATTTTAACGCACACAACATTCGACCTTTTCCCTACTTTGGCTGCCTTTTTCGCTTGGTTTTTTGATTCTCGAACACACCAGGATATCAGCTCTGGTAGATTCATATCGCCCGTTTGCGCTCCTCCTCTTATGATTTCAAACCTCCGGGAACGAGTGAGCATCGATACAGAGAATCGCCACTCTGACCCCTTTCTGGAGGTTTCTGTGAGTTTGCCTGGCCGTGGAACAACGTGCCCCCATCGATCCATCAAACTTTTATTGCGGAGCACATTCTTGCCGACTGATTGATACCATTTTCTGCATGTGTGTGTGTTCTACTCTATTATTCCTCCCCTCTCTCTCTCCCTTCACATTTCATTACTGCCATCTGAGGTCACCACTGCGCCAAAACAACCACCGTTCCGCGCTCGCTTTTAACGTCATTTCGATTGAATTAGAGAACTACTTTTACGTCTATTTCGTAAATTACGGTAAAAAGATTCTATAGACCGTTTCACTCCCGCAGAGCCAACTGTCACTTTCGAAAGTTCGCTTCCTCTGAAACGTTCAGTGTCCTTTGTAGTTCTACAACTGCTTTGATGGAACGTTTAGTCTCGGTTCGGCGCCTTTTCGACATTGCTTCTATTCAATCGCTCTGCAGTGTTATGTTACCTATTTCTTGCCTCAATTCGCACTAAAATAGTTCAGTATACGCACTTATTAGAATTGAATCCAACATCTTCGCAAAGTAGATCACACCGTGATCTTGACCCTCTCGCAAAGTTTATCCAGACAAATGCGCGGTAGCGAAAACACTCCCGAGAAAGAGAGGGTCAAGCTCCCTCACTTTCCCCCTCTCCCCCTCCTACTATCTTTCTCACTCACTCTCTCTCCTCCTACTACTACTTTTCTTGGGAATGAGCCTGTTGTTTGAGCGGGCGCAGGGATGGTCAAGCCTTGCTCGCCTTACTTATTACATGCATTCAACTGTGAACCTTTCAGTGACCCTGGTCACTTGCCAAACCATTTTCGCACAAAACTCGGTTCAAAACCTCCTTTCAATGGCCAGCCCCTCTCCATTCTACACGCTCTTTCATTGGTCAGACGGTGAGAGAGAGCATGTGCACTGAGAGAGCCAGGCATTTCCTCCTTTTCCCCTCAAGATCTTCTCATCGCCACTTGAGCCTTCTCTACACATTTTTATGCGCGAATCATTTGAATCAACCTTGGTTAGGTCATTTTATCCCTGTTGTTCTCCCCCATTTTATTTCCACCCTAAAGATTTGTAATCACAACACGGAGGAGTACTAAAGTCACTGTTGTTGTTACTACACCGAGTGAAAATTTCGAAGGAAAAGGTCCTTAAGGAGTGCTCCAAGGTTTCGTTTCTCAGAGAACGGTTCTCCACTCTCCTCATTCCACGCTCTCTCATTTCGGTTACCAAAAGAAAGAGTGTGTGGAATGAGGAGGCATGAGAACTATTCCCCCTAGCAAATCTGAGCTCTACCGCATGTACTTTCCGTAGAATCGTCTAGAAAGTAGTCCGAAGTTGGTGCTACCGGAGACTTTGAACGCTTGCACCCGGGCCCCATTTGGTTCTTCGTAATGCGCATGCGCTTTATCGAATTACGCGGAAATAAACTGTCATAATTCGTCACAACCCGGATGCTTCCTTTACTCTTTCCGCCTCCTCTCCCCCACTTGCTCTGTATTAGTACGTTGCGAAGGGCATGCGAAAGGCCCTTTTATTCGTGGCTTGAGGAGACTTGCCATTAGACCCAACTAGATAGACTGAACTGCCCTATCAGAGTTTCGTCCGTACTGTTCTCTTCCTATTTCCTCGAAGTTCGATATTGAAGTGAATTTCGACAGACCCATTCAGAATGTCTTCTTATGCTTTAAAACAGTAGCACACTATTCACGTTTGCCGATCATCTTTGTTTCGCATAATACCGAGTTAAAATGGCATTGCTTTTTTTGTTTTTAGATGCGATTTCTTCTCCTCTTATGTTTTCTCGTCGCCATCTACCCCATCAACGGCGCAAAACGAAAACGTAAGTTGAGTTTCACAACTATCTCTTATTCATTTTCTGGCAATGAAACGCAATTACATATTAGAGACGAAGTTTTGAATCGTTCAGTGAATCATTGTTGAAAAAAGTCGAACGATCGTTCACAATGATTCTTCAATTTTCAACAAAGATTCATCTGAGTCTGTGCCGATTTCTCTCGAATATCGATTTTTTCCGCAGACCCTAGAACAGGCGAACTAATATCTGTTATTTCGTCACATTTTTACTTACTGATCCTTCTAATTACCTAATTTTATTTTTAAAAAATCTATATAATAATTCTGTCTTTGCAGCACTTTGACAATTAGTTGTTCCACGATTTGTCTCAATAAACTCCATGCAGAAACATGTTGTTTTCATTTTCCCAAATTGCAAAAACTATTTTTTCTGAAAATATATACATTTCCTGTCAGAGATAAGTCAATCTGCGCTTCTCCGAACCCGTCGAGCGCCGTCCTCATTCGCCCTCGCTTATCTGCAGAAAGGCGCTGAGGAGGAAGACAGCGATGAGGCCGCAGCCGTACCCAGGGAGCAGATACGACTACCCGGTTAGTAGCCTGGCGCCGAGCCAATCGAGATTTGGTAACAAGAGTGTAATTGGCACTATGCCAACATTCAAAGTTCCCGCGCTCAGATGGTTCGAGACGGCGCGATTTCGTGGTGAACGACGCTAAATGCCTCGCGAGATGCAACAAGGAGCTGACGATCGGCATGGATATGGTCGATGTGAGTTATTGATTTATGGCAATTGGTGATTTACACAGCGCACCATGTACATCTCTTTAACTGGCAACTGATAATTTACAACCACCATTGCGCGCACATGATTGCTTTCTGGCAATTACTTTCGCTCTGATGCATCGCGCACCGGGAGTTCCTGGCAATTGGACAGTTGCACCAGTAGCGCTCACCGATCATTCCATATCAGGCACATTCGGCCTTTGGCAGCATCGACGTGCCTAGCGTCATGTCAAGCAAGGTGAGAATATAAAATTCATAAGCGACGGATGCAGTAACCGATCAGCGATGCACTAGCGTTCAACGATCAAAGGGATAGATCGATGCTCGTTCGAATGTTCTTTGTCCAGTGTATCCAGTTAGCGATCACCATAACTACCGTAACCCTAAATAATCCGCTCAGGACCTGGAACTCTTCTGTGCGCTGGATGGGGTTCATTCGCAGTGCATCGATGACTGCGGTTACTCAGTACAGTTTAATCTAAGGGAGTACATCTGCAGGCGGAAACGGCAGGAGGTGGGTGACATTATTGCACGGCCCGGGCCTCCAGAAAGGGGTCAGAGGCTTATATTATGTGGAAAGTCTCATTTTCGCACTTTGACTCTGGTGCACTCCTAGATAGTCTCCCTCCCTGGAGATTTTCAAAAAGGCGAATTTGCTATCAAATAAGTTTCATAGATTGCATTCAATTCTCTCTCGAGTTGCGTAGCCAGTTGTAGAGAGTTCTCAGTGAGCACAGAAAAAATATAAATGTCAATTTTATGATGTACCTTCGGGCTGTTACAGATGATAGAATTCATTCCCTGCTACCGTACCACGGCGCCCTTCCTCGCGCGCTACTGCAGGCCGCGGTGCGGCGCGTGAGTTATCGATTTATCGATCGTCATCTACCGTAACCCGACCAGGTACCACCCGCTGGAGCACTCGTCAACGGGGTACGGCGCGCGATGCCGCCAGCTACTCTGCGACCACACCTGCTCCGAGTATTTACTACGGTAAGGCGACTCAGAACCAATCGAAAACTGATTTTTTTTTTAATTCACAGACGTGTCTGCGGCGCGGAAGAGGGCAAGCGCGCGGCGGAATTTCTCCTGCATTTCTCCCGAATTCAGGTAAACGTGGACAATATTTGGCCAAATTTCAGGTCAAAATAGAGAGATTTAACGAGAAAATCAGGGGAAAATGCCAAAATTTCAGGTCGATTTCTGGATTTCGGATTACGCACGAGTACACAGAGAGAACGCGGCCGAGGTTTTCCATTTTTTTCCTATTTTTTTGTTGTTGAAATGACGAATCGATTTCAAGCATTTCCACACTAATTTGAATTTTTTTGCGATGCCCTTTGTTTTCGCATTTTGGTAAATATCAAATATCATAAATAATTACAGATCTACCCTCAACAATGCATGCGACTGCACTGTGACGGCTTCGACCTCAAGAACTGCCCGCGTGTTGCGAATCGAGCAGTGGCACGGAGGCAGATTCCTTAGCTACAGTATCCCCGAGAATGCTACAGTATCCCCACAGTAGTCTAGCAAGACGGGTCCAAACCAATTTACGAGTCCTCTACCAGTATTGTTCTCTTCGAGCGCCTACGATAAACAATGCAATTGATCTTGAAACGATCGATAATTGGAAACAAAAAAATCAGTACTTTCAAATTGATCTTTCATAATCCGGAGATTACTTATACGAGGTTTGCGAGTGTAGTGATGATATGTAGTGTTGCCACATCAATAGTAAAACCATGAAGGAATGAAAAACCAGACCTGCAGTGCACTATGATCGGCGCGTCAGCGAAGTTCTTCTCCGTGTACTGCCGAACGCGGCGTCTGTAATGAAAAATTTTATTTTTTTCTTACTTGATCTCGGAATTTCGTCTTCGCTCTATGAATTTTGACCTTTTCACATGTGCTGCCCACTCGCTGGTCAATTTTTCAACAATCGCAACTTCTTTTTGCACTAGCGATCTGCTACAGATCGAGGCTGATTTGGCATGTGTTTCAAGGGAGCGATAAGAATGCCTTGGTTCAAGTAGAGACAGTTATCCACCGCATCCATTCTGTTTGGGAAAATGATAAACAACAAAACATGAATGAAATCAGCGTGAGTATCAGACTTCTTTAACTTTTTGCTGTATCACTTACAGCACTTATATTGCGCATAATGCAGGCACAAGTAATGCTCTCGCCAAACGCTGTTTGGGACTATTTTATTCTACCAACTTGGATATGCTTCTAGGGATTAAGAAGAGCCGGCGGATTCGGTGCTCGTTATTGACACTCGTCATAAGCGTCTTAGAGACTTTTAAAAAATAAAAAAATAAAGCAAAACCTGAGTTCAATGAAGGCCGATATGTACGGGAACGAATCCAGCTCCCACTCGGTGAAGTGGAAGTGCTTGATCTGCAAAATGGTGATTCAAAACTTTCAATGGAAACATCATATCGATACCCGGAAACATTGCTGTACATCCGGATATTCACGCTTATGCCCATAATTTAAACTATGACACTTTCGTTGTGCATAATTACCAACTGAACAATGTTTGATATATTCGTAAAAAGGACTTACATGAACTTTCAATTTCTATAAAATTTGCGAAGTCGTTTTTGTTAATTATTTAAGAAAAACTGACCACTCTCGTCTCCTTGCCATCTTCCGTTTGCTTCGTCAATCGGAACGTTCGAATGACCTAAAATAAATATAAATTATGATGAAATTGCGAAAATGTGAAACAGTGAGAAAATATTGAACAACTCCCATTTCGATTATGTTTCAGAGTGATTATTTATTTTTGGGTGATGAGGTAGCATCGCTCTCTGATCTCTGGATTTTTTCAGAAAGAAACAATTAGTAGGATACTCATCAAACGCATGTTATAACTACTCGTTTTCAGCATTACAATAACGAAACGTTTCATGCGAGGCATTTGAAAAACTGCTTGTAATGTTTAAGCTATATCGCCTAGGTGATAACTACACATCATTCGACAGGCCGTCCAACCCAAGAGAAAGGGATTTAAGAAAGCTTGTGAAATCTCTCTCCCTTTTCAACGCTCCCTCGTCTTGGCCCCTTTTCTGTAGGGTTGTTTGACGACTCACAAAGTGTGCGTAAGTCTTCGTCTCGAGAGTTTCCACTTCAATTTCGTCGAATTGGAACTTGTTGAGCGGCCAGTACTGCAGACACATCACCTGTAACACAAATTTGTTTTTTGTGCATATTTACATTCGTTGAAGTAGTATCAACACTCTTTTTGTCAACTATCTATTTCTAATTCTATAATTTGAGATAGTGTTGCTCGCGAAATCGATATTCGACTGGCATTCCACCTCAAATCGAATAGTTCCATTATCTAACCCTGTAAAATCTCTCCACGCCTCACATTAGATTTCAAATGTCAAACGATTACTCACCCTCATGAAGTCGAATACTTTGGTCAGCATAACGATGCAATTGCTGCCCAATTCCCACACCATCCGCCAGAATTCGGCATTCATCGGTTTGCTCTTGACGGCTTGCGTGACGACGTACGCCCGCTCACGAAGCCATGACTTAATTAGTTAATTATATAATTAATTTTTAATCAAATATAAAAAATCTTTATATTCAGTATGTTCCGTGACCGCTGCCATGACTTAATTAAGTAGTAAGTATTTTTAATTGATGAATTAATTAAAAAAAGATAAAGACAGTGCAAAGTACAGTATGATCCATGATCGATTGAGGTATGTCATTTTCATGCATTAATATTTTTTGTGCACAACAACTACCCAATTTCCAACTACCAACTTCTCAACCTCACAAGCTTTTGCAAGCGGCTCGAAACATATACTAAATGTCTCAGCTCACATTACCCTGTTATTTCCCTTTTAATGGAATTCAAGCGGAAAGTGGAGATTTTTTTTGTATATTTATTTTAAAAGCTCACTTACATTCACATAACTCGCGTTGATATACGTCGATCGATCCTCGCTATCGGACGTTTTCGAGGTGAGAATCACGCGATTGTTGTCGTAAGGCATCGTGTCCTATTAAATTATTATTATTTGAATATATAAATTTAATTTTGTATAAATTTCACACCATCTTTTCCTATCCAATCTACGATAAAGTAGAGTCTTTTTTTTAAGTTTGAGCACGATCGGAATATGCTTCAGCCACAAAGTAAAACCATCCCGCTCGTAATTGGAATCAATACTTTGACCGTATATCGGGAAAAAAATCAATAATTAATTACCGGGTACGGATTACGGTCGCCCATGCTAGCGCCGATGTCCGTCTTGCTCCTGTTGGGATCGATCGACCGCTGGATCATCTATAAGGGATTACGTTGTGATGATGTAATCGCTCTTCCCAGACTTTGATCATTCTTTTACACCGTCTTTCGATTCTCACCCTACTCTGGATTGACATGATCAAGCTATGGAATGAAGGGCATTCGAGAACATTCCTTCCAACATTCCGAATTCCTCGCTTGTTTACCCCTCTACTCCTCCTCTCTCTCCAGCTTCCTTCATCCAATCTCACTTGCGCGAATGGATTGATTACACCACATGACCTTTCTGCCATCGCCCTCTTTCTTCCGGGAGAAAATAACATATCCCTGGGACCGGAAAAGAGAGTGTAGTAGTGAACTGTGGTTATTCTCATCCTTAATCTCTCCTCTATTTTCTCCCTTCAACTCAACTCGACTCTTTCGTGCCTACGCTAGGCTCATCTGGCTTCGCGGTGTAATCATTGCCGGAGAGAGAGAGAGAAAGAGCAATCGAGACAGAGATCGGGAGCATAGAGACAAGGCCAATCGGAGAGGAGCAGAGAAAGAGAGCGGTCGAGAGAGCGCGCGAAAGTGAGAGAGTGCCGGCGCGCGTTTTTTTCCCGGCTTTTGCGATCTCTTTCCGTGTGATTCTGGCACTGAGACAGCCCCGTCGATTAGAAAGACACACGTGATTCCAGTGAAAGACGATATTGTCCCTCCTTTTTGGGTGAAAATCAGAGTTTCTGACTAATGGATCAAAAGTTTTGCGCCCTTTGTTGTCTATTTGCTAACTTTTATAAGGTGTTCAATTGGGCTGGATTTTTTTAATGCATGTGATCGAAAGGCGGATAAAAAAAGTTCCCCGGAAGCGCAGAACTCCTTTGTGACGCCAATCCATATCGTTCCACCCCCCCCCCCCCCTCCCGAAAGCTAAAATTGGAGCTGACCCTTTCTGGAGAGTGGTCTTGCTGAAGTGTGCAAGAAAATATGGGCAAAATGTGATCATTTTGTGAGCACAATTATTTGTTTTGGTCTTGCTTTATTACACTGCTCAGCCGTGAGAAACTAAGAACAACGAAAATCCTAAGCGTATTAATAGTTTCTGAAACACAAATCCTCCTCCACCGAAATGATGCGCTTGCGGCAAAATATACAACACCAACGGTGATTTTGTGTATGAACAATGCGGGTCTCGTGGTAATAGCTGTGGTTGCATGAAAGCTTATTTTACCATAGCTACAACTACGAGCTAACTTTTTTTTAAAATCAAAACTAACCGCCGGTCATATTAATGCTGGAAAACACTAAGCGTATTTTGGCCATAGATGAAACTCATTTGAAGACTACACAAATCATATTGTATCATCCAATTGTTAATTAATTATCAACTAATTATCGACTGACCAAATACTCTCCCTTGAAGAGTATCCTCTTCTTCCGTCGTTCTGTGACATAGGCGACGAATTTTGAGGCGTCAATGGGCGCCGCTGGCACGGCCTGCATCGCCTTCTCCTCTTGCACTGCAATTAATAGAATTTTAATTAATTATAGAACTATGCCCCGCCCTTTTTTTGTTAACTCCCCACCCCAATCATTAACGCACTGAGTTTCATACTACAGACCAGCTGGAATTTGCATATTGAGCAAATCCACAAGCCCCGCCCCTTTTCGCCAAATACAAAACAATAAATACCGAGTTTACATCGCTTTATCAGAATGGTCAGGTGGTCGGAGATGTCGAACCAGGCGAGCGGCGGCTCTTGGAAGTCGGCGGATGTCATCGAAGCCGGGGATTAGAGAGCCGGATAATGGAGAGCCGGGTTTTAGACAGCGGCTACGAGCCGAGAACCAGAAAAAGGTGTGTGACACCAGCAGCACACAGGAAACGGATGTCTTGCTTGACGTGTGTGATGTCGACCAAAAGGGGGCAGAAAATGAAGCGAGAGAAGAAATCTTATAGGGGGCTGGCAGCAAAAATGGAAAAGAGGGGGAATGCAGCTTCCGGAAACTGCTTTTTTGTCGTTCCTGTCGATTTTGCCACTACGACGTCGTTGGTGGTGTCCGGCGGGCGGTTATGATGGTACTAGTACTAGGTCGATGGTAGGTCGTGAACGACTAGTATAAGCACTATAGCGAACGACTCTGTCCATTCGGGGGTTCTCGGGGGAGGAGAGGCTCTCTAACACTGCATACAGAATGAGCCGAGGCCAGACGGCATCCCCCTGATTCGACGTATATATCCGGTGTATGCATCAAATCTGCGCCAGTGATTGATGAAGCACACGTTATGTCAAGTGTTTATTCGCACCCTTTCTGTGTGCTAGAGAGCGGAAGGCAAAGGGCGGAAGGAGGAATAGGAACGATTAATCAAGGAGGTGCGAGAGAGGATTCCACTCTCTTTCTTTCCCCCGCTTCTAGATAACTCCTGACTGATAGATCGAGAGAGAGAGAGAGAGAGACTGATAGATCGAGAAGTGGGGTGAGAAGTGAGAGGAAATGAGGTCAGAACAACGTGTTTTGCTTGGAATCCTGAGTCATCTGCTGGTTACACATTGAAAGGAGTAAAGGAGTTTCCAAATTCTTGCTAATGTAAAAAAAGTGTGACGGATACTACACTCACAAACAATTCATCTACCATTACTGCTAATACCTTTATCTTTGTTCGCTCTTTTCGTGATTTTCGAGGGCGCGAGCGAATCATAACAATTGTAATGGATTGAGCAATGAACTATTTCGTGACCGTTTTTGCCCGCGACCTGTCTATTCTTTAGTATGCGTCTGTTGCCCGCTTTCTCTCTGTGTTTTCTCTCTCTCTCTCGATTTGCCACCGCTCATGCGATAGTGCTCCATAATACTAAATGCATGTAGAGCCCCGACAAAGCTACGTCCGAGCGCCCAAAGTAGAAAGCGGAAAGCCCCCCTATGACACAAAGCAGAAGCAATACACGAAAAAGCTCATTTTCACCGAAAACGCTCGACGACTACCCCATTTCAAGAACTGCTCATAGTTAACGCAATTAGTTATCGGCCTAATTGGTTTTTGGAAAAGAAAATGAAGCGATATAGTTTTAAATTCGGGTAGAACGTGTGCGAAATGGGGAGACCTAATATCCAATTAGGTACCCGAATTTCAAAAGTCCTAGGAAGCAATAAGGGTAGAGACAAAAGGTGTAATCAATCTTCGACTCCACTGTTTTCAGTGTTGTCTTAGAAATTCGATCCAATTCTCAGTGTCTCTCAAAACTTTCGCTCCGAACTTTACACGACACTAGGGACAACTGTTATCATCGCTCTTTTTCCACCTTTCAGGATCCGAGGTGGGAGAAATTTTCGCACTTCCGCAAAGTCTTTTTGCCCTTTGTCCGTACACTGGAGGTGTCATCTAAGTTCCAGGAACTCCCGAACTCTTGGAAACTTCAGGATTCCCGGAGATTTCTTCTTAACACTGCACGTTCGCAGTTTACAATTACATGAAAAAGAGAGAGAGCGGTGCACATCACTCAAGTTATCGATCGATAGAGAGTAAATGACGAGACTATGAGATACTGGAGAGAGAGAGAGAGAGATGGGTATCCAGTGATTGGAAAGACAGAGAGAGAGGGGGACACACCGGATACACTACTCCCTTTCTCACAGAGCATGTAAACACGGGCGAAGGAACACCGCTGCTACTGGGAAATCCCGACTGTTGAATCGCAAACTGAAACTCTGTTCTCTGGAGATCAGTGACATGAATTTACGTAGGGCAGGGTTTAAACTAGCGTTGACCAGTCGAAAAGTCGAAACCAAATAGAACAAAGCGTTTCGACTCCGTTTCGGAACAGTTCTTTCTTTCGCTGTGAATCTTCCTTTGTTCTCGAACAAACCACTCCTGGGGCCGTCGCTGACGAGCTCCCCCCCAGGAGGGGAATGACTGTCTGACGCTAAGGGAGCGAAACAGTCATACCTACTATAGTTTTAACTTATTCAACTTGTAGTACACTTGAATTAGCAATCGATATTGTAATCATATTCAATCAAAAAGATTATATCGAGTTGCCAACATTTGAAACCTCTACAATAACATTATTTTTCAGTAGTTTGAGGTCACTTTTTTCAGGATTACAATATGTTGTTCTATCAGACTAGGTTATTGGTTCTGCGAACCACTTCCAGCCTAGACTTACGCCATTTAGCGCCGATTGAGCATGCTAGAATATGCTGTGAGGGACCGTTCATAGAGAGGAGAGAACAGAAAGAGAGAGAGAGAGAGAGAGAGAGAGAGAGAGAGAGAATATTGTAGAACCGAGGCACAATGCATGTCAAACACGAGTAAGATGGAGAGAAAATAGCGCCTAATGATGAAACGAAGTTCAGACACGCACCATACGTACAAGGTATTCATTGGCAATGAGGTAGTTATAAGTAATATCAATGTGCGCCCTTATTTATTTAATTGGCGTGAATATAGCAGTTGCGGAATTTGCAAATAATTTTAGGTTTTGTGCACATGCATCCAGAACTACTGGCAAACTAAGTGCTGATGGGAATTTTGATCATTGGTGAAACTCATCCAATTCAGAAACCGAATTTGTCTACGACAAAACAGTTTCACACCGCGCTCGAAGTTGATCGGTTGAGTTTCAGGAAACGAGGAAAAGGAAAGGACACGATTATCGCTATTAATACCGAGTTCCGCCAATCCACCTCATAGAAGAAACAGGAAAAATAATGTATCATAGAATACGAAAAATTTCCACAGGTTTAGCTGGCGCAAAATTTAGATATAAAAATTTCCGGATATGCGCAGGTTTCTCAAATATCGTCATCTAACAATCACTGATTGGCGGTTTAGGTACAACGAATAGTGAATAAGATTCCACATTCAATTTGATGGGGTTTACTAATTACGTTACGCTCATGATGATACTTGGCAGGTACTATTGCAACATTCAGTCCATATTTACAACACGCTCAAGCAATTAGCTTTTGGTGACATGTTAACTTGTTCGGTATCCTAATTAACATAATTAGTTAACTCACCATTCAGTATCGCCCTGTGTATATTGCTGGGTTGCATTGCTGCCCAGGTCGACTTCACTTTCCTCCTCCTCCTTCCCTTCTTCTTCTTGAGGGAAGGCGCGGGGGCGAGCACAGGCGTCGACGTCGACGTCGGCCCAAGACCAGACGCCGCCGAGGGCGACCCCGCACCCTATGGTACAGGGTATAAGTCTCTGGTTCTAGGGTCGGGTCAGTTTGCTCAATTGGCTTCTGCTACCGGTCATGAATTGCTTTCTGCCAGATCTCATTTGCGTATAAGATGCGAGTGAAACGCTAACGCGCTGGGCTAAGGGAGATATCGTGAAATAAATAGTTGGTTAGAGGCATATGCTACACCCAGAATGAATATACTTACTATTGAGTATATTATATACTGAGATATGACACCGAGTATATGATATACTCAATATTGAGTATATTCTCTCGTTTTCGCACGCTCTCTCGACGCACGAATATACTCAATATTGAGTATATCATATACTCGGTGTCTCATCTTAGTATATTCATTCTCTGTGTAATTATGGGGAACGTACCTGTCTGAATGCCTCCACGACCAAACTCAATTCTGATACACTTCTCTCCTTCAATCGTGCCAGTATACTCATTCTCCGGCCGGTGTTCGGACTCGGTTCGGGCGTCAGAAAGGCCGACGACGTCGACGGGCCCGGCACCGCCAGCGTCGCCATCTGGGCGCCGCGCCCCGCCACCGCTGTGTCAAGCTGGCGCCGCGCTGGCGCCGATCGGGCGTCTTGGAGGGCGAGAAACGGGCGCCGTCTCTCGTTGGGTAGAGGGAGGACTGATCACTTCTTGGCTCTGCTCCCGGATCAATAGGCGATAGACGAGAGTATTGAGAGGCAGAGATGAAGGGGAGGAGAGAGAGAGAGAGAGAGAGAGAGAGAGAGATGGGGGGATATGAGGGGTGGGAGGAACAGGAGTCTTGCTATCTCTCCTCCTTCCTCTCCCTTGCGCCTGACTCTTCCTCTCTGCTTCTTCCTCTACCCAGTGTGTTTGTCTCGAACCAGGACCGGCGAATCGCTCTTCCAGCACAGGTGGGTGCACCAGGCAGCGGAGCCGGAAAGTCGCGCCGACATCCGGAAGCCGCGAATTAGGGTGACGAATTTAAGGGCAAAGAAACTAATGCGATTTGGTCTCACCTTGCATGCGGGGAGTGGTGCGGCGGCGGAGTAGAAGAAATTGAAGAGCTGGGCACATTTCGAGTTTGGCGGGGAACAGTTTGGTACTGGCATGGGGGAACTGCACAATCCGTGGGGGAAGTTGTTGCCAGAAGCTGTAAGGCCATTCAGAATGTGGTTCCCATTTGGTAGAGCGCTTATTGCCCCCTTACAACGCCACAGAGCACCTATTGTATGAGTGTGTGTCGGATTTACAAGCGAGATCGCTATAGAAATTCTGGTTTGGCCGATATTGTTGGAAAAAAGCGAATCCGTTATTCAACTAAAAATGAATTCCTTATCAAGGAATCAAGTCCTGCTGGTGTACCATTGCAAATTTTCCCTCAATCGACAGGGAAACACGGAGCGCGAACTCCCTTACTTGTCGACATCTAGATAGATTGCGAAATGTGAGACCACGGTCTCTTCATTTCGCACACTCTCTCACCGACCGACCGGTTTGTTAAACACATCTCATTTGAAGCGTCGCACTACGAAACAATTTTCCACTTTTCTAAGATACCGAAATTCAGTGCTACTAGTGCTGCATTGACTGTTTTGGCCAAGGTAGAAAGTAAATTGGTTTGAAAGTGACGATAGAGAAAATATTTATTGATATGTTATTATTTTGATAGCAACCAGATCACTACAAACTGCAAATCAAAGAACTGGATGGCATTTGGAGAGTTTATGAAACTCATCTCGATTGAAGAGTACCGCTACGAAACCAGTTTCTACACGATACCTAAATTCGTTTTGCCATAACGCTTCCAACTATTTTTTTGACAATGAAAAATATTTAAATACGATCAACGAGTGTGTTGAAATCACACACAATAGGGGGGATATATTTATATCAAACACTCAAAATGCTTCACGCCTCGTATTGTGTGAAATGTGCAACGACAGTAGAGCACCATAGAATTGACTATTTTGGCCCCGCAATACATGAACGAAATACAGAATAGCAAGCTTTTGGAGAAAAATTGTT
Source organism: Pristionchus fissidentatus (assembly GCA_036245785.1). Classification (NCBI taxonomy): domain Eukaryota; kingdom Metazoa; phylum Nematoda; class Chromadorea; order Rhabditida; family Neodiplogasteridae; genus Pristionchus; species Pristionchus fissidentatus. The sequence continues at coordinate 26,287,022 of BTSY01000002.1, forward strand.
GTGGTGAAAATTATCGTGGAGCTTTTTTGCACGCTGCAATCACAATATGTCATGATTTCTAATTTTCCTTTTTTTTAAATTTGTTTGGAAGAAAATCAGAACGGAGGAGTGTGTGCAAAAGGTGATTTCCAGTTATACACAATAAACATTCAGTCATTTATATCGTAATAGAAGATTCTTGGAATAGAGAGAATAGAAGTAAGTATACCTTGCCAATCGGGTCGAAATTGCGCTCGCATTACAAAAGTTCTCAAAGAAGAAGAAGAGACAGAGGAAAGAGTAGGGGGTAAATTCGCAGTAGACGATAAACTGTCTGCGGTAGTGTGTCCCACGAATTTCGCAAACACAGGAACACACTGACAACAGAGGTCGATATCCGATTGAGATCAAAGAGAAGCCAGACAGAGATAACGCAAGATCTGGTATCAGAGAGGCTAGAGAGGAGGAGAGATCAGGGTAATTGCAGAGAGCGCAGACACTCGCGCCCCCGTACAAAACACACACATTCCACGGAGATACTACGCGAAAAAAAGGTGATGAGCAATCCCGTGGGTAAATGGCGTCATCTGTACGCTGTTCTCTTTTATGATGATAATGAAGAACTTTTTACCCTAAACATGATCGTGGTGTTCCCGGGAACGAATCGCAGAGTGTTCCTAGGAACTGCATTAGCAAAACTAGGAACGCTATTTCCTTGGTAGAAGTCGATAGGTGGAAACAAACCAATAACAATTGCGCCTTCACTATGCAATGTATATTCAATGCCGACTTGCGGTGTACTACAGTGACATCGCTTGCATCATCCCTAGGTAACTTACATCGTTCCCTCTTGCTGAGCACCGTTGGCGTGCTGGGCGCGGAGAACGACGGATGCATGACGGCGATTGCGTAGTGATGACGCAACTTTACGTAATACGTGGACAAAGCTGCTGAGGTCGCAAAGAGGTGCTAGAATGCGCGCCTCCTTCTGGCTTTTCTCGGAGTGGGTGTCGAAATGAGGGCACTTAGTGACGGTCCGAGGAGAAGTAGGGGCGAGAGTGGGGATAGTAGAAGGAGAGAGAGAGAGAGAGAGAGTGGATAACCCCAGATGTGCAACACAGATGCGAAAGCGATTGTTGCGGGGACAATTCTAGTAGTAGACGAAATGTGGGGAAATTTGGCGAAACGTGAGCCCCGGAACCTGCCATTAGCGAGTTGCCACGCAGCACCACTACAATTCTGAGTAGATAACTGTTGGTTAGCTGACTGCGATCGATAATGAATGTACCGTGTAGTGCTGTAATTACCTGAGACAGTCAATCGATAGTTCAACTACCCTAATCGGCCCACAGTATATCTTGCTCGTATATTACCAATCGTTAACGCGGTTGGAAACATGGTAAACTCACAGCGCCTATAGAAATCGATACTACATTTATACAGCATCCTTGATTACCGTAATCGGCCTACCGTATACCTTGTTCGTATGTCTTGAAGGTGGCATAAGTAGCAGCCATCTCTGCTGAATGCGTGACGTCATGGAGAAATTCGAGTAGCGGCGATTTCTCACGCATCGAAGTGTACGAAGCAATGAGCGATTGCATAGTGATGATGCAATCGGAGAGGAAATGGCTCCTAATAAGCCTGCAAATTTTTAAAAAAAGCAAAAGCAAAAAAACAGAGAAATTTCATATTTATGATGAAATGAGACGGATATGGAGCCAAACGAGTACAGAAATGAAAAAAAGATCAGAAATAAGAGTGAAGAAAAGAGGGCTAGCTGCTGGCGCAATGGAAATTTGGACACGAATTCGATTTTTTGAATCAATTTGGCGCGATTTCCTAATTTTCAAACGTGATTATGTCACCCGATCAATCAGGTGTGGCGCGGCGCGAGTGGCGCTCTTAGCACGAACGGGTGTGCACGATAGAGCCTGGGATATAAAGAGAGAATTAGAGAGTCAGAAGGCGGCGAGAGAGAGTGGAGATAAGAGAGAGTCCGGAAGAGGGGAAGAGATGAGACAATCTGTTGAAGTGAGAAGTGTTTGTGTAGAGAAATTGGGGAGATTGAAGGAGGATCAACTGATCACATCTGACATAATTCTGTATCTCTCTGTACGCGCCAAGTACGCAATTTATGAATTTCGCATCATTTCGAGTGCACCGAAGTGTTTCACCGCTATTGTTAAATCGGTTTGATTCTTGCACACCGATTTCTTTACCTCTGACTGCTCAAAAAAAAATTTTAAAAAATCAAAATTGTTAGAGAAGCATCAAAGGGAGTGTCTAGTGTGGACCCGTCCGTCAATCACCCTTGGAAAGTTGATGAAAATGACACGGGAGACGTGACAAGGGGGAGCGGCGAGACCATGAGGGTTCCAGAAAGTTCAGTGGAACTAATGACCATGGTGAGGCCAACGCTCACAGAAGGGGACTATCGCACAAAAAGATTCAAATTCGCTTTGTCAGAGATACACATATCATCGGGTAAGTGCAGAAATGCACGGTGATCGATCGCTTGCTCACCTCGAATGCTCGGGTAGAGCAGGTCCCGGATCGGGTTCGGGTAACTGCTGTGGTAGTCATGGTAATCGCGGGGTTCGGCGTACCGCGAGTGCCGACTCATGTGCCAGCCACTAACTCTCAGGCGGAAACAGAGAGCGCGTGAAGAGGAGAAAAGAGGAGAGAAAATCAGTGATGGAGCAACGGAGACAACAGATAATGTACAGGGAGAAGGCGTTGGCACCTTGCCAACAATGTTTCTCGCCGTCTGACCCTCTCGTTTCACACAGTATCCCGCTAGGCCTCTCGCTGTCTGACGCTGCACTGGCACTGGTTCAGTTGCACAGTTCAGTTTGCAACTGGGATCAATGATATGTGCTCTAGCCTCTCACATGAGTGTGTCTACAGGAAAGAAGTGATACCATGCAACTATAAGTATCTGCAAGTGCAATCAACGCTCATTTTGAAAAGCGCTTAGTTTGTAAAGCTGAAAGCTTTGCCCAAAAATATGTATTTTTAAAGAAACTGCAAACTACATGCGCCAGCAGCCAGCTATTGAGAGATGGAAATAAGGCTTTGGTAATCATGCGGAGTATAGTGTTAGAGCTAGGCAATACGGCTTAGAAAGAGACAAGTGCACAAAACCGAAAAGACAAATCGATCGATAATTGCCTGAGGCGATGGGAGTTATCTTCGAAAGAATGGCGAAAAGTTTCGAGGGGTGCAACTGATACACCCACTGGGACGGTAGAGTTTCAGAGGCTTGAGGAGGAGGAGAAGAAAGAAAGAACAGAAGAGAATGAAGAGACGAACTGAGAATGAAATATGAAACGACGACGCAAAATGAGACGTGAAACAGAAACTCTCTCTTTCCTGCTGACAAGGAATGAGAAGTGATCAAGCACCGACCGGAGCATCCGATGAGATCTGACATCCTAATCAGGAAATACAAGCTACCTCTTAGAATGCATATTTGTGATTATTCGCTTAATCTAGAAACAGTGATTGATTGGTTTTAAAAGTCTGCGTTCGCGGGAGAGCGTATCATGTATGTTTCACGTCTCAATCTTTTTGAGTACGCAAGTGTCAAGCGCTAATCCCGCGTCACTCATCAGTACTATGTTCGTAGAAATAAAATAGATACCACTCACTCTTTTTCGATGCCGTCCCAGCATAGCAACCACGATACATCTCCCACATGCCGGCCAAGCCTACAGAAAGGAGTCATGGCGAGTGAGTGTGCGAAAGTAATGCTGCGCAAATTTCATGGGGTGCAAGGTGCAAAACAGTTTTATGCACCCTTTCATAACTTTTTTCCTAGTGAAGCTACAACTTCCAAACTTGATACAGATATTGCAAGCCACGTTTGGAACATTTTCCTTTTTGATTGGGGAGATTTCGTTCAGTTTGAGCTGAGTTACACGAGTTTTAAACCCTCGGAGGGTGGAATTCCACCCATGAAATTTGCGCATCATAAGAGAGTCCCACTCTGTGTACAAGCTCTATCACTACAAACCCCTTTTCTGTAGGGTTGATCAGCTTGTTGAATGATGTGGGAGTTGTCTATCTTTGAGTTGATCCAACGTAATCTACCTTGATTACTAGTGAAATTAGCGCATTTAGATAAGTAAATGTAAAGACATCCCATTATCGTGGCTCCATGTGCTCCAAGTCTAATAACTTCCAATAACTAACTGACACACTTTAATCTTTAAAAAGTCCAATAACTGACACACTTTAATCTCACACAAGTACATCTCTATGTTAAGAATCTTAAAATTAAAATGCTCTCACACTTTTCACATCCGTACCATCACATCAACCGTGAGCATGTGTATGTCCAGTTCCTATTTCGCACAGCAATTTCGTCTCATGAAAAATCGAAGAAATCGGATATGTTTCACGACGCATTCTTATTCTTGAATTTACACGAGGACATTGATAACTTCATTACTGTTGGTACCCACACTAAAAACGTTCAATTTGATCCAGAAGAGGAGTATGGAGCGAGATATTATGCGAAGCTGAAGACCGCCCCTCTCACTTTTACATGCTCTCTCGCTGCTGACTCCTATTCTGGAGGTTAAACGTATAAGCGATGGAATCATGTGATTCAAATCAAATTCAATAATCAACAATATTGAGCACCACGATTTCGATTCAATTCTGTTTCATGGTGATTACTTGAGAACAATGAATTGCGCGTCGTTCAATGATTGTAAGAAAGTAGTTAGATGTCATACATATATTATACTTACTAATTATCAATTATTATAAAATCCGCCCTCACCCAATTCCACGGCGTCCCAGCACACGAGCCGCATCATGAGCATCAGAGCGCCCACTTTCCGGCTCTCACTTTCCGGATCCAACCACCCGAATCGGGGCGGCTATTTAGGCGAAAAAGGAGGAGGACGGGGGGGAGATTCCTTGTTTGGAGGGCCAGAGGAAATAGGAAGAAAAAAAGGCAGGGAGAGGAAACATGCGGAGGACATTGCTTGTATGTGTGTTTGAACAGTCGCGCAGATTGGATGAGCCTGCGCCTTTTTCAGGAACAATTTTGGACTTTTCCAGTTTTTTCTGCACACAATAATGTAGTTTTCCCCAGGTAGAAAGAGCGATACTTACGACCGTAGCAGGAGCGGAAGGACATTGCGTCTGCAGCGGCGGCAGGTCGTCGCTAACCGCCGTAAGTCCGCGCCGCCTGGACGAGGGCGTCAGATGCGGAACACGAAAATGTTGCAGCCGCAGCAGGGGCTAAATGAGTTAGACGAGGGAGAAAAGGAGGATGGGAGAAAAGAGGAGGAGATGGATACTCCCCCTCTCTTAGACGAGATTGGTGTAGAATAGTGGTGGGAGAAGGAGGAAGGAAGACAGGATACGCGCCCGTGCTACTATCAAATTCTCTCTGAGAAGGAGCGGCCCAGCGGAGGGGTGAATCGGAAATTGGTTTGTAGTAGGGGAAGGCGGACGGCGAGAGGTTGGAGGACATTGGGGATGCAAGTTCGGTATTCGTGTAACGGCATTTTGGTCCAGAGATCGGTTTTTCGTGTGATAAGGCGAAGTGAGTCAGAGAAAAATGAGAGTGTCAGAGGTTGTCCCAATACCGAACCGGCATACCTAGTGAACATCACATCGTACCAGAAATCTCTTTGAAAGACTGTCTACTCTGGAAAGAAGAGATTGCTTGTAGCAAGAAAATCTGAGCTAAATCTAGACATGTATTGCTGCAAATCGTGAAAGGGCACGGGATGTACGCGGATTCCTCTCGAAAATTGCGTATGAATGCGTGCGCGATAAGCGCATCGCGCGCGCACAATAGGGAGAATGCGCGCGCAACTTACAAGGGGCGCATGAGAATAGCCGCGCGTCAGAGGAGACACAAGCAGGAAATGAGAGCGGCTGATGCGATTTCGGTGATGACGGAGGCGATCTTCATTGAGACGAATGCAGATTCGGGACAGTACGAGAGAGCTCAGAGATCAAAGATCAAACCGGTAATCGTATCGTACTCGAGCTGACAGTTATCAGGAAATGAAACAAATCAGGTGCACTTTCGAAGGAGCGCCGGCGAGAATTTTCCTGCATATGGTAAATCCATTTCTGCAAGCTGTGTTGGCTATTCAGACAGTGGAAAATTGCTGGACCCGCAAATAAAAGAGCAGCAGTAGTAGGTGAGAAAGAAAACGATGACAAACCCGGGAATATCATCTTCTAGAGCTAGACAAAATGCGCCCTCAATCCTGCACCGAGATCCCGCGGGCGAAAACAATGGTCAAAATAGTACGAAGGAATGACGAGCCCCGTACTTGCGAGACCTCGTACCGAGTAAGCTCTGTCTGCTTCTGTTCTCTTGTCAAAACAGGAAAGTTGTGGGTCTCCTCTCACTCTCTCTCACTCTCTCTCTCTCTCTCTCTCTCTCCGTCTCCTCTTGGCTAAGGTCGTTGTCGCCGGTTTCCTCCGTGCAAATTGACCGTTTCCGAGAGCAAAATTCCGTTAAATTGGCAGGTACGCAAAGTTGTAGTTTGCTACGTCGAAGTGGAGCTTCACCGCTGACAAGTCCGCAAGGAGATGATATTGCACAGATGAGAACCAACAGGACCACTACGCAATGGATACGGTGCATTACGTAATAACTGAGCAATATTGTTGAGGGTAACCACTTTGGGGAAAAGTTAAATATGTTTCGCATATGTTAGATAAGATACCGCGTTATAATAATTGCAGTGTTCAAAGCATCGTCCGATAGCATATTACAAATACACGAACACTCGTCCGAGGGAATAACACGATCCTCTAAAAAGAGTAGACCAGAAAGCGAGAGAATCACAATTTGCACGCGTACAGGTAGTCAATTTCATGAATGTATTCGAAATAATAAGTGTCCACTGAGCAAATATTAGCCGTTTAAATATAACACTAATATTTACGCCAGTATTGCATCATGACTATGCAATGGTCCGGTACTACGTCATCACTACGAAATCTTTCCCTCACGTTGAAGTTCGGAAACTAACCTTTACTCCGCTATTTCACGATTTGCAGTATGTAATATATCAATAATACGCAACAGTAAAGTCGGGTACTATTTCGTCATCACTACGCAATCGTTCGTTCACGCTTGTTGAAGCACGAAAACTAACCTTTCCTCCGCCCGTTTCATGATCAGTAAAAAAACAGTGCAACAGTATATTCCACTAAGTCAAATATTACGTCATCACTACGCAATCGCTCTCACTCACATCCAATGACGTACTCAGACAGGCTCTTCTTCATGCTCATACTCTTCTTTTTCTGCGGCGGCGGCGCTCCTGCAAAATCACGCCATATAGTGAGTAAAACACAGGCGATAAGTGTGAAATTCGGGCAAATTTTCATTTTTTTGGTAGAAATCATTGAAAATGGTTTGCTGTCCGAACTCCGCACTGTTTCGCTGCTACGGAACAGGTTAGAACGGTTAGCGGGAGCCACACAAAAAGGGATCGGGAAAAGGCATGGCATTGGACGAATCCGCGCTCCGCCTAATGAGAAACCGTATTTTCGTCGTCTCGGTGAATAACAATCATGGGGGTTGTACTATTTAGCGGGAATGAGGGAGCCAGGAAATGGTGGAGCCTGCAAGGGCCGGGAACTATTCGCAAGCCGGCAATTAGCATTACCAGTGTTTTCCGAAACGTTGGCCGTGGTCGTCGACCGGGGCATCTTCAGTGGCGATGTGGTGGAGGAACGGCGGCGATGGAAGAAACGGGGGAAGAAGGAGTGAGAGGGCGAACAGCGAATACTTAATAAATTAATTAATTAGTATTTTAATTAAAAAGTTTTTTTTTATTAATTGGTTGAATATATAAGTTTACTTGTTAATATTATAATTAATTGGTACTCGCTCGGTTCGTTCATGAGCAGAGAATTTTTTTTCTATACGAATTGCCCGTCCAATTGAAGTAAACATTTTGTAAAGACATTTCAGCGGAGCTTGAAACATATTTGAAAATTATATGCGTTTGTGTTTAAAAATCAACTCGTTTCTAATCAAAAACACATCGCGTCTTGGGTATCGTTTAGAGGTAGAACTGACAATTGTGTATGTGTTGTATTACGTTGGTAATGCACGAAAAAAAATTAATATTAAAATTGATCCGGCATTAGCAAGCCTCTCCCTTTCGCACACTCTCTCGCCTTGACCCCATTTTGGAGTTCTGCCGTGTTCTATATGGGCATGTTTAGCATGTGGCGGCATTACAATCAATTTTGAAGCGTGATTAAATCGGCTTTCGGGAAATTGAGCAATTTCTTCTGTGTGATTGCAACACAAATTCATCTATTAGATATTATCTGATTGGATCGACATATTTGTTCTGGAAGCAGGCAGTTGACGGAATGAGTCGAAAAGATTCCATTAGATTTAACGAAAAAGTTTTGTGACGTCACAAGAAGCAATATTTTGGCCCTGAAAGTGAGGCGTAGGTGCATTTTTGACCTTCCGGCATGGAACAGTCGTAACTCTCATCATAATATCTATTGTGCACTCATATTATGCACTACAACATAACCTTGCCAGTGTCTTCTATCGGAAGTTTCATCAACTGCAAGCAATATTTTGATCCGCTCAGACAGTATCTCATCTATAATTCAGGGTCATTATATTCATTATTAATAATCCGACGTTTGCCGACTAGAACGTTTGCGGACCAGAACAACAATAATTGAAGTGGTGTTGAAACCTAACCAAATAAGTGCACGAGTTGTTTGTTTTTACCGTCTACAATAGTTGCTGTACATATTTGAATTGTTGTTGTTTTTTTCTCGTTTACGGGCGCACTATATCTTCTTAAACTACTAATTCTGAAAAAAATGAATCAATATAACGAAGACAATCGACCAAAAGTGTTATACCTCATCTTGATCAGTACCCATAAAGTGAGACTGATAAAAATATCAAAATTGTTTTCGACTTGACTCCATCCTCACCTGATGTTACCGTCTCACGTTTTAAATATTTAAGTATATCTCTGCATTTATATAATATATATTTATATTATAATATTTTTTTTCTCTTTCGTTTTGCACAACTCGCTATTGAATGGCGACTGAAGAGCATCTCAGTAAGGACGTTTGAATAAACATATCCAAATCGTTTCCTTTATTTTTATTATTGTTCTGATCATTTAACTGATCTTCACCAAAAATAGCATTCAACTCTCATAATTTACCTATCTCCCTTTTTAATATATATAATAATTTTTAATTGTTTTGCGTATAAATATAAATCTTTATTAGTATTTTGCACGACAAATTCTCACTTTTTCCTGGGCGAATCACCGGTGTCCGTGCCCGTCGGCTCACAGCTGGCTGACTGTCGCACGAGCAGTCGACGCCTGGGTTAGTATTCACTCACACTTGGTGTTACGTCATCACTAGGTAATAATCGCAATTTCGTCATTATTAGGTAATCGTTAGAGTTATTTCATGACTAGGTAATAGTCAAAGTTACGTCATCACTAGACAAAATTTCGTCATCTCCACGTAAAATAAAATCAAACCTGAATATGCCTCTGTGAACGACTTTGTGCGGTGAATCGGTGCTTGCAGTGCCGTTGAGCGTCGAATTCGACGCAAACGACGTCGACGGCCGCTCGTCCGCGTCGGACGCGGACGCCGCGGCTGGCGGCGCGCTAGGCGCGGGCGCCTCAAGCGCCGCGCGCGGCATCGCCGTGACTGCGGCGGTCATACGCGCTGCTGCTCACGCGTCTCGCGCGCGTGCATTCTGCAAACGACGCGCGGATGGAACAAATTTGGGGAAAATTGCACGAAACATATTGAAGAGACTCGAAAGGAGCTAATTTAGAATAATCGTGTGAGTGAATGGAAGGACGTGTCCACATACAAAATGTCAACGGGAGAGAGAGAGAGAGAGAGAGAGAGAGAGAGAGAAATGAAGAGAGTCCTCTGTATTCTCGCTCATTCCCCGCGCCCCCCCGGAAACCCCCATTCTGCATGCAGGTAGCTGCGGCGAGAGAGTGCGCGAAACTGAGAGAGTTTTGGGGGTGAGGGTAGAGAAAGAGACGCAAAATGAGAGACTGTGTGGAGACGAGAGAGCGGAAGAAGAGGAAGCCTAGCAGCGACAAAGAAGGCAGAGAGAGAATCCTCTCATGATGAGTGTGGGTCTAAATCGGCCCCTAGATTATGGAAGTGCATTTTGAGTGAAATGTGGCCAATTTTAAAAGCGATTTACAGATAAAAATAGAAATTTAATTTTATTTAGAGTATGAACAGTGGGTTTTCGGATACATATGCAATGAATGAGAGAGCGCAAATTGTCGATAGTTTTTTTTTAAAAATACGTTGCTTTTGATACGCATCGTAGATCTACAGCTACCACATGATTCCAATGCGACAGACAGGGGTGAGGGCGAGAGAGTGTACAAAAGTGAGAGAGTCACTCTCGATTTCACACGCTCTCTCACTCTAAAGCCCTTTCTGTAAGGTTGACCGGCCTGTGGAATGATGTGCTACGAAATAGTCAGAAATGGCACGGATTGATAAATCGCCTATTGCTGAGAATAGCCAACTTCATCTTTGAGAGCGTAAAATAGCCGCGAGTTTAGGGTGGGCGACCTCTGGGGATCTCTTTACCCCCTTCCCTCTGTCTTACGTCTTCTATCTATCTGGATATGGAATGGATAGAACGGAGGAGAGAGAGAGAGAGAGAGAGAGAGAGAGAGAGACCAATAACAGAACGACTGAATGATGGAGTGCTGCGGGAGTGTTTTGACGTGTGAGGAGAGAGAGAGAGAGAGAGAGAGAGAGAGAGAGAGAACTGAGAAGATGAGGGTGAGCTGGAACCCGAATCTTTCAAGGGTCGCGTGACTACCATTGAGAGCGCGAACTTCATGGAGATCATTGCATGAGAAATGTTTAAAAAAATTCGTGATAGATGAAATTGTATCAAAAGAAGAGCGTTTACAGGAATACACATTTTCACATCACCAAACCGTGACATCATACTTAGCTAAATAATATTACATTTCATCGGAATTCAAAATTTTGGCATGATTACTGACTGATTTATTGATTTTTAATGAGCAAGGATGAAGATGCTGAATTCCAGCATAATCGTGGTTGTGGTGAAAAGATCGGGGTGGATCCCAAAACAGCGGGGATGTCGCACAGTGACATGGAGAGAAAACTTCACGGGTAACTATTCTTTACAGAATTTTGAAATGTTAGAAAAAAATTGTATCAAGAGAATCTACTGATTGTTGCATAATCGGGTGATTAGGTGGAAAAGATCGCGCTGAATTATGCTGCGCAAATTTCATGGATGGAATTCCACCCTCTGAGGGTGGAAAACTCGTGCTCAAACTGAACGAAATCTCTCCAATCAAAAAGGAAAATGTTTCAAACGTGGCTTGCAATATCTGTATCAAGTTTGGAAAAATAGCCAACATGCGATTGGCGTTTCTCCACGTTGCGCGAATATACGCACTCAATGGAACGAGGATGCGCCGGCTTTAGTAGTATTTCTCACTCTCAGAATGAATTGGCTAGCGATGAGGAGGAGGAGAGGCAGGGGTGGGGAAACTATATTCATTGAATAACGAGAAGCCTTGATTTATGAAGAGCTCGATTGCATAATTTTTATATTTGTACGCAAATACAGAATCCGATGCAAGAAATGAGATCTATGCATGCTAAATGTTGTAAAAATCGTAAATTTGTACTAAATATGAGCCTTATTTTAGATCTACAGTGATGATGAGGGCAAATTGCATCATAATTGTGGTTGCTGTGAAAACATCGAAGTGGATCTCACATCAGCCGGGGTCGATGTTACCACATCATTCCACCGGGCGGTCAACCATACAGAAAGGGCTTTGGATCGACCGAGCGTTGTAAAATCGAGCTCTCTCACTTTTGCACATTCTATCGTTCTGACCCCTCTCTTTCGGTGTTTCATGTATGACTACGGGAAAAGGTCGAACTTGGAGGAAATTTGCGAATCGCGACATTTTCTGGGGCGAATTGGAGACTGAGTTTGATAAGTTTATTACAATCAATGTCCAGTACACGATTGGTATCTCTCCTAGCTGCGCGAATATACGGACTCGCTGGAACGAGGATGCGCCGGGTTTAGTAGTATTCCTCACTCTCAGAATGAATTGACTAGCGAGGAGAGGGGATGGGGAAATAATGCATGCATATTCGCCGAATAACGAGAAGCGTTGATTTACGAAGAGCTCGCTTGCATAATTTTTCTATTTGTACGTAAATACAGAATCCGGTGCATGAAAGGAGCCGCAAATCGGCAAAATACACGTAGCAGTGATGGTATACACAAATGTTGCGGCGGTTCGGGTCGCAAAATCGTATTTTTAAAGTCGGGCGGCTTGCTCAGAAAAAGTCATCAGTGAGAGTGAGCAAAGAGAGAGAGAGAGAGAGAGAGAGAGAGAGAGAGAGCAGCTATTCGGCTGCTAATCAAAGCCAACGAAGGAATCCCTACACCACATCCATCACGAGATCCACAGAGCCGGCAAATCCGGGGAAAGGAAGCCACTAAATCGGTTAGCATCGGCGATCCGCGACTCCCGGCGTACAATGTGGGTCCAAAACGGATTAGCGAGACCGGAGACAAAGGAGGACCGTCCTATTCCTGGCTCCGGACAAGGGTAGGCAGCGAGATAGTGTGTACTCTGGGTCTAAAATATGCGTGTTGTTTCCTGCTGAGAGAGAACATGCGAAATTGAGAGTGCGAGGGAGCGCAACCGAGCATTCCCGGTACGGAACGCTGTAGACGAGGCAACAGCAAGGTTCAAACTGCGAGATAGTGTGCGGAAATGAGAGAGTTTTCCCTGTACCCTCTAGTTTTCCAACGCTCTCTCACTGCCGACCTCTTTCTGGAGATTTGGGTTTTCTGGGATCTTTTTGGATCTCCCTAGGGGCGAAAAGAGAGGTTGTCACAATGCGGAAGGAAGTGCGCTATTATTTTTGGGTTCCGCAACTCTCCGAATCGGTGGCACTTACTGCGGTTAGCGACGATTGGCCCGTGGAGCGGAAACTTTGTCTGCACACAAAGGAAGGCCGTAATCGGAAGCGGGTTGTCAGGGAGAAGGGAGGGTCTTATGCTGCGCAAAAATCATGGGTGCAATTGCACCAAGGTGCAAAAATCTCGGGGGGTGCAAACGAAAAATTTGAATTCCCGCAATTATCGATTTTTGCTTATATCTCGGCTCCCGTTGAAGCTAGGGGTACAAAACTTCGGATGTAAATTACTTTACACATTTCGAACTTGCAAACGAAATTTTGTACCGCTAGGTTCACCGGGAGCCGAGATATAAGCAAAAATCGATAATTGCGGGAATTCAAATTTTTTGTTTGCACCCCTTGATTTTTGCACCCCCAATTTTTTTCTTGCACTTTGCACCCCCTGATTTTTGCGCAGCATTAGAATCGGGAAGCGTGACGGCGCTGCTCTTTCTCCTCTTCCTGTGGTTAGCGGCTGCGACGAGAGAGCGTGCGAAACGAGGAGAGCGGCAGAGGAAATATGGCCTCTTTTTCACCTATGCACTAGAAAGAATGGGAGGATTGGTGTGGAAGAAAGAAAGGAACAAAAGAATGAGATGAGAACTATACACAATGGTTCCAATGCCCCGGAAAAGATGACAAGCGAGAGAACGCGCGAAACTTGAAGAGATTCTCTCGGTTTCACACACTCTCTCGTGCTCTTTATTTTTAAAATATTTACGGAATATAATTTGCAAAGAAAATGGCTGATTTCTACGATCAAAAGTAAGTGAGCGATTGCAATCTGCAGAAAGTTGTCTGGAGAAAGAAAGTATGTAAAAGAAAGGAGGACTATTAAACCACTAAACTATTTTCTGGTGATTGGAAAACATGCGAATTGTGTAAGATAATAACGATTGAAAAAATGCAGGCAGTTCAAGCAAATGAGAGAAAAACGACGATTTCTTTGTAGTGTCCGTATTAGATGGAAAAGAACGAGTAGCAAACAGAGTTTCCAAAGTACACAGAGAAAAAAGGTCTTATATGCGGGGTTCTTAACAAAATGTCTAACATATAAGACATTTTCTTAAGAACCCCCAGGTGTTAGGGGCCGCATATAAGACTTTTTTCTGTGTGCAATGTAAAAGATGTACTTGATCTGCTTGCAAATTTACCGCGGAAGTCCAGTGATAAGGTAGTAATAAAAAAATTGCAAAATAGTATTATTGCGATTGTTTGCCAGGCTTCCAGAGAATTTGCAAAAGTCAGAGAACTCCATTTAACCTGCTGATTTTTTTAATAAAAAGATCTAAACATTGTTTTATTTATCCATTTGATACACCAGTGAAAGGGGTGACAGCGAATAAAAAAAGAGACATTCAAAATGTGCAGGGGATTAGGGGCAGGAGGAGGAGGACTACTATTATATGATTCACTCATCTCGACTATTTCATTTCTACTTGAAACCTATCCCAGCATTTGATGCCCTACAGGAAGAAATCTATACAACTTACTTTATAAAAATTAAACACTACACAATTTATTTTATTAAAATTTAAATCTACTTAACTTTTTTCATTAAAAGTATATTTCATTTACTTCATTATTTGATTATTTTGTATTTAAATAAGTTGCGAAAGAGTGCGTAAAAATAATAGAAGCTCTCTAACTTTCACCTACTCTCTCACCGCGGACCCTTTCATGGAGGTTTGGAACCTCGCGCATTCCACTCGCCCACCATCGTCTCCATCTCAGGGAGAGAGAGAGAGAGAGAGATCATCTCAGGGGAGACATTATCGACGAATCTTGAGAATGAGCAACTTTGATGACGCAAATGGGCCGCCAGAACGGCGATTTTGTGTTGGAAGAGGAGGAAGGAAAAGAAGAAGGAAGTGGTGATACACTAACAACAATTCTCCTGGGGTCCATTTAAATACTATTGATTATTTCTAAATGCGCGAAATACGTGGCCGCTGCGAGAAAAGATGTGCAGAGAGCATTAAGTCTCCGGGAAAGTCAAGAAATCTACTGATATGTAAATAGAGAGATTACGCCTACCAATAATAAACGATCGCATTGGCAAATTTTGGTAATAGTGTTTGACAGACGAAATTCAACCAACGTGATGATAGGTTAAGTAAATATTGATCAAAACCAGCGCCGATCTCAACTGAAAACCATAAAGAAATTTCGCGCCGTCCCGGAAGTGCAAAACGGAAGTTTCAGCTTCAGAGAAACTCCGGAAACGCGTGGGCTTCGCAGGTTTCGGTAGCTCCTATTTCAAGAATCTGCAATTGTACCCACTTCCCAATCTTGATAATTGAAATTGAGCGATCAATGATATAGTAAATAACAGTGAAACTAACAGTGAAATGGCCTCGAGTTCGAAGAAAATCGATAATCTAAACATGGAAAGGGGGACTGCTCTCTTGCACACTCATACGAAAATACGCATCGGTCGTGCAATGATAGTTTATGGGAATCGCTACGCGCATTTATGGGAAGAGGAAGAGGACGGGGAAGGTCTTTCGGGCAGTGGTAGACAAAAGGGAGAAAAAGCTGTAAGCTGCTCCTATGCGGTGTTCAAGTGCAATATGGGAGTGATGACTACGCACGATTCCTGTCCTCCAGAAAGGGGTCAGAGGTGAGTGAGTGTGTGAAGGAAAGATACTTTACTGCTCTAGACTCTTTTGCCCTATGACCATTTTGGAGATTTGATGGTGGGGACGCAACCTTTTTTTACGAGAACCGAGAAAGCTTACTGCTGAAAAGGCGAAGAGATTCAGATAAAAACAAACTCCCAGAGGGTATGTTCACCGGCATCCCTACTGAGCTGCGGTAAGAAGCAAAAGGGAGAGGTTGCAGGCTGCTCTTTTGTTCTGTGTTTGCAAGAAAGAGCTGATCAAAGGCAAACAATACGCGGTTACGCAGGAAAAATCACTGTAAAGCTACGTTGTAGCGTTCCTTTCTCCAAATAGCACCCGCAAACATGTTGTTCGAAAATCAATAAATGATCATTTGAATTTATACTGCAGTACTGCAGTATGCCTGAATTTTCTCTCCCATAAAAACAGCGTCATTAGTAGGGGAGGCGTGATTATGTTGCGGCTTTTCAACAATCGCTAAACTGCGAAAAAGTGCACACTTTCTATCTAAATATTGTAGCGGCGGGGGTTATCAACCTTCAAAACTGCACGCACCAGCTGACTACAGCAGACAAAAACCCGGTGATTCTGTGCTACAATTGAAATATGAAGAAGAATGACTAAGTAGAAAGTGACACTCGATTCGGACTGGGGCCACATTTCTCCTCTCTCGGGGCTCTCATTCCTCCCTCTTCTCTTTCTATTGTTGTCTACTACTGCGCGAATGGGAAGCAAATCAGCTGCGAAAGTCAACGGAAGAGAGAGAGAGAGAGAAACAGAGAGAGAGATGCAGGGGGCTTCCGGAGGTGCAAGCAGGATGTGGTCAACGAAGAACAAGGCTGTAATGCGGTTACGACGAGAGAGTGCGCGGAAGTGAGAGAGCGGAGACGGCTAGAGTAAGCGGGAAATCAGGTATTTAAATTCTTACAAATAGTGAAAATAAATTTATTTATTTTAAAAATTTAAATGCAGTTGATGATGTTAGCCTATCAAATAGGTAACAAGTGAAATTCATTGACGAAAAAAAGTACTCAGTCTGCGCAAAAAAATGCAAACTAGGCAGACTTTTACCAGAAGTCAGAAAACATTCTCCTGCAAATCTTGCAAAATTGTTTCCCGTTTTGAGAGTCTGTTCACTTTCTGGGGCGAGGCAAATTCAGACAGACAGTTAGAGATGCTGCAAAATAGGCAGCGTCTAGACATGGATAAGCGCAGTCTTGGAGAGAGAAAGCGCTCTAACCAGACTGGAAAGGCATGCTTAACCCAGCAGGAAACATGTATGTGATAGGAAGTTATGAGACTGCCGTTTAGGAAACCGAAAATAATAATAAAAATACTACAAAAATAATCGACCCCCCCCAAATAAACCCTGGAAAAAATGTTGATATGATGTGGGTTTCTAAAGGGCAGTTCCGAACCGTCCTATGTTCGAACATTTAAAAGATCCGAATATGATAGAAACAATATGATGTAATGTAGGTTGGGAAAGTCCAGTGGACAGAGTTTGCGCCCTTTGTGGACTGGGTGCATGCAGGAGGGAAGAGGGGGAGATCTAAAATGCAATATCCCAGCAAGCATTCAACTGCCAAAGGAAAGAGAGATGAGGGGAGAGAGAGAGAAAGAGAAAGAGAAAACGAGCAGTGACGTCACAACGAGGATAGCCCCGTAGGAGTGTGTGCGTGTGTTTGTATTTATGGGTGAGATGGAGAGACTGAGATGCTCGCGCAGGAACCTATTATGAATTCACAAACACTCTTCCAAAATATTTTTAAAAAAACGTTCCGTTGGTAATCCACTGCTAAATGCTGAAATGAGCACGACAAAGCAAAAGACGCCCCGGTATAGAAAGAGAGTGCACGCACCTGTATTCCATTTCATGAAAGCATCTTTTTTTACATTTAGTGGTATGACGCAGCCCTGTTTTGGCGATAAGTTATTCGCGTTTGAAAACAAGTCAGCGAATCCAAATGACTAGGCTACCGAGTTGCCACTTTTTCTTGCAGGGCGCAGAAAATCAGAAATAAGCTATTGTTGCAAACTACTTTGAAAAAGCTACTTGATGGTTGGCTAGAATTAAATTGTTGAAGCGCTGAGCACTGACATAGGTGGAGGGAAACACAAAAGTGCCTGGCCGAGGACTGCGCAGTTCCAGGAGGCAAATAGAGTGCAAAAACAAAGCTATGCAAAATGGAAGACACTCTAGGGCATTCGTGAAGAACGATAATTCTTTTTTCGGATAAGTTTCAATTAGAATGGAATAGATGACTGGCATCTATACATTATTAATAGACGCGTGTTTATTCCTTAAGTTAAACAAAAAAATTAAAAGAGTAGCTGTGCAAACGCGTTTTTTTTTCTATTTCAGCCGTCTATTCGTAGCGGGCACGGCGTTTTGGCGGGAAGAATTTTGAACGGCTCTCGTAATTTCCCTTCGAGAGAATCAGGGTACTGGCAAAATGCCAGTACACAGGCTCTCTCACTTTCTCTCCTCTCTCGCTGACCCCTTCCCATGACTCTCTTTTGATCTACCTCTCTCGTACACCCCCTGTAAAATGCCGTGGCGGGGGTCATTGTAATTCTGACCTAATTGATGGAAGACCTAATTGATATTTACTCGGCAATGACCAGAGTTTACTCAGAAACAAATTGATTGATGGAAAATTAACACATAAATCTCCTTAAAGAGTTCAAGACCGAAGGAATGCGGAGTTGTATAGAGAACGCACTACACTGCAACTTGTCAAGCGGGGTGACTTATAAACGGGAAGAGTTGATCTCTGGAAAGAGGAGAAGTTGATCCATGCCCCCAACTCAGCAACGACTCTTCTCGAGAAGGAAATTGAGGTCGCGCCCCGTCAACAATTCAAGTTGTTCGCTGCGCACGCTGTCAATATTACTTAGATATTTGTTTTAGAAATGCGCGCTGAGCAAATAGTTTCGAGAACAAAAACGCACTAAATTATCCCGAGAGATACGGTCGGAGGAGAGCTCTTTAATTTTCGCTTTGACCCCTTCCTAGAGATTCCTTCCTCTGCCCCTCGTCAAAACAATTGCTGCATGCGACGTCGTTCGCTTTTTCTCACGTCGGGTCTCTTTCTTCTTTCGGGGGGAAATGAAGATTCCTCGACTCGATGAGTGAGAAAAAGGGGAAACAGTGAACAATAAAGGGAGGAAATTGACCTGATGACGTCAGCATGGATGTAGAAATCTGTCAAAATACGTGCGCGTGCTCTTGAAAAGAGTGGTGAGGGGGCAGCTACAAATATGCCTATTGGGACCCTGCCCCCGGATTTATTTGCCATCGCTCTTGTAGAGAAAGGAAAAGAAACCACAAAGGAAGAGGAGGAGGAAGAGGAAGCCGAAAAGAATAGAGAGAAATCTCGGAAGAGCGAAGACCCTTCAAATAATAAAAATATTGGGCTCACAACAATATGGGGGAAGAGAGAGAGAGAGAGAGAGAGAATCGGCCTCAAATATGGTGTCGAGATTCGTTTTGTGTGCGCCTGAGACTGAAGGATGTGCCGTTCCATCACTCCTCCTTCTGCCCCCTATCTATCTAGAAAGGAGAGGAGAGGAGGGTCCGGTCAGACTAGAGAGAGAAAATATAAGGAGACCGAGGGAAAATAAGATAAGTTCACAAATTCTAATATAAAATAATAAAGCGTTCCGCTCCTAAACAACAGATATGGCTGCGAGAGGGCATGACAAAGCGGGAGACACGCTGAGGTATAGAAAAAGAACTTACAGTCAAAATGACATATTATGAACAAAATGATATAACTTTTTATAAGTTATTATAATTTTTTATAATAACTTTTTATAAGTTATTATAATTTTTTCTAACCGAAATAATTATTGTGAAGAAAGTTATCGCCGATAAAAATTATAATTACGAAATAGAGAGTAGAGCCGGGGCCGGAAAATCTGGCCGGGAACCGGAAAAGGTCTTTAAGATTACGGTAAGAATTAGTATTCCTCGGAAAAAATAAGACTTTTTATTCCAGTTCCCGGCCAGATTTTCCGGCCCCGGCTCTACTCTCTATTTCGTAATTATAATTTTTATCGACGATAACTTTCTTCACAATAAATATTTCGATAATTCCTTGGACAGAAGTTATTCGATTCTGAACGGGAACCTTTTCCCAAAACAACAGATAATTTCGTTCACGGGAACATACTGAAATGAAAAGTTATAAAAAGTTATAATAACTTATAAAAAGTTATATCATTTTGTTCATAATATGTCATTTTGACTGTAGAGGCATTGGAAGTTCTTCTCGTGAAAAAAATGATTTTAACATTGTAATTATTATTTGATAACTCAAATCTTTAACTCATATTACTAACTCAAATCTAAATTGGATAGGAATATTAATCACAGAATATTAGCGCTGCGTGAAACATACTTGAAAACTAGAACATTTCGGAAGTATTGCGGAGAGGCTTGCTAATAATGAGAAGAGACTGGGTACAATGGTAAGCGAATGCTGCAAGTCTTTCTCACAGGAAGTACATTGGACTGAGAGCACCGGTGATTACTTGCTACAGAGGACTTATAATTGCGAATTTAGGTTACAAAAACGTGACAGAATATTGTTGGCGAAAAAAAGGAGTTAAGCGAACAAAAGTTAGCCGAAAATGAAGGCGAAAGAAGGGAATGAATGAGGTCTCTTTCTTGCCCCCTTCTTTTCCCGTTTTTTTGCGGTCCTTTACTCCTTTTCTTTCGTTTCTTTTCGTCCACTTCGTTTTCTGGCCCCAATCAACCGTGTCGAATGTCTTGTTTTGTTTTTGTCTTTCTCCGCTCTCTCTCTCTCTCTCTCTCTCTCGCGACCACTCATTTTGAGGGGCCAGGGGGACGGTCGGAGCTGAGGTCCTATAGTGCATCACGTTCCAAGCACTAACGTCTGAGAAAATACCAACCTTAAATGGTAAGATTTTACATGCAAGCACAGGCTCGCCAGAAATCCGTGCCAAACCCCTCGCAGGGATATTGTAGAATCAAGAGCAACACTGTACCTATTGAATCTCAGCTTGAAACTGAAACATTTTCGCCAGGCATCGCAGTGAATTTGGAGTTGATGAATTTGGAGTTAGTTGGAGTATTAACGTGTATAACAAAAAACAACAGAACTGCTTTTTTGAAGTAAAACCATAGGAGGAACATTGAAAACGATGCGAACTTGCGCATTGAAAAAAATTAGAACTACATTGAAATAAATTAAATTAAATAAATACTCACCTCTGACTTTTTTCTGCAATTTCTTCTGATTCGCCGCTTCTTTGTCTCTGTAATTTAATGTTTTAATAATTTATACATTTTTTAAATTAGTTTCTTTTCCAGAAAATTTAATCTTTAACATTGTTTTCTGTAGCCAGCGATTAAATCAAACACATAGTAAAATATTTTTTGAAGAAAAAAGATCAGGAGTGATAGTTTTAATCTCAAAACATAATTTGTTTTAGTAAAGACACAAAATGATTTTTTTCTCTTGATTGTTTTCAATCTTATCACTCTCAGTCGGTCAATTTTGCGTTTCACTGATCAAACTATAAAAAACCGGAGTTTGAAACACAATTCATCCAAACAAGTTGCACATCATACCCGACGTGTATTTGGTTTTACTTTGTCTCCCAAACTCACCTATTGAGTAATGATCAGACTCTCCTCATTCTACGTGCTCTCTCATCGATCAGACAGCGCGAAAGAGCGCGCAAAATTGAGAGGCTCAGATCATTACTCCACCTATAGGAATATATTCTCCCCGTTTGCCCATGCCCTGTCAAAAACAGTTTTCTACTGAAAAAAAATTATTTCCAGTAAATTTTCACTAATTAACTTTTGCAAAATTACTTGCGAAAATTGAGGCCGTAGAGCATCGATCGGAGGCCGGGATTGTACTCCTTCTCGCTCTTCGTCTTCTTCATCGTCTAAAGATCAAAGATCAATTATTAAATTCATCGATTTGAAATATACGATCTCCATGCAGTAAGCAATAGTGAAGAGATCAATGATCAGGGATAACGATGCACATTTCGGATCGCTAGCTAATAGTTAGAGGCCGGCTAGAATAATATTCAAATTCGCTTATATCTAGGTACGCACGTAGTAAAACAAGGATGAAGAGAATCGAAGAAGGGCTTAAAAATGTCAATTCCGGAATTGCTCACATTCCTTGATCGATTTGTCTCTTGGATATAAAAAAACAAAAGAAAAGATGAAATCGTGCATTCAGATTTTTTCCGACACAATGTATTCTTAGAATAGTCGCGCAGTCGTGTTCAAAACTGGCTTTTGCTTTACCGACAATTATTATCCATCTGCTAGAAAACATTCTGAAATTGGTAGTTGTGACATGGTAATTATTCCAAATCAGGGTGGAATGGAAACATGGAGAGACGCGAGGATTGTTTTCAGAGTTCCGGTGAACAATAGGGCTTTCTCATTAGAAGTTATTCGAAATGACACAGCATACTGGCTAGCGTATGCAAATTGAGGCGGACAGTTATGCCGCGCTAATTTCATGGGGTGCACATCAGTTTTATGCACTCTTTCATAACATTTTTCCTAGTGAAGCTACGACTTCCAAACTTGATACAGGGATTGCAAGCCACGTTTGGAACATTTTCCTTTCAATTGGGCCCTGTATCAAGTTTGGAAGTTGTAGCTTAACTAGGAAAAAAGTTATGAAAGGGTGCATAAAACTGATGTGCACCTTGCACCCCATGAATTTTGCGCGGCATTAGAGAGTGTGAAAACCACGAATTCAGTTTTGGCATTTTGCCCAGAACGCAATGAATGACACATTGGGATAACAAAGGATCACGTGCGAGAGAGTGAGAGAAAAGGCGAGTCGTTACGATTTTGGTCTCACCATTTATGTTTGTAAGCCCTTATGCGCATTTTGAAGAACATTTGAGATATCAGCGAAACGAGAAACAACCATGAATTCAATTCATGTTGCTCTTTCAATGTTTCGATCTCTTACAGTACGTGGGCATTTTTAGACACACGTAGGGTTCGATTATTGGAATCTATTGGAATTGGGAAATGTGGAAAACAAATTAACAGAGGTCATGTTGCGTGGAAAAGAGTTTATGAAATAGATATTTATAGAGAGGTGAGTTCGTTTCCCATACTTCCAAAATGGGAACCCTAGTGAAGAAGGAATCAGAAGGTGAGAAATTTATGGTCTCAAAAAGGCCTAAAATAGCCCGCACACACGACTTGTTCCCCCCAGCGCTATGTAAACCAAAGACGCCATTAAAAAGGAATCAGAACGTCGCATAAATCGGGTGAATTATGAGCAGTTCTGCCGTTATTTGAGAGTGTTGTGTGCAATATTTTAGGAAATGCATTGTGAACAGAAATAGCTTGAGTATCATTGTTCTCGTTGCTCTCTCTCTCATTGATATTTGAATTTTCGTCGCAAGGAATCTCGCTGTCGCAGATCACATATGTGCATTTCTAAGAACATTTGAGAGACCAGCGAAACCGGAATCAACCAGGAATTCGTTTTTTTTAAATATTGCTATGATTTAGTAGGCGCAATAAAATCAATGTTTTATTAGCTAATGCCGAAATTTAAAATCACACATGATGCACTGGAAAAATCGGAAGTTCAATCGTCGAGCTTCACTTTGTATGTTTTGTTGTTTCGCACCCACGAATTTTCATCAGAGCGGTTTCTGGAGTCTCTAATAGTAAGAACATGTGAGAAAGCAGCGAAACCGGATTTTTTTCAAATAGATTTCAAATTAAATTTTCAAATTTAAAGTTTTTCAAATAGAGATCCGCTTAGACACTAGGCAAATTAGAAGGGTAGCAAATAAGCAACATTCAAAGCACTCATAATGCACTTGGGAAATCGGATGCCGAAAAATTATCGAGTTTGACTTTGTTAGTCTTTTGTTTCGTATCTAATAGTGCTTCAGAGCGCTTATGGACATTTCGAAGAAGAGAATCTTTTTAATCACGTCTCTTTTTCAATGATATTTGATATTTCGTTGCAACAAAGCTCGGAGCCTCAGAGCGCTTATGGAAATTTCTAAGAACATTTGGCAAAGCAGCGAAACCGGAATCAACCAGTATTTCATATTATTTTGTTCATTCCCTATTTTGATCTCTCGCAGGCTATTTAGGCACAAACAATTCAATGTTTAATTAATTGCCTTATTGATTGATTGGCAAATAATGAAATAAAAAGCACTCATAATGCACTTGGGAATCGGAAATTGATCAATCGTCGAGTTTCACTTTGTATGTTTTGGTGTTTTGTCTCTACAAGTGTCCCAGAGCGCTTAAGGACATTTCGAAGAAGATTTGAGAGAGCATCGAAACCGGAATGAACCGTGAAATCAAGATATTTTTAAAAAATTTCTCTCTCTAAACGTATGCAATTTGAAAAAAAAACGGTGTTCTGAGTGGGGACAAATTTGCAATGTGATCGGTTCTCCGGTTTTTTTAGAAAACGGTTCTCCGACCTCTCTTCCCACAGGCCGATCAGCCTTACAGAGAGTTTTGAGTGAGAAAGCGTGTAAAAGCGAGAGGGACTCTCTCAATTAGGTACACTCTCTCGCCGTAACCTCTTTCTGTAGGTTTGAAATCAGGTGCTCTCTCACTCCAGCACAGCTATCACAGAAATGAAATAGATTTTGTGTGGAATGACGAGGTTCTAGAAGTTCTATGCATCTCCTAGAAAATGCAAGAGAGTGACTGAAGTTGATTGAAAATATGGAGGGTTCATTTCCAATACTTCCAAAATGGGAACCCTAGGGAAGAAGAATTCAGCAAGTGAGCAATCTATGGTCTCAAAAAGGCCTAAAATAGCCCGCACACACGACTTGTTCCTTGCACAATGTAAACCAAAGACGCCATTACGAGGCATCAGAACGTCACATAAATAGAGTGAATTATGAGCAATTCTATCTTTATTTCAACTGATATCTGCAAGTAATGATTGAGGCAATGCCTCGTGAACACACAGTATTCTGGAGAGTCAATACCAATTGAGGAAGATAGTTAGAGCGTGCGGATACAGTAAGTAAATGGTTGATGGTCTCACCGCGAAGTCAAGTTTGGCATTTAGCCCAGAACGCCATGGCCCGGGAGTATCTTGTTAATCACGCTTTTCGTCTCTCTTTCAATGATATTTGTTATTTCGTTGCAACAAAGCTCGGAGCTTCAGAGCGCTTATGGGAGTTTTTAAGAAAATTTTGCAAAGCAGCGAAGCCGGAATCAACCAGGATTTCATATTATTTTATTGTTTCCCTATTTTGATCTCTCCCTGTGAGTAGGCTATGTAGATGCAATAAATTATATGATTGACAGGTTGATTGGCTAATGAGGAAGATTCAAAGCACTCATTCCATTGTCCGGTCAACCTTACAGAAAGGGGTTTGGAGTGAGAGAGTGTGAAATCGAGAGGGACTCTCTCACTTTTGCAAGCTCTCTAGCCCAGACCCACTTTTTCGGTTTGGAATTATGTGAAACCAGTCATTATGCAATTGGGAAATGGGATGCCGATCAATAATAGAGTTTCATTTTTTTAATGTTTTTTTGTTTCGCAACCGTGAGTGCAGAGGAGCGCTTATGGGCATTTCGAAGAAGATTTGAGAGAGCATTGAAACCGGAATGAACCTTAAATTCAACCGTTTTCCAAATAGCGACCCACTTAGACATTAGGCAAATTAGAAGGGTGACAGATAAGAATTTTTTCACTCTCTTGGAGAAATCGGAAGTTGATCATTCGCCGAGTTTTCTACCCTTTCGTTCTGCCGCGGAAGAAGATTAATTGATGTTTCATCGGGGGGATAAGAGACGTCGATCATTTGTCAGATCAAGCGAGAGAGAGAGAGAGACGGGAAAAATCTAGAGATCTATAAATCGCCAGCGGCAAAGAACTAATCACGCGGCGAGCAAGGCGTCTCCAGAATGTTTTCGAAAATAGGGAGGAATTCGCGCGTGTTTGTGCAAATTGAGCGAGGCGAGTAAGAAATTGCGAAAGCAACATTGGGGCCTCGTGAACGATGGATCAATGACTTCAAACGAATGATCGGATCTGACTGATGGAGTATTTGTAATTAAGAATGAAGAGTCCGATTTGCCTGATCTGGTCCTTAAAGCAACACTGATAAATTTCATTGTATTCTATTTTATTGTTTTGACGGGAATCAATATTCGAAAATCGCCAAGTTTCTAGCTAAAAACAAGCACACAGCAATAAGGAAGAGCGTGTGAAATGGGGAGCAATTTAGTGGAACATTAACGCCCAGGGAGAGGGAGAGAACATATGCTGTGTGAAATGACTAAGACCCTCAAAGAGATGAGAAATGGGCGAGAAATCTAGCGAGCGCCGCAGACTGCCGCAGAATCTCTGTAGATTTTCAATGATGTGTGCACAAAATGCACAAAATTGATGAGACGCTCAGCAATTAACATTTCAAGCTTGAGAGAGATGAGAAAAATGCGCCGGAGGTTCAATCGAGAAAGCGCTATAATTTAACGTTAAAAATCACTGATCGAGGAAAATAATTTAAACAATTTCATATCTCAGTTTCCCGAGGAGTTAGAGACTTGAAATTCGGTTTTCGCGGTGCTCTGTGTCATAAAACGAAACCGAGAAATGGAATTGCGGGAAAAATCCTCTTGATTGGTGATTTAAACGTTGCATAAAATTACTCAACACATGATTCCAAACCTACAGACCAGGATTAGAGCGAGAGAGTATGCTAAATTGAGAGAGTCCCTCTCGATTTCCCACACTCTCTCACTCCAAAGGCCTTTCTGTAAGGTTGACCGGTCTGTGGAATGATGTGTCAAGCGCTAAATCGATGAAGACGCTCGGCAATAATTGCGCAAGACAAGGAAATCGATCGACACTTTTCAAGTGTAAGAGAAAAAAGGATAAGAAATGTGGTAAAACAAATATTTTGTGAAATTTTATTTTTTAAATACTGCAATTTTTAGTCAACAATGGAGACGAGATCAAAAAATATCAGAGGAAAAAATCAAGGATCAAAGATGGTACCTTGTTGGGTTCAGGAGAAGGGGAGGCCGAGTCGGTTGCTGCATGTGCTGCAGCTGCAGCTGCTGCAGATTCGGAGAAGGGCACGGCTGCGAGAGTGACCGATCGGGCGAAACGACTCGGCTGTCGAAGAAGGAGGGCATTGGCTTTCTTCTGAAAATAAATGTGTTGCTCGTGTTATCGTGTTTTTTTTTGCGAAACCGTTGTTCGATCTTCGTTATTAACACTTTCCCTCATCGATTTTCGACAAAAAAAACCGGAAAAGTCCCTTGCACAGATGTTCCCATTCCAACAAACTTTCCACGCGATAGATGAGTGGTGGTGGGAAACTGTGCAAGAATCGTGCACCGAAGAGCATAAACCACAGCTTCGAGTTGGCACCATGCCAAGAACGTCTCTCGTTGTCTGACCCTCTTGTTTGCGCGCACTCTCTCGATGATTCCCCTTGATCTCGCTCCGTTACTCCCTTGTGCACCTAACCACTCGAGTATTTGTGAAGTGGCATCTTTTATCTTCCACAAACTTCTATGATGATTTACAACAAAGGAGTACTTGACTTTTCGAAAATGTCAGAAACTCAGATTTTCAGACTTTTCAGACTCGACGTTTTGCTTGAGTGGGAACCTTGTGTACATTTGACTCGTCAAGATAGAGCTGTTGACCTGCCCTCTTCATTCCACACACTCTCTAGCTGATCTACTCAAAGCCATCTCATATCCTCAGACACTATCTCGCCCATTTGACTCGCTTTCTTTCTCTGACGCTATCTCGGCGTCTCACGCTCTCTCGTCCCGCTGATTTGCTGTTTCGTCGGGATAGAAAAGAGGGAGAGGGAGGCAAGCCCCATCAGTCAGAGTTCCGGGAGCGGTCGAGAGAGCGGGCGCAATGGAGAGAGTGATATACAGACGAGAGACTGTGTGAAAGGAAGAGAGCGTTATGGTGCGCCGCTTACGGTAGTCTACGAGCGGCGCGTGCGGCAAAGTGTGCGAGCGATGTAAAACATCGGCATGGCGTGCTAACGTAAAATGCGCGCAAATCGCACAAATTTCGCTAGATTATGTGCGGAAAAAGGGCATATCCTACTGTAATCGGTAAATTAAGATGAGGAAATCGATAATTTCTACCTTCTCCTCCTCCTCTCGGGAACCGGCTTCTGTAGGGACGGCGAGCATGCCTGCAGCCAGGAAAATCGCCGATCGATCAGTTATCGATCGAGAAGATGCTGCAATATACTGAACTCAGATACTGTAATGTGAAATCGATTGTGATATCCACTAGAGTTGGGTGGAAATTGGAAGGATCTAGTGAGAAATCCGCAGAGTGGACGAATCACGGCAAAAAATCTACGGAAATCCCTGCCAAGCGAGAGGGCGGTTCTGCATACACAAACTTTGAGGATGTCTCGGTCCGTAACCTCTCTCTCTCTCTCTCGTTGATCTCTCTCTCTCTTTCTCTCTCTCTTTCTCCGTCTCTCAAATCCGAGACGCAGTTGTTAGAGTGAAGAACGCGCGTAGAGACAAAGGTCAATCAATCAATAATGATAAGCGGGGTGAAAATCAATAATTATTAGCGCATGGATCGTTCCTCTTGCATGTGGTAAAGGTCTGATAACTGTGGGTTTTTGCTTACTCAAAAAAACGAATATAATTGATAACGATCTGAATGAATGAAAATTGATGATTCCAGTTTGATCATTGGGCGGAACATGATTCCAGCCCTACAGAAAGGGCTTTGAAGTGAGCGAGTGTGTGAAATTGAGAGGCACCCTCTTAGTGTTTCACAATCTTTCGCCCTGGCCCCTTTGCGTAGGTTCGAAATCATGTGAAAAGTATTGATGGTTGGCGTTTATTGATGAGTGGTTGCAAGGTGGAGATGGGGGAGTGTGATGAGTAGTGTGAAGAGTGGGGATAAGAGACAATGTGAACGGAAAGACGGAGAGAGAGAGAGAAAGAGAAAAAAATAGTGTGAAAGAAGCGCTCGCTGAAATCGAGCGCAGATTTCGAGGCAGTCTGAGTGTGAAACGCGTTTAGAACTTGAATATAGTATCGATTTTGATCGCTAGATTGTCGTGAAAATGGAAACGCTTGTAGGCGGAATGGGAGTTGGGCAAAATGAGATGTGTTTCACAAGTAATTGATCTTGGAAAAAAAGAGTCGAATAGCAGTGTTCTTGTCCCACACGAACGCCTAATTAAAATAAGAATAAATATAGAAAGATTATATTTCTGAGTCCGTGGACGAAATTCCATGTGACTGAGTGATATCATTTTCGACAACCGTGAAATGGTCGTGCAAAAAAACACCTTTGAGATAAGATTAATTGGGGAGAATTCATGAATTGGGTGAAGGAATGAATGGAATTGAGCAAGAAATCGGATGTGTTTCAGGGGGGGGATACTCATTGGCAGAGCTTTACTCCATGTTATTGAAATGACAAAACAATTGTGGCGAAGCACAATAGTGGATTAACAATTGCACAACTTTAAGCGTGATCACAGTGTGGCCTACCTACTACCTACTACCCTACCCTAGACTACTACCCTTTGCTATTCGCGAATGGATTATTTCAAATAACAACGCTAGTGATTACCGTTTGTTTACCTCGATTCAAATAATATTAGAAAGCACTCAATGATAACCTGAATTTCGCGCTCTAATTGTTTGCTTATTATAATTTAAAATGAGACGTTCATAACATGGACTACTGGTGTGCGCTCCCTTTCTATACCTAACAGGCAGCCGGATTAACGTTCGGCTAGTCTCACATGGAAATAAGTCTACGTACGACTGTAGACTTCTCGGCTACCGAGCGACGACTTCATAAGTCTACTCGCTTCGATCAGAGACAGGGGACGGGCACTTTTTAGACTTTAATGTCGTCGCTCGGTAGCCAAGACTTCTGGAGTCGTAGACTTATTTCCCTCTGAAGTGCGCAACCTGTCGAGACTTTGATAATTACGAGTGCAATATCGATTTTCGTCGCTTGAGCTAACCGCTAAACTTCGTTCCTGCGCATCTTGACTCACAAAGGAGTGATGGGGGTATGTGGAATAGTGCACAATGAGATGTGTTTCACAAGTGATTGATCTTGGAAAAACAGAGTCGAGCAGCAGTCCGGCTCCATCTTCCCTTACAAATACAAATAAACAAAAAATAAACAACGACTAAAGATCCCGTAGATGTATTTCTCTGAGAGACGCCGCCGGTAAAAACATAGACAAATGTAAAATGGGAATGCAAAAAATTGAGATGATATTCAGAAAATTGAGCCATTGAATGAGTGGAATTGATCGAGAAATCGGATGTGTTTCATCCAAGATACTCATGCACAGATTGGTTCTAGTGATAATGTAAGCGGATGTTGAAATGAACATTTTAAATGGCAAAAAAATATTAACACCAAATTAGAGTGATGCCCAACATTGGATTAGCAATAGGTTAATTAGCAAGCAAAGAATGAGATTCAAGAACACAAAAACAAGAAAGACTCTGAATTCTGAAACAATAAGAACGTGAATTTCGCGTTCTCATTACTTGCTTACCAATATCAGGGGGAATGGAAAAGAACAAGAGGGATAAGAGGGAATGATTGAGGGAGAATGATTAGAAATGAGAAAGTGATCGGATTGATGTTTCATGGTGGATATTTATGGAATTGAAGATTATCATGGTTTGATACTGATCTTACTTCAAAACTGCGATGAGATCAAACTGTTATAGATATTTGCCTCGTCGCTAGTAGTAAGCAAATACAGTGTACGTGAATTTCGCTAAGATCGGGGATATCCCAAAAGGTCAAGAGGTCAGATGATTAGCACCTCTAATCATTAGAAGTGAGAGAAAAGGAGGGGCGAGAAGCAAAACATCAAAAGTGCACCTGTGCGTGTACACATTTGCGTGGGGGGGTTGTTTTTGAAAATCAGAGCAAGACGCTCTCTCGAATCCACACACTCTCTCGTCTGTCTCTCGCCGGCTAGTGATTAGGCGGATTGCAGAGAGCGCAGAGGGGCGAGGGTGGGGAGAGAGAGAGAGAGAGAGAGAGAGAGAGAGAGAGAGAAGCAGGTAAAGAAATCAAGAGCTGTGATCTGGAGTCGTGTGCTGTCACTTTTGAAAGAAGACACTGACGAAATAGCAAAGGAGACTGGGGGGAAAACGGAAAGCCGAAGGTTGAAAAGGGCTAGACGTGTGGGAAAGGACTGATTCCTAACCTACAGACAGAGGTCACGGCGAGAGAGTGTGCAAATATGAGAGAGCCCCTCTCCATTTACACGCACTCTCACCGCCCACCACTTTCTGTTCGGCTGGCCTGCCTGCGGAATGATGTGAGAAGGGGGATGAAAGGTGATCAAAAATGAATTGGGCAATAAATTATGATGCGGAGGAGTTCTTGAAAGTGCTGTAATAGAGAAAGTATTGGCAATTTTTTCCAAAATATGCTAAGAACAGCAAGAAATCGAGGTGAATTCCAGCAATTACTGCGAGAAAAAATGATCGCGTAGAGGTCAGAACTTGCGTGTCGAGTAATGGGAGAACGTGAAAACGCACTGGGGGAAGGGCGGAAATCTCGGATATCGGTGACTTCTCTCTCTCTTCGAGGGTGGGGGAGGAGAGAGAGAGAGAGAGAGAGAGAGAGAGACGGAGCGACGAAACAGTTCAAGAGGCGCGCTACCGGAGCGTGGGAGGATTTAGGCGATTGGGAATCAGCAAGGGATCGATCGGTGTGAGCAGGTTAAAAGATCAGTTCGCGATCAAATACGAACCATTGACAATGAAAAGTGGATACGGTAGGACTGATTATTGATTAATTAGTATACGACACTCACCGCCGCTTTTCTTGCGAGATACGGTGAGCTTGCCGCCCATTGTTCGTTCGTTCTCTGTAATTTACAGTATACAAGAGCAATCGATCGATAACTGAGCATACGGTAAGCGGATTACGGTAATTTCAATTTAGAAGGGGTGATTTCTCGAGTCTTTCAGTCTTTTTTACGACATTACATGTGTTCTTCGTTTGTGAAATTCGATCGGCACGTAACAAGCAGAGACAGGGAGGATTTCCCCTCAATTCCCCAGAACTTTTCGCGAAAAAAATCAGTTATCGATAACCGAACCTTATCTCTCCAGATTACGGTATACGTGTGTGCGCAAATAATCTATGCGCAGTTCGACACATAGTCAAGAGAGAGAGGAGATCGAACATCAGCAGCGGGAAGAAGAGATAAGTGCGTCAGAGCTTGTGTGTATCTACACATACAGAAACACGAGATTGCCTGGCGATCAGTAGGGTCCCGACCAGAAACGGCGATTACGGTGGGTTAGAGAGTGTGTGAAATGAGGAGAGTCGCAATCGATAATCAGGGGAAGTACAGGGAAGTGAGGGCGGCAGTTGCCCCTTCGATATATCTCTGTGTTCGACTTTTTCGAGTTGTTCTGTTTGAGCATCATTCGAGGATGTCTTTTGCGCCAAGGGATAGAGAGAATTGTACAAGAGTGCCCCGCGAGAGGAGTCGACTCATATCCGAGATATATCACTGGAAAAAAGTTAGCAGAGAGAGGGGACATTTGCACCAACACGCGGGGGCGTAAAATTGCACATGATTCCCACTCTATTGTAGTGTCGTTTTTATGTTCCTTTCACTCTAACTGCCCCCCTCTGCTTAGATATAGTACATCAATCGCAATTCTCTAATCGATCGTGGCTAATCAACTATGCCACATCACATAATTCAAATTCTACAGGAAGGATTAGGGCGAGATTGTGTTAAAGAGGGCAAGAGGGCCTCTCGATTTCACACACTCTCAACCCCTTTCTGTAAAGATGACTGGCCAGTGGAATGATGTGATGGGCAAACCGAGAGAGATCACTGTAGGATGCGGTGGCAGTCGCCGATTACGGTAGAGCAGATTGATGATCGTGCCAGATTGAGTATATGATATACTCAATATTGAGTATATTCGCGCGTCGAGGGAGCGTGCGAAAACGAGAGAATGTACTTAATATTGAGTATACATATAAGACTAGTGCATCTAAAAAAAGTACCAAAGTCTGTCAACTGAACACAGCTACTTCTATTTATGGCATAATCTTTCATTTTTCTCAAACATATCAGGAAGGATCATTTTTAGACACTCATTTTGGCAATGTTGCAATGAACATGACAATTGACAAATACAGTAGATCCAACTACTTATTGTTTATTGCGATATCTACCGTTTTTTGGATTGCTGAATATTGGAACATTCCGACATTTTTCAGCGCTGAATTTTGGCAGATTGCGCCATTTTTCAGCGCTGAATTTTGGCAGATTGCGCCATTTTTCAGCGCTGAATTTTGGCAGATTGCGCCATTTTTCAGCGCTGAATTTTGGCAGATTGCGCCATTTTTCAGCGCTGAATTTTGGCAGATTGCGCCATTTTTCAGCGCTGAATTTTGGCAGATTGCGCCATTTTTCAGCGCTGAATTTTGGCAGATCCCGCCATTTTTCAGCGCTGAATTTTGGCAGATTGCGCCATTTTTCAGCGCTGAATTTTAGCAGATCCCGCCATTTTTCAGCGCTGAATTTTGGCAGATTGCGCCATTTTTCAGCGCTGAATTTTGGCAGATTGCGCCATTTTTCAGCGCTGAA
Source organism: Pristionchus fissidentatus (assembly GCA_036245785.1). NCBI lineage: Eukaryota > Metazoa > Nematoda > Chromadorea > Rhabditida > Neodiplogasteridae > Pristionchus > Pristionchus fissidentatus. Next base: position 26,320,297 of record BTSY01000002.1, read on the forward strand.
TTTTGGCAGATTGCGCCATTTTTCAGCGCTGAATTTTGGCAGATCCCGCCATTTTTCAGCGCTGAATTTTGGCAGATTGCGCCATTTTTCAGCGCTGAATTTTAGCAGATCCCGCCATTTTTCAGCGCTGAATTTTGGCAGATTGCGCCATTTTTCAGCGCTGAATTTTGGCAGATCCCGCCATTTTTCAGCGCTGAATTTTGGCAGATTGCGCCATTTTTCAGCGCTGAATTTTGGCAGATTGCGCCATTTTTCAGCGCTGAATTTTGGCAGATTGCGCCATTTTTCAGCGCTGAATTTTGGCAGATTGCGCCATTTTTCAGCGCTGAATTTTGGCAGATCCCGCCATTTTTCAGCGCTGAATTTTGGCAGATTGCGCCATTTTTCAGCGCTGAATTTTGGCAGATTGCGCCATTTTTCAGCGCTGAATTTTGGCAGATTGCGCCATTTTTCAGCGCTGAATTTTGGCAGATTGCGCCATTTTTCAGCGCTGAATTTTGGCAGATTGCGCCATTTTTCAGCGCTGAATTTTGGCAGATCCCGCCATTTTTCAGCGCTGAATTTTGGCAGATTGCGCCATTTTTCAGCGCTGAATTTTAGCAGATCCCGCCATTTTTCAGCGCTGAATTTTGGCAGATTGCGCCATTTTTCAGCGCTGAATTTTGGCAGATTGCGCCATTTTTCAGCGCTGAATTTTGGCAGATTGCGCCATTTTTCAGCGCTGAATTTTGGCAGATCCCGCCATTTTTCAGCGCTGAATTTTGGCAGATTGCGCCATTTTTCAGCGCTGAATTTTAGCAGATCCCGCCATTTTTCAGCGCTGAATTTTGGCAGATTGCGCCATTTTTCAGCGCTGAATTTTGGCAGATCCCGCCATTTTTCAGCGCTGAATTTTGGCAGATTGCGCCATTTTTCAGCGCTGAATTTTGGCAGATTGCGCCATTTTTCAGCGCTGAATTTTGGCAGATTGCGCCATTTTTCAGCGCTGAATTTTGGCAGATTGCGCCATTTTTCAGCGCTGAATTTTGGCAGATCCCGCCATTTTTCAGCGCTGAATTTTGGCAGATTGCGCCATTTTTCAGCGCTGAATTTTGGCAGATTGCGCCATTTTTCAGCGCTGAATTTTGGCAGATTGCGCCATTTTTCAGCGCTGAATTTTGGCAGATTGCGCCATTTTTCAGCGCTGAATTTTGGCAGATTGCGCCATTTTTCAGCGCTGAATTTTGGCAGATCCCGCCATTTTTCAGCGCTGAATTTTTGCAGATTGCGCCATTTTTCAGCGCTGAATTTTAGCAGATCCCGCCATTTTTCAGCGCTGAATTTTGGCAGATTGCGCCATTTTTCAGCGCTGAATTTTGGCAGATCCCGCCATTTTTCAGCGCTGAATTTTGGCAGATTGCGCCATTTTTCAGCGCTGAATTTTGGCAGATTGCGCCATTTTTCAGCGCTGAATTTTGGCAGATTGCGCCATTTTTCAGCGCTGAATTTTGGCAGATTGCGCCATTTTTCAGCGCTGAATTTTGGCAGATCCCGCCATTTTTCAGCGCTGAATTTTGGCAGATTGCGCCATTTTTCAGCGCTGAATTTTAGCAGATCCCGCCATTTTTCAGCGCTGAATTTTGGCAGATTGCGCCATTTTTCAGCGCTGAATTTTGGCAGATCCCGCCATTTTTCAGCGCTGAATTTTGGCAGATTGCGCCATTTTTCAGCGCTGAATTTTGGCAGATTGCGCCATTTTTCAGCGCTGAATTTTGGCAGATTGCGCCATTTTTCAGCGCTGAATTTTGGCAGATTGCGCCATTTTTCAGCGCTGAATTTTGGCAGATCCCGCCATTTTTCAGCGCTGAATTTTGGCAGATTGCGCCATTTTTCAGCGCTGAATTTTGGCAGATCCCGCCATTTTTCAGCGCTGAATTTTGGCAGATTGCGCCATTTTTCAGCGCTGAATTTTAGCAGATCCCGCCATTTTTCAGCGCTGAATTTTGGCAGATTGCGCCATTTTTCAGCGCTGAATTTTGGCAGATCCCGCCATTTTTCAGCGCTGAATTTTGGCAGATTGCGCCATTTTTCAGCGCTGAATTTTGGCAGATTGCGCCATTTTTCAGCGCTGAATTTTGGCAGATTGCGCCATTTTTCAGCGCTGAATTTTGGCAGATTGCGCCATTTTTCAGCGCTGAATTTTGGCAGATCCCGCCATTTTTCAGCGCTGAATTTTGGCAGATTGCGCCATTTTTCAGCGCTGAATTTTAGCAGATCCCGCCATTTTTCAGCGCTGAATTTTGGCAGATTGCGCCATTTTTCAGCGCTGAATTTTGGCAGATTGCGCCATTTTTCAGCGCTGAATTTTGGCAGATTGCGCCATTTTTCAGCGCTGAATTTTGGCAGATCCCGCCATTTTTCAGCGCTGAATTTTGGCAGATTGCGCCATTTTTCAGCGCTGAATTTTAGCAGATCCCGCCATTTTTCAGCGCTGAATTTTGGCAGATTGCGCCATTTTTCAGCGCTGAATTTTGGCAGATCCCGCCATTTTTCAGCGCTGAATTTTGGCAGATTGCGCCATTTTTCAGCGCTGAATTTTGGCAGATTGCGCCATTTTTCAGCGCTGAATTTTGGCAGATTGCGCCATTTTTCAGCGCTGAATTTTGGCAGATTGCGCCATTTTTCAGCGCTGAATTTTGGCAGATCCCGCCATTTTTCAGCGCTGAATTTTGGCAGATTGCGCCATTTTTCAGCGCTGAATTTTGGCAGATCCCGCCATTTTTCAGCGCTGAATTTTGGCAGATTGCGCCATTTTTCAGCGCTGAATTTTAGCAGATCCCGCCATTTTTCAGCGCTGAATTTTGGCAGATTGCGCCATTTTTCAGCGCTGAATTTTGGCAGATCCCGCCATTTTTCAGCGCTGAATTTTGGCAGATTGCTCCATTTTTCAGCGCTGAATTTTGGCAGATTGCGCCATTTTTCAGCGCTGAATTTTGGCAGATTGCGCCATTTTTCAGCGCTGAATTTTGGCAGATTGCGCCATTTTTCAGCGCTGAATTTTGGCAGATCCCGCCATTTTTCAGCGCTGAATTTTGGCAGATTGCGCCATTTTTCAGCGCTGAATTTTAGCAGATCCCGCCATTTTTCAGCGCTGAATTTTGGCAGATTGCGCCATTTTTCAGCGCTGAATTTTGGCAGATCCCGCCATTTTTCAGCGCTGAATTTTGGCAGATTGCGCCATTTTTCAGCGCTGAATTTTAGCAGATCCCGCCATTTTTCAGCGCTGAATTTTGGCAGATTGCGCCATTTTTCAGCGCTGAATTTTGGCAGATCCCGCCATTTTTCAGCGCTGAATTTTGGCAGATTGCTCCATTTTTCAGCGCTGAATTTTGGCAGATTGCGCCATTTTTCAGCGCTGAATTTTGGCAGATTGCGCCATTTTTCAGCGCTGAATTTTGGCAGATTGCGCCATTTTTCAGCGCTGAATTTTGGCAGATCCCGCCATTTTTCAGCGCTGAATTTTGGCAGATTGCGCCATTTTTCAGCGCTGAATTTTAGCAGATCCCGCCATTTTTCAGCGCTGAATTTTGGCAGATTGCGCCATTTTTCAGCGCTGAATTTTGGCAGATTGCGCCATTTTTCAGCGCTGAATTTTGGCAGATTGCGCCATTTTTCAGCGCTGAATTTTGGCAGATTGCGCCATTTTTCAGCGCTGAATTTTGGCAGATTGCGCCATTTTTCAGCGCTGAATTTTGGCAAATCAAACTAACATCAAATATAACTAACATCAAATATACAGGACAAAAATGGCGGGATCTGCCAAAATTCAGCGCTGAGAAATGGCGGGATCTGCCAAAATTCAGCGCTGAGAAATAGCGTGATCTGCCAAAATTCAGCGCTGAGAAATGGCGGGATCTGCCAAAATTCAGCGCTGAGAAATGGCGGGATCTTCCAAAATTCGGCGCTGAAAAATGGCGGGATCTGCCAAAATTCAGTGCTGAGAAATGGCGGGATCTGCCAGAATTCAGCGCTGAATTTTGGCAGATTGCGCCATTTTTCAGCGCTGAATTTTGGCAGATCCCGACAATTTTCAGCGCTGAATTTTGGCAGATTGCGCCATTTTTCAGCGCTGAATTTTGGCAGATTGCGCCATTTTTCAGCGCTGAATTTTGGCAGATCCCGCCATTTCTCAGCGCTGAATTTTGGCAAATCAAATTAACATCAAATATAACTAACATCAAATATACAGGACAAAAATGGCGGGATCTGCCAAAATTCAGCGCTGAGAAATGGCGGGATCTGCCAAAATTCAGCGCTGAGAAATGGCGGGATCTTCCAAAATTCGGCGCTGAAAATTGGCAGATTGCGCCATTTTTCAGCGCTGAATTTTGGCAGATCCCGCCATTTTACAGCGCTGAATTTTGGCAAATCCCGCCATTTTTCAGCGCTGAATTTTGGCAGATCCCGCCATTTTTCAGCGCTGAATTTTGGCAAATCCCGCCATTTTTCAGCGCTGAATTTTGGCAGATTGCGCCATTTTTCAGCGCTGAATTTTGGCAGATCCCGCCATTTTTCAGCGCTGAATTTTGGCAAATCCCGCCATTTTTCAGCGCTGAATTTTGGCAGATCCCGCCATTTTTCAGCGCTGAATTTTGGCAGATCCCGGCATTTTTCAGCGCTGAATTTTGGCAGATCCCGCCATTTTTCAGCGCTGAATTTTGGCAGATCCCGCCATTTTTCAGCGCTGAATTTTGGCAAATCCCGCCATTTTTCAGCGCTGAATTTTGGCAGATCCCGCCATTTTTTAGCGCTGAATTTTGGCAGATCCCGCCATTTTTTAGCGCTGAATTTTGGCAAATCAAACTAACATCAAATATAACTAACATCAAATATACAGGACAAAAATGGCGGATCTGCCAAAATTCAGCGCTGAGAAATGGCGGGATCTGCCAAAATTCAGCGCTGAGAAATGGCGTGATCTGCCAAAATTCAGCGCTGAGAAATGGCGGGATCTGCCAAAATTCAGCGCTGAGAAATGGCGGGATCTGCCAAAATTCAGCGCTGAGAAATGGCGGGATCTTCCAAAATTCGGCGCTGAAAAATGGCGGGATCTGCCAAAATTCAGCGCTGAGAAATGGCGGGATCTGCCAGAATTCAGCGCTGAATTTTGGCAGATTGCGCCATTTTTCAGCGCTGAATTTTGGCAGATCCCGACATTTTTCAGCGCTGAATTTTGGCAGATTGCGCCATTTTTCAGCGCTGAATTTTGGCAGATTGCGCCATTTTTCAGCGCTGAATTTTGGCAGATTGCGCCATTTTTCAGCGCTGAATTTTGGCAGATCCCGCCATTTTTCAGCGCTGAATTTTGGCAAATCCCGCCATTTTTCAGCGCTGAATTTTGGCAGATCCCGCCATTTTTCAGCGCTGAATTTTGGCAGATCCCGGCATTTTTCAGCGCTGAATTTTGGCAGATCCCGCCATTTTTCAGCGCTGAATTTTGGCAGATCCCGCCATTTTTCAGCGCTGAATTTTGGCAAATCCCGCCATTTTTCAGCGCTGAATTTTGGCAGATCCCGCCATTTTTTAGCGCTGAATTTTGGCAGATCCCGCCATTTTTTAGCGCTGAATTTTGGCAAATCAAACTAACATCAAATATAACTAACATCAAATATACAGGACATGCTTATTTATTCAAATTTACAGTATGATGAGATAGTACAGAGTTTTTGGGATTGGGGCAAACAAAGTTAAAAAGTTCATATTTTTAGCGCCAATCTTATCAGCCAAATTAGCAAAATTACTTTGGTTTGATATTGTACTAGTGAGAAATAGCCAAAGAAACTGTAATAAGTATATACAGAGCAAAGGACATCGTTTTTTCGGCTTATAAAAATAAACTGTCGCATGGAACTACGCGGAAATCATTAATGGAAATTCTTCGAATGTCTTCGTGTCGTCGCCATCGAAGTAAAATAATCATTCTTCTCTTCTTCAACATCCGGGCGATGCACTTGACGGAATCTGAATACATTTTTTTCATAATAGTGAGCGACCATGGGAATACACGGGAGGAAAGATAGAGAAAACTCTGTACTATCGTAAGAAAAGTTCTCATTTTGAGACGCCCGATGTATACTCTCTACTGGTCTTAATTTCCACGTTTGCGCTAGCAGGGTTTAAGAGATCATCCATGAGAGGACGGGTCTCTGGGCGGATATCCACGGATGGCTTTTTAGCAACTTATCCCAATATTTTGGGGGTAGAGTCGGTATCAGAATGGTGATATTTAGCCAAGTAGCTAAGGTTCTGGGTGTGCTTTTCAAAATTTAAAAAAAGTCGATATCGGAAAGTGGGGTTACTGTAACTTTTCCGTGCGAGACCCAGATCCTTAGTTACTTGGCTAAATATCATTCGTGATACCGACCCAAGATATTGGGATAGGTAGCTAAAAGACATCCGAGGGTACCCCCGCCCTCTCGTGGATGCTCTCTTAAACCATGTTTACTAACATACCTCTCAGTGTCCGGGCCAGAACGGGAAGAAGAATAAAAATCGAAGAGTAGGTGTGGAGTCGACCGCTCAGAATGTGTGCACGGGGTCAGTATGAAGAGGACGATTGAAATGAGAATAGAATTAACGATTCTGCATAACCATTTGTCTGCACTTTGCAATTTTAATATGCCTAATCGTTAATTCTATTCTCATTTCAATCGTCCTCTTCATACTGACCCCCCGCTCTCATTCTGAGCGGTCGACTCCACACCTACTCCTCCATTTTCCTTCTCTTTCCCGTTCTGGCCAGGACTCTAGAGGTATGTTATTATATTTATAAAATGATACGATCACACCAAAAAGTCAAATGACGGACTTCCGTTGTTTACCACACAGGCACGTACGCGACCCTCTCACTTTTGCCCGCTCTCTCGCTTTGGTAAACACAGGAAGTACCCTTTTGACTTTTTGTGTGTTCGTATCATTTTATAAATGCAATAGTCCTTCAAACAAACCCTGCTAGCGCAAACGTGGAAATTAAGACCAGTAGAGAGTATACATCGGGCGTCTCAAAATGAGAACTTTTCTTACGATAGTACAGAGTTTTCTCTATCTTTCCTCCCGTGTATTCCCATCGTCGCTCACGATTATGAAAAAAATGTATTCAGATTCCGTCAAGTGCATCGCCCGGATGTTGAAGAAGAGAAGAATGATTATTTTACTTCGATGGCGACGACACGAAGACATTCGAAGAATTTACATTAATGCTTTCCGCGTAGTTCCATGCGACAGTTTATTTTTATAAGCCGAAAAAACGATGTCCTTTGCTCTGTATATACTTATTACAGTTTCTTTGGCCAATATCAGCTTTTGTATTCTGTTTGCCCCAAGTTATCTCATCATATTGTAAATTTGAATAAATAATCATGCCCTGTATATTTGATGTCAGTTTGATTTACCAAAATGCAGCGCTGAAAAATGGCGGGATCTGCCAAAATTCAGCGCTGAGAAATGGCGGGATCTGCCAAAATTCAGCGCTGAGAAATGGCGTGATCTGCCAAAATTCAGCGCTGAGAAATGGCGGGATCTGCCAAAATTCAGCGCTGAGAAATGGCGGGATCTGCCAAAATTCAGCGCTGAGAAATGGCGGGATCTTCCAAAATTCGGCGCTGAAAAATGGCGGGATCTGCCAAAATTCAGCGCTGAGAAATGGCGGGATCTGCCAGAATTCAGCGCTGAAAAATGGCAGATTAGTAAAATTCTCCAGTAATCGGGAGGACAAATAGCAGCATAGCCAGCTGCAGTTTGTTTGTTTTTTGGCAATATCGTTGACTGATCTATGGAAAAGACAAGGTAGTATACAACCCAATTGCCCGGCTACGTGGAAATATGGAAGAGTAACTTCCACAATAAATGTGGGAGACAAAAGTGGTGAAAGTACTCGAATGATCGATTTTGGTACTATTTTTAGATGCACTAGTCTTATATACTCGGTGTCATATCTCAGTATTGAATATACTCAATAGTAAGTATATTCATTCTGGGTGTACGTGCTCTCTCATAGATCAGACAGCGCGAGAGAGCATGCAGGATTGAGAGGGTCAGACCATTACTCCCTGTAGTCAACGACCGCCCATCGCTACATTAGCGATCGAAAGGGCGCTACAATATCACGCCTCTCACGAGAGAATCGGGCTGAAACACATCTTTTGCGGATTTGGCCAAAAAAGTGAAATTGAGTTATCTATGGGGTTATTCCTCCTTAGGGATGCCTAACAACCTCCTAAAAGCTTAAACCACCAATATAATTTTGGAGGTCCTTACACCGAGTTGGATTTCGAAGTATCCAGCTTTGAGCTCGATTTTCTCGGTTGTGGGTTGTTTTTGTGAAAATTTTTGTCTGAACGACCCCGGCTAATTTTTGGAGCTCTTTCGATACATGTACTTCACTTATCGAGAAATTGAATGTCTAATGCCCTACACTCAGGCCAATATTTCTCAAAAATGTAGGAAAAGCGGGAGCTCTAATCTCTTGAGCATGTAGATCTCATCAAGATCTTTCGAATGAGTAGCTTATGGTGAAAATAGCCGGGGATCTGAGAGGATTGTGTACTTTTGAAAGAACGAGATGATTTGAAGTAAATTTTCTTCACCATTGACCGTGCGGTTTCTGACACGTGAAATGAAATGATCTTGTATTTCTTCCATTTCGTCTCTCTTTCCTGCATACGACCGGTTATCGCTTAACAAACTTTACTTCAAATCATCTCGTTCTTTCAAAAGTACACAACTCTCCCAGATCCCCGGCTATTTTCACCATAAGCTACTCATTCGAAAAATCTTGATGAGATCAACATGCTCAAGAGATTAGAGCTCCCGCTTTTCCTACATTTTTGAGAAATATTGGCCTGAGTGTAGCGCATTAGAAATTCAATTTCTCGATAAGTGAAGTACATGTATCGAAAGAGCTCCAAAAATTATCCGGGGTCGTTCAGACAAAAATTTTCACAAAAAAAACCCACAACCGAGAAAATCGAGCTCAAAGTTGGATACCCAGGGTACCGACCCAGCGTACCTACGGATCCCCGTGATCCTGGATGTCCTAAACTTTGGGAGGATGTCCGCCATCCCCAGGCATGATTTAATCCATGTAAATCTCAATTTCACTTTTTTGGCCCATTGCATCCGTCAGCTCGATTCTCTCGTGAGAGGCGTGATATTCTGTTATCAGATAATCAGTGAGGGGAAGATGACCCATAGCACAGTGTGGGGAAAAGTTCCTGAGAAAGATGATTTTTCGAATAAGTGGAGTTCAGTTGCGTCATCATAACGCAACACGTGTTTTAATCTCCTGGATATGGCAATAGAAGCATTATATTCCCCGATAGATTTGCTCTTTTCACTAGAATTTGAGGCCTGTAGCTCGCATGGCTCAAAATATCACCGGGAAAAGTGTGCCAATACGGCACACTAATGTGTTGAATATGTTTCATAAATAACAATTAGAATTTGCGAAAATACAGGTAATTCTTTTTTCAACTGTTTCCAAATAGCAACTATACATCTCTGACAAGATTGTACTAGTCGTGAAGCATACCCGATTTAACGTCAAGCCAGTACAGTTAAACAGTTAAAAATAACAGATCAAAACTCATGTAACGCGACTTACCAGAGGAAAGGGTCAGTGTGAACAAATTGTGGATTTTTTTGCAAATTGTGTTTTTTTCAAAATTGTTTTGCGTTATTTTACTTATTTTTAAGCGGTACCATTATAGCTTTCGAGATATGGGAGACTCGATAGATAAAGTTTTCGACGGGGAATGTGTGAGAGATTAATGAAGATGATAAACAAGAGTATCTAGAAGAGAGGCTTCTTTATTGGTCGAGCACAATGCAACCAACAATCCACCTTTCCATGGTCCTTACACCGGTGTGCATCCCCAACCTAATGTTGAATTCCAAGTTGGTATGGACTACTTGTGTGTCTTGTTCTATACCTCGGCGTGTCTCTTACATTGTCATGCTCTCTCGCAGCCGTATCTGTTCTTTAGGAGCGGAACGTTTTATTATTTTGAACGAGTGATTATGAATTTATAATACCAGTTAGTCTACAACGCGTTGACAGCGCTCTCTCACTCCCCCGCCAGACTTTATCTTCCATCTTTCTCACTCCGCATCGCGTAGTATGCAAGGAATTGTCACTCTCTCTCTCTCTCTCTCTCTCTCTCTCTCTCTCTCTCTCTCTTCCTCCTTATCTCTACCCCTGTTTCGCTCTCCCCGATGTACTCCTCCAATAAAAACGTGGCTGCTTTATAATTATAATATGTTTATCATTCTATTTACTGAGGCAAATGTAAGAGGAGAAATAATAGTTAGTCTGATCATAAGGGCAAACATGAGATACGATGTCACGTAATGTGACAAAGAGTTTTGTTGAAGTTTCCTCTTTCTCATCTTTTCTATCTTCCTCTACCCTTATCAAGCCCTTTTCTCCATCCATCTCTCCTCTGCCTTGACTAGTATCTAATCAATGCCCACTCTCTTTCCCCCTCTCTCTCCCTCTCTTCGCTTGTGTCAAGATTAAAATCATTCTTTCGACGCCAATTTACATTCGTATTTCACACTCTTGCTCTTCTCACTTTCTCTTTATCTTTCGCGCTCCTTTTCCAATCTGATTTGGAATGAATCTTCAAAGTATGGCCTGTTTGTAGCTGTCTACACCAGTTCACACATCGACGAACAATTTCATTCAGTGAATTGTACAAGGTATGCCCTGCTCTTCTGAGCCGCCTCTATTTCTGGGATTTTCTCTATAGTAAAACGAATAAAACACTTTCGTTTTATTAAGATGAATTGTTTTCTTTCCCACACAGTTAAGCGCCAGGACTCTTTTCCACATACTCTTTGCCATGTCACAATTTGTTTCCCATAAGTATTCCTGCAGTTTTTAAAGTATTTTAACCGGTCTTTGTGACAATAGCAATCAATGTGGTGGCAAATAGCGCAGAATATGATTACAGAAAAAGGAAGACTCTCGACACCAGCGCTGCTGTCTCTTAGAAAACTGGAGACGTGAAAAAGAGGACGGGAAAAAGTCCACGGCAGATTCAAGCCGTCAGAGGTCGCGCTTACACACGTGGGTTTTGTTTGTTTCGGCTCGAGCTTCAAAGTGTATGCCAAAATTAGACATTCAAAAGTAACGCTTCAAATAGTTGCATAATAGGGAATCTATCGATTGGCAAAACATAATTCGAGAAATGAGCTGTTTGTGATGAAAAGCAACTATCCGTTACTTTTCTAGTGAAGATAGAGGAAAGTGATGGTATTGCAGATTTTAATAATCATAATATAATTAATAAAATTACACAATTTTTTTTATAATTACACAATTTCAGATTACAATCAGGAATGGATTGATAATGAAGTGCAAGAAAAGAATCGGATAGTTGAGGAATGTTGGCATCGAACTCAACACGACGGAAATCCGAAAAGGTGCGAATACTTTGATACGTTTTGCGTATTCTAAAACATACATTGACACTATGTCTCTAATATCTATGACTCTGAAAGAGAGCAGACGAGAGGCAGTGACGCCGATCGACAAAGAGATGCCGAAAACAACGTACAACGATTCCATCACATACGATCAAAGACTCAAAAACCGATTTAGCTCACGCTAGGGCAATCGCAAGCGAACACATCGCAGCCTAGGAAAGAAAAGTACGGTCGATAGGACCGTAAGTAGAGAGATAGGACTAGGGGATCAAGAATACTTATCCGAGACGAAACTGCATCGAGACTACGCGACCAGTACCGAGGACCGTTCGACGTCGTCATGGTCCTGAAGCCAAATATCGCCGTACGGACGACAAAAAGGACTGGACATCGTTCACGCCAACCGGGTCAATGTTTATCGAAGAAAGGAATAACAATGGCATCGAAACCATTCCCAATTTTCATTGTAGTCACTATTTTGTATCACACACTCCTCATTTTAAAGGAGGACGAACAGCAGAATATCCCATCACGATAACCCTGAACTTCGCTTGGGAAACGGTATGGCGAGAGATAGGGGTCAAGCGAGACGAGAGACTGATCTACCGGGAGAGTCGAGTAGAGTGTCTAGAGGTTGAGTTTATGATCTACCCCTTCCCTGGCCTTCTCTCTTCCCGTTTTCCTCCCTCTTGTGCACGTAAACTCGACACGAGAGAGAAAGTTGACCGAGAGATTTGTTTAGTCGCGCACGCGCGCGTCGCACTTGAACCTGATTTCCCTGAGCCCTGTAGCTTCTTTGCGCGCGGGTTTCTCGGTTCAGAAGAAAGATGGGAGTGTCAAATTTTGGATTCGTATTATCGTTCACAGAAGAAATTGAGTAATGACATTAGATACAAACTCTATTTTTCCTGTTCCTCCTCCTTTAATTGTTTTTTTTGTGAATTTACCTAAACTGCCGAGGTGGCAGTTCATTGTACTTTTTCTTTGCTTCATTGTAGTCAATTATCAGTAGGCATCGAACCAGGCCAGTCAATTCATTGTTGTCTATAGGGGGAATCTTCTGGTATGAAAAAAACGGCCCGCGTTTTTTATACCATTTCCCAGAGGAAGAGTGACACCGAGAGAGACGGAGAAACTGAGAGAGACGGTGACAACTGAGATCCCTTTTAAGGGAAGCCTCAGAGATGAGGGGACACTTTAGCTCCAACTTAGCAGCACACCCCTATCCTCATTCGCGCTCTCCGGCCGTGATCACCCACGAGCCGGGGGTCTCTTGTTCACATATTTTCATTCATTCTTAGGGCTCCTCTGTTTTGAACTCATGTCTCGCATCGTTTGTCGTCTGCGTTAATTCTGAACGCCTCCTTTTCCAATCTCCGATTCCCTTGGGTCTCCCCCTCTCCTTTCGAATCTCTCGTTCATTTCTCTCTCTCTTTTCACACCTTAGCGAAGTCCCGGGGTCCAAACTCTGCCGCTCGAGTAACAGTTCTCCCCCATTGTTCGTCTTAATGTCAAATAAAGTTATATCCTTGTCTCCTCGTGTTTACCTGTTTTGGGAACTCTTGGCTAGGTCATGAAACCCAAGCTTCATGTGATTCGATAGTGGACGATATGTTCATTCGCAGAATGTTGGGTAGTACTGCAATCGACCAGTCCACTGTGCAGAGTCCGTGAACTTCCGGTAATCCAGATCATTGATTTCGTCCCTCACAGAGCGACAAATTTGCTAGGAAAACGCTTTGCCAAGGTTTCGTTTCTTGGAAAAAGTTTGCGGAAAGAGTGTGCGGAGTTAGGAGAGTGGCAATTTTTTCCAAGAAACGAAACCTTGGCAAGGCCCTAGCAAATTTGTTGTCAGTGCTTGATTAATCTTTCCAGCACACTATCGGCTACTGTTCGAAGGCAGATTCTCTACTGATGCAAACAAAGTGGAAACTGGCATGCTAATGGATCCTTTTATGGTTACCGGCACCTTCACACATCTTTTGAAATTTTTGAAGAAAAAAATTTGTATATTATTTATGTGTGTTGAAGGGCTGTGTATTTTACGTTTTACGATTTTACGACTTTTTTCGTAAAAATTTTACGAAATATTTTCGTAAAATTCGTAAAAGTTTCCTGAGAAAAAAAAGTTACTTTATTGGCGAATAGCGCACTTCACTTGGTATTTTCTCGACAAAAAAATTCATTTTTTAAAATCTCAGTGAAAAAGTGCAGGTTTTTTGTTGTTTTTTCCTAATTACTATTTTTTCCCGCAACAACACGGGCTGCGAATATGTGATTAGGTATTGCGTATCATTTCAAATAATCGAATTTCAAATCCCAGCGTTCGATCTAGTTCAAACTTTGTTCAAAAAGCAAAATCAAGACGTTGTGGAGCAATTTTCTGTAAATTATTTGATTAAGAACAATTTTCAAAATTTTACGAAAATTTTACGAATTTTACGATTTTTACGAAATTTTTTTCTTAAAATTTACGTTTTACGAAAATTTTACGCACAGCCCTGGTGTGTTGTAGGTGCATTTACAATTTACAGTATTCTAAAAATAAATGTGTTTTCAAATAATTTTTGTGCAAGATTTTTTATCACTCTTCTATCGAAATTCACTTTCCTTCATACTTGCTAAATATCAACAGAAAATCCTACAATTGAGAACACATGATTCCAAACCTACAGACCAGGGTTAGGACGAGAGAGTATGCGAAAGTGAGAGAGTCCCTCTCGATTTCACACGCTCTCTCACTTCAAAGGCCTTTCTGGACGGTTGACCGGCCTGTGGAATGATGTGAGAATTCTGTATTTACGTTTTGCCATAGTTGTATTACATTTTTTTTACAAAGACTACTACTTATTGTGGTTTGAGGAGGGGTATCATAGTGATTCAACAATGAAACAAATGTCATTGTCTCTTCTTTTGCCGTTTTTCCTCAATCGATTGTCGCTCAATCGATTGTCGGATCGCGGCAAAATAATCGATCTCTGAGGTGCCATACGAGGACACAAATCCAGCAATTCAAACACATCGATGCAGCGACCCAAATTAAATTTGCAATGGACATATTTTCATAGATCACTTGAAACCTCACAAGCGTTTTGAGAAATGCCTCTTCGCACTTCAACTCTCACGCAGGTATTTACACGTGTGTCCATCTTCCCTATTGCTATTAGTAATGTAATTATAATATATTATAATATTTGTCTCGCTTTTATTATATTTTTTCATGCTACCGTAATCTGAAGCAGTCGAGCTCTCGAAAAGTGAGCTGCAAAATGTGTGCTGCAACAGTTCTGTGTTTAGCAGCTCCATCAGTTCTCGATAGACCATGAAATTTTCCGTCTTACAGTAATCGCGGCGTCTTTTTATTTTGCTTATTTATGGATTTTCTGCTTTCCTAGTTGACTATTTTCCTGTTTGAGGTGCTCATTGTTTTCGCGCGCATCGAATTCACACGGTATCCTTGGTTTGAATGAGCTAGGCTTCGTTGTTTCCGTACTTCGAGCTACTTTTGTTTTCTGCTCCGTTTCAAACGTCTTCCTGCTCTCTCATTGGTATTCTTGCAGATGCTGACTTGATCGTGTTCATTCGGCAGTCATGGAAACACCGGATCTCATACTCGGTGAGCACTTTATTTCCCTCTGAGCTCCATAAGCTCCATAACTCCAACTCGTTTAACTCGTTCAAGCTCACATGACCACACTGTTCACTCCAATTTAGCGTATTTCGATGATTTTGTGCGTTTAACAGTGATATTGAATCATGTTCATGTTCATGAGTCAAATTTCACACTTTAAGAGTGGCTAACTAGTGTAACTCAGGTCGAACTGAACGAAATTTTCTCCAATCAGGAAGGATTATGTTCGAAGTGTGTTGTATCACCTCTCCACTCCTGCATTTGCAGATAATTAATTAAACTTCTTTTTTTGCAGGTCAGTTCTACTCGCTGTCCTCCACGACGACGAATATCTTCAACGTGCAGCCGAGTCCGTCGACGGCCATTAGAAAGCTGCAGCCGATTATAAGAGATTTGGTGAGTAACATAACAACCTTTATGCAAAGCTATTGAAATATATATATTTTTTTTAGTGAAAGTGGTGAAATTTGATGTGAAAAACATAGTGAAATTTGATGCTCATTCAAGACTATCTGCGTGCCATCTTCACATTTTCCTTTAGGTCTAACTTGAAACGCGAATGAACGAGCCCGTGTTTGGCTTTACTCGCAACTATCCTTATGTGAACAGTTATTGTCCACCTCAAAGCAAATACAATGCGCTTAACGAAAAATTAACGACCTTGATATATAATAGAGCATTGTATAGACATATTAAGATTTATATATTATTGGAAAATAAATAAAACAATAAATAATTAATTCCAGCGCGTGCTCCTCTCCTCCTCCTTCTGTGACGACATTGACCATGTGATGGATGGCGTTGCCTACAAGAGATCCGCGCCCCTCCGCCATTTCTTCTTCTGGAGAAGAGTCAAGGATTGTATGAGGTGACCATATATTAGGACTATAGGTCGACAAAGTGGTAGGAGAATGCCGAAATGCGGGCGGACTTCATTTTAAATATTTGGCTTGAAAAGGCTAAAACGTGTGTAGGCTTCGTATTGTTTTATTTGTCAAATTTGATCAAAGATACGAGCAGAGGTTCATTTTTATTGCGCCTATAGCTAGTAGATGGAACGCGCTTTCACCAGGGGCATGGGCAATGCGAGTTTTCATTGTGTTCGCTTTGGAGGATATTATATGAATGAAAGTAGAATTTTTTACTATTATTATTATGTTCATTTCTAGCATTTCTCATAGGAACACTAAATTACGGCTAGTTGATCTGTGTTTCAACAAACAACGAAGAGTCTAACGGCGTTCTTCAGCACGATAGAGTACTAACATTGACATCGCCACCAACAATGAGGGTTCCTTTAGACTATGTCCGTCCAGTGAGGATATTACTCGAAAATCGCATTGATCTAGTTATGAAAATATTTAGAATCTTTTTAATGTCATGACCTCCTAGACTAGCATTAGTTAAGCTAGTCCTACAAAATATTTCGAGCAAGTAATTATTTGTCTTGCCAAGCGTTTCTTGTGGAATGTTGTGTGTTGCTACGACTTTGTTTCTCAATATTTCGCGAAAAAAGGTTTTAAATATATATGTTACAGAAACGCGAAGAAAATCAAAGATGCGAAGCTGACGACGCTAGTTGGCAACATTGAACAGGTAATAACTTTTATTTTTTATTCACACATATCCCGCAACAAAAATTCGCATTGCTCATTGCCCTGGTGAATTTTTGTTCCGTCCCGTTGCTATAGATACAATCAAGATTTTTGATATGCTGCGCTCGACACCACGTGCTCAATCAATTAGCGATATATCCATGTTGACTGCACCATACTCATATCGTACCAGTAATTAATTCCTCGATGGACTGTGGGTTCAAGATCGGGGGAAGGGGTGGGGGCAGGGGGGAAATGAAGTACCGTCTTTACTCATATTTACCGTACCCTTCTCTCCAGAAACTGCTGCAATCGTCTTCGTACGCGCCGCGCACGCCCGTCTTGATGTACGTGCAGGCGGCAATCGTCGCGAGATTGGCCAGATTAGCACAGGTGGGGATTAATTATGTTAATTAGTATTAATAATTATTATTATGTTAGCCCGAAGTAAATTATTGATTTTAACTTATTGGGTTTACGAAATTAGGAAGTTAGAATTAATGCTAACACCGGAAGGTTGGGTGTAATGACTGAACTGTGAAACCCGCAATCGGTGATCATTCATTAAAATCAAGCGATGCTATGTTTCGCACCTCCTGTATTCTTGTCGCGATATTGGCCAGACTATCCCATGTTGGGGATTAATTATTGATATTCACTATTGATAATAATAATAATAATAATAATATGTTATCCTAGAACAGATGAATGATTATCACTAGTTTGGTTTCCGGAAATTGACATCTGTCAGTCATTACCAACACCGGAGGATGTGACGTAATGATGGGAGCGTGAAACCCGGAATCGGTTGTTTTCAGTAAAATCTACCGACTCTAGATTTCTAGCGTACTTTATTCTCTTGGCGAGACTGGCCAGACTAGCGAAGGTGGTGGATTAATTATTATATTTAGTATTATTTTTTTGCTAAAATTGTTTATTCTACCTTGATGTCTACCCCCTGACCAGACTAGCCCAGGTTGGGGATTAGTACAGCGTGTCCCAAAAGTACGGTGACAACTTTAGCCCTCTCTAATTCTGCTTGAAATGGGAGATGTGCGATCTGGTTTCGCACATATTATACGCAGTGTCCAAGCAAGTGACTACCAAGGCTAATAGGCATTTCGTGTAATGCGCTTATTGGCCTGATCGTAAAATCGATTCTCCGAAAACAGTCATCGCGCTGCTACTAATTTTGATGAACTTCAATTTTTCGCGGGCTACTTGTTGTCGCTAATTCAATGTTCAAACCATGTTGTGTGAGAGTAAACATCACTCAATCAAAATATCACAAGAACCAGATCGCTAATTGCAATGAAGGATTTCACAGCCATTTGTGCTGATCACATACAGGGAGATCATTGAAAAGTGACTTTTTATATTTTCTTTCCGAATCAATCGAGCGTTCTCTTTCATTTAAATTGAGATGGTGCTAACATGCCCGAGTTCAGACATCAGTGACAGAAAATGGGAAATCTTAAAACAAAGATATTTCATTCAATATTTATTTTCTCATTTTGCATCCATAACCTCAGTTTCACCATGTGGGTCTTGTCACATAAGGGTGGTCTTGTCATCTTCGTAAGAGTTATAACATAGGCAAGGCACGTGCTAGCTAGGTACATGGCGCACGTATTCCATACTTGCACTTGTAAGAATCGCTTATAAAGCTACAGTTATACCTCTATTTACACATTTGTCAAGTTCGCGTGCCGAAATTTGAATTTCAGTTTAAAAAATTATTATTAAAAAGTCTGTCGCTCTGAGAAGAAATAGATTGCCTACGAATATGAAGAATGACATAACCTCACTAGTAAATAAAATTGTGCACTCCATTGGTCTTACCATACGAGAGGCATGCATTCAAACTTACTGATTTTGCGATGCTATGACTAAGGCCTAAGCAATACATGACATGAATACAAGAGCAATCGTTCTGCCCTACGGCATGTGATGTTCATTCGAAGTTTGTCAAAAGTACGAATTGTCACCGTACTTTTGGGACACCCTGTAATATCACTTTCTATATTTAATCGACGCTCGAAAACTCAAAGAGATGCATTAAATTATCGTGGGAACATTTATTGGTATTATTTATTTGCTGGTCTGGAGAAAATATCTTATCATTTATTAATGACGTGAGTAGCATCCCAATAGGTAATATTTAGTAGTTTTGAGAAATTGTTGATATATCACTACTATGTTATGGTTTGGCGCAATGATTGAACTGTGAAACCCGGAATCGGCGGCCCATATCGTAGAATCTACGAAACATTGTTCGAATGCGTACTTTTTTTTCATTTTTTGCCTTCATATCTGAAAAATATCCGTGTTCTATGTGAACCCAATTAGGACTCCCAATTAATTAAAATTATAATTACAAATCTTATTTCAGATCCGCCGTGCCGCGTGCGCAGCGACGGATGAGATGATCGGACACATGGAGAAGCACCACTGGGTATTACAATTATAAAATTATACGAACATCGAAGAAGACCATTCAGTTAAAACACAGAAACATATTTCACGGCTCCGGTTCCGCTCTCGTTCCGGTTCTGAGTTCGGTGTAAACAGATGGAAGAGTTAAACTGCATGTGTGCGCTCAATCGATGGCCCATGATGCCCTGTGCCACCTTTTCAATTTGGATTTTGAAAATAATTCTTAAATTAGACAAAAATACGAAAACAAAAAAAGTGGTTTGCGCCTTTCTGTTGTTTCACCAAATTGTCCTCTTTGGCTACGCGCGGAACGGGATAATACGGTAGAACAACACCACTTATATTTATAATACGGTATATCGATTGAATATGGGACGGATACTGTAATCAAGAGCATTTCCCAATCGATATCTGAATGTTTAAGTGGTGATAAGCCTCGAGGGCTATGGTAAATCCACTGAATCAGTTGCATGCAGCATACGAGATGATTCAATCGATAACTGAGTTCAATAACGAGATGATCCAATCGATAACTGATTCTCGCTAGCGTGAATAAACAATTCCGCATAGCGTGTAGAACATGCCGGCAAACGGAAAAGTTGAACATTTCATGCATTTCTAAGCACCTTTTTTTTTACAAATGTATCGCTTTTTTTGAAAAATGCACTTCGACAAACGATTTTAGGAATTTCTCAACAGAACCCCATATTGCGTATGGCTCCATTATTCCTGTTTCAGCTCGCCTTTGCTCGATTCCTCATTGGTCTAGTCGCAGATCTGTCGGCCAAGGCGAAAGAGGACGGCGAGAGGATTGTCAAGGTATTTTATTTATTTAATATTTTCACCTCCGCTTTCGATGACCGAATATAATCTATAGAATAAGCATAACTTTTGAGCATTGTTTGTAACATAAAACGGGCAGGTCGAAACTCTAGATGTAGGGTGTATTTATTTCGTGGCATTTGCTCGAGAATACTTCGCGAACAGCTAACCATGCATGACACTTCCTGGTCAGATCGCACGATAGTCACATAAGGCAAGAACAGTCTATAATTAAGTATAATGAGATCATAGGTCAAAAAGTCAAATCGACGGATTTAAATTATTTTTACTAGAATTTTTCCAGGAAGAAAAACGTGCCGGTCTTTAGCTTTTTCAGTTTCCTCTGACGATCCTCTTTCTAACAAAAATATCGCTTACTGGGTCGCTGCACGGGAGGGCACGTTTTTTTCGCGAAATAAATTTGCACTAGGAAATGCATTTTTCACAGTCGGGCAGGTTTATTTCCGAGTGCCGCAGATTTTCACAATTCGCCTCAGGTTTTTAATTGATTGGGGCAATGGTAGCTACAAAACAGTGTGGGTATCTCGGCTCTAGGTAATCGCCTTATACCCGAATCTGTCAGGTCGAATTCAATCCACTTTTAGAGCTATGAATGAGATGTTTCGCTCTATTCGAGTCAATTTTATATTCGGACTGTGCATCTTCTGATTATTTTTGTAGCTGTTTTAAAATGGGCGCAGATTCCATTTATTACTTTCTGAGAGATCTTCATGTTTTGATATTATGCTTGAAACCCGAAACGTACACGAGAATAATCTACCATTCGCTACAGCCTGGGAGTTCTCGCGTAGCCACCTAGCTAGCTAGCAGTAGTATACAATAGTCGGATTGTAATGTGCTTATCTGAGAAAAGAGAGTTTGACGCAAATGTCCCACTTATTCTATTTCAATCGTTCACTGTTAAAAACCTTTTTCAGATATTCGATCGACTGCGAGTGTGGATCGTCGAGAATGGAAATGAAGAGGCAGCCAAGAGGTATGTATAAAACTGTTTTAATATAGCAACCCGACCCGAGGATCAACTGGTCCGATCAGCATTCGACCTTGTTATGGCTAAGAGTTGAAACCCAGATTTACCAGCTCGATATTTTTACACTTTTTTAAAGGTGTAAATGAGCGAACGCAATTTAAATGCCTTTATTAGTAATTGGGTATGCTATTTTAGTAATTATTATTATTATTGTTATTATTATTATTATATTTCAGCGCCCTCTTCTCGTGTTCTTCGATCGCCGACTGGTGGAGGGACGAGGCAGTGATCGGGAACAAGAGCTGCAAGCCGGATCAGGGTACGGTACTTTTGATTTTTATTGATTACGTGTGTATCATAGCGTAAATAATTATCAATATTATGTAGCATAAGGTACACGATGCGGATCAGGGTACGGTAGTTGTTAATAAATTTCGATTTCTCAATAACAATGAGTACGGTACCATACATCTTCAGCGAGTAATGTCAATTTCTTGCGAAGAAGTCATGATTGCGAAATTACAATAGAAATATTGCGCAATCGGGGTAAGTAATGGATAGAATCACATGTTGCGTCTAACTACTTCCTATTCTATCCGACCACCTGCCTTTCCCCTTGGTCATTCATGACTTATCAACTTTCACCTGTGTTTGCTCATCCGGGAACTAGGGCTGAGGGGCTGCAAGAGACGTTTCTTTTAGTATTCGCCCTTTTCGTTGCTATTAGCAGTATTCCATCCCCGCACTTCTCAGTTTCGCTGAATGCGTAAGCAAAAGGAGCAGCTGATTTTTTTGATGGTCAATATTTATTTCTTTGATTTGACCAGTATACGGAATATACAATGTTCATGAGCCCATTTTATTCCCGGCTTTCACTTTGTGATTGTGCCGTGGGACCGCTGAATTAGTGTTTCATCGTTATGTCTAAACCTGTAATAGTTCTGAAACTTCAATAATACTGACAATTATGTTGACTAAAACACGAACGGAAAGCATTTCTTCCTGTCTTTGATTATTTTCCGATGGTCTACACTGCCATTTACTTTCTTGGGAAGTTGTCTGAAAGCAATTTCCTTCCGAAAATACCAATTAATATTTTGCAAACTTGACGATCAGCTGTTCTTCCTCCAATATTTTCGCTATTTTAATTAGCGACCGCAGGTGCATAATTCAAAGTAATCACTAAAATTTCAAATTTCAGTCTATCCATACATTTCGATAGTGCCGAATCCACTGCGAGTCAAATATAAATGAAAACAACGCGAAAAAGCAACTTTACAATGATTTCAAAGAATTGCGAAAATTCCCGGATCCTACCGTAATCCTTTCCCATATTGGAGTTGATTAGTTCGATTGCATACTGATTTTTCATAGTTTTCGATTATTTTGGAATTGATTCCGCGCATTAAATTCATTTATTTTTTCATGCAGTGGGACAATTATTCAACTCCGATTGCGATGAAATAGATATTTATGCCAATTTGGAAAATATAGTGAAAATCGGAAGAATCAGAGATATGAAAATCAAAGGAAATGGGGAATTTTATCGAATATTGATGCACCGGTAGCATGACGAAATTATAACGGTGAGAGAAAGGAAGAGAACTGAGGGAATAACAATCGATATGTGCTATTGACTGGAGATGATTCCATCGTAGAAGAAATCTTCAAAGACGAGGCGACAGAAGAAGTAGACGTCGTCAGATGGGAACTTATCAACACGGTATTAGTATGATAATATGCGGGATGGTTGATAGAATGATTGGGAAAACACAATAAGTCGGGGTAACGAAAGCAACATGGTCGGAGAAGACTAATTATGTAACAAAAACAGTGAAAATTAGACCTCGATGTCTTAGGAGATGCCATAGTTGTACGAAATAACGGATGGACATGGCATTAGCATGATAATATGCGGGATGATTGATTGAATGGTTGGGAAAACAAAATATGTCGGGGTAACTAAAATATCTTGGTCGGAGAAGGCGATGAGTGTAATAAAAACGGTGAAAATTGAAACTCGGCGTTTGAGGGGGTACCATGGGCGTACGAAATAAAGGATCGGCACGGCATTATGGTGAAAAGATGCGGGATTGTTCATAGAATAAATAGGAACACGAAATAAGTCGGGGTAACTAAAGTAACTTGGTCGGAGAAGACGAAACATGTCAACAAAAAGGCTGTGAAAATGGGGCAACGCAATGTCTTCGGGGATGCCACGGGCGTACGAAATAACGGATTGACACGACATTAGGATTAGAAGATGCGCAATGATCGTCAGAATGAGAGGGAAATCAATATAAGTCGGGGTACCTATAAAATTTCGAACTAGAGAGACTAGACGAAAATGATTTTAAATACGGGTAAAAAGAAGTTCAGTGTTTTGAAAGACCGCACGGCATCCCGTAGTCGGACAAGAACTCACGATGATTGGTAACAGTATTGGTGATGTGCTCACGCGAGAAATCGGACCAAATAATAGCTTCATTCGCTTTTAATCAAGAAAAAACATGTAAGAAATATGGTGAAACGAAAGTTCCAAATTACGGTAATACCCAAGCACACAACCTGAAAAATCAGTTCGCAATCACATTAGGAAATCTCGTCTTGGGACTCGCACCGCGACCGCACAACATGGTCGTTAATTTTAATGCCGTCCAATTTCTGCAAGAATAGTCTATCTGACGCGCACTCTGTCCAACTGCGAGCGGAATTCTCGGCAGATTTTGTCCTGAACAAAATCTCGAACATTTTAAATAATGCATGTATTTAAAGAGTTACAATGACGCACTGTTTCATGCATTCGTTGATCATTTCAACGCACACGCTACTGCAGTCGGCGTAGCTATTGCAGCTGTATTGTGATTATATTGTGGACCGTAAAATAACAAAATAATCTATTCGTGATGCATCCGTGAACTGACCGAGCAGCGCACTCGTCCCTGATCATCGTCTCGTCTGAGACTTGTGCATTGATGAGTAGGTTGCATAGGAAGGGTGCGAGAATGAGGCGGCAGTTCATCGCGTAGTGTGAAAGATAGTGAAATGCAGGTTTTGTATGCGGAGTAGCACTGTATTTGAATCGGAGTATGCGGTTTATGGTATAAGGTGAATCACAATGAACAAAATTGCTCGTTTGTAGTGAAAATGTGTACACGTTGTTGCCATGATTCACCTAGATTTTACACAACGTAAATGCGGAGTTGATTGGTGCATTTGCAATTCCGGGAGTATTTGATTTTTTGTTGAGAAATATGGGAACTGTGAGAACGGCAATGAGCATCACATGTTCGGAGATTTCATTAGGGCCGATTGTAATTGTGAAAAAACTGCTTATCGATCGACTCAACTCTCTTAGACGCGCCGTTTCAAGATAAAGCGATCTAATAATATTTTTAAAATATTTAAATAATTACAGCCATTCTCCGTCGTTTGATGGTCGTCTCTGACAACGATGTCGTCGCGACGAGAGTGATACAAGCAATGAGGAATATCGAGTGAGTATTTCATCAATATCGGTAGATTGGGAATAAATTTAACCCCACCCCCCCCCGATTTGATTGTCGCTAGAAATATACTGTGAAGTTGCGAAAACCCGCGGAGCTTGTGTTTCAGGAATATTTGAAAATACTACATTTATTCTTGGGTCCGATCTTGTTGACTTTTCGGCGTTTGTAAATTTATATTGTTCTGCTATCATTAATATACGATATTTGGATTAATTGATAATTGCTCAGGGCGGAGGAGAAGCGGAAGAACGATCTGTTCACTGATCTTGGCAAGAGTGTGGCGTGGAATGGAGAGATGATGATGGGAGAGGAGGGAGGAGGAGGAGAGAAGAGCTCAGAGGTGAGGGTTGCGATAAGTAATTGATATCTTAGGTCTTTTCTTAGGTCTTATGTAACGCTAGCGTTTGGTTTGTAACACTAGAATCGAAAGAAAATGTATTATTTTTTTATAACAGAAATTTCCATTACCACATTGAGTTCCCCTATTTGCCGCTTTATTTGAGAAAGTTGTTAAACGTGAAATTGACGTGTTTTATTGACGATATTTGCGTGGTTAGCTGGACATTGGGTAAGAAAAGCATGATACCATTTGTAATATGTAATGTTATATTTGCTCATCGACGACACGAATAACCACTGCTTTTTTCGTCTGCCTCCGTCCTTTGAGGCAGTTATGAAGCGGGAACCCACTCAGAGTTTTGTTGTTGTACGCTTGTAAAATCAAGGAGAACCAGAACAATGCGGCATGAGCGTTGTAGTGTTTTCCCACGCCAGTCATGCAATTTTGCTAGGAAAATTCACCGGTCGCGCAGTTTTGCCCCTCCATTTACTTCGTCCCTTTCAGGCACATGTGAAGCAGGAAATCGCCGAGTCGATCACGGATTCGCCGTCTCCGTGGAAGAAAGCAGAGAAGAGGAAGAGGAAGATGGTGGTTAGTTAATTAACTTAAATTATCTATTTTATATTACGAATCATTGAAAGACATGAAAGTAAAGATGCGATATTAGCCTAAAAATCCATACTTCGTCACCCAATACTTGTGTCTAGCATGCACATATGATTTGATATGCTTCATAAATTGGATTTATTGATTGATTCAGGAGGATACGATAGAACCCGAGGTCAAGCAGGAAGAGATAGAGGTAGAGGACTTGGAAGAGCCATCATGGACGATCGATAGAGGAGAGGAGGTCAAGACGGAGGAGGATGATGACGTCATCAAGAAGGAAGAGGGGGAGGAAGGAGATGATGGATGGGCGGAGTTCGCTGCAGAAAAGGGTGGGTGGAGTAGTGATGATGCAATGTTTGCGTTTTTTGTACTTTAAAACTGCGGATTTGATGTAGATCATACGCAATACGTTCTCTCCTAATAATGGCGTGTTTAGTGAGGAGCGATAGTAGTGAATACACAACTAGAAGGAGTGATCGTGTCCTTAACCCCTAATGCAGTTTGGATAAAATTACTGATATGTCGATCGATTGTAGCACGTCCCGAAAGTTGGAAGATGAAGAAGAAGAAAAAGTTGCTGGCGGGAAAGAGGAAATCGAGTACGGTAGATGATGAGAAGAGTACGGTCGGACACGAAGATGATCGATTGATGAGGAAGAAGAAGTTGAAGAGGAAATCAGTACTGGAGGTGATTACTATTTATTTATTGTATTTATCGTACTCTGCATGGGTGCGTCAATGCGTACAGAAATGATCGGATAAAGGAAAAAAAAGTTATTATGAATATAGAAGGGAGTGGGCTATGGGAGAGAAGGGCGATCCTTCATAGTCAATCGTATTCGCTAGAGGCATTGATGGTTACAAATGTGATAATTACGGTGCGTTTTCAGGAATCGATCGATGAGGCTACAGTAGTGATGGAACCGGAGAAGAAGAAGAAGAAGAAAAAGAAGAATACGGTAAACAACGATCAATCGATTGATCTGCAAGCGGGTGGAGAGAAGATGCAGAAGAAGAAGAAGAAGGTTAGTTGGGGAACCGCCTACATGGCGGTTTGGTGCTGCAGTCGCATTTTGTAGTCGAGCTTCGACCATTACGTTTGATCGCGACGTTTCCTGTGTTAGTAGAAAGTATTTATTTTTTTATTCAATTAAAACATGCTTATTCGTAGTTTCAATAACGTTTCTTAGCTATTCGTTTTTCTCTTATTTCGCTTCTCGAAGGTTAGATGAGCGAAACAGAGCGAAACACAGCGTTTCACCAGTATGGGGAGAGTAGACATAGGAAAATCCCCGTTTGAACTTATCTTGCGCATCAGACCACTGATATAGGCGGGATTCTCGATGCGGGCGCCCCTGTACGGTAGTTGTCGCACTATTGATCGAGCGCGCGCAGCTTATATAGAGTATTGAGAAAGCGGTCCTGACGCGAGCCGGGTTTGACGGTGGGGAGAAATCCGATGTCTCGCCCCGCCCCCTCTTTCTCGAGCGTCTCCGAGAGGGAGCGGAGGAAGCTCGAGTCTCCGCCCCTTTTCCACCGCGAATCCGTTCCACCCCGTCTCGTGTAAGGCGCGCCTTTCCGGTATAAAACGACACGTTCTTTTGTCTCGCGGTCTGGCGTCTCTCTTAAGTGAACACTCTCTAGCTTTTGTCTGGTCGTCTAACCCGTGTGTCCGCTCTCGAAACGCTGTGGCGAAACAAATATCACTTGCAGGCACCGGTCAGCGACGGAATTGTCTCGGGCGGTGAAGCCGATGTGAGCCAAATATCGATCGAGAGTACGGTAGTGAAGAAGAAAAAGAAGAAGAACGAGCTACCTAGTTGTTGATTGTTACTGTTGATTTGTTACGATGTTAGACTGTTTCATTGTTTTGTTTGCATAAATATTTTTTCCACTAAATTCAGCAAATTTTTTAAAGACCTGAGAAGTTCAATGCTTCTGGGATACCTGTTTCGCTTTCTGTGGTGATCTATTTTATGCAAGACTTTTGCTTTGTGTTTTTCTTGAAACTCGAAAATACGTTGGTATGGATTGATCATCTGATATGAAAAAGGCAATTCGAGTCTCTTTATCTGTAGTCGATAGTATTTGTGGGCTGTCTGAATCTGAAACGCGAAATTGACATGGGAAGATTTTTTTCCGGGATGTTTTTTTTCTGATTTTGATTAATGAACCTATGGTTTTGGCACATTTCAATGGGAATTTCACAGCACCCTCAACAGTATATTTTTTGTAACAAAAAGCTAATTTCGTCCACTTTTTCAGATATTCGATCGACTGCGAGTGTGAATCATCGAGAATAGAAATGAAGAAGCGGAGAAGAGGTGATTATTTATTGCTACTCATATAACGACTGCTGAGGAATTGTTGACGCATAAATCTGCCTTATTCGATGTGGTGCTGAAACGGCGATCAACCGTGGTTTTTTACCTGTTGAAGCTCAAATGACGCCGTATTCTTGCGAGTCTCGAAATAATAACGGAGTGCGTAAATACCGTAGCCGTGCATAAGTATTAGTCTAGTAATAATATTTTACTTTAATAATATTGATAATAATTATTTCAGCACCCTCATCTCGTGCTCGACAATGATCGATTGGTCGAGGGATAGCAGTGCTCGAGATGAGAAGACGTAGCCGGCTCTGAGTACGGTACTTTTGGGCTTTAAATGGTACGGTAATACCATCTCCTGACACGGTAGTACCGTAACGGTTCTGTATATATTTCTATCATTTTTTTGCAGGGTGAAAATCTCATGTAACTTAGGAAGCGCTGCATTTTTTGCACCAAACTAATTTATAGTCGTTACACTTCCTAGCTCTCCACTCAATAGTTCGGCGCGGGGTTATCAGGTTTCTTCCCATCGGTGTTTGCTCTTCCCAAAACTAGGGCAGTGAGACTGCATAAGCGACGTGTCATAAAGCCTCGGCGAGCGAGGCTGCCTCGCTTACGTCGCTTATGCTTTTGGTACGTTGCTATAGGGATTTCGTAGTCCTTTCTTCGCACTTTGTTCATTTCCATTCAATGGATGGGCCAGCTGTTTTATTGGCTTAAGTTCGTTATACAATTCTAGGATGGTCGTGATTTGTATAGTGGTATATTGTATAGTGAATTTATACTGATTTAGCGATAGTTTCGACCTTTTGCTTTTTGCTGCTGCTTCATTCTATGAACAACTAATGGGACCAGCCCCATGTGAGCTTCATTTCGCACCATGCTGCCTTGCTGACACTTGTTATTATTGTGTGCAAACATTATTTAATTAACTTTATGCTGATTTAGTGGTGGCTTCAAACTCTTGCTGTATATCGCAAAGCTTATCGTATGTTTGGAAAAACTACCCCAGAAAGGTTAATGATGTAGCGAGGACTCGTCTTGTTTTTTGAAATAAAAAAACGGTGTGTTCTGAATGCGCGCGCTGATTCCAAATGTGCAACCGAGACTTGCCCGTTGTTCTGACATGCACATTATGCTCTATCCGGACACTAAATTTTTTAAATAATCATTCTAGTAATATTAATAACTGCAATAAACCCATTGCAGCCATTCTCCGTCGTTTGATGGTCGTCTCTGACAACGATGTAGTCGCGACGAGAGTGATACAAGCGATGAAGAATGTCGAGTGAGTTGTGATTGCATCATTATTAGGCAATGTATAACGGAAATGCAGATCTTTTGGGTTACTATAGTAGGATGACGCCGAACCCGCGGAATGGGTGTTTCAGGAGCATTTGAAAAGCACTGAATTTGACATTATTTCAATCTCGCTTCACCCTTTTCATTCAAAATTAATAATTATTGTTTAGCGATTTATTTGTGGTTACAGAATATCGAATTATGCATTTTTGATAAATAATTTGGAGTTTGCTCAGGGCTAAGGAGAAGCGCAAGAATGATCTGTTCACTGATCTCGGCCAGAGTGTGGCGTGGAATTGAGAGATGAGAGAGGGAGAGGAGGAAGAAGATGGGTAGATGGGAGGAAGAAGTTCAGAGGTGAGCACTGCATAGATAACTCATTGTAATGATTGGGTAAAAGTGCAACAGAGAGGTGTTCTGAGGTGAAAATAGATCGTTACGGAGATTTTCTAGTTCTGTGTTTCCATCGAACACCGCGTGTTTAGAGACAATCGTGAAGCTGGAAATTGACGAATTTTCCTATTACAAGTAACTGAGGTTATTCGCGGTTAATGCATTGTTATTAGCGAATATCCTTTTGTTGTTCGCGAATAGGATTGTTCGATCTAGCAAGACTTCCATTCACTGAACAGAGAATTGTAGCTCTCACTTCAAGAATTAGGGAATAGGTGCCATTCTCGTGATAAACTTATGAAAAAATACAAAATTAAGAAAGTTTTGAGCGATTTCATTAGTTTCTAGCCAACTGTTGCCTTCTTTATGTTGGAAATTTGTTGTAGAACTGTCGCATCAGTGGTGCAATTTATCCACCTCTCCATTGATTGATCTTCCTTTCTGAATATAATTAATTAATCTAGTGTTATTTTGTAAAAGAAATTAACAATTAATTTATATAGAGATGAACATTATGACTCACCTTTCCATGCATTTTTCGACCTGCTCTTGGCATATTTTTTTGCAGTGAGCCTCGTCATTACAACTGAATTGAAATTAAATTTGAAAGCAATAAATTATGGACAATAATATTCGATTATCTATTTTAATATTCGATTATCGACTCGTTTGTGCAGGAATGAGGCAGTGATCGGAGATGAGAAGAATACGCGGGACCAGGGTAGGGTAGTTTTGAGCTTTATCGATTTTTTATTAACCAAGAAGAGTAGTATTATACATCTTTATCGACTTTTTTCAGTACGAAACATACGTGGGCAGCATATTATAGAACTTTTTTGCACAGTCTTCCCGGGTCCGATTCGGACGGTTTGCAGAGTGCCCCCGGTTACAATCTCCGAAGGCTCGCAAAAATAATTTCCGCGTTAATAATGCGTAGTTTCTTCACGAATTTTTATCTCCCTTATTCAGCGTTACAGTACATCACAAAAAAATGTGTGATAATTTCCATTGTTGACCGGAAATTATTCCATGTTGTTTTCTCGTTTGTATAATCCGAATATAGATTCATTATGCACACACTTCGACACATGTGCAACATCCCTTGAAGAGGCTCCTAGATTGTATTATCTCCCTCCCAATTTCGAGTACTCAAGTCGAACGTGGTTTTTTTTCGGTGATCAACTATTTTCACATCGTCTAACTGTGAAGATTCTCACTGATCTGTTGATACTGCACCAAAAATAGTCCGGATCCTCAAACATCGATTTCAACGTCTAGAATTTCGATACAACTCTCGAGTCCCCCGACTATCAGAAGACGCGAAGAACCATGTTCGATTAGTCTCAGTCAGATAAATTTGTTGGTAAAACCGCAGTTATTTTAAAAAAAACACAAATTATAATATTTTTAAAAAATTCGAATTTTCGGCACGATTTTTTTAAAAATTTCATAATATCGCACAATTGCGTGCCAATTTTGGCTTTAGCATATGCGAATAATTAGTATCCATTAAACTGCACAAAAAACGGAGCGTGGGAGTGCTGCCGAAAGATTTCCAGTGCTCCCGACTAAAAGCACGACTTTTTGGCTTAAAAAAGTCGGGAGCACTTTATTCGCTCATTTTCGAACAATACAACGTCTGTAAGCTACAGCAGTCGTGTTCCTATGCCGGCCACCTCCCCAAGAAATCAAAATAGTATAGTCGTGTTTTTAGTCGGGAGCACTGGAAATCTTTCGGGAGCACTCCCACGCTCCGTTTTTGTGCAGTTTAATGGATACTAATTATTCGCACATGCTAAAGCCAAAATTGGCACGCAATTGTGCGATATTATGAAATTTAAAACAAATTCATGCCGAAATTTTTTTTCGATTCTTTTTTATTTAAAAAAAATATTATAATTTTCGTTTTTTTGAAGTTACTACGGTTTTACCAACAAATTTATCTGACTTTGAGACTAACCGAACATGGTTCTTCACGACTACTGAAGTCAGGGGACTCGAGAGTTATATCGAAATTATAGACGTTGAAGTCGGTGTTTGTTTGGGCTTGGGGTTGAAGTTGCCGGACTATTTTGGTGCAGTCTCAACAGATCAGTGAGAGTCAATAATGAATCTTTCTCCGTCGTTTATTATTATTTTCTGAGTTGCATAGTCCCCCCGACTGGTTTTCGCGGTGTGTAGAGTGCTCCCGGGGGGCCGTGCCCACGTATGGTACGAAACTGGTATGCACCTTAGGACACGATATTTTTGCTCCAAACTAATTTCTATTTTACCGTCCTCTTGCCTCTCCACTCAATAATTCGGCGCATGATGGGGTTATCGGGTTTCCTCTCATCGCTGTTTGTTCTTCCCGAAACTAGGGCAGTATGACTGCTTAAGCGACGTGTCCATCCCTCAAGGCCTTTTATGCCACGTTGCTACTAGCAACTTCCTATAGGACTGTTCATTTCCATTCAATGAATAATGTATGGGTTTAGCTTCTTTTGAGCTTCATCTCGTACTATAATGCTCGGATGTGTATTTAAATTATTTTATTTATGTTGATTTGGTGGTGCTTTCGATCTCTTGCCGTTGCCTGCGCATCTTCCTCAGTTTCATTAGCAGTCGAGCGTTCCGCATGCACAACGCGTAGTTCGGACTTTCATTCTGCGACTGCGAAGTGGGACCCCTGAGTTTTGTGTTTCAACGTTATTTGATATTTGGGAACAGCATTGAAATATTAATAATAGTGTCTTCACACTGTTTGTTGTATAGTAATATTTTGGCGTAGACTACGAGCATCATGCATTTCTTGCTGTCTTCATTGATTTTCCTCTCGTCCACACTGCCATTGGCGGTTTTAGGAAGTTGCCTGAAAACTTTCTTACCGGGCATACGATTTTATATTTCGCGAACTTGGCGATTAGTTGTTCCTCGTCCATTAAAGTAGAAAGTTGTTTGGCCTTTTTTGCGTTTGCGATATGTTGTAAAACTGTAGTATCGGTTAGGCAATCACCCCAGCTTTGCACTGATAAATTGTCGGGTTTCTTCCTGAAATTAGTTGATTAATTATGTTAATAAATTGGTTGGTTATTTTTTTTGGAAATAATAGATAACTCACCTCAGTATGCATTGATCGACCATCTCTATGCAAATTGTACCGCAGTGTAGATCATAATCACACCTGAATTTTACCAAAATTAGTATCGAAAAGGAGTGACCTTTTTGTGAGGAGGAGAATACAGCGATAAACTGACATGGAGTCGCAAGCGTCCATTACTAGGGATGCCGTAGATAAATATACCGCATAACCGGCGGTTCTGTGTACTACTACAGAGTGTAGTGAGAGTGCCAGGATGAGGAAGCGATGCATTGTGTAGTGCAACAGTGAGCAAAACCCACCTTTTTATGTGGCAAAAACCGCGTAAACTTTATGATAAGTGCATAGTTAATCGAGCGAATTGCTCGTTTCAAAAAAATGCATTGAATTAAAGGAGGCGGTTTTTTCGAGGAATCACCCAGATTTGTGCACTACGGTGGGGGGGGGTGAAGCGAAAATATTGAATTGTTTGATATGTGGTAATTGCATTCATATGACTAGAGGACCGAGATAAATTAATCGAACATTATGTTTTCGATTAATTTAAGATTACGAGGCCTTATTGTATCATAACTCGCCTCTCCTCCCCTCCTCAGTATGTACCAGTCAAACATACAACCTGTACTAAAAAATCTATACTATTTTCAGTAATATTTTTTCAGTAAATCTCCCTCGTTTGATGGCCGTCTCTGACAACGATTTCGTCGCGACGAGAGTGATACAAGCAATGAGGGATATCGAGTGAGTGTTTCATCAATTGCATCATCATTAGGAAATATATGTATCATCATTAGATAATGACAGTGCCGCCTGTTTTATGTTTGGGGCTGCTATTAGACAAACCCTCAGAACGAGTGTTTCGACAATGTTTCAAGTTATGGGGTTTGAGCGTCTGTTAGTGCATGCTACTTGACTTCTGTGATTATATCTCGTCCATCGTAACTGGCCGGCATTGATAATTGCGCCTTCTCGCGTTTTTTTTTTTGGAATTCACATAAAACCAGCTGCTCCAGTGTTTTAGCAATGTTCGAAGATGCTGAATTCCTGTCTTCTGCATATTCTTCATATAAGTCTAACACACTGATAGAAACGGCACTGTTCATTGATGTGAAATTTTCAGAGTACAATGAGAATACCGTATATTCAAAAATCGTTAAATAGAAAATTGATCAGAGCGGAGGAGAAGCGTAAGAACGATCTGTTCACGGATTCCGGCTGAAGTGTGGCGTGGAATGGAGAGATGAAGGGAGAGGAAGAACACATCATTCGACAGGCCGGTCAACCTTCCAGAAAGGAGTTTGGAGTGAGAGAGCGTGTGAAATCGAGAGGGACTCTCTCACTTTTGCATACTCTCTCGCCCTAACTCTGGTCTGTAGGTTTGGAATCATGTGAGAAGAGACGAGCCCAGAGGTTAGGATTTTTTCTGTACTTTGGTGAACGTGGAAAAACAGAAAAGTATCGTGGAAACCATTATTATGTTGTTTTTTTCCTAATCCACCCTTCTAGAAGACAAGTATGTTAATCCCACTTCATCGTTTCCCTTTATAGCACTTGTGAAGCGGAAACTCGCCGAGTCGAGCACGGATTCGCCGTGCCCGAGGAGGAAAGTTGAAAAGAGGAAGAGGAGGACGACGATTAGTAAATTTGTTACGGGGCAATTATGTTATTGAGAAGATTGGAATAATTCAATTGTTGATTGTTGCTTTTCTCTCTCTCATTCCTTCATTGTTGTGGTTGCTGCATAAATTATTTATCACACTCACTTTCCATCTGTGAAATGCGAGAAGTTCGAAGCTTCTGCGATATCTGAATGCCAGTTACACATGCAATGCTTGTGTTCTCTGTGTCAGTCGTGTCTACCGTAGTCGTGTATTACGGTAGTCGGCTACCGTCTGCTAATCGATCAATTACAGTATGTACCAGGCGGATAATGGCTTCAAGGCGGACCACATCAAGAACCCCGCTCACCAGAAGGCGAACGCATTCTGGCTGTGGTGCAATGCGGTACGGTAACTATATTATTAATCGACGATCGTAATACGGTAGATGGGCTGCATGAATACTTTATGCGCTGTAGTAGTATCTTTCTTACAACAACAAAAAAAACTGGCGGTTGCTGTATACTCAGTACGGTTATTGGTAGCTACTGTAGAGGCCGGAAAAGGTAGAAATAAGAAGAATCGGGTTACGTCTGAAAAGAGTGATCATTGCAGGAGGGCAGACCGCGAATCCGGCGAATGTTCGGCGATTTCGACCAGAAGAATCCCGAGCACGACGCCCTGATCCGAGAGTGGTGGAGGGTATGGTAGTTGATTATTGATTTTTAAAAAATATATTGTTTAGTTGTAATTGCTCACCTGGTAGATGTTTGGCAAAAATATATTTCATGAATATTAGTAAATATTGGAGGAGGTGGGCATCGCGGGCGAGAAGGGCAAGTGGGAACAGAAGGTATGATTTTTATTAGTTTTTATTTTGTATAATTATGCAAAAGTATTTTTTAACGCAACGGAAAACCAACTACAAATAGCATAGTACCCGTAAAGTAAACTGGAGACTTAAAACGGTTCTAATATATTTAAATAATTAATTCAAATATTTTAATTGCAGGCAAAAGCGATCAACAACGACAAGGAGAAGCTTGCGGCGTTTCGCAACAACAAAAAGGCCCGATACAGGAAGCATCTGGCCGAGAACCCGCTGGAGATGCACGAACTGAGAACGGTACGGTAGTGCATTTATTGATTATAGGAAGAGTACGGTAGTGTGCCTGGAGAGTACCGTGGGAGAAGAAGGTGTGTACGAATTTGATAAGGAGCAGAAGTACTGTGGCCATGTTGCATTGTGTACCGGGCACACCATAGGTCAAAAGGTACGTAAAAACGACGAAGCCAACCCACATTTTGGAAAACCTACCCATATTTTTGGATTTTGAGAAAAAAAATTGAAAAATCAACCCACATTTTCAGTTTTGCATGCCCATACTTGAAAAACTCAACCCACATTTTCGACTTTCCTCAACGCTCCCTTTTGATCTATGGGACACACTATGTAACATGGCCACAGTACTCCTCCTCCTTATCACTGTGCCGGTGCACTGACATTTTCTACAATCTCCACTCCGCCATTCATATTACCTCACCTTTGGGACTATCCTCCGCGTTCAAATAATGTAATTATTTTATTTGTGTTTAAGGTGCACGACAAGAAAGTTGCGGAGTTCAATCCGCCCATGCCCAAGCACAATTTGGGAGCGGTTGTGAAGGCCCACGTGAGTTGATCTTTAACTTTTGCAGGTTTGATCTCTGATCTCTCTGAGTAAGAGCACTGCTTTGCTTACCCCGGGATGATTGTGCCCTTTTCATCTAGCCATTAATCGATCGATAAACGTTGTGCACGGTCTACCCTTGCTTGGTGTGCTTACAGTAACCTTGACGATCTGTTCACAGCTCACTGAACGGTGATCGATGCATCCCCCTTGTTTCACGTGTATGTTATTGTGCTCGCCACAGAAGTTGAAGTCTTCTGCCATACCTACCTCTGTGTTTATTGATTGTGACTACGATAGACTACTCACAGACTACCTTAGTCAAGAATGAAGAAGGGCGGATTCTCGAACGCGAGAAAAGAGGTGACGCGAAAGACGCCGGCAGGCTGCGACTACTGGACGTGGTTCAAAAAGGTAAGAAGGAGTACGGTAGATTGATCCGGTGGGTATTGTATACTTTGGTCTTATTGATTTCTCTAGGTGGGCCGTGCGTCTTTCCGGGCGCAGTACGGTGAGGACTACAGCGATTCGGTTGCGGAACACCGCCAGTTCATAACCATTCTGTGGGAGGTACGGTAGGACGTCAATCGAGTATCGATCACCACCATCTACTGTATTCACAGAAAGTGAGAAACGACGGGGTGCAACTTGAAGAAGTGAGGAAGATGCCGAAACCGAGATATGAAGAACCGCCGATGTCAACGTTGAAATCGGTGATGAGAAGAAGGAAAGAAGAGAGGGAGAGAATTCCACCCAAGAGAAAGGAGACCTTCTTTGTGCGTGTGGTGTGGTTACGGTAATAGGGGGAAGGGGAACCGACTGGATGATAGCGAAATGATTTTATTGTATCCATTTTTAGAATGGCTTTTATCCAGTCGGTTCTCATCCTACCTGTTCCTTGCTCGGTTGGTGCTCGTGTCCTGCTGCGTTTGAGTTGCACTCCTTTGTTATAGCTAGATCGAGTTGGGAGGAATTGATGCCGAGTGAATTGTGGACAATGTGTAACATTTCCAAATCGATCTAGCTACGCGTGCATGAAGCATTGGTGTGCTTATCCATTGCTTTTGTGCTTTTGCATGAAACACTCAGAGATCAGACGAAATTATTACATTTACGGGATATTTTATCTATTTTTATCGATAATTAATTATTTTTTTACAATAATTAATTTGTATTTTTACAATAATTAATTAGTAATTTAAGAGTCGTCGAACTGAGAACGAAATGGAGATTCTGAGCAGGAAACAATTCGAATTTCTCGAGCCGAAACTGCGAATTCTGATGAAAACCGAAGGATCGACAAGAGATCGTCAGTTTGAATTGATTATTTCGACCTCTGCTCATTTGCGATGGAATGGGATCGGGTGGCCCGGGATATTTACTATATAATAATGGGTTGAAACTTCGAACGAGCAGGTTTCTTGAATTATGTGCGCACACATGTTCTTTTGCTCTTCTCGACTACCAAGGTCTTACGCAATGCTTCTGAATTTACTCTAGTCATTGCGTAATAGGCTTATTGAACGAAAAAAAATCAATTA
Organism: Pristionchus fissidentatus; assembly: GCA_036245785.1. Classification (NCBI taxonomy): domain Eukaryota; kingdom Metazoa; phylum Nematoda; class Chromadorea; order Rhabditida; family Neodiplogasteridae; genus Pristionchus; species Pristionchus fissidentatus. The sequence goes on from BTSY01000002.1 coordinate 26,357,612, forward strand.
ATCAAAGTCTTGTGAATCGATAATATTCTAATATTGAAAAAAAAACTAATTTGCAGAATCACCCGACGACGTCCTTCGAAGTCTTCGCTCGTTCCTTTTGATAGTGAACGAATACACATCCAACCATGCAGGAAATCGAGTCGCCCCCGCCGAGGTTACGGTAAGTAAGGTTATGGTAGATTATCGAGGAATGGGTTACGGTAGGTTCGGTAGACACGGATTGCTGAATACCATCCAGTGCTCTCTGATGACGAGTACGGTAGTGTGTTCTGCCATAAAATAACAGAGCAAAAGTATTAGCAAGGGGCGGGATACGATAGGTCAACACGACCGATCGATTGAAATTTTCCAGTTGCTCTCTTTCTCACTCGCTCGAGGGATGAAGAAGGTGTTGTCTTATGTCGTCGTGTATGTTTTATTCCTAATTATTGATTTATAATTATTCTTCCTCATATTACTACGTGAATCAAAGACAATTTAAGCGAATTAGGTATTTTCTGAACATAAAAAAATTACATCATAGTTACGGCATATTTTACAGGTTCGATCAAGCGTCAGTCAACGACAGAGATAATCTGAACGATCTGGAGTACAGTACGCTGCTCGAGAATTGTAAGAACTTTTTTCTTCTTAAAATTTGAAGTGGAGGGTCTATTGACTACTTTGACTTCACACTTCCCTTTATGGAGCGGGTGAAACTCGAAAGAGCATCAGTACTGCAAATTTCGGTGGTAATTGAGTAAACGGTCAAAAAATACTATTTGTAGAAGTAACACTGCATGCGTAGAGTAGCGTAACAATGACAATTCACTATTCGCATAATATAATAATAATAATGCCTTTCCAGACGAACGTACGGGTCTGGCTGCTTCTCGATATGTCAATTCGGCGGATCCGATTTAGATTTAATCCGAATAATGTAGAAAGTCCAAAAAAATGTCCTTATCCAATGATGTCGAATTATTCAACGGCGCTATCGATATCATTAGATTCCAAACCTCCATCTCATTCAAAGACCCGCAGAAACACGAAACAGCGCGGTCGCATCCTGCGCTTCGCTTTTTTCGGATTTTTAAAAACGTACAGTGCATTGCTGGAGAATCGTGAAATTTTCGAAATGATTATTGGATTACTGTGAGAAGTTAGCACTTATGAGAGAACGGTAGCAATCTCATTTTCCAATTATTTCAAATTTTCCAAATGCGATATGCTGCTCATAATTTTCCCATCATCCCACTGCATTTGGATACTCGCTGAAACACAAAACAGCGCGGTTGCACCCGAGTGATTGTCCTTCATTTTTTTTAGATTTAATCCGAATAATGTAGAAAGTCCGCTTTTATTAGTAAATGATCAAATGTCCTTATCCAATGATGTCGAATTATTCAACGGCGCTATCGATATGAAAAAAAAAACACAAAACACAAAACGGCGCGGTTGCACCCGAGTGATTGTCCTTCATTTCTTTTGGATTTAATCGTAGAAAGTCCGCTTTTATTATCATTTAAAAAATCACAGTTTTCGTATCGCATGATGATGACTAGTCATCAATTATCTTGGATCATAGACCAAAAACGTTTGTTCCCGAATGCCCCAAATGATGTCTGGTTTTTTTGGTTTTTGGTTGAAAAAGCGAAAAAGATGCCTGATTTTCAAATTTTCAGGCGCTACCGCGCCTGGATGACATGAAATGATGTCTGATTTTTCGAAATTTCACCTCAAAAAGTCCAAAAGCTGTCTGCGTTTGTTCCCTGGAACGGACTTTTTGGTCTATGTCTTGGATTATCATCCTTCCCATTGCCTTTGAACACCAGGAGAGTCACAAAATAGCGCGGTTGCTACCGGACGATCTTGTTTTTGGATTTTTATTAGGATTCCGAGTTTTAGGCGGTGAATATTCAACCTGAAACCTCAGGAACATCATTTCCCATTTTTCGTACATTTTATAAATATTGAATTTGCAGATGACAGTACGGGCCTGGCGGCTGCTCGATACATCAACGGCTCCTCAGATCCACGAGGACACAACGTGGTTCGCATGCAGAGATTGCAGTCGGATGTGAGTTGGTTATGGAGTGTGGCTAAAACATGGAAGTGACGGGTACAATGAGTAGATAGCCCCTAGTCTGAAAATATTGTTCTGGGAGGTACTGCAATGCTAATATATGATTGTTTTTGCTGCAAATTAATGAAATATAAGTAAATTTAAATTTCAGTTGCTAGCCGAACTCTCGACTCATTCTGCGATGAATGCTCCCATTATGTTCCTGAAGGAGAATTTCAACCAAGCAGCCGGAATGCTCTACACTATGTTTTCTACCAATTGGGGTACGTCAAAAATTTATTCATCACAAGATAACGATTCGTGTAAATGAAACAGTTGCATGATTGTTAGTGAGTTAATCACAATGATTGTGTCCATTTTAATAAGCTTTTTCTGTATATAGTAGATAAGTGAAACGTTATTATGCCAGGAATCGTGAACTTATAGAAACAATATAATTGCTGGTTGTGATGACGAGACATAATGCAATTTGGGGAGGGGTGCGTGTATTCGTACGGTATTCGTCTGATAACTTTTGTTGCCGATCACGGATTACGGTGGTGTACCTGAGGAAACGATAGATACGGTAGATTTGATATTCAGAGAGGCTTGAGAATCGATTTTGCTTCCTCGACGACATGTTCCGTATGTACTCGCTGGTCAAGAATGGACCTGCAGACATGGTAAGTAGGCACGGTAGATTGGAGAGATACGGTAGATCACGATTTGTGTGTTCTGTCTCTGCACTGTCGTTGCATTTAGTTAGCATACATTGTTGTGGAATACCGTAATTTTTCGGTATGCTACAGTACCCTCTAGCAGTATTCCCTATCAGTGTTACAGTATTCTCTATCGATATTACCGTATCATCGACCAGTATTACAGTATTCTACAGTAACCTCTCTTTCAGCATCCGATACGCGACTTCTCCAATATCCTCGACGCTCCGCCCTGTTCGTACCACAAGAATCTCGCGAGAGAAATCAACGAACACAAGAGTTGTACACTGACAACGGCAGTGAAGGAAATGTGAGTGGACGGTAGCTCGAGAGGGAAAGGTACTGTATTAGAGAGACAACTATGGTTGGCGAACACGGATTACGGTATTACAGTCATAAAATGAACTAATGGTATGTGATCTATTTCCATACTTCGATGTGTTGTTTCTTGGGTTGTTTTTGCAGCAGAACATTTTACCATTTTGGAATTAAATTAGTAGACGGTGGAACGGTAGCTCGAGGAGGGGGATATGCGGTGTCAGTCGGATGACTATTGTTACCGAACACGGATTACGGTAGTAGTCGTGGGGGGAGTAGTCGGGGGAGAAGATACAATGCTCTAAATTGGTCATAGTTGTGAACAAAGTGCGACCCGCATGTATGGCAGGTTGTTGTTTCACGAAATTTAGAAATCGTGTTGTTGAGCGTCCGTTTTGATATTTCCACTCCTTGCTCTTGATAAACATCCAATGATTCTTCTAGTTATGTAAAAGAAAACAGAAAAGGGTATGCTACCGTATCAATGTTCCTTGCTCTTCAGGCAAATTCTGTTCAAGAACCTGGCGGACGCGAGAGTGCTCGACATGGACAGACTCTACAATCCGAGCAGACACGAGACTGTTGAGAGTGACAGAGGAAATGTGAGTGGGTGGATGTATGACATAGATTGACATGAGGTTCCAGAGACACTGTGCTCGTTTTGCGGGGGGGCATGTTGTTAAAAGTCAAATGGGACAGAATTGAGAGGTTTTCAGCGTATTTTTCTACGGTAGTACAATGCAATTTCTTATCCCGTGCACAATGCAAAAAGGCTTTGATGCATGATACCCAACGGGATCAGTGTTTTTTCACGTTTCCTAAATTCGAGAACGCCCTCGCGTAAGAATAATTGAGAGTTTACTATCTCATTTGGCGAATAATGGCCGTAATTATTTTGCTGAAATAGTTTTGTATGTGTTCACATCGTCTTCTTAATTTGAGGGGCTAGGGACGCAGTACTCGTATGAAGCAATTGCACTAAGCTCACAATTAGCTCACGAGGGGTACGTGGTAAAATAAGTTGTTGTGGAAGTATTTATCGCCACTAACGGGCTTTCATCTAGAAGCGTACGCAATAAATGCTGGAGAACATATACTGACTTCTAATATCAATTTGCTATTTGCAGAATTGGGATGCGGATGGTCCGCAGATCGTATGGAGAGAAGAAGGAGAGAGAGGAGAGGATAGAAGGAGGGAGTGGTTGATGGAAGAGGAAGAGGTGAGGAGATGAGTACTGTAGCCTCTTACGTTATTTGATTTATTTCGTGCGTTATGTCTTCAGAATCGATGGTTCAGGATAAGTTATGAATACAATACATGCGTGAAGCATGAAATTCTCTGGTTTTCAAAAAATCTTGATGTTTTTTTCGCTCTGCTTGAGCCATTGCGACACTCCAAAAGAGAAGGATTGGAGAATGTCAATCGATACTGCGGTATTGGCTACAGTAGTCTAACGGGCTACAATACCCTTTCCTATCTATAATCGGCATAGTTACAGTAATCTAACAGGCTACTGTAACCTCTACCAATTCAGAGCGGACGGCGTAATCGCGTCTCTCCGCTAACCTCTGATGATGAAGACGATGATGATGATGACCTGGGAGTCCCCGTTGAGAGGTACGGTAAGATTACGGTATTTGAACGGGATACGGTAGTCGATAATTGATGTGCATGGTAGATAACAGGGGATAGTTGAGAGAGCCATGGTAGTTGAGAGTCTTTTGAAGATTGTGTGAGATGCGGTAGCTCATCAGAGTATGGTAGTTGAGAGGGATACGGTAGTTTGATTAGTACGGTAATTGCAAGGAGTAGCTAAGAGGTTGAGAAAGGTACGGCAGGTGCGAGGAGCATTGATTTATTTGAGCTAGTTGATAGTTGATTGGTGAGTTCCCGAGTGATGATAGGTCGAACGATTTCTCGGGGTTGAATTACGAGGAAAATAGCATCTGTTCATAGTGTTCTGGCGCGTATCTCTTCTGTAGGCTCTTTCATTCAGTTGACCAAGGGTCGTAAATCACAAGTGCTCTAGTGAGGAAATGGCAGAGAAGGAGAGGAGGGAGAAGGAGGGGCGAGGGGAGAGAGAAAGAACACATAAACACCTCATAGCTAGGGAGGAGGGAGGAAATAGGAGGTGTTATAGTAGTGATGTGGCGAAGCCTTCCCTCGATTATCGATCTGCAATGGGATATCATAGTGCCAATCGAGTACTGTAGGAGTCACGACAACGGTGGATACGGTAATGAAGTCTCGTCATACCCCGGATTTGATTATCAGCGAGAGGGAGGAAGTGGCAACGGTAGATCAGAAGTGGAGAATTGGAATGGATCGCAGAGGGGACGAGGGTTAGTTTTTTATGTGATGATTATTAATCTTTTACTTAGCTTGCAGTTTTTGCGTTTGACAAGCATCATTTGTGCTGTTATGTTATTTTAAGTATGATCTCGTTCTGTTAACCGTATCTAAATATGAAAAATAATATAACAATATTGTTAAATATTTACATTGAATTTGCAGAAACGGCTATTCTCACTCGAATGTTAGCAACAACAGCAGAAATGGAAGCGATAATGGAGTGAGGAGAGGTGGGAGCATTTGAATATTTTCTCCACTAGTTGATTTCCCGCTAGATTTTGTTTTGCTTTCACTGCAAATTGAAAGATCGATCGTGATTGTGTGAGAGTCAAATGGCCATTGAATTTGTTCTGATTTCTCTAGAAGAAGGATCCGTGTGTGAGAGTTAGTGCCAAACTTGATAGACGATTACGGGTTCGTGTTTCGATGTTGTGTGAAAGTCGTGTATTGATGCTGCTAAAATAATATGAAGGTTGCATCTAAACCTGCAGTTTCTAACACACACAAAATATGCATGAGCAATTATTATAACGATGTTGAAAGGTGCGAAATTTGTGCTTCGAAGGTGGCTGAAAATCACAAATAGCTGTGCTAAAACAATCTGCCGTTGATATTGCCACGAATGCAAAGAAAAATCAAAGCCTATAAATATTCATCATAGATGAACATCTTCAGGTCGTGATGACTCTCCTGGCTTCGTTCGAAGCGGTGATTCTCAAGGATTCGGAGCCAGGAGCAATGGAAACAGTGCCGTTAATGGAGTCCCGCCTGGATACGATGATCGTGGTACGGTATGCCTGTATTTAGAGTACGGTAGGCTACAGTAATCGGTAGATGTTGTAGTACGGTAGCTCCGGAGTTTGCATACTTTGTACTTTTGTACCTTTAGTAGGGGCAAACGTTGTTGTTAGATGTAAATCGACAGTAAACCCAATGGTAGTATCGATATTGGCGTTCGATTACTGTACTCCTACATTATATTCTTCAGATCCGCGACCCGCTCAGCGCCGGCGTGCTGCGAGTCCGACACCCTCTGAGATGACTTGGGACAGATTGGCGGATGAGAGGAGAGGAGAGAGGGAGAGGGAGGAGAGGTACGGTAGGGATGGAGGGGAGGGATACGGTAATTATGAATGAAAGCAAAAGACAACTGTGGAAAAAATACCTTTTTATGAATATGACGTCGGTTTTTTTTGGTTTCAGGAAGCGTTTTTATAACTTTTTTTATTTGATATTAGTATTACATTTCCTTTTCTTGTTCTAGACGACCTGTGGATGATAGGAGAAGCGAAGTAGGAGGAAATCAACGAGAAGGAGGTAGTGGAAGAGGAGGAGGGGGCGTCTTCTCACGGCCAACTGGAAAGAGCGCATTTGGTGAGTGGTTATTGATTATTTCAAGATATAGAACTGGAACACCATGTAAATCAGAGCTCTCAACTGAACTTCCTTAAATCCTCAATCTAGGATGAAGACCCAATTGAACTCTTGATAAATGTGCTCAAACTGTAACTGTTTACATCTTATCTCAGGGTAATGGGTTAAGATTTTATCTGTTTATGTGCGAAAATAGCACACAATAAAACGATTTACAATATTTTTTAAGATTATGAAGTGCAATAGTTACATACATTTTCGTTGGCCGAGATTCTCGGTTTACACTTTTTTGAACTAGGCAGCTTAGAGACTCGAGACCCTTCTAGGACTGCGCAGAATGTCGAGTTTAGTAAGAATTGTCCCCTATCTGACCAGTTTTATCGAACTTCCGATAGAAATTTGACCGGTTTATGAAATATCTGACCAGTTTATGCTAGGCGAGAGAGACTGTGTGAAAATGAGAGATCTCGGCCGGGCGAAAATGTATGAATAGTTGTGGCTCAGGAGCGCGTCCTGCAGTTCCCGTGCTGCAGCAGCCGTCTCGAAGCGTCTTCTCGTCCTTGCAGCACATGCAGCAACCACAGCTGCAGCGGAATCAGAATCAGCAGCAAGAAAGAGGTGAGAGGAAGTGGTGGATTTGGGTTTCGATGGGAGATTATAGTGAGTGTGGGTAGGGAAAGAACAATGATTTCTTGGTGCCCTGGATAATAAAATATTTATAAATCTATAAATAGAAAATCTTTCCTACTACTGATTTTACTACTATTGCGTGAACGCGCAAATTATATAATGTATAGTCCCTTTGCGTGTCCCTGTATTAGATTAGGTGAAATTGGAACAAACTGGCAGATTTGTGCACCACTGTGGCGATAAATAGTGAGGGGTGTTTAAAGAACGTTCGGTACTTGCTAATCGTTTGTGAACACTATGCAATGATATCGTGGTGTTATCAATCTGTATAACCAAAATAATTGAGCATAGTATTAGAAATTCTGTTAATAGTTATTCTGAAACAACCACTCTCCTTCCAAATCCGCCAGCGTTGTTTGCTACATTTTGCAAAATTATGCATCCTGTAATGGCGGGACACCGATTTTATTCGTAATTAATTAATTTTCATCACCCTGACAAATGCATGTTTCATTGAGATGATACAAGGTGTGGGAAGGAAAATGAAAATGCTGCAATCCTTCCTTTTGGTAGTTTAGAACTCATTCGCTTAGACCCTCCCCATTCTCCATCGTCATGCCCTTCCAATTGATTTTTTCTTTGCTAAAATATGGTTTATTTAATATTATTCATCCATCACAGGCAATTCAACTCGTCCAGTGCATTCTGACGCTTTTCCTGCCTCGTTCCGAATCCCCGAGGAGAGACGACTGGTGAGTATAATTTACAATAATAATATTAATAATAAATAACATATATTCATTCTGAGACATGTTAATCTAATTCATTCAATCACATTTAAGCGTTTTAAATCGGACAAAACTGGCTATAAGTAGTCTATTCTTTTACAGTGAAAGTATCGTGAAATGAATCCATATTGTGGTGATTGCGGTATGCTGAAAATGGAGTGCGGGAAGGGGTTTTCGAAAATTTTTTTCTACTTTAGTGTATTTCAGGGCGAGCTGCAACAGCGAAGGGAGGGAGACGGGCAGAAGAGGCGAGAGTAAGTAATTATTTATTTTACTATTTTAAATCCTGAAAATAGAATAGGTGGGGCAATTAACAACAGTTATTCAATTTAACAACAACATATCCCACTTGTAAAAATTCCTTATTTATTTTTAAAAAATGTTTTGATTCGAGAAGGAAGTGAGAAAGAGACGATGAGCTATGATTTATCGATTTTCGCTCTTCGTTACCGTACTCTGTCCCTCGCAGAGACCGCCTCAATCCGGAGTTTGGCTCGTCATCCCGTGGCCCCACTGGACCACGCGGACTCTTCGGTCTACCTGATCCGAGACCACTCCAAGTGCCGAAGTCGGAGGAGCCGAGGTTCGCTGGTTTCTGGGTTCCCGTCGGTGGCCAAAGTGAATAGGATGAGGCATAGTTCAGCACAAAGTCGTCGAACTTTATAAATTTTGCGTACAATTCGGAGGTCCGCGTATTTAAAATCTCTCGATCAGTAACGGCGGTTCGCAACTAGAAAATATTGGAATTACCTTGGAAATAACTGATTGAACATTATGCCGATGGACGTAGTAAATGTAACGTCGTAACGCGAACTTTAGAATCTATTAATTGAATCCTACAGTTCCCGTTTCGAGCTCAATTGATGGAGCACGTGACAAGAGTACTGTGTTTGTTCTGATTCAGTTCTATTTGATCTTTGATCTTTCAGAGTGCAGCCGCCCCCACGAGAGCAGACGCAAGAGGAGATTGATGAGGCAATCGAGGACGAGAAGATCGCAGCTACTATCAAGGTATACTGTAGGCGAGGGTGGGGTTCTGTGGGTCAGAGTCGTGATCGATTGCAGTTCCTCCCACGCGGTTCGTTCGACGCCCACATGAAACACCTGCGGGATAACAGAAATCCGCGAGTCACGCCAAGTTTGTGTTTTATTTTATCTATGATAGTTTAAGTGGTTTGGGAGGGACAGTCTTCCTCCGAAGTGTTTTAACCCGAAATTCATTGTAAAATAAATTCGTGATAATCGTGCTATTTTCTTCTTCTACAGTGTTCCGTCCGCACCTCTGGGCGGCCTCGATCGAGTCGTTCGGCCAGCGATTGAACAAGAAGAAGGTATACGGTAGTCCCGTACGATCGCAAACTAACCTTTCTCATTCCAGGAAGAGATATTGCTTGATGAGGCGATGGGAGTGTGAAAGAGACGAGGAGAGATGATTTATCGATTTGGCCCTCTATTCGTTACTGTACTCTGGAAGTGCGCTGTCCAGGAGATTACTGTATCATCGTATCGATTAGTCCAACATGACTTTTTACTGTGTACTATGCAATTTTCGCCCTTTCCCTGCATGGTACATTCTATTTTATTTCTTTGTCTCTTTTTATATTTCTGATCTGGTATCGAGATTGTTTGTGAATTGGCAGCAAACTCTCTCCCTTTGGTATTAAATTGTCTGGTATTTTCACCTCTGCTGCTTAACTTGTGATACTTTTGCTACCCAATACTTTATGAGATGGATAAATCTGTTTGTGATCTTTGTAAAAGTACAAATGCATGTGAGGAATTGAGGAATGAAAGATGAAAGAAGTTCGAGGCTTCTCCTATACATGATGTTCAAAAAACTGATGTATTTTAGATACTGTAGCTGTTTTCTTCTTCTTCGCTAAATTGCTTATCGCTGGAAATAATGTGTCTCGGTTTTACACTACCGTAACCTTGCCGTAGATTACCGTAATCTCTGCGGCGACTACCATGATCTTCAATCGATTACAGTATACACGAAACGGAGAGCGGCTTTCATGCCCCTCACTACAAGAACCCCGCTAATCAAAAGGCGAGCGCCTACTGGCTGTGGATGAATGCGGTACGGTTGCCATATTATGGATTTAGGAAAGAGATACGGTAGACGTATGGCAGTATCGATTTGCATTTTCAGGAAGCGAGGCCGCGAATTCGAAATATGTTCGGCACGAAATTCGATGGGAACAATTCGGAGCACAAACAACTCGTTTCTTCATGGTGGAGGGTACGATTTTTGAATTAGAATATTCACATCAGAGTAGAACTAAAACTGCAAACATCAATCAATAATGAATTGTTTCGGGGAGGGGGGAACTGATGCATATGGAGAATTAAGTTATCTGAAGTCTATAATTGAACATTGCTATTTTGCAATAGACCAATCATAATAAAAAGTAAATGTGTGTTCGGAGGTCTTTTGAAATATTACTTTATTAACTGATTGCAGGAGCTGTGTATCGCTGGTGAGAAATCGAAATACGAAGCGCAGGTTAATATTATTACTATATTTTAAATGGGAGAATTATCAGACAAATAGCCGATGTAACGATGAAAGGCGGGAATGTATTTTGCAATTTTTCGTAAAACAAAAAAAATTGGGAATTATTTTGAAGATAAAAACGTTTTTCAGGCAAAAGCGATCAATAGCGACCCGGAGAAACTTGCTGCATTCCGAAATTCAAAGAAAGCGAAATACAGGAAGAATCTTGCTGAGAACCCCGTGGAAATGCACGAATTGAGAATGGTACGGTGGTATTTATCGATTATTAAGGTAGTACGGTAGCATACGGAAACTTCAGGAAAGGGATCATTCGCTAGTGAGTGTGAATACCTGAGAGGGGTCCTCTTACTCCCACCCAGTCTCTTATCTCTAACCCCTTTATGGAGGTTTGATTGGTCGTAATGATGAGAAGGGGCGCTCATTCAAATTGTCCCAATTTCATAATTTTTGAAATTGGGACAATTTGATTTCTTTTTTATTTGATATTTCTGTTATTTACTATTTACAGGCAAATGATAGGAGAGTGGCAGAACTAAATCCGCCCATGCCCAAGCACAATTTGGGAGCGGTCGTGAAGGCTCATGTGAGTTGATCTTTGAAATTGACTTTTGCAGGTTTGACCTCTGATCTCTCTGAGTTTGGGCACTGCTTTACTTTCCTGTGGTGACTTTGCTCGTGTCATCTAGCTATCATTCGATCGATAAACGTTGTGCACGGTGTGACCTACCTTTGGTGTGCTTACAGTAATCTTGACGAGAAAGATGCCGAAAGCGAGATATGAAGAACCGCCGATGTCAACGTTGAAGTCGGTGATCAGAAGAGAGGGAGACACCCAAGAGAAAGGAGACCTTTCTTGGTGCGTGTCGTGTGGTTACGGTAATAGGGGGGGGGTGAGGGGAACCGACTGGATGATAGCGAAATGATTTTTTTAAATAATGGTTATCCAGTCAGTTTTAATCCGACCTTTATTCCTTGAGTGGTTGGTGCTCGTGCTAAATGCCTGCTGCTTTAGAGTTGCACTCCTTTGTTATAGCTAGATCTAATCGGGAAGGAATTGATAACAAACTTGTTTTGACATTAGCGTTTACAACTCGATCTAGCTATATATGCATGAAGCATTCATCTGCTTATTCCTGGCTTCTTTGATTTGCATGAAACACTCAGAGATCAGACGAAATTATTACATTTACGAAACATTATATCTATTTTTAGAGTAAATAATTAATATTTTTACAATTTATTTAGTAGTAATTGTAGAGCCGTCGAACGAAGAACGAAATGGAGATTCTGAGCAGGAAACAATTCGAATTTCTTGAGCCGAAACTGCGAATTCTGATGAAAACCGAGGGATCGACATGAGATCGTCAGTTTATGTTGATTATCACTAGCATGCAGCCAGAGAGAATTGGAGACCAGGTGTGGTGACGTCAATTTTAACTTTTTTTCAAACAACAAAAATCTTTTGTGATAACTGGAATCTTATTGCCGAAAATGGTCTGATCGGGCGTTTTTTCCCCATTTTGATGGATTGTGAAGATGAGAAATTAGTGTGTTTCCTATTTCTCCTTTACTTTTTGCATATTTTACTGATATCGAGGGACTTCGAGACACGCATTTCAAGATTGTAACGACGAGAATTTCTCTTGGATATTGTGAATCGATAATATTAACAATGAAATAACTAATTTCGCAGAATCGCCCGACGACGTACTTCGAAGTCTTCGCTCGTTCCTTCTCATAGTCAACGAGTATACATCAAATCACACAGGAAATCGTGTCGCCCCCGCCGAGGTTACGGTAAGTACGGTTATGGTAGACGTTCAAAGTAGGTGTTCCTGGGTTACTTTAGCACGTGTTGCTGACTATGGCGGTAGATACTAATTAGTACTGCTTGTATGTTTTAATAACGGATTGTGTAGAAATATGGGATACGGTAAGTAAGCACGATCGATCGATATTTTCCAGTTGCTCTCTTTCTCACTCGCCCGAGGGATGAAGAAGGTGCTTTCGTATGTCGTCGTGTACGTTCAAATATCCTCATACTCTTAACATTATTATTTGTAACAATTTCGTCATGAAATGAGTTAGAATTTTGTGATACAAATACGATATTTTAAGTATAAATAAATATATTTTGCTTATAAATAAAAATGTTTTCAGTTTCGATCAATCGGCAGTCAACGACAGTGACCATCTAAGCACTGCGGAGTACAATGCGCTGCTGGAGAATCGTGAAATTTTCTAAATGTTTATTGAATGGCTTTTTAAGGCAGCATTTATGAAATAATGATAGATTTCCTTGATAACCAGTGCATCAATTTCCGAACCTCCCACTACGTTTGAAGACCCGCAGAAACACGAAACAGCGCGGTCGCATCCTGCGCTTCGCTTTTTTCGGATTTTTAAAAACGTACAGTGCATTGCTGGAGAATCATGAAATTTTCGAAATGATTATTGGATTACTGTGAGAAGTTAGCACTTATGAGAGAACGGTAGCAATCTCATTTTCCAATTATTTCAAATTTTCCAAATGCGATATGCTGCTCATAATTTTCCCATCATCCCACTGCATTTGGATACTCGCTGAAACACAAAACGGCGCGTTTGCACCCGAGTGATTGTCCTTCATTTCTTTTGGATTTAATCCGAATAATGTAGAAAGTCCGCTTTTATTAGTAAATGATCAAATGTCCTTATCCAATGATGTCGGATTATTCAACGGCGCTATCGATATCATTAGATTCCGAACCTCCATCTGCATAATTATTATTAATAATATTATTATGTTGCAATTTAATTGCTGTTCAGAAATGCTCGAGAACCGATTTTGCTTCCTTGACGACATGTTCCATATGTACTCGCTGGTCAAGAATGGCCCTGCTGACTTGGTAAGTGGGTACGGTAGATTAGAGGGATACGGTAGATCAAAATGAGTAAACCGTTACCTTCTAGTAGATAATATAGCTTATCATCATTATTGGTTACGGATATTCCGTTTTCGCACCGAATTTGCGTGGGGACCAACATCCCCACTGCGATGTTGGTGTGTATTACAGTATTCTACAGTATCCTATATCAAAATGACAGTATCCCATCAAAATGACAGTATATTCAGCATCCGATACGCGACTTCTCCAATATCCCCAACGCTCCGCCGTGTTCGTACCACAAGAATCTCGCGAGAGAAATCAACGAGCACAAGAGTTGCACGCTGGCAACTGCAGTTAAGGAAATGTGAGTGGACCGGGGAGGGGAGGGGAAGTCGGGTAACTATTGTCGCCGATCACGGATTACGATAGTAGGAATATGCATAGTTGTGAACGAAGATGAGTCACGGCACATTCGCGTTCCACGAAGTTTATAAATGGTACTGTTGATAGTCCGATTTGAGATATCAGCTGGAGGTTAGCAAATCTCAATAATTATTCTTTTTGTGTTGAAGAACAAAGAATACAGTATGCTACCATGACAAAGGCGGACGGCGGATTTGTGTTCTACGGTGTTTAGCAATTGCATTGCTCATGGTCCGATATGATGTGACGATTCCATTCGCTCGAAAAACTATCAATAATTCTTTTCTTTGTGTAGAAGAACAAAAAAAATGCAAGTATCCTACCATCCCACTGTTCATTACTCTTCAGGCAAATTCTGTTCAAGAACCTGGCGGACGCGAGAGTGCTCGACATGGACAGACTCTACAATCCGAGCAGACATGAGACTGTTGAGAGCGACAGAGGAAATGTGAGCGGGGGAAGCGAGGCTTGATACCCAATGATTTTTTTCTCACGTTCTTGCTTGAGAATAACTGAGAATCTGTAACCTCCTTTTATGAAAAATCGCTGTATTGTTCCTGAAATCATTGGTCTAGTGACGCAATACTTTATTAGCCCACATGGCGACGAGGTAAAAAAGGATATTGTGGTCAAGTTTATCGCCACTGACGTGATTTCATCTTAAAATTCGTGTGAGCACTGGAGGGCATGTTAACCAATATCAATGTGTTACTTGCAGAATTGGGATGCGGATGGTCCGCAGATCGTATGGAGAGAAGAAGGAGAGAGAGGAGAGGATAGAAGGAGGGAGTGGTTGATGGAAGAGGAAGAGGTCAGTGGGATACTGTTATCGATCAAAGGAGCACTGGATCAGCTTTGACTAGCTAGTAATTTCATTTATGTGTGAAACATTAAAATAACCGGTTTCTTCGATTTTTTCTAAATTACTTTTTCTGTTTGAACCAATGTGGCACTGATCGTGTTCGTAGACATTAAAGAAGGCCTCCCACGAATGATTTGGACCTTTATTTTCCCCGATGTTTGAAGTTTCATTTTTGTAATCAGCAGTTAGTGAAACACAAATGCAGCGTGCGTTTCCCTCGCGCACCCTCCTCGTTCCCCCTTATCTCTCTGCCGTTCTCTGACTTCTTCTCCACAAAATGCCAATTCCCACCGCGAAAGATTGCAGGCGCAATGTGAGATACTGTAAAAATTCTGGTCGTTTTGGATAGTTTATTAGACATAACTTTATTCAAAATAAAATTGAAATGTGCACAATGAGAACTCAGTTGACCAAACATTCGTGGGACATCTTCTTTAATTATTATAATTCACGAAACATGTGCTAATATAATTTTTTAAACCAAATATGCCAATGGGTACTGTGGAATTGGCCACAACCTCTTCAATTCAGAATGGTCGTCGTAATCGCGTCTCTCCCCCGACTTCTGATGATGAAGACGATGAAGATGATGACTTGGGTGTCCATGTTGAGGGGTACGGTAGCTTATCCGGGTACGGTAAGATTACGGTATTTGAGAGTAGTAGTGGAGGGGTACTGTAGTTGAAAGCGGTACGGTGGGGATTTAGTCGATCAGAGTTGATTGATGACTTCCCGAGTGATTTCTTGTTGAGCCGGGTTATCAAGCGCGCCAAATAGCAGCTGTTCCTTGAGTTCTGGCGCGTATATCTTACGTTGGCTCTTTCTTTCAGTTGAAAAGGAGGGCCGTAAATCATAAGTGCTATAGTGAGGGAATGGCAGAGAAAGAGAGGAGGGAAAGAGAGGAAGGGGGAGAACACATAAACACCACGTAGTTAGGGAGGAGGGAGGAAGGAGAGATGTCATAGTAGTGATGTGGCGAAGCCTTCCCTCGATTATCGATCTACAATGGGATATCATAGTGCCAATCGAGTACTGTAGGAGTCACGACAACGGTGGATACGGTAATGGAGTCTCGTCTCACCACGGATTTGATTACCAACGTCAGGGAGAACGTGGAAACGGTAGATCAGAAGTGGAGAATTTGAATGGATCGCAGAGAGAACGAGGGTTAGTTTCTCTTTTGGCTTGCGGTTTTGGCGTTTCACTAGGATCATTTGTCTAGTTGCGTTATTTTTTATATGTTTTTGTACCGTCACATCGTTTGTTTAAATACATTGAATATTCAGAAACGACTATTCCCACTCGACTGTTAGCAACAACAGCAGGAATGGAAGTGATGATGGAGGGAGGAGAGGTGAGATTATTTCAATATTTGCCTGACCGCCTTTATCTCCTACATGCTTACCCGAATGCGTTTGCTTCAAAATTGAATGGCGAATTAATGTTTCGGCGTTGTGGAAAAGTAGTTTAATGATGATTTATAATGATTTCACTTCCCCAGACAGTGTTTAATACACAAAAATATTTGAATGATCAATTATTTTGAAGCTTTATAAAGATGCAAGGTTTGTGTTTCAAAGGTGGTTGAAACTCACAAACTCGTGTGCTTGAATAATTTTTCTCATGATTATCGCGAATACAAAAAAATCTTTTGTCTAAAGTTATTTCATAATATATTAATAAATATACATTTTCAGGTCGTGATTCCTCTCCCGGCTTCGGTCGAGGCAGTGACTCTCAAGGATTCGGAGCGAGGGGCAATGGAAACAGTGCCGTTAATGGAGTCCCGCCAGGATATGATGATCGTGGTACGGTAGATGATGGTTAGAATACGGTAGGCTACTGTAATCGGCAGATGTTGTAGTATGGTAGCTCTGGAGTTTGCATATTGGGTACTCTGAAACGTTCAAAGACAGTTGCTGTTATTGTTGTTGTTGGGAGTAAATCAGCACTAAATCCAATGGCAGTATCGAGTTCTGTGTGTTTGACTAATTTACTCCTACAGTATCCCCTTCAGATGCACTACCAGCTCAACGTCGGCGTGCAGCAAGTCCATGGGGAAGATTGGCGGATGAGAGGAGAGGAGAGAGGGAGGAGAGGTACGGTAGAGAGGAAGGGAGAAGGTACGGTAGTGTAAGAGGGAGAGGTACGGTAGTGATTAGAGCTTTGTTTAGTATATTAATATTGTTCTAGACGGCCTGTGGATGATAGAAGAAGCGAAATAGGTGGAAATGGAAGAGGAGGAGGCGTCTTCTCACGACCTACTGGAAAGAGCGCGTTTGGTGAGACGATTTTTAAAATTTAAAATTTAATTTGCATCTTATCTTACTGAGATTTTATCTTTTTTTCAATGCGAAAACAAATCACAATACGCCGATTTACCGATGTTTAAAAAAATCAAATATTTGTCGCACAGGCGCTCGTCCTGCAGTACCCGTGCAGCAGCAGCAACCGTCTCGAAGTGTTTTCTCGTCCCTGCAGCACACGCAGCAACCACAACTGCAGCAGAATCAGAATATGCAGCAAGAGAAAGGTGAGGAGACGTGGTGGATTTGGGTTTCGATGGGAGATGATAGAGAGTGTCGGGAGGGAAAGACCAATAAAGTCTTGATATGTGCTCACGACTAATATTATTGCATGAACGCGCGAAATGCATAAAATTCATCAGTGCATCTTCACTGTGCTAAATTGGATGAAATTGGAACAAACTGGCAGATTTGTGCATCACTGTGACGATAAATAGTGAGGGGTGTTGAAAGAGCGATCGGTCCTTGCTGTTATCAGTCAGTATAACCAAAATATTTGAGCCTAGTTTTAGAAATTCTGTTAATTATTATTCTGAAACCTACTAGGAGTAAGGGGCGGCGGTCGCCGGCTGGCAACTGAGTGACTGAATATGGCGTATACGCCTAGGTTGCGTGCACACTGAAAAGCGCGATGTTCCGCGCATGAAAACATGCTGGAGACGGGACTACATTTACCTTTACCTTTTTATTATTCTGAAACAACCACCTTCCAAACCCGCCAGCGCTTTTTGCTACATTAGTTGAAAATTATGCATCCTGTAATTGCGGGACACAGATTAGATCCGTGAGAAATAAATTTTTATCAGCCTTCCAAATGCATGTTTCATTGATATGATAAAAAGTGTGGGAAGGAAGATGAAAACTCTTCGGCCCATTTTTTTGCTTTTAGAACTCAGTTGCTTACTCAGTAGCTCAGTCCCCATTCTTCGCTATGACATTTTTTATACATGCTAAAAATTAGTTTGTATATTCATAACATATTATTATTAACCCATCACAGGCAATTCCACTCGTCCAGCGCGTTCTGATGTGGGAACGAATTCTTTTCCTGGTTCATTTCGAATCCCCGAGGAGCGACGGCTGGTGAGAATTATTTATAATAATTGTGTTCATTCGGATACATAGTATTGTGCCATTCTCCGGTTTTGAAACGCACGGTGTGTGCACGCACCACGCCCGTGCAGTGGACGTCCATCGCACGTTCAGTGTACTGACCTTCTCACATTTCTTCCCTCTCTCGGCTGAGTATCAGCGCGGCGAGAGAGGGAAAAACTGTAAGAGAGACGTGCGCACAACGTGCATTCGAAAACCGGAGTTCAAGAACTAGTTCAAGAAAAGCAGTCTCCGCCCACTTCTGGTTATCCTCTGGTTATCAGATGATTAGACCTGGATCTGCTTCGGACTAGGTATTTCCCCACGAAGGTTGCTCGACATGACTGATCAGACTCTGAAATGAATCCAAATTGTATTGATTACTCTAACATTAAGTTGAAATTGGAGTGGGAAAGGGGTTTCATTATATTTTTGTTTATTTTCGTGTATTTCAGGTACAGCAGCGACGGGAGGGAGACGGGCAGAAGAGGCGAGAGTAAGTTATCATAGATGCTTTGCGGTTTCAAAAATGGGTGATCCCGAAAAGGGAAATGGCAGGAGCAATCAACAATCGATATACGATTTTACTTACAATGAATGACAATAATAATAAAACCAACCTGTGAAATATGATAATTTAAAAATGGGTTCATTTCTTTCCTTGAATTGCAAAAGAGACGATGAGCGATCATTTATCAATTTGTCCCTCTGATCGTTACCGTACTCTAGCCTGAGGTTACCGTACTCATTCGCAGAGACCGTCTCAATCCGGAGTTTGGTTCATCTTCCCGTGGCCCGTCTGGACAACGCGGACTCTTCGGTCTACTTGAAGTGAGACCGCTCCAAGTGCCGTCAGAGGAGTCAAGGTGAGATGGTTGCGGAGTTCTAGATGAGCAAAAGGGGATCAGAGGATGGGGCACAGTTGAACAGCCACTATCTATAGGAGTAATGGCTACCATTGAATCCTGTCTGATTCTATCGGAATTGATCTTTGATCTTTCAGAGCCCAGCCGCCCCCACGAGAGCAGACGCAGGAGGAGATTGAAGAGGCACTCGAGGACGAGAAGATCGCAGCTACTATCAAGGTATACTGTAGCGGGCGGGGTTCGGTGGGTCAGACTCGTGATCTATTGCAGTTCCTTCCTCGCGGTTCTTTCGACGCACACATGAAACACCTGCGGGACAGCAGATATCCGCGAGTCACGCTAAGTTTGTGTTTCAATGTACATTTTATAGTCGAAATAGTTTGGGGCATACAGTTCCTCCTCCCAGTATTCAACGCTATTCAAGAAAGCGTCTAGATGGGTCGGTTTCTCGACTAACAATGAGACCCCTCTCATTCTAGTCGTTTTTCGGGCAGGAAAAGAAGACTACGGACAGACACTGTTCGCGCAATTATCCTTAAATTCGTTGAAAAAAATCAGTTCGTGATAATCGTTTTTCTTCTTCTACAGTGTTCCGTCCACACCTCTGGGCGGCCTCGATCGAGTCGTTCGGCCAGCGATTGAACAAGAAGAAGGTATACGGTAGTCCCATACGATCGCAAACTAACCTTATATCATTCCAGGAAGAGATCTTGCTTGATGAGGCAATGGGAGTTTGAAGGAGACGATGAGTGATGATTAATCGATTTATTTCTCTGTTAGTTACCGTACTCTGGAAGTGCGCTGATTACTGTATCCTCGTATCGATTATTCCAACATGACTTTTTACTGTGTACTATTCAATTTCCGCTCTACCCCTGCATGTTACATTCTCTTTTATTTCTTTGTCTCTTTTTGTATTTCTGATCTGGTATCGAGATTGTTTGTGACTTGGCAGCAAAACTTTCTCGCTTTGGTATTGAATTGTCTGGTATTTTCGACCCTGCTGCTTAACTTGTGATACTTTTACTATCCTTTATGAGATGGATAAATATGTTTGTGATATTTGTAAAAAGTACAAACACATTTGAGGAATTAAGGAATGAAAAATGAAAGAAGTTGCCCAAGTACAATTTGGGAGGTGTGGTGAAGGCTCACGTGAGCTGATCTTTGATCTTTGAGTATTTTTTAGTCACATGAAAATGCGTTACGAAAAAAGTGTCTGTTAGCATGTGGTTTTTAAGTTTCACAACTCTTAGATAGACGGGTGGATTCGGAAATGGATTGATAAATGGATGCGAGCGTTGTGGCGAAATTCCTCATCTAAATTGTTGTTGGAGCGATAGCATGAGATGAACTGCAGATGTGAAACATCAGGCATCTGTGGAATAAAGATACGGTAGGATGGTATTTTATTGAATCGTGTTACAGAGTCGACGAATGGATAACGAGTTTGAGATTCTGTGCAAGAAGAAATTCGAATTTCTCGAACCAAAACTGCGAATTTTGATGAGAAATGAGGGGTCGTCGAGGGACCGTGAGTGAATGTATTGAGCTAAATTGCTTATCATGTCTGGTAAGAGTGGTCAGTTGTGAATGCGCGTTAAAAACATTTTATGTTGTGGGGAATGAAAAAAATTATTAGACCGGTGGGGGGGGCGAAAATCTCTATAGTAAAAATTATTTACAAATACATCGTTAGAAGTTCCTGCATGAGACTGTCTATGATCGATTTTCAGAATCGTTCTCAAAAGGAAATCATTCACAGAATCACCCGACGACGTCCTTCGAAGTCTTCGTTCCTTCCTTCGTTTTTTCAAGAAATTTTCAAGCAACTAGATTTTCTTTAATAGTTTCCCCCGTGAACCAATATTTCTTCCGTGAGTACCAAATCTATTAACATTTTCAAAAATAGTACGAATCCGGATGGGCGATTGTTCAAAATAACTATATAGGCGAAAATGTTAACTGCGATTGAAAAAAAGTATACTGCACTCAAACCCCTATAAGTCTGCAAATTGCAAAGCAATGTCAGCCCACATAGGGGTGATAAAGTTGACAGTCAAGCCTTATTACAATGTTAGTAGGATTGACTAATGAAATCCTATGTGATAGTCAAAAATACACTTTTACGAAAATTTAAAATTTCTTTAAAAATGAGGAAAAATCAATTTCAAGGGAGTCCGCTTTTATATTTTTATTTTCTTAAGACAAGGTCGACAAAGTAATACCTTGCCAGGAGTAGTACAGTAGTTGTTGCTCTACAAAATAATATGAATATCTCAATGTTCCCAGCTTCTTGAGAATTGGAAATTTTATATGAATGTCATTTGCGACATAGTTTTTTGAAGTAAAAGTTGTGATGCCGATTCCTCGTCAATGGGAGCGAACCTCTTGAAGATACTAATGCTACTGGTAGCACATGAGGTAGCAACATTTACCTATCAGAAGTAACCGATCCTGTTCAACTCGCTCGTAAATTATTAGAAAAAGTAGCCCCCAGCTGAATGTGAAGTTTGCTTTGTACCTTTTCGATGCCCTTGTTCTAACAGGTTCTACGTCGGAGATAACGTCTCATGAAAAGATTATGAAAAGATTACCATGAAAAGAGTAGCGTGTGTACAATGGTCTTTCAGAAAATAACTATCACATGTCTCTCGGTCAATCCACTGCAGAACGTGACTCCGATAACCGACGCACTATGAAACTCGACCCGCCAACTATAGACCCTCACAGCCCTTATTCTACAATTCAATTAGAATCGATTAAGTGCGCGTTGAAAAGAAGAATGGTTGACACATTAGTAGAAATTCATCAGTAGTTTTCAAATTCACTGTGGAAAGATCTGCAACAGAGAGTTCGAATCTCAAAAATCGGAAAAAACTTTTGCCTTATGCCTTAAAAAAGCCTTATATCCTCATTTTTTTTTAAAACCCTCATTTTGTCCCGATCATTACGTGACACGCGTGATATAATTGAGCATTTCGCACCCATCTACGCATTACTCAGAGATTGTGACCTATGTATTTTTTTAAGTGGCGAAATCCGAAATTGA
Source organism: Pristionchus fissidentatus (assembly GCA_036245785.1). Lineage (NCBI taxonomy): Eukaryota > Metazoa > Nematoda > Chromadorea > Rhabditida > Neodiplogasteridae > Pristionchus > Pristionchus fissidentatus. The sequence continues at coordinate 26,379,827 of BTSY01000002.1, forward strand.
TTGGAATCGGGTGTATTCTATATGTCAGTTCTATAATAGCTTGTGACGCATAAGCGGTGGTAGACATTTCCGAAATATTGTTTACTGTGAGGTAATTATAATCGATTGACACCACTCACATTTTAAAATAAAACGCGCTTTTCAGAATCACTCGACGACGTCCTTCGAAGTCTTCGCTCGTTCCTTCTCATAGTGAAAGATCCTTTTTTACTATTAGTTTCCGAACCTCACACAGCTTTTGAAAACACGCAGAAACATGAAACGGCGTTGTCGCATTCGAGTGCTTGTCGCTCATTCCTTTTGGATTTAATCGGAATAATGTGGAAAGTCCGCCTTGATTAGTTAATGATAACAGTTTTCGTATAACACGATGAGGACTATAATTATTCAACTTGGCTGCTCATTCCTCCCATTAGTTTCCGAATCTCCCGCAGACTTTAAAGACCTGCGAAAACCAGAAACAGCGCGGTTGCATCTAAATGTTCTTTGCGCTTTTTTCGGATTTAAAAAATATTCAATACATTGCTGGAGAATCGTGCGATTTTTCGAAATGATAATTGGAATAATGCTGGGAGGAAGATGAGCACCATAGTAATTTAGTCTCCATAGATACCAGTCATTAGTTTCCGAAACTCCCGCAGAGTTTAAATACCTGCGGAAACCAGAAACAGCGCGGTCGCATCCAAATGCTCTACGTGTTTTTTTCGATTCAAAAAATATTTTAAAAAATTAAAAAAAAAAAAATTTAATTAAAAAAAAAAGATTTAAAAAAATAAAAAAAAAAAAAAAAAAAAGATAAGGATCTATTGTTTCCATATGAAAACTCTTCTAATGTAAAAATTGATTTCAATTTTGCTACGTAAGTTCAGGAAAGAATACATAAGTCAATTTTATATTTAAAAATCAATAACTAACAGCGAAATCAATCTGATTCGGGTGGTATGGGATGCCTCCGAGAGTGTGGACGAGCTCCTCGTGTCGCTTCTCCATGTCACCCGCGACCTCCACCGACTCTGATTCGTCACTCTGCAATTAGCGATAATTATCGATTGTTTTATCGATTTGATCGATTGATAATTATCGATTCCTCATTCTGTGCCTCGTGACGGGCGGTCGACAGTCTCCCCGCTCCTCTCCCTCCTCAGTTTGGAGAATCCTTGCCAGTCAGCTTGGGCAACCCGGCAAGTATATCGCCCACCTGGTACCACTTCGAGAAGAGGACCCGGATCGCCTACATCTAATTCAAGTCGCCAACTTTCAAGAAAGGCCCAGTCAACGAGACTACGACGTGAGTTCCCACTTAGGTTGATACACGCTAGTCAGGACGTTACTGGTTGCTGGAAGATCTACTTCTACGCTCAATGTCAATCGTCCAAGATCGACACTCCAATTGACCAAAGAAGCCAAGCAATATCCATTCCCTTGACCCAGTTGCCTCGAATTCGAAGATCCCGACCACCTATGTCCCCGAATGATACCTCCTGCAGGCCCTTGCCTTGATGTCAGGATAAATATGTATTATTAATCGATTGTTGTCATTATCGATTAGTGATAATTGTCGATTTGTTACCATTATCGATTAGTGATAATTATAAATTTGTGATCATTATCAATTAGTGATAATTGTTTAGGATTCATCACAAAACTTTGTAAGTTATAAATTTTAGTGATCGTCACGTACACTGATAGCGATTGACTGACCATCAAAAAAAAAAAAAAAAACTACTGGTGAAACGTGAGATAAAAAATATTATTGAATGGCTGTGAGAAGTCTGCATTTATGAGAGAATGGTAGCAATTTCCTTGTCTGATGATTTCAAATTTTTCAATTCCCATGCTCATCGCATTACTTTCCGAACCTCCCACTTCATTTGAAGGCCCACAGAAACAGGCCCGCAGAAACACAAAACATCGCGGTTGCATCCGAATGCTTGCCACTCATTCTTTATGGATTTAATCGGAATAATACTCGTTTATTAGTAAATGATAGCAATTTCTTCGAATAATGAGGGCCGCAATTATTCAGTCTTGAAATACATTCCTCCAATTAGTCATCAAATCTCCTACAGCATTTGAAGACGTACGAAATCCAGAAACAGCGCGGTTGAATCCGTATGCGTTTCGCTCATTCCTTTTGGATGTAACCGTAATAACATTGAAAGTCCGCTTTTATTTGTATCACAGTTTTAATCACAGTTTTCATATTGCATGACGAGAACGGCAACCACTAAGTCCTGAGATCCATCATACCTCCCATCAGTTTTCAAATCTCTGACAACATTTGTAAACACACAGAAACCCCGAAGCAGAGTGTTCGTGTCCGAATGCGATTCCTCATTCGGGCAAGATTTTTTTGGATTTTCATTATTTTAAATCATTAAATAAATAATTTTCAGACGACAGTACGGGGGGTCTGGCGGCTGCACGCTACATCGACAGCGCCTCGGATCCACAAGGACACAACGTTGTTTGCAGAGACTGCAGTCGAATATGAGTTGATTATGGAGTGGGATTGGAACGCGGAAGTGACTGGAACTTTAAATATGTGATGGGTGTAATCCCTTATTTTGGTATTCCTAATGAAAGACGATTCCCACGAAACATTAGCGAAATATACAATCGATGTAAGTTATTGAATGGTTGAAACACGGAACTTCCGGGCATCTCGTGGCTGAAGTCACAGGAACATGAAATCTGTATCTTACATATCTATATTTTCATGTTTACTACACAGTTCAGCAACACAAGAAGACAAACAGACAGACATTCTCATTTTCTATAGTATTGTGATTTCGACCGAACTCTCTAAAAATATAGTGTGTTATGGCGTTTATCATATTTAGTACAGTTGAAAATGGTCATGACCAAAGGTGATGCAAGAGGTAAAAGTTTGCGCGCCAACTGGTTTTCCGTTTCAGGCAGAATTTTAATTTAATGATAGTGAATAGTTTCGATCTTCGCCGGAATCTGTTTCGCAATCCTAAATACTTAATATTTGTGTAGTGGAGGCCGATACTTGATATCAGAAGACATGGAGGAGAGATGAGTGGGGGGGGGGGGGGAGAAGGTGGGGGAATCTTTTCACGACCAACTGGAAAATGTGTTTTCGGCCAGTTTGATTATCGATCTTTCTGAATATGTCCTTTCTTCTTATTTCGGGGGGCAATAATTCTCTTGTTCGCTGGCTCTCTGCACCCTATCAGTAGTATTGCTGATGTCTCACATCAAGTAAAAGGAAGATTTCCGATCCGGCCTCCCTTATGGGGGCTGCCGCACTGTAGAAACGCAAATTGTAGAGGGCTGCACTGGGACGATAGGTAGCAATACGAGATGAGAGGATGCTGGTTCCTTAGTTGTTGCTTCGTGTGCAATAATTATTCTGTGGTTCATTTCAAACGCGATCGGCCACGTCCAATTTTTTTATGATTCCAAAAAAAAAACCTCAAAAAGAGGTCATTGGAGACAGTACTGGAAAATAGGGCAAACTGTCTCTCTCCTTACTACCTCCTGTAGCTGAGATCGGGCGGAAGTTTGTGATTTTCTGTAGAAAAATATCAAATTATGATACCCCGCCAAATTCACGTTTCGCCGAGATGATACAGCGTGCGGGAAGTTGGGAGTACAATAGCGAGTTGATTGCAAATACCACCTTCATCATTTCGCACGTATTGATTTGATTCTGTGTCGGGTTTGCAAGAAAGTGACAAACCGGAACGACAGAAAGGCATTAGGCAAATATATTACTGATCATGCCAAAACCGACACCGGCTTTTATCTTTATCACCTACCATTTCAGGCCACTCAGATGATACAATTCTGCTACTTCCCCTCCGATCCTAATCCCGATACGCGGAGGATCGCGGGCAGAGAGGAAAGGTTAATGAATTTCTTTTCTATTTTTTTAAAACCTTTTTTTTGTATTTGTTGTGATCACATCATTCCACAGGCCGGTCAACCTTCCAGAAAGGCCTTTGGAGTGAGAGAGCGTGTGAAATCGAGAGAGACTCTCTCACTTTTGCATACTCTCTCGTCCAAACCCTTGTCTGTAGGTTTGGAATCATGTGTGATGTGAAGACTAGCAATTCATCGGCTTTTATAGGCGCATTTTCAATAGAAGCTTAGAAAATGTCACGAAATTTTGATAAAATTGATCGGGGGATAAAATTGAAAATTGATAAATTTGATACCATTATTAATTGTGTCTGTAGGGAGGCGAGGGAGGCAGGTGCAATGAGGGGCAGAGATGGGAAGAACGAGAGCGCCAGACGGGCAGACAAGCAGAGCGAGACGGGCAGAAGAGGCGAGAGTAAGTGCTCCCTTACATCTGGTCTCGTGGTGTAGTGGTTATCACGTCTGCTTCACACGCAGAAGGTCGCCGGTTCGATCCCGGCCGAGACCTAGTTTTTTGCTCCTTTTGGCATTTATTGGGATCGTCTTATTCTGGAGTTTTGCGCGTCCAGTTAACAAATGAGACCTTGCTTTGTCTATTTTACTGGTCATAATATTCAATCGTTCAGAGCGAAGTCGCCCCCAAGAGAACTGACGGACGAGGAAATCCGTGACAACAAGATTACAGAGACAGTCAAGGTATGAACAAGTGCGAGTGTACGGTAGTAGTTCGGAGGGTCAGATGCATGGCAGTGAACACCTCTCCGTTCCTATCGACTCTGTATTGCTAGCATTTGCCTCCCCTTCCAATAGAAACGAAACACACACACAACCCGACAGAAACAAATCGTCGACACACGCTACCTCTTGAATGTACATGTCTGATGGGATTCATGAATAACGCAACAATGATTCATTACAGTATGCTAGAATACGGTAGAGGGGTTCGGCGGGTCAGATCCATGACTGTTTTCAGTTCTTTCCCCTCTACTCGTTCGCCGATTGCGCCACGCGCCTGACGGACAGCGGCGCCCCGCGAGTCACGCCAGGTAAGAGGATCGAATTACCTCATATTTTTATTATTTTCACACCCCGCCGAGACCACCTGCCACGGTTTTTGTTCGGTTTGTCCGATACTTTTGCGTGCAAAGTCATCTCTTGCATCAACGCCAAGGCGGATTCCTGCTTCAGCATCAGTAAAAGTGAAATGGGTTCGAACTCAAATTAGTGATTCCATGGAGTACGCTACTGACTACAAAAAAACCAACAAAACCTCTTTGACTATCCCTTGCGGCTGTTTGACTATCCCTTGAGAGAAATCCTATGTTATCATAGAGCACTTGACACGTTTCTGTTCGTTTTGTGTAGGCTGTCTGATAAAAAGTCAGTTTGCGATCGCACTTCTTCAACTACCGCCTGTTACAGTGTTCCGTCCGCACCTCTGGGCGGCCTCGATTGAGTCGGATGGACGACGAATGTCGAAAAAAAGAGGTATACGGTAGTTGTCGGCGATCTTAAAATAACTATTTTCTTTTCAGGAAGACTTCTTCTGAAGCGGCGAGGATGAAGAAGAGATAGCGAGGAGTTTATCAGTTTATTGATTAGGCGAATGCTCACCGTATCCTGTGATTACATTGTCCCGGAGCTATTACAGACCTTGCCATACATTCTATCACCTGATTGTAGATTACTTTCAAAAGTTTATTGATTTCCGAAAGCATTAACCTAATGTATTATACAAATTTTCCAGTAATACCTCAGTGTTTTACTAAAAGACCTGATGTACACCGATTCGTAATATTTTTAAAATGCTGTGGCACTCTTTACAACTGTACTTTGCCATTCTCTATATTGGTTCTTATTTCAGCGATTCGCTTTACCCTTTTCTTCCCCAGGAAAATATGAGTTTCAGCAACACGTTAATTTGCTTTGATTTAATTCACCGGCGATCCCTTCTTATTTGTTTCAATAATTCCTGAACTTTTTGGCCACTTGATAAATGCGTTTTGGATCTTCTACAATACTTGGAGCCGTAAAATATGATTTACAGCAATACAGGATTCTCACGGCTAGTAGTAGTTCAAAACCAGCTGATAAAGTTGTTTGAATGTATAAGATACATTGATCTACCACGAAGTGCAAACACAAGTGATTCAGGCAATGTACAGTTTGATTGCCCTCCGGCATTGTTTTACGAGAGGATTAGGAGTGTTGAATTGAGAGGAGGAGAGAGAAATTGATGCTCGATAATGTTCGTGGCAGACGAATTGTGTGTTTCTTCGCTATTGAAGTTGGCCGTTTTCTAAGTAGCTAAAGGTTGGGTTCGATGTGTTGTATCTAATGGACGATTCCAATCAGCTATAGTGAACTATAGTGAATTTTAACTACTTGTAGCCGACCTTTTTCGCTCTCAGCTTGCTCGATGTCTATGCCCATACTATCGGTTCAGTGTCTACTAATTCCCGGTGTTCCCTTATCGACCCTCGTGAAGCGTCGATTCATGAATGGATCATCATGTTTTGATTACTCACACGTGCAAAGTTGAGCCCTGTATCTGTGCCGCACCCCCATTCCATCGTTATCTGTCATCTCGTGAAATCTCTCGCTGGGCGGAGTCAAAGTGGGAGGGTGGGGAGTGGATCCCCCTCCCCTCGCTGACCCCTTCAAGCACCCCACACCCCTCGTGTGTTGTCCGCCTGCCATAGTCTCGTGCGCGTTTTGACGAAACCTTCGCCTCATTTCAAACCTACAGAAAGAGATTAGGGTGAGAGAGTGTGCAAATGTGAGAGAGTCCCTCTCGATTTTACACGCTATCTCACTCGAAATCCCTTTTAGAAGAATTCATACTTGTGGAATGATGTGTGCAGAACACAGACTCTGTGTTCTTCTTTCATTATAGAGTGTTGTAAGAGGGGCGAATACTCTCCTTCCGCTTCCCCAAGGTGTAGTCTCTGTCTATCTGGCAATGAGTTGAGTAGTGCTTCACAAAAACGCGCAGATCTCTCCCAAACCTTCGATTCCCTCGCGTTTGTCCACCACTGTTATAAACTCTAGAAAGAGGTCAGGAGCGAAATGGTGTGAAAAGCGAGAAGGTTTTCTCTCGCACCTCTCACTTTCATACGTTGCCTCGCTCCGGGCAATTTTCTTTGTACTTTGAACTACGTGGTGGATTCGACTTCGCTTTCCAAATGACGAGTTTCTACTATTTGTCTGTACCATTGTCTGAATCATTTTCCTTCTTATCGGAGAGACACAAGAGAAGATTGACCTTGGCAGTTTATCACCATGCGTTTTTGCAGCGTGTGTTTGTCCCAAATGTTATCGCGATCCCACTATTTTTCAGCGATTTATAGAACTTTCCATGCAATTTCATTATTTTTCAGATATTATTTTAAAATTACAGTATGCGACTGGCAATTTCACTGCTGGCAGTGATTTCACTCTCGTCCTTCAGTGTCATCGATGCGAAAAGGCGGTTGGTGAGTATTGTTCTATTATCGCAGTTTCTTTTCTTCGCATTTCACATTGGATATTGGAAAATTGCTAATTCAATCCGATTTTATCGGATAGTGCCATTAGGCTGGATCATTCGTCAATTAGGCTCCTGATTTCCTACGGTTCTTGTAAAAAGACATCTAGTCGTCTCAAGTAGGCCGCTTGTTCAAACAATGTCTAAGCACTCTGTTCCTGTCCTTTTATCACATAATCCAGAGTAGATACAAAACAATAGAACCCGAGTAGATATTGGCCGTTTAGTTTTTTTATGTTCTAAAGTTCAAAACCGCATTTAATCGCTAACCATAATTTCCATCCAATTTGTCTATATTCGAATTAGTATCAGTTACAGTCGAATTTCAGCAAAAAGTCACTCGAAACTGTTTTTGTGTGCGGTTGCGACGATATTTTCCCTTTTCAAGTGAACTGTGAGAAAAAGGAGAAAGGCAGAGAGATCTAGCGCGAAAAGGAAGTAGAGAAGGAGTGGATCAAAGCACGCCGCTTTTTCTCGCTAGGGAGTGTGGTGTTTCACAGGTAATTCATATCCAATTAGGTTCTCATCATTTATTGTTTGTCTCATCAAGTTTTCCAATTTTCATCCAATTTTTTTCTAAATTTATTCCCATCATTATGCTAAAGGTTTTCGAATTTGTTGCGAGCCCATTTCGCGAGTTGTCTTGCCGACATAAAAGACTCGTAGGAGGACGTCTTGGGTGATAAGCATTGCTGATCGCCCAATTCCCTCTTCTTATCAGACTACAGGACCTCGCTGTTTCAAAAATGGCTAGTATCAAGTGCTGTAAATGAGAAAACTTTAACAGGTCATTCATCTGTCAGGGACTTGAACGATGATGTCATTTCCCTCTAACCTAATCCTTTATCGTCTTCATCTCATCAACAAACGTCCATCATTCAGAAAAATCTCAGCAATTTCCCGCCGCGAAACACCCAATTTCCACTCCTTATCGCACTGGACCCCCGCTGGTTTTATCTCTGCGCCCTCTCCAAATCCCTCGATCTCTCGCCACCTCTGACCCCTCAAACCTCCCCTGACTCATTCGTGTAGTAGAACAACATGAGCGTAGAGAGTCCCTGGAGAGCAGAAATCTCTCCGTGAAACGAGCTCGTTTTGACGTTATCTTTGCAATATTTCAGTCATTGCGACCCCATAAATCGGACCAGAGCGTAATGGCAATTCCTGATAAACGCCATTGGCATACTCTCGCAGTAGCTATAATTGAACCACGTGAAAAAATACGCTACGTCGAAACTAGTCACTTGTGGTGGCCCGTTAACATCCCATAGTAAAACCTCTACGTTGCCCCATTTCGCGTTAAATAAAAACAGTCGTAAAAGTTGTCAATCCAGTTAATTTTGTGTTGATTTCTGAACACTATCAAGGACTATTCATCATCTCGCAAACAAACTAGCGGGGTGCGTGGAGGTTAAGCGCACTACGCTTTCAAAGTATGGTCCAGGGGAACTTCGTTTGTCGGGCACAGTTTGGTCCAGGGGGACTTCGGGCGCCGGGTACAATTCGGTCCAGGGGGACTTCGGTCGCCGAGTAAAGTTTGGTCCAGGGGGTGCAAAAGTCTCGTGAGGCTGAGAGCGATCGAAAAAAGTTGCCACTTCGCCACTTCGTGGCTCCGTGGCAACTTTTTTCGCTTTCTTTTTTCCCTAACGTGTGCGAACACGTTTGTGATATTGCAAAACACTCGCCCCCTGATTCCCTGTGCTCCCCGGTTTGTTTGGTAGAATTTCGAAAACTTTGTCAAAACGTGTTCTGACACGTTAGAACACGTTTGTGACATCGCAAAGCACATTTCCCGTGATTCCCTACATTCCCACGGAGGTTTGCGGTACAAATCATGAATCTGACCTGCGGTCTGACCCACCGAACTCATCGGAAGGTACTGTAGGTTACGGTAGTATTTATTGATTTATCGATTTTCATGTTTTTGAGAAAAATCATGAATCTGACCTGCGGTCTGACCCGCCAAACTCATCGGGGGTACTGTAGGTTACGGTAGTATTTATTAATTTATCGATTTTCATGTTTTTGAGAAAAATCATGAATCTGACCTGCGGTCTGACCCGCCGAACTCATCGGGGGGTACTGTAGGTTACGGTAGTATTTATTGATTTATCGATTTTCATGTTTTTGAGAAAAATCATGAATCTGACCTGCGGTCTGACCCGCCGAACTCATCGGGGGTACTGTAGGTTACGGTAGTATTTATTGATTTATCGATTTTCATGTTTTTGAGAAAAATCATGAATCTGACCTGCGGTCTGACCCACCGAACTCATCGGAGGGTACTGTAGGTTACGGTAGTATTGATTGATTTATTGATTATTATTGATTTATTGATTTTTGTGTTTTTGACAAATATCATGTATCTGACCCAAGGACGCGTGGTTGCTCCAGCGAAGTTGTTACCGTAGTTTCGGACGGGACGGACTCACAGACAGACAGACTCACAGACGGACAGGGCTTGTCGTTTTAGGTTAAGTAGTAACTCTCACAAATTTTCTCTGATTCATCATCCAATTGAAATACAGAATAAACATGTCAATCACAAGTGCTGATTCATGCATGGGAAAGTTCCTCGAGTATTCTTAGCAACAGACCAGAGGTTCGCAATGACTAACATTCAGCAAAATCTACGGCTCGCAAAAATTTGAAAATGTTTACAATCAGGTTTCTTTTACATCCACACATACTAAAATCAATAATATGCTCAAATTATTTTGTCGCCAACGCTAGAACAAACTTTTTCTAACTGGCCCCTCTAACTGGATTACTAAGGCGTGTTCACTCTTTCGAGCACAAACCGTTCCCAAACTGGCTCAACTGAACGTTCAATTTAGACTAACCCATTCATTTACCTGGGCATTCATTAGTAAACTACAATTGAGAAGTAGAATGTTAGAAGTAATGAGGTGGTGAGAAACCACACTTTCACTTCCCTTTTCGGTTACTCGTTTTCACCCGTAAAAGTTAGCCTTTTTATAAATTCAATTTGACAATTTGGAACAAAATGCCTTGTTGAGGGAACTCACATTTCGAGGGATGGACGAGGGAGGGGGGTTGACGAGGTGAAGGAAATGTAAATTTATTTTCGAAGGGAATTACATTATGGTGCATTTCTCTGACAGATGTATTATAAATTCAAATATTTAGATGAACCCATTTCAACATGTCAGATTCTTCTCACCATGAGCTTTAAATGCGGTTAAATTTTATTTTCACTATTAAGAATGTGACTCAATGGCATTGTCACTTTGAAAACCGTTATTAAATCCTTAGCGCATCACAAAATAGCGGGTACACAAGTTACCGGTGGGAGAAAAGAAAGGCGATCTGCGAGATCTCCTAGGGCAATCCACTTCACAATGTTCATAGAAAAATGGGAACATCCTTTACGGAAGGTTATCCAAATATTTGAGCTTGCTATTGTGTTCCTGGCGAAATTTCGTTTTTTTTGTGATGAGGGGTATTGCTAATGCTATTTGAACAATGTAAAAATCATTTTGTTTATAAATAAAATAAAATAAATAAATCCATTTCAGCGTGCCAGATTCATTTCACAACAGCGAGATGAATCTTCCCCCGAACTTTGTCTACCCACAGAATACCACGTAAGATGCGGACCCGAGAGACACTGTGAGAGGAGTTGCGATAATTTATTCAGGTAAATTATTTCAGTTGTTTGAAAATTGAACAACTAAATAAGGCAATGTGAAAACGTCGTTCATTAACTCTTAGTAGCGGCGTTGAATCATACTTTCCTCGTAGTTCAATTTGACAAGCATAGATTCTCCAAATTTCCTAAATTTGCTGAAACACAGGTTTACATTTTAGGATTATTAGATAGCTTTTGTGACGTTCTTTAAAAAAGGTTCATATATTTTTCTGCCTTTCTGAAACAAAAACAATCTGCACTTTTTCAGTGGAAACGATATTTCAGCCCTTGATTCCGATAAAAAAGGACACCGCCTAGTCATTTTTAAGTGCGTGGAGGTGAATTTGCGTAGTGACGGTCATGCGATTTTATGCATTTTCTGACGTAGAGCCAGGCACGGCGGGGGTCGGAAACAAGGCGTATCAAAATGTTTCCCTATTGAAGTCACCGCCAGAGTCCCTTTAGGGTGGTCTCATGGTCATCATTGGTAGTTTTAATACTAGTGCTTTAATACTAGATACTTACTATAATAGATATTTAATACTAGTTTTAATACTAGTTTTACTGTAAATACTAGTGATTATAATCGATATTCTTTTTTGGCGAAAGGCTAAAACAGAACAGACTGGAGTTTGAAGGATGGCTTATCGGCACCTGAAGAAATGATGGATGAGGGGATGAAACTCAAGACGGGATTGAGATATCGGTCCCTTGAGAGTAGTTGTAGGTACGAAGGGGAAAATTTGGCAAACAACACTTTCGAAATAGCCCCTCTAAGGGCGCATAGATAAGGCGAATAATTCAGATTTAAAAAAGCGACATTATTCGTGAAATAAATAAACTACTGATAATTATAGTCCTCCTCGATGTGGTGAGCATGATCCAACTGACCCCAAGTGCTACTTCCCACGATGCTTGTGCAAGTGAGATTTGGTTTTTTTTTTTTTTTTGGTTTTCTATATTTCATTATAGTATTGCCTGAGCCCCTTTTTCCACACATTTTTGATTCACTATATGACCAATTCATGATCATTTTCGTACATCTCATGTAGTGTTTTGTCTTGCGAAGTGAAAGCCCATTTTATCAAAAATGATTTTAAAAATAATATTGAACTCTTACATTTCAGAGGTGGCTTGGTCCGTGATAAACGTGGAAAATGTGTGAAATCGAAGCGGTGCCGAGTATCATTTGAGGAGGTATTTAGACTATGCATTTATGAGTGAACCGCTTTTGTTGATAGTTACAATTTGAAAAAAATTTTTTTTGCGAATTGGAAGTTGTTTTAGAAACCTGTGCTTGAAGTTTTTATTAAAGCGTATTCGACATTTGTAATTTAATTTATCAAGTCAATGAAATCTTACAGCAATTTCTACGCGCTGATCCCGACGGTCTTCAATTTCGATCTCCGGCTAACAGAAATCGATTGAGACACGTTAGACATGGAGCTGAACAGAGAAAGAAGGAGGATGATGATAACTACTTCTGGTAGATGAGTGAATTACTCGAGACGGGTTTGACAACCTGCATTAATCTACCTCTGTTGCTACTCAAAATACTCAATAGTTTCTGTACGTATGTCGACGAAGTTCCTCTGTTACATTTTTTTCTCGAAATCGTTCACAATTCAAAGGTTCACAACCGTGTTGTAATTATGATACTTGTACGAGAAAGAACACTCGATAAATCCTACTCCGTATTAGTGCCATATTGCTGACGACATTGTGCTTCAGATATTTTCCGTTTTTATGTTCTAAAGTTTAAATCCGCATTGAATCCCTAACCATAATTTGCACGCAATTTGTCCAAATTCGAATTAGTATCAGTTACGGTCGAATTTCAGCAAAAAAGTCACACGAAACTGTTTTTGTGTGCGGTTGCGACGATAGTTTCCCTTTTCAAGTGAACTGTGAGAAAAGGGAGAAAGGCAGAGAGATCTAGGGAGAAAAGGAAGTAGAGATGAAGAGATCAAAGCACGCCGCTTTTTCTCGATAGGGAGAGTGGTGTTTCACAGTTAATTCATAGCCTATTCGGTTCTCATCATTTATTAACTTCTTTGCTATATTCATCTAATTTCAAATAGATTTATTCACATCATAATATTTAGACAACGGTTCTCATTTCCCTTCTTGTCGTAACGACATTTCACCATTTGCCTTGCGAACATAAAATACGCGTAGGAGGGCGAGTTTGGGCGATAAACATAGCTGATTGTGAGTTCTCTCCAAACGATGTTTTAGGCCAAATGACACAATTGAATTTAAAGAATGGACAAATTGTTTCTTTCTCGAACTGTGCGGACGAACGAACACGAGTAACTGAAAAGGGAAGTGAAAGTGTGGTTTCTCACCACCTCATTATTCCTAACAGCCTACTTCTCAATTGTAGTCTATTGATGAATGTGAATTGCCCAGGCAAATGAATGGGTTGGTCTAAATTGAACGTTCCGTTGAGCCAGTTTGGGAACGGTTTGTGCTCGAGAAAAGACCAAAAAAAGGTGAGCATGCTCTAGTAATCCTGTTAGAGGAACTGAGTTTGAGGGTTTGCAACAATTTTTTCTCCTATAATTGGATTTACAGGGTGTATTTAATTCTCCATTGAGTTAGTCAATGCGAAACCTTGAAAATATATATGAACACTTGAGGAACTTCTGCATGAATCAGTACTTGTGATTGACGTGTTTATTTCCCATTTAAATTGGGTGATGAATCAGATAAAATTCGTGGGCGGTGTGTTTTCGTGAAAAGTCTTTGAAACTTTTCCGATCGGCACAAAATTGACTGGATTGAGAACGTTTACTACTGTTTACGAGTATTGTGGCATCGTAAAAGTTTTGATATGAGGCTGTTTGCGTAAGGATCAACAACTTGACTGATGACATCGACTTTCTGGAAAGCAAAGAAACTGGCGTTTTCGAGGGCGCTGATCATCATGGTGACAATCATTTTTCATTTTACTCATCGGCTGAAGTGTACTGTAGCTGCGGTTTTTGAGGCTACATCGCCATATCTTACGAACCTGCAATCGGTTTTGCATGAAAAAAAATTTCTAAGGGTGTTTTCACTCTCTCATAACAATGTGATATTCAAATTAAATAAATGTTATACGCGCCGAATTTTGAAAAAGTCTTTTGGAATACCTTCAGTTAGTATCGTGAATAACATGAATAGAAAGATGCATCAAGTTCTCAGCTATCAGAATCGTATGCCACATGCATAGTTCAGAGGTACCGTTTTACCACTTCATGATCATTTTAGTCGTCCATTTCTCCGTAAATTGACCACACCGTTGGACGCACAATGAGAATGAGAGTGCGGTATGCCAGACTGACAATAGAAAATGTCATTTTCCGATGTCATTTCTATTCAAGAGCCAATAGTTGCGGTCAAATAACGGAGAAATGGGCGATTAAAATGGTTATGAAATGGTAAAACGGTACCTCTGAACTATGCATGTAGCATACGATTCTGAAAGCTGAGAACTTGAAGCATATTTCTATTCATGTTAATCACGATACTAACTGAAGGTATTCCAAAAGACTTTTTCTAAATTCGGCGCGTATAATATTTATTTAATTTGAATATCACATCGTTATGAGCGAGTGAAAACACCCCTAGAAAAAAAAATTCATGCAAAACCGCTAACAGGTTCGTGAGATATGGCGATGTAGCCTCAAAAACGGTAGTTACAGTACGCTTCAGCCGATGAGAAAAATGAAAAAAATGATTGGCACTATGATGATCAGTACCCTGGAAAACATAAGTTCCCTAATTTTGAGCATACATTTCATTTTCAGTGTACATCGTTTTTATTGATTCTTACGCGAACAGCCTCATATGGGATGTTAAAGAAGGCGTAACACGAATCATTGAAACCTAATACTTTCCCCGATGTGCGAGGTTTCATTTCTGTTATCAGAAGTTGGTGAAACACAAATCCAACGCGCGTTTCCCTCGCGCACCCTCCTCGTTTCCCCTTATCTCTCTGCCTTTCTCTGACTTCTTCTCCGCAAAATTCCAACTCCCACCGTGAAAAGATTGCAGTATCAATGTGAGATACTGTAAGAATTCTGGACGTTTTGGACTGTTTATTAAAAAAAAAAATTTTTTTTTAAACATAACTTTCTTCAAATTAAAAATTGAAACGTGCGATTTTCGAGGCTCTCATCGGCTAATCGATCCCCATTGCCCCACAGTGAGAACTCAGTTGACCAAATATTCGTGGGATACCTTCTTTAACAGGCTATAACAAGGGAGTAGTTTTGACGTAGCATATTATTTTTGTTAGTTTGCGTGGTCCGAGATCACAAGTGGTTTATATGAGATATACGCCGTTGGAGAGTTGCCATTAGGCCTTACTTGATTTATGGGGTCGCCATGTCGGAAATAAGTAGAGATAACGTCAAAACGAGCTCGTTTCGCAAAGATTTCTACACCCCCGGGACTCTTTACGCTCGTGTTGTTCTACTAGGCCAATGAGCGAGGGAGGTTTGAGGGATCAGAGATGGCGCGAGATTGGGGGATTTGCAGAGGGTGCAGAGATAAAACAAGCGGGGGTCCAGTGCGATAAGGAGTGGAAATTGGGCTTTTCGGGGCGGGAAATTGCATAGATTTTTTCATGATGGACGTTTGTTGACGAGATGATGGCAATAAGGGATTAAATGTGAGGGGAATGGTATCATCATCATAATTTTTTGACAGGCATGTGACTTGTAAATACGCTCAAATTAAGTTATTATGATCACATCTCACGGTGACGCAGCGGCACTGCCATTACGATAAACCATATTTTATACTACTGCAACATTAAAACACCGGGTGCACAAAAACCGGCGGATAGAAGGAAAGGCGATTTGTGATATGTCCTAGGGCGATCCACTATGTTCATAGAGACAAGGGAACATCCATTGTGGAAGGTTATCCAAATATTGACGAGTGCTCTTCCTTGAGGAAAAAGACGTTTCAATGTCGTGTTAACTGAGGGTAACTGAGGGTATGCTAGTGCAATTTCAAATACATTTATAAAAATAATTTTGAAAATTTCAGCGTGCCAGATTCATCTCACCCCAGCGAGATGAATCTTCCATCGAACTTTGTCTACACACAGAATACCACGTGAGATGTGGACCGGAGAGACATTGTGAGAGGAGTTGTGATAATTTATTCAGGTATGTTATTTGTTTGGTTAGAAAACTAAAGGACTGTTCAAATCAATGTAAAAAATACATTTATTAGATAAAAATAGTTCCGTTGAAACATAGTTTGCTCGTAGATATATTATTATTAGACAAGGTCATTCGTTATTTTCAATATTTATTGAAAGACTTTTATTCTTCATTTCTTTTCTCTGTTTGCGCCATTACGACTTCATCATTCACTATAGAAAGATTATAATTCAATTACTATCTCCAAACTTGAGAGATCCACTCCCCATCTTCAAGCTTTGGTGAAACATATTTGAATTCTTACAGTACACACAAAAAACACACTTTGTGTGAATATATTTTTATTAGAAAGTTCATTCTGCATTTTTAATATTTATAGAAACAACGCTCAACCTATTTTGATGATTACTTAGCTCTTATTGGACATTTTCCATTTTCTTACAATTCGCAAAAAAATCGGTCCTTTCCCCGCGAAACGATTGCTCAGCATTTTTACTTCGATAAAAAGGGCACCGCCTAGTCATTTTTAAGTGCGCGGGGCTAGACTTGCTTAGTGATCGTCATAGTTTTATGCGTTTTCTGACGTAGAGCCAGGTACGGCGGGGGTCGGAAACAAGGTGTATCAAATATGTCTCTATTGAAGTCACCGCCAGGGGATGTTCCCTTCAGGGTGGTCAAGTCGTTATGGTGGTTTCATAAGACTGGTCAACCTCCTCGAGTTTCTTGTTGTCGAAAGGCTAAAACCCGAAAAGGCTGGAGATTGAAGGAGGGGCTTATTGGCACCTGAATAAATGATGGATGAGGGGTGAAACTAAAGACGGGATTGAGAAATCGGTCCCAAGAGGGCTGTTGTAGGTACAAATGCGAAAAGTTTGGACAAACAACACTTTCGAAATAGCCCCTAAGAGGTCTTGAAACGAATTGTTTAAATGTAAAGTTACTATGGCCCATAAAATCAATCAGCTACTCATTATTATAGTCCTCCACGATGCGGAGAACACGATCCAACGGACCCCAAGTGCTACTTTCCCCGATGTTTGTGCAAGTGAGATTTTGTTTATTATGATATTTTTAATACCGAACCAGCTTTAGCAGCTGTTACATCTCTTTGAGCGGTTATTTGAACACAACGTGTGAATACGGGACGGTAATTTGCCACCAAATATCAGTAGATATTGACAATTATAATTGCGCAAACTCAACCGAACTCATTATGAACTATGTTCTATTTAGCCATTTCACGATAAGCTACGTCTTCGCACCGTACTCACATATTTTATTTCAGAGGCGGTTTGGTCCGTGACAAGCGTGGAAAATGTGTGAAATCCAAGCGGTGCAGAGTTTCGTTTGAAGAGGTAGATTTTACATTTATTTATTTTATTTATCGGTTCTATAGACACGTCGTTGATGAAAGTTTTTGATAGCACTGCCTTTTAATTCATCATTTTAATATTGAAGTAATTTTATAAATTAGAATTGTTTTAGTAATTTATCAAATGAATAAATTCTTGCAGCAATTTCTTCGTTCTGATCCCGACGGTCTTCAATTTCGATCTCCGACAAACAGAAATCGATTGAGACACGTTAGACATGGAGCTGAACAGAGAAAGAAGGAGGATGATGATAACTACTTCTGGTAGATGAGTGAATTACTCGAGACGGGTTTGACAACCTGCGATAACCTACCTCTGTTGCTATTCAAAGTACTCAATAGTTTCTGTACATATGTCGACGAAGTTACTCTGTTGCATTTTTTTCTTCGAAATCGTTCACAATTCAAAAGGTTCACAACCGTGTTGTAATTATGATAATTGTACGAGAAAGAATACTCGATAAATCCTACTCCGTATTAGTGCCATATTGCTGACGACGTTGTGCTTCAGATATTTTCCGTTTTTATGTTCTAAAGTTTAATCCGCATTGAATCTCTAACCATAATTTGCACGCAATTTCTCCAAATTCGAATTAGTATCAGTTACGGTCGAATTGCAGCAAAAAAAGTCACTCTAAACTGTTTTTGTGTGCGGTTGCTGAGGATCGTTTCCCTTTTCGAGTGAACTATGTGAAAAAGGAGAAAGGCAGAGAGGTCTAGCGAGACAAGGAAGTAGAGAAGGAGTGCATCAAAGTACGCCGCTTTTTCTCGATAGGGAGAGTGGTGTTGCACAGGTAATTCATTGTCAATTAGGTTCTTATCATTTTGTGTGTTCTTGAATAAGTTAGGTTGATTCAACTTTTACTATATTTATTCGCATGATTATGTTTCAAAAGGCTATCTTTTCCCTACTAGTCGTAAGCCAATTTCGCGAGTTGTCTTGCGAACATAAAATAAGCGTAGGAGGGCGAGTTTGGGTGATAAACATAGCGTATTGTGAGTTCTCTAAACAAGTCATTTTTATTTGTAGAAACACAAACGTGTCTATTATAGACCGTATATTCCCCGTTTTTCTAACTCAAGAACGATTGAGTGAGCACCGCATAAAGAAGTGAAATTGTGGTTTCTCACCACCTCATTACTCCTAACAGTCTCAATTGTAGTGAATGTGAATTGCCCAGTCAAATGAATAGGTTGATCTAAATTGAGTGTTCAGTCAAGCCAGTTTGGGAACGGTTTACGTTCGAGAAAAGACCAAAAAAAAAGAACACGCCTTAGTAATCCCGTTAGAGGAACTGAGTTTGAGGGTTTGCAACAGTTTTTGCTCTTGGATTTACTGAGTGTATTTAGATTCTCCTTAGAGTTAGTCAATGTGAAACCTTGAAAATAAATTAGAACACTTGAGGAACTTTTGCATGAATCAGTACTTGTGATTGACGTGTTTATTTCTCATTTCAATTGGGTGATGAATCAGAGAAAAATTGTAAGAGTTTATTTGCGAGATCGTGAAAAGTCCTCGATAGTGTTCAGAAATCGGCAGAAAATTTACTGGATTGAGAACTTTTACTACTGTTTTTATGATACGACTGTTGGGGTAACGTAAACGTTTTACAATGGAATGTTAGCGGCCACCACGAGTGACTAGTTCCGACGAATCGTGTTATTTTTATTCCTTTGCGTGGTTCAAAATTGAAGATCCTTCACTACTGGCGTGTATGAAATATACGCCATTGGAGTATTGCCATTATGCCTTACTCAATTTATGGGGTCGCCATGTCGGAAATAAGTAGAGAGATAACGTCAAAACGAGCTCGTTTCACGGAAAGATTTCCACTCCCCCGGGACTCTTTACGCTCGTGTTGTTCTACTACGGCAAGAGGTTTGAGGGGTCAGAGATGGCGAGAGATCGGCGGATTTGGAGAGGGCGCAGAGATAGAACCAGCAGTGGTCCGGTCAGATTGGAGTGGAAATTGGGCGTTTTTTGGGAGGTTGCTGATATTTTTCTCGATGATGGACGTTTGTTGATGAGATGAAGATAATAAAGGATTGAGAGGAATGGTATCAACATACTGTATCTGACAGGTATGTAACCTGATAACGCGATTAAATTGAGGTGATTTTGATTTGGGCACTCTTTGACACAATATTTATTGTACCAATTATAGCAATTATTTTATTTAGCTGCATCACAAAACCACAGTGTGCACAAAAAAACTGGCGTGAGAAGGAAAATCGATTTGGGAGATCCCCAAGGACAAGCCACTTCAAAATGTTCATAGGAAGTTGTGAACATCCGTTTAGGAAGGTTATCCAAATATTGGCGCCTACTTTCATGCTCCTTGAGAAAACGAGCGATGTGGTATGCCTTTGTTTTTATTTTCAATGATGAGGGGTAATCAGTTTGATAAATTTGGATCAATTTGGATCAAATCAATTTGGACTACGTAATTTTAACAATTTTACTACAAATTTGAATAACTTAATAAGTCAATTGAAGCGCGCTCGATTCATTTCACCGCAGCGAGATGAATCTTCCCCCGAACTTTGTCTACACAGAATATCTCGTGAGATGCGGACCAGAGAGGCACTGTGGGAGGAGTTGCGATAATTTATTCAGGTATGTTATTTGTATTGTTAGATATCCCAAAGACTCTACAATGTATGGTAAACATTCGTTATCACGTAATAGCGTCGTTGAAACATACTTTCCTCGTGAAGCACATATCTATTATTAGACAAGCTTATTCCGTATTTTCCATTTTTAATGAAACACAAGTCAACCTTTACGCTGCTTATTTAGATTTCGTGACTGTGTCGTGTTTAAAGAAGGTGTCCCACGAATATTTGGTCAACTGAGTTCTCACTGTGGGGCAATGGGGATCGAATACCCGATGAGAGCCTCGAAAATCGCATGTTTCAGTTTTTAGTTTGAATAAAGTTATGCTTAATAAACTGTCCAAAACGACCAGAATTATTACAGTATCTCACATTGAGCCTGCATTCTTTCGCGGTGGGAGTTGGCATTTTGTGGAGAAAAGGTCAGAGAAAGGCAGAGAGATAAAGGGAAACGAGGAGGGTGTGCGAAGGAAAAGCGTGCTGCATTAGTGTTTCACCAACTACTGATAACAGACATGAGACCTCGAACATCGGGGAAAATAGTACCTTTCAATCATTCATGATACGCCTTCTTTAAGAAAATCTTTATCCATTTCGTTCTCTGCTTGCGCTCTATTCTTCGATTTCCATAGGAAGGTTTTATCCAATTGAAGAAGTTCAGCAATCATCTTCAAGTATTATTGAAACGCTCTTGTTTTTCACAAATCGCAAAAAAAACTACGCCTTTTCGTTGAAACGACAGATAAGCCCCATTCGATAAAAAGGACAATTGGTAGCAACTTTGATTGCGAAAGGTAACGTGCCCCAGAAGCCTGATCAGCAGGGGATACGTAGATCTGTGCAGCAACCGGCCTTACCGGTCAGCCCCGGCAGAGTGGTCGCTTGTCGACGTAAAGTCCTCTTGATTCCGGTAGCAACTTTACCTTTTTTTACCTTCAAGTCTTATTGAAACGCTCTTGTTTTTCACAAATCGCAAAAAAAACTACGCCTTTTCGTTGAAACGACAGATAAGCCCCATTCGATAAAAAGGACACCGCCAAGTCATTTTAAAAGTGCGTGGGGCTGAATTTGCGTAGTGGCCGTCATGCATTTTGATACTTTTTCTGACGTAGAGCCAGGCACGGCGGGAGTCGGAAAGAGAGTGTATTGGATATTTCCCTATTGATGTCACCGCCAAGGTGTGAGCTCTTTTGGATGGTCCATCATAACGGGAAACAGTTTTGAAAGGTGATTTTGATGGGTTCATACCAGTGATTACTACACAGAGAGGAAAGTCTCCAACTTTCCTTACTCTTGTGACATTGTCTCCAGCCGAGAGAGAATGCAATATCGAGAGATCATCTCTCACTATCTCTCGCCCGCTCTCTCGAGTCTGCATGCTCTCTCAGCTGGAGACAATATCTCCAGAGTAAGGAAAGTTGGAGACTTCCAGCTCTGAGTAGAGCTTTTAAAACCAGAAAGGGCTGAAGTTTGAAGGATGGCTTATCGGCACCTGATAAATGATTGATGAGCGGTAGACGCTAAAGACGGGATTGAGAAATCGGTCCCTTGAGGGGTGTTGTAGGTATGAATGCGCAAGTCTGGGCAAACAACACTTTCGAAATAGCCCCTTCGAAACTAGGATGGTCGGGAAAGAAGCTAGATCTTTCGAATATAATGATTCACCATTTCGAATGTAGGTGTTCGTAGAATCGATAAACTACTAAACTCGATAATTCATACAGTCCTCCTCGATGCGGTGAACATGATCCAACATCCCAAATGCTATTTTCCATGATGTTTGTGCAAGTGAGATTTGGTGTTTTTTGTTTGTTTTGCGACTACATGAATATGCTATTTCACTCTGTAACTTTCTTTTTTTCTGTCAATGAGACACTTCATTATCTTCATATTCATAAATTACAGAGGCGGTTCCGTGACAAGCGTGGAAAGTGTGTGAAATCGAAGCGGTGCCGAGTATCATTTGAAGAGATTGAGCAATATGCAAATATGTTATATTTTTTTTATTTCGATTTTATATTCAAGTTTATGATATCCTTTTTATAAGTGTATCAAATGAAAAAGTTCAAGTTAAAAAGAGTATGTCATAAAATCAATGAGCTATGCAAATGTTGACCCTTGTGGTATACGATAATATAAATAAATAAATATTCTTTTCAGAAATTTCTTCGTGCTGAGCCCGACGGTCTTCAATTTCGATCTCCAGCCAACAGAAATCGATTGAGATACGTAAGACATGGAGCTGAACAGAGAAAGAAGGAGGATGATGATAACTACTTCCGGTAGATGTAGGAATTACTCGAGACGAGTTTGACAACCTGCGATAACCTACCTCTGGCACTACTCAAAATACTCAATAGTTTCTGTACGAATGTCCATTAGGAGACATTATTCTGTGACAATTCTTCGTAATCGCTCACACTTCAAAAGGTTCACAACCGTGTTGTAATTACTTGTACGAGAAAAAATCTCGATAAGTCTAACTGCGAATTAATGCCGAATTGCTCCTAAAACAACTCGAAATTTTTTTTCAACAATTAAAAACTGCGAAGTGCTTAAGTTTTAGATGAACACGGCCAATGTGAAAAATTGATTATGTGAAGAAACAATGTGAATAGAAAGAGGAGAGCGAATCAACACACGGCGCATTTTCCATTGGAACATTCATGTTTCACAGGTTCTTCTTATTCGTTTGTCTTCGAATTGTTGACAGTATTAATTAGATCCGAGTCTGTAAAAAAATTAATACATTTTTTTTGTTCTTTGAATGTCTACGTCTCACAGTATTATGCACTGAATAATTTAACACAAACTCTCATCGGCCCTGCTGGCAGTAATTTCACTCTCATCCTTCAGTGTGACGAAGTTTTTTTTAAATCTCGAAATTCGTTCTTCGTTTTCATGTTGATTCTTGGGGGGGGGGCTGACGATTCTGACCAATATACTACTTCGATTAGCTCAAGATTTTGATTTTGAAGAAGGATATTAAAGTTTGAAATCCTCCGTTGCCGAAATGTCGTTGCCGTATTGTCACCCCTCCTGATTCTGGATGCCGAATTTTCGGTTGCCTTGCAAATAAATACTAATTCGGTTTGATCTGATAATATACAGCTTTGTCTCCTAATTGCTTATGGTTATTGAAAAAAACCCATAACGTCGTCTCTCGTAGACCGCTCGTTACATTGTCTACGCACTCTCGTCTTGTCCTCTTATGACAAGTCTTCTGATAGACTGCATGAACCCCGCGCACAATTGCCAAAAGTTTGTTCAATCTTGATGAAATAATTATGGTGGATGTTGTTGCTGACGCTGATCATCGCTATATGGTTCATTTGAACCAAAACCGTATTTTAGCTAAAAGCCGGCTCTCGACCCGGCTCTGACGTAACTCGGCTTGTAGTGGTGCTACGATGCTGCGATTCGCTTTAAAATCAGTGGAATAATTTTCTGAACAACTTTTCTGTTCAACACTAAGGCGCACGAGGCGATCTTCAAATCGAAAAAAATTCGGAAATTACAAAAATTTTGATTTTTTTCAGAAAAAAATTCAGAGATAAAAATTTTCCAATAATTTTTCAAAAATAAACTTCTGATTATTTATTTACTAGTTATGGGTAATGGAAGGAAAAAAAGACCTCACTCATTATGACCCCCTTGAAAAAAGTTATGATCGAAAATTCGTCGAGTAGTTGGAAAAAAATTAAATATCGATTTTTTTACAAGTCGTCTTAAGAGGTCATACATATTTCCAAAGCACTATATTTATTTTTACTCACCCACATTCTTAGTTCAACACCCCTAAAAGTCGAAATAAAGAAGTAGGAAACGAATTTACTCAATCGTCAGTTTTCTCGCAGCAATGGCATTTTCGAGCAAATTATTGTTTATTTGTCGGTTTAAACTCTTCGTATGGTTATAAATCCTTGACTATGAGTCGTTTACGGTATCGTAAATGATTCCATGTTCACAGATCTGCCATATCGGAATTTATTAGAAAAATTCAAAATTTTGATAAAACTGGCAATTCGAGTTTTCTGTTACAATACATCCTGAATTGATTTCAGTAGCCATACACGGAGTAAGTTGTTGTCTTTGCCAGTGAGTATGGGCAACAGGGCTGTGCGGCATGGATATGCCGTTTTACCGAATATTTCATTTATGCTTTTTTGATTATGCTTTAGCTTTCAAAAATGCACAATTTGTACAATCTTATATCTTGGAAGCTTCTGGAGTGGGACACATTTCTAGACACCCTTGACTTCGTATTGGTAATCTTATTAGGGCTTTGTGTAGCTAATTGCTCTCTACCAACTTTTTACGTTTTTTTTACATATTTACATATTTATCCCACCAATGTAAAGGGCCTGCAGGAGGTATCGTTCGGGGGCTGAGGCGGTCGGGATCTTCGATATCGAGGTACTGGTTCAAGGGAATGAAAAATGCTTAGTTTCCTTGGTCAATTGCACTGGTGATCTTGGACGATAGGCGTAGAAGTTGATCTTGCAGAGCTGTCCTGACTAACGTGTATCAACCGAAGTGGGAACGCACGTTACCTGACTGGTTCCTTTCTTGAAAGTCTTGATACTTTAATTAGGTGTAGTCGATCTGGGTCCTCCCCTCGAAGTGATGCCATGTCGGCGATTCTTGCCGGGTTGCCCATAATGGCTGTGCGGTATTTTCGGCGGCATAAGCCGAAAAAATATTTAAGCATAAACGGCATATTCGGCATGATTATTTTTCGGGAAAAAGTAATAAAACAACAAATGGACGGCTTACACAACAAAAACACACACAATATAGACATATCTTTTGAAATGCTACATCGCACAATAAAATTATCCCATGTTGTTATTTTAAGGAACAAATTCTCAGAAATTCATTTGTATTTGTAATTTTCTGTCTGATTTATTTAAATTTTATTGTATTTTCTACTATCCGGCATATAAAAAAGCATATGCAGTTTTCGGAACGGCATAATAGGCTTAGAAAAACAGGAATAAACGAAATATTCGGCAAAACGGCATATCCATGCCGCACAGCCCTGTTGCCCATACTGACTGTCAAAGACAACAACTTACTCCGTGTATGGCTACTGAAATCAATTCAGGATGTATTGTGACAGAAAACTCGAATTGCAAGTTTTATCAAAATTTTGAATTTTTCTAATAAATTCCGATATGGCAGATCTGTGAACATGGAATCATTTACGATACCGTAAACGACTCATAGTCAAGGATTTATAACCATACGAAGAGTTTAAACCGACAAATAAACAATAATTTGCTCGAAAATGCCATTGCTGCGAGAAAACTGACGATTGAGTAAATTCGTTTCCTACTTCTTTATTTCGACTTTTAGGGGTGTTGAACTAAGAATGTGGGTGAGTAAAAATAAATATAGTGCTTTGGAAATATGTATGACCTCTTAAGACGACTTGTAAAAAAATCGATATTTAATTTTTTTCCAACTACTCGACGAATTTTCGATCATAACTTTTTTCAAGGGGGTCATAATGAGTGAGGTCTTTTTTTCCTTCCATTACCCATAACTAGTAAATAAATAATCAGAAGTTTATTTTTGAAAAATTATAGGAAAATTTTTATCTCTGAATTTTTTTCTGAAAAAAATCGAAATTTTTGTAATTTCCGAATTTTTTTCGATTTGAAGATCGCCTCGTGCGCCTTAGTGTTGAACAGAAAAGTTGTTCAGAAAATTATTCCACTGATTTTAAAGCGAATCGCAGCATCGTAGCACCACTACAAGCCGAGTTACGTCAGAGCCGGGTCGAGAGCCGGCTTTTAGCTAAAATACGGTTTTGGTTCAAATGAACCATATAGCGATGATCAGCGTCAGCAACAACATCCACCATAATTATTTCATCAAGATTGAACAAACTTTTGGCAATTGTGCGCGGGGGAGGTCGGTTTCCTGCAATCTCTCAGAAGATGTGTCTTATCACATTTGTCTCACAATCTTGTTTTGATATTTACCAATTCGTTGTTGTTTTTTTTTAATTCTAAAGTTCGCTAACCGTAGTTTCCATCCAATTTATATCCTCCTTCAGATTCGCACGGGCTGCATTGCAGGCGACTGAATAGGCCACGGATCCTTGGGGATTGGATTGCAGGTGGTGACGTTGGGCGAGTAGGTTCCGAGTTGTGGCCGATATACATGGTGGGTTGTGTCGCGCTCTCCAACAGTTCGTTGCCGCAGTCTTGGTGAATGCCTTGATGGTACTGTAGGCGTCGTGGGCAGTGTTGGGACGAACAAGGGGCAGTGACGCGAGGAGCCTCACCTTCCTCACCTTGTTATGGAGAGAGACACACATTCAGACGAGGCGATGGTCAGAGTAAAATTCGAATTGACCAACGACTCCACAGTTGACTACCCGCGCAGATGGAGGGGGAAAAGTATTTCAAGATGCCCGAAACGGGTCTGGACTAGGGATGGCTTCGCAAGAAATCACTCTCTTCATTTCACACACTCTCACACAGGTCTGACCGACGAGATAGTGTGCAGAATGATGAGAGCATTTCTTGCGAAGCCATCCCTAGTCTGGACGTGTTCTAACTCGTTTTAACTTGGAAAATCTAAATTTCCGAAATTCTCCAAAATGATTTGGAGAGCATAGTGGATCACAGAAGAAGTGTTTTGCAATTTACACGATACGTGTTTGAACGTGAAACTTTAAATGTTCAAAATCATTTCAGAAACGTCTGCAGATGTGTTCAAGCAATTACAATGAGCACCAAAAATCAAACACATTGTATCTTGCGTTTCCATTGAGAAAGGCTCGTGAGGCTGAGGGCGGTTGAAAAAAGTTTCCACGGAGCCACGAAGTGACGTTTGGGGAAGCTAGCTAGTTTGATCTCAACTGAAGCATGATCAAATATCGTCGTTTCCTCTTCACTTTTCGACCCAATTGTAGAGATTGTGATAAAATAGGATAGACAGACATCGGAAGGACGCAAAAACGTGGAAAACAGTTAAACAATCGAGCCAACCACTTCTCACTATAAGAGGAATGCAATGAAGGGAGAAATTCGTTCTTTCAACTCTCTTAGTCAATGTATTCATGATCTTTTCCCTCCAGATGCAATCTCTCATTCTTCTCGCGTTTGTGTATCTATCTGGCCTTGCCACGGAGGATTCTCTTCATTCTTTGATTCCAATTCTTCGACCTGATCATACGTCTGCTCCCATCGAATTCCCCATTGCGCGAAGAGGAAGGCAGGTGAATATAAAAGAAGAGAAAAAATCGATGAGTCAATCAACATTCCAGGTCTACTACCCTTCGGGAGTCTGCTATGACGGTCAAATATCGCAAGTCGGTTGTAATGGGCGTGGACAATGCCCTGCCGGACAGACTTGTATGAATGGATTATGCTGCACGACGACACGGACCGAATACACTGGTGAGTTCATTCTCGTTTTGCCAGTCGCCATCTCTCTTTTGCAGCTGCCTGTGGTGGTGCCGCCGCGGTCTCCTCTTGTACCAATGGAGGCTGTTCTGGTGGTCGCGTCTGTTCTTCCTCCAATTACTGTTGTAACTGTCAAGTTGGAAACACCACCGGTCCATGCATCAATGTGAGTAGATTACTACTCTTCTCCTCTCAATCAATCGATAATCTCAAGGGGGAATGTGTCCTACCGGATTCACTTGCATGCCGAATGACTATTGTTGCGGGTCGTGTCCCAATCATTCGCTTTCTCGTATCATCTGGTATTTAGGCGGTGTCAAATCCTAGAGGCACTTGGATCTGAACGATCGATAAAATCCCAGAGACGTAGATCTACATCGGTCTCTTCCTCTTTGTTTCCAGTTTATAAACCGATCGATCAGTTTGAGATTGGTTCTAATACAAATTTAAAGTGATACGTTCATGAAATGTACTACTGGTGGTGTACTCTCTTTCTATACCTCTTGTTTTGGCACGCTCTCTCACAACCGTATCTGTTGTTTAGGATCGGAACGTTTTATCATTTTGGACGAGTGTTTGTGAATTTATAATACCCACTTCTTTTCCTATTTTTTTCAATTCACATATGAACGGAAATTATGAGTCGTCTGTGCAATCCTGCCACCATTTGTTTGTCGAACTGAATCGGCGTCAAAAATGAGAACACAATATGGGAATATTTTATTTGCCTTTGGGTATGACTGCCTGACGCTAAGGGAGCTAAACAATCATACCTATTATAGTATTAACCATATTTCACTTGTAGTACGCTTGAAATAGCTATAGATATTGTAACCAAATTCAAATACAAGAGAAATGAAATACTAGGGGACGTGTAGGTATCAGGATAATAATGATTGGGAATGGATGAATATGTAATTAGTTCGGCCAATTAATCAGTTAAGTCGTACTCTTCTTCAAAATCGATTGAAAGATATTCGGTGTCATACGGTGTGTTCCACCACGAGTGGAATGGCGGGGCGGAACTTGAGTCATCCTCAGGATCAGGCGGATAAAGATATCGATTGGCAAAGTAGAATTGTCTGTCTTCGTTCGAACCAAATGAACGTTTCTAAAATGTTAAGGAAATTAGAGTTTGAAATTTGGGTGAATAATTGGATTGGATTAGAACTCTTAATTTCGCACACTCACCACTACCAATCTTTATCCATTCGGGTGCCTTGATGGGGAGGTGGTGGTACGCACAGCCGGGAATCGAACCCGGTGTGGAACGGAATGAAAGTGTGAGGGAACTGAGACCACTACTCCACTTCCACACTCTAAGCCTGGTCAGAGACTGCGCGAAGTGTAGAGAGCAAATTTAACTATTTACCCGAATGTCAAACTCTAAAGATAATACACTGTGAAACGTTACATGCGACAAGGTTCAAGCTTGAAGGACAGATATTATGCACATAGTCTCCTTTAGCTCTGCTAAGTAAGTTCTTTTTCAGATCGCTACGTCATACATGATACTGTTCCCCGTTTTTACTTACTTGGCCACAGGAAATTTTGGTCCCAGATATACTCGAGTATCTGACGATTCCTCTCATTTAAGAGCGATTACTTTATCCCCTTTCTAGGTCATCTCTCAAAAAAATGTTTACCTTAATCATATAATATCCGGTTAACTCCTCACGCAGACGCCTCTCTATTATAGCTTGATGTTGAAGCATTATCAGAGAAACTTTTTTATAATTAATTAAGGAAAACGAAATCAGAAAAGGTATATAAAAACAAATAAAAATTCCAATAGATAATTTTTCCTAAATTTTTTCTTATTTTTCACTACGATTCAGAAGTGCCAAGGGAAATTTAAGTAGCAATGGAATTTTTTTCAGGAGAACGTATTAAAATTTCAGCTGCTTTGTTTAATATAAATAATTCACTTTTTTTCAAGCACTCCAGATTCACAATATTATTTCTAACCGTATAAATATCCATTACTTTGCACAGAATAGGCAGTAGTTCGAGACGAAAAAATGCAATTCCTGATAAAATGGATCTGCAAAGATAAAAAAAAATGCTGCCTTTGATGTGAAACAATTGAGAATTATCGATTTTTTTCCGTCTAGAAGCCGTCTCGCTTACCGTAGCCACGCCGATTTAGCACATGCTTCGAATCCATAGTCAAATGCAGATGTTGCAGCGTCAAGATATCTCATCAGTATCTGATACAATTGAAAAAAATATTTATGAGGAGATATACTACAAATTTAAAATGATACGTTAATGAAATGGACTACTGGTGGTGTACTCTCTTTGAACACCTCGGCGCGTCTCTTGCTTTGGCATGTTCTCTCGCAGCCGTATCGGTCGTTTACGAGCGGGACGTTGTATTATTTTGGAAGAGTGTTTGTGAATTTAAAATACATACTTGAACTTCCTCTTGAGTAAGATTATCTGCCGAAATATGTGATTCATGGGGACCATCTCGATAAATTTCGTAGATTGTCATGTAAAAGAAGATGACCTAAAGATGAATACGATGACAGTGAAGATATGCGGTACAAAGAGCTAGGCCCATCATCAATTAAATTACCTTAAGTTTGGGCAATTAGGTTTAATTACCCTAGTTTGGGGTAATTGTCACTGATGATGGGCCTGGTGTGCGAAACGCGTTGACCCAATAACATTTGTGAATTTAAAATACATACTTGAACTTCCTCTTGAGTAAGATTATCTGCCGAAATATGTGATTCATGGGGACCATCTCGATAAATTTCGTAGATTGTCATGACCCAACCCCGTGTACTGGAGTGTCTATGATTCAGCACTCTAACTAATTGAAGAGATGATGTAAAAAGCCCAAAAAGTGAAAGAAAAGCCCAAAAAGTGTTTCATTTTTAAGACAAATTTTATATGGAAAAAAAAACTTGCGTCATTCGGACTGTAATCATCCACACTCTTCTTGAGTAGGCTGAATATAGTATTCCGCCGTTCTTGAGAGCTCATTTCACCTGAGAAAGTGTAATTGACGAACTCTGAGAGCGAATATTGTGGTCATATTCGACTTATCAAGTGGCGGACTCTTTTTTTAAGCGTTCTGTCTAAAAAAGAGAAAATTCGCAGTAGACAAAGGTTACGAGAAATGCGTTATGAAACAAATGAAATGAAATGATGAAGAGAAAAAAAACGCAACAACTGTGATGCGACCGCCACAGGGTACAGGTGCCAGTAGCAGGGATTCACGCAGCGCGGCTGCGTTGCGTTCGCTCGATAATAAGCGTTTAAAGGTCGCATAACTTCTTCGGGTTCGTTTTATTGTTTAAAAATATTAAATTAAAACAAACTTGAATATTTACGGTTACCGCTGACGACCACCTCCCATTTCACACTCTAAACTCCTCTTTTTGAATGCACGTTGTAGGAACGTCTCTCATACAATTCTTCCCTATTTCGTAGCGCAGACACTCAGCTGAGGGAAGACATTAAAGAGAGACAGTGCACTCTCAATATACTGATCTGCTAGTACGGTGATTTATCGATTTTTTCATAGCTCTGAGACGCCTGCAAAGTATTGATTTATTAAGAGAGCTGCAATTACCCGCCTTTCCACACTGCAATTATTCCGTGTTTGTTAGTTGTTTTCCAGTTATCGATTCTACTACGGTGATAGAGATGTATAAAGAAGTTTTCAATGAACGTGCGCTGTGCGTGCATAACGATGTATTCAGTAAGCAGGAGAATGCGCACTTGGCCATACACTCAGAGAAAAATTACTTCGCCATGCATGCGAGTTAATGATTAAATTACTTAAGCTCTTCACACTTCCCACGACATCTCCGCAGAAACTAAGTAATTTAGTCACTAACTCGCATGCATGGCGAAGTAATTTCTCTCTGTGTGTATTCTGTGAAGCATCTCGCATCATTCCCCATGTTGTTCAACCCAGCAGAAAGTGATTTGGCTGGAGAGCTTGTAAAAGCTTGAGAGACTCTCTCATTCGCCCTGAACAATTTCTGTCGGTTTAGAACAATGAAAGCAGCTCAAGTTACTCATTATACGAGACCAAACATTAATGAGGTTGACTATTTTTAGTGAATGATTACGAAACCGCATTGTTGTCTCTGCATATCGACCGCCTAATTGAAGCGTGGAAACACAAATCTGCCATATGATTCCACATCTCCAGAAAGGGATTAGGAGTGTGAGTGCGTTTGTGATGGGAAAGTGGGCCCCTCTGTTTTGCCGATCTCTCACTCCTGACCCCTTTCAGGAGGTTTAGCCGGACTGTGCAATGGTATGTGGACCGTCTTCAGTTCCGCCAAAGATCTTCTCGAAATTAACGAGATGGGCCGAACCCTGGCGGATTCTCATCGGTCGGATCCCGCTTATGAACCCATCGACCGTGGGATATGTTCGGGATTCTCTCCACCCACTAAGCTTTTCCGCTTTTTCACAGATTCACTCAAATTATGACTCTACTGCGCACTCCTGCCACGTTTTGTTGTTGAACTTTATCAGCGTAAAAATAGAGTGCAATTTCGAGAAAGTTTTATTTGCTTAAAAATCGAAACTTGAAAACGGTCGACACGATGGGGGGGGATTGACTAAAAATGGCACCACTAAAAATGGATATGGATGAACACACATAGCCAAGTTCGTACAATTAATCAGTCAAATCGTACTCGTCGTCAAGATCGATACACAGAGAAAAAATGTCTGTCATATATGGCTCCTGAACTGCGCTTGTATGTTATATATATAACATAAAGGTAAAGGTGTTCCATGTCAAGCGATTTTACAGTAGCAAGCTACCACGCTAGATGGGGCAAGCCGGTAAGCCAGCTGCAACGTGGGATTACGTAACCCAAGCTTTCCCAAGGCATCTAGGGCACGTTACCTTTCGCAATCAAATTTGCTACCAATTTACCGCCCCGGGGTGGATGGAAGGCTTGGTTGGCCTGGGCGGGGATCGAACTCGTGACCCTTCGAATGACTAGCAGGTGCTTACACTACTCGTCCATTCCGCCCGTTTGTATGTTATATATAACATACAAACGCAGTCCAGGAGCCATATATGACAGACATTTCTCTGAATGTATCAAAGTCCTCGGTGTACGGCCATCCATCGCTCCACCATTCGTGGAAAGGCGAGGCGCTACTCGAGTCATCCTGCTGAGCTGGATAAACAGCTCGCATAGTGGAGTAGTATTCTCTTTCCTCTTCGGAGCCGAATTAATTTTTCTACAACGTGATTATCATTCGGAGCGAAAACGGTACATGACACATGCGTAATGATATTACAAATTTACAAACACTCGTCCGAAATATTAAAACGTTCCGCTCATAAACGACAGAAACCTGGGCGAGAGAGCATGCGAAAGCGAGAGTAGCAGACATTATGCACACCACAGGTAGTACTTGAAGTGGAACGTAGTATTTTCAATTTTAAACTACCGTAATAGTGAAGGGCGATTTCTCCGCGTAATCTACGCAGGAAATGTGTTTACCTTAAAGAAGGAGTAACCTCAAAAATAGAATCTCAAACTGATGGTATTACTCGATTTCTCCTGTGAACGATAACAGAAATCCAAATTTTGAGACCTCTATCTTTTCTCCGAACCGAGATATCGGCCCGCAAAGAAACTACCGTCGCTAAGGGACAATCAGGGTCAAATGCCGAATACGGTAAAAGGGGCGTTCTTTCACGTGCGCGAGTAACCAAATCTCTCGGTGAACTTTCTCTCTCCTGTCGAATTTGCATGCACTCTCTTCCCTTCCTTCCCTTGTCCCCCACAGGGAAGAGGGAGGGGGAGGGAAGAGAGTGCATGCAAACGAGGGATTAGGGAAGGGGAGGGACAGATGGAATCACCAAAAGTGTTACTGCGTTTAGCGGCGAACTCAGTTTGCGATGATTATCTTCAACCTTTGCTTACAGTACCCGCTTGTTCGCTAAGAAAATTTCCAGTCGGGAGTCGCGGACATTCGTCCTTCTTTAAAAATATTAAATTCGGCTACCCACGCAAAAGTCTCTCGAATCTAGCTTGTTCGTTGATGAGCAGCATCTAATTATATTTTTTATGTATGAGGCGTTTTCTATGAAAAAGAAAGTAAAAAAATAAAGGGTCATACCTCAAATTCTAGAAAATTAATCGTGCTCAAATTTCCACTGCGTTTTTTCTGAGCAATTTAAAAGTTTATAAATTTAAGAAAGATTGATTTGACAGATTTTTGACACACAACTGGTCCGAGTACTCCTGCTCCCGAAATTTTAATTTTTATCAAAATTTTAAAAAATATATATTTACTGCTATATTAGTATTTAAAGAGAGAACACTATCCATGAGAACGTACTAAAGTTACCGATATTTCAGTAGAATTCGACTAAGTTCACTTTTTTCAAGCACGCTATATTTGCGTTGTTTTCTACCAAAGATTTTTATTTCTCTATAACATGCATATGTGTTAACACACATGCTTGTCATGGTGTGAACAGAATACAAACCTGCCATACAAAGCATGCATTTTTTTCATGTGAGGAGACAACGTCTCCAGGAGAGGAGGAGAGGGGGACTCCAGGAGACATAACTGTCTCTGTGTGAAACAACGTACATTTTGTTATGTGGCCACATTTTCCATTATCTTAATTAAATTAGGCGACCGGATCTCATCCTCTAGAAAGTGGTTAGGTGCGAGAGAGTGTGTAATTGCGAGAGAGTCCCTCTTGATTTTTCACTCTTCTTCTCCTCTAACATCTTTCCGGACGATTGACCTTCTCGTGAAATGGTTTCAATATGTACATCTGAGAAGGGGCGAGGCGCCAAACTGACAAACCGTTTTCCAACGCGAATTAGAGAACGTTCTCTAGAATACTGGAGAGTTCGCTCGCGTTAGAAAACCATTCTCCTAGCAAACTCAGTTGGAGAATCATTCTCCTAGCAAACTTGAGCTCAGTGTACGGCCAATGTTTACCCTAGGAGCAACTTTTCAGCATAGGTTTTTTTTGTTGAGAGAATCTCAATCGACTCAGATATTCTCTCTTATGACAGTGCCCATCCTTGTCACTACATATCG
Organism: Pristionchus fissidentatus; assembly: GCA_036245785.1. NCBI lineage: Eukaryota > Metazoa > Nematoda > Chromadorea > Rhabditida > Neodiplogasteridae > Pristionchus > Pristionchus fissidentatus. The sequence goes on from BTSY01000002.1 coordinate 26,414,526, forward strand.
ACGGTATTCCTATTAATTATTAATTCATTATGTAACATTTCCATTCCTACCTGGAGCTGAAATTTGATACTCGCCACGTCTCGCGGCAGTAGACAAACACCTCGTACATTTACCGCGCTTCCTCTTTTTTCCGTGCCTCATAGTAACTCGTTTCTCTTTTCTTGACGTTGAGGAGTTGCCAATTTCACGTATTCTTGCTCTGACGTCATTGATCGTCAAACTATCATTCAGGAATGGATTGCTCCTCACTGTTCACTGATAGAACCTCGTGCCAGTCCTTCGACGGTTTTTACTCATTTCGCATCCTTTTCACGCCTTCGATTTCGAAGTTCGACGACTGCCGAACGCCACTTTTCTCGTGAACTCCGCCAATAATTGCCTGGATGAGCTGTGTGAAATCTTTCGGTCAAAATTCATCGAGGAACCGGAACTTGTCTCGTTCCTTGACGATCCCTCCGGCATCGTAGGTGTTACCTGCCCTCTACATATAAGCGACTTTTGGAGAAATACATTGATTATTGTCGCTGTTTTCGTCGCTTTAGTCGTGTTGTGCATTGTTGGAGGAGCGATTTGTCATTGCCAGGTGAGATGATCTAGACATTAGATCTTAGAAGTAGATCTTACATTTAGTAGTTAGTATTTAGACCCTACCACTAAGCAAAACAAGGTGAATAACATGTACCGACAGCCATTAACGGCATCGTTAGATTAGTTATATTTCAAATCATAAATATTAATAGTGTTTACTTCAGGAGAAACTCTCTAAAGGAACACCTTCGAAGCGAGCAGGCGGAAATTCTCCCATTGTGGTTAGAAATTTTAGGCATTATGCTATTACGCAGCGAAAGAACGAACACCAACACTGTGTCTCCATGTAACGTTTGGCGGTGGCACCCGGGTACAATTGCCGAAAACATACATACTGCAAACATGCAAAGGCGTCAGTAAGTAATGAAACTTTTCCAACAGATTTCTATTTCAGAATGGAGCGATATCGGCTCCATCGGTTCGGCCCCTTCCACCGTTGGACTTGACTATTCCTCCTCTTTACGCAGTCATTATGTGACGTCATATTGTATAACTTTTATGTTACAAATTTAAGCAGAGCATGTTGTTAATCATTATCGTTGTTCAAGGTGGGCGGTTGTAGTAGCCACAATGAAACACAACACTTCCTTGTTTGGTAGCCTGTAGAAAACTGCTTAGGACTGATCTTTTTCTTCTCTTTCGGATAGTATGCCAATTATCATTTCTTCAGTGGTTTTTGTTCCATGCGTTAAACCTTTATTTCCATTTATTGAATGGAATTGATGCATGTGGATCAGTCGTTGCAGATATCAAGTACCAATGGAATTTCACAACCGAATGATTTTTATGCTTTCAATTAGTAGCATTGTGGTCACAAAGACATGTAGAATCAGAGTTGAGCAAATAAAATATTAATATATTTGGAAAATGTGACCGGAATGGTTAATCACCAGTAACGTTGCATTGGACGAGTCATTTTTTCCGACTCGTGGTACCAGGAAACACAAATCTCGGCGGGTTCCAGGATACATAGCAACGTAGAAAAGAATATGATTACAATACAATAGGAATGCGGAATGGGATTGCATTTCTGTGTCCGGAGAGAAAGTGAAAGGTCACTCACATGAAAGCTCGAACAAACGCCGAGATGTTTTTGAAATCTTAGATGAAGATTATCTGGTGCTGACTGATTAAGAGTAAATCTGTTTTTAAGAAAAATGTGAAGCATAACCAATGGCCTATTTTGAGGGAAAGTAATAGCTCTGACTGCCTCCCTTATCTGCTGCAACATCAATCTTCCGTGCAGGGAGCAGCCGGTTCGACTGTTTTTTGTTCCTGTAAGATTTCACTCGCTGTTCCGATGATCCTTAGGTTCCATCCTCTAAAAGCGCGAATATTGTAGCCAAATGAGCGATGATTATCCTATATAAATGGATCATTTGCCCTCTTAAAGTCATCCTCTTCATCTTCCTACTCTTAATCAATGTTCATCTCTCCTCGTCTCTTCCTTCAATCTCTCTTCACCATCCTTCTTCTCGTTTCGGCTACCCTCGCTTGTGCTCCTAACACCTCCTCTACTACTGCCACTACCACTGAGAAGGCCAATACTTAATAATTGATCGATGCTCCACCCCCTGGTACTTCCAGTGGAAACAATTAGATATTTGTAAGATGTACCTAATCGAATGATAAATTATTTTATTAATTCTCAAGGAGCTCATTTTATATGGGCGCAAAATTGCACTGTCGTTAAATCGTGCTCTTTCGCAACACAGATGAAACACACATATTTGTCGTACTCCAGTAAACTATCAGGCTGTTGCAAAAGTCCTGTCGTGTTTTGAGCGTCCACTTTTGCGGGTTATCTCGGCACCGTTTCTTTTTGTAATGCTCCCTCCAGTTTACAATAGAAGGGGGTCCACACCTTCTCTCTAAAGCACAGTTATGATTAGTCCCTTCTAGTTATCTGAGGGAGAAATACGAATTGTTTTGCTAACGTGCCTATCCACTTTTGGGAGGTAGTTTTGTTCGTCTGCCTGTGTGGCTCAAAGTCACCCGAATTTGAACGCCATGTGGATGTAAGTCATAAGTCATAAGCAACCTCTTTGCACACTGTGAAAAGTTGGACTCGAGATAGCGAGAATATGGACTTATCTCAGGCTGAAGAGGACCGATCAGGGAAAACCTCCGTCTGTATTTTAACACCCTGTGCCCAGAGCAAGAAGCAGACCCCTATCAAACCATGTGCAAACTGGGCGACACACTAGGAGTAGACTTTACCACCATACATTGGGGAGTTCTCGAAATTGGAAAGAAGAAAAATATGGAACGGTTGATTTATTACGAATTCTCGGATCTATTCATTTTTCTGAGGGTGGATATGTCTTTGATTTTCTTATTTTTACACAGGGCCTTCAACTGTCTCGACTAGATGGTGACTGGGGGTTATGCATGGGTAAAGTGTGACAAAGTTGTACCCAAACATCAGTGGGTTGATGCAGATTAGAGGGCAGACGATGTTCCCAAACACAGTTTTCGGTAGTCAAAAAATGATGTTGTGAAATTTGTGGAGCACCCGGGGCGCTCAGTACAGGGAGCTCCTACTCGAAGGCACCATTATCATGGCACAGGTGTGCACCATTGATGTATAATAAGTCAAGATCAAAGTCGATAAGATACGCGAATTGTGAGCAAATGTTTACTTCCAACACTGCGTCGCTGGATCCATTACAGCGAGAGCACCAATTCTGAACTGGCGGCGTATGGAAGCGCCATCCTAATCCGCCATCCTAATTCTTAGTCGTCATACATTACCCTCTAAGAAAATAACTTGTTTCCCACCACCACCAACTTCCTCAGAGAACAGCACTTCAAGACTCGAGTCGATATCGTTTACGAGTTGACCGGCTTCTTCAACTTATAGACCGGCGTTATATGAGGGTGGTATCCATAAGTTGCGCGAATTATAGAAGACCTTTAGTGGTGTGAACGTAGACTATTCCCAAGTTCATTGGTTCATCTTTGAAGATGGTAGGGATAAAGATGTTCGTACCCCGAAACGCGACAAGACTTTTGCAACAGCCTAGTACAATGAGAAGAATGTGCTGCTTCCTTTTCTGCTCTTCTTTCTCGCTCTACGCTGTCAGCTCCCTGTAGGAATGGCGGAATGATGCGACGCACTCCCGAACACTCTATCGGTGACGGAACAGAGCCGAGACATTCTGCGCCCGCGCCGGGAAATTCCGAGTCTAGAGCCGCCTGATGATATTCTCTTTTCGGCGCCTCCTCGGACTTTTAAGCGCCCGATTGGTGTAGGGTTCGATGCGCGATGTGTCGAACCCTACACCAATCCGTCGTGCGTCTTGTGAAATATGGCTCACCTCGCGTATTCTGTTGATAGATCCCAAACGGAACGGCGCGCGTCGTGCAGAATCCGGCTCGTACCTTGTGGAATCCCGCGCACATCTTGCGCATCTACCGCTGCACTGAAAATTCCATACTGCTGCAGGGTGTTGATGAAATTCTGCGAGGTGATTGAATTGTCGATTTATGCTGCGCAAATGTCATTTGTGGAATTCCACCCTCTGAGGGTGGAAAACTCGTGTAACTCAGCTCAAGCTGAACGAAATCTCTCCAATCAAAAAGGAAAATGTTCCAAACGTGGCTTGCAATCCACGTATAAAGTTTGAAAGGTGTAGCTTCACTAGGAAAAAAGTTATGAAAGGGTGCATAAAACTGTTTTGCACCTTGGACCCCATGAAATTTGTGCAGCATTACTATGGGAAGGGTGAGCCTGAATTGTTTCGATTCAGGTTCAAACATCTCCTCATACGGTCAGCAACATCAATCTCAATTTGTCCTTTCGCCCGATCCTCTTTTGGCACCCGGTTTTGGTGTACCAGGGGACGGAAACGGGGGAATTGGTGAGAAATATTATGCTGAATTTTGCGGTAGTGATGGAACATATAATTATGAACGTCACGAAAGGGGTCGTCGACGAGAAAGTGAAAAATGAGATCGATTGATGCATTCTCTCGCTCCTAACCCCTTCCTGGAGGTTGGACAGGCCTGTGAAATGATATGAGCTAGTGGGAGGTCATAATCAAAGAAGAATTTGCATTGCCTGCCGTCAATTTCGATTCGATTTATTTTTGCTTTAGCAGTAAGTGTATAGGGGAGAGGGAGATGGGTGAGGGGTACCAGAGCCAATCTTTAACAATGGAGAAATGTTAGCACGTTCTTTCGCCTAGAACACTTCTCGCTTGCTTCTTATAGTTTGCGTAACCATTTCATTGCCTTCGTTACTGTCATTAATACGTGATTTTGTGTTTCGCAACTAGAAGATACATCGGGTACAACATTATAGGCAGTGCACATGCGCATCAATCAAATTTCATATATAAAAAGAGCTCCTTGAGAGAAAGTAAAATAGTTTATCATTCGAATAGATACATCTTACAACTAGCTAATTGTTTCCACTGGAAGTACCAGGGAAATGGAGCATCCATCGATTATTAAGCCTTGGCCTTCTCAGTGGTAGTGGCAGTAGTAGAGGAGGTGTTAGGAGCACAAGCGAAAGTAGCCGAAACGAGAAGAAGGATGGTGAAGAGAGATTGAAGGAAGAGACGAGGAGAGATGAACATGTTGATTAAGAATAGGAAGATGAAGAGGATGACTTTAAGAGAGCAAATGATCCATTTATATAGGATAATCATCGCACATTTGACTACAATATTCGCGCTTTTAGACGATGAAACCTAAGGATAAACGGAACAGCGAGTGAAATCTTACAGGAACAAAAAACAGTCGAACCGGCTGCTCCCTGCACGGAAGATTGATGTTGCAGCAGATATGGGAGTCTGTTCGAGCTATTACTTCCCTCCTTATAAGTCGCCTGCAGTTTTTAACGCACAGTGTTATCTTTCATATTAGATTTATTGTTAGATTTACTTCAAACACTCTCACCTCTCTTCATCTCCCCCACATTCTTGCTGCCAAAGCAAAAACCACCGATTCGACGACGCCGTCCGACTTCTGAATTCTAACGGATGTTCACTATAACTGTAGAAAGACCTTGCGAAAGCGTAATAGTTCAAAGCAGGTACGAGTTTGGGGATTATTCACACGTGATCAGTACATGAAAACTTCTCCCGCGCTTTTGATTGTTCACACATCTGCCTCATTGGCTCAGTGGTAGAGCGTCTGTCTAGTAAACAGAAGGTCGCTGGTTCGATTCCAGCATGAGGCACATAATCTTTTGCATTCAAGAGGAATATGTCAAAGAATTTTATTTCGATAAATTATAATGTAAATTTTAATCACAATAAAAAAATAATGATGAAAGTGTCTGTTTGTATTATAATTAAATCCCGTGAGAATGGGTAAAGAAAGATTGCAACGGAAAATGACAACCGTTTCGCTATTAGCGACTAAAGTTGGCAAAGAGATCAATAAATAGAGAAAAAGAATAATTTACATTCCGGTGAATTTGGAGTCGAATTCGGCGCGAATCTGAAATGATCGACTTTATTTAAATCGTTCCCCTTATTATTGCTCTGTTTTTTCTACTATTAAAAGACTTCAGAATGGTTTCTCACTACTAATACAGATATTCTTTCGGTAGTACTCTGAGAAAAAAGTCACTAGGATCAGGACACAAAGTGAAAATGTTCACTTACCTGTAAGTGAAAGTCACTAGAAATAAGAGACATTTCACTTACCGGTAAGTGAACTTTTTCACTTTGTGTCCTGATCCTAGTGACTTTTTTCTGAGTGTACTGGAATGACGAAGGTTTTTGAGAATCGTCCCTTGAAGAAAGAAAGATTGACTCGAATGATATCCTAGTCGTAAAGAAGAGATTTGCCTCAGGCGCTCTTGATCCGACCCTCCTTGTCCCGTCATTACTATTAGAGCAGAAAACTGCTGAGAAGGACATGAGTGTGTGGAAAACAACAAAGGTCAGTTTCACAAAGTTAAAGTTAGATTCAACTTTCTGGAATTGTTGTAGAGCCTCGGGAGTCATTTGCTCGACGGGCGAGTGGGTCTGTGCAATTAAGTAATTTGTTATGTTTTTTTTACTTCTGCAAGGCCTTCGACTCGGTGGAGATGCCGACAGTCCTCCACGCCCTCACTCCGTCAGGCATCGATTCCGCCTATGTCGACGCCCTTCACAGCATTTCGAGAGCGGCCACATGCCAGACAACGAGAGAAAAAGCGAGAGACAACAGCGCTCTGAAGAGACGCGCGCGTTGCGTGCCCCTTTTCTCTCTGTTCAAATTGAAATTCTGGAATTGTGCCAAAAAGTGTGTGGCCGCCTCGCTGTACACCTGAATCGCTGTGCCCTTGAGAAGCTCAACAGCGACTGTTGGACGGAGATGAAGCCATTCGACAAACCAGTTCGCATTCCGATCGGAAAAGGAGTTCGCCAAGAGGATACCATATCACCCAAGTTGTTCACCGCCGCTCTACACGACTGCATGAAGGACCTCGACTGGAACGACTACTGCGTTCCCATCGACGGGAAGAGACTTTCCTATTTGAGATTCGCCGGCGACCACATAATGGTCGCCGAGGATACGACTACACTCCAGAAGATGCTTCAGGAACTGGCGGACGCATCAATCGGAAGAAGACGCAACTCATGAGAAACCAATGATACACAGGGCCACCTATTTCGCTTCACCGAGATGCGCTTGAGGAGACAGAAGGGTACACATACCTTGGATGGGAATTACGCGGAGACGGTGCCATTCGTTCCGAACTGATGCGAAAGAAGAGTGCAACATATGCAGCATTCAACAATATTCGAGAGGTCACATCGCATGACCCGAAGCTGCGTGCATCACTCTTAGATTCGCACGTTCTCCCCGCTCTCTGCTACGCCGCTGAAACCTGGCCTCACTCGAAGACAGTCACTTCCTTCATCTCCACCACTCACCACGCACTCGAACGAGGACTTGTTGGGACCAATCTGCACCCCTTATGAGAGAGAAGGACATGAGGAGTGACGACGTCCGCCGCCAATCACTCCTTACCGATCCCATACACTACACAGAGAATGAATAGATACACTGAGTTAGGGCATCGAGTGTATGATACACTCAACATTGAGTGTATTCGCGCGTCGAGAGAGCGTGCGAAAACGAGAGATTTGTAAGTGTATCATACACTCGATGCCCTATCTCAGTGTATGATACACTCAATAGTGAGCGTATTCATTCTGGGTGTACATCAAACGGGCGAAGCATCGATGGGCCGGTCACGTACTAACCGTCCAGTTCAATCTGGGGAGCGGCAGCAGGAGGAGGGAATCATTAGATTACCATCGCTGAGTAGCCAAAGACGTCGGTGCTTGAAACATAATACCATAAATGCCAAATATAGCCAATAGTCGATCACTTCCGTGGACCTAATGCCTTCAGTACCTTCCCGCTCTACAACAGGTTCCTGCTTGGGTTTTTTTTCGATGCAGACGTATCATATTTAGCCTTATAATTCTACCAAACTACCAAACGATAATCATTCATACACTGAGCCCGAAGTTACTTAAGAAAGAATATACTCATCCGCTGGAATATACTCAGTATTGAGTATATTCTTTCTCGGTGTCACATCCTAGTATATGATATACTCAATATTGAGTATATTCGGGCTCAGTGTAGTCTAGCGTTCTCAGCCAAAAGTGCTTCCCTGCTGGAAAAACCACGCCGGCCGAATTAGGTTAAATTTTCCCGCGTATTTTATTCACTTTCGCATTGTGGCGGAGCAAGTGTCTGGCTCTCCTCATTTCACGCTCTCTCTCTCTCTCTCTCTCTCTCTCTGTGTGTGTCTGACCGATGAGAGTAGAACGGAGAGGGTCAGGCCATTACTCTTGTGGCGTCTCCGCGTCCTCCATTCGCAGATTGAGCTTTTCTTCCTTTGATATCGATTTCTTTTCTACAGAGTGTTGCAAAAGTATTTTGACAAACTTTGAATGGACGTATTTTCGATGCAGATGGTAATCATATTTAGCCTTAAAATGCTTAGGTTATCATAATTCTATCCTCTTTGTCTGGGTTTTAAATTTTGAAGATGGCAATATATCCATAACTTTGATGACTTTCTTCTTTGTGTTTATCATTTTTGTTTTATCGTTCCCGAGTTTGTCAGTCGTAGCGAGTAGTCCCTTTCCTTTTCTCTCTGATGTTCTGAGTCTGTGATGTAGATGGTCGATCCCGACGCCCAATTCTGGACAAAATGAATTATTATAAAAAAAGACCATCGACCACTCCTAAAACCAATACGAACCCCCATCTTTATTGCATCGCATTGTTTATCATTTTGGTCACATTCTAGGTGCAACTTCATTTAATCCGAGGTAATGCTACTCAAACTATTTTCATAGCGCAGCTCTGGAATTTTTTAACTAGAGATTTTCGCTCATGCCCACCTAAACAATTTTCTCCTAGTGCAACTAATTATTTTTTTTATCGAAAATCCAAATTTCGGCGCGCCCCAATTTCAGATGTGTACAAAGCGGTATATAGATACCTTGCATGACTCTCGATCTTAATTTTAGTCATGAGGCAAATATTCGACTTACTCACAATCAGTCATTGGCCTGTGCCATTAATTCATCTCAATTCTAATGCAGAAGCTTGGGGGATCCTTCTGAAGTCGTAAGTCTGGCATCACGGGACCAAAATGTAAAGATAATCATTGAGCACTCTCTGTTTTAGTATATTCCCCTATCACTGATGACTCAACACGGCACTGTGACTTCTTTCTTAATTTCGTTTGGAGAGCTCGTACAATTGATTCGTCTTGAAAATCGAAAAATCGTCTTTAGAGATCTAATCGTTGAGGTTAGCACGAATAGCTATAATCCCATTAATTGAACAACTTGATCTGAATCCTGTAAATCTACAACCAAATGTTTTTGTTATTTCATGGTTATTGGATAAAGAAATTCGACGTGCGGAATCGGCCACAATTAATGAATGTTCATTCAAAATAACAGTCGCGCTGAAGCTGTTTTCGGACAATTTTTTTCCATTTACCTGATACGCGCTCTGCGCGGGATATCGCCAAAGGGTTGACGGAACACCGCATACAATATGTGCTAAATTGAAACTAGTGGCTGAGATATGAGAGATTTAAGTTGTCAAAATACTTTTGCGACACCGTAATTAATATTATTTTCTGATTTCAGAATGAATAATAGCCTTCAGATGCATCGCCAAACATTCTTCGATTATATACAAGAGACATGGAAAACTGGAAAAGTGAGCTTCCTTTATTGTGGTTTTCTGTGGCATCTGATTAGCACAGACTTAAAGAAGGCCTCCCACGAATATTTGGTCACATAGACTGCCAACGTAGTGTTGTTGGGGGCGCTCACCCGAGCACATTGCAACGGATCCGAAATTCTACCGTAATCTATAAATCGATATATTGGCGCTCAAATGGCCGCAAAGGTACCAAGAATCGACAGGCAACGCGTGCTAGGACCAGAATATAGGAAAATATACGGAGGAAAATGAAGCTGCCAACGATATAATAATGTTTCCCCCTATGGATAATATCGGTTTTCATAAAAAATATAATAATTTTCGCAAGGGAATGCTTAGAAAATTGCCCCTAATGCTAGTGTGCGCGCTCCATATTTTTTCGATAAGCCAAATACAGTACACCTGAAAAATGCGACCATACTACGAACGCTTTAGTTTAATCCCTTTACACTTTCAAAAAAATAAAATGAATGCGGTTCGCAGTGAAAAATTTTAATAAAACGGGTTTATAATTTTAGAAACGTGGAACCGATTTCCCAGTATTGCTTGGGTACGAGATGTATGCAAGGAGTTGTGTGAAAGAATACTATGAGAAACGAAGAGAGAAAAATGTGGTATGTAATCTATCTTGCACATTTTTAACATCGAGTATTCGCAGAATTGGAACGTAGTTACTATAATGAATTTACATCCGCGATATTGCTTATATCCAGTGGCAAATTGCATTATTAATGTTAATGAATTATTAATGTAATAATATTATGAGTAAGTTGCAAAAACGAAATGAGATGGACTCATTGTAAAATGTGCATTTTCATTATATTGATTTACAGATTCCAATTCCTTTGGAGGGACCAACTGAGCACTTTTGGCTTCGAGAATTCGACAGATCCAATTTTTTTACAGAAGATTTTGACGATTTTGACGATTTCGAATATAAATTGTACGATTGAGATTCCGAATATTCAATAAAATACAGAGAATATGTGTAGCAGAAAGAGAATACGGTAATTGGAATCTCGGATAACACCAGGCTGATTCATTGATTCCTACAGTCTAAACGCGCAGTGTGAAACACAATACAACCTATGCTGTGCTCGGTGCACTTGCAAATGAGGACTCAATGAAAACAACAGAGAGAAAAATGCCCATGCCCATGGGGCCCATTCCATGCAATCCCTGAACGAATGGTGTACTGCTTGAACCGCCAAATCCTCCGCCAAACTTGGTCCCGCTGGCGCCAAACGGCGTGGACCTCTGATGGATGCGATGGTGGCAGTATTGCGAAATCTGATGTTCTGAACAAATTTTGTTCTAAAATTGACGGGAACCATGGGAATCACCACAAACGGCTGGCGCATCTTTGTTTCACTTGAATACACCAAGCTGGAGTCATCAATCAACACCATCACCAGGCCGGCTCACGATCGTGTACAATTATTGGTAGAGATTAAGGGGGAGACTAAAACAGCCACTAATCCATCATCTCGAAATGGAAAAGGACCGTGATCCTGTTCGACTGTTTCTTTTATTCAAGACTCTCCGTTCTGTTGTTCTATAGGTTCCACTCTGTAAAACCGGGAACATACAAGCCTAATATTTCCTGGGTTTCGTATATAAATGGACGATATGCACTCTTCAAGGCATCCTCTTCCCTCTCCTCCTCATCATGTTCTTCTCACCTCGTCTCATTCTTCAATCTCTCTTCACTATCCTTCTTCTCGTCTCGGCTACCCTCGCATGTGCTCCAGCCAGCCCCTCCAAGCCAGCCTCTGGTTAATTCTTCAGATTTGTCCAGCCCCGCCAAGCTTTCTTCCGAATGCTTCATCCCCTAGTGCTTCGAGTCGACACAAGTAGATAGTTGTGATAACTATCTAATCGAATGATAAATTATTTCTTTAAGTTCTTTTTCTTGAGGACCCCATAGCATACATGAAACCGTATTAATGTGAATATGCACTGTGTGATATTGTCTATGATACTTCGAGTGGAAACAATTAGCTAGTCGAATGATAAATTATTTAATTATCTTCTGGTGAACGCTTTGCCAGTACAGGGGAAGGATATAATCCTTTCATTGTGGTCTTAGAGAGAGGGAATCTTCCCTTGAAAAATGCCTTGTGTTTGAATTCAATGGACACAAATGATTTCGCCCTCCCCTATCGCACCCATCAAAGGTTCGGCGCTCTTCGTCCCTCGCCTCGCGCCCTTTGGCGCCAGCGGGAGGATCTATGACGGCGAATTAAGTGGTGCAGGCTGTGCGCCATTTGGTAGAGGATTGCATTGGATGGGCCAGATAGGCATGAATTTAAGTTGCATTTGTTTTGCTATGGCACCGTGCAAAGCATAAGTTGTATTGAGTTTCAGCTGGCGCGTTTAGAACACAACCATCTACGAATGGCGTTGGGTGGTCTGCGTACGTTCAACAACACCAAAACTGATAATGAGTAACGAGAAGAGAATACGCGTCTACGAATCCAGTAGTACTTGTTGTTGAAGCCGCGTCTGACTTCTTGGCTCATGTATTCGTAGATTTCTTGGAAAAACTCACAGGGAAATAAGTCTACGAATCTAGACTTATGGGCTGGCCAGTGACGACTTTAAAGTCTACACGTTTCGCTCCCCTGCGCCTTTTAGACTTTGAAGTCTTCGATGGCCAGCTTAGACTTATGAAGTCGTAGACTTATTTCCCTCTGAGAAGACCGCGAGGCGTGGGAGTCGAACCAGGGATGTCCGCGTAAGAGTGCCACTAAACTTTTTGACGGATTCTGGGGTCCAGTAAACTTTATTGGGATCATTAATCTTTCGCCTGTCCATTATAGGTGCATAGGAACAGCATCGTAGAACAGAACAGGAATACACAAAAAAGGGAGTGGGTGTACATTTCTATGCACAGAGAGAAAGTGAATGTGCACTTGCATGAGCGCAAGAACACAAAAAGATCAAGATTTCTGCGTTAAATCTACACTGGATAAAGTCGACATTTATGGCATCTGTTTGAAAACAAATAACTACATTATTATATTTTATAATATGAACTTATATATGAGAAACAATTCAAAATTAGAGAAATGAAATAGTTCTGACAGCTTCGAATTTCTGCTTTAATTTTCATCTTGGGTGCAGGGACGTAGCCGGTTCGACTGTTTTTTCCCTAATAGATTTCACTCCCTCTTCCGTTGATATCCCCTAAAACCGGGATTTTCATTGTCAAGTGTGACCTGATATTTCTATATAAATGGAGCATATTTCCTCTTCCAGTCATCCTTCCCATCTTCATCCTCTTCCTCATCATGTTCTTCTCACCTCGTCTCATCCTTCAAACTCTCTTCACTATCCTTCTTCTCGTCTCGGCTACCTTCGCATGTGCTCCAGCCAGCCCCGCTGAACCGGCCACCACCACCACTACAGCCAAGCCTTCTGGTTAATCCACGGATGCTCCATCCCTGTGGTACTTCGAGTCCACACAAGTTATTAGCTGTGAGATGCATAGAACAGTAGATGATAAATTAATTTAAACTAAATAGTTTTTATTCCTGTGGACCCAATTGAGTACATGAAAAATGATTGATGCGCATATGTACTGCCTGTGAGGTTATACCACATTGATCTTCTAGCTGTCTTCTCAGATTTTCTTGCTTGTTTGCATACCATATTTATCTGGTTCATTTAGGTCAGAAAATTTTTTTCAGAATCGGATTCTTGCATTGGGGTCGTGGAGAGATGCAATCGCCTAGGGTTGGCAATTTGACTCTTTCATAGACTCCCTGAATCATTTGACTCCGAGTCATTTTGACACGCGCGGTGTGAGGAGTCAAAATGACTCGGATTCAAGTGAATCCTAGGATTCATTTGACTCCTGAGCTCATAACTCGGGATAGAGAAGGTGTACGAATGTCGTAATGGTATACAACGACTTAGAATTGAAAATAGAATCTTTTACATTTTCTGAGCAAAAAAAATTATAGTAATGCAAATCACTCTCTCAGCCCAGTTATCAAGTTTCCTCTGCATTTTTTTACTATCACATCTGCTACTTTAAAATGATACTTGGCAACAATTCCGGATTCTTCTAACAGTGAGTACATGCGATTCTGTCCAAAGATTGTAGCTCTCGGATTTGTATTTGAAATTATGATATTTGAAATAAGTAACAACGTAATACTCAAAATATATGAAAATAGTATCTTGAATTATCAATTTCATGATTGTGAAAATCCTCAGGATTCAAGTGAATCCTAGTTGAGATTCATTTGACTCCTGATTCTGTACCTCATTTTTCGAGTGAGATTTACTCGACTCTCATTCTTTACTTTTTGAGCGGTTGTGAAAGAGTCAAACGGCCAACCCTACAATCGCAAATGACAAAATGTCCTTTTGACGCTAATTTAAATGAGCACAAAATATTGCCAGAGTTTTTTGTTGCCGTGCATAGGGGTCTTTCCCCTCCGCGGTTCCAATTATTCAATTCTTTCATTATCACCAGGAATAGGTAGCAACATTGATTGCGTAAGGTAACATGCCCCAGAAGCCTGATCAGCAGGGGATACGTAGATCTGTGCAGCAACCGGCCTTACCGGTCGGCCTCGGCAGAGTAGTCGCTTGTCGACGTAAAAGTCCTCTTGATTCCGATAGCAACTTTACCTTTTTACTTTATTATCACCAGGCAATTATAGTTCATAACAATAGTTCAATAGAACACTTCCCGAATCCGTAAGTTGTAATTGTGACACGAACGCTGCCTGACTCCCCGCGAACAAAAATCTTCTCGATCCTAAGCAGAATAATCCACCACCACGATAAGATCGCACCTATCACCCAAATCAACGATGGAGAATAAAGTATTAAGAAAGTATCTATTTAGGCCCAACACAATGAACCGTGAGAATACGATTTCTTTTCTTTTTTTTCTGGCCAAAATGCGTCTTTTCGTAGAATAAAATGTAAATATTCTCGATGAATATCCGTGAACGTGAAAGATAACGAAAGTTGTATGCTACAGCAAAAACGGGTCTACGACATTGAAGATGGAATAATATAATACCATGTTTATCAGTACCGCTTTAGATGCTGTGGTTGGTCTTCTTCATTTTTGTCCAGAATTGAGCATCGGGATCGGCCTTGTTTCCATACCACAAAGATTTGGCTGGAGAAATAGTAGCAATATGGCGAGCTGACATGGTTTCAACCGGTCCCTCACGTTCTAGGCTCGATGACTTTCCTTCTGTGGAAGTGAAATATCTCAAAAGTGGAAGGAACTTTTCAAACAATTGGAAAAACTGATACGAAATGATGAAAAACTAACAATGAATTATGAATTCATCCATATATTCCAATATGCAAAGAGGAGGGAGTCAGACGACACGTTAACACTATAGTCAGTTCTTTTTTCTCTTGGTCAACGCCTCGATTTCATTGCTTTCCCCGTAGAGTTGCTCTGCTACTGAATACTCTTCCCCCTTACATACTAGGCTGTTGCAAAAGTCTTGTCGCGTTTCGGGGTACGAACATATTTATCCCTAGCATCTTCAAAGATGAACCAATGAACTTGGGAATAGTTTACGTTCACACCAGTAGTACCCCTCTATAATTCGCACAACTTATGGGTGCCACCCTCATAGAACGCCGGGATCTATAATTTGAAGAATACGGTCAACTCATTTACGATATCGACTCGAATCTTGGTGCTGTTCTCTGAGGAAGTTGTTGATGGTGGGGAACAAGTTATTTTCTGAGAGGGTGGTGCCTGACGACTAAGAAGGATATATTAGGATGGTGCTGCCATACGCCGCCAATTCAGAATTGTTCGTCCTCGCAGTAAGGGGTGGAGCAGTGCCATTTTGGAGGTAAACATTTGCCCACAATCCGCGTCTCTTAACGACTTTGATCTTGCCTTATTATATATCAATGGTGTACACCTGTACCATGAAAGTGGTACCTAAGAATAGGAGCTCCCATTACTGAGCGCCCCGGGCGATCCACGAATTTCTCAACATCATTTTTTGACTACCGAAAATTGTGTTTGGGAACATCGTCTGCCTTCTAATCTGCATCAATCCTCTGGCGTTTCGGTACAACGTTTTCACACTGTACCCATGCATACTCCCCCGTCACCATTTGGTCCAGATAGTTGAAGGCCCTGTGAAAAATTAGGAAACTCAAAGACATATTCACCCTCAGATAATTGACTGGATCCGAGAATTCGTAGTAAATCAACTGTCCCATTTTTTTCTTCTTTTCAATTTCGTGAACTCCCCAATGTATGGTGGAAAAGTCGGCCCCAAGTGTGTCGCCCAGTTTGTGCATGATTTGATAGGGGTCTGTTTCTTGCTTTGTGCACAGAGTGCCGAAACACAGATTGAGGATTTTCCGGATCTGACCTCTTCGGCCAGAGAAAAGTCCATATTCTCGCTAGCGAGAGTCCAACTTTTCACATTGTGCAAAGAGGATACATATTACCTATGACGCTCATCCACATGACTTTCAAATTCGGGTGACTTTGAGCCAGGCAGGAAGACGAACAAAACTACCTTCCAAAAGTGGTGAGGGACGTCAACAAAACAATTCGTAATTCTCCCTCAGAGAACTAGAAGAGACTAATTACCATGCTTTAGACAGAAGGTATGGACCCCCTTCTACTGTAAACTGGAAGGGACATTACAAAAAGAAACAGAGCCGAGATAACCCGCGAAAGTGAATGCACAAAAAACGACAGGACTTTTGCAACAGCCTGATACACAGGTCACCTAGTATGAATGTTTACAAGAGTCGTTTACGTGAATTAGATTATAGTAATTACGATATTAGCAAATATACCTTTCGTTAGTTTGCATTGCATTACTTCCCCCTCCCAACCTCATCCCCCTCCTATTAGAGATCACTGAGTCTGCTCCCGGAGATGAGTCAACCTGGTCGCCCGAGTCCCCTTCCTCGGATCCCTCCTCTCTCAGTCCACACAGAGAACAACGACCAGACGATGACAGATGGGACCACGACGATTGATCTACACACTGATTTGCCCCTATTGCAACCTCCCCCCCCCTTCCCAAACGATACTTCCCATAGTGAGTCTTTATTTACTGTACATCGTTCGTGTAATCACACATTATTCCGTTGCGCCTTCGGGCGTCGATAAAATATAATATAACTGATAGGGAATGTACAGTTAAGCCAGAATACTTATGATTTCCGGAGGTTTTATCACGGTGTTGGGCCTAAAAAAGTTGTTTCCACTCAAAGCACCAGTGGGGATGGAGTATCCTTTGAATATCCCATAGGCTTGTAGTGGCTGGTGCAGCGGGGCTCGAAGGAGTACTACGAAAGAATTCAATCTTTCCCCTGCGTTGGCACTTCATTCACATGAAGACAAGTGATGTGTCTGACATAAATGAACCAGTTAACGATACTTCCCATAGTGAGGCAAAGATTTCTGGTAGGCAAAGAAGCGTCATTTTCTGAAAAGCTAACAGATAAATGTGATACAACATCGGCAGTATATTAGTGCATCAATGAGATTTCACGTATGGAACGGCGTAATCAGAATTTATATCAAATAGTTTATCATCCGTTTCTATACATCTTACAGCTAATAACTTGTGTGGACTCGAAGTACCATTGGGATGGTGCATTGGCGGGTTAACCAGAAGGCTTGGCTGTAGTGGTGGTGGTGGCCGGTGCAGCGGGGCTTGCTGGAGCACAAGCGAAGGTAGCCGAGACGAGAAGAAGGATAGTGAAGAGAGTTTGAAGGATGAGACGAGGGGAGAACAACATTATGTGAAGGAGGAAGAGGAAGAGGTTGATTTGAAGAGGGCATATCATCCATTTATATAGGATAATCAGGTCACATATGGCTACGAAAATCCCGGTTTTTTGAGGATATCAACGGAAGAGGGAGTGAAATCTTTCAGGAAAAAAACAGTCGAACCGGCTACGTCCCTGCACCCAAGATGGAAATTGCAGCAGCAATGTGATGCTGTTTTGTGTTTATTTTGTGTTTTTTTTTCTTTTATATAACATGATCTTTTATTTGTATCTAGTTATTTGATGCATGAAAATAGATATAATAAATGTCGGCTTTATTCAGTGTGTTGATTTCACGCAGAAAAACGTATCTTGATCTTTTTGTGTTCTTACGCTCTTTTTCTAGTGCGCTTTTTCACTTTCTCAGCGCATCGAAATGCACACCATTCCTTTTTGAGTATTCCTGTTCTGTTCTACGCTGCTGATCATATGCACCTATAGTGCACCCGCGAAAGATTTTTGATCCCAATAAAGTTTACAACAAGTATCAGATGCGGATTATAATTGTAGAAATAACTTTCGAAAGCGTGAGAATGCTATTACAAATTTAAATGACTACGTTCTACTTCAAGAACTACCTATGGTGTGGTTATGTCTGATTCTCTCGTTTTCGCGTGCTCTCTCACTCCACGTTTAAACTTTTTAGCATCTTAATATTTCGGACGGGTGATTGTGAATTTGTAATAAACAGCATCAAGTTTTCAGTCAAGCGTGGTAAGCTACCACATTTGATGGTTCGTTTCCAGCATGAGGCACGTAAGCTGTTTGCATTCACTAGGAATAAATCAAATGATTTTGCTATGTTTAATTACAGTTACAATGGTTTGAAACACAAAAATCATGAACGTGTAGTGGGTATAATAATTAAGAAAGTTTGAAAAAGGTTAGAGACGGATTCTCCGGAGAGTTAAACTTTCTGGGATATTTTCCGAACGTTCCTTTCCGAACGTCTAGTGACTCTGCAGTTAACCGACAACGACTCTTCCTCGTTTGTGCCTTCGTTACGACGTCCGCCTGTCAAGACCACGGGTTTTACGAATTCCTCGGCCAGGTCGATTCCGCGTTTCAGAGTGTGCCGAAAGGCTTTGTGCCAGTGTTGACGGGGGGACTTCAACTGTAGGGTGTCATGGAACCAGGCAAAGAGAGGTGAAACAGAAATAACACAGAGAGCGTTGCGATTCCGGCTCGCTCATTCTGCCAACTCGGCCCTTCTCAGGTCGCTGCCCCTTGCGCGCTCCCAGTCTGCCCCGGAAGCCATCACCTCTACCGCGGCAACCAACTGCTGGATGAGATACCACGCCCCACCCTAGATTTCGCCCGCAACTCGCCGTGCAAGGCCGCCCGTATCGTTCGTTGTGACGACATCCGCCGAAGGAAAGAGAGCCTCGTAGCCGCCAAGGGAAGGACCTTCGTCGAAACGATGTCTCAGGAGTACTCCCTCCGACCCCACCTCCAGTGCGCTCTCTCAAGATACAACCAAAGCTGCCGTCAAACGCTCCTACGAGACCCTCTTCACCCCTGTACTGGCGCTTCCCCTCGCTGCCCTTCCCACTTCAAATCTCTACGACCACAATTTAAAAATTCGATCCTTCCTTACTTGCAAAGAATTCATATGAAGAAGAATTGATGTGTCTTTGTGAACAGCTCGAAGATACAGGGATTCATCATCATAGGACTCCGGTTATTTACTACTGCGACAGATGCCATTTATACAATGAGTTCCTCAAGAAAGTTCTGAGTTCCTCAAAGTAAAGGAAATAATTTATCATCCGATTATATACATCTTACAGCTAATAATTTGTGTGGACTCGAAGTACCACAGGGATGGAGCATCCGTGGATTAACCAGAAGGCTTGGCTGTAGTGGTGGTGGTGGCTGGTTCAGCGGGGCTGGCTGGAGCACATGCGAAGGTAGCCGAGACGAGAAGAAGGATGGTGAAGAGAGTTTGAAGGATGAGACGAGGTGAGAAGAACATGATGAGGAAGAGGAGGAGAAAGGTGAGAAGGATGACTTGAAGAGGAAATATGCTCCATTTATATACGAATATCAGGTCACACTTGACAATGAAAATCCCGGTTTTAGGGGATATCAACGGAAGAGGGAGTGAAATCTATCAGGGAAAAAAACAGTAGAACCGGCTACGTCCCTGCACCCAAAATGAAAATTGCAGCAGAAATTCGAAGCTGTCAGAACTTTTCTTTTTTTCTGATTTCAATTTGTTTCTCATATATGCTATTATATTTTATTTTTATGTAGTTATTTGTTTGTAAACAGACACCATACACATCGAGTTTGTCCAGTGTAGATTTCTCGCAAAAAGATAGACGTATCTCGATCTTTTTGTGTTCTTGCGCTCATGCGAGTGCACATTCACTTTCTCTCTGTGCATAGAAATGTACACCCACTCCTTTTTTGTGTATTCCTGTTCTGTTCTACGATGCTGTTCCTATGCACCTATAATGGACCGGCGAAAGATTAATGATCCCAATAAAGTTTACTGGACCCCAGAATCCGTCAAAAAGTTTAGTGGTACTCTTACGCGGACATCCATGGTTCGACTCCCACGCCTCGCGTCTTCTCAGAGGGAAATAAGTCTACGACTTCATAAGTCTAAGCTGGCCATCGAAGACTTCAAAGTCTAAAAGGCGCAGGGGAGCGAAACGTGTAGACTTTAAAGTCGTCGCTGGCCAGCCCATAAGTCTAGATTCGTAGACTTATTTCCCTGTGAGTTTTTCCAAGAACGAATACGTGAGCCAAGAAGAATACATGAGCCAAGAAGTCAGACGCGGCTTCAACAACAAGTACTACTGGATTCGTAGACGCGTATTCTCTTCTCGTTACTCATTATCAGTATTGGCGTTGTTGAACGTACGCAGACCACCCAACGCCATTCGTAGATGGTTGTGTTCTAAACGCGCCAGCTGAAACTCAATACAACCTAGTTAGGCCCTCGGTAGTTATAAGCCACCATGATGAGTCGCCACCTCTATATCGGCACCATCAACGCCCAGACGCTCGCCCCGAAGGACAAAAAAACATCGAGATGTAGCTGGCCCTCGACAAGATCCAGTGGACGTGAATGCTGTGCAGGAAGCGACGGGTGCGCGTCATTCAATCTTACGTCCTCAGAAACAGTGATCTACCACCCCATCCATGTACATGGCTTGGCCGTCCTCCTCCGACCGCACCTCGAGCGAGGAGCTGTGTTCCACGGACTCTCCGAGCGTCTAGCGACTCTGCGCCTTCCCGACTACCGCTCTTCCTCGTTTGTGACTTCGTTCCGACGTCTGCCTACCAATACCACGAATTTTACGCATTACTTGGCCAGGCCGATGCCACCCTGTAGAGTGCGCCGAGAGGCTTCGTACCAGAGTTGACGGGGGGACTTCAACTAGGGTGTCAGGGAACCCTGGCCGCATTTTTCCGAACCATGCGTAAGAAACGGCCTGCGCATCTGGAACACTTTTCCTAACATAATAAACGATAGAATCTGAACTGGCGAACCCCTAACGGCTTGACCTTAAATTGAGTTCATCACTACTAGTTGTCGGTTCCTTCAAGATCAACTATGACCACCGCCTTGACCGAAAGGTATCTCCCTTACCCGCAAATTGAATCCCGAAAGACACGGGGGACGTTACGATTTCGATTGGTACGCTTATTCAGCAACTCGAGTCTTCTTGGGCTACAAAAATAATTCTGGTAAGCAGCAAAGCTTGAAAATCTGAGAACACAGTTGGAAGATAAATAGGATACAACATCATAGACAGTGCAAATTCGCATAAACCAGATTCCATGTATACAAAGCGGTCCTCAAGAAAATCAACTTAAAGAAATATTTTATCATTCGATTAAATACTGCACACAACTAGCTACTTGTGTCAACTCGAAGCACCAGGGGATGAAACTTCCGGAAGAAAGCTTGACGGGGCTTGACGAACTTGAAGAATTAACCAGAAGCAGGCTTTGCGGGAGTGGAAGGAGCACATGCGAAGGTAGCCGAGACGAGAAGAAGGATGGTGAAGAGAGTTTGAAGGATGAGACGAGGTGAGAAGAACATGATGATGAGGAGAAGGAAGAGGATGCCTTGAAGAGTGCATATCGTCCATTTATATGGGATAATCAGGTCATACGTGGCAATGAAAATCCCGGTTTTAGAGGATGGAACCCCCATATCAACGGAACAGGGAGTGCATTCTTGCAGGAACAAAAACCGGCTGCTTCCCTGCACCCAAGGTGGATGCAGCAATGCGAAGCTGCCGAGAACTACTCATTTTCTGATTTTGTTATTTTTCTCATAAATCAGATAAAATGTTAGTTGTATTTAATTATCTATTTGCAAACATGTACTATAAGAAATGTCGACATTATTTAGCGTTTGTAGAATCCACGTAGGCGTATCTTGATCTTTTTCTGTTCTTGCGCTCAAGTGAGAGCGCTTTCACTTCTATCGCCGTGGATAGAAATGCACACCCGCTCTTTTTTGTGTGTTCCTGTTCCGTTCTATGTGATCCTATGTAGGGTTTCTGGTTTCTGGCGATTCCACCTAATCGGGCAACAGTTCACCTGAAATCTATCAATCAGGTGACACAACACCCATTTCATTCTAGTGGCCGCACCGCTTGTTGGTCGGCGAAAAGTGAGAAATGACTTTCCAGAGGTTTCAGGTTGAATATTCACCGCCTGAAACCAGAAACCCTAATCCTATGAACCTATATTGCACCCCAAACGACTAATGTTCCAAAGAAAGTTTACTGGACCTGAGAATTCGTCAAAAAGTTTAGTGGTATATGTTTAGTGGGCGGTGACACATCATTCCACAGGCCAGTCAACCTTACGGAAAGGGCTTTGGAGTGAGAGAACGTGTGAAATCGAGAGGGACTCTCTCACTTTTGCACACTCTCTCGCCTTGGCCCCTATGTGTCGGTTTGGAATCATGTGGTGAGAGTCGAACCCGGAGTTGCTGTATCGGCGGATGCCGATAGAGATCTTATGCCCCCTTGCCGATTCTCCCTTTCTATGATATCAGTTGTGGATAAATGATATTCCTAGCCTGGTTGCCCACTGACTACCACCGAAACAGTTGCCTAACAAGTCGTTTCCTTCTCTATTTCTTGTCCGACGGAATCAAGGACTTGCTGAATCATCAATGGTTGCTTGCATTTTTTTCAAATCTTTGGCCTACTGTATCTCGTTCCAAAGGCTACGGTAGCAACTCGGATAAGGCGCGTGATCGGGAGAGCATCCCCAACAATTATTGTGGAAGGAATTTTCGAAATCGTGAGAGTATTATTACTATTTTAAAAAGATAGGTTCGTTGAATGTACTACTGTTGTTTGGAATCTCTTTCTACACCTCGGAATTTATAATAGCAGGGTCGAGTTTCGGGATCGTTCAAGCGTGGTAAGCTTCCACAGTTGATAATTTCACTCGCGCTTTTGATTGTTCTCTCATCTGCCTCATTGGCTCAGTGGTAGAGCGTCTGTCTAGTAAACAGAAGGTCGCTGGTTCGATTCCAGCATGAGGCACGCAATTTTTTGCATTCAAGAGGAATATGTCAAATAATTTTATTTCGATAAATAATAATGTAAATTTTAATCACAATAATAATTAATGATGGAAGTTTTATTTCGAAAAATTATATCAAATGATTTTATTTCGATTAATTGAGAAGTGTAAACGGTGAATATTTTGATCACAAAAATAAATAATAATGAAAGTATCAGTGGGTATTATAATTAATTCCCGTGGGCAAAGAAAGATTGCAACGGAAAATGACAACCGTTTCGCTATTGGCGACTAAAGTTGGCAGAGAGATCAATAAATAGAGTAGATCAATAACATTAATAATTTACATTCCGGTGAATTTGGAGTCGAATTCGGCGCGAACCTGAAATAATCTCTAATATTTAAATTTTCTTCGATTTGCTTTCAATTCCTCAAACAAATTAGCTTCTACTAAAATATATATACTTTTGGTAGGTTACTGCAATGAAAAGGCTTTTTTCGAGCATCACTTAAGGAAAAAATAATGAGCTACTCGAATAATGCCAAATACCTGAGGAGTGAGCTTGTTGTAGAGCTCGGATATTTGCCTCAGTCGCTCTTGGTCCGAGATACCCGGTGCGGTCATTAGAGCAGAGACCTGAGAAGAAATTAGAGATCAGAGTTAAAATAACTAGAGGTAAAATAATAATAATAATAATATTACAATAATGTAAGCAATCAGTTTTCAACGAGTAAACGCCGTTGTGCAATAAATGAGAAGTCGGAAAATAAAAGAAGAAAAAATTCAACGAAATTCAACGCTGATTCAACCTTCTGGAATTGTTGTTGCGCCTCGGGAGTCATTTGGTCGACGAGAGAGTGAATCTGAACAATTTGTAAAAGGATGCATAATTATTAGACTGATTTTCTGTAATTGAAGGGCATTTTGCTCAAAAATCAACTGTTTCAGCAAACAATCGTTCTAAGTGCAACGCGTGAAACCCATTTCAGCACGGAGGGCCGAAAACGACAAACCTTATCTCGCTTGGTCTTTTGCGTGGACGCGGCCTCTCGTCGAAATTCCTCGTAGGTGTTCTGAAAGTTCAAGTATACAAACCAGTTTATATGTATTTAAAAGTTTATATGTATTTTAAAAAATCAAATGCTTGGTAGTAATGCCTAACTCATCCCTGGTCTGTGCGCGATCCGTAAAAAAACAACATGAAAAGTACAGAGCTGTCTTCTCCCGAATACATATCACTGTTGAATTGTACCAGTCTATTCTCATATTTCGATGTGCCCACCTGTTTGTTAGAGTCGAGAGAAGCTACGAATTCCTGCACTTTTTGCTCCTTTTCTGCAGCAGTCCACGAAGGATTTTGGACGATGGCGTAGAACTCAAAGGAAAATTAGGAGTTAGAATTGATATTTCTTGTTTCTTAAATCTCAGCTTTTAGTAGCAAATTTGGGCATTATTAAGAGTCTTTGGATCGGAAGGGATGGAGAATATCTCACACAGAGAAAAATGTATGTCATATGTGGCTCCTGAACTGAGTTTGTATGTCATATATCTATAACAGACAGTATGTTATATATAACAGACAAGCGCAGTTCAGGAGCCATATATAACATACATTTTTCTGAGTGAAAACGGAAATCCCAAGTGCGATACAAATCATGCACAGAAAAAAAATGCAATGTTCGATAATTTTTGGAGTATAAAAGTATTATTTTTCTTATTAGAGAATGATACACTGAAGACATGACAAGATCATCCTTTTCGTAACACCAGTAAAGCACAAATCTACTTTGTTTTCATATTTTTTCAATGTTTTTAAAACACAATGAGAAACACATGCAACTTCCTCTTCCCCTCCTCTCTCACTCTACCCTGTCTTCCGTTGCTTTATCTGCTCCCTGTAGGAATGGCGGGATGATGCGACGCACGCCCGAATTATCGATCGATGACGGGCCGGAGCCGGGAAATCCCGCACCAGCGCCGGGGAATCCTGCCCCAGAACCGGGGAATCCCGAGCCGGCTCCAGGGAATCCTGCGCCAGCTCCGGGAAATCCAGATCTGCCGAATCCGGAGCCGCCCGATGGCATTCCTTGTTCGGCGCCTCCAAACTGCGGCAGGGAGTTAATGGAATTCATTGAGGTGATTGAATTATCGATCGACGAGGACAAGGGCGAGCCTGAATATTATTAATCGCACTGCTTTCTCTTCTTCATATATTTTAGTTTCCTTTTTTCCGTCAAAGTTCAATCAAAGTAGTCAAACGGCCGAGGAGGGGTAAGAAAACGGTAACATAACTCTGTTCGGAGCTAGCCGATCATCTCATTTGCATCACTTGGAAAGCTATTTGCAATTTCACTGATAAGATTGCTATCCCTCCAGTTAATTGAATTACTGAAAAAAATGCTCACCTATTCCCCCGTTTCCGACTCCTGGTCCTCCAAATCCGGGTCCCGAAAGGGCGCCGGGTGGGAGGACAAATTGAGATTGCTGCTGCTGACCGTAGGAAGGGAAGTTGGAACCTGAATCAGGTACAAATTACAGTAGTATTTCCTTTTCAGGAAACGTTGGTAATGAAGAACAGGTTTCCAGACTATCGCCGTTTGTAGATGTCCGCGGTCTAAAGCGCACGCTGAAACATTACAACTCTGCGTAGATGCATTAGGGGCCCAACCACAAAACAGTCAGCGTACCTCCCATGCCCATCTGGCCCATTCCCTGCATGCCGCCGCCGAATGGCGCTCCGCCGGCGCCGCCAAATCCGCCGCCAAACTGATTCCCGCTGGCGCCAAATGGCGAGGACCCGGCGCCGAAAGGCGCCCCTCCGCCGCCAAACGGAGATGATTGGGGCGCGAAGCGGATGTTGGAGCCGCCTTGTCCGAATGAGGGCATTCCGCCTCCTGAGATACAGATTTATGAATGGGTGGAGAATAACTTCAAAATGCTGGTAACTCAACGATCATTTTAATCCTGTTTTTGGATGTTTCATTCACGATTCATACACTTTGAGCGGGTAACCTTTTCAGTCCTTTGTTTGCGTATAATTTACAAACATTCGTCCGAAATGAACTTTGTGTTGCTAATCCTTGAATCTCCGTGAACATGTGGTTTCACCAACTATTCAAAAACTCAGGGAAATGCGCTCTTCAATTGCAGGGTGAAGCTATTTCAGTAATATATAAAATTTATATAACTCTTAATTTTCCCACCAAATCCGCCTCCGAACTGCGGCATGATCGGTCGTGGGCCTCCGAATCCTCCGCCATAAGGCGGCCACTGAGCGACGACGGCGGACGGCAGAAGCAGGAGTACGGTAGCAGCGAGCATTCTGAGAAGCGATCGATAACTGACGGCTACGGTATGGATCAACGACCAGTTGCTTACCGTAACCTGAGCGCACACTTGCTATGAAAACGGTTCTACAAGAATTCCTTTCTTAGAAAACGGTCCTCCAACATTCTCATTTCACATGCTCTCCCCTTTGGTGAGCAAGCAAGAGAGAGCGTGGACTGAGGAGGGTGGAGAATCGTTCTCTAAGAAACCTTGGTGAACCGTTGTCCTCGCAAATGTGCGGTCTTTGTTTAAACGAACAGTCTAAGCGTTGATCGATAATTGACAGCTACATCAAGAGTACAGTACCTACGGTACAAGCGAGCAAACACGGATCGATAACTGGAGTGAGCGCGCAACGCAACAAAGTGAGGGGTGAACAGCTGACTTCGCAATGTACTCTGTGATTGCTACAATCTAGAACAAGAGAGTGAAAGTGCGCGGCGGCGAAAGGGAAAGCCGGAAAAGGAAAGCCGGCAAGTAGCAGCAGGCGATTTTCTCGATCACTCATGCGCACAGTGTCAGCTGTGACCAGACAGTGGGCAGGCTAACTGGAAGTGTAGGGCCATTTTGAATCCCTGAGGCGATGAGGAGTAGGCGGAGTTGCAGGACCTGATCCTGACTCATTGGATGATTGCCAAGTTAGTGGGCCTAAAGTGGCCTGGAACAGGGCAGAGAAGAGATGGGCAGTATGCCCGGGATCGAGTAGAGCATGACAGTAGCTAGAGTAAAACGGGATTGGGGAAAAGAGTAGACGGTTTGGCATGGAATAGAGATGAAAAAAGAGGGAAAGTGTGGGTAAATAGTGCGGGAATGTCCCGGGACTCGTTGTGGAACAGTTGCTGTAAGCACAGCAAACAATTGGCGATCCGGTAGGTGAAACATGAATGAGCCTTGTTGGACAAAGTGCAGCTAAAAATAGAAAAAACGTCAGCAGTTCATCAACGATATCAACTAGCCTACAGGCCGATCACTAAGAAAATTATTGGGGGCTAGAAGACAACGTAATAAGGCCATTTTATTGGGGATTGTGGAGAATTTCGGTAAATACGATGATGGTGAAACACAAATGAACCTCGCCGAGCGAAAAAAGCTGCGACTAGAGCTGTGAGGCACTAACAAGATTGTTGGTTGCCACAGTGATCCCGTAGCCCTTTTATAGGTGTGGAAGTGACATCATTGATGGTTCGGTTTCCGCTTAGAGATAAGGGAAAAGGAGGAGAGTGCAGAGAAGCGAGACGGTTAGGGAACAGTTCCAGACAGTGAAAGTAGCGAGAAAACGATGCCGTTGGGCGTGTGAATCGGATTATGTTGCCCTCATTTCGCAGTATGATATCATGGGGGCGAATGAGTGTTCACCCTCGTTAGTATGCGCGTAATACCACCTCCAGAAAAGAGCCAGCGGGGGGATGCACTCTCGTTTCCACACGCAATCTCGCCCCGCACCCCTTTGTGGAGGATGGGAATAGTATGCCGTAGGCAGAGGAGGATCAACGTTGGCAGTGAATCATACACGAAATATGTGCGATGCACCGCGAAATCCGCCTGTTTTTGCGGGGTGAAAGCGGAAGGATTATGAGGATTATGAACAACAGAGAGATGACAACTGTGAAATGGTGGTTTGTTGCGTAAATAACATAGATTAAAGAATCCCGACTACAATTATCTTATCATTTTGATCATTTCTGATATTTTCAATCGGGCCCTGAATAAATCACTGTTATTGCAGATCTGATGAATAAACAGAAGAGGTGAAACATAAGAGCCACGAGAGGAATGGCAAATTCCTAATTTTTGCGCCATTTCTAGAGTGGTTAGGGTTAATGTGAAAGATTAATTATTTCTGCGGCAAAGGCAAGACCACATAAGCGGCACGCACGAAATTTTAGTGGAGAACGTGTAACACGAGACTGCCTGCGCATCGCAATGATCACAAGAGAATGATAGTAGCACGTAGATATTATGTTACGCGGTCTTCTTCATTCAAAACGTGATATTCTTTTGAAAAGAAGGGAGATGCATTCTGTGTCATTCGGGAGAAGAGGGGGCGCCGGAGCGGTCAAGATGAGGCCATTTTAGGCATAAATAAATTCATAACTAAACTATTAGATCGAAATCGAAAAATCGGCTTTCGTAACTTTGTTTGGAACTGCCTTACCCAAATGCTGTAAAATTTTCATGTTTTTAGCTCTACTCCCCGAAGAGGAGATATCAAATGAAAATTTCAAATTGTATCTCCTCCTAGAGATATGATAGTAATTACATGATTTATTTCCACATCGAAAAATTTCTAACAAAGTTGCGGAAGCCGATTTTTCGATTTCTATCAAACATTTTAGTTATGAATTTATTTATACCTAAAATGGCCTCATTTTGACCACTCCGACGCCCTCTCTTCTCCCGAATGACACGGGTGATGTGAAGATGATGTGATGATGATGTGAATGTGAACTAGATGTGAAGATTTGACCGATGTACAACTCTAGTGAAGTGTGTAAAAGCGCTCTCTCAGAATCGCAGATGTATAAACGCGATGAGTGTAGCATGAAACAGCCTGCATTGCCAGCAATGGCCGCTCTTCATAAATCAATTTCTGTCCTTCGGAATGATCATAGATTGATTTTTTTGATACATCAATGCAAATGATAGGGCTTAATATAACGATGGAAGCTCAAGAATGTCTGCGCCATGAAATTTCCAAAGCAAAATTGTGTAACAACACATGAATCATATCACATGAAACATGAAACACATGAAACATGAATCAGCATGGATATCAAAAATTTAGCGCATGCATAATGAACATTGGAAAATGAAGCCATGTTGTAGGACCGGTAATCTGTCAGCTGGTCATTTTCATGTCAATTCAATCACTCCTCATATTTCCCGTTGTTATGTGGATTCCTCCCCTGTTGGGTAACTGGTCACTCCAATCACTTTCTCTCTCTCTCTTCTGCCCATCGGAAGGGCGATGGAATAACTACTGGTCGAAAGTGGGTCAGTGAGAGGGAAAAGAGGGGGAAATTATGTGAAAGCTGCCAGGATGAGTGGGCATTGCATAAGAGCACAGTGATCCATGTTGGAAGTGTTCGAATTCAGGGGAACGGCAATTTGTGTAGAGAAGAGAGGCGCAAGGCAATATTGTGTTTCATCGCTGTAATAAATTAGTCTAAGCGAATTCCGTGGTATTTATCAAAACTCAAATAAATGAGCGAAAATACGTTTAAAAATAGATGAAAGGGGATTGCATTTTCTGATAGCAGGATTAAGGGAGATAAAGCATATTAGGGACGTTAGAGACGCGAGAATGGGGAGTGGGCAATCTGTTCGGGAAAAATCACGATAGAGCCTCAGCAAAAATACACTAAAAACATCTTTACAAAGGCAGAAAAACAAAAAGTGAAATCGATCCATTGCATATATACATTGCATTTACAATCGAGATTCACGTCTGCGAATGAAACGCCTTGTTTAGTACAATTCAAATGAGTACCGTAGTCGGGTCCAAAGTCGTAGTGCACTCGATCTTGTCGAAGATCTTGTACACATAAGTCTCCGGAAGACACTGATTCTCCTCTATTTTCTCTCCCAGAATTCCACAGTTTGTAACTACTTCAGGAGATGAACTGAAGGAATAACAGGTGCACTGAAATAGATTTTTTATCTGTAAAAAATAATAACTTTATTACCTGATTATTTTCTAGGGCTGGCCGAGTGGCGTAAGCAACTGCTAGTCATTCGAAGGGTCACGAGTTCGATCCCCGCCCAGGCCAACCAAGCCTTCCATCCACCCCGGGGCGGTAAATTGGTAGCAACTTTGATTGCGAAAGGTAACGTGCCGTAGATGCCTTGGGAAAGCTTGGGTTACGTAATCCCACGTTGCAGCTGGCTTACCGGCTTGCTCCATCTAGCGTGGTAGCTAGGGTGTGCTAAATGAACATTCGACGAGAAACGAGGGCCCACTCATTCTTCACCCTCTCGGTAAACGAGAAGCGGTCTCGAATGAGGGTTCTCATTCAAGAGCTCATTTCTCGTCGAGCACTCGCGAGAACTCATCATTTGCGAATCATCGATTGTTTGGAGAGCTGTGGGTGACCGCTCCCTCGAACACGAAATGGTTGGGATAAGAATGACTTGTTGACTCAATTTAGAATCTTCGGAATAGCCGAGTGGTACAAGGCGCTGTCAGAAATGGTACAATGCCCTCAGCTAGAAATATCCGACATTTTGACACTTTTTTGCACTTGTCTCACTCGTTCCACACCGCAAATTCTCGCGAGCGCTCGTCGAGAATTCGAGGACGACCACTGCCAAACTCTCGTCGAGAATGATTCTCATCGAGCGATCTCTCGACAACAAAAGAGGGACTTTTCGCGAGAGGAGCTCTCGTTTAGCACACCTTAGTGGTAGCTTGCTACTAGGGTTGGCAATTTGACTCCTTCTACACCGCTCAACACCGCGCGGTTGAGAGCGGAATGACTCCTTCTCAGATAATGAGGAGGGGAGAGAAAGAGCAACATGGCTCTCAGCGAGCAAGAGAAGGAGCCAAATGGCTCCTTCTAAGTTTGCTACCTCATAACTTAACTGTGAGATTGATTTTTAATCTTCTAAAGTACCACATCTTCACAAAATATGAAGGGGAGCATTTTCATATGCAGAATGCCTTTGTTCATCGCAATTTACATATTAAAAAATAAATGTAGTCTGCCAAATTCTAAGTCGATCTGTACCTTTGCGACTTTCCAATTCACTCTCTGAGCGGAGATAAATAAGAAAGAGCCATTTGGCTCCTTCTAAAAATGAGAAGGAGTCATTTGGATCTGAGAGCCGACCGGCTCTTTCTGTGAAGAGTGAAATGGATCTGAAATCCGGGCAAGGAATCAAATTGCCAACCCTACTTGCTACTGTAAAATCGCTTGACATGGAACACCTTTACCTTTTACCTTTACCATATTTTTCGTGCACTTTGCCTCGCAGGCCGCCTGGTCGTCAACCATGATATTGATGAGAACTGTTCTACGAATGGTCGAATCTTCTGTAGTGTAGCAAGTTGCTTGAGATTCCTTAATTTCAATAGCTAAATAGATTTAAATATACGTGAAACTTACCTTGATAATAAACAAAAGAAGATGGAGTAAAATGGCTAGATCATGTTTGATATTGGCAGAAGAATAGTATGATGGAAGCAATTGGGATAGGAAGGAGAGATGAATGAAAAAGAGGCTTAGAGATGTTGCTGGGATACTCGAATGTGTGTATCTATGACATTGAGGATGTGGGAAGGAGAGAGAGAGAGAGAAAATCTCTTTTGATTGTGCCCCCCCACGAAAGCCTCTGATGAACGCGGAAAGAATCGCAAATATTTTAGCCGCATATATCTTTAGCAATGTACATTTCACAGAGCAAATTTGAAAACGCATTACATTGAATATTACAATTTTAAAATGACACGTTCACGGCATGTTCTACTGGTGCGTTTCTATACCTCGGCGTGTCTCTTGCTTTATCATGCTCTCTCGCAGCCATATCTGTTCTTTAGAAACGGAATGTCGAGTTATTTTGTATGAGTTTTTGTGAATTTATAATAAGAATGCACAGTTTAGAATTCGTTTGTTAAAGCAAATATTTTCGGTGAGGTATCTTAGGAGAGGCAGAATACTTCCGCTTAATTTACCGATTACTCAGTAAGATCATTTGTTTGTTGTTATTATCGTTTTAAGTGGGCCGGCGAGGGAGAGAAAAGAGGGATGAAATCATATTATCCCCTTACAACGCAACGCGGTGCGCGTCGCTTGACCGTATTCTTCGAATGTATGTGGCGTCCCATGCGTGATTGCACCACCAACTAAGCGAAAGTAACCTGCTTCAACACTTCAAAGTATATACCTTCAAATCAAATTTTCGCTTAATTTCGCTCTCTAAATGATAAATTTCACAGAGACTTCGAATGGAGAAAATCTACTTCGGAAGCTGTGCGAGTAGGGAGACAGTCCCTCATCTCTCCTACCCTCAAAACAAGTTTTTTTAACGCGAACAGAACAGATAAACAAGTGAAATTTAGTTTTTTCATGGACTTTTTTTCAGTTTCCGCGCCTCTTTCTGGGCGTTTTCGACCTCTTCCTGCATCAAAAAAGTCCGATGATTTCACTGGACAACTTGACTGTGGCGGAAGCAAATGTGAGTTGACCTTGAATTTTCAAATATTTGAAGTTTCACGCCTTCACAGTAAAAGGCGCATTGATTTGTGCAAAATTGAATATATACCCAACCACCCCTGAGACCATCAGTGAAGAACTCTCCCTCAAGAGGTGTATCGCACTAAAGTGAAGAATTTACTTATATTACACTTCGGAATAGTAGTAGATGTTGTAAAATAATTATTTTTTTCTCAGATCATCCGAAACTGTTTCCCAAAGGCAATGGTAAATTTGCATTCCGATCGACCGCACGATCACGTTTCCTACGAACCTCGAAATCGTCCCGAGCATTACTACATCAATTACGAACTGATCAGGTGAGAATTTCGAACGTAATGCTGACTTCAGTGTCAAAAAGCTGAGGGGTCAGTCTCTTCACTTTGAACACTCTCTCGCCAACCGAGAGAGTGTTCAAATTGAAGAGACTGCTCCCTCAGCAGGTCGAGAGAGTGTGCCGAATGAGGAGAGTTTTGATCGCTCTAAATGAGAGAGGGCATCGATCGATGAAGCCAGCATAATAATAACAAGTTGGTGGGGTCCGCTTCTTGATCAGTAGGCCTTCCGAATACGAAAAAAGCCTCGTGCAATCGGAATTGAAATTGGCAAAAGAGGGATGCACAACAATTAAATTTCAGACAAGTTCGATCTGGTGTGACAATCTTTCGAAATGAACTATTTCCAATGTTCTGTTTGGTCATCGAGAATGAGGGCGATAAGGTGAGGAACATTTCGAGATTTACTTTTTTTCTAAACTATCACGAAATTTGGCGGTCGTAGAAAGATATACTAAACAGAAAAAAGTTTTCGACCTAATGTTTCCTTCCATGCAGGCTTGCCTGACTCGAACTCCCTTCAGCCTTGCAAGGCATGAGGTTTACTTGGATGTTGAAATTCGCGACCACATCGAATACGCTAGCAGGAAAGGATTCAATCTGGTAAGACATACATCATTTGCCTGACAAGGTCACAAAAAGAGAGAATAAAATCCAAACGAACATTCTTCTTCAAATCAAAGGATATTCTGGGAAAAGAATATCGAAGATAGTCCTGTTTTTAACCAACCAATTTTAGAATGTCACAGGCAAGGCAATCCCTAATCATAATTGAACTAATTTCAGTTCAACTACGATGAGGAAGACGAACCGGTTGCCCCTTCAACGCATGAGTGGTGGGGCAAAGGATTTGAGAATATCGATCCGACCGACGTCACTTGCGAATACGTATTGGATGATTGACAAATCCTTTTTGTTTCTGGTTCCCATTAATGCTTATAACAATATATATATATATATATATATATATATAAATAAACAATTACACACTGCTATCTATTTTACTGCTAACCATTTTTTATCTCAACTATTTCTAACCTTATTGTCTTTTGTTTTGTGAAGTACATTGAATAATCGGACACTTGATAAAGAAATAATTTGGAACTGGGAAACTGTTGCAATGAATAGTCCCGTATTCTCGATTTGCATGAGATGACGAGTAAGATTAATCGGGTCGATTGTTTTCGCAGTGACAGTAGGTAATTCATGTGCAGAATTGCACAAGTCCGAAATAATCCGGGTGAAAACGTTCGAATTCGAAAATCGGAAAATTTATTTTTTTTTGCATTTTGTTCAAGGCACTATCTAGTTTCATCGATTGCATATTGCATTGAAGTCTCATCTACGGACTAATGCCGATTGATTGAGCAAACGAAATATCAAACCCGGAAAATATAAGTTAGATTTCGCGCGATAAGAAATGTATCAGCAGATATCACAGAGTGTAAGAAATATCGCATTTAGATATATTTAGCTCTCGGTGATCCATTGTTCCATCATCCTGAAAGGTAGAAACTGTGAGTTCAACCGATTACTTATTTCACATTGGAAGGGCGAGAGAAACACGAAAACACGAAATTAAGTAACGATCTTTCGCACGGCATGTCTTCGGACCGGTGTTCTTCCCATTCACAGACCATCTTCTTTGAAGTTGCTGGAGGAATAGACGAGATCGTTCTTATGACCATGGACGTAGGAAGAAAGGGGAGGTTTCGTGAGGTTGGCAGTCCTGACGAACGGATGACGCTTCTTTCTTGCACTTGAGTCCACCAAGCTCGAAGCATCAATCAAAATGAGAATTAGCGAAACTGGTGTCTGAGAATTTACGAGATCCGTTCAAAATTGTTCCTGTCAAAATGCCGTTCTTTCGCCAAGGGGTGTTTCCTAAATTGCATGAGATCAACAAAAGTCGGAATAACTAGTTTTCAAAGTGGATACGCGATACCTCCGGGAAAGGGGAATTTGAGCTGACTGTGAGATGAGGCACTCAAGGCACACCTGCGTTTCATCGCCTGCATCTACGTTGCCGAATGAAAGAGGAATAATTCGGTTTACTTTTTTTCTCCATCAATCCGTCTGAAATGTTAAACATACACATGTTTTTTTTGGATGAATGAAAAAATCATAATCATGAAACAATAATCTAGCATAGGTATTAGGGTGTGTGAAAAAGATGCGTGAGGAGGTACATAATATTCGCTCCCGTTGTACACCCTATCTCTAATTATGTTCGTCTCAGGACTTTTGCTTGAGCTACACTCGAGAAGCGGTGCAATTAGCGAGATGGATTATAGAATTTCGGTTCTGGCATTCTCCAATTTGGAACTACCTTCAATCTAACACGGTGATCTCACGTCAGTGTACAAAGAATAATCAAGATTGAAAGAAGTAAAAAACTGAATGAAAATATCGAAATCCAAAAAAAATCATATAATAATTGCTAAACGACGTTTCCATGTTGTGATTCACTAAATACTTTCTTATCACGAAACGCTCGGAATATACTTATCTCCACAAACTTTTAAGTCGTTGACTTTATGAGTTATGATTGTTTTTTTTCAAAGCTATTGGCGTCGTATTAATTATCGTTTCCCCGTGGCAATAGAGTGCAATTGCAACGCTTTCATTTCCGCGCAGTAACCAATGCCCTTTTGCTCTGCATCACTCTCGACTGTGTAATACAGTGTGTATTGTTCTCAAATCAACAACGAACAAGACTTTTTGGCTTCCTATTATCACAACCTTCATTTTACAATTAATTCCTTCCTGTACTTTCTGCAATCCAGGACTAGAGTTGCTTTATCGAAAGTTCTCTAGTCTGCGTTCTTTTGTTCTCTATTCCATTTGATTGTGATCACTTTTCCTGGCACTCATGCCACTCAGACTTAATTGCAATTCCAGATGCTGAGTTACCGAGTGTTCTATCATGGAAGAGGACAGGAGAGCATCGCTCGTGAGCAGATTTTCGATTCAATACTGATGCTCTCACCAGTGTTCTGTCAGTATCAGGTATAACGATGACTGTATTAAATAAAATTATCATGATTGAAATTGCATAAATCGGTGGGTTATGGGGTAAATCGATAATAGATGTGAAATCCAAACGTGGTTCTCAGTAAAATCTGCATTGATTTCCTATGTTTCCCGCAGCTTCGACTGTCAAATGATTACGTATATTCTAATGTTTTGTTAGGAATATAAATTGCAGTTAGCACGCATGCAGTAAAGCACGCCAAAAAGTCAAAATTTCGTCCGTAACCAGAAAACGGATATATATTACAATTTTAAAAAGATACGTTCATGAAATGGACTACTAGTGGTGTATCTACTCTCTTTCTATACTTCGGCATGTCTCTTGCTTTGTCATGCTCTCTAGTTTTTTGAGCGTTTTTTTTTATTTAGGACGAGTGTTTGTGAAATTATAATAGCATTTCAGTTTGGCCGCTTGTGTGTTGGTGTATTCAATCTCTTTCTTCATCGTCAAAGTCCGATGATCACAGAGGAAAATCTGAGTGTGGAGGAAGTCAATGTGAGCTAGATTTGAAAGTTTAAAAAATTCGAAACATACGTTATTTTTAGAAAAATGGAAAATTGCATAGAATCGACAATATTCAAAATCAGCTAAGCGCACTAAACAACACGCATGCCAAAAAATTTCTTCAGATTATTCGTCAACACTTCCCACAAGCAATGTACAATTTATACACCGATGAAATTCCGGACCATTACACCGGGTTCCAACTGCATAATTAGGGACCACAACGTGGGTAGCCGATATTTCACTATGAGGTTGAAAATATATTCAAAGTATCCGCGGAGGTCTCAATAACATCGCCCTTTTTGCCGTTTGCGGATATCTTGTCTCCGAGCTGCGCTAGAGATCAAAACGTGCGCGCGCCTCTCCCAGTGTGAGAGGGTGCAAAAGCGAGCGAGAGAAAAAGTGGACGGAGTCTTTCTCCTATCCCTCGTCTACCCCCCCCCCCCCTCCCTCCTCTCTGATTAGTACTTCTCGTCCGTCTATATTCTTACTTTTCCTTCAAATGAAGTCGCTTTTTCGACATTAGATGTATGTTTAGAATTCCCACTATCTTGTAATAATTAATTGATTCCAAGCGAACTATGCCCTTCACACACAGAAAACTTGTTTATTGAAGAAAAGACTGTTTATCATTGCTAAACAAACAGGATACACATCAATGCGGAAGAAATACAAATGATATGATTCTACTGAGAATGTGAACACGAATGTCAGTCAATGCGATCCTATTTTCACAGACAGCGGGGAAATATGAATGTAGGGGATACGGTAAGTAGTCCGAGAAGACTCGAAAAGGGACATTAATTGATTGGAAAACAGGGGACGCGAAACATGTCACTTGAGAAGGATAAAAATGAATTCATGACTGTTAGACAACATTGACAGTGATCTATCTCGAATTGATACGGTAGACAGGGATATCGATTGAACGACTTTGATAACTCTATTCTGCTAGCTTACTACACTATCTTTGCTCTTGTAATGGGAGTGCACCCGTTGCTTCGTTCTCGATTTCGAAATCCCTACGTCCAGTCAGATCTCTTTCTCCGATTCCATCTCTGGAGCCGAGCTGAAATGTAACTCTTCAGATGAAAATAGTGATGAAATCAAAGCACGGCCAATATAAACAATGGGCAAACGAATGGCGATCATCATATTGACGAAAACCAAATGTTAAAAGTAAAATTAATGCGAAAACAAATGATAAAATGAAACATAAATTTGAATAAAATGGTCCGAGGCAATCTTTTCGATGCCGTCTTGGGTGTAACTAGCACATGTATCGCGCATTTGCACGCTCGTACTAGTTTATTCGATGCAAATTGAATTAAAATTTCAAAGTGAAATAACAATTCAGGAAATTAATTGTTTCTTTATTTTTTATCATAACTTGACCGTATTGACCATATTTGCAAATTATTCCATGCGCACGCTGCAATTCTCAGTGTAAATGCTCTAATCACCTACTCTAGATTTTGACCTATTTAGAGTGGACAGATCATGGTGCGCAAACCATATGTTGTGTAACTTTTCAATAGCTCCTAAATGGGCCGCTGAACGACCAATTTGATAGAGAATGAACGATGTTATTCGACATTCGCGCCTCTCCCCTCTAGTACACGACGCCCGGAGTGGGCGGAGCCGGTGTTCCCTATGCATAATCGTCCTGTGTTTTACTTAATCGATCATTATGTAATCAGGTAAATATTGCACACACAAAATATTACAGTTTATCAAATACCTACTTATATTATTTCATTATTTATTCCATGGAAGCATAGAACTAAAGATTCTTCTCTTCTTTCGTGAAATCAACCATTTGTAGACAAGCTCGATCAGGTTTGACGATATTTCGGAACGAACTTTTCCCCATATTTTGCAAGTTCATTGAAAATGCTAATGATAAGGTGAGTTATTTTCAGCTTTTATAAAAAAATTCACACCGAACACATTCTTGTTTGTTTCGGGACTATGTAATTTATTTGAAATCCGAAAAGATCTTTAACAAATTCCCCACCGTGCGGGTAACAATACAAAGTAATCAAGCTCACAATCGTCACCTGTATGTTGGAATTTCTTGAAGCAAGATAAGTTTCACTTACAGCCGATTAGCATGTTTACTTTATCATTTCATCATTTCAGTATTTGTAATCATTATAAACCGTAGTACATATTAGAAAATGTTTGTTTTAATAGATTAACAAACGTCTGCAGGTCCAGTTTTCCGTTTCCTTAAAGTACAAAAGTAACAACAGAAAGATCAAATTTAATGTTAGCAAAAGTCGAAAATAATTGCATTGAGATTCTTCTCATGCGAACTCCTACGACGCTCACCAAAAACGAGGATTTTATCGATCATCGAATTCGTCGAAAATTAGCGAGGGATGCGAAGAGGGATAAGGATTATAATAAAGAGGAACCGGTAAGGCACTTCGAAAATAGCCATTCTTTCGAAAACAGGAGAAACGTTACCAAATTTCCAAACAAAAACAACAACAAAATTGGCATCTACTTGACATTTCGGGGTTGCCATGAAACTATGTTGCCCAAAAAATGTGGTAAACATTTATGTTTCAGTACTATAGTGATGCAATTGATGCTGCTGTCGCACTTCCTGACCATTTTTGGTGGGACTATCGTTTTGGAGAACTCGCACCAGTTAACCAAACTTGTGAATATCTCTTGGAAGACTGAGAGCTCCGGTTATTAACAACATTAATGAACTCTTTATATTTTAATATCTTATTGATATTGATTTTATTATTGATTGCTACTCGAAGCTTTTCACCGAAATGATCGATTGAATTGTTCAATTATTTGTTTCAACCGAAGATCTTTTCGAATACAATACTTCTTCGAATTCAAAAAAAAACAGAAAGTGGAGTACTCAAGTCGCACATTTTGCCTGCCGCCAAATCTCAGTGTGAGATGCTACAAAGCGACAGTCTACAATAACTCAGAGAAAGGGGAAGGGATCGAATGCGAATATTAGAATGGAATCACATACATGCATAATAATTACTTCCCATAGCGGAAATGCTTCTCATTATATCCGGAAAACCGACCGGTTTCTCTGAGTTACCATTGTTGTTCGTGTACACTGTTCGATCGCCATATATTTTCATTTTATTGTACCGCGTTTCCCTGAGATCCGCATAAATATGTAGAAATCGAGAAGGCAGACAACAGAAGGGATTGGCAGTTGCACAGTATTCGAAACAAAGTCGGCGAGAATGAGTTAGAGAAAGACAGAGAGAGATGGCGAGAGAGCGCGCCAAATGAGAGGGTCAGAAAACGAGAGATATTCTTGGCATGGTGCCAAATGGATGTTGTGAGTTGGACGGCGAGTCCCGAGAAAACAATGAGTAGCCGCTGTTCGACGAATAGCATCAGAAAGAGTAACTGCGAGAACCAGCTAGAGAAAGCGGATATCATCTAGAGAGTGCGCGAAACAAGAGAGTCAGACAACGAAAGAAGTTCTTGGCATGACGCTGTGCGACGGGAAGAGCCGTCTGTGAAGAGTCGCAAGGCGCATTTGTGTTCCATGACCTGGATATGAGGCCGTTTGCCATAGAGTCGAGCAAAGCGCGGACAGTAGAAAAATCATTTTAAGAGGAGAACATTGTTTTAGGTACTCTCAAGGGTGCTGATTACGATGGCGAATATGTCATGTTATGCAAACTGATCTCCGACCTGATATTTTAATTTCAAATTGCCAAGGGGGTGAAAATACACAATATCAGTTAAACATGGTTTCCTAGAGATTTGAGTGGAGCGATTACGATGGCGAATATGCCATGTTATGCAAATCGATCTCCGACCTGATATTTTAATAACAAAATTCGGCTGATTTCGCGTGTTTTTGTGCTTTCAAAAGATAGAGTCTTCAAACCACGTCGTGTAAATATTCAATTAGGATGAAATTGCATGGAGAATCTCATGGAACTTTCAGAAGTGCAAATTTCCGTGTATTTCACTTACCTTTTGTCTATTTCTCTATGTTAAACTCAAAAAAAGGAGTCTGGGATTAACACAGTATGTGGAGAGTATACACACCCTACTGCCTCTTTAATTTGTACGCTGTTGACCTCCGGAAAATAGAGTTATGAATTTTTAACTGAGTGAGTCTGAGTGGAAAACCTGACCTGCTCTGATAGTGAGAACTGCTCGATTAGCATGCGATCACCCTCTCATTTCGCCCTCTCAGACACCGCGCGAGCGGGCAAATGAGAAGTGAGAGGGTGATTAGATGCAAATTGGCCATTTTTGTCGTCACATCAGTGCTTTTTCATTCAGTTAAAAATTCATAACTCTATTTTCCGGAGGTCAACAGCGTACAAATTAAAGAGGCAGTAGGGTGTGTATACTCTCCACATACTGTGTTAATCCCAGACTCCTTTTTTTGAGTTTAACATAGAGAAATAGACAAAAGGTAAGTGAAATACACGGAAATTTGCATTTCTGAAAGGTCCATGAGATTCTCCATACAATTTCATCCTAATTGAATATTTGCACGACGCGGTTTGAAGACTCTATCTTTCGAAAGCACAAAAACACGCCAAATCAGCCGAATTTTGTTATTAAAATATCAGGTCGGAGATCGATTTGCATAACATGGCATATTCGCCTTCGTAATCGCTCCACTCAAATCTCTAGGAAACCATGTTTAACTGATATTGTGTATTTGTACCTGTCCGATCTATGTTGTGACATTGTTTGATTCTCTCGCAAACGGCCTCATATATGCTCTGAAAGTCGAGTACTGCGATGATGACAGCTTCGAGATTTATAAGCACTTTCACTTGGATTGTGACGAACCAGCGAACAAACTCATAAATCTAAAATTATTTGTGCAGTTTTAGTGAGGAAATAGTAATGGGTATATAATAATCGCTCAAGTTTATATCCCCGGTGACTTACAAAAAAATTGATTTGCCTATCCAACACACATACGTACGCTGAGAGTTGGGCGGATTCTAGGCACTCTTGAGTTTCGCTGCTGGTATATCCTAATTCGGAATCGCCATCCAAGTTATTCGACACCGTCATCTGTTGCGTAAATGTGATCAAATAACATTTCATTTATTGTACGCGATTTATACAAATGTGAGGTCCAGCAACGATATTCTTGGAGAATAAAATATATTGAATGATATCTTGAAATTCGTCATTTGCCGCCGCTCGTGATTGCTTTTTTGAGGCTGAAAAAATAAAATCGTTTTTTTGTTGATAATTTTCAATTGAGTGCCAAGGATCGGGAGAGAGACTTCGCGACTAAATTTTTTTGATGAATCTCTCAATTGACAGTTTGAATAGGAGGGCATTATGTGCCTTTCGTCTACGGTACGTTCAAACCTGTTATCGATCGACTCATTCGATCTCTTCTCTTCCGCTGCTTTGGTCGCCTTTCGATTGGCTCTGTTCTGACGCTGCTGGAGAGCATTGGCCGACGGTTGCCCTGTGAGAGATCAAAGATCAATATAATTTTTTATCTTTGATATTTACAAGAGCTAGGCAATCTTTTCCTAGGGGTGTAAAACAGTTTCACACCATTTTTTTTAAAAAGACAACGAGCTTCACTGGGAACCGAGGTATACAAGTGCGGAAATTCAAACTTGGACCGGAAGATGGCATAACTTTGATCGAGTGCAGTACTAGATTTTATTGTAGAGCTACCGCAGGATAATTCAAAGTCCGATGCCGTTAACCACTCATCGAATATTGGCAGGAAGCGGGGTGTTTACATGTGATTTCTCCGGATTATCTGACCATGTGCATCGTTTTCTGTCTATCCCGCTCACAGCTTATCTCATACTAACCCTCTTTGCCGCTCTACGCAACTTCGAATTTGATGTTTGACGTCACTCAGTCACATGATTTCAAACCTCCAGAAAGTGGTCAAGGGCGAGGGAGTGTGGAAAAGGAAGAGAGTGCTCCGATTACGCACACAATCTGACCCCTTTGTGGAGATTTCATGGCATGTGGGTTTATGTGTACGTTAATGATGTATTTAAAATAATAATAATAATAATAATAATAATAATAATTGCAAAACTAACTTTGTGCAGTGGCGGTTGTCCCCTGTGCAGTGTTGTTAGCGATCTGAACGAGATTTGAAGAATGTTGATAATTTCAGAAAAAAAGAATGACTATTCGAGGCACATAGATGATGTTATATCGTTTACTGATCACAATCTATTACCCCTCTACTTCTACTCGCGAATATCTTCTACTCCTCCAGAAAGGGATCAAGAGTGGTCTTTTATAGATTTTGCAGAATTTCAACACAATTCTGGAGGTAACATCTGGCGTGGGAAGGATGAATGAACGAGGGGGAAAACTAACACGGGCAATTGATCCGACGGTAAGCACTGCGAGCGCACTCAGGATGAGTTTTGGCTTGCCTCTGAAACCTGGAATCAACTGGTCTTGATAACGACATAATGGCACTACGCGTCGTTGTACAGGCCGGTGAATCCTTGAGAGGGTGGTCAGAGGCGAGAAAGCGTGCAAGACAAAAAAAAATTGACCTCTTTTTGGAGATTGGGAATCATCATCGCACTAACAGAAACCAACCAACGTTGGATAGATAGGATGGCTCACATGACGAGTTGTGACAAGTTCCACTGATGCTCGCCTGAGAGCCAACGTTTTGCAATCCGGTAAGAAGGAGCTGCCGATTACAGCCAATAATCGATTTTCCGATGAGGAGAGTACGGTAGATCATCTGAAATGAGAGAGTAATTAGAAACGCACTATGGTCTACTGCAGCAAGATGCATACTTACAGAAGCGTCGATCCAAATATTATAAAGAAATAAAATTCCACGAAAAAAGTAGAAAGCGTTGGTTCGAAGAAGCGAAAAAGAAACGCATTGCATAAGTACTGTAGCGACAGAGTGATCGAAAACTGATCGAGCTGCGAAATTTGTGCTGTGCTTTTTCACTGTGTTTAGCGCGGCCGCCAAAGAAGTCGTTTCAAACGCACTTCCGTTTTTCTCGTTTAATTATTGATTTATTGTGCTTTATTTAATTATTTTGCGCCTCAGGGATGAGCCCGCAGAAGCGCTGCAGTCCGCGCAAGAAGGCGACGCCTCAAAAGCGCCAGTCGCCCGTCAAAAAGATGCAATCGCCGGCGATCAAAGCGAATCGCGTTCTGTCCATCAAGAGGAAAGTCCGTCTTCCCAGCAGGTACGAGGAGAATCTCATTCGTTACCTGCCCAGGCCCATTGTCTCCTTATAATCTAGCCGCCAAATGCGACTGATTCGCCGATAATACGAGTAAAAAGCGTTCTTTTGTCGTTTTAACTAGTTCGAATTCGCTTTCTGTGAGTAGTAAATTAATTAATTAACTTAATTTCAGTCGTTCATTGGCCTCGG
Source organism: Pristionchus fissidentatus (assembly GCA_036245785.1). Classification (NCBI taxonomy): domain Eukaryota; kingdom Metazoa; phylum Nematoda; class Chromadorea; order Rhabditida; family Neodiplogasteridae; genus Pristionchus; species Pristionchus fissidentatus. The sequence continues at coordinate 26,458,403 of BTSY01000002.1, forward strand.
CCTTTGGCATCTCCTCTCCATCCCTCAACTCGCCCGTTTCCACGTCAGAAATCTTCACGGAGAGCATGCCCGCGCCAGTACGTTCTTTCAATCGTTCTCCTATTTATTTCGTTACTTTGTTCTATGAGCCTACTCGTCGATTGTATGAAGGTGTTTTAATTAAAATTGTAATATAATAATAATCGCCCAGGTCGGTTCCTCCAACTCCAACTCCGCTCTTTTCCCGTTGGAATTGGACAATAGTCCGGCACCCTCACGACCAACCATCGTCTCCAATCCGTTCAAGGTTTGTATTTGACCACTGCTCGTGAGACATTGTTACGTCAAGTGGGGTATAACTACTTCAGCTATAAGACAGAAATGAGATAGAAAGTAGCTCTGCAGAGTTGACGCTGCTCTGCTCACCTGCTACTTTCTAGCTGATTACTGACTTGTTTATGCCTTCTAGTTGAAGGAACTATATCATTATTATTACTATTACAGAGAGGTTCGCCGCTGAAGAAGCGTCGCAAGACGGACACTCGCCCTACGACGGCCTTCGGTGCACAGGTGAGTTCATAGTGTAGTAGTTCGACGCTTCATATTCATCTCAATTCCGTGGTGTCTAAAGCGATGTTTCCTAATCTTAGCCTCTAATAGATCGATGTTGACGATTGGGATGATTCGACGGCTAATGACTCCTTCGCCGATCCCGCTACTACACGTAGGAAGAGCATCTTCACAAGGACAAAGTCACAGATGGATACGGTAAGTGAGGGAGTGGGATACAGTAGACATCGATTGTGATCTAGAAATGTTGCTGCAACGTTGCAATCTGAATTTATTGCCCATATGAGTAACATCTACAGTAATGGGGCATATTGTGCACTGAAATTTTAACCATGACCGAATGGCTACAGTATTCTTTTTGTAGAAGTTCTTGTAATTGAGTTTTTCCCATATTAAAGCAGTTTACGTTAGTACCGCATCACGTGGTGGTTACCGTAATCTCCTTTATCCGTTCAGTCTGCATTGATGTCCGACTACGCGGTCGATTTCTCTAATGTTCTCGATTCTTCCATTGGATCGAAGAATGGATCGCCCGCAGTGAAAGAAGTGGAAGAAAAGTGAGGATATTTTCGAAATGATGGTTTAAAAATGCCAAAGAAATGTAGGTAGGGTACCTTTCGACCTGAAAGTGACTGAGGATTGAATTTCGAGAGAGAAGGTGGGAGATGGAAGAACAGGAAGTATAATACAAATGAAAACTGAAACTAAAATACACCTTGTAAGATGGCCGTAAAGAAACGAGTTGGGGAGAATAGTGTGAAAAGAAAAGATATCGCTAGCTGCAAAATTAGTTAATAAAATTAAAATTAGTTATTTTACACATTATTAATTTGGCACGTTTTTCAAATAGAGAAACAATTATTCAGCAAGCATGATTCAGAACGTTAGCCAGTGGATGAAACGCACAATCACATGACACTTGTGAAAACCTAATTTCAGCTGGAGCATGAATGTACCTTTATTATTGTCAAAGTGAATCGTACCATAGTATAATAACACTTCTAGTCAATCTTTTGTCTTACCGTAATCAATCCGTACTCGCAGGTCCTCCGACCGTCTTCCACTCGATAACAGACTCGGGACGCGCCTGCGCATCATCAGTCCGATACCGTTTCCATGGATGACGGATACAGCAATTGGTTGGTGATTTATTTTTATTCTGTGTGGGAATATGTTGTTTCACTAGCCTTACGTGTTCTGAGAACGCGACTTTAGCTGCTTTAATGGCAAATAATTGTCCTTATTTCAATGTGAGGTTAACGGTGATTAGTATGTGCGTTTCGACCAGGGAAAAAGCACTTGTGGTGACGTGGTGGACTTTGATTTATTAATGCGATAAATATCACTAATTAATTAATTAATTTCCTTTATTGCAGCCAAGTATCACGTGCGCATCACGGGCCAAGACCAGCACGCAGGCACTCAATTGTTCGTCCAGAGCGGATTGGAGGACATATCGGTGGGTAATGATTATCGATTATATCATATTTACCGTAAGCTAACTGTTGTTCGACCAAACACAGAAGCTATACACAACAAAATATTTTTTTGTTGCTGTATTTGATCAAGCAAACCAGTAAGGAAATACGGAATGATTCGTAAATATGAAAAAAAATACTTCTTGGCAGTTTCTTGTTTCGACTTGCGTATGAGAGATGAATGAATACTTTGCGGAAGTGTGGAAGTGAATGCAGTTGTCGCACTAATGTTATTGAATATTATCATCGCACAATCTTCGTTGCATTTCAATTAGCCATTCGTTTGACGATTAATCAATCGATAACTTTTCTTCTCGTTCAGAAACCCTGTCTGTCTACGTCTGGCGGTTCTTCTCCCTCCGTTCTTCTCACTGCTGCATGCTCCTACTGGCAGCATCCCGTCCTTCCCTGGTTGCCACTCTTCCCCCGACTCAGCTCGCAGGCCAAATCGTTCAAGGTACGGTAGGGGCAACGATAGTTCTAGGTATGCAACTGACAGGCCAAATTCTTCAAGGTGGGTACGGAGGAGGGTACGGTAGTTTTAGGCATGCACCCAACAAGAAGCACAATGAATGGACAAATTATGTTTGTCTGGTGTGAAAATATTTAGCATAATGTACGTGGACTACTGTAGACTACAGTTAGTATGTTACCGTGTGCTCGTGTGCTATTTATTCGATAGGCACTTTCATGGCGTACATAAACACAGAGTAATGATTATTTTCAAAATAAAATATTAATTTGCAGGACCACAGCGCACCTCCACTCGCGCCCGCGATGCTGAAGACGATCAACGAGCAGTGGTGGGGGGATTTAAATATTGTTCCAGCCGAGTTGGCAAACCACTGATTGACCACAAAATTAAACTACATGTGTAGAGAGGCTGAAACAGCGTGGTGACGGGCGAGTTTTGCCAATCTAGTAGCTACCTTTCTCGCCAACTTGCCAACCTGATTTTCTCGTAACACGTTTACCAATGCAATAATTGCCATCTTTAATAGTAACGAGTGTCTGTTCGGGAGCATTTTGGTTTTCTTATTAAATGCATTTATTATTTCCTCATCACGGCTACTGACAATGAAGGCATCATTAATTGAGTACAAACGTTTCCGACTATTTAGAGATACTGAAACAGCGAGGAGACGGAAGGTTCTTTCACAACTTATCTTAGTTAATTATGATTTAATTAATTAATAATTATTTTCCAGGAGCGAGTCACTCGAGGCGTTATTTCTATCGTGGAAGAAGGGCGATCGTCACTCGTTCTACGTCTGCTGCCCCAATGTCACCGCGCATTTCACGAGGTGAGCAGATACTTTAATAGGCAACGTTAGAAATGTGACAATGGACGTTATACTTTACGTTGTCCAGTCGAATTGTCATTGTCACCCTGTGAGAGTTCGAGATTTAAAAAAAACGTTTCGCTGAATATTTCCTTCTTGTCTTCATTTATTTGTGGTTGCTGAATTCAATACTGAGCACGCAACGAATCTACAATTAACCGAGTGGTTTCGCGGGCGGCAATTTTTTCTTGATTTTTTTTGCGTTCTGATGATACATAAACCAGGTGTAGTTAGGTTGATACTCTCCCTCAACAGCTTGATCGTAGAACAAAATGTGTTCGGCGTCCGACGTACATGCATATTACGTATTATGAAATAAACCATTGCAGGATTCGCGAGGATCGTCGATTCGGAGCGGGCGACGAGAGCATGAGCTGCTTTGCGGTGAGTATCACTCCATTTCCCACTTTACGATTCGTACCTGGTGATGGGATGCTTCTTTTTCATGAAATACATGGGTTGTCTTTCATTTTAATTCGTTTCAGTCCATTGTATGCACTCCACTTTATTGTGTATCACTCCATTACCTGTTTTGAACAAAAACAACACCCACTGCGCCATGCAGGCAGTTACATCCTCTATGCAATTGCGCGCTATGCTCCTCCACTCCCGCCCCGCGTTGATATGTTCAATCCTCCAAATTGAGACGCCAATGTACTCTCCATACCTTCACAAACTACTTATCTTTTGACACAACATCAAAATATCTCCAATTAAGCGCGCTATGCCCCTGGAAAAAAGGGCGAATAGGCTCCGCCTTCCCCTCTCCCCATCGCGACTTTCCCCCCTCTCACAACAGTCGAAGCGCGCGTGGTTTTGGAGGTGTAGCTCGGCTCAGAGATATGATATCGAGCTAAATCCAAAAGATTCATCTTAATCAGACATGTAGGGACATGTTGACACTAAACTTCACCCCACCTAGTCAATTCCGCAGTCCACGTTGTGGCCCCTACGTATAAAAAAACGAAAACAATAAACGTATCAATTTCTTCGATTTGCAGACGTCGGAGGAGGGCCTGAAGCACGTCGTTTTCCTCACGCCGACCACCAGCGGATTCAGAAGCTACCTGAGGGAGGAGGGTACGGTGGTCATGATTATTGATTACGGTATTATAAATTCACAAACACTAGTTCAAAATAATAAAATGTTCCTCTCCCAAACAACAGCTACGGCTGCGAGAGAGCCTGACAAAGCAAGAGAAACGCCGGGGTATAGAAAGAGAGTACACGCACCATTAGTCAAACTCATGAACGGAACATTTTAAAATTGTAATAGTCGTAGACAAGTTTGTGAAATGAAACGGCGATTAGTTTTTGTTGTCCCTTGTGAAGTGAAAACACTATTACTGTAGTATTTTATTTTTGATTTATTCAATATCACATTTTCTATTTCCCGAAAATGCTGGAATATCGATTGGTTGCAGGTGTCCAAGTGGAGACACTGGACGAGCGGGGCAAGCGGAGACTGTCGAGGACGGGAAGTTTCAGAATGGGAGAAGGAGAGGAGAGCAGGTGAGACGGGGGTTTCAACAGGGATAGTAAGATGGTAGGGGTTAGTAGTGTTAGTATGGTGGGCATTAGTAGTGGATACGAAGCTATGAGAGTGCAAATGGTGCTTACGTGGACCAGGTGAATCGGAGCTGTGAGAGTTTGATAAATATGTAATGAAGTGTTCTCTCTCGATAGGATTCGACCAACCGCCTTGAAATAATATTGCACGTTGCAACGTTATAATTCAGGTTGTGTGTGATTTCTAAGTGCCTTTCAGAATTTATGATCGAAAATTAATGCCCTGAAAATAGTAATTATATTGAGGTCGTGGTTGGAAATTTAAAAGCAGGATCGCTTGGTGATCATTATTGTGTTGTAGAGAACAAGGTGAATGGGGGCTGCGCGAAGTTGCTATATCCGCCATAACGCTTTTATTACTGATGGAACTCGAAACCCTCCGTGAATATTATTATTATTATTATATTCTGGTATTTTCAGATGTTCACTGGGCGGCGATTCGTCTCGTCTCTCAATCGGTTCACTCACAGAGGGAAATGGACTAAATCAGAGCGGAGGAGGCGCCAGCGTGTCTTTCCGTGAGTCGAATACTTTAATTTTTTTTAAAACAGTTGTTATATCAAATACTCCTTAACAAAACTTCTTCGCTAATAACAATGCAGTGAATAACCCTTTGTTCCGTCAAATATAATTCTTCGAGCTAACAACACTATTAAAAATCCATTTTCTAGTAACATGAACGACTTCACTATGGAAATCCCAATGAGCAAGCGTGATAAGAGTTTTATTAATGTTTATAACATTTTAATAAATTGCAGAAATGGGCTTCGACGACGAGAAGGAGAACAGCAAGAGCGGAGATCCGGCGAGCAGGTGGGGATAGTAATTAATTAATTAATTAAATTAATCTACTAATTAATCTCCTTCTGTGAGAACAAATGGTGCGTACCGATTGTGTTATCAATTTCCTGTATTTCATTTTTGAACAAATTGATTCCCATTGTTGTTGTGCCAGCACTTCTTGTTTCAATATTGGCAAGAAGCACGAAATCACCGTTAGTGCAATTTAAAGAGGATGAAATTCAAGGGATTACTTGTGTTTTACAATTTTGTTTTTTTAGTCACTAAATAATAGTATTGATGTTACTAATCTTCAGACTGGCTGCGGATGAGTGCTCCAAGGGCGAGAAGTCGCCGGATAGGCAACCGAATGAGGAGGAGAGTGAAGAGAGCGGAGATGAGACGAGGTGAGGGAGGAGGATTACGGTAGACAGGTTATGAAAGAAGGTGAGGTTCTGATATTGAGAAACCCTGTCGTAATAGATAGCTGTGAAACAAGGATCCAACTGTAAGATTCAGTCTTGTGGTACTGAGGTTTTGGACGACTTCGGATTACATCTACGCATGGGCAGTTGGTTCTATTGTCGGCCTGAATAGATACCGTAACCTTCGTAATTTCATTCCCTCGGTTTCAGTCCGACCAAGATGGGCGACGCGCACGATTGGCTGAAGACGATAGGAGTGTCGCCGGCGAGTACACTCAAGATGAGGAGACAGTGGGTTACTGTAATTGGATTGAGGAGGATGTTATAATGTGGGGATGAAATAGTGAGAGAAAAAACTATCACTTCTAAAAATGCGGGATACGGTGAATTACTGGCATAACATAGAGGAAGCAGTTATACTGTAGCGATATAATAGGGAACAGAAGATGAGTCACGCAAGATGATTCAGACAATGCGTTACTGTAGTTCACTGATTTGTTTCGTATGCGTACTGCAAGCAATCGCACACATGTAGTGTTGTTGAAACGAGAAACTAACTGTTGCACGTCGTGCACTGAATTTGTGGTGCTGCTGTTTCTAGCATAGTACATTTTTATGGCAAATTTTGTAAATATATTTATTTTTTAATATATTGCAGCCACACTGCGCTGGGTCGACTCACAACTACGGGTGGCTGCAGCAAGGGAGGAGGCGGGACTCCGACCGGTGCAGCAAAGAGATTCCAGAGGGAGAAGAGTGATGGAGTGTGCACCGTCGTTGTGAGGGTGGGTGCATACTTTATTCAACTAAAACAAATATTTTAAACTCTTCCGTTGTCACGTCGTGGATTTCGGTTGTCGTAAGTAAGCATGACCACGGTGTTCGAGTGATATTAGATGAGGCCCGTTAGCCTGTGAATTTACATTTGTTTAATTAACACAAATGACCCCTCCATTCTCGTTTCTGTCAGTCATCGTGAGCGGTCCCTTTCCATTTTGCTCTGATGGACAGGGGACTTCCCTAGTTTCTTGGACCCCTCGTCTCTATGCCAACGACACGACAAGATCGGAATCCCCGTCCTAGCCGGCCTGGTCGCCGTGGATGGGTATGACCGTTTGATGTTGGCTACTCAGATACCAGTTTCGCTAATTCTCATTTTGATTGATGATTCGAGCTTTGTGGACTCAAGTGCAAGAAAGAAGCGTCATCCGTTCGTCAGGACTGCCTTCAGCCTCACGTAACCTCCCCCTTTCTTCCTACGTCCATGGTCCTAAGAAGGATCTCGTCTATTCCTCCAGCAACTTCAAAGAAGATGGTCTGTGAATGGGAAGAAGACCGATCCTCTACCCCGACCCCAGCCGAAATGATCCGTCTATACTGAGAAGAGTGATCCTGTCTCCTGAAACCACATCCTCACCAGATAGCGTTACCGCCTGATGTGATAAATAATTGAATTGAATTGAATGACCCCTCAACATTACGTGCATTCTTTTTCGATCCTAGACAAGCTACACTTGAAGCATGGTTGTGCCAGTTGGTGTTTACGAAATACGAAATACAATTTAAACTAAGTTGGGGTCATAATAATTTTCATCTCTAACTAAACGCATCACGTTAAGAAATTGCCGATGTCCAACAAATTGCTTACAGGACTCATCGTCCGTCCAGGCATTCTACAACCTCTTGCTCAACTCAAAGTCTGGTTAGTGATATGTTTATTAAGAGATACTTAGTAGTAATCGTTAATACATTACCAATATTTTTCTTACAAGTCTAATGCAACTTCAATCCGCGGGCCGGGTCGTTTCTTTCATTTTATAACTCTGTACTGTAAGTAGCGAAACTGTTTTCTGAGTATTAACCAACAGCAAACGCGGTGACCGGGCCGGCTAGGACGAGGATTCTGATCCATATAGTTTTTTTAGAACAAAAAAAATTAAATGCTTATTTAATTTTTTTAAAATTGTAAATACTATTTATGTGTTTTTCAGTTCGTGCGATCGCCGGTCCTCATGCCTCCCTCCCGCCCACTCTCCTGGCAGCACAACCATTCCAGAGGGCGCAACTGCAGATGTTAGAGGTGAGAAAAAAGAAGATATTAGAGGGGAGGACATTGGATGATAAGAAAAAGCAAGGGAAGAGGAAGATCAGGATTGGAGAATTAGAGGGTAAATACAGTAAGGGTTGACAGTCAGATTCCGAATTCGTTGAATTCGTCGAATTCCCACTTTCGTTTGGGCATTGAAAGGCTTTGTGATTCACGATTTTGATGGTACATTTTACAAATTTCCAAGTACATTAATTTTATATTTATAGAATATCCTATTTTATATTTATAGAACCTCCTGACGACGCGTAATGTGCTTTTTTAATTGGTGTTAATTTTTAATTTTTTAACCCGGTGGATATGAGTATCATTATGCTGTTAAAAAGTCATTGTTGTAACTCATGACGTTCGTTACAACGGTCTTCGCAAAATCGGAATAGCCCACGTTTGACTTCGCTTCATGGTGCATTGGTGCACCAGTGTGCCGTTGAAAGTCAAATTCTCTGTACATTTTGGTACGAACTTGAACAATTTGGTAAATTAATGTAGCCTCATCCCTTCTCTTATTTCAGAAGCGATCTCAAATTCTGAAGCGTGCGGGTCGTGGAGTGGAACACGTACTGGAGATTGACGGAGGGCCGATTATGCCACACGCTGCACAGATGGTGAGGAGGGGATTACGGTAGTTGAACGTTATCACCTGAATGTGTTGGTACTTGATGGAAGATTTCGTGTAGCGGCTGCGAAATGTGCAACGTTGTTTGATGATTCACGGGGAGAATGCATTGTGATTTCACTCTTCAATAATTATTAGATGGAATGCTATGCTGCACATATGACGCTGTTTGCGTTAGGATCAACAAGGTCTCAACAGAGGTCTGGAACAGGTCAAAAATCGAATTCGCTCAAAAGTTGCTCCTAGGGGTAACTTTCGACGCTGAACACGCTGGTGTCATCGATTTCGCAATAGGGCGCGTCTGGGCGCCGGTATGGCGCCGCGCCCTTTCGGCGGAAAACGTGTTTATCTTTAAAACAAAAAAAACTCCGCTAAAACTCATCAAAATTGCGGAAAATCTCGCGATGTAGATCAGAATTTGAAGCTCTATCAAATGGCGGTAATGACATATCTTGATAATTTCTCGTTCTTGAGAAAAATCGATTTTTTGATCCAGCCAGCATCGCACGAGATCTCACCTGACGTTGAAAGAGCATTTTCTCCTGATCATTTTGGTATATTTGATTTGGTGTTGTAGCCTGTGGAACATTGTTTTACATTGAATATAAGATTTTTCACGCGCGCGGAACGCGTGTATACGCGCGATATCCGCGTGGTCGATGTGGTAGCGGCCTAGAACTTCAATCCGAAGGTCGTTGGTTCGATTCCCATCGGTTACCGAAGTTTTTTGCCGAATTTTTTTTCATCGAAAAAATCACTTTTTCAAGATTTCATGAAAACTGCCAATATTGGAAGGGGGTGAAATTTCGAAGAAAAAAAATTCGGCAAAACCTTCGGATTGAAGTTCTAGGCCACTATCACATCAACCATGCGGATGCCACGCGTACACACGCGTTCCGCGCGCGTGAAAAATTTTAGATTCAATGTAAAACAATGTTCCACAGGCTACAACATCACATCCAATATACCAAAATGATCAGGAGAAAATGCTCTTTCAAGTTCAGGTGAGATCTCGTGCGATGCTGGCTGGATCAAAAAATCGATTTCTCTCGAGAACGAGAAATTATCAAGATATGCCATTACCGCTATTTGATAGAGCTTCAAATTCTGATTTAGGTCACGAGATTTTCCGCCATTTTGATGATTTTTGGCGTAGTTTTAATCGATAAACACGTTTTCCGCCGAAAGGGCGCGGCGCCATACCGGCGCCCAGACGCACCCTATGGCGAAATCGATGGCACCAGCGTGCTCAGCGTCAAAAGTTACCCCTAGGAGGAACTTTTGAGCGAATTCGATTTTTGACCTGTTCCAGCGACTTGTTGATCCTAAGGCAAACAGCGTCATATGAGAGGAATCTGGAGAAACTCGAGCACTGTTGTCAGTAGGAAAAATCATGATTTTTAAATATTCTGGTTTTTCCATGGGAGGTACTTCTAACTCTCCTCTATCGAATAGCGTTTCCAGAATTTTTTTAAAAGGACCCGTTTTTGCGTGAAACATGAACAAACCTGGTTAGTTGAGGGAATTTTAAAGAAATCACCAAGTTTGAAAAATCATAATTTGCTTCAAAATAAAGATACAGATTCCCGGTTTTGTTTGTTAGATAGATAAAAACCTCGCCTACAAAACAATTATGATTTCGTCATTCCCGGCTCATGCAATGATGTAGGGCGGTTGATTTTGTAAATAATATTGCCGTATTGGTTAAAGTTAAAAGTAGAAGTCGCCTCTATGCGCGTTCTAGAGGGAGTTCTTAGCACTATTTATAACCAGTAAAATTGGGTGTAAGAGAGGCTGCATTGTAAAGAAGCTCATTTTTGAGTGCATTCGCCTGATCACATAATATTCAAAATACAATTCCACTGTCCTATTTCTGGTTGAAAATATTGAAAATAATAAAAAAATAATATACAAATTTATTTAAATTAATTTTATCGATGACTATCTTCGATAAAAAAAACTGAAAATTTTAAGACTTGAATTTTGGATATCGTAAATTTCTCATATTCTGAAGCTGTAATGTATCGAAACTACTTCCACTTTATCAGTAAGTACTGTTAAATGACAGATCTGTGCATATTTCACATTGATCATCACTATTCGCAAATATATCTAAATAATTAAGTTAATAAATAGTATCTCTATTCATGTATGTTATATCTCGTCCAAACTTCTTGAGCTAATTCACTAGCTCGTATAGAACATTTGTCTTTTTGAAAGTGAACGGCTATCTATAAGAGAGGAATCGCGAGAAACTCGAGCATGGCTGGGACGTAGAATTTTATGATTCTCAATTTGGCTGAAAATATGGCCTAAGGTATTTCAAACCTTCCTCTATCGAATGGCGTTTTCAGAATTTCGATAAAAAATTTCGCAATCGCGTGAAACACAAACAAACCTGGTGACTCAGCGGAAAAAATTAGAGAGTGGCATGTTTGAAAAATCATAACATGCATCAAAATGATGATAGCGACTCGTTCTTTTTTAGGTTAGATAGGGGATCACTCCGACTACAAACTACAACTATTGAACTCATTCCTGGCTGCTGCACCGGTGCGGGGCGGTAGGTTTTGTAAAAATTTAATTATTTTTCTTAAAACTAAAAACGCAATGGGTTTTGTTGCTTTTTATTATAGTCACTGTGTGTACTATTTAAAACCAAGAAATGGGCCAAATCCGTACAGAACTTTTAAAGACGCCCACCATTTCATGCGACAAGCCAATGACATCTCATGGTCAAATTGTTGGAATCATCCAAGTTAGTGATGAAAATGATCGTAAATGAGCTAAAAACAATATTCCTATTAGTTTCGAGACGATTCTTTTTCGAGATTTTTTAGGAAAAAAATTTCAAAAAATTTCGAACGAAAATTTTTTTCATCAAAGATGCGGTTCAATTAAGCGCTAGTGTGTCAAATCTTTATACATATAATAAATTTTGATAGATCGACATTGATTTACTCGTATTTCAATGTTTGTTGAGCTTTAAATGGGTTATTTCTGTCTACATATTCAGTAATCGAGATCGACATTTTAAATTGGCCCTATTCTGACGCTACTTGGTAAGGAGTTTCCTCATAATGCCTCAAACATTTTCCCTTTTGAAAGTGAATGGCTATCTAGTCGTACAAAATAACTACGGCGCTTAGAAAACCGTACATGCGCAAAATCCCGCACGGTCTGCTTCTCTACCACTCTCTCACTTCCGCGCACTCTCTCGCCAGTTTCGGCGCCCGAGCCGGGCACAAATCTTTTGCCGGTACTTCTCAAAGTCCGAACGCTCATTTTCTGGACGATTTACTTCGTTTGATTTACACCAAGCTATGGCAAAAGATTTGTGCCCGGCTCGGGCGCCGAAACTGGCGAGAGAGTACGCGGAAGTATGAGAGTGGTAGAGAAGCAGACCGTGCGGGATTTTGCGCATGTACGGTTTTCTAAGCGCCGTAGTTATTTTGTACGACTAGATAGCCATTCACTTTCAAAAGGGAAAATGTTTGAGGCATTATGAGGAAACTCCTTACCAAGTAGCGTCAGAATAGGGCCAATTTAAAATGTCGATCTCGATTACTGAATATCTAGACAGAAATAACCCATTTAAAGCTCAACAAACATTGAAATAGGAGAAAATCAATGTCGATCTATCAAAATTTATTATATGTATAAAGATTTGACACACTAGCGCTTAATTGAACCGCATCTTTGATGAAAAAAAATTTTCGTTCGAAATTTTTTGAAATTTTTTTCCTAAAAAATCTCGAAAAAGAATTTTTTCTCAAAACTAATAGGAATATTTTTTTGCTCATTTTTGGTTTTAAATAGTACACACAGTGACTATAATAAAAAGCAACAAAACCCATTGCGTTTTTAGTTTTAAGAAAAATAATTAAATTTTTACAAAACCAACCGCCCCGCACCGGTGCAGCAGCTAGGAATGAGTTCAATAGTTGTAGTTTGTAGTCGGAGTGATTCCCTATCTAACCTAAAAAAGAACGAGTCGCTATCATCATTCTGATGCATGTTATGATTTTTCAAACATGCCACTCTCTAATTTTTTCCGCTGAGTCACCAGGTTTGTTTGTGTTTCACGCGATTGCGAAATTTTTATCGAAATTCTGAAAACGCCATTCGATAGAGGAAGGTTTGAAATACCTTAGGCCATATTTTCAGCCAAATTGAGAATCATAAAATTCTACGTCCCATCCATGCTCGAGTTTCTCGCGATTCCTCTCTTATAGATAGCCGTTCACTTTCAAAAAGACAAATGTTCTATACGAGCTAGTGAATTAGCTCAAGAAGTTTGGACGAGATATAACATACATGAATAGAGATACTATTTATTAACTTAATTATTTAGATATATTTGCGAATAGTGATGATCAATGTGAAATATGCACAGATCTGTCATTTAACAGTACTTACTGATAAAGTGGAAGTAGTTTCGATACATTACAGCTTCAGAATATGAGAAATTTACGATATCCAAAATTCAAGTCTTAAAATTTTCAGTTTTTTTTATCGAAGATAGTCATCGATAAAATTAATTTAAATAAATTTGTATATTATTTTTTTATTATTTTCAATATTTTCAACCAGAAATAGGACAGTGGAATTGTATTTTGAATATTATGTGATCAGGCGAATGCACTCAAAAATGAGCTTCTTTACAATGCAGCCTCTCTTACACCCAATTTTACTGGTTATAAATAGTGCTAAGAACTCCCTCTAGAACGCGCATAGAGGCGACTTCTACTTTTAACTTTAACCAATACGGCAATATTATTTACAAAATCAACCGCCCTACATCATTGCATGAGCCGGGAATGACGAAATCATAATTGTTTTGTAGGCGAGGTTTTTATCTATCTAACAAACAAAACCGGGAATCTGTATCTTTATTTTGAAGCAAATTATGATTTTTCAAACTTGGTGATTTCTTTAAAATTCCCTCAACTAACCAGGTTTGTTCATGTTTCACGCAAAAACGGGTCCTTTTAAAAAAATTCTGGAAACGCTATTCGATAGAGGAGAGTTAGAAGTACCTCCCATGGAAAAACCAGAATATTTAAAAATCATGATTTTTCCTACTGACAACAGTGCTCGAGTTTCTCCAGATTCCTCTCATATACATACTACGCTACTGCCGTTTGACAAATGAGATGAATGGGGATGTCCTACCTTACATGTTAGACCATGCCAGATTTATAGTGCAGCACGTGCTCTTGAGGCTGCCTGATGCTAGTCGCGCACATCCGCAATTTTTAAATCTTCCTTTTTCAACATTGATTTTGTGGTAGTGGACGCACTGCGGTTTGATGTTTCACTCGAGTGATACGATTTGAACTTTAGAAATATTGCCGATATGTTTGCAACAGTTGGTTCTATAACTATTATCACTGATAGACTCAACAATATTGTATAATATCTTTTATAATTATAATTTTAATAATTAATTTTGTTTTTACTCCAGGCATGCGAATTCGCTCGTTCTCTTCTCGAATCGAACTCGACATCTACCGTACCGAATGCATCCATTCACATTCGAGTAAACGATCGACAGACTTGCAATGGGTTAGTGGAAAGAGAGAGATACTTAGCAAGGAGATGATGAAATCGATCGATAACTGACTATTTATATCTGATAGGATACTTGTGTGTGCGGGAAAATTCTATTTGGGTATACAAAGAGGGTTGTTTTAGAAAAAAAGAACGTTTTTTTTCAATTTTTGATCTCTGATAATTTCAGGTTCAATTCGCTTTTGGACGAGGAAACGGGCTGCGATTGGACGGAAATGAATGTGAACGAGCAGGGAGAATGCAAATGGACGGTGAGTAAAGAGATTGCATAGCGATGATGTAATAGTTGGTGTGATTACTGTATTAGAGCCATGGTGATGAAGGTGGCAGATCTATTTATTTGGGCAGACGTCTTTCTAGATGTAATAAATAGTGCATAGGGATGATTAATGGATAAAAACTAAAGCCCCGTTGATGTCATTGAAGTGTAGTGAACTGTGAAGTGTTTGCAGAGGTTGATCCCTCGCTTACAAGCCCTTAGCGCATAGTAAAAGTATTATATTCTAGAACATGGTAGATTGTCGTTTTTTCAGCAATTCTATAATATCCTAAATGCCTTCGTTAGCCCTGGCTAATTCTCGTTATTCTTTCAGCCCGAAGGAAGTCGATGACGTTGCGAGCAATTGAATGGAGAAGCAATGTTTCCGATTCCCCTCCTTTGACCTCCTGGTGCGACGAGATTTCTACTTTGCGAGTATTGTGCTGTATGAGATTAGTGCATGTGACTAATCGATAATTGGATGCAACCCATCTTTTCCGTAACGTTTGTGAATGCTGATTACGATATGTTTCTAATACGAGATAAAACGGAGATAAAGAGCTTGTGAAATCGTTCCCGTTCTCAACATCTTAGCTAACAACCAGACCAGAGGAACATTGGTTGAATTAAAAGAAGCGACTATATGCGAGTGAAACGATCTTTGATCAGACTTAGTCAAAGTTAAAATTAATTGAAATAGACAGTAGTGAACATTCCTTGACAATTATTACTGTTGGTGGGTGAAAATTGTTAGTTTGAATTATTGTGGGTTCGAATTGAATCATTTGGGGAGGAGATAGGGAGTGATCTTATTCAGTGTCTGCCCATCAGAGGGGAGGAAGAAGTTTCACTTGTTCACCCAGCGCGGACCCCCCGCGCGGGGGTTATGGGTGCTTGCATCTCGAGTTTCACCTATTTTTTAAAAACTATCACATTGTCGAATAGGCTGCCATGACCTAATAAGATTTGATCACGCGCTGGTTGCGATTCTGCTACTCTCCCCTCCACATTTGGAAATACTTTATTGTCTCGGATTTTCTGCGTTGAATGGGAATAAATCGATTTTCGATGTTCTGCTCTTCTATTCGTCCAAATTATTGGTGTTGACTGAATTATTGAGATTGAGCGAGTTGGTGACCAGTATCGAACCAGTGGCTGACGGCGGAGGTCTTAATTAGGTAATTATGATTAAAATTTAATTAATTAAAATAATTAATTAATTACCTCGACGACTCGGGAGTGATGGTTTCCTTGGGAGTTGGCGCGGGCGGAGTGTAAGTGAGGAGAGGCGCTTTTTCGGTGGACATTTTGTGCGCCAGCGCCGCGCCCGAAATACTTCCGGAGCCGCTCGAACTGTTAATTACATTATTAATTAAGGCTAATTAATTAATGATTAAGAGCTCATTGTGTTGTAAGAACAGCCGCACTTCTTATTCGAGTTTTTTCGATTGCGCTCCGTCCGCCGGTTCACACGACACTGCACCTGCAAATCAAGCACGCAAGTATCGATTTTTTCGAATATCGATTGGGGAAAACACAATCGATCCCACCACGCCAATGACAGTAATCGCGATGGCAATAACGATGATGAGACCGATCCCGCCGTAGAGAATTATGGTTCCCTAAATATCGATTATTATTTTCGAGATTGTGAGATTGTGAGCTTTGCCAGCACCATTGATATTCGTCCTTCGTCTCTCTTCTTGTCATAAACGTCTAAATCGCCGTCGTGCGCCGAACTTGCTTGCGCCCCCTGTATTTTATGATTTTTTTGTTTTAAGTAAAATAATATATAATAAAATCGAGAAATCATTAATTTAAAATCACTAACCTCTGACTCATCCGTCGTTATGTCGACAGTAAACGCCTTGAAGTGCAAACCACCATTGTCAATTTTATGCAATCCGTGAGAAGTGCTCAAAAGTTTGCAGAAAGGTTTGCAGTCCACTACAACAACAAAAATTGAAGGTATTCAAACAACATGTTTCTTTAAGTGGGCTATAGTTTAAAAATATTGAGGCGAAATAGAGGTAACCAATTCTTGTGAGAGTGATAATCTTTTCCGAAAAAAAAACTAAAGATCTTTATCTCTCATCTCAAGAACAACCATAGGAACTACTCCGCTTGCTCGCCTTTTTTTACTTTTCGGGTCATACTTAATCCGTCTGCTATAATGTGTGAAATTCAGCTGAAGCGGCGTGTCAAACGGCGTTTGCACTTCTGAAATTACTGTATCTTTAAAACTGTAAAAACAACAAAAATTGTCCACCTATAATTCGCTTGTACACGCCATCTTTCAGAATCGAGACGAAGGCGCAGTGGGAAATATCGCCGATCACGTCATCTTCGAGGTGAACCATTCGTCTGAGAATACTCATCATTACACCTCTCGGTCTACCCTCCAGAAAGGGGTAAGAAGCTAGAGTGCACGGAAAACGGCTATGCACTCTCCTGCCCCTTTCTGTATGAAGCACGTGATTATCGATCGATGGTAATGGTTGCAATTTACATTTCCTTCCGTGGTATCAATCCCATCTCGGCATCGAAGCAACTCTCGTCGCGAAAACATTCCTTCAAATCAATTTAGATATATTTTTTTGAAATTTGTTTTTCTCCCTAAATATATAGAAAATTAGTTACCACTTCACTTTTGGACTGACAAGCGGAATAGTCGATGCGACGAACCTGAACTCGATCTCCAATAAATCAATATTTCGAGTACAGTAACCCTTCCTACAGTACCACTACGGCTGCCTACAGTATCCCTTTCTACCGTATCTCCGTACCTCTGGTGGCGCTTTTGCTGTAGTAGTAGTGATAGATTCCTTTGTTACTTCTTCATGACTGTGTTTGGTTTCTGGTCTCTTGGTAACTTTGGATGATTGTGTGGTATTGGTGTTCCTGGCCTTGGATACTTTCTCAAGCTCCTCGTTTAAAGCCTCTTTGACAAATCCCCGAAAACGTGAAAATTGATACGCTATTCCTGTAACACAAAACGGTTTAAATCAATATAAAATTATAAAATCGGAATCTTAATTATCTATTAATATCCCTTTTGCCAACTTTTGTTGCGGAGTATGCGCAATGCTTCATCGAAGGCTCTTGCAATAGCGTCGCTGCTGTATCCTGAAATCGATTGTGTAATACCGTATCCGATCCACCGTGCTCGATAAATACAGTATACCTTTGGCGTTGAGTTGATCCACTAGTACGGTAACACTGGCCTGAAGCGCCAATGTAACACTTCTATCGGCGGGAGCAGTAATAACTGTAAGCAATATGTTATATATTTATATTAAAATCATGTTTACATGCAATGAGACAGTTCTCGAGTTCGACTAAAAGCTGATCCGAATCAATTTTGTCCACGTTAGAGTTTGCACTGGTCGAAACAATCTTTTGTCCCGAAGGTTTCAATGGGTCGATGGAATTTGGAAATTCATAGGAGTTTAAATTCCGAAAAGTAATCGCCAAAATGAGTAAGGCGAGCAGATTCATGGCACGTCTGTAATCATTTGAATGGTCACGAATTTGGAGTTATTTTAGGCCTGAATAAAGAATGTTTCAGAGTGAAATTCAACTCACAGTGTGGAATGGCGAGCGGGCGACCACTCGAAACGAGTGAAAAGTGTGAGAATGAAAGAGAAATGGGCGAGGTAGTAAATCAATTTGGTGCGACAATTGCTTTATCTAAGGAAATATGGTGAACAAAGAATCAAAGAATGTAAAATTGTGACAATTTCTTCACTACTCTTTCTTTTGTGGGTGACAACACGTTTTTCATACGAAACTTCACTGGACTGACTTCACATGCTTTATGCAAAATTCAATAATGGCGAAACAAACCATGCTTAAAATTTTGAGAAGCGAGATGAAGTGAGTAATCTCGAGACCATACAATATAGTAAACAATGTGACAAAAGTTCGATGTGAAAACAATTGCAGTTGAAGAGAGCGAATTATTGATAGGATTATTGACTGAAAGTATTGATTGAAGTATTGGTTGAAAGGGGAAATGAAAATTCGTAAAAAATCATTCCGGGGCGTTTCTCTCGAGTCTTTCGGGGTAGGAGGGAAGGAAATACAGTTCCCTGCATAGATTCATTTGATACTGGGGAGTCTGCATTGCCATTATAGTCACATCCTTGCCACTCGCATCTTTCTCCGTTACTTCCATTTGAATGCTGGATAGAACCCGGCAAACACGAGTCATGATTCTTGAAAAGTCCAGCTCGGCTCCGTGTTTGCGCATCGCCTGAAGATATGTAAGATTAGTTCGTTTAGTTATCCGCTTTTTTTATTCATGTAATACTTCTATACTGTTTCAGCTTTCTGTCGTACTGAGATAGAATTGTATTTATAAATATTGTTTGTACTTGTGTTTCCCACCTTGACAAGTTCCACAATGAAAATCGATCCTTCTGGTCCTCTGAGTGCCCGATTTCCGGGAGTCGTTGCATTAGAGATATAAAAATCCATGTAGTTCATCTCTTCCTTGGACAATTTCGCCTCGGCAGAGTGAGGAGAGCGGTCGAATTCGATGTATTTTTCTTCGCTTCTGAACAGACTCTTTTCCATTGATGAGTGATATGTGTTCGTGAGTTGAGCGTAGCCAATATTAAGGACAGCTGAAAAATGATATTAATAAAATAAATTTTGTTTTTCTTTGTCACCATATCGTATCGTTCCGATTAGAATGCAAAAAACCGCATATTTTTACGATTTTTTTGAAATTAGTTATGAATTTTCAAAGATCCCGTTTCAGGCCAGAATGACCCGGCGCTACTGTGTTTAGCGGCTAAACACAGTAATGCTCGGTCATTTCAGCCAAAAATGAGACCTTTGAAAATTCATAACTAATTTCAACAAAATCGTTAAAATATGCGGTTTTTTGCATTCTAATCGGAAGAAAATTCTCTTTAACCTGAAATTCACTTCATATGCAGTGCCAGGTCCCTTTAATGAATTAAATATATGAATTCGTACGTCCACGAGAGGCTCCGATGAAGATGAGCTTCGGTTTGTCTTCCAAATATCGAGAGGAGGCGAAGGAGTCATGAATCTGTCTGACGGGAACCTGCGAGTACGATATTTCTTATAAATTCGTTGAAAAAATCGATTGGTAGGCAAACAGTAAACGCTGTTCTTATTTACGCTAAGGTGGTCGAAGTGCAATATATCGGGAAACCAAACGAGAAAAGTGAAAAACAAAAAAATGGTGGAAATTCTTTCCCTTCTGTACATTAAGGGATTATTTTCTCTATTTACGTATTTAATGAATTTTTAAAAATTACTCACCAAAATTCCATCGATTCCATAGATGGCATTGTTGTCACCATCAGAGAGAAGGACGAGAACTACCGCCTTGTACAATTTGTGACGCTCCAAGTGAGTGAAGTCATCAATGGTCTTCATCATTTCCTTAAGAAAATTAATCAATAATTTATCTATAAAATCTTCGGAATAAAAAAATATTTAAAAAATTATTGAGTTTATTTTAAACTCACTGCCGCTTTGAGATCTCTTTCAACGGTAACTTCGAAGTCAAGGTCGGAGAAAAGGCGAGTCATCGCTTCCTGAAACAAATAGATCAAACAACAGTTTATGATAGTTGTCGTAACAGTATTATATGTATAGACTATACAGTATAGTTCACTATATCACTAAAGATGCTGTAGTACCGTAGCATTAACCTAGTTACTGTAACTGAAAGCATTGTAATACCCTGTCTTTGACAGCTCCGACGAGCGGAGTAGCGAAGTTCTCGTTACTGATGATCAGAGCCAGTCCTCTTTTTGGCTGGGAGACCTTGTAAAGCTGAAAAAAAATGGAAAGAAATTGTAAAATATAAGTCCTGTTTCTTTAGTTATATTCGAATACGGAAATGTTAAAGGTAAATAAATGGGAATTATTAGGGCAAAAGGACACTTACAAATGTCGGATCACGTTTGAGCTCTTTCAAATATTCCTTCGGAAATGGGTAACTCTTTTTCTTTCCGGAACTCTTGCTCTTGTTAACGGCCATCTTACCTGAACATTTAAAAAGTTTATTTAAGTAGTTTTAAAATGTTTGAAAAGATGAGAACGGGACAACAACAAAGAAAATCTTTCAAAAACAATAAAAACATTAAATCCGCGGATATAATGAAGGTAAGACAATTAAATTAGAAAGATGATGGAGCATGCGCGTTGAATTGATTGCGAATGATTGTGATCTCTATTGCACATTTATAGGACGCGAAAACGCAGTTACTCTTCCAACTCGTGGGAACGCGCGCAAGGCGCGAAGAAGACGCATCATTAGTAGAGTTTGAAATTCGGGTAAATAATTGAATTAGCACTCTTCATTTCACACACTCTCTCGCCAATCGGCCTGTGAGAGAGTACATGAAATGAAGAGTGCTAATTCAATTATTTACCCGAATTTCAAACTCTAATCATTAGTGTTTGAAAGCGCTTGAGGGAAATGTATGCGGCGTTGATTGCCCGTCTTTGGGTTACATTACTTCCCCGCAGATTATTCATCGACCGTGCAAACTATGGCACTGATCAGATTCCCGTCAATTGAAAATTAATGAAAAAAATGTTGTGGTCCACCTGATTGCTCGTTTCACCATCGCTTCGACTGGAAATAGGCTGACCTCGGTCCAGTTGTCCAAAATCAAAAAAAAAAATTACCTCGGTCCAGTTGTCCAAAATCACAACTGATTCGTCTCAGAGTTATTACCACTACGTATTGAATTTTACCGTAGCGTAAACTTTCCGTAGCTAACTTTCCTCTTACTATGTCCCTGATCATGCTTCCACTCTTTCTCTTTCCACTCCTTACCCAGAAGTAGGTTGGAGTTGCAAAGGTAGGGAGACTACTTCCTCCTCTTTCTGATCAGTGCTTCTCACAATTAGTGTTTCAGTGTGCCATTTCGAGTAGTTTCATTGTCATGGCTTGAAGATCGAAGTGAGCACTCCTCAAGTCTCACATAATTACTTTTCTCACATGCCTCTGATAATATGTGTTTCACTTCTTTTTGAAAATATCAAGTTTATCTGGATACCAATTCTGCCTGCGGATTGACTGGCCACGACACTAGCACACCATCATCACAGTATAGTTCTAGGACGACCGAATTTACTCTGCAAATACTTCTTTGTAATTATTTTTAACGTTATTTGTAAATCTCATGTATTTGTATACTTCTTAGATATATTATGGGCCCCTTCTTAGATATACCGGTTCCTTTTGGCTATGATATTTGTTTGCCCCTTCCCCTGTTCCTAGCCTAGCCAAATAGAAGTTTTCAAAATATCAAACTTTAATACTGATCTCACAAACGTTTATTTTTCTCAATCGTGATTTTTTTTATATTCTGCCGTGAAGTTTCACTCATCCGACGACTTTATGGCGGGCAAGATTTAATGCATTCTCAGAGCGGGAAGTCTCCAACTTTCCTTATTCTGGGGACAATGTCTCCAGCTGAGAGAACATGCAGACTCGAGAGAGCGGGCGAGAGATAGTGAGAGATGATCTCTCACTTGTGCATGCTGTCTCAGCTGGAGACAATGTCTCCAGAGTAAGGAAAGTTGGAGACTTCGCGCTCTATGTACTCACACGTGTCTTCTTACAGAGTAGCACAGAAATCATCACAAATTTACATTCGTTGTTCCTTTGTTCACCATATTTTCTTAGACAAATTAATTTTTCGCATCCAATCGATCGATTGCCTCGCCCATTTCACTTTCATTCTCACTCTTTCCGCTCGTTTCGAGTGGTCGCTCGCTCGCCATTCCACACTGTGAGTTGAATTTCCCTCTGAAACTAACTTCATTTTGGCAGAGAATAACTTAAAATTCTTTAAATTAGTATACATTTAAATTATTACAGACTTGCCATGAATCTGCTCGCCTTACTTATTGTGGCGATTGTTTTTCGGGATATAAATTGCTATAACGTTCCAAATTCCGTCGACCCATTCAAGAATCCGTCGTTATGTACTGCTTCGACTGATGCAAACTCCAATTCTACCGTGGCCAAAATCGACTCGGATCATATTCTAGTCGAACTCGAGAACTATCTCAATGCATGTAAGCACGTTATTTATATAAATAAATAAAATATTGATTGCAGTTATTGTCGCTCCCGCAGACACGGACCTCAGTGATGCGCTTCATGCCAATGTTACCGTACTCGTGGATCAACTCGACGTCAAAGGTATACTGTATTTTTCGAGTACTGTAGCTCGGATACGGTATGTAACAATCTATTTCAGGATACGAATGTGACGCTATTAACCGAACCTTCGTTGAAGCATTGAACATGTTCAGCAACAAAAGTTAGCAAAGAGGGATATTCATAGATAACTGAAATTCCAATTAATAAATATTATAGTGTTTTAAACCATTTTGTGTTGCAGGAGTGTATTCGGCTCACACATTCTTAAAGTTCAAGAGAGTTGTCAAAGACGCTTTGAATGAGAAGCTTGAGAACTTATCCAAGTTCAAGAACACTACTTCCACAGAAACAGCCAAAGTTACGGACACCAAACAAACGAGTCATGAAGAAGTAACGAAGGAGTCTGAAACTGCTATTGTAAGAAAATCGAAACCAGAGGTACGCAGATACGGTAGAACGGGTTACTGTAGGCGGCCGCAAGGGTTACTGTACTCGCATTATTGATTTATTGGAGATCGAATTCAGGTTCGTCGCATCGACTATTCCTCTTGTCAGAGCAAATCTGAAATGGTAACTTATTCTCTCTACTTCTCTCTAGAAAAAAAGGAATTTTTAAAAATAAATTTAAAACATTTTGAAGGAATGTTTTCGCGACGAGAGTTGCTTCGATGCCGAGATGGGATTGATACCACGGAAGGAAATGTAATTACGACCATTACGATCGATCGATAATCACGTGCTTCATACAGAAAGGGGCAGGAGAGTGCACAGCCGTTTGCCGTGCTATCACGCTTTCTACCCCTTTCTGGAGGGTAGACCGAGAGGTGCAATGATGAGTATTCTCAGACGAATGGTTCACCTCGAAGATGACGTGATCGGCGATATTTCCCACTGCGCCTTCGTGTCGATTCTGAAAGATGGCGTGTACAAGCGAATTATAGGTGGGCAATTTTTGTGGTTTTTACATTTTTGAAGATACAGTAATTTCAGAAGTGCAAACGCCGTTTGACACGCCGCTTCAGCTGAATTTCACGCACAGGAAAAGGAGACTGAAATACAATCCGAAAAGTGGAAATGGTGAGTATTTCAGATAAGCGGTCTTGATATATCTTTTGTTTCCCCCCCACTCATGTAACGGTAAAAAAATCACCTATCGAGATAAAGATTTGAAACCCGCCATGCCCTACTTCCAGCTTCCAAATGAGCTAGAGACTTCACATTTGGGATTTTGGATTCTGAAAACCAACAAAGCCATCATCTCATAGTTTCAGTGAAATGCGAGCCTTTCTGCAAACTTTTGAGCACTTCTCACGGATTGCATAAATTTGACAATGGCGATTTGCACTTCAAGACGTTTACTCTCGATTTAGCGACGGAGGAAAAATCGGAGGTCGGTGATATATTTATCGATTATATTAAAAATATTTATTTAAATATTAAAAAAAATGCAGGCGGCTCAAGCAAGTTCGGCGCACGACGGGGATTTAGACGTTTATGACAAGAAGAAAGACGAAGGACGAATTTCCATGGTGATTTTGCGGCTATGACAGCTTTTTTCGAAAATAATAATCGATATTCAGGGCACCATCATTCTCTACCTCGGAATTGGCCTTATCATCGTAATAGCGATCGCGATTACTGTCGTTGGCGTGGTGGGATCGATTACACATTTTTCAATTGGTACTTTGAAAATCGATAATTGTCCCTGATTTTCAGGTGCAGTGCCGAGTGAACCGGCGCACGGAGCGAAATCGAATCAACGCTAATAAAACGTTCGGGTGTCCTTACTACATCATTAGCAATTATTAATTACTTAAATAGCCTAAATTAATTACTCAGTTCGAGCGGTTCTGGCAGTATTTCGGGCGCGGCGCTGGCGCACAAAATGTCCACCGAAAAGACGCCTCTCCTCACCTACACTCCGCCCGCGCCAACTCCCAAGGAAACCATCACTCCCGAGTCGTCGAGGTAATTAATTAATTAAATTAATCAGCTAATTAATTAAATTGATCTAATTTAAGACCGCCGCCGTCAGCCACTGGTTCATTACTGGTGACCTACTCGAAGTCGCTCCATCCTAATAATTTGGACGAGTAAAGTAGAAGATCGATAATCGATTTATTCCCATTCAACGCAGAAAAACCGAGACAATAAAGTATTTCCAAATGAGGGGAGAGGAGCGGCATCTCAATGAGCAGTGCATTAAAATCGGATCCGTTTGGTCGACAACTCAAGGGTTATTCAAGGGGTTATTCAACAATGGGGTTATTCAACATATATTTTTGCTGCTATTTTTCAATGGGAATTAAATTTATTTAACAAGAATGTATTTTAATACACCAACGTTGGAGTTTCCAAAAATGTATAATACCGCATTGTAGTGACGATGGGGGAAACCCCAATCGCTTCATAATAAGGTGTAAGGAGGCCTAATCCGGTCCAGCCCGGGACCAGGGCCGAAAACGGTACCGGTACCGTTTCCGGTCCCGGTCGCGGGCTGGCCCGAATTAGGCCACTCTACTTCATACGAGGTTGGCTAATTTCTCGTTGAAGAATCGCGATTTTTCTCTCGACGAGAGATGTAACCGACAGAATCTCGAAAACAAATGACTTGTTGACTCATTTCTTCTGAACGAGTTAATAGTGACATAGGGCGAATCACTGTCTCAGCAAATTGTTCTTACTTTCTCTATTTTTTACTCTCATATCTAATAGTTATATATTATACTTGAGAAAATGACTGATTTTTCTTTAACAGCACATGTTGTTCTGCCCAAAGCGTAAATGTAGACCATTTGAAAATACGATAGTTCAAATAAACAGAGGAAGCTCAAAATATATACTATTAGGGGTTTTCGCACGCATGAAATTGGTAAACCATGATACAATTTGTTGTTATTGTCCAATAATGATTCGTGCCTTTCTTTTAATTTATCTTATTGTACCGCTTTTCCTTGTGACGCGCATAATTATGATTATTATGTTATAGGGAGGCTCACAATTGTTTTCTATCCATGAATTTCTCGTTTACCACGTCAATCCTAGATCGCCCTGCTGGTACAATTTTAATATATCGTATTGATATATAAAAATTGTATTTTGCTTTAACAATTTTGCGTGCGAAAATTTTCAAAAGTCACGTCAATACTCTGTGAGATTCGCTTGACTCCTGATACTGTACCTCATTTTTCGAGTCGGCTCTCAGTCTATGCTTTTTGAGCGGTTGTGAACGAAGTATTTGGCCAATCCTACAGTATCTAGTAAACAACAATTCAAAATTTGTGGAGCTGAAATTCAAAATTTGACAAGAAATAAGCCTCCACTGTTCGCTCTTAGCCGGTAAAGGAAATGAGTTTCACTCCCTGTCATTCGACTCTCATGATTAGACTTTGAAAGGTAACTACGCAAATACCCTCATAACAGGGAATTTGACCGCTTTTCTGAAGAGAGAGCGCGGAGAATGAGTGTGGGGGTGTATTTTCTCTCTTATGCTCATGGTGACTTCATCGTTGAAGAAAATGATATGTGTCAACTGTTGAGTCACAATCTATGCGTTGCAATGCTTTCTTGTCTGCTCTTTAATTTCGCTCAGTCAGTTGTTTTTGCCATATTATAGTCGCAAAGACAGATGCAAACTCTCTTAGAGGAAGGCTCACAATTATTTCTAACTAAGAATTACTCTAGAATCGCTGGTGGTCGGTCCCGTAGCATCTTGTGGTCGGTCCCGTAGCCAAAGATCGAAGCTGTGGTCGGACCAGTGGACGGTTGGTCGGTCCAGTGGACAATGTGGTCGGTCCCGTAGCATCTTGTGGTCGGTCCCGTAGCATCTTGTGGTCGGTCCCGTAGCATCTTGCGGTCGGTCCCGTAGCATCTTGTGGTCGGTCCCGTAGCATATTGTAGCCGGTCTCGTAGCATATTGTGGCCACAACATGCTACGGGACCGACCACAGGCGATTCTAGAGTACTCGTTTATCGCGTCATAGACCGCTCTGCTACTCTAGTCACACGTCTTTGTCGTAAAATTTTCTTTTTAAAGTAAATTTTCTACCTCCTGTGTTGTTATCTTTTTGCCATTTGTAACACAACATGGACAAAATGAATAAAATACTACTTGAGAGGACGGGAGAGAGACATTTTAAGCACGATTAAATGAAAAAAAGTCATCTCAGCGAACAAAACTATCGCAAAATTTCATGTGGTCAGCAGGTGGTGACGTGTTTTTTTTTGCAAAAACGTTTATGATTTAATTTTTTTTTGCTGGAGTTTTCATCCATTTCTATATTATGAGTCGTCGTGTCAAGAACCGCAAATGATGCGAAGCATTTCAAAAATACGCGTTTCACTTCGACAATATCCATTCTTCGGTTCTTTCTGGAATACTGTTTGCCGATTCTTTACTAACTGGAACATACAATTAATTTGTAAGATGCAATTTTCAACGTTGGTACGTCAAAATCGATAATTTGTTTTTGCTGAAATGTGTTCCACCCGTAGCCACTTCGGCCCCCTAGTTCCTGCGACATTTTGTGTTTTTGAGTCCTGCGACTTTTTTGAGTAGCACCTTTCACGTTATAACGCGTTTTAATCACGCGAAGGAAAACAAAAAAAAATTAACAATAAGGCCATATTATTGACCGTATTCTCTCGAGACCGTATTCATTTATGCACGTTACGCTTTGAGTCATCTTAAAAACGCATGGCATCACAACACATTTCAATATTATCTCTCCCCTCACATCATTCCACAGGCCGGTCAACCTTACAGAAAGGGCTTTGGAGTGAGAGAGCGTGTGATATCGAGAGGGACTCTCTCACTTTTGCACACTCTCTCGCCCAGACCCTGGTCTGTAAGTTTGGAATAATGTGCCCTGTAAGTGTCTAGCTCGAAATTATCAGCCGTTGACCGAGTTAGCGGAATTTGTAATGGTATTCACAGTAGTTGTGCATATCTTCATTTTTCTTTGAATTTATCTCGTTCCTATTCAGGTTGTTAGACAGAATAGCCAACATATCAAACATTCTAATAGCCAACATTCCTCATACCACGTTTGATCGTGTTTCGCATAAATATTACATTACTGTATCTATATCATTCAATTTTTCAGGATCAAAAAATGACTGCGGACGCGATTTCCTTCGTTTCTGGAGCAATCTTCACGCTACTTGGAATTGCTGGGGTTTCTAAAATATAATATATTGTAATTATATTTCAAATTATGATTTTCAGATTTCACTCAACATTACCGTACTGCTTGCAATGTTTCGCGGAAGTCTGTTCAGGACAAAGGCATAAAATAAATATATGTTTTAACAAATAACTTTTTTACAGGCAAGTCCAGTCTACATTCTATCGGCGCAAACAATT
The DNA here is from genome assembly GCA_036245785.1 of Pristionchus fissidentatus. Taxonomy (NCBI): domain Eukaryota; kingdom Metazoa; phylum Nematoda; class Chromadorea; order Rhabditida; family Neodiplogasteridae; genus Pristionchus; species Pristionchus fissidentatus. The sequence continues at coordinate 26,486,635 of BTSY01000002.1, forward strand.
TGCGTCGATACTCTCTTCCTATCAATTCATGTGTGCTTTCAATACCCATCCATAGCTCTTCAAGTCTGTTTTTATGCATTTTGGATATACTTTTTTCTTTGTCTCTCTAGTTCTCACGAGAGGAGTAGCATTATTGCTTATGATTGTTTATCAGAAAGTGGTAAAACACAAACGCGTGCTTTTGATTCTCCTACTTTCTATTCTCCATATTTTTGATTCTCCTATTTGTTATGCATCTTTTATCAATATCATCTGAAAATTTGTATTGTGAAGATAAAAGTTCTACGAAGAATGCGCACTCACAAAACGAATTACTTACTCGCACGAATGGGCCGAAGACTATTCACTTCCACCCCTCTAAATTGTTTACGTTGCAAACGATAAAGTACTGATCTCTTGTTATTTTTGAGCGAATTATTAGTAATAAACGATAATACAGTGGAGAAATATGCCTGATTGGTCGCTGGCTAATGGTTTGCTTACTGCAACTTCTTACCCTCTACCGGTGTGGTTTTCGAGTTGGCTCCAAGATAAAGATAAAACGCAAAAATTGTAATGTTATTGAGACCTCAGCGGTTAATATGGGCACACTTTCCGCTTCTGATGGTGAAATAGGCAGATCACCTTGTGGCTGTATGTCTACGATCTGTGGTGCCAGATTATGATCAATGTAAATCGATTTAGTCACCACTAAGCTGCGGTCTCTCGATACCCTCTGACAACAAAGTCGTGTCTACGTTCAGAAAAGGAGTATCCAGCATCTATCAGTGCCAGCTGCTAGTGGGCAAACACGTCTACGGCTCGATTAGTGAGAGGACTGGTCAGCGACGACTTCAAAGACGAGGCGGGACGAGATGGAAGGTTAATTTGCACGCGAAAATGCTAAAGACAGCCGTGGCGCCCTCTCCTCGTCTCGGTTAGATCGGGCATGAATCAGCTCAATAACGTCTGCGCTCGAATTAAATTTCGAATTAAAAAAAATTCGCAGATTGCAATCGGCAACTCGGTACTGTTTGCACTATCAGTACTACACAATAGGGACAGTCTGCACACCAAGGCTACCCGGATCTGCAAATCCGTTAACAACGTGTTACATAATACCTACGTTTTCATGAGCACTGCAACGTAGGCACAGTCTGCGCGCCGAGACTGTCTGGAGCTGTATAGCAGTTTATTTCGTGTTTCATAATACCCCGCGCATTGATGAATATTCCTTAAGCAGATATGGTTCTCAACAATTCAAATTATTGTGACGAAGAACAAAAGGCGTTCCTACTACTGTTTTCACATGCGCCTGCACACAGGATGTAGCCACCAAGAATTAGTCTTTATTTAACGCAGATTGAATATACGGGAAATCGTGGGCGATATTGTGAGAGGAAACATTACACATGATAGCATTCAATGAGAAACATGACATCGGAAGAGGAGGTTGCTCTATATATTTTCGCCGGCAAATGTTGGTACATGCTGTTCCTATCCTTCTGCGTGGTCGGCATCATTAGCAACTCAATGCTGCTGATCACAATTATCAGAACGAAGTGAGTTTGTTCGATTTCGCTCGGGCAAGTCTAGGCACATGATTCCAAACCTACAGACCAGGGTTAGAGCGAGAAAGTGTGCATAAGTGAGAGAGTCCCTCTCGATTTCACACGCTCTCTCACTCCAAAGGCCTTTCTGGAAGGTTGACCGGTCTGTGGAATGATGTGAGGATGTCGGAATTAGTGTAATCAGTAGTGAAAAGTGAGAGAATTGTTAAGGTCTTGAAAGGTCCTGCGACACCATCGCGCTTTTTGAATGTACTACTAGACACGTAAAAAAATTTACATATTTGAAAAAAATATTTCGGTAGAAAATGACGAAAAGAAAGGCCCATTTGCAGAACTCTTCGCGCTCCTTGCAATATTCTTATCGGCGCGTGCGCTCTCTTCGATGTAATACACCAGGTATAGAATCAAGGGAGAGAGAGGGCAAAAGAGAGAATTAAGTAACATTTAAATTAGGCAAATACACTCTTAAAATCAGTTAAAATCACAAATTCGAATTGCAGTTGGGTAAATTTCCACAAAACTGGCAGATATACTTTGGCGGAACCCTGGACAGCTTATCGTGTTCGGTAATCATGGTCTGTGCCTCATAATACTAACAAGACAAATTATTACTGACAAGTTTACCATAAACGCGGACGAATGTGAATCTTTACGATGATTTTCTCCGACAAGTAGGAAAACCGTTTTGGAAAAAATCGTTTTGTTTGGAAAAACGGCCGCCTCGGAAAACAAAAATCGGGGACGAGAATCTTTACACGTGCTTTGCAGTTTCTACCCATATTGGGCGTGTCGGCTGGAACAATGACCGTGTTGTGCATTGGAATTGATCGATTTCTATCGATTGCCGCCCCTACCACATATCGTAACATGAGCACCGCCGCCTACCTTACGGTATGTAATTACTGTGATAGTATTAGTCCAAGCTAGCTGCACAAAGAGCGAAGACTCTTACTTCCCTTAGTCTGGAGACGTCGTCATCATGCTGACAACTTAGGAAAAATCGAGCGATTTCTCGATTATCCATACCCTCAGTTGGAAAAAACTTATTCAGCGTAAGGGAAGTTGGAGACTTGGCGGTAATTGATCATACGATAAGTGCGTATGAACAAGCCCAAAATTTCAGAAGCAATTTTCTGCCGTATTTTCATGTACCCTATTTGACGCATTTCTGGTAATCTTCTTCTATCAAGATGAGTAAGTCACTTGAAATCCACATCCTACCATCACCCAATGAAATCTCCAGAAAGGGGTTTGCTAAAATGGAATCAAAGTGTCTGTCCGTTTGTTTGTTTGTCTATCTTATTTTTATCCAAAAGTCCGTCTTTCTGTCCAGACTTTTTTCGAATTTTCGATATATTTAATTCAAAATTCTAAATAAAACAGAACATACAACAGTAGAGTACCTGGTGGGGTACTGTAGGGGAGCTATAGGAATCAACCCTGGACCGAACGTGAAGCCCTCTACTGAGTTTCCCCTGGTCCGGACCTGTACCTCGCTACGGGGCTCCCCCTGGACCGAGCATGTACCTGGAAGTATGCATAAGTCGTAGTGTACGCATAGAGCGTATTGTATGCTTAGAGTGTAGTGTTCTTACTGTTACTCTTGGTACACAGACGAATTTACATTGTGTCCGTTTGATTGTTCGTATCATGAAATATACTATTTATCGCGCAGAGATGGCATCTGTAACATACCGCAAGTGTACCACGGCAACGCCATTCGCATATGGACAATGTTCGCCTTTATTCTCAATCTCACCGCACTGATATTCTACATAGTAACTTGGCGACTCATCAGATCAAAAGGTGTGTCTATGATTCCGAAAAACGTGACTTTGGATGCGGAACAATAGCGCGATAGAGCAAAGGGCTCACAGGGAAATAAGTCTACGACTGTAGACTTCTCGGCTACCGAGCGACGACTTCATAAGTCTACTCGCTTCGAATAGAGGCAGGGGAGCGGCACTTATTAGACTTTAAAGTCGTCGCTGAGTAGCCAAGACTTATGAAGTCGTAGACTTATTTCCCTCTGAGGGACATGGCATGATCTGTATAAGATTTTCGAGACGTTTGAAGAGGGCCTCGGGCAAGACAACCTCGCACGCATCTTCCGCACGATATTGTTGGTGACGATCCTCGACATCGGCGGATGGGCACTAACCTGTATCGTTGTTGCAGTAACATACAGCGTGCCGCGACCAGGTACCCATTTCGGTAGTTTGCTTGTTATTTTCACAATCATCCAGAGCACATTCGCTTCTGCTACAACTGTTTGTCGGGAGTCTTCGTAAATTTCGGAATCGCCGTGAAGTTTTACGCGTTTTATTTTAGCAAGTGATGAAAACATGTTTGATTGTGAATACAAGTTTTGTATTTCTAGTACGGAATATCGAAAGGCTATCAATAATCAGCTTTTCTCTCGGGAAGAATCGAAGGTGTCGCAGATCACGGTCAACACTCACTGAACAGAGCGACATTCAAATGAATAGCGCCAGAATTTAGCACCAAATGCGTCTCAGCACCTCGTGGAACGACGTTTTAACGAATGTTCAGAAAACTAATAACCTCCTCCCCTCTAATAGTAAACAGTTTACGTTGCAAGCGATAAAGTATTGATCCCCTGTGCTATTGTGTATTGTTAGCCTAAATACAAAAACGTAGAGGAAGAGAGTATGAGAACTGACAAGTGAATACACGAGTTAATCGATAAACAAGGCGAGAACGGAAACATCTATATCGAAACAAAACAAAACAAAACAAACAAAAGATTCGATTTCTCCTCAGCTCCTTGGATCATTTGATGTCACGGAGATGACGAAACGTCTGATCGATAAATTAATATCATCCACTCACTTTTACCATCTGGCTATACAAAGTATATCATCTAACTTCTTGGATCGATTGATAAGGAAAATTCCAAGCGATGTGGATAACTTCTGAACAGCTCGAATGTGCCAAAAACGTGCCAAAGAACAAAAGGCATTCCGACAAGTGTTTTTTGCTTGTGACTACGGCAGGATGTAGCCTCGACAATCCGTAGCCGCAAGCAAGTATCAGTCTTTATTTAACGCTGATACGGGAAATTCATAAGGGAAATTGTAGACGATACTGTACATTACAAAGAATAACATTCAATGAGAAAAATGGCATCGGAGGAGGAGGTTGCTCAATATATTCTTGCGGGAAAGTGTTGGTATACGCTGTTCCTATCTTTCGGCGTGGTTGGCATCATTAGCAACTCAATGCTACTCATTACAATAATCAGAACGAAGTGAGTTTGTTTGTGTTCGATTTTGTAGAACTGAGATAGTTTGAAATTACATTTTCCCAGAAATAATCAATTTTGAGAGACAATGCACGAAAATGGGTAAAGGGCATTTACATATATTCGCATTTTTCTACTTTAATACAGGTATTCTTAGAGATGGCACCTGCTGCTTTACAAAAAATTCAAAATCGTCCAATTCCTCCGTAACTACGGTAGTATGATCACCTCACGACAACAACTATTTCGCAATATTTGTTGGAGCCGAAAACTCGACGATGCCTAAAAGCCGACTCCGAAGATGTAAATTTCAAAAAATTGTATCTTTTTTCAACGTTAACGAAAAAACTCGTTCAAAAAAAGAAAAGAACCGTAAGGAGATGTATAATAAATTACCTGTTGGGACTATATGCTCTAAGCCAGCGCAACTTTATGAAAATTTCAAAAATTAGATTTTTCGGCTCAAAAACTAAGAATTCTGAGAAAACTTTCTATATGTTCAAGTTATTTTACAACGGAATCAAAAATCGAATTTTACCCCTAGAGCCTTAAAATTGGGCAAATAGAAGAGGGCTAATTTTCAGGAGGTCCGATCAAAGTCGAAAATCCCTTATGAAATGGTCACAAGTCGAAAAAATCGAGAAAATTTTTTTCTTCCAAAACGATTTCAACAAGTTTTAAATATCTCTAGATGTACAGTGGTTATGAAATCAAAGGTCATATGTGGAGTACACGTCGTTTGGAACTGAATATGGCGCACTCATTTTAGCCGTTGATACGGCTAAAATGAGTGTTCAGTAATGGACATTCAGGATCTTAACGTCGTTTGAAAACCACTCCACATTGAACTTCAATTATGATTTCATCCTGTGTTTTGTGGCTTTCTGGAAGAAATTTTTTTATTCGATTTTTCGACTTGTGACCATTTCATAAGGGATTTTCGACTTTGATCGGGCCTCCTGAAAATTAGCCCTCTTCTATTTGCCCAATTTTAAGGCTCTAGGGGTAAAATTCGATTTAGAATCAGATTCCGTTGTAAAATAACTTGAACATATAGAAAGTTTTCTCAGAATTCTTCGTTTTTGAGCCGAAAAATCGAATTTTTGAAATTTTCATAAAGTTGCGCTGGCTTAGAGCATATAGTCCCAACAGGTAATTTATTATACATCTCCTTACGGTTCTTTTCTTTTTTTGAACGATTTTTTTTCGTTAACGCTGAAAAAAGATACAATTTTTTGAAATTTACATTTTCGGAGAGCCGGCTTTTAGGCATCGTCGAGTTTTCGGCTCCAACAAATATTGCGAAATAGTTGTTGTCGTGAGGTGATCATACTACCGTAGTTACGGAGGAATTGGACGATTTTGAATTTTTTGTAAAGATGAAGCCCGTTTTCATGCAATCTCTCAGAATACCTGTGTTAAAGGCATATCAAGATTAAGGTAGTTTCGAGCGAACACTGCTCGTGTTAAAAATGAATAGAAATGAACACGCAAGCGCCTATTGCTCTCGCGATTTACTTCGATATAACGACTCGCGATAGGACCAATAGTTAATAGAGAAAATTTTTAAAAAAAAAACATTTTTCTTGGATATGATTGAATCAAATGAAGCGCCTGTTGACAGAACTCTCCGCGCTCCATGCAATATTCTAATCGGCGCCTGCGCTGTCTGCGATGTATTGCATCAGGTATGGAATGAATAGAGAGGGAGAGAGAGAATTAAAGAAGGAGTATCACAAATCTCCTGCTCCATCATTCCTCATCTCATATGTTTCAATGGCGCCGTCGCTTTCTCCTCATCCATCCTTATCCCTCCCTTTCATTTTTGAATACCTGCATTCAGGGTCAGTTTGGCACAGAGCCAAACGCGAATAACTTTGTTCAAACGAATCGGCCGAACTTGCTGTTTGCGGGGCTCTTATCTGGAAACCGATTAACATAACCCGACAGTGAGAACTCAGTTGACCAAATATTCGTGGGACACCTTCTTTAAGTATTGTGAACAAATATTACATATCACAAATTCGTATTGCAGTTGGGTCACTTTCCACAAAGCTGGCAAATATTCGGTGGCGGAACCATAGACAGCTTATCGTGCTTCGTCGTCATGGTATGTGGTTGGTATCCTTTAATACAAACTGATGAAATAGTGACTGACGATTTAAGCGGACGAATGTTTCGGCGACTTCCGTAAAAATAAAGAACCGGAAATAATACAGAAAAAGACTAACCAAAAAAGCTTGCAACATTCTTAACCCGGCTTGCCGTGATTTTCAAACTCTCGAAACCGCGGTTTGAAGAACGCGGTATCACAGATAACATCGCCAACAAAAACAACAAATAAATGTCGATTTTTCCTTGAGGGAATTAAAAATTGGTCGATTTCATTGAGATACAATAATGTATTCACCGCGTTTAATCGTGACTCGCATAAATATTTTTATTATTAGTGTTTTGACAGAAAAAAATCGTCCATTTTAAGGGCGGAGGAGTCCTTTTCCCGATATATTTTGCCAAAAAGATTTTGGGAGTATTTATGTACGAATTTTACAGTTTCTACCCGAAGTGGGCTGTGCAGCTGGCACAATGACCGTGCTTTGTATTGGAATCGATCGACTTTTATCGATTGCCGCCGCTTCCACATACCGTAGCATGAGCACCGGCGCCTATCTTACGGTATGAACTTACTGTAATAGTATCTGCAAGTACACAGAGCGGGAAGTCTTATATTTCCCTTACCTTGGAGACGCGTTTTTTCATGCTGATAAGCATGAAAAATCGAGAGAGCGGGCGTGAAGTAGTGAGGGATGATCTCTCGATTCCCAATGCTCTTTCAGCTGGAGACAAGAGCTACTGAGTACTTCTGAGTTACAAATAGTATACAACCAAAGTTTCAGAAGCAATTCTCTGCGGTATTTGCCTTTGTCGCTTTTAGCGCATTTCTGATGATATTCTTCTATCAAGATGAGTAAGTGAATCGATGCTCACAACCTACCTAGCAAAAGCATTATTCCTCGTAGCTGATATAATATACTTTTTATTTTCCTTCGCAGAGATGGCATCTGCAACATGCCGAGTCCGTACCACGGCATCGCAATCGGCATCTGGACAATTTCCTCCGTTATTCTCAATTTCATCGCACTGATAGTCTACGGAATCACTTGGCGACTCATCAGATCAAAAGGTATGTCTTGCACACCCTTCTTAAACCAGCACAACTGGAGATATATCTATAGTGTGAAAGTGAGGAACGATTTGCAAATATCATAGAAACTGTGGAAGCAGGTACCTGGCAGAGGCCCGCTGTTTATTATTCCAACGATTGTTATAGTCGCTGCCCATCCGCACAGATCGAAGATCGTCACCAGCAGTATCGTGCGGAAGATGCGGGCAAGGTTTTCGCGCCCAAGTCCCTCTGCAATCGTACATCAAACACATGCAAAGTAAGATTTCAGTCACTATTTCTACACTCTTTCTTCTACACTCACATACATACATTCTGTTGGCACGTCACCCTATGGGCCGTTGATAATCCTTAGAAAAAATACGGACTAACAGTGAACGAGCGTAGAACGGAAGGGAATTCCTCACTTTCACACTATAGATATATCTCCAGTTGTGCTGGTTTAAGAAGGGTGTGCAAGACCTACCTTTTGATCTGATGAGTCGCCAAGTGATTCCGTAGACTATCAGTGCGATGAAATTGAGAATAATGGAGGAAATTGTCCAGATGCCGATTGCGATGCCGTGGTACGGACTCGGCATGTTGCAGATGCCATCTCTGCGAAGGAAAATAAAAAGTATATTATATCAGCTACGAGGAATAATGCTTTTGCTAGGTAGGTTGTGAGCATCGATTCACTTACTCATCTTGATAGAAGAATATCATCAGAAATGCGCTAAAAGCGACAAAGGCAAATACCGCAGAGAATTGCTTCTGAAACTTTGGTTGTATACTATTTGTAACTCAGAAGTACTCAGTAGCTCTTGTCTCCAGCTGAAAGAGCATTGGGAATCGAGAGATCATCCCTCACTACTTCACGCCCGCTCTCTCGATTTTTCATGCTTATCAGCATGAAAAAACGCGTCTCCAAGGTAAGGGAAATATAAGACTTCCCGCTCTGTGTACTTGCAGATACTATTACAGTAAGTTCATACCGTAAGATAGGCGCCGGTGCTCATGCTACGGTATGTGGAAGCGGCGGCAATCGATAAAAGTCGATCGATTCCAATACAAAGCACGGTCATTGTGCCAGCTGCACAGCCCACTTCGGGTAGAAACTGTAAAATTCGTACATAAATACTCCCAAAATCTTTTTGGCAAAATATATCGGGAAAAGGACTCCTCCGCCCTTAAAATGGACGATTTTTTTCTGTCAAAACACTAATAATAAAAATATTTATGCGAGTCACGATTAAACGCGGTGAATACATTATTGTATCTCAACGAAATCGACCAATTTTTAATTCCCTCAAGGAAAAATCGACATTTATTTGTTGTTTTTGTTGGCGATGTTATCTGTGATACCGCGTTCTTCAAACCGCGGTTTCGAGAGTTTGAAAATCACGGCAAGCCGGGTTAAGAATGTTGCAAGCTTTTTTGGTTAGTCTTTTTCTGTATTATTTCCGGTTCTTTATTTTTACGGAAGTCGCCGAAACATTCGTCCGCTTAAATCGTCAGTCACTATTTCATCAGTTTGTATTAAAGGATACCAACCACATACCATGACGACGAAGCACGATAAGCTGTCTATGGTTCCGCCGCTGGGCGATGCTATATAAAGTCAAAATTACATATCATGAACTTATCACGTTATTGCAACTTTGCATAACTTCTTATTTCAGTAAATTGCGGTAAACGTAAAAAACTAGTATTTATGAGTGCCTACTGCTTTCAAGAATCGGCCATAACTCTCTTCACAAATTTTAATTACAAAATTCGTTTGACAAAAGTTGTTATTCTAGAAAGCAGCTGGCACTCATAAATTAAGATTTTTACGATGATTTTTACCATGCTGAAATGAAAAGTTGTAATAAGTTATGATCAGTAATAGCGTTTCTTCATAACATGTAATTTTACTGCGTGTAACAACATCATAGGGGAAAACATTAGAAGACGATACGGAAAGACTAGACCGAAAATAGAACGATTCCGTTGAAGTTCCAATCTGTCGCCGATTTTCGACGAAAAATGTTCACCTTCGGTAATGGGACCATATTTGAACGAAATTTACAGTTCCTACCCGAATTGGGAGTGGCAGCTGGCACTATGACCGTGTTGTGCATTGGAATTGATCGTTTGTTATCGATTGCGGCCGCTTCTACATACCGTAACATGAGCACCGGCGCCTACCTTACGGTATGTGCGTATATTTTACTAAATGCAGGTTCTGGAAGTATCCTACACAGAGCGCGAAGTCTCCAACTTTCCTTACTCTGGAGACATTGTCTCCAGCTGAGAGAGCATGCACAAGTGAGACATCATCTCTCACTATCTCAAGCCCGCTCTCCCCATTTTGCATGCTCTCTCAGCTGGAGATAATGTCTCCAGAGTAAGGAAAGTTGGAGACTTCCCGCTCTAAGTACTTCCCTCACTTAGAAACGTATTCTCCAGCAGATAGACGATTCAAAATCTAGAGGTAGCAAACGATGGCATCTCGATTTTCCTTGATGTATCAGCTGGAGACAACGCGCAAGGAAAGTAGGAGTCGGTTATTGCTCTAACGATAAGTCCGACCGATTATAACACGCTCAAAATTTCAGAAGCAATTCTCCGTCGTATTCGCATACGCCGTATTCAGCGCTTTTCTGATGATCTTCTTCTATCAAGATGAGTAAGTGACTCGAAATTCACCTCCAACCATCACCCGGTGAAACGCACGTTACCCGAGACGGGGTTGGCAGGTTCAACCGCCCCTCCCCCTCATTTAACGCGACTCGAGTAGAATAAGCCGTATTTTTCTTTCAAGATCAGTGAGTGACTCGAGACACCAGCTGCGATCTGTTAAACGCACTGACAGTATTGCATTGCTAAGACAAAAAATGTAGCCTACAACTTTTCGTATACCCCATCTGCGTTCACAATGACAGATTGTAGGATTTTTACGAAAGCTATTAGGTCTTTGGTAAATTGCAGCATAAGGGAAAACATAATTGTATCCAAGTTTCATTGCTCAATGCTTCGTCCAAGCGCGCGACGTGACATTGATGTCGTAGCATTGTTTTTAAATATGCAATATACCGCGCAGAGAGGTCATCTGCAACATTCCGAGTGCGTACCACGGCGACTCCATTCGCATCTGGACAATGTCCGCCACCATTCTGAATTTCATCGCATTAATCGTATACATTGCGACTTGGCAACTCATCAGATCGAAAGGTGTGTCACCCAAATGACTCCCAAACCTGCAGAAAATGTTTCTGCAGAATTGAGACCGACCTCTGTGGAATGATTTGCGTCCAGGGGATGTAGGGACCAGGGAATAGTAATTAGATTTGATATCGGATTTGATTTTCTTAAATATTGCTACTGTGAGTAATGTGCCTCTCTTACTGCTAACGCGCTTCTATGCTAGAGCCGGGGGGGGGGCAGAACCCGGTGTTTGATCATGACAAATTTGCAGCGGGCCTTGATCGCGACAATCTTGCGCGCGTCTTCCGCACGATCTTGCTCGTGACGATCTTCGATCTCGGCGGATGGGCGCTCACCATAATCATCGTTGCATTAGCGAGTAAACTACCAGGTGAGTGTGTCCAAAGTAGGGATGGCTACTAATAATAATAATAATAATAATATATTTATCGAGTTATGTACTAATCGATAATAAGTGCAATGATGTTATGCTCAAAGGAACTACTGCGAACACGAAATACGATGCCGCATGGAGCGACAAAGAGCATTTTCTCGTAAAACATTTCCCTTGCATCCTTAGCTATCTCGTTGGTCAGATCGGTGTTAGAGTTATTGAAATGATGGGGAGAGTGATTTCTAGCAAATCCATCCCTGGTCCATAGTCTATTGTTGTGCGCATCGTTCAGTTCACAAGCGCTTCTGCTACAACTGCTTCGCCGGTATCTTCGTAAATTTTGGAGTCGCCGTAAAGTGTTTCGTATACTATTTCACCAGGTAAGGAAACAGCAGATGATGATGAGTTGTTGATTGTGAAAACAATTATTGTTTCGAAACCGGTACCAACTTGGACCAGGCTTGGTAGAGCTGTTGTTGGGGTGGCCTGATCTTTCGCGGGAGTCGAATCCGTGACCTCAATTATTGTATTTTCAGCACGGAATATCGAGTGATTATTTTAGAGACTCTATGTGGCGGAATGCTAACATTCGCACTACATTTCGAAAGCATACTTGTTTGTTATGTGGCGTTAAAAAACTTCGAAAAGATCTCAAATGTTGATATATCGAGTGGCAATCAATCGACAGTTTTACAGTGAGAACTGTGCTGACCCATTATTCGTTGGACACCTTCTCTTTTTTATACCGCATTTCCCTGAGCTTCGCATAAATATTATATTCCGCTTCATCTATCTATATGATAATGACGTTGAACCACAAGCACACACAGACAAGCGTATTCTTCATTGCGTAAATATATTTTTATCGACCTCATTCGTCGTTCTCAACAAATCGTTGTTCTCATTCGACGCGGTTTCGTAACATCACGAATAAAAATTTAATAAAAGAGAATGAAGAAGCTTACAGAATCGTTTGCGGCTGCATCAAACGGTTATAAACAATTTCATATCGCTATTTTTACGTCTTTCTATGAAGAAAGTTTCACTACATAAAGTGAACCATATTTGATGTTGCATCTCTTGCGGAGGGAAGAGAGAGATGGGTTTTCTCCCCCTACTATCCTTCTGCTCACTCATTCTCCTCGTAGTTCATGTAAGTTTCTTCAAATTTATCTATTTGTTTGTTTGTTTATCGTACACCAAAGGGTACGTAAATATGTACGCAAATGCACGAATACGCTAAAGTATGATATTAATAAGGGGGGGGGGAGCAAACATAATTGAAACGATCAATTCGAACAACAATAAACCTGAGCTCCAACAGGAAGGAGGTGGTCGAGGTACGGTATTTGGGTTTTTATGTTATTTTATTATTTCTAGTAATTGAGTAATGTATCGGTACTTCCGAATACATGTTTCTAATGGAATATTGTTTCGACTACATTCAGAATGTGTCGCGTAAACGAAACCTTTTTGCAGCAAAAAAATTGGCTGCATAATTACTCGCGGCAATAACAACTTTTCAGACGCGGCTCCCGATCCTCAGCAGTCGGCACCTTTGAACCAACTGCGACCCAAGAAGCAGGGCGGTTGCAAGAAGAAGCGCGCTGCTGCTGCAGCTGCAGCAAACGTTGTCTTCCAAGCTGCAGCTCAAAACCCACAGACATTCAACGTCGGTGGAAAGACGGTGGTCAAACAGGACAGAAACCCTGGAGGAAAAGGTACCGTACGATTCGACAGATATGTTCGAAAATCTAATATAAAATGCAAGTTACCGCCCAATGTTGAGCAAAAAACCATTTGAGTTCCTTTTCATGGTATAGTTTCTTTGAGTTACTTATTGTGCAAAAAATTTAGTGTAATTGAGCATGCACAGTTCGCTATTTCCTTTAGGCTCTCTTTGTTATGAACAGCTAAAATAGAATGTCAAAATGGGAAATATGTTTTTTCAGGACTTCTCACTTTCGCAGCCGCTGAACCTAACCCGCTGCAGCAAGTTATTCGTCCGGCTGCACCTGCTGCAGCTCCCGTTAGGGCTGCATGTCCGGCCAAATCAGGAGTGGCTGCTGATAATGTGAAGGAGACCGATGATGAAGATTGTGATGAAGAAAACGAGGAAGAGATGAAAACGGTAAGGGAAAATATAAGAAAGAGTTCTAGATGCGGCCATTTTTACGACAAGAATTACAATTAAGAAATGGTCTAAATCAATTAGTTCTAACACCAGAAACGTGGATGACAACTTAATAATGGCATTTCATTTGCAGGATTCACCAATTGCTGCAGTGGCGGTCCAGCAGGGTGCGTTTACCTCCGATCATTTATTTTATTGTCTCAAAAAAGTGGAGAACCGGGACCAAACTAACTTCGTGTCTTGTCTGAGTTGTCGTGTGCGTCCCCTTTCAGTAATCATGCTAAATGACGAATGAAGAGGAAAATTGACGAATTATTGACTACTGAATGGAATTGTGGCACGAAACGCCAAAATTCTGTCACCTCGAGAAAGAAGAAAGGAGAGGAGGGAGCATTATATCATCTTTGGAAAGAGCGATTTATTCGCTACAGATATTGCTTTTGGATAAAGATTTTGTCACTTTCAATTTTGCAGACAAAGAAAACCATGTTGCGTGTCTTATTCATATATGCTGGGGATTATGGAGTACAATCCAAGATCTAATGACGTCATCTCGCTTGGTATACACTTAAGTATCTTCACGCTCAGTGCAGGGACACAGGTATGTAAAGAAAACTAATGACCAGCGCAATGCGTCCATTTGTCTTACACGATTAGCCCAGTTCTTCTTCTTTCTCTTCGCCAAGTTAATCCAGTCCTTATGTTGAGTGATATTTCTAATACGAACGTTTGTCCATCGATGGTAAAGCGACATTCCGAGAATCTTCCGTTCCATCTTCCTTTGCGCGATTCTCAGTTCCTCCTTATCCGTTTTCGGAGAATTCGGAACCGTAGAGTGCTACAGGGGTAATGAGGGTGTTAAAGTCTCGCGTTTTGTGTTGAATTACCAAGCGAGATGACGTCATTAGATCTTGGATTGTACTCCATAATCCCCAGCATATATGAATAAGACACGCAACATGGTTTTCTTTGTCTGCAAAATTGAAAGTGACAAAATCTTTATCCAAAAGCAATATCTGTAGCGAATAAATCGCTCTTTCCAAAGATGATATAATGCTCCCTCCTCTCCTTTCTTCTTTCTCGAGGTGACAGAATTTTGGCGTTTCGTGCCACAATTCCATTCAGTAGTCAATAATTCGTCAATTTTCCTCTTCATTCGTCATTTAGCATGATTACTGAAAGGGGACGCACACGACAACTCAGACAAGACACGAAGTTAGTTTGGTCCCGGTTCTCCACTTTTTTGAGACAATAAAATAAATGATCGGAGGTAAACGCACCCTGCTGGACCGCCACTGCAGCAATTGGTGAATCCTGCAAATGAAATGCCATTATTAAGTTGTCATCCACGTTTCTGGTGTTAGAACTAATTGATTTAGACCATTTCTTAATTGTAATTCTTGTCGTAAAAATGGCCGCATCTAGAACTCTTTCTTATATTTTCCCTTACCGTTTTCATCTCTTCCTCGTTTTCTTCATCACAATCTTCATCATCGGTCTCCTTCACATTATCAGCAGCCACTCCTGATTTGGCCGGACATGCAGCCCTAACGGGAGCTGCAGCAGGTGCAGCCGGACGAATAACTTGCTGCAGCGGGTTAGGTTCAGCGGCTGCGAAAGTGAGAAGTCCTGAAAAAACATATTTCCCATTTTGACATTCTATTTTAGCTGTTCATAACAAAGAGAGCCTAAAGGAAATAGCGAACTGTGCATGCTCAATTACACTAAATTTTTTGCACAATAAGTAACTCAAAGAAACTATACCATGAAAAGGAACTCAAATGGTTTTTTGCTCAACATTGGGCGGTAACTTGCATTTTATATTAGATTTTCGAACATATCTGTCGAATCGTACGGTACCTTTTCCTCCAGGGTTTCTGTCCTGTTTGACCACCGTCTTTCCACCGACGTTGAATGTCTGTGGGTTTTGAGCTGCAGCTTGGAAGACAACGTTTGCTGCAGCTGCAGCAGCAGCGCGCTTCTTCTTGCAACCGCCCTGCTTCTTGGGTCGCAGTTGGTTCAAAGGTGCCGACTGCTGAGGATCGGGAGCCGCGTCTGAAAAGTTGTTATTGCCGCGAGTAATTATGCAGCCAATTTTTTTGCTGCAAAAAGGTTTCGTTTACGCGACACATTCTGAATGTAGTCGAAACAATATTCCATTAGAAACATGTATTCGGAAGTACCGATACATTACTCAATTACTAGAAATAATAAAATAACATAAAAACCCAAATACCGTACCTCGACCACCTCCTTCCTGTTGGAGCTCAGGTTTATTGTTGTTCGAATTGATCGTTTCAATTATGTTTGCTCCCCCCCCTTATTAATATCATACTTTAGCGTATTCGTGCATTTGCGTACATATTTACGTACCCTTTGGTGTACGATAAACAAACAAACAAATAGATAAATTTGAAGAAACTTACATGAACTACGAGGAGAATGAGTGAGCAGAAGGATAGTAGGGGGAGAAACCTCATCTCTCTCTTCCCTCCGCAAGAGATGCAACATCAAATATGGTTCACTTTATGTAGTGAAACTTTCTTCATAGAAAGACGTAAAAATAGCGATATGAAATTGTTTATAACCGTTTGATGCAGCCGCAAACGATTCTGTAAGCTTCTTCATTCTCTTTTATTAAATTTTTATTCGTGATGTTACGAAACCGCGTCGAATGAGAACAACGATTTGTTGAGAACGACGAATGAGGTCGATAAAAATATATTTACGCAATGAAGAATACGCTTGTCTGTGTGTGCTTGTGGTTCAACGTCATTATCATATAGATAGATGAAGCGGAATATAATATTTATGCGAAGCTCAGGGAAATGCGGTATAAAAAAGAGAAGGTGTCCAACGAATAATGGGTCAGCACAGTTCTCACTGTGGAAAAATGTGCCTCGATTACCCATTGGGATCCTCGAATATTTCTCTCCATTATTTGTGTGAAGAGTATTGGGAGCCACAAACCCTCTAAAATTGTTTCGCTCTGTTCAATAAGCAGCGGCCGTAACGCTCGGCGACACCTTTGCCTCTTCCCGAGCGCCAAACTGTCGATTGATTGCCACTCGATATATCAACATTTGAGATCTTTTCGAAGTTTTTTAACGCCACATAACAAACAAGTATGCTTTCGAAATGTAGTGCGAATGTTAGCATTCCGCCACATAGAGTCTCTAAAATAATCACTCGATATTCCGTGCTGAAAATACAATAATTGAGGTCACGGATTCGACTCCCGCGAAAGATCAGGCCACCCCAACAACAGCTCTACCAAGCCTGGTCCAAGTTGGTACCGGTTTCGAAACAATAATTGTTTTCACAATCAACAACTCATCATCATCTGTTGTTTCCTTACCTGGTGAAATAGTATACGAAACACTTTACGGCGACTCCAAAATTTACGAAGATACCGGCGAAGCAGTTGTAGCAGAAGCGCTTGTGAACTGAACGATGCGCACAACAATAGACTATGGACCAGGGATGGATTTGCTAGAAATCACTCTCCCCATCATTTCAATAACTCTAACACCGATCTGACCAACGAGATAGCTAAGGATGCAAGGGAAATGTTTTACGAGAAAATGCTCTTTGTCGCTCCATGCGGCATCGTATTTCGTGTTCGCAGTAGTTCCTTTGAGCATAACATCATTGCACTTATTATCGATTAGTACATAACTCGATAAATATATTATTATTATTATTATTATTAGAAGCCATCCCTACTTTGGACACACTCACCTGGTAGTTTACTCGCTAATGCAACGATGATTATGGTGAGCGCCCATCCGCCGAGATCGAAGATCGTCACGAGCAAGATCGTGCGGAAGACGCGCGCAAGATTGTCGCGATCAAGGCCCGCTGCAAATTTGTCATGATCAAACACCGGGTTCTGCCCCCCCCCCCGGCTCTAGCATAGAAGCGCGTTAGCAGTAAGAGAGGCACATTACTCACAGTAGCAATATTTAAGAAAATCAAATCCGATATCAAATCTAATTACTATTCCCTGGTCCCTACATCCCCTGGACGCAAATCATTCCACAGAGGTCGGTCTAAATTCTGCAGAAACATTTTCTGCAGGTTTGGGAGTCATTTGGGTGACACACCTTTCGATCTGATGAGTTGCCAAGTCGCAATGTATACGATTAATGCGATGAAATTCAGAATGGTGGCGGACATTGTCCAGATGCGAATGGAGTCGCCGTGGTACGCACTCGGAATGTTGCAGATGACCTCTCTGCGCGGTATATTGCATATTTAAAAACAATGCTACGACATCAATGTCACGTCGCGCGCTTGGACGAAGCATTGAGCAATGAAACTTGGATACAATTATGTTTTCCCTTATGCTGCAATTTACCAAAGACCTAATAGCTTTCGTAAAAATCCTACAATCTGTCATTGTGAACGCAGATGGGGTATACGAAAAGTTGTAGGCTACATTTTTTGTCTTAGCAATGCAATACTGTCAGTGCGTTTAACAGATCGCAGCTGGTGTCTCGAGTCACTCACTGATCTTGAAAGAAAAATACGGCTTATTCTACTCGAGTCGCGTTAAATGAGGGGGAGGGGCGGTTGAACCTGCCAACCCCGTCTCGGGTAACGTGCGTTTCACCGGGTGATGGTTGGAGGTGAATTTCGAGTCACTTACTCATCTTGATAGAAGAAGATCATCAGAAAAGCGCTGAATACGGCGTATGCGAATACGACGGAGAATTGCTTCTGAAATTTTGAGCGTGTTATAATCGGTCGGACTTATCGTTAGAGCAATAACCGACTCCTACTTTCCTTGCGCGTTGTCTCCAGCTGATACATCAAGGAAAATCGAGATGCCATCGTTTGCTACCTCTAGATTTTGAATCGTCTATCTGCTGGAGAATACGTTTCTAAGTGAGGGAAGTACTTAGAGCGGGAAGTCTCCAACTTTCCTTACTCTGGAGACATTATCTCCAGCTGAGAGAGCATGCAAAATGGGGAGAGCGGGCTTGAGATAGTGAGAGATGATGTCTCACTTGTGCATGCTCTCTCAGCTGGAGACAATGTCTCCAGAGTAAGGAAAGTTGGAGACTTCGCGCTCTGTGTAGGATACTTCCAGAACCTGCATTTAGTAAAATATACGCACATACCGTAAGGTAGGCGCCGGTGCTCATGTTACGGTATGTAGAAGCGGCCGCAATCGATAACAAACGATCAATTCCAATGCACAACACGGTCATAGTGCCAGCTGCCACTCCCAATTCGGGTAGGAACTGTAAATTTCGTTCAAATATGGTCCCATTACCGAAGGTGAACATTTTTCGTCGAAAATCGGCGACAGATTGGAACTTCAACGGAATCGTTCTATTTTCGGTCTATTTTCGGTCTTTCCGTATCGTCTTCTAATGTTTTCCCCCTATGCTTTTGTTACACGCAGTAAAATGACATGTTATGAAGAAACGCTATAACTAATCATAACTTATTAAAATTTTTTATAACTTTTCATTTCAGCATGGTAAAAATTATTGTAAAAATCATATTTTATGAGTGCCGGCTGCTTTCTAGAATAACAACTTTTGTCAAACGAATTTTGTAATTAAAATTTTTGTAGAGTTATGGCCGATTCTTGAAAGCAGTCGGCACAAATAGTTTTTACATTTTCCGAAATTTACTGAAATAAAAAGTAATGCAAAGTTGCAATAACGTGATAACTTCATGATATGTAATTTTGACTTATTTAACATCGCCCAGCTGTAATTAATCGATTTCCTAACCTTACAAAATCATAAACCTATTCGTATTATTATTATTGTCAGATATTTCATCGTTCAGTAATTTGGGATACCAGTCACATACCATGATGACGCTACACGAAAGGCTGTCCATCGTCCCTCCGACGTAAACTTGCCAGCTTTGTGGAAATTGGCCCAACTGCAATACGAATTTGTGATGTGCAATGATTTATCACAGTAGACTTCGGGAAAAGAGGAGAGGGAAAAGTAAGCAATGTTGTTGTTGTATTTCTGCGCTCTCTCTGTTTACATGCTCTCTCGTCACTGTCTAGCTGCGTGAAAACAACTCGCAGAATTCCGCGACCTTCTAAGAGGTGCGGCTAATTCCCTAGTTTATATTTTAAGTTAAATTCTTCGGCATTAGTAGTTTCTTAAGCGTCTCTAATGAACTAACGCAAATTATAAAGAAAATAGCCTAAAACGAGCAAGAAAAGATGCGTGAAAAGTTCGCGAACTTCTGGCGGATTATAAGGGTCGTCTGTGTTTTTTTTCTATACTGAAAACTAGTGATGCTATCGCGACGCTCAGAAGAAAGATAGTATGTTTTAAATATTCATGATACGAAAGACAATGTGCCCTTCAAAAATGTTCATTTTACAGTATACGTCACACTACAAAGTTTAACATGTCAAAAAGTCGTTGAATGAAAATATATCATATGTGATGCATCCTAATTTTGCCAATCGAAAACACACACACTCACTTCGTTCTGATTATTGTGATCAGTAGCACGGAGTTGCTCACGACGCCAAGTGCGCAGAAAGTGAGGAAAAGCGTGTAGAAACTCTTGCCGGCAAGAATATATTGAGCCACTTCCTCCGAGGTCATCTATCTTTGAATAATATTATTTGTAATGCAGTATCTTACGGTATCACGTACAATTTCCCGCCTATCACTGTTCACAATGACAGATTACTGGTTGCGGATACCGATTGTCAGGCTTATTTCCTCCTAAGAGAAGCACAAAAAAACAAATAAAAAACAAGGGGAAAACGTAACCCGCGATCGAGGCACTCGTTTGCTTTACCGGACCGCGCTAGCCCGATGTGGGACCCTTATTCATCCCCTAAAGTGAATATAGTGGTCACCTTTCGAGGGCCCGGTAAAGTTAACTAGTGCAATTTGCGAATGCGCACGCTCATTGGGAGCATTCATCGGGAGGGTGACAATTCGATAACGGCATTCCGGCAGCCGACCGTTCAGCAAACGACATTTCTCATTGAATAACATTATTTGTAATGCAGCCTTTTACGCGATCACTTATAATTTCCCGCCACTCAGTTTTCATAATGACAGATTGTAGGCTTCCTGTTTTCTTAATGTTAATGTCTGTACAAGACGGTCGATGCCAAGTTTTCGCCTAACCACTCGAGAGACGCAGGAAATAACTCGTCAGGGAGCGTATATATAACTCAAAAATGGAAAGTCTAGCTAATGAAATTACTCGCTTTCTCTAGAAAATGTTAAGTAGGAGAGCCCCACTCTTCAAGGTGTGAGACGTATGTGAGACGGCTAAAGAAAATAAAATTATGTGATTCCAGGTTCAATTTTCTTGACAGGTTTTTCTGATTCTAATAGAGAGAAAGAGAACAATTGAGTATCATGAAATAATGCGTGTTTATACTGGCATGAAGGTGCTATTGTACAGAAGTAACAGTAGTAGTACGTCATACATCGAACTAGCGGGGTTGTATTGAGGTTAAATGCACTACGCTCTATGCGTACACTACGTTCTATGCATAGTTCTGGGTGTGGGTTCGGTCCAGGGGCAGCTCGGTAGCCGGCTCCAAGATCGGTCCAGGGGGATCTCGATAGCCGGCTCCAGGTTACATTGAAGCTCGACTTATGTTGGGGAGTGTTAATCGCTACAAAGAGTATTGGCTTATTCCGTTGCAAAAGGCTCGTGAGGCTGAGAGCGAGCGATCGAAAAAAGTTGCCACTACGCCACTTCGTGGCTCCGTGGCAACTTTTTTCGATCGCTCTCAGCCTCACGAGCCTTTCACAACGGAAACGCAGGATACAGTGCGTTCAGAACTTTTAGAACAATTTCAGAGACGTTTCCTGTGATCCCTACGCTCTCTGAATAATTTTGGAAGTTTTTGAAATTTTCAATTTTTAACGTTAAAACGTGTCAGAACACGTTCAAACACGTTTCTGACATCGCAAAACACTTTTCCTGTGATCCCCTACGCTCTCTGAATCATTTTGGAACTTTTCGAAATTTTCGATTTTTCACGTTAGAACGTGTTAGAACACGTTCAGACACGTTTCTGATATCGCAAAACACTTTTGTAGTGATCCCCTACGCTTTCTGAATCATTTTGGAACTTTTCTAATTTTTCGATTTTTCACGTTAAAACTGGGCAAAACAGGTGAAAACGTGTTTCACGGAATTCAAAAACGTGTTAGAACGGTTTCTGACACTCGCGAAAAATGCGGCAAAAGGTTTGCCCGCGGCGGGGGTCGAACCTGCGTCGGTCGGATTGCTAGTCCAGCGCGTAACCCACTTGGCCATGGGTTTGGTGATTTAAATTTTGTAAAATTTTAAAGCAATTCTGGTCTATTCTCATATGCAAAAGGTTCTGAGAAGAGAGCGTGATTTTTAAGCGATTTATAGCAAAAAGACGAAAATTTTGCGAACGGAAGGAATCACAAAAAAACAGACAGACAGACAGACAGACAGACGTTAGCATTTTCTAATATATAGTAATTAGGGTAGCTTTGCTGGGAGTTGTCAAAAGTGAGACTACTTGTATCTTTAATACATTGAGGGGAGTAAAATGGGAAGCAGCGGAGGAGCCGCCACTACATGCATGTTTTATTGAATCTCCGCGTGGTGCTTGAGGGAGGGGGGGGAGGGCCTATTGATACTGGTGTCTGGCAAATGGCATTCTGCCCAGTCCTTCAAAATCCGTGCAACTGGTTCTAATCATTCCATGTTTTTGAGTATCTGTTCAGTGAGCGACGGCCGCAGTGCTCGGAGACACCTTCGACTCGTTTGGAGCGCAAATCTGACGATTGATCGCAATTCGATATTCCGTGCTGGAAACACATAATCATTGTTTTCACAATCAAAAAAGTACTGTATGCATCACCTGCTGAAATAATACACGAAGCACTTTACGGCGATTCCGAAATTTACGAAAATGCTGCAGAAACAGTTGTAGCAGAAACGCTTGTGCTCTGAAACGTAAATTCATGATGCAGACTCGTTTTTTTCGGTAAGAACTGTCATTTCCCACACGATTCGACCATACAAACTGTGCATCAATCGGCGCGTCTTCGCAAAATGCGTCTTCTGAACTAATGCGATGTTAAAAATCGAGGAAAAGATCAGAGATGTGATCTTTTGTCTGTTAAAAATTCCAACCAAAAGATCGCAAAAGATCGAATATTTGAATTCCCGCACTTTCTGTTTTTATCGATTATCTCGGCTCCCAGAGAAGGTAGCGACTCAATTTTTGGATCTTTTTTTTCGAAATAGGAATGTCGATCGTCATCTAACGTTTCAACATTCTAGCACCACTGGGAATCGAGATATACGCAAAAATCGATAAATGCGGGAATTCAAATTTGAGATCTTTTCGATCTTTTGGTCGTGCATTTTTTAACAGGCAGATATCAACATTTGAGATCTTTTCGAAGTTTTTTAACGCCACATAACAAACAAGTATGCTTTCGAAATGTAGTGCGAATGTTAGCATTCCGCCACATAGAGTCTCTAAAATAAATTTTAAAACTTCTTGTTTTGATAATTACATCCTACAGGAGATTCTCTGCAATTCATCTCGTAGTGAAAGTTTCACCATCTCTATTCCGAAGCGAGTTTTGAATGTTAGTGATCTGCCACCCATTCTGACAGTAAATGATGTCTACCGTCATCAAAATTGATCATTTTCAAAAAAGCGAAACGCTATTCTTTCGAGCACAATCAGAGCAATCCAGAAATGTCAATCACACGATTTCTATTTTTATGTCCGTAACTTGTTCCGATCCTTACGCGACACGCGTGATATTACCAGCGAGATGTAGTGACGACTACCAATTCCACGTCCTCAAAGGGTGGGCGCCTTGGAGTAATGATCAGACTCTACTCATTCTACATGATCTCTCATCGATCAGACAGCCACATGACTCCAAACCTACAGACCAGGGTTAGGACAAGAGAGTGTGCAAAAGTGAAAGAGTCCCTCTCGATTTCACACGCTCTCTCACTCCAAAGGCCTTTCTGGAAGGTTGACCGGTCTGTGGAATTATGTGCAGCGAGAAAGAGCATGTAGAATTGAGTGGGTCAGACAATTACTCGCGCCTTGGTGCACTCAGAGAAAAATTACTTAGTCGCATGCATGGGGTAATTAATTACTTCTGCGGTAATACACTACAGCAGTGTTTGAAGCAATCAATTACTTCGATTGCTGTTCTAGCGTATTTCCGCAAAAGTAATTAATTACTTCATGCATGCGACGAAGTAATTTTTCTCTGAGTGTGGGGCGGTGGCGGAATCACTACCGGGAATACTTTTAGTCAAATTTTCGTATAAACGAGAAAAAAACAGGATTTCAAATTCCTACAATATACTTCAAAATATTGAAGATGTCGAAAAATTTCGGGTGTTTTTTGCATGCATATCTATTGGTCTGGAGTCCCATCTACGTCGAGTAGAAAAATACATAGTATCAATTTTTTCCCATTGTCGGTGACTTTAATATGATGTTATTTAGTACTCTTGATACCGGGTAGTTGCATGCTGTGTATCATTGCAACAATGATCATGGTTAATGCCCATCCGCACAGATCGAATATCGTCACCAGCAGTATCGTGCGGAAGATGCGCGCAAGGTTGTCGCGTCCAAGGCCCTCTACAAGCATATCCTCCGGTTTTCGTTTGCACGTTGTGCGCACGTCTCTCTTACAGTTCTTCGCTCTCTCGCCCGCGCTGATACTCAGCCGAGAGAGGGAAGAAATGAAGAGAGTCACTACACTGCACGTGCGATGGACGTCCACTGCACAGCCGTGGTGCATGCGCGCACCGTGCGTTTCAAAACAGGAGTCGATGATCAAGGGTTGACACCGTGTCAGAACGAGAGAGACTCACACACGGTCACCCGCCCTGCCCACTAATCTTGTCATAAAGAATAAGCCTATTCGCGAATAACGAAGGCTATTCCCGAACAACAAAGGTTATTCGCGAATACCCCTTTGTTCTCGCGAATAGAATTATTCGATCTAGCAACACTACTGCCCACTCTCAGAATGTTTCGGAATCGTGTGCATATGCAAGACACACCTTTTGATCTGACGAGTCGCCAAGTGACTATGTAGACGATTAGTGCAATACAATTGAGGACGGCTGCGGAACTTGTAAAGATGCCAACGGCGCTGCGGAAAGGGCACTGCATGTTGCAGGTGACATCTCTGTGCAATAAATAACTTATTTTGTTAATCGATACGAATATTAGAGGGAGACGGCGGTCTGTACTCGAGCCGGGTTTAACGAAGGGGAGAGGGGCGACCTTTCGCCCGACTCCTTCTCTCCACGGCGGCACAGAGAGGGAAAGGGCTGCGGCAGATCTGCACGGTCGAACCTGCCAACCCCGTCTCGGGTAACGCGCGTCTCACCGGGTGATGGTTGAGGAGTGATCTCGAGTCACTTACTCATCTTGATAGAAGAAGATCATCAGAAATGCGGCAAATACGACATAGACAAATATGGCGGTGAATTGCTTCTGTAAAGTTGAGCAAGCGACATTCGTACACTCAGAGAAAAATTACTTCGTCGCATGCATGAAGTAATTAATTACTTTTGTGGAAATACGCTAGAACAGCAATCGAAGTAATTAATTACTTCAAACACTGCTATAGTGTATTACCGCAGAAGTAATTAATTACTTCATGCATGCGACGAAGTAATTTTTCTCTGAGTGCTCGCATATATCGTATGAGCAATAACCGCAGTCTTCAGCGTATAGATTTTAGATTTTAAGCTGAAAGACTCGATTTCACACGCTCTTTGCTACATAAGAAAACGTCTCCAGAGCAAGGGAAGAAGGAGACTTCCCGCTCTGTACTTGTCACAAGAGCCTGTGCGCAGGTACTGTTACAGTAAGTGCAGACCGTAAGATAGGCGCTGATGTTCATGTTGCGATATGTGGTAGCGGCGGCAATTGATAAAAATCGATCGATTCCAATGCAGAGTACGGTCATGGTGCCAGCTGCCACGCCCAATTCAGGTAGAAACTGTAAAGAACGTACAAAACCGTTTGAGAATCTGCTCGGTCTAATGTCTTGTTATTTTTTTAAATTTCGAATCTAACTGTAACTATACTGCCATTCACAGTTAGACGGTAGATAGTTGAGTTATAAAAATGGGATCCCGTTAGAACAAAAATGTTTTTTTCCTATTCCCGATATATTTTGATATATATATAGGTTGGGATTTGAATATATAGGTTGGGATTTGAGATATATAGATATAGATATATATCTCAAATCCCAACCTATATATTCAAATCCCAACCTATATATATCAAAAAATATAGATATAGATATATATCTCAAATCCCAACCTATATATTCAAATCCCAACCTATATATATATCAAAATATATCGGGAATAGGAAAAAACATTTTTGTTCTAACGGGATCCCATTTTTATAACTCAACTATCTACCTGTGAATGGCAGTATAGTTACAGATAGATTCGAAATTAAACCGGGAACACTTTTTTACATAAAACAATTTTTTTTTGGTTGAAAATGAATATGATGTGCAATTTTCCTTCAATGAATGAGATATAAGCCCAAATCGTTGGGATCCTTTCGGATCTTTCTCACATTACTTGGGTACCTTTTGATTCTTAATTTATTTGAAATTGTACGAGTTTTAGTAATTCCGCACATATGTCATGCGCCTCATGCTTTCTCTACTTCGATTCATTTACAAAGACGGCAGCATCGTTATGTTCAATCCAACGCACGTATTTCGTTGATAAACAACGATTGTCCAGCCTGGCTACAGAAATTACGGAATAGAAGGTCATATTCGTCCGTTTTGAGGTTACAATCGTCCGTTTCAGAGGTTAGTGTTAATGAATACCAGCCACGGACCAACATGACAGAACACCAAAGGCTGTCCAGGGTTCCGCCAAAGTATATTTGCCAGCTTTGTGGAAAGTGGCCCAGCTGCAATTCGAATTTCTGACGTGCATCGATTTTTACTGACGCGGGAATGACCTCAGGACACATAACCCGATCCTTTTGATATTTCCATGGTAGTATGTATGTCTATGGACTACCTCAAAACTATTCTCAAAAGTTGCCAAACCCAGTTTACAACTGGATCGGTGGCCGAGTGGTCTAAGGCGGCGGGGAGGGGAAGGCGGGAGGACGTGGGTTCGGTTCCTCTCCCCAGATATTTTGTTTTGCTCATTTTTCGCAGCTTGTTTTCTGGAATATAGAGTGAAATCTCATTTGGTTATGGTTTTGTTAACTTTCGATCTACCATTTTACGTTACCTTCTCTGGTTTACTGCTTTTACAAATTGGTGAATAATGAATGAATAGGCTAATTTGAATGTTTCCTCTTCACGTGTTGTCGATCTATTACTTGATACGTCATCCCACCAACCGGCCAAACTTCCAGAAAGGGGATCAGAGATGGATACTCTCCACTTTCACCCACCCTTTCACTCACGACCCCATTCTAGAGGTTTGAAATTATGTTATGCCCAGGTCGGAATTTTATCGAATGAAACTGTACTGCATCATCTTGTCTATTGTGAGGATGATACTCTGTTTTTTTTCTCTTTTTTCTGATTCCAGACTGGAAATGCTGATTATACCGGGATTCAACCTGTAATAAAACACCGGAGTGAACTCGTATCATTCGATCCCCTAGAGTTCCGAAAACAAGCGAGTACTCGTAGAGTTCTAAAACGAGGCCTCGTTTACACCCCTCATTTGGGGCCTCGTTTTCGTCGAGCGGTTTGTGGGGAGAAAATGAGTGTTCGTTTTCGAGAGGCCTCTACACATTTCTGCTGGTTGGTGGTCGAGTCGAGTGGTTGTTCTTGCACCGCCAATTTGTGGAGAGAGACATTCCTTCCGTCATGTTTACCGGGCCATG
The DNA here is from genome assembly GCA_036245785.1 of Pristionchus fissidentatus. Lineage (NCBI taxonomy): Eukaryota > Metazoa > Nematoda > Chromadorea > Rhabditida > Neodiplogasteridae > Pristionchus > Pristionchus fissidentatus. Next base: position 26,514,218 of record BTSY01000002.1, read on the forward strand.
TATTATATACTCTGGGAAGAGTGAATTGCCAAACTTTCATTATAATAATTGGCAAAACAATTTGCAAAATATAGGCAACGATCGACCAATCTTGTCTTTGCAATTCCAATCTCCTAACCATTCGACTACAAGAAAACGAGGCCCCAAATGAGGGGTGTAAACGAGGCCTCGTTTTAGAACTCTACGAGTACTCGCTTGTTTTCAGAACTCTAGGGGATCGAATAATACGAGTTCACTCCGGTGTTTTATTACATGTTGAATCCCGGTATAATCAGCATTTCCAGTCTGGAATCAGAAAAAAAGAGAAGAAAAAAACAGAGTATCATCCTCACAATAGACAAGATGATGCAGTACAGTTTCATTCGATAAAATTCCGACCTGGGCATAACATAATTTCAAACCTCTAGAATGGGGTCGTGAGTGAAAGGGTGGGTGAAAGTGGAGAGTATCCATCTCTGACCCCTTTCTGGAAGTTTGGCCGGTTGGTGGGATGACGTATCAAGTAATAGATCGACAACACGTGAAGGGGAAGCATTCAAATTAGCCTATTCATTCATTATTCACCAATTTGTAAAAGCAGTAGTCCAGAGAAGGTAACGTAAAATGGTAGATCGAAAGTTAACAAAACCATAACCAAATGAGGTTTCACTCTATATTCCAGAAAACAAGCTGCGAAAAATGAGCAAAACAAAATAGCTGGGAGAGAAACCGAACCCACGTCCTCCCGCCTTCCCCTCCCCGCCGCCTTAGACCACTCGGCCACCGATCCAGTTGTAAACTGTGCTCTCTTTCGTTCTTATGAGGTTTGAAAATTTTTATCTCGCTTCTCAGGCGGGTTTGGCAACTTTTGAGAATAGTTTTGAGGTAGTCCATAAACATACATACTACCATGGAAATATCAAAAGGATCGGGATATGTGTCCTGAGGTCATTCCCGTGTGAGCGGAATTAGGGTAATTTCTGTGTATCCTCTTCAATCTCTCTCTCTATCTCTCTCTTTCCATACCTGGTGTATTACATCGAAGAGAGCGCAGGCGCCGATAAGAATATTGCAGGAAGCGCGGAGAGTTCTGTCAACGAGCACTTCCTTTCAGTTTGCCACTCCCACAAGAAAGCGAAATAAGTAAGCCCACTTCGTTCTGATTATTGTGATCAGTAGCATTGAGTTGCTAGTGACGCCGACCACGCAGAAAGAGAGAAACAGCGTATACCAACACTTGCCCGCGAAAATAAATTGAGCAACTTCCTCCTCCGAAGACATTTTTTACCATTGAATGCTATTGTTTGTAATGTACACACAGTATTCACTACAATTTCCCTTATGAATTCCCCGTATCTGCTTATATCTCATTGAATTCTGCCATTTGCCACGTTGTCTCTTACAGTATCGCCTACAATTTCCCGTATATTCAATATGTGTTTAAAAAAGATTGCTTCCTCTTCCTCGGATTGTCGAGGCTACATCCTGTTGTGGGCACAAACGAAAACACAATGCGGTTGTTTTTCTTTGGCACGATAATTCAAGCTGGTGTATTATCTCTGGTTAGAGAAATTACACGAATATTTGGCCGACTTATTTCCCACTATGGGGTAATGGGGATCGATGAGAACGTTGAAAATCGCATGTTTTTTGTTTGAAGAATATTATGAATCTCAAACTGTTCTTACAGTACCACAGATTGAAACGGAAAGGTTTCGCGGTGGGATGTGGGATGTGGAAAGAACGGAGAAAATCAGAGAAAAGGGAAAGGAGGGGTGCTAGTACGAGAGCATGAGAGACCTTGGCTACAGCTGTGTTTCCCCAACAAGTCCTTGGAAAACTCATCAAAGCGTTGGATTTATAATTGGAACTATAAATAGGGTTGTCCGGAAAGTAATGTCCGATTGTAATATTTCGGAAAATCCTCCGCAATTTCTTTCCATTTGATCAGTATATTCTCGCTAGTATCTATAACAATCTCCGTCTGGCGCTCTGTCTGGAATCGAACCCAGGATAAAAGATAGCGATTCAAACATGATACCACTACACCAGGCGGAGATGGTAACGAGAGAGCTTGATGCATTATATAAGCGCATCTTCACATCGCACTCTGATTCTAGGCAAATGTAGACCAAACTTTGCACCTCAATAGCTCGAAGCTCCTTCAGTAAATCAGCTAAAAATTGAAAAAGTTGGGTGTGATTTCGCAGTCCTATTTAGATATTATAATTGGCTCAACTTCGAGAATTGGTAGTTTATTCATTTATTTGAAATACACATTGCACATATTCACAAGGCTATTTTATAGAATATTTCATTGTCTTATTTTTTGCGTTGATTGTGATAAGATCTCTTAGCAGTGGACTGGCTGGGACGCAGCGATTGTGAGGTGGTCGTACACATGATTAGTCAGCTAATCAGTGGTGCTATTCGTTGCTATTTAAATGTCGCCCTATTCAGTGTGTGTTGACAGTCGTGCTCTGTGACACTTTCGACTCTCTAGCAGCACAGAGCTGACGATTGATTGCAATTCGATATTCCGTGCTGGAACGACGCTAATTGTCCCCACAGTCAAACATGTATTTATCACCTGCTGAAGTAATATACGTAACACTTCACGGCGATCCCGAAATTGAGAAAAATTCCAGCGAAGCAGTTGTAGCAGAACAGTTTGTACTCTGACGATTTACAAATATCATAGAAACTGTGGAAGCAGGTACCTGGCAGTGGCCTGCTGTTTATTATTCCAACGATTGTTATGGTCGCTGCCCATCCGCACAGATCGAAGATCGTCACTAGCAATATCGTACGGAAAATGCGCGCAAGATTGTCGCGTCCAAGTCCCTCTGCAAGCATGTCGGAGATCAAACATGCAAAGTAAAAGTTCAGTCACTATTTCCTGGCTTCTACACTCTTTCTTCTACGCTCACACACATACATTCTGTTGGCACGTCACCCTATGGGCCGTTGATAATCCATAGAAAAAATACGGGCTAACAGTGAACGAGCGTAGAACGGAAGGGAATCCCTCACTTTCACACTATAGATATATCTCCAGTTGTGCTGGTTTAAGAAGGGTGTGCAAGACATACCTTTTGATCTGATGAGTCGCCAAGTGATTCCGTAGACTATCAGTGCGATTAAATTGAGAATAACGGAGGAAATTGTCCAGATGCCGATTGCGACGCCGTGGTACGGACTCGGCATGTTGCAAATGCCATCTCTGCGAAGGAAATAAAAAAAAGTATATTATATCAGCTTCGAGGAATAATGCTTTCGCTGGGTAGGTTGCGAGTATCGATTCACTTACTCATCTTTATAGAAGAATATCATCAGAAATACGCTAAATGCGACAAAGGCAAATACCGCGGAGAATTGCTTCTGAAACTTTGGTTGTGTTTATACTATTTGTAACTCAGGAGTAATCAGTAGATCTTGTCTCCAGCTGAGAGAGCATTGGGAATCGAGAGATCATCCCTCACTACTTCACGCACGCTCTCTCGATTTTTCATGCTTCTCACATCAGCATGAAAAAACGCGTCTCCAAGGTAAGGGAAATATAAGACTTCCCGCTCTACTTGCTGTAAGATACTATTACAGTAAGTGCATACCGTAAGATAGGCGCCGGTGCTCATGCTACGGTATGTGGAAGCGGCGGCAATCGATAAAAATCGATCGATTCCAATGCAGAGAACGGTCATTGTGCCAGCTGCACAGCCCACTTCGGGTAGAAACTGTAAAATTCGTACATAAATAATCTTTTTGGCAAAATATATCGGGAAAAGGACTCCTCCGCCCTTAAAATGGGCGATTTTTTTCTGTCAAAATACTAATAATAAAAATGTTTATGCGAGTCACGAGGAAACGCGGTAGATACATTATTGTATCTCAACTAAATCGTCAAATTTTTGATTCCCTCAAGGAAAAATCGACATTTATTTGTTATTTTGTTGGCTGCAGATGGTACCTGTGATACCGCGTTCTTCAAACCGCGGTTTCGAGAGTTTGAAAATCACGGCAAGCCAGGTTACGAATGTTGCAAGCTTTTTTGTCTTTTTCTGAATAATTAACGGTCCCTTATTTTACGGAAGTTGCCGAAACATTCGCCCGCTTAAATCGTCAGTTACTATTTCATCAGTTTGTGTTAAATTATACCAACCACATACCATGATGGCGAAGCACGATAAGCTGTCTATGGTTCCGCCACCGAATATTTGCCAGCTTTGTGGAAAGTGACCCAACTGCAATACGAATTTGTGATATGCAATATTTGTTCACAATACTTAATTCTCTTTTTCCCTCTCTATTCATTCCATACCTGGTGCAATACATCGCAGACAGCGCAGGCGCCGATTAGAATATTGCATGGAGCGCGGAGAGTTCTGTCAACAGGCACTTCATTTGATTTAATCATATCCAAGAAAAATGTTTTTTTAAATTTTTCTCTATGCTATTAACTATTGGTCCTATCGCGAGAGCAAGAGGCGCTTGCGTGTTAATTTCTCGTTATTTTTAACACGAGCACTGTTAGCTCGAAACTACCTTAATCTTGATATGCCTTTAAAGTAGAAAAAATGCGAATATAAATGCTCTTTACCCATTTTCGTGCACCGTCTCTCAAAATTGATTATTTCTGGGCAAATGTAATTTCAAACTTAAACTATCTCAGTTCTACAAAATCGAACACAAACAAACTCACTTCGTTCTGATTATTGTAATCAGTAGCATTGAGTTGCTAATGATGCCAACCACGCCGAAAGATAGGAACAGCATGTACCAACACTTTCCCGCAAGAATATATTGAGCAACCTCCTCCGATGCCATTTTTTCTCATTGAATGTTACTCTTTGTAATGTACAGTATCGTCTACAATTTCCCTTATGAATTTCCCGTATCAGTGTTAAATAAAGCGGCTGATTGTCGAGGCTACATCCTGCCGTAGTCACAAGCAAAAAGCTATCTGGCAAACAGAACATTCCAAGTAAGAGTTCGTGAAAAACTATCCATCTCCCTTCCCGTCACGAGTGGGGTACCACAAGGGTCCGTACTAGGCCCTCTGTTGTTTCTTATTTTCACATCTGAGATCCCTTCACTAGTTCAGAAAAATGATGTCATAGCTCGAATGTACGCTGACGATATCAAAATGTATCGTGCGTTTAAGAAATCAGACTCCCCCACCTCTCTCCAGAGCGCAATTGACTCCATTGTTAGTTGGTCTGAAGAGTGGCAACTCCCCTTGGCTGCACACAAGTGCAATTCATTACACTTAGGTAGAGCAAATACAAAGAAGAAATACAAAATAGGAAGTAATGAATTAGAACAGAAATTAGAAGTCAAGGATCTTGGTTTCTTAGTAGGACAGGCCCTTACTTTCTCCAGTCATTGCACGGCCGTTTCTCAGAAGAGTACTACAGCCTGCCACATCAAACTAAGAGCCCTACGAACTAAAAACGTTGAAATGCTCTTGAAAGCTTACACGATTTATATTAGACCCATCCTAGAAAGTGCCTCTATGGTCTTCAACCCCTAACAAAAACAAGATCAAGCGGTTCTCGAAAAAGTTCAGAACTATTTCACGAGACGGCTATACATGCGTTGCCACAATTTCACATGGCAGACAATGCCCAGTGAGACTATTCGGAATATGCAGTTAGGACTAGATTCATTAGTTAAGCGCAGAGAGGAACTAGACTTGAAGACAGCCAGTAATCTTCTGAGAGGCAAATACAAAATCTCTAAAAAGAGACCACATCATTTTTGCTACTATTTCACTAGAAATGGAATGAATTTCACAAATTGTGTCTCAGCATCAAACTACAGACAGTATAGTTTCTTCCCTAGAGCGGCAAGGCTTTTTGTAAATTCCGGTAATTCGTCCAGTTTCGCTGAGTGACCAACCCCTTCCCAACCCCTTCCCCCTTCGATATTCGTGTTTCGCTTGCTAATGTTATTGTTTCTAATTTGTATCCGCATTCGCATAAATAAATATATATATATATATATATATATATATATATATAAAACACTTGTCGGAATGCCTTTTGTTCTTTGGCACGTTTTTGGCACATTCGAGCTGTTCAGAAGTTATCCACATCGCGTGGAATTTTCCTTATCAATCGATCCAAGAAGTTAGATGATATACTTTGTATAGCCAGATGGTAAAAGCGAGTGGATGATATTAGTAGATAGGCACTCACTCATACAATGCCGGGGGGAGCTCCTCCCGCTCGCCTCCTCCTCCGCCAATCGATAGACTCCGCCCCTTTTGACCTACCAAAATCGATAATCAGAATATCGATTTTGGTAGGTCAAAAGGGGCGGAGTCTATCGATAGGCGGAGGAGGAGGCGGGCGGGAGGAGCTCCCCCCGGCATTGTATGAGTGAGTGCCTATCTACTACTGATATTCATTTATCGATCGGACGTTTCGTCATCTGAGTGACATCAAATGATCCAAGGAGCTGAGGAGAAATCGAATAAAGGTAAAAAGGTAAAGGTGTTCCATGTCAAGCGATTTTACAGTAGCAAGCTACCACGCTAGATGGGGCAAGCCGGTAAGCCAGCTGCAACGTGGGATTACGTAACCCAAGCTTTCCCAAGGCATCTAGGGCACGTTACCTTTCGCAATCAAAGTTGCTACCAATGTACCGGTAGCAACTTTGATTGGTTGGCCTGGGCGGGGATCGAACTCGTGACCCTTCGAATGACTAGCAGTTGCTTACACCACTCGGCCATTCCGCCCCTTGAAATCGAAAGAAGAAGAAAAAAGGAGAAATCGAATATTCTACTTGTTTTGTTTCGATTCATTTCCGTTCTCGCCTTGTTTATCGATTAACTCGTGTATTCACTCGACAGTTCTCATACTCTCTTCCTTTAGGCTAACAATACACAATAGCACAGGGGATCAATACTTTATCGCTTGCAACGTAAACTATTTACTATTAGAGGGGAGGAGGTTATTAGTTTTCTGAACATTCGTTAAAAATTCGTTCCACGAGGTGCTGGGACGCAGTTGGTGCTAAATGCTGGCGCTATTCATTTGAATGTCGCTTTGTTCAGTGAGTGTTGACCGTGATCTGCGACACCTTCGATTCTTCTCGAGAGAAAAGCTGATTATTGATCGCTTTTCGATATTCCGTACTAGAAATACAAAACTTGTATTCACAATCAAACATGTTTTCATCACCTGCTAAAGTAAAACACGTAAAACTTCACGGCGATTCCGAAATTTACGAAGACTCCCGACAAACAGTTGTAGCAGAAGCGAATGTGCTCTGGACGATTGTGCAAACATCAAGCAAACTACCGAAATGGGTACCTGGTCGTGGAACGCTGTTTGTCATTGCAACAACGATACAGGTTAGTGCCCATCCGCCGATGTCGAATATCGTCACCAGCAATATCGTGCGGAAGATGCGAGCAAGGTTGTCTTGCCCGAGGCCCTCTTCAAACGTCTCGACAATCTTACACACACTATGCGAGTAATGATCAGACTCTCCTTATTATACATGCTCTCTCATTGATCAGACAGCGCGAGAGAGCAAGCATAATTGAGAGAGTCAGACCATTACACCACCACGCCCTGTCCCCTTTGCTCTATCGCGCTATTGTTCAGCATCACGTTTCCCTGGCTCCTACAGACCCTGTCGCATCATTCTACAGGCCGGGCACATTCCTTGAATTCGGCTTGATTGTAAACGAGCGTTTCAGAATGAAAGGGGCACTAACTTTCGCACTCTCTTCCGCCCGGCGCCTCTTTTTTTCGGAATCATAGACACACCTTTTGATCTGATGAGTCGCCAAGTTACTATGTAGAATATCAGTGCGGTAAGATTGAGAATAAAGGCGAACATTGTCCATATGCGAATGGCGTTGCCGTGGTACACTTGCGGTATGTTGCAGATGCCATCTCTGCGCGATAAATAGTCGATTTCGTGTAATGATACGAACAATCAAACGGACACAATGTAAATTCGTCTGCATACCAAGAGTAACAGTAAGAACACTACGCTCTAAGCATACAATACGCTCTATGCGTACACTACGACTTATACATACTTCCAGGTACATGCTCGGTCCAGGGGGGCCCCGTAGCGAGGTTCAGGTACGGACCAGGAGAAACTCAATAGAGGGCTTCACGTTCGGTCCAGGATTGATTCCTATAGCTCCTATATAGTACCCCACCAGGTACTCTACTGTTGTATGTTCTGTTTTATTTAGAATTTTGAATTAAATATATCGAAAATTCGAAAAATCTGGACAGAAAGACGGACTTTTGGATAAAAAAATCAGATAGACAAACAAACAAACGGACAGACGCTTTGATTCCCTAATGGTTAGCAAACCCCTTTCTGGAGATTTCATTGGGTGATGGTAGGATGTGGATCTCGAGTGACTTACTCATCTTGATAGAAGAAGATTATCAGAAATGCGCCAAATAGGGCACATGAAAATACGGCAGAAAATTGCTTCTGAAAATTTGGGCTTGTTCATACGCACTTATCGTAAGAGCAATTACCGCCAAGTCTCCAACTTCCCTTACGCTTAATATGTTTTCTCCAACTGAGTGGGCATGGATAATCAAGAGATCGCTCGATTTTTCATGAGTTGTCAGCATGATGACGACGTCTCCAGACTAAGGGAAGTAAGAGTCTTCGCTCTTTGTGCAGCTAGCTGGGACTAATACTATCACAGTAATTACATACCGTAAGGTAGGCGGCGGTGCTCATGTTACGATATGTGGTAGGGGCGGCAATCGATAAATATCGATCAATTCCTATGCAAAAGACGGTCATTGTTCCAGCCGACACGCCCAATATGGGTAGAAACTGCAAAGTACATGTAAAGATTCTCGTCACCGATTTATGTTTTCCGAGGCGGCCGTTTTTCCAAACAAATTTTTTTTGTTTTCCTACCTGTCGGAGAAAATCATCGTAAAGATTCACATTCGTCCGCTTTTATGGTAAACTTTTCAGTTATAATTTGTCTTGTTAGTATTATGAGACACAGACCATGATTACCGAACACGATAAGCTGTCCAGGGTTCCGCCAAAGTATATCTGCCAGTTTTGTGGAAAGTGACCCAACTGCAATTCGAATTTGTGATTTTCACTGATTTTAACAGTGCATTCGCCTAATTTAAATGTTACTTAATTCTCTCTTTTGCCCTCTCTCTCCCTTGATTCTGTACCTGGTGTATTACATCGAAGAGAGCGCACGCGCCGATAAGAATATTGCAAGGAGCGCGAAGAGTTCTGTCAACGGTATTTAGTCATTTTCTAACGCACTGTGTTTTTTAACTCTTAATTTTTTTCCTTGAAGACGACATCCTAGATTTGCCCGAGCGAAATCGAACAAACTCACTTCGTTTTGACTATTGTGATCAGCAGCATTGAGTTGCTAATGATGCCGACCACGCAGAAGGATAGGAACAGCATGTACCAACATTTGCCGGCGAAAATATATAGAGCAACCTCCTCTTCCGATGTCATGTTTCTTATTGAATGCTATCATGTGTAATGTTTCCTCTCACAATATCGCCCACGATTTCCCGTATATTCAATCTGCGTTAAATAAAGACTAATTCCTGGTGGCTACATCCTGTGTGTAGGCGCATGTGAAAACAGTAGTAGGAACGCCTTTTGTTCTTCGTCACAATAATTTGAGCTATTGAGAACCATCTCTGCTTAAGGAATATTCATCAATGCGCGGGGTATTATGTAACACGAAGTTAACGGATATGCAGATCCGGGTAGCCTTGGTGCGCAGACTGTCCCTATTGTGTAGTACTGATAGTGCAAACAGTACCGAGTTGCCGATTGCAATCTACGAGGTGGTAATTCGAGCGCAGACGTCATTTATCTTATTCACGCCCGATCTAACCCGAGACGAGGAGAGGGCGCCACGGCTGTCTTCAGCATTTACGCGTGCAAATTAACCTTCCATCTCGTCCCGCCTCGTCTTTGAAGTCGTTGCTGACCAGCCCTCTCACAAATCGAGTCGTAGACGTTTTTTCCCACTAGCAGCTGGCACTGATAGATTCTGGATACTCTTTTTTCTGAGCGCAGACACGACTTTGTTGTCAGAGGGTATCGAGAGACCGCAGCTTAGTGGTGATGACTAAATCTATTGATCAGAATTTTGGCGCCACAGATCATATACATACAGCCACAAGGTCATATGCCCTATTTCACCATCAGAAGCGGAAAGTGTGCCCATATTAACTGCCGAGGTCTCAATAACATTACAAATTTTGCTTTTTGTCTTTATCTTGTCTCCGGGCCAACTCGAAAACCACACCGGTAGAGGGTAAGAAGTTGCAGTAAGCAAACCATTAGCCAGCGACCAATCGGGCATATGTTCCCACTGTATTATCGTTCATTGCTAATAATTCGCTCAAAAATAACAAGAGATCAGTACTTTATCGTTTGCAACGGAAACAATTTAGAGGGGTGGAAGTGAATGTTTTTCGGTCCATTCGTTCAAAATCATTTCAAATTACACTAATTGATCCGATGCTTTTCGAATATCGCTCTGTTCAATGAGTGTTCACTGTGATCTGCGATACCTTCCCCTCTTTTGGAGTGCAAAGCTGACGATTAATTGCAATTCGGTATTCCGTGCTGGAAATGTAATAATTATCTTCACAATCAACTCTCTTACCTCACTTCATTGCTAGTTATGACAGGTATCACGAGAGATTGCATGAAAACACCCCCCTCGGGGAACAACTTTCAAAAACATATTTCTGATTTCGATCAAACTTTTATGTGGAAGCACATTGGGGATGAGAATTCCATCGATTCGGGTCCCAGGTCGCAGAACCGGCTTTTAGCGATTTTCCGGCTCCAAAACCGGAATCGTCATAACTGCGTTTAAAATATAGCTACAATGTTGCAGTTGGACTTGAAATTACCGTAAAATATGGCGAATATTTCTTCTATTCATAACATTTTGATATCTATAGAACTGAAAAAGATCTGGGAGGAAAACCAAGAAAAAATCGAAAAATACTATTTTAGCCTATACTAGATTCGAGTTGTCGCAGAATACTAGAGCGGAATATGAAAGAGCATGTAAACATTAGTTGAATAAAATAACAAAAATGATAAGAAAGGGGCTTCTTGAGACCCGAAAAATCGCTTTGACTCTCAGAAAACTGCCATTTTTCGAAATCAATTTTGGATTTGACGCGATTTTGTGTTTCAATCTAGTTCATTTACACTCTATATTCATTAAAACAACGAGGCGATGTACTAAGATTAGTTTCATCAAGATATATTGTCATCTCTGAAAATTTTTTAAAACTGACTTTTTTGAAGAAAATTTTTTTCTCAAAAATAAAATTGTGTTTATTCTGTCTGTATTATTCATAAATTGCCAAGAAAAGTTCAGAATATTTTTTTCCTGTTATTCAGAACTCATTTTGGGAGAGCCCTATTCAAAATAAATCACAAATTCTTCCTTGATAGTACATTTTTAACCTACAGGCGAGAGGACATCGCTATCTTCGTCTTTTGAAACTTTCTCCGCTCGGAAAATTATTTGACTGTGTTTGCATAAACTAAATATGCATTGCAAAATAATAACAGGCAAGATAAAAAAATATATAAATTTGAGAGAAAAAAAATTCTTCAAAAAAGACGGTTTTAAAAAAATTTCAGAGATGACAATATATCTTGATGAAACTAATCTCAGTACATCGCCTCATTGTTTTAATAAATATAGAGTGTAATTGAACTAAATTGAAACACAAAATCGCGTCAAATCCAAAATTGTTTTCGAAAAATAGCAGTTTTCTGAGATTCAAAGCAATTTTTCGGGTCTCAAGGGCCCCTTTCTTATCATTTTTATTTTTTATTCAACTAATGTTTACATGCTCTTTCATATTCCGCTCTAAAATTCTGCGACAACTCGAATCTAGTATAGGCAAAAATATTATTTTTCGATGTTTTCTTGGTTTTTCTCCCAGATCTTTTTCAGTTCTTTAGATATCAACATGTTATGAACAGAAGAAATATTCGCGATATTTTTACGGTAATTTCAAGCCCAACCACAACATTGTAGCTATATTTTAAACGCAGTTATGACGATTCCGGTTTTGGAGCCGGAAAATCGCTAAAAGCCGGTTCTGCGACCTGGGACCCGAATCAATGGAATTCTCATCCCCAGTGTGCTTCCACATAAAAGTTTGATCGAAATCGGGAATATGTTTTTGAAAGTTGTTCCCGGCCTCATGCAATCTCTGGTGATATCCGTCTTATAGCGCTCTTAAAATGTATTACACATACTATCATATTTCGGAGTGTGATAAACATTATTAACCTGGTGAAGTAATATACGAAGCACTTTACAGCGATTCCGAAATTGAGGAAAATGCCGGAGAATGAGAAGTAGCAGAAGCGTACGTGCTCTGGATGATTGTTCGAACATCAAGCAAACTACCGAAACAGGTACCTGGACGCGGAACGCTGTCCGTTATTGCCACAACGGTTACGGTAAGTGCCCATCCGCCGAGATCGAAGATCGTAACCAGCATTATCGTACGGAAGATTCGAGCAAGATTGTCGCGCCCAAGGCCCTCTGCAAGCCATGTCGGGGGGCATGACAGAAGCGCAACGACAAAAGCGCAACTGCGAATCACTCTGTTCAAACTTCAAGAATTGATTTGAAACTTCAGCGGTGATTTGTCAAGACCATTTGACATCGAAGCCGCATGATCATTATTTGTTCCTCGCATTTTGAAATCGTTGCGCAAATGTCGTTCCGCTCATTTTAGGATAAATTCATATAGTGGGTTCCATAGATAATTCAATTTCGAGTCAAATGAGCTACTATAGAAATCTATAAGACCATTTTAAAGTGAGTTAGAACAATCGAAAGAGGTCGTTGCGCTTTTGTCGTTTGCGCTTCTGTCATGCCCCCCATGTCGTGATCTACGACTACCGTCCCCGTCTACATCATACAAGTTCGCTGGGTCAGACCATGGGTCAGTTCACGATTAGTTACCGAAACATCGCCACCGTAACAGTTTACAGTATCCACGTTCACTGGGTTAGCGTTTAGCTCAAACTCATAATTTCGTACGGATAAATCATTATCTTGGCACACATCTGTTTGAATGTTTTTGTAATTAATCATGGATCTTAACAAAGGTTTGACTCATGAAACATGGATACTGTACACGGTAACGGTAACCGTGAAGTCATAGATCTGACCCAACAATCTTGGGTATTGTATGACTTACAAGGGGAGACCGCGTAGTCGATATGGAGTTTCCGAATGAGACCTAGTGTGATCGATTATTATCATAAAAGTAAGAAATAATCGGTGGTTGAAAATTGCTAAAGAGATCTTGTGATATCTGCACTCTCTGTGGGGAAGTGGCTAAAATTGCGACTATGTCCGGAAAAATAGCGAATCTCACTAAGGGCGGAGAAGAGGCGGGGCTTATTTAGCAGTTTTTAACCACCGATTATTTCTTACTTTTATGAGAGTAATCGATCCCATTTGGTCTCATTCGGAAACTCCATATCGACTAGGCGGTCTCCCCTTGTTAGCCACGCACTGTAATTCATTTTTTTGACCGAATTCCTAAATGAGGATTCTAAAATTTTGAGTTCTTTTGAGTAAATTTTGAGAAAAACAAAAGTTCACCCTCCTCTTGGCATGTTTCGGGATCATGTGAATGTGCGAAACGCACCTTTTGATCTGATGAGTCGCCAAGTGACTATGTAGACGATTAGTGCGATGAAATTCAGAGTCATGCCGTACATTGTCCAGATTCGAATGGCGTCGCCATGGTATACACTCGGAATGTTGCAGATGCCTTCTCTGCGCGGTACATTTCCTACTTCAGAGCATGATATGAACAATCAAACTGATAAAATGTGAATTCATCTGTGTGCCAAGAGTAATAAAGCTCACGCAAAAAGGGAGGCTACGTGTTTGTAATCAATTTCGCCAGAACCACTTTCTGGAGATTCGATGGTAGGATGTGAGCATCGAGTCACTTACTCATCTTGATAGAAGTAGGTCACCAGCCATACGCCGAATATGACACCGGCAAATACGGCAGAGAATTGCTTCTGAAACTTTAAATGCTTGTTATGGTCGTCCGCATTTATTGTAAGAGCAATCACTTCAAAGTCTATTTCCCTTACTCTGGCACCCGAGAGATAATCTCTCGCTGTTTTTCGAACGCTCGATCGATTTTCATGCTCTCTCAGCATGATGCAACGTCTCCAGAGTAAGGGAAGTTTGCGCCCTATATACTTGCGAAAAGAAATGAGCAGGACTATTACTATTACAGTAAGTGTATACCGTAAGGTAGGCGGCGGTGTTCATACTACGGTATGTGGAAGCGGCGGCAATCGATAAAAACCGATCAACTCCAATGCAAAACACGGACATGGTGCCAGCGGAAATGCCCAAAACGGGTAGAAACTGTAAAATGCATTCAAAATCCTCGTCCAAATGTTGGTTTCCCAGGCGGCCGTTTTTCCAATTAAAAAAAATGTTTGGAAGCAAAGTAAACACTAGGTAAATTTATAACGTTTTTTGTTGGTGTGATTGTGCGACGTTTGCCAATTTTCGAAATATTCGGCATGTTTCGGATATATTGATGTTCTCTCTATTAGTTGGGTTTGACAGAATAATTGCCCAATCACAGAACGAATAAGAGTCTGTCTCGTTAAATGTCTACCTCAGCACAAATATTTTCTTAGCTATGAAGACTTTGCCCTCGGGGTGTTCGATTAAACCCGAGTATTTCGTTGAGAAACAGCGATTGCGCTGACTGTCCACAAAAAAATCGCCGTTTTGTTCAGAGATAATTTGACCAGTTAGTATTTTGGATACCAGCCACATACCATGATGATCGAACACGTTAGGCTGTCCAGGGTTCCGCCAAAGTATATTTGCCAGTTTTGTGGAAAGTGACCCAACTGCAATTCGAATTTGTAATGTGCAATTTTTTTTCAATGCGGAAGTCGTGTAATATGTGTGTCACCTCTTCATTCTCTCTCACGCACTCTTTCTCTATTTTTCAATTATATACCTGATGCATTACATCGAAGAGAGCACAGGCGCCGATAAGAATATTACAAGGAGCGCGGAGGGTTCTGTCAAAGGGACTTTTTTCGTCATTTACTATCGATTAGGGTGGCCTAACCCGGGTCGGATTTTCAAGTACCCTGGTACAATCCGGGAACAGCTGTAAAAGCGAGAGTGAGTACCCGTTTGTTCCCGGTACCCGCGGTAATTTTTTTTTTTTCGATTTTTTTCTGTAACTCAATTGTTTTCCTTTTGAGTCTATTGGAAAAGAGCGATGGTGTGTTTTTTCCGGTCGTTAACAGTTCTCTCACTTTCCAGTAGTGATCACACTACCGACATCTTATATCTACCATAGCGAAATCGAACAAACTCACTTCGTTCTGATTATTGTAATCAGCAACAGTGAGTTGCTAATGATGCCGACCACGCAGAAAGAAAGAAACAGCATGTACCAACACTTGCCGATAAAAATATATTGAGCGACCTCCTCATCCGAAGCCATTTCTTATTGAATGTTATCATTTGCCTCTTACAGTATGGCCAACAATTTCCCGTATATTCAATCTGTATTGAATAAAGACTGATGCTTGGTTGCGGCTACGGTTTGTAGAAGCTACATTCTATGTGTATGCGCAAGAGAAAACAGTAGTAGGAATTTCGTTTGTTCCTCGGCGCAATAATCTGATGTTCGACGACCACCCATTCATGGGAGGAGCCTCAGGCGTGGACAGCTATGATTTATCGTCCATCCCCATCAACAGGAGGGCGATCGTGAAGACCTCAAGAACTACCGCCCCATGGTCTTACCCTCCATACCCAACAAAACTTTGAAAAAGTCCTCGTGTACAGAATTGAAAGGTAACTGGACAAACGCAGCTGGTCGAGCAAGCAAAATTCCGACGACTATACAGCTTCGTCGACCACATTCTTGCCTTTATTAAGTCAGGGGGATTGGGATCATTAGATGGGTTATTAAGGTACAAGAAATGAGTGTCCGTCGACATGGTCCACGCTGATCGAACATCATCGCGAATTCCCCCTGAAGGCCTAATCTTCGTCGACTACAACAAGGGATAGGAATATGTCGAACTCCCCGCTGTTCTCAAGCACTGACTAGTTCTGGGATCGACAAGCCCCATGTCGAGCTTGTCCATATGATGTCACCTTCTCTTGAAGCTCAACAGTGACTGATATACGGAGGTAATACCCTTCTGCCTAGTTGTAGTAGACGAAGATTAGGCCATCAGGGAGACGGAATTGGCGAAGATGTTCGATCAGCGTGGTGAGATTGGACCATGTCGACGGACATTCATCTCTTGTACCTTAATAACCCATCTAATGATCCTAACCCCCCTGAATCCTGTCCACTTCCACATTGGCAAAGGAGTATGTCAAGGAGACACTATATCGGCCCACAAGTCGGATACAGATGTCTGTCCGACTGTTATTATAGGTAGCTCAAGTGTCTAGCAAACTCCCAGAGTGTACTGTTATTATGAGACTATTCAGACGATCCAATGAGAACACTGCCGTCCGAGAGGGAGAGGCGTTTCCCGTCGAAGATAGTGAGGATAGCGCTCAAAGATTGCACGTAGGAACACTCCCACACACAGCCGGCACACAGACAACACGTGAGTTCTCATCGACGGAAAACGCCTCTCCCACTCGGACGGCAGTGTTTTTATTGGAACCGATATGGACTCTCCTCTGACGATGCTCACTGAGCTGCACGACAACGCAGGAGAACGAATTGGACTGAGTGCCAACAGGAAGAAGACTCAACGCTTTTATCGTATTTCTATCACTTCTCTTCTCTCGCGATATAGAGTGGTTCGATATCAGTAACGGGCTAAGATGCATGAAGTGGTCGATGATGAGTCAGGTGCTAATCAGTTGTACTATTTGCACCATTCAGTGAGTGTTGACCGTGATCTGCGACACCTTCGATTCTTTGTGAACGCAAAGCTGATTATTGATCGCCTTTCGATATTCCGTGCTGAAAAACAACAATAATTGCCCTCATAAACAGTAGTCTGCATCACCTGCTGAAGTAAAACACATAAAACTTCACAGCAATCCCGAAATTGAGAAAGATTCCCGCGAAGGAGCCATAGCAAAATCGTATGTGTTCTGGACGATTCAAGAAAATTATCAAACAAATTGCGAAAAAAAGGCGTAAAAATTCACAAACAATCGTCCAAAATAATAAAACGTTCCGGTTCTAAACAACAGATATGGCTGCAAGAGAGGATGACAAAGCGATAGAGACGTCGAGGTATAGAAAGAGAGTAGACGCAGCAGCGCCATTTTATGAACGTATCACTTT
The DNA here is from genome assembly GCA_036245785.1 of Pristionchus fissidentatus. Taxonomy (NCBI): domain Eukaryota; kingdom Metazoa; phylum Nematoda; class Chromadorea; order Rhabditida; family Neodiplogasteridae; genus Pristionchus; species Pristionchus fissidentatus. The sequence continues at coordinate 26,531,575 of BTSY01000002.1, forward strand.
AAAATTGCAATACCTGGTCGTGGAACGCTGTTTGTTATTGCAACCACGATAATTGTAAGTGACCATCCGCCGAGGTCGAAAATCGTCACCAGCAATATCGTGCGGAATATGCGAGCAAGATTGTCGTGCCCCAGGCCCTCTGCAATCAGCATGATTCCAAACCTACGGCACACTCAAGAAGTGTCTGATGCTGTGTTTGTTGTGTGTGACGATGTGTATTTTGTGTACACAACAGACTCAACACCAAACAAACAAAATTCTTGAGCACCTTGGCACCTTTTGATCTGATGAGTCGCCAAGTAACTATGTAGACTATCAGTGCGATGATATTGAGACTGAAGGCGTACGTAGTCCAGATGCGATTACCCGCGCCGTGATGCGCGCTCGGCAAGTTGCAGATGCCTTCTCTGCGAGGTAATTAACCCATTAATTATTACACATTAATTAATGATTTTAATTAATATTATTTCATACTAATATTCAAACTATCGAAATGTGAGATTATCTCTATCACATGAGCAAGAAAGCGCGCCCAAAATGTAGAGTTTGCTAGATTCTCGATTCACTTAGCAAGTGACTTACTAGGGTTGGCTAAACGATTGCGGCTTTGCGGAATGCAATAGGCTCCGCCCACAATTGCATTACGCAATTCTGAGGGAAATCTATTCGGCGCCGCAATTAATTGCATTACGCAATTCGGGGGGTGGGGGGTATCCGGCGCCGAATAGATTTTCCGAACAAAGACCAGTACTCAAACGCGATTTTTTGTGTGAATTTCTTTCGTTCACTTCAAATTCCTCATTGATAGGAGTGAATGAGAAAACACAGAGTGTGACAGAGACCATTGACAATCGAGATGGACTATTCTACTTTATCAAGATTATTTCACTTCTGACCTGGATGCCTAGAAATCTTAGCGGAATGCGAGTTGCTAGAAGGGCCATTCGTAGAAACACATATCCCACAAAGATTCTGAGCCTCCAGAGAGGGGTCAGAACTGAAATGATCTTGGTAAAGTGGAATAGTCCCTATCGATTGTCACCGCCCTATGTCACTGGTCTGTTAATAGAGATTCTGTAGACGCTGGAATTATGTTTTTACACCTCAAAGGGATGAATAAATTGTCGCTTAGTTATTTTCATCACAGCACAGTAAAGATGGAAAATCAAACAGCTCTTCTGCGAGGTTCCCCATAAGACACGACCCTGCCCCTGGGAAAGTTGTCTCATTCACACCTATCAATGAGGAATTTGAAATGAACGAAAGAAATACACGAAAAGATCGCATTTGAGTGCTGGTCTGTGATCGGAAAATCCATTAGGCGCCGAATTGATCCCCCTCTCGAATTGCGTAATGCAATTAATTGCGGCGCCGAATAGATTTCCCCCAGAATTGCGTAATGCAATTGTGGGCGGAGCCTATTGCATTCCGCAAAGGAGAGGGGGAGGAATTGCATTACGCAAAAGCCGAATAGCCAACACTATCACTTACTGATCTTGATAGAAGAATATCACCAGAAATCCGCTAAATGCAGCAGAGGCAAATATGGCAGAGAATTGCTTCTGAAAGCTTAAGTATGTTGTATTTCTATGTGTATTTACTCTCAGCATGAGAAAACCTATCCAGAGTACTGGAAGAAGGAGACTTCACGCTTGCCATAAGATCATTGACCAGTGACTATTATAATACAGAAAGTATACAGAAAGCATACCGTAAGGTAGGCGGCGGTGCTCATGTTTCGATATGTGGTAGGTGCAGCAATCGATAAAAATCGATCGATTCCAATGCACAGCACGGACATTGTACCAGCTGCCACGCCTAAAACGGGTAAAAACTGTAAAGTAAATGCAAAAATCATCCAGGATCCGTATGGAAAATGTCACGTTATATAACATTTCTCGCGTAACTCTGCGAATACCATAAAACGGAAGAATAGTTTTTTTTTCGAAAATTTTCGGAGAAAGAATGTTAACTGACTGTTCCTCATCGAAATCGTCCAATTTTTGGTTCCCGAGGTGCCCGTTCCTCCACTTATAGGAAATGATTGTGTCTGTCTGTCTGTCTGTCGGTCTGTCTGTCTGTCTGTATGTTTTTTTTGTTGCAGCGTGACAGACATTTTTTTCATTTTCGCCATAAATCGCTTCAAATTCGCTCTATCTCTCAGAACCTTTTGCATATGATAACTGACAAGAAAACCTTTCAAAATTTAAAAAGAAAAATGCGATAATTTCATGGCCAAGTCGGTAGCGCCCCAGACTTTAAATCCGAGACCCCAAGGTTCGACCCCGCCGCGGGCAAATCTTTTGCCGCATTTTTCGCAAGTGCCAGAAGTGGTCCTAACATGTTTTTGAACAACGTGAAACACGTTTCCACCTGTTTTGCCGAGTTTTAACGTTAAAAAATCGAAAATTTCGAAAAGTGTCCAATTGATGCGCAGAGCGTAGGGGATCACAGGAAAAAGTGTTTTGCGATGTCAGAAACGTGTCTGAACGTGTTCTAACACGTTTTAACGTGAAAACCGAAAATTTCGAAAAGTGTCCAATTGATGCGCAGAGCGTAGGGGATCACAGGAAAAGTGTTTTGCGATGTCAGAAACGTGTCTGGACTTGTTCTAACATGTTTTAACGTGGAAAATTGAAAATCTCAAAAAGTTCCCAAATGAACAGGGGAGCGTGGAGAATCACGGGAAAAGTGTTTTGCGATGTCAGAAACGTGTTCGAACACGCCAAGGAAATCAACATACGGTATCTTGCGTTTCCGTTGAGAAAGTCTCGTCAGGCTGAGAGCGATCGAAAAAAGTTGCCACGGAGCCACGAAGTGGCGTAGTGGCAACTTTTTTCGATCGCTCTCAGCCTCACGAGCCTTTTGCAACGGAATAAGCCAGTACTCTTTCTAGTGATTAAGATTCCTGAACATCCTAAGCTCTCCCTGGACCGTACTTGGAGCCGGATACCGAGGTCCCCCTGGACCGTACCTGAAGCAAGCTACCGAGGTCCCCCTGGACCGTACCTGAAGCAGGCTACCGAGGTCCCCCTGGACCGTACCTGAAGCAAGCTACCGAGGTCCCCCTGGACCGAACATGCAGAACTATGCATAGAGCGTAGTGTACGCATAGAGCGTAGTGTATTTAACCTCAACACATCCCTGCTAGTTTTCAAATTGAAAAATTGTGTAGAAGCATAGACAATCAATGTCTTTGAAAACACCACATTCATGACATTTTTTTTGTTTTTGTCTCTCTATTATAAAATAAAAAAAAAATAGGATTTTATCAAGTTTCCCGTCGCCTCGGGAAACTTGATAAAATCCGAGTATTCCGATGAGAATTGCCCAGCATGCCGGCAAAAATCGCCGAAAAGATACACAATAGTCCGCTTTGAGGGTACAATTTTAGTTATAATTTGTTTGAGTATTTTGTATACAAGCCACATACCATGATTACGGAACACGATAGGCTGTCCAGAGTTCCGCCCAAGTATATTTGCCAATTTTGAGGAAAGTGACCCAACTGCAATTCGAATTTGTGATGTGCAATAATCTTTACTGTGCGACGTTCGGGTAATTTTGGTGGTTCCTTTTCATCTTAATGTTATGTCTGTGCACAACGGGTGTTTTAGGTAATATATTTATAATACGGGAGCAAAAAGAATAACTACTTCTCGCTACGCGAGCGGAGGATAAGAATGAATCACGTAGGAAAAGAGCGGGAATGCTCGTAAGCTACGCAGCCATGATAGCTGATACTCAGTCATAGATAGGAAGTTGTGTGAGGTTCGGTAGGTCAGGCACATAATTAGGCTCATATACAGCACTTAATTCTATACCTGGTGCAATACATCGAAGACAGCGCAGGCGCCGACAAGAATATTACAAGGAGTGCTAAGTGTTCTGTCAACAGACATTTCCTTCCATTTCATAATTTCCCACATAAATCCATTATGTGTATTTTATATGCTGCAAACTAGTGCTGCTATCGCGAGTTGTTTTATCGAAGTAACTCGTCTCGCATTTATGTAAACGAGCATCGGTCCCTCGCGATTGCTTATTCTCAAAAAGAAAAAGCCTAAATTGTGATGTGCCAAGAGCGAGAATTTGAAGGAAAACGCTGGAATGAATATGAGAGAGCTATTCACTAGTTTGCGTGCACTCTCACGCAAAATGAAGTTTCAAGCTCTCGTTCTGTGCAACTGCAGTTGCAAACTCGTATGATTTTCATGAGTTTGAGAGTCGTTTGGAAAAGTACGATGGTTCTGCTGGACGTTTTTGGACTTTCTAATGGAACACCTTCTTGAACATCTCTCTGACAAGTTCTCATCACACTACCAGTGTGATAGTTTTGACAAAGTGAAAAGCACAAACTCACTTCGTTCTGATTGTTATGATGAGTAGCAAGGAGTTGCTAACGATGCCGACCACGCAAAAACTGAGGAACAGTAGATACCAACACTTGCCGGCAAAAAGATAAAGAGCAACCTCCTCCTCCGATTCCATTTCACATTGAATGCTATCATCTGTAATGTAGTCTCATATCGCATACAATGCAGTATCGCATGGTATACAGTATCGCCGACAATTTCCCGTATATCCAGTCTGCTTTAAAAAGGATCATGGTACGTTTCGGATAGGGATTGTCGCAGCTACACCCCGCTGTGGGCGTACGAGAAAACACTAGTCAGAATGCCGTTTGTTCTTTGGCACAATAATTCGAGTTGCTGAGAGTTTTCTGTCTACATAAGAAATATTAATCAAAGCGTGGGTATTCTGAAAAGCGATATTAACGACTATGCGAGAAGGCTAGTAAGGCTCGTCTCGTAAGGTTGAGCGCTGGAGATCGGGAGGAGGGAATCGCTGGTTTACTCTTGTAGACCATCGGCCGTCATCTCGTCGCAGAACATGCCCAACGATGTTTCACTCGTCTGATTTACTTGACGGGATCGATCAGAAGGGAATGATGTCTGCCTTCGTAACTCCTCCTCTTCTTCTCTCGCAGTGTGTGCGTGGGTATAACAATACGCGGGGAAGTTGTGGGAGTCGAGAATGACACACGGAACTTCGAGTCTTTGAGTTGCGAAATGACTTCTCGAATGTTGTTAAAGTCGGCAGGGACTGGTCTGTCCTTTCGTAGCAGCTCTGACCGAAGGTCACCGACTCCTCTGCCGCTTCCGAGTTTCCTCCCCTCACCATCCAATACCTATGCGGTTACCCATATCACCCACCCCCCCCCCACTGTAAATTCCATACCAACATTTCTGTACTGATCACACTACCGACATCTTAGATTTACCAGAGTGAAATCGAACAAACTCAATTAGTTCTGTTAATTGTGATCAGTAGAATATAGTTGCTATTGATGCCGACCACGCAGAAAGTAAGGAACAACATGCACCATCACTTTCCCGCAAGAATATATTGAGCAACCTCCTCCTCCGAAGCCATTTCTCATTGCATGCAATCATATGTAATGTTGTTTCTAACATTATCGTCCACGATTTTCCGGATATCCAATTTGCGTTAAATAAAGACTACATCATGCTGTATCCACAAGAAAAATAACAATAGCTGGAATGCCGTTTGTTCTTTGGCAATTTGTTGGCACATTCGAGATGTTGATACCTTTTCCGCTTAAGGAATATTCATCAAAGCGTGGGTATCATGAAACACGAAATCAACGGATATGCGGTAGAGTAATTAGGGTAGCTGGTAATTAGTAAAAATTTTCCATGGTCTTGTTTTTTCGGTTTATCTCCTCCCTCAAGGTTGTTTACATTCCAACACGGCCCGTTTTCCGTAATACGGCATTTGACCCCGCCCTCTCCCCTCTCTCTCTCTCCGTGTTACGAAAGAAACTGCAATAGGGAAAACGAACGATCCGTATTCCCGAAACCGAAACCGAACGGTAAACCCTAGTGTGTAGGCAAAAGCAAACCGTAGTGGTAGTAGTGTCGTTTGTTTCTCGGCACAATAATATCTGAGCTTCCGCGTCCCCATATTCATGGGTGGAGCCTCAGGCGTGGACAGCTATGATTCATCGTCCATGGAACCGATACGGACTCTCTTCAGACGGTGCTCACTTATTACAATTTTAAAATGATACGTTCATGAAGTGGACTACAGGTCTCTTTCTATACCTCGACGTGTCTCTCACTTTGCCATGCTCTCTCGCAGCCGTATCTGTTGTTTAGCACGGATTGTCAACGGACCGTTTTATTATTTCGGACGAGTGCTCGTAAATTTGTAAAAGCTGCCCGACGACGCAGGAGAGCGAATTGGACTGAGTGTCAACACGAAGACGACTCAAGGCTGTAATTTATTTCGCTCGCGTCTCTTATCTCGTGATATAAACTGGTTCTATATAAGTAGAAGACGTGCTCGAACGCAGAGAATGGTGGTCATGCACTGGATTGGTCAGGAACTTATCACTGATGCTATTCGTGATCCTTCAATGTCGATCTGTTCAGATAGCGTTGTCTGTGGTGGGCGACACCTTCGATTCCTCTCGAGAGCAAAGCTGGTGATTTATCGCTTTTCGATATTCCGTGCTGGAAAACAATAGTTGCCTTCATAAACGCGTGTTCAGCAATCTGCATCACCTGCTGAAGTAAAACACGTAAAACTTTACGGCAATTCCGAAATTGAGAAAAATGGCCGCGAAGGAGTTGTAGCAGAAACGAATGTGCTCTGGATGATTGTGCAAATAACAAGCAAACTACGGAAACAAGTACCTGGTCGCGGCACGCTGTTTGTTACTGCAACGACGATTATGGTAAGTGACCATCCGCCGATGTCGAATATCGTCACCAGCAATATCGTGCGGAAAATGCGAGCGAGGTTATCCTGCCCCAGGCTCTCTGCAAACGTGTACACAATGTTTCTGTGTCTGTACGATTGTCGGGCATCGATCAGGCAGTGTCTTTCTCAATTAAGAAAAGTTTCCCAATTAAGTTTTAACTTTTTCCCAATTAGTTTCCCAATTATGCTTAAAAGCGCGTTTTCCTTTTCTATAATGGAAAACACACCACGTGACCACATTCGTGGCAATGAAAATATTTTGTTTCGATTTTCAATATAATAGGCCATTCACTATTTCCTGGTTCGTTTTTCAAACTCTCTGCCAACTTGCCCTCTCAGTATTTTCCAGAATCATGTTGGTTTGAAAGATACCTTTTGATCTTATGAGTCGCCAAGTGATTGCGTAAACTATTAGTGCGATGAAATTGAGAATGACGGAGGAAATTGTCCAGATGCCAAGAGCGATTCCGTGGTACACACTTGACATGTTGCAGATGGCGTCTCTGCTCGGTAAATTTTTAAGTATGACTATTAATTAATTATTACTAATTATTATTATATAATTGTATGATACAAATAATGAAAAAGCGACATCATTTGTGAACCAATAGTAAGATTGCGCACGTAAAATGGAGAGGTTGTTAGTCGACAAATGAACGAAACTGTAATGGAACCTTCCTACCACGTAGCAAGATAATTTACAAGTATTCATTGGAGTAATTTATTCGCGTCGAGAGCTCTCCATTGTATTACCGTCGGTTTTCCAAGCAGGTCGTATACCATCGATTTCGTCCCGACCCCGTTCTGTAGCTTATTCCCACAAATGATGGTCGGATGTGCATCTCGAGTCACTTACTGATCTTGATAGTAGAATACCATAAGAAATACGCTAAATACGACATAGGCAAATACGGAGAATTGCTTCTGAAACTTTGAGTATTTTATAAATAACATATATATTCGTACTCACGTATCGTAGAACAATTTCCGCATACACTAACAGTAACAACCTTTGAGGAGGGGCTATTTGAGTAAGTGCATACCATAAGATAGGAGGCAGTGTTCATGCTACGGTATGTGGAGGCTGCGATAATCGATACAAATCGATCGATTCCAATGCATAACACGGTCATGGTGCCGGCAGCCACGCCCAATGTTGGCAGAAACTATAAGTTTTTCGTACAAAAATCGTCCCAGTATCTGATCTGTTAAATGACTCTATAATTCGACACCTCCCTTCTATAAACAATCTCGCAAAGAGACTAGCCTTGAAATATATAATTTTCCTACGAAAATAGCCCTCGGCTTCTATCTGAACAACTCTTTTTTTAATGAAAATCAAATCCGATAGCTAATCCAAATCGCTTTCAAAAAATTCAAGTTGTATCAGTTATTTTGATATTCTTTTCCATTACATAGCCGACTTTGACGACATAATTTATCAGCACATTTGATGAAAGATTGAAAATAATTGTGTTGGACCTAGAAATGTATAGAAAAAAAGAACAGGAAAGGTCACCCAATCACAGCACCAGAACCAATAAGAGTTATGCATTTTCTGTACTTCTCAATTATTTTCTCAGTTAAATAGTAGCCACCACTTCCGATGTTCGAATAAAACTCTCCCCAACAAAGAACGAATGCTCGGCATGTCGGCGAAAATTGCAGCAAAGATTTACATTCGTCCGCTTTGTGGTCAGTTATAATTTAATCAGTTTGTATTATTGGATATCGGCAGCATACCATGATGATAAAACACGATAGGCTGTCCATGGTTCCGATAAAGAAAATTTGCCAGCTTTGTGGAAAGTGACCCAACTGCAATTTGAATTTGTTATGTGCAATTTTGTTTTACAGAGTTTTCACATTTTTAGTGTAATTAGTGTGGAGTGTCTTTCTTCTAATATAATAATGATATTTACGCGAGTCACGGGGAAACGCGGTACAATAAGATAAATTAAAAGACAGACACGAATCATTATTGGGCAACAACAACAAAAGCAATTTTTTTCTCTCATACCTGGTGTATCACATCGCAGAGGGCGCAGGCGCCGATAAGAATGTTGCAGGGAGCGCGGAGAGTTCTGTCAACAACTTTAATTTCATTTCAAATATTAGCTGGATATTGTGAATTTAAAAGTCCAGCTGTACACTCGATTGCGTGCACTGCACAGAGAGAAATCCTACTAAGAATAGTAATTCAAGTTGACTCGTCTACTAATATGTATGTAGGGCCTACTAATATATAAGCTTCGCATACTTATATATTAGTAGGCGGGCCAACTTGAGTGCCTGTTCTTAGGAGGATTTCTCTGTGTGTGTCTCGCAAATTAGAATTTCAAATTCTCTTTATGGACAAGCGTAAAAGGTAAAGGTGTTCCATGTCAAGCGATTTTACCGTAGCAAGCTACCACGCTAGATGACGCAAGCCGGTAAGCCAGCTGCAACATCTAGGGCACGTTACCTTTCGCATTCAAAGTTGCTACCAATTTACCGCCCCGGGGTGGATGGAAGGCTTGGTTGGCCTGGGCGGGGATTCGAACTCGTGACCCTTCGAATGACTAGCAGTTGCTTACACCACTCGGCCATTCCGCCCCTTGAAATCAAACGTACTTTCGAACTATTTTTATTTTCATGTGCGAATAAATTGGAAAAGAACGATGATGCCGCCGGACTTTTCCAAACTGTCCACTGGAACATCTTCGTTAACAGTACTCTCACTTTCTAGTACTGAACACACTACTGACATCTTATATTCTCCAGAGCGAAATCGAACAAACTCACTTCGTTCTGATTATTGTGATCAGTAGCATTGAGTTGCTGATGATGCCGACCACGCAGAAAGTGAGTAAGAGCATGTACCAATACTTGCCCGCGAAAAGATATTCAGCAACCTCCTCATTCGACTTCATTTTGCATTGAATGTTATCACATGTAATGTTAAGATTTCTCGTATCGCATACAATACAGTATCACATGACATACAGGCATGAAGCATACATTATTTTCCATTATATCCAATCTGCGTTTAAAAAAGAATGATTTTATGTTGTGGATAGGGATTGTGGATCCTACACCCTGCATATATTGACTATGGAATGGACATATAAAACACATCGAAGCAGACACCTTCCAGTGCGAGATCTAGACTCGCACAAATGGTTAACGTCACTAGCTTACTTCCGCCTACAGGTGGCCGCTAGATTCAAAAAGTGTGGTGACGAATGAGCGGCGTTCCCGGTTGCTTTGTTCCGGTAAAATAAAATAGTGCCTCGAAGACTGCGCTGTTTTCCCGTGTTTTTTTTATTTTCCGATTTTTTACGAGGAAATAAATCTCGGGAATCCGAAGTCGCAGCCGACAGCCGACAATCTGCCATTGTAAACGCAGATTGGATAGGAAATAGTAGGCGATAACGTGCATTATAAAATATATCATTCATCGAGGAATGACATCGATGAGGAGGAGGTTGCTCAATATATTCTTGCTGGCAAGTGTTGGTACCTGCTGTTTCCCTCTTTCTGCGTGGTCGGCATCATCAGCTACTCAATGCTGCTGACCACAATTATCAGAACGAAGTGAGTTTTTGCATTTTCGCTTTGGCAGTACTGGAATTTCATAAATAAATACATACATATAATAAATCGATCACTGCTTTAGCATAAGTGGAACTGGTTTTGAACTTCACTTTCACTATTTTGGTTCATTTATAAATTATATTACGCATTCGTGATATAGCACGCATTTGTGATTGACGCGGGTGCTTCAGGGGTGCTTAGGGTGCTAGGCAATAATAATTTCTGGATGTCAGATTTCCATTCTAGATAATTTTTTTGTGCACTCATCCACATGGTAACTTAGGAAATATTTCATTGTCTCAATGTGTTTGCGTTGAATAGGATATCATCGTTTTTAATTTCTGCTCTTCCATCTTGATCTACACTGGCTCGACGTTAGTAGATGACGTGCTGGGACGCGCTGACTGTGTGGTACTGGGCCGCAGTGACTGGGTTGTGGTTGTGCCAATAACACACGTCTTCTGATAGAACATATGAGAACGGCACTTTGTCGTCCCAAAAAATTCAAAGTGCTTCGTCTCTAGCTAATTTCAGTACGTGAACAAGTCTCAAGCAACTCTTTCGAAAAAATGTTGGTATGAGGCATGAAACTCATTATGTGCTGAAATACTCGTCCGGGGCGGTCGGATTTTCGAAAATTTATATCTCCGTTTAAAATGAAGTATTTGCGTAGTAAAAAAAAGAAAAATGATCGTCTCTTTGAGGCGAATAAAATTTATAAACATGTCAAGATTATATTTTAACGTTACTATAGGGAAAAAATTGAAAATGTGTTTTTCGATCTCGAAAATCGCCCGTCCTGAAATATAAATGCACTTGTTACCAACATTTACTTAGCAAAATTAAATTCCCCATTCAATTCTACACTATATATTTTGGGTCATACCCAAAATGTCCCCCCCCTCCTAAAAAGATGCCCAAAATGTCCCCGGAGAATGTGCCCGAAATGTCCCCTGCCCAAAATGTCCCCCCCATGCCCAAAATGTCCCCCCTGCCCGAAATATCCCCTGCCCGAAATGTCCCCCCCCCCTTCCGAGGAGGGGGAGAGAGTAGGGGAGAGGAGAGAGATAGCGTCCTCTCCTTTGCCGCCAAGCCATTTTAGGCGATTTTCAAGGTGCTCGATCTCAGCCGAGAGTAAACCGATTGACATAATTTTTGGTTTCAGAGGTCTTCTTGCTTATAGCAATAAATAGAACCGAGTATTAAGCAAATATATTAAAATAGAGTCGAGTTACAGCAAGTCAAATATGGCCGTTTTCACCCACATAAGGGTATCCCCCATGGTGAAAAAAAGTGAAATTTTTCGATCTCACAAACTTTCATGAAATGTTGATAAAACACATTTCCCATTATGGGGAATTTGATTTCATCAATATTTTCACTCGATTTCGACTCCTAAAGCGGTAATTTTCGACTGATTGACATATTTTTGTGATTCCATTGCATAACTTGTTTATTACTGAATACTATTTACAATAAAATTGTATACAAATTCTCTTTTTTTTCTTGAGATTCTAGATTTCTGATAGCGCACACGGGGCACTCATGATTCTGATAACCAGAACATTCTTCTCACAAATTGCTCTGCACGCCGCAAAAGTTGAAGGAATTCCAGGAGCGTCGATATCACGAGTGTTTTCTTCACAGCTCTTTGAGAACATGCCATAGACATAGTAATCCCCGTGGATAAAGTTCCAAAGAGGAAACCCGACTCGCATCTACCCAGTGGGGATAACAATGGAAGAGGAGCGTCATTTTTGCATGAAGAGTGAGGGAATGATCCGACTGTGAGGGTATTTAAGTCGTGAAAGTTTGATTGAAAATTAAACTCAACCTTTTTAAAATTAGTTCTTTTTTTGGATAATTGTGCTGGTTTCTGCTACTTTGGTACTCTCATCAAGATCGCGAAGGCGAATGGATGCGCCTATTATCGTCAAGGAACGACCGGGTAAGTTTTCATTCCTTCCCTTTTTATATAATATGTAGTTCCATAAATATTTCAGTTTCAAATCACTAGAATTTTACCCTAATCTAGAATATTCATCTTCCCTATCCTCTCCTTTCCCCTACTCTCTTCTCCTCCCTCCTGTCTCTGCCCAATATCGGCTGTGCTCTCTGCGATCTGGATAGAAAGGTATCCCCGCCTGAAACAAGTGTGTTTCCTGAAAGGTGCCTTAATGGCGAATACCTTTTATAATATTTTTAGGCCAAACGGAGGAATATTGTGTGTTGCTATCTCTGTTCTTTCTATGTGTCTTCCTCCCCGGAACATCGTTGAATGTGTAGTCAAAACAACGAGTGATGAGAAAACGAGAAAACAAAATTTATCATTAAAGGAACTCGAAAGTATCGAAAACAATGCTCAATAAAGGCAAGTCAAAAAGCTTCAAGAAAATAATAGAGTTGCGCTTCTCTCTCTCTCTCTGCTCTCTTCTCGCATTCTCTCTCATTACTCTCTCGCTTTTCTCTCTCACATAGTATGTCTTCTTAGTCTTCGTTCGGGGACATTTGAGCACTCGTCTCGAATCGATACTGCAATAAAAGAATTAATTAGACTATGTACAGAATCATGTTAGACTAGGCACAGGAACAATTCAGTTAGTGAGTTCATGGCAGAAAGATACCATCTTGTCTAAGTAAGAGTGGATCTCATCTTCTGTTGGGTCCCTATCCTGAGATTCTCTAAGATCTACCAGTGCCTCGAATTCAATCATGGGTGCAAGGGTCTTATCTGATCTTTCTTTGGCGATTTTGGACTGCTCTAATTTCGTGTTCTTGTCGACGTAGTGATGAAGCGTGTTGAAGTCATCTAGTTCAGTTTGCTACAGAAAGGGAGTTATATTTTTACCGAAATACATTTTCGTCGAATATTTCAGCATCATCCAATTAAATATTTTTAATGCTTACTTGGATGAACTTCACTAAGGTCATCAGAGGTGGATGAGTGCAGAGGAAATAGTCCATCGCACCTCTGAAAAATTAAGAGATCAACAATTCATGAGTTTCTAGAAGCACATTTTTTCTGAAATAATATTTCAACTATCAAAACTAACCGGTGCCATGATTCAACGAGATTGGAGGTTCTATGACTCTCGACCATGAATTTACAGGTCATTGGCTCAGGATGAGTCATCCATTCATCTTTGAAATAATCGATGAAGTTCTTGCAAGCTGCATATTGCGAGTGGATAGGAGTCACTGGCACTTCAAGGATTTTCGCGCTGAAAATAATTAATTAATTAATGAACAAAACATCGATTATTGCGGATGATACCTTTTGAAGAAGCAGCGAGGAAGGAAGAATGACGCCCGAACTCGGTTCGTCCATTCTTTGATAACGGGATAGCTCTTTCCAGCTATCTTCAAACCAAAATGGCTCAATTTGTGATTCGTACACTTGAGTGCATGGAAAAGGCATCCTGAAAATAAGTTTATCTGTGTGTTCACCTAAAATTGGATGCTCGCCGTACATCAAGTTTTGAGTCTTTCTGATTTTTTTTCTCCCTCTCCCGATCCCGCATCTCAATGTATTTTACGCATAAAGAAATGTTTTGGAAATGCGGGGTCGGAAAAGGGAAACGGGGGATGAATAATAAATACTCAAAATTTTATGTACGGATTCTTTCTAATTCCATTGCAGTTTTTGCTGCGAACGCACTGATATTGACATCTCGTTTCTTTATAAACAATTTTTCTATTCAAGGCCTATTTCATTCTAGGCATTCTAGATACCTTCGTGAGACATCATCGGAACTGTGTCACGGATTGCCTTGATAATTCCGTTCTCCCAATCACTGACAATTCGAACACCACTGAGTGAGTGGTTGAAGTCTTGGAACAGTTCAGCCAAACTCTTGAAAGTTAATTTTTTTTAATTCGTTGACCAATTCACAGAACAGCTAATATATTAGAATAGACACCTCAAGCAGCTTGGAGTACTCCTTGGCCGTCTTGGATGGGAGCAATGCAGCCATGAGAAGGAAACTCGTTCCTCTCATGCAAACACGAACAGTGTACAACTATAACAGACATAGTTACTATCAATATGTTTCTAACAATATTTTAAATTAAAACAACAAGAACAATAAAGAAAGTGTAGGTATACCTGAAACGCGAGTTTCTTCGGTAGTGATGGAGTGGGGGTGAAGGAGAAGTTTCCATCCACGAGAAGGGCTTCAATACCTCCTTTGATCGCCCACTCCACCATCTGCAACAACATTTTCTTTCATATAGTATGCATGAAAATCTAAAAATCTGTTTCAATAAACACACTCTTCGAGAAGCCAAATAGATTCGCTTAGTATCAGCAGGATCACTAATTCGGAGACAATCAGTGGTTCCGAGTACTTGTAGATCCTCGTCATCGACTTCATCATAGGCGCCAGCTGACATCGTTCCACATGATCTGATATTTAAGGAACTGATTCATTTATTCTCCTTAAAATTACCCTGTTCATTAGAGATTCTCAGTGCGTCTGTTGCAAAAAAAACACTAAAATATTACCGTTTCAAGTCGGCTGCAATTTGCCTCTTCCTCTTTCTCCTGTTTTCACCTCCTGAGTACAGTTCGAGCACTTCCTAAAGACTTTTTTTACAAGGTTCCGTTTCGTTGATCTACCTGGACTTCATTTCTGTCGATAATACTCGGAAGGTTGCCTAGTCTGTTGGCAATAGTGGCATTGCCTTCTTTCTGTACTCTTCCTGGTTTCTTCACGTGACCCTGTTTCGAATATTCTGCATTCTCCATAGACATTGATTTTCTGGAAATAACTATTCTATTTTTTTAAACGTAATGGCCCAGAAAATTTAATGGTCCTGTTTTAGAAACTGGATCATTAAATTTAAAATGTTATCTCTCAGGATTAACTAACGCGATTTTGGTGCTCAGAACATTGACAGCTCTGCACTTCTCATCAGTTGTCCAATCGCATTTGTGTCTATCTGAATCTGCGGGGTCCGAGAGGAACTCGCACTCGTCCGGTTTCGGGAAGAATACCTAATGTAAAATATGAGAACACATATTTTGCAGCGTTACAATTATTCTTGCAATTGTTGGCTCTGTTCCGGAATAGAGGTTCTTAGAAAATAATATTTAAAAAAATAGAAATTGTCAAAAGATATTTTTAAAAATCTGGATTGGAAAAACTAAATTTTCAAAAAAAACAAGTTTGATTTTTTGACTTACAGTAACTTTTTTCAACGAGAAGTTGAAAGAAAAGTTTAAACGAAAAAAAAATACTCCTTCCGTGGTGAGCTTTCAGAAAATATAACTATGAAGGAGTTTCGGTGATACGTTCTCGAAATAGAAAATTGACCTTTTATCGCATATGAAACATATCTCAGCCGGGGTTGACCTGAGACAATTTTAAGGTGCATTTTCGGAATCTACGCATCAAGTTTACCACCTAGGGCAACTTTTCAGCATAGTCAAATTTTTCGCTAGTACGGACCTATTTCTACCCTGTCAGATAGTGTCTGCTAAGTGGTACCCTTTCGCTGCTACAGAGAACTTATTTTAACTTTAAAATGATTTCATTAAAAATATTTTTGACACTTTCTATTTTTTACCTTTATTGGGACCTTTATTTTTCGAAATCCAATTCAACAATTTCTATTTCATGGGACCTCTCTATTTCATGGGACTTTTCTATTTTTAATAATGGTATTTCTTGGGACCTTTATATTTTTCCGGACAATTTTCGCACGATGTTGGGACCATTCTATTTGCAGCATCATTTATAAAAACATTCTTGGTACCTTTTTATTTTATGGGACCTTTCTATTTTCTAGGGACCTTTCTATTTTCTAGGGACCTTTCTATTTTCTAGGGACCTTTCTATTTTCTAGGGACCTTTCTATTTTCTAGGGACCTTTCTATTTTCTAGGGACCTTTCTATTTTCTAGGGACCTTTCTATTTCCATTAGACATTTCTATTTTTTGGGACCTTTCTATTTTCTAAGAACATCTATTCCGGAACAGATCCCAAATATTTACCTTGACGGTGCATCTAGTTCCTATATCCTTCGATCTGTTGCAGGCGGTACACATGTACCTGTATCGCCTGGACTGATCAGGAGTTGTCGCTGGATCCACACTTTCCTTGTAATGGAAAGAAATGATAGTGTCGGGATCGGTGGGGATACGGTACGCTGCCACTCTGTGGCTTCCCTTGTTAGAGGGGAATGACATGCCAATGAATGACATCTGAAAGCAGAATAGTCAAGAAACGCATCTAACCTAACAGAAAATGTAATGTGAGAGAAGGAGAGGCGCTACTCACACACTGGGAGACTGATTAGGGGCGGAGCTTCTACTCCTTATATACCCACTCGAACGGGTGCTTCCATTCCCTGTGGCATCTTTCATCCCCTGTGGCTTTCCTCTTCACTCTCATCTCGCAAGTTCCTACCTTGTGGCATGCCTTGACTATCCTAGAAGAATTTTTTCCCGCCTAGAGAGGGAATACGACTTGGTGAAATTAGAAAAATTAGATATTTGAATATTTGTAAAACTTTTGATGATCTTTCGAATGAGATATAACACAACACGAAAATTTTTTTTAAAAATGAAAAATTTTTTTTTTCGAAAATATTTTATTTTATCAATTTTCAAAAATTAACTTTTCATGACTTTTTCACTTTCAAAATTTGCTTCACGCCTAAGAATGTCTGTGAAAACTGTTTTTATCCCTTTCCGATCACTTAGAATGAAAATATAGCCGAATACTAATTTTCACAAAAAAATATCAACAAAAAAAGACAAAAAACTTTTGATGCTCTTTCGAATGATGTATAAGACAGGTATCACGAGAGATTGCATGAAAACACACCCTTCGGGGAACAACTTTCAAAAAAATATTTTTGATTTCGATCAAACTTTTATGTAGAAGTACTCTGGGGACGAGAATTCCAACAACCCTGGTCCCAGGTCGCAGAACCGCATTTTAGGAATTTCCCGGTTCTGAAGCCGGAATCGATGTAACTTTCTTCAAAATGTAGATACAATGCCGTTCAAGAGCTCCAAAAGTTCGGAAAAATATGCTGAACATTTTTTCTGTTTGCATAATCATTCCGAAGAGTAAACTGAAAATGGTAAAATTGAAAAACCTAAAATTAATATTAAAATTAAATTCTGCCTTTTTCAGCTTTGAAGATGCGCAGAATTTGAAAGCGGAATATTAAAGAGCAAGTCAATATTAGTCATATAAAAATATAAAATTGATAAGAAAGGTGCGTTCACAGACCCGAAAAATCGCGTTGAATCTCGTAATAGTGTTTTTTTTCAGAACAAATATTTCTAAAATCTTGAGTGTCGATACCAAACTCATTGAAATGGACTGTAAATTGGTGAAAACAATGAAATAATGTATCCCGAAAAGTTTTAGCATCATTTCATAAGATATGCGAAAACTTATAAAAAATCGATATTTTCGTTGAAGAAAAATTAATATTTGAAAAAACTTGTAATAAATTGTTCAGAAACCGATTGTAACAGTCAAATAGATTTACTCCGATATAGAATGACCATTTTCAGAAGGAATACTTACTTCTACTCTTACAAATCCTCTTTCGTGATGTATTCTCATCCAGTTGATTAATTTTTTGTCAATATTATTCCTAAAACACTGGAGGGGAAATTTTTAATTAAAAAAAAATCGAACAATATACTTTTCCTGAATCATCTAAGCTTCTTTATAAAATTATGCCACTAATATTATGAGATTTATTAATAATATTAATTTTTCTTCAACGAAAATATCGATTTTTATAAGTTTTCGCATATCGTATGAAATGATGCTAAAACTTTTCGGGATACATTATTTCATTGTTTACACCAATTTACAGTCCATTTCAATGAGTTTGGTATCGACACTCGAGATTTTAGAAATATTTGTTCTGAAAAATCGCAGTATTACGAGATTCAACGCGATTTTTCGGGTCTGTGAACGCACCTTTCTTATCAATTTTATATTTTTATATGACTAATATTGACTTGCTCTTTAATATTCCGCTTTCAAATTCTGCGCATCTTCAAAGCTGAAAAAGGCAGAATTTAATTTTAATATTAATTTTGGGTTTTTCAATTTTACCATATTCAGTTCACTCTTTGGAATGATTATGCAAACAGAAAAAATGTTCAGCATATTTTTCCGAACTTTTGGAGCTCTTGAACGGCATTGTATCTACATTTTGAAGAAAGTTACATCGATTCCGGCTTCAGAACCGGGAAATTTCTAAAATGCGGTTCTGCGACCTGGGACCAGGGTTGTTGGAATTCTCGTCCCCAGAGTACTTCTACATAAAAGTTTGATCGGAATCAAAAATATTTTTTTATAAGTTGTTCTCGGCCTCATGCAATCTCTCGTGATACCTGTCATAACACGGTAACAAAATAAAAACATTGAGAAAAAAATTATTTTTGTGTAAAAAATTATCGATTTTTCAAAAATCGAAATTTTGTCTATTTCTCACGTTTAAAATTTACGTTGTACCCAAGACTGTCTATGAAAAAAGTTTGAGTCCGGGGCGACCACTTTGAATTAGTTGTGCCGCTTACTTCAGCTTTCAATGCGCTCTTACAGAGAACGCGTTTTAATTTTGATCAAACTTTTAGATTGGAGAACCCAATTTACGAGAATTCAATTTATCTCGGCCTCATGTTCCCAACTTTTGGGTTCTCAAATATAAAAGTTTGATCAACATCGCAAATATTTTTTTGAAAATTGTTTAGCAAAGGCCCGTTTTATATTCGATCTCTTGTGACACCACTTTTAATCCAAACAACGCAGAATTATTAGCGTATTCATTCAGACTATTTAGAAAAGTGGGCTCAGAAATGTAGATGTTGAGTTCAATAACAACTTGTAAAAGGTTTCATCGACAGGAAAGCACAAACGATCATTATATGAAAGATTCACTCACCTCCAATTATTGACCAACCAGTCTAGAGCTGTGAGATAGTGAGAAATGACCACAGAATAGATATCTATCAAGACAAAGAACCACAATGATAATAAATTAATTTTAACATTCTATATGATGGAAGAATAGTCTGCGGAAACTGGCAATATAAAACTGCCCATTTGGCAGACTGGAAGCATTTTCAGTCGCATTTATCACGCGTTGATAAACTGTTTCAATTCTTTTCTTTACTCATCGCTCGTTGTTTTAACACAATAGTATACGTTATGTCTGCAATATACTTGAAAGGTAACGATATTAATTTGATCCAACTGAATCTGGTTCAAATATGACAATTTTATATCTATGCGGAAAGGAATGGATTAAAATGGAACTATTCCGAACTTCATTTAGACCTCCCCACCAACCAGTCAAGAGCAGTGAGATAATGAAAAATGAACGTAGAATAGGAAGCGATCAATCACATGATGAAAATGAAATTGATCAATGGAGGATTATAATTGCAAACAAGGGAGAGTAGTCTGTGGATAATGGTAAAATTATACTGCCAAAAATGGCAGACTTATTTAACCGTCTGTGTGTTTGTTGCAGTCAGTGAACTGACCAAAGTGCAAGAGAAAAAGACATAGAACATTCAATCTTTGATTTTCATTTCATTATCCAAAACTGTTTGGTCTCAAAATTAAATTTGCAGAAATGACTTACGATTCCAGGCCTTAACATTTCCAGGTGTGAATAGACACCGAGAAAGAAAGAGACTTAGTAATTCTCGTCATTGTGTAGAATTAGTGATTGATCTGTGTATGACCGAGCGGATAGACGAGCGTCATTGAATATTTACTTTATTCGAGACGTTTCACATGGGAGTGACCTGAACTCACATTTCCCGATCTTTTTGATTTTACCATGGCAGTATACATGTCTAAAGACTATCTCAAAACCATTGTCAAAAGCTGCGGAATCCGTCTGGGAAGCGAGTTAGCAGATTTCACGCCCCATAAGATCGAAAGAACGCACTGTTTCCAACTGCAGCGGTGGCCGAGTGGTCTACGGCGGCAGGGGTAGGAGGGGGAAGTGAGGTCGTGGGTTCGGTTCCGCTCACCAGAATTTTTCTTTTGCTCATTTTTCGAATCGTACCAACAACGTGAGACATGTTTATGTTATCAACAGCGATGAAATTCGATCACGTAACACTTGAAACACCATGTGAAATTGCACATAGGACATTTGATGAATGACATCATCATGCAACCTAGAGAACAGCACTTGGTTGAATGGACAGACTTGGGGAAACAGAGCTGTACGGGGGTCTTGAAACGAACGGTGGGTGCGGAATCAAGGTAACCGGCCGCATGCCAGGCATACTGAATCATAGGCTTAAAGATGGGGGCACGCATGACAGTGAACGAAAGTGAAATGACTTTTAGAATGGGATCACGTTGGAAAATTATGAATGTGGGGAAATTGCGGAACCCGTAACCCTGAAATCGACGCACTAATGCCTTAAAAGGCCGGAAAAAGAAGACGTCAAGGGGCTGGCAAATGCCAGTGGCTCCGGCCGGAATTTGACGGGTGTGAAGAGTCTTGCCAGAGGGAAGAGAAGAGTCGATGGCTGCTTGATCTCGGAAGGACGTCCACGAATCGAGCAGAATGAGAAGATCGTTGGAGGTCGTCGATGGAGTGAAGATACACTGGAATACGATTCCAATCAATTCGTGAGTTGGGGTAGGGTACGGTAGGTAATAGAGGGGTAGGGTACGGTAGGTAATAGAGGGGTAGGGTACGGTAGGTAATAGAGGGGTAGGGTACGGTAGGTAATAGAGGGGTGGGGTACGGTAGGTGATAGAGGGGTGGGGTACGGTAGGTCAAGGAATGCGGTAGAAATGCTCACCTTGTTCACCCACTCTCGCATGTGATTCTTGGTCATTATGTGACTGGTTCCTGCAGTCACAACCAAGTTCGGAGCGTCAAAGATCTTCTTCTTCTTGGGGAAAGAGCCACCCGGCTCTTGGAGAACAACGAAGAGATAGTCGCCCATTGATCCATCGGCGAAGATGAGGGGCATTACGGTATAGCTGTGAGTGAGTGATGACTTCGATTGGACACAGCGGACTACTGTCTTCTCTCCAATTGGTGCGAGACTTCTGCAAATTACAAAATAATCATAGAAAACAACCAGTTAACGCAGGAAATTCAAAGATCAAAGATCACTCTAGTACCTCATAGAGTGCAGCTCCTTCAGAAATCCACTCTGATCGCTGTTGCAAATCTGATTGAGTGGTCGAGTCTTCATCTCTTCCTTGATAGAAGCGACAAAATCAGCGGCTGCAGTCTTGATGGCCTTGTCGTCATCGTGATTCACTTTCGACACGAATTCCAATTCCACGCTTCCAATTCGACGCTTCCTCTTGAATCGCGTGACCCACGATTGTGACGCCTCGAACTTGTCCAGGTATTTCATCTCCAAATTGACATCGATGGCCATAACTTGGAGATCGATGTCGTGAAGAGAGTAACCTTGAATAGAGAAGTGTGCCTCAATTAGTAGTTCTATTGACTCTCTCCCCTATTGTCATATCGTTCCTGGTCTCTAGAAATGGAGTCAGAGAAGAAAAAAAATTAAAACCAGATACCATCTCTAACTCATTCTCTCTTGACCCCTTTCTGGAGGTACGAATAAACGTAAAATGATGCATAATTGGATAGCCCATAGGATGGAAATAGATCAAAAGTGACACACCTTCTTCCATCGCTTTCATAGCTTGCATGTACACATCGTCAGAAAGATTCTGGAGTGCAATGATTCGATTGGTGCGTCGGGATGAGTTCTCATCGGCTTCCTTTGCAAACGCCTCCATCTTACGGAGATCGTTGGAGTTGGCCAGAAATCGATGCTTGGTCTTCATGCTTTCGAGTGTCCGATGAGCCTTGCTGGTTGTTGACCGGAAGTAATTCGATGCGAGTATTATCTGCAAAGTATACTGTTGAACAAAAAAAGGTGAGAAAGTAGTCAGAAAACTTCAAAAATCTCGAATTTACTCACCGCTTCGAGAGACGCGTATCCGTTTGAGAACGCGAATCGTTTCCTATCTGGTGGGGGAACATCATTCACAAGATCCAAATCGTCCTCGGTCCAAGTTGGGTCCACATCTTCTTCGTCATTGGGGTCAAATGGCACGAGTTCATCATCCTCTCCGTACACCAGAGAATCCAAACCAGCTTCATTGAGAAGATGGGCGAAAGTTCCGGCAAGCTTCCGTTCTTCTCGGGTAGCTGAAGAGACATCCGAATCGATTCCGAGCTTGGCAGCGAGAAGACCGACGACGCGAGCAGGTGAAAACATGAAGAGAATAGTCTCCTTGTTTCATTTTCCGCCTTTTGTACTCTCATTCCAGTCGATCAATACGGGTAGATCAAGTAGCAGATCTCGAATGGTCACGTACGATAGTACGACAATGAGCAAAGAACGAACAGTAGCACATCAAACTACATTTGCTCTCCAGAAAACATTCAAGGATCACTGAAAAATAAGCAAAAGAAAAATTCTGGTGAGCGGAACCGAACCCACGACCTCACTTCCCCCTCCTACCCCTGCCGCCGTAGACCACTCGGCCACCGCTGCAGTTGGAAACAGTGCGTTCTTTCGATCTTATGGGGCGTGAAATCTGCTAACTCGCTTCCCAGACGGATTCCGCAGCTTTTGACAATGGTTTTGAGATAGTCTTTAGACATGTATACTGCCATGGTAAAATCAAAAAGATCGGGAAATGTGAGTTCAGGTCACTCCCATGTCAGCTAGGGATGGCAAAAACGGAAAGCGTAATGAAGGTGGAATTCAAACTGATGTGCCCTTATTGCCGGCAAGAGCTCAATGTGCTCATTTCCTAGGTGGAATCAAGGCAGAAAACCCTCTTTCGTCTGATCGTATGTAAATCCATGGCAAACCCGAAATTTGGTGGATTAATACCACAAAATGAATATTTTTTGACCTTATAAATTGTTTTGAGAGTTTTTTATATTGTGTTTTTTTATATTGTCTGCAGAGTCCGATTGTCCCAGCTTCCGTGGAAAAATTATATGAAAAGATGATTTTCCGTTTTCGTGATCTTTCTGCTTCCAATCCGGAATCAAAGCGGAAATTTGATTAGATTAGCGTGCATGCCGGCAAGAGACGACTCTCGCCGATTTGCATGGCTAATTCCGCTTCCCGTTTTCATTTTGTTATCCCTAGTTTCGGGCAAAAAGCCCAAACTAGGGAAAAAAGAAATAAATTTTATTTTCCCTGATTTGAGGTGAAACCGGATGAAGATGGGCTGTTTGCCCGAAACATCTCGAATTAAGTAAATATTCAATCATGCTCGTCTATCCACTATGTCATACACAGATCAATCAATAACTACTGAAAGATGCTAGCAAAACCGCATTATTTGTTTTAATCAGAGAAACTTTCAAATTAATCTTTGGAGAAATTGCCCGTCATGTAATTGTCTGGATTTTTTGATAATGTCTCTTCTAGTTTTGATAGCTATTGAATCAGTGATAGTATATTTCAAACGCCCACCAAAATACCAACGGCAAGTCTTCGAAAAGCAATCAAAACAAGGGCTGGGATTTTAGATTCAAATTTTGTTCTGGAATTATTATTTAATTCGCATTTCGTACGCATTGATTTCGATCCTTTCGAGTCTCTTTCATGATATTTTTCTCGTTTACTCATGGCTCGTTGTTTTCACTACACATTCAACAATGTTCCGGGGAGGACACACAATGAAAGAACAAACACACATTGCACAGAATACTCCGGTGTTTGGCCAAAAATATTATAAAAAGATATTTTAAAAATATAACATTAAAACCCCACAATAGATAACCCCATACAAATTTCATTCCAAAAATTCGCATCGCTGAGTTTCACAATCCTGGACATATTTCCTCGTATCTCTTCTCCAACACACTCTCTAACATGTTATCTGCCTGGCAAACGAGGTGAGATTAGTACGGCGACTGAATTGTTTCTTCATTTAATATATTTTGCTATCTTCATAGAAATCATAGTAAATTATTTGAGAGAAAAAACAACGTAATAGCGATAAAACAGCCTCAAGCAGTCGAAAATTGTCGCTTTTTGAGGCGACATGAAGTGAAAATATTGATGAAATCGAATTCCCCATCATGGGAAATGTGTTGTATGAACATTTCATGAAAGTTTGTGAGATCGAAAAATTTCACTTTTTTTCACCATGGGGGATACCCTTATGTGGGTGAAAACGGCCATATTTGACTTGCTGTAACTCGACTCTATTTTAATATATTTGCTTAATACTCGGTTCTATTTATTGCTATAAGCAAGAAGACCTCTGAAACCAAAAATTATATCAATCGGTTTACTCTCGGCTGAGATCGAGCACCTTGAAAATCGCCTAAAATGGCTTGGCGGCAAAGGAGAGGACGCTATCTCTCTCCTCTCCCCTACTCTCTCCCCCTCCTCGGAAGGGGGGGGACATTTCGGCCAGGGGATATTTCGGGCAGGGGGGACATTTTGGGCATGGGGGGGACATTTTGGGCAGGGGACATTTCGGGCACTTTCTCCGGGGACATTTTGGGCATCTTTTTAGGAGGGGGGGGACATTTTGGGTATGACCCATATATTTTATTTAAAACGAATTCGAGCTTTACCCCGGTTTTATTTTATTTTTGGAATGAACGACAACTCCCTTTTTCTTGTTTATCAAATTTGTTCTGCGTGAAGCTAGAAGCTCTTGAATAGTTCAATTCAATTAAGAAACGTAGCATTACAATAATGAAACATTAAAAGATGATTAAGAGAGGCTGTGAAGCGATATTGAATTTATAAAGACAGTATTTCATAAAACCTGCCGATCTGTCGGTCCGTGTGCCTGTGTCCGTATGTTCACTCAAAAAACTCGCGCACGGCTCAACATAACAACACAATTCCTTTGCCAACACATGTAGCGCCAAACGAGTAACCTTTTTAATAAAAATATTTGAACCAAACTCATGGCTAAGTGGCTAAGGCACTTGATTTTAAATCCGAACATCCCAAGTTCAATTCCCGCCGTTTTGCCGCACTTTTAGAAATACTGTAAGTACTGCATACGCGTTTTCTAAAAACGACTAACGATTTCAAACACGTCTTGACAAGGTTTATCGTGTTTTTTATAAAATTTTCAAAATTTCAACAAAACAGCCGGTGGTGTCGAGAACTACGGAAAAAAGTGTTTTTGAGATGCCAGAAAAGATCTATAAATGTACTCGAACACTTCTTCATTTGTTAAAAAAGATATTTCTCTAATTTTCATTCGCTTTATCTTTCATTTCCTCACCTTCAGGAGCAAATTAAAGACAATATTATGAAGACCTCCTTATCTATTGTGAAGACCGGACAGCGCATAGATAAAGCCATTTTGAATATCACACGCTAGAACATGTTTACTGGCATCTCAAAAACACTTTTTTCCGTAGTTCTCGACGCCACCGGCTGTTTTGTTGAAATTTTGAAAATTTTGTAAAAACACGATAAACCTTGTCAAAACGTGTTTGAAATCGTTAGTCGTTTTTAGAAAACGCGTATGCAGTACTTTACAGTATTTCTAAAAGTGCGGCAAAACGTTTGCCCGCGGCGGGAATTGAACTTGGGATGTTCGGATTTGAAATGAAGTGCCTTAGCCACTTAGCCATGAGTTTGGTTTAAATATTTTTATTAAAAAGGTTACTCGTTTGGGGCTACATGTGTTGGCAAAGGAATTGTGTTGTTATGTTGAGCCGTACGCGAGTTTTTTGAGTGAACATAAGGACACACAGGCACACGGACCGACAGATCGGCAGGTTTTATGAAATACTGTCTTTATAAATTCAATATCGCTTCACAGCCTCTCCTAATCATCTTTTAATGTTTCATTATTGTAATACTACGTTTCTGAATTGAATTGAACTATTCAAGAGCTTCTAGCTTCACGCAGAACAAATTTGATAAACAAGAAAAAGTGAGTTGTTGTTCATTCCAAAAATAAAATAAAACCGGGGTAAAGCTCGAATTCGCTTAAAATAAAATATATAGTGTAGAATTGAATGGGGAATCTAATTTTGCTAAGTAAATGTTGGTGACAAGTGCATTTATTTTTCAGGACGGACGATTTTCGAGTTCGAAAAACACATTTTCAATTTTTTCCCTATAGTAACGTTAAAATATAATCTTGACGTGTTTATAAATTTTATTCGCCTCAAAGAGACGATCATTTTTCTTTTTTTTACTACGCAAATACTTCATTTTAAACGGAGATATAAATTTTCGAAAATCCGACCGCCCCGGACGAGTATTTCAGCACATAATGAGTTTCATGCCTCATACCAACATTTTTTCGAAAGAGTTGCTAAGGACGTGTCTACACACCAAAATAATCTCGGGAGGAAGCAGTTTGAATTTATTGTAAAACGCCACCTGCGATCTGTCAGAAGACGTGTGATGAGTGAACTGGCGTTGGACTGCGCTGGCCTGAATTGTATATTCATTAGTGTGAGTTAGGTAAAACATTTTCCTCGTCGACCAATTCTAGTGTAATCTTTCACCTCAACGGTGTGATGGGTGCCATGGGTGTTGGCGCACTCGGAGTGCAGGTAAGCATTGGCTTTCGATCGGTGGACATTTTGTGCGCCAACGCCGCACCCGAAATGCTCCCGGAGCTGGTCAAATTGTAATTAGACAATAAATGAATTTGTAGAAACAGTATATTTTTAGTTCAAGATCATCACAGAAGATAGAGTAAGTAGATAAAAATCACCTCTGGCTTGTCTTCTCTTTCTTGCGTTCTGCCTTCTTTTTAACTCGACGTCGAACTACCTGAAATCAGGGTCAATTATCGATTTTTCCTTTTCAAAAAAAGTCAACTCGTACCACGGCAATTACTGCGATCGCGATCGCTATTACAATGCCGATGCCAATTACGAAGAGAAAAATTACGGTGCCCTGATTATTGATTATTAACGAAAATATAGAAAACATTTAGAAGAAAGGGTGTAGCATATTACCATGCTTAGTCCTTCATCGTCACTCTCTTCTACACTAGACTCGGCAATCTGCGCATGACTACTCTGGTCATTCTAAAGTTTCTGGTAATCAATTCCAAGAGATCAAAGATCACTCGCCATTATATCGTCGTCCAATATTAATTCTACCATGAAAAACTTGAAATGCAATCCATCATTGTCAAGCCGTTTTGCCACAGGCATACTGACGACAATTTTACAGAGCGGTTCGCATCTCACTGTAAAATCTAAATTTTTAAAATCATTTTTCGGTAGTTACAGTAATACGTAGCAAAATAAACAAGAAAATGAAAATATATAGATATTTTCCATGATCTGCTCACCCTTTCCGGTCATCGGTTTGAATTCGATACGTCTTTTCGCGGATAAAAGTTTGCTGGGTCAGACCATGGGTCAGTTCACGATTAGTTACCGGAACATCGCCACCGTAACAGTTTACAGTATCCACGTTCACTGGGTTAGTGTTTGGCTCAAACTCATCATTTCGTACGGATAAATCATTATCTTGGCACACATCTGTTTGAATGTTTTTTTTTGCATTTCAAGTTTTGGAGATATTGAATTTGCAATCGATTTTTTTTAAATATCACCTACCTGCCAGTGGGAAATCAAAATTACATTCCTTGGCAGGGAAAAGTCTGGCCTCGTTATGGCCATCCGTTTCAGTACGATCGATAAACTAGGTACAGTATGTATGCACTTGTTATTTTCAATAATTCAGATTAATCGACATTGGTGCAGAAAATGCAATCGACTCCCGCCTCATAGTCATCAGCTCAGTTACCCTCCTCCACTGAGGTCAGCAGTTGCGTAGTGGATAGTAGAGCGCGAAATGTGAGACCACGGTCTCTTTATTTCGCACACTCTCTCGACCGGTCGAAAGGCGAGAGAGTGTGTGAAATGAAGAGACCGTGGTCTCACATTTCGCACTCTAGTGATAGGAAGTTGCGATGGTGACCGGTAGACTACGGAGCAGTGTGGGTGAGGTGCGGACCCCCGCGTCCCAATCCCTACTACGATCGTTCAACATACTTTGGAGACTGTCTATTGCCGTAACCAGCCGTCCCACCACCACCACTACTACTGCGTTTCCCGCATCAAAACAAAGTGTGGGGTACGGTGGATCACTGTGGTCACAGTATGATTATCGAATTTTTCGGTTACAATCCAGTAATTGTTTCCGTCCACACTCATTACCGTCGTTTTTCTTCGATGGACCTACAATCTTCGTGATATCTGATGATTGAGTTGATATTTTACTCAAATGTTGGTTTTGTGGCTACGTTTATTATTGCTCATTAAAGTTACCGACAAAGGAAAAGTTTCGATATTTTTAAATTTTTTTTTATTTGACGCTGATGAGACCGCTGATTATTTTATTTGACGCTGATGAGACTGCTGATTATTAGTTCGCATGAGAAAACGCCTAAAAATAAGCCCATAATTTACTATAAGCTCGGAAAGGGTGTCCCTGATCGGCAATATTGATTGGTATACTGTAGCAGCTCAAAATTCTTCTTTTCGTTTTTGCTGCCCTTTCGAACAAATTCTTTCAAAATGATTCATCTCCAGATACATTCAATAGCATTGAACACCCTAAAACTACAAGATAGACATAAAGATATGCTCTACACATTCGCAACGAACAGATAGAGTGTGTTTGCCGTTGAGGTACTGAGAGCTGGCCGGACCAGCTTAACCGTTTGACGCGAGGGTAGACAATGAATACATTGCTTTCTCCGCCCGCAAGTTCGACTCCCCGCCGATGCGGCACACCACCGACCTAACCATCGGTACATTGAGTGTTATGGCAGAATGCAGGCTAAACAATACTGTAAATCACTGGTGCTATTCGTGATCTTTGAATGTCGATCTGTTCAGGGACCGTTGTCCGTTGTTGGCGACACCTTCGATTCCTCTCGAGAGCAAAGCTGGTGATTTATCGCTTTTCGATATTCCGTGCTGGAAAACAATGATTGCTTTCATAAACGCGTGTTCAGCAGTCTGCATCACCTGCTGAAGTAAAATACGTAAAACTTTGCGGCGATTCCGAAATTGAGAAAAATGGCCGCGAAGGAGTTGTAGCAGAAGCGGATGTGCTCTGGATGATTGTGCAAATGACAAGCAAACTACGGAAACAAGTACCTGGTCGCTGAACGCTGTTTGTTACTGCAACGACGATTATGGTAAGCGACCATCCGCCGAGGTCGAAAATCGTCACCAGCAATATCGTGCGGAAGATGCGTGCGAGGTTGTCTTGCCCGAGGCCCTCTGCAAGCGTGTCCAAAATGTTTCTGCGCCTGTAGGATTCGATCACGCAGGTTTTTACCCAATTGGGAAAATTGGCGCCCAAGAGGCGCTGTTAAGCGCCTATTCGACAATGGAAACCACACTACGTGACCGCATTCGTGATATGTTGTTTGGATTCCGCATCCAATGTTAGAGGCCAATCACTATTTCCTGGATCGTACACACCTCTCCTCGATTACTCTACAGGCAGGGCAGAATCCTTAGAAAAATACTGGATGACAGTGAATATGAGTGAAAACGAAAAAAAATAAGGATTCTATCACTTTCAAACTCTCTTCCGTCCCGTCCCATTTCGTCTTTTTTAGGCATCATGTTATTGTTGTGTAACCTTTTGATCTGATGAGTGATTGCGTAGACTATCAGTGCGATAAGATTGAGGATTACTGCGGAAATTGTCCAGATGCCAATGGCAATGCCGTGGTACACACTTGACATGTTGCAGATGATGTCTCTGCGCGGTAAAATATTAATCATGATCTGTTAATTAATTATCTCTGATTATTATAATTATATGATACGAATTATAAAAAGCGCCCTCATTTGTGAACCAATAGTACGATTGCGCATGTAAAATGAAGAGGTTTCTAGTCCACACCATGTCAAGAGGGGGAAGAATCTTCATTTGCGTGGCGCGAGATTCTGATCGGATTAACGCTTAATCCGGAGCGAGAGAGGGAGAGCGAGCGGTCGGAATAACGTCTTTTTGAGATAAATAAATTCATAATTCGATTAGTAGGTCAAAATCAAAAATTCTGATTCCAACAAATTGTCCGAAATTGTCTTAGGCGTGCTCTGTAAAATCCGCATAATCTTAGCTGTTTTCCTCGAAGAGTTATTCCAAGTTTAAAATTTAAATGCGGAATAACAAGTTGGAAATCAAAGGTGAGTAAGTGATAAATTTACACGACGTGCCTAAAGCAATTTCGGACATTTTGTTGGAAACAGAATTTTCGATTTTGACCTACTAATCGAATTATGAATTTATTTATCTCAAAAAAGACGTCATTCCGACCGTTCCCTCTCCCTCTCTCGCCCCGGAATAAGCGTTAATCCGATCAGAATCTCGCGCCACGCAAATGAAGATTCTTCCCCCTCTTGACATGCTGTGTAGACGACAAATGAACGAAAAGAAAAACAAAAAAAAAACTGTAATGAAACATCCCTACCACGTCTAGATATAATTTACTATTATTCATTGGATTAAATAATTCGCGTCGAGGGCTCTCCATTGTACACATTCTTCCCACAAATGATGGTCGGCATCTTGAGCCACTTACTGATCTTGATAGTAGAATACCATCAGAAATACGCTAAAGACGACATATGTAAATACCGCAGTGAATTGCTTCTGAAAATTTGAGTATATTATATTCGTACGCACGTAAGAACAGTTTCCGCATACACTAACAGTAAGAACCTTTGAGGAGGGGTTGTAAGAGTAAGCGCATACCGTTAGGTAGGCGGCGGTGCTCATGCTACGATATGTAGAAGCAGCGACAATCGATACAAATCGATCGATTCCAATGCATAGAACGGTCATGGTGCCAGCAGCCACGCCCAATGTTGGCAGAAACTAGATAAAAAAAGCCCCCATTATCTTCCCATTATCAGTTCTGGGGGCTGTATAATCTGTTAGAAGTTGGCCATGTTTTCTTTTTTTTCTTTTTTCGTAATTTATGATTTAACTAGCAGGGTGTGTTGAGGTTAAACTAAGTTAAGGTAGGGTGCGCACTACGTTTTCAATGGTTCAGGGGGGGCATTCAGTTGCAGGGCACAGTTCGGTCCAGGGGGAGCTTTGCAGCCGACTCCAGGATCGGTCAAGGGGAATCTCGGTAGCAGGCTCCAAGTTCGGTCCAGGGGGAGCTCGATAGCCGGCTCCAGGTTACGTTGAAGCTGGACTTATGTTGGGGCCTGTTAATCTCTACAAAGAGTACCGGTTTATTCCGTTGCAAAAGGCAAAAAACTACGCCACTTCGTGGCTCCTTGGCAACTTTTTTCGATCGCTCTCAGCCTCACGAGCCTTTCACAACGGAAACGCAAGATACAGTGCGTTCAGAACGTTTTCGAACACGTTCGGACACGTTTCCGACATCACAAAACGATTTTCCTGTAATCCCCTACGCTCTCTGAATCATTCTGGAACTTTTCGAAATTTTCGATTTTTCACTTTAAAACGTGTTAGAACACGTTCAAACACTTTTCTGACATCGCAAAATACTTTTCCTGTGATCCCCTACGCTCTCTGAATCATTCTGGAACTTTTCGAAATTTTCGATTTTTCACTTTAAAACGTGTTAGAACACGTTCAAACACGTTTCTGACATCGCAAAATACTTTTCCTGTGATCCCCTACGCTCTCTGAATCATTCTGGAACTTTTCGAAATTTTCGATTTTTCACGTTAAAACGCGTTAGAACACGTTCAGAAACGTTTCCGGCATCGCAAAATACTTTTCCTGTGATCCCTCGAGCTCTGCGAACCAATTGGGAACTTTTCTAAATTTTCGATTTTTCACGTTAAAACTCGGCAAAACATTTGAAAACGTGTTTCACGGTACTCAAAAACGTGTTGGAACGATTTCCCGCGCTTGCGAAAAATGCGGCAAAAGGGTTGCCCGCGGCGGGGGTCGAACCTGCGTCGCTCGGATTTCTAGTCAAGCGCGTAACCCACTTAGCTATGGATTTTGTTTAAATATTTTTTATTTAAAAGTTTATTTATGTGGATACGCATGCTCGTCACGATCACCTTTTATCGTGATCTTCGTACAGAGCATGGAACACTCGTCGGAAGTCAGGGCGAGGTTACGCGGCGCCGGCGCCACTCAGAATGGAAAGAGGCGGATGTGCCTTTGTTTCACCGGTCCGTGTCTCCCCATACCCGCCCCGGCGGCGACAATTTTGTCACTTTGCAAAGTCTTTTTTATCGCTGAATTTTGTTTATCGATATCATTCTTACAAGAACATTTTTGTTAGAACATTTTTCTTTCAATACAAATATTTCAAAAGGGGGTCAGCTTTTCGTACAGCACAATTTCGAATGCTCAAATACGTTAGTATAACAATTAAAGGAGTGGAAGAGGTACATACTTGACCACTCGAAAAGTCGAAACAAAGCGTTTCGAGTCCGTTCCGGAACAGTTCTTTGTTTGTTGTTAATCTTCCATTGTTCTCGAACAAAGGATATTTCGAGTGGTCAACCCTAGTACATACTTAGAAAATGCCGATTTTGAAAAAAATAATGCTATCTAAACTGAGGAACATGTCAGAATGGAATAAAAAAGAACGAGAATACGTGATATTTTGAGCAATAAGGAGACAAGAGAGTTTTCCGGACAAGCTACACACTGAAAACAATTTTGCTAGGGAAACGCTTTGCCAAGGTTTTTTTCGTTTCTTGGAAAACGTTTGCCATTCTCCTCACTCCGCACACTCTCTCCGCTCACGAGAGAGTGTGCGGAGCGGGGAGAGTGGCAAACTTTTTCCAAGAAACGAAACCTTGGCAAAGCGTTTCCCTAGCAAATTTTCCGCTCTGTGCATTCAAACACTACACTCCTTCTCGATTCCCTAGTCCAAATTCTACTCTTCGATGAGAAGCGTCGACATTTTTTTCTCATCTTCGAACGAGTCGACGATCTGTAACTAAACCCATATTAATCATTACAATACATATTATCGTCAGCTAACAATGACCAGGTACTGTAATCACAAATAGAATATAATTACTATTCTACTAACGTATTTGAGCATTCGAAACTGTGCTGTACGAAAAGCTGACCCCCTTTTGAAATATTTGTATTGAAAGAAAAATGTTCTAACAAAAATGTTCTTGTAAGAATGATATCGATAAACAAAATTCAGCGATAAAAAAGACTTCGCAAAGTGACAAAATCGTCGCCGCCGGGGCGGGTATGGGGAGACACGGACCGGTGAAACAAAGGCACATCCGCCTCTTTCCATTCTGAGTGGCGCCGGCGCCGCGTAACCTCGCCCTGACTTCCGACGAGTGTTCCATGCTCTGTACGAAGATCACGATAAAAGGTGATCGTGACGAGCAGAAACATCGACCCAGATCAGATGTTTACGCTACAGCATAAAACAACGATAATAAATCAGGAACGCATAAACAATCAATAAAATGAAGTGAACGGGTAAAATTGAGTTGAGGATCATTTGCGGTCTAAATAAGCCAAATATGAATATTAGACCTTGCCTCGATTACGATAGAGAAAGAGGAATCGGGATCGAGAATTGCTTTTTCACTGAACCAATTCAATTGAATTAAAATCTGGAATACTGTAATGTTTAACTTTTGTACAGAATTAACGGAACGTAAGAAACAAAAGAGCAGAAAATTAATGAAAATGGAAATGAAAACATAAGGATACTTGAGATAATAATCATTGATAGTTCCAGCATGACTATCAGTGATTGTAAAAATAATGCACTTATCAAATGCAAAATATGCTCGCATGTTAGTTATGTAGAAACTATCATGAGATATATAGAAGATGATAGTGGTGAAAATACTTTATTTTCTGTGTCCAGTATCACATGTCGTACAGTATCGCCTACAATGTCCATTATATCCAATCTGCTTTAAAAAGAACGATTGTATGTTGTGGTTAGGGATTATCGAGGCTACACCCGGATATAGACACAATATGAAGCACGTGTCAGAATGCCGATTGTTCTTTGGCATAATAATACGAGCTGACGGGAGCCTTTTCTCTGTATAATGAATATTAGTTAGTGCGTTAGTATCTCTTGTAGACCACCGGCCGTCATCTCGTCTCAGAACATGGCCAGCCCAACTTCTTGCGATTGATAGAGAGACCAATATTGCATGCACGATGCTCTTGAAGCTGAAGTTGAAGTTGAAGTTTGTCTCTTGAAGTGCGATGTGAACAATTCACACTTCACTGCTAATCGGCGATCAGGAATCAATTACGCCCTCGAATAGTTTTCCCTAAGAATTGCGGAAGGCAATTGTGAGCGGAGCTTATTGCAACCTCAAATATCCGCGCGCGGGGTAGGGGAGGAATTGCGAGGGCGTAAACGCCGAATAGTCAACACTAAGACAGAGTACGCTTAAGGAGTGCGCGCAGTCGCAGATGGCACTAGTTTACTTTACCGGACACCTTCAGTTTGCCACTAGATTCAAAAATTGAAGTGATGAATGGGTGTCGCACCTGGTTTGCTTGGTCCGGTAGAGTAAACTGGTGCCTCGCAAAAAAGGGAAAACAGCGCAGTATTGCGCTGTTTTCCCTTTTTTCTGATAGTCTAGGAAGAAATAAATCTCGGGAATCCAAAGTCGCTGCGTACAACCTGTCGTTGTGAACACAGATTGGATATACGGGAAATTGTAGGCGATAACGTGCGTTATACATTATATAATTTTAGAGAGAAATTACATCGGAGAAGGAGGTTGCTTCAATATATTTTCGCGGGCAAGTGTTGCTACATGCTGTTCCTGTCTTTCTGCGTGGTCGGCATCATTAGTAACTCAATGCTGCTGATCAGAATATTCAGAACGAAGTGAGGTTTTGCACTTTCGTTTTGGCACTACTGGGATATCATAAGTAAATATATAAATTTATTAAATACATATAATATGTAAATCGATCACTGCTTTAGCATTAGTGGAACTGGTTTTGATCTTCACTTTCACTATTTGGGTTCATCTATAAAGTATATTATGCATTTACAAATATAGCGCGCATTTGTGATTGAAGCAGGTAGCGTAGGGTGCTTCAGGGGTGCTACGACGTGCTGGGACGCGCTGACTGTGTGGTACTGGGACGTAGTGACTGGGTCGTGGTTGTGCCTGTGAGTGAACTGGCGCTGGACTGCGCTGGCCTGAATTGTATATTGATTAGTGTGAGTTAAAAAAATTGATTGACCTCATCGGCGTAATGGGTTCCATTGGTGTTGGCGCACTCGGAGTGCAGGTCACGTCACTACGATATTACGTAGTGCACGTTGCGTGTAACGCAAAGCGCAACTTCTGTACAATTATTTTTTTAAAGTAACTTAGGTCCCAACGCGAAGCGCATGCCTTCTCATTGTTTTTTACTGAATTAAGTTTCTAAGTCTGCGGACCATCGCTGTTAATTTTTGGTGTTCTGGGGGCAGGGGTTTCTAAGCCCCCGTGAGTCATGCTAGCCCACCCTATGGCATACCGATATCGCGCATCATTGCTCCGTCATCAGGCTGAAGAATCGTCATAATCGCACAATGCGAAATATTGCCGGATACCGAATCAAAGTTGACCATTTTTCTGAAAATATCGATAAAATAGCGAAAAAAAGGTGCTGATTACGTTTCATTTTTCGAATTTTCGCCAAATTCAATTCTCGTCGCGAAAACAACGCTGAAATACAGTATTTTTAAAAATTGAAAAACTAAATTAGTTATGAAAACGCGCCATATTGTGGTTGGTCGCGCTTGCCGAGAAATCGACGCGATGTGGCTGCAAATGAAATGCCCAATAAATCATTAACGTCGTAACGATTTTATAGGAAACACTACCCACCGGTAGCTTGGCAGTAATTTCTGTCGTATTCGAACTGTTCTTGTAATTTGTGTAAAACCCATTTTTCCCCGACGGATTTATTAGTTTTGTCAGTGATCCTCCAGGCATTTCATTCAACTCAGTAGGGAATGGAGAATCATTGTCGGTGCAGTAAAATGTACGCAAAGTAAACGTCATAATGAGTAAGACGAGAAGGTACATCTTAACAAGGCGATTTTAAAAGTAATGAAGGTAATTTGAAAGATAATTAAATGGGGTTCAGGGGAATTCAACTCACATTGTGAAATGGCGAGCGGGCGACCACTCTGAACGAGGGGAAAGAGTGGAAATGAAGGGAGGAAACGACAAATAAAAGAAACCAGCGAGACATTCAATAATCGGTATTTCTTCGTTGTTCACAAGTAGGGAAGGCAAAGGAAGAGTGAGAGGAAGACCTTCCCATTGTGATTATAGAAATGGAAATTTGCAAGGAAGAGGGGGCGAAACTCTTCCGGAAGAGTAGAGGTCTTCCGGAAGAGTTGGGGGTGAGAAAACAGTTCTAAAGCGAGATATCGATGCGATTCTTTTTGTAACGTGTTGTCTACTTTGCATATCTTGTTACTGACAATGTTTTGACAACTGTCGCATGCAAATTCCGTCCCTTTTTCGACTTCTAAAAAATATTGGCTAGAAAACTATTTTTGCGATGAAATTACATGTCTTGTGTGCCCAAAATATTTCAAATAGCTAAGAAATCTTCAAAGGAGTGATAAAAGCTGTGAATACGTTCTATTTCGCCCATCTGCAAAGAGGGAATCAAACACTAGCAATCTTTGATCTACCGTTATATTGTGTGATCTGGTCCAAATACTGAGAGATGACAGAAATATGGATTTCGTTGAATCTACCGCTTTCTAAACCTCGAATATCGTAACATAAAGCAATGTTACGCTATCGTAAACGGTGGCTATGCCAGCGGCTTGTTTCAGATATAGTATACCGTCATTATCGATTAGTTCAAGGCTGGGTACAACAGAGACTCGTTTATTCTTCATTTCAACACTTTTACATTGTTTTCGAACTAGTCTGCGCACGTTAATCACCGGCCAAAGCTGTAATTTCAATAAAATCGAATGTATGCAAATTGTACCAATTACATCTTTCACAGGTGAAAGTAAAACGTCAATTTGGGAACGAAAATCAGAGTTTTGCAGCTTCTTTTCAAGGTTTTCACAGCCAACTCTTCCGGAAGAGTTGAGGTCTGCGGAAGAGTTGACCGCATTAGCATAGACACGCCCCCTCTTATTATCTTCCTTTGCCATCCCTATTCACAAGCAACAATAAAGGCATCGATGCAAGTTTTCTATTGCCACGAGTAATTTCCATAACTCCCTCTACGTTGATTGTATCAACAATGATTAACAATCGGATCAGGTAATATCTTGAATTTTATAGGGACTGATAATTCGTGTAATCGACGCCCCCAACGGAATTGGGCTGTTTTTGAGTGGCTGAAAGGTCGGGCTGCGTATACACACGATTTGCCAGGTCGCTTTGTGTCGGGTAAATTACGGTATCTGGCTGGTACACCTGGTAGGGCGGCGGGGAAGCTGCGTGGACCGCCCAGTGCTGCACGATCTGCGGCCATGGTTGCAACTGCTGCTTGCGCGGGTTGCCCTGGAAAGCGAACCTCTGATGCTGCAAAATAGAATTCGCTTTGCTAGAATGGCGAATTGAGATTTGAATGAACAGGAAAAGAAAGCATTAAAAAATGTTTAAACTACATCGAAATAGTCTTGTTTCGAAGTAGATGGGAGATTTTCCAGTGCTTGTTCCCGACTCTTAAAATCATACGGCAAGCGCTCCACAGGCTGCGTACTCGGATGAGTGTACTGAAAGACGATTTGCAACAAAGAGTGAAGGGGGAATCAGCCGCTATTCTGAGTTAGCACAACGTTCAAAATTGCATGCAAACGA
Source organism: Pristionchus fissidentatus (assembly GCA_036245785.1). NCBI lineage: Eukaryota > Metazoa > Nematoda > Chromadorea > Rhabditida > Neodiplogasteridae > Pristionchus > Pristionchus fissidentatus. The sequence goes on from BTSY01000002.1 coordinate 26,569,723, forward strand.
AATATATCATAACAAAATTTCATCACAGTTTATAAGGTTTTTGTTCCTGAAATTTACAGCGAACATAATACTTTCAAACTTTGACTGCACATATTTACAACAAATCGCTCGTTTACTTTTAAAAGTCGGAGCCGGAAACTGATAGTGAGTCTTCGAAGAATAAAACATTGCACTTTCATAATAAAAAAATGGGCGCACCCAATTCCCGGATTGGACGAGTAAGTGTGGAGCATCCAGATCGGGTTGCTTCTGTTCGAGAGATGCCATCTCTTTCTGGTTCTTTTGCAAATGCATCTCCGGTTCTGACAGCACATCGCTGAACTGAACGGAGGTAGTTATTGCACACATAATTGCAAACATATGCAGCATGTGATATGTTGTGCTTATAGTTAGTTCTAGAATGTAATATGGAAAATGGACTTGGTCATATTTTGTATTCAGGAGTTATAACTTTAAAAAAGTAAAGAATGGAAAAATATAAAAGTAAAAGCTTACGTCTAATGAAGCGAGACTTGAGGTTGGTGTTGCTGACCTTGAATACATTTCATCGGTTTCCTCTCCGTGAGGACCATAGTTCCTGATAATAGAAATGATAGAACTAAATGCATAACAACTGTTTTCACGGGTTTTAGTAAGCTATGACTCCCCAATATGACAATTTCAACGTTATTCTTGTCATGATCGTCTCTACAGAGTGTAAATTATAATAATGATAATTTTAATAATAATTATAATCACTGATTGTGTTATAAGAAGGAAAGTCTCACGTAGGTCCAATGACCGGATTGATCTCGTAACGTGATGTAAGTGCAGAAACTGTGAAATCATACGGATATACTGAAATAATTATAAGCAGCAAAGTGAAAAAAGGTTATTGTCGCACTGGCAGCCGGGAAGAAATGCGTTGTGTGCAACATTCAAACATTGTTAGATCTTATATATATTTCAAAATTATTTCAATTTTAAAAAAAATCGTTTCACTTATATTGATTTGACGGCCTAAAGTTAAAAAGTAAAGTAAAGGTAAAGTTGCTACCGGAATCAAGAGGACTTTACGTCGACAGGCGACCACTCTGCCGGACCGACCGGTAAGGCCGGTTGCTGCACAGATCTACGTATCCCCTGCTGATCAGACTTCTGGGGCACGTTACCTTTCGCAATCAAAGCTGCTACCAATTTTACCGCCAACGATGGGGCTGGAAGGCTTGGTGAACTGACGGCCTAACTAGCAAATAATGCTTAGTAGGCACTGTCTATTACAAATTTACGAGCACTCGTCCGAAATAATAAAAAAACGTTCCGTTGATAATCCGTTCTAAACAACAGATACGGCTGCGAGAGAGCGTGGAAAAGTGAGAGACATGTCGAGGTATAGAAAGAGAGTACACCACCAGTAGTCCATCTCATGAACGTATCATTTTAAATTGTAATACCAATCACAATGCATTTTTTTTGCGCACCTGAGAGTGTATTGGAATCTCTTCTGAACATCGGAACAACGTGAGTGCGCTTTTCAAATACCTGAAATAAATGTTTTTTGAAGAAAATTAATGAAAAAGCAAAAAAACGGTTTTTAAATTTATATTTAATAAAACTAACTTGAACAAGCATTCTGAATTTCTGGATATATCCGTCCTTGAGAACTGCGAATAATCCGCACAGTTCCTTTGAATTCTTCGAAATCACGCCGTCGTTTCGCGCCAGCTCCAAGTATGGAGAGGTATGTTGCACAGTGGCCACAGGAATCCTGTTGATGCACTTATACTTGTCTTAACCCTATCGAGTTTCAGCAGGATTCGTAGCACATCATTCGCACGACATATCTTGTCCCGCCTTAAATGATTTACAGATCACGAAATTCATCAGAGACTTGGTATGGATTTGACACATCGTATGTGTTGCAATTATGTTGCCTTACGTTTCTTTTCTAACTAAATCCATCAAATAATGAGGTAATTGTTTTATATTACGTCACTAAAACATTCCTCGCAGATATATTGCTACTAAGTGTTCCTGAGTATTGATTTAGTTAGTTTAAAATAGGAGTATTTCGAATCTCCTGCTCCCTCATTCCTCATCCCCTATGTTTCAATAGCGCTGTCGCTTTCTCCTCGTCCCCCCTTATCCCTCAATATCATTTTTCTATTCCTGCGCATCAGGGTCAGTTTGGCACAGAGCCAAACGCGAATAACCATATTCAAACTTATCGGCTGAACATGCGGTTTGCGCGGCTCTTATCAGGAACCGATTTCCATAACCCGACAGTGAGAACTCAGTTGAACAATAGTTCGTGGGACACCACCTTTAATGCAGTTTCTTGGATTTTTTACATGCAGTTAGCGATAGTTGTGTCGAGCAACTCGAAAGAGATTCTGGAACCGCAGAAGAAAATGTGGAAAAAATGCGATATCGGTTTTTAGCATTCTTCCCGAAAGAGGACATTCTTTTATTTAAAAATAACTAGTATCACTGCCAAGATATATGCAATGATAAGATATCTCACCGTATTTCCTTCACAGCCTTTGCTTGAAAGGATCCGAAGTGGCTGATATATATTTGTTAACTCAAATTGTACTTTAAATAGCATTGCTTTCATTTTATCAATTTATTCTGATGCAGCCCTTCATCACTGTTATTTTAACAAATTTTAAGCTAAAGAAGTTTTTTTCAATTTTGATTTAATGTTTTAACTATGGCTCACTAGGGTTCGGTCTCAGCAGTCTCAATCATATCCACAATCAGTCGCCATTTTTCTCTTTCATCTATTCGAATCATGAGTGCGCACAAAGAAGTGTCCGCATTCCGCTTTCCCGAGAGATCATTTCTTAAAAATTGATATTTTTGTAATAATAATCACATGAATGTTCTAAAATTGAGAGCAAAATTGGCTGACTACGAGGAAGTAACAAAATAGAAGGGATAAAAAGAGAAACGTCAAGTAACCAACACAATATTGGCGGCTACACGAATTGCTGATTCGTAACTACAGAGTGTGATGTAGCTGCAATGTTATTTATTTATTTTCAAAATACCTTTACGTACTTACTGATCATTGAACATCTCTATCGATTTCTTCGGGGAATGAAGTGTTGGACCGACGACGATCTGGAAGTTATTTCGAGTTGGGAACACCGCAAAATAACGCATACTCAGACCAAGCATGCATCTTGAGCACACGATTCGGGTCTAGGGAAAGTTTTTTTTAAATCAACCTCTGCCGCACTGTGTAACCACGAGTATATGCTGCACGATGATTCTTCTGGCTTACCACTTGAGAGCACCTGAAAAATTTGATGGGGGGAGGTTAAAATCTAAAAAAAATGATCATTCTAATTTTTATCAGTTTTCTAGAAAAAATTAATAATCATTAAGTGATGAGTTTAAAGCCTCGAATTTGCTGAAAGGCTGCTGGATATGCGAGCAATAGTATAACTTTAAACTTTTTTCCTGGATAGCCTACATGAATATCTCTACGCTCTTAAAGGGACAGTAAACACACAATTTCTGTCTCATGTTGCCCTCTTGCCGCTAGCCACGTACTGATATAGCAAGTATGAGGCCTATGTTCTTTAAGCCCAGGTGGTGTAGAGGTAGAGCGCTTGCTTCACTCGCCTGCCCACGTGGGTTCAATGGCCACACTATGCATGTCTTTTGCTTTATTTGTTCCCACGGGCCAGAAATCCAGGTGAGACCTTTGAAATTTGCGGGAATTCAACGGTGTCTTTACTGTCCCTTTAAACGCTAGTAAGTTTGAAATTTATTTCCAGAGAATAATAAATTGCCCAATGAGTACTTTCCTGCGCTACTGTCTCCATAATTATGAGCTTTTGGCATAGAAGATTTAAGTCACTCGATGATAGTCATTTGAAAAAAACTATACTAACCACGACATTTTTCGTGAAATCGGACAATTTTATGGGGAACCCATTATGTAGAGTGAATGATGCCATCTCACGATTGAGTGCTTGTGTGAACGTTTCATCTGGAACATCATCAATGCTAGTGTTCAGAAGCCGAAGTAAATTGCTGAAAAAAATATACTATACCTGTGCGAGTAACGATATTCTTGCGAAGAAACTGAAAATAGTATCTTCTGTATTGCTTTATGAACGCGCATTTTATGCTGTCGTTTGCCAATAACAATCTGAACGAAGGCGTAGCGTAGTGTGGCACAGTCTCACTCTTTTTTCAATAGAAATTTCGGCGCTTTCTGCTTTTTAACTTTAAAAAAGAGAATTTTGAAGCATCTAGATGCGATTTTTCCTACTTCACTTTCCTCTATGTTAGCACAACAAATTAAAATGAGGAGTTCAGTTATCAATCATTCCAGCTTGTATCTCCGATCACGCTGTTTGAATCGTCGTTTACGATATCAAGGTGAAAAACATATAGTGTCAAAAAGAGCTAAAAAAAGTGTCACACTGTGTCACCTATATTACCTTTATTCAGATATTGGCGTACGAAATTATAGCATATTTGCATACCCGCTCAACATCGTAGCGATGGGAATCGAGAAGCCATGGGCAACCTTCCAATCCACTCGCTTTCACCTTCTGCTCATTGTATTCAAATAAGCGACGAGCGATAATCATCCTCGATACGGTTCGCACTTCAGATTCCATAAGTCTGAATTTTAAAAAGTTAACTGGACTGTGATGATCCCTGGTGAAAGATTTGAAACGATTGGATCATTTTGAGATGGATTATGGACAGATGATGAGCAATAAAATCCACTTACATGCCACTAGGATATGCTATATCACGCCAATCACGAGAGGCTCGGTTTGAAATTGGCAGAGCCAAAGATTTTCGTAATCGAGATTTTGCTGGTTTCGGGTTCTATTGGGTCAAACTAAGATGCCTGGGAGGTATTATGCCACAAAAGTCATTTCTCGCCGAGATGCTGCTACTGTTAGGTGCAGCCCGCGAACTTTGAGCATTTTTTTTGCGTGTTCAACGCAATTTCCGTGAAAACTTTTGGCTTGGAGCAAGGCCTAATTTTCAATTCACTGTCGACCTATGTTATTTGTTTTATAGATTTCATTACTAATTTGCATAATATCGTATTTAGTTGATTTTAGAGAAAACTGTTCGAAAAGCAGATGTTCTGATTGCATGAGAGTCTGTGGGAGGTCATAAGGATTCGAATGATATGTCTATGCTCTCATAACTCGGGAGGTGAGGTAGTGCCGCATACAAAAATGTGGAAAATAGATAGCCACCATTCAATTGTTTGTTGGCGTTCCTTTGTTCTTCACCGGTTCATTCGCCGATCTCGCGACGAATGATTATGAATGTCGCCTCTTTTTTTGAAGCGTTTTCGTATATTTTCCGTTTTTTTTTGTATGCGGCACTACCTCACCTCCCGAGTTATGGGAGCATAGACATATCATTCGAATCCATGTGACCTTCCACAGACTCTCATGCAATCAGAACATCTGCTTTTCGAACAGTTTTCTCTAAAATCAACTATTTACGATATTATTCCAAGTAGTTATGAAATCGAAAAAGCAAACTACATACATCGAAAGGTCATTGGAAATTAGGTCTAGCTCCAAGCAAACAGTTTTCAAAGAAACTCCGTTGAAAACGCGAAAAAGGTGATCAAAGTTCAAGGGCTGCACCTAACAGTAGAAGCATCTCGTAGAGGAATGACTTTTGTGGCATAATACCTCCCAGGTATCTTAGTTGGACCTAATATATCCCGAAACCAGTAAAAACTCGATTACGAAAATCTTGGTCTCTGCCGGAATTATGCCATTCTGTGTCGAGCCTCTCGTGAGAGGCGTGATATGCTTCACTGATTGAAGGTGGTGTCCCACGAACGTTTGGTCAACTGAGTTCTCACTGTTATGGTAATCGGTTTCCAGATAAGAGGTAATCGGTTTCCAGATAAGAGCATGTTAGTTTGAACAAAGTTATTTGCGTTTGGCTCTGTGCCTAACTGACCTTGAATGCAGGAATTCAAAAATGGCGACCCTTTTGGTGTTCCGGTAGTGGTAGGCAACCAGGAAAGGATTAATTTTTGTTCACAACTGTTATCAGAGAGGGGAATCAGCAAGGGGTTGGGGCGGGGATTAGGTCTCTATCAGCATCCGCCGATAAAATTGGGTCCCTCAAAGAGGATTTATTGGGAAACCAACGTGCGTGACAGCCCGCTACTCATATATATAGATATATTTTATGCGTGTTCAAAGAAAACGCGGGTGCAAATAGAAAGAGGAAAACGATAAAATGAGAGAAGAATGTACGATAACGCCGTGAGATCATAAGAGGTCGGGGGTCATCTATGAAGTTCGCTCATGCAGAGAAACTGATTTGATTACCGGGTTTTGAGAAAAGCCTAGCTGCTCTGGGAAAGAAACTATGGTGTCTATAGTTGGCATGTGAGCCAGCATTAGCGAAATTTATTCCATTTCTTGTGTAATAATAACTGAAATGGTGTGGTTTGAGTTTAGAGATTTTGCATTTGCCTCTCAGAAGATTCATGGCTGTTTTCAAATCTATCGCTTCTCTACGCTTTTCTAATTTGTCTAATCCTAATTTCTTATTCCTTTTCCGCTACTTTCGGGATAGTTTCTCGCGTCATATTGTAGCAACGCATGAAAAGTCGGCGAGTGAAATAATTCTGGACTTTTTCGAGTACCTTTTGTTTTGGATCATGTAGGGGTTAAATACAGTGGACGCACTTTCTAGGATGGGTCTTATGTATTTCGAGTAGGCTTTCACGAGGATTTCAACATTTTTCGTTCTGAGCGCTCTGAGTATAATGTGACAGGCTATTTTGCCTTTCATTGCAGTTGTTCTACAGTGCTTAGTGAAAGTAAGTGTTTTCTCAATTATGAACCCTAGATCTTTTACTTCTACGTTCTGGGCTAATTTGGAAGTGCCGATACTGTATACCTTTTTGGTATTGGCCCGTCCTAAGTGAAGTGAGCTGCATTTATGTGATGCTAGGGGGAGCTGCCACTCTGCAGACCAATATGATATACTATCTATAGCATTTTGTAGTGGGACAGAGAAATCACCCTTTTTGAATGCTCGATATATTTTTATGTCATCTGCATACATTCGTGCAATGACACCATTGTTTTGTACGAGGGATGGTATTTCGGAAGTGTATATTAGGAAAAGTAATGGTCCAAGCACAGAACCTTGTGGGACTCCACTAGAGATGGGATGGGGGTTTGATAGTTTTTCACGTACTCTGACTTGGAAAGTCCTATCATTTAAGTATCCTGATATCCAACTAACTGTTTTCGAGGAGAGTCCAATATTTCCCAATTTTAATTTTAGTTTGGGATGGGAGACTCTATCGAACGCTTTCGCAAAATCGAAATATATAACGTCCACTGGTTCTCCGTTACTAATGGATGTTGTCCAATATTCAAGCGCATCAAGCATTTGTAATTCGCGGGACCTCTTCTTTCGGAAACCGTATTGTTCATCGGGGAATATGTTCTGTTGTTCGCAGCGGTCTATGACGGACTTGCATAAAAGGCGCTCAAATACTCTACAGAAAAGCGACGTAATCGAAATCGGCCTGTAGTTTAAGGGGTCGGAAAAAGAAGGAGATTTCTTTACGGGAGTAACTATCGAGTGGAGAACCATATCGTAAGTTCGCCATACTCAAAGCGGAATGCACTTACGTTCTCATGTGGAAATTAGTGCGACAGTTGATGAAATTCCGTATCATTTCTCGCACTCTGCACCAACCAAGCACCGCACCATTCTTCTTCATCTCTTTCTAAATAAAAAAATCATCGCCATATATAGGGAGCATCCGTTTTGGAGAACATGTTGAGGACAAGGTAGAAAGATAAAGAGTTAGGAAAAAATTAATAAATACTGTACGTCGGATAGAATGTCCAATTTTAAGTAGTATTGAAATATTGTGTCCCAAATTGCTGGCATTGATTTCTTCCAATGTGTTGAAGGATTAGAAGCAGCCTGCAATTTTCATTCCGTAATTTAATATCCGCATCATACATGAGTTCCTAATATTTAGTATAAGTAAGGAAAAATGTAAAAAAATGCAGTGGTAGAAAAATGCAAGTTTGATTATATATAACGTGATTTCCTCAATTTGTTCCTTCAACTGCATTAGAGGAACGACCTCAAACGGCATTGACTTCACTTCATTTCGGTAAATAAACGTTTGATCCGAGGAGGTGTCGACACCGTCACACTAAATGTATATTTAGATTTAATTCATTATTTGAACAGCACAGTTCGGACAGTGAAGAAGGAATTGCTTTCGCTGTCTCTGAATTGTAATTCAATATTCGTCTTCATACAGTACTTCTGCGTGATGGTAGGACGAGTGACCATAGAATGATCGATAATTGACTGCAATATATCATTTTGACCCACAGCTTTCCACACTCTCTTTTCCAAAGAAAACGATGAAAACGTGTGTTCATTCCTGATAGAAAATATTTAAGGAAATAACTTGCAGGGTTAACAAAAACAATTTGGTACAATAGCATAATATTATATTGTGTTTCATATTGTGTTCTAATATCATCCCTCCTTTAATCAAAAATACGAAATTGAAAATATTCTAAGCAAATCATTACGTAGAGACTTACGATATTCTGTATGGTGAAGGACACGTTCTTTGAACCTTCAGATACAAAATCATTCCTGCTCCGTCTATTTCTCCCATTGAACAGCAAGGCCCCATCGTAAGAGGGTAAATGCTATAAAAATGACATGGTGAATTTCCGAATTGCCCTCATTGCAGCCTACATTTTGTTACGATTTGTAGGACTATATCAGTAAAATTATTACGTTTTTAAAGCAAAAAAATCATCAGTAGTTCTAAACATTTGGACTGAAAGTAATTCGTACAGCATTTCACCTCAAATCCGGAGTCGAATGTATTCGAGGGCTCCTCATAATGAGCATTATTTTTCTTCTTCCTGCCTACCGCTTTCTTCTCAGTTTCATTCATTTGCGAGTTTGAGCCCTAGGCGAAAAGCTAAATAAAACGAGTTTTTTACGACGATGTTTCGATTTTGATCAACAAATCGCTGGAACAGGTGAAAATCAAAGTCGTTCAAAACGTTGTCCTAAGGGTGAATTTTGGCGCTATAACACTGGTGCAATAGATTCCGCAGCCTCCGGGAACCGCTGTGGCTCCGCTCCTTTTTGGCGGAAAGCTTTTTTCGACGAAAACTCGCGTTAGAGTGCCCGTAGATGAAACGCTCACTTCCCTTTTGATGTCTCTTCCTTCGCGACGTAGGGAGCAGATACATGCTGTAGTGGGCTTTTCCTCGCTGAAATACTCTTTTGTTAAATTTAGGCGTACACATCATTAATGCCCTGGAATGATGCTTAATTTTTAAATTCTTATTTCACCCCTAACTCTTTGCCGTTCGGGAAATATATAAATGATCGACGATACATTTGATATATGCGATGATATCGGTTTAAATAGGAATGCTCATTCACCCGGACTCATCCAACTCTAGCAGTTGAGTTCTCATCTCGGCTCTTAATAGAATCGCCCCAATATCAGCATCCTCAAGCGCGAGGATCCTGAATGTTTGATACGAGATCTCGGAATGGTTTTTTTTAAAGTCAACCTGACTAAGATAAATAAGACTCCATGAATATGGAAATAGAGAAAACCTGTTGTGCTTTGCGAGCCATTTTCGTTTATTACAATAACGACCGTCAAACATCTATACCTGATTACATAGCTGCATGCTTCCTTCCTTATGGAAGTGTCTTTCATTGAAATGTAGATAGGCGCGCGGTCCCAGATGAAAGAGTCACTGCCAATATTAAGTATAATTTGTAAATTTAAAACAATGTTTCGCTCAAGTTATCGATCGATACATCTAGAGATCGTCAATGTTACATATATCAATAATTGAAAAATATACTGGGTGAGTGGAAATGGAAAGGCGACCGCTAGTGACGACTGACAAAAACGAAAGCCAATGTATGCAACGAAGTGCTTACCCTTCAGCGCATTGAATTTTTACGGGCCATTCTCTGACGATCGAACTGAAATGGTACAAACCCCACTCACTTGCTTTATTCATATCCATTTTATTTGGACAATATGTTCATTATATGACGTTACGATTAATAATTGGGTGGCATATGATGAAGGTCAAAAACTTATCACATCTCAGTCCACTGTGTGGACCCTAATTATTATGGATAGTTCAGGCAACCAATCGACTTGTTTTGTGTTGCCAATTTATCATCGAAACTATTTCCTTTACTCCATCATTGGATATGAATACACTGACCACAACACAACTTGTCCGAACATCCGATAGTCTTTAACGCCGAAGTAGTAGAGGGCCAGGTAACGAAACCGAAAAAAAGATTACAAAATTTACTTATGTAAGAAAAGTAAAAGATTGACAATTGCTCAAGTAATATCGTATCTACGTTAAAAGAGCGTGAAAGAACCACATAATCAAAAGAGTGGAAAATGTACTCAGAAATACAAACTTCTTTCTCATCCTTTCCGTTTCTTCCTCCACGATATGGCTAAAGCATGGCTTGTACATCAAACGAGCGATAACTTGTTCCGCTGAAGTGTTTGATTTTTTTTTCGCTGTGTGATTTTGAATCATTTGTAACCTCATGAATTATGGAAGTTAAAGGGACAATAAAGACACCGTTGAATTCCCGCAAATTTTAACGGTGAAGGCGAAAGTCCCGTGGGAAGAAACAAAGCAAAAACCATGCAAAGGGTGGGCGTCGAACCCACGATATCACGTTGATAGACCCCACGCAACTTCTATCCCTACGTCGCTCGGGGATAGCGGATCACATGAGCAAATTTATTTCGTGTTTACTGTTCACTTTACTGTCCCTTTAAGGGAAAGGACTAGTAAGAAACCTTTAAAAGTATATAAATCTATGCAGTAATTAGTAACAAACTCTGAGTCCGGTCCTTGTCCGCTAACAAATCATTAAACATCAGTTCCAGAATACCACGATCCATCGGAGGTATTTCATTAGATACGATCAATTTCTGCAAAAGAATATTAGCATAGTTACTGGGAAAATAAACCTTCAGAAGCTCCCAACAAGCTTTGAGGTCGACCTCGGTAGCATCCATTTCTCAAAGAGTTATCTAAAACAATAATTAGCCGCTCAGGAAAGAAAAAATAAATGAGTCAAGGGTATCAAAGGCGCATGCATCAAAGGCAGCGGCAATATATGAAGGTGTTGTCAACAAACTAGCTGAGTGAATGATACCAGCTACTATCATAACGGTTCCGTATCATGCAAAATGTATATTTATAGATATGCGAACGGATTACAAGGGAGAAAGAAAAATAAAGTTTTTGAAATGTTAGTGATTGACTATAAACTATGATAACTATCCAATTCAATTCAATTACCTTATTAAAATCACGCATATCCGGTGGAGAGATGATTTACGACGTATCATGGGAAATGACTGGTGGTCCATACCATCAAGTGAATACAACGCCAGAAGAGATCCGCATGTCCAAAATCTCTAAGCATGATTCTGATAAAGTAATTGAATGAAATGACAGCTATGAGTCATAGTTTCTGACTGACTCCGAAAAACGAATTTAGCATGATGTAGCGAATCTATTCGAGGAATATGTTTTCTTCAGCATAACAAATGTGATGTAAAACAAAGCAAATTTAGAAATATTTCATTGTCTCAATGTGTTTGCGTTGAATAGGATTTCATTGTATTTTAATTTCTTTTCTTATTTTCTTGATCTACACTGGTTCCACGTTAGTAGATGAGGTGCTGGGACGCAGTGATTGTGCTGTACTGGGCCGGAGAGACTGGGTAGTGGTAGTACCAATTAGTGAACTGGAGTTGGACTGCGCCGGCCTGAATTGCATATTAATTCGTGTGAGTTAAAAATTGATTGACCTCATCGGTGTAATAGACGCCATGGGCGTTGGCGCACTCGGAGTGCAGGCAAGCATTGGCTTCCTTTCGGTGGACATTTTGTGCGCCAACGCCGCACCCGAAATGCTCCCGGAGCTGGTCGAACTGTAATTACTGTAATGACAATAAATGAATTTGTAGAAACATTGAGTATGTTTTTAGTTCAAGATCATCACAGAAGATAGAGTAAGTCGATAAAAATCACCTCTTGCTAGTCTTCTCTTTCTTGCGTTCAGCCTTCTTTTTAACTCGCCGTCGAACAACCTGACATCAGGGTTAACCATCGTTATTTTTCCTTGACGAGAAAATGAATTCGTACCACGGCAATTACTGCGATTACGATAGCTATTGTAATGCCGATGTCAATTACGAAGAGAAAAATTACGGTGCCCTGATTATTGATTATTAACGAAAATATAGAAAACATTTAGAAGAAAGGTTGTGGAATATTACCATGCTTAGTCCTTCATCGTCACTCTCTTCTACACTAGACTCGGCAATCTGCGCATGACTTCTCTGGTCATTCTAAAGTTTCTGGTGATCAACTCCAAGAGATCAAAGATCACTCGCCATTATATCGTCGTCCAATATTAATTCTACCATGAAAAACTTGAAATGCAATCCATCATTGTCAAGCCGTTTTGCCACAGGCATATTGACGACAATTTTACAGAGCGGTTCGCATCTCACTGTAAAATCTAAATTTAAAAAAAATTTTTTTCGGTAGTTACAGTAATACGTATCAACATAAAAAATAAAAATGAAAATACATAGACATTTTCCATGATCTCCTCACCCTTTCCGGTCATCGGTTTGAATTCGATACGTCTTTTCGCGGCTGTAAACTCGACGCGAAGCGGCGTGTCAAACGGTGTTTGTAACGCTAAATTTCGTTGGTTACACTCATTTTACTTTTATTGTAAATATTTTTGGCATTTCTGACGCTTAGAATTAATACAGTTTTCATGACCTCATCTGATCACCGCAACTCAGATTGTGCCAAATATTTAGATAGTGACGAATCGAGACTGCTCATAATTATAACACTCCCAATAGCACAGGGTTACTCAGAAAAGAGTTATGCTATCCTACCATGTGGCATATTACAATTTTAAAATGATTCGTTCATGAAACGGACTACTGGCTTGTGTACTCTCTTCCTATACCTTGGCGAGTCTCTTTGCCAGCCGTATCTGTTGTTTAGGAGCGGAACGTTTTATTATTTGGACGAGTTTATAATTTATAATACCGATATCGCGCATCATTGCTCCGTCATCCGGTTGCAGAATCGTCAGAATCGCGCAGTGCGAAATATTGCCGGATACCGTATCGAAATCTACCATTTTTCTGAAAATATCTATAAAATAGCGGGAAAAAACGTGCTGATTACGTTTCATTTTTCGAATTTTCGCCAAATTCATCGCAATTCTCGTCACGTAAACAACGCTGAAATACAGTTTTTTTGTTATTTAAAAAAATAAATTTGTTATAAAAACGCACCATATTATGATTAGTCGCGCATTCCGAGAAATCGACGCGCTGCGGCTGTAATTGAAAAAGACCAGACGATGACCTATGGGACCACGACGATTGATCTACACACTGATTTGCCCCTATTGCAACCTCCCCCCTTCCCAAACGATACTTCCCATAGAGAGTCTTTATTTACTGTACATTTAGTTCGTGTAATCACACATTATTCCATTGCGCCTTCTGGCGTCGATAAAATATAAAAGCAAATAATTCAATAAAAATGGTTATCGTCACATTGGCATCATTGTAATTGAGACATACCGGCAGTTTTGCTACCATTTCTGTCGTGTTCGAACTGTTCTTGTAATTGGTGTAAAACGCATTTTTTGACGTCGGATTCAATATTTTTGACAGTGGTCCTCCAGGCATTTCATCCAACTCAGTCAGGAATGGCGAATCCTCTTCCGTGCAGTAAAATGTCCGCAAAGTAAACGCCATAATGAGTAAAACGAGCAGATACATCTTAACATTGCGAATTTGAAAAGTATTGGGAGCGAATATCAAAGGAGCAGTAAGAAGGTTTCAGGGGGGAATTCAACTCACAGTGTGGAATGGCGAGCGGGCGACCACTCCGAACGAGTGGAAAGTGTGATAGTGAAGGGATGAAACAATAAAGAAAGGGAAAACACAAGGGATGAATTTGCCGAATAATTGGTTTATCTTGTTTGTTAACAGGAAACGATATAGTCACTGATGTAACTATTATATTGTCAGTAATTACCATAACTCCTCAAGGTTAACTGTATCGACAATAAATAACAGTAATAGACGGTAGGATCATCAATTTTAGAGAGGCTGATAATTCGGGTTGTCGACTCCTCCATGGGGACTGGGCTGTTGAGTGGCAGAGAGGTCGGGCGGTGTGAACGGGTATTGTGCCTGGACACTTTGGGTCGCGTAAGTCACGGTGTCCGGCTGGTACGTCTGGTAGGGCGGCGGGGCCGCCGCGGGGTCCACCCAGTAGTGGCTGTGCTGCACGACCTGGGGCCCTTGCTGCAGCTGCTGCAGCTGCTGCATAGGTTGCATTGTCGGAGGCGCTGGAACCGCGAACTGCTGTTGGTGCTGCTGTTGATGCTGCAACTGTAGGCGCTGCTGGTGCTGAAAGCAACTGGAATAAGCTTGATTTCACGACCATTGGAAAATTTAATAAATGAATATAAAGGTAATTAAGTATTCCATAATTATGCAAATTACGGCTAAGTATGCAGCATAATCGCGCGGGTGCTGCTGTCGCTGCTGCTGCAGGTGCTGCATATGCTGCGCAGTCGGCGCGGTCGGTCGGTCTTTGAGCTGCAAATACAGGATATCCAAAACGTATTGATGCGATGTCTGCTGTTCTGGTAAAGTCGTGACACGTTTGGGGGGAGCGCTGTTCTTCTTTACGCGACACTATTTGGCTAGTTTCCTATAGTCCTGGTAAGCCTACAGAATAAGCGAGAATCGAAATTTGATACTTCCATCAGAAATATATGTCGTATCTCCCATCGGACAGTTTGCCTTACTGCCTTGCGGCACAAAAGAATAGGTAATACCACTGACTATCTTAGATTTGGTAGGCTCCGAGAATCCGTCATCCGCAAGAACGGAAAAGTCGCGAGAATGATGAAAAGCGCGACACTCATCAATCTGTGAGATAAATGGTTTGCTAGCTCGGAATCTCAAGAGGATTGATGGCTGTTATAGTGCATTCTTGACATACGTCATACCTCTGCAAGATGCGAAAATGCCATGTTCATACGGCATCGCATATGCAAAAACATTTCGAAAGATGCATGTTGGGTATTTTGCACATCCTGCTCAGCTGATTTCGATGGTACTTATCATAGTTCTTTGTGTCTGAGGGATCCCATGGCCACAATTCGAGAATCATCATTTACTGACATCAGTAAACCAGCACGATAGATGTAGCCCCACCCTCTTTCACATTCGCTGTGTACCATTGTTTGTACCGATTACTTTTTTTTTTAAATTCCACTAAGAATTATAGTATCTATATTTATTACTTGAAAATTCGGGACGCCGTGCATTGGCAAGAGCATCCCAATTTTAGCGGGTGACCCTAGACGTAACGAAAATGGGGAGAGCGTTCGGCTTTCTTTTCGGTGAAACGGACTCTCGCGTAACCCCTGGAATTTCCCTCCGTTTCACAGAAAACGGCCGTTTTGTGGAGAGAAGCCAATTGGAAGGAATTGAAAAACGGCGATTGTGGAAAAATCAGAAATAGGAAGAGGATACCTATCCATTTTATCCCGTTTCATTTCGACGCTGCCAGGTCTCACAGTGAATTTATTTTTACTCCCAAAACGGGCCATTTTCCGTGAAACGGTCCTTTTTTCGCTCTCTCTCGCCGTTTCACGGTGACACACTGCCCAGAGGGTAAGCGACAGTGCGTTTTACGAAAACCGAAAATGTAACACTAGGTCGCTGGTATTAGAGTAGAGGAACGTACGGTCATTGTAGCCAGTGTTTGGGCCATTGTTTCTGCACTCGAATAGATTTCGTCATTTTCGTCGCCCTGTACAACATTTTGCCTGAAAAATAACCTTTTTTTTAAATATTAAACTTGTTTTATAAATTGTGGAATAATTAATCGATAAGGCTAGAAAACATACATTGGTCCGATAATCGGATTGATCTCATTATCCCTCATAGTGGACGGTTTGAAATCGTATGGGTAGACTGAAAAGATCATTTACCATCCTCTATTTTAACATTCTTTTTCAAAATCAAAATCTCTTCTGATTAAATAAAAGGTTAAAAAATATCTACCTGAATCCGAGCTCGCATTGTCACCTTTGAAAATCTGGCGGATTGCAAGTTTGTGTGGATTCAACTGAAATGCGTTTTTAATGAAAAAAGTGATCTACATGTCATCGTATTCTTTTTCACTATTTTTCTTTATTTGTTTCGCAAAAAAACAAACCTCAACCATTCGTCGGAACCCTCCAAGATATCCGGTTTTGAGTACGGCAAAGAGGCCGCACAACTCAAGTTTCGTCTTGGCAACGACACCGTCCGATCGAGCAGCCTCCAGAAGGTGTTTGGGTTGCTGCTTATCGAGCGCGAGTCTGGACGAATAGAGTTTATGAGACCATGCCCGAGAGGCTGGGGCGCACGGGCAATACCCATCTTGCGATTGCCGTAACTTTTCGGTACGGGATTCAGACACTTAGTTACTTTTTCTCATAATACACAGTCTTCGGCGATAGTAAAATCGGAAACTTACTTGGTCTCTTTAATAGCCTTCGCATGATGAAAGCCGAAATGGCTGAAAAATATACTTGCAAGTTTTAGAAATTGACCAAAAAAAACTTTCGAAGAAATCAATAAAACTGGCGTACTGCGGTTGGGGAGCCATTGGTTCGATCATTTCAAACAGCAATCTCCACTCTTCCCTCTCGTCCAATCGAATCAGAAGTACTTTCGTCGATTGGCCCGCGGTTCGCATTCCCGACTGGTCCAGGCTGAATAAAATATTTTTTAATGAATTTTTATAAAAACGGTTTCTTCCGGAAGGGGTAGGATAATATGGGAACGAGAGGGATACGAACCTTTCATGGAATGATTATCATCTGTTCTATAAGTTTAAGCTTGAGAAATCCGCCTTGCTTTTCATTTGAGCAATTACAGGCAAAGTGTGCGATAATTGTCAAGGAAAACAGCGCCAAACAAACTTGATGATTTTGTCGACAGTTCTCCTTGCGGACTCTGCACTGACGAGTGTGATCATACTGCATATCAGATTGTATTTACAACAACAATACACTAAAATTAAAATTTAATTGACAATAACGGGAACTTTAATTGAAAATAACGGGAACTCACTGTCTGTTGAACATTCGTACAGAGGTTTTATTACTGGACGACTGTAGTGTTTGACCAGCGATTATCTGAAATTTCATTTTTATTTTAAATTAAATTATCTTTATATTTGATTTTTGTTATTCGAAATTGAAAACTCGTACAAAGGACTTTGGGCTGGAGGAGTGTAGCGTTTGACCCGCGATTATCTGAAATTTCATCTTTTTTTAAAATATAAATTATCTACTTTTGTTATTGGAAATTCATGTCAGACCAATAAAGATCAGTCAATTCTCGAGTACTGTATTTGACATCTTTGGCCGCTAATCTCCAGGGAAACAATTGGAAAGACATCTCCTTTCCCGTTGCTCGGGTAAGGTAAAGGTAAAGCTACTACCGGAATCAAGAGGAATTTGCATCGACCAGTGACAACTCTGCCGGGGCTCACCGCTAAGGCCGGTTCGCTAATCTTCGGGTGAATTACCGCGAACAAAGATCTCAGTGAGCGCGTAAAAGGTCAAGAGGGACTCTCTCACATTTGCACACTTCCTCGCCATGTCCCTTCTCTGCGGAGTTGGAATAGAGTGTTACGCACCTCTGCCGCACTGTGCAGCCACGAGTAGATAGAACACGAGGCTTCCTCTCCCTCGCCGCTGGTTAAGGACTGCAAAAGTAAAAATTAAGTTCATTATTTCCCCAATTAGTTTTTTATCTTTATTGAATGGTCACCCTTGTTGTCATAGCAAGTGAAATTCGGAGAGTCCCCCTAATAATAAGTCCACTCCCCTTATCTTCCCTCATTTCTTGTCAAATTCCAAGACCTGTTGTGCATAGGTCGTAGATAAATTATTATTATTTGCTGATTTTATTCGT
Source organism: Pristionchus fissidentatus (assembly GCA_036245785.1). Lineage (NCBI taxonomy): Eukaryota > Metazoa > Nematoda > Chromadorea > Rhabditida > Neodiplogasteridae > Pristionchus > Pristionchus fissidentatus. The sequence continues at coordinate 26,587,841 of BTSY01000002.1, forward strand.
TAATAACTCGATTATTCAACAGAGGACTCAAGACCCGTCTTCATTTGGAGATACATTTCGAAAACTTGGATAAATAAACACAAAACAATAGGGGAAAAACTAACGATGAGATTCTCGGTAAAATCGCGCTTGTTGATGAGGAATCTCTCACTCAACTTCACCCCTGAAATATTACATTTATTGTTTGCGATACAGGAAGAATTATGAAATACAAAAATCACGGAATAAAAAAAACCAAACCTTGCATTTCTCGATTGAGCGCTTGCGTGAACGTTTCGGCTAAAAAAAAGTTGTATTTATTAAAAATATTTTTTTTAAAATTAACCTTCTCTGATCACAATGGGCTTGTGCAGATACTGCTCTTGGATCTGCAAAATAAATGTACACAATTTGCATTTTTCGAAAATAAAAAAAAAACAAAAAATCAAATTGCTTCTGAGTCGCCACCGTTATCACTACTCTCTTCATTTTTGTTGTCTTGCAATGATCATGCTAAAAAGGTTTAAATATTTCATATAAATAAAATAGTGCTTTCTACATAAAATAAATAGAATATAAATAGGAACTTGTGCTTTCTTGTTGTCGCTGAGTGTGTTGATTATCCAAGGATTTCCGGGTTGGCCCTTCGCTAGTTTCGCATTGACGTCGTAAAGACGACGGGCGAGAATCATTCGAGACACGGTGCGTAGCTCGGTCTCGAGCAAGCTAGAAATATAATACTTATTTATTTTTTATTTTATTTATTTATCGTACACCACAAGGGTGCGACAACATGTACAAAAATGAAAGAAGAGTAGGGAGCCGGAAGGGAGTGATCGGGGCAACAGCACAGGTATACAAACATTGGGTGGATTTCAGGAAGATCCCTCTTTTTCATGTATCTCCGTTAGTTATTGTAATTTTAATAATAATGGTTTGCACAAATAAATGTGGTCCAAAATTGGGCAAGAATAGGCCTTACTCTGCATGTATATTAGTATTTATTTCACTATTTTGTTTTAAAAAATAGATGAATAAAAATGTATAAACGTACGGTCGCACTTCGATGTCGCTGCGGGCGCTGATAAAGTGCGTAACCATGTCGCGAACTCTGCACCACCCGAGCGACTCGCCGTTAGCCTGCTTCTAAATGAGAGAAGAAGGAGACATTTTTATTCCGGCCCTCTCCATTTCCCGTTCAATTTTGCCTCCTGCCTATTTGAAATATTCCACAGCTCACAGCCTCTCTCATTGAATGGTTGCATGCTGTGCAACAACTACAAACTCCATAAGTTTAAAGCGAAATAACAATTTAAATGAACTAACCTCGACGTCGGATAGCATGCCCATCCTGTCGTAGAAGTGATATAGATTGTCCCAAATGGCGGACATTGATTTCTTCCAATGAGTCGACGGATTCGACTCGGCCTGTAATTAATAATATTAATATTAATAACTTTTATTATGCCATCATAAGTATAATAATATACTTATCATGTGCCATGTACTAACGTCATGTAGAAATCAATTATAAATCCAAAAGTGTTTCTAACAAGAGCAGTCTTCGGTCGAGTGCTCAACGAAAAAATAACTAAATGGAGGTAAAGCAGAAATATTATGATGTCGCGTGTAGCATTCAGAGCGTTGCTTATTTCGTAAATTAACCACACACAAAAATAAAAACCTCGAAAGACATGGATTTGACAGCGGTCTGATAGAAGAAAACGTTGGGGTCCGAGGGAATTCCGATGCAGAAGTCGGTCTGCATAGAACAAGATGATCTCAAGCAGTTGTACGACCTAGTTCTCTTCTTCTTCCGCCATATCTTCCTCGTATACATACACTATCGACATAGACATTGCAAATGCCATCTTAAGTCTAATCAGGAGAACATTGATGGCAAAAGTTATTTAAAAAAGTACAATGCATGCACCGTTTTGACGTCGAATACAATGTTCATTGGATAATCAGCAAATCGGAAATCGAAGTGCGTCTTCATACAGTACTTCTGATTGATCGTTGACCTCGTGTCCGGATCGATAATTGACTGAAACGTGATAATAGATGTGTTCTTGTCACCCATGCATGCATTAAAGATCATAATTGTAATTGAATTATTGTATCTCGCTGTTTCGAGTTTACGGATTTCCAAATATGAAGGCGAAAATATTGAGCACGAATCATTGAATACATTTGAAGAGAACCCACGATATTGTGTATGGTGAACACGATGCTTTTCGAGTCCTTCGCTGCAAAGTCTGCTTTGCTCCGCCCCTGCTTGCTGCCAAACACGCACGTGCCGTCGTGACCGGGCAGATGCTGAACGTACAAAAAAATTAGAATTTGTTAACTTCAGCATGCGTGCGGAGAAAAAAAAAGATTTCGGTTTGATTCCTTCGCTTCCAAGCGCCAAATAATTTGATTCTCCCCGCTCTAGACAATTCTTGTTTCGAACGTCTGTGTTGCATGTTGCATGCATTCGTTCGTACATAAAATCCGGCTTCGAAGAAGGCTGGTGGCGGCGGGGTGTCGAGTGTTTCTTCCTTTGCTGACTTCGCTCCTCTCGTCTGCCGACCTCTCTTGGGGGCAGAAGTGACGGAAGCGGACGCCTGATTTCTCAGATTATCGATTGCTGTTGTGAATATCCCTAATAAGGAGAATATCGATTGATTAGGTGAACATAGATCCATTATGCTAATGACGATTGATAATGTGAATATCGATTGCACCTCTCGCTTGGCTCCATTGGGTCCTTCTCGGTTCAGCTCAACGATAAAGGCCGTTGTGCTGCGTTCCTGACTGAAAGTAATCATGATTAGGGTTCCGTTATTGGATGTATTGGAAATAAACTCACCACCTTCTTTCTCCATTTATCTCAATCTTTCGCAAGCGTTGCGGTCAGAATACAGCTTCTCCTCATTTCCCATTTACAAATCTTATCCATAATTACATTTAGCGAGGATTTATTTTTCGAATTTTTAAATAATCAATAATTAGGTAAATATGTGTAAATAAGAAAGACTCTGACCCATGCTCATCAATCTCCAGCAGTTGTGTGCTCGCCTCGGCTTTAGACAGAATCGTTCCGATATCACAGTCCTCCAGAGCGAGAACCCTGCACAATTAATTTTTCTTCGGCTTTTGAAATCAAAAATAACGAATGTAAACCATTAGGAATTATTTTAATAATCACTATGTTTTATATATTTTTGGAATAAAAGATAACGAAAATGATCGATTTTTTGCTTATTTTAGCAATGAAACATTTTTTTTGAGTAAATTACCCTCTTACGATGGGAAAATTTTGCAGAAACATGTTTTCGAATCATAAATTATACGGTGCAAAAAGTACCGGAACAGAAGTGGAAAATAGGGTTTGAAATTCGGGTAAATAATTAGATCCCTTCATTTCACACACTCTTTCATCAATCTTCCGATTTAAGGAGTGTGCGAGATGAAGAGTGTTGATTCAATTATTTACCCGAATTTCAAACTCTAGTGGGAAATGTGGGAGCCATACCTGATCACATAGCTGTAACCTTCTTTTCGTATGTAGCCACTGCCCTTCATAGCGATGGAGATGGGTGCACGGTCCCACGTGTAGGGATCACTGTGGTCATAAAATATTTAAAAATCACTATTTTTTATTGAATGTCCGCAAAAAACAATTTACTCTCTTATGTTTTTCTGGCTGACAAATCGGAACGAAATTATCGAAAATTGAAGTACCCGTTTATATGAATGACCATTGAAACTCATCCACACTTACCCTCTGTTTTCCTCAGCATAGGAAATGGTCACGGGCCATTCTCGGACAATTGAGCTGCAATATTCTTTTATTGTATTTTCAACGCCATGGGTCAGGCGAATTTTGTTTTTTTTTCCTGATTGAGCACATTTTCGCCGGGAAGTGCGAAGTTAACGTTAGGCCTTTTTGACTCATCAACGATCATAAACTGCGCTAGCCATCACGCGATCAATCGGACAGCTTGCACATTTTCAAAACACTACTTTTTTACCCATTACTTGAAAGTGAAATAAGGCAGAAATCAGTTAAACTTACGACAAAACTACGTGTCCGAACTTCTCGTACTGTCTCGTGCAGAAGTAGTACAGAGCGAGGTGGCGGAATCGGAAAGGCGATTATTTTAACTTTTAAGATGAAAAACGTCGAAAAGCGGAGGAACTCTCTTTACTCAATCATTTAAAAATTAGAGTCACTTCTTTCTGAGTGTAGTGCCGTTCTTTTCCTCTTGTTCGATATAGCTAAAGCAGGGCTTGAACATTAGACGGGCAATGATTTGGTCGACTGAAATTAATATTTATTTTTATTCATATTTAATATCTATCGATACATTTCTAGTATTGCATTTGTTTTATTTTGAAAACATGCAAAAAAATCTAACTTTCCGTGCGTTCCTTCTCCTTCACCGCATCGGCCAACAATAAATCGGTGATACTCGGGTCAATAGGCCGTATTTCATTCGTGACCATCATTCGCTGCAATATTTTAATGAATCATCAACGCAAAATCAATCGATAATCATAAAATAAATCAATAATAATAAAACAGTCGATGAACCTCGAGTTGCATCCACCAAGCGCGCAGGTCGGCCACGCCGGGCGACATCATTACACCTGATTTAAGACCGATTTACCTCAAATCCCAGCAATTATAACACGGAAAGGAACTTGAGCAAGCACAATTTATTAAACATAATATATTTACGAATTATAGCTAAATGCACTTGAAGTGTGAGAAAGTTTGGGCAAAACCTCGTGAATCCGACTTAAATAATGTACAGTAATTAATAGAAAGTGGAAATTCCTTCAAATCCCAGCAACAATAATTCGTGAAAAACGCTTGAGCATGGAAGTATGTCAATAATCAAAAGACACCTACACAATTCGTTAAATTATTCAAAAAAATGTTCAAAAACTCTTGACCGGAAATGTGTATCGCATAGTAGGTGTCAACAGCGATAAGTGACTGTCAGCAATCGAGAGCGACTGATAACTCTATCAAACTCCGCTTGTTATTCTAACGGTTCCGTAATGTGCCAGCCCGTCGATGCTCACTCTCGCAAATATAGTGATAAGAGGAGAGTGAGTGAGTAGGAGAGAGAATGGCAAAGCAGCATCGGGGGGACGTATGAAATGCAGTGATGATTGGCACCTTAGGCTTAAGGCCTTAGGGCATAACCCAGCTCTGAGATCTCCAAAAACAACTTTATCCCGCTCTGTAATTTGTCTGAATGCAGTTTTCTTTCTTCAAAACTTGTTCAACATGTTCAACCTGGTCAAGTCCAGTTCAGAGGGTAGATCCTCTCCGGGTCCGGCCAACCTCAGGGTAGCATTTCGTAATCGGCCTTACTCATTCCCTCATCTCATCATTTCCCTGTGTGCCTCGTGTGCTCGGGGTCTATTTCGTCTTGCGGAGGGGGAGAGGGGAACAGACTAACAACCAACACCCGCTCTCTCTCCCTACCTCTCTCTCTCTCTCTAACCATTTCACAATCGCTCGCTGCACATTGCAGGCACACTAGACAATCGTGCGTCGTGCAGCGACAGAGCACGCAAAGATAGGAGAGAAGCGAGAGAAAAAGACAGACAAATCGCGAGCAGAAAACCACAGGAGGAATCTTGCGAAAGCCGCCGAGGGTTTATAAGAGGTGCAGCAAGCCCAGATAGTACCAGCAGTACCTGCACCAACCTACCAGCCAAACACCCAATCGATAATGTCCGGAGCCGAAGGTCACATGCCCCCACCTCCTCCCCCTCCTTCTGGAGCCTACCCTCATGGGAATGCGCATCCCATGCAAGGTTGGTTTCAGATTTGTTCCTCTACACTAAAATTCGCGCTGGTCCATGCATATGTTTCACCGTGCCATCACCTCATAACGATAATTAATGTTTCGATTCGGCTTCGGGCGGCTCTTCAAAATATCTTTAAAAATATTTAAAAGACTGGCTTTGCAGGAGAGTGGCTGCACTACACGCGCGGGCCCAACGGTAATCACTACTACCACTACGCGCACCACTACAAGAGATGCGGCGGACGGTCAGTCGTATTTTCTCTCCTTCTTTTTGCAACGATTAAGGACCGATTTCTGATCTTAGGTTACGTACAGAGAGCGAAATGTCGATGACATTTAGTTCTAACTGATAACTTCCACCCATTATATCTGTGCTTCAACTACTTCGTAAAAATATATCGCGATATCCTATCAACATTTAGATTTCCAGATGGGGAACGGGCTTCGTGGTCGGCGGTCTCGTCGGAATGTGTGCAGCCTCGTGGTGGCAGAGGTGAGAATTGGCAATTATTTCATCATCACTAGGCAATTCTCCGTTTTTCCATAATTCCAGTGCCAAACTGCATTGTTCGACGCTAAATTCTGCATAAGATTAGTGGAAATACAACATTTATTTTTTAAATATTAAAAGAAATTTTACCATTCTCATATTCTTTCAGACGCGACTGTCACGGCAAGGCGGGCGACCGCTCCTGCTGGGACCGACCCTGGGGAATGAACCCTTACTACAACAGCAATAACCAGCAGAACTCTCAGCCCCAGACCGACAAGCACAGACCAGAAGATCTCACTAATCAATAAGCGGTCGTTTACAGTACAACGATTTTTTTTGTAGTACACACTATCCCGCTCGGGTATTGTAGCGTTCCATGAGCCATTCCGATGCAATAAATATTTTAAAATATCACTCGGAAACGTATGTTTTTCTGCTGAAAATTCATGCAAAGCAGAATGGGCAGTGTCAACATTCTTGACTTCGTAGAATATGCATTTCATACATCGTCATCGCAACAATATACACTCCTGTTTTGAAACGCACGGTGCGCGCATGCACCACGGCTGTGCAGTGGACGTCCATCGCACGTGCAGTGTAGTGACTCTCTTCATTTCTTCCCTCTCTCGGCTGAGTATCAGCGCGGGCGAGAGAGCGAAGGACTGTAGGAGAGACGTGCGCACAACGTGCAAACGAAAACCGGAGCATACATACACGCTAAATAGCTCGGAAATGACAGCGAAGATGAAGTAGCGGCGCCTCTGAGGCGACGCGAACCTCAGGTATTTTTGCCCCAATGGATCCCTAGTTGATAGACCAATGGGGGAAGATCAAAGGCACCGACGGTTTCCCAATGGGGGAAACTGTGGGATCCCATTGGGAAAATTTCCCCTAACAGGGGACCACGGTTTCCCCCATTGGGAAACCGTCGGTGTCTTTGATCTTTCCCCCATTGGTCTATCAACTAGGGATCCATTGGGGCGAAAATACCAGAGAACGGAGCTATTAAGAGAGAGAGGGAGATCGCGAGAGATATTCCATAGGATGATTAGGAGAAAGATATTTTATGAACATGAAAGATGAAAGGGAGACAATATCACAGGGCTTCAATACTTTAGCGTCAGCGTAGAGGGGGGCACACAGAGAATGAATACACTGAGATGCGACACCTAGTGTATGATATACTCAATACTAAGTGTAATCGAGCGTCGAGAGAGCGTGCGAAATCGAGAGATTTATAAGTGTATCATACACTAGGTGTCGCATCTCAGAGTAGGATACACTCAATAGTAAGTGTATTAATTCTGGGTGTACGTGGTTATTGTTCTTATGCCCATTATTTCATTATTCGTTCCACTAGTACTAATCGCTCCTATGCTCTTGGAATGTCGCACTCTTCAATGATTGTTGACCATAATCTGCGCCACCTTTGATTCACCCCGAGCGCAAAGCTGACGATTGATCGCCAATCGATATTCCGTGCTGAAAAGACAGAATAATTGACTTCACATACGTGTCTTCACATAGTTTGCAGTCTACGTCACCTGCTGAAGTAATATACGTAGCACTTTACGGCAATTCCGAAATTGAGAAAGATGCCCGCGAATGAGTTGTAGAAAAAGCGAATGTGCTCTGAACGACTGTACAAACATCAAACAGACTACCGAAAGAGGTACCTGGTCGTGGAACGCTATTTGTTATTGCAATAACGATTACGGTGAGTGCCCAACCGCCGAGATCGAAGATCGTCACCAGCAAGATCGTACGGAAGATTCGAGCAAGATTGTCGCGTCCAAGGCCCTCTGCAACCATGTCTCATCGAGGGTGTATCGTTTTGAACACAAAATAACACCTCGTTTTAGAATTCATTTTAGATCTTGACATTGATGACACCTTATTAATATATTGATCGAGTACTAAATAACACGAACTGTTTTACAACAAGAGTTCTTACCATACATACGCGCTCCTCTGAGCATGTTTCGGACAACGTACAAGACACACCTTTCGATCTGATGAATCGCCAAGTGATTGTGTAGACTACCAGTGCGATAAGATTGATAATGAAGCCCAACTTTGTCCAGATAAGAGTAGCAAGGCCGTGAAACACTCCCGGAATGTTGCAGATTTCATCTCTGTGAAGTACATAGTGTATAAAATAACACGAAAAATAAAAATGGCAAAATGTGAGTTGATCTGTGTGCCAAGAGCAAGTGAGCGGACGCAAAATGGAGAGTTTGATAGTTGGCAAAAGGTCGATTCTTTCATCCCAGTTTCAATGCTATTTCTCTTCACCTTTTTTTTCGAATTTTCGGTATTTTTTTTAAAAAAAAATCGATTGGCCGTAAGTATACCGCAGTCTTTTAAGGGACAGCAAAGCCACCGTTCAATTCCCGCAAATTTCAAAGGTCTCGCCACGAATTTCGTACCGTGGGAAGAAATTAAGCAAAAGACGTGCATAGGGTGGACATTGAACGCGGGCGCGATCGAACGACAAAATGCTCTACCTCTGCACCATGGCTCGCGCGCTACGTATATTACAAATTTACGAGCACTCGTCCCAAATAATAAAACGTTCCGTTGGTAATACGTACTAAACAACAGATACGGCTGCGAGAGAGCATGGCAAAGTGAGAGACACCTCGAGGTATAGAAAGAGAGTACACCACCAGTAGTCCATTTCATGAACGTATCATTTTAAAATCCTAATATGCCTACGTAGATAACAGAAAGAGTCATATGATCCAGTTTTTGTGTGTTTACAGTCCCTTTCCTGAATTTCGAGTCACTTACTGTTCTTCATAGAAGAATACCATCAGAAATGAAATGATTACGACATAAGCAAATACAGCAGAGAATTGTTTCTGAAACGTTGCGCATGATACACGCATTTATCGTAAGAGGAATTGCCACGAAGTCTCCTACTTTAATTACTCTGGAGATGCTGTCTCCAGAGTTAAAAAAATCGAGAAATTAAAAAAAACATCGAGAAATTATCTCTCGTTCTTTCGTTTTTGCATGCTCTCTGAAAAAAAATCTCCGCTCTCTGAAAAAAAATCTCCATCGTAAGGCAAGAAGGAAACTTCCCGCCGTGTTCTTGCGATAAGAACCGGTGAATAGGGACTGTCACAGTTTGTACTTACCGTAAGGTAACCGCCGGTGATCATGCTACGGTATGTGGAAGCGGCGGCAATCGATAAAAATCGATCGATTCCAATACAAAGCACAGTCATAGTACCAGCCGCCACGCCCAAAATGGGTAGAAACTGTAAAGTACGTACAGAAATCTTCCGCTCAGCAAAAACGGAATACGGCACCTCTATTCTACATATGACGCTGTCCGCGATAGATTCAACAAATCTCCAACAGGGCTCCGCACATCAAAAAAATGAAATTTCTCCCAAACATGCCCCTAGAGGTAGTTTTACATGCTGAACAACGTGGCGCCTTTCATTTTTCACGAATTTGACTTTTGACGCCAAAATACAATGAAATGACTTTTTCTAATATCTCTCCCTCAGAGTTGCAGATAGAGAATTGAAATCTCACGTATACTTTCAGAATTTGATGGCGAATCTCGCTATGTAATTCATTTGTTGCTAATTAGCTTGATTAACCTGTAATTAAGCGTTTTTGACCCGTTAAAGTGTGAACGTCGTGACATAGCTCATTCGAACCGCCGTGAGACGCTGATGCTGTGGACAAATTTATGTGGCAAACCTACCTACGCAACTATGTAACTATGTCTTCTGTTCCATTTTTGGTCTGAGAGAGTTGGAAAAAGGAGTTTTAGTGTATGAAAAAGTGAAATAACATTTTAAAATGCAATTAATCACAAAATAACACCACACAAAACTTTTTCATTGCATAAAACTTTTTCATTGCAGAATTGTTTTTTTGGCAAAATGAGCCGTCACGGTGAGGATCCGAACCCACGTGAATCGGGTAATAGAATAACGAAAACTATATGCTGGAAATGCAAATACTAGAGTGGAAAACTAATTTTGCGCTAACATATTCAAGTCAATAGTTCTAAAAAAATTTTTTTATTAACTTCAGCGTCACGACGGCGTCTCACGGCGTCTCATGGCGGTTAGAATCAGGGTCTCACGGCGGTTCGAATAAGCTATATCACGACGTTTACACTTTAACGGGTCAAAAACGCTTAATTACAGGCTAATTAAGCTAATTAGCGACAAATGAATTACATAGCGAGATTCGCCATCAAATTCTGATAATACGCGTGAGATTTCGACTCTCTATCTCCAATGCTGAAGGAGAAATATTAGAAAAAGTGTTTTCACTGTATTCTGGCGCGGCGCCATTTTGGAGCCAAAAGTCAAATTCATGAAAAATGAAAGACGCCACGTTGTTCAGCATCGAAAATTACCTCTTGGGGCATGTTTGCGAGACATTTTATTTTTTATGTGTGCGGAGCATTTGTTGAATCTATCGCGCACAGCGTCATATATCAGGTTGAGTCATAAGTAATGTCCGATTTTAAGAATTTATAGCCTTCCTCGTTCTGTTGATCACTAGTTCCTGACTACCCGTTCATAATGGTTAGAGAAGGAGGGGATGGAAGTTGGAAAGGTCGGAATCGACAAGACCATTTCTATTGAATGTAGTTTTGTGATGTTACGAGATGATATCCCATCTAAAGTAGCAATGACAAGGGTGATATGTAGTAAATGTAGAATGGACATGGGAACCTTTCTACCTGATCGGGCTAGTCAGAACCATCCTTCGAAAAGAGAAGGTGGCATGTTGCACAACTTGACATTTTGAATATTAGAGCCAAAAATGGCTACTCGCACGAATTGATCTCCCATTCTCCGTTAGTTTATTATGTGACCTATGATTGATACAAAAGTATTACTCACTTAGAACCAGGTCGATTCATTGTTGTGTTGGATCAGATGGCATTTGACACCCGAAATTTTTGATCGAACATGAGTCTTCACCACATGCCAAAAACTTGGAGCGCCGCAAATCGCTCCACTAATTTGTCTATTCCGCAGAGAATGTCCCCTACTCAGAGCGCGAAGTCTCCAGCATTCCTTACTCTGGAGAGTTCACTTCTCCTAATAATGGGAGACTTGATGTCTCCATCTCTCAATTTCGCATGCTCTCTCTGCTGGAGACAACATCTCCAGAGTAAGGAAAGTTGGAGACTTCCCGCTCTGTGTAGTAGGGCTGATAAATTGGGCTACTCTTGATTTCCTCTTGATTCCTATAGGGCACTTCATCAACGAAGACACCCAAGGTCATGATTTTCTTGAAAAACCTTTAACTGGTGAAAGTTTACATTTTGTCGAATCATTATAAGCTTGAATGCGCACCATTATCACTAACTCTTATGTTGGACAGCAAAAGTATCAATAAGTGTAACGGACCTTATCAGGCTCCCCTCACTTATCAGCAGACTCAGAGAATTGACATATTCCTAGCGCTACTTTCGTGAGGTTACCCTATTTTGATGGTCGATATCTTCTAAAGCAGAAGCAGTAGCTCATTGTTCTCAACATTACGTGAATAATGACTTCAAGTACTATCACATAATCTGAAGTTAGCAACTGCACATAAATCCTTCATTGAAAACTACCTCAAAAAATTATTTGGAAAATTTGAACAAAATTTTGTTTTCAAACTCTTGATAATCTCGGGAGTATCAAAGTAGCGCCGACCCACCTCAATATGAGAACATGTAGTGAGAGAGTTGATCCAAGATATGCCATGAGCACAAGGTATGGGGGTTAAAACTGGATGAGAACCGAAAGTGCAAATTTCAAATTTGAAATCGGACATTACTTATGACTCAACCCTATATCTCAACTATTTGAATACACAGAGCGCGAAGTCTTTCAATATCTGGAGACAACGTCTCGGACTTTCCTTACCCTAGAGACTTTGCTCCTATTATTAGGAGACTCATGTCTCCAGGTAGCTGGAGACATCATCTCCAGCTGGGGAGAGGGGCGCGCTGGTTTGGCTCCGCCCACTTTCACTTCCTCCCCCAAGTTGCAAATTATTGATTCTCAACGAAATCGTCCAATTTTTAGTCAAATTTCATCGAACTTCCCGAGGTGGCCGTTTTTCAACTAAAAATATTGTACGGAAGCATAGAAAGCACTAGGTAAATTAGTGACGACTTTGGTGGTGTGATTGTGCGACGTTTCTCAATTTTCGAAGATTTCATCTTGTTTCTGTGATTTTAATATTCTCCCCCCAACGATGAGAAAATCGCCGAAAACAATAATATTCCTCCGCTTTGAAGCTACAAATACAAAAAAAAGCTACAAAAAGTCTGCCTCATTCTCATCCATTAGAGTATGTCTGATCTACCGTGCTCCCTCTTGCTCTAATGCATCATTAGACTCTCTTCTTGCATATTTAACAGCGCTAGTACCAAGTACTCCTTTCCTCATTACTGGAGATCTTAATTTTCCCGATGTAGACTGGGATATTCTAACTTCACCCGTTCAAAACGATTTTATCTCTTTTGTCTCAGATTTCCGTTTCTCTCAATATGTACATTTCAAAACACGCGCTCAAAATATTCTTGATTTAGTGCTTTGTAACTCAAATATTGTCCGTAACGTAAGGCCCTCTATCCCACTCTCTGACCATACGAGCATTTCGTTCTCCTTATCAGTCCCATCCCCACCTAATCGAAAATTCGTCCCTCACCGTTTATATCATCTTGCTGATTGGGTTTCAATTAACCGTATGATCTCTAATCATAATTGGACTATTGCTCTTGCACATTTAGATATGAATGATTCTTACGAATATTTCTGTCGCTTTGTAAACTACCTTTTGGATTCTTACATTCCAAATTCTACTCCGTCCTCCTCTTCATCATACCCTCCCCATCTTCGGTCTCTTTACAAAAAGTCATGCCGGATTTCATCTATTGCTTCAAACAGCACCCTTGCGCAGACCTGTTATAAACGTTTTGAGAGAGCGTTAAGAATGCATAACGAGAGAGTTGAAAATAAAGTAGTTAATTCAAACAATCCCAAAGCTTTCTTTAGTCTCTGTAAAACTCGCCTAAAGGCAACAAGCAATGCTCCTCCGGGAATAATTGATCTCAATGGAAATAGTTTAGTAACTGATCGAGACAAGGCACATGCCTTCTCGCAGTACTTTGCTTCCGTTTCCACGCTACCCCTTCATGCGCCTCTCCCCCCACCTCCCCCCTCTCAAACCCAACCCTTTGACCTTTCTTCCATAACCCCTTCACAAATCCTCATCTCCATTCAATCTCTTGCCCCTAAAGTAAACTTCTCCCCGGATGGTCTACCTTTTTTTTTTAAAAAATGCAAAATCTCTCTTGTGTCCCCACTTATAATTTTATTTAATAAAACTCTCTGCACTAGTACTATCCCTGATATCTGGAAAAAAAGCTATAGTCAAACCCATCCCTAAAGCTTCCTCCAATTCAATCAACATGTTCCGCCCTATCAGCCTCATTTGCTCAGTCACCAAAATTTTCGAGAAAATTCTCATACATGAGATTACAGAGTTTCTGGATCGCAACAATTTGTTTGATCCCAGACAGGCCGGTTTCCGACTAAAACGCTCTACTTGCACTCAGCTTGTAGAGACTCACTCAGAGTACCTTAAACTCAAATCTCAGAAATCATCTTTCGATACAGTATACTTTGATTTCCGGAAAGCTTTTGATAGCATTGACCATAGACTCCTCCTCCATAAACTTTCACACCTGGGGTTCTCAAATCACATTCTTTGCTGGTTAGAGAGTTATCTTTCAAACAGAACTCAATCTGTACTGATTGGTGATACTCTCTCTGCGCCTACCACTGTTTCTTCTGGGGTTCCTCAAGGATCGTGCATTGGTCCTCTCCTTTTTATTCTTTTCGTAAATGATATTTCGAAAGAACTTCCTCCAGATGTTAAATACGGTATCTACGCAGATGATCTAAAGATCTATGCTGATGTTCCTCACCACGCGCATTCATTCCAGTCAGCGATTGATTGCGTTTTCTCTTGGTCACTCGCGTGGAATCTCGCTCTCAATGAATCCAAATGCACTGTTGTTAATTATGGGCCGCTAAAACTCCGCACACAGTACAAAATTAATGGCACAAATCTAATTCCATCTCCGTTCATGAAAGATCTTGGTGTCATCATGAAACCCTCCCTTAAATTCAATGATCATATTTCGAAAATAACAGCGAAAGCAAGGTCTAAAGTTAACATTATGTTCAAGTGTTTTTACTCGCGGGAGCCTCTTTTATATGTGCAGGCATTTAATGCTTTTATAAGACCAATACTAGAATATTGTACAGTTGTCTGGTCCCCGCGCGCCGTTAAACTTGCCAACTATGTTGAGAATGTTCAGCGAAACTTCACTCGCAGACTGTTTTTCAGATGCTCTATTCCATATTCCTCATACCCAGATAGGCTCAATATTCTCCATTTATCAACTCTAGAGCATAGACGTCTTGTAATCGACCTTCTTTTCCTCCACAAGACCGTTCACAATTTCTACTCGTTCAATCGCAACTTTCTTCTAAATACTTCCCCTCTTGCACGCGATTTGCGCAATACTCACGAGCTTCGCATTGCTGTGCCTTTCATTGTGCCTAAGTCTCACTCTACTTTTGTATCAAGGTCAGTGCAAAGATGGAACGCTCTAAGTCGAGAAACTGTGAAAAGCTCTCCTATCGTCTTCCGATCTCTTATTAACGAATTGCCGTCTATTTCTTTCACATCAGAGTCTCTCTTACGTCTCTGATTTAACCCACCCTGCTGCACCCCCTTCACCCTGCCCCCAAAACAACCGAATCGTCTGAAGACGACGGACATCTGCCGACTCCACTATCGACAATCTACAAAGAACTCACATGAAACCCCTAACCCTGGCGGAATAAATAATTGTAAATAATTGTAATTGTAATTGATATTTATACATGTTAGGACATGTTAATTATTGTAATAAAGGGTTGTCTTGGAATGAATGATATTCGTTCTCAATTAATTTCATCAATCATCCTTTTGGTAAACTCAGAATAATTATTAGTAATTAGAATAATTAGAGTTACAATTTCACTAGTTTCAACATTTAGGTTTTCTATTCCAGCCACATACCATGACGACATGACACGTAAGGCTGTCCAGGGTTCCGCCAAAGTATATTTGCCAGCTTTGTGGAAATTGACCCAACTGCAATTCAAATTCGTGATGTGCGTAATGATATTTTACAATGAGGAATGCGTATAATTTTGGTGTCTCCTCGTCATTCTCCCTTCCCTCAGTTCTAGGGTTTCAGGTTTCACATTTCAGTCGAATTCGCTAATTAGGTAACGAGTCACCTAAAACATATCAATCAGGTGACACAAACACAATTCATTCTAGAGGCCGCTCGGTGGTTTGTTCAAATTGTGAAATCGTTTTCCGAGGTTTCGGGTTGACTATTTACCTCTTAAAACCACAAGCCCTATTCCATACCTGGTGCAAAACATCGAATAGAGCGCAGGCGCCGATAAGAATATTGCAGGGAGCGCGGAGAGTTCTGTCAACAGGCATTTCTTTTGATTTCGTCATGTCTAAAAGAAAATTTATATTTTTTAATGCAAAAATGTTATTGGAGCCGTTTTATGGAAGTAGCAAGAGGAGGAAACACGCGCTTGTTAATTTCTCGTCTTTAGCACGCACAGAAAGCGAGCTCTCTTAGATGTCGACGTATATGTGAATACTCAGTCTATTGACCAGATAGTACATGAATTTGAGAGAGTAGAGGGCGAAATACCTTGCATATAAGAGAGTTGGACTGCCTTGATGTCGACAAGTAAGAGAGTTCGCGCTCTGGGCGCCGCTCGCTTGTTCTCACAAAGAAGCAACACTAATCTTGGTGTGCGAGCGAGAATTTTGAACAAAAATGTTGCAAAGTAAATGAGAACGCTGGTCATACGTTTTCGTGTAAAACACAAACTAAAACGCAGCTCACTTCGTTCTGATTATTGTAATCAGCAGCATTGAGTTGCTGAAGATGCCGACCACGCAGAAAGTGAGGAACACCGTGTACCAACACTTCCCAGCGAAAAGATATTGAGCAACCTCCTCCTCCGATTCCATTTTCGATTGAATAATATTATTTGTGTCTCTTACAGTATCTCCTTCAGTGTATCCTAAGCAGACTGAATCTATGGTGTGACTACGGATTGTCGAGGCTACATCCGGATGTAGGCGTAAGATAAAAATACTAGTCGGAATACCGTCTGTTCTTTGGCACGATCATTCACACGTGGTATTATGAAAAACGAACTTTGAAGAGGTGCGTGTCTACATAAGTGCGCGTCATCTACCATTGTTCCCTCTTCCCGGTTTATAATTCATTGCACTAAGACGTACATGTTGTGTCTACCGAAAGGCGTTGTGTAGTATATGACGCCTAGAGAATGATGGATAAATGATTCTAATCACAGTGTATGAATATTCTACGAAGGCAAGAATGTTGACAAATCACATGTTGGCATACATATTCAATGAATTATTCATTCAGATCAGACATACGATTTCGAGTGATGTTTGAAAATATTTATTGCCGCAAAGGCGCTACAATACCCGAGGGGGATAGTGTGTACTACAAAAAAATCGTTTTACTCTAATGTATCGCTTATTGATTGGTGATATCTTCGGGTCTGGGCTTGTCGGTCTGGGGCTGAGAGTTCTGCTGGTGGTTATTGTTGTGATCTCAGCCCACATAAGATTACTAGTATCAGCTGTTTCGAGATCTCCCCCCATCTATGCACACCTCATCAAGGCGCCCGAGTGCATATAGATTGGTAATGGTAACCACGAAGGAAAACTTTGTCCGAATAAGATAGCATTGAACTGACATATTCGGCGCTCGCCATAGCAGTGCTTGCCCTTTACCTTTTTTTCCTTTGCCTCTACTTTTTTACCTTTACTTTGATCTCAGCCTACCTGAGATTCCAAGTATCAGCTGTTTCGCTCTCTCTCCCCCCTCCCCCTGTAAACACCCCGTAATTTCGAGGCCGGACATTTCACATTTGACCACAACGAATATCGCTTAGTGTACAATTCAGTCTGATATCCGAAATCCGTCCATTCAGCATGCATTTGTCACAATTAAATGACTCAAATGACAATGTTCTTTTTGAAATGTTCCCTTCGTACCTCACACGATGCGGCAATACAATGTGAGCTTTATATTTTTTAAAATTTTATAATCTTTTCTTCTTTAGATTTTGGCTTCCTTTCTCACCGCAGATCACTCGCTTGCAAGATTTATTACCTTTTTATTACAGTCTCCTAGTATTTGAAGTTGGTTTTCGTACTGATCAGCATGTTCACTCCTTCTTTCAGGCGATTTCCCTAATTGTCAGTCTAGTATGCATCGTGACTTTGCTAGTGGTGTTCTGGAAACATCAGGTACTTTCGTGCTTTCCTACTTTTTTGACTACTTTATCTTCTGAACTCAGATAGTCCACCTGAATCTCACGTTAATGATTATTTTCCACGGAGTTCTCTGTTTGGTGTCGATGTTACTTCGGTTTTTACAAATGCTCTACGAGATTGGATGGATAACATTAGTTTGTGAGCTAATTAGTGCTGTAATATTTCTCGAGAGGAAAATGCATTTTACACCTAAATCTCACTGGAATTAGGACCCGTTTTAACTACTCAAAGGACAGTGCATAGTTGACCAAACACTACTATTTCCAGCACCCGGTTGTCCGCCGGTTCCTCAAATTGTCATTGTCCGCATCATGTCGTACATTTCATTAGTTTTACTGTTGGGAGGAATCGTTATCGAGAGGTTATTTCTTTAATTATTTTTAAATTGTTCGAAATATAATGTCCGATTTCAGATCATTCGCCACTTATTACGTTATCGATTATGAGAAAAAGAAAAGGAGTTGGATCGCAATTGTCATTACTAGCGTGTTATTAGTAATTAGTTATTGCATTTCATCACAGATCGTGAAAGGTTGGGTTAATTTACGCTTGAAAAAAGAGCCAAAATTGAACATTTACAGGCGGTTTAAACGGAATATTCAGCGCAGCCTCAATGGTAGTTCCCGTTGCAATTTCGATTTTTGTGAGTTTACGGAGGAACCGTTTTTTGTAATAGTTTGCTTGGAACAGTCCAACATATACGATCAAACCACAATTACTGCTTTATTGGTCACAAGCAATTGCAAACCTGGAAGGCCTTCATTGTTACATCGTGCTCCAGGCTTTTCGGCTGCTCTTGCGGAGAAACAAGCGGCGACTAGCACGACTTACGGACATGATCGAGCAAAGGAGCGGAACGGTGTGTTGTCACACTTTTCGTTTGTATTTTCAATGAAACCAAGTCTATATCTATATCTACACACACAGAAAACATAGGATTAAGACATCAAGTTGTCACCCCTACTAATATATAAGTAGGGCCTACTAATCGCCTACTTATATATTAGTAGGCCCTACTTATATATTAGTAGGCGTGCCAACTTGATGTCGTAATCCTAGTATATTTTCTCTCTGTGTAGTCCATATCGAGATAGTTGAGATATGTTTGCAGGATAAATACTCACTCAGTCTCCGCCTTCAACTACGAGAGAACATTTGGACGATGCAGGTATTGCAAACTGACAAACACTCGTTCAAAATAATAAAACTTTCCGCGACTACATACATTTACCGCCGGTGAGAGAGCATGAGGAGATACGTCGACGTAAATAAAGCGAGTAACAGAACTCAGTGACCTGCACTAGACTTCAAGAAATAACGAAACAACACGTTGCATAAGATACAAATCACTCTCCGCTCTCCCCATAGCTGAAGCGGCGCATTAGCCTCTTATGCAACCCGTTGTTTCGTTATTTCTCGTCTAGCCTGCCCACGAAAGAAAATTTTATACAATTACATTATGCACTTTCAATCCAGTTTTCGACAACGAGCATGAAACTGCTCGGATCTGCGCACTTACGGCTTTGCCGAAACTCAACCGAATATTAGCCAAACGCAATTTATGAAACCAAATCAAATCCTGGCAGAAGCTCAACCGTATGGTAACGGGCTCGGTTCCGATCGCTCTCCTCGTCCTTCCCTTCTACTTTCTGCCTCCATTCTTCCTGCGAGACGAGCCGAATTGGCGCGTTCTCGAGCTCGTCACAGAGTGTGTCAACGCAGTGCTTGCAACGTCAGTTCATTCTACTAACCGTTGTAACTTTTTCTAAAATGTGTCTTTTTTACGTTATTTTGCAAACTCCTTACACTTATTTGCATGGTTAGTAATAAATCGAAATGTAGGTATTTGTAGACTAACTCCTCTCTGCACAGCACTGATCGTCATTATTTTCGAGCAAGTCCGCCTTTTGCTGCTACCAAAGAGAATGACGAAGGGGCGAAAGAAGTAAGGACTAGGGTGGCTAATAGCAGTACAGTATTGCAGTACACTTGAGTCTCATGTGCACTGCAGTACTTGATTTTGAAGAATTCAAATGTATCGATACACTCGAAAAAGCGAGAGTGATGTACTGAAATGTACTGTGTACTGCAGTACACACTCTCTCACAACGAGTAGTGCACTAGCAGTACACTAGTGCACTGGCAGTGCACGGGGCGCATGTACTGCAGTGCACAGTGCATTTCAGTACAATACTCTCGCTTTTTCAAGTGTATCGATACACAGGTGTACTACTCAGTGCACGTACTGAGAATGCACTGTGTATCGATACTGCACTGATTTCGCCACCCTAGTGAGGACCGTGAAGAACGTATATTCGCAATGAATTACACAAAATTCCTTTATCACGACACTGTAGAAAGCATGTATATTTCTTACTCTTATCAAATCTTTTTTCGTGCATTTCAGTGTCAAGCGTGTCGTCGATAAGATAGTTACGTCAATATCAGCGACGGATCTCTACTTTGAGCAGATGAATGGCCTATTCAAAAAGAGCCTGTTGAAAAGATAAAACTTTTTAGCAAAGATCGAGATTGATTCATAATTCGCAAAGCGTAACTCGCATCAGAATTTGTTTTGGTATTTTCACTCGTCTCTTTCAGCTGGTCAGTGAAACGCTCACTCTATGCACATGCTTGACCACTACTTAGTTTCCCACTCGTTTCGAATCGCAAAACAACCATAAATTATGCCGATGTGGTCAACTGTATTATAGAAAGGGGCGCATTCTCAGCCCACTTCTTTAAACACAAACTAGAGAAGAAACTAGGCGAGGTCGAAAAAATCAGTTTGTTCGAAACTATGTAATACCATTAGAGGCTTTTTAGGAAGCTCCGAAGAAACTTTAAATTAAAACTGACCGAAAATAGTAATTCCGAAATGTTGTGGAGAAGATAAACCATCAGGCTCCTACTAGTTGAACGATTTGAATAAATATGCCGGCAAGAATTGATCTTTAAAAAGCTAGCACCAATAACAAACTGTTCGTTCGGAAACGACGGAAACATCACAGCCACACTTCTGGCTAATTTCGACGGTGACACTGAGTCACTCTTATCTAATCAATCAACCAAACAACACACACACCCATTGCCTTTTTGGATTGGAGAAACGCCGAATGATGTCACGTACACGTTCTTTCACGATCACCGACTGTTCCCTTTCACGACGAGAGAACATAGTTTCATTAGAGAAGCAGAGAAAGAGAGGAGCAGACAGAGAATATAGATCTCTCTAAAGGTGATATCTTACGAAATCCTATGAAGGGTTATAAGAACAACTGCGACGGTGGAAACAATCATGATTTCGAAAATCGCCAAATCATTACTATCCGGAGCTGTAGTGCACTCCCGACAGATCACTTCGGCTGTGCCTCCACAACTTAGTACTATTCCCGTGCAAGGTAGACTGTATTTTAATACTTAGCATATCTGCACGTTGTTCTATCTCTTCTCATTCGTATGGAAAGCTGCTCATGGGGGCTGCTGTTCTTGGGACAAAGAAGCCATAAATAAAGCTCAAATTGCAACAGTCGGTATATTGCAGGTATTCATCGACTAAAACACAGTCCGCGAGTTCTGCATACGCACTGGCACCTGCAGAAGTATCGACATTGCGGCGGCGGAAGGTAAACTCATTGGGAAATTATATGATGCTAATTATGTATTCTAGGATCAACAAGTACCTGGAACAGGTCAAACATCGAAATCGCTGATCT
Organism: Pristionchus fissidentatus; assembly: GCA_036245785.1. NCBI lineage: Eukaryota > Metazoa > Nematoda > Chromadorea > Rhabditida > Neodiplogasteridae > Pristionchus > Pristionchus fissidentatus. The sequence continues at coordinate 26,609,296 of BTSY01000002.1, forward strand.
CTTATAAAACATATTTTTCGTATAATATATATTTATATTGCCCAGCCATGATTGGATTGACTCTCCACAAGCTACTCACATCTCTAAAATACAATATGAAAATTACCCGAAATTGAACTATGAATTAGAATAAATTTAGAACAATTTTATTTGTAAAGATGAATTGCAGATGGGGCGTAGGCTTTGTTATCGGCGGATTCCTCGGAATGTTTGCTGCATTGTTGTGGCAGAGGTGAATTGCATTTCGTCATCACAAGGCACTTGATATTTCTACACAGATCGCGAACTCTCTAACATGTGTCTCTCTAGAGAACGCAATTCTCTTAGATAGCTGTTGAGATAGTATTCGTAATTATGAAAGTAGATAGCAGATTCTCTCGAATAAAACTAAAATATCTTATATTCTAGAGGGGCAAATATTGTATAGAGAGTTCACTCTCTGTGTGCATAAAGAAGATGCGAAAGCGCTTATCAATGTAATTCAGAAATTTCAATTTCAGGGAACGCAATAATCAGAGCTCGTCAGAAGTGGATGAGAAGTGAACATTACAAGGAAAACTACAGAATGCGGATTCAGGAATATTAATGAGAAACTCTAGCTTGAGCCATAATGAAATTGATGCATGTTAATTCTAGCTCGGTGTTATTGTGTTTCACGTATTATTGTTATGGGCAGTGTTGGGTTTTCGATGGTTCGTGTGAAATTTGCGTCGATGAATATATAATATTTTCGTTATCATTTATTAAGTACTTTATTGCATTCGTTGATTCAAAAAAATGCCATGAAAAAAAAATTGTTTCGCTACTTCCGCACATTATGAGCTTCGATATGTTCATCAGTGCATTCGCGTCAAAACGTGAAACTTCCCCTTACATCAATTTTTAAGTCTCTCTAAATTTGCCGAAAACACATGAATCGAAAACACTAGTTCTCCTTTTCCGATCCCGCATGACGCCACACGTTTTCGCATAAATTTGCATAGAGAATTCGCTCTTTTTAGGAGGTTTAGAAAGATAAGAACTTGAGGCACTCGATGTAAAAATCGGAAAAAAACTCAAAAATTTTAAGAGAGACTATCTCACTCGATCGACATATTTGTTCAATGACTTGGCACAGCACGAAAAGTGCGTTGATGAGATAAACATGCCACGTTGTAGTGTGGCCGAGGCTGAGCTGAGGCATGCTATGGAAAAAGTGTGAAAACGCTTCTACGCCTCAGGGCATGACGTCATAGGAATTTCCGGTTTTTCAAAAACTTCATCGAATGGCCTAGTGAGTGCTACCAATCGATTCCTCATAATATTCTAAGACTTTTTCGACTCCATGACTTTTTCGCCAATCTTTGATTTAAGCTTGGAAATTTCAAAAATATGTTTCGAAATTTAAATTTAAATATTTATGTGTAGTTACTATATATTAGAAAATGCTAACGTCTGTCTGTCTGTCTGTCTGTCTGAAAACCTTTCAAAATTTGAAAAGAAAAATGCGTTAAATTCATGGCCAAGTCGGTAGCGCGCCAGACTGTAAATCCGAGACCCCCAGGTTCGACCCCCGCCGCGGGCAAACCTTTTGCCGCATTTTTCGCAAGTGCCAGAAACTATTCTAACACGTTTTTGAGTACCGTGAAACACGTTTTCACCTGTTTTGCCGAGTTTTAACGTGAAAAATCGAAAATTTTGAAAAGTTTCCAATTTACGCGCGGAGCGTGGGGACCCCAGGAAAAGTGTTTTACGGTGTCGGAAACGTGTCCGAACGTGTTCTAACGCATTTTAACGTGAAAAAATCGAAAATTTCAAAAAGTTCCAAAATGAATCAGAGAGCGTAGGGGATCACAGGAAAAGTGATTTACGATGTCGGAAACGTGTCTGAACATGTTCGAGTTTAACTTAAAAAATCTAAATGTTCGAATGTTTGCCAAACAAATCGGGGCGTCTCGGGGGTCACAGGAAATAATATTCTGCACTAAAAAAATAAGGCTCCCCCTGGACCGAACCTGGAGCCGACCACCGAGTCCCCCTGGACTGAACATTGAGCCGGCCACCGAGTCCCCCTGAACCGAAACTGGAGCCACCTACCGAGCTCCCCCTTGACCGAACCCGCACCCAGAACTATGTATAGAGCGTAGTGTGCGCATAGAGCGTAGTGAATTTAACCTCAATACAACCCCGCTAGTTTCCCTGAGGAAATGGCAAAGTTTTATTTGCACAATACAATACTGTAACAATGATTGTTCAACTATGTAAAGGTCTTTTTGTATCGTGGCCCTAAAGGATGTTCAGTAGGTTGAAAACTGTCGTCCCCTTGGCATTATGGTGTGGCCTACAGTAACCCGGAGTAATTTCCACGTATTGTTTGGGAATCTCTGGATGGGATGGGGGGTCGTGTCGGCGATATACATGGTCGCCTGAAGTTGCTCATGCATTGTACAACGGATACTGTAGCTCCCAAAGGTTTTGGAAAATAGTCCGGGTTACTGTAGGCCACACCATAATTCCAAGGGGACGACAGTTTTCAACCTACTGAACATCCTTTAGGGCCACGATACAAAAAGACCTTTACATAGTTGAACAATCATTGTTACAGTATTGTATTGTGCAAATAAAACATTTCCTCAGGGAAACTACACATAAATATTTAAATTTAAATTTCGAAACATATTTTTGAAATTTTCAAGCTTAAATCAAAGATTGGCGAAAAAGTCATGGAGTCGAAAAAGTCTAAGAATATTATGAGGAATCGATTGGTACCACTCACTAGGCCATTCGATGAAGTTTTTGAAAAACCGGAAATTCCTATGACGTCATGCCCTGAGGCGTAGAAGCGTTTTCACACTTTTTCCATAGCATGCCTCAACTCAGCCTCGGCCACACTACAACGTGGCATGTTTATCTCATCAACGCACTTTTCATGCTGTGCCAAGAACAATTCGACTGAGTCAGATAGTCTCTCTTAAGGACTCTTACCCATTCCGGGCCGTTTTTACGCGAGCGCACTGTAATGTTGCAATGTACATATTGTAATTAGAAACACATTGGACACTAGACTTCGAGAAATAACGAAGCAAAGGGTCGCCTAAGAGGCAAACTACTATTCACTCTCATGATTTCTCGCACTCTCTCCTCGCTGGAGTGGTGCATTTGCCTCTTAGGCGACCCTTTGCTTCGTTGTTTCTCGAAGTCTATTGGATACTAATGGAAGTAAATACAATAATTTTTTTTCGCTGAGTGACCACATCAATACACGCATACTGTAATAGAATTAGAATGCAATTACGAATTGTATGCAGACTGGAACCGAAAGTTGATTAAATATGATCAAATGGTTCTATTCATTTGCACCTGTCTTGCTCCCTCTCCCATTACACTCCGATTTCCCTACTGATTTGTGCTCTAATTTCTCTCAAAATTCCAATATTTCTTTGAAATATCGATCATATCTTGAATAAAAATTAACCCGTTCTAAAATCTTACTGGGCAAATTCCCGATGAATCACACTATCGCCTCAATTGACAATGTGCTTTTCGAAATGTTTCCTTCCTTCCTAGCGACTTGCGGCGAGTTTATGTAAGTTGATTACTTAAATATGTTTTTAATAATTTTTTTTCTTCAAAAAATCCGCAGATTTTGGATTCCGTTCTCACCACGGATTGATCGCATGCAGAGTTACATTTCAATTTATTATGGCATGCTCGCTTTTGAGGTTCGACAATTGGTGCGAAATCGATATTATCACTGTTTATTCAGGCAATATCGCATGTGCTGAGTTTTATTTGTATAGTGGCTCTGACTGCACTGTTTATCAGGCATCGGGTAATCTTGGTCTTCATTCACACGAAATGAGAATTACTGTAGATCGTTCATCTAAATCTCACAGTAATGCTTATATTCATTGGAGTTCTTTATTCATCTGGAGCTGCGCTTCGATTGCTGCAAATTCTCTATGAAATTGGATGGATTAACTCATTGTGTGAGTGTACGAGTTTGGTATTAGCTACATTAAAGTAAGAAGTATAGTTCAGTGATTTCAAAGTTTGGGAATTTTAATAAAAATCTAATTAAGCCCCTGCCTGTCCTCCTGTTCCCCAAATAGTCATTATTCGAGTCTCATCTTACATCTCCGTAGTTCTCCTTCTGGGAGCGATTGTTGTGGAAAGGTTGGCATCGTTACCAACATTTGCGAAAATCATACCTCTGAAAATTTGGCCAGCTGAAAATCCAATGTATATTTGATTTTCAGAGCTTTCGCAACGTATTACGTCATTGACTATGAAAAACGAAGGAGGCCATGGATTGGAATATTGATTACAGTCGGTCTATTCGTGATCTGTCTGTTCATCTCATCGCAAATTGTGCAAGGTCAGGTGATTTATAAGAATTGAGGTTTTCGAGGGGATGTGAAATTTGAATAGTGCACAATTATATACGGATTACTTTTTCCACATTTTTAAGGCATGTTTTTCTAGCAAATAAAATAATATTAAAATAAGACTCTATGTACTTTTTAGGTGGTATAAACGGAGTTTTCTTTTCGGCAGCGATGTGTGCACCGGTGTGCGTTTCCGTTTTTGTGAGTAATCGCTAATTATTGAGTTTTATTTATTTTTTAATTATATTTTATAATTTTCATAGTAAAAGATTTTTCATAATTCACATCTTTTAGGTGTTCCGGATGCTTCTGAGTAGAAACGAGAAGAGGCTTGCCAAATTGACGGATATGATTGGGAAGCACTCGAAAGCCGTGAGATTCTTTTAATTTTCATTTAAAAAATCTTTTTTTCGGAATCAAACAGAATCGTAAGTTCGGAATCGAAAAAGCTAGATATATTTCTTTAGCTTTTGTCTATCATTTTATCTCAGTAGTTTAGAGTCAATTATACTGATATAAAGAGTCTCGTAAATAATCCTATTCGTGAATAGCAAAGGTTATTCGCGAATATAATAATTCAATCTAACCACACTACTTTCCACTGGATCCCCATTTAATTTTATACAAATTCTTTTTTCCACAGTTTCTTCTAACATCTCTGCAGGATGAATATTCACTTAGCCTACGTCTTCAACTGCGCGAGAACATTTGGACTATGAAGGTGGGCGAAACTCTTGTGTGGCATTTGATAGACGATCAATCTATTTATCTTATTACACTTTTTAATTATCATGATTTAGAGAAAATATGGGTAACGCGGCATTTAAGTGTACTGTAAACTAAATGTAAGATAATTAAACAAGTAGATAGTTATTATTCGAGTCTCATCTTACATCTCCGTAGTTCTCCTTCTGAGAGAACTACGGAGATATTTTGCTTCGTAATCCGGCTCTCATTTCAGAAATGCAACCGAATGGCTCTAGTGGCTGTTCCCATTGCTCTCTCTTGTCTTCCTTTCCTCGCGCTTCCTCCGCTTCTCCTAAGGAATCCTCTCGATTTATGGCTTCTTGAGCTGATCACAGAGAGTAACAATGCGGTGTTTGCTGCGTGAGTTTTTGCATATTTTCCGATAAGTATTGAACGATGAAGGCATCCTATATATTCTAGTTTTCCATGCGTAGGAAAAAATAATTATGAAAACAGACTAGAGTGACACCCCATAACAATCTGATTTCAGTATGACTCCATTCTTCGTAGCGCTAATTATCATAATTTTCGAGCCGGTCCGTGCTATGCTCCTGCCGAAGAGAATGAGGAGAAAAAGGTTGGAGTTAAGAGCGCACGAAAAATTTTCAATCAATATTTGATTTCAACCGATAGACTAATTTGAACTGTATTTGAAAAATTTAGATGAAAAATTTAAGTTTTACATAAATTTGTAATCATAAGTGACATTTCAGCATTCGACTGGGCAACAAATCAGACTCTTTGACGTCAGAGGCGGATCAGTACTTTGACCAGCTCAAAGACTTGTTTGACAAAGGTTTAAACCTGAAACAGCGATAAACATATTTTTCCTCCAGCATAGCTTTGCATGCCTTGTATACCCTGTTGATCTCAATACGTCGCATGCGCAATTTTGATTAAAACAATATACGAGTTTAAGATAAATGCGCTTTTTTTTCTAGCACGAAATTGATGTGCGTCCATTTATAAACCAAGAGAAAAAAAATATGGATAAAATCGGAAAAGAAATTATAGTTTTGTAGGGTGCGCACTATGCTAATTAACCAGCAATACTACGTTACTTTCATATTTGTCTTGTGAAACTCAACTGAACATCGCCGTGTCAACGGATTGATTCACCCTACACATGATTCCAAACCTACAGATCAGGGTTAGAGCGAGAGAGTGTACAAAAGTGAGAGAGTCCCTCTCGATTTCACACGCTCTCTCACTCCAAAGGCCTTTCTGAATGGTTGACCGGCCTGTGGAATGATGTGCCTCGGCACTGCGCATCCAGCTTAGAGTGTAATATTATCGATACAATGGGCCGGCAATTAGTTGATTTAAATAGAATTTCGAGGTATCGGCTTCTCTGTCATCAGAAACGGATAAAATCGGAGACAATCAAATTGAAACGGATTTCAGATGGACTGTGAATGAGGACGGTGAAAAACGACAAATCTAACAGCGTTTGTTCGAGTGCACGAAAACATGGTCACATGGTCTGCTTCTCTTGCTAGTTTATCTCGGCTCTCGCTGTTATCCTAAATTGCTATGTAGCAGCTTCTTGAATATGCTCTTTTTCTTTTCAACTTGCGAAAACATCACCGTGCTCTCTGCTAGGTCGAAGAAATGCACGAAAATAAGAACAGCCTGCTCTTCCAGCTCTTTCCCTCTTATCTAGCAAGCTGCGGCAACGATACGTAGGTATTTTAGTAGTTCTAACAGCTCTCATTCTTAAATAATTCTTATTTTTATAGCTTATTTTAAAATTATTCGCATTGATATCACTTATGTACTAATTTAATTCAGTTATTGGATTCCCTTCGCACCTCGACTCGACAGAATCGAAGGCCACGCACACGTCTACTATGTCTTTATTTCTTTTGAAGTTGTTTTTCCACCGTTAACATTATTTAAACAACGCAATACAGGTGATTTTCCTGCTCCTGAGTTTTCTCTCAATGCTGTTACTGGTGCACGCTTTCACGCGCTATCGAGTGAGTCATTCTTGCGGGAATTTAGATTTGATATTTTAAATATTTATACAATAGGGAAGAAATGCTTCAGATCGTTCACCCTAACCTGACTATCATCCTCATTGTTCATGGTTTACTCTATTGCTTCACAATCACGCTACGATTGATTCAAATTTCCCTGGAAACTGGCATTATTTACCTTCCAGGTTCCTCATGTTACACTACTTACATCGTGTAAATTATTGTAAATTCGTGTAAAAAATGTAAAAAAAGTGTATTATTTTAGAATCTGGTTGTTTTCCAATCCCGCATATAGTAATCTTGCGAGCAACCATTTATATTTCCATAATCTTTCTAATGGGAGGGATAATTGTAGAAAGGTCGGTCTTTTGTTTAAATTAAAATTGCGTAAATACGAGGAATTTAGAGCAGTCGCCACCCATTTCGTTGTTGATTATGAGAAGAAGCATCGGTTGTGGGTGTCAGCCTGCCTTCTCATAGCGAACATTTCAATTAGCTTGATTAGCTCCGTTCGAATAATTCGCGGTAGGAATTTGTGAGAAAGAAAAACAATATTCGAAAAAAAGATAATTTGCAGGCGTCATAAATGGCATGTTTTTCGGCATAGCAATGCTCGCACCCATTTTTGCCTCGATAATTGTGAGTTAGTTCTCCAATAATTTTAGGGTGTTTATGCTTGCTTCCGGATAATCTGAATGAAAATAAAGATAAAGTAAAGATCGTTTTACCTTGCAAAAAACGTTTCATCGTTTTTTTGTCACCGAACGACAGTCATTTTTCCACTAACCTGCCCTTGATTTCCACCAGATCTTTCATATTTTGCTGCGTTACAATGAGAAGCGGCTCGAGCGTCTTAATAATGTGCTAGAAATGAGGAATATGCGAATAACAGTGGTTGATGGAGCGGCTGTGAAAAGCGAGGTGGGAATACTGGCAGAAATAACAAAAATCAGATTCGGAAATCAATCAAACAATACAGGATCAGTACTCGCTAAGTTTACGCGTGCAGCTTCGAGAAAACATCTGGACAATGAAGGTCATTTTAATTTCGAAAACATTTTTTTCCAAAATATAATATTTAGAAACTCTTTCGCGTTTCCTTCTTCGCCATTCCTCTCTGCTTCATTTGCTTGCCATTCATTGTGCTGCCATCGATTTTTCTTCAAGATCAGGTAATAATAGTAATAATCACCTAGATTATAATAACACGTGGAAACAGGTTTGAATGCAGATGAGAGTTGGAGGAGATATTAGGCAGTCACAACCACTTTATTTTTCAAAAGGATAAATCGTAGCAATATTGAGCTCAAACACGATTTGCACGTGTTTAATTTTTGGTTGCATTAAACGTAGGGAAGTTCTAACGAAGGAGCATAAAAATGTTAATTGTAATTTTAGAAAAACTGGTGGCTGCTGGAGCTGACAATCGCTGGATGCAACACCGCCTTGGCTGCGTGAGCTTTGTACAGATTGTTATTGCAAAAAGTAGAACAAAAGGTCAGACTAAAATAAAATATGATACGCGCCGGAAGTTCAATAAAGAGTTGTCGAAGCCTAAGTAGTCGGGAATATGTAAAGTTTCTAGGAGCACATTCAAATCCCGATGTGATTCCAAAACTGCCTTGTTGCAGGATTATTTGCGAGGAGTCTAGATACATCTAAATCTACATCGCACAGACGATAGGAAATAAAATATGCGCACTAATATTCATTTAAAAAATACTTCCGGATTCCATTTCGGGTGATCAATTTGTTTAAAAAAAACACTTAAATATTGCAGTGTTGCCCCGCTCTTCACAGCCTACATAACTTTCGTGTTTGACCAAATCCGAAAGCAATTCATCTCAAAGATGTGGAGAAATCGAAGGACAAGTGTAAGGTTAGTTTCCAATAGGGATATTCGGGATAAGTATTTCGGCCTTTTGGGCGAAAGATCGGCATTGCGGTCGCATAGCCTGACGAAAAATACTGCCAGAGGGCACGCCCAATACCACTCTCCCTAGCTTCCAATCATATTCAAACCAAATTTGTGAAATGTATGCATTACAGATCGCCGTTAGTTCTCGTGAAACCAACACTGACAACCGATCAATACTTTGACCAGATGAACAACTTGTTTAGGAAGTCGCTTGAACTCAAACAACGATAAATTGATTTCTAATATATGTATCCTTTGTTACAACCCCTCCACGGAATTATTTAACTTACAATTATGGTAGTTCTAAATTCGAGAGCTACAAATAACCGAGCTACACTAGAGTTCAAGATATATGAAATGCTGTTGAAACTCATACATTCTGGTCTCATTCAAACAAAATCTTTTTGAGCTATTGAGATTTGACGTGGAAGACAACCAGAGCAACCAGGTTGACTCATCTTCGCGAAAAATTATCTCTAATTGGAAAAAATGGAGACGGCAGAGCATAGTGGAGCAGGAGGTAATGGGAGATACGAAGCGAAAAGTACATTTTATCGGCTGATGTTGTAAAATTATTATGAACTAGCTCGCGCAGGTAACTCTCGTAAAATATATAGTGAGCAGCATGCGAAGATCTAAAACGATCGAAACCATTCTGTCCAAATCTAAACCAGTGTGAGCAAAACTCTGCATTGCAAGATGTGCAAGATCGCTATTTTTATCAGTCCCAGGGGGCTTTCTATGCAGAAGCATTTGTTATGCTGTTTGTATTATGTGTGGGAAATGCTGTGCGAATAAAAACTCTATTGTATGAAATAATAATCGAATAGAAATCAATGTTATAATATTTTTACCTCTAATGCGATTCACAAATGCCTACGAGCGTCCCACGAAGGCTCTAAACCGTTATTTCCTCGCGTTTTGAAATGATTTTATCTCTGTCGTCAGAAAGTTGCAAAACATTAGTACAGCGCGCTCTCCTCCTCCCCGTTTCCCTTAAAACGCGTTCTGTGTAAGAACGCAGGGCGAGGTGGCACAACTCATTCAAAGTGGTCGCCCCGGGTCCAAACTTTTTTCACAGATGGTCTAGGGTCCAAAGTATATTTTTAAAGTGAGAAATACACTAAATGTAAATTTTTGAAAAATCGATAATTTTTTTACGAAAAAAAAATTTTTTTTCTCAATTTTTTTTTATTTTGCAATCGTGTTATATATCATTCGAAAGAGCATCGAAAGTTATGTATATACCCATAATTTCAAGAGTATTAGATAACTGCGAACGAAAATCGATATATGGATTTACAGGAATCCGCCGTTTCGCTGAAACTTTAATCTGGCTAAAAATGTTCCCATGATTTGTTGCTCTTGGCTCCGACATATATAATGTATTTTTCATCAGAGAATTCAATTGAGCTCTCAGAATCCAATATTTTCGGTGTTATCGTACTTCTACATTCACTAGACCGTGACCGCTCCGAGGTAAGATTCAGTAAAGAATTGAGTAGAAAATTTTTTTCAGGCTTTATCCCTGACTGATTTGTATACCATTCGAAAGAGCGTCAAAAGTTATCTGTAATTCCATATTTTCAGAAGGATTGGACCACTATGATCGAAAATCGACAATCGCATCCGCAGAATCTGATATTTTAGATGAGGTTGGATATTCGACTGTATTCGCTCTCAAAGTGTTCGACCAGGGCTTAAACTTTTTGTCCTTGCAGTCTTAGGTCCATAGAACATTTTCATGATGAAAAAGTCATAAAAATAACTTTGAAAAAAGTTTGAAATTTTTTTTTAGAAAAAAAACTTTGAAATTTTTTTTTCAAATTTTCCTATCGTGTTATATCTCATTCGAAAGAGCGTCAAAAGTTATCTGTAAATTTTAATTTTCACGAGGAATCAGCTACTAGGAACGAAAATAGGTGATTTTATCCACAAAAAATGATATTTTATTCACAATCTCCGAATTTCGTTCCCAGTGACTCATTCTTTCTCAAAATATTAATTTCTGCATAACTTTTGGTGCTCTATCGAATGATGTATAACATGGCAGGAAAATTTTTAAAAAATTTTTTGAATTTTTTCGGAAAATTTATTTTTTATCGATTTTTCAAAAGTACTTTTTTCTTGACTTTTTCACCATGAAAATTTTCTATGGACCTAAGACTTCAAGTAAAAAAGTTTAAGCAATGGTCGAACACTTTGAGAGTGAATACAGTGGAATATGCAACCTCATCTAAAATATCAGATTTTGCGGATGCGATTATCGATTTTCGCTCCTAGTCGTCCAATCCTTCTGAAAATATGGAATTACAGATAACTTTTGACGCTCTTTCGAATGGTATACAAATCAGTCAGGGATAAAGCCTGAAAAAAGTTTTCTACTCAATTCTTTACTGAATCTTACCTCGGAGCGGTCACGGTCTAGTGAATGTACAAGTACGATAACACCGAAAATATTGGATTCTGAGAGCTCAATTGGATTCTCTGATGAAAAATACATTATATATGTCGGAGCCAAGAGCAACAAATCAACATTTTTAGCCAGATTAAAGTTTCAGCGAAACGGCGGATTCCTGTAAATCCATATATCGATTTTCGTTCGCAGTTATCCAATATTCATGAAATTATGGGTATGTACATAAATTTCGATGCTCTTTCGAATGATATATAACACGACAGGAAAATAAAAAAATTGAGAAAAAAAATTTTTTTCGGAAAAAAATTATCGATTTTTCAAAAGTTGACATTTCGTGAATTTCGCACAACTAAAATTTACTTTGTACCTAAGACTCATTGTGAAAAAAGTTTGAGCCCGGATGGATCACTTTGACGGAGTTGTGCCCGATACCTCAAATTTCACTGCGTTCTTACAGAGAACGCGTTTAACTATCTGCCTTTATCTGACTTCAACGCTCTCAAAAACCTGCTCCCGCCGTGAAATTTTGGTCGATTCGGACAGTACAATTAAAATTGAAGCATTTGATATTCCGGCTTCATGTTGGGTAATCGATTCCATTGCCCACATAGTCAGTTGCTCATATATTCGTGTGCCACCTAATTATGCATATGCTGATTAGGTTTTATTATTAGTTATCAAACTATTTACGCCTGTTACATTCTGTTCTTCGATGCTCCTATGATTCATTAATTACAGTCCAGCACCACTGGGTATTCCGAGGAATGCTCGACGTCGAAGATCGTATTCACATCATTTTCATGACGATTTTAGATTTCTCGGGGATTTTAGCTAATCTGATTTTGATCGCAGCCATTCGATCGCGGTGAGTTTATATGAAACGATAATTTTCAGCGAGAACTTTTATTTCTTGGACCGAGTATATTTCCGGGACCACGGTTTTCTCACTCTCGTTTCAGTTAGACACGCGAGAGTGGGGAAATAAAACTAATTTGGAAAACCATTTTCATAGCGAATTTGCGCTCTGTGGATTATTTATGGATATATTTCACACAAAAAAAATATAAATGTCAATGCAGTACGTCTAAAAGCCTGTCTGCATACGCCGTGCTTCTGTCCGCAAATACATGCGTCGATTTAGTAGCCTCATTTTGCAGCTGGTTCTGTACTCCGATGTGAGCATTTTTTTAGTACGATCATTACTTCAATCCGAAAAAAAATAAAATGCAAGATACCCATAAAAATATTATTGTCACTACTGATACTGTTCCAGAATCGGCTTTGAGTCAGGAGTGGTGATTCTTACGTATGTCGGTCCGTGTACTCTAATCGGCGCTCCGAGTTGTCACGCGATATTCTGTAAGCTCCTTTTTAAATCCATTCATTACAAATCACACTTTTTTAATCACACTGCGCACTTTTTTCTCTTTTCCCTCTTTCCCATACCTTTTTCCCCCTTTCACATAATTAAATAAGAGTGTGCAAGAATATCGTACTTGTTGAAAACGTGAAAAATATTCACTATTTGCATCTTTGCGAGTACACATTATCATGATTTGCGTTTATGCTAATTCGATTAATCCGCATCGATTTGCGGGAATCTACCCGGACATGCCCGGTGAAATGTGTAAAACAAAGCAACAAATTCGATTGCAAGAATAGAACAGAACCGGAAATTACTGGAATTTCCCGGCTGTATACGGTAATGATGACAATTCTCTAACTTGGTCGGTTTTCGCGTCGAATGTTCTCCTTTGTTTTAGACATTTCACCGGGCATATCCGGGTAGTTTCCGGTAAATCGAGGTGGACAAAAAATATGAGCCTACTCACGAGTCGTAAATAATTTTCATCGCAAAGTTACAAAAAGTGAATATTTTCACGTTTTCCGGTAAACGTTCCGATATTTTCAGCAAGTACGATACTGTTCATTTCATATTATTTATTCTTTGTTCCCAGGTATACACATTGATTTAACATCAGGATTAACAAACAATAACCGTATTAGTTGTACAAGTTTATCGTGGACGGCGTGAGACACCACACCAGTGACTGGGATATTTTGATTTAAAGGAGGACGAACAGCAGAATATCCCACCACGATAACCCTGAACTTCGCTTGGGAAACGGTATGGCGAGAGATAGGGGTCAAGCGAGACGAGAGACTGATCTACCGGGAGAGTCGAGTAGAGTGTCTAGAAGTTGAGTTTATGATCTACCCCTTCCCTGGCCTTCTCTCTTCCCCTTTTCCTCCCTCTAGTGCACGTAAACTCGACACCAGAGAGAAAGTTGACCGAGAGATTTGTTTAGTCGCGTACGCGCGCGTCGCACTTGATCCTGATTTCCCTGAGCCCTGTAGCTTCTTTGCGCGCGGGTTTCTCGATTCAGAAGAAAGATGGGGGTGTCAAATTTTGGATTTATATTATCGTTCACAGAAGAAATTGAGTAATGGCATTAGATACAAACTCTATTTTTCCTGTTCCTCCTCCTTTAATGGTATTTAGGACTGGAACGTTTTCGTAAATTAAATGAGTGAGCCTGTACGGTGGTCGCGTAATAGTAGTAACCTTTGCCGCTCTAAGCTCTATTCGCCGATACCGTTGGACAGTCTGTGGCTCTGCTCATGGTCTCATTTGCTTATCGTCTCTGGACAGTTCGCCACTCGTCTACGACCATTACCGGTAGTGCTTCGGTCAAGCGAAGATTAACCGTAATATGCATATTCGCCATGATTCCAATGTCAGTTAACAGTGTGAGTGTGTCGTACCATGCTTCTTACAAATTCACAAACACTCAACCAAAGTAATAACACGTTCCTGTTGTTAATTCGCTACTAAATGCTGAAATGATAGGCGAGAGAGAATTATAAAGCAATGGAACCCCGAAAGCGAATGTTTCTATTCACTGTTTGGAGAAAGTTATGAGACAGAAACCGATGTATCCAGGAAAATCTCACATATCGCTTACATGATTTCGCAATGATGGTGGAAATGAATGGCAGTGAAATAAAGATGTGATAGGAAAAAAAGAGGTGAGACAGAAACCTATTTTTGTCCCACAGGAGGTACACCAACCTGTATATTTTTGTCTCACTATTTCCTACTTACAAAAAAACACTAGAGAATCTCTGGGGAAATAATGCACGAAACCCATTGTTATACGCAACTTTGTAATAGTTTTATTTATCTCTTCATTTGATTTAATTTCAAGGAGAAACTCAACCGAAATTCGACTGCTTATAGTGTGAAATGCGAATTGTGCAACATAATGTGCAATGGTGTATGTCTCAGTTCAGTTGTGTTTCTCAGCGGAATGAAATGGGCAATTTTAGTGTGGCGGATATTAGGCAATCTCCACACGTGATAGTACTCCCATAAAATTCGGACGAAGAATTTTCCTTCTGATAGCACTAGGGTTCCCTTGTTGGAAATGATTCCGGAATTCCAAGAGAGTGAACAATTGTCGCCATTGTTTCCATTATTTCCAATAAGACGCGGTTTCCAATAAGACCTGGCTCCCCCTGGACCGAACCTGGAGCAGGCTAATGAGCTCCCAGCTCCGGAACTATACATAGAGCGTAGTATACGCTTAGAGCATAGTGCATTTAACTTCAATGCATTCCGGCTAGTTTAAAAATGCATTACTCTCTTTACATGCCGTTTCCCTATCTCTGCTCACGGGCATATGTTGCTGATCATTTTATTAAGGCACGGTTCTGGCATCTGTGAGCCTGCTCATGCTCTTTTTGCGTATCGTCTATGGACTGTTGTTTCTAGGGACTGACTGTTTGCAATTCGTCTAATATTACTTTTATAAAATGATACGATCAAACAAAATATCGAACTGGGACTTCCTGTGTTTACCGAGACGAGAGAGCACGCAAAAGTGAGAGGGTCGCCAATGTTCCTGTATGGTAAACAACGAAAGTTCGTTATTCGGCTTTTTGGTATGATCGTATCATTTTATAAATGTAATACCATCGCCGGTATTGCAATCAAGCGAAAGTTATGTGCACTGTGCGTAGTCGCAATGACTCCAGCATCAGGTTTCTGCGTGATTATACGCTGTGGCATACTTAGTTGAACAAATTTGCGTGAACTTGGGCGCCACATTTCACAGCTCGCCTAGTCAAATGGAAAGTTACGTCAACATGACGGGCCGTATACTCAGCAGAGACATCCTTCTGCCACGAATATCCAACATTTCCGTTATTATATTATGCACGACGGGCTTTACAGTCGTGTTCCTCCTGCGAAGAAAACAATTAACAGAATTGGCTGACGTCAATCGTGAGTATATTTTGAATTGCGTTGACGGTTGCATATGATTTCATTGATTCCGTATTGATTGCGATTCATTTCAATTCAACACACTAACGTATTTTCCCTCAGAAAACGCCTGCTCATCACAACGAAAGGAGAATTCTGCGCAGTTTTTTGCGGTAGTTGACGGGCGCGAGATTGCACTTGTAGAAAATTCACTCTGTGAACTTCGACTAAACTGATTCTAAAAGATTGATCGCTTCTTTATCGTAAGGAGACCAAATTTCGCTACCGTACTCTAAAATTGGTCTGACATAAACTGCGAAAAGACGAGCGTAAATTTTGGGGTTGTGTGAGGTGAAGGAGCGGGTAATATAAGCACATCGCGCCTTTGCGCGGGAGACAATCTTTGTGATGTGGGGATCAAAGGACAATGTGTTGGTATAGGTGACGCCTAGATCTTTGAACTCTGTGACAACAGGGAGCTTGTTAGTTCCGACGTGGAAATCTGAGACTGTATGATTAGGACCGAGTTTCATGATTACTGTCTTTGTGACTGAGATCGTAAGCCCCCATGTATCACACCATGAGGCATTTGTCATGCTGTTTGTATTATGTGTGGGAAATGCTGTGCGAATAAAAACTCTATTGTATGAAATAATAATCGAATAGAAATCAATCTTATTATATTTTAACTCTGATGCGATTCACAAATGCCATTCTTCATTTAATGAAGGCGTCCCACGAAGGCTCTAATCCGTTTTTTTCCTTTTTTTGAAATGATTTTATCTCTGTCGTCAGAAAGTTGCAAAAAACTAGTACAGCGCGCTCTCCTCCTCCCCGTTTCCCTTAAAGAAGGAGAATTACGATCTCGCGCTCTCTTATTCCTCATCCTAGGGTTGACCCGGCAAGTAAGGTCTCGAGATCTCGAAATGTGATAATTCAATTATCTCGCTCCTTGCGAGAATAGTGAAAATCGTTTCAAGGCCTTGTTCCTTGGCAAGGAATGGGATGTCTGAAGTGTTTCAAAAGATCATATTGAAATGATTTACATGGTGATTTCAGTGATTACCATTTTGCGAACGTGACATTCATCCATTTCCACCCTTATTTGTTGTGATGGTCGGTCGGCTGCGCTTTTTCCTGTTCCAAATATCACTTCCCCAAGTTTCCACTTCTAATAAAGTGACTCTATCGTTTTCCAGACCACCACAAATTCTTGTTCATTTGATCCGATTTCCACGAGCAACGTAGGGATAAAGATAGTGTGCGCCCTATCAGATATCAGCCCAAGTTGGGAGACGGTAAAACGTTAGCCTAGCAATCGTGAGGTCGCGGGTTCGATACCGACCCTATGCTTTTGTTTCTTCCAACGGGCCGAAAGTCGTGGCGAGACCTTGAAATTTGCGGGAATTCAATGGTGCCTTTACTGGTTACGATTAATCAAACATGAAGTGTATCCAAAATATATGAAACACGGTTGAAACATATTAGCTAAAACTCTGTTGAAACATATTAGCTAAAACTGTTCGCCTTGAGTTTATGTATTCGTGCGGTTTTAGAAATAATGCAATTTGTTCTGTGCTAATTAGCAAATCTACTGTGGGGCTTGCTGTTTCAATAACATATTGTGTCACCTCACCAACGCCTTAGAACAAATCGCGATGACTGATTTTGCGAGAGAGTATCATTGTTGAGTTATAAAGCTCCACTTCAGATAAAATCAATCATTGGTCCAGCATCAGGCACAATCAAAAAAAATGCATTTAATTTTATTAGCCATCAAATTCTAACAAGTGACTAGTCAGAAAAAGCACTTAGCTCAATCAAGAGCTAAAAAATTCGAAAAAATGCGATTCCTCCGCGGCGCTATCTGGCGCCAACGGGCGCTCCACGTTCGTGCCCATCGTCCTCAGCATCCTCGATAACCCCAAAATACAAGTTTCAGGTAATTCATAGTTTCATGTGCATGTTCTCGCACCTCTGCTGTGTACGATAGAATAGAATTTATAACACAAGACGTCCGATGGTCGATCGCTCTGCGCCAGGGGTAGGGAGACAGAGGGGAGGGTACCATCCTTACCACCCGGAGCTCCACTTCTCGAGATCCTCGACGGCTCAAATTGATCAAATCGACTCGGGATTTTTACAGGAGTTCGAGGTCCGAGCAGGCAATGCCAGCGGGGTATACGCTATTGATTCTACCGTGTCCCGGGGATACTGTGGAGAGGTTACAGTATGCTGAAAATATAAGTTGATCAAATCGACTCCGGATTTTTTTTCGGAAACTAGTTCTCAAGCAGGCAATATCACAAGAGTATACCATAATACTTCTGCCGTGCCGGGGATGCTGTAGCGATGATAGAGTATGCCGAATTTATGAAATTATTCTAATCGAGCCACGAAGGTTGGCGATCATTCACGACCATTACAAAGCGAAAAAATATGAATGCCGCTAATTTCTCGCGGATCATAATGACGTGCATAAGCATTGCATTACATCATATTTCAAAATTCGTTTCATTTGTATCTTACTTTTTACGTTACTTTCTCGGGAATATTTGACACGGTAGAACTGGGGTACCTCATACGTTGGAAAACAACTTGAGAACTTGCTCGGGCCTGGGTAAATGTGCTCAATTTCTTATTTTTGGCACAATCTAATTAAATACGGTAGCCATGGACAAGGCTCCAGAACTACCGAACTCTTTCTGAGTAATTACTTCTCGAGATCTTGCTCACACTATAAATTCCGAGTCTAATTGATTTATTTAATAAATACGTTATGCAGTAACCCCGCTACAGTAACGTCCAATACAATATATTCAACACGGAATGCATCGTTGAAATAACTACTCGACGTGTACCTCAAGCAAAGATCCCAGATCGATTAGCTACCTGGGCACGATGGAAACGATACGCGATATTCCTCTGGCATTGCTTGCTCGAAGTCCAGCTAATGAAAAAAATCGCGACTAGATTAGATTAAGTTTTAAAATTCGTCATACCGTAACAGCTCTACAGTAACCCCGGATACGGTGGAAGAGATACGGTATACACTTCTAGCATTGCCAGCTCGAGGTCTACCTCCTACAAAAATCCCGAATAGATATGATCAATTTCATAATTTAATCATACCGTAACCCGCTACAGAGTCCCCGGGACACGGTAGAATCAATAACGTATACCCCGCTGACATTGCCTGCTCGGACCTCGAACTCCTGTAAAAATCCCGAGTCGATTTGATCAATTTGAAATTTCAGCATACTGTAACCGCGCTACCATAACCCTGGGTATGGTATCCGAGACGCGGAATATCCTACAAGCAATGACTACTCGAGGTCCACCTCCTGCAAAAATTCCGGCTCGATTAGATTAATTTGAAATTTTAGCATACTGTAACCCCGCTACAGTAGCCCTGGGTATGGTAGGGAAGAAATGGTATGTCCTCCAAGCAATGGTCATTCGAGGTCCACCTCCTTTAAAAATCCCGAGTTGATTTGATCAATTTGAAATTTTAGCATTCTGTACCCTCGGTTACGGTATCGGCAATGTCGCGCCGGGACCGCCGTATACCGTCCGATTTATTACTATTTGAGGCCTACCTCATGCGACTTATCCCGAGTCGATTAGCTCAATTTGAAATTTCAGCATACTGTACCCTTGGTTACTGTATCGGCAATGTCGCGCCGGGACCGCGGTATACCGTCTGATTGATTACTACTCGAGGCCTATCTCATGCAACAAATTCCGAATCGATTGGTTCAATTTGAAATTTCAGCATTCTGTACCCTCGGTTACGGTATCGGCAATGTCGCGCCGGGACCGCCGTATACCGTCCGATTAATTACTATTCGAGGCCTACCTTATGCGACTTATCCCGAGTCGATTGGCTCAATTTGAAATTTCAGCATACTGTACCCTTGGTTACTGTATCGGCAATGTCGCGCCGGGACCGCGGTATACCGTCTGATTGGTTACTACTCGAGGCCTATCTCATGCAACAAATCCCGAATCGATTGGTTCAATTTGAAATTTCAGCATACTGTAGACTTGGTTACGGTATCGGCAATGTCGTGCCGGGACCGCGGTATATCGCCCGATTAATTACCACTCGACGCCTACCTCATGCAACAAATCCCGAGTCGATTGGCTCTATTTGAAATTTCAGCATACTGTAGACTTGATTACGGTATCGGCATTGTCGTGCCGGGACCGCCGTATACCGTCCGATTAATAACTACTCGAGGCCTACCTCATGCGACTTATCCCGAGTCGATTGGCTCAATTTGAAATTTCAGCATACTGTACCCTTGGTTACTGTATCGGCAATGTCGCGCCGGGACCGCGGTATACCGTCTGATTGATTACTACTCGAGGCCTATCTCATGCAACAAATCCCGAATCGATTGGTTCAATTTGAAATTTCAGCATACTGTAGACTTGGTTACGGTATCGGCAATGTCGTGCCGGGACCGCGGTATATCGCCCGATTAATTACCACTCGACGCCTACCTCATGCAACAAATCCCGAGTCGATTGGCTCAATTTGAAATTTCAGCATACTGTAGACTTGATTACGGTATCGGCATTGTCGTGCCGGGACCGCCGTATACCGTCCGATTAATAACTACTCGAGGCCTACCTCATGCAACGTATACCGGGTCAATATTCTAAATTTCGTATTTCCGGATTACGGTAGACCGGGTTACGGTACTTTGTTTTCGTTGCGGGACCACCACAAGTATACTACAGTAGGTCACTTGACTTTTGGTTGGACCAACCCTCAACCCATTTTTGGACCATGACCCCCTACACAGTGTTGCACGGTGCCCCCCACCCCTTTTCGACCACCCTTGTATCGCTTTTTTTGGGGGCACCGTGCAGACTCCGCCCACTTTCTGTCGGCGCCGACATGTATGATCACGATTTAATGCTGCATTCATTTCAGAAGAAAAAAACAGGAAAGGCTAAGAATTTGAGAACAATTTTAGACGAATATAATTATTTATCTACGCCCGAGGCGCAACAGGATTTGAACTATTACAAGAAATAAGGGGAAGATATGGGGGGGGGGGGGTACTCTACGAAATTTATTTGGGGTGACGGAGGTCTTTGACGATGGGGTGATTTGTCAAACGTTTTGCATCCGGATTATACTACAAAAAACTTAACCGACACATTTTCGATCACGAGTGATCGAACGACAAGTTTGCTCGACTTGAGCGGTCGCATACCCAGCAAATTGATGACACTAATAATTTATCTACGGCGCACAACACGATTTGAAATTTAATTGGAAAATATTGGGATGGGTTGTGCTCTATCAATTTTATTTGAGTTGAGAGTTAATAAATTCAGATCGTCTTCGTTCTTTGAAGCCGTGTTTGGATGATCGCTTGGATTACGGTTCAATTATGTCTCATACCATTTTCCAGAAAACGCCTGCTCATCACAATGAAAGGAAGATTCTGCGGACGCTCACCATACAAATGATATTGTCAACCACTTTCCCGTGTGGTTGACAATATCACTCCCTTCCCGCCCCCTTTGAACCCCCTTCTTAATAATTTTCTCTTTTGCTCGCACATTTTGTTGTCGCACCCTTGTGGTGAACGATAAATAAATAAATAAATGTTCTCGGCATCTCGATGTGTCTCTTATGCTGCGCAAATTTCATGGGTGGAATTCCACCCTCTGATGGTGGGAAACTCTTGTAACTCAGCTCAGCCCCACGACAAAACTATCAACAGTACGTTGCCTACCGAATTCAGTACGTCGGTGAAATATCGATAGTATACTCGGCCCCACCAACCTTTCATTCGTTCTTTACTTTCTTCCAACAGTCCAAAGCCTATTCAGTCGCCCCAGCAAAGTGACAAGCGTTTGTTTTCTAGCTCAATCAGTCCATAGTTATCCAATAAACAAACAGTTTAACGGGGGCATGACAGAAGCGCAACGACAAAAGCGCAACGGCGAATAACTCTGTTTAAACTTCAAGCATTTATTTGAAACTTCAGCGGTGATTTGTCAAGTCCATTTGACATCGAAGCCGCACGATCATTATTTGTTCCGAGCATTTTGAAATCGTTGCGCAAATTCGTTCCGCTCATTTTAGGATAAATTCAGATAGTGGGTTCGATAGAGAATTCAATTTCGAGTGAAATGAGCTACTATACAAATCTATAAGACCATTTTAAAGTGAGTTAGAACAAACGGAAGAGGTCGTTGCGCTTTTGTCGTTTGCGCTTCTGTCATGCCCCCAGTTTAACCAGTCCTATTTAACAAACAGTCCTATTTAACCCCTCCCCAAAGCTGACAATCAGGCGATCTCTCTCAAACAGTCTTTAGCCTACTCAGTCCACCTCCACACTGGCAATTGTATAGTCCCTATAGACTAGTCTGATCTGTATAGTCTGATCAATCCCCCAACTAAAGCGGCAATCTGGCATTGCCTTCTTCGCTTCGCCCATTGCCCTAAACCGGGCCACATATTCCGGAGTAACTTTTTGTAAAAGTGAGTAAAATATTGTCGCGTTATGGACGATTTCGTAACTCCCTGCCAACACAGTATGAAATATTGCCACCGGCGGAAATATCGTCCATGTTCACCAGAATGTATCATACATGAAATGCTCTGGAGGGCGTCGAAATAGTGCCGGAGTAGCTGCAGTTCTTTGAATTTATAAAATGTGATGTAGACTAAATATCGATTTTTCTTTTAAAGAGAAGAATAAGGCTATTTGTTGAAATCCTCAAATCTCAAACCTGGCACTGGACTGTTAATTGAAGAACTGATATCGATGTTATAATATTCCTCGAAATTGTTGGATATTTTAGATGGGAAGACGTGCAATCTGCAAAAAGAATAATTAAATCAATTAGGCAGTACGCCTCATTATCAGGTGATAGATTTGAAATATTTTACTTATGCAAGTCATTCATTTTCCAAGAATTAGGCGTTCAATTGTCGATTGACACATAATTTTTGCGCGCACCATGACTGCAGGGACCTAGTACCCAACTAGCGCCGTGCCAACAACAAAGAACATCCAATAATGAGCTGTGACCGTTTTTGTCAGAACGTGACGTGAAGAACGTGATTTTACATAGCCCAACTTCGGACCTACGCTTTTTCGCCAACCTTTTTGTGCCAAACAGAGAGCAATAGAGAAGAGAAGAGAAACACGTGAGAGAAATGGAGACCTTGTGTATAAGTGAGACAGCCCTTTTCCATTTTCCACTGTTTTCATTTTAAAAAAATACATTTAGCTGAAATTCATGTGTTCCAAAATTGAATAAAACACACATTTTTGATATAAAATAGGCGTATTCGAGCGATAATGTCGCCTGATTAGTTCTTAAGAATATAAAACGCATCTTGAAGGACCTGAAAGATTTGGTATAAATGAGGTTGGTCTTCCACTTTAAAAAATCTGATATTATTGTGGTACTCACACAATATCACTAGTCAAGGTGGCCATCGTGCCAAATATGTAGAAAGATACTGTGGTTGAATTGTATTTTCGATGTCAGCAAGCACAGTACTCCCATATACTTCATAATATGGACATGGTAGAACGACAATATCGATTGACAATTCCCTGGAGATGCGGGGTCTAGTGAGTAGAAGACACAATTACACCAACATCTGCAAGAATGCTTCATGCATGTAGTAAAGCGTTTTCACTGGCGAGGAAATTACAGAGATAGATTTCAGATGAGATTTGTCCTTCCTCACCTCCAGTCTCAGCTGTTTGCATTCCAAACTTGAAAATTAAAGAATTAGCGTAACGGATAGAACCACACATCACGCGAATCCAATAAGAAAAGTGGAGGAAATACGATGAGATTGGAAAAGGACTTATTTCATTTTGAAACATATCCCAGCCGGGTTTGAGCGAAGACCATTTCACACCCAGTATAGAATATGAAGAGTATGAAAAATGTGAGGATGAATATGAAGAGAAATATGAATTTGAAGTGAAGTGCGGCACACTGAAAATAATTACATTCGATGTTACTGATATACAACAACATTGCTTCGGAAGAACCTGGACCCAGTTGAGAACTGAGAATTGTGGCAGGTACAGTATCCCTCACGTATCTCGCTAATGTACGGTAAAGAGACAAAAATTGTCGATGAACACAGCAAATCAGTGATGCTGGCTTTGATGTGTACAACATGGTTGTATAAATAGGACCTGCAGTTTCGTAAATAAAATATGGCTATATTATAGACCGATCGAGAACTAACACAGCGATTGCTACAGTATCCTTTGCATACCTCTCCGTTGGGGCAAAACTGTGCGGAATAGCAAGAGCGTACGCTGATGAAATGAGTAGGAAGTGCATGAAGTGCTCGATCTCGCAGAATACGGTAGCTTGCGATTACGGTTCTTGAGCATCAATTTGGCCTAGGACGCACGACTAAGGCACGACGACTTCCTGAACTGACGGTGCGGTAGTTACAGTGGTAGGTGATAGATTTGCTATTACCTGATGGTGGAGATAACGGTTTTCAAATAATCATCGACTGTACGGACAAATAATCATCGACTGTAAGGCCCTGGAAATCGGCTGATTACTGTTGAAAAGTGAAAAAATACCAGTTCACTGTCAATAGATGATACGAAAAGACAGTGAAATTTCAGTGTGTACAATATTATTGTAATATTAGAATTTTTATAACTGGACTGAAAGTTCAAATTATTGAAGTGCGAGGAATTTATCTAGCTACGCGAAATAGATACTAAAAGGCTTGTAGGAATTATTGAAATAGACATACAATATGATTTTGTGGAATATAGTCTGCGTCAGAATCTAACACATGAGATCCTGAGTTGAATGTATTGTGTCAAGAAAACGAAAAAAGAAAAGAAAAAGAAGAGAAAGCAAAAATAATTATTGGGACGACCCAAGACCCTCTACTCTGGCCATGGGTCAAATTGACACATGTTCACCTCCTCGCCACGGTGAGGCAGTAGATAGGATTTGAGGAGGAAAACCCCGGAATCGGACCGAGTCTTATCTCACGAGTCGGGTTCGGAGCCGTGTTCGACAAACAGGTCGGGATCCAGAGCCGCATCGAGTGCGGGTCGGATGCCGACGCTGTTGAACGGGTCACCACCGGAGTCGAAGTTCAAGAGTCGGTTCCAGTGTCCGGGGGAAAACTGACTCGGATATTCTCGAGTCATGTTGCCTAGCCGGTGTCCGGGATGAACTGGCTCGGATATTCTCGAGTCATTTTGCCTAGCCGGAGTCCGGGTAGAACTGCCTCGGATATTCTCGAGTCATTTTGCCTAGCCGGTATCCGGGTAGAACTGAGTCGGATATTCACGAGTCGTGTTCAATAGCCGGTATCCGGGTAGAACTGCCTCGGATATTCTCGAGTCATTTTGCCTAGCCGGAGTCCGGGTAGAACTGCCTCGGATATTCTCGAGTCAATTTGCCTAGCCGGTGTCCGGGTAGAACTGCCTCGAATATTCTCGAGTCATTTTGCCTAGCCGGTATCCGGGTAGAACTGAGTCGGATATTCACGAGTCGTGTTCAATAGCCGGTACTCGGATAAAACAGGAGTCGGATATTCACGAGTCGTGTTCAATAGCCGGTACTCGGATAGAACAGGAGTCGGATATTCACGAGTCATGTTCAATAGCCGGTATCCGGGTAGAACTGCCTCGGATATTCTCGAGTCATTTGCCTAGCCGGTGTCCGGGTAGAACTGCCTCGAATATTCTCGAGACATTTTGCCTAGCCGGTGTCCGGGTAGAACTGCCTCGGATATTCACGAGTCGTGTTCAATAGCCAGTACTCGGATAGAACAGGAGTCGGATATTCACGAGTCATGTTCAATAGCCGGTATCCGGGTAGAACTGCCTCGGATATTCTCGAGTCATTTGCCTAGCCGGTGTCCGGGTAGAACTGCCTCGAATATTCTCGAGACATTTTGCCTAGCCGGTGTCCGGGTAGAACTGCCTCGGATATTCACGAGTCATGTTCAATAGCCGGTATCCGGGTAGAACTGCCTCGGATATTCTCGAGTCATTTTGCCTAGCCGGTATCCGGGTAGAACTGCCTCGGATATTCTCGAGTCATTTTGCCTAGCCGGTGTCCGGGTAGAACTGCCTCCAATATTCTCGAGACATTTTGCCTAGCCGGTGTCCGGGTAGAACTGCCTCGGATATTCACGAGTCGTGTTCAATAGCCAGTACTCGGATAGAACTGCCTCGGATATTCTCGAGTCATTTTGCCTAGCCGGAGTCCGGGTAGAACTGCCTCGGATATTCTCGAGTCAATTTGCCTAGCCGGTGTCCGGGTAGAACTGCCTCGAATATTCTCGAGTCATTTTGCCTAGCCGGTATCCGGGTAGAACTGAGTCGGATATTCACGAGTCGTGTTCAATAGCCGGTACTCGGATAGAACAGGAGTCGGATATTCACGAGTCGTGTTCAATAGCCGGTACTCGGATAGAACAGGAGTCGGATATTCACGAGTCGTGTTCAATAGCCAGTACTCGGATAGAACAGGAGTCGGATATTCACGAGTCATGTTCAATAGCCGGTATCCGGGTAGAACTGCCTCGGATATTCTCGAGTCATTTGCCTAGCCGGTGTCCGGGTAGAACTGCCTCGAATATTCTCGAGACATTTTGCCTAGCCGGTGTCCGGGTAGAACTGCCTCGGATATTCACGAGTCGTGTTCAATAGCCAGTACTCGGATAGAACAGGAGTCGGATATTCACGAGTCATGTTCAATAGCCGGTATCCGGGTAGAACTGCCTCGGATATTCTCGAGTCATTTGCCTAGCCGGTGTCCGGGTAGAACTGCCTCGAATATTCTCGAGACATTTTGCCTAGCCGGTGTCCGGGTAGAACTGCCTCGGATATTCACGAGTCATGTTCAATAGCCGGTATCCGGGTAGAACTGCCTCGGATATTCTCGAGTCATTTTGCCTAGCCGGTATCCGGGTAGAACTGCCTCGGATATTCTCGAGTCATTTTGCCTAGCCGGTGTCCGGGTAGAACTGCCTCCAATATTCTCGAGACATTTTGCCTAGCCGGTGTCCGGGTAGAACTGCCTCGGATATTCACGAGTCGTGTTCAATAGCCAGTACTCGGATAGAACTGCCTCGGATATTCTCGAGTCATTTTGCCTAGCCGGAGTCCGGGTAGAACTGCCTCGGATATTCTCGAGTCAATTTGCCTAGCCGGTGTCCGGGTAGAACTGCCTCGAATATTCTCGAGTCATTTTGCCTAGCCGGTATCCGGGTAGAACTGAGTCGGATATTCACGAGTCGTGTTCAATAGCCGGTACTCGGATAGAACAGGAGTCGGATATTCACGAGTCGTGTTCAATAGCCGGTACTCGGATAGAACAGGAGTCGGATATTCACGAGTCATGTTCAATAGCCGGTATCCGGGTAGAACTGCCTCGGATATTCTCGAGTCATTTGCCTAGCCGGTGTCCGGGTAGAACTGCCTCGAATATTCTCGAGACATTTTGCCTAGCCGGTGTCCGGGTAGAACTGCCTCGGATATTCACGAGTCGTGTTCAATAGCCAGTACTCGGATAGAACAGGAGTCGGATATTCACGAGTCATGTTCAATAGCCGGTATCCGGGTAGAACTGCCTCGGATATTCTCGAGTCATTTGCCTAGCCGGTGTCCGGGTAGAACTGCCTCGAATATTCTCGAGACATTTTGCCTAGCCGGTGTCCGGGTAGAACTGCCTCGGATATTCACGAGTCATGTTCAATAGCCGGTATCCGGGTAGAACTGCCTCGGATATTCTCGAGTCATTTTGCCTAGCCGGTATCCGGGTAGAACTGCCTCGGATATTCTCGAGTCATTTTGCCTAGCCGGTGTCCGGGTAGAACTGCCTCCAATATTCTCGAGACATTTTGCCTAGCCAGTGTCCGGGTAGAACTGCCTCGGATATTCACGAGTCGTGTTCAATAGCCAGTACTCGGATAGAACAGGAGTCGGATATTCACGAGTCATGTTCAATAGCCGGTATCCGGGTAGAACTGCCTCGGATATTCTCGAGTCATTTGCCTAGCCGGTGTCCGGGTAGAACTGCCTCGAATA
This sequence comes from Pristionchus fissidentatus, assembly GCA_036245785.1. NCBI lineage: Eukaryota > Metazoa > Nematoda > Chromadorea > Rhabditida > Neodiplogasteridae > Pristionchus > Pristionchus fissidentatus. The sequence continues at coordinate 26,637,076 of BTSY01000002.1, forward strand.
TTCTCGAGACATTTTGCCTAGCCGGTGTCCGGGTAGAACTGCCTCGGATATTCACGAGTCGTGTTCAATAGCCGGTACTCGGATAGAACAGGAGTCGGATATTCACGAGTCATGTTCAATAGCCGGTATCCGGGTAGAACTGCCTCGGATATTCACGAGTCGTGTTCAATAGCCGGTACTCGGATAGAACAGGAGTCGGATATTCACGAGTCATGTTCAATAGCCGGTATCCGGGAACTGTCTCGGATATTTTCGAAACCCGAAAAAACAAAAAAAAAACCCGCGAAAACAGCTAAAAACGGCTGTTTCCGCACGCTGGAGCTATTAACTCCGTGGAGTTGGAAGATATGGAAATGAGAATTTTACTAGCAGTTAGAGAAAGCATTTCCTCACAAAATTCTCAGGGCCGATTTTTCGATTTCGTTCTTATTTTCGAGCAATTATTTGAATAGTAACATACATTCTTGATATGAGGAATAAGAAAATTCTCTCTATCTTTCTTCTATCTGAGTCATTTAACGTAGTTTTCGGATATGACATGGGGAAACACATTCCCTACCGAATACCGTTTTCACGTTGTGATTAGCTGCTCTCATTTCTGAGCTATGAGCTTGCAACTGAATCTCAGAAATCCGACATGTAAATTAGCATCGATTTACTCTCGCCGCTCTCGCCGCTCGCTAATCCCCCAGAGACTCGCGCCACGCAAATGAGCATTCTTCCCCCGCTTGACATGGTGTGCTTCGTGTCGCCCGGGGTGGGCTCGGGCGCACCGTTTTCACAGGGGGATCTGACCGGACTGTATCTCCGAAACCATTAAAGTTAGACTGAGAAAAATTAATAAAAAAATGTAGATCTCTTTTTTCGCTACAGTTTGGAAAAAAATATGTAGAAAAATATTTTGAACTGACTGAGATATGATTCTTCAAAGTAGTAGATCATAAAAATCGATAATATGCAAATTTCGAAAAATGAAGTTCATAAAAAAATATTCTATTTACTATCAACACTATATTGAGAGAGAAAGCATTTCCTCACAAAATGCTCAGGGCCGATTTTTCGATTTCAACCTAATCATTTTATTAAAAAATCAGAAAGGCTGGAAACCCCGCGAAAACAGCTAAAAACGGCTGTTTTCCGCACGCTGGAGCTATTAACTCCGTGGAGTAGGAAGATATGGAAATGAGAATTTTACTAGCAGTTAGAGAAAGCATTTCCTCACAAAATGCTCAGGGCCGATTTTTCGATTTCGTTCTTAATTTCGAGCAATTATTTGAATAGTAACATACATTCTTGATATGAGGAATAAGAAAATTCTCTCTATCTTTCTTCTATCTGAGTCATTTAACGTAGTTTTCGGATATGACATGGGGAAACACATTCCCTACCGAATACTGTTTTCACGTTGTGTCTAGCTGCTCTCATTTCTGAGCTATGAGCTTGCAACTGAATCTCAGAAATCCGACATGTAAATTAGCATCGATTTACTCTCGCCGCTCTCGCCGCTCGCTAATCCCCCAGAGACTCGCGCCACGCAAATGAGCATTCTTCCCCCGCTTGACATGGTGTGCTTCGTGTCGCCCGGGGTGGGCTCGGGCGCACCGTTTTCACAGGGGGATCTGACCGGACTGTATCTCCGAAACCATTAAAGTTAGACTGAGAAAAATTAATAAAAAAATGTAGATCTCTTTTTTCGCTAGTTTGGAAAAAAATATGTAGAAAAATATTTTGAACTGACTGAGATATGATTCTTCAAAGTAGTAGATCATAAAAATCGATAATATGCAAATTTCGAAAAATGAAGTTCATAAAAAAATATTCTATTTACTATCAACACTATATTGAGAGAGAAAGCATTTCCTCACAAAATGCTCAGGGCCGATTTTTCGATTTCAACCTAATCATTTTATTAAAAAATCAGAAAGGCTGGAAACCCCGCGAAAACAGCTAAAAACGGCTGTTTTCCGCACGCTGGAGCTATTAACTCCGTGGAGTAGGAAGATATGGAAATGAGAATTTTACTAGCAGTTAGAGAAAGCATTTCCTCACAAAATGCTCAGGGCCGATTTTTCGATTTCAACCTAATTATTTTATTAAAAAATCAGAAAGGCTGGAAACCCCGCGAAAACAGCTAAAAACGGCTGTTTTCCGCACGCTGGAGCTATTAACTCCGTGGAGTTGGAAGATATGGAAATGAGAATTTTACTAGCAGTTAGAGAAAGCATTTCCTCACAAAATGCTCAGGGCCGATTTTTCGATTTCGTTCTTATTTTCGAGCAATTATTTGAATTCTTGATATGAGGAATAAGAAAATTCTCTCTATCTTTCTTCTATCTGAGTCATTTAACGTAGTTTTCGGATATGACATGGGGAAACACATTCCCTACCGAATACTGTTTTCACGTTGTGTCTAGCTGCTCTCATTTCTGAGCTATGAGCTTGCAACTGAATCTCAGAAATCCGACATGTAAATTAGCATCGATTTACTCTCGCCGCTCTCGCCGCTCGCTAATCCCCCAGAGACTCGCGCCACGCAAATGAGCATTCTTCCCCCGCTTGACATGGTGTGTCCTACTAATCCTACTCAAGCTTGCACATAGAATAAAAAAAAGAATCGGGAGAGACGCGCGAGAATTTTAATTGTAATATAGGTTTCCTTCTTGATGTGGTGTTAGTTTTCGGAAAAAGGGGATGGAAAAAGACTAAGATTTGAATTCCCGCAATTTCTTATCTCAGTTCTCCGTGGAGCAATCTACTCAAAATTTCGTTTATGGGTGTAAAAAGGTCGAAAAATGTTATATTCGAAGTTTTGAGTCGATTGCTCCACGGAGAACTGAGATAGGAAATTGCGGGAATTCAAATTTTGGCCTTTTTCCGTTTCCTTTTTCCAAAAACTAACACCACATAAGTGAAACACGACCTTACATTGTATGTCGAGTTTTTTCCCTTTCCCTTTTCCCCCCGGCTATTGAACACGACTCGTGAATATCCGACTCAGTTCTACCCGGATACCGGCTAGGCAAAATGACTCGAGAATATCCGAGGCAGTTCTACCCGGATACCGGCTATTGAACATGACTCTTGAATATCCGACTCCTGTTCTATCCGAGTACCGGCTATTGAAAACGACTCGTGAATATCCGAGGCAGTTCTACCCGGACACCGGCTAGGCAAAATGTCTCGAGAATATTCGAGGCAGTTCTACCCGGACACCGGCTAGGCAACATGACTCGAGAATATCCGAGTCAGTTTTCCCCCGGACACTGGAACCGACTCTTGAACTTCGACTCCGGTGGTGACCCGTTCAACAGCGTCGGCATCCGACCCGCACTCGATGCGGCTCTGGATCCCGACCTGTTTGTCGAACACGGCTCCGAACCCGACATGTGAGATAAGACTCGGTCCGATTCCGGGGTTTTCCTCCTCAAATCCTATCTACTGCCTCACCGTGGCGAGGAGGTGAACATGTGTCAATTTGACCCATGGCCAGAGTAGAGGGTCTTGGGTCGTCCCAATAATTATTTTTGCTTTCTCTTCTTTTTCTTTTCTTTTTTCGTTTTCTTGACACAATACATTCAACTCAGGATCTCATGTGTTAGATTCTGACGCAGACTATATTCCACAAAAATAATATTGTATGTCTATTTCAATAATTCCTACAAGCCTTTTAGTGTCTATTTCGCGTAGCTAGATAAATTCCTCGCACTTCAATAATTTGAACTTTCAGTCCAGTTATAAAAATTCTAATATTACAATAATATTGTACACACTGAAATTCCACGTTCTTTTCGTATCATCTATTGACAGTGAACTGGTATTTTTTCACTTTTCAACAGTAATCAGCCGATTTCCAGGGCCTTACAGTCGATGATTTTTTGTCCGTACAGTCGATGATTATTTGAAAACCCTCTCTGACCCAGTCTGTGTAGTCTTCCGGAATAGACTTGATGTGTGCGACTACCGCCTCATTCTTCTCCTCGAAGAATGCTCTCTTCAAGTCTAACTTGAAGAACCAGTCGTTTCCGACCAGTCGCATTGGCCTTGGCGTAACGTGGACCCACTCGTTACTCGCCATTCCACCGTATTCCACTTCAGTGCGGAACCGTCCGATGACCTGCATGCCGCCACCATTAGCGCATCTGACCACATCAGCGGGATTCTCCAGTATGGGACTTCCCAGCTGCTTCCAGTCTGTCTCCGAGATGAACGAGAGATCGGATCCAGTATCCAGTTGGAACTGAATCTCTTGACCACATACATTCACGTCGACATACACACGGTTGTCGATGATGTTGCAGTCCACTACTCTCACAGAATAGTTTTTATTCGAAGATCTCTTCGGTCTCTGCTCAGGGTGCTTCAACCAGCAACCCTTCTCGAAGTGACCCTTCTTGTCACAGTATCGACACGTGACGTCATTGGTCTTTGGTCTATCGGAATTCCATTTCCTCTCCGTCTTTCCCTTATTGTATGCCTTGTTGACCATGTTCACTGATGCCTTCTGCACTACTGCCACATCTCGTTCCAGCGCCTTTAGTGAGGAATACTTCTCGAGTAGTTCCTTGAACGTGATGGCGGGCTTCTGGCCCACTGCATTGAACAACTGAGTTCTCATCGCCTTCTGATTGGGTAGATCCAGACCAGCCATGAATACTGTAATCTTCATCTGATCCTCCGTAATCACCTTCAGGTTAGCCTTCTGGTATAGACGATTCACTTCACCAGCGAACTTCATGACATCGAGACTACCACAAGTCGACATCTTCTGATTGAAGAAGCGTACTCGCAGTTCGAAGTCTGACTCCTTCTTACCGAACAACGACTTTAGAGTGGCTACCGTATCCTCGAACCTCACCTTCATGACGTCCTCGGGTGCCTTGTGATCACGATACTGTGCATTGCATTTGACACTCAGATGGCGCAGCAGTACTCGTACCTTGGAGCACTCGTCCATGCCCTTCATGTTGTGATCGAACACATCCTGGTATCGATCGTACCAGTGCTCGAACGTGCACTCTTCCTGGTCGTATTCGAAGTCGACAATCCTCGCCTCGATTGCATCAATCGTCGGTCCCTGCGATTTGGATGTACTCTGTCCCTCCACATTCTGTGCATCTCCCTCGCCCTTAGTCACCAACGACAACAATTCCGTGTACTTCTCATTCTGAGTTGCTTGCATCTCAACAACCTTCCTCTGCATCTCTACCATCTGTGTGAATAACTGCGTCATGGTCGGGGAGACCTCCTCGTCATCCGCCGTCATGGTTCTCAACCAGCCGCACTTCCTTTAGCTATTGATCTACTCGACCAACTTCAAACTATCAGTCGTGTTCTCAGGTTTAACCAATACGCAGGGTATTTATCACCAAAAAAAATTGGCGATAGCTTCCGCTGCTATCAGTACAAACCACGGCTTTAGCTCGCTTGTTGGCACAGCCAACAAGGTCCACGCTTGGCTACCCTGACCACTAATGAGGTTTTAGCTCGCTTGCTGGAACTTCCAACAAGGTCCACGCTTGGCTACCTTTACCACCACTTAATCACACTCAATCTCAGAGTTGCAGTACCTCGTGTCGACGACCACGTGCTAAACTTGGCAGCACGGGTTTGAAGTTCCTGCGAACCTCTAGCACCAGGGAAAACGGCACTAGAGGCGACACTCGATAAAGCACTATGCAAAACACCTAGTTACTATGCGCGCGCAAGCTCGTGAAACAATCCTGATCGCCAAATGTTATGTCGCTGCACAACGGGAGTTTTAGAGAAATATATTTATATTAGAGAAGCACGGAGAAAACAACGTCTCGCAACGCGAGCAGAAAATGGAATGAAGAATTACGTAGGAAAAAGAAGCGGGAACTTTCAGCTACGCAGTCAATATACATTGTGGGTTGTGATACTCAGGCAGGTTTGAATTGGCGCCAAATGTATAAGAAATGTATGGAGGTCAGCTAGGGCGCAACCAGTTCGTTGGGTCACAATTATGATTAGAGGTCGTACACAGCAGTTATCTCCACCATCAGGTAATAGCAAATCTATCACCTACCACTGTAACTACCGCACCGTCAGTTCAGGAAGTCGTCGTGCCTTAGTCGTGCGTCCTAGGCCAAATTGATGCTCAAGAACCGTAATCGCAAGCTACCGTATTCTGCGAGATCGAGCACTTCATGCACTTCCTACTCATTTCATCAGCGTACGCTCTTGCTATTCCGCACAGTTTTGCCCCAACGGAGAGGTATGCAAAGGATACTGTAGCAATCGCTGTGTTAGTTCTCGATCGGTCTATAATATAGCCATATTTTATTTACGAAACTGCAGGTCCTATTTATACAACCATGTTGTACACATCAAAGCCAGCATCACTGATTTGCTGTGTTCATCGACAATTTTTGTCTCTTTACCGTACATTAGCGAGATACGTGAGGGATACTGTACCTGCCACAATTCTCAGTTCTCAACTGGGTCCAGGTTCTTCCGAAGCAATGTTGTTGTATATCAGTAACATCGAATGTAATTATTTTCAGTGTGCCGCACTTCACTTCAAATTCATATTTCTCTTCATATTCATCCTCACATTTTTCATACTCTTCATATTCTATACTGGGTGTGAAATGGTCTTCGCTCAAACCCGGCTGGGATATGTTTCAAAATGAAATAAGTCCTTTTCCAATCTCATCGTATTTCCTCCACTTTTCTTATTGGATTCGCGTGATGTGTGGTTCTATCCGTTACGCTAATTCTTTAATTTTCAAGTTTGGAATGCAAACAGCTGAGACTGGAGGTGAGGAAGGACAAATCTCATCTGAAATCTATCTCTGTAATTTCCTCGCCAGTGAAAACGCTTTACTACATGCATGAAGCATTCTTGCAGATGTTGGTGCAATTGTGTCTTCTACTCACTAGACCCCGCATCTCCAGGGAATTGTCAATCGATATTGTCGTTCTACCATGTCCATATTATGAAGTATATGGGAGTACTGTGCTTGCTGACATCGAAAATACAATTCAACCACAGTATCTTTCTACATATTTGGCACGATGGCCACCTTGACTAGTGATATTGTGTGAGTACCACAATAATATCAGATTTTTTAAAGTGGAAGACCAACCTCATTTATACCAAATCTTTCAGGTCCTTCAAGATGCGTTTTATATTCTTAAGAACTAATCAGGCGACATTATCGCTCGAATACGCCTATTTTATATCAAAAATGTGTGTTTTATTCAATTTTGGAACACATGAATTTCAGCTAAATGTATTTTTTTAAAATGAAAACAGTGGAAAATGGAAAAGGGCTGTCTCACTTATACACAAGGTCTCCATTTCTCTCACGTGTTTCTCTTCTCTTCTCTATTGCTCTCTGTTTGGCACAAAAAGGTTGGCGAAAAAGCGTAGGTCCGAAGTTGGGCTATGTAAAATCACGTTCTTCACGTCACGTTCTGACAAAAACGGTCACAGCTCATTATTGGATGTTCTTTGTTGTTGGCACGGCGCTAGTTGGGTACTAGGTCCCTGCAGTCATGGTGCGCGCAAAAATTATGTGTCAATCGACAATTGAACGCCTAATTCTTGGAAAATGAATGACTTGCATAAGTAAAATATTTCAAATCTATCACCTGATAATGAGGCGTACTGCCTAATTGATTTAATTATTCTTTTTGCAGATTGCACGTCTTCCCATCTAAAATATCCAACAATTTCGAGGAATATTATAACATCGATATCAGTTCTTCAATTAACAGTCCAGTGCCAGGTTTGAGATTTGAGGATTTCAACAAATAGCCTTATTCTTCTCTTTAAAAGAAAAATCGATATTTAGTCTACATCACATTTTATAAATTCAAAGAACTGCAGCTACTCCGGCACTATTTCGACGCCCTCCAGAGCATTTCATGTATGATACATTCTGGTGAACATGGACGATATTTCCGCCGGTGGCAATATTTCATACTGTGTTGGCAGGGAGTTACGAAATCGTCCATAACGCGACAATATTTTACTCACTTTTACAAAAAGTTACTCCGGAATATGTGGCCCGGTTTAGGGCAATGGGCGAAGCGAAGAAGGCAATGCCAGATTGCCGCTTTAGTTGGGGGATTGATCAGACTATACAGATCAGACTAGTCTATAGGGACTATACAATTGCCAGTGTGGAGGTGGACTGAGTAGGCTAAAGACTGTTTGAGAGAGATCGCCTGATTGTCAGCTTTGGGGAGGGGTTAAATAGGACTGTTTGTTAAATAGGACTGGTTAAACTGGGGGCATGACAGAAGCGCAAACGACAAAAGCGCAACGACCTCTTCCGTTTGTTCTAACTCACTTTAAAATGGTCTTATAGATTTGTATAGTAGCTCATTTCACTCGAAATTGAATTCTCTATCGAACCCACTATCTGAATTTATCCTAAAATGAGCGGAACGAATTTGCGCAACGATTTCAAAATGCTCGGAACAAATAATGATCGTGCGGCTTCGATGTCAAATGGACTTGACAAATCACCGCTGAAGTTTCAAATAAATGCTTGAAGTTTAAACAGAGTTATTCGCCGTTGCGCTTTTGTCGTTGCGCTTCTGTCATGCCCCCGTTAAACTGTTTGTTTATTGGATAACTATGGACTGATTGAGCTAGAAAACAAACGCTTGTCACTTTGCTGGGGCGACTGAATAGGCTTTGGACTGTTGGAAGAAAGTAAAGAACGAATGAAAGGTTGGTGGGGCCGAGTATACTATCGATATTTCACCGACGTACTGAATTCGGTAGGCAACGTACTGTTGATAGTTTTGTCGTGGGGCTGAGCTGAGTTACAAGAGTTTCCCACCATCAGAGGGTGGAATTCCACCCATGAAATTTGCGCAGCATAAGAGACACATCGAGATGCCGAGAACATTTATTTATTTATTTATCGTTCACCACAAGGGTGCGACAACAAAATGTGCGAGCAAAAGAGAAAATTATTAAGAAGGGGGTTCAAAGGGGGCGGGAAGGGAGTGATATTGTCAACCACACGGGAAAGTGGTTGACAATATCATTTGTATGGTGAGCGTCCGCAGAATCTTCCTTTCATTGTGATGAGCAGGCGTTTTCTGGAAAATGGTATGAGACATAATTGAACCGTAATCCAAGCGATCATCCAAACACGGCTTCAAAGAACGAAGACGATCTGAATTTATTAACTCTCAACTCAAATAAAATTGATAGAGCACAACCCATCCCAATATTTTCCAATTAAATTTCAAATCGTGTTGTGCGCCGTAGATAAATTATTAGTGTCATCAATTTGCTGGGTATGCGACCGCTCAAGTCGAGCAAACTTGTCGTTCGATCACTCGTGATCGAAAATGTGTCGGTTAAGTTTTTTGTAGTATAATCCGGATGCAAAACGTTTGACAAATCACCCCATCGTCAAAGACCTCCGTCACCCCAAATAAATTTCGTAGAGTACCCCCCCCCCATATCTTCCCCTTATTTCTTGTAATAGTTCAAATCCTGTTGCGCCTCGGGCGTAGATAAATAATTATATTCGTCTAAAATTGTTCTCAAATTCTTAGCCTTTCCTGTTTTTTTCTTCTGAAATGAATGCAGCATTAAATCGTGATCATACATGTCGGCGCCGACAGAAAGTGGGCGGAGTCTGCACGGTGCCCCCAAAAAAAGCGATACAAGGGTGGTCGAAAAGGGGTGGGGGGCACCGTGCAACACTGTGTAGGGGGTCATGGTCCAAAAATGGGTTGAGGGTTGGTCCAACCAAAAGTCAAGTGACCTACTGTAGTATACTTGTGGTGGTCCCGCAACGAAAACAAAGTACCGTAACCCGGTCTACCGTAATCCGGAAATACGAAATTTAGAATATTGACCCGGTATACGTTGCATGAGGTAGGCCTCGAGTAGTTATTAATCGGACGGTATACGGCGGTCCCGGCACGACAATGCCGATACCGTAATCAAGTCTACAGTATGCTGAAATTTCAAATTGAGCCAATCGACTCGGGATTTGTTGCATGAGGTAGGCGTCGAGTGGTAATTAATCGGGCGATATACCGCGGTCCCGGCACGACATTGCCGATACCGTAACCAAGTCTACAGTATGCTGAAATTTCAAATTGAACCAATCGATTCGGGATTTGTTGCATGAGATAGGCCTCGAGTAGTAATCAATCAGACGGTATACCGCGGTCCCGGCGCGACATTGCCGATACAGTAACCAAGGGTACAGTATGCTGAAATTTCAAATTGAGCCAATCGACTCGGGATAAGTCGCATGAGGTAGGCCTCGAGTAGTTATTAATCGGACGGTATACGGCGGTCCCGGCACGACAATGCCGATACCGTAATCAAGTCTACAGTATGCTGAAATTTCAAATAGAGCCAATCGACTCGGGATTTGTTGCATGAGGTAGGCGTCGAGTGGTAATTAATCGGGCGATATACCGCGGTCCCGGCACGACATTGCCGATACCGTAACCAAGTCTACAGTATGCTGAAATTTCAAATTGAACCAATCGATTCGGGATTTGTTGCATGAGATAGGCCTCGAGTAGTAACCAATCAGACGGTATACCGCGGTCCCGGCGCGACATTGCCGATACAGTAACCAAGGGTACAGTATGCTGAAATTTCAAATTGAGCCAATCGACTCGGGATAAGTCGCATAAGGTAGGCCTCGAATAGTAATTAATCGGACGGTATACGGCGGTCCCGGCGCGACATTGCCGATACCGTAACCGAGGGTACAGAATGCTGAAATTTCAAATTGAACCAATCGATTCGGAATTTGTTGCATGAGATAGGCCTCGAGTAGTAATCAATCAGACGGTATACCGCGGTCCCGGCGCGACATTGCCGATACAGTAACCAAGGGTACAGTATGCTGAAATTTCAAATTGAGCTAATCGACTCGGGATAAGTCGCATGAGGTAGGCCTCAAATAGTAATAAATCGGACGGTATACGGCGGTCCCGGCGCGACATTGCCGATACCGTAACCGAGGGTACAGAATGCTAAAATTTCAAATTGATCAAATCAACTCGGGATTTTTAAAGGAGGTGGACCTCGAATGACCATTGCTTGGAGGACATACCATTTCTTCCCTACCATACCCAGGGCTACTGTAGCGGGGTTACAGTATGCTAAAATTTCAAATTAATCTAATCGAGCCGGAATTTTTGCAGGAGGTGGACCTCGAGTAGTCATTGCTTGTAGGATATTCCGCGTCTCGGATACCATACCCAGGGTTATGGTAGCGCGGTTACAGTATGCTGAAATTTCAAATTGATCAAATCGACTCGGGATTTTTACAGGAGTTCGAGGTCCGAGCAGGCAATGTCAGCGGGGTATACGTTATTGATTCTACCGTGTCCCGGGGACTCTGTAGCGGGTTACGGTATGATTAAATTATGAAATTGATCATATCTATTCGGGATTTTTGTAGGAGGTAGACCTCGAGCTGGCAATGCTAGAAGTGTATACCGTATCTCTTCCACCGTATCCGGGGTTACTGTAGAGCTGTTACGGTATGACGAATTTTAAAACTTAATCTAATCTAGTCGCGATTTTTTTCATTAGCTGGACTTCGAGCAAGCAATGCCAGAGGAATATCGCGTATCGTTTCCATCGTGCCCAGGTAGCTAATCGATCTGGGATCTTTGCTTGAGGTACACGTCGAGTAGTTATTTCAACGATGCATTCCGTGTTGAATATATTGTATTGGACGTTACTGTAGCGGGGTTACTGCATAACGTATTTATTAAATAAATCAATTAGACTCGGAATTTATAGTGTGAGCAAGATCTCGAGAAGTAATTACTCAGAAAGAGTTCGGTAGTTCTGGAGCCTTGTCCATGGCTACCGTATTTAATTAGATTGTGCCAAAAATAAGAAATTGAGCACATTTACCCAGGCCCGAGCAAGTTCTCAAGTTGTTTTCCAACGTATGAGGTACCCCAGTTCTACCGTGTCAAATATTCCCGAGAAAGTAACGTAAAAAGTAAGATACAAATGAAACGAATTTTGAAATATGATGTAATGCAATGCTTATGCACGTCATTATGATCCGCGAGAAATTAGCGGCATTCATATTTTTTCGCTTTGTAATGGTCGTGAATGATCGCCAACCTTCGTGGCTCGATTAGAATAATTTCATAAATTCGGCATACTCTATCATCGCTACAGCATCCCCGGCACGGCAGAAGTATTATGGTATACTCTTGTGATATTGCCTGCTTGAGAACTAGTTTCCGAAAAAAAATCCGGAGTCGATTTGATCAACTTATATTTTCAGCATACTGTAACCTCTCCACAGTATCCCCGGGACACGGTAGAATCAATAGCGTATACCCCGCTGGCATTGCCTGCTCGGACCTCGAACTCCTGTAAAAATCCCGAGTCGATTTGATCAATTTGAGCCGTCGAGGATCTCGAGAAGTGGAGCTCCGGGTGGTAAGGATGGTACCCTCCCCTCTGTCTCCCTACCCCTGGCGCAGAGCGATCGACCATCGGACGTCTTGTGAAAAGCGAAGAAGTGAATGGAGAATGAAAGAAATTAGAAAAGTGGAGAGGAGATCACAATGGAAAAATTGAGAATAGAGAGAAAAGAGTGAACAATGGGCCGAATTAGTCTATAGATTATTTACCAATCAACCAAATTCGAAAGGGTAAAGTCGAAAACGATTCTGTAGATCGATGTTTTAATTTTGGAAAGGGTGACTGTGCGATCAAAGATCAATTGTAAGATGGAAAAGAGAGACTTTGAGTGAAATAGCAAACCGACTGTCGCACCAGATGGCAGTTACTCTTATCTTGAACGATTTTGATATTTTAATTAGTATTAAAGATCAAAGATCATCTATGAACGGTATTCATAAGATAGACCAGTCGAAACTCACGAGCGGTTTTTTGAAAGGGCCTTTGATATTTAGATGATGAGATCTACAATGGGAACTTGCTGCGAAATTCGATGTAGCTTCGTTTTCGTAGTGATGGTGCAATGTTTAATTGAGGCAATATTGTGAAGGGTGGGGGGAGATCAAAGATCAAAGAATAAAGGAAGAATTGAGTATCGAGGGAAGAGATTGATGAAAACAACGGACAAGGAAATGGAAGTTGAAGGGGGATTCAAAGTGAACGATTCAACCCGAACCAAGCTCTGAATCCATCCCATACCTGGATAGGTTCTGTCCTCTGGGATACTGATACTGTAATTATCGATCGAATCGGATAAAACGGGCTAAACAGTAAACAGATTCATGTGACCCCCCCCCTCGGCGAGGGAGGATGCCCCGGCGGTAAGTGTTAGGCCCGCGATGACCCGGTCAATCGATGAGACGCAGGAAAAAACGAAAACTACATTACTCGCTACCGTATGTAACCCCACTACCGTAGTTCACTGACCTACTATATTTGCGTTTACCGTGTTCTTTGCCGAACAATTCCCTCGTTCGCGTTTTGTCTCATTCGACAGTGATCATCAATAGCGCCAATTCTTGCCCTTACCAACTCTTTCCCCCCAGCTCCAGCCAACTCTTGCCAACTTTTGCCGCATCCTTTATGTAATATATTTGCTCAATGTCATGCGAATTCGGGAAAAAAGTAGCTGTTTCTTTTCTAAATAGTCTTTGCAACGATAAATAACGAAGCTAAAATAAATTAAAACGATTCTCGGTGTGAATTCGGTTGAAAACGAAGAGGATTGGAAGTCAAACATCCGAATAAGGAATAACTCGCTCGATTACGATAAATTGCGTTGCGATGATGCAATTCATCAAACCATTGATGAATGAGAGAGCAACTTTCTCAAGGAAAGGACAAACATCAAAGATTGCATATTCCGGAAGATAATAAGGTCAGCTGAATGGCCTCGGGTCAGTTCTAGACAGAAGAATGAAGAGACACAGCTCAAAGATCAAAGATCAATTTCTTCCACTATTCGAAATCAAAGATCAAAATTGCTGTTGGAATAGCCTGCTTTATCGCTGCTCTCTCCCGTTCTTTCGTTTTCTCATCTTTATCTATCCACTGTCAATAATAGAGGTCTCGAAAGTGCGATTCCGTCATCATTATGCAATATCTCGTACTGGCTCTCTATGGTTCCCATTTTTAGGCTTCAAAAGCTCCAGATTGGATCTGTCGAGAGTATCAGGCAACTCAAATCTTCCATTTTCAAGCGTTTTGCTTGCTTTCTACTGCCGAATCCTGGCGATTGCGTGCAAATCGAGAGAGGTCATCCCTACAGGAGTAAGAGAGAAAGAGAGAGAGAGAGAGAGAGAGAGAGAGAGAGAGAGAGAGTGAGCGCACGCGTAAAACCGAGAGTGACTCTCTCACTTTTGCACGCACTCTCGCCCTAACCCCTTGCTGTTTACGTTTGGATTCCAGTGGGCGGGGGTAGCGCGTGCCCCCTGGCACTGGTCTCGCGCCAATTTCCCCTTGGCAAAGTGCCAAAACCACCGTGACGCGCCCTAATTTGGTCGGTAATTGGCGAGAAATTGCCGAACGAAGGGACACGCCTGAATAGGGGAGCAATGGGAGGATAATCCCCCTGTGTCTCTCCACGCCCTTCGCGCTCTCTCACCTCTCTTTCAATTAATTGTAGATGCAAAATGGACTAATGAAAAATGTGAAATCCTCTTCTCCGTTCCTCCATTCATTCCCTCTTTTCTCCTTCCCTCTCCGCTCCGCTCTTGTCCCCTCTTCCTGGGATGGAGTGAGTGTGGAGTCCCATCGGCGACGCGGAATACGGTATAATTAATCGATAATATTGCAGATTAGTCTCTCTACGTGTAGGTCGTCGCCGTCACCGCCCACCTCAAATCGAAGCAAGCAGGGCGGACCTCTACAATATTGTCTGCAGCACCGTGCCCGATTTCGAGTGGGGTGGATACAATCTGCAGAGTGTGAGAAATCGTGTATCACACCATTCCTTAGGCCCGCCAACCCTACAGAAAGGGGTTTAGAGTGAGAGAGTGTGTAAAATCGAGAGAGACTCTCACGTTAGCACATTCTCGTCCTGACCCTATTTGGTAGGTTTGAAATCATGTGGTTGGGTGACTGACGCTGGACTCTCTTGCAGGGCGTTCTAACGTTTTACGTCCCTGCTGGCGCGTCTCTCGCAGCTCGCGCTGCGCTAGTTGGCTACAACTACGGCCCTTTCCAGATTCGTGAGTCGCGCACATTCAAACATGCGTTCGCATCCGAATACTTTCGTATGATTTCGTCTCGTTTCAGATGAACCGGGCGACGAACGTCCCACGCCATACTCACGTCCCCAGAATATGCAGCGTCAGCCAGTGGCAATTATCTCGCGTGCAAATTCTCTCTACCCCAACAGGGGCATTTGCTCGGCAGGAGCTTTGATGGTCCAGCCGATGATGGTGACTGGCGCCGCCGCTGCAAACTCTGCAGCGCGGTACTACTGTAGGCTTCTAACAACGTCGAAACGCTTCGATTGCAGTGCCGTGATTCCCCTCCTTGGTCTATTCTTCATTTCATGTGCACTGTGTATGGAAAGAGTGGTTCAAGGCCAGCCTCATGAATGCAAGGAATTGGTGGCAACTACTCGAGGTGCAGCAGCTCCCCTCCATTCGGCTTGACTAATCAATTAATTTATCAGGCCTTTTCAAATGTTTCCACTGTTGTTTGTGCAACAGAGTGTTCCTTCATGCTCTATCGCTACTGAGACACTGGGTGGGATGCCACCGCCCCCAGATTCCGCATCTGCAAGTTACATCGAGGAGAGTGAGCGAGAAGAATTGCATCCGAAATTAATTGATCTCTTGCACAGGATGAAGTCCGAATGGCAAGACAAAATGAAGAGGCCGTGGCCCAGTGGACGATTGCTGCTCTCAATTGGCGGCCGAGTGCCAGACCAGATCGGAGGTTTGCTTAATGTTAGGGCAAGTGTATTGAAACAGATGCATATACAAATCTCCCGGTCAATACTACAATACAGTGCAATTTATGTACCAGAGCGTTCGGGACTGCCCATGACTTCAACAATCACCATGTCCAATGCAGCCCTACAAACCCGTACCTATTTGATGAAGGTACGCTACCCTGATACTCGAACTCCCCCCTCACCTGCATTCCAGATGAATTCGTGATCAAATGCGGAGAGTGCGGAACATTCTTCTATGACCCTCTGCGGGGGGTCATCCATATTGGAACGGCGCATGGAGGTGTCCTGATTCAACCTGCATTCAATTTGGTTGGTTTTTTTTAGATTTTACAATTGCCAACCCTCCTGCTGATACGTGTTTCAGGAATCTGTTAATGCCGGAAGATGCTCGGAAGCGGCAGATTGTGCTGATTTCCCACTTAACCATACTTTCAGGCTCTTCCTTGATGTACGAATTACTTACTTAACAGCTTATCCCTTCACATCGTTTTGCAGTCTGGAAGCCAGTAACGGGCTACGAGAACATCGATGCTGACTGTACTGCCGTCTTTTTTGGTTCTGCAAGAAACTCATGCGATTTCGGCAACTTCGTCCCATTAGAGCAATAAATTCTTCCGCTCTCTTCCGCTTTTACTGACTTCGGCTACCCTAGGTACTAGGAAACTGTAATTACAGTACCTGCTGTACGGCAATCATAACGGATAGGGTGACTCGAGTGAGAAGGGAGAAGTGGAAATATTAAACAAACACGAAATTTTGATTAATGTCGACACATGTTCGCGACCACACACTTGATATTGATCTTTGATCTTTTATCTTACACATTCCCCTGATTCGCCGTTGAGAAACACAACTTTATTCCTAGTGAGAGGTGGAATAGACGCTCGAAGTTATAAACATGGACGCCAGATGGGCACCAGACGGGCGCCAACGAGACGCCGAACACCGTTGGAAAGACAACGAGGCAGTGGAGCAGCTGTAATTGAATAAGTAAGATCGGTAGGGCAGTATTTCGACCGAGAAAGGACCAGTAACGTACTCACTCCTTCCATGAGCTACGGTAATGAATAGTGAGGGATGGTTACTGTAGAAAATCTGGAGGGTTCTCACCGAAAGTTCCCTCGGCCTATGCAAACGCAGAAATCAACCGTCCAAACAAGATACAGTGCCCCATAAAATCGACTTACATCCCTCTACCTTTACTTGGTAGATTTACTTGGTAGAGGGATATCATATTAAGAATACGGTGGATCCACCCAGGGTGTACGGTACTTTTTGAAATATCAAATGGTCACATCTCGAGTACGCCAGTTGCCGCGAGCGGCGAGATGGGCTGCAATAGCAAGATGATGATGCGACAGATACTGTAGTTTATCGAGAACTGAACGGTGATTATGGTAGTGGGAAGTCAGTGAAAACCGATGCATCGATTATTCTCAGGGTTGAGGGGCAGGAGTTGGCTCACCTCGGATCCTCGCCGTAACTGCTGTGGAAGAATGCGGGAGGAGAGAGCCGGCGACCGCCCGTGTCGAGAAAAGAGCGTGAAAGTGAATGGAGATGAGAGGGGAAGAGAGTCATGTAAATAAGAGATGAGTGAGAGAGGATAGAGAGAGAGAGGAGGAAAATTGGAAGACATGCAAGCTGTCTAATCACAGAGCAGAAAAAAACTCTGGGGTTTTGAAATATATATGTATTTGTCGCCGACAAAAATAATTCAAGAAGAGAAGATTTGAAAAGATCAAGAATTGGCGCTATTGATAATAAATATCGAATGGGAGAAATGCGAGAGGGAGTTGATCTGCGAAGAATACTGTTAACTCAGCTACAGTAGGTCAGTGGACTACGGTAGTGGGGTTAGATACGGTAGCTCGATTGATGGTAGCGAGTACTGTACTCATCGTCCTTCCACCGGCTCATCGATTGGTCGGATCATCGCTGGACCAACACTTGCCGCCCGGGCATCCTTCCCTCCCCAGGGTCACATGAATCTGTTTACTGCTTAATCAGTATTCTCCTATTCGATTGATAAATCCCAGAATCCCACAATTAAAGTATCCCAAAAGACAGTACCGATCCAGGTATGGGATATGGCTGGATTCGGGTCTTGTTTCGGGATGAAAGGTTCTCGTTGAATCCCCCTTCAACTCCCGTCTCGTACAGTGTTGTTTTCATCATTCTCTTCCCTCGATGATCAAATATTTCTGAAATCGTTGCTCTTTTATCTTCCTCGTCCTGAAAAATGCCTTTATTATTTCACATGAATTGCATTATCACTATGCAATTATCTGACCGAAATACTTCAGAAATTGATCTTTGAACTTTGCTCAGAGCAACAATTGATCTTTGATATTTGTGATATTTCTCTTCATTCTTCTGTCTAGAGCAGACCCGAGGCCAATCAGCTGACTGTATTGCCATTCAGGCACTTACACGCTCTCTTTTCCATCTCATAATTGATCTTTGATCTCTCAGTCACCCTTTTCAGAGTCGACGTGTCGATCTACAGAATTGTTTTCGACTTTCCCTTTTCGAATTTGGTTGATTGCTAAACAGCCTATTGACTAAATCGGCCCATTTTTCACTCTTTTCTTTCTATTCTCCATTATATTTCATTGTCCATTGTGATCTCCTCTCCACTTTTCTATTTTCTTTCATTTTCCATTCACTTCTTCATTTGTCGCTTCTCTTCGCTGGTTGACTGCTCTCCACCTCTACTCGCCCTCACGAGAATCTCAAGATTGGAGCTCGGATGGTGAGGACGATACCCTCCCCCACCTACCTACCTGCCCCGTCTGTGGGTACCGAGGATCTCAATTTCGAGGTCGATACCATAAGATACCCTCCACCCACTCTTGATCTCGCCTACCGTATTGCAGGCACTCCTCCCTTACGTTGATCCCCATCCCGTCTTCATTTCGGTGTTCTGTTGAAGCAAAAATTAGAGGACCGTTCAGTGGAGAGGAACGTACCCTACCCGCCCGAGTATGGTAGGTCAAGTGGTACGGTAGGGTAAGGGGTACAGCATCCCTAAAATCAGGTAGCGGTCTCCACCGTATTCTTCCCCCGTATTCTACCGTATCCTCTCAGATTCGACCCTCTCTCGTCTGCCCCAGACAGGCCACTCGACTCGACTACTGCTTTCTCTTCTCTTCTCATCTCTCGCGACGCTTTTCCTCCTTTCTGGCGCCCGCGTCACTGCAAGGTGGAACGGCGCCAGATTGGCGCCGCATCGGCGTATCTTTCGTCAGGTACGTGCATACTCTCGATTCGTTTAGTTTGCCGATTCCCCAGATTCCTACCGTATCTTACTGTATTCTTTTAAGATTCGACTCCATCTGTCTCTCATTCCGAAGCCAAGCAAGATTGATCTTTGCACGCTGTACAATGAATGAATATGTTCTTTCCTCTATCTACACATCACATCACAGACAGGTACGGTAGTGAAGAGGTCAAGTTCATTTCCAGTTACGGCTACGTCCACAACTACGGTACAAATACCGATTACGATACTCTAAATGAAGAACGAACCACGTGTGTCGCCTCGCCTCGCCCATCTCATCAAGTAAGCATACACTCTTCGATTAGTTTAGCTTATCGATTTCCCCGTATTCTACCGTATCCTTTCAGATTCGTCTCGATCTCTCGTTTTTTCCCCAAGCCGTCCTTAAGTTCTTCGCCTTCTCTTCTCGTCGCATTTCGTCGTTGTTCCTTCTCTCTGGCGCCCGCGTCAGCGCAAGGTGGCAACGGCGCCAGATCGGCGCCGCCTCAGTGCCTGCTTTCTTTTGCAATAAACTTGTTTTGTCTTATTCGTAGATGTTTACTCGCACCGAAAAAGGGAACGAGATTGGGATAGTTCCGGAATACAGTTAGAGATGAAAAAAAATCAATCTTGTCTTAGCTTGTCTTCATTTATCGTTGGCTGACTGGAGCTTCTCGTTTCCCTCTTCTACAGTATCCTACAGTATTCAGTCCTGATCTTGTTTGCCTCAATCCACGTAACCTTCGCCGTAGAAGTTCTCAGAATGGAACGCCATCTTGGGATCTACCATAGTCAGTGCACAGTCGCGAGTTTCAACTCAATCGGGATATCTCACGGTTTGTGGCCTGGGCGTAATACGGAAGAAGAGAGAAGAGAAAAGGGGAGATACGTTTTTGAACGATTTCGATCGATCCATGAGCGGATTACGGTATTGTATCTGAGATCAACTGAGACGTTCGAAGCACCCTTAAAAATGGACACTACTGCAGACTTTGTGTCCAGCCAATCTCGAATGAGTGAGTAGACCAGAAATGGGAACGATGGGGGAATGGAACTGTACGTAGTGACTCTACCCTTTCAATGTGTAGCTGGTAGCAAAAACTAGTGCCCCAAAATGTACTTGTGCACACAAACTGACTCATTTATTTGAAAATATATATCTAACATTTTCAGAAATAGAAAAAAGAGCGATTTATCGAAACAAATCAATGATATAAGATTACTGTTTTTTGAATTATCGCAAACTGAAATGCGAGCTGCGAAATATGTGCTGCATTTTTTCACGGTGTTTAGCAAGTTTCGAAAACTTTAAT
This sequence comes from Pristionchus fissidentatus, assembly GCA_036245785.1. Classification (NCBI taxonomy): domain Eukaryota; kingdom Metazoa; phylum Nematoda; class Chromadorea; order Rhabditida; family Neodiplogasteridae; genus Pristionchus; species Pristionchus fissidentatus. The sequence goes on from BTSY01000002.1 coordinate 26,657,535, forward strand.
TCTTGTGTTTATCGATTTACCAACTTTACCTTACTAATTTTGCACCTCAGGGATGAGCCCGCAGAAGCGCTGCAGTCCGCGCAAGGAGCGACACCTCAAAAGCGCCAGTCGTCCGTCAAAAAGATGCAATCGCCGGCGATCACAGCGAATCGCGTGCTGTCGATCAAGAGGAAAGGCCGCCTTCCCAACAGGTACGATGAGAATCTACATTAATTAGCTACCCTCAATCTCAATATGACCGCCAAAGTAGAGCCTTCACGGCATGGAATTCGCTCTACAACATAATGCTCGCTCCTTATCGTTTCGACGTTTCAAATTCGCTTTCCGTGGACAATTGATCAATTATTCGCCTTGTTTTTAGCCGTCCATTCGCCTCGGCCTTTGGCATCTCCTCTCCCTCCCTCAATTCGGTCGTTTCCACGTCAATTCTACACGGAGAGCATCCCTGCGCCCGTACGTTCGCACAATCTTTCTCATGTTTTCTTCGATTAAATCTCGTTGATTACATCTATGTTTAAAGGCCTCAACACTTATGAATCATGTGTGTCACTCGCAAGGTGGTTTCCACCACACCGACACCTGATTAGAGCCAGATCCTCGCAGTGAGAGATGAACAATGACATGTTGCGTCGTTGTATACACGTGAAGCGGGGAATTTAAATAATGCTTGAGAATGTGCCATTCATTTAATGAAATATAAAACCATGTTCATCCAGGTATGTTCGAGCAAGCGCTGCAAGCCGGAAATTCGGCCCATAACGACCTCCGGCGCTCGGGTAAGTTCATGACGTCACCAGGGCTGGACCACAAAGTGGTTTAGGTTATCGGTTTCAGAGTTCTAAAATCACGAAGCGGAGTTAGGACATATAGTCTGCATGTACGAAATTGCAAATTATTTTTTTTAATTATGCAAATATTACAACATTTACAGTTTGTACTGCAATAGGAAGTTGTAGAATCACTTTACGAGCCCGAATGCCTTTTCAACAAGTTTCTTACTCGAATGTGTATTATTTTATATTTTAAAGCTATGCTTCCTAATCGTCGCCCCAACAGATCGATGTTGACGATTGGGATGATTCGACGGCCAATGACTCCTTCGCCGATCCCGCCACTACTCGTAGGAAGAGCATCTTCACGAGGACAAAGTCGCAATTGGATACGGTAAGTGAGGGAGTGGGATACGGTAGATATGGATCGTCTTGTTGTACAGTTTTAGGAAAATTTAGATACATATGTATTATAGGCTAAATAAATTCATACGAGTAACAATTACTGTAATCGGAAGGTAATTGCAGTAGTGACAGTGGCCGAATTCTTACAACATTGTTAACGTAACTGAATGCTTACCGTACTACCTTTTATAGAACGATTGAAGTAGCGGGATTACCGTACAATATCATATAGTAGGTACCGTAATCCTCCTTCCTCTTCAGTCTGCATTGATGCCCGGCTTTTAAATAATAATCAGTACTATTCTAGATGTTCACTGGGCGGCGACTCTTCTCGTCTCTCAATCGATTCACTCACAGAGGGAAATGGACTGAATCAGAGTGGAGGAGGTTTCGATGTGTTTCGATCATCGTGTTCCGTGAGTTACGCTCCTGCTTTTAACGCCTATGATTTCTAGATGGTGGATTGGGCACTACTTCTGAAGCACGGATTCATTAGTCACAATGGCTCTCAAAATGACTCATTTTAAGCGAATCTATCGCCTATGATCGGTTCATTTTGATTGGATCGGATCCGGGCTTCAGCGATAGAGCCGTGGATTTTATATTCTGCATAGACGTGGGAACTATCACTATGCATTTTCGAGAAACCCTATAAATATCACTCTGTAGATGCTCAAGATATATTATGACGTTTCACAAGAAGCAAGAAACGCGAGACTGCCATGCCCGTATATGATGAAATAGATTACTTCTTTTGTCTATAATTGTGAGCACGAGTAGTAATGTTTGGTAAACGAGAAGGGTTCCTCGCAGTTGTAGTCTGGACTTTTCTTTATTCAATACTCGCTGGAAACACTGAACCACCTTGTTAGAGGAGAGATAAGATGGGAGTATATTGATAGTGAGGAAAAAATGTTTCGAAGTCTCTTCAAGTTTGCATTGAGTTATAAGCCGTTGTCGAAATGTCGTTGCGAAATTGTCACTCCCCCACAGTTGGTTGATCAAGAATGTAAATTAGCCCCTTGAAATAATCATTCATACAATCAGTATCATGTGGTGACTCATTGTCGTACTATCCTGCGAATAGACTACAGTACTCTCATAGGAATAGACTACCGTATTCTAATATAAGTCCCTCCCTTTATTTCACTTCAATATGTGTTTATTGTTGTTTATATTGCAGCCACACTACTCTGGGTCATAGGCCAAATGGGTTTTTCGCAAGTTCGCGAGGCCTTCATGTGTCTGTCCTGCACTCTCTCGCTACGTTAATCCGGTTTATATGCAAAGTGCAGAAGTGCCTATCTTCGCACGCGAAGACCTATTTGACCCTTGCTCTGGGTCGACTCACTACGGGCGGCCTCTGCAGCACAGCAGGCGGGACTCCGACCGGCGCAGCAAAGAGATTCCAGAAGGAGAAGAGTGATGGAGTGTACACGGTCGTCGTGGGGGTGAGTACGAATACATCTAATAATAATCAGTTAAAATTTGTTGTTGTTTCTTTCTATCCACTCATCGATGCTCACGAATTAACTTGCTTAGGTGGTTAAAATCTCTTATAAAACTGGTTTCCGTCGGGTGATGTGGTACATCATTTCCTCACTCGTGTATATTACACAGTATATATATTTAAAAATATTTACTGTTGTAGTTTTATCTTGAATTTTAGATAACTTATTTTCGTTATTAGATTGCTTGCGGACTACGTTTGAAACATGGGCGTGTAGGGGCTTAATTAAAGTATTGATGTCTAAATCACGTTCTGTTCTGGACATGAAATGGGTATAATATACACCGTATTGCCAGTAATTTAAAGTACGCTCATCACAGCTACAATATTTCGCGCTCTTGGTAGCCATTAAGTACGAAGTGAGATTATTGATTGACTAATGAAGGGAGGGGGTAGTAGGGGAGTTTTTGTACTTAATATTTAGCTGTTCGTGAAACATGTACCCTACGAAGTGAACGAGGAGGAGTTTGTGAAACGGGGCAGTATCGGGTGCATACCATAGGTGGGCACAGAGTACCTTACCTTGACTACCGCCGGCAAGCAAAATCCGAAAAAAGACTCTTTTCACTGGTAAACACCTCAAAAAGGGGTTCTGTGGGGGTCATATGACGACCGCCTGCAGGGCCAAATTGTGATTGGACGACCGCCTGAACAAAAGTTGGATTTTAGCTGCCCATCTATGGTGCATACGCGTGCAAGGTTACCCGGGGTACTCTTCATTTTCGGGAAACCTGATGACGGGTCGCTATACAAAGGTCAAGATGTGAACAAGTTCACGGTTTGGGGAGTTGGTCAATACAGGGAGGGGCACTATCTAATCGAGTGAAACCGGGGGGATATCTATAATTTAAAAATTGAACAGGCAGAGTTGCAGAAACTGGCCGGTGAGCAGAAGTATGGTAGTTAAAAGACAACCCAGCGGATTGAGGTTACGCGCTTGCGCCTGATAGGCGAGAATAAATAATATATTTACTTTGATGAATCTGCAGCATGTATTATTAGGCATGAAAATATACGAACGGAATTCATAATCGTGATAGGCATCTTGAACTGTTCCTCTATATCCCATTCAAATAATCTGTTGCAGGATGCGTCAATCTCGGCACTCTATTGATCGTGCAGCAACTTCCATACGTCCTCGCATTCCTGCTGAATACCACCGAGAAGAAGCACGTAAGTGTGATATTTGGTCTTTTGAGTATCTCCTTATCTCTGATCTTTCCTTTTCTGTAAAATTTATTTACTGCCTCTAGGAGCGATGCATGTTTAATTTTAACATATTTTGACCATATTAGGGTATACTGTAGAGTTATATCTACAGTGATCTGTCTATTTTTTTATCTTTGATCTCTCTTTTCAGTTTGCTGATACCTAAATTGATCTGGACATGCTGGCGCGCGTCTCGCCGTTCATCGAGTCGCCCTCGCACCGTGTCCGATTCGCTACCGTACTCATCAAGCAGTTACGGTATCTGAAATACTTGGTCAGCATACGGCACGGCCATAATCATCGGTGTATCGAAATATTGGCAATAGTTTTAATTAGTTTCAGTTCGGAAGTGTATACTGTAGCAGATTGATAACTGACTGTACTCTTCTTTGCCCTCAGGCAACCGATCCGCCCCGTGACCCCCGTCTGCCCATAGTACTCAAGGCGCTGGCCAATTTTTTTTCAAGCCGGTAGCACTGTTGAGGTATAGTAAAAAATATTTAAAAAATCCCCCAAGCACTCGTCTCAGTGACGTACGAATGGACATCGTTAGATATGCTGTTGATGGAACCAGGATTCGGCTGGTGTCATTAAAACAAATTAAAATGCCAACTGCAGGTCTATGGCGCCGCTGTTCTCCGCCGTTACTCTTCGTGAGAGCAGAGAGGCGCTGGGCGGAGTCCTGAGAGGATTAGGAGTGAATGAGGCTGTTAAGGGAGACGAATTACGGTGAGTGGAGGAGGAGTGCAAATGAGGATATCTGACTCCGAATTGGGATAGAAAATTGCAAAAGGATAGGGCATACAATCCTTCCCGTTTAGTGGGGGAACGAGTTGGGAGACTAGGGAGATTGACGTTTCAGCGCGGTTAGTAGAATATGGGAGTTCAGATGCGCCGTCTTATCAGCGGCTTATCAGCTGCTTATCATCGTTTTATCTATTGCTTATCAGCATCATTCAATTATTGATTTTCTTATCATCGTTTTATCGATTAGTTATCAATCAATTTACAGTGTTTTTATAAATTATAAATTTTCCAAGATTTGATATGGAAAAATGTCTTTATCGTTTATAATATTACATTTTTAAGGAAATAGAGAATTCAGAATATCCACATCCTTGAGATATGTATCCGATAGGCCTGCAGAGATCCTCGAGTATCCGAAAGGAACATCAAACGGTGGAGTAGCAGTAAGGCCGTAGTGTTTAATTATATCACCTGAGTGTCTGTAACGAAGAAACTGGAAGTGTAGAAGCTTCGTGGAAACAAGTTCAGCTCCCGTAGGTAGGTCGTCAACAGTGATCACTTGAAAACCCTTACGCACAAACAATCGTACCAACTCCAAGGGGTATTTAGTCAGTTGCCTAGCATCCATATCTCAATACGAAACAACACCAGAGGAGCCTTTATACCCTAGTTTCGTAAAGTTTCGAAGGAAGGTCTGATATCACTTCTCGTCACTATTTGTCAGTAATGACTCGGCAATATCGCCTGGCGTCCCTTTTAGCCCCTTTCCCGCTCCATGAATGGCTCCATCAAGAGATCGATACTATTGTCAATAGTATCATCACATTTGCGCACATGTTTGGAGAGATTATAGTGGAAAATGAAATTTCAGGCTCGGAATCGGACCAACTGGTATTCCTTAAACTCGACATTGTAAAGCCATACCAATTCGATTCGGAAACAGCGCGACTGAGATGGGAACTCATCACCCATTTTCACATCAGAACAGACAACATCCCGGATATCAATCTACCATTGTTAAAAGATCAGTACGGACGTATCCACCTAATCGAGTCTGTTATCATCGCACTCAAATAACACATCGTTTCGAAATGATAACACCCCTCTCATTCACTCTCTTATCTGCACATTCATACTCTCACACGCGGACAATGCTAGGCCAGAAAGTCGACACAGTTACAGTATCCGGAGCGGGATGGAATCTACTGGAGCAGAGAGTCATGCCTTCTGGAGAAATCAAAATTGTAAGTACTCATGAGATAGAAATTAACGCCTGTATAAATAATCCTGACAAACTAAATCATATTGCTATCACCCTCGCCAAATTCGCATCTGACGCGGCTGTCACTAGAAAATTCGTAAATGAGGGAGAAATATGTTTCATTTTCTACAGCGTGTCACAAGGCCGCCCGATTAGACCTCTAGCATCTTTCACCAGAAACAACGACAACAACAAGGAGAACAATGAATTGTATGATTGGCTTCTATCACAACTGCGTCCAATGAAATTCAACATTCTTCCCCTTTCACATGCGTTTATTCGCATTCATCACATCACTGTTCCCTCTATTTATCTCTGTCCCCCATTCAATGTTCTTAATTAGAGAAAAAAAGAAAATTTATATACATCACCGGAACTAGTAGACCTTTGAAACACACTCGAATACCTAATATATCAACCTAATTACAATTTATGTACATCACAAGGACTATTAGACAATGATAATTAATGTGAGACTAATGTACTATTATTACCTAATTATGATTAATTACTTCCTAAAAACGAACAATTATTTTAACGGCCCTAACACTACCCGACACATGTGGTAACCTATTCCTAATTTTAGTCCATTCAATAAACTCCTCATGGGACGGAGTTTCTTCAGTTAACCCAATAAATTGTATCGTACACCCCTTCCTATTATCAACCCCTACTACTGAGCATTCCCCCCTGGCGTGTAGATTATACCCATTTACCCATATGAAACTTTCCCTAAGGTAATCACAACAAATAATAAACTCTTCGAATCGCTCCTCCTCGTACGCGCGTTCGCAGGCCATCTGGAAAGTAATATTTGACCGATGTTTTCAATGATAGTAATAATAATAATAGAAATAATAATAATAATATATTTACTTCGATTGCTTCTCCGACTTGATCAGCACTTAGTGTGACTCCGGCACTCAGTGTTAGACTGGAAGATACGCAGCGAGGCAACACTTCTACAGCAGTGAGGACGGGGTCGGAGGGAAATCCCTGAGATATATCTATTTATCTGTCTGCATGAGCACGGAGGTGAATGCATGTATATGTATGGGTGTGACATTAACAGTCTAATGAAATGCCTCGTAGTCAATTGTGATACTTTTCCAGTGCGAAGCCATTATTCCAATTGTAAGTTGTTCGCACGTTTTTCCCGGCCGGGAGCGAATCAAATGCACACATCGCTCCGGTCCAGACATTGCCATGATGAGAGTTATCCTATAAATGAACAAATTAAAAGAGGCAAAAAAAAAGCTGAAAGGGAAAATGAAACGTTTTAAATAACAGAAGGAAAAAAGTAGTACTCACAGGCAATCCCCGGACCGGGGAGTGGTGGGGAGGTTGATCAAAACGCGACCGTCCGGAATAAAGCAGCGTTGAAGTGCCGCCCAAAGTCGGCTCCCCACTAGCCATAAAAGACGTCCAGCGTTCTGCAAATTTTCATTTTTTTTAAAAAATATTTCACCATTATTTCTATTTTACCGTTTTAAAAAAAAATAACTTACGTAGTCATAGTCCAACAGGATGTCGGTGACTACCGCGTGCTTCTCCAGATATATTGCGATGTGGTCAAGCTCCGATATGGAGAGCACAGCGTCGGTAGTTTTAAAGACTTCAACAGCCTCTTCAAATTGCACAGCCACTTGTCTCTACAATATGCAAAAGTAATCTCTAATTTCAACCTATTCTATTAACCTCGCTCAAGTAGAGCTTTGCAACTCTTCTTGTTGTACTTTCCCGAGCAAGTTGCTCTTGGCAGCTTCCTCGCCCGAGAACAGTCCTCTCCCTCTTACGGGCCATCAGTAGGGCCACGTTGAATGCTTTGCATGACAACGACGCTGCCATTTGGGCCTCAGGGGGGCAAAATGCCAGAATGCGCATACAAGCATCTAGCGGGATCGTGCAATCTAGAATGTCGAAATATCATGACCCTACTTCCTATTTCATATGGAGAAAAGAGGCTCGCCTGACCATAGAATAAGAAGAAGAAAGCAGTAGAAGAAGAAGAAGAAAGGGGTATCTGCGTTTGATTTGAAAATGAAATAAAAGTAAAACGCACCCTCTCCTACTGTATGAACAGGTTTCCTGCGTCTGACCACCCTAGTAGTGCGACCGCATTGGCTTAGCCTTCGCACTAGGGATACCGTAGTTTGACGCCTTCTTTCCGCGTGAATCCTTCTTGATAGCCGACGCAAATCGTGCAGCAAGTGTACTTTGAGCGTCGTCTTCTGAGACACTGCAAGATTAACTCATTTGTTCACTCGTCTTTTTGTTAAATTCCCAATTTACATACCAATTGTCTATGTTTAAAGAATGATTTCCGTATCTCATGTATCTGTTTAATTAATTGATTTCCGTACCATTTAGTGGTTCCTCCATGCCTTTGCGCGACGCGAACTCAATGCCTCGAAGTCGCATCGCTGCCTTCACCTCCTCATTGGTCTTTAGACCCGCATAATGCAATCTCCCTGAGAAACAAAGATTATCAGAGATTAATGGATGAAGGGGGGCAGGGGTAAGAACATTTGAATTCTTGATAGGAGAGTGTAAGTTCAAACTCTTAGTCTAATGAAAATGGAAATATAACAACGTACAACCCGAGCTGAGGCGAGTTTGACGACGGGAGTGACGCAAATAACGCCTTTCACTTTGAGAGCTCTCCACTGAAGCATTTCTAAAAGAGAGAAGATTGAAAACGACCAGACTGTAGGGAAAAGAAAACTCAGAATGAACTAACTGATAGCAAGACGACTCATCTTCACTCATCGGGCAGTTGCGCAACATCAGTCCTGATAAAAAGAGTTTATTTATCTAGCGTCACGGAAAACGAAGAGAGAAACACACAGGCGCATGACAATTGATACTCGGAACGATGCAAATCAGTATTAAAATTCAGAAATTGCGGAACAGTAAAATGGGGTGTTATAGAGACAGTTGAGCCCAACTCATAAGCGACGAATCCAGATTTCCAGACATCGACGAGCAATCCGGGTCCCGCTCTCTCCGCCTCTTCAAAAAAGTAAATATTATTGTCTGTAGTCGTCATGAAATCCATCCGAGGTTGAATTATACTAATTCTTTCTTCGTTAAACTGAACTCTGTAATGAAGCATCGTAATCTGTTTAATGTGTCGGCGAAGTAGCTCTATCAGATAGGAGACATTCCAGCTACTAATGCCTCTCACTGCCTGTATGATTGAAAGTTTTCTAATTTTGCCAATAGGTATTCTATGAATATCGGGCATCAACCAGACCACGGCTTCGTGAAAAGTTTCTCCCCATGGCAGAAAACGAATATCCACTAAATCCCAATCATATCCGAGCGAACAGTTTACCAATTGTTTATAACTGTGATTATACTGTACAAAGGGGAAATTTAGCTGTCTTTCGACACCACACAAGCGTTTGAAGAGAAAGGCATATTCGCCGCCTGAATATTTCAGAGGTGAAGCATGGGTAATAGTGATTACAGCCGATGCAGTCATAGACGCTGCCAATGGGCGTGTATACGATCTAATCAAATTTCGAAATTTTGAAAGCGATACCTGTTTTGGGTTGATATCCATCCATACATTGACGATTCTCGTTTTACGCAGTGAAGCAGATAGTTTCGAAAGTTCCCTTTGGGAGAAAGCACTCCATCGCGAGGTGTATTTTTGCGTTCTACCGTCCGTTCGAAACGATAACACGACCAATCGTTCAGTCAAGTAAACGTCGGCTTCCGACTGAAACATTTGAATAAATGCCTTCTTCCGTTCATCCTCCTTCTCCAATCCCGAATCGAGAATTCGAAATAAACTCCGATTCACACGTTTCAAGCTTCTCTTATCGAAGGGTGTCAAATGGTTAATAATTTTCGACCATATTTCAGTAGGAAGATTGATTTTGTTCCTTTGCACTTGACCGCTAGTAAATCGAGGAACTGTACCGTATCCAGAACAGGAGTAAATGTTACGTGGCCGCATTCAATGTTTACCTTACGAATGATCCAACTGAAGACGGTGTCAATCTCCTATCAATCTGTCCCAAAGTGGCCTGATTGATAGGGGAGTGATAGGAGTGCCCTGTCAGGACACGACCTGGTACGAGCACTAACGCAAATGATATAAAAGAGGGACCAGAAATACGAAATGTGGCGGGATGGATGCAAAGAAGCCGAGAATGGAAAACAGTGACTCCCCGACCGAAGCAGCAGTGAAACCACCGCCAAAATACTTTGTTCCAAATCCCAATAAACAATTCAAACTAACGGCGAAACAGTGGTCCACCCCCATCCGGTTTTGTCTAACTTTTCTACTGTGTGAGGAATGCTTCTCCTATTTCCAATCCCTTTCCGCTAGCCCCAATTTGCTTCTATTGATTTGTGATGAATGTACCAAAATGAACGCCAAACTACGTTGGCCCCAAGGAGAAGATCTGAAGCCTCTTCCTCCACTTCCGCCAAAGCCATGAGAAATAAGCTTACTGTTGTTGATGTTGTTATTGCAAATAAAAGTGTTCATTCTAACTCTGTGGGTGTAAATTGTAGTGAAATGTGTATGTGTGAGAGAGTGAGAGAGAGGCGTCCTGAGACTCAATGATAAGAGAAAGAGAGGCACACAGAGAGAGAGAGAGAGAGAGAGAGAGAGAGAGAGAGAGAATCCAACCTACCATATTCCTCTGTTTGCTAAAGGGGATTTCAGATTGTACCGAAGACAAGCTTTTGCAGAGAAAGAGAGACAGAGAAAGAGAGAGAGAAAGAGTGTCTGTCGAGAAAACAAGACTGTCAGATTGCTTATGAAATAACACTGAAAAACTAAACATTTTATTCACTTGGTCCAAAATTCAACATCAAAATCGTCAGATAGTTTCAGATTGTTGTTCGATTGCGAAAAGCGTTCAATCAACGACATCATTGCTTTTCCCGGGTTTGTATGCTGATTGAGATTAATGTAGAGCGAGTGGCCGGTGTCCCTGAGTCCCTGGTGGTGCATGACGAGTACGTTCTGTCCATCAGGTACATTTTTGGCTATAAAATCATTAATGGCCGCAATAATAGTCTCCTCAATGGTTGCAGTAGTTTCGACAATATTACGAAACTTGAAACCATTGACAACAAACGTGTCCCTCTGGTTTCTACCACCAGGCATAGTGCGATTCCCCTTCTCAATTCGAAAATGCGTGAGAAGATGTCCGAAAGCGGCGCGCTGAGCGGCCTCTGATAACGGGGGTTCCGCCATCGAATGACGCTATCAACCCTATCCCTGGCACCCAAAGTGGCCGGCGAAGTGGTACGGACTGTCACGCGATACGCCTGAGGGCGCTATAAAAAAGAGACTAGAGAAAGAGAGAGTGTAGCAATGACGGTGCCAGGACAGCTCAAGGTCAAAGACAAGGACTCGTTTCTACGCGCTCTACTGATTGCCAAGGTAAAATCGGAAATTCAGCATTTGCATCTCAAATGGAAGGGCATGGAAAATGGTGATGCTGATCTCCTAAAATCGATGACTCGCATCTGTAACGAGGTTGTCAGAGACAGATGGGATTATCAGATAAAAAAGGCAAAGGAACTAGCGGTTGAACTGGGAATCGACGTTGTGGACGCCTACTCTCTCGGCTACATCAAGATGACGCAGCGCAGATTCGTGGAGATTTTCGGTGAGTTAAAATATCGTTTGCATCTGTTTGATGGTGAAACGGGGGAGCACATTTGGAGTGGGGCAACGCCTGCCGAGCGAAACATGGTGATCATGAAGGTGGGCGAACATTATGACGTTCCAAAAAGTTTTACAAAATTGCAAAAGAACCGCCTCTTCTGTTTTGATTGTCTGCGCACGCTAAAGTACAAGGTACGGCATGTGTGCGATATGAGATGTCGCTGCTGCGGAGAGAGTATAATGACGTGTAGTACTAACCAGCCGGGATATGCCAAGCGCTGTGACAAGTGCAACATTCTCTTCTCTAACCCCGGCTGTTATGAGAGACATCGAAAAGCAGGAAACAATGGCGCAAGTCGCTGCGGGATAATTTGGCTTTGTATGCTATGTAATAGATTTGTGAATGCGAAAAACCTAGCGCCCGGAGACGTACACGAGTGTGGTAGTTTTTCCTTCTGCTTACGCTGCGCTAAACACACATCCCCTGATCAGACACACGCCTGTTTCCTTCGGCTACCCTCAAATGCGAAAAAGACGGAATGGCGTGAAAAGCAGAATACGGTAAAGGTGATTGCTTTCGATTTTGAGTGCACGCAAGGAGAAGAACAGGCAGACGGCTCGTTTGCCTATCTTGAGCGTCACAAGGTAGTTCTGGCGGTTGCTCGTGAGGCGTGCTTTGATTGCTTTGACAGTCCTACATGCACAAAGTGCAATAAACAGCCTATCGTGATCAGTTATCGAAATTCCACCAACGTCATCTCGGATTTTGTCGACTATCTCCTGCTGCCCGCCCACAACAATGCCTACGTCATGGCCCACTACGGAGGCCGCTACGATCATCTCATGCTGATTGAGGAATTCATCAAACGCGGCATAGCGCCCGACGTCGTTATGCGCGGCCTTCGCGTAATCTCAGGATCCGTCTCTCACAACGGCTGCACACTACATCTTCGAGATACGTAAGTTATTTAAAAAAAAACAATATTCAGTTATTTAACCGCGAATATACGTTTATTAAAAACACGGCGCGCGCGAAAGCATATTACATTTATAATATCTGCATAATTATTTCTATCAAATACGGTATCCGGACTAAATATGTTTCTACATTTACCAAATACCGTATGAACTTGATTATTCAAAAACAACGCGCAATTTGTTTCTATGTTTACCGAATACTGTTTCTACATTTAGCGTATTCAAAACAAGACGCCGTTGGCAGTAGGTGTTTATGAAACCTGATTCAGGATGAAACAGATTCTAGGTTTAGCATAGGGAACGCATATTCAAATACTTTCTGTCTCTGTATTTAGTATCTATCAGGGTACTCTACAAATAAAATTTAAAAAAAACGCTCAGTCTGTTTCTGCGGTTACCAAATACCGTATTTACATTTCCACATTTAGCATATTATTTTCTGTGTTTAGCGTCTCTCCAAAACAACACACCATCTGTTTCTATGGTTACCAAATACCGTATGAAACCTGATTCAGGTGACTGTTCAAACAAACAACTTGTTTCTATGTTTACCATATGAAACTTGATTCAGGTTTAGCATCCGTTTCTATGCTTACCGAGTTTGTTGTCATGGTTACCAATTTTAAAGAAACAACATACTATCCTGCGATATTTTCAGGTATAATCTGATTCCCCTGGCGCTCGGTAACTTCAAGAAGGCGTTTGGACTCTCGGGAGACGACAAGGGCGAGTTCCCGTTTCTATTCATAGAGCCGAAAAACTATCACACCACGCTCAAGGGATTGCCGCCTCTGAAATACTACAACATTGGATCAAAAACACCGGCGAAAAGAGAGGAATTTCTTAAATGGTACGAAAGTATTCCAGAAGACTGTGAATTTAATTTTGATGAGGAGCTCGAACGTTACTGCAAAAATGACGTAGAGCTGCTTCTAAACGGCCTAATCGAATTTAGACGTGCAATTTTAAATCTCACGACATGGGACATTATTCCAAATGCCTGTACCATTGCGAGTTTCACCTCTTTCCTACTTAGATGTGATCATATTCCGCCTAAAACACTGTGTAATGTGCCGGATTCAGGATATCGATTTGGACGTCAACAGAGTGATATGGCCATCAGGTGGCTAAAGTGGGAAGAAAATAAATCTCCCGGAGAACGCATTCAGCACGCTGCAAACGGAGGGGAGAAAAAGATTACTCTACCCGGACTCGTCACCTTTGTCGATGGATTTTCGGAGCACAAAGTGGACGGCAAATGTGTGATACGAGAATTTCAGGGCGACTTCTTTCACGGCTGCCCCAGGCATTTTGCACCTACCGAGCTCAACAAACTGTCCAACCAATCATTCGGGCAGTTGTATGAAAATACGCGAAACCGAATAGAGACGCTGAAAACTGCCTATCATGTTATTGAAAAGTGGGAATGTGATCTGATGCATGAACTGTCGCTCAATGCTGAAATGCGACAGTTTTTCCAAGACTGTCAAATTAGTAGGCTAAATTTACGCCTAAGCATGCAAGGGGGACGCACGGAATCACATGTCGCCACGGCCCATGCGACAGAGGACCGACGATTAGTATATCTTGACTTTAATTCACTATATCCCACTGTCATGGTGGAAGCGGATATGCCGATCGGACCACCCACAATTATCAGAGACAATTTTCCTCCCGTCCCTTCCACAGTATTTCCATGGCGGGGGTTGGGTCACGTGAGAATCCTTGCTCCCTCAAATCTTCGTTATCCAGTTCTAGCTGTTAAAATGAATTCAACACTTCTGTTTGCCCTGTGCCGCAAATGCGCATCTACAAAGTCAACTACAAAGTGTAGCCATTCGGATGCAGATCGTGCCTTTAATGGTACCTGGACCCATTGTGAGCTGAATAAAGCCCTTTCGGTACGGTACATTATCTTGCAGTACTTTGAAATTTGGGAATATAAGGAGTTCAGTAATACTCTGTTCGCAAATTACATCAAATGTTTTCATAAAGTCAAAACAATCTGCTCAGGATGGCCAAAATGGGTAAAATCAAATGCCGACAAACAAAAATGTCTGGACGGTTATAGAGCCACTATGGATCTGGACATCAAGCCTGAAGAAATTGAAAACAACCCGTCAAAGCGACTTGTCGCGAAGACTCTCTTGAACGCCAGTTGGGGAAAATTTGCAGAGAATCCTCATGTAAAACAGACCGTTTTCTGTGATTTTGATCTACTGCGTGAACTTATGAGAACCAAGCTCCATCTAATGTGCACTCACACCCAGATTGGACCCGACATGTTCATAGTGTCACTGGCCACCAACCCCGAAGAGGTGCATTCAAGTGCAAACGGCAATCTCCCGTTAGCCATTTTCGTTACAAGTATGGCCCGTTTAAAACTCTATTCAACACTCGAAGCTTCGGCAGGCACCGCCCTCTACACGGACACCGACTCAATCATCGCACTGATCCCTCGCGCTTCAAATCCATTTGCTGATATGATTGGAGATGGGTTAGGGAAGTTGACAGATGAGACGCCAGGGCATGAAATTCGTAGGGCCGTTTTCGGCGGTCCGAAACAATACGGACTCGAGTTGGTCGACAAGGAAACTGGTAAAATTTCTCATGTCCTGAAAATTCGCGGATTGACACTTGATGATGATGCTTCAAAGAAAATTACATTCGAATCGCTATCGACGCTGGTAAAGATGGGCGGATCGATAACGACTGAAAGGATGAATCTCAAGCGAAAATTTCCCTATATTACCACGGTCCAAGAACTTAAAAAGTAAACCCCTGTAAATGAAAAGGGCTACCACGTTTCTGGCGAAATCTTCCCTTTTGGATATATTAATGAATAATTTGCAGTTCGATCGTTTGTTGAGTCATATCCCCGATTATCTAGGATCGTTTGCTTGTGATTGTTTACCCTCTTTTATACCCGAAAATTTTTCACTAATTGTTAATACTGATAAGGCTGACGAGGCAGGTAGCCATTGGCAGGCGATCATTGTTCAATCTAACATTGCATTTTTCTTTGATTCATTCGGCGGCCCTCCTGGCATAAAGAGTATTGATTCATTCTGTAGACAATATCCAGTGATATTTTTCAACGCTGATCGTATTCAAAATGTAGAAGCAGAAACGTGTGGGGCGTATTGTGTCTACGTAATCTGTGAAATGCACAGGGGAAAATCACCAAAGGAGATATTACGCCATTTTAAACGTATAAAAGGGATGATTTGTTCGTGAAAAGATATCTTGTTCGTAATTTTAACTTTCATTTGTAACAAGGCGCTCTCGCGTGCGGTCGTCATCACAATGCTCAGCAGGGTTGCATGCCCCGTTTGTAATAAAACTTTTGCTACACCCTTCTCCCGTAAACGTCACGAGAAGACGCACCGGCAAGAAACAGCAGCAGTAGCAGCAGCTGAGCCTACCTCAGAACAGCTATGCAAAATGACGATATATAGAGAAAAGGAAAGCGGAAAAATGTCTGTACGGCTTCAGTCGCAATGAATTCTCGTATTTTACCGCATGTTAAATTCCTCAATAAATCTATTAAAAATATCAAAGTCATTCATTCTGCTTCAACCTCGCAAATTGGTTGCCTGGTGGAAATACTATTTAACATTCACATAATACCATTCAGTAAGGCCGAAAGACGACAAATTGTCAAGTATTTGCCCGTGATTCGACATATCGGTAAAATCCGGAAAGACGAGAGAGCTCGTGATTTGCTAATCGCTTTCTCTAAACATTTTTTGCAAATTGTACTCAAGGCCGTTTTGAAAAAATGAAGTTCACCTCGCGGATTCAACCGTTCATTTCTGTTAGTAGAAAGGAGGCTGATGCTATTGAGATGGATCAAAAACTTTCAAATATTATTTTAAATAAAAATTTAAATGAACATGCGAAAAGCAGGCTTATAGAAGATGGGATTGCAAGAATAGCAAATTTTAAAGATGAATTTATCTCACCCCCTGATGTCACTGAACAGGTTAGTATTTCCCCTCAGCCGATACGTCAAAAGAGACAGACAAAGCCTACCACGCCTACCGCCGTTTCTCCTACAGCCGCTATTCACACCGCTGCGACACCCTTTGATTCTGCAGACTCGTCTACCGATCTTGCCACAGCTGTGGAAAGGAGTGAAAAGGCGCGCAGAGTTCGAAAGGCACCCAAGAAGACTAAAAAGTATGAAGACGATTCTTCCTATGTACAGCCACGTGATAGAAGACGCAAATCGACGGTTCAGTCGGGAACTGGCAGATTGTATATAAAAAGTTGGCAATGATAAATTGATTAAACATGGATAATTTGTTTCATAATCTGAATGAGCCTACAGCCTTTTCGTCGCTGGCCCCCCTGCAAAAGGCTAGTCGTGTACCTGCAAAACAAGTTGAGCGTTTTTTAGAGAATGATCCTGTGTACTCGAGACACAAGCAGATCCGCTTCAAGTATCCACGTAGAAGGACGTATGGTGATTTTGTAATGTCTCATGTTCAGGCAGATTTGGTTGAAATGATGGAATTTGCAAAGAAAAACAGAGGATACAGATATTGTTTAACGCTAATTGACTGTTTCAGTCGCTATTCAATGACGCGACCTTTGAAAGACAAGAGCGGTGAGAGCGTGGCGGCTGCTTTGAAATCTGTCTTTGAAGGTCTTAAAATGTTTCCAACATTTTTGATCTCCGATAAAGGACGAGAGTTTAAAAATTCTATTGTAAAACGATATTTAGATAGCAGACACATTAAACTTATACACCCTGAAAGTGAGATAAAGTGCGCAATGATTGAAAGATTTAACAGAACCTGGAAAACTAGACTTTACAAGTATTTCACATTTTCTCGTTCAGAAAAGTGGCTAGAGATCAAGACGCCGTAAACCAAAATATAAAATTGGAGATGTTGTCAGACTGAGTAGAGCCGATCGTCTATGGAAGAAGGGCTACCGTTCGGGATGGTCTGGTGAGGGTTTCCAAATAGTAATAGCGTTGGAAGGAGCACCGCCAACTTATCGCCTTGTGGACCAAAGTGGAGAAGAAATATTGGGAATTGTGTACGAACAGGAAATTGTAAAGGCAGTATAAACAGTTTTATTTACATGATCGCATCTATATGGGGAGTGCGATTATCATCAATTGTTAGAATCGAATCATATTCACAATGAAGAATACAGTACAATCCGCCAGCGGGCACAGCCTTATTATAAACTACGGTAAAGCTTGTTGTTCCTAGATTGATGAGGTCAAACGTGTCGTAATCTAGAGAGGACGAAATTTCAAAAACGAAAAAACAAAATCCGCTGGCATATGTCTCGAGGCTAATGCCGTTGTTGAAGTTGGAACGAGCCATGCCCGTGCCCTCTAGCATGTTTAGATATGCAGCGGCATAGCGTTTATTTTCAAAGTCCAATTGAAGAGGGCGCGCCGGTATCTGTCTGCCTCCACAATCTAGGTATGCATCTTTGACGTCGAATGGCATGAATTGGAACGGTGTTTTGCGGTAGTCTCCCAGAAAGCTGGAAGGGCTTACCATGGCCATTACCACTTTACGAGGCAGGCTATTAGTCAGAAGCCTACAATCTGGGCTTTCGAAACGACCCGCGTTCACATAGATGCTTCTCATTTCTACGTGTGTGAGAGGGTAGGAGATCATTCGATTTTGCTTAAGAAGTGCCTCGATGCTGTTACTGCACGAATCGTGTAGTTCGTATTCGCAGAGTAGCAATTTAATGTCTAGTAGCTCATATTTGTACTGCTTTTTGTCATTTTCAATTTCAAATGACTCGATGCAGAATTTAGGGTCATTCAGGTATGCAACGAGCTTCAGGTCGATATAGTTGAGCAATAGTCTAGACTGATTGAACATGTTTAGATTAAGTGTAGCTGCAAACTGGCCTTCTCCCTTCTTGTTTAACATTTTCTGGCGTCTTATGTGCCCCTCTGAGGTGGGGTCGTTGAATCGCTCGTCGGGTGCGTATCCTCCGAGCGATAAAGAAGATGATTTGGTTAGTAGATCATTGTAAAGTTCGGTCTCAAACATACTGCGCCATACATACAGAGGACCCGTGTCTTCAACCATGGTTGAATTCAAATACAGAGTAAATTGTTTAAAAATGGTTTTTGCAATATATTGAGTGAACGCTAGAGGCAGGGTCTCTGTCGCTTTCACCGGTATCACTTTACCCTCTTCATCTCGAATGCCCACCGTGATTAGAATGTATGATTTTTGCAAATTTAGGTACGCCTTTTGAAGGCTGTATCTCCATTCAATGGGACCGGGAGTAGAGGTGGAAGAGGTAATGCTGTTGGTTAGAGGACATTCGACATATCGGGTAGAGACAACGCCTACAGCTGTATCGGGAATACTAAACAAATCGAGTTCGGGGATAGTGGTTTTTTTTTACAAAACAAAATCGAACGAGTTGTTTCAATAAATAAAGAACTATACATCACGTGACAATATAATTTCTCATGAAATACGTACTTACAGGGGTGGTCATCTGATATACAGAGTGAATTAAAGCTGAAGACATAAATATTATTCGTTTCGAAAGATCAAAGATCATCTCTTCTCGTGCATCGTCGATTTCCTTCCATCAGTAAAGATCACATTTTCCCCCCTCATGCTCGACCTCTCGTACTTAGCACACTCTCTGTAACGCGAAATTCCCAAATGGTCAGAAATTTTCAAATATCTGCCCAGATGAGAAACTGATTCGAATTGGAACGATCGTTATTGACCTCAACATCCCACATTATGCAATACTCACCGCCCGTTTGCATTCTCCCTCTTCGTTCACATTCATTTCCGTCCAATCGCAGTCTGGTTCCTCGTCCAACAACGAATTGAAACTGAAATATTCAATTTTCTGTATCATTTTCTCAAAAGAAAAGATTACTGAAAAGATAAACTAGTAGTTTCCATTACAAATTATCAACAAACCATGAGCGAGTTACGTTATACCAATAGCTGAAGTCGTAATCGAACTAGCCGTGTTTTCATTTCATTAACCGTAAAAGTCACGAGATAAGGAATATTTTTGCGCGATTTCAACAGACCATTCACCCGTCTACAGTATGGAACAGTTCCTCAGTATTCGATCGATCTCAAATCTTCATCCTACAGTATCCCTATTCACTCACCCATTGTGGCGGATATCACTCGATCTCCGACTGTCTTATCTCCTCCTATTTTCTTCAGAACTTCCATCACTTTTTGTGACAGCGACGCCAGGTCGTCCGCAACTGCAACACAATATTTCAATTACCTATTGATCAGGGAAGGGGTAAATAAACCGATCAACAAAATTTATAAATAAAATATAAGTACTAATCAAAAGGAGTTTAAGGGACGTGGACTGCCAAAACATAATTCTACTTTCCAATCCCACTATATATTTTCGTCATTTGCATATACTATTGTAGCAGCCTTGAAACAAGAATCAATCAGGACCAGGAATAGTATCACCTCCTTCTCCTCCGCCACCAATCCCAAGAGATCCTCGCAGCACGACTAAAAAAGAAAACAATTTTTTTTCACTAGCAACTTTGCTGTTTCATGAATTCCATAACCAAATGCTAGAATGGGTTCGAATGTTTGCATTTGATGTACGAATTCCAAATGTGATATATTTTACATAATTTACACCGACACATTTGCGGAATTGTACATTGGCACTCTTGAAAGAAATATTTAAATTACTAAACTGGCTACTTTTTAAAAATAATTTTAAAATGTAATATTCACCTTCTTTTCCTTATTCCCTCACCTCGCCAACTTCATCAACAGCCGAATCGATATCTCCGTGCCCGATTGCTACCTCCATATCAACCAGAAGAGTGTGCACCGTGTAGAGCATTACGTGCACCTTTCAGACACAATAGATCAGCACTAGGTAATAATCCGGTATTTAATGGACGAGTATTGTGAAATACAACCGTTGCACATTTATGAGATAACAGTGCGACAACAAATCGCCATGTCAAGATGGCAAATCGGTTCGGAAGGGTAAAATAGAGAAAACTGATTTAAACGTTATGTGAACAGTCATTTCATATTACAATGGCTTGCCAACATCGCCGGCTATTTTAAAATGCACTAGAAAAGCATAGCGTTAATCCTGTTGAAGATTATTTAAATGACGGTTTCCATACTGTCCATAACATACCTTGAATTCCCTGATGAGTATGCGTTTCAGCTCCTTCATAATAAACGGGAGATACTTGCTGCCGAGTGCGACCGCAATGCTCGTCAGCGTCTTCCTCGCCACAGCCCGCACTCTATCAGGGTGAGAACCGAGAAGCTGAGCCATCATCAGCACGATGCTGAAAATACAATCACTTGTCGATTGGAAAGAGCGAATACCGTACTACTACTTCTCAAATATGATCGATTAATGTCGATCATTACAGTACTTGGCAACATTATGGAGCGAATTACTGTAGCGTACCGTACTCCCCTCCCACTCTACAGTACCCGTGTAAATGCTCGTCCAGGAGCAGTTTCTGCAGCAATAGGAGTACGCTGGATATCGTTGTCCGCACTGAATGTAGTCAGTCATTTAACGATTTAAATTCAAAATAAACTATTAAAAATGAGACTCACCTGTAGTACTGCTTTGATTCCGCTCGCTTGTGGATCGTACTCGCTTCCTGAAGATATTCGTCATTTATACAGCTCTACCATCTTTGCCATACCGTATTTGGAATTTAATTCTCAGTGCTTAGCGCCACGAGCTGTAAAATTATCAGTTGCTGTACTGAACTGGATCTGGTATAATGGGTAATAGAGCTATGTTTTGTCTTGTATTTGGTTGTTTGCTCATGGACATTCATCGCCAGATATTGTCTGGAAAAAATAAAGAGAGCCAAAATGAGCAGCGGCGCGGAGGCTAGTTTTGGAATGGCGGGTTTTCGGATGAACCGATCTTCGCATTGTACGAAATGCGGAAAAAGTACTTTGCGCGATTCGATTACTGGATGAGAAAGTTGAATGGAGCGGAGCAGAGGAATCCGATAGGAGGTGAGAAGAGGGAAGTGGTTGGAAGGATGGAGAGAGGGGTAGTGAGAGGAGTGCGTTTCGGAAAAGCTAACGTACATCGGCGCGGCTATAGTGTACCCGTGATTTCTTGAATGCAGTAATTGCAACTTGCTGTAAATATACTGCAGCGTGTCAGAGAGATAAGGTTGATTGTGCATTACTTGCTCTGAGCTCTATGCGGCATAAACTATGCCTATTTTAGAGTTGGCATGCGCGTTTCGGGTTTCAAGAGTATGCTAATAACTTGAATATTCGGGGTTTGTTAATCAGACCGTGTTCACTACAGGGTGGGGCAAAAGTCTTTTGACAAGTTTGATCTATCATAACTCGGCCATCAGTGAACCGTACGAGTTTACATTTGACAGGGAACCAACACAGTCTTCCATCAGTTATTCACAAAGTCTGGACGCCATTTCGTACAATGCGAAGATCGGTTCATCCGAAAACCCGCCATTCCAAAACTAGCCTCCGCGCCGCTGCTCATTTTGGCTCTCTTTATTTTTTCCAGACAATATCTGGCGATGAATGTCCATGAGCAAACAACCAAATACAAGACAAAACATAGCTCTATTACCCATTATACCAGATCCAGTTCAGTACAGCAACTGATAATTTTACAGCTCGTGGCGCTAAGCACTGAGAATTAAATTCCAAATACGGTATGGCAAAGATGGTAGAGCTGTATAAATGACGAATATCTTCAGGAAGCGAGTACGATCCACAAGCGAGCGGAATCAAAGCAGTACTACAGGTGAGTCTCATTTTTAATAGTTTATTTTGAATTTAAATCGTTAAATGACTGACTACATTCAGTGCGGACAACGATATCCAGCGTACTCCTGTTGCTGCAGAAACTGCTCCTGGACGAGCATTTACACGGGTACTGTAGAGTGGGAGGGGAGTACGGTACGCTACAGTAATTCGCTCCATAATGTTGCCAAGTACTGTAATGATCGACATTAATCGATCATATTTGAGAAGTAGTAGTACGGTATTCGCTCTTTCCAATCGACAAGTGATTGTATTTTCAGCATCGTGCTGATGATGGCTCAGCTTCTCGGTTCTCACCCTGATAGAGTGCGGGCTGTGGCGAGGAAGACGCTGACGAGCATTGCGGTCGCACTCGGCAGCAAGTATCTCCCGTTTATTATGAAGGAGCTGAAACGCATACTCATCAGGGAATTCAAGGTATGTTATGGACAGTATGGAAACCGTCATTTAAATAATCTTCAACAGGATTAACGCTATGCTTTTCTAGTGCATTTTAAAATAGCCGGCGATGTTGGCAAGCCATTGTAATATGAAATGACTGTTCACATAACGTTTAAATCAGTTTTCTCTATTTTACCCTTCCGAACCGATTTGCCATCTTGACATGGCGATTTGTTGTCGCACTGTTATCTCATAAATGTGCAACGGTTGTATTTCACAATACTCGTCCATTAAATACCGGATTATTACCTAGTGCTGATCTATTGTGTCTGAAAGGTGCACGTAATGCTCTACACGGTGCACACTCTTCTGGTTGATATGGAGGTAGCAATCGGGCACGGAGATATCGATTCGGCTGTTGATGAAGTTGGCGAGGTGAGGGAATAAGGAAAAGAAGGTGAATATTACATTTTAAAATTATTTTTAAAAAGTAGCCAGTTTAGTAATTTAAATATTTCTTTCAAGAGTGCCAATGTACAATTCCGCAAATGTGTCGGTGTAAATTATGTAAAATATATCACATTTGGAATTCGTACATCAAATGCAAACATTCGAACCCATTCTAGCATTTGGTTATGGAATTCATGAAACAGCAAAGTTGCTAGTGAAAAAAAATTGTTTTCTTTTTTAGTCGTGCTGCGAGGATCTCTTGGGATTGGTGGCGGAGGAGAAGGAGGTGATACTATTCCTGGTCCTGATTGATTCTTGTTTCAAGGCTGCTACAATAGTATATGCAAATGACGAAAATATATAGTGGGATTGGAAAGTAGAATTATGTTTTGGCAGTCCACGTCCCTTAAACTCCTTTTGATTAGTACTTATATTTTATTTATAAATTTTGTTGATCGGTTTATTTACCCCTTCCCTGATCAATAGGTAATTGAAATATTGTGTTGCAGTTGCGGACGACCTGGCGTCGCTGTCACAAAAAGTGATGGAAGTTCTGAAGAAAATAGGAGGAGATAAGACAGTCGGAGATCGAGTGATATCCGCCACAATGGGTGAGTGAATAGGGATACTGTAGGATGAAGATTTGAGATCGATCGAATACTGAGGAACTGTTCCATACTGTAGACGGGTGAATGGTCTGTTGAAATCGCGTAAAAATATTCCTTATCTCGTGACTTTTACGGTTAATGAAATGAAAACACGGCTAGTTCGATTACGACTTCAGCTATTGGTATAACGTAACTCGCTCATGGTTTGTTGATAATTTGTAATGGAAACTACTAGTTTATCTTTTCAGTAATCTTTTCTTTTGAGAAAATGATACAGAAAATTGAATATTTCAGTTTCAATTCGTTGTTGGACGAGGAACCAGACTGCGATTGGACGGAAATGAATGTGAACGAAGAGGGAGAATGCAAACGGGCGGTGAGTATTGCATAATGTGGGATGTTGAGGTCAATAACGATCGTTCCAATTCGAATCAGTTTCTCATCTGGGCAGATATTTGAAAATTTCTGACCATTTGGGAATTTCGCGTTACAGAGAGTGTGCTAAGTACGAGAGGTCGAGCATGAGGGGGGAAAATGTGATCTTTACTGATGGAAGGAAATCGACGATGCACGAGAAGAGATGATCTTTGATCTTTCGAAACGAATAATATTTATGTCTTCAGCTTTAATTCACTCTGTATATCAGATGACCACCCCTGTAAGTACGTATTTCATGAGAAATTATATTGTCACGTGATGTATAGTTCTTTATTTATTGAAACAACTCGTTCGATTTTGTTTTGTAAATATTATTGGTGATATGAGCATTAATAATAAAGTACTTTTGATTCACTAGAATATCGCAGGTCAAATATCATCGGTTTATTCGTTCAGAACCTCAGTTACTCTTTTATGTGGGCCACATCGATATTGCCTACAGTATCCCTTTCTAGTGTTATTGGCAACTTTCCAGTTGTTCGATTGACTCAATCATCCCTTTGCATTTTTCGTTCTCTCTATTATTCCATTGTGATTCCCCCTTCTCTCCTCTCCTTTTATTCTCTATTCATTTCATCATCAATCTCTCAACCCGTGCGGTTTTCTGCTCCATTTTCCATTTTGATGTTTCAAGAACTCGAGAAAGCAACTAAACGTGGTGAGGACGGGGCCCTACTCCCTCCACCCCGATCATCCAGGTCTACCGTAATCCATGTTTCCGGGATTAGTGGACTGGCTACAGTAATCTCTCCCCATGTATCGATCGGAGTAAATTAACTACCGTATGGCAGATTCGCCATAACTTCCTGCTACAGTGTTCCTCAGTTGTCGATTGTGCACTTCCAAATATCATAAATTGCAGATTTCTCGCTCTCAACACTTGCGTCACTGAGTACTGAATCTACAGTATCCACAGATACATTCTACCGTAACCTCCGTGTTGCAATTCTCAAGTTGCAAAGGGAATATTGTAACTTTCTCGCCCCCAAATCAGCTGTATGATATCAAGCAAAGATTGCTGCTTACTGTATTGCAGGACTCGGTTACTGTACCCGACCAAAGCCTTCGGTTGTAGTAAAACTAGATTATCGAAGTTACCGTGTCCTACCATACAGTAACTCGCATTGTTGTTCGAGCTACTGTCACTATCATCTCTACAGTAATCCTCAGTTCTTGATTGGGCTACAGTATCACCTGAAGAGACAGGGAAACATTGCAATCCTTTATTAGTTACTTTCAGCGAGTCACGTACCCCTTCATTGCGTCGTCGCTCGATCTCGGTCTATTCTATTTGCTCCGTTCCTCCATCAGGTGTATTTCCTCCCTTCACCCTTAAACATGCCTTCCCTTAAGAGACCCTCCATGAGAAAACGTGAAGAGGTCTCGGATGGCCGAAAATATAACCTACCCTCAAACTTTTTTCGTGTTTTGAGTATCACGAATGCTGATCGGGAGCACATCTCTTTGATCCTGAAAAAAATTTTTGACCCAGAAAAAAATTTCCAAAATTTTGACACTTTTTTGGGTCCGAAATTGAAGTGTCACCAGGTTATTCGAAAAACATTGTATTATATGTATTTTTACGCGTAGATTCCAAAAATAATAATTAGAACCGATGAAAGTGAGCTTCAAAAAAGTTATTCTTGAAAAATCGGTTTTTAAGTAAGAAAATCGAAAAAAGTGCCTCATCAAAAAAATCGGTTCGCGTTCTTACTATGATTTTCTGATTCCTTGACGAAAGTTAGCTATTGTATATTATTTTTAGAATTTTAAAAATGGACATTCGTGAGTTATATATCTTCAAACCTGTCCAGATTAGTAAATTTCCAATTAGACCATACCCAGATCTTCAGATTCTCCATTAGAATGTTCGGATTTCAATACTAAATAACAATGTACTATTGGAAGGGAGTTTTATTAACTTGAAAGTTTAGGTCAGTGATCATATATATCGCTCAAAACCTGAAAAATAAGATTTTCAGAAATTTTAAGTATAATTTTAAGTATAGTTTTTTAAAGTTAAAAAACTCAAAGCTGCATAATATTTGCACCTTATTTACTGTGTGAAATCAATCATTATCAACTCCCGCAATTGTTATTTTCATATGAGAACGTGCGCATATTTCAAAATGCAAATTTTCATTTTTTACCGAAAACTGAAATAATCGAAATTTACAACATGCGAAATTTTTGTTTATAGTTATCGACAGGGGTCCATATGATGTTAAAATTATGTTACCGATGAAAACAAACCAATTATTGCGCATACAAGCCATTGCGAACCGAATAAAAAGATTTTTTTCGGTTGGAACGTTTCTAACATGGCTATAAGATGGTATTTAGCCTGTTCATTGACATTTTCTCGTATCTTGCACTGCACATATTAATAAGTATGTCCATTTTCACAATGACGGAAATATTACGATCGATAATATATTTTGAAACATAGCGTTAAGCTAGAATTTTTTTAATTTTCAAAATGTGCGCAAATGAGAGTAGTTATATTTACACGTCAATACACTTATCATTTATTTGCAAACGCTCATGCTTTATGCGGGAATGAAATTTTCGACGGATAAAGTCGGTCCCTTATATTTTAAAATCTTCTAAAGCTGCGAGAGTGTAGCATAAAAATGACATTTGTGCTAGAAATATTCAGCCATAATGCTTTGGCCATTGTGAAAAAGCACATAAATATTAATATATGCAGTGCAAGATACGAGAAAATGCCAATGAACAGGTTATATACCATCTTATAGCCATGTTAGAAACGTTCCAACCTTGCAAAATGTGAAAATATACAATTTTGAAAAATCTTTTTATTCGGTTCGCAATGGCTTATATGCGCACTAATTGGTTTGTTTTCATCGGTAACATATTTTTTACATCATATGGACCCCTGTCGATAACTATAAACAAAAATTTCGCATGTTGTAAATTTCGATTGTTTCAGTTTTCGGTAAAAAATGAAAATTTGCATTTTGAAATATGCGCACGTTCTCATATGAAAAATAACAATTGCGGGAGTTGACAATGATTGATTTCACACAGTAAACAAGGTGCAATCTTAATGCAGCTTTGAGTTTTTCAACTTTAAAAAAACTAGTATACTTAAAATTTCTGAAAATCTTATTTTTCAGGTTTTGAGCGATATATATGATCACTGACCTAAACTTTCAAGTTAATAAAACTCCCTTCTCGTAGTAGTACATTGTTATTTAGTGTTGAAATCCGAACATTCTAGTGGAGAATCTGAAGATCTGGGTATGGTCTAATTGGAAATTTACTAATCTGGACAGGTTTGAAGATATATATCTCACGAATGTCCATTTTTAAAATTCTAAAAATAGTTCACAATAGCTAACTTTCGTCAAGGAATCAGAAAATCATAGTAAGAACGCGAACCGAATTTTTTGATGAGGCACTTTTTTCGATTTTCTTACTTAAAAACCGATTTTTCAAGAATAACTTTTTTGAAGCTCACTTTCATCGATTCTAATAATTATTTTTGGAATCTACGCGTAAAAATACATATAATACAATGTTTTTCGAATAACCTGGTCACACTTCAATTTCGGACCCAAAAAAGTGTCAAAATTTTGGAAATTTTTTTCTGGGTCAAAAATTTTTTTCAGGATCAAAGAGATGTGCTCTCGATCAGCATTCGTGATACTCAAAACACGAAAAAAGTTTGAGGGTAGGTTATATTTTCGGCCATCCGAGACCCCTTCAACAGTTGTTACGTTCTCTCGTGGACGGTCTCTTAAACATGCCTCGAAAGGGGTCCCCGATTCACGTGCACACAACACGAGAATAGCCTCGCAACAGGCCGCTGATCATCTCAGGACAGGCTCTCGTTGACCCTCAGGCATAGGGGTGGTCGAGACCGCCTTGCGTGTAGAAGACCTAACACCTTTACCTTTTACCTTTACCCAATCTGACCTGCCGTACTCTACCGTATCCTACTTCATTTCAGACTTGAGCGAGCAACTCGGATCAACCCATCACCTCTACGGCATCCGCTTCTTTTCTCTCTCTGGTCGTCCCCGTTTCCTTCTCATCTCTCTGGCGCCTGCGTCGCCGCAAGGAGGCAACGGCGCCAGCATGGCGCCACCCGGCGCCACTCCCCTGTCGCGATAAATATTTTCTCGTTCTACCAGTATTGGTCGAGACCGCCTTGCGTGTAGAAGACCTAACACCTTTACCTTTTTTACCTTACCTGGCACAGATTCCACTCGCCGCTAACTGCGAGGAACGTGCGGTGTTCGGTGCGGACAGCACGAATTCCGCAGATTTCTCTGAACGCCATTCTGAAAAAGAGGGAATATGAGTAAATCGCGTTCGAAAATTAGAAATATGATAAGATAACATCGAACAAATGGATAGAAGGCATAGTGAGAGTGCAGCGCATTTCGGGTTAAATTCCTGCGAGAGAGCACTTCGTTACTAACCATCGCAATGTGATAAGAAAGAAAAAAAGGAGAAAATGGCTGAAACATCGCTAGAGTGATGGAAAAGAGAGATAGAATAAGGATCTGAGATTAGTTGCAATAGATCGGGACACAGAGGTATTTGTGACCAATCGGTGTTTTTTTAAATCGAAAATCCTGTGTTTGATAGATTTTGAAATTTATCGCATGTCGCCTACAGATCACATAAAATTGGGGGAAGGGTCGCTGCTCCAATTCTAACGCCCCACCCATCGTTTTCAAGTTATCAATAGCCCTTATGTTCCTCAAATAATATCGCATCGTTTTTGGCTGAGATCCATCTTCTTGGAGACGAGCGACGTTAAAATTTACCGTGAAAAGGAAACGGAATAAGAGAAGGTAATATTTGACGCCCTGTAATTTCGTCCAGAGTAATAATACGTGAACGTTCACTACGATAGGCGGAAAACTCCAAAAACTGTCAAACACAGAGCTTTTCCCCTCCCTCACAATTCCCTCTGTACCTCGATCTATTGCAACTAATCTCAGATCCTTTTTCTATCTCTCTTTTCTACCACTTTAGCGATGGTTAGTAATGAAGTGCTCTCTCACAGGTATTTAAACCGAATCAAGCTGTACTCTCACTATCCTTTGCTTTCTATCCATTTGTTCGAAATTCCCTCATCATATTTCTTATGCGGTGTTAGTTTTCCGGAAAAGCTCTTGGAAAAGCTAAAAGGAGTGTTAGCTTTTACTTTTCCATTTCTCACGGCGAGCTCGGAAAAGTTAAATATTTGAATTCCCGCAATTATCGATTTTCGGCCATAACTCTGCTCCCAGTGCAGCTAGGCTTACCATACTTGGTCCATGAAGTCTAAATGCAAAAAGTAACCCTAAAACAAATTTTCTAAATGCTAGCTTTAATAGGAACCGAGATACAGAAAATGCGGGAATTCAAATCAAACTGCTTTTCCTGAAAAGCTCGCGGAAAAACTAACACTCTCGATTGCTCTTCCAAGAGCTTTTCCGGAAAACTAACGCTATCTTCGAACGCGATTTTCTCATATTCCCATTATTTTAGAATGTCGTATAGAGAAATCTGCGGAATTCGTGCAATCCGCACGGAATTCGGCACGTTCCTTGGAGTGAGCGGTGAATGGGGTGTCTGCCAGGCGCCTCTCAAATATCAATGGACGATTGAGGACCACAACGGAAAGGTATGACGATTCATAGTTATATTGTAAATAAACAACGAAAAAATTATGTGGGGGATGATATGAAGCAAACTTGGATGCTTTTCGAGAATGCTTTGCATGTAGTTCTGTTAGAAAAAAATTATAAGAGAGCCTTTTTATTTTGTCAGGTGGCGTTAAAGACGATGCACTCTGATGGTCGCTGGCTTCGTCAGTACGACGACGTACGCGTCGAACTCCAGGTATTAGAATTTCTAAAAAAATATTTTATAATTTGTTTAATTACACTTTCCGATGATCTTTTAGCGACAATTCCCAGTGGAGATTGATGAAGCAATAATATTTTTAAACAATATTAACTAATTAAATATTTTAGGAGCATTGCCGCGCGTGCGAGCTGTGGACGCCTGTTCCCAACGCTGACGGCTCGTGGTCGTTCTGTGCGGCCAATGGAAGATGGCTGGCTGGAACTGGTGATGGACAGGTAATGATTACCAAAATATAATTATCACTATTTAGACAGAAAAATGTTATACATGGCTCCTGAACTTCGTTTTGACATATTTAAAATTTACTTGTAGGCTCGAGCAAGGAAAAATATATGACCACTGCAATGATAATAAGTTGTCTTTGTATTGCATTCTTTTCTATGTTTCCGCATCAATCCGGGATCGTAGTTAATCGATTGCATATTTGACGTATAATTTGTTCAATTCTAGGTCCTAATCCAGCCGCACAAGCGTTCATCCGAAAGATTCTGGATCGATCGATGTTAACAATGCGAAGAGCTCAACCTCATCTACTTCGAATAACATCGACATACAACTTAACCAGATATTGCATCCGCTAATTTGAATAAATCTATACAAAACAAGCCAATAGAAGATGATTAAACACATGCTTGAGTGAGAAAATAAATATTTTTTAAATAAAAAAAATAGTTCCAGCGTTTCTGAGGTTTCGTTCCCAAAGTGGTCTACCATGTCCTCTCTCAACCCCTTCCCCGTCACCTTCCCCGACTCCCGTTTAGATTATCTTAAATTCTTCATCGCTTTTATATTTGCTGTCACACGCTTCGCGGGTGTATCAAATAACTACGTAAATAAGAGTTTCTACCCACACTTGCACATATTTTGCACCTTGCCTCGAGAAATTCAGCTGAAATTCGAGTTGTGAGTAGTTTCGCTCCTATCACATAACCAGCAATTTTGCGAGCCTACTTTCTCGAACGCATTCTAATTTTACTGCAGCATTTCGGGCTAGTTTCAAATAGTACATTTTCACTTCCACAAATTCGTATCTCCCTTGCTCAATTAATTCATTTTTATTAAAAAAATCATTTTCAATCGACAATTTGTTGATGATGTAATTTCAGACTGAATGAAGGACTATCTGCTCTTCGAGTTGTTTCCTTCTTATATGATAGAGTATGACAATAAGACGTCTGTTAATATCTTGCTCCAATTTGCTAGAAAATTATATCAGATTGTGGATTCCATTTTCCCCTCGTTTGGAGAGAATTCCGGAAGAATACATGATAATTTATCACGTGTTTGCTATAGGCGAGGTGATATTTCGCAATTATTGAAATTTATTTTTTTTCGCCTTTTAAAAGCGAAAATTTATTCGAAAAATGAATTCATATTTCCAGATGATTGGCCTGTTTCTGAGCGTCCTCTGTATTTTGCTGCTTGTCTACATATTCTGCAGGCATCAGGCAATAAATGCACTCGTACCGTAATCCAATTATCGATTTTACGATTGTCCATTTCAATCTCACATCAATGCTGAGCGTACACGGCCTGTTTCACTGTATCACCATCCTTCTCCGGTACATTCAAATCGCATACGAGACTAGCATGATCTACTCTCCATGTGAGTGAAATTGTTTAGAAGATGAAAATATGCGTTTTTTTATAATAATTGTCGCTGAGGCATGCGATGTGCAGCTCAAATATATTAGATAATATTTGCTATATTTTCAGCACCCGGCTGTTCTCCCCGTCCGATAATCACGATACTCCGAATAACCTCATACACTTCAATAGTGTTACTGATGGGCGGAATTATTGTTGAGAGGTGAAATATTTTCCATTTTCAGAGAGTTCCATTGAGACAGTTCCAAATATTTAATTTTATTTTTTAAAACGATCAGCATCATAGTTTTCTCAACTTCCTGCTTCTAAATCTGCTCCTCAAGGGTGAAACATTGAGTTCGTGCTACATGTAGTGCACAGAATATCACATTTCTAGGAACGAAATTCAGCTGTTGTACGAGTTTTTTAGACATTGCAAAGACAATTCTTGAGATCTTTGGCGACATATTTCGTCATCGACTATGAGAAGAGAAAACGATCGATGATTTCAATCTCCCTCCTTCTGGTTATCTACACTCTGAGCTACTTTCTGTCTAACGGCATAGTGGAAGGTTAGTTTGGATTGCCAGTATTTTTTTTTGCAAAAAAAAATGCTCTTATTATGCGAGTATTGAATACTGATCTCTAGTGCATTGTTTCTCAGAATGAGGATTTGAAACTACTAGTTACTTTTCTTCCTCACACTCTTCCTTCATAAATTTTTTAAAACTTTTCAAATTCTAATGCCAACTAAAAAAAATTATTCATTATCCCATTCACATCATTCCACAGACCGGTCAACCTTACAGAAAGGCCTTTGGAGTGAAAGAGTGTGTGAAATCGAGAGAGACCCTCTCACTTTTGCACGCTCTCTCGCTCTAACCCTGGTCTGTCTGTTTGGAATCATGTGCATTTAAGGTGCAATAAATGGCGTCTTCGTAGGCATCGCTGTAATGGTGCCGATTCTGCTCGCATTATTGGTAAACTTCATTTTCACTGGCATTATTCCAATATTTTATTCAGGTCTTTCGCAAGCTGCTTGCTTATAACGTGCACAGACTGGACCGGCTGAATGACATGATTGAAAGAAACACGGTTAGTTCTGCATTTCGCTGATGTTGCAGCACTTTTTCCATTTTTGTTAGTTAAATATTTGAATAGTGAATATTTTTAGTGCATTTAATATTTAAATATTTAGGAGGACACGTACACGCTCAGCCTACGCTTGCAGCTGAAAGAAAACATCTGGACGATGAAAGTGAGAAAAAAATAAAAAAAAATATGAGAACCTCTCAACAAAATGTGTCTGCTTACATATGTAAATCATTGCCAACAATATGGTAGAGTCAGAAGGTGTATATTGTGTCCAGTGATGTTTGATAAACATTGATGTACTTCAGAAGCTAAATCACGTGGCGACATTTGCCGTGCCGATCTGTCTCTTCTGTCTCCCTCTCCTCTTCATTCCTCCTTTCTTCTTGAGAGATCCGCGCGACTGGTGGATTCTTGAATTGATCATCGAGTCCAACAACGCGGTCATCGCTGCGTACGTCGATTTTTAAATAGTTTTACTCAGATCGTTGGGTTTCCAGCTTCCCTTTCTCTAGAGAAATTGTCTCGTGATGAAAGGACCGAGAGATCATCTCTCGAGTAGAGAGACTTCCCGCTCTGTGGTTACAAATATTTTCTAACATTTATTTAAAGGGTGGCACCGGTCTTCGCATGCTTTATCGTTTACGCGTTTGAGCAAGTGCGAGTATTCGTTTTGCCGATGCGATTTCAGCGGAGTATTCGGCCAAAGTGAGGAATTCCATATTTTGCGGACAGTGTCGAAAAAACGAAGAATTTCTCTGTATACGGTTTTGCCTATCACATACTGTTGGGGATTCTCTCCCATGTATTCGCACTAGAAAAGAATTGTTATTTATTTTTTAAAATAGATATACTTAAAATTCCGTTTTCAGTCGGGAGCAGATCGGTCGAACTTATAGCTTATCTTTCGAGGCAGATCAACATTTCGGCCAAATGGCAACACTAATGGAGAAATCGTGGCAAAAGAGGCGGAAAATGCTGCGTTACATGCAATAGTATGGCCGTCCTTTGCATCGACGATCTCAAAAACAGTTTGAATAAATGTTCATAATAATTTATCATCAATGAGAATGATCACTGTGTCTTCTCCTCAACGAGAGGGAAGGACATTATGAGCGAATTGGCCTGACACATTTCCCGCGGGGTAATAATGAGCGACAATGAATTGCTTGCCACTCGCCGACTGAGCGATACCGACTCCAAGAGATGTCGTTGACCTCAATATTCAGTATTTCACAGTGATCTGGGCAAAACGAACGTGCAATTTTTCACAGGTCATTACTAATTTGAATAGAATAGGTAGTACTTTGCAATACGAAACATTCGAGCAATTTATGCCGAAATATTCTTGATTTGTTCGTGGATTTTCCATATCAGGCCTAATTAATACGAACCTCCAAACAATCGCCGTGAAATGGCCTGTAGATTGCGAATATCCGCCATATCCGAAATTGTAACTGGCAACTTCGCTGTACCACTCTGCCGTTACGTTGGATACTGAAATTCATGATTCATAGACTTTTCAGTATAAGTAATGGCACTCCATTCGAATTCTTGTTTTTTTTTCCATTCAATATAATGATTTTGAGGGAAAGCCGAGGAAATGTTTGATTTTCAGTTTGAGATGTGAGGCCCCCCTATCTGAATGGAATATTCCAAAAACTACATTACTCTGGTATTCTTTCAAGCAGGATCCGAGCTTCTGGTCTGGAAATATACCGGGATCTAGATTCTGGAAATAAATACCATCGAATCTCACCTTGATATCCACAATCGAGATTCTCGCCGTACCCTGATCCCGAATGGCTGAGTCCGCCGTCGTTCATCGCAAGTTGCTCGGCAAAAGCTTGAGCGGAACTGAGGAACACTATTTGATAATGAAAACGGAAATCAAATATTGAAAATTCTCAGACTAAGTACAAGGTTCGCTAACGAGACAGCATGGCAAACCAAGCGACTCTTCAAGATATACAAAGAGAGTGCACACATCAGTAATGCATTTCATGAACGTAATTTAAAATAGTAATTTCGTACTTGTTGAGTGCTGTACTCAATTGGAGTGGGTTCGCGTGATGCCTTGCGCGGTATATATTATGGTCGTTGAGGACCTGAAGTAATCTGCTATTTGAATTGCACTAAATCTCAGAGTCTTACCTTTGCTCGATTGCCGCGATTGTTGCTGGTGTTTGTTGTATTACCATGACCGTTCTCCAGGGCGATGTTGCGCTAAATTAGTTAAATTTAAAGCTGAATTGATTTTAAAAATTCATCACAATAAAATAAATTCGACAAATGCACTTATTTCTTGGTGGTTCCGTCTTGCGAAGTACTGGACAACTTTGCATTGTGACAAGTTCGACTTCCATTTTCACAACGGCGTGTAAAATCCTATGAAAAGTGCAAACCTGTCCTGACAAACAATGGAATCCGTTGCCTCCCTACATTGATAGGTTATTACCCTGCCATCCTTGGTTGTGGAACATATTCCTCCACTTATAGGAAATGATTGTGTCTGTCTGTCTGTCTGTCTGTCTGTCTGTCTGTCTGTATGTTTTTTTTGTTGCAGCGTGACAGACATTTTTTTCATTTTCGCCATAAATCGCTTCAAATTCGCTCTATCTTCTCAGAACCTTTTGCATATGATAACTGACCAGAAAACCTTTCAAAATTTAAAAAGAAAAATGCGCTAATTTCATGGCCAAGTCGGTAGCGCCCCAGACTTTAAATCCGAGACCCCAAGGTTCGACCCCGCCGCGGGCAAATCTTTTGCCGCATTTTTCGCAAGTGCCAGAAGTGGTCCTAACATGTTTTTGAACAACGTGAAACACGTTTCCACCTGTTTTGCCGAGTTTTAACGTTAAAAAATCGAAAATTTCGAAAAGTGTCCAATTGATGCGCAGAGCGTAGGGGATCACAGGAAAAAGTGTTTTGCGATGTCAGAAACGTGTCTGAACGTGTTCTAACATGTTTTAACGTGAAAAAATGAAAATTTTAAAAAGTGTCCAATTGATGCGCAGAGCGTAGGGGATCACAGGAAAAGTGTTTTGCGATGTCAGAAACGTGTCTGAACGCGTTCTAACACGTTTTAACGTGAAAAAACGAAAATTTCAAAAAGTTCCCAAATGAACCGGGGAGCGTGGAGAATCGCGGGAAAAGTGTTTTGCGATGTCAGAAACGTGTCTGGACTTGTTCTAACATGTTTTAACGTGGAAAATTGAAAATCTCAAAAAGTTCCCAAATGAACCGGGGAGCGTGGAGAATCGCGGGAAAAGTGTTTTGCGATGTCAGAAACGTGTTCGAACACGCCAAGGAAATCAACATACGGTATCCTGCGTTTCCGTTGAGAAAGGCTCGTGAGGCTGAGAGCGATCGAAAAAAGTTGCCACGGAGCCACGAAGTGGCGTAGTGGCAACTTTTTTCGATCGCTCTCAGCCTCACGAGCTTTTTGCAACGGAATAAGCCAGTACTCTTTCTAGCGATTAAGATTCCCCAACATCCTAAGCTCTCCCTGGACCGTACCTGAAGCAAGCTACCGAGGTCCCCCTGGACCGTACCTGAAGCAAGCTACCGAGGTCCCCCTGGACCGTACCTGAAGCAAGCTACCGAGGTCCCCCTGGACCGTACCTGAAGCAAGCTACCGAGGTCCCCCTGGACCGAACCTGCAGAACTATGCATAGAGCGTAGTGTACGCATAGAGCGTAGTGTATTTAACCTCAACACATCCCTGCTAGTTGTTAAACTGAAAAAAGTAATAATATTTTAAAAGAAAAAAATGCCAACTTGAAAATGATGAAGCTGAACGATGAGACAATTGTCCTACCGAATTCATTTCCATCGACATTCCCTGAAGTCTTGATCGAAATTCCAGTTCGCTGCACGAAATTCCGTTCACCTACAATGTGAATTATGGAAAATAAATATTAGCGAGGGGTACCTTTTTTAAAATATGACTTATCACATATATATTTAAGATAGAAAATACTCACAGTCCACGACGAGCCCATTTTTCAGCTGCAACCTGAGCGAATGTCATACTGTGCATTTGATTGCGTGTTTAATTCATGAGGTTCATTAACGATTACTAACTATGGGTGTCTTTTTCAAACAAACTTCACGGTGTTGATCTCTTATCAACTGAACTGGGAGAAAAGTGAAAACATTAGAAGAAAGTGAAACGCAAATTACCCCGAAGCACTTATTAGCCTATCTTTCCGATAGGTCTAATAAGTATTCTGGGGTAATTTCTAAACCTTTCGGTTCAGAAACCGTTGAAGTTACGTTTGCCGCCATGATTAAGCTTCCCACGCTCGAAACCCATGACGTATTTGAAAACGAAAAGCGGCTCCCGTGCTGTCTATGTTTGCTTTTCCATTTTCTTCCATGTTCAGTTTAATTGATGAGAGGTCTATGTCGTGTTGTTATTTGAAAATCGTTAGTAATTGTCACTATTTCGAACCATCTAGCGAGAGTTGAGAGATTATGTACCGAGAACAAAACTTGTTGTTTTTGAAAATACGTCATTTTAAAACTTTTGCCACGCTACAACAGGTGGATGGAGACGTCGCGGGCTGTGATTAATTTTTTAAAACATTTATGCAAAGGTAAAAGGTAAAGGTGTTAGGTCTTCTACACGCAAGGCGGTCTCGATCACCCCTATGCCTAAGGGGCAACGATAACCTGTCCTGAGATTATCAGAGGCCTGTTGCGAGGCTATTCTCGTGTTGTGTGCACGTGAATCGGGGACCCCTTTCGGGCATCGCAACGGGACTATTTTCTCATGGTTTAGTAACGATTACTAACTACGGATGCTCTTTACAAATGACAAAAGGGCGCTCCCATCAACTGTTCTGCTCATTGGAGAAAAGTGAAGGGTAAACATAGATGGGGAAGCCGCTTATCGTTTTCGAAATCGTCATGAGTTTCGAGCGAGGGAAGCTTAATCATCGAGGCAAACTGGATTTCACCGATTCCCGAACCGACAGATTAAAAAATGTGACTGGACCACTTATCTGCGCCCATTGGAAGGATGATTCATTGTCCTGTCAACCAAAAGCCAGAAACTTGGTCTAAAAAATTTTAAAAAGAAGAAATTTCCGTGTGGGAAGTTAAGAGGGTACGATGTGTTAAGAGGGTACGATGTGACTTTTTCAATACGAGAAATGCAGTTTTTGCAAATTGCTTTGCTATTTACCATTTTCCTTCGCCAACTATGAGGTTTGGAGCATTAAAGTTACCGGGAATCGAATAAAATCACTCGTTATTTTGTCCCGGAAATGAATAGAGAAGTGTCGAAATAGAAATGTAGGAATATTTAAAAATATCAAAAATCGATAATCAAGTCCTGGGAAAGGACGGAAATGACGAACCGAGAATCTTGTCTTTCAGGCAAAGCGCGTAAATTCAAATTGTGATCTTAGGTACAATTGCACGAAGAATCATAGTGTGTAGTCACAGATAGCGACGACTCTCGCGTCTGTAGTGAAGAACAGTCGAAGCAAACATAAACACACACACTCTTGGATTCACGTATCAAGGGCAAGGTATGTTTGTCCTGGAGAGACTAACTGATAGGCCTAGTTGTCCAGGAGAGGCGCGCACTGATATCGGTGCCCAGAAAATTTACGATCACCATTTTGTGTCTGACGTTCAAAATTTCTTTCATCGTCTCGTTATAATTTTCCTACTGTACTTTACTCGACCCACAGCGATTTCTTGCAATTTCTTTTGTTTCAATTTGTTTACTCGCTAATATCAGGCATCTACACTGCCCGAAACACCAAGACTGACAGCAAAATCTACACAATGCCGTGAAGAGGAAATGGAAAAAAGTGAGTTGTATTTGCTGCCTTGCAAGTCTTATTCCGTACAATTAAAGCCCCCAGGGCTTCCCATTAAAATCAGCACTTTGTGAGCAGGAAACAGTCCTTTTCTCCTTCTCTTCTCATATTGGTGCTAGTTTGGAACCCTTAGTAACTGGCCCTCGGGCCAGTGTGGGGGGGGGGGGTTTCCTGACTGAAGTACCTCGGCTCTCATTCTATCCTCTCTCTCTAGCTCCTCTTCTTCCTCTCTCCACTATCTATGTCTTTCTTGCTGATTTGCGAATTTCGCAAAGGTCCACGAGGTTTCCAACTAGGCCAGATTGCTGCCTCAATAACGAGCCGAGCTGAATCACTCTACTTTCTGTTCTCAACTGAAGTTTACACACCCATTTCTTTACAGTCTCGGCTCACTCCGTCGCACGCCAATTCCTCTCGTCAATCTCCCGCTCGCCGAAATGGCAAGACAACTGGAAGTGTTCAACGTATCTCCGATCCCGGCCTATGGGGTAAGAAATTTTTATTTTTATTTTCTCTATAAATAAATTATAAAGCCCGATCGACTTCTACCGTGGGGAACATCGCGACTCTACGCATGTGACCCGACATCGCCAGGAAACAAAAAAGCCTACGTTCTGGAAGAGGTCTTTGACGAGACCGACACGAGGCGAGACACGAGACGACACGAGACACGACGAGACACGAGACGAGGCCCCGAATTGGATCAATAATTTATCCCAACCCCAGAATTGATTATTATATATTCTTAATCGTCTCTTTACTTGCTGTAGCACCCTTCGCGTGTGAATCAAATGAATAAATAAATAAGAAAATGTCAGACTTCTACACCGGCACATAATCACTGCGGTGCTGGGCTGCTACGAGCACCGGGCAGAAAAAGGGAAGGTGGAAGAAAATGTGTTAATATGATCCGGACTTCGCCCGGTTTGTCCCAATTCACCCGGTTCGCTATTCGTGGGGATCCACATTCGGGTACGACATTCCAAATGCGAACCACTTGAAGGCGCGTGCATCTTATCTTTGGATTCTACTGTGGGCTGTAGAGTGATAAGAGTATTAGTAGCGACAATGGGTACTCTATTGATTACTGTGATTACGATGATGAATCATGTGAGTAATGATAATAATCGTGAATATGATTATGCCTACTCTGGATGCTGCCGCATGGGAGAACTATGGGGTTACAGATGACATACGCCTCGCTCGTATAAAGACATAAAAGAATCGGTGATGTGTAAGTGGAAATATTATCGAAAAATAAATTCACAAAGTACTGAGCATTTTTAAACTTATTTTGGGGAGTATTTGAGAATTTATAGCAGCAGCAACCGATTATTTGTACTAACTATAAGAATTAGTATAAACATGCAGATCATTCTGCAATCATGGTGCGATATTTCAACGTTTGATCGCAATTGGCGGGATGAAAAATGAAAATACTAGATGATGTCATCAATGATTCGATCATTTACTATTAGTTTATTCAATTTTGCGGATACAGTATGTAGCGAACATGTATGATTCAAAGTAGATGTGATTCACTTCTAGGATGATCATGAATCTAAGTCGTTCAAACATCAGCCAGTATCAACTTGTTATGGGACGGGTCTGGGACCGGGATTATGCAAAGAATAC
The DNA here is from genome assembly GCA_036245785.1 of Pristionchus fissidentatus. NCBI lineage: Eukaryota > Metazoa > Nematoda > Chromadorea > Rhabditida > Neodiplogasteridae > Pristionchus > Pristionchus fissidentatus. The sequence continues at coordinate 26,697,779 of BTSY01000002.1, forward strand.
GATAGGGATGGAGAAAATGTGAGAGGTGGGAAACACTAATGCAAAGTACGAAAATTGATAAGATAGAGGGAATGAGAGGTTGTACTTCTAAAACATCTTTCGAATCTAGTGACTACTGTGAGACAGATCATAAACTCGACACGATGAATGGTAGGATTATGGTACGTTTCGCAACTGCCGTTTAGGAACCCGAAAATATATTAGTTCCTAAATATTAAGAAACGTATCCCAAACAAATTTTGTAAAAAGAGTATGTTGATTGTTCCTAAACTGCAGTTTCAAAACATCCTAGCACCGAATGTTAGCTACTTAACAATGAGGAAGGTAATCCGACTGTAGTCGAATGATGTAAGGAAAGAAGGGTCTGGCAAAGGGCGCAACGAGTCCGAGTTACAAAGGATACGATAAATAAGATGATGATATCGAGGGAAGGAGAAGGAAATGGGGGCAGAATGTGTGGGAGAGAGGCAGATTCGGCGTTTAGAGGCACTTACGCTGCCCGGTCGACGATTGACTTCGTCACGTTGTTAACATCTATCGAGCCAGAAGCGCTCGGAAGAACGCTTGTGAGGCTGCGTTCTCACCTGGAATTTAATCTCAGTTTTGTTTCCGTTATTATTAGTTTGTTGAAGTATTTATTTTTAAAAAAATAGTAATTGGTATTCTTCATCTCCAAGGCACTGATTTCTTCACCTATCCTCATTAAATCCGGAAACCTGGCACTGATAATAATGCAACAAAAAGGCAATTGCATTTTATTACATTGGTCCTAGGCTTTCGCGTACATGAATGCACAAGTGGGCAGCACATTATGGATATTTTTGGACGAGTGCCCCCAGCATTGAACACTCCCCAAACCCTTAACTTTTCACATGTTGAACTTTTGCTTAGTGCCCCGCCACCAGGTTTCCCTAAAATGCATCGTGCCCCCGGGTGATCATGCCCACGTATGCATGAATCCCAGTGATATTGCAATTTAAAGAAGAGAAAAGGTACCTCTCCATCGCCAAGCCCGGCCAGCCATCTGCCGTTGTAGGAGCGGAACGACCACGAGCCGTCAGCGTTAGGAAACGGCGTCCACAGCTCACACGAATGGCAGTGCACCTGACCGATTTTATTGATCAATATTATTTAAAATATATATAACAATGAATCGTCTTGTGTAGTCTACAGCGAATCAAAAGTCCCAAACTTCTCGTTTTCCATGAAATATGCGAGAGATTATGAGAACCAGGCAGGAAAAGCCGACGAAGTATCATTGAAAACAAGGATGCTTTGGACTTCTGAATGACTGCTACTAATTTGACTAATTGATTTAATTATTAATGTTATTTGTTAGTAATTTATAATAATTAATACCTGGAGGGAAAGGGGTCCGTCCTCATGTGCGCGTAGCCAGCGACCATTGGTGTGCGACGACTTCAGCGCAATCTGAGAAAATAAAAAAAAAGGCTCTCTAATACTCTAAGAAAAAAGTCACACAAAGCGATCATATTCAATTACCTTTACTTGTAATAACTAGAAATACGATACATTTTACTATTGTTACAGGTAAGTTAACATGATCACTTGCTGCCCTGATCCTACTCACCCTTTTTCTGAGTGCAGTAATGATATTTCTAACAGAACTACAAGTAAATATTCGTGAACAGCTGTCAGGTTCGCAGCATTACATCCATACATTTTCGTTGGCCGAGATTCTCGGTTTACATTTTTTTGAACTAGGCAGTTTAGAGACTCGAGACCCATCTAGGAATGCGCAGAATGTCGAGTTTAGTAAGAATTGTCCCCTATCTGACGTGTTTTATCGAACTTCCGATAGAAATCTGACGTGTTTATGAAATATCTGACGTGTTTATGCTAGGCGAGAGAGTGTGTGAAAATGAGAGATCTCGGCCGGGCGAAAATGTATGATTACATCTCCCTAATTCTTCAACTTTCAATTGATTTATAATAGTATATTATGCTAGACAAACAAAGTTTGTTGACGTATAATATTTATTATGCTTCACTGCGAAATCAGTCAGAAAGTCAATCAGTCAGTCAGAAAAAGAACTCCTTCCGGGATTCCCAGCCAGTTTGAAGAAACTTTAGAATCCGGTCCGTTTAAGTGATTAAGCGTGTCCATGCTGCAATGTACTGAGAGAGAACTCTCAAGAGATCTCATAGTGGAGATTTTACAGATGAGGATAGTGATTGATCTCACTTTTTCATCGGTATAAGACCAATTAAGAGCCCTGAGCGACAACCTCATCGCCTAGGAATTGGCATTTCCGAAAACCTCCCGCCAAGTACTGTAGTACGAAGCGGTCCCTTCCAAACTGAGATCTCAAAGATCGGTGGATCTACAGTTTGAAACCGATGGGAAACCTACAATTGAATGTAGTATAGGAAAATGTCCATACTCGCCCTCTGCGGGAGATCCCAATGGGATCTCCGGAGCCGAAAGGTATTAGCCCGTTATATTGGGCAGAGGGGCGAGTATTCAGTTAGGACACCGATCAACTTGGAAGTCCTGACTGAAACAGTGACATATCCTCCTGCCCAGAGGGACTTACAGCATTCAGCGGTGTGTCGACCCAAAGGGCACCGACCGAATTTGTGGATATCACATGACCCAAAGGGACTTACAGTACCCAGCAAGGATCAGACCCAAGGGCGTGTCCTGGCCAGATCGAAAAAAAAAACCACCGGCCTCAAAAAGGGGTCTTACAGTACCCGGCGAGGAACAGACCCGAGGGCGTGTCCTGACCAGATCAGTGGCAAAACCACCGGCCCCAAACGGGGACTTACAGTACCCGGCGAGGAACAGGCCCGAGGGCGTGTCCTGACCAGATCAGTGGCATAACCACCGGCCCCAAACGAGGACTTACAGTAACTGGCGAGGCACAGAGCCGAAGGCGTGTCCTGACCGTGTCCCCCCAGCGGGAGCTCGACACCCAAAGGCGCGGAGTCCGACCAGGGATCTCAGCGGGAAATACGACACCGAAATTCGGCATTCCGACCGAGAATGAGAGGCGAGATCGTGAGAAATGCCTCTGCCATTCGGAGAATGGACTTGAGTGGAAGACGCGGAAGAAGAGAGAAGAGAAGAGAACGACCGCACGTGAGCTCTAAGAAAAGCATCTGACGAAAGAAGGAATTCGAGGCTTTTATACCCCCAATTCAAGATTCAAATTGGAGATTTTCACAATCAAATCCTATTGTTTGTATCAAATTAGCTATGCCTCGCCCCCATATTCCGTCCTTGTAAATTAGAGAATTGTGTGCTTTGGAAGTAGCAAAGCAATTGTGATTGATTGAGCAGTGTAGTATAATCCTCAATATATTTATGAATCACCATACCACCCCATTGTGCTTCTCAATATCGTACGCCAAGAACATTTTGAACAGCAGGGTGTCACATTGCGTGAAATTTTTTTCCTGCACTTTAGCTTCGAGGTGATTTAAAAAAAAGTGACACACCGTTGTTCAAAGTGTTCTTGCCATACAATGACTATGAGTCAACTCACATGTCCATTGCGGTCCTCTACGTTCCATCGATATTTGCACCCCGCCTGGCAGATATTCCAATCGCCGCACACACCCACGAAGGTGCGATGTTCCGTGCGGATTGCACGAATTCCGCAGATTTCTCTGAACGCCGTCCTGAAAAAAAAAGACGGCGAATGGAATTGTGACAGATCGGTGTTCGAATCAACCTCAATTTAATAATCCCATCTAATTATAACTTCTCATCACATGAACTTTTGCTAACGTCAGCGTTCGCACATTCACAAGTTCAGTCATTCGCACGAGATTGCAAACCACCAACATGTTTCACCGAGTAGTCAAAAACGACAACAAATACAATTGTTTTTGATAGAGCTCGAACTTATGAGGATAACAAAATACCATAGATAACAAAATATATTTGAAGGGTGTTTTCAACGAATGTCAAACGTATCGTGCATGTAACACCGTTATCATATGATACTAACCCCCTTTGTCGCTCCATGCGACATCTCAAGTTACTTACTAGACAAACTTGAACCTCTCATTGATTGGTGCACGACAAGATAGTTATTATTTGGATAATCAACTAACTTCTTTCCCTCCATTTCATTCTTCATCATCGCACACTCCTCCTGCAGTCGATTGCACCTGCAAAATTTTGTAAAAATATAATTTTAAAAAAAATTATTGTGTGCTATCATTAACTTAAAACAGTTATATTTCGCTAGCCAATCAACCCAAGGAATGAGATGGCGTAATTGCATAGTACGGCACTATAATTGTAGCAAAATATTCATGAAAACTTCATTTGTAAATAATATGAACAACATTATTATTATAATTAGTAGGAGTAGTATTATTTGTAAGGTGGTGTGTGTGAAATGTGCGACTCACTCGAGCGTCAATTCCCTCTTCTCCCTCTCCAACCTGTCACACTTCGCGGCCACGGTCGACGATTCGGCCAACCTGCCACATCGCGGTTACTGCGGCACAGTAAAATACCATACATGCGTAATATTATCCAATGCAATAGGGGTAAAAAGTAATCGTAATGTTTCAATAGTGCGCAAAATAAAATAAAATAGATAGAGTTCTGAGGATGACTTTTACGCTACAATTTTAAAATGACACTACTGATGCGTGTACTATCATTCTACTATTTCACGGCGTGTCTTTAGCTTTATCATGCTCTCTCGCAGTTTTTTTTCAGGAGCGGAACGTTTTATTATTTCGGACTAGTGTTTGTGAATTTACAATATTAAAGTCACACTCACTTCTTCTTCATCTCCTTCATTTCCTTTTCTTGCTTCTCATACGAGCCGATCACAGACCGCTTCGATCTGTAGATTCATGTCGTTTATTAAATATTTTCTCTCTCACGAGAATGGATGGCGAACCCAAATATCTGACCTCGTTCACACACAGTACCAACCATAGTCTATCATGTCAAGAACCTCTACCTAATCTCCTAGAATATTCAAGAAACGTTTGACAAAACACTCCGCCGTCAAAGGCCTCCGTCATCTAAAGTGAAATTCAGAGCCCCCCCATATTTTCCCGCATTCACAAATTAAGAAATTTTAATTTAATAATTTAATAAAACTCACTCCTCCATGTTCTTCATTTGCTCACGCGCGTCGACCACTTTCTTCTGCAGAGAGGCAATTCTGCAAAAAAGGGGTGCACAATTGCAGAATGATTAGGTAGTTTACAGTAATATCTGCTTGGTTACATGCCAATCCTTTCTATTTCATTGTGTACACTGCATTACCCGCTTTCAACGGTACATCTACAATCATAGGTGTCCAGGATGGAGGCGATTTTTTTCCATGAACCCCCCATCATAGGTGTTTGCACGCTCCCCACATATTCATGGTCTTGGGGATGGGTCCACCAAACCCAAAGTGGCTATGGTAACTTACCCGCCGGGGTCCCGCAGCGAAAATAAACTACCGTAACCCGGCCTACCGTAATCCGGAAATACGAAAGTGAGAATATTGACCCGGTATACGTTGCATGAGGTAGGCCTTGAGTAGTAATTAATCGGACGGTATATGGTGGTCTCGACACGACATTGCCGATACCGCAACCGCCTACAGTATGCTGAAATTTCAAATTGATCTATTTGACTCGGGATTTGTTGCATGAGCTAGGCCTCGAGTTGTAATTAATCGGACGGTATATGGTGGTCTCGGCACGACATTGCTGATACCGTAACCAAGGCTACAATATGCTGAAATTTCAAATTGATCTATTTGACTCGGTGTTTGTGGTATGAGCTAGGCCTCGAGTTGTAATTAATCGGACGGTATATGGTGGTCTCGGCACGACATTGCTGATACCGTAACCAAGGCTACAGTATGTTGAAATTTCAAATTGATCTATTTGACTCGGTATTTGTGGTATGAGCTAGGCCTCGAGTTGTAATTAATCGGACGGTATACCGCGGTCCCGGCACGACATTGCCGATACCGTGATCAAGTTTACAGTATGCTGAAATTTCAAATTGATCACATCGACTCGGGATTTTTACAGGAGGTGAATGTCCATTGCTTGTAGGGCATACCGCGTTTCCTCTACCGTACCCAGGGCTACTGTAGCGGTGTTACAGTATACCGAAAATACATACTTGGGCAAATCGAGTAGGAATTTTTTTGTAGTCGGTAGACCTCGAGGCAGCATTGCCTAAGGGGTATGCTGTTCCTCCGGCACTGTTTCCCTACTTCTCGTAATCGGAATACCATACCGCGAAAATGCAAAATTTAAGAAAATAGTGTCGAGTTAATTTTGTTAACAAGGTCAAGTGGATAATGATATCGTGTTCTAAAGGAACAATATTTTATCCAAATATTTATAATCACCAATCTCTGTCTTCCGCCTCTCAATCATCAATCCAGTACTCCCTTAGCCAAGCTCAGAGCCAAGGCGCTTGTGAGACGCAAGACATCCATCAATATATCGAAGAAGAGGCATTTCCAGAGACTAATGACCATAGACCTCGGCCTACCTTCCCGCCTAACAATTTGAAATCTTCCAACGCGTCTTCCCAACCTAGAGTTACGCTGCGAGACACACAACAGCATCGCTCACTGCCTCAACAACCCCTCGTAGTTCTCATGGTCGCAATAGCCAACATCAAGCGTCCGTAGTAAATCCCCGACCTAATAAAAAAATCCCCGAACAAAGTAAATTTCACTATTCGAGAGATATGCATCCAAACCTCACCACAAACCACATACGCACAAAGGGATATGCCGGAGAAACGGCATATCCCTTAGGCAATGCTGCCTCGAGGTCTACCGCCTACAAAAAAATCCTACTCGATTTGCCCAAGTTTGTATTTTCGGTATACTGTAACACCGCTACAGTAGCCCTGGGTACGGTAGGGGAGACGCGGTATGCCCTACAAGCAATGGACATTCGAGGTTCACCTCCTGTAAAAATCCCGAGTCGATGTGATCAATTTGAAATTTCAGCATACTGTAGCCTTGGTTACGGTATCAGCAATGTCGTGCCGAGACCACCATATACCGTCCGATTAATTACAACTCGAGGCCTAGCTCATACCACAAACACCGAGTCAAATAGATCAATTTGAAATTTCAGCATATTGTAGCCTTGATTACGGTATCAGCAATGTCGTGCCGAGACCACCATATACCGTCCGATTAATTACAACTCGAGGCCTAGCTCATGCAACAAATCCCGAGTCAAATAGATCAATTTGAAATTTCAGCATACTGTAGGCGGTTACGGTATCGGCAATGTCGTGTCGAGACCACCATATACCGTCCGATTAATTACTACTCAAGGCCTACCTCATGCAACAAATCCCGAGTCAAATAGATCAATTTGAAATTTCAGCATACTGTAGGCGGTTGCGGTATCGGCAATGTCGTGTCGAGACCACCATATACCGTCCGATTAATTACTACTCAAGGCCTACCTCATGCAACGTATACCGGGTCAATATTCTCACTTTCGTATTTCCGGATTACGGTAGGCCGGGTTACGGTAGTTTATTTTCGCTGCGGGACCCCGGCGGGTAAGTTACCATAGGCCACTTTGGGTTTGGTGGACCCATCCCCAAGACCATGAATATGTGGGGCAGCGTGCAAACACCTATGATGGGGGGTTCATGGAAAAAAAATCGCCTGCTTACCTGGACAGGTATGTCTACAGTCCTGGTTGTTTCCCCCGTGAACATGGAGTGTCCCGGCCGGCCCGGGCCGGCCCCTAGCGGTCCCTGCCAATTTGTGGCTCGAGCAGAGAGAAATTCGAGACAAACTCTGTGCAAGCAGATAGTTCAGGTCCGTCGTCATCGGGAAGTGTCAACATAAATTTTAATTACTTATTTTAGTAATTTTAATTTCGTTAGCAAATGCCATTCTATGAAAAATCAGTTTGCGGTTAAGGCTAGAATCCAAGAGATACTGTGATGTTTTGCGTCAAACTCCAACAAACGTCCTTTCCTTGAAATAATTTTTTCAACAAAATTAGAAGTATTTAAATAAATAATTTAATTTTTCATCGACGTAAATCGATGACCAACTACCTGAACTATCTGACTGCACAGAGTTTGTCTCGAATTTCTCTCTGCTCGAGCCACAAATTGGTAGGGACCGCTAGGGGCCGGCCGGGACGCTCCATGTTCACGGGGGAAACAACCAGGACTGTACAATCGACAACTAGATCTAAAAAACATTCCGAAAGATTGGCAATTTCTATCTTGTCCACTCACTTCCTTTCCATTTCCTCCTTCTCTTTCTCCTCTTCATCTTCAATTTCTTCTCCCTTTACTCTCTTCACTCCCAGTCGAAGAGTGCAAACTTTCGTCATCCTCAAAGATCAATACTATTTATAATACCGTAATCTCACAACTCTTTATAACACCGTTACCTACGGTAATCTTACAACTCTTTATTACACCGTAATCTACCATAAGCTCACAGTCTTTCATTACCGTAACCTACCGTAAGCTCACAACTCTTTATAATACCGTAACCTACAATAAGCTCACAAATCTTTCATTATCTTAACCTACCGTACGATCAAAACTCTTCATAATAACGCATCCAGCCATAATATCACAACTTTTAATAATACCGTAACCCACCGTAAGCTCACAACTCTTTATAATACCGTAACCTGCAGTGAGCTTTCTCAATCGATAATAAATAACCACTCACTTCTTCTGCTTCTCCTCTTGCTCCTTGTCGGTGATTGGGCTGGAATGGACATTTATTTTAACATTGGCATTTCAACTTCAATGAAGAAATATTCAATCAGGGAGCACTGCCAACGGCAAATTGTTCCTCCTCTGGTTTTTTGATAGTTTGACTCGCAGGAAACAGGTGGATTGGGGCTTCGGGAATGTGTTAAATATGTTCTCGCTAGCGAGGATAAACACTTCTCCATTCTTTGCCATCTCGGTAAATGGAAATAATTAGTCTTTCAGACCACTTTTTTGGACAAAATTGTCGAACATTGGGATACATGCACTTCGGCTAACCATTGTATGAATTTTTGCACAGAATACGTACATGTGTAAACGCGTGGGCACGCGTCCGGGTAACTCATACTCCCTACACTAGTATAATGTCACTCACCCACTCGACCGTAGTCTCCTTCCCTCTACAGTATCCATCACGGCCGCCTTGTTCATTCCTCCCATCGTCTTCTTCTCGTTGCCCTCCGCCAGTCTGAACGGGCAAATAAATTATGAGGTTTGTTTATTTATGCAAAATAATATGGGATTTATGCATTAATTAAATATATTATTGGTTTTATATATTAATTAATAAAGGGGTTTTGATAATTTGCAATTGGATGTATTCATAGCTAATATCGAGGGTAGTGCCAAGCGTGCGCCGTATTCAAAATTAAATATAGCAATTTCCAATTATTGAGCTGATCATAAAATTATCACATTTGACAGAACTACACGGCGTGTTACTGGTCCGTAAGGCTGCTATTCTTAATAATATGGATCCGCAACACATTTTCGAGAACGGTTTCGATTCGCTAAATTTCCTGGTTAAAAAATATCGACCATAATTTCTGAATTATGGACATCGCGGGGCCGACATGGAATCCAGCTATAATAAATGTAACTTGTGAGCATACTAAACAAACTGTCCGTGGGGTATGGTCAGCTAGAAGGCAGAAATCAGCACTACTCCATCCCTGTATAATTGAAGTAGCACTGCTTTCTAGCTGACTGATGTCTTCTAGCTTACGTAGTCATTCGTTCCGCCAGAAGTAGCTATATCCCCACGAGCACAATACTACTACAACCTTCAGAGTATTTATTGTAAAATAAAGTAAATACGAACTCGTTCTGTGCATCTTCCTCCATCTTCGTCTCAAATTCAGCCTTCATTTCAGCCACTTCAATCTCAGCTCTGCAGAAAAAAACAAATCAAGATATCAAAACGATGAAGCACCAATCTACCAGATAACGTGACGTAGTGAATAATGATCCCGAAATTTTAAAGGCTATTCAAAATATAAAATAACAGCCTACTCTGTTTAACTATTTAAAATAATAATGATAATTATTAAAATAAATAAATAATAATAGACGCACTTTATTGCCCGCTTCTCCATCTCCTTCAGCTTCTCTGCAAGCTCCAAATACTTGGCATTCGAAGAGTCGACGTCGCCCATTCTGTATAGAGCGACCATTCAGTAAATCCCTCTAGAATCGTCTATTGCCGGACTAGTGGACGAGTGGTCGGACTAGTAGCAATCGGTGGTCGGCTATTAAGAAATAACAGGGCATGGATGCCGCAGGCGAAAAGCATGGATGCCGGTTTGCAGAAAGCATGGAAGCCTCAGGTACTTGGCAGGTAAAATGGTATCGAGCAGGCTGCAACATGCATGCTTTGTGCCTGCCCAATACCTGCCTACCTTCCCGGTACCTGCAGCATGCATGCCCTTTATTCACTCAGTTTGTCAACCTGTAGCATCCATGCCCTTTACCTGCGACTGCCATGCTTTTAGCAGCCGGCAGGTAAGTTTTGGCTGCCGCGTACCTGCGGCATCCATGCCCCGTTATTTCTGAGTAGAGGGCGGTAACCAGCCCACCATTACTGGCTACTAGGCGATTTAGAGACGAACACGTAATCGACAAATTTAGCAGCAAAAAGTGACCACACACGATGAGAGACACCAATTTGTGGCATATACGATTTTAAGTTGAGAATGTAGGGCAACTACAGTGCTACGCTCTGAAGCGAGAAACGAGGTTTGCGAAACACTTTGCAGAACAGTTTGCGAACACCTGGCTGGAAACCGAGTTGCAAACTGTTTCGGAAACTTTAGCGCGAACGAAAAAGCTAAAATAGAAAACTCACAACCGACGGGAACAGAACCAAGGACCTACGGCTAGTAAGCAAAGCTCTCAAAAGCTCTCATCCAGTAGGCTACCAAGCCATTTTAAATTGAGCCTGATCAGGGTGATGATAAAGCTGTGCAAGTTCAAAATTAAAGAAGTTTCCGAAGTAGTTTGCGATCGAGTTTCCGGAACACTTCACCGGAAACTACACCTCAAACTGTTCCGCAAACTCCTCCGTCGTGTTCGGAGCGACATTCCACAGTCAGATGATCTCGGAATGAGAATGCCGGGTTGTCTGACGAGTTGCGCGCTGACCGCACGAAAGTCGTCACGAAACTCGGCAAACAACTCGCAAATCGTGAAAATCGCGCGAAATTCAATTTTTTTATTTATTTTTTTGGTGCCTCCTTGCCCGGTTTTTCTTTCCTTTCTTTATTCATTCGTATCATGTGTGTGTTTACAAGAATATGATCAACTGGTTTATTCAATGCGAAATACAAAACACAGCGTGCGAGAGCTTGAAATCGATGAACGCTGAATCCCCATGCACTCCCGTGTTGGTAGGCCTGAGGAAAATGATAATAAACAATAAGAACGAAAAAGAGCTCATAGTTGGTCGATCAGAGCGTGAAGTGAGTAAAATTAATTATAAAATATAGTCTTTGGCCGAATTCTGCGTTCCTGAAGTAAAGTCGATTGAATAAACGTTACGTACCTGCTTTCCTGACGTCTCCGATCAATTTAAGAGAGAAATAGTAAGTATATCCATATAGGGAAGACGAATATATAAAAACAGTAAAAAAATAAAAGCAGGAAAAAATGACAAAGTCCAAGAAGTCGGACAACACGACGTAAAAGTCGTCAGACAACTCGTCAAAATATAGGTTTTGACCAGTTGTCCAGCAAGTCGGCACCAAACCCGTCAAACAACCCGGCAAAAGTAAAGTCGTCGGAAAACTCGACGTGAAACTCGTCAAACAACACGGCACTCCGTTTCGGAGATTCCAAACCTACAGACTAGGCTTAGAGCGAGAGAGTGCGCAAAAGTGAGAGGGTCCATCTCGATTTCACACGCTCTCTCATTCGAAGGCCTTTCTGTAAGGTTGACCGGTCTGTGGAATGCTGTGACAGTCAACTCAACCTAACAGTCGTAGGTTACATCTCCCAAACATTCGTGGCTGTTTATTTTTCAGAGGTTTCATCACAGATAATCGAAAATAACGCTGCTTCCAGTCGACTGTTGAGTGCGACGTAATCAGACAGCCTACGAACACGCCATAAAAGTCTAAAACAACGAAGAAAGGCGCAGAAAACAGGTTCGTTCGGCGCTTCAACGTTGACCACGAAATCAGAGCAAAGCCAAAGAATAAGTGGTCAAAACACTTTGCGGGATTGTTCAAGGGTCTTCTCACCTGGCTTGGTCCAATTATCGGTTGACGATCGTGCGTAGGTCGACTTAACACGCGAGTTCGCCCACCTTCAGTCGATCAGCGACAACCAGCTGCAATAAACGATTTCAAACACGAATATTCAGCTCAAACGATCGACGAGCATGTAGCCCATCATCTACATGTCGTTTCCATAGTAAAACAACATAAATACAGGGACAGAAACAAGCAAAATAGTAATTTAATCGATATTCCGCTAAACACAGAAAAAAGCTAAACTACGGTAAGATTAGCGGTGTGTCAGATTTACGACTACAGTAATCTCGTGTTTTTTATTCATTATTTAATTGTTTTCTTCGTTTGTATGTTTAAATGGATTTATTTTTATTGATTTAACTTCGATCCTCTCCCTTCATTGTCGAACTTCCGACACAGGTCGGCACTGAGATTTGGATGTGACTTCTCATTTATTTCAGCTGACATTGGGAACAAGAAAGCCATGATGGATTTGACAAGGCAAATTTTAAAAAAAATCATAAAGGAAAATCGTTAACTTGCGAAAATGACAAGGTTGTTCATAGAGAAAATTTCGATATGAATTACAAAGATTCGAGCCGTGTGCATTTGCACGATATAAAAGGGATCTGTGCTTTTGTTTAGAGGAAACTTGGTCACAACGTTTCGCGTGCAGTTTTCTGACAACGAGAGAAATGCCCGACAGCATGACGAAACTGAAAGAGACTGCGCGAAGTGGAGAGAGTGGTGAGAGACGCAGTATGAGTGGCAGAGAGAAGTGAAGACACGCGGCTCGGTAGGAGAGAGCTTCGGCTAGTTGTTCATATCCTAACGTGACTTCCGCCTCTTGGTTTCACGGCAAATTTATCGGTTTTAATTTCTCACAACGTCATTGCTCCCCTCTCCTCGCGTGCTCTCACTTCTCTGTCGCCCTTTCCCTCTCTGCGTCGCTCACCTCTCTCCTATTCCACAAATTTATGTTCCAGATTGTCAGGAAAGCGATCACGTTTCCCAATTGGGAAAACTACGCGGCCGCTTTCCTGATATTCCTGACATTGCGATTCGCTCACTTTCTGGTTTCACCCGAATCGTCGAGATGTTCTCTCTGCGCGCTGTAACAAGCACACAAAATTGCTCCTCCGGTTTTAAAGCACACGATGTGCGCGCGATTCCAGTCCCACATCGTGTGCGCGCGAATTTTGCAGAGAGATTTCCACACGTCGCGTGCGGGCCTCATTCAGGAATGCCGTAATTTCCGTTCAAGACCTTCAACAGACCACACGATGCGCGCGACATTTCCGATACTAAGTTTTACACGATGCGAAAATAGTAGCGGAAATCGCGCGCACATCGTGTGCTGAAAAAACCGGAGTCTGTTTGCTCTTCATTTTCTCCCTCTTTCTAGCCCTACTGGCGAGAAAGAATCACGTGCGATTCAGATTCTCGTACACTAAAAGAACGCCCACGAAAAGTCGGCACTCTACCTTCAATTGGAAGTCCCTCTCACTAAAACTATTTTTTGCCACAGATAATCACAGAAAATGGAAATGACTGTAGGTATTTTTATCTACAGTCATTTCCATTTTTCTTTCATCATTAGCAATGTCTTTGAATTTCCGACGCAATTTTCTCGAGTAGTTTTGTTTCCCGATATTCGCCAATTTCTATTTTATCTTTTATCTTCAAACAGTTGCATCAAAATATTATATGTCCGTTCCAGTTGATTTTCGAATAAATTTCATTTTCGTTTATTCGGGATGAATACTAACTAGTTTGAGAGGATCTTTTGCCTCTGATCATCATACTAATCAATCACCAGTATTCTAGAAGATGGTAACACTTGAAAAGTATCCGGATGTTGTCATTCAAGAGATTGCGAAACGACTCGACTACAGTGCTATCAATACCATGAAACTTGTGAGTTAAATTTTCTCGTTCGAATAACTTCCAATTCATTCTCAATTTTGTACAGCCCGCTCGAACCCAACCCCCCCCCCCACCCAGTCTCGGAGTCTATAGAAACGAAATTAACACTCTCACTCGTTTCTTACTCCTTGCGGGTGGTCTTCAACTATCCATATCCCCTTTATAGGTTCATAGTCGTTTTAACTGCGCGCTATCTGATCCACTAATATGGATTCAACTCTGTGAGAGGGATAATCGCACTCTTCCATCATACGAGTTCAGAAAAGGTCTCGCCGAGCACTTACAAAAGGACGAGGTGGGTATCCACTTTAATTTAAAATTAAGCGTGTACATGCCCTTCACGTTAGATATTTATGTTTAAAACACAGATATCTATGAGAAATCTTTGTTACAAGTAATATCAAATTAACGGGCTCCACCCAAATTTATGTGCGCTTGGAAGTCGCATTAAGAGCAAGCTTTTGGTTTGTAAGAAATTCAGACGATTTGGCGATTTTTTACCAACTTTTCAGCATTGCTTGGCTCAAATCGATTTTGAGAAAATTTGGGCGAGAGATCCTTTCAGGTTAGTGCAAACTTACCAGTTTTTGTTTTTTTTAAAAACCGTTTCTACGCTTACATTGTTTATGATACTTTATGAAAATTTGTTCGATCACAAACTCTTTTCTCTTTTCCCGTGACTTGCAGTTTATTATAAAATATAATAATAATAATATTATAATAATAATAATAATTATTATTATACAATGGTATTTTCATGAAGATCCAATCTTGTCCATGCCGATTCCATTATAATGAAGGAAGAAGTAGTAGAGGAAACAAGTCGACTCGATGATCCAAGCAGGGATCCATTCAATAAAAGCCCAGAACAGCCATATCTAATATCAAGTATTTCGGAAGTGTGAGTAGCCACTTAAAATTACACTATTTATGTGTTCAAACAATTTAATTAGTTTTACATTAGTCAATAGCTATTTGAGCAAATAATAGAATGCTTAGTTAATGCATGACTCGCCACATGTACAATACAGCTATAAGAGGCATAAGGTTCAACAAGGCCTCAACAAGGGCCTGTAACAGGTGAAAAATCGACATGACTCTAACTTTCGGTGCTGAAAATATATATATGTTCACAACTCCTGCACCGTACCAGAATAGGCATCAATATATCGTATCTTAATATCGGTACATATTGCTACAGATTGCGCTTTGAAGAACCACCGATTGGATGCGTGACTCATCCTGAAGTCAAAAACTGTAAATCAACCAGAAAATGGATGCATATTGATCGACAACTCGGGATTGATCTGTTGAAAGAAGGCGTGCCAGTGAGTTGCTTGCAAGTCTTCTCCACTATGGTTGTCCAAATCGAGTGTACAGTGTACACATTGAAAATATCGGTTTTTTAACGTGCAGGAGTGGATACTCGACCACGTCCGTCCACGCATCATTATTAGCCAATTCATTGCACTGCATCGACATCGAGACCCAATCGTTGAGGTGATGCCGATCTTGCGCGTTTGGTTTGCGAAATATCCGTCCAAGTTCAAGGGCGAATAAGGAAAACGAAATATTTTCTTCAGAGCAATACAAAATATAGGGGAAAATGGAGCGACTTATCCAGCTTCTCCCTCACTTAGAGTATACAGTCAGTCTGAAGACGTATTGATCTTATTCTTCGAAAAAAGAACCCCTCGTAAGACCGAGATTCTGTGGTGGTCATTAGAAGCAAGATGGTGCATATTCATTGTAAACTTAAAAGAAATCGTCATAGATGCGGGCGCGACTGATTGTTGAGGGCGAGCTACCCACCGATGAAGTACCTCTAGTAAGACGAAATCGCCGAGTTGCATGGATGGCGGATCCACTTGATCTGAATGGTAAGTGTGCAAAGTAGTGTTGTTAGATTGAATAATGCTACTCGCGTGAACAAAGGGACATTCGCGAATAATGCATTGCTATTCACGAAAAACCTTTGCTATTCGAGAATGGAATTATTCGATCTAACAAGACTGGTGCAACGGCAATAGAAATGCACGACTTCCGATGGTCCTATGCATATCGTACATATAGATATCGTATTTTTTGACAATTCCAACCGGCAAAGTCGAACAGTATTGCATTTTGCGAGATGTCTGACGATTACGAAAAACGATTGCAGGGCCGATTCCGCTAACGCAGTGGAGGCAAGTGGAGAACGTTTTCGAAGACTACCCAATGGGTGTTCGGCAGATCGGAATAAATGCAACGTACAGCGGCGCCGGATTCACCAATGTTCAGGTGGGAAAAATTATTTTTAAAAAGCTACTAAGATTGCTCAGCAATTCACTCACGATATTGAGCTTCCTGACGATAGTCATTTTACCTAGAAGATTCATTCATTATAGATTACGGGTAATATACAAACTATTTTTCATAAATATACCGAATGCCACGTTAAAGAAGGAGTCCCATGAATATTTGGTCAACTGAGTTCTCACTGCGGGGCAATGGAGATAAAATACCCGAGGAGAACCTCAAAATCGCACGATTCAGTTTTTAGCTTAAAGGAAGTTATATTTTTAAATCGAATTAGCATAAACACGAGTCAGAAAAAATTGCACTTACAAAGATGCAAAATTGATTTTTAAAAGATTTAAAAAGATTTTTTGATCACGTTTGCAAACGTTCCGATATTTTCAGCACGTACGATTCGAGCATTCTATATTGAATAGTGTCGCGCCGTAATCAAACGTTGAGTGTATCTAAACTCACAATATCATCACATTTTTAGTGGTTGTGAGTGCATATAAATTCATTTCAAAATACTAGTGTACTCTGTTAATGATTTTCGTGAATAGTAGATTTTTAATGTATACAGAGCAAATCGGGAAATCATCCTTGAAGAAGGTGTCCCACGAAAATTTGGTCAACGGAGTTCTCACTGTGGGGCAATATAGGTCGAATACCCGATGAGAGCCTCGAAAATCGCATGTTTCAGTTTTTAGTTTGAAGAAAGATATGTTTAATAAACTGTCAAAAACAATCAGAATTCGTACAGTATCTCACATTGAGACTGCAATCTTTTCGCGGTGGGAGTTGGCATTTTGTGGAAAAGAAGTCAGAGAAAGGCAGAGAGATAAGGGGAAACGAGGAGGGTGCGCGAGGGAAACTCGCGCTGCATTTGTGTTTCACCAACTACTGATAACAGAAATGAAACCTCGAACATCGGGGAAAATAAATGGTTTCAATCATTCGTGTTACGCCTTCTTTAAGGTTCGTGTAGAATTGCCAGAAGAATTTCGATGGCTGACAAGGAACGAATTTCCCGATGCATACACTGACTGTTGCGGAATTCGTTTGCTCAGAGTGAAAAACAGGCAAGTCGGTAGTGGATACAAATCTTTCTTTTTTTCGAATCTACTTTTTTTTAAACAGCATATCTTTGTGATTTATACAACTGAGTTATGAGTTTTTCAAGATTCACTTCCAGTTATCTCTTGCATTTTTGTTTAGCGCGCCATACAATGGAAATCGTAATAGTTTCAGTGGCAAACAATACAAGTTCATTCTTCAGGTTCATTTCTGCGGATGGTTGGTTTACCGAGAGGAAGTCGTTCACGAGAGTATTGCAAAACTGGTGGCGCAGCGCCAAACTTCGCATGTGTGCTTTATTCGTTTTTTGAATACCTGCTAGCACAACTAAGATTCCTGCACCCAGAATGAATACACTTACTATTGAGTGTATCCTACACTGAGATAGGGCACCGAGTGTATGATACACACTTACAAATCTCTCGTTTTCGCACGCTCTCTCGACGCGCGAATACACTCAATATTGAGTGTATCATACACTGGGTGTCCTAACTCAGCACATCATTCCACAGACCGGTCAACCTTACAGAAAGGCCTTTGGAGTGAGAGAGTGTGTGAAATCGAGAGAGACCCTCTCACTTTTGCACACCCTCTCGCTCCAACCCTGGTCTGTCTGTTTGGAATCATGTGTCAGTGTATTCATTCTCTGTGTGAGAGTTATGCCCTAAAGCTTATTCCTGATTTTATGCGTCTACCTTTATGCGGCTTGCGTTAATAGTTGCCAGTTCACACTCTCACTTCAATATTGTTTTTTTTCTTCTCTTTTTTCTTCACAGCATCATTCGACTCATTAGCGGCGAATGAATCGGCCCACGCCACTTTTTGCAACCAATTTCCCCTTTTCTATTGTGTCTTATCGTCAGACCCGCTATCTGCATTTGAGAAATTTCGTAGGAATTTCGAATCCTTGTTGCCCTGCTAGGTTTTCATGAAAAGAAAATATCTTAGTTCGAGCGGAATATGTTAAAATTAAACGTACTTTTAAGCAGAAAAATGTCGCAAAAATTGCGTCGAACCACCGAAAAGTAACCTCAAATGCTGCGGACAGCATATTACTGTAGCCGCATATAATCGAGGGATGAGTTATGTGGCATAATGGAGCTTATTGTTAGTAGGACCAATTCGGAAAAAGGGTATCGAAAAATATAATCCGTGTGCGAATTTGTGCAGGTTGTTCCGATTCTCGAATGCGAGGTATTTTAAAAATGCACGGAGAACTGCCTTTCAATGGATAGTCGAAGATCATAATGGTCTGGTCAGTTCGCCTAATGATATCAATTCAGAAAGCGTTTAATAATAGGTGGCTGTTCGTACGCTAAGGGAACCAGCTCTCTACCTCTCTCACAAGGATGGTGAAGTCTCTCACGTCGATAAATGCACTACGAATGAATTATGGATGCTGATTCACAGTGATCGTGTACAGTGGACGATTAGAACTAAAGACTATAGGTGAGCAACCGGTGATAATTTAAAAAATTTAAAATTTAAAAATGTAAAAAATTACAAATCTATAGACATCAGTGTGAGAGTGTGATATGAGCAGACAAGTGATGTGCCAATGTATAGTGACAACTACAACTCTGACGGTAGATAGTATTATAAATACTCGTCCAACATAATACAACGTTCCGCGGCTAAACACACTTTCCGCAGGCGTGAGAGCATGACAAAGTAAGAAAAACGCCGAGGTGTAGAAAGAGAGTACGCACACCAGTGGTCCATTTCATGAACGTATCATTTTACAAATGTGAAACGAGAAGCTCGTTTCGTTCAACTGTATCACAGGTATCTGAGTTATTACGACCGCGAATTCAAACTGTCAACCGGGAAGTTACGGTACTTCGATTGCGTTTCGATCGAACGTTGCTAGACGATGATTTGGAAGGATATTATATTCGTGCTGTTGCCATCGCCCAATGAATGTACATTTAGCAATAATTATGTTAAATAAAGAAATGAACTATAAGGGTGTCCGGAAAGTTTTCACACTATTTCGAAGAAACTTCTTTTCATTGAATATCTCTAACACCTCACAGCGGCAAGTAATTATTGTATGCTCTCTTCCTACTCACGACCTCCTCCCATAGAATGGACATAGTGACGATTCCTCTTCTTTAGAAATACAGGGGTTGCAAGTCAATTCATACCTCGAAGTCGGGTTCGAGATAGGTCCCATTGGGGAATTCTTTTTCGACACTGGAAGAAGTAAGGAATTTGAAACAGTGATAATCTCAAGGGCTGATATTGTGTGAAGGTTGGGCATGAAGCAGTCTCAACATCATCCTTTCTCCAACTTTTTCTGGGCCAATTTCGAAAAATATGGTCTTACATTGCCCACCACAGTTTGGATTTTTCCTTCTATTATGAGACCAGACAGAACTCTGATGGAAGCCTCTTACAGTTCGGAAGTACAGAGGTCAGCGTTAATGATGGCACAATTGGATAACCCCTTTCTCTAGATGGAACCGAGTCCGATCGAGAATAACTTTCACATTTCTCTATTGCATGCTTTCTATTCTATTCGACAGTCTATGAATTCTCTCCGACGTTCAGCCATTCCAATCTTGTGACAGATTAATTGTACGTAGTCAACTGTTCACCCAATTCGATTGTTGGGCTGAGCAATGTGCTATTTTTCTTAGAGTAAAAATTTTTTCAGCACTCCTTAGCACGACTTTTGAGCTTAGACCGGAAAAGTCGTGAAAAAGGATTTGAGCGAATTTCGTCAGCCAACCACGCTGATTCAGGATTTTGTTCACGGTGGGAATTATAGTGTAAGTGTCCACCTAAAGCGGAAACAGACTCATTTTGGGTCTTCTCAGTTCTCTGAACGAAGGGCTAATTTAGGGTATACTACAACAAAAGAGGGTGTATTCTTCGAAGATGTAGTCTGCTAAACAGACATGCTAGCAAAATTTAAATTATGCTCAGACTGAGGGGGCATCCTACTCTATATGAGAGGAATCGCCAGAAAATCGACCATTTGAGGGGTGTATGCGGACTTACAAAATTTTTACCTTCGATTTCGTTGTAAAAAGAGTGCATGGTACTTTCAACCCTGCTCTATTTGATAGCATTTCCCGTTTTTCGAGATAGACCTTATTTTTCGAGTACGCGAGTGACAAAGTGACGGTCCTTTGGATTTTGCACACGAGTGTGCTTCAGTAGAAATTTTATAACTCGCTTTAAAATTGAGATATGAAGTTCTAATTTTTTCATTAAATAGAGAAATGGATTCTCCACAATTCCTATATTTTCACGTGACATTTTAACATTTTTCGTTTTTTCAGTATTTTATAGCGAGAAAACGTCGGTGAAAAGTGCAATCGGAAAAACCGTATTTTTTCTCATGGCGCATTTTGTAGAGCCTATTTTTATGTATTTAAAAAACAATTTTTAGCAAAATCGGTAGATGCGAACAAAATCGGCCTCAGGTGAAGATTTTTTCAAAAAAATCGATTTTTTGAAACATTTGTTTATGATACTTTATAATGTCTCTTTTGCGGTCGAAACTGACTAAGACCATCGAAAAACATTTTAGAAACTCGAAGTAAGAGAATACTAACCGATTTGACTCTAGGAAATCGATTTTTCGGATACTGGGACGGAAATATTTCGATCGATAAAACTAGCGTTCCGGAAGTTGGAGGTGTCCCATATCGACTTTAATCATGAACATATATTGGTGGGACATCACTCAACTCGTTTTACAATAACTGCTCTGGTCAAACATGAGTTATTTCATTTTTCAGAATTTTTAAAAGAGTGAAAATTATCACATGTCCGCTCACCAGGTGGACACAATCTGAAATGCCTGCAGTATTGTACCAACTGTGCTGAACAACTTTGCTTTTTAGAGCTAGTTGATATCTTTTCATAGAAAGACGCTAGAGCCTCTTGAAAAGTGGCTCTAGCGTCGTTCTGACGGACGAGACTGACGGGAGCGCGCGCTCTAACATCCCTCGCACCCTCTCTTTTCCACGCACTCTCTCGCTTTGTTCAACACCATTCTTATTGAAAATGGCGTAATATCCGAAAAAAACAACGTTTCCAGTCGTATGCAAGCTTAATTCTCTAAGAAATATCATGACGAAAGATATTTCGCTCAATAGGAGTCGAACAAAGCGAGAGAGTGTGTGAAAATGAGAGGGTGCGAGGGGTGTTAGAGCACGCGCTCCCGTCAGTCTCGTCCGTCAGAAAGACGCTAGAGCCACTTTTCCAGAGGCTCTAGTGTCTTTCTATGAAAAGATATCAACTAGCTCTAAAAATCAAAGTTGTTCAGCACCGTTGGCGCAATACTCCTGACACGTCAGATTGTGTCCACCTGGTGTAAGAAACCGCAGATGCGGTTTCCTTGTGATACAATAAGCAAAGGGTTTAGTTCTACTCGGATTCCTCGAGTATCCCTTTTATCAACAGCGATGGTAACAACAATTGGCGAATACGAATAATCAGCAGATGAAACCTCGTTCCCGCGTCTCTCCTTGTCGCGTCGATCGGATCTCAACAGTCGGTTGAGCTCGATCGAAGCGAAAGGAGGAAGCGGTTGGTACGAGGTTTGTCAGAATCATGAGCAAGCGGCCAACGGGGCCTTGGATAGAGAAGGGGCGGGACAGAGATTTAGGGGGGTTAGAGTGAGAATAGGAGGAGAAATCGGGTGAAATGAAGAGAGAACAGAGAATCATACAAATGTACCAGGAATAACTAGAGATTGCAGCTAAGATAGAGACGAAATGACGGAATCTTCTAGAAACAAAAAAAGAGGGAAGAATCGATAATGAAAAGGGATTTCCGTCAAAGCTAGTCTTTGACACTGGCGGGCGGGCGAAGATCTCCGATCTTATTGAATCTTCGTATTGAAATCGATTCTATCAACAAAGACGTAATTCTCCTTGGATAATCCTCTTCTCTTATTCGTTACAATAGGACGAATGGATAATAGAGTCGTAGAAATAGAAATGGGGTTGAGTAATCGAACTCTCCCTTACGATTCATATGACTTTGGAGGGTGACTTCTTCTTGGGTGAGTGACGCCACGAAGGGACTAGCCACCATACACTAGAATATCCTCCGACAATCAAGAAGAGAGTGACTCCCACAGCCATGAGAATGCATATTACGACGAGTGACGCTGCTTTCCAATAGTTGATCAGAAAGGTGATCAGCGGCGATAAATCCGGAAGGAACTCTCCACTCGGAATCTCTCCACCTTTAACCCTTCTCATTGTCTCTGAGAGGAGAAGATGAGGGGGAGTGGAGAGTTTTCCCGCCAGCTTGATCTCTCTTCCGCTGCAACTGGACTGACACTCAGTTCTCACATCTGATTCTGAGAAGTGCAATTTCCTCTCACTCTTCATTCTTGGAGACTTGCATGGGATGCTAAAGACATTCCTTTTACATGAAAGGAGTGCTTCCGTCTCTTGCGGGGAAGTACAAAGGAACTGAACTTTGGCACCCTCTTCACAGCTGTAACAGCCTTCCATTGAGAGCATAGTGATTGTACATACATCTTCCTCCTCTTGCACTTTGGAAGTCTGAATCTCTTCTGAGAGGACGACATAGACCTTAACGTTTCCTCTTCTCCTGATTATCAAAGGAGTTCCTCTCTTTGTGTCCATTACCACTTCCATGGAGGGTAGTCTAATGGGAAGAGTGTTTACTAGAGTGAACCTTTCTTCGAGGGTTGTGTCGACGCAATCACATTTAGCTTTAATGGTTGCTGGCTGACACACACATCTCTCAGTCGCTCTACACTTGAAGTCTCTGGCTGACTCTTCATCAGGACAACGATTATTGGCCCAGAACTCACGGGTGAGCGCCATTCTTCTTCCATCGGTTAGAAAAGTCTGCTGGGGAATGTCTGAGATATCTGACTTTTCTATCTCATCAATTCTTATGAGCTTTACTCCTTGACTCTCTAGTTTGTGTGAGAATTCTCCTTCTCGGAGAGTGATATTGGAGGAAATTGTACGCCCTCTAATGGTCGTGTTCACTCTCGATACGATTTCATCCGTCCAGGTAGTACATCGCACCGACTCATACGTCTTTCCGTTTGTGGGAACAATGTATGTGCGGTAAAAAAGACATCCCGAATGGAAGCTTCCACAACCGCATTCCCATCCCCCACAGGATTCCATACAAAAACTGTGTCCTGGGAAGTGGGAAATGTGATCGAACTCTGGGATGTGGTCTTCCTTCTTTATTTCCTCACATCTTTCTCCGTTGCAACTTCCCATAAGGAAGCAACGTTTGGATGAGGCCACATGAGTCTCTGCTTCTCTGTGTAAACCGTAATTTCTTCCCAGGCACACAATTCTGTTGGAGATCACTTCGATGGAAATGGATCCCTTCAGCTGTCCGTTCTCTCCTTGGAGCTGTATGCAACCAGTACGGGACAGTGAGTCAATCATAATTTCCATTCCTCTCTCTGCTTTGCACTTTCCCTCTAGGCATCTCTCTACATCTTCGGTAGTGATGACTGAGTGCTGGCATCCAGATTTCACTGGGATAACGAGCATCACCATTATTGCCATACCGAGCAGTGCTCTGGTCCTTCTGCGAATGCCATCCATCTGTGTTCTTCGTCTCCCTTCTTTCTTCCCTTTATCCCTCGCCGGGCGACAGAACCACCGCAAGGGGGCAATTAGGAAGTATTGAGACATGATACAGATTCCTCTGTATATTCCCTGCAGGACATAGCGTTGAAAAGACCATACGGTCGTCACTATTTCTGCCAGCGTCACTTGCTTGAAGCAGATCATGTAACAAATGAGAGAGAGAGTACTGTAGCAGACGAGTAGCCGATCAGCGCGAGTAGTGCGAACACTGTCATTGGGTAGCAGCGAGGCACGAGTAGGTGGTCCCATGACCAGTCGGCGCGCATACTTTTGCATACATCAGACGAAGGGCATAATTGCCTCGAAGTGAAAGTAGCGTTCTCGGTCACCATCTTCACATAGACCTCGAATGCGCCTCCACTCAGAGGAGCGGGGAACTGCACAGTCACAGAGCCTGTATTTAACTCTGGTGCGACCACTTGGCACTCGATAGGAGAGCATACTTGAATGCCGTATCCTGCGGTAGTATTGACAATCGCTCCGTGAGGGAGGCACTGAATAGACTCCTCAATGTTCATTGCCGAACTGAGTGGGAGAGAGAGAGCAAGCATACACACGATCAAAGGGAGAGCGCCTAGAGACATGAGAGTGTTTCTCTTGGCCGTTCTCTGACTCTTCATTACTTCCACCTGTTCTAGGGAGGAGGGATCGAGCTAGGGAACGACTCAATGGCTTTCATCATCCCGTCCGGATTATTAGTGCCTGTCCACCACAATTGTCCCAGTCCACGAGTTGAATCCTCGAGTTCCACCGCAGCTACTCCTCTAGTAGCGAGATCGGCTGGATTCTGGTCTGTTGGGACGTAAGCGAATTGGATCTCTCTCTTCTCATTCGTATCTTGTGGCAATGGTCGTCCCTTCAGCACTGGTAAACTTAGGATCTCGTCCTCGACTTGATTGATCTCAATTAGTCGATTTCTTATGAAGAGGCACATCTTTTCAATGTTCTCTCCTCGATGATTACGTATAGTGAGGCAACTTATCATTGAATCAGTGAGACAAATGATACGGTCGATTCCTTTGCACTCTCCGTAGTTGATTAGAACCTTGAGGGTTTTAACCAGCAAATTCAGTCCCAGAACAACGGCTCGAAGTTCTGCTTGAGGATTTGTGAACTTCTTCCTCGAACCTTCCTTCGAGAAGGGGAGTAGTCTTGCCTTAGCCATGATCAGCTCTCCCTTGCTGCCCTTCTTGCTGTCTACCATATAAACAGCTGCAGCATATGCTGTTTCACTTGCATTGCAAAAGCATACGAGGCTTCCATTGGTTCCGTTCTTGGTTAGTCTTACGTATCTCGGCATAATGAAGTTGAATCCATTAGCTTTCTGGAGGCACTTGTTTGCTGCTTGGATCTCATCGTTAGTGAGTCTCTTGTTCCAGTTATTGTTTGCAGTGCCAGTGCAGATCATCTGCATTACTCTCTTTAGCGGGAAAGTAATGGGTGTCATCCAGCCGTTTGGATCGAAGATGGTCGATAACACACTAGCATATTCTTGCTTAGTTTCCACTTCCTCTCGAATGGCTGTCTTCAAGTGGACCGTGTCTGTATTGGTTCTACTTGGCAGTCTCCTCTTGGGAATGCCCTTGGCAGGATCTCGCTGCTCACTCTCTTGCATCATGTGGATATGATCCGGCGTCAGATACTGTATGTAATCAGCGGACTTCTCTTTAGGAGCACCAATTCGAGCATAGCCAAACGAAGTAGGCTGCAGTTTCATTCCACTTGGAAGCTCGACGTGCTTCTTACCAGTATTGGTAATCTTAGCAGATTCGTCAATGCTGATAAGAATGTCCACTTGTCCGTCAACATCCTCCAGGAGAAGGTGGTCGAGATTCGATCTGCGTATGAATGCTCTATCCTTCTTGTCGAACTCGAACTCTCTTTCCGGTCCTGTCAGAGGAGTGGGGTATTCATATGCAGTGATTTCCAGCGGAGATGTCTCCGTTACTGGACTCTTGAGAAGGAAAGAGTGCACTTTGTATTCTCTGACCTCTGATTCGTGCCCTCCCACTCCTGAGAAGCCCGTCTCTGCGGCTCCTTTACACTCCATGTCGAGCAGCTTGATTATCCTGTCAGAGATGAGACTCACTGACGCTCCACCATCTAACATAACATTCACTGGATGGAGTGTTTTCTTCTTAGGGTGAATCAGTTGAGCTTGGAATGACAGAAGCTTAGATGAGCGGATTCGTGGAATGATCGGAACCGGAGTTACAGTAGCACTTCCTACCATTTCTCGTATGGTGTGCACCTCATCTCTTTTCCATTCCAGTTCCATTTCATCGTAATAACGATTCAACTCTTCCTCAGATATCTTCTCGTCGTCTTCCATACAGACTTGCACTTCTTCTTTCAGTCTGTTGTCG
This sequence comes from Pristionchus fissidentatus, assembly GCA_036245785.1. Lineage (NCBI taxonomy): Eukaryota > Metazoa > Nematoda > Chromadorea > Rhabditida > Neodiplogasteridae > Pristionchus > Pristionchus fissidentatus. The sequence goes on from BTSY01000002.1 coordinate 26,724,279, forward strand.
GACGTTGGGTTGGAGATTTTCTTGCAGAGAGCCTTATGGTGCCTTCCTTCACAGTGAGCACAGACAGCATCACAACGGCGGAAGTTATGCGACCCTCCTCCAACCAGACAACGGAAACAAAGTCTCCTCAAACGACATCTGGACGATCTTTCCTCTGGAGTGGGGAATTCTCTGCATCGGTCTTCTTGACCTGCTGGGTGCTTGGAACAGAGTGCACAATTCTCTTGGGAAGACTGTGTAGTGAAGGCAGTATTGAATTTAAATCGATTCGGTTCGAGAGCCAGTACTGGTGGATGACCTGGGTCCTCTGTCTCACCTTCATTACTGTCGGAATCGATCGCAATATTCGCCCTTATTATCTCCTTCTTTACTGCCATTCCCTTCTTGGCAGCCTTAGCCACTCTCTCTACAGTGAGGTCACTAATAGCGACTGCTTCCAATTGTTCCAATAGTGAAATCGTGTTCACAGTGGGATCTTTCATTCTCACTTTCACAGCCTTCTTTAGAATCTTGTCCGAAAGCTTGGACACAACAGTATCAGTGAGAAGTGGATGATCTTGTTCATCGGGAAGGGAGAGCAATTGAGAGATTAGTGTCAACAGTTCTCTTATTCCCTTTAGATCCTCTTTCACTCCACTATCTTCCATTGGCTTTCGAATCTGTTGTATTCTCTGGCGCAATTGTGCTGCCATCAATTGACTGCCTGCCTTATATGCCTCTTCGAGTCTCTTCTTTGCCATTGCGTAGCAACCCTGCCGGGCGACAACGCTCGACACAGAATCGAGAGCTTCTCCTCGCAAACAACTTCTGAGGTAGAAAAGTTTGGCGAGATCAGTCAGACCTGGTTGGGTCAGAACCATTGTCTCAAATGTAGAGATGAATGTTGAGAAATTCCATGGTTCTTTTCCATCAAAGGTCGGAAGTGGCATGGCTGGCAGAGTGAGAGACGGCATCATAGGCATGTGATACATTGGAGTAGTTGCATTACCAGCGGGATAGGCCATATTCGGCATCTGGTAGAGATATCTGGAATTATTATCGACAGCCGGTCCCTGATCGTGGACCGTGCTTCCGATCGATCTCATGTTTCCATTCTCTTGATCCCCTGCATTGTAATGTTCTCTCCCTCTTTCCCCTTCTCCTCCTCTTATGTCATCTCTTCTTTCCTCCTCTCCATTCATTACAGTCTGACATTTCAATTGCAGAATGCCTCTGTCTATTCAAACTGTGAAAAGGGGGGATGATGGATGATTCATGTAGGAGGGGGGTCTGGTCCCTCTCAGACGTGTTCGCACCTCTCTCTCTCTTTCATCTTCTTCTCTTCTTTCCGATGTTTCCCTTCCGTCTCCTCTCATTACCGCTCTAACGAGGTCTTTGTGAGCGTCCCTTTCGTTGACAGGAAAGGTGGGGGCTGCTGCATTTTGACTCATTTGGGAGAGGGGAATAGGAGCAGAGAGAGATGAAATGGCTGTAGAGGTGTTATTGAGAGTGTTGGGAGGGAGATCACTACTCCGATCGATTGGAACAGGATTCTCTCTTTCCGTTGTCACTCTTTGATCAGATCGACTGATATCACCACTCAGAGATGCATTGCTCGGTGCGACCAACGAGATTTCAGATGGTAGATTGGTAGAGAGCTCTTTCAGACTATCGATGTAATAATCACAGTCGAGAAGGAATAGTTCGAGGGGAGTAATATCCTCCTCATCATCAGACTGACCTCTCCACACAAAGAAATCATGGAGCACTTTCTCGAAATAGAGCAGACGAGATTCTTGCTCATTCTTTACCCTCTCCGGTTCGTCCAATGCTTCGATCTCGGAGGTCCATCTCTGGATGGTCTCTTCTATCTTTGCCTTTGAGTTCGCAAGTGGAAGTATACGACTCTCAGCTTGTTTCTGTCTCTCATTATCGAGGAATGTCCCATTATCGACACTCCACTGTTCCAGTGTCTTGGCCAGCTCGATGGCGGAGACGGCCTTTTTGAACTGGTAGGTCAAAATAGTTCTGAAGCTGGATGAGAACTTCTTGACTGCGGCATCCTCGTCTCCAGCCGTCTCTTCTTGCCCATTCTGGGAGCCGGTTGTTGACATGGTTGATCACTTTCCGGGAGTTGCGTCACAGAAGGGGTTCTCCACTTCTTACTGTGAGTCTCTCTTACACGGAAATTAGTCGGTGGTTACTCTTACTGGGAGTTCCGTCACAGAAGGTGTATTACACTCTTAACTGGGAGACTCTCTTAAACAGAAGGTAAAATGCGCCACGCGGGTCTTACAAATTACGCGGAAGCGTTTAGGCCTAGATGCACCATGTAAGAAACCGCAGATGCGGTTTCCTTGTGATACAATAAGCAAAGGGTTTAGTTCTACTCGGATTCCTCGAGTATCCCTTTTATCAACAGCGATGGTAACAACAATTGGCGAATACGAATAATCAGCAGATGAAACCTCGTTCCCGCGTCTCTCCTTGTCGCGTCGATCGGATCTCAACAGTCGGTTGAGCTCGATCGAAGCGAAAGGAGGAAGCGGTTGGTACGAGGTTTGTCAGAATCATGAGCAAGCGGCCAACGGGGCCTTGGATAGAGAAGGGGCGGGACAAGAGATTTAGGGGGGTTAGAGTGAGAATAGGAGGAGAAATCGGGTGAAATGAAGAGAGAACAGAGAATCATACAAATGTACCAGGAATAACTAGAGATTGCAGCTAAGATAGAGACGAAATGACGGAATCTTCTAGAAACAAAAAAAGAGGGAAGAATCGATAATGAAAAGGGATTTCCGTCAAAGCTAGTCTTTGACACCTGGTGAGCGGACATGTGATAATTTTCACTCTTTTAAAAATTCTGAAAAATGAAATAACTCATGTTTGACCAGAGCAGCTATTGTAAAACGAGTTGAGTGATGTCCCACCAATATATGTTCATGATTAAAGTCGATATGGGACACCTCCAACTTCCGGAACGCTAGTTTTATCGATCGAAATATTTCCGTCCCAGTATCCGAAAAATCGATTTCCTAGAGTCAAATCGGTTAGTATTCTCTTACTTCGAGTTTCTAAAATGTTTTTCGATGGTCTTAGTCAGTTTCGACCGCAAAAGAGACATTATAAAGTATCATAAACAAATGTTTCAAAAAATCGATTTTTTTGAAAAAATCTTCACCTGAGGCCGATTTTGTTCGCATCTACCGATTTTGCTAAATATTGTTTTTTAAATACATAAAAATAGGCTCTACAAAATGCGCCATGAGAAAAAATACGGTTTTTCCGATTGCACTTTTCACCGACGTTTTCTCGCTATAAAATACTGAAAAAACGAAAAATGTTAAAATCTCACGTGAAAATATAGGAATTGTGGAGAATCCATTTCTCTATTTAATGAAAAAAATTAGAACTTCATGTCTCAATTTTAAAGCGAGTTATAAAATTTCTACTGAAGCACACTCGGGTGCAAAATCCAAAGGACCGTCACTTTGTTACTCGCGTACTCGAAAAATAAGGTCTATCTCGAAAAACGGGAAACGCTATCAAATAGAGCAGGGTTGAAAGTACCTTGCACTCTTTTTACAACGAAATCGAAGGCAAAAATTTTGTAAGTCCGCGCTCTGGTCGATTTTCTCGCGATTCCTCTCATATAATCAACTTGTTTAACACTATTTTCATTCGCCCAATATTTTTGAAGAAAATTGAAAAGCCAAACTGGGCTGTGATCGATCAGAGTATACATCACGGAAATTGATGCAAAAAGATGAAGGCCATAGCAAATAATGAGTACTAGGGCGTAAAAGAATGATGAATGTATTGCCCACTTAAAGAAGGAGTGTCAGCTAAACATCCCACCACGATTGCCTGGTGAAGATAGAATACTGTAAGAACAATCGTCTGACGTCTGGGATAGAGCACGCTGCCTAGGCAAATGCGCGTATGCAGATGGGCAGAGATTAGCGAGAGTGCAACTCCTCTCTCCCCTCCTTCTTCCCCCCAGCGGGGAGAAGGCGCACGCAAATTCGACACGAGAGAGAAATTTGACCAATAAATTTACCTAATCGCGCACGCCATAACACGCGTGCGCGGCACTTGAACCTGATTTCCCTGAGCCCTGTAGCTTCTTTGCAAGCGAGTATTTCGGTTCGGAGAAAAGATAGACCTTCCAAATTTTGGATTTATATTATCCTTCACAGGGGTAAGCGATTAATATAATAAGTTCCATATCCTACTTTTGCTGACACTCCTTCTTTAATATATTATGTCATTATGTTAATTGTCTGCTAAAGCGATTTTTATGACGTCGCGAGTGTCAGAGTGCGAAAACTTTCCGGACACCCTTATATATGTAGTTATTGAGAGTAAATCTCGAAATGCATTTGCATTTTTAATAGAATTAAGTGTTTTTATTAAATACAATCATACCAAATCGCAAGCTGTACATTTCACAGTATTTCATAGTGTCGGTACTCTCTCCTGCGGTCCCTTAAGAGAGGTATCACGAGAGATCGTATGTAAAAAGGGCTATGGCGGAACAATTTTCAAAAAAATAATTTTGATTTCGACCAAACTTTTATATTAGAGTACCCGGCAGACGAGAATTCGATTTATCTTGGTCCCAGGTCCAGAGCCGGCTTTTAGGAAATTCCCGGCTTCAAAACCGGAATCATCATAACTCAGCTCAAAAGCGAGCTACAATGCTGCGGTTGGGCTCAAAATGTTCATAAAAATAAGTTACACAAAATACTGTTGGATAGAAGTTTCGTACTCGTTAACCTCAAAAGTTGTGACCGATAACGTGAATTCCATGTGTTTCAAAAAAATCTCAGATATCGAGAATGCGAGATGCCACGCTTTTTTATTGCTGAATATGAAAGAGCTCTTGAAGTACTACAAGGAAAAAAAATGAAAACCAGACAAAAAGGGGGGGACTTTAACTCGAAAAATATTGTTGAAGGTGAAAAATCGTAAAAAGTGCAAAAAAAAAATTTTCCAAAACCAAACAAATACTACTTTTTCATGAACCTTGCAACACTGTAAGCTCAGGAAAAACCATTTCCGTGTTTGTAAAGACTATTCGGACCAATAAAAATCGAAAAATTTACAAAAATTGCTTAAAAATGACGAAAACCTGTTTCAGAAATAAAATATCGACAAGCTCAGTTCTTGACTAAGATATAAATATGAATTTTAATTACATATAAACATTAATACACCATTTTTGACAATCGATAACAACGCATAGTCTCGAATTTTTACATAATTGTCAGTTGTTTAGACATTTTTACCAGTTTGCTGAATGGATGATCCGAAAAGTAACCTTAATGAGCATGACAAGCACGGATATATTTTTTTGCCGATCTTACAGTGTTGCAAGGTTCATGAAAAAGTAGTATTTGCTTGGTTTTGGAAAAAATTTTTTGTGCACTTTTTACGATTTTTCACCTTCAACAATATTTTTCGAGTTTAAGTCCCCCCCCTTTTTGTCTGGTTTCAATTTTTTTCCAAGTAGTACTTCAAGAGCTCTTTCATATTCCGCAATAAAAAAGCGTGGCATCTCGCATTTTCGATATCTGAGATTTTTTTGAAACTCATGGAATTCACGTTATCGGTCGCAACTTTTGAGGTTAACGAGTACGAAACTTCTATCCAACAGTAATTTTGTGTAACTTATTTTTATGAACATTTTGAGCCCAACCGCAACATTGTAGCTCGCTTTTGAGCTGAGTTATGATGATTCCGGTTTTGGAGCCGGGAATTTCCTAAAAGCCGGCTCTGGACCTGGGACCAGGATAAATCGAATTCTCGTCTGCCGGGTACTCTAATATAAAAGTTGGTCGAAATCAAAATTATTTTTTTGAAAATTGTTCCGAGCCACCTGCAATCTCTGGTGAAACCTCTCTTAAACAATTTGTGAAACATAACTGAATTCACGATTTATGATGATTTGTGGTCTGAGTGTTCGCGTTGATCACCCGTCATCCCTTGGGCTTAGTGCCCTAATCTCTATGTAATGTGAAAACGCAAATGCAGTTTCGAATATGGCGAATGCATGTGATTTTATCTACATGGAATTATATAATTATATGTTAGGGTATATCGTAAACATATCTAGGGGATAGTTGAAAACCCAAGGTTCTTTTATCTGCTTATATTAAGGAAAGTTGTTTTAAGTTCTTCGAAATTGCTCATTCTTTTCGATCAATGTTATATAATCTTGCAGGTACCTGAGCCATCATGAAAAAATGTTCGCACTATCGAACATTTTTCCTGGACAGCAGTCCGAAAACTTTATGATCGAAGAAGAATATAATGAAGAACGATATAATTTTGATCTTGTCAGCACCCAGCTATTTAATGTACAATGACTCCGTTAGAGTGATAGTAAGAGTAAATCGCGATGTGTTCTTGCATTGATTATTATTATGTGATGATTCGACTAAATAAAGCTAGGCAAAACCGTTTAAACCTTGGCAAACGAGGCAACAATAACAAAATGGAGAAAAAGAGAGGAATTTGCGTACAATCTCTATACTCTCTCCTTTTTAAAAGTAAACATCCGCTGGTCGCTCAACATTGCACAACAACATTCTGTAATTTTGATTATTTCTGATCTGAAAGACAGGGGGATCACTCTGATCAACATCTGAGGTCATTCGAGTTTCTCTCTGATGTACACTTTTCCTCTCCATGAAATGATCAGCTCACAATGCCTGTTTTATCGTCACGGATGGTCCTTTAGAATAAAGATTAGATTTATGCCAACGACATTTACAGAACTTGGAACGGAAGAGCTGAAGATTTATCGAATATCTCAAAATCGTTAATCAATTTCGTAACAGCCCAATGACACTTGCTGAACGGTAGAGAGTGGCGAGAGACGCAGAGGAAGTGATAATACACGAGGGTGGAGGAGTTGTCACCAGGCTTTCGCTCATAGTGTGCGCCTTATTGTTTTGCCATTAGGATCGCTCAGATTGTGAGACCTTTTATCACATTGTATTTTTTACGGCATTAGCGGTCTCTTATTCCCCCCCACTAAAGTATTCCAACGTTCTACTCTAGAATGTGCCCACTGTCTCTCTGCCCCCCCCTACTTCTCTCTGTCTCTTAATTTTCTCTCTCCCTTTCTCGTCCTTCAAACTAGGGAGAGGGTAACGAGAGAACCCAAACTCTATACAACAAAAAAAACTTACCCGATTTTTGTTCCACGCCTAAACTGATCATAAAATGGACGCTTACGAAATGTCGGTGACACACTTCTACTATCTGTTCTTCTGACAAAGACTTTTTTTTGGATAGATCGAATTTCTGAAATCTTTGCTCTATTGATTAGTCATGATTCCATCTTCTCTTTTCTCATTAGTAATTCTCTTTCCACCCATATGAAACAAGTTTGATCATCTCTAAGGCACCCAAAACTCTCAACGTTCATTGTTGTTGTGCGATATTCATTTTATCTGCTTTTTTTCTTGTGCTTCACTAGCTTTCAAATGGTTTGCTAGTTATGATTGAGCCTTTTCGCAAAATTGTTGCCCTTCTTTTTTTAAAAACTTTTCCACTTCCATTCCAGAAAATGTCTACATTAGAGACGTATCCGGATGTCGTCAATCAAGAAATTGCCAAACGACTCGACTACAGTACTATAAAATCGATGAAGCTTGTGGGTATAGTTTTCGAGTTTAGTTTTATCTTCTCTCAGATGACATTAAATCTTCTTCTCTCAGCTTTATTTTCTCTCAGCTGGTTTAGTTTTTAGGTTAAGTTTTACACTGCGCTCCATTTTGGATGACATTTTAAATCGGCCTTTCATGTTATCATTTCACATCATTTCACAGCCTGTTGCAGAGAACGGGGTACAAGCGAGAGATATGAGATATTCACAAAAGCGTTGGAATCTCTCACTTCGCGCACACTTTCTGTCCTTACCCCTATCAAGAACTATTCGTATTTCCTCTATAGGTCCACAGTCGTATCAATGCTGCACTCTCCATTAATGTGGATTCGACTTTGTGAGAGGGACAATGTAACACTGCCATCTCGCTTCTTCAGAAAAGGTCTCGCTGAGCATGTTCAGAATGAGAAGGTGAGTCAATAAAAAAATCAATCTGGTAATTACATGGATATGTGCAAAAGGATCTGAGAAGATTGCTAAAGTTTGAAGAGATTTATAATAACAAAACCGTCGGTCACGCGGAAGGAAAAAATCAGACAAACAGACATACATTTCAATTCTATAATAGTGGAGGAATCATGGCTATTCAGAATTCCTGGGTACAACTTGACTTCGAGCGCATTTGGACAAGAGATCCTTTCAGTTAAATATTTCAAATATTTTAACTTTCAGCGGCAAAAAGGATTTCACGAACACATTTCATGGTGATTCGAGCTGAATTAGGTGAATTAGGCAATTGGTTTAGGGGCTCTAACCGAGACCCATACTTGAACGTTAACTTTCCGTCTCGCAGGTCCAATCTCTTCCAAATGTATCTGACAATTGACCGAGATATAGAGGAGAAACGTCGATTCGATGACCCTCGCAGTGATCCGTTCAATCAAGGACGCTCACCGACGGATTTTCATGAGAGGTTATCTAAGTGGATCGGCATTTTTTAGTGTTGACCACTCGAAATAACCTTTGTTCTCGAACAAAGGAAGATTAACGACGAAACAAAGAAACGGAGTCGAAACGCTTTGTTCTTCTTCGTTCCGATTTTTCATGTGGTCAACACAAATATTTTTCCTCAGGATACCTGGCACTAGGCACTTTTTTCGTTATGAGAAGAGCAACATTATATTGTAGTACACTGGGTGCGGGTTGTGATTGCAGCGTTCCCGAATCTGGGAAACGCTTTCTCGCCTCAGGGAATAATTAAAGGGACCTGGCATAGATAAGGAAATTGACTTATTTAGTAGTATTTGGTTCAGTAATCACGAGAAAAAATAAGAAAAAATTTCAGACCCTTAGGAAAGGCGCTACGGCTTTGCCCTTAAACCACACCACGGTGCATCTTAGTGGGCGCCTTTTCCTAATTTATTTTCAAAACTGATGCAGCCCCAGTAAATTCGATACAAATGAATTCCTATTGTATACTGGATGACAACTAGATGGAATTGCGGAAGTTTCATGCTCATTCCCCTTACTTGCGACGTCATTAGGAAACGTCGAACCAGCACACCACGAGATTGCAAATGAGCATATCCCGAAACAGAAAGTTCCAAGATTTTTTTGGTATTTTTCCTGTGATATCCAACTCAAAATCCACTAATAGAGCTCAAGTTGACAATCTATGCCGGGTCCCTTTAAGAGTGTCTTGTGTTAAAAACTAACAATAAGCACAGTTGTTACACCTACCAAACAACGTCTCATTTTTAAATATCAATAAATACTATTACAGGTTGCGTGCTGAGGAACCACCTATTGGATGTGTTCCTCATCCCGACGTCAAACACTGCAAATCATGCAGAAAGGATACGACATTTACGCGCGAGGGAGAAGTGGATTTGCTGAAAAAAGGTGTCCCTGTGAGTAATTTTGAAGCCTTATCAACTCATGAAGTGCTTTTCACTTGAATATATGTAATATTCTTATATTATTCCACTTCTCCACCCATTGTAACATTGAATCGTGTTTCCCTCTATTGTAGGGTGGGTACAGAAATCCAAGCTCCTGTAAAATCAAGTTTAGAAACATAGAAAATGTATTGTGAAGTATTTAATTGAATAGGGAACTCACGAAATGTTCATTTACGCCCATCTCTAGGGGCCACAACGGGGTCAGTGGAATTGACTAAGTGGGGTGAAATTTTGTGTCAACATGCCTCTAGATGTCTGATTAAGACAAATCTTTTGGATTTAGGTCGATATCTTATCTCTGAGCCTAGTTACAACTCCAAAATCACGCGCGCTTCGACTGTTGTAAGAGGGGGAAAGGCGAGAGGAGAGGGGAGGTGGGCGGAGCCTAATCGTCTATCTTTCAAGGGACATAGCGCAGCTCATAGGAGACATTTTGAAGGAACGCCAAAACAAAAATAGTTTATTAAGATGTGGAGAGTGCTACGGCATCTGAATTGTGAAGATAGCGATAGTTGACGCGCGGTGAGAGGACAAGAACATAGAGCGCGAATTAGGAGGACTAGCGTTCATGGGCTTAGCAAAGTGGTTGTGTTCTAACATTACCAGCCGGGCGACGCTGGTTCGAATCCTATCAGTTTCCGAAAATTTTGCATGGCCACAGGATAAACACAGTAAGTCGGAACCTCTAATCGTAAGCCTCTAATCGTACAAATTGATTGAGAACCACCGTTGTGCCGTCCTCTTCTCGTTTCCCGGTGAATTTGGGTGCGCGAGAAGAGGGCGGACGCTGTGCCCTCTAGGTATCTCTGATTGCAGCATCTCGCGGAACTACAAATATGCAAACGTCTCAGTGTAAAAAAGCGCACTAAGAGTTAAAAGTATGCACTTATTCTCTCCCAAAGCCACAAATTCCTCCGAGCTGAGAGTAAGATGCATTGTCTTTAAAGATTACTATATATTAGAAAATGTCTGTCTGTCTGTCTGTCTGTCTGTTTGTTTGTTTGTCTTTTTTTTTTGTCCATGTGCCCGTCCAGATTTTTCTCATTTTCCATTTCTTCTCAGAACCTTTTGCATATGATAATAGACCAGAATTGCTTTAAAATTTTACAAAATTTAAATCACCAAATCTATGGCCAAGTGGGTTACGCGCTGGACTAGCAATCCGACCGACGCAGGTTCGACCCCCGCCGCGGGCAAACCTTTTGCCGCATTTTTCGCAAGTGTCAGAAGCTGTCCTAACCCGTTTTTGAGTACCGTGAAACACGTTTTCACCTGTTTTGCCGAGTTTTAACTTGAAAAATCGAAAATTTCGAAAAGTTCCAAAATGATTCAGAAAGCGTAGGGGATCACTAAAAAAGTGTTTTGCGATGTCGGAAACGTGTCTGAACGTGTTCTAACACGTTTTAACTTGAAAAATCGAAAATTTCGAAAAGTTCCAAAATGATTCAGAAAGCGTAGGGGATCACTACAAAAGTGTTTTGCGATGTCGGAAACGTGTTCTAACGCGTTTTAACGTGAAAAATCGAAAATTTCAAAAAGTTCCCAAATGATTCAGAGAGCATAGGGGTTCGCAGGAAAAGTGTTTTGCGATGTTCGAAACGTGTCTGAACGTGTTCTAACATGTTTTAACGTAAAAATCGCAATTTTTGAAAAGTTCCAAAAAGATTCAGAGGGCGTAGGGAATCAGGAAACATCTCTGAAAGTGTTCTAAAAGTTCTGAACGCACTGTATCCTGCGTTTTCGTTGTGAAAGGCTCGTGAGGCAGAGAGCGATCGAAAAAGTTGCCACGGAGCCACGAAGTGGCGTAGTGGCAACTTTTTTCGATCGCTCTCTGCCTCACGAGCCTTTTCCACCGGAATAAGCCAGTACTCTAGGTAGCGATTAACATTCCCTAGCATACTGCGAGCTTTAATGTAGCCCGGAGCCGGCTTCCGAGCTCCCCCTGGACCGAACCTGGAGCCGGCTACAGGGCGCCCCCTGGACCGTACCTGGAGCCACCTATCGAGCTCCCCCTGGACCGAACCCGCACCCACAACTATGCCCACAACTACATAGAGCGTAGTGCATTTAACCTCAATACAACCCCGCTAGTTTGCGTTCGAAATTAATAATCTCTGCGCCCAACTGCCTTTCATATTCGTTTGGCCAGCCCTATTTCGTAACGTTTTTGGAGCAGCGGAACGTATTTAAATTGTAGGAATGGCTAATCGACCACGTCCGTCCGCGTATCATTGTCAGCGAATTCATCGCACTGCATCGACAGCGAAACGCAATATTTGAGGTGATTCGGGCCGTAATCGTTTGTCAAGAAATTTAGAAGTTCTCGAAAGGCGAGTTAAAGGGATCCGGCATCGAAAAATAAGTTTTTTTATCTCCAAATTCAGAAAATTCTAAGAATAACTGTGAAAACCGCATATTTTTATGATTTTTTATAAATAAACTATGAATTTTCAAAGATGGCAAAATTTAGGTATACGGTAGCTCTCGCATCCGCGGACTTACGCTGTTTAGCGGCTCAAAAAGGGATGATGCCATAATTTTTTTGCGTTTCTTTCTACTTATTCGTCCTCACAGATACTCGTTATTGCCTAATCAATTGCAACAACACTTATTTTCACTTTGCTAAGGCCTTTTTAAACTTTTGCAGCCACTAAACAGCGTAAGTTTTGTGGATGCAGGGGCTACAGTACCTTTGAAACAAGATTTTTTGAAAATTCATAATAAATTTTTAAAAAATCGTAAAAATATGCAGGTTTCACAGTTATTCTTAGAATTTTCTGCTCTTTTGAATAAAAATAAAATTAAAAGAATATAAAATTATGATTTTTAGGCTGCAAACTCCCTTTAAACCAATAAAACTTTGTTCCTCTATGCCATTTGTATTGCTACACACCTTAAAGGGAAATCATGTACACATTCGCTACGGGTTATAACTCAATGCAAATTATTAGAAGAATCTTCGAAATATTTTTCCGCACAATCAACACCCTCAATCGCGGTTTAAATTATATTTCTCCGATTCTATTGAATTTCTACTAATTAATTAATCAGCTAATTAATCGAAAATCAAATTAGTATTTTGGACTGATGATTCTGATCAGTATAGTACTTCGATTGGCTCGTTGAGTTCATTTAGGATAACGTTTCTTCAATTTGAAATCGCCATTGCCGAAATGTCGTTGCGGAATTGAAACACCCCCCGAAGTTGTCATTTATTTCTGGTCGTTTGCATTAAGATATAAATCGTTTTAGATGAAGGCGAGACTGTTTACTGAGGGAGAACTTTTCTCCGACTTCGTCTCTCCCTTGAGATGCCGGGAAGTGATAAAGAGAGCTGCGCCACTTGGAGAGAATGGTGAGAATGCAGAGAAGACATAGACAATTGATATCCAATGCTAATATTCCCATCTTGATTGTTTTGCAAAAATATGAATTTCAAGTCACCAATAACTAGAAAAAATGTGATGCACATAACGCGAGCTCTCTAACATATAACTCTCTAGTGAACTGAACTCTCTGAAGCATTTGGCCACATAAAACGCGTGATTATGAGAGTAGATTACGCTAATAAGAGATTCGAGTTCACAGAGAGGCTAATTCGCCGGCTGTGACGTACCGTTACAATAAATGATTACATATTACAATAAAGGATTGCAGACCCAATTCTTCCAACCGAATGGGAGCGGGTGGAAATTGTTTTTGACGACTACCCAATGGGCGTGCGACAGATTGGAATAACGCTAGATTACGGGGGAATCGGATTTGCCAATTTCCAGGTTTAAAAAATGAGGCTCCCAACATTTATAGTGCTTTCACGAAATGTTAATGAGGCTGAAATGAATGCTAAGGAGATGTATATGTACGATGATCTAAAGATGAAGATGAAGATGAAAAGCTAAAAAGATGAAAAGTGATGTAAATTTGTAGACGCTGATGTGTAGACTTTAAGGTTCGTATCGAAGTGCCGCAAGAATTTCGATGGCTGACAAGGAACGATTTTCCTGATTCTTACACTGACTGTTGCGGAATTCGTTCGTTCAGAATGAAAAACTTGTAAGTCTGCAAACGATAAGACTGAACATATTTTAAACAGTATACTTTTCTTTTCCTTTTTCTTCGTTTGAATACAAAAAAAACAGAATATCTTTGCGCTTTTTAAAATGTACTTATAATTTCTTGATATTGGTAAGCAATACATGTTAAAACGCGTTCTCTGTAAGAACGTCGGACGGGGCCGCACAACTCATTCAAAGTTGTCGTCCCGGACTTAAACTTTTTTCACAGACAGTCTTGGTTACTAAGTAAATTTTAAACGTGAGAAATTCGGAAAATCTCAACTTTTGAAAAATCGATAATTTTTTACGAAAAAAATTTTTTTTTCTCAATTTTTTTATTTTGCTATCGTGTTATATATCATTCAAAAGAGCTTCAAAAATTATTCGTAAATCCCGAATTTGATGAGAATTGGACCACTGGGAGCGAAAATCGGAGATCGCATACACAGAATTTTGAAGTTTCTGTGAAATTTTAGTTTGGATGAAATTGTTCCTATGATTTCCCCATCATGAATCCGACATATATTATGAATCTGAGAATACAATGGTCACTATTTGGCTAAAAATTTCCTATGTAAAAGTACATCTACATTGAATAGACCATGACCACTCTAAGATCAGGGTCAATCTAGAAGTGTGCAGAAAACTTTTTAAAGGCCTTATGAGTAAATCGCATGTATGACATTTGAAAGAGCATCAAAAGTTATGTCTAAATCCATATTTTCAGGACGATTGAACCGCTAGGAACGAAAATCGATAATCGCAGCCCCAGAAGTTGATAATTTTTGTGGAGCTCCAAATTCGCATATATTTTCATTCAAAGTGATCGGACAGTGCTTAAACTTTTTATACCAGTGTCCTGATGTGTAAAATAAATTTTAAAATCAAGAAAGTCATGAAAAGTTGAATTTTTTTTTCTATTCAATGTAGATGTACTTTTACATAGGAAATTTTTAGCCAAATAGTGATCATTGTATTCTCAGATTCATAATACATAATATATGTCGGATTCATGATGGGGAAATCATAGGAACAATTTCATCCAAACTAAAATTTCACAGAAACTTCAAAATTCTGTGTATGCGATCTCCGATTTTCGCTCCCAGTGGTCCAATTCTCATCAAATTTGGGATTTACGCATAACTTTTGAAGCTCTTTTGAATGATATATAACACGATAGCAAAATAAAAAAAATGAAAAAAAAAATTTTTTTTCGTAAAAAAATTATCGATTTTTCAAAAGTTGAGATTTTCCGAATTTCTCACGTTTAAAATTTACTTAGTAACCAAGACTGTCTGTGAAAAAAGTTTGAGTCCGGGACGACAACTTTGAATGAGTTGTGCGGCCTACCCGGGCCTCGCGCTGCGTTCTTACAGAGAACGCGTTTTAATTATTCAGATTCATTTCTGCGGATGGGTGGTTTTTCAATGAATGGAGAAATCCTTATCCATGGATATTCGAAGATCATAATGGGCTGGTCAGTTTTTTTCAGCTCTCGTTAGGTTGAATATGAAAATAACTGAACAGAGAATAAACGAATGAACCAGTGGACATACCGCCAAGTAGACAGACAACCAGAAAGATGCCTAGAAAACAATAATAGCAATACATTATAAATATCTATTTCTTCTGATAACAGCAATGAAACCTCGAACATCGGGGAGCAGAAGAGGATTAAATCATTCGGCGAACGCCTTCTTTATATAAACATAGGTCTTTGCATGCTAGTTCAATGATAAATAATTGAATTGAATTAATTGATAAAATGAACAGGTGGCTGTTCGGACACAGGAAGAACCGGCTCGTTACATTTCTCACGAGAACGGTGATGTGGCTCCTGTTGATAAATGCGCTACAAATGAAGTATGGAAGCTGATACTGAACGAGGATGGAACGTGGTCGTTGAGAACTAAAGAATACTTGTGAGTAATCGGCAGTGATTAAACCATATTGACAACGATATGTATGCAGTCGCAATGACATATTAAGAACAAAATGCATTAACTTATTATAAGTTATTATAACTTTTCGTTTCAGAAGATTCCGGCCAATGTAATGAGGAATTTGTGAGATGACTCCTTTCAAGAATCAAACAACCGTTGGACATAAGCTGTTTGACTCTTGAAAGGAGCCCTCTCTCTCACAAATTCAGAGTTTATTGTTGGCCGAAACATACTGAAATGTAAAGAGATATAAAGTTATATTATCTTATAATAAGTCACGAGGTGATGTGATGTGATCAGTGTGTGCGAATCAAACGGTAGTCGGAGTAGATATTGCCGTTACAATTTCCTAATTTCATTTCAGGTACCTGAGTTACTACGGTCAGAAGTTCAAACTAACAAAGAAGAAGTATTTCATGAGCTATGAAAACTTTGTGATCGAATGTTGATAGACGATAAGGATATTATATTTTTGTTGTTGCCAATTAATTTTTGTTCTAGCCAGTACAGCCCGTGGGGAAACGATTTGTAGCGTTGAAAAGCACATATATTGAAGTAAAATTGCATCCTGTATTGTTTCTGTGGTATGTTTATCGGCGAATTGAAAAAAAACAACAAAAAATGAAAAAAAAACTTCTATATGCCATTAATGGAGGAGTAACCGAAGTACGAACTCTAACAGGGTCTCTCCGTGAAAGTAGGAGCCATTTGTCAATGTAGATTCTCGCAAATTTAGTTCGCCGTTATATTCGGTTGATTTGACACATACGATGTAATGCGAGCAGTTGTTACGTGACCTTGCTGCTTTCACAATCCATAATCTTCTTTTGGTTGCCGGTTTCAATCCAAAAGTGCTGCATTTTAAGATTGTCCGCCATCGTACTGACTACGTAATGAACGGCGTTGACAGAGGACAGATATCTGAAGTAGAACAAAATACATTTTAAATTTAGATAATAGATCTCTCATCCTGCCCAAACTTGACAACTCTCTTAGTCTCGACAGAGGTTGCTCTCACAATCTCGCCAATTATCTATCAATCAGAAAAATGCGTTCTCTACATGCTGACATCTGTGAATGCCCGTGCTGTGTGTTACAAATTCGCAAATACTCATCCTAAATAATATATCATTCTGCTGCGAAAAATGAGGAGATAAGAAGGTGAGATATGTCGAGGTAGTATAGATAGAGATCGCACACAACATTCGTCTATTTCATTTTACGTATCATTTTAAAGTAGTATTATGTACCAGTGTAATTTTAATTTACCTGTTGGAACCAGCGTAATTCTAACTGCTAACCTGTTGGTGTAGTTGCGGAATGCCCAGGAACCGTCACTGTTCTCTATGATCCTCCACAGTGTGCGTCGCGAGCAGTGATCAATCAGCGCCACGCTACCATCTCCAGAAGCGCGAAGGTAAAGAATCGGATCAGAAGACGTCTTGAGAGCCACCTAGGGTGAAGGAATGATTTACAGGAACAGTACATCCTAGAGAATTCACGTTGCCTTAAAACACGCCTATTACTATACAAGTAACACGCAAGGTTATCGTTTTAGATTGAGGAATACTAGCATTTATTTGTGTTAGTCTTCAGTGAAAAGTGTTCTGAGTGGCGTGCCGCAGGGCACCGTTTTGGGACCTCTTCTCTTTTTGATCTACCTTTTCGATCTCCCACAAGCTCTCTCTCCATACCCTTTAGTAAATTTCCGTCTTTTCGCCGATGATATCAAGCTTTTCGTCACGCATTCAAAAAATAACACTCATTCCACTTCTCAACTTCAGCTCGGGTTACAGGGTATCTTAGATTACTGTCAAACATGGCAGTTATTGGTCGCAAAAAAAAATGCACCGTTCTATATTTAGGCAAATTCAACCCCTTCCAACAATATTCTCTTGACACGTTTCTTCTGCCCATTCCTAGTTCTGACCCCGCTTCCCCTCCCGAGCCAATCCGTGATTTAGGAGTTTACATGGACCCATTTCTGACTTTCCAACCACATATTGATATTGTTTGTCAGAAAGCAAACAAGCTTATCTACTTACATCGTATTTGTAACCCACTCCTATCCATTCCATCGATTAAATTCCACTTACTTCGAAGTCCCCAGTTACTCAAAGTTCTACAAGTTGAAATACCCAACCTCTAGTCATCGATTCACGGTTGCTCCACTTGATCCATCAGACATATATGGATCCGAACGGCTCCCTCCCCGTTCTGAGGCTTCGTCCACCTCATCCCAATAAGTGGCCAATTGTGTTTCCCTGTCTAGCCTGCATCCCTTCCCTCACCTTCCTCATCCGTATTCATTCATATTTATATATTTCTTTTTTTTCATAGTTTCTTTAATTGCCGTCACACCCTTCGCGGGTGTATCAAATAAATAAATAAATAAATAGTGGTATTCATTTGTTACATTGCCAATGAGTCGACGAAGTGAACGTTGCAAAATCAACTGAACTGACCAGTCCAGCGCAGTCTTCGATGATCCATCGATAAGGCTTTTCCGATATGTGCAAAATCCAACCGCAAGCAGCTATGTACCTATCAAATTCACTTCCATTTCTCCTTTAGTATTAGAATATCGATGCCAAAACAAGCTCATCTCGCGCATAACATTTAGTAGCCCCACATTTTGAATTCATATTGCACCCGAATGATACCTCCCGCAGACCCTATTCATTTTGGCTTAATTAATCAATTATAAAATAATTCATGCAAATTTTGGCAATAAAATAATTATATCCGACGAACAAGGCCAAAATCGAAAAATCAAAACTGGTCAAGTTTTTGGAACGTGTCTTGGGGATGTTACAAAAAATCGGCATGGTCGTAGCTTTTCTCGTCGAGGAGGAGATAGCTTTCGAATATTTCAAAAGCTGTCTCCTCTGTGGTGAAAGATAGTGAGATGGCAAATTTACATAACATGCCCAATGAATGTTCAAACAACTTGACCAGTTTAGATTTGTCAATTTTGACCTCATTTACATATTATGAATTGATTTCTGCGAAAATCGCTCCCATTTCGACCGGTCCCCACACCAGAAATGACTCGTCGAATGGGATTAGTTTCACATATTTCACCGCCATGCTAATGGGGCATTCTCACCAGTCTGACACGCTGTGATTGGTTATCCGTAGCGATCTGGTTCCGCAGCAGCCGTGGTAGGTCACATTGGGAAATTGTTCCGTTCTCAACCATCGTAGATCGTCCTTCATCTCGAACCGAATCTGAAATAAACGATCGGTTTTTTTTAAATTGAAAGTTTGCTTGTGCTGGAGCACGAACTACACATGGACAATTGGCTTCTAAAGAAGTCTCCCACGCCTTTGACCCTAGTCCTGATGTCTACTTTTGAGGCCCCTCTCCTCACTCCTAATTCCCGTGCGGTTGCCACAATCACTCCTTTCCCCATGTGAATGACCCATTATTAAAGATCGTTCTTACTCGTTAATTTTTGTACATGTTGTCGCACCCTTGTGGTGTACGATAAATACATAATTGATGTTGAAACCTGGAAGTTGGCAAAGACGGTTCCGTGGTGGGTGATCTTCGCTACAATCTGTCGCACTCCTGCTGGATAGTCTTCAAAGGCAACTTCCACTCGCTCCCAATTAGCTGGTGACTGTTGCACTGCATAATATAATTAGTGAATGTTCCAGTCAAACTGTTATTCATTTTACGCCTATGTTTTATGAATTTTGAATCTATATTTATATATTTTATCGACGCCCGAAGGCGCAACGGAATAATGCGTGATTAAGTACAGCAGTATAAGACTCTCTAAGGGAAGTTTCCTTTGGGAAGGGAGGGACGTAATCGTTTAATATTGTTTCCTTGCCAAGTTTTTCTCGCCAAACTCACTATCGACGAAGTTCTCCAATTTTACTTCTCTTTTTCGCGAAAGCGCAGTGAATTCATTGAATTGCTCCCCACTGAGCAGAAGCTGCGCTTGCATCTGACATTATTTGGAAAATAGTTTTTTTTAATCCTCAACGATAATTTGTAAATGATAATAAGTCACACAAGTCATTCCAGCCACTATGAGTTTTCATTTGCATTTTACAGATGAAGGAGTAATCACATTTTTCATTCCTAGATATAAATGATGGTGAGTATACAATGATGGTGTATATATTATAACAATATTACATGATATTTGGGAACATGCCGCATGTTGCGTGCGATGAGTTCGCTCACCACGATGCGCGGTCGGACGTGGTCGAGCAACCATTCCTATATTTAAATAATATGTTATTCTTTTAAAATATTTAATTTGGGCACAAAACACACTAATATGATTAAATTTCTTCACAACGAAAGAGACTAATCGATAAAACCAATTTTGAAGCGTTTTGCAATTCAATTGTGCGGGGATATCAAACTGACTGGCATGCCCTCTTTGACCAGATCGATCACGGGATACGGTCGGGTACAGCGAGCATTCCCGGTTGGGAAACACTTTTCAACTTCCGGGTGGGGCTCGCATCCAATTGGCGGGCATTCGGCGCCGATTCTGTTGTTTTATCGGTTAAATTTCGAAGAAATGGAATTCTGGCGTTCACAATACAATATAAAACGTAAATGAACGTGAAATTTTACCTCTCTGGGGATATTATTGACCACCCATAAGTCAGCTTCATATCCTCCATTATGAGAGAATGAGACGGCGCAAGGTTTGGCCTGCAACGAAATTACGTTGTGGTGCGAACCGGATCCTTGCGTTTTAACTCATTAAAACTCGTAAAATCTTTAATCAAACTGAATTAGATGATTAATTAAAAGAAAATACGGACAACGAAATTAACAGTACCTGAATGGATCCTTAGCCCAAATGCGCTCGAAGTCGAGTTTGATAGAGCAATTCTGAAGTTGTATTTTGCAATCACATTATGCAATTTCCTTAGCTTTAACCAGGACCAGGCAGTCAAAAAATAAGTTATTTTTAAATAAAAGAAAATTCTGTTCCCGGAAGAGTGATAAAAACCGCATATTTTTGCGATTTTTTTAAAAATTAGTTATGAATTTTCAAAGTTTCGCTTTTTCACCACAGCGGGTTACGGTAGCGACTACACCACAATTGATATCACCAAAACCATCAATTTTGAGGGAATGTGGTTGTGTTCATTGAGTCCGGGAGTGGTCAAAACCTCTATCATCCTGTTTTTATGATTATATCTAATCCTCAGTTCAAATTGAACAGCTTTCTGTCTTTTCGGAAATAGGCGACGCACCGTTCCTGAGTCTAATTTCAAAATAAAATAACTAATTGAAAAAAAATGCTAAAAATTTAATTTTTTCTGCTTTCTCCATTAGATGATAGTGAGAAAAGCTGAATAAAAAATTATGGAAATTAAAAATCTCTTTTTGGAGGCTGCCTGATCCCTTTAATCACTGGCTAGTATTGATTGTCCACACATTATTCGTTGTCGAAGCACAGTTGGCATATTTTAATCATTGGAACTTTTTACTATTAAATGTGCCACTCAGCGCGATATCTCTACAGCCTTTAAACAATTTCGAATCAAAGAAAAGCTAGAAGCGAAGAAAAAAAAAGGTTTTCTTAAAAAGACATGCTTTATGCTAGGTTTGACTCACCTCATCACATTGATTGCGCTCGGCTAAATTTTTTCGGAATGTGTTTGATGGGAGAGTACGGTTATCCCTTTCACAGAGTTGAATCCACATCAAAGGATCGGAGAGGGCGGTAAGGAAGCGACTATTCACCTAGAATAAAAACATAAAACAAATTGTAAACAAGGGTAAGAGCTAGGGTCGCTGGGGGACACAGGCTAGTAGCATAGGGCATTGTTCCCCAGTGACAAAAAATTAAAGTGAAAATGGGCAGATTGAGAATGAATTTAGAATTGTTTGTTTGTTTGTCATTGCTATTTACATATTAAAAAAGAACTCGCAAGTTTCATAGTCCTCATTGTATTGTAGTCGAGACGTTTCGCAATTTCTCGAATTACGAAGTCCGGATAGGTGTCGAACGTTACCATTTTCAGAAATACAATCTGCAATTTTTAGCGAAATTTAAAAAAAATTCTTCAAAACTACAAATTACGAAACAGTAAAAACAATTAACATTTTTTGCCGAAGAAATAAGTAATGAAATATATATTACGAAATGGAGGGGAGCAATGAAAGAGGCCCTGCGAATGCACTCGTTCCTTGCTCAATTAGATTTGATATCGGATTTGATTTTCTTAAATATTGAAATGCTACTATGATAGGTATAAAAATTAGAAGAGTTCCTAAATGAACGCGGCTGGATGTTTCGGTCCGTGGGTTCGTAGACACCCAACCGCCCCACGATGGGCGGACCTCGTCAGTACGATGCCCATCGTGAGTAAAAGAATTATCAAGAAAGGGGAGAAGAGAAATTACTTTGAAGGGAAGTGAAAGTAAACGGAGATAGGGTTGACAATGACAATAAACAATCAAACTTGAAATAATCAAAATAATCAAACAATAAAACGAGAGGAACGAAGGTGGAGAGGAGCATTGAGTGACTAAATGAGGGGAGGGGAGGAGAGAGAGATAGGGAGAAGAGGAGGGAAGAGAAGGGAAGGGAAGGGAAGGGAAGGGAGGGAGAGTCACTGTTGCACAACATTTCATTTCCGTGCTTTTATGCGTCCAATGCAGAGGGAAAGCACATTCTCGCACACCACGTCTATCTCTGCCTCTCCCCCGAATAAAAGTGTCGAGGTAGAGAAGACCACAAAGCCAGTGGAGCGAGTGTTGACACTTTAGTGACAGTCACTATTTATAAATGGTCACTATGGAGCTAAACAAACATGAACCAAAGCTACCCTTTTAAAGGAGGAGGAACAGGAAAAATAGAGTATGTATCTAATGACGTTACACGATTTCTTGTGTAAACGATAATACGATTCCAAAATTTGAGACCCCAATCTTTCCTCTGAACCGAGATACACACGCGCAAAGAAGCTACAGGGCTCAGGGAAATCAGGTTCAAGTGTGCGTGCGCGACTAAACAAATATCTCGGTCAACTTTCTCTCTCGTGTCGAGTTTACGTGCACTCGAGGGAGGAAAGGGGGAAGAGAGAAGGTCAGAGAAGAGGTAGATCATGAACTCGACCTCTAGCCTCTTTAGTCGACTCTCCCGGTAGATCAGTCTCTCGTCTCGCTTGACCCCTACCTCTCGACATACCGTTTCCCAAGCGAAGTTCAGGGTTATCGTGGTGGGATATTGTGCTGTTCGTCCTCCTTTAACAGCTTCCTCTTGGCAGGATTGATTAAAATATCAGTGGTAATTAGCAAACAATTTCAAAGTAATTATTAGGGTATTTTAGAGGAGAAATGTTCTGCTCAATTCTCGACGTCCACTTTAAAAGGTAGCATATTTGTGAGAAACTTCTGCGAACTCTCACTTCCCCGTTTCGTCTCCTCGAGAAACATATCTATAATTCGTGTTCTTTCTAAAAAACGATCCATTTAATGAAAATCTGATGGATTTTGCAAAAATATTCCCCACCGGTACTTCTTATTGAGAGCATGGCTATACTTGAAACGTATCGTGATGTCGCGACGCTCTCACTTTGAATGTTGCTATGATACACACAGGATGTAACATTTCTATCGCACCATTTATTAATATGAGAAAAAATGTTCTTGTTGATCACTTCTTTGCGGCTCTCTGTAGTCCGTTGACTTGTTGGTTTCACAACATTTCAACTCTGTCCTCTCTAGCCAACGAAGGGCAGGGAAAAAGAGTGGCTACTTTTTGTTTTAATTTCCCAATCCCACTTCAGGTATATGAACTACTACGACCGGAAGTTCAAACTATCGAAGAAGAAGTTTGAATACCTGCACAATGACAACTTTATGATTGAACGGTGCTCGAGAAAGAGGTGGGAGAACGCTATGTTGCTGTTATCAGTTCCCAACTACTAGTGTTGATCACTCATTAGTTAATTTGATAGAAGTTGAAAAGCAAAAACTCTGGCAGGGCATTTGGACTCTCTCACGTTGATGCGTCCTCATTCAACAGGGCACCACTAGTTCGCCGTTTTATTCGGCTCATGTAAGCAGAAGATATACTGCGAGATGTTGTTATTCAACTTCGATGCTTTCCAAGTCCTCCGCTTTCTTCTGATTGTAACTGTCAATCCAAAAGTGTTCAGTGGTCAGATTTTGTGACGCCGTGCCGACTTCATGAAGTTGGGATGATGATAGAAATCTGTAGTAGCATTAGTTATCAATCTTTGCTGATCATGTTCATATTCGATTGGTCTAGTATCGGGTAATTAATCCTGCGCAGTTACAATGATAGTCAATGATGGACTATTACAAATGTATTATACAACGTTCCACTTCAAGTGAAGTCCTACCTGTGGCGTTCCACTTCAAAGGAAGTACTACCTGTGGCGTGCTTATTCTCTGCTTCTCTCGTTTTTGCATGCTCTCTCGCCCTCGTTTATCAGCGGAACGTTTTAATATTGTGGACGAATGTTTGTAAATTTGTAATAGCATGACGACGATGTTGCGATGGTGTAGCACCCTCCCTTCCCTCGTAGTTTCCTCATCCCGATACCAATTTCGGAATAAGCTACGGAAAATACCCTCCCTTTCGCTTCCCTCCAAAATCGTGTTGTAACACGGAACTGCCTCACCCAACCACCGAAAACGCTCGCCCGAACCAAAATACCAACCTACCGACCCGTATTCCTTAATCCCTACCCGCGAATGCGTTGGTGGTAAAGTATAAGTATAAGGGCTAGTCCTACTTCTCTTGAGGCTTGCGGAAGTCTTTCAATCCGACAATAAGTCATGTAAAAACTTCTAGGAAGGGGCTATATGACCGTTGGAGCTATGAGAGCAAGCGGAATAAGTTTCTCGAACTCTAACGTTTTTCTAAAGACTTTGCCTTTTGCTCGCACGTACTTTTATAATTTTCTGGAGCTTAGCTCTCTAAATCGATGAGTGTCCGCGTTCTGCGTGTGCAGTACTATGCACCAGCTGCATGCACTTCTACGCACAAGCAGGGCTTCAACTATTAACCTGTCGGTATAGCTTCGTATCGCCCACGATCCATCGCTGTTCTCTATTAGTCTCCACAGAGTCCGTCGCGTGCAGTGATCGATCAGCGTCACACGACCATCTCCATATGCGCGAAGATAGAGAACCGGATTAGAGGACGTCTTGAGAGTCACCTAAAAAGGCGGCATACAAGACCAGTACAATGCCACTGTACCTGCCATGAAAGTTTAGATTAGTACAGAGATGGAATCTTCAAAACCACTCAAAAATCAGGAATACTAGCATTTTTTGTGTTTCTAGTTTGAATTTGTTGCCAACCCATCCTTAAAGTGAAGCTTGCAGCTTGAACTGAACTGACTAGTCCACCGCGGTCTTCGATGAGCCATCGATAGGGCTGTCCCGATTGACGCAGATTCCATCCGTTAACAGTTATGTACCTATCAAATTAACTTTCGTTTTGCATTCAGTAACACCAGCGCAGATACCAAGATATGAACATCATGGGCATAACGTTTACTACGCATTATATTTTGAGATCATATTGTTCCCGAACGATATTTCCTGCAGTCTCCGTTGACTTGATAGCCAAGATGAATAAATATGTACATAAATATTAAGCGTTTTGTTGTGTGTTGGTTCAGAGGGATCGCTGCATGTACCTTCCTTTTTCCGTCCGCAGCGATCGAATTCCGCAGAAGTCGTGGTATGTAACATTGGGAAATTCGTTTTTTCTTAGCCATCGTAGATCGTCCTTCATGACAAGCCGAATCTGTGATAAACATTTTTTTGTTTGAAGATTTAGGCTGGAGAATAAATTTTACATTGAAGATTTTCCTGAAAATAACTCATCAATTCTCCACGGCTTCGGCAACGGAGTACATCGTCCTCATTTCACACGCTCTAATGGCGAAACTTATAGCACCAAGGAGCTCGATTTACCGTCATTACCTGGAAGTTGGCAAAGAAGGTTCCGTGGTGAGTGATCTTGACCACGATCTGTCGAACGCCTGCTGGATAGTCATCGAAGACGACGTCGGCAAGCTCCCATTTAGCCGGTGACTGCTGCACTATATTCCCTTTGAATTTTTATTCTCAATTATATCTGCCTTTTGTATTTTGTATCACTTACAATGTTTTCCTTGTCAACCCTATTTTTGGTCTCGGCAAACTTACTATAGACGAAGCTCTCCAATTTGACTTCTCTTTTTCGCGAAAGTGCAGTGAATTCATTGAATTGCTCCCCAGTCAGCAGAAGCTGCGCTTGCATCTGAAGTTATTTAAAATCATTTTAAAGTTCTTCAACTTCGCCAATTCATTCCTACAAGCTGAGCGCGAACACTCTGAGATGTCGACACACACACAGTCCCAAACGCCAACTCTCTTATATTCAAGAGACTTTGATCTCTACGCTCTCAATTTCACACACTCATCAAGAGACCAAGGATCTATTATAAATTTAAAATATTACGTTCCACTTCGAGTACTACATGTGGTGTGCTTACTGCGGAACGTTTTAATATTTCTGACGAGTGTTTGTTTGTAATAGATGTAGACATCTTAGAGCGTTGACGCTCTGTGTAAATGAATAACAATATTACATGATATTTGGGAACATGCCGCATGTTGCGTGCGATGAGTTCGCTCACCACGATGCGCGGTCGGACGTGGTCGAGCAACCATTCCTATAATTAACAATATTTAAAATTGTATTTTCAAAATATATATTTAGAAATAGGATATAAATTACAGTGAATCTGTACGAAGTCCTTCAGCACTAAAATGAGTTGTAAAGTTGTTTGTATTTCACTAGTGTAGAACCATATGAGGTAGAACTGACTGGCACACCCTCTTTGACCAGATCGATCGCGGGATACGGTCGGGTACAGTATGCATTCCCCGTCGGGAAACATCGAATAACTTCCGGGTGAGGCTTGCATCCAATTGGCGGGCCTTCGACGCCAATCCTGTTGTTTTGTTGATTAAAATTTAGAAGAAGGAGATGAGATTTCGACGTTCAAAGTGCATTATAAAACGCGTATAAATGCGTTCACCTCTCTGGAGATAGGATCGTCCACCCATAAGTCTGCTTCATATCCTCCATTATGAGTGAATGAGATGGCGCGAGGTTTGGCCTGCAACGAAATTATATACGAAATGTACGGGCAATATTTTATGTTTGGTGTTCGACCTCATATTCGAAAACACAAATCACAAAATTAAGTAAACTCGAAATTGAAAATACCTGAATGGATCCTTTGCCCAAATGCGCTCGAAATCGAGTTGGATTGAGACATTCTGAACGTAAAAGTTCAAATACCGAATATAGGCAATGCCATTTTTTTATGATGTGAATTGCGTACATGCGTGTTTTTAAAAGAATTCGTTGCACCATAAATTAACAGCGCACGCAACTTCAGAATACAGTTCCTGCATTGAGCTAGTATCCACCTCATCTCTTTTGCTGTGCTCCGCCACATTTCGTCGGAACGCATACGAGGGAAGAGTACGGTTATCCCTTTCGCAGAGTTGAATCCACATAAGAGGATCGGAGAGTGCGGTCCGGAATCGACTATTCACCTATGAAATACTGTCCACTTGATATGCAAGTCATATTCCACACTGTAAATACAATAGACAGAAACAAAAAATAAAAGTATAAATACGGGAAAGACTATTCTTCGAGTTGGGGCCGCGGGGAACAATGTTCCCCAAGAAAAAAGTATGGAAATAAGAAGTTTTGAATTTTTTACATATTAAAAAAGAACTCACGAGTTTCATTGTCCTCATTGAATTGTAGTCGAGGCGCTTCGCAATTTCCCGAATTACGACATCCGGATAGGTTTCGAGCGTAGCCATTTTCAGAAATACTTTCTGCAATTTTTGCGAAATTAAACCATAATTTTGTTCAGAACTACGAATTACGAATTTGCAAAACGAAATACCTTATCCTGCCAGAGAAACAAATCTACAACATGTAAAACATACTTACATTCACGAAATGGAGCGGTTCAGTTGAAAACGACCTGCGAGTGCACTCGTTCCTTGCTCAATGTTGCACAACATTTCATTTCCGTGCTTTTATGCGTCCAATGCAGAGAGAAAGCGCATTTTCGCACACCACGTCTATCTCCTTCTCTCCCCTCCGAAAAAAGTCTCCATTGAGAGCACAAAACCAGTCACATCACTCCACGGGCCGGTCAACCTTGCAGAAAGGCCTTTTGGGGTTAGAGAGAGTGTGAAATCGAGAGGGACTCTCTCACTTTAGCATACTCTCTCTCTAACCCTGGTCTGTAGGTTTGGAATCATTTGGAGTGGAGAGCATTGACACTAAAATTCATTACACGTGATTCCAAACTTACAGAAAGGGATCTGGGCGAAAGAGCGTGTAAATGTGAGAGAGACCTCTATTGTGCACTCTATCTCATTCTCAACCATTTCTGAAAGGTTGATCGGCCTGTGGAATGATGTGATCATTGAGCGAAACAACCTTTACCAAATGCTACACTTTTAACCGCTTCTTCTTGGCGAAATTTTTTGAAATATTAAAGGTGATTTGCAAACAATTTCAAAGCAAGTATCTGGGTATATTAGGGGAAATGCGCTCATCTCTCAAGTTTAACCGACTTCGAAAGGTCACATATTTTGTGCAACACAACATTTTGTGAGACAGAAAATCGAACTCTCTCTCTTTCCCCATTTCGTCTGATCAAAAAATCTATATAGGTAGTGTACTTTGTCGAAAAAAACCTTTACTGCCGACGTGATATCTCTAGCAAATACCGCACGAACGGAACCGAACCGTTAGAAATGTACCCTGCCCTTGAAACCCTTTGTCGAGCACAAAAATGACCATGCATTTTCTAACTCTCACTTCCTCTTCTCATGTTGCCAGTGAAAGGAAGGACTACGCAAGTTTTCTTTCCTGAATTTCGTTTTCACAGACATACGGGATATTGATATTTTTGTCGGTTTTTTTTGCTGTGAATTTTCGCAAAACAATGTTCCAAATAGCCTATTTCAGAGCATGACTACACTAGACACTTATCCGAACGTCGTAATTCAAGAAATTGCTAAACGACTAGACTATAATACAATAAGAATGATGAAACTTGTGAGTTCATTTATGATAACATATAATCTGAGTTTTCTGCCTAGCATCAGAAAAATTTTATTTATTTATTATCGCCTCAATATTGCATATTTTTACAGGTCCACAGTCGTTTTTTTGCCGCTCTTTCCGATCTTCTGATGTGGATTCAACTTTGTGAGAGGGACAATCGCACTCTCCCATCGTTCGCGTTCAGAAAAAGTCTCGCGGAACATGTTCGCAAAGATGACGTTAGTAAAAGAGACCAGACTTTGGATGTTCTAAAAAGGCAATTATTTTTTTCACTACAACAATTACATGTAGGATAAGATAACATGATCCAGTCGTCAAAGAACTTTGTCATAAGTGAAAAGCGGATAATTCCCCATCATATTTCTTGTCAAACTTCGAATCTTGGTGCACCTCAGGCGTAAAATTATTTATTCTTTTAACGAATGGTTTATATTGCAATCTCTCTTTCTCTTTAGAGTCGCACGGCTCAACTCGACTTCGAGCGTATTTGGGCGAAGGATCCTTTCAGGTGAGTTTGAAATAAGGTTATAGGCAGCAATTTTTGGAGAATTATTTTTGCGCTTGTAGGTCAAATGTTGCGCCATCAGTATCGCATAGAATGGAAGGATTTTGCCTAGTGCTTGCTCAATGGCCCGTATCCAACTTAGGGAGGTGAAATGATCATTTATTTATTATGAATTTTTTTCTTGCGGTATTATTCAAGCAGTTTTCACTATTTTAAAATAAGTAATTAATGAGTATGCAGAATTAGCATAAAATTCCCGCCTATTGAATGCGAGCCTCACCCGGAGGTCACCGTGTGCTACCCAACACGCCGCATTCCCTGTACCCGAGCGTATCCGATGATAGACCTTGTCAAAGAGGGTATTCCGGTGTGTTAAGTTTTCTTTTTATTTCACCGATTTTTTAACAACAAAATAGACTTTAATATGTCTGGTACAAGGTATTGGTCAGAATGTTTTCCGAGAATATGAGAATTGAAAATTTGTAAATATAAAACAAATAGGAGTGGCTATTGGATCACGTGCGACCTCGAATCGTCGTGCGAGAGCTCATCGCACGAAATCAATCTGATGAATATCGCGTAATATTATTATTATTGTTATCGTTATTGTATTAAATATTATAATTACTATACTATTTTTTTATTCTAATTAGGCTGGGATCAATTTTAATTGTAGATGCAAGTGCAGCTTCTATTGGAAGGCGAGGAGTTCAGTGAATTCATTCCACTTTCGCGAAAAAGAGAGCCCAAATTGGAGAAAGTCGTCTATAGTGAGTGTTAATAGTGGTCGAAACAACCATGTTTATATCCTTGTTGCCATATTAACCCTCTAGTACTGTGAGAAATCAGTCTCATATGACGCTGTTTGCGTTAGGATCAACAAATGGCTGGAACAGGTCAAAAATCGAAAGCGCTCAAAATTGTTCCTAGGGATAACTTTTTTGACGCTGAACACGCTTGTGTTATCGATTTCGCAATCGGACCCCTCTGGGCGCCGGAATGGCCTCGCGCCTACGAACAGAATTTGAAGCTCTATCTAATGGCGTTTTCAGATTCTCGATATCGATTTTGGCTCCAGTGAAAATGTAAATTTTTGAAAGAGGAATTTATAGAACATTAGAAAGAGCTGCTCACGCTGATAATGTTTCACTAAGCATTTGACCCCTGCATGGCCGAGGTATGCCGAGTTATGAAATCGATTTTCAAGAAGAAAAAAAGTTCGGCAAAAAGCTTTGACAACAGATAGGATTCGAACCTATGACCTTCGGCGTTGAGTTCTAACACTAAGTTACTACCACATCGACCATGCTGCTGCCGCGTCCGTAAACGAGTAGATAAAGCTTCAAATTCTGTAAATAGACGCAAGATTTCGTACCTCTACGGGCTGCGGGCTCCGGGCTCCAAAGCGAGTTTAATTCGAAAAACGAGTTTTCCCCGAAAGTGGCGCGAGGCCATTCCGGCGCCTAGAGGGGTCCGATTGTGAAATCGATAGCACCAGCGTGTTCAGCGTCAAAAGTTATCTCTAGGACCAAGTTTTGAGCGATTTCGATTTTTGACCTGTTCCAGCCCCATGTTGAACCCTTGGTGATCCTAGCGTAAACAGCGTCATATACATTTTATCTATTTATATATTAAATGGTTTTCTGGTGTTTATTATTTTCATAAATTGATGAAATCCTGATTGTCCACATCTAGTCTATTACGGGTATTACAGTGATGAACGTTACATATATAATACATAATTTAGGATCAGGTGCACTAGCAAAGTGGGAGCGAGTGGAGGTCGTCTTCGACAACTACCCCATGGGTATAAGAAAGATAGCAGTACACATCGAACACAGATCAGCCGTGTTTGCCAACTTCCAGGTAAGAACACTGTCAGAAAATAACTTTCTCAATCTAATTTTTGTGTTTGCTTTAAATGTACATATTTACATAAACAATGCTTGAATAAACCTGAAATTATATGCACCGGCTTTCCAAAACTCTCTGTCGTTCTTCTAATATGCACAGATAAAAATGTAAGCGTTTCAGATTCGGGTTGAAGTACCGGACAATTTGCGGTGGATCAGCAAGGACGAAGTCCCCGATGTGACATACCAAGATTGTTGCGGAATTCAGACCCTCCGGACAGAGTCAAATAAGTAGGTTGCAAGAGACCTTGTCCCAACTTGAGTTAGCTGCGCTAATACTATCATGTTTATTGATGCCCACTTCTCATCTTCTGCTTAATTTAACCTATGCCTGAATACAGCAAAATTTACCTTTCTAGGTCCCTCCTTTACCTTAGATCTTAACCTTAGAAGCTCCCCTTTGGAGCGTTAGAAGTTGCCACAAAAGAAAAATTTGAAGAAAGTTATTATTGCAACAGGTACATATCGGCGGAAGGATGGAAGGTGCGCCAATCTGTGCAAGCGTGTCAATGGCTCATCGAAGATCATATTGGCCTGGTCAGTTCAGCTCCCGCGAATTCTCAAAGATTTCAATATCTACACAATTCAACTCTCTAGTTGTCATTAAACTTTTCCATCAACTCTCTCCAGTTAACACAACATCTCGTCAAGAGACTGATAATACAGATGTCGAGATGTTAGAGACATCTTGCTATGTTTACGCCTTTCGTTGCGAAGATTGGGATCGTAATAGAATAATCAATATTTTTCGAGTATAATCGATATCTTGCTTTCTGATTGCTTCTAAGTGAACACATTTCAGGTGACGCTCAAGCCTGCGAACGGCCCTTGTTGTCTTTATCTTCGAGCGTACGGCGATGAAAGAGTGAGACTCGTAGATGAGTGTACCCGAAAGACCCTGTGGAAAATGATAGAAAACGAAGATGGATCGAGATCGTTCCTCAGTTTTACAAACAGGTTAGCATCTAGTACACGATGATAAGTGCATCTTCGCACATACAACTGCCACTACATTTCAATTCATACAGATAGTAAACAACGTGTAACATTTGCAAAAAACCTTACTGTTTTCAATAAGGCGCAACTCGGTAATCTGGAACGAGAACGATGAAAAGTGCAATCACAATTTTATTGTTACAGATTTCTATCCTCGGTCGATGGAATTTTGAGCACAATGCAACAAAACTCGGCCACCGAACACTTCCGGCTAGACCTTTCGTTGATTAATAAAGGGAAGAATAAACACGTCTCGTCAATACGCTGATGTGGTGTTAGTATTCCGGAAAAGCTCTCGAAAAAAAACTATAGAGTGTGTTAGTTTCCCGCTGTCTTTTTCTGGAAAAGCTGTTCGATTTGAATTCCAGCATTTTCTGTATCTCGTCTACTAGTGAAGCTAGCCAGATGATACTTTGTCCTAGAGTTACTTTTCGCGTATAGACTCTATGAAACAAGTTTGGTAATCATAGCCTGTTGGGAGCCGAGTTACGACCAAAAATCAATAATTGGCGAATTCAAATATTTATCTTTTCCGAGACCGCCATGAAAAATGGAAAAGTGGAAACTAACACTCCTTCTAGCTTTTCCGAGAGAGTTTCCGGTAAACTAACGCTACATTAGCGTATTTAGTACCCACAAAAAAGTCAGATATGTATTATGTTATTCAGTGATCATTGTGAAATAAACTATAATGCTCTCTAGAATTTCTTACCTCCTGTACCCGGGTACAACAGGTACACGACCAGGTACAAAACACAAACAGCACAAAGTAAGATCCCTTTGTGTACCAATGAGTGCTCATAACACGTGAGGTCGCACGTCTTGGGTAATATTGAAATCCTTTTGTTACCGGTTTATTTATTGAAAAATTCGAAATAGATATAGGAGGTACATACCAAGTACATGAGGTGCACGACCAGGTACACGAAATTCTTGAGCTAGATGCTAACTCTAATTCTGGGGTTCGATTGAAATGATATCACGAATCTTCTTGCTCTTCATTTTATTGTCCAACTTTCTCCAAACAAAGGTGCTCCAATGCCAGACTGTGTGTGGATGGTGGTGACCTGATTCATAATAATAATATTTACCAGTATCGCTTTAGGGGGCGCTGATTCAGGAAAGTCTTATTTTCCATTCTTCATTACTAATGCTCCACCAATCAGTTCCGATTCTCCTTTTCAATTTTTTTCTCCATCTTTCCTTCGGTCGTCCTCTTGAACGTTCATTTGCGTAATCATATGTGACATAGAATGCTTAAAAAGCTATTTGCATGTTCATTTTCTCTACATGCTAAAAATTGGGTTGCTGATTACAGCCCTAATTTTTTCGCTCGCTGAAGCTGCCAACATTTATCAAATCGCTCTGATCCGTTGAAAAGTTGTGCGTCCACGACCATTTATATTCAGCAACCTTTTTGCGACCTCATCATACCGATCTGTTGAACCTGTGGACTCCGATACTTCTCCTGAACTCGAAGTGTTCGGGGGCTCAGAACTCGTGCTGTAGCCGCGGTCTGATAGGGTGCTATCCGGCTCGATACTCTGAAGCAAACAATCATTTAGAAGGCAATTTAAAATTTTTTTATCGAAAATGCACTTCAATGTTGTGCTTTATTACAAGTTGGCTCGTGTCACTAACAACTAAACCATTCAACTCAAAATTAACGCGGGCGGAAACTGCCATCGGAATTCTTGCTGGTGTGAAATTGTGCACTTTTTTGCCATGAAGGTTTGAGGAGGATTTGAAAACTTTTTTTTTGTTCCAGCAACTTCTTTGCGAGTTATTACCGGGCTGCTAGAGCGACTGTCTACTTAGTACACACTTGTAGATACAACACAGAGAAGGAATACTGAGTTAGGGCATCTAGTGTATGATACACTCAATATTGAGTGTATTCGCGCGTCGAGAGAGCGTCCGAAAACGAGCGATTTGTAAGTGTATCATACACTTGATGCCCCCTCAGTTTATGAAACACTCAATAGTAAGTTTATTAATTCTGGGTGAAATGTCCATCCAAATACACAGATAATTATTAGTCTTTAGATACATTGCAGGCTAAACATGCCTGCTCGTGTTCCGACTGGCTGCAAGTCTCCTCATCCTCATCATCTTTTGAATTTCTTTTGTCGGCATGCTTATTTTTGTCATTTCCATCAACCAAATTATAGAGGAAAGGTGAGTCGAGAATCTCACGACACGTCTGTCGTTTAGTGTGATCGACTTGCGCAAGCCACGAAATGAATTTTGCCTGGAATATGACACAACATATGTCATGTTTAGTTGAAAAGTGTCTTTTAAATCATTCTGGGCAATAATTTGTGAGACCCTACGCGTACCACAGCTGGCTGATCTCGGAAAATGTAGTTGCGCCTCCCATTTCGATAGTTATCGAAGATCTGAACTGCACTCATTTAAATAAATCTTGGTATTGTGAATATCTGGAAAATAATATGTATGTTCATGTGAACAACACATTTATTTATTGTGTTGATTGTCATCGCAAAGGTGAGTCAGTATGTATAGAAATGGACGGACAAGAAAAGGAATTAGCATACATACAAGTTCTCAAAAAAAGAATTTCCAACTACTTTATATTCTATTAATTTTCTAAATTTCCTTTGATTATTGACCTTTCTCCTTTTCTTTGGTGTCATAGGCAAGCAGAGTTCCGCGAAAATTAGACCGAGAGTGAATACATCAATCTTTGACCGATACTTCCATGTTCTCTGCATATAGTACACAATATGCATGAATGTCAATCGATTTTCAGCTATCTATCATTTGAAACGTTCATTTGAAATATTCAAACCTGTTCGGGACTTTCATATAGCTCAGTTCCGACGATTGTTCGAGTCTTGCTCATTTCTTTCCCACAAACAGTTCCAATATCTGTTGCGGTACCGAGATCGCAAATTTTGAGGAGATCTTCGCCAAGTAAGAGGATGTTGTTGGGCTGAAGTTTAGAAAATAGCGAGTTAGTCTTCATCTAAAAATAAATTGAGATCAACTTGCATTCAGATCTCGGTGCATGAACTTCTTGGAATGAATGTATGCAACAGCCTCAAGCAGCTGCTTCAGCCACATTTTCATTTGTTCCAAATTAAGGTGGGTTGGGTGGTTGCTTAGCCAAATGGTCAAAGATTGAGTGCAGAGCGTAAACACAATTATTAAAAAAAACCATTTCAATAATAATAGCTAGCCCATGCTTCTCAAAATTGTTTCATAAATGTCGCCTCTTAAACTCTCCGACTCAATAAAGATACTACTTTATGATCATATTCATATTTCTAACCTCCATTTGTATGTACATGTAGGTAGCGTTGTCGTGGAAAGCCACCTGAAATGCACAGCATCCGAAAGAGAAAAAAATAGCGAGAACAAAGAAAAAGAGCAAGTCATCGAGAGAGTGTGCGAAATGAGAGAAACAGACAACGAGAGAGGTCCTTGGAATGGTGTCAACTCGATACCGTGAAATGGCGAAGAGGTATGGAGCCCCCACATGATGGGCAGAGAGAAAAAACCTTCTAAGCGAACTTGTAAAATAAATAAAATAAAATAAATAACCTGCCACTTGGCCGGCGGTGTTTCACACCACGAATCGATATATTGAACGATTCCACGATGGCTGAACCCCTTGAGAATATTCGCCTCTCTCTGTACCTTTTGCACGTTCACACTACAATGGATAAACGCCTGATAATGTATGTATGAAATAAAGCATTTGCGAATAAATATTAAGTGTTTACTTGAAATATCAGACTTTTCAAAACTATTTTCCTCTTTCCCCAAAATCACTGATGGAACTCACTGTGCTTTGATTCGTATTTGCTTCACGGCAAACTTCTCCTTAGTGAGGTGATCTTCAACCTCGAAAACGCTTCCGAAACTGCCTTCTCCAATTTTTCGAATGGAATTGAAGAAAGTCGAAAATCTAGCAATCATGAAACAAATTGATGAGGCCTAATCATACTTACCTGTAGTTAGAGGTGCGTTGCGGTTCGTCACCTTCTGCCTGAATGCTTTAAATTTGATGTTAGACTAAATTGTGCTAGATAATATCGCAAGGCTGGATACGTTATGCAAACAGAGGAGGATGAACGCAGAAACAAAGTCAAGTATGCCTGAACCAATAAAGGTGCATCCAATGCTATGCTCGCAAGACCTGACATCAAGTGGGAAATCACAGAGAATAATACGGGTTTCGAATTGTTGAGCACACATTTAGATTGACTTGCCTACATTAGCGAGGTAATTTCTCCTGTCGAATTCTTCCGGGTAATGAAGACCAAGATTGGCGAAAAAGCCCGCCGTCGTCGGGACGTTCACCGAGACCCTGAAAATAAAAAATAAAAACACTCGATAAAAGGAATCACCCCTATTCATGCGTACCCATTACATGTCCACGAACGAATAGAAAAAGAGGTAATAAAAAGAGAACGAAAACAAAAAGAGATTGTCGAAGTATAAATGAAATTGTAGATGAACTTATTGATTGCGAAGGAAGACAATTATACTTACATCACCGAAAGCTTTGTAAAATAGAGATAAATATGATAATATCCTTCACTAGCACAAATGACTTTCAACAGCTTAGCACAGTAAATAAATGTAAAATCGTGAGCGGAATATGCGAAACATTCTGGGATAAAGAAGAGAGAAAGAAAGTACAAGACGATTACATCGACCTGAATATTCCAATAACGTATACTGGAAAATATTTTGACAACATTCCTATGAACAAAATTATTAACAGTGCAGCGAACAAAGGATTACTATCAAGTTTAGATAATACAAACAGATATAAATTTCGAGTGATTTACAAATTCAATCCAGCAACAAGCAGTTTTATGTATAATTATAACCTCTTTCTGAAATCACTAACGGAAATAGAAAAGCAAAAAATTCTCCAAGAAGATTGTAAATGTAATTCACATCTTGATTTAGTTGATAAAAAATTACAACACATATGTACAGGAGAAACTTCACTAATCAATGATTCCGAATTCAGGAAAATTGTTGCATATGGAACCAAATTTAGAAACCCTTCTCAAAGATCAATCGAAGAAATTTGTGATGAAATAGATGCTTCAATAATTAATTCTTTGATGAAAAAGAAAAAGAATTTCAAGAATACAAATATAGATGTCAAAGAAATTTGTAGAAAAATTGTGGAAAACATTCACACTAAAATTAACAGGTATTTAAAAATATTTCACTACAACAAAATAGATAATACAAACTGGAAATGTTTGAACAATGTGAAAAGGAATTTCATAATAACTCCAGTTGACAAAGCAAGTAGTAACTATGCATTCACATGCAAGAAACAATATTTGCAATTTATGGAGAAAGAAATGAATCAATCTTCTACTACAGGACGGACGTATGAACCACAGGATAGAACCGATATACAGACAATTATAAAAATGCACACCGATAGAGCTAAAACATACAAAACTCCTACATCAGAAAATTATTCATTACCAAAAATATATGGAATTCCTAAAATGCACAAAAATCCAATAAAATTCAGATTCATAACAGGAGCTTATGACAGTAGTTTGAAACCGCTTTCTGTCGAACTTCAAAAGATATTAAAGTTCATTTCGCAACATTTCAAAAGATATTGTATGCAAACAAGTGAAAGAACCGGAGTGAATCATTATTTCCCGATAGTAAACACAACTCAGATGATGAACAGACTTCTACAGATAAATGATAAACGAACAAAAATATTTTGCGCTGACTTCGCATCATTATTTACGAATCTCCCACACGATGTAGTAAAAGAGAAGATGTCTAAATTAATACAAACATGTTTTCGGAATAGTGGGTGTCTTTTCATAAAGATAAATGGAAACAAAATTCAATATTCAAAAGATGGATCTGGAGGAAGAGCGTATTTAGCAGTGGACGTAATTATGATGATTGAATACATTTTGGACAATAGTTATGCACAATATGCTGGAAAACTTTACAAGCAATGTAAGGGAATTCCACAAGGAAATAATGCCTCTCCCCAAATTGCTGATCTTACGCTGGCTTACATGGAATTTGAATACATCAATAAGAACATAAAAAGAGATCATCCACTAGCGTTCAAAATTAGAAACACGTTCCGTTACATCGATGACATTATTCATATCTCTACGAATACTGATGATTTCGAAAGTCTCACCAAATCAATGTACCATTCTTCTCTGGAACTTGAGAGAACCAATGAAACATACGAGAAATCGACCTTCCTAGACCTAGAAATCTCAATAACCCAAGAAGGAAAATGTCTGACAAGTCTTTATAATAAAACAGACAGCTATGACTTTCACATTGTGAGATACCCTCATTACACGTCGACAATTCCACTAAGAATCGGATTGAACACATTTTATGGAGAAGCATTACGAATATTCCGGAACTGTTTTCTATATCGAGACTTTGAATGTAAAATGCGAGATTTATTGAAAAGATATCTCGAAAATAAATACCCAAAAGAAATTCTCATCGCTACAATCTTGAAATGCGTGTCCCGAAATCCCTCGTTATCAGTAAAATATGCAAAAAGTAAAGGAGAATTGGGCAATAGATTAATTGCACATCTCCATAATCTCTCAAAATGAGAAAGAACGCTCGATCGAGGAAAGGTGCTGTGATCAAAGTACAACTCAGAGATGTTTGATCTCACACGTGAGAAAGGACGCGAGACGCTAGACCAAGCGATAAACACGCGAGACCAAGAGGTCAAAGAGAGAGAATAACAACCCCACTATAAAAGGGAGAGAGAGAGGTCAATCCTCATTCGACTAGAAAACATCTGCGCCCCTCTCCCTTTCCCCTTTGATTTGATATCTAGTCCATTTTTAACAAATAGGTTCTAGTTTATATTCAAACTTTCGTTATTGAAAAAAGTTAAATTGACCTAACCACTCCTGGGGACGTCACTGACGAACTCCCCCCCCAGGGGAGGTATGACTGTCTGACGCTAAGGGAGCGAAACAGTCATACCTATTGTAGTTTTAATCGTATGTAACTTGTAGTACACTTGACATAGCAATCGATATTGTAACCAAATTCAATTGATAAATAGTAGTATTTTTATCCTCACTCTGGAAAGTTGGGGAGGGGAAGTCGGTTGACCTTTCCCACTTTTGCTTTTGCATTTTTTAGTCTTATTCAAGATACTGTATTAATTGTGAGCCAATTACTCTTTGTCTGCGCCGGCTCCAGTGGAAATTTCCAATGCTTGCGAGGATGATGTGTTCGAGTCGTCCGTAGAAGTAGATACACTAGGATCCATCCAATCGGGAGTGACATACCAACCATCACTGAGCGATTCAAGGTTCCAGGCGTTTCGAATGCGCTGCGAAACGGCAAATTCAATATTATTATGCAAATATCAGAGAGATGCCATCTCTGTCCTCTACGTGTTAGAAAACATGTTAATAAGAAATTGTAATCAAAAATTGTAAAAAAATGCAATCATCGATTGTGGAGTGCGACCGTCTTCAATTATGATTCAAACGTCTCTTCAATTATCAACTATCTTCTCAGATTCCTGGATGGGAGAGTTTGCGAAATGAAAAGATCGCGATCTCCCAATTTGCGCTTCGCTTTCTGAGACCAAAAATTTGATTGAATTCTCCTACTATTCAATCAATTTTTGGCATGGTAACTGATTAATTGATTATTTAGCAGTTTACATACACAGTTCGGCTTGACGACGGGGCGACTGATGGGCGATCCCGAATTGTTCGTAATCAGCAAGTCGCAATCTTCCATTGTGGTTCCGTGCTCCTGCAAGAATTGAGTCTGGTCGCGAAACTGAAGCAAAACAAGTATGTGGATGCTGGTTTCGTATTCTCATTACGGTCTTTTCAACGAGAGATTTTGCGGCTGATGAGGCGAAGAGAGCCAGACAAAAAGAGACTACCAGAAGCTATGGCCAGTGTATGAGCAGTATCATTAAGCTCGAAAATAGGGACAAAAATATCAAACCATCCACGAGCTTTTGACGATAGTACGAATAGAGAGTGCCATGAGTTACCCGAATCGTTGACCCGAAACTGCAAGAATACATTTTAGAATTGGATGAAAGCATTGAGCGCCTCGGACGTATTCTGGAGATTGACTTCTCAGATATCAAAACTATTTTACAAAAAAAATATACTCAAAGGGAGCGCAATGCGTGACAATCGCGAAAAAAGTAGTTTTTAAAAGGGGGCTGTTAGCAGCTATGCTGTCAAAATACGTATTGGAGAGTTTAGATCTCGCGAAGATCGAATTCATTGTCAGGTAAAAGAGGTAAATGTAAAGGTGCTCCCGTCTTCGGAGTGACACTCCCGCGAACCAAACCCGGGTGGAATGGAATGGGAGGTACCTCAGGTAAGGTTGCTCTAAATGCGTTTCCTTCGGGTGTATCTCAATGGCGTTCGTGTCTCGACGATCAGCGATCAAGAAGGAACTGTGCAAACAAGTAAGAGAACGATGAGAAAAAGGATTCTAGAGACATTTCGAATGATAGAGAGAGCAGCTGACAAATAGTTGGAGCAATTGGATTATTTCTTCTGGACACAATTTAGGGCAGATCATGAAATAAGAGATTCGAAGCGATGGAGGCTGTATCGTTTGTCTAAACATTCATCAAATGCTATGCTCGGATGAGATATTGACGCGTACAAAAAAGAAAATACAAAGAAACTCACACAGTTTATCATTCTGAACTTACTCACCAAAGTATTTCTTATAGCCGGCTCCACTCCTTTCCGATATTGATTTAAATTACAAGTTGTTTAAATAGTTAACAGAAGGGACACCTATTTGCTCTAGCTTCTTTTTCCCGAAACCTAACAGAGAAAGTATTTGACAAAATATTCATGCAGAGAGAGCATAGAATTTAGAGAGAGAATTGGTTAAGAAGCGAGAGAGACAGGGAGAGGGAGAAGTTGAGCGTCCAACAGTAATCCAACAGTAATCCAACATTGGAAAGCATCGTTGCTTTTGCGCATCTGCACACCGTGTCAAGCGGGAGAAGAAAGCTCATTTGCGTGGCACGGACTTTCCTCTGCGTCTCTGCCCTAATCCGATTAGCATGACTGGAGGGGGCGGGAGGGGAGTGAGGGGTGATCAGAGGACTCTACGAAACATAAATGAACGGTGTATCAAAATAATTTGATTTCAGTCAGAAACATTTATCTATTTCATAATTATACTGAATACAGTATCCTTTTTGTGTTTCTTTTCTACAGGGCGCCTCTGCACTTTCTCTTCCAGGGGCTGTGTTCTAGCTTCCCAAGTATTCCTAACAGTTTCATTCTTCAGTACTCCAAAAATTTTTTTACAGTACCCCTCGACTATCTCTTCAATATCCCAAAATCAGCCAACCGTATCGCACCGTATGCTCAAAAGAGGAATACGGCATCACTACCGTATCCGAAACGTGTACCTAACCTCTCTCTACAATGCCCCTAACCCACTTTTCGATTACAGTAATCCATGCGAGTCCAATTCACGGTCATGGCCCAAAGTGGGGTCGGGGTCTGGTCCACAAAACGAAATTGGCGAATGGCAACTTAACCACCTGGCCGGGCAACTAAAACAAACTACCGTATTCCATCCTACCATAACCCTGATTTATGAAATTGATAAAATTTACCCGGGAAACGTTACATGAGGCAGTTAGTTCGGTAGTTCGGTAAAAATAATTCGGTATATACTCGGGTGGCCAGGTCCGATTTGTGCGGTCCCGGAGTGACCTGGTTCCGGGACCGACTCGAAAAGCGAGATTGTGGGCCAGTCTGGACCCGGGACTTGCAGTAAATGGGTAGCAGCAGTGATTGCAAATGGTAACGTACCGTAGATGCCTTGGGAAAGCTTGGATTTCGTTATCTCACGTTGCAACTGGATTCCTCTACCCGGAGAGCCCGGTAAATACCAGAAAAGGCACCGAATCGGAGTCGATACCGGGCTAGCCCGGTATAGCTCATCCTAGTAAACACGTCTTGCATTGCGTAGTTGAGGATCTATCAGGCTGACTCATAAGTTTTGCACGATTTCGAGATTTCAGAAAAATTGTTCACACTCACATTCGAACTTAGCAGGCAATATTTGTATAGTATAGTTATATGTAGCGAGTCTTCGACTTTTTATCGGCGACTATCCTATTGCTCATTTCCCACATTGACGGAAGAGAGAAGGTCGGAAATTTGTCAGGGTCCTTATCGACCAGATTCTTTCAATGGCTTGCATATCACCAGCGGATCGAGATGCCATTCCGTTCAATTACGGAGTGTGATCTCAGTTGAATGCAAAAGCACTGCAATCATCGTGCCAACTCATTGGGCGAGTCAGAAATTCTACATCAAAAACGTAATTTACTTGCGGCATATCTCAAGATTGACAACATTCGGGTCTGTGGCGTTCCCAATGAGTATTGAATTCCCATACTACCTTCATTTCTCATACATCCCATAGGTAATTCAAAAGTGTTATTCATTTAACTTCTACTTATCCTATTGCTGAGATGCGTTGGACGCCATAAAATGCTAGAAATAAACGATCGAAAATCAGGCTTCACGAAATGCGACGAAATTGGTGAAGCCTCTATTGATCCGCTGATTAGCTCATTCTATAGAGAATGTCTACTAGTGTAACTGACAAACAGGGTATTGCTTGATTTCCCCATACTTGGATAGGGCACATCTTCATACGAAGGACCAAAATACGTAATTTTTGCGAAATTTAGCACATTTCCGAT
Source organism: Pristionchus fissidentatus (assembly GCA_036245785.1). Lineage (NCBI taxonomy): Eukaryota > Metazoa > Nematoda > Chromadorea > Rhabditida > Neodiplogasteridae > Pristionchus > Pristionchus fissidentatus. Next base: position 26,767,126 of record BTSY01000002.1, read on the forward strand.
TTTACCGTTTTTTGTAAGAACGAAAACTATACGACATTCGTACCTCAAACGAACCACTGTGGCAGAAAGTCAAAGTGTCAATGAATATAACGGACGATATGGGATCTCGATCGCTTCGCATTGAGAAGCACCATTTGAATTCACACAGCCACTATTTTCCGAGGAGTACTCTGTGTTGGGGAAACAGAACTTTTGGAATAATCGATGCAGCTGTCTGATCTTGCCATAATTTTAAAGAAGACTTCAAATACTCGAATATATTCTAGGTAGAACATTTGATAAAAGCAATCTATGAGTCAACAAAATTCGAAAAAAATAGTCATTTTCTTCATATTTTCTCAAAACATGTTTCTTATTAAATCTCGAGCATTCAGATAGAGTATAATCATTCTGATGTTGGATGTTGTTACAATGTGTTCCCGCCACAACATACCCTGACTGCAGGGGCTGTCCATTTGATATCACCGAAATCCGAGAGACCGAAGTTCACAACCCAAATCGTGCAAAACTTATGAGTCAGCCCTGTACATCACGCAACGTACCCGGGTTAATTTGATCAATTTGACAAATCCGGGGTACGGTAGGATGGAATACGGTAGTTTGGTTCCCTACTCTTGTGTTTACATTACCCAACGCCGACCCCATTTTGGGCCATGACCATGAATGCACAGTGCCCTCCAATAATTCTCTTTGTGGGCACTGTGCATACATGGTTATTAAACATTTGAGGGACACCGAAAACCCCGTGAAAACAGTCAAAAAACGGTCGTTTCACACACTCAAGGTCTATCAACTCATTGGAGATTTGAGAAATGGGAATGGGATTTTGATGGAACGTTGGCAAAACCATTTGCCAATAATTCCTAGGAGCTACATTTTTCGATTTTGAGCCCAGCACTTCGAAATAATTAGAATAATATTATACTAATGGTAAAATGAATTTAAGAAAATCCGTTGCAACTCAGCTATAAATGATCTGATCTATCCTCCCATCTTTGGATATGATATGAGAGAGTAAATTCTCTATCAAATTCCGTTTTCACCTTGTGTCTAGCTGCTCTCATTTCTGAGTTATGAGCTTGCAACTGAATCTGATTAATACGACACGCAAATTAGCATCGATTTACTCTCGCCGCTCTCGCCGCCCGCTGATCCCCTAGACAGGCATGCCATGCTAATGAGCTTTCTTCCCCCGCTTGACACGGTGTGATCTGAAAAGGAATTACATGCACCATAATCTTTAGTTGGGAGTTAAATACGGTAGGAATAAAAAAGTATCTTCATTTGCATTAGCTAATGATTATAGGTGGAGTGTGGGCGCATTTTGGTTTAACAATTCGATAGAGCAATGGATTGCATTCAGATCGAGCTAAGTGAGAGTAATCACAAGGTCATATTGACTTAGTTAACAGATCATCGGATGCTGATGTCGTGAGTCTCTACGGGGAGAGATGGTCACAATTTTCTGGGAACATGAAATTTCAGAACAATTCACAAACATACGAAAGATTTGTTTCGTTAAATTCCTTGATCAAGCTACGCGATTAGTTCCCTTAGCTCATTACTACTAATCAGAGATGAAATATCCATCAGAGGTGTCTCAACACACGCACGGAAATTACCCAAAAAAAAGAAAGACTATTTTTACAAAAAAATTATTTTTGTCCTCACTCAACTTAAAGCTACCATATTTTCAATACATTTCGTTCATTATGAATTAAATCTAAGATGAGCACTTTACATTTTTAAACATAAACTTTTCTGATTTCATCATCTTATATATTGCATACGTTTATACTTTTTTAAGCAGATCGATTATGTGTTTATCATGAATGGATGGATGATGTTATTCGAAGTAGATGCGGTTGAATTCTTCACGTTGTTAACATCTGTCGATCCAGAATCTTTCGGAAGAAAGCTTGTGAGGCTGGATTAGGACCTAGAATTGAGCAAAGTCTATTCTAATTATTTTACGTTAAATTACGACTTTTGCTTATTGTACTAAACATAGGAAAGAATTCCACACAAAAGAACTTATTTTTTTGCTATATTTGTGGTCCTATAATTGTCCATGCGCGAGTCCTACATTCAGAAAAATTGTATGTTATTTACGGCTCCTGAATTTCGTTTGTGTGATATAAGTAAATTATAAATATCACAAAACGACGTTCAGGAGCCGTGTTTAACATTTTCTCTGAATAAATAGTGATAATTATATTTCAACAATCATTACCTGTCCATCACCAGTACCGGACAGCCATCTTCCATTGGCAGCACAAAATGACCACGAGCCGTCAGCGTTGGGAACAGGCGTCCACAGCTCGCACGCAAGGCAGTGAACCTGACCGATTTAATTAAGTAAGATTGAGTAAAAATATTATTGCTTCATAAATGTTGGCTAGAGTTGTCGCTAGATCATCGGAGGGTTTTTAAAACATATATTTAAATATTTTAACTGTTCAAAAATACCTGGAGTTCAACGTGCACATCGTCGTACTGACGAAGCCAGCGACCATCAGAGTGCATCGTCTTTAGCGCTACCTGACAAAATATGGATCTCATTTAGCAATCATATTTCTAAATAAAACAAACGTAAATATTTTTAAAAGCTGTCAGGTTTGCTGAATTTAAATCCCACGCTCTTCATTTTCTTTCGTTTTTTTGAAGATCGGAGGACGTAATGCATTAAACCCAGCAGCTTTTCGAGAAGCTGCCAGGTAATTAGTTTTTATTATAACAGTTATACCTTTCCATTATGGTCCTCAATCGTCCATTGATATTTGAGCGGTGCCTGGCAGACACCCCATTCACCGCTCACTCCAAGGTAAGTGCCGAATTCCGTGCGGACTGCACGAATTCCGCAGATTTCTCTATACGACATTCTGAAAAGGCCACATGATTCCAAACCTACTTGACCAGGGTTAGAGCGAGAGAGTATGCTAACGTGAGACAGTCCCTCTCGATTTTACATGCTCTCTCACTCCAAAGGCCTTTCTGTAAGGTTGACCGGCCTGTGGAATGATGTGGAACGTGAGTAAATCGCGTTCGAAAATAAGATATATGACAAGGGAATATCGCTCAAATAGGTAGAAGGCAGCGGACAGTGAGAGTGCAGAACAATTCGGTTTAAATACCTGCGAGAGAGCACTTGATTAGTAACCATCGCTAGAGTGTTAGAAAAGAGAGATAGAAAAAGATATGCGATTAGTTGCACTAGATGGGAATATCAAGGGCGTTGTGACCAATTAGAATTCTTTATTTGGAAATTGCGTTTGATCGATTTTGAAATATCCCACCTATCGCATATGGATCGTTTCAAAAGTTGGTTTTTTGTTTAGTTTCAAAGCCATTAATGTTTTCGTGAAATAGATAGATAATTCCTCGTACGACGTCGCTTGTCATGGTAGTATACCGAAATGTATGAAATTTTTGGGAATGGCCATTTCGTAAATTTTTGAACAATGGACCTGTAAATGTTGAATAAAGAAATTGGAAGACGGACCATTGTTCAACAATTTACGAAATGGCCGTTCCCAAAAATTTCTTACATTCCGGGATACTACCCTTGTCATAAATAGACAATAATAGAAAATCATCAATAGTTCAAAAGTAGCTTCACGTTCGAGCATGAGATACTGATTATATTTTCTCTTTCGAAATGCGAATGTATCCCGTTCTATTACTACCGGTTCTCTTTTCTCTACCAATGCACTTAGTAATGCAAAGCCATTTAGCGAAAAAGCCATTTCAAAATTGTGCTAACAATAAGAGAAGTAGTACTCCGCCCAATATCATCATGCTATATAACGTCGTGGTTTACACTATTGGTGCATCGTTCTTCTACCCCTCCTCATAATGGGAAACGAACAAAGCTTCAGTATTCCTGGACATTACCGTATCGTCTCAAGATGCGGTTGGTACTTGGCGGCGCACAGGAATACGGACGAGGTATATTACAAACATTCGCCTGAAATATTAAAACGTTCCGACTGTATGAGAGCTTTGTAATGCGCCTGTGTGCACCTAAATTTAACGTTAATTTAAATTTAGTCTTTCAGCAATAATAGTTTTTTATATTGGTTGTACTTAAAAGCGCACGCGGCAAGCACGTCAGAACATTACATAAAATATACATCAAACAATTATATCAGCTGATTTGGGCCGTATGATTACAACAAAAAACTAAGGTATATCTGGAGAGCGGAAGTCCGGATGAGAAATGTAGCTGGTACATCGAGTCACTTGGAGCCGGAAAGGTAAAAGATTAGCCAAATATTTATGAGGAATTATCTTATACACCTATTTATTTATATATTTTTAAAATTATTTCATATACCCATTTTGAGAAATGATTGCGATATGAATGGGTCGCAGTGTAAAAAGAAATCAGACGGCAACTATAAACGCTTCAAGGTTCAAGGGAGTGATATGTTTGAATACTATATTTTGCGATGTTTTGAAATTAGATAGTTATGAATTCTCAAAGTTTCGCCAATTCTCCACAACATGCTACAGTAGCGAATACACCACAATTCGAATCTCAAAAACAAGGCATTCTCGTGAACTGTGGTTGTGCGCATTGAGTTCGAAGGTTGTCAAAACCAAAATTTTTTTTGCAACAAAATTTAATCATCAGGTCAAAATAAACAGCTTTCTCTTTTCTTTCGGAAATAGGCGACGCACCGTTCCTGAAGCAAATCTCAAATTTAAATAACTAATTGTGAAAAATGTTAAAAATTTAGTGTTTTTCTTTTTTTCCAATCATAGTGAGAAAAACTGATTAATATTTTTTTAAATCTGTTTTTGGCCGGTGCCTGGTCACTTCAAGAAGTCATTCAATTTCAAAGATAGTATACCCAATCAGCCTATATATCCAATTTAAAGAAGAAGTGTCACGAATCTCATGCTCCATCATTCCTCATCTCATATGTTTCATTGGCGCAATTCCTGCATTCAGGGTCAGTTTGGCACAGAGCCAAACGCGACCAACTTTGTTCAAACTTATCGGCTGAACATGCGGTTTGCGGGGCTCTTATCTGGAAACCGATTACCATAACCCGACAGTGAGAACTCAGTTGACCAAAAGTTCGTGGGACACCACCTTTAACATCAAATCTTACCCATGGGCCAGGTAGCGGATAATCGCTTGATGCTGACAATAATATTGCACCTTTACATCGAATATGATAGATAAAAATGTTTGATACAATTCGAATTTAGGTGTCCATCAAGGCGTATGGATCTCCGCCCCGCTACCTTCGTGGTTTTCCTAGTGGCGTTGTTGACCTTGCTCCTCATGTGAAGCAGTGTGAATGGTGGAAGCTAAAGAACCCCAGCTACAGAGTGGCCGCACTGGAAAACGATTTCGGAAATAACCTGAGTCTTCGTGGAGAAGGTAGATATGGAGCCATCTCCACAGTGCCTCACCTCTTAGGTTGCGAGATGTTCACACTGGAGAGGTGCTAGTGATTGTATGGAACGCAGCTTATGTACGATTATACTGCATATCGCATGTGCTTATATTGCATGTTTCATAAATGTTTGCAATGGACTGACATCGACAAATATATATTTCTGTGAAGAACCCGGGCGTGCTACGGCACGTACAGAAACTGTAATGAAAAATATGGAATGAACCGGAAACGATCCTACTAATGCACTCAATGAATGTGAAACGCACAAAATTCTGCGAGATTTTTTGTCATTTATCAGCGATAACGATGCTCAGCGAAACTATGAAGATACTAATTCTGACTCTAATTCTTCCGTTCGATCATAGTACTATCACGAATCTTCTTGATCTTCACTTCCTTGTCCAACTTTCTCCAACCAAAAGTGCTCCCATGCGAGATTGTGTGGGATGGTGGTAACCTGAGGATGTCAAATGGAATGCTTAGAATGTGTGTTCCGTTCATTTCTTTACATCTCGCATAATTGGAATGTTGATTCAGAATTCTGCTTCGTTTTGCTTCTTCACTTGCCAACAATAGTCGAATCATTCTGATCCGTTGAATTGTTTTAAGATACATCGTGGTAACATAAATTTTAAAAAAATGTATTTAATATCGCAATACGACTGAATTCAAACCTCTCCATTCCCTACAGACAGGAATCTTCCGTTGTAGGAAGTGTACGTCCACGACCCGTCGTCTATCGCTCCCGGCGTCCACAGCTCACACTCGAGATAGTGCTTCTGATGTTTACTAATTTATTAATTGAATTAAATTGATTTAAAAAAGTGCTATTTGTGTACCTCCAGGGACACATGTCCGTTAGCGTGGGCGCAGAGAAAACGGCCCGTTTGCGACTTTATTGATACCTAAAACAAGAATGGGTCGTAGTACGATTAGTTAAATTCTGCTTATACCGGCCATCGTTTGTCAATTGCATTTGTTTCAATTCATTTGAGCCTGTAATGATACATTGCTACTATACATTTATTACCTACTAGATATTATAGTATTAACCCTGGCACACAGTTTTGGATAATTTTGATTTCTGTCGTATTGCTCCTAAATTATTCGTCATAATTTCTGTAGTAGCTCATTTGAAATGATCCAACCTTGCCATCTCCATACAACATGATGTTCCACCATGCCTTCTTCATAGAAGGCGTCGATGGGATTACATCAGATCCTCTCGGCTGGAGGTAGTACCCGGGCGTCGTTTTTATGTACCAAACGCCGAGGCTCTTTTTCCAACTCCTTAAAAAAACATTCACAAAAATCGATATAGATATTTATTGCATAAGTAATAATTACTTCGCAAATTAGCACACAGTGAACAAGATATGACTCTATTGTTTACAACGAGAAATACTTTGTGCAACAGATAGCGTAGTAATCCCGAAAAAATGTGAATGACTGAATTTCGATATAATTTAAATGAAGTAATAACATTCAATCACCTTTTCGGGACCTCATCATCCCGATCTGTAGATCCCGTAGATTCCGATACTTCTCCTGCGCTAGAAGTGTTTGTATGCTCAGAGCTCGTGCTGTAGCCGCGATCTGATAGGATGCTATCCGGTTCGAAGAGATCTAGCATCTGCAGAGTTATATATGGAGAACCAAATTCACCGCTAAATTTGTCTTGAGTGTTATGTGTGTACTTTTGTGCTTACATAGAAGTACCGAAGTCCAAACTGCTTTCTTAAACAGCAAGACGCATGTTTTTCCTTGATTTTTACACCGTCCATGTTCTATTCTTGGTTGTCAATTGGACTCAGAAGAATTAAAATATCGGGTAAATATGTAATATATGTCATTGCCGACTTGCTAATCAAATAAAACTGCGAATAATTCTAACGCTAACTAGCATGTGGGTGATAGATTGTTAAACCAACCTCGTCTTTGATTTCGTGACTCCGAGAGCGACTCTGAAATCGTTACTCAGTTCATAGACGTATTAATTTCTACCCAAACAAACCGACAATTGTTAATGTTTAGGCTAATTGTAAGCTAAACATACTCGCTCTTGTTCAGATTGGCTGCGATTTTCCTCTTCTTCATCATCTCTCGAATTTCGATAACTGATTTCGTTATTCTCTTCGTCGCCCTCACACGACTGAGCGAGGAAGGGCGAGTTCAGGATTTCTCGACAAGTTGGCCGCATAGTATGATCGACTTGCGCAAGCCACGAAACGAATTTGCCCTAAAATGAAATTAAATTGGGATTAGAGAAAAAACAGCTAATAACGTAAATATATTTTGATCTGTTGTGCGAATGAATAATGTGTTTGCTCATCATCTGAGTAACAGAAATTCATCTTGTCCTGTAAATATGAGCAAGCGCACCACTGCAGGCTGATCTCGGAAAATGACGTTGACTCTCCCATTCCGATAATTATCGAAGATCTGAATAGATAAAGTATAACTCAAACGAGTTATCTAAATATTTTTGCATAAGAATTCAACTTTTTATTCTCAAATATGGTTTAGAAAAGAATTCATATGTTTTGGACTTACCTTTCTTTTCGCCTTTGCCGTCATAGGCAAGCAAAGTTCGGCGAAAATGAGCCCGAGAGTAAATACATCAACTTTCGACCGATATTTCCAGGTTCTCTGAATATATTCAATATATTATTTTCAAGCAGGCGGCGAGGGATAAGTCAAGAAAACATTTTTTTGTGCGAAATTACACATTCATAAGAGACGATCCACGAAATGTCTGGGCGAAAGGGGAAATCCAGGGTAGAATGTTTTGCGACCTATTCGAATAACTGGTTGGTGTACATCAAAAGTACCGAAGTGTCGAAGTAAATGATACTGGAATTCATCTAGTCAAGATAAATGTTGAAAAAAGTTCGGGACCCAGACACTTCGTTACTCACAATCAATCCCAGTACAATATAATTCACCAGAAAATTACTGAGGTTGCAAAAAAAGCATCCGTTGGGAATACCCGGTCTCTCGTGGATGGTCTCAGTAAGTTGAGTAAGTGGATAATGTAAAACCTGCTCTGGACTTTCGTATAGCTCAGTTCCGATCGCTGTTCGGGTTCTGGTCACTTCGACTCCTTTCACAGTTCCAATCTCAGTTGCTGTGCCGAGATCGCAAATTTTTAGTTGGTCCTCTCCCAATAAGAGTATGTTGTTGGGCTAAAACATTGCGAATGATAAATTAACCCGAGCTTTTTCCATTCACTTGCATTCAAATCTCGGTGCATGAACTTCTTGGAATGAATGTAGTCCACAGCCTCGACCAGTTGCTTCAGCCACAATTTCATTCGTTCCAAATTACGGGGAGTAGAATTGTTGCTCAGCCAATTGGCCAATGACAGAGTGCAGAGCTGGAAAAGTTCACACTTATATCAATTTATGTTCGCAATTATCTGTGCCTCGCCAACGTTTTGCATGCGTTTCACGTCAAAAATTCATAACGTTGTTTAGGATATTTTGTTCTAAAGAGTTGCTTGTTAATTGCGTTATGCCGAACCTCCATTTGGATGTACATGTAGGTAGCATTGTCGTGGAAGGCCATCTGAAAGAAGTTCTTTCAATTTTGTGTTACCACATCTTGACCTTGCTAACGTAAAGATGAATAGAACAAGTAGCAGTTTATTTTTTTTGTTGCTATTTTCATAAAAAAACGAATTGTTGATTGCTTTGTCATCTGTTTGGTTTTCCCTACATCGTACATTATTCGATTACCTTCAAACACCTTTAGCCTTATATTAGAACGAAATATGATTTGTGAAGTAAGAAACCTGCAGTTTGGCTGGCGGTTTTTCACACCACGAATCGATATAACGAACGATGCCACGATGATTTAATTCTTTGAGAGTATTTGCCTCCCGCAACGCCTTTTGTACGTTCAGACTGGAATGATTGAAAAAAGATGTTGCAATTGAAGCAATCAAAGATAAGTATGAGATATATTAAAATTCTATCTCTTTTCGAATAAATAACAAAATCAAAGCGCTATCCGTTCATGTGCGTAATGCGAACTGTATTAGACACTCACTGCGGTTTGATTCGGACTTGCTTCACAGCAAACCTCTCCTTAGTGACGCGATCTTCAACCTCGAAAACACTTCCAAAACTTCCTTCGCCAACTTTTCGAATCGAATTGAAGAATGTCGAAAATCTGACTTTACAATTTGAATTAACGAAGTTTACAAAAAAACCTACTTGGACACGTGTTCTGGTGACTCTTCATCCTCTCTCTGAATGTTTTATATTTGATAAGAAACAAAAAGTGCTAGACATTTTTAAAAAAAAATAACAAATATTGGATATGTTATGGCAGGATACGCTAGATATACATATTTCAGGAAACCGATATAATTACAACCCTATCAATATCAATATTGCCAACCCAATACATATATATATATATATATATTTATGCGATCACAAGAAACGCGGTACAAAATTAAGTTAGATTAAAAACGAATTAATACATGTTATGGATTAATTTGATCCTTGCCCACTAGGAAAAGGTAAACGATGATCCGGTTGTTACTCACCAGTGGCTCCATGATGACCGGCTCCACTGCTTCCAAATATTGATTTCGAAATGGCGAGTTGTGGAAATAGTTAGCAGAGGCGACTACCTATTTGCTTTTTCTTCTCTTACCCGTAGACAAACAGAAAACTGTTAGATGAAATAATCGTGCAGAGAGGGCATAGAATGAAGAGAGAGAAAAAAAGAGGGAGAGGAAGGAGTTAAGTGTCCAACAGAAATAGGGACAACATTGGTTATCTCAGTTCCTACAACGAAATTGAATATGAAATGAAACTATAGGTATTGTGGTGTACAATTGCGAGCCAAACGAATCACAAACAAACTCGATAGAGCGAATGAGTTGAGATCGCTCTCACCAGTTTGAGTAGTCGAAGGTCATATTGAAAGTTCCGCTCTTAGTTCACCGATCATCAAAAGTAAATACCGTGCATGAACTCACGCATCAATGCAACTTGCCAACTACATTTCAATATTGACGGGGAAGTGAGTTGTCACAATTTTCAGGAAACAAGACAGATTTTTTTGACAAAACATTGGGTATCAATCCTTTGCAATAAAAGCTCCAGTTCTGTAAAAAAGTGAGAATCCCTTCAACTTCATGAATATTGTTTATTTTTAAAAATTTTTATGAACCTTTATGAACCTCTCTGTAACGACGCTCAAATAGATAATATAAATTCAAAAAAAGAACAAAGACAGCGATCTAAAAGTGGGTTGAAAATTGGGGTTAAATTAAGAAACATTGACAATCAGAGATACTGTAATATCGAACATGATAAATAATGATTACAATTTATTGAAAAAAGTGTTTGTTTGCGCCACTTGGAACTGTTCCCATGTGCAAGAACACTTATTCCCTGTACTGTAATATCGAACATGATAAATAATGATTACAATTTATTGAAAAAAGTGTTTGTTTGCGCCACTTGGAACTGTTCCCATGTGCAAGAACACTTATTCCCGAATTGTTTATCACGTAAGGAGGTAGCGGCATGGTCGTTGCATTATTGACTTATAACTCAACGCCGAAGGTCATTGAAAAACTATAATTGTTTTTAAAGTATTTTTGGAAGTGGAAGAAGTGACATTAAAGAATAATCTTTCCAATCTTCCCGAAAAAAGGTCCAGCCGGGATTCCTCACTGATCATGTGCACCTAATATCATCATTTAAGAATCCGAATAACTCTTATTTTGCAAACCACAAATGGGTGGTGCTAAGTGAAGAGGGAAAAAACGCACTTTAATGGGTACTTTACGCACCAGTCCGGAAGCTGCAAGGTACGAGCAGCATCTCGATTCGATACGGTAAGTACTATTTACTTACTAAGTAGCGTCCAGATTGAGAATTTTCGTTCCCCATAATATGTAGGACGGCGAAGAATGGAGAGGAGTCAGAAGGAAATGTTCAACTTGAAATAAATAGAGAGACGGGCGGGATCCACAAACATACTATTGCTTGTTTCGAAACTATGAGAGCGCATATTTCGAAACAATTGTTTAATTATGACTCACAATTAGCTCTATTTCCGTATTGATCCATAATTGGTTTCAATTTTTTGGCTGAAGTACATCCCACCTCTAGGGACTCTAACATCTAGCATGAACTTCCTACAAGCATTTTGAGTTTACTGTGCGACCCCCGTCAACGATATCTCCGCTGTTACAGAGAATGCGTTAAAACGCTAAGAATTTGTAAATCTTTGAACACACATTTTTATTTGACGGCATATGGTAAACAATGTAACGACGACAACGGCCTCTCTATAATGAGTAATCGGATATTCCTTTGTCAATGTGGATGATAGACCTCTCTTAGTTGGCTGGTAGAACATTTTCTGCGAAGTGTTCAGTTACATTCCCTGCGGGACTATATTGGGCGACAATGAACAATCTTCCAGTTTTCGATCGAGCAATTCCGACTCCCATAGAAGTCGTGGATTTCCATACAATCGCCGTGAAATGTCCCGTTGATGACGAAAATCCGCCATTTTGGAAGTTGTAGTTTGCAACTTCATCGTACCACGCTGACGTCACGTTCTCCACTGCAATGTACGAGTGAGATTTTATTAGTGTTTAATTGAATAGTATATTGATAACATGCTAATTCAATTATTCATGAATACACAAATTGACATCTGTATGAAATCTGAATGAACTAGAAGAATAAAGGGGTTTTTTTAATTGAGTATCGTATCTTGCTAAGGGTGGTTGCGTATCGAATACCGTAACTGACCTGGTTGGCCTAGAGCAAGATTCTCTCCGTATTCTGTTCCCGAATGCTTGAGCCCAGCATCGTTCCTCGCTAGTTGGTTAGCATAAGCTTGAGCAGACCTGAAAAAAAAACGAGTGGGTATAAATGAACAGTATGCTTAGAACAATTTTGATAATATACGTTCATGAAATGTACACACAGAGAAAACATACTAGGAATACGACATCAAGTTGGCACGCCTACTAATATATAAGTAGGGCCTACTAATATTTAAGTAGGGTCTTAGTAGGCCCTACTTATATATTAGTAGGAGTGCCAACTTGATGTCGTATTCCTAGTATGTTTTCTCTCTGTGTACTTCCGGCACGTGTACCCTCTTTTTATACCTTGACGTGTCTCTCGCTTTGTCATGCTCTCTCGCATCCATATCTGTTGTGTGCTGAACGTTTTTTTTATTTGGACGAGTGCTTGTGAATTTGTATAATTTGCCCTACTTGTTCAGTGCGGTGGTTAATTTGAGTGGATTTGCGTGGTGTCTGGCGCGGTACTGGTTGTGGTCGTTCAGAATCTGAATTAAGGATACGACAAACATATTATAAATGCACAGTACAAATACAAATATTTTTTTCGAAACGTGGTATGAGGGCGTGTGCTTTCGCAGAATGCTCCTTTTATTCGGCAAAAAAACATTGGGGACCGTAAGGCACTGTGTATGCGTTAACATCATACCTTTTGCCGATTGTTGGCGTCTTGACGCCTCCGGGATGAGAAACAGATCGAAATCCACGCGCCCATCTTATAACGAGAAGTTCGAGATTGATCCTCCCTTTATGGTTTCTTGTGTGGTAGACAAGACGGGAGGGTAATCACGATGGGAACAGTTGGATATAATAGCATGAATGAAATTCATCCTTGTGCGTGTCCTGTATCTCGGAAATGACCGTGTTTAGGTCAACCGAAAGGCCGAACAGGCACCTAGGAAGGAGGAAGGGAAAGAGAGCAGACTCAGCCGGTCGAAGCAGCTGAATTCCAATGGGGAGAGATTTCTGAGATATCGGGTAACGGGGGACAATGGCATTACGAGAGACGGTAGAGAAAGTGCGGGATATTGGGGCAAGATTGTAGAGTGATAACATCGGCAAAGCAAGATTAAAAAGAGAAACAGCAAGTAAACTTGCAATCTGGCAAATAATCAGTAATCGTGAACAATGAATCAAGTCATCGTCACGGGGGACAAGAATGGTCCTCCAGTTCGTATCCCGTTCTCAGACACGGGAAAGGGTCAAAAGATGGGATCTCGCGAGGGGCGGAGGAAAATACAGGAAGATGCAAAAATACTACCTGATCGTACAGCGCATGTGAGGGACTGTTATTGTCTTGGTTCAGTGGTGCAATGATTTTGTCGCCTTATCAACTCTAATTATTGTGCCCTCGAGAGGAACAACAATTCTAGATGATTGTTGATGAGACCTCTCGAATATCTCTCTTCACATCTTCATGAATCTATCTTAGTCATTGTCTGATAACCATTTCTCCCCCGCACTCCTTTTTATTTCGTTTATTTCACAATCCTGACGTCGGTGGTTTAATCTCAGCTGAAAGAGGTAAAGAAGTTGTCCTAGTGAACCTCTGTTGCCCACAATTTTCGTTTTCTTATGAAAGAAAATTTCGATTTTTAGCGCATTCTGACATTCAAACAAAGTCGTCGAGTAAATCTTAACAAGTAATCGAATCGAGTAGACCATCCAAATCATGGCTTAGTCACTGAAGGTATGGTAAAACAAATAAATAACACATAGCAGCTTCATCGTTGATCAATGCAATGAAATTGGAGGGGGAAATGATATTCCTCTTCTCTCTCTGTCTCTAGTAATTATCATACATCGCTTTTAATATTTGCTCTTCAGCATGTATCACCCCCTCCCCCCACCCAATCATTCATCACCTTCCATTTTATAGTTTTTTTCTCATTGTCAGTATTACACACTACTGCCATTTTTCTCTGTATTGACCTTATGCATTGTATTTTACTAGATTAATGGTTTACTCAAGCATGAAAAGTATTCTCAAATCTCACGGGGAAAATTTCCCAAAGGAGAAAAAGTCGTGTAAATCATCTCAAACTAAGCGAAATCTCTCCAATCGAAAATGTTCCAAACGTAATTTACGTGGTGGGCAGATCCGATGCACTCTATTCCGACAGTCGAGGGTTCAATTCTTCCAGTTCCTGAGTGTTAGAGATAACTGTTAAACATTTTACTAAATTGATATCGTAATCTTCGACGTTTATTCCATTTTTAAAGTATACTGTATACTGTATACATAATGCAGCTGGAATTCACGCTAACTAATATTATTCGATTTAGATTTGTTTTCATCCGCTTCTTCACGTTGTTAAAATCGATCGATCCAGAATTTCTCGGAGGAAAGCTTGTGAGGCTGTGTTTGGACCTAGAATTGAAAATTACTATTTAGGAGTCAATTAAAGAACACGAATCATTGAAACCTATTATTTTCCCCGATGTTCGAGGTTTCATTTCTGTTATCAGAAGTTATTGAAACACAAATCGAACGCGCGTTTCCCTCGCGCACCCTCCTCGTTTCCCCTTATCTCTCTGCCTTTCTCTGACTTCTTCTCCGCCAAATGCCAACTCCCACTGCGAACCCCTACAGCGTCAATGTGAGAATATTCTCACATTGTACCATCGGAAACACTATAAAACAAGTATTGTAAGACACAGCGCTGCGCAATAGAAAACAATTTTATATTCGTCTTTCCTCGCTGAGCTCTTATCATTACAGCCGTATGGTTGTCATAATAACCGCCATATTTCTAGGATTTTCAGCATCTATGGATCCGCTGTCCGCATCGGCGCGTCGAGCACTTAATATAGTTAAAGGGACCAGGCAGTCAAAAACAAGTGAAGCTTATTTCATAGAGCTTGAAATGCTGTTTCTCATGGAATTAAGCAAAAAAAACGGAAAAAATCGATAAAAATGCATTTAAAAATAATTACCTTATTTATTTAGACTCAGGATTGGTGATTTTGCGAGGTTTCTACGGTAACACAACAATTATTCAGTTCGCGATTGAATGCAGACTTTGTAGGAGATTCGGGCCGGTCATCAAATTCACCCTTTCCCTAGTGGTTTTATATAATTCCAGTGATATTGCGGTTGTTCTTTGTTGCCAAAACGTTCTAATAGTTGTACTCCCCGTTACGATCGCATTTGTCATGATCGAATGTGTATTTAACCCGAAAGAAGCTTGATTTCTCGCTTCTTGCCGGCCACCTTTCCTTTTTTGCCCATATTTTACGGCTTGCCGACAGATTCGTTATCTTTATTACTTTAGAGATGACCGATTTCACGTGCTATTCATGCAGCACGCAACAGGTGCAGCGGTAAGCTGCGCATTCATGCGCAGCTTACGGCTGAACCTGTTGGACCTTCGGCTCGAATGGATTCATCAATTGAACCGGCTTCCTGCAAGACCTGGACGGAGCAGGGGAGGGCAAGGGGTGTAAACTGACTTATAGTCGAGAGGTGTGCATGCAGTTTCATTATAGCATCATGTGCAACTTAAAAAGGATTGAGTATTCGTGTTTTATTATGTTCGCACACGCCCTCTTCCCGCTCCGTCCCCCTCCAAAGATCCGATTTGACAACGCACAGAAGGAATGAATGCAACACGTGCTGTATTCATTCCATCTATGCCGGCTATTCATTACCTATTGTTAAGTATATTCCTACTGTGATATGCCCTGTGGAGGTTCAACGCACGACAGAAGAGTCGAGAAATGAAACAGAACACCGTACCTGGTCGTGCTTTCGTAAATGCAGTTTAATTGCTATCCTAATATCCGACTAGGATACGGTAGCCGGATCATAACAAGGAAACGCTATTAGCGGACATTACAGAGCACTGTATAGAGCTATAGCACTGTAAAGCAAGAGCTATAAATATTCGTTTGAAATATTTATTCACATGACGTCAATATCGATGAATACGGGAAAGTAAATATAGTTAGCGGATGAAGAAAGAAGTCGAAATCACAAAAAAAAATTTCAGCACATTGAAACCCGTTGCACGAGCACAGAAGATGGGGTACTAATGGACTCTTCAGCGGTCTAGATCGAATAAGCGGGAAAACACAATAACGACAACGAAATCGGCAGAGGTAAATCTGGCACAGCGAGAAAAGTTCACAACAGAACACGTGACATTGTTAGCAATTGATTACGGTAACGAAAAATTGATTGGCGCAGAGGAAGAAGTCAATTATTGATTAGTAACTGAGAGAAGACATTTAAATTTTGTATGAACTGTATTCAGACAACCTAGCACTGGTATTGATGGCATGTATACACCCAAGTATAACAAGAATTCACAAACAAATAATTAAATAATTCTTGATTAAAACGATGGCCTTGCGGGTTGTATCGGAGAAGTGGCCTCTTAGATCTTGTTGAAACCGTGGATGTCGACAGACTGGCAGTGATCGGGAAACCCTCCTGAAATTGACTTTCCACATTATATTTATTTTATGTTTAAAAAAACATCTATTTAAAAAAAACAACAATATCAAATCATAAAGGAAGTTATCCCCAATATTTGGTAAAAGCTCCATAAGAAATAATCACCTCCCGATATTAATAATAATCGAAACTGAGAACTAGCGGGGTTGTATTGAGGTTAAATGCACTACGCTCTATGCATAGTTCTGGGTGCTGGTTCGGTCCAGGGGGGGCTCGGTAACTGGCCCCAGGTTCGGTCCAGGGGGAGCTCGGTAACTGGCCCCAGGTTCGCTCCAGGGGGAGCTCTGTAACTGGCCCCAGGTTCGGTCCAGGGGACCGAACCTGGAGCCTTCTTTTTTATTGCAAAATATTATTTCCTGTGACCCCCGAGACGCCCCGATTTGTTTGGCAAACATTCGAACATTTAGATTTCTCAAGTTAAACTCGAACATGTTCAGACACGTTTCCGACATCGTAAATCACTTTTCCTGTGATCCCCTTCGCATTCTGCATCATTTTGGAACTTTTCAAAATTTTCGATTTTTCACGTTAAAACTCGGCAAAAAAAAAACGTGTTTCACGGTACTCAAAAACGTGTTAGAACAGTTTCTGGCACTTGCGAAAAATGCGGCAAAAGGTTTGCCCGCGGCGGGGGTCGAACCTGGGGGTCTCGGATTTACAGTCTGGCGCGCTACCGACTTGGCCATTAATTTTGCGCACTTTTCTTATTAAATTTTGAAAGGTTTTCTGGTCAGTTATCATATGCAAAAGGTTCTGAGAAGATTGCGTGATTTTGAAGCGAAATATAAGGAAAATGAGAAAAAAATCTGGACGGACATCTGGACAAAAAAACGAACAGACAGACAGACAGACAGACAGACGTTAGCATTTTCTAATATATAGTAATCAAAAAAATATTAAAATTATATAGGAATCCTCTTAGAGGATAACTAATCATCCCCTCACTATCAAGAGTATCAGCAATTATACTTTGGAATAAAATAGAAAATATATATTCAAATGTGCAGATTTTTGATATTTTTATTTTATTTTTAGAAAACAACACTGTACTCACCTCGGGTTTGATGCATCTGTTCTCTCTGAGCTCGTGCAGACTCTTTCTGAACATGATCTTGTCGAGGACGGTCTTGGCGTCCGACTGGAAACGCGCCAGTTCCACATTCACCTTGTCCGAGATCTTGAGCACCTGAAAAGCGAGAAATGGGATTAATTTTCGTTTTCCGACACGGTCTGGACGCCATTCAGAAGAACCCATCCTCGCTAGCGAGAACCTATTTGACATGGTTGGCATACGAACTATTACCATAGACAAAAAGGACATGTGTCTAAAAGTACAAAAAAATGTGTGATCTTCAGCTTCAACTATGCGAATTGCAATATAAACTGCTCAGATATTATATGGTAATATTACCGCAATTAATGTGAAAAAAAGTTACCAGCAGCATAGACCAAAAAGTACGTTCCAGGGAACAAACCCAGACAGCTTTTGGACTTTTTAAGGTGAAATTCCTAAAAATCAGAAATCACATTCTCACTAAACACTCGAGAGAAATTAAACGAAAGAGAAAGAAGGTGAACTATCACGAAGAGTAAAGTAAGAGCTGAAATGGACAGGTTTGCCGCATGTTGCTAACGCTTGCGTGTGGTGCACACGCAAGCGTTAGCAACATGCGGCAAACCTGCTCGTGACAACTCTGCATTATAGCGTATGTTCATCTTTAAATTCATGATTCGTGGCCATTTCTTTAGATTCGATAAATCAGTAAAAAGGGTTATAACCTAAAAACATCAGGGAATCTGAAAAATCTGGCGCGCACAACAAAAAATCTGCAGCCGAGCCGTATAACGAATAATGAATCGGTAACGCGGTCGGTTTGTACCGCGTATGTTCCTGAAACATGAAACCGATTAATTAACTATTTGCTGCAGATTTATATTAGCTGGGGTCAGGTTTTTATTGTGGATTTTTACATGCGCTTTCACGTGCCGCCATTAATTAAACTTTTTTCTTGCGGGTTTCTTATTGTTTTTAAAAAATTTAAATATTATAAAAACATTTAAATTAAAAATAAAGTTTTTTTTTAAGTTATGTACACATATACCTTATCACCACGTCAAACGTATATTAAGGCCCTAGCGATGGAGTATTTGCCTGGGAATCGTGAACCAGGGGCGGGTATACGTTAGGTTTGTGCTGTCTCATTTTTCAATCCAAGGCGCGGCAGCGCTCGAAAAAAATTCGAAATCAGACATCATTTTCGATTTTTTCACCCAACTACACTAAAATCAGACATCTTTTGGGACTT
This sequence comes from Pristionchus fissidentatus, assembly GCA_036245785.1. Classification (NCBI taxonomy): domain Eukaryota; kingdom Metazoa; phylum Nematoda; class Chromadorea; order Rhabditida; family Neodiplogasteridae; genus Pristionchus; species Pristionchus fissidentatus. The sequence goes on from BTSY01000002.1 coordinate 26,786,152, forward strand.
TCAGGAACAAACGTTTTTGGTCTATGACCAGCAGTACCACGGTAAACTACAATTTTTTTTACAACATTTTTGCAATACTTATGTCAATAACTAACGTTGTGCTTCTCTGGTTTCGCAGGGTAGTATTACTGAAATTAGTTTTGGTAAGTTACCAGAAGTACTCAAGTAATAAACTTCGGTGCTTGCAGTAATATTACTTTTTACTTACTTCGCATTGGTAACTAACTAGAAACTTACTTTGTTATTGCTCTCAAAAAAGTAATATTGTTTCAAGTTTGCTGCAATGTTATTTTTGCTTACTTTAAAGTTGCCTCTGTAGTAAGCACAAAGTAAGTTACTGAGTTATTACTAACGTGTTTTTACTTGCAGTAATATTACCCTACAATTCCTGAGTTGCTACAGAGGCAAATTTGAAGTAAGCAAGAACATTGTAGCAATGTTGAAATAATATTACTTTTTTAAAGAGCAATAACAAAGTAAGTTTCTATTTAGTTACAAATGTAAAGTAAATAAAAAGTAATATTACTGCAAGCAACGAGGTAACTTAATTGGTTACTTCTGGTAACCCACCACACTAATTGCAGAATATTACCCTGCAATCACTGAGCGAAATAAATAAAGAATGAGCTAACCTTTTCCCATTGCTTCTCCGCTCCATCACTCCATCATCTCTTCTTCTTTTCCAATTCGCACTCATCAGTCGACGGGCGATTCTAAAATCACTCAAATTTCGTCATTATTATCATTGTCCAACTTATCGTAAAGGCGTTTATGAAATACACAGAAATTGTGAAGCTAACTCGACTAGTGCTTGCCCAGTACTCGGGACCTTTCTGGCAAGCACGTTTTAACCGGAAACGCGCGAGCATAATTTCCGGAAGCACACATCGGAGACACTCATGAAAATTAGCTCGCGAGTGCTTACATTGTTTTCACATCGTAGCCATAGCGAATGTGAGAGGTTTGGGTTGATCGGCTAAATCAACAGGCGGAAACAATAGAGTGACTGGCCTAAGTCTGCAAACGCGCGACCGATGATTGCGACTAAACATTTGAAATGCACTCTTTCTCGCGAGCAATTTTTACAAAAGGACTCGTAAAGACGAGTGCCTCGTTATAGCAACACTACACAGCAACAATAAGAATAGAGATATCAAATCAAATAAATAATGAGCGAACCTCGTTCATTCGTTCCTCCTCCTCCATCATCTTTTCTTCTCCCAACTCCCACTCGTCGGTCGACAGGAGCTCCTAAAACGACTCATATCTATTTATAGCGAGTTTTGAAGCATATCACAAAGTAACGAGACAGAATTGAGCTCAAACAGGGGGTCCGGGCAGGAGGGAATCCTTCAGCTTGTCGGCATTCTCCTTATCCTGGACGACAAGGGTAAACAGGAAGCGGCTGGTGCGGGCCTTGAACTTGATGTTCTCCTTGTTCTTCTTGATGGTGAGGGACTTGGCGTCCTTTCTGAGTCCTTGATATCCTGGATTTGGCGCCGCATTTTACCTAAAAATAGGGAAATTTAATTAGAAGTCGAATATGGCACAACGCGCGAGACTTAAAAGGTTTCGGGCGTGTTCCCAATCACGTGCGGGACGTTCGTTAAATTGGAAAAGCTTCACAATAACGATTAGTGACAAGTATAAAGCAGAAAATCATAGAAGAAACGTGAAAAACGCAAGTTGAAAGGAAAACAAAAAAGCGCGCGAAACATGGCAAAATGCAATACGCACAATACACGCGGCACGCAAATACCGTAATACAACAATTACACACATCAACACTTCACCAATCTTGATACAGTATACCACTTTTTAAAATCATTTTTTCTTAAATATACAATTTTTTTAAAATTTATTTTTTTTCTTTCTTTATTGTTTTTAAGGATAGTACAATAACATACTGCAAAATCACTTGATTTAAAAATGTGTTTTGCTCCGCTGCCTGGTCCCTTTAAGCACTCGTCAACCGCGGTGTCACTACTCCTCTCACTCGTTTGCATACACCTCATTCAAAAGCACTCAAAGAAGGCTACTTCCATTTACAAATCATTTCTCATCGGAATAGTGGTGAGTTTGCTTTCAGTCCGTTCGGAGCACAAACTCTATGAGAACCACTCTAACATTCTAAGAGATTTTATGAACTTGAGGGGCATTTAGTCCCGCGAATATTTAAGAATTGGACTACCTAGATGCCTCTATTTATTTCATTTACGAAATACTAAGGAGCAAGTAGCTGTATTCGTGCGTGGGTACCTCGTTGTTGATTATTTGTGTATTAGTATTTCGATAAATAAATGCATTACTTAAGATTGTCTCTCAGCTTCACGATATATTCCTTCACGTTTTCTTCGACCCTGTCACGCTTCTGCCGTTTCCGTGTTTGTACACGGACGGCTTACTATATCATTGCTGTGGCATCGGCACACTAACGGCAATGGTAATTATTATAATTATAAAATGCAAAAGGCAATCTGAAAATGGCAAAACGTGGACATCCATTGTTTACCAAACCTTGTCTCTTTATAATAATTTACATACCCAATTGAGTTATGAGCCCGTTAGCGTGAGAATCGGAAAATTGTTGACAGTTTTCAGTACAGCAAAAAGTGACCTTCTGAGTTTTAACCACGTTAAAACCACGGTTTTCAGTAGACATTGGTACGTTAAAAATATTGGCCCAATCTTGTGCTATGTAAATTTAATTGGGGATTGGTGTGTAATTGAGAATACCAGAAACACATCCGTTATTTCGACACTTTCAGGCAGTTTGGGTCCAATTTCTGAATTCAAATGCATTTCCGTACGGGCTGTGCTTCATCTACCGAAATCAGGTTAATGGTGCAACTGTGTATTTCCTCAGGAAAGCATCCAGTGATAACGATCGAATTTAATTGACAAGGTAATATATGCATGCAATGAAAGAAGGAAAATATAAGTGACACTAAAGACTGAACATGTGTTCAATTTCAATTTTAGATCATTAACGCTTCTCAAGAATTACAAATTGACGCCGGGGTGCTGGAAAGTTGAGAGTTAAACCCAGATAGCGCTCGTTTTCACACAGTCTTTCGCCTCACGAATACACTCACTCTAGAATTCCGGGTTTCTGATCTTGTTCCGCTTGTTCCAGGGAACACTACTAGGAGCATTCCCGGGATGAAGAGCAACATGGTCAGGTACAAGAGGCACATCATGAACAAAACCAGGATTCAATATTCAAAACCAATATGAATATCCTGGGTGTCTCATCTTAATGTGTTAGAGATATCATATTACGATTTTTCCTGTCAGTCGTCGTGAGCGGTCCCTCTCCATTTTGCTCTGATGGAGAGGGCACTTCCCTAGTTCCCCCGGACCCTCGTCTATCTACCAACGACTCGACAGAATCCCCGTCCTAGCCGGCATGGTCACCGTGGATGGGTATGATCGTTTTATGTTGGCTACTCAGACACCAGTTTCGCTAATTCTCGATTTGATTGATATTTCGAGCTTGGTGGACTCAAGCGCAAGAAAGATGTGTCACCCGTTCGTCAGGACTGCCTTCAGCCTCACGTTACCTCCCCTTTCCTCCTACGTCCATGGTCCTAAGATAGAGCTCGTCTATTCCTCCAGCAACTTCAGAGAAGATGGTCTGTGAAAGGGAAGAAGACCGATCCTCTCCTAGCCGAAATGATCCGTCTATTCTGAGAACAAAGATCCTGACCCCTGAAAGCACATCCTCACCTGACGTTATCATCTGACGTGATAAATATTGTATTGTATTGTATTACGATTTTAAATAACTACGTTCGACCTTAAGTACTACCTGTGATATAAGACAAGTGCATCTAAAAAAAGTACCATTTTCATTCGGATCATCAAAAGAAGTTTCATTCTGCCTGTATGCATTAAAATAGAAAGAAGTGTCACCATAATATAGATTTCAATGAACTACAATGACAATGTGGTTTTATAAATGGCTGTTGCCAGAATGACCAGCCCCATAATATATTTCTGAAATCATTCGGTTAGAATTTACAGTTCCTTTTGACCAAACCATTTTTACGCGCGGAGAAATGGCAGATCCAACCATTTTTACGCGCGAAGAAATGGCAGATCCAACCATTCTTACGCGCGGAGAAATTTTCAGATCCAGCCATTTTTACGCGCGGAGAAATGGCAGATGCAACCATTTTTACGCGCGGAGAAATGGCAGATCCAACCATTTTTACGCGCGTAGAAATGGCAGATCCAGCCATTTTTACGCGCGGAGAAATGGCAGATCCAACCATTTTTACGCGCGGAGAAATGGCAGATCCAGCCATTTTTACGCGCGGAGAAATGGCAGATCCAACCATTTTTACGCGCGGAGAAATGGCAGATCCAACCATTTTTACGCGCGGAGAAATGGCAGATCTGATGATCTCAAATAGTTTCAACAGTTATTCTGGTGTGAAATATGTTATTCAAGCAATGAAACAACAGATATTATAGAGACGATTACAGTGAACGGGTGAAAAAAAACGAAGGAAATACTCGCCGATTTCATCTATCAGGATTATTCAGTTCATATTTCAAAATTGATCGAGATATAAGGGTAAAATCTACAGCATTTCTGACAGATGAAAAGGCGTGCAGCATAAATAGGGTATCTTCAATGCAATTTTCTTCGGCGATTGCACGTCCCTCTCAAATACAATCTTCTGGCGATGTCATTGCGAGAGGCACAAATAGAAGTGATGGATCCTGAATCAATATGTCATAAATATCGGAATAACGATTGAAACGACATCAACATGCAATCTATTCAGAAGTAATGATTAATATCACGCGTTTCATGTGAAAAACTAATATTTCCGCGGTTCTCCTTGCATGACAATTCTACACTCAACCAATTTTCACCCTTTTTTCGAAAGCCACTAGCAAGGAGACCTAAGAGACAGAGTGGGAGGCATGGTAGGTCATTCGAATCTCCAGGCGACCACGCCAAAAATGGACTTTTTTCTTGCAATTTCGACATGTCAGACTTCAGAGCTCAGAGCTTTTAAACTCAGAGGTTGACCAGTGGGGGATGCTTACGAAAAACGTGTGAAAAGGGGGTGATTGTAAAATTGATGTGAAGGAGAACCTCGATTTTTCCTGTGATACACGTGATATTCTGAATACTAGACAGTTGTAGTTTTTTTCCAGACAGACCAAGGTGCTGGGTGGCTCCTTAGACCATCGACTTGTCTCGGTAGTAGTGCCTACTGTTGTTGTGGTAGTTGCTTCTGTACTGGTCGTTGACGGAAGCTCATCTGCGTTATTACAATTTAACAAACAATAAAACGTTCCGCTGATAGCACACAGTACGGAGGGCGAGAGAGCGTGTGAGCACATGAGGTATATAATTTTCGAATGTCCATTTCACGTGCGTATCATTTTAAAGTTGTAATGGCAATCGATATGATTATGCCGTACATGCTCGCGAAATCAAAAAAATCTCTGGGAGTATAATAGCCGTTCAATGGCTTTAACCAAGTGATTATGAACACGCCTAATGGCCCGTCTCACAATAATGATCAGACTCTCCTCGTTCTACATGCTCTCTCATCGATCAGACAGCGCGAGAGAGCGTGCAGAATTGAGAGGGTCAGACCATTGCTCCCGTCTCACCGGTCAAGTTAAAGGCATGCAAGATGTCGTTCGCACCGAATTCTGTTATTCTCTGAAAGCAAAAAATGTAACTGAATATTTTATAAAATAAAGATACCTGTTTCAGAAGGTTTTTCAATTCAGTTTTCAGTTCCGGATTGGTCGCATGAATCTTAGATTCAACATCGACCATAAAAAGTGAATTCTGAAAAAAAAGTGATTCATCGAAAAGGCTATGCCTCACTCTGTGTGTGTGGCTGGGGGTTGCGCGGTCGGCGCTGGGAATGGGTGCCCGGCTGTGAGTGTGTCTCTCTGTGTCCCTCACTCCCCCCCCTCACTCTGTGTGTGTGGCTGGGGGTTGTGCGGTCGGCGCTGGGAATGGGTGCCCGGCTGTGAGTGTGTTTTTTTTGTGAGTGTGTTTTTTTTGTGAGTTTTTCACGCTTTTTGCGTGAGTTTGTTTACATGTTTTGTACATTATATCATGTTATTTGTTACATTTTGAATAGGGTTTTAAACTACAACTGTCTAGTATTCAGAATATCACGTGTATCACAGGAAAATCGAGGTTCTCCTTCACATCAATTTTACAATCACCCCCTTTTCACACGTTTTTCGTAAGCATTCCCCACTGGTCAACCTCTGAGTTTAAAAGCTCTGAGCTCTGAAGTCTGACATGTCGAAATTGCAAGAAAAAAGTCCATTTTTGGCGTGGTCGCCTGGAGATTCGAATGACCTACCATGCCTCCCACTCTGTCTCTTAGGTCTCCTTGCTAGTGGCTTTCGAAAAAAGGGTGAAAATTGGTTGAGTGTAGAATTGTCATGCAAGGAGAACCGCGGAAATATTAGTTTTTCACATGAAACGCGTGATATTAATCATTACTTCTGAATAGATTGCATGTTGATGTCGTTTCAATCGTTATTCCGATATTTATGACATATTGATTCAGGATCCATCACTTCTATTTGTGCCTCTCGCAATGACATCGCCAGAAGATTGTATTTGAGAGGGACGTGCAATCGCCGAAGAAAATTGCATTGAAGATACCCTATTTATGCTGCACGCCTTTTCATCTGTCAGAAATGCTGTAGATTTTACCCTTATATCTCGATCAATTTTGAAATATGAACTGAATAATCCTGATAGATGAAATCGGCGAGTATTTCCTTCGTTTTTTTTCACCCGTTCACTGTAATCGTCTCTATAATATCTGTTGTTTCATTGCTTGAATAACATATTTCACACCAGAATAACTGTTGAAACTATTTGAGATCATCGGATCTGCCATTTCTCCGCGCGTAAAAATGGTTGGATCTGCCATTTCTCCGCGCGTAAAAATGGTTGGATCTGCCATTTCTCCGCGCGTAAAAATGGCTGGATCTGCCATTTCTCCGCGCGTAAAAATGGTTGGATCTGCCATTTCTCCGCGCGTAAAAATGGCTGGATCTGCCATTTCTCCGCGCATAAAAATGGTTGGATCTGCCATTTCTCCGCGCGTAAAAATGGCTGGATCTGCCATTTCTCCGCGCGTAAAAATGGTTGGATCTGCCATTTCTCCGCGCGTAAAAATGGTTGGATCTGCCATTTCTCCGCGCGTAAAAATGGTTGGATCTGCCATTTCTCCGCGCGTAAAAATGAAGGGACTTTCAATTTTTAAAAACTTTATTCGCCATACCGATTCGTAGAAATGCGAATCAAATGCATGTTGAATGGTTCATTGTGGTTCAGAGCGTTTGATCAAGTCTTTCTCTCTACAAACTACTCAAACAAGGCCACGTATGGCAGATCAACTTAAATGAGTAGAAATGGTACTTTTTTTAGATGCACTAGTCTTATATGCATACTTTGCTTCTCTCGCATTATCGTGCTCTCTCGTCCAAGAATTTGTTGTTTATCGGTAGAACGTTTTAACATTTTAGACGAGTGTTTATAAATGTGTAATATACCCTCTTGAAGTTAGTCCTGCCGTCCGACCATCGCTTCAAGTTCTCTAAGTGGGCCATTGGCGCCTTCGCTTGCTTTATTCTGCTCGTATTTGCATTGGAAATTCCAATGGGAGAGGTTGGTGAAAAGTTAATACTGGGCTAAGCGCAGACGTTTTTTTGACACACTGATACAATTGTTACACTGATACATTTGTTTTGGTACAGTAGCCGCCAATATTATATCACAATGGTATTTTTCGATCATATCTCGGTTCAAACTTATCGAATCTTCTCAATTTTTTGAGAGTAATCTAAACTCGCGGTCTCTCATGATATGGTCGGGTCGAGGTTGGTTCATAGTGGTCGTGCGACCACTTGCTGCAAAGTTTCTTGCTTGCTGCAAATCGGATTTTTAGTTTTTTTTTTGGCTAAATTCTGGGTGACTAGTTATTACGACATGACTATGCAGGCGCAATAAAGGGACACTAGGACTACTAAACCTATTACTTGGTTAGAACCTCAACTGCCCCACAAGCCGAGCCGTATGTGCTGAACATGACACACTTCGAAAATTGTTTTCGACTATAATTCTCTTTCTGATGGAGGAATCGTGATCATACGGGTCCATTATTATGAGGTGGTTAATACACATGCACTGTGCTAGTATGAACGGGATCCGCCTCTCTTTGGAACTTGCAGCACGATTACGTCACTTTTGCAGCACCTGTTTTGCCATGCAGCACTCTTGCTGCAAACATTTTTCTCAGACGTACAATGGTGAGTGAAGGTTAAAGACTGCCAACAGAGTATTTTGTTACATTTTAAGAACGATCGTACCATCGAAAACATAGATATCAGTCGTTAGATCTGACAAAATTTGCGTTTTTTTTGCAAATTTTGATCAAAAATGCGGTTTTCGACACTATTTTATGAAATTCAAGCAATTATAGCTGGGCCCACTGGTGCTCTAAAATCACGAAACTGTAAATATGGTACATAAGTATATCACGGAACGTTCACTAATTATTGCAGGTCTGAGAAAAATGTTTGCAGCAAGAGTGCTGCATGGCAAAACAGGTGCTGCAAAAGTGACTTAATCGTGCTGCAAGTTCCAAAGAGAGGCGGATCCCGTCCATACTAGCACAGTGCATGTGTATTGACCACCCAATAATAATGGACCCGTTTGATCACGATTCCTCGATCAGAAATAGAATTATAGTCGAAAACAATTTTCGAAGTGTGTCATGTTCAGCACATACGGCTCGGCTTGTGGGGCAGTTGAGGTTCTAACCAAGTAATAGGTTTAGTAGTCCTAGTGTCCCTTTATTGCGCCTGCATAGTCATGTCGTAATAACTAGTCACCCAGAATTTAGCCAAAAAAAAACTAAAAATCCGATTTGCAGCAAGCAAGAAACTTTGCAGCAAGTGGTCGCACGACCACTATGAACCAACCTCGACCCGACCATATCATGAGAGACCGCGAATTTGGATTACTCTCAAAAAATTGAGAAGATTCGATAAGTTTTAACCGAGAAATGATCGAAAAATACCATTGTGATATAATATTGGCGGCTACTGTACCTTGCCAATAAGACGTCGTACGTATGTTTCTCTGAAATTCCCTAATAGGTATTCAAATTTCGTGTGATGAGAAAGGGAGGTATCGAAAAAAAAGATCATTTCTTCCAGTACGCCCACGACACTTTGATTAACAACCCGCAGGTAGCGATCGTAAAGGTAAATTTATACGAAACATAAACGTTATGCTTTAATTCTTTATTATTGTGCTAGAGGCAAAGCTCAAGATTCTGTATTTGCAAGAGTGAAAAATTGAGATAGTGACATATATATTTAATTAGTCTGCATTGTTAATTGCTCAGAATTTCTCTTCTCACTGGCCGATTAATGTGAGATCACGAATGGCTTGTTTTGACGCCACAAGAATTCCATGGATAATCGCTAACGCAACATTGGCCACAGCCATCTGCTGCACCTTTCTAGTGGTGGTCAGTCGATGCTCAGAGTGTGACTGATGCAGTGTACCCTGCTATTGTTAAAGAAGGAGTATCATGAATCTCCTGTTCCATCATTCCTCATCTCATATGTTCCAATGACGCGGTCGCTGTCTCCTCGTCCACCCTTATCCCTCCCTATTTTTTTTGAACTCCTGCGTTCAGTGTCAGTTTGGCACAGAGCCAAACGCGAAACACTTTGTTCAAATTTATCGGCTGAAAATGCGGTTTGCGGGGCTCTTATCTGAATACCGATTACCATAACCCGACAGTGAGAACTCAGTTGACCAAATGTTCGTGGGACACCACCTTTAAATGGTCTCGTCATTTCGCACACTCTCCCACCGGTCGAAAGAGTGTGCGAAATGACGAGGCCATATCAGACTAGTAGGGCACACTGTTAACAGCATAAAAGTTTCTCCCATTCCACCACTTTTTTCACCCAAGAAATAACGACTTGTAGCTTATCTGTATATTCCTTTTTTTCTTTAAAGATGTAATTCCATTATACAGAATACGAATTAGCAATTGTCAGGTGTGCTCACACACTTTCTACACACTTCGGAGGATGCTGACGATCAGCGAACAAACGCGAAAATATCATCGGGACGCGACCAAATCGCTGCTACTTCAGGCGATTATATCAATCTAAAATTTGACTCCAAATTTGGCTCTCGTAATCATACTGCAAATGGAGAAAATAATTGAGGATATGTATTAGGTTTAATGCGGAAAGTGCGACAGCGCTACTCAGAGCGCGATGTCTCCAACTTTCCTTATTCGGGAGATGTTCTCTCCAGATGAGAGAGCATGCGAAATTGAGAGATGGAGACAGCAAGTCTCCCATTATTAGGAGATGTGAACACCCCTGAACACTTCCTTGAACACTGTGAACACTTCGAGGATTGGATTGTGGAGGAGGGGCGGTGCTGATAGTCCTCCTTTAACAACAAGGATTTCTTTAGAATAGAAATCGAATATTCATGTATACTTTCTGAAAATTTGACCATTTCTTCCTGTAATTCCTATGCCTTCCTATGCCTTCCTACGCTGCTCCTGCCCGCACTGGGCATACTATTGCTGGCCGCTGTCCGCACGGATAGCAACGGTTGGAATTTTCCTTAATATTTCATAAAACTTAACCCTTAATATGATAATGAACAACCAATAATTACGACTAAAGTGCCACGAATACGCGACAAAGAAATACGATCTATTTTCAGAGATGCTGTCGGCTATGTTTACTGTCATGGGCCTCCATTCAATAGCACATTCGATCACGTTGATACTGAGCACGAAAAGTTTCCGAGCTGTTCTCATGAGAAAGGCATCGATTTCAAAATGCAAATTATAATTGGATCGCTTCGAGCTGTTAGCAATCCACCGAAGAGAAGAAGTATTACATTTATAAAATTATACGAACACACAAACAGTCAAAATGGTACTTCCTGTGTTCACCAAAGCGAGAGAGCGGGCAAAAGTGAGAGGGTCGCGTACGTGCCTGTGTGGTAAACAAGTCCGTCATTTGACTTTTTGGTGTGATCGTATTATTTATAAATGTAATACAATGACTATTGCTCAAAAGTTGGCGCTAAGGGAGCGAAACAGTCACACTACCTATTACAGTACCATACACTATTACTTATAGTACTCATAGAAATAGCTATATTAGAAAAACAAATTCAATTCGTACTGTATGATTACAAAAAAAATATTAAAAAGTGAAGAGATCCTACTTTGCAGAAAACGTAACGTGCCGAAATGTCCATACAGCAGGGCGAAATGCGTCGAGCCCAACGGACAATCCTCCAACAACTTCAGAGATGGTCTGTGAATGGGAAGAAGACCGAACCTCTCCACCTATCCCAACCGAAATGATACGTCTATACTGAGAAGAATGATTGTAACCCCGGAAAACCACATCCTCACCTGACGTTAACTTCTTACGTGATAAATATTGTATTGTATTGTTCAGTTGTCCATCCAGACATATGGATCTCCGCCCGGTACCTTCTTGGTTTCCCTGAGAGCGTCGTTGACCTGGCACTTTATGTGAAGCAGTGTGAATGGTGGACACAAAAAATGCTAAGGATGGCAGCGTTAGAAAACGATTTCTGCAAAAACCTGAGTCTAAGTGGAGAAGGCAGTTATGGAGCTATGTTCACAGTACCACGCCTCAAGACATGCGAGAAATTCACTGTGGAGTCGCGCTAGTGCTGGGCTGGAACGCAGCATCATGTTTCTTTGTAAATATTTGGAGAAAAAAATGTGCACAGTGACTCTTATTTATAGATTTAGTTGAAAGACCCGCGACGATGCGACACAAAGTATCTAAACTATAAGGGGACATAAAATGAAAATTGCGGTAACATTTATCCAAGGCGTAAACATTCAATGACGCGGAACGATTCCCTGCCAAGATCATTCCTCACTTTCCAAGGAAAAGGCGGTCATTTTCCTTGTCAGGTGAACCCTACTAAAACCCTAGTTTGTTTCTTGAATTACGCCCCTGAAAGCAAATAACTCAAGCTAACCATTTTTCCAAATGTTCTTGGCAAACGTCGCTACAAATGCTCAGTTCTAAGCAGATGTTTAGAAGTGAGTCATGTTCGCTATCTCTACCCCTCTCCCTCCACTCTACACGTTGGTTACTCATCCGTTCCCTTTCTCCACGCTCAAAACAGCAAAAAAACACTATGATCTAGGTACTCTCCCTCTCTCTCTCCCTCTCTCGCCCCTCTCAACCCATCTTTCCCTGTCTACCTCTCTATCTCTCCTCTGTGTCCCTCTCTCCGGGCGCCAATGTTTTCCAAAGAGCCTTCACTCCTTCCCTTTCTTTCTCCTCCGTTTAAACGCGCGCGAACGAGTCACGTCCAGCGTAAACTCTTACTAGCTCATATCGATCTATTTAAGTTTGTATTGTATCGATAATGTTTGATTGTACGACTGTCTTCGCTAAGAATATGTCAATATTGGCAATCGATTTCACCACCGCTTTTGAGGCTCCTCCCCTCACTCCCAATTCCCGTGCGGTTGCCCCGATCTCTCCCTTACCGATCCCCACTCCTGTGAATGACCCATTATTAAATATCATTTTAAGACAAGTTTTCTGATAGACTGCAGGACCCCCGCGCACAGCTGCCAAAAGTTTATTCGATCTTGATGAAATAATTATGGTGGATGTTGTTGGGAACGAATACAAACATTTACTGGTTCATTTGGCCCAGAACCGGATATTAGGCAAAATCCGGCTCTAGATCCGGCTCCGGAGTATCTCAGCTTAAAATGGTGCTACAGTGCTGCGGTTGGGCTTAAAATTTGTAGAATAATATTCTAAGCAACTTTCATGTTGAATACTTTACGATAAGAAGCCAACTTCAAGTTGAAAAATATTTTCAAATGAGAAAAAATTTACAAAAAATTGGAAAATAAATCACACTGAAATTTTTTTCTCCCTTTTCAGGGCTAGATTGTGCAGATTCGGATTCTCCTAATCGAAATACTTATGGAAAAAAAATACCTCAGGCTAAAGTGGTACCCTTTGGAAAAAGTTATGAGTCGAATACTAGAGCAATGTCGAGATTTTTCAGAAACATGTTTTCTTAAAAACATATTTCTAAGCATCCAAATGCTCTGAAAATCTGTGCCTAATTGTTTTCAATCCTAATTTCATATTTGAAACACTTTGAGACGGAAATTACGGGTTTAATTAGTCTTTGATTTTTTTGGATTTCAAAATGCCGTTCAATTTCGAAATTTTCACATTTTCGTGATATTTTGATACTTATTACTCCTGTATTGTTATGATTATGTATTGTGGCTCTTCCATATGAATGGTTGCATTAAATTTGGGATAATAGTGGAATTTACTACATCATTTTCAAACATTTAATAATTCGGTGGTATTGCCGGGATCTTTAAGAAATAATGAGAGAGAAAACAATATTAAGATTTGAATTAAAAGAGGCACAAACGTAGTTGCGTGTGTATATTCATAGACAGAATTGCAAATGAACTCGAATTAAATTATTTCGAACACTGTTTCACCCATAAAATTAAGAGAAATATGTAATCTTCGAGCTGAATGCTCGTTATGGAGTGTGAAAAAGAAAAGGAGATGCAATTGTATTCTAGATTGTTTAAGCCCCGTACGTATTCACCAAATATGAAGTTTCTTACAAATTTCCCTGTGAGTGAACTTAATGACACGTTTTGGAATTGAAACATTGTTCTTGGGGGTATTCAAAAATATTTATGCCTTGCGATTGTTGGTAATTTGCTGGTTAAATAATTAAAAACTAAGTATTATCTACTGCTACTTGATCAAAAATATGGCGAACATTCATAGGGAAGAGCCACATGACACTATCATGACAATACAGGAGTAATAAGTATCAAAATCTCACGAAAATGTGAAAATATCGAAATTGCACGGCATTTTGAAATCCAAAAAATAAATGTCTAAATAAACCCGTAATTTCGGTCTCAAAGTGTTTCAAATATGAAATTAGGATTGAAAATAACTAGGCACGGATTTTCAGAGCATTTGGATGCTTAGAAATATGTTTTTAAGAAAACATGTTTCTGAAAAATCTCGACATTGCTCGAGTCTTCGACTCATAACTTTTTCCAAAGGGTACCACTTTAGCCTGAGGTATTTTTTTCCATAAGTATTTCGATTAGGAGAATCCGAATCTGCACAATCTAGCCCTGAAAAGGGAGAAAAAATTTTCAGTGTGATTTATTTTCCAAATTTTAGTACATTTTTTCTCATTTGAAAATATTTTTCAACATGAAGTTGGCTTCTTATCGTAAAGTATTCAACATGAAAGTTGCTTAGAATATTATTCTACAAATTTTAAGCCCAACCGCAGCACTGTAGCACCATTTTAAGCTGAGATACTCCGGAGCCGGTTCTAGAGCCGGATTTTGCCTAATATCCGGTTCTGGGCCAAATGAACCAGTAAATGTTTATATTCGTCCCCAACAACATCCACCATAATTATTTCATTCAAGATCGAACAAACTTATGGCAGCTGTGCGCAGGGGTGGTCGGATTCCTGCAATCTATCAGAAGACGTGTCTTAACTCGTTCATTTTTATACATGTTGTCGGGTGGTCGGTCGCAAATCACGTTCTTACTTGACACACAATTATCTGTTTTGAATTGAAAAGAGAATGTATCCCTATCTATTACTCACGACGCTCTTTAATCTACCATTGCACTTAGTGATTCAATTGTTCTCTATACATAATCTGAATTCCCTAGCTCATGTAACGTCGACCTTCATTTTCTCATTTTTTTTTCTTTTAGCAAAATTTAATATTTCTATCCTAGTTAAACTCACTACATAGATTGATCATAGTTGATAATAGTCTTCCATGTTTTACAGATTTTTTCTCAAAGGTCTCGTTGAATGCTGTCTCGTGTTGTTTGTTTGCGGAACGGCTCTCTGCTGATCTCTCTCTCTCTCTCTCTCTCTCTCTCTCTCTCTCTTTCCTGCGCTTTCTCTCTCTCTTTTTCTCCCCATTGACCAGTCGTTTAGCACCAGTGCTCACGAGAAAAGTAACGATGCGATCAGTTGCCTTTCTCCACATGCTACTTATTTCTCCTTTTTTTTCTCTCACGATATATCCCGCGTTATTCCTTGTTATTCAAGTAGTTGAACTGTTGCATTTTAAAGTCTATTCACGAGTGATACGTGCTCAATTGATGTTTTCTTGTTGCATATTTGCGAGCCCGCCTGTATCGTATCTAAAACAATGATTTTCCAACTTCAGAAAATGGCCACTCTAGAAACGTATCCGGATATCGTCATTCAAGAGATTGCAATGCGCCTTGACTACAATACAATGCGGACAATGAAACTTGTGGGGTTTCCTTAAGTATCCGTGTACAAATTTCTCAATATCTGTAAAGAATCCCGTGTGGGGATCCTTGCGGTAGATGGTGTGTAGACTCAGATGAGACGGTGGTTCAGATTACGTTGGTTTATCCACAACAATATGTAGCAGAATAATAGCAGAATAGACGACTGATAGCGGGTTTCTAATTGGATCGCGGAACTTGCGGACTCGAAGAGCTGTTGAAACGGTTGGTTTCACAGCTCAGGCGAGTCACAAGTTCAGCGGTGGTTTTCAAGTCGATAAAGCAAGGGGGCTCCACCGAGCAGACAGAGAGAACAGGGGGAATCGAGAGAATGTCGCTAGAGATAGAGACAGCCGGTTAAGATGGGGCAGAGAGAGAAGAGAGACGAGGGGGAACAAGACAAGGGAAGCTTCTAGACGTGATGAATCAGAAGATAATCGATAGAGAGAAGGGGTTATAATAGACAAGATCAAACAACTAATGCGAATGGAATCTAGATTACAATAATGAAACAATCTAACGAAATAGGGCGTTGTTGCTCAACCCTTTCTTAGGTCGAGTCCTCGACAATATCTATGTTACCGATACTTTAACTAATGACTCCCACAGGATCATAGCATGATACATAATTCTTAGAGTATAATGCTGTGCAAAAATCATAGGGGAAATTTCCCCCTCAAAGGGTGGAAAACTCGTGTAACTCAGCTCAAACTGAACGAAATCTCTCCAATCAAAAAGGAAAATGTTCCAAACGTGCCTTGCAATCCCTGTATCAAGTTTGAAAGTGGTAGCTTCACTTGGAAAAAAAGTTATGAAAGGGTGCATACAACTGTTTTGCACCTTGCACCCCAAGAAATTTGCGCAGCATTAGAGTATAAAATTCGGGAAAATAATTGGATCAGACCAGTTCATTTCCACACTCTCTACACCGGTCGATACATTAGAAAGTACGCAGAATGGAGAGATATAATATAATTATCAATCTGAATTTCAAACTCTAATAATTTTCTCAGGTCCACAGCCGTTTTCATACGGCGCTCTCTGATCCTCTGATGTGGATTCATCTCTGTGAGAAGGACAAGCGTACCCTTCCGTCTTATGATTTCAGGAAGAGTCTTGCGGAGAAGGCTCGTGAGGATAAGGTGAGATTAATCAATCTCAGAAACGACAAGGACTTATTCTGTGCTCGGAATTCCGATAAGATAAGCTGTAAAATTGAATTAAAATGCAGCGTATGAATGACAACTTACCTTTTTTAACGATGCTATATTTGACTCTCTTCAGAATTTCACTGGTCAACTCGATTTCGAGCATATCTGGGCGAAGGATCCATTCCGGTAAGTGATTATAATCAATTTCATCAGTAATTACGAAAAAGGGTTCTTAGAGCTATCATATAACTATCGGTGCGATTATTTCTTTCTTCACAAATTGTGTATCTACTCTAACAGCTCCGTTTTGTCACCATGCTTGATTTTTGGTGGCGCAGTAATCATGTATTGTCTGGCTATCATATAACTCGAGTTAAATATTTTCTTTTCATGATGCATATTACTATTTGCTCGCAGGCAAAACCACGCTCCGCCTTTGCTGCCTTCTATTGCGGAGATGGAGACGAGTTATCGATGGCGGATTAATCCTTTGTCCGACACAAGGTCAGCGAGTATCTGCTCCTTTAAAATATTGCGCTCCTTCATTTGTAATTGTGGTATTCGTGTGCCCAAAATATATCTAATACAAAATCATCGACGAAATTTAGTGAATCGTGAGCATCACTGCAATCTGCGATGTTTAAAAAAAAGTTTATTATTTGTATTATACAACTATTGTTTTAGCATAATTATGGAAGAGCCTCCGGTCGGTTGCGCGCCCCATCCGGCGGTCAAACGCTGCTTTTCCACCCGCGAAGCTTGGTGCATACGGCCGGTTACGATAAACCTGGTCAAAGAGGGAGTGCCGGTCAGTCGTCCATTCTTTGTTGATTTGAATTCAAAAAATGTGGGAAAGACGATGTTTAAAAAAAAGAATTGAAGCATACGAGCAAAAAGACGTTTAACAATCAGGAATGGCTCCTTGACCACGTCCGCCCTCGCATCATTATCACCGAGCTGATCGCACTCCACACGCAGTACAGCAATAACTATCATGTGAGTCGGGCGCAGTCACGTAACGGTGGATGCACAGAGCGCGCACTTTCCAACTTGTCGACATCAAGAGAATTCAATTATCTTAGAGAATTGGCGAAATGGTGCGTGTATTCAAGAGCTTAGAGAGTGAACTATCTTGAATATTAGACACTTGGATCTGTGTGGGGAAAAGTAAAAGTAATTTCTAATGTGGTGGGTGGAGGGATACAAAGTGGCGATATCGATATAACTAGTTCAATATAGTTGTATGCACTCCAATTATTTGGAAGCCGTTGATTCTCGGGCGAACATTTTACTTCCTAAATTGCAGATAAACGCTTGGGGTAATGATCAGACTCTCTTCATTCTACATGATCTCTCATCGATCAGACAGCGCGAGAGAACATGCAGAATTGAGAGGGTCAGATCATTACTCTATACTTCCTAAATTTCAGATGCACACTTGTCTACTGCGGGATGGCGAGCAGGTCGACGAGTTTGTACCGCAAGCGCGAAACCGAGAAGTGAAAAGAGAACGGAGAGCAGATGGGTTGAATGGCGAGTGTACAGAACTTTAACTATTTTCTATTGTTATTCCATTTATATCGAAAAGGTGATCTGAACTTAAAAAAAAAACATGGATTTAGTTCAAAGTTGGGCTAGATACATATGCGTAATAGAGCGCGAGCTCGCAGGGGGGATGGAAATAGCCAAAGTGTCGATCCGAATTTCTAAAAAAAAAACAAGGCACAAAATTCGGCACTACACAACTCAAAAATCATCGAAATTCCTTGTCTCCTACTGATTTAATTTTTTCGGCCCAATATGGAGGTAGATTATAAATGTATACCTTTGAGAAGAATAGAAACGTATATATTTGTACAAAATATGATAATTGTGCTAAGCTCGATTGCGGCATGGTGAGTTGTGTGAATGTTGCAGTATGCGAATCAGATTTTACATTTTAGTAGGCCAGCAAGCTCCGCTGGCAGACTGGGAACAAGTGGACATTGTCTTCGAAGATTACCCGGTAGGAATGCGGAGGATCGAAATGAAGATCTACCATAGCGGAACAACGTTTGCGAATTTGCGGGTATTTAATCTTTTAAAAAAATAAAAAGATTTTTTATAAGTCACCCAAATAATAAGAAAAAACAAGCACTTAATGAATGTAAATTACCCCAATAAGAATACGTTCAGATTCGGCTCGAGATGCCTAATATTCTCTCTCGATGGCTGGGAGCGAATGAATTCCCTGATGTTACGTATAGAGACTGCTGCGGAATTCGTGTTCTGAGGACGGAATACGATAGGTATTAGATGAACTAACGGACATGCTGTTCAAGACAGTACACAGAGAAAAATGTCTGTCATATATGGCTCCTGAACTGCGTTTGTATGTCATATATAACATACAGTATGTTATATATAACATACAAGCGCAGTTCAGGAGCCATATATGACAGACATTTCTCTGAGTGGTAGGCAGCAGCTTCCTAGATTTGAGTGGTAGGATATTTCGGCCCTTGGGTTCGTAGACATCCACCACCTAACGACGCGCGTTGCAGCTCACAGGGAAATAAGTCTACGACAGTAGACTTCTCGGCTACCGAGCGACGAATTCATAAGTCTACTCGCCTCGATTAGAGGCAGGGGAGCGGCACTTTCTAGACTTTAAAGTCGTCGCTCGGTAGCGAAGACTTATTCCCCTCTGAGAGATGTAAATGCAAAAGTGATAAAACAAAAACACAACATAGAAGAGTAAATACTCATCGCACAGGTTCCTGCGCGATATTTTTCTAAAACATCATTAAAATTTGCTTATACACAATTTATCGATAGCTGGGAACTGATTTTAAAAAATTCAGTTACACTTTGTTCTCTTGCCAAAAAAAGTTATGCAATAGAGAGAAGATATAACGAAGGCAATATCGACAGGTACATTTCGGTGGATGGAGAGACGCTCTTCCAGTCTGATCGACCATATCACTGGATCATCGAGGACCACGACGGAAAGGTGACCACAAAATGAATAAGAATATAAGAAAAGGTACATCAATAACGCTGAGTTGTGTTCGAAGCAAAGATCGAGGTAGATTCCACTTCTTTATTTCATAGAGAGCCTTAATTTTCTCATAAATAGGCTTAATTTACTGTACATCGTTCGTGTAATCACACATTGTTCCGTTGCGCCATCCGACGTCGATAAAATATATTTTATCTATATTATAAAAATATTTTATATTTTATCGATAAAATAAAATAAATATAAATAAATATTAATTTCAGGTATCATTGCAAACTGAGGAAGCTCCAGTTCGCTTCCTTCGTTGTGATCACGAACTAGTGTCGATCGGCCATGAATGTACGGACACTGCCATGTGGAGACTGGTGGAGAATGCAGACGGATCTTGGGCGTTGAAAACGGATAACAACTGGTCAGCTATCAGGAAACTCCCACACAGAACGTATTCGCAGTTACTAATGAATTTATCCTGCACAGAGATGTGACCTCAAGCGTATGATACACTTACATATCTCTCGAAATACGACTATGCTCAATATTGAATGCAGATTACGGTGTAGCACCACAACGTATTCTTTCTCTGTGCGCCGAAACTTATGCGCTGCTCCAGTGCGTTAAACAATATAACAAACAACGCATCGGGTTACGGATCTGATATCATCAAACCGCCTTTGAGGTATCTCACTTCCTTCGATCGATCAGTCAGCACAATGCCTCACAATCTGCTCGCTGAACACTTCTGGATCGATCGCTGTGAAGAAAAAGAAGAGGAATCGTAATTCCATCTAGACTGCGAATTCTCAAATTTCCATCGGTCTCGCAATAAATTATTTCTCGGTTGTGTCACTTGAGTACCATAAAGAAACTCGAGTTTACTCTTAAAAAATGTGTTTTGAAATGTCTCGATATCTGTGAAAGGTACACAAAGAAAAGGAGATTGGCAAATACGAAAAGAGAAATTAGCGGTATGCGCGCGAGATCAAACGTTCGAATCGAAGGAACAGCAAACACCAGTTTGGCACAGAGCCAAACGCGGATATCTTAGGTCAAACTTATCAGTCGAACATGAGGTTTACGGGGTTCTCTCTATTAGCAACTGATAAAAAATTGCCTCACCGTGAGAACTCAAAAGTCTTACCTCGTTTGGAAAGTACTTCGACTCGTTGGGATTTTTGTTCACTGAATTCAATCAGAATATGTGTGCTTCGTCTTTTGTTTAATGACCAAACGTCGACGAGTCCTTTTATTTGCTTGCAAACCTGACGTATCATAATATTTGAATGGTAATTTATTAAAAATGATAACTAACCTCACGCAAACTCAACCGATCCTTATTATCAGTGAATGTGATAAATGTGATTGCAGTGAATGTGATTGCATCCATCATTTCCAATGGAAGATTCAGAAAAGGAAACGACATGGCGATATAAATCAGAGAAAAATGTTTTCTCTCCTGGGATGATTGCGTCTAATTGTAAATAGCGTCCATGAACAACGTTCCTCGTGACTTTTGATGGTATGCCAATTATGACATTTTTATTTATTTATTTGACACACCCGCGAAGGGTGTGACGGCAATTAAAGAAACATAACAGCGTTCTCTTTATTGAGAATTGACGCATATTTGAACGAGAAAAAAATCGATTGGAATTAGTGAGAAAGGGTTCATCTCAAAGCAACAAATAACTTATTTTTTCACTGTCTGGTCCCTTTAACATTAGGGTTGACGAAACGGAACGGATAGCGGAATTTCGGCATGGTTAATGAGATTATCTCGCCGAGCCGAAACTGGAGGCATGCTAATGCACGCGAGCCGGCTCGAGAGTGATTGAGGCTCATTCCGTTTCCGTTCCGGCTCATTCAAAGTGTCATCAGGCTCTCCATTCTTGATATTTTTTTACCGATTGCGAATAGTCTCCAAGCCTGAGGCTCGGCCCCCCAATAGAGGGGTCGAGGGTGCAAGCTGCCTTAATGATCCGTGATCGTGGTCCGAAATAGTATCGACGTTAGATTCACCCAACCTTGGTCTGCCATTATTTATCACGGGTAATAATTGGAGTGCTGGCAAAAGATTCATGCGCTGCCCGGGGTACGAAACAGCGAGAGAGAGAGAGAGACCCTCGGTTTTCTAAGTGCTGTAACTTCTTTCTCCGAAAAGATAGCAACTCACTTTCAAAAAAGGCAAATGATGTATGCAGAAATACGAAAATGCTCGAGAAGCCTCGACGACATTAGATGTGTCTGAATAAGTGAACAATTTCAGAATAATTATTTTCGCAAAAGTTAATTAAAAGAGGTGAGCAATGCCAGAAAAGTAACAAATCTTTATTCGGCCATGACTACTGATAAATTGGAAGTGGTTCGGGTACATTAGGGCTTTCGAATGGGCGGAATTCATGAAATCCAAAATTCAAGTTTGTAAATTTGAGAAAAATCGATGGGAGCTCAGACATCCCATCGATTCTTCCCCCTGGTGTGCACTGTAACATTTATGCAGACGACATCAAACTGTACTCAATCGATTGCCCCTCCCTTCTCCAGTCAGCCCTTGATGCATTGGCCTCATGGTGTGATACATGGGGAATGACTCTTGTTCATCCTATTTATCACTGACATTTCATCACAATTCCAGCCATCTATTCGCTATTCCGTTTATGCTGACGATTTAAAGCTTTATGCGGAAGCTCCCCTCTATTCTGATGACTTACAATGTGCCCTCGATGTTATCTCTACCTGGTCAGTACAATGGAATCTCGGCTTATCCGAGACCAAATGCTCTATTATGCACTATGGCCTTCACAACCCTTGTAGACCGTTCCATATCAATAATGTCGCCCTTACACCCAAAAAGACTGTTAAGGACTTAGGAGTCGTTTTCACCCCTTCTCTTTGTCTCTCTGAACATATCAAAGAAATTATTAAGAAATCACATTCTAAAATGCACTTCCTTTTCAAAGCTTTCCGTAGTAATTGTATCGATATTTATGTGAAATCGTTCACAACATTTATTCTTCCTAGTCTAGAGACCAGTTCCATTATCTGGAACCCCATTAATTCCGTTGAAACTACCAAAAATATTGAACGTGTCCAACGCGACTTCACTAGGAAGCTCTATTTCCGTTGTTCTCTGCCTTCTGTAAGCTACTGTAATCGTTTACGCTCCCTAAATCTAACAACTTTAGAACGCCGTAGATTTGTCACCGATATTGTCTTTCTCCATTCCATTCTTCATAGGAATTATGAACTTGATCACTCTTCCCTCCTCACTCGTTCTCCTCTTACTAGATTTGTCCGTAATTCACATCACTTCCGTATCTCTCTGCCTTTCTTTCCTCCCAATTCCCACACCACCCTTGCCTCCAGAACCATATCAATTTGGAATTCCCTCCCTTCCCCCTCGGTTGATTTATCCCGAGATTCCTTCCGGAAATTCATCCGCTCCCAGCCCAACTCCTTTTTCCCTGAGTCAATTGTTAAGAATTGGCTCTAACCCTTCTTCCCCATACCCTTGCTGCCATGCACAAAACCGATTCGACTACGTCGACGGACATCCGTTTCTTGCCCCCATTCACAGATATTTTTCTTGTATGCGATACTCTGACGGAATAAACAATGAATGAATGAATGAATGAATGAATGAATGATGATGAAATATTGCATAGTGATGATGCAATTTGTGGATGAGATTACAGAGCCAGCCACGCTGATTCCATTGATGGGTCCTTCTCCGTTAACACAGAGCCGAGATACACTCAAAAGTCGGAACCTTGTCAAAGGGCTGAAAATGGGCGTGACCTAACCAGTGTCCTTCCGGAAATCGATCACCGCGGGCAGGAATCCAATCGAAACGCGTATTGCCCCTAGCAAACGGTTCTCCCATAGATTCTCTACCGAATCCACGCCCAAGACAGATCTCTAGTGCAAGTCCTATAGGGGGGCCCTCGGTGAGACCACAATAATGCGAAAAAGTGACTTTTACGTGCCCTGAGGGCAAATGGTGGCCTACAGCCACCCTATTCTCAGGATCATCGGCAGTCATCATGGCGATCAGTTTGCACTCAGAGAAATGTCTGTCATATATGGCTTCTGAATTGCGCTTGTATGTCATATATAACATACTGTATATTATATATGACATGCAAACGCAGTTCAGGAGCCATATATGAAAGACATTTTTCTCTGTGTGGTGCTTTGATCGGGTCTGTGGGATGTCTAGAAGGCGAGATATGATTTTCCGACCTCGATTTTGCAGCATGGCTGCAGCCTAGTAGCGACACCGCAGCAACTTAAAAAAAATTTTATAGGTAGGTCGTGGCCATGTCTCAACACCCTGAAAGTTAGGTGAGCTGGAAAAAAATCATGTAAGAATAATGCCCACTCAAAAAAGTATGCGTTGATTGCGTCATCACTATTTAATAACTGAAAGATTTCGCAATACCCCAATAGTGGCTTCGTAATCTCCAATGGATTTCACTTACTACCGTACCATTATCAGATCGAAACCTCTTCGGGTTTAAAAGTTTTAACAAAAAGAAAAAGTGTCCGGAAACTTTTGACCGCTACTGTAGATGGCATCCCTGAAAGCGGTTTCGAACATGAAAATGACCGAAAATTAATCCCGAATTCACTACGAGCTCGCAAACGCCGTACCGTTATTTTCCTGATTTTCAAATATTAAATTCAAGAGCTTAAATTCAAGAGCTTATCGTGGTATATTGAAGCTCAAATCAACATTGATTCTTCCTGATTTTTGTGTTTTATAATATTTCCTTTTTTCCATCATTATTATATAGTGTCTTTCTTGTGTTCGGACGAAAAAAGACATTAGTCTTAGTCTGGCATGGATTTAGATGATTTTAATAGCTTATTAACTGAAACATGGATAAAGCATGCAGCGTTATGTATTCATCTGAGAAACGTATCAAATGTACTTTTTTCGTCATCCTAATGGTGTGCTGATGTGGTTGAATGATTATTCGATCGAAATTCTAATAATTCAAAATCAGGAAAGTCAGGGTGCGACTTTTGCGAGCTTGTAGTAAATTCGGGATTAATTTCCGGTGTTCGAAAGCGCTATTAGGGATACCATCTGTTTCGGAAAATAAAATTTAAAAAATACGGACCTTTTTTCCTGGCGAGCAACTTTAATCACAATGTGACCGCTCGATATCATTCGTTAAACGAACGAATTTTCTGTGAAATCGGATTTGAACTGCATTTTTATATCTTGCAGATATCTAACCTCGTTCAATCGAACGGTGTGTACGATGCCTCACACTCTGCCCGCAGAACACTTCTGGATTGATCAGTGTGAACAAGAGGTAGAGAAATCGTAATTCATCTAGTTCGCGAATTTACTAATTCCCATCGGTTACAGAATAAACAATTTATCAGTTGTCTCACTCAAGTGTTAGCCAGTAATATTTTGTTGTTGATTGATTTAAAGTCGCATTACCATTTATAGTTTGACCGCACAATCAGTTAAATTTTTAACAACTTCGAATTTTTTGAAAATTGATCAATCAACAAAGAAGATAATGTTGAAACTAGCAGGGTGTGTTGAGGTTAAACTACGTTATGGTAGGGTGCGCACTACGTTTTCAAAGTATGGTTCAGGGGGGCGTTCAGTTGCAGGGCACAGTTCAGTCCAGGGGGAGCTCTGTAGCCGGCTCCAAATTCGGTCCAGGGGGAGCTCGGTAGCCGGCTCCAAGATCGGTCCAGGGGGAGCTCGATGGCCGGCTCCAAGTTCGGTCCAGGGGGAGGTCGATAGCCGGCTACAGGTTACATTGAAGCTCGACTTATGTTGGGGAGTGTTAATCGCTACAAAGAGTGCTGGCTTATTCCGTTGCAAAAGGCTCGTGAGGCTGAGAGCAATCGAAAAAAAGTTGCCACTACGCCACTTCGTGGCTCAGTGGCAACTTTTTTCGATCACTCTCAGCCTCACGAGCCTTTCACAACGGAAACGCAGGATACAGTGCGTTCAGAACTTTTAGAACAATTTCAGAAACGTTTCCTGTGATCCCCTACGCTCTCTGAATAATTTTGGAAGTTTACGAAATTTTCGATTTTTCCCGTTAAAACGTGTTAGAACACGTTCAGACACGTTTGTGACATCGCAAAACACTGTTCGTCTGATCCCCTACGCTCTACGAATCATTTTGAAAGTTTTCGACATTTTCGATTTTTACGTCAAAACTCGGCAAAACAGGTGAAAACGTGTTTCACGGTACTCAAAAACGTGTTAGAACAGTTTCTGGCACGCGAAAAATCCGGCAAAAGGTTTGCCCGCGGTGGGGTTCGAACCTGCGTCAGTCGGATTTGAATCGTAATCGGAATCGCGCGCTTTAACCACTTGGCCATGGATTTTGTTTAAATATTTTTTATTTAAAAGTTGTCCTATGTGGAGATGCATATGCTAGTGAAGAGATTGTGTCGAAATCTTTCTTCGTTCCCGAGTCATTCAGCAAAATAAAGTTTGAACACACGGACACACAGACACACAGACACACAGACACACACACAGAGAGACAGACGTTCTGAAATAATAGTCTTTAGTAACTTTTCAATTATTACCTTTTCTCTTCGATTTGCAGAAACACTATACAATAACATCACAATAACTGCATAGTTCAGCAATTCTTATCTACAACTAGCAGGGTGTGTTGAGGTTAAACTACGTTATGGTAGGATGCGCACTACGTTTTCAAAGTATGGTTCAGGGGGGCGTTCAGTTGCAGGGCACAGTTCGGTCCAGGGGGAGCTTTGCAGCCGACTCCAGGATCGGTCCAGGGGAAGCTCGGTAGCAGGCTCCAAGTTCGGTCCAGGGGCTTTTTAGCAGGATCCAAGATCGAACCAGGGGAAGCTCGATAGCCGGCTCCAAGTTCGGTCCAGGGGGAGCTCGATAGTAGGCTCCAGGTTACGTTGAAGCTCGACTTATGTTGGGGAGTGTTAATCTCTACAAAGAGTACTGGCTTTAGAGTACTACGCCACTTCGTGGCTCCGTGGCAACTTTTTTCGATCGCTCTCAGCCTCACGAGCCTTTTGCAACGGAATAAGCCAGTACTCTTTGTAGAGATTAACACTCCCCAACATAAGTCGAGCTTCAACGTAACCTGGAGCCTACTATCGAGCTCCCCCTGGAGCCTACTATCGAGCTGCCCCTGGACCGAACTTGGAGCCTGCTGCAAAGCTCCCCCTGGACCGAACTGTGCCCTGCAACTGAACGCCCCCCTGAACCATACTTTGAAAACGTAGTGCGCACCCTACCATAACGTAGTTTAACCTCAACACACCCTGCTAGTTGTAGATAAGAATTGCTGAGATTGTTGTGATGCAGTTGTTGTGATGTCAATGTATAGTGTTTCTGCAAACCGAAGAGAAAAGGTAATAATTGAAAAGTTACTAAAGACTATTATTTCAGAACGTCTGTCTGTCTGTGTGTGTGTGTGTGTCTGTGTGTGTGTGTCCGTGTGTTCAAACTTTATTTTGCTGAATAACTCGGGAACGAAGAAAGATTTCGACACACTCTCTTCACTAGTTAAACAAAATCCATGGCCAAGTGGTTAAAGCGCGCGATTCCGATTCCGATTCAAATCCGACCGACGCAGGTTCGAACCCCACCGCGGGCAAACCTTTTGCCGCATTTTTCGCGAGTGCCAGACTTCGTGGCTCCGTGGCAACTTTTTTCGATCGCTCTCAGCCTCACGAGCCTTTCACAACGGAAACGCAAGAAACAGTGCGTTCCGAACGTTTTCGAACACGTTCAGACACGTTTCTGACATCGCAAAACGATTTTCCTGTAATCCCCTACGCTCTCTGAATCATTCTGGAACTCTTCGAACTTTTCGATTTTTCTCTTTAAAACGTGGATCCAGATCCATCGGAGTTTTTGATTGATGTCCACAGTTCGCACCGCAGGCTGTGAACCTGATCCGTTCATGAAATTAGTGTAGTCTATCCAAGTATACAACACATCTCAATAATGCCGCTCTGTGACTTAGTAACGGACAACTTTCAAAAAAATGCCCACAGGTTAGCGGGAATGAAACTCGGAGGAGAGAGAATCGTGAAACGAATGGTGTACTAGTTTACGCTGCAATCCACCCAAGAACCCGCACTCACGTTGACCTGCTTACTATTTTTTAAGAAGAGCCAACTCACATTAGTAGGCCCTACTTACACATTAGTAGGCGGGTCAACTTGAGTGCCTTTTCTTGTAGTAGGATTTGCAGTCTGTGTACTCCAGTATGACAAACGATGTCGGAAACATAACATCGAGTGATGCATCCGGTAACATGAAACCGTATTTGAGGTACATATCTCACTTCCTTTAATCGAACATTGAGCACAAATCATGACAATCGTGATTTCAAGAACTTTTAATGACGGAACTTTTAACTTTTAATTATTTTTTTAGTGTGTTTTCAGTGTTTAATGAACTATAAATGTTTGAACTTCGGTTTGCAGAAATCATATTCGTACAGTCAGTTATCGTGACAAAAAAACATGATTGAATCGAAGGTAAATGTGACATTATAGATTTTTGCGATAGGAGGCAAAGACATCGTGCGAGTGAAAAAAGTGTAGCAATGAAAAAAATGTACAACAACAAAAAAACAAGTGCAGAATTATCTCTTTCTTTTTTCTACAATTTCTCAAGCCAGAAGTGCTCGGCGCCTAAATTATGTGGCATCATGCCAACTGTTCCATTAAAACTCGTGATGTACATTTGGTTGTAGCTCTCGAACGACCATGAACCGTCGGCATTCTTGATCGGGGTCCACAATTCGCACATTCGGCAGTCAACCAGATGCAAACATTGAGTTCTCATAACCTCCTTCTACTAGCAATGCCGGTTCGGTTTTGCGTACATCCTCTAGCAGTCTCTGCTTATTATTAACCGTATTATCGATGGCGGCATAAAATGCGTCAAAAGAAACACCGAACCGGCATCACTACACAACACAACATTGTCACAAAAAGAATCCGTATTCACGAATAAAGTGGAACATTTGCATAAATTTACGATAACGCCTAATTAGACATAGATGGTACCAGAGGTACTCTCGGATTCTTATAGGTGCGCATAGAGAGTGGATAGTGTGTGAGTAAACAAGGATGGAACGGTTATAACTACTAAGTAATTTATCTACCAGCTGATCTACTACCGTAAACATACAATACACGGGCGATCGATGAATCCTGTCGATCGATGACGTGTCCCGTGGAGTCGACCGCTCAGCTTGATCCGAGACGACTAAGACTAGTGTTACCTAATATGACTAGATAATGACAATTGAAAACGTGTATGATAATAGGCTAGAGTCACGTGATCGTTGGCGAAGATGAAGATTGGTGTATGTAGATTAGGAAAGTGTAGTTTGAGAGGCAAATGCGTGCTCTGGTGCCCCACACCTAACTACTCGCCGCTCCCCAATTTTAGGCTCTTCCACTGAGTCTATGGAGTATCTCTTCAATTCTCCTCAATACACACAGTACATGCCTCCTGGCAGTACAGAGTACTCTCTTCCGTGGGGATTGACATTGAGAAGCGAATTCATGATCGAGATTCGCAGAATGAATATCAAATCATATTTCAATCTCTTCGATCGATTCGAATTTCTGTGGCTCCGATGTGCGAACTGTGAGATCGAGTAATCGAGACTTCGATTACGAATTTTGGATTCCACCATTCTCTCCGGGTCCTTTTCATCATGCATAGATTTCATTGCATAGATTATACATGCATAGATTTCCCTTAAATACACCAATTCCTTCGTTGAATTCATACGATGAATTCTCTCCATATATCGATTTCTCTCGACTGCACATCGTCGGTTCCATATCTGTCTGCAATCCGAATGTCAGCTCCCTTGTCGGCAATTTCGATGATTTGCCATTTAATCGAATTGCGTTCACTGACTTCAGATAAGTACATGCGATTTCGCAACTGGCGCTGAGCATTTCACATTCATTCGGGCTTCGAATAGTGGGAGGGACGTGTTCCTTGTACGTATCACCCATCACGCACACATTTTGTACAGAATGAGAATATGAGACCACGTAACTTGGACTCCGAAATGTGGGTTCGACCATTCTCGATGGTACCCTCTCTTCATAATTCACATAGGAATCTCCTTCGAATTCTCGATTATTTCTGTACATATTCCCTTTGTAAGAAGAATTTCCGCAAAATATCGGCTTTTCTGCACACACACTTGGTTCCAATTCACTTTGGAATCCAATTGTTTCGATATTGTCATTCTTTCGAGTACGGATTGTCATGCTGATATTCTCAGACTCGATGGGATACACCTCGTTGAGTAAATCGCACCCATTTGGACTGCGAAAAGTGGACGACACATCTTTCTTGTACGGATCCCCGATCTCGCACATTTTGACGTTCACTTCGCTATGAATCTCACTTCTCGAATCACCATGATTCTGTTTGTTCTGTGGCAATGCCAACTTTTGATCTTTGATCTTTCGATTTCCAAATGAGAAATTATCTCCATCCATGTTAATCGAATTTGTCTGATCGTATCTCTCCTTCATTTGTTCCCCTGAACAACGTATCTCGAGAGATTTCTCACAGTTCTCTGGACTGCGAATTGTGGGTTGCACAAATCCTTTGTGCGTAGGATTCATTCCCCATCCACATTCATTCTTGTTTCCATCAGGGATCGAATTCATCCTGGCCTGGCCTGTGCCGATAGATTGGTCTTTGAACTGTGATAGATTGATCTTTGAACTTTGTTCATCTCGACTCCTCTGAACAGACATATTCAGACATTCATTATACACCGACAATGGGTAATTATCGTTCCCCTTCTTATCACTTTGGTAGAGTTCTCCGAAAGAACTCAGTCCATCACTGATCTCACTCGGATCCGACTCTCTTCCTGAAATGAAGATGGCGTCGGTAGTGCCGATCTGTGTCTGAGAGCACTCGACATTCTCAATGTCGGCTCTCGTTTCCTTATTGCCATTTGCAACTATCACTGCAGTGATTTCACTCTTCGAACAATTCGAATAATCTTCATTCTTCTCAGTAAACAACAGACCCTGTTCCGCAGTGGTAGTAGAGAGATCTACACTCATTCTCCCAGGTGCGCATTCACTAATACCCTCGTCAATCTCTGATTCTCTCCCTGAAATGAAGATGGCATCAGAGACTAACGGATATTCGAGTGGGTAACCATTCTCTTTCTCCTCGATCGTCTGAGGGCACCTGACATTCCCAATGTCGACTCTCGTTTCATTATTTACACTGGTATAGACCTCTCCAGTGATTGCACTCTTCGAACACTTCGAATAATGTTCATTCTTCACAGTGAACAATTCACCCTGATTAGGAAAGTGTATAACCTGGAGGGTCACCATCGCGTAGTCAAGTGCTCGAATGTAGCGTCCACTTTCCGACTTCAGAGACACCTAGAAATGAGTAAAATTTGATAGACAAACGGAAATATCGTTAAAAATATAGATAAAAGTAAAAATAAACGTAAAAAGTTAAGTATAAGTGTGACGGTAATGACATGACTAACCTTGTCTCCCTGCTTCTCTATGAGCCAAAAATGTCTCTGGTCGGACTGGTACAGGCTAAACTCATTCGCGACAAGATATCTACCGTCGTATACTGTTCGAAGGAGATTTGTACCGCAGCAGATGCCCTCTTCAGATCTGCAATGTTTGGATTAAACACCGTCCCTCCGCTACTTTTTATCACCATACTTATTCAAACCGTATTGTAAGAAATTGGAAAACTATCCTCCAAAACATAATTTTTTAAAAGAATCGAATTCTATTCAACAACACACATGATTCCAAACCGACAGACAGGGGTGAGGGCGAGAGAGTGCACTAAAGTGAGAGAGTCCCTCTCGATTTCACACGCTCTTTCACTCTAAAGCCCTTTCTGTAAGGTTGACCGGCCTGTGGAATGATGTGAACAGTACACCAACTGCACAATTCCGTAATTCAATTCGACAATTACACAAGCCAGAAGTGTTCGGCGCCAAAATTATGAGGCATCATGCCAACTGTGCCATCGAAGCTCGTCAGGTACATTTGGTTGTAGCTTTCGAACGACCAAGATCCATCGGTATTCTTGATCGGGGTCCACAATTCGCACTTCAGGGAATGGTCCTGATACAATCAATATCGATAAATGATGATAACGAACAAAATATTTTTTTTACCTGGAGGGATACCATCGCGTAGTCAAGTGCTCGAATGTAGCGTCCACT
Source organism: Pristionchus fissidentatus (assembly GCA_036245785.1). NCBI lineage: Eukaryota > Metazoa > Nematoda > Chromadorea > Rhabditida > Neodiplogasteridae > Pristionchus > Pristionchus fissidentatus. The sequence continues at coordinate 26,817,975 of BTSY01000002.1, forward strand.
TTCCGACTTCAGAGACACCTAGAAATGAGTAAAATTTGATAGACAAACGGAAATATAATGGTTAAAATATAAAAAAAATAAAATAAACCTAAAAAAGTTAAATATAAGTGTGACATTAGTGACGTGTCTAACCTTGTCTTCCTGCTTCTCTATGAGCCAAAAATGTCTCTGGTCGGACTGGTACAGGCTAAACTCATTCACGACAAGATATCTACCGTCGTATACTGTTCGAAGGAGATATGTACCGCAGCAGATGCCCTCTTCAGATCTGCAATGTTTGGATTAAACACCGTCCCTCCTCTACTTTTAAACACCATTCTCACTCAAACGGTATTGTTGGAAATTGAAAATGCATGTTAATCCCTCAAAACGTGTTAATCCCTCAAAACATTCCTCAGTCTGCAGGCATGTTAATCCCTCAAAACATTCCTCAGTCTTAGCTTGAGGAAATTACGAAAATTTTAGATGTGCCATTTAACACTACATCTGTCAGTCCGAAAAATATTTTCATGTAGACTCAAATAGTACAAACGAAGAATCTTAACAAATAACTGGAGCATTTAAATTACCAAAATATAGTTGGTCTCACCTCAGAAAGAAACGATGATTCAATAATCTGGAGACAAGTTGGACGTTCAAGGGGATCCACTTTGGTGAGCCATGATATGAATTCGGCCTGAAATTAAACGAAAATGCCGCGTCAATCTGTACCAATCTGTACCACATTAGGCTGGTCTTTCAGAATATTTGTTTGCTTCCCGTTCCGATATTTGTCGAAGATCTGCATTAGTGAGCTTATTTTTCTTGCTTATTGAGTGCCGACCTTTTCCTTTACTTTGATTGTATTCATAGGATAGCACAGTTCAGCAAAAATCAGTCCGAGGGTGAATATATCCACATTTGATCGGTATTTCCAGGTTCTCTACATATAAGAAATTAGAATCTGTCGCTTAAAATACTCAAACCTGCTCTGGGCTTAAGTACAGCTCTGTTCCGACCTTGGTTCGTGTTCTGGTCACTTCTTTCCCACAAACAGTTCCAATATCTGTCGCGGTTCCGAGATCACAAATTTTTAGGCGATCTTCTCCAAGTAAAAGGATGTTGTTGGGCTAAAGTTTAAAGCAATATCTTCTTAGTTTTTTTTTTGTAAACAGAACTTGCATTTAAATCTCGGTGCATTATCTTCTTGGAATGAATGTAGTCCACAGCTTCAACCAGTTGCTTCAGCCACATTTTCATTCTTTCCAAATCACGGTGGGTTGAGTGGTTGCTGAGCCAATTGGCCAGTGATTGAGTACAGAGCTTAAACATTTGAATTGATATACTTTTCACAAAACCATCCGAATATTAACCTCCATTTGAATGTACATGTAGGTTGCGTTATCGTGAAAGGCCATCTGAAATTAAAAGATACATAGTCAAAGTCACCTCCGAAGAAGATTTTACTTTGTTCAAAATATCATTCTCCTAGTGAATTCGAAAATTTAGGAATTTATATTTATTTTATAAATTAATATTATCATATGAATTTATAAAATAAATAACCTCAAAATAGTAAAAAATGCCTGTAGATTCGCCGGCGGTTTTTCACACGATATATCGAATCGATATATCGAACTATTCCACAATGATTGAACTGTTTCTGCCTCTCGCTGCGCCTTTTTCACGTTCATACTAAAATGGATGGTTACCTGAGCAATTGGGAAATTATTCGAAGAGTATTGTGAATTCATTTATACCTAGTAAAAACATTTTCACAGCAAACTTCTCCTTAGTAATGTGATGTTCAACCTCGAAAACGCACCCGAAACTTCCTTCCCCCACTTTTCGAATTGACTTGAAGAACGTCGAAAATCTAACATTCTTATTATTATATCGATTTTCTGAAACTTAAAGTTAGTAGTGGAGGAAAGTGACTCCTTTTTGTATATTTTAATAGATGGAGAACAATTTTTTAAAATAGGGTTTAAAAAATCAATGTCTGTTGTTTTGTTCAATCATTTTTTAGCCCGTCACATCAAATATAGTATGGCTACAATATTCCAGCCAAGATTTGTCATTGCCATTCACCGGGCTTTTAGTGCAGCGTGCGAAGAAGGATTGCTGACCTAGGTTTAAATGATGTCGGCAATTCCGCTCACATGCTGTATGTTGTGACGGGCTAAAGGTTTGATTTATATTTTTTCTAATACAATTTCACTATTCTTAAAATTGTTTTTTCTTTCTATTAAAAAACAGGGGGTAAGTTTTTCCTTCACCAATAACTTTGAGCATACTTACCTATAATTAGAGGAGTGCTCTTGTGGCTCTGCATCTTCTCCCTAAATGCGCTATATTTGCTCGGTTTACGGCGTTTTGCGTGAGAGATCGTTAATTCGACTGCTAAAGTGCAGCAACTTAGCGAAGAATTAAATATTTGTTTCAGTGTTCATGAAAAAAATATTGCTCCAAGGTATAGACTAGGGTTCGCTTCGCAAGAAAAAAGACCGCTATTTTTTCCCGAAATGAGGAGAATGATCTTGGCAAGAAGTGAAATGAGAAGATTTCTTGTTTGTTTCTTGAAATGAACCAAGAAATTAACAAGAACCAAGAATATTTCAAGAAAGTTGTAAAAATCGTTTATAACAATTTAGTAGTTTAAACAACATCGCCAGCTATTAACGAAGGCATAACACCCGTATCTTACAAGTTTGGCCTCATTCTTCGAAATTCCGACTTACCTCTACCGTAAGCGTTGGAAATATTCTTTTGTTTGACATTTTTATATTACAGTCTACCCACTGAAAAGAAAATTAGTGAATCCATGAGTGCCTTTCACCATTACACGCACCTATTGCGCGCACGACCGATCATAAAGCGAACCAGAAATGGTCATTATTCAGATATAGCGATCACAACGCAAATTATTAATGTTATTATGAATGTTTATTTTGATCAAGGCGATATTTTGTAACTGAGAATTGACTAAGTTCTCTTTCCAAGAAATTATCAAGAAACAAGATCTTGAAATTGTTTTCATTGTTCTTGCAAGAAGTGAGATAATAGAATTATCTCATTTCGGGATCCCAAGATCTTGCTTGGCAGGCGAACCCTAGTATAGACAACACCGAACCTCGACCAGACTATTTCGTGGGAGATCGTACATTTCGAATCCCACAAAAAATTGAAAAGACTTAAAAAGTTTGCACCGAAATATATTCGAAAAATGCTATTGTGATTGTTGGCTACTATAGCAAACGAACAAATAGAGTATATTCTCACCGGCTGGGCTCTCTCCGCGTCTTCCTGATGGAGATCCATGTTAAATACGATTCTACGGAGGCTCGCAAGGTCTACTTTAACTTGCAAACTTCGTCTCCTTCCACTGATGACTAATAGACGATGATGTGCTATCCGCGAAGTGAGATAGATAACTAACTGGTGATAGTGAGAGTGATAGAAAACAAGAACGAAAGAGGAGAGAGAGGGCTGCGAGAGAGAAAAAGAGAGAGAGAGAGAGCGAGGAAACGAGAGAAAGAAAGAACGATAGAGGGAGAGGGCAGCGAGAGAAACAGGGAACGAGCAACTGATACTCCCATAACATTTTCTAGGTTGATCGACAAACTATTAAAGAAGGTGCACCACGAATGTTCATAACGTTTTATTTTACCGATATTTTCGGTTTTTTTTCCGCGTTGTTATCAGATGTAGGTGAGCTACAAATGTAGCGCGCGCTTTCTCTCACCGCTTTTCTCTGCCTCGACCTCGTTTGACAGCTGTTATCTGTGTGGACTGAGAGAGGGAGGGATTCAAGGACGTGGACGACCAGGTTGACTCATCTCCGTGAGCAGACTCAATTATTTCTAAAGAACGGGGAACGTGACTTCGAATCACTTACAAATCAGGCACCCTTTTAAAAGAATTTTCAATCGCATCTTGAACCCGCCTACATCGCTCAAAGTGTTATGCAGATTCATCAAGTTTGAGCAGAGTTATGTGCCATTGTCGTTATGCCGGATGCCGAATTTTCATCCTTCCTTGAATTCGATATTTCGTTACGACACTGAAGAGATTGTCGTTCACTCAACGACGCACGACGATACGGCTTTTTAAAGAGACGGTGAAGCTAATGAGAAGAGGTTGGCGATGTTTCAAAGCCTGTGGAGTAACTGACACTTATTTCAGTTGAAAACGAAGCAATTTTACCAGCGCATTGTGAAATATGGACATTTAAAGGATAGTAAAGTGCGCCTAGCATGCTTTGCTAATGTAAACCGGGTGTATCCTAATTTAGCAATGCATGTTCTCTCAAACAAGCGTAAAAAAGAAGGTAAATGTTGTGTAAACATAATTTTGTCGCGATCATGTGTTTGACACAGCGAACTGAAAGATTTCATAACGCGCGTCGCGTGTGTTTCAGAAGTGGCCGGAACGGGCCGTGGCATACCATCAAAATATCTATAATTATGCGCGCTATGCCCCTAGAAAGATGTGGGGATAGGCTCCGCCCCTCCCCCCTCTCGTCGCGTCTTCTCTCCCTCTCACAACAGTCGAAGCACGCGTGGTTTTTGAAGTGTAGCTCTGCTCAGAGATAAAATATCGACCTAAATCCAAAAGATTTGTCTTAATCAGACATGTAGGCACACTTTGACACTACATTCTACCCCATTCGGTCATTTCCGCTGACCACGTTGTGGCCCCTAGATATATTCACGTTGAATTAGCGATGTGTTCTCGAGGTCATTACCAAATTAATAATGTATTTCACATAAATTTTTAAAAATTGCATTAATTATGAATACATTGTTTAAAACCTTTTTAATTTACGAATAATAAGTGCACCCGATCTAGACTACCTTAGTTAAGAGCCCCAAACCAAAGAAAGCAACACACCAAAACCGGGTCTGTATAAATGGAAAGCTGTCAACTACGGTAGTCCGGTTTGGGTGCACTTATTATTCGTAAATTGAACCGCATTCAATCAGTTATTTTAAATTAATGTTGCCTCTTTACTTATGTGCAATACATGAATAGTTCGGTAATGACCTTTAGAACAGAACGCACTTTAATTCTCAGTCTCCTGGCTGTGAAAGTCAATAGCTCGTTTCGTGTAGCCGGGGCGGCACCGGGCGCCCCGTTTTCACATGAGGATCTGACCGGACTGTAATAATAAAATATTATCAATACGGTCATTCATGATAAAAGGTAAAGATAAAGGCATCCCCTTATCTAGGTTCCAAGTCCTGAGTGAGTCACTGCTAAGGCCAGCACATAATAGGCCAGTTTTATCCGGAGGGCCTCTTCTTAGGATCTAATTACCTTCGTGGTTACACCACTACCAATCTTTACCCATTCGGGTGCCTTGGTGAGGCGGTGGCGGTACGCACAGCTGGAAATCGAACCCCGATGTGGAATGGAATGAAACTGGGAGGGCGCCTTAGACCACTACACCACTTCGACCTTGATTCATGATAAATACAGGAAATATTCCGCGCCACGAGTTTCTTCAACGAACGGAAGAGAATATGTGTTGTAGGGGGGGTGACAATTCCGCTGACTTAATTACAGTGGGGAGCTTTGACCGGTCATCCATTATTCGCTTCAATTAGCTTGAAGTATGAACTATGTTTGCTACACGTCTACAAGGTTGATATTGCGCGTTTCAGCGTATGTAGTTGCGGACAGATTGGATACTGTGAAACACAGATTTAGAATTCACTCTTATAGTTTTAAAATGGCACGTTCATGATGTGGACTACTGGTGCGTGTGCTCCCTTCCTATACCTCGGCGTGCCTCTCGCTTTCTCATGCTCTCTCGCAGCCATATCTGATGTTTAGGAACGGAGCGTTTTATTATTTTGGACGAGTGTTTGTGAATTTGTAATAGCAATTGTCAGGTGTGCTCACACACGTTCTATACACTTCGGAAGATGCTTACGTTCAGCGAACAAACGCGGAAATATCATCGGGATGCGACCAAAGCACTGCTCATTCAGGCGATTATACTAATATTTTCTGAAAATTTGACATTTTGCTCCGGTTATCAGACTGAAAATGGACAGAAAATAAGGCGAGGTATAAGGTTTAATGAGGGGACAGCTACTGCGCCATCAAGACAAGCGATTACAGCCAAAGTGACATAGTGATATACATAGAACTCGAACGAATTTCGAGATCTCGAAATCAATTGAAAGCCGACAATTTCACTGGATATAATTTCTCCTATTTTGACAAAACCTGATTCGTTGGAATCGTTCATTGATCGACATCGAATATTCATGTGTTTTTGGCAGGTAGCGATTCCGAGTGCGATGCTGTTCCTACCCATAATGGGCGCACTATTGCAGGCTTCTCTTCGCGTCGTTAGCAGCGGTTGGAATACAAATTTTATATTAAAAAACTTAATCCTTAACCATGCTAATTCTTGCAATTGGCAATTAGAAAAACAACAATTAGGACAAAGGTGCGACTACTATGCGACAAATAAATGCGATCTATTTTCAGTGTCGATGTCGGTTATGTTCACTGTCATGGGCCTCCATTCAATAGTGCATTCGATCACGCTGATACTGAGCACGAAAAGTTTTCGAGCTGTTTTTATGAGAAAGGTATTGTTATGAAAAAAACAAATCGTCGATCGCTTGCGCTGTCAGTAAACAGGATGAGTGGAAGTGCAGTGAATCCCCCCTCGCAAACAATTTGGCGTTAGAGAAGGTGTCCCACGAATATTTGCTCAACTGAGTCCTCACTGTGGAGCGAAAATTGCAGAGAGATGGGGGGAAACGAATAGGGTGCTTGAGGAAAACAAACGCTCCCTTTGTGTTTATCTGACTTATTATAACAGAAATTAAACCTCGAACACCGGGGAAACGAAAAGGAAAACCTTCTTTAAGGCAGTGAAACAATCAGTCTGCTATTGCTTTTTCTAATAATATTCTTGTAGTACTCATAGAAATAGCTATATATAACTAATTCAATTCGTGCTTTGTTATTACAAAAATATCTAATTATAAGTGAAGAGATCCTACTTTGCAGAAAACAGAACATGCCGAAAGGTCGGTGCAGCTCAGCGAAATGCGCGGAGCCGAACGGAAAATGAGTAACCGTCAGCAGTGAATTAGTTAGAAGAAGAAGGATAAAAATGAATGTGGTTGAGTATAAAGCAATTACACACATCAAATTGTCACTTCCGCGAAGGCGATTCAGTGAGTTCAAATTGATTGATGGTCGATCGGATAAAAATGTGGAAATTATCTTTATTTTCGATGATGAGAATGTAAGAAATAAGTTCGTTGCTGATACAAATCAATGGATTAAAAAAAGCCACAAATTGCGTGGACCCGCTTGGGTGCGTCCGGGCCCGGCCGGGCCGGCAACTTTTCTGGGGGAAACAACCAGGACTGTACCCGCCTAAGAAGGAAATGACACCCGTAAGCTCCTCATTCTCCGTGCTCTCTCTTCAGAAAAAGCGGTAAAATTCCTTCTTATGGGGGTAGTTGTGTAGATACCTTTCAAAGTCTTCACTCCATCTTCGAGTCTCTCCCGATTCCTCTCGTATCATACACGTTACGCAATTCGGAACGAGTAATTGCCCATAAAATACAACCATTTCGAAACATTGCGAATGTTGTGAGCTGATTTTGTTTTCGCTGGGATTCCAATATTGTTGCTTTATGCAATGAACACTACAAAAATGATCAAATTGTATCACCTGAAGCGATATAAAACGAGTATTATATTGTTGTTTCTCTCAATCAACGGAATAATGCACGATCGGCAAATCAGAAATAAAAGCTGAGCTATAGGGAGAATCGCTTCTTCATCGAGTACCAACTGTCAAATGCATTTTTGTAATATATCCGTTTCACACATGTTTCTTTTCGCGCGGGATGCAAACATGGGAGGGAATATGTTGAGGGTGAGACGAAGAAAATGTGAGGATATATTCTCCCCAAAATGACCGATTAGACACCCATCCCCTCAGTTTTTCTCATTAGCGGCTCGTCGTCAATCGTCGTATAATTAACAATGCAATACACTGGGGGGAATAAAATAATAAGCTGGAGATTATAAAACCAGAATGTGCAACTGTCTTGAAGAAATATACAACAAATACATCATTTGCGATCCATTCGTTCTGCGCCAGTAATTGTTTTAAGTAGAGCTGTCAATACCATACTAATACCAATTGTTTGAGACTCCATCCCTCCTATCCCATATTTATCTGACTGAATGTTCACAATAGTATTGAGAATTTCAATACTATTGAGATCTTCTCAAGGAATGGAATTTGTTTATCTCCTATTCACACTAGTGTAAGAATCTGTTTTATGCTCTGAACTCGCAAACGCGTGAAATGTTCTATCACTGTGACCGCGATGGTATTGCAATTATTATTCCATTTACACTTTGATACAAACGCGGAAGCGTAGATAGTTCCTGCTAAAGGTATAACATATTACGATATTTGAATACCGATAAGACACTACAAAAACTGATATTGCATCGCCGAAGGCGCTATAAAACGAGTATTATATTGTTATTACCATATTCCCCGGGTTTTCAGTATCTATGCATCCGCTATCCGCGCCGACGCTTCGGACGCTTGAGATTGTCAAGCAGGCGTCAACCCTGGTGTCGCTTCTCCTGTCGATCACTTGCATACATATGATTCGTACGCACTCGAAAAACGCTACGTCTCTATACAAATCATTCCTCGTCGGAGTTGTCGTGAGTTCGTTTCAACCTTTGTAGGCTCTCTTATGCTGCGCTAATTTCAGGGGTGTATGTGCACCCTCTGAGGGTGGAAAATTCTTGCAACTCAGCTTAAACTGGACGAAACCTCTCCAATCAAAAGTGAAAATGTTCCAAGCGTGGCTTGCAATCCCTGTATCGAAATGGGAACTTGTAGCTTCACTACGAAAAAAAAGTTATGAAAAGGTGCATAAAACTGATGTGCATTTTGCACCCCCTGAAATTTGCTCAACATAAGACATCTAAAGAACCACTCTGTCTTACCGCATAAATTATCCGGATGCCTTGTATATCTTCCGCTCGCTTTGCCCCCTAAAACTAGCAGCACCGAAATTCGCGCCTCTTCGAGCGTCCCAAAGCACCGTTCACGTATCACGTATCACCGTAAAAGAAAAAAAACATTTGACTGCCAAAGTGCTACCCTGACGCTCAGAATGCGTTTCCCCTCAAAACAAGTGCACAAGCGTGATAATAGTCATCAGTTGTCCCAAAGGCAAAGTTTACAGCGATTTCGTGTTTTGACCCCCGTCGTAGTCGTTTTAATCTTAAATAGAATATCAGCAAATTTAGATTAATACCAGAAATCTTTTTTATTAATCAATTCCGATAAACAACATATAAATGATACATCAACCCTCCATTTGTGCAGGAAATGTATGGAGTATGGCTTTATAGTTGTGAGCTGTTGACAGCTTCCCCGATTACAATGTTGTTCAAAATACTTTTAACTATATCTATGACTTTTTAAAAAAATTTCTACTGCATTCAATCAGAAACACGAATCGCTTAGGGGTTGCAATGAATTATTCTATTTCAATGTGAAGCATCAGTGTGACAATACGTTCAGCGCCAATAAAATTATCGGTATCCAAAACTGCGCCGATTTTATTTGCCCCTGAATTGCGTTATGCAAGCTTATTTCGGACCCAATAGCTGTCGAGTATGCTGTTTCTGATCTACAAGTTTCTCTTTAAACCCCTTCCCCGTCACCTTCCCCGACTCCCCGTTTAGATTATTTTAAATTCTTCACTGCTTTTATACTTGCTGACACACCCTTCGCGAGTGTATCAAATAAATAAATATATAAGTGTTTCATTCAGATCACCTCTCAGCTCCATGATTTGTGCCTGCATCTTTTCTTCGACCCTGTGACGCTGTTCCCTTTTGCGTGTATCTACTCCGATGGCTTATTGTACCACATCTTTGGCATCGGCTCAGCAGCGGCGCTGGTTTTTCAATTATACATTGTATACATTTTATCTACCCAAAGGAATTGTTGGGAAGGGTTTCAATATGGGTAAACAATCAGTAAGTGGATCAATCAACGTGGTCCCATCTCTCTGGTGGCAACATTTTATTTTAAGAGACAGGATCGGTAAGACTCTGCCAAAATCGACCACCCCCGGACACGTTGCGCTAGCACTGAGAACTGGGAGCCCATACTCACATATGTGGAGTGTCTTGGTCTCGCATTATCCAAAACGGCCCTTATTACTATTTGCTGGCTCTGGTCCTGGAGAAAAATGGTTTTGAGTGACCAGGTCTCGAAAAATTTTTTTCTCCAAATCGAAAGATATTCTCAATTTTATATTTTTATTATGTTTGGAGTGTCCAAACATTGTAAATGACCTACTCTGATCCAATTCAGCATGTTTCTGAAACCACTTTTTTGACACGACATTTTGGTTTTTTGAAAAAAAGTTGACCATTTTTCGATCTGAAGCCAATAGCTTTTATGTACATGTTGTAGCCAGACATGCTGTAAATCCATGCCCACCATTCCCAGCCTCTCATCGAACGGCCATTTTATCGAAATTTTTGTCTGAAAATTTGTTAATGTGCGGCTGAAAATGAATAACCGTGTTTATCTCCTTTACAATAATTCTCTTACACATTGTTGGCGATGAATACATTTGTAAATATATTTGAGAATACATCACAATGATTTTGGAGGAGCTTTTCACCCCCTGCTTTTCTGTGAATTTGAATGATTTCTCGATATTTCCCACGAAATTTTAATGGATAATATTTTCCATATCTTAGCATCCCGATGAATTATTCAGTCCTAAATCTGCTTAAAATCTTTAAAACTCATTTCTGGAAAACTTTACTGTTAATTGCTTCATAATATCTAGATGATTTCAGATATTAAAAAATCAGAAACTTAAAGTGCAGAAAATATATGCAAAAAGCAATAAATTCTCACTGAATCAGAAACAGTCGTGGCCAAAAATTGCTTTTACCAGTTTTACTACTAGTATTGATTATATTCAAGATAATTTCGTTCACTTTGGAAACAAAAAAATTCCGGGGAAATTTCGTTTTGGACCATGACCCAGGGTTCATGGTCCAAAATTTCAAAACAATTATTCATGTAACTTCGTTCTCATTCGATCTCAGTTGACATATCGTGGTGTATTAACTGTTTGCAGTTGAGGCGGACATACATGATACCTTGAATTGAGAATTATGCAAAAAAATATTTCTGACATTTTGGACCATGACCCCCCCCCGTTCATGGTCCAAATCGAATTTTCATCTAAAAAAAATTTGTTTCAAAAGTGGACGAAATTATCTTGAATATCATCAGTGGTATTAGTAAAACTCGTTTATGTAATATTTGGCCAGGACTGTTTCTGATTTATTGAGAATTTATTGCTTTTTGCATATATTTTCTGCACTTTGAGTTTCTGATTTTTTTAATATCTGAAATCATCTAGATATTATGAAGCAATCAACAGTGAAGTTTTCCAGAAATGAGTTTTAAACATTTTAAGCAGATTTAGGACTGAATAATTCATCGGGATGCTAAGATATAGAAAATATTATCCATTAAAATTTCGTGGGAAATATCGAGAAATCATTCAAATTCACAGAAAAGCAGGGGGTGAAAAGCTCCTCCAAAATCATTGTGATGTATTCTCAAATATATTTACAAATGTATTCATCGCCAACAATGTGTAAGAGAATTATTGTAAAGGAGATAACACGGTTATTCATTTTCAGCCGCACATTAACAAATTTTCAGAAAAAAATTTCGATAAAATGGCCGTTCGATGAGAGGCTGGGATTGGTGGGCATGGATTTACAGCATGTCTGGCTACAGCATGTACATAAAAGCTATTGGCTTCAGATCGAAAAATGGTCAGCTTTTCTCAAAAAACCAAAATGTCGAGTCAAAAAAGTGGTTTCAGAAACATGCTGAATTGGATCAGAGTAGGTCATTTACAATGTTTGGACACTCCAAACATAATAAAAATATAAAATTGAGAATATCTTTCGATTTGGAGAAAAAAATTTTTTCGAGGCCTTGTCACTCAAAACCATTTTTCTCCAGGACCAGAGCCAGCAAATAGAAATAAGGGCCGTTTTGGATAATGCGAGACCAAGACACTCCACATATGTGAGTATGGGCTCCCAGTTCTCAGTGCTAGCGCAACGTGTCCGGGGGGTGGTCGAGTTTTACCGATCCCGTCTCTTAAATTTTTTTAAAATGTTAAAGAGCCACAGTTTTATGACGCTGTATTCTCCCTCTCTAGTGCGATTAGGTATAGAGAGGGATACCCCATCTGATAGTTACACACCTTCAGGCAATCTGGATTCAATTTCTGAATTCGGGCGCATTTCCATACGGTCTTTGCTTCGTCTACCGACATCAGGTATTACAAGTTTAAAATCATGGAATGGACTACTGGTGGTGTATTCTCTTTCTATACCTCGGAGTGTCTCTCGCATTGGCATGACCTCTCGCAGTCGTATCTGTTGTTTAGGAGCGGATCGTTTTATTATTTTGGACGAGTCTTGGTGAATTTATAATACACAAAGGGACATCTACTTCGTTGTTACTCACATATCCCGGAAAGCAAAAGCACAGCATCCGAAAGAGTAACGGCGAGACTAAGTTAGACAAAGAGGGAATCATCCAGAGAGTGCGCGAAATGAGAGAGGGAGACAACGAGCGATTGGCATGGTGCAACTGTGAAAATATCGGAGTCGCATTGGCATCTGACTGTGCGGAAAAAATGGAAAATTAGTTCTAAAAATGAGAATAATCACAATTTTAAAATGAAACGTATACATGAAATGGACTACTGGTGTGGATACTCTCTTTATGTACCTCGGAGGGAGCATTCTATTATTGTGGATGTGTGTTCGTAATTATTTTGGTAAAATACACCCTATTGCGAGGTGATCCTGCCTGCCGACCATCGCTTCAGGTTCTCAAAGTGTGCCATTGGCGCCCTCTTTGGCTTTCTACTGCTCATATATGTCCTGGAGATTCCAGTGCAGGAGGTTTGTGAGAGAGAATATTAACATTCCATGCAGGCTTGTTGTGCTCAAACGAATAATCAGTGGTAGATTTTGAATGGTAAGGAAACAACTACCCGCATAAGAGTGAAAGCACACTCCTCATTTTCCCTATTACGTGGGTAGTTGTTTATTTACCTTTCAAAGTCTAATCAGTGGGACGCCTTAAAAAGCCAAACTGATGGTAATCTTGGTTTCCTTAGTGATATTGGATATTTTGGAAAATGATTTACCAATAGACCTTGAGTGAAGTAATAGTAAGTCGCGTGCTATTTTCAGTAAATAAGATCGAAGCAAAAATTCAGGTAGAACATTCGACTTATAACACTCGAGCTAACAACACTAATGCCTACTGACAGTTTAGCCTACTCATACAATACCGTACAAAAGTATGGACCCAAAATTCAATATATTTTGTATTCATTTGCAATTTAATGCTAGAAACCGTTGGGTTCAATTTCAACTTTGAAGAAAGTTATAACGAATTGAATTTGGGGTCCATACTTTGTACGGTACTTTACTTTCTCCACTTTGTCAGCCACGATCTTTCAAAGAGTCCATTATAGGAATTTCACAGTTTAGTTTTTCTTAATTTTTTTCTTAATTAGTAATTTCACAGATTTCACAATTTGATATTAGTTACCAAAATGTAGGAAGCGATAATTATCTTATAAAAAAATTATTTGTTTCTTTCAGTACGCACATGAACCTTTGAATAACAAAGAACAGGCGGAGATGGAACAGGTACGAATACACTGCAATAATACATATATTAATAATATCAAATTATGAAATGTGTAATTTTACAGTTACTTAGGATACATAGTGAGTGTTTACACGATAGGCCACAACAGGGCGTCAAAGTGATTTGGTTAAATACAAAAAATAATTATTATGCTATTGCATTCGCAATGCAATAGAGATGCCGGAACTTGCAACCCTACTATGTAAACGTAATGCAAGATTAGGAATATGTATAATACGATGCGTATTACATTAAGAATTTCTTTGCTACACTTTCACTGTCAAAAACCTTTATTTTAAAGGCGGAACAGAAAAAAAGTGTATAAAACACTTTAAAATTTTCTAACACTAAGAATTTTTCTTCGCGCTGGCCGGTGGACGTCACTTCGCGTATGGCCTGCTTCAACACGACACGAATACTGTGGGCAATCGCGCACGCAACTGCAGCTACATGTGTCTGCATCACCTTCCTAGTTGTGGTTTGTTTTTTTTTGGCGAATATTTAAAAACAGGCCGTTTTAGAACACTATAAACGATGCGTCTAAATATTTTCGTAGACGAGATTTAAAATAATCGATCTTAAAATGTTCTAGCTGAATGACTAAATTTCTATTTCCTTTTTCATTATATAAATTACCGTAGTAATCGGAACGTTCGTCCCCTATTAGCTTGAACATGTCAGAGGTATTCTGAATATGTGTTTGACAAAATATTCATCATGGTCATATTCCTTAGTAATACAATACATACGAACACCCCACAGCGTCCAATATTTCGCAATTTATATTTTGGGGACAATTTATATTTCATATTTTATATATTTTTCATTCCTATTTTATACGGGCCATTACCAGGTATGCTCACACACTTTCTACACTCTACGAAAAATGCTGACGATGAGCGAGCAGACGAGGAAATATCATCGAGACGTGACCAGGGCTCTGCTCATTCAGGTTTATCAAAAATAAAAATATAAATACTATGTAAATATCAATGTAGTCTAAAAATAAAAGTTAGAACAGCTCTTGGGGCATGCATACTGAACAGAAGCTAAACTGTTAGGTTGCCAATGAGTCATTCAGGCGATTCAATCAATACTATCTGAAAATTTGACCATTTCCCCCCCGTAATGATACTGAAAATGAAGAAAAATTAAGGATATGTATGAGGCTTAATGGGGAGAGAGCCACAGCGTTACGCGACTGTACGATTGGGGTAGGGGAGGTATTGATAGTTCTCCTTTAGCTGCAAGGATGCTCAATCACAGTCTTTAGAATCGTCCATAGCTCGAATTCGAATATGTATGTATTTTTGGCAGGCTTCGATTCCAAGTACGATGCTGATCCTGCCCAATCTGGGCTTATTATTACAAGCTACTCTCCGGTTGGATAACAACGGTTGGAATAGGTTTAATGTTTAGATAACTTAATCGTAATAATACTTAATACTTAGTCCTTAATCGTAATAATACTTTTACTACAAATCACGAGACATCAATTTTCAGAGATGATTTCGGTTATGTTCACTGTCATGGGCCTCCATTCGATAGTGCATTCGATCACTCTGATACTGAGCACGAGAAGTTTTCGAGATGTTCTTTTGAGAAAGGTTCAAATAACGATTCGTAAATAGAAAATAGTATTGCTTTTATAAAAAAAATATATATGAACTATATATGATGAGTATTTACTTTGCCTATTCCTATTCCGAACAAGTCCCGCCCCCCCCCAATATTTTAGTGTTCCTGTTGTTCCTGGTCATTAAAATAGTATGCTAAGATCTATGTCTATTTCTATGAGTACTACAAGTGGCAGTGTTAGAAACTATGATAGGTATGACTGTTTCTCTTGTTCCCGGGAAAACTCCGCAGAGCGTTCCCGGGAACATACCGAAATCAGGAACAAAACCAGGAACACAAAATTCTTGAGATATAATTATATACGAAGAGTATTTCCTTTGCAGATATTGGCTAGCACTGACAGATCGGTGCAGGTCAGTGAACTGCGAAAAATGGACGAGCGATCGTGAACACATAGTGAACAGTCAAACGTCAGTGGAGAGTAGTGTTGTTAGATCGAATTATCCTATTTCCGAATAACAAAGGTTATTCGCCAATAACAATGCATTATTCGCGAATAACCCTTTGTTCTCGCGAATACCCTCAAAACGGAAGAAACTGCACCGTGTCCGGGATTTTCCCGGAAAAATCCGGAAAGGCTGCCAAATCGTTGGTTCTCAAAGAAATTATCCAAAACTTGTAGTAAGAGGGATTCACCGAAATTGGAGAAAACTACTTTTATAACTAAGAAAATTATTGATTGGAAAGTACTGTATCAGAAAGTATGAATTTCGTAGTGTGTTGTGTGCCTCCAGTAGTACGGTGGTGTTTTGGTGAACATTCATGTGTGTTTCAACATGTTTTCTTTGTGTTACCTCTATTTTGATTATATTCTTCTCTATTTTGACTTGTTAGCCTAATAAGAGTGCTCGAAAGCCAAAATAATGAAGAACAGCGGCAAAATAAACGAAATTCAAAGAAAACGTGTTGAAATGCACATGAATGTTCGCCAAAACACCACCGTACTACTGGAGGCACACAACACACTACGAAATTCATACTTTCTGATACAGTACTTTCCAATCAATAATTTTCTTAGTTATAAAAGTAGTTTTCTCCAATTTCGGTGAATCCCTCGTACTACAAGTTTTGGACGATTTCGTTGAGAACCAACGATTTGACAGCCTTTCCGGATTTTTCCGGGAAATTCCCGGAAAATCCCGGACACGGTGCAGTTTCTTTCGTTTTGAGGGTAGAATTATTCGATCTAACAACACTAGTGGAGAGAAGACAGAAACTGACTCATAAAATCTCCTTCTGTGGTATAAATCTGTTCCATTCTATTTTCTATAAGAGAAAAAAGACTGAAATTGAAGGCGCGAGCAAATGCAAAGAAGGGGCGGGGCATGAAGAATGTTTCTCTGTTGTCGTACAACCGATTCATCGTAAATTGCACTCGCAGGCACAGTGTGACACATTTGTGACGTCGTAGTTAGACATAGAAAGGTAACTATGCAACTACCCGCGTAAGAGAGAAATGACCCCGCATTCTTCATTCTTCTTTTTTTGGACTGTTTCCCCACGTCGACTACTACGTGGGGGGAAAGTCCGAAAAATTGGATTCCATACAACATACTGAATAAACGCGACGTGGGGCGACCTTTCGAACGATGGCGGAATGAGATCAACAGACGATTGGGAATTAATTGGTGGAGCCTCACAAAGGATGAATGGATCTGACTTACCCGGTCAGCGTGAATAACTACTACTGATAAATTCTGAATTCTTTTTCCGCAGAGTTCTTTCAATGGCCCGCATGGCGTCAGAGTAAGCAATTCCAATGCAATTGTTTGGCGCGAAGAGGTAGTGCAAAACGCGTAATTTCGACTCATTGCTGTCATCGTTCAACTGTGTAGCTTGGGCAAAAAGTTCTTCTTATTATGCACGTTTTAGCATTTAAGCTTGCGAGTAATGACTGGGGCAAGCAAATGAGGATTCCGATAGGCCATTCTGGCGTTTACTAGATTTCTAGGTATTCAGTGCATGGATCAGACAGCCACATCATCCCCGCGTCGAACGCTTGAGATTTTCCAACACGTATCTACTAGTGTCGGTAATGCTTACTCTCGGAATATCTGTTCGAATTCGAACAACAACAACAGGACCAGCATTCAATTTACGCCTAATGAAGAGCAGTTTTGCTCATCTCAGCTTGCTAGTGATGAGAAAGGGTGAGCAAATGAGGCAGTAACCATTACATATGAAGGAGTTTATTGTGTCATTCGAAAATGTTAACCACAACATCTTTATGCACTTCAAATGATAAAATAATTACATTCCTCATTTCTGTGAGCAACTCTTGTACCTAACCAGCCCGCGATTTTCACTAGTTTTCTGCGTTTTCGAGTTCTTGATCACTAATGGCACTGCAATTGTTGTGGTTTGTTGTAAACTAACCGATAGCATACCTGGAACACATTGAATTACATGCCGAAGCAAACGATGTCAAGCGGGGGAGACAGCTTATTTGCGTGGCGCGCCAGTCTGAAGGGGATAAGAGGGCGGAGAGGGTATTAAATGCTCATCGACCGGTCGCTTTTCTGTGATTCGGTTTGCTGGCTCCTGCCGGCAAGTTGGACGAATAAAGCATTCATTGCGCTTTTCGTTTTGCCATCCCTAGTCGTTTTCATGAAACGATATACTTGCAACTCCACAACATTGATTTTCTTCATTATTATCTCATACATCAAGCTCGCGGTCCATGCTGACTATAACTATATTTGTCGATATTGAGAGCGCATGAAGTCGACATCCGCGTCTCCGCGTCCGACGCTTGAGATTTTCAAGCACGCGTCGACCGTGGTTGCTCTTATTATTACTCTCGGTTGCATACACCTCATTCGTTCACACTCGAGCAAGACCACCGCCGTGTACAAAGCCTTGCTCGTCGGAATTGTTGTAAGTGCGCTACCATACAAAAATTTGAAGAAAAAAACCGTTCCGCTGCTTAAAGTAGCATCAACTTTTCAGCATATGTTAGATGTTCATTGTACGGCTTCTGTCGAGAAAATCTCAATCGACTCAGATATTCTATAGCATAGTACAGATATACAAAAAAAGTTTTATTCAGATCGTCGCTCAGGCCCATGACTTCTTCCTGCATGTGTTTTTCGACCCCATGCCGATGCTGCCTTTTCCGTGTTTGTACTCAGAGGGTTTACTACACCACCTCTTTGACATCAGTACAGTGACCACGATGGTAATACATATGTTTGTATCGAAATGCCAACTGCTACTGTTTAACACACAAAAATGTTTCTCACCCAAACGCCCTCGCTCGGATGTTCCCATTTCAAATTTAATCACCCTCAGGCAGTCTGGATTCAGTTTCTAAATGCGAGTACATATCCATACGCTCTATGCTTCATCTACCGAAATCAGGTAAAAGGGTGAATAATTTCCTTAGCAATATAACAACCAATAGGAATTAGCATAGAAATTAACCGAGATGTTATCATTACCTAATAATAAAGCGTTCATGTATCTAGTTTCCACCATTTGGCTCCACTAGGGTCGATGGAGTGGGTTTCCGATACCTGTCGTAGCTCGGTTGCCGTATCTCTACCGTATACCTACCGTAACCTCACTATTATGCTCGAAGTGGACCTTTGGCGCCTTCTTTTGTCTTCTGACGGTCGTCTTTGCCGGCCAGGTTCCAATGGTGGAGGTGCGTCTCGTGTAGCATTGATAGGCCGAATAATGCGTTGTTATTCGCGAATAATATTTGTCGATGTAATAACACTAGTCTCTTGTACCTTGCCGTTCAATATTGCCTTGTCATGTCCATTGCTAGAGATGCGCGTGGACCAGTAATTCCAACATTGACGACGTTGGTGTGGGCGCATAAACGCTACGCTCATGTTTTCATCGAAAAGAGCACTGTAATAGGAATTCACAAAAATGCGTGTTCTTATTCCGTTCCAGGAGAAAGGTTGAAAGCCATACATTTATAATCAAATTGTTCTTCGTTCCAGTACGCGCACGACCCTTTGAGTAACGACGCGCTGACCATGAAGGTATTACAGCCATAGCTGTTAACGTTTATGGTATAGATCGTGTACTATTGTGCCATAGTTTGGAAATTACCAAACTAAAATCTATAACTAATCGCTAAGAATTATTCGTCGCAATGACCGACGGACGTCTGCTCGCGAATGTCTTGCTTTGCCACGACGCGAATACCGTGGACCGTGGCATACTGCTTTGCGCCTACAAGCATCTGCACCATTTTTCTTGTCGTGGTCAGTGGCATTCTTTAATATATTTTTTTCTTTTAACAAAAATTAAATTGTAAAGTCCATTTGAATTCCATCCCTTTCTGATTCTCCGTTATCCTTCACTACGCGTTTCACATCATTCCACTGGCCGGTCAACCTTACAGAAAGTGTGGACCTTACAGTTTGGAGTGAAATAGCATGCGAAATCGAAAGGGACTCTCTCACTTTTGCACACTCTCTCGCTCTAACCTTGATCTGTAGGTTTGGAATCATGTGGTTTGATCTGAAATCTTTTCTCCCCCTTATTCCGGAATCAGATCTAATAAGAGAATCCTTTACATACGAGTGAGCAATATGCTTCGAGAAATAACGCAGTAGGTTTCGAGAAATATAAGTAAGTACCCTATAGGGTTGCGAAGAGGCTTCCTCCCTCCCATCGTTTCTCGTACTCTTTCAATACTGAAACGGTCCATTTATGGTGTACTGTCGCATGGCCCCTCTACCTTGGTGATGATAATGCCGATAGGCCGTTGTTACCCCTCCGACGTTCTGACCCCCTCCCCCAAGAAAGATCAATCTGACCCCCCAGACCGAGTCATGTCGACCCCTTAGAATTGAAATGGTAAATGAAGAGAGATGAAGAGGAGGATATGGGAACCAATTACAGGTGCCATCGCACACTTTCTACACACTGCTGCGCATGATGACAATCAGTGAGAAGTCACGAAAATTTCATCGTGACGCGACGAAAGCTCTGCTCATTCAGGTTGTTTGTTATCTTTTTGGTCCAATACAACATGCGCAGTAATTCTACTTCACGCATTTCTCGATAGCCATACACCCATTTTCAGTCAATAATCGAAACACTATATTTTTCAATGTACCAGTCTTGACCGTGATATGCACTAATTATAATTATTTATCAGGTGTCAATTCCGGGTGCTACACTGATTCTGCCCACAATCGGGATGCTACTGGATGTCACAGCTCTCGAAAATAATAGCGGCGGTTGGGAATATATATTTTTATAGTATATTTCACACATATCCAAAACAATGTGCTTTGGATATATCACCACTTTGGTTTGGTTTTATTGATTCTTGCAGTAGAGATGGCTATTATGAGAACAAACTGCACTACTGTAATGTCACTAATACACGCATTACTTATTTTACTTCGTCGCTTACTTAAATTACTTCGTCGCATGCATGCGATTAACTGTGAAAATGCACGGGGACTGTGTTTGATGTAATCCAATACTGCGATTGATACTATAGCGTGGTTCTACCGAAGTAATTAATTAATTCATGCATGAGACGAAGTAATTTTTCTCTGAGTATAGGTCGCAATGAGTATATTTCAGAATTTGTATCTGCCATGTTTACCATCGTTGGCCTCCATTCAATCGTACACTCGATCACTTTAATTCTCTGCACTAAGAGTTTCCGATCGGCAATAATAAAAAAAGGTTTGATGAATGCAAATTGACATGATGATTGCACAAAATGGCTTATCGACGTTGCTTAGATGAAATGATTTGACTATGCCCAAATCTAGATTTTAAATTTTTTTTTATAAATTTCTTTGATTAAGAGAATCTACTTTGCAGAAAAGTGAAAGCGCCGATAGGTCGTTGCGCCTCGCCATAGTGCGATCGACCGATTGGCAAGTGCCTGTGATGCCATGCACATTCTTCCGAACTTCAGGGAGCATGACAAAGTAGCCAGTTCTGAAAGAGTGTCTCCCGAGGTATTACAAATTCACAAACACTCATCCAAAGTAATAAAACGTTCCGTTGATAATACGTGCTGAACAACAGATACGGCTGCGAGAGAGCATGAGAAAGCGAGAGACGCGCCGAGGTATAGAAAGAGAGTACACCACCAGTAGTCCATTTCATGAACATATCATTTTAAAATTGTAATACTCTTATTCAGATTCGACCTGACTGCGAAGCGGTGATCGTGTGATCCGTGCCATTAGTGTTCAATCTCAGGGAGATGAAAGGGCGTAACGCAATTGAAGCAAACAGAAGAAATGTGGCATGGAGCTGATCGTGAATACCGATCTTCACAATTTCGAGGTGATAAGACATTTCGGAAAATCAAAACGAGAAAAAACCCGTTTCAGAACAAAAATCAGAAAAATACGTTTCGGAAAATTCAAAGTCAGAAACGGACGTTTCAGAAAGAGTCGCGTCGCGTATTCAGAAGCGACTGTGCCTGAAACAAAACTTTCTGAAACGTCCTATTCTGAAATGGGCTTTCCGATGTGGTATTTTTTTCAAATGACTTTTCTGAAATGGTTTTTTTCTCAATATGTATTTTGTCGTTTTGATTTTCCGAAATGTCTTATCACCCAATTTCGGTTCACTACCACTTTTCATTTTCCTTCATAGTTGTTGTCCATAATCGATTTGCATAAACTCGACTCGCATTGATTTACTAAAATAAAGAAGTGAATGGGCCGTACAGTACAATCTTGTGTAGAGGATCCGCCATGCGGGCGGTTGGTATCCGTTTACAGGTTCCGTCCAGGGGGAATTCGTTATCCGGATTCCTTTTCGGTCTAATCCAGGGGTAACTCGGTAGACGTGTACAAGTTCGGTTAATGGAACTCTGTACCCAGCTCTACGTTGGGACAGGGGGATCTTGGTATTAGCCGGCTCCAGGCTCGGCTCAAGGGTTATTGACTAAACGTGGATCGACACAATTAACCACCCCATTCATATTGATAATTGTCAGGTTCTGTGAACTGTCCAAAGGTTCTCACTGTTTCCAAGGCTTTGAAGAAACGGACACTTGTTTCCACATGGTGACGTATGTTTTCCCCCACTACTAGTAACACCAATCTCAATTTCCAACAACACTCTCTTGCTTTCCACCAGTAGTCTTAATTATTGGTAAGCAACTGATGGAAAATAAGAGAACGTGGGAATTTGAGAGAGCCACTGGTAGTACTAGTGGTGGACAAAAAGCTGAGACTTTGATTTCGCCAATCTAAACCAACACCTGTATCTACAACACCTGTATGCACTGACTCTTTGCAGTGTCAAATAATTGCATTTTTATTTGCAGTGCCTCATTAGTTTTCTAGTTTTTCTGCGTTTTCGTGCTCTTGATCATGAATGGCAATTAAATTGCTGTGGTATTCATTCATTATTTATTCCGTCAGAGTATCGCATACAAGAAAAATAACTGTGAATGGGGGCAAGAAACGGATGTCCGTCGACGTAGTCGAATCGGTTTTGTGCATGGCAGCAAGGGTATGGGGAAGAAGGGTTAGAGCCAATTCTTAACAATTGATTCAGGGAAAAAGTAGTTGGGCTGGGAGCGGATGTCATTTTTCAATTAACCTATAGCATGCCTAGAACACATTATACCTATATACTGTATGCCCCTAGAAAGATGGATCAATTTCCATTTGATTAGGCTCCGCCCTCTCGTCTCCACCCTCTTCTTTTCTACCGCTCACACCAGTCAAGTCGCGTGGCGGTTTTGAGCTGCAGTTCGGCTCAGATATGGGATATTGACACAAATCCAAAAGATTGGTTTTTGTGAATCATCTAGTAATGCCTTAACCATTGATTTGACTTATCACAGTCAATGCTGCCACCACGTTGTGGCCCCTTCGCATAAGAAAGTTACAGATTTTTTTTGCAACCCCACATTTCTTCTTGCATTATTATTGCATACAGCATGCACACTGGATATTACTGTACTTGTTGATATTCAATCAATCAATCAATCAATGTTAAGATCACATGAAGCCGTCATCCGCGTCGCCGCGTCCGACGCTTGAGATATTCAAGCACGTCTCTACCGTGGTGGCCCTTATGCTCACTCTCGGTTGCATACACCTCATTCGTTCGCATTCGGGCAAAACGACCGCCGTATACAAAGGACTCCTCATCGGAATTGTTGTGAGTGCGCTTTCATACAAAAGAATAAACTAAAAAATTGAATTATGATGATGATTTTTTAAAAAATTCTTTTCGAACAAAAACTGGCAAAGAACCTTAATGTTTATCATACAAAAGGAACAATAAGGAGGGTATCGATTTCAAAAAAAAACTTCCCGAACTACATTCCGGAGAGTGTGGGCTCGATCCTGGTTTGACTTGGCCCATTTCGATTATATTTCCAAAATGTAATTGGGACCAGGTCCACAAAAATACTAAACTGGCCTGCGATAACTCAACAATCGTCGTCCGGGTTCTGTGGAAAAAAGTCGAGATGTGGCATATGATCTCTCGATTTTACATGATCTCTCAACAAGAGACAACATCTCCAGAGTAACCGAAGCTGGGGACTTTCCGCTCTGAGAATAGAAGACTACAAATATATGCTTTCATGGAAATTGGTTGAGAGGTTCAGATAGGACATTGAAGCCTCAAAAACGGTAGTTACATCACTCCTCAACCGATGAGTGAAATGCAAAATTATTGTAGCCATGATGATCAGCACCATCAATAACATCAGTGCGTAAATTTTGGTAACACTTTTCAATTTTGGTGTACGTCCATTTCATTGATCCTTTTGCAAACAGTCTCATATACTCACGGGAAATAAGTTTACGACTTGATAAGTTTAAGCTGGCCAGCGACGACTTCAAAGTCTAATAGAGGCAGGGGAGCGAGTTGATTAGACTTTGAAAGTCGTCGCTGGCAAGCCAGAAGTCTAGAGTCGTAGACTTATTTCACTTACTATTCAGATCATTCATTCAGATTGCCGCTCAGGGCCATGACTTCTTCCTGCACGTTTTGTTCGATCCCATGCCGATGCTACCGTATCCGTGTTTGTACTCAGACGGAGTACTGTACCACCGCTTTGGCATGAGCGCGGCGATCACACTGGTAACAGCACATGTGTACATGCCTTGTTCCTATCATAACTTTCTGAAACGGTAGTATCCCGGAATGTAAGAAATTTTTGGGAACGGCCATTTCGTAAATTTTAGAACAATGGACTTGTAAATGTTGAACAAAGAAATTGGGAGACGAGCCAGTGTTCAAAAATTTACGAAATGGACATTCCCAAAGATTTCTGACATTCCGGGATATTACCTCTGAAACTGAATCTCTCCCACTCCTCTTTTCCCTCCCTCACTCTCGGAGTTGCGTTGGGGGTGGAGCGGTCGGCGGCGGATGGATGCCTCGGCGGCCAGTGTTACTTTCAAAAGTATATTTCATAATGCTAAAAAGTGTATTTAGACTGCCTTTATTAACCACACAAGAATGTGTGCCCATTTCTCTCCCACAGGAAATATATTTGTTGTTGCCGTATCACTTATTTTTAAAACCGCTCCGCTTTCAGGCAGTCTGGAATCAATTCGTAAATCCATACGGACTGTGCTTCATCTACCGAAATCAAGTAAATTCTACAAGTACTTCCGTAAAAATGTATGATCAAAGCGATACGAAAGAGAATAAGATGTACTGGTTTGTAACTCATACAATTTTAAAGTGAAATGTTCATGAAATGGACTACTGGTGTCAGTCTGTCCATACCTCGGCGTGTCTTTTGCTATTCCATGCTTTCATGCTCTATTTCATCCGTGTGTTTAGCCGGCGAACCTTATTATTTCGGAGGCGAGTTTGTGAATATGTAATATATGCCTGAAGGTGGTCCTGCCGGCCCACCACCGATTCAAGTACTCTAACTGGACCTTTGGCGCCTTATTTTGCTTTCTTACGCTCCTGTTTGGCTTCGAGTCTCTCATGGTGGAGGTACGTGTCTCAGAATAAAGTATACCGTTAGGGAACTTGTTTTTTTCATTATTGTACTTTGCCATGAAATATCGATGGGGTGCGCGTGGAGCTGTAGTCACAACATTGGCGACGTTAGTTTGGGCGCACGGCCTCTATCGTTATTTCCATCTCTAGCAGTGTTGCTGCATTCATTATCGATGCCCTATTATTAGAAGGGGTCAAAACTCTCCTCACATTTTACACTCTCTCGATCAGACAGTTCGCGAGAGTGTGTGTTAAAGGAGGAGAGATTTGACCCCTTAAAATGATTAGGCATCAAAAGAAAAGGAAGCATAATAGGAATTCAACACGGTTGTTGTTATTCCGTTCTCATAGATATGGTAGCAATACATTTATAAAAAAATTTTTAAAAAGTTCTTTTTTTCAGTACGCTCATGACCCTTTCAATAATGACGCGCTGACTACGATGTTGAAGGTATTTCAAGTATAAAATTGAACGTTTACAGGATATATTACGATTTTATGTCAGGGCTGTACGTAAAATATTTTTCGTAAAATTTTCGTAAAACGTAAATTTACGAATAAACTTTATAAAACATACAATTGGTTTAAAAAAATGCCGCAAGGTACACATAAGGTACTAACGAATGGGGTTGACGAAAAGACGCGAAAAACAAAAATTTCGACTGTCTAATGAGAACTGGTAAAAAAAATGTCCCCCAAATTTTGACACATTTCAGCCAGGTTTGATCTTCAGCGTAGAAATTCTAATACATTTGTAAATAGGGCCCTAGGGTACTCCCATGGCATGATATTGATTGGCCAAATGGAAGTTCTGTCGCGAATGTCCGGAAGTGCTCGAGTCTAATGCTGAACAGATTTCATGGGGTTCAAGGTGCAAAACAGTTTTATGCACCTTTTCATAACTTTTTTTCCTAGTGAAGCCACAACTTCTAAACTTGATACAGGGATTGCAAGCCATGTTTGGAACATTTTCCTTTTTGATTGGAGAGATTTCGTTCAGTTTGAGCTGAGTTTGTCATCTGGGTTCGGGGGATCGCCCGATGAGAGCCTCGTAAATCGTTTGTTTCAATTTTCAGTTTGACGAAAGTTATGTGTAATAATCTGCCCAAAACGACCAGAATTCATCAGCTACTAACATTGAAACCGAAAGGTTTCACGGTGGGAGACGGAATTTTGTGAATGTGCCAGAGAAAGGCAGAGAGATAAGGGGAAAGGAGGAGGGAGCGCGCTTTAATGGTGTCTCACCAACTTCCGATAACAGAATTGGAACCTCGAATATCGGGGGAACAGGAAAAGTTTACATCATCTGTGTTACGCCCTCTTTATTCTATAACTAATTGCTAAGAATTATTCGTCGCATTGGCCGGCGGACGTCTTCTCGCGAATGTCGTGCTTTGATACGACGCGAATACCAGCCACTGTAGCATACGACTCTACATCCACAAGTATCTGCATTACCTTCATTGCCGTGGTCAGTGGGTATTACACTCAGAGAAAAAGCATGCGAGTTAGCAAATGAACTACTTACTTTTTAGCATAGAGAGCATGGGAAATGAGGAGAGCGTAAGTAATCTATTTACTAACTCGCATGCATGGCGAAGTAATTTTTCTCTGAGTGTACAATTTTAAAATTGTACGTACATGAAATGGAATACTGGGGGTGTAAATAGGAGAATATTTGAATCAATTACAGGTGTCGTCGCATACTTTTTATACCTTGCGGCATATGCTGACAATCAGTGAGAAGTCGCGCAAATTCCATCGAGAGGCGACGAAAGCTCTGCTCATTCAGGTATAATACACATCGAATGAATATACTGAGAATCTCAAATAGACTCTCAGTCTGAGATGCGACCCAGTGTATGATACATTTAGTGTATGCGAGCACCAATAGAGTGTGCAAAGACTAGAGATTTGTAAGTGTATCATACACTAGGTGTCACATGTCAGTGTAGGCTACACTCAATAGTACGTATATTCATTCACGGTGTATGGGTGATGTGATATGAACTAAGTATGTATCAATTACATTAAATTATATAACTAATTATCTAATTATATATATATATATATATATATATATATATATATATATGGCAGGTGTCCATTCCGAGCGCCACACTGATCCTGCCCACAATCGGGATGTTAATAGATGTTACAGCTCTCGAGAACAATAATGGCGGTTGGAATTATATTTTACAATGTATATTTTGTCATACACCAAACTGTGAAATTACAATGATTGGTGAATTGGATTGAATCGCCTTACTCCACATGCCGGTTAACATTACAGACAGGGATTTGGATTAAGAGAGCGGGTAAAATAGTGAGGGACTCTCTCACTGTATCACACTCTCTCGCGCTGACCTGTCGGCATGGAATCGTTGGTCTGCCCACAGCAATCCACACGGGCTTTGATTGTCTCGCTTTGATTGAATTCGAGTTCCTTAGTTCTAGTTCGTTTGCACCGCACTACATTACGACTACTATTATTAATTCACAAAAACTCGTTCAAAATAATAAAACGTTCCGCGGATAAACAACAGATGCGGTTGCGAGAGAGCATGACAAAGTATGAGACAAACCGAAATATAGAAAGAGAATGCACACACCAGTAGACCATTTTTCATGAATGTAGCATTTTAAATATGTAATTGGTGGCAACGAATATATTTCAGAATTTGTGAATGTCATGTTTACCATCATGGGCCTCCATTCTATCGTGCATTCGATCACTCTAATATTGTGCACGAAACGTTTCCGAGCGGTTCTAATTAAAAAGGTTACAAATTCAACGACGAATACAAATTCAAATTATGACGTTTATATGAAGAGAATAGACTATATACATTTTAAAACAACGAAAATGTCAGTGAACAAATTCTTGATTAATGCAGATTTGACAGTCAAAAACTATCCAGTAATACGCGGCAGGGCTGTGCATTTTCCGTTTTCCGATTTTCCGAATTTTCCGATTTCCGACTTTTTTCGGAAAAAAAGTGCAGTCGGAAAATTTTCCGAGTTTGAAAATCGGAAAACTTTTTCCGAATATTTTCCGAAATTAGGTGTCATTCGAAAAAAATATGATTTTTTCATTGTATATTTGTATTTTTTCGAGAATATTTATTTCATTTTTTTAGATAAATTTATCGGGAAGATAAAATAATGGAAACATGTGGAAAGTGAGAAATCAGAAAACCGAAAATCTAAAAAACCTCATTTTGAATAAAAATCCTGCATTATTTTTTACCGAAATTTTCCGAATTTACCGATTTTTCCGAAAAATAATTTCGAAAAATTTCCGTTTTTCGAAATTTTCCGAAAATCATTTTCCGCACAGCCCTGATACGCGGTATGAGATTAGTAAGAAGCATCTTGAAATCTGATCAGTTTATGGAATTTTAACTATAGTGCAAACCAGTTTATAAAATTTGCAATAAGCCGTATTGTATACGTGAGACGAAAATTTATGACTGACTATTCCCCAAATCTCGAATTTCTTTAGAAAATTTATATGAGAGGAATCGTGAGAAACTCGAGGATGGCAGGTCACTAGGAAAATTTATGATTTTTGAATTTTCTGAAAAACTAATGCAAAGTACTACAACATCTCCTCTATCGAATAGCGTTTCCAGAATATTTTTAAAAATTTTATTTTTGGCGTGAAACACAAACAAACCTGGTGACTTAGCAATTTTTTTCCAAAAAGTCAAAGTTTGAAAAATCATAACTCTCTTCAAATTGAAGCGACGGATTTGCGGTTTTGGTCATTAGATAGAGAAATACCTCGGCTACAAATAAAATGTGATTTCGTCATTCGCGGCTTACGCGGCGATGCGGGGTGGTCGTTTTTGTAAATGTCGTTGAAATTTTCTTAAAAGTTAAAACTAAGAACCCCCTCCTAGCACATCATTGTGGTATGTATGGACACTTATTCCAACCGGAATATGGGCTTCGGGATAGGCTGTATTGTAAAGAGGGCGAAAATAATGTGGTGTAGCGCTAAAACAACAAATCGAAAACTAGAGCCGGCCAGTCTCATTTCTGTGTTAAATCGATGAAAATAATTTATTATGATTATAT
The DNA here is from genome assembly GCA_036245785.1 of Pristionchus fissidentatus. NCBI lineage: Eukaryota > Metazoa > Nematoda > Chromadorea > Rhabditida > Neodiplogasteridae > Pristionchus > Pristionchus fissidentatus. Next base: position 26,847,412 of record BTSY01000002.1, read on the forward strand.
AAATTTAATTAGCGACATTCCATTAGCTATTTTTTGATTAAATTTTTTTGAAAATTTTAAGACATTAATTTTAAGACTGTCTGCCTGTCTGTCTGCCTGTCTGTCTGCCTGTCTGTCTGTCTGTCTGTCTGTCTGCCTGTCTGTCTGTCTTCTGTCTGTCTGTCTGTCTGTCTGCCTGTCTGTCTGCCTGTCTGTCTGTCTGTCTGTCTGCCTGTCTGTCTGTCTGCCTGTCTGTCTGCCTGTCTGTCTGTCTGTCTGTCTGTCTGCCTGTCTGTCTGCCTGTCTGTCTGTCTGTCTGCCTGCCTGTCTGTCTGTCTGTCTGCCTGTCTGTCTGTCTGTCTGTCTGCCTGTCTGTCTGCCTGTCTGTCTGCCTGTCTGTCTGCCTGTCTGTCTGTCTGCCTGTCTGTCTGTCTGTCTGTCTGCCTGTCTGTCTGTCTGTCTGTCTGTCTGTCTGTCTGTCTGTCTGCCTGTCTGTCTGTCTGTCTGTCTGTCTGTCTGCCTGTCTGTCTGTCGACCTTTCGGTGCTTTCACTTTGCTGCAAAATATCTTTTAAAAAATTTTTAAAAAATATGTATCAATAATATGTATATATGAGAGGAATCGGGAGAGAATCGAGCATTTTTGGGATGGCAGGTCACTAGGAAAATTTATGATTTTTGAATTTTCTGAAAAACTAATGCAAAGTACTACAACATCTCCTCTGTCGAATAGCGTTTCCAGAATATTTTTAAAAATTTTATTTTTGGCGTGAAACACAAACAAACCTGGTGACTTAGCAATTTTTTTCCAAAAAGTCAAAGTTTGAAAAATCATAACTCTCTTCAAAATGAAGAGACGGATTTGCGGTTTCGTTCATTAGATAGAGAAATACCTCGGCTACAAATAAAATGTGATTTCGTCATTCGCGGCAGACAGACAGGCAGACAGACAGACAGACAGACAGACAGACAGACAGACAGACAGACAGACAGACAGACAGACAGACAGACAGACAGACAGACAGACAGACAGACAGACAGACAGACAGACAGGCAGACAGACAGACAGACAGACAGGCAGACAGACAGACAGACAGGCAGACAGACAGACAGACAGACAGGCAGACAGACAGACAGGCAGACAGACAGGCAGACAGACAGACAGACAGACAGACAGACAGACAGGCAGACAGACAGACAGACAGACAGGCAGACAGACAGACAGACAGACAGGCAGACAGACAGACAGACAGACAGACAGACAGGCAGACAGACAGGCAGGCAGACAGACAGGCAGACAGGCAGACAGACAGACAGACAGACAGACAGACAGACAGACAGACAGGCAGACAGACAGACAGACAGGCAGACAGACAGACAGGCAGACAGACAGACAGACAGACAGACAGACAGGCAGACAGACAGGCAGACAGACAGGCAGACAGACAGGCAGACAGACAGGCAGATAGACAGGCAGACAGACAGACAGACAGACAGACAGGCAGACAGACAGACAGACAGACAGACAGACAGGCAGACAGACAGACAGACAGACAGACAGGCAGACAGACAGGCAGACAGACAGACAGACAGACAGGCAGGCAGACAGACAGGCAGACAGACAGACAGACAGACAGGCAGACAGACAGACAGACAGACAGACAGGCAGACAGACAGACAGGCAGACAGACAGGCAGACAGACAGACAGACAGACAGGCCAAAAAATAGCTAATTGAATGTTTTTCAAACTTTGACTTTTTGGAAAAAAATTTCTAAGTCACCAGGTTTGTTTGTGTTTCACGATAAAATTTGCAATAAGCCGTATTGTATACGTGAGACGAAAATTTATGACTGACTATTCCCCAAATCTCGAATTTCTTTAGAAAATTTATATGAGAGGAATCGTGAGAAACTCGAGGATGGCAGGTCACTAGGAAAATTTATGATTTTTGAATTTTCTGAAAAACTAATGCAAAGTACTACAACATCTCCTCTATCGAATAGCGTTTCCAGAATATTTTTAAAAATTTTATTTTTGGGTATCAGGGCTGTGCGGAAAATGATTTTCGGAAAATTTCGAAAAACGGAAATTTTTCGAAATTATTTTTCGGAAAAATCGGTAAATTCGGAAAATTTCGGTAAAAAATAATGCAGGATTTTTATTCAAAATGAGGTTTTTTAGATTTTCGGTTTTCTGATTTCTCACTTTCCACATGTTTCCATTATTTTATCTTCCCGATAAATTTATCTAAAAAAATGAAATAAATATTCTCGAAAAAATACAAATATACAATGAAAAAATCATATTTTTTTCGAATAACACCTAATTTCGGAAAATATTCGGAAAAAGTTTTCCGATTTTCAAACTCGGAAAATTTTCCGACTGCACTTTTTTTCCGAAAAAAGTCGGAAATCGGAAAATTCGGAAAATCGGAAAACGGAAAATGCACAGCCCTGCCGCGTATTACTGGATAGTTTTTGACTGTCAAATCTGCATTAATCAAGAATTTGTTCACTGACATTTTCGTTGTTTTAAAATGTATATAGTCTATTCTCTTCATATAAACGTCATAATTTGAATTTGTATTCGTCGTTGAATTTGTAACCTTTTTAATTAGAACCGCTCGGAAACGTTTCGTGCACAATATTAGAGTGATCGAATGCACGATAGAATGGAGGCCCATGATGGTAAACATGACATTCACAAATTCTGAAATATATTCGTTGCCACCAATTACATATTTAAAATGCTACATTCATGAAAAATGGTCTACTGGTGTGTGCATTCTCTTTCTATATTTCGGTTTGTCTCATACTTTGTCATGCTCTCTCGCAACCGCATCTGTTGTTTATCCGCGGAACGTTTTATGACAACGCAGAGTCCGTACGGAAATGCGATCAAATTCAGAAGCTGGATCCAAATTATCTGAAGGTTACTTAGAATAAGAAAAACACCCTTGAAGAAATGTAACCGGCAGTGTCTTTTTATGACAAGATTCATTATAGCATAATCATAATCATCTCTTACCATCACCGTTACAGTGCCGACACCAAATCTGTGATACAGTATCCCCTCGGTGTAGAGGCAAGGCAATGGCAACAGCGGGATGGGATCGAAGAAAACGTGCAAGAAGAAATCGTGGAATTGAGAGACGACCTGACTAGAGATCCATGATACAGAGATTACTTGCATGGGGCGTTTTTTCTTCTTTTCTATCATATTCGAAAAAAACTCCACCATATTTGCGAAAAAAATCATAATTTTGGAAAAATCTTCTTGCCATTATTGGAGCGGGTAAAAAGGAAAGAGAAAAGCACACTCACAACTATTCCTGCCAGGAATGATTTGTAAACGACAGAGGCGCTTCCCGAGCGCGTGCGGATGAAATAAATGCACATGATCGAGAGCAGAAGTGAGACTGCGGTTGACGCGTGCTTGACAATCTCAAGCGTCCGACGCGTAGAAGCAGAGAGTGGTTCCATTGTCGCTCGTATTATGAGACCGACTGGCTCGTTAATATCACTTTTCCAAATAATATAGAAATTGTATTCGCTCTAACGATTCGTAAAGCACCTCCTTGCTCAATTCAGAGCCAATTGTGTTGCCAAGTAAGGCTCTCATTGTAGCTGATCGGCCACTACAATAATAGCGATTGTATTTGCCATTTGGAAATCTATCAAAATGCATAGGGGGATGAAGCCTGCGCATGTAGATAAGTTCGGTGTATTACATTCCTTGCTTCTTTCTAATAATTATTTATATGGATCATATACAAATACAGATTCCCCACATTGACAATAATAAAGGTAGCTTCGGGGTCAGAAACGATCAAGAACTTTTGAGACGGTCGGGAAAAAAGCCACTGGTCATGCTTCTTCATCACTACGCATTTCTCGATGTGCTTTCGACACTTCCCATTTTCTGCAAATACGTCGATAACTATTGCATGCCGTTTTCAGCTGTTTTAGCACATATCTTAGTTATCTTTTGAAAGCTTGCCAATGTGTATATTTCGTTCTTGTGGGAGATGTTGAATTACAAACCTTTCTTGTTAGCGCTGTTCGGAAACTCTTCGTACATAAAATGAGCGTGATCGAATGTACAATGGAGTGGAACCCCATGATTGTAAGCATGATCGGCATGAATTCTAAGATTAGATCATCCACACTTTTTAAAATATCTTATGTTAATTAAAAGCAAATACGATTTCAATATATTTAAAAAAATGTAAAATGTTCTTATTTGTTCTTTCTCACACTTTTAGCATTTTACAAAATCTCAAAATAGTAGTACGTAAACATTATGTTTGAAACAAGAATAATACTTCTATAATTTTTTTCAACTTCTATAATTTATGTTTTTCCTGGTACTGTTCCAATTGTTTGTAAAAAGGAGGAACACTGCCAAGAACAATTCGAACATAATCGGTTCAATCAATTTTTTATATACATTTGAAATGTATTATTTCACGATTCAAACCTTTGTTCTCGAACTGGACTGCCATTTGTAATATTATGCAGTACACGGGAAAGAAAAGCGTCGCACCGGGAATCGAAACCTGCAATATTTCGAATTGCTCATCGTGTGTGTCATTTCTGTGTATATTAAACTTTTCCTTTTTGTCTCTTTTTTTCCGATTTTCAAAATTATGTTTTGCTATTAGTTCTATATCGGCTATTTCCAGAATGATAATTTCTGATACGGACTACTGGTGAGTGCACTCTCCTGCACCTCTTGCACGTTATGAGTGCACCTCGGCGTGTCTTTCGCTTTCTTTCTAAAGCAGAGTTGTGTTGTTTAGAAGAGTTTTATTTTTTGGACGAGTGTTTGTATATTTATAATGGTTGACCTGAATTATCAGGGCCTTCGTTGCGTCTCGATGATATCGCCGCGTCTGGTCACTCATAGTTACCATCTTGCTCAATGTGTATAACGTGTGGGAGCAAAACTAAATAACGTAGATTTTTTAGCGTCTCGCTTTACTCATTTTAACGAGAAAAAATCATTCATTATTCCTCCTGAACCTCCTAGCCATTTCATAAAAGCCAACTTACCACGGCATTAAATGTAAAAATAATGGATACGGACACATTGCTGTACGCGATGTGCCAGTGAACACGCGAAGTCTTGAAGCAGGAAATGCGATCGGCAATGTCAGATGGCCAATTAGAGGAGAATTTCTTAGTTGCCATTTAGAATTAAAATATTATTTGATCATGTGTACCTCTATTATATCCGCTCGTGAAACATCGTTCAAAGGTTCGACAGTGTACTGTAATACAAGTGTACTGTTCTCAAAGGGTGTTCGAAAAAATATAAATTGTGTTTTATGGACAAAGGCCGAAGGCGCAACGAAATAATGGGTGTGATCATACAGTACTCTCGATATGGATATATTATTTAGTTGGAGGGTTGTAATAGGGGTAAATTATTGTCAAAATCAATGGCCCGGGAAGCCCTATGATTATTTATAGTAAAAATATGCAAACACACCTGGAGAACCGGAATACTCAGCACATATACGATAAACAAGGAGATAAAGAACGCCCCAAACGTCCAAAGAGAGAACTTGAAACGATGGTCGGACGATAGAATCACCTAGATAAACAGTCTGTCAGTTCATTAGTAGTTCATGTTATTAATGGGACCTGACACTGCAAATGAAGTGAATGTCAGATTAAAGAGAATTTTCTTCCGATTCGAACGCAAAAAACTTTTCAAAGATCCCATTTTTGGCTGGAATGCCCCGTTTCCAGTGCCATGTCGCTCTAATTAACCGTTTAGTCTTGATCAGCCTCCAGATCCTTACTAATTAAAAGTATCTGTTAGTTTATCAAAAGAGTTTTAAAATATCATAGACGACGCACCTGATTTCGATAGGCGAAGCAAAGTCCGTACGGAAATGAATTCGTATCCAGACATATCATCCAAACACCCTGAAGACGGCAAAGTTACAGAGGATTTGTCTTACTATGATGATTGAAATTTTTCAGGACGTGAACTTATTGAGTGAACCTCTCCCCCGTATTTTAAAGGGGCAGAAAGAAATGCCATGGAATATGTCAAGTGCGAACACAATATTTGCCGCTACGGTATACAAGCGACTACCCCGACGGGAAATCTGATAATCGTATCAACGTACCAAGGCTGCCATTGTATCGATGCCGAAGTAACGAAACAAGAGCCCCTCTGAGTAGAGACATAAAGTGGGTAGAAGTGGTACAGGATCGAAGAGCATGTGCAGGCTGATATCGTGGAGTTGTGAGGTAATCTTAACGGAAATATAGTTGTACAAGACGGCGTTAAATAGCTAAACAGATACGCCGAACACTTTCTGAGACACAACCCATTGTATTGTTACAAAACAGATTTTTTCGTAAACTAAATAAAATAATGAAAGGAATTGCAACCTTCAAAAGGCTCCGGGGAGCTCGAAGTAGATTGCAAAAGTACAATTACAATTTTTTTTGTTATTGTTTATTGTTTTTAATTATTGAATAAATGTGAGCCTGATGATCAACTTACAACGATGCCTATCAAGAATGATTTATACGTTGAAGTAGTTCTTCCCGATTGAGTACGAATGAGGTAGATGCACAGGATAGAAAGCAGGAGCGCCACCGCGGTTGACGCGCGCTTGACAATCTCAAGCGTCCGACGCGTCGACGCGGACATCGGCTCCATGAGTCGCAAACTAGGTCAACCGAAATAACGACAATAAAAAGAATATTGATCTTACTTCAGAATACGATAACATGTCGGTGATATGGAAATAATGAGCGAACGATCAAATTGGAAAATTTAAAACGTCATACAATTTAGTGAAGGAAATGAAAGGAGCGTGGTCAACGATAATAGCATTACTTAGGAGAACAATTTGTCTCGGAATTTAGAGTTTCATATCCTTCTCGGAATATTATTGTTTGTTAGATTTTCGTATATCAATGTAGATGTTGCATATACCGCAAGGGAATACAATAATTGATATTCTATCGTTATTTGCGACAAATACTAGCTGTCGGAGAAGCGAACTCATACAATTAATGCATCAATCATCATTGCTTTTTTTCAACATATAAATTTTTCGAAATAAAACTAGTTTGAAAGAAAATCTTTTTGTGAATCTGATCACGTCAAAATAAAAAAAGAGTGCGGTAGATAAGTGTCCCCGGGGGAGAAGAGGAGATTAATGAGGAGGCGGAAAGAGTGGGAATGGAATGAGAAAATGAGAAAGAACTAGACTAGGGCTCCCTGGAGAAGAGGGAGACAATTTACGATCACTTGACAAGGCGAATAAAGACCAAACTTAAAAAAAATGCAAATCATCGCTAATTTGAGACATTCCTCTTCAATGTCTATCTTATAGAATAGTATGGATTTACGCCACAGAAGAGGAAATTGTGGGTGAATTCATGTTTTACGTTTATTATTCCTGTGTATTGCTGGTTGTAATCATTATTTATTTTAATAGACGATCAGATTAAGATTCAGACACATATGTAAGCAGTCTTAAAATAAGCTAGCGACGGTGCTTCGGCGTCAGAGAAGGATGGTCTATCACACTTTACATATAAGCGAGGAGCAGCTCGGCCTAACTGAAGGTCTCATAAATTACGGCATCTGTACAACGTATTTTTGTTGAGGTTGTGAAAAAAAAACTTATTATGAAGTCAATGGCCGTGCTCCTTCCGTAAAGGAAAAAATACTACCCATATCAAGAGGCATTTGCGTCGACTAGGCACTACTAAGCCGGGGCTCACCGGCAAGGCCGGTTTGCTACGAGGTCTACGCATCATCTGCTGACCAGACTTCTCGGAGACAATTCCTGTTTCCCGTAACGTTTTCCTTCATTTCGGCGCTTTTACCCAGAGCTCTCGACGCTCGCCATTTTCTGCAAATTATAACCGCGTGATATATTCATCTAGCACATCAATATTATAACTACGAGAGCAATTGAAAGTGGGTTAATATTCTAGATCTATATTTTTCAGTGTATTCAAACCTTTCTTTGTAATGCCGTTCGGAAACTCTTGGTACTCAGAATAAGTGTGATCGAATGCACAATAGAGTGGAACCCCATGATGGTTAGCATTATCGGCATGAATTCTAGGAATAGAATTTTTTTAAAGTTTTTTTTAAATTTAAACAATATTTTTCCCTCATGTTTAATATTTTCAGGTCTGGCAGACTGTCCATAGGTTAAAATCGTTAAACGATCAAAAATGTAAAATTTACATTTACAATTTTTATATTTTGACGGTTTTTCAGCAAACCACAATGTACAGCGCCGTATCTGGCCATGAGGCGTATATTGGGTCTGACTTTTAAACGCATATATTGCAATCAATTTCATATAGGCTATTGCATTTTTAATATGATACGTTCATGAAATGGACTGTTTCTTTCTTTACCATGCTCACCCACAGCAATATCTGCCGTCTAGGACGTTTTATTACTTTGAATGAGTGTTTGTGAATTAAAAAAAACTTGCCTGAATGAGCAGCGCTTTCGTAGCGTCTCTATGATATCTTCTCGTTTGCTCACTCATCGTCACCATCTTGCTCAGTGTATACAACGTGTGAGAACAGACCTGCATAAGGGGTTACTTTGAAAGTTTGTTGAATTTGATGTTCGTATTCACATATTTTTCCAAATAAATATGGTATCCGTTATTTATACTGAATGTCGTAGTAGAAGCTCTATGTCTTGATTAAAAAACGACTGACCACGACAATAAAGGTGAAAACAATGGATGTAGATAAATTACAGTAAGCGAGGTGCCATTGAACTCGCGTCGCATTGAAACAGGAGATGCGGTAAGGCATGTCGGATGGCCAATTGGAGGAAAATCCCTTAGTTATCTACGTAAGGCAGATCAAGCATACTTATGCCAATTCTTCATCTTATGTAGCGTGTTGCTCTTAGTTTTGTGACAACGAAAATTGCAGCCATTAGCAATTTAGTGTACCTTCATAGTCTCCTCCAAAGAAATGTTGTTCATTGGTTCGACTGCGTACTGCAATAGGAAATAAATTCAGATTGGGCTCACTTTAATGCTACGGAAAGAAGAAAGTAAACGATGATTCATGCGAGGAGGCGTCCCGTAGAAAACTTTCTGCCAATTTAATGGGAAAATTTTAAAACACACTCACCTTAAGAATAGGAATACTCAGTGCAAATACGAGAAACAAAAAAATAAAGAATGATCCAATCATCCAGATCGAGAATTTGAAGTGATGCTCGCCCGGTAAAATTACCTAGAATAACAAAGATTAAGTACTAGTTTCTTTTCTTTGTTGAAGAATCGCTGTATTGTTAAATCAATCTCCGGAAACATTCTAATTAGAATACTAAAAAATCAATTATGTCACTGATGACGCACCTGATTTCGATAGACAAAGCAAAAACCGTACGGAAATGAATTCGAATCCAGAATAATCATCCAAACACCCTGAAGATGAAAATACACAGGGATCGTTATACCATGACTGCTGAATTTTTCCTGAACTTTTCTCATTGAACCGTTGTCCGATTGACTGTCCTATAGCTGAATACCGATGAAATGTCCTCTCACGTTTGAAAAACATAGGAACCCTTATTTTGGAATTTTTTGATAATAAAAATTTGAAAATGTACCATAGCTGTTGTTGCATCGATTCCAAAGTAACGATACAAGAGTCCCTCCGAATAAAGACACAACGTTGGCTGGAGTGGCACTGGATCGAATAGAGTGTGTAGGCAGAAATCATGAAGTTGTGAGGTAATCTGAATCAAAATAGTTCGTATCAACAACTGGAGGCGCTTGCAGTGCGTTGCAAAAATGCAACTGTAAATACAAATGCGTAGCAAACAATCCAAATAATATATACATGTATTTAGCCGATGTTTAATGAGACAATTCACACCATTCCAGAGGCCGGCCAACATTAGAGTTAGGCCTTTAGAGTGAGAGAGCGTGTGAAATCGAGAGGGACTTTCTCATTTTCGCACACTCTCTCGCTCTAACCCTGGTCTATATTTTCGGAATCATGTGAATTGTTTCGTTGCGCGCTGTGAAACTTGTGAGACTTGTGAGACTGATCAAAAGGCTACGTTCTGGGGAGCTCGAAGTAGATTGCAAAAGTACAATTACAATTTTTTTTGTTATTGTTATTATTAATTATTGAATAAATGTGAGCCTGATGATCAACTCACAACTATGCCAACTAGGAATGATTTATAGACGGCCGTCGTTCTTCCCGAGTGGGTGCGAATGAGGTAGATGCACACTATAGAGAGCAGGAACGACACGGCGGTTGACGCGCGCTTGACAATCTCAAGCGTCCGACGCGTCGACGCGGACATCGGCTCCATGAGTCGCAACTAGGCCAGCGAAAATAATAACAGCAGTAATAATAAGAGTATCGATCTGACTTCAACATATAATAGCATGTCGACGGCTCCATGGATCACCTGAGAGGGAAATAAGTCAACGACTCAATTCTGGGATGCCGAGTTACGGCTTTGAAATCTTACTCGCTTCGATAATAAGCTCAATATTGCATAATTTGTAAAGCCGTCGCTTGCCAGCCCTGAAGTCTAGACTTTAAACTTATTGCCCTCGGAGACAGCTAGGGAAGTGGAATTATGCATCAAAAGAATAGAACCTAAGGAGTTGTGTCGATATCTGATGTCCGAATGGTGTCAAGGAACAACATTTCCATTTTAAACAACGAAAAAGGAATAGAAAGAAAGACTTGTAGGTGAAAGGAAAATATGAGAGAAAATATGAGAGCCGTTTCGCATGTGGCATCGCGTTTTAATGAAAAAGCGCCGGGAAAACGCTCAACGCAAAACGCTCCTTTTAGGAGGATTGTTTTTCTCTAGTAGAATTTGCCGTCCGTCACGACATTATTTGAGCGGAAATATAGTAAACGTTCAAATTGGCCTGCAGGAATTGTTGAGCCACGAGAGAATACAAACTGCAATACCATTGCTATTCGGTTACATTATTTGACGCGGCTCTGGCGATACAATCCAAATTCTCCAGGACAAAGGAATAACTCTAATCTTCATTCGTCTAGAAGGAGAGTTGGATACTCTTATTTTACAGAGCGAAAAAGGAACATATGAAGTTTCAATCTCCAAGAGGTTCATTTTTTGACAAGCCCCAATGGAATACACTAATTGATGTGATATCATGATTTGCGACAAACATTTACTGTGGCAGACAATTGAAAATTGATGTCCATCTCTCGTCTCTCTCTTGGCCTCACATAGAAGAACCATGTATTAACATAGTATCAAGTATCCAAAACCATGAGTAGAATCACTGAGTACCATAAACTACTGAGGAATGCCTATTAAGGATTGAGGAATTACGCGTTTTCGCACGAGATCAACATGTAAACAAATGCCTCGGAACTACTCAGAAGCCAGAAAAAGAAGTCAATAAGAAAACAAGAAAGTGGGTCAAAAGAAAAAAAAGTATACCTCTTATAGCTGGCGCTACTTGTATTTGACACCGTAAATAAATTCGTCATCTACATGACAACCAGAACGGAATGAATGAAATAGCGTGTTTGACTATTTTCGATGCCAATAGACGCATGTCATTGTAATTTATGATGCCTCGGAAGGGCGACTAATGAAAAATAAATATAAGTCATCCCCTGCGTTTGCTTTGCTTTCTAATTGCTTTGTTTTGCTTTGTGCCTTCCATTTCCCTCTTTGTTCAATAGAATGTTCCCACGCTCTTCATTCCCACACCCTCCATCTAGAAATGGACTGTTTTTTCCTGGTCACGCGAATGGAATCTCTCCCTCAACGAGTAGAGATGAACTGTAGTAAATTTCTTTAATATCTAGAACACAGTTAAAAATTAATGATAAAGTCCTAGGTGGCATTATAGAGCGTTCTCTTAAAACGCGTTCCATGTATTATAATTTCATAAACGCTCATCCAAAATAATAATGCTGTTATATTTTCTAGAAAAGTGGAAAATAAAAATAATAAGAGTATCCAACTCTCCGGAAAAGAAAATGGAAAATAAAAAAAGGTGTTAGTTTTTCCGCTAGGGACGGAGCTGTGAATATTTGAGTACGCGGTACTGCGGTAAATTAGTTAAATTTAATAGCCGAAACGTGTGTCCATGAGTCATGTGCACACTCTAATTGAATGAAACAGGTCGCATTTTCAATCGAAATTCTCGAAACTGCGTATTAAGCGTTTATTTTAGTATGAGCGATAGATTACAAGGCGAAAAAAATGGTAATCAAGGTTAAATTGCATTTAAAGCCGCCGAAATTGGTAAAATCAATGCTTGAAAATGGCCTTTTTAAAACGGTGAAAACATATTTATCGATCGCGTATGGATATAAGTGCGTATTACGAGTTCCTACTTTAGTGACGTGTTCTAGGCCCCATGACACTGTTTCAGTGTCAAAATTAGGATAAACAACGCCGCGGATTTCGTAAACAATCATTTCGAAGTTAAATTGGGTTACGGTAGTTGATTTGCTCAAGTATTTCAATGAAAAGGCAGTGATATCTGGTCAATTTTGCTGTTTTAGCTCGAAGTACAACACGAGGGGATGCCTTTACACTCGATTGTTAAAAGATGAGTGTGATTTCTGTAAAATTTATGTTTGAAATTAAATTGAAAAGTCAATTCGCAACTGTTGATTTATCGGATAAAGTCTGACCCAGAGCAACAATCCGCGGAATAGACCGCCAAAATACTTCACCCCTTTCCTTTACTTTGTATAATGATTTTAACTTATTTAATTATTATATTATTTTAAAACAAAGTGATTCTATAAAACTAGGCAAGTGCAGCTTTCAAATAAGCCATAACACTTAATTTATCGTCATTGTTGGTATGCAAGGCCTCCGTCCCTATTTTCCGCCGCCTTTTTCGGAAAAAGCTCAAGATTTGAATTCCCGCATTTCTCGATTATCGCATAAAACTCGGTTACCAGAAGGAGGAAGGCACGCGAAACTTGTTTTATGATTTCTTAACGTGAACATTTATCCAAAAACGAAGTTTCGCATGGCTATCTTCACTGGGAGCCGAGAAACTGGACATGAATTCAAATATGGGGCAAATCTGAAAAAGGCGGCTGAAAAAAAGCCCTTTTTTTCCTTTTTTCATTTTCTTTTCCAAGAAAGTAACACCGCAACAAACATTCCGCTCCTAATCAGCAGATTTGACAAAGAGAGTTAGGGAGACGCGCCGAGGTATAGAAAGAGAGTACACTTACCAATAGCCCATTAAGTTATCATTTTAAAATTGTAAAAAGAGCGCAGTGCGAGGCTGGGGTAGGCGGAACAAATATTTCAAAGTCATTTCCATTGCTAAAGCATGGTTCGGAAATGCTCTAGATAAGTCATAAGCACATCAGGAAATAGCAATGTCTAAAAAAATGAGAGAAATCGCGTGTTTGACTATTTTGGATGTCAATGGGCACACAAGAATGCCACAGTAATTTATGATGAAGGCGAAGAATGAACAACAAAATAATTATCCCCAATTGTGGCATTCGCTTTCGAAATTTGCTTTCTCCTTTAGAATAAATGCAATATATTTATACTTGAAAATAAGAGTATTTTATGAGTCAATTTATGCGCAGTTTTTTCACAGAGATACATTGAGATGCATGACCCAGCGCACACAGAAAAAAAAGTCTTATATGAGGCCCATGACCTTTTCAAAATTCTTATATATAAGACTTAAGTTCTTATATATAAGACTTTTGAAAAGGTCATGGGCCTAATATAAGATTTTTTTTTCTGTGTGTGCATGACACACTCAATATTGAGTGCATATCCTCGAAGGGGTGTGCGAAAACGTGAGATTTGTAAGTCTCTACATGTCTCATAACTCAGTGAAGGATATACTCAATAGTAAGTGTATTCTTTCTGGGAGCTCTGATTCTTCGCTGTTAATTACAATATTGAAATGATACGTCCATTTCGTGGACCAGTGATGTGTGTACTCTCTTTCTACACCTCGGCGTGTCTCTCACTTTGCCAGGCTCAATCACATCCGCATCTGTTCATTTGGAGCGGGACGTTTTATTACTTTGGACCAGTGTTTGTGATTTTATAATACTGCGCCTTCACGAGCGCTCGTCCATTTGTCGTTCGGCCGTTCGCATTTCCCCAAACTGCACCGACCTTTCAGCGCTTACCGATTTCTGCAAAATGGATATTCTACATTCAAAATTTAAAGTTTTTAAAAGCTAATAATAAATTATCAATATTTTTATATCGCCATCGGCACTTTCTCCGCAGGACCGCAGCTCGGAAACTTTTCGTGCTCAGTATGAGAGTAATCGAATGCACTATTGATCATCGTAAACAACGTTTACAATGTTACTAAACATGACCAATTCTGCAAACAAATAATGTTACAGATTTATCAGTACAATGACGAAATGGGCACGCAAATGTAGCTTCCAGGTCAGAGATGGCCCGGTATTTCAAACAAAACTAATTATCTCACTCTTTCACATTGCGTCAAGGGGCAGTCCCGTAGTAGTTCTATTTTAGTTGCGGATTGCAATCATGTGTCTGATCATGAAGCAACTGGTCATACTCCTTCAGTTCGGTGTATTCTCCCAGGGCTCTCGACACTTCTCAAATTCTGCAAATCTGGCGGTAATTAGGGCATGGCATACACATAGCGCAAACTCTCTAACTTGTCGACATCTCGAGACTTCAAGTCTCTTATATTTAAGATAGCTCACTCTCTACACTCTTAAAAACACACTATTTCGCCAATTCTCTATGAGAGTTGAATTCTGTAGATGTCGACAAGTTAGATAGTTAGCGTTCCGTGTGTTCAGTTGTACTGTAGAGGATGAATAATCATTCTCACGTTCGACAAACCTTTCTAGCTAATGCGGTTCGGAAACTTTTCGTACTGAGAACGAGTGCGATCGAGTGCAGGGTGGAGTGGAATCCCATGATGGCAAACATGACTGGCACGAATTCTAAAAATAGCTTATAAAGTTAAAGGTGCTTTCTGGTTTTGAGCTGGGCTCGCGGGAGAACACTCATACACAGCATCGAGTTTTCATCATGCCAAGATCATCTCTCGTTATCTGTCCCTCTCGTTTGACGCACTCTCTCGCCTTCTCTCTCTTTCTTTAACTCATTCTCGCCGACTCCGTTTCGAATGCCGTGTCATAAGACATAGTGCTACAATGGGCAGATGCGTCCCGGAGTGTTCCACCTTGCGGAAGACATACTTTCCGTGACCTAGTCGGTGCTACCAAGTTTCGATGGCCAATATGCGGTGTCACCGAGAAATTGCACCCGGGTAGAATGAAGTGGAATGGGAATGACTTATAAACAAATTAGTTGTGTTCTGCCATTACAAATAAATGTACAATTTATAATTAATATAACTCAAACCTCTGGTATCGTACATAACTGTCGATTGTACTAGTATGCAAATAATGGGAACGAAAAGTGTCGCAATCGGAATCGACACCTGACATATCTTTAATTCATAAAGACAAGCACATGTCATTGCTTAGGCTATGGGTGAAAAATTTTTTTATGAAAACAATTGCAAAATTGTCAAATCAAAAGTCGTAAAATGCACACTAGGGTGGCCTAATCCGGGCCAGCCCGGGACCGGGACCAAAACCGGTACCGGTCCCGTTTTCGGTCCCGGTCCCGGTACCGGTCCCGCACGGGTCCAAAAATCCATTTCGGTCCCGTTTGGTCCCGCTGGTCCCGCGGGACCGAAATGGTAGGAAAAATACCGGGGAAGGAAAAATAAAACACAGTAAGAGGAATCGCACTTGAATCGTGTTTATTTACATGCAATATCACTAGCAAGTGCTGCAAAACTAATATTTCTACTTTTTGAAGAATTTTTTTGAAAAAAATTTTTTTTTCGAAAAAAAATTCTTTTTTTTTGAAAAACAATTTTTTCCCAAAATTTTATGGAAATGTGTTTAGAGGGATCCCTTTTTTCTCGAAATGCTATTCCACTTTCACAAAACACTTATCCGGGCTCAAATACTCCATTTTTAAAGTAATCTTACAATGGTCCCGCGGGACCAAAACGGTCCCGCGGATCCCGGGACCAAACGGGACCGCACTCTCGCTTTTGAGTCGGTCCCGGGACCAATCCGGTCCCGGGACCGCGGAATTCGGACCCGGATTACGCCACCCTAATGCACACCTATGTTTATCAGGATTATGTTGGCCATGATTTTAATGGGTCTTTTGCAATCAAATTTATATATTTTCGGAATCTACACACAAAGTTTAGCCTAGGACCACCTTTTGCCTTGTACTGCCGTATCTCGATTACAGCCTCTCATATCAGCTAGCGTACCTGAATGAGCAGAGCCTGCGTTGCACCTCGATGATATCTCCTCGCGTGCTCACTAATAGTAACCATTTTGCTCAGTGTGTACAATGTGTGAGAGCAAAGCTGCATGAAACAAATGATTGTGATCTTTGGAATGCAGTTGCAAAAACATCTAGTCATGTTTAACTGACCGTGAATAAAAAGGTGAAAACGATACATGTAGATACAGTACTGTATACGAGCTGCCAGTGAACGCGCCTCGCATTGAAACAAGAGATGCGGTGGGCCATGTCGGACGGCCAATTTGAGGAGAATTTCTTTGCATTCAATAAATTAGAAGCTTTAGATAACTTTTAATGCGTTTCTATGTTTGATTAATACGCAAGACAACGAAACTGAGTTCGACTGAGTACTGGAATACATTTATATAAAGACAAAAATTGTGTACCTACAAAATTGTGCATACAAACTATATAAAATGACTATATAAAATATGTACCTTCATGATTTCCGCCAGTGAAATGTCGTTCAAGAGTTCGACTGAGTACTGGAATACATAATTGCTTCAATGCTATATAAAGTCAGAATGTTCTTCCATTTATGTGTACACTATACCAACTAGGTCCTACTTACCTAGCAGCTTTGAAAACAGTTATAAAATGTCTCCCTGCGAAGTTAAACTTGCTATCCAAATAAAATAGAAGCCATTATACATGGACAACAACACCGAGAGAACTTTCACATTGTAACAATGAAATAATCTATCCCTTTTTAACTACTTGTCCTCCACACAAATTTTGGGAATGGAAAATAGCATGAGCGAAACGGACTAATACCCATAACCTAATTGAAAACGATTCCATAATTTTTGCTTCATTTCCGGATGTATCGTACATGCTAGAGAAATCGGAACAAGTACCGAGCAGTACCGTACAATTGGCAACAATTGAAACATTGCGAATACAGGGTTTTAAATTTTCATTTTATGCTCATTTGATTTCCCTTCCCCGATTTGCCGGAAACGGCTCGGATTGTCTCGGTGAAATGTCTCTAGAAATCGATAAAACGTGAGCTAAAAAGTCGCCGGGCCTATCGAATCGCGAACTGAAAGCGCGCTGGCAGTGGCAATTTGCGCACTACACAAAACACGTGGCACACTGGCACACGCATGACACTGATTTATCGATTTCTAGCGATATTTCACCGAGACAATCCGAGTCGTTTTCCGCTAATCGGGGAATGGATATGGAATGAGCATAAAATCAAAATTTAATAAAATCAAAATTTATTGTAGCCAATTGTACGGTACTGCTCGGTACTTGTTCCGATTTCTCTGACATGTACGATAAGTATAACGTCATTGATATTTGTGTATGATTCTGTGAGATAAGCACATCATCGGTGCACAACACTTACCTCGGTAACTGGAATTCCCAGCGCAAATACGAGAAACAAGATGATAAAGAATGCAACAATTGACCGAAGAGAAAACTTGAAACGATGGTCGGACGGTAGAATCACCTCATAATCGTTTACGTATCTTTTGTGATGTTATCGATAAATATATATATTTTTTGTAATGTTATCAATTAATCGTTTGGTGGTATCATTATCATTCTGATATTCACATTAAGCATGTCCAGTTAGAAACATGAATTTCATTTTATTGTTGAAAAGTATACCTGATTTCGATAAGCAAAGCAATATCCGTAGGGAAATGAGTTCAAATTCAGAATTGTAATCCAAACAACCTGAAGAGCATACGATTGCGAGGGATGGTTGTACCACAACGATTGAACATTTTCCAGGTGCGAACTTTTTTGATCGAGCCTTTCCCCAATTGTTATGTCAATGGAAAGAATTCCCCCCCCCACACGGAATGAGACCACCATTCGACTGAATGCCCCGTAGGAAGTTTTTCTTTCATGCGGAAACAAAAGACCGACTTTTTGGAATTTGCTTGGTCTTATTAGTTTACTACTGTACCATAGCTGTTATTGTATCGACGCCGAAGTAATGATACAAGAGTCCCTCCGAATAAAGACACAAAGTTGGCTGGAGTGGCACTGGATCGAATAGAGTGTGTAGGTAGAAATCATGAAGTTGTGAGGTAATCTAAAGGAAGAGGGAAAATAACTGTTGAAAGGAAAAGAACTTAGGGGCATTGACATATGTAATTATAAAATGCAAAACGGATGCCTCAGAACAGTCCAAATATTATAATTAGTCGGTATACTATCGAATGAGTCAATTTCTTCGTGTAGGTAGCTCATCATCAACTCACAATTATGCCTACGAGGAATGATTTATAGATGGTTGTTGTGCTCCCAGTGTGTGTGCGAATGAGGTAGATGCACACGATAGAGAGCAGGAACGAGGTCGCGGTTGACGCGCGCTTGACAATCTCAAGCGTCTGACGCGTGGAATTGGCCATCGGCTCCATAGCTAGGACAATCGAGTTAAGTGAAAGAAGGAACAGGTTTCGGTAACCAAGAATCAGTAACACCGTTAGTTAAGAGTTATGTCGATATCGTATAAAAATGTGAAAAAGGAGCGAAGATGTCCGCAACGCACATTTATTTTTGAATTTCATACTATACATTTATAGAGGCTTTACGATTTAACAGATATTACAATAATACGCAAAAGATACGCGAAACCAATACAAAACGTTCTTTGAGTCGTAAAAAAAATGTAACCATTCAAATTTGTTGTAAGGAATTGTCGAACCACAAGAGAAAACAAACTGCAGAACTGTTTGTATTCGGCAGATGTACGTGAGATTGTAGCGGTACGGGATACAATTTTTTGCTCTTATGAGAGTGCGTGGACGCATCGATTTTTTGCAGAGTTCTTTAACATCAATGAATTGCCGCATCGGTTTTTACAAATACAATAATTACAAAGTATATACCACGTAAAATGATCACGCCAAATCATCATTTTTCTGAAGCTGTTACTTTTACAACACAGTTTCAGAATAATGACGGCGCAAGGGAATACACTAATTGATATAATGATTTCCGAGAAATACTTATTTTTCAAAGAATTTAACTACTCGTATAATTAATGCATCGAAGTTTCATTGTTTTTATTCAATTCTTTTGATAGCACTGCGCATCTGAAATCGACTAAGACGTCTGGACAGAGAGAAGGTGTGATTAATGAAGATAAATATGAACTAACATTGCAATGTTCCAATAGGAGAACTAAAGTTTCAAATAATCAATATAGTATGTGTTTGAAAGCACCACCAAATAACGACAACACGTTTAAAATTATTGAATAATAAGCGCGTTTTGCACCACCTCAACATGTGAGATATTATGCTTTCGAACTACACAAATGACAATCTAGCCATGGAAAGAAATAAGATTGAGCCATCTACTTCCTCGGATCGACATCAACATGCATTTCGCCGTGAAGCATTTCATTATCTCCTTGACGAGAGACCTGGCATGAACTTGTCGTAGGTCGTAATTTTAAAAATTGTGTGTTTGACTATTTCAGATATCAGTGGATTCGCCAGCTTCTGATTCCTATCTATGATTATTCGACATAACCACTAATGAATAACAAATATACATTTGTGGCATTTGCTTCTAAATTCGCATTATCTCGAATAGAATCGATTTATACCACACGCAAAGTGAAAGTGTGCGTGAATTCGTTGTTCATCATAGGTTCACTATCGCTCGGATCTTCGCATTTCCCCAAAATCCACAAAAGAAAACTTTTTAATGAAAAAAAAATACAAAATCCATGGCCAAGTGGTTAAAGCGCGCGAAATTCAAATCCGACCGACGCAGGTTCGACCCCCGCCGCGGGCAAACCTTTTGCCGCATTTTTCGCAAGTGTCAGAAGCTGTCCTAACCCGTTTTTGAGTACCGTGAAACACTTTTTCACCTGTTTTGCCGAGTTTTAACGTGAAAAATCGAAATTTTCGAAAAGTTCCAAAATGATTCAGAGAGCGTAGGGGATCACAGGAAACGTCTCTGAAATTGTTCTAAAAGTTCTGAACGCACTGTATACTGCGTTTCCGATGTGAAAGGCTCGTGAGGCTGAGAGCGATCGAAAAAAAAGATGCTACGGAGCCACGAAGTGGCGTAGTGGCAACTTTTTTTTATCTCTCTCAGCCTCACGAGCCTTTTGCAACGGAATAAGTCAGTACTCTTTGTAGCGATTAACACTCCCCAACATAAGTCGAGCTTCAATGTAAAATGGAGCCGGCTATCGAGCTCCCCCTGGACCGAACTGTGCCCTGCAACTGAACGCCCCCCTGAACCATACTTTGAAAACGTAGTGCGCACTCTACCATAACGTAGTTTAACCTCAACACACCCTGCTAGTTTCTAGCCAATTCCTTGACTCAAATTGGCTTTCAAAACAGGAATGACGTGGTAAACGTAGAATAAGAGACTTATTTACCACATTTCGTTGCGAGGAAAATCGCATACGAACCGTTGTTATCGTAGCGAAGTGTTGGTAGGCTAAGCGTCGCGGCTGGAACCAGCACCTGTCATATATTTTGTTAAACGAGGTGCCTTTACTTTTCTTCCAAGTGCATTTTATACAAAGCATCTGCATTTTTCATACGATCTGATATGTCATTTCATATAATTTTTCTCTGAAATTGCAGCTTGTTTTGGAATGATTTGAATAGTCGGTCACATTGTAAATGGTTTTACCGGAACACACTACCGACCTGAATAAGCAGTGCTTTCGTGGCGTCGCGATGATATTTCCGCGTCTGCTCACTGATAGGCAACATCTGCCGAAGTGTGTAGAAGGTGTGTGTGCACACCTGCAATCATTTGATTATTCTCCTCTCAATAATGGAATTTTTGTTCAAGAAATTGCGGCAAATGGCCGGTCAGAATTCACAATGACACCTTAAACATTAATAATGCAAATAATTCTTTCACAACGTTAAACACATTTTGATGAGCTGTCACTGCCGATCTTGGCAACACATTGAAGATCTCTATGCATTTTACGTAGGGTTTCCGGATTAAATAAAAGTCTGAAATATTTGGTGTTTTCCGGATTTCCGGAAAGACAGTGATTGTTGAAATGTTAAATTAACAACTGACCACTATGAGAAATGTTACGCAGATTGATACGGACAATGTTGCGTGCGCGATTGCCCATGGTATTCGTGTCTCATCAAAGCAAGCCATTCGTGAGCCGAAGTCCACAGGCCAATTCGAGGAAAGATTCTTAATTAACCGTGTAAATATTTTAATAAAATAATTTTCCTACCCTCATAATAACAGTCCGCTCGTTGTTGCTCACAGGATCGTGTACGTACTGCAACAAATATTCTTATTAATTAATTATTTTATTCAATTTTTTTATTTTATTTTATTTTATTCATTTAAAAAGAATAGTATTGTATACAAACACCTATTTTGGATTGATACTAGCGAATTAGTGTCAAGGCTCATAGAGTATTAGGAAATAGAACAAAGTCAATTTTGATATGTTATACCATACCTGCACCATTGGGATATGCAAGGCATATAGGAGTAGCAGACTGCATCCAGCAGCACAAATGGTCCATTTGGAGAGCTTGAAACGATGGTCAGAGGGCAGGATCACCTTCAAACATAACATATTCAAAACTGTGTTTTCTAAAAATCGGATTCCACAGTGTCTTACAATTAGTGATCGCTTGTCGATGTAACGTACTCTTGATTCCGGTAGCAACATCACCTTTACCTTTACTGCGTCTTAGACACTCGCGAACTAGTAGACATGAGATGCTTCTACTGTTATAACACCTATATTTCTCTCAAACGTTGAAACCGTTTTTCGTTTCATCGCAAATTCTCTTTAAACGATCTCTATTCACCTGATTTCGGTAGATGAAGCAGAGCCCGTATGGAAATGCGGTCGAATCCAGAGATTGCACCCATATTATCTAAATGCTAGTTGAGGAGGGTAACAGAAATATTTATGCAGACTTTAGGCAAAAATGTAGATTGTGGTTTATATTTTCGTAATAACTGTAATACCCGAGACGTCGTTGTGTCGATGCCAAAGGAGCGGTACAGTAAGCCATCGGCGTACATACACGGATACGGTAACAGTGTGACGGGGTCAAAGAGAAGGTGCAGGACGATATCATGGAGATGTGCGACAATCTAAATCACGAATTTCTTTTTTTCCATAAATAATAGTTGTTCCTCTCCAAACAAGCCTAAATGACGACCGTTCCTAATTATTTCTTGGTGTCGGGCACATCTCAGCTGTTTGGCTCAACCACTTGCATGGTTTGAAAACCGTGAGCTCATTTCTGTCTCAACTGGTCTAGTTATGTGAACAAAAGTATTCGATGCGTGCCATATCTGTAATTGTAAGTAAAATGTACTCACAACAATGCCGACGAGAAATGATTTGTATACGACGGTGGCCTTTCTCGAGTACGAACGAATCATGTGTACACAAATGAAAGAGAGTAGGATCGATACCGCGGTTGACGCGTACTTGACAATCTCAAGCGTCCTACGCGTCGACGCGGATAACGGATCCATGAGCACTGAAAACACGTTAAATAACACGATAACGGTATGACATTTCAGTACATACATGTTCGTCTTTGCTCTATTTTCATACTACATGTCTTGGGTGAAATGGGAGGGGTTGCGGGAATAAGAATTGTGTTTGCTCTGCAAGGTAAAACAAATTAACAAAACATTTTCCAGTGAAAAGAATATTAGTGATCTGATTCTTGCATTACTCGTTTTATAGCGCGTCCGGTGATACAATACCAGAACCCGCGCAGAAAAACATGCATCACAAATGATGTTTGCCAGTGTTACCTTTGTTTGCTTCTAGGCGAGTTAGACATTATTCCATTCTCTGATTCCACCATTTTGTAGCCTTGTTACTTGCATGCAGATTTATTCATCTATGAGACGTTCAATGCGGCGAGGGGAATATCCAATTTTCAGATACACCACACACCACATTTTGAGAACAACAATTAATCCCGCATTAAACTCACCAAAATAAATTTATAAAATTATCTCTTTCGCGGTGGGAGTGGGAGTGCGAGTGTGGTAGAGAGAGCGTGGAAATGTGGAATATACGAGGAATTGAATTTTTTTCGAACATTTTGATATGATGAGCAGAGGTGAACTCAATACCGGAATCCAATTGATAAGCACGCGAATATAGATAAAATGGAAATGGATCAAGATATTTTCGAAGTTGTTGCGGCAGATTTCCGAATTTTTCTACGGAAATGTGCGTTTACCTCCAGTATTTCATAGTCTTGTGATTGCCAACTGTAGTCATTTCAGTAGTCACATGTTTCTTTAATACAAGAGATCAATCATGATAGAATCGGCCGTCAGGTGGAAAATGAAATGCGATGTCTCTGATTAGATCAGACAACAAACTCAAGCTAGGTATACGCAACTCAGATTGAGAAACTAGATCTCACGCAAATCTTTTTTTGTTGTTCTAGAGATCAGTCGCTTGACAGTCAGCGAGTTTGAATTTTGTCGTTTAAAATACAAGTAAACAATTTTTATTAAAAATCCGACAGCATTAACGATCCACATTAGCGAGAAATAATTATTGCATAAATCGAAATAAATTTTGCATAAATCGCTTCATTCATTTCCAAATATCTCTGCTGCTTCTTACTTCAACTGCGAACTAATTCATTGTTAGTGTAGGGCTCGCCTCGCAAGAAATGAATGGTCAAAATGAATAAGAGAGAGAAAATTTTTTCTTGTTTTGTTTCTTAGAATTGAGAGCATTTAAAATATACTGCCGATCGCATAGCGGTCGTTTGAAACAAAAGGGCAACGGTATCAGACATTTTAAATAATTGTGGAGTTTATTAGCAAAACATGGTTTTTCTATGTTTAGTAAGAACCACACAAGAAATAAGCTGGGATTCTTGCAAGGGTCGTTCTGCATTCCCTGTCATTCAGCCATTTGTCGTTGGATTCGGCGCATTTCGCCGAGTTGCACCGACTTTTCGGTACTTTCCGTTTTCTGCAAAGTATATACTCGGTATTTGATATTTTTATACAGTATATTGGACGCCTGGCACCCATTCCTCGCAGACTGCTCCACCCCACAACCACATAGAGAATGGTGCGCGAGCAAGTTCGGGATATTGTAAATGTACTTTCTCTTGAACTTCTGTATTTTCATTTTCGAATCGTTATTTGAACCTTTCTCATTAGAACAGCGCGGAAACTATTTGTGCTGAGTATGAGAGTAATCGAATGCACGATAGAATGGAGTCCCATAATGGTGAACATAGTCGAAATCATCTCTGAAAATATATTACATTTTTTGCAATATTTTTTCTCTAGTGTGGCATGCCGTGATGCTTGTTGTCCGTCCAGTGATGTCCATCTATTGTTATGATTAAGGATTAAGAATCTTTCAAATATCAAGTTTATTTCCAACCGTTGCTACCCGAGCGTACTGCGGACTGTAGTAGTGCGCCGAATATGGGCAGGATCAGCATCGCACTAGGAATCGACGCCTGCCAAAGGATATATATATATATATATATATATATATATATATATATATCCTATTATTATAATCATATGCCTTTAATTAATTAATTCATTATATTTATTTTCAATCAATTAGCGCTTAGCAGCGTGTTCGCATGAAAATTGTTCTCCAAAACGAATAATCCGAAGCTCTTTCGTGTCAAGATTAGACCAACTAAAATGTTGATTTGCCATTTTTTTGAGAGCGCACTGTTATGTAGACTGTCAGAGCGAACATCCTTTCAGTTAGAGCAGATAGCGAACATTTAGTGGGATAGGTCCGATTTTCCGATTTCCGGAGCAAATGGTCACATTTTTATTTTTATAAAATCTAATTCACGGCGTTATCCCGAAATTTATTTTGCGGTAAAACAAGAGCCCATTTGTGAATGTTGTGTGTGAGTATGAGTGAGCAGAATATGGTACTGACGCTATCGAAAACAAATGTGTGCATTATTATTATTGCATATTTCGCATTAAACCTGAATAATCAGAGCTTCCATAGCGTCTCGATGATATCTCCGCGTCTGCTCGCTTATCGTCAACATCTTCCGAAGTGTGTAAAAAGTGTGCGAGCAAACCTTCAATTTTAAATTTATTCTAGTCCCTAATGGAACATTTGCTCAAGGATTCAACAAATGTGAAAAAATCAAATGTTGTGAAAAGGTGGAAAATAAACGTTTCAATTCCCGCAATAAACCGAATTTTGTTTACATCTCGATTCGAATCTAAAGACCCCAAAAGCCTGATTTGGAACATTTCAGAAGTCACGAAATACAATTTTTGTGTGTTCTATGTAAACTGGGAGAAGTGGAACAAGAAAATTGCGGGAATTCAAATTGGCAGGCCGTGCTGTACACTCTCGGCAGCCATTTAAAAAAAACAGTTGTACTAAGGCGAAAATCTTAGTGTGTTTCATGCGTAAAACTGACCACTAGTAGAAAGGTGCCACAGATGCATGTTGATACAGTTGCGTGTGCGATTGCCCACAGTATTCGCGTCGCGTCGAAGCAAACCATTCGTGCGCTAACTTTCACCGGCCAGTGTGAAGAGGAGTTCTGCATATATATATATACACCGATTCGGAAGAAGAATTTAAACGAAGAAGAATTTTTTCTTAAATTGCTGAACTTTTTTCTTACCTCCAATTCTCTTTAACTTGTGACTTGTAGTAAAGACAGCTTAATTTTCAAGAAATAAGTCCATATTCAGCATTACATGTTAATTGTGTGTTTAATACTGTGAGTACCTGTAGCATTTCCGCAAGGTGGTTATTAAACAACGGATCGTGTGCGTACTGAAAGAGAAAAAAAGGTATTTATCAAACTTCTCCGTTCCACCGTTTGCAGAAATGATTTTTTTTCGAAACCAGCTTCCTATTTTGTTGTTGTTACCCTTCACACACCTCCAGCGTTGGAATCTCCAAGATAAATACGAGCAGCATAAAACTGAAGAAAGCGCCAATGGCGCACTTGGAGAATTTGAAACGATGGTCAGCGGGTAGGATCGCCTAGCAATCGGGCATATTATACACGAGGCGCAAATTTTGATAGGAGAGCGGATTTCCAACTTGCTCATTTCACGCGCTCTCATTAGTTCACTGAAGCGAGAGCTTGTGGAAGAAAGAACTAAGAAAAGAGATCTTGGAAATGAGTTCTGACAAATGGGATCTAAGTATACACAGGGAAAATATCGCAATATTTTAATCCATTCGTGGACGAGGAATGCACTCAAAATATGTATGATGCATAATACCCTTTTTATTGTACATGGATCCTCTCTTTGTCCATCGCATGTATTAAAATTAATACATTGTTTCCTGTGCGTAGCACTCTTCTTTGTTTGGAATATATTTACCACATGATTTCGCCGCCATCGCTTTCAGGCAGCGCTGAATTTCTGATAACTCGATCTACCTGATTTCGGTAGACGAAACAAAGACCATATGGAATTGCTGTCGAATTGAGAAATTCGTACCACATTGCCTGAAAGTTTAAAGAAATACGAAACGAGTCAACCTATGAAGTGGGCACTCGAGAGAAATCATTTGGGCATTCCCATGGCAACTTTGTACACTTCCACTTTCATATAAAATTTATGTGGAACAAGTGAAATACCATCGCCGTCATAGTATCGATACCAAAGCTGTGGTACAGTAAGCCATCGGAATAAAGGCACGGAAACGGAAGCATAGAAACGGGGTCGAAGAAAACGTGTAGGAAGAAATCATGGAGCTGAGAGCACATCTGAATCGATGTAGTGTTTCGAGGGAAGCAACTTTATCGAAAAAAAATGATGCTTACATTTTATTAAAGAGAGGTTTTCATTGCACGACTGAAGTGATGACTTTTTGCTGGTTGTCTACGGTCTAATATCTTATTTTGCATGCAGGGGGTCGGCACCCACACACAGAAGAATGACTGACAAATAAGACATGTTGTATTGTAATCGACCCGTAAGACGGGCTGATATATAATGCAAAATGTCTTATATACATAACATTGTGTCTTGTATATTAAACACCCCTGACTTACAGGCCGCATGCACGACATTTTTCTGTGTGTATAAAGCTCTTTAGCTCGCAGCTCGGTAGCCTAGACTTCTGGATTGGTATAATTTCGTCCTGCTGTGAGGACTAGAAAAGTAGAACTCACAACTATTCCGATGAGGTATGATTTGTATACGGTAGAAGCCTTTCTCGAGTACTTTCGAATCATGTGCACACAAATGATCGACAGGAGAAGCGACACCGCGGTTGACGTGTGCTTGACATTCTCAAGCGTCCGGCGAGCGGATGAGAATGGCGGATCCATAGATACTGAAAACCGAGGGAATACGGTGATACACAAAATATTACTCGTTTTTATAGCGCTTCCGGTGATACAATATACGCTTTTAATGTAGTGTCGGTATTCAACAATAGAAATATGAGAGAATAATGCATTCGGGGATGGGAAAATTTGCCTAGTTGGGTGTTCAAAGCATATACACAGGATACTATATTGAAATTAATAGGAGGAAAAGATTTAATCCTTGATATTGCTTATTGTTAGAACAATTTCTTGCGCGGAACGCATTCATCACAAATCATGCATGATTACATTTGTTTTATGTTACTTCAAGGCAATAAAACATTTGTATTTTATTCCCCCCACAGTTTATAGCATTGTTACTTATACGCCGATTAATTCATCTACGAGGCGCTAAACAATAAGCGTAAGAAAAAAATTGAGGGGAGGGTGTCTAATTGTAAAATGCTGTAGATTTTGAAAAATGAATCTCACATATTCTTTTTCTCACTCTCATTATATTTCCTTGTCTCCCGCTTTCATTTTTGAATCGCGAGCTTAACTTTGATTTTTCAATCCCGAGCATAAATGATGTATTTTTGCTCTGCATTTCTCAGTTAGCATAATGCTCCCGATGAAGAGACTATTGCTCAGATATTTTTGTCTGTTTTGCCGATCGTTTATTAATCCTTTTATCGAGACCTCTAAACGCTTATCACCAGTAGACTTAAAGTATGCAAATTGATTATGGACAACAACTACGAAGGAAATGAGAAGTGGAAAAGAATCGACACCACGGTCGACGCGTGCTTGACAATCTCAAGCGTCCGACGCGTCGACGCGGATAGAGGATCCATAGACACTTAAAATCACGCAAATGCGGTGATAACAATAAAATACTCGTTTTATAGCGCTTCCGGTGATACAATAGAAGAATGTATTGTAGCGTCTTATCGGCATTCAAAAATTGGAACACATTCAGATATTGATTAATTTGACTCGTTTGCGGGCTCAAGCGTACAACAGCATCCTATATTGGGAGCAAAAACAGTGCGCCATAATGCGATGGGAACAATTTATTCTCAAACACTTTCAGTACAGACTACTTTGATATGCATCTTCTGGCTCGGAAGAACGTACGTGGCCTTTTACCAGCCTCCTAATCGCACTATGCTGAGATGTACCGACCTTTCTGTACTTTCCTTTGTCTGAAAAAAGTATATTCTCATCATCAATGACATCTAGATGATTTTTTAAAAGCACAACAATTGGGGAACAGTCAGTCCATTAGTTATTTCAAACACAGTTAACGTGAGTTTCCGCAGAAGTAGTTAAGTACGCCATGCATGTGACGAAGTAATCTTTCTCTGAGTGTAGAAGTAGCATTGCAGTTGTGACGCCTGCTCTCATGATATCCTATAATGCTGCGAGAATAAATCAAACAGTCAAAGTGGTATATCAACCAAAGGACATAATTTTAAATATGTATGAAAATGTGAAATAAAATTCCAGACCGCCGCTATTATTCTCAAGAGCTGTAATATCTAATAACATCGCGACTGTGGGCAGGATTAGCGTAGCACTCGGAATTGTCACCTGACATATTTATAATTAGATAATTAGTTATAACATTAGTAATTAGTTATATAAATATTTATAATTCATGTAATTAGGTCGTCGCTCACGAGCAGGTAAAAGGCTGTACATTTTGTTTATTTTGTGCTTATATCTAACTCCTTGATTAGCTCTATTAGCTCACAAAATAGTAAATTACCCCGATGTCTATCTGAAGTCTCACATGTAATAAGTGAAAATGTAAATGAGATAAAATGACTATGGAAGAAATGCGTGAATTTGATTTTGTCCCATTTCGTTTGTATCGTACCTCAATGAGCAGAGCTTTCGTCGCGTCTCGATGGAACTTGCGCGACTTCTCACTTATTGTCAACATATGCCGCAGTGTGTAGAAAGTATGCAAAGGCACCTGCATTTGGTTCCCTTTCACCATTTTTACACGCATTTATCACTTCGGATTTATCACGCATTTATCGCTTTAATCAGAGGGCAATGGAATTCTAAAGTTTAAATGAAATTCTCTTCCATTAAGATAGCCCTACCAACTAGAGAAAAATACATTGCGAATAAGCCTTGCTATTCGCGAATACGACTATTACAATTAACAACGCTCTCTAACATGTGAATTGGACTCTCTAGATTCTCTACTCTCCTCATTACGCACACTATCTCGCCAACTATCTAAGAGAGAGTTGAGTTTGCTAGAGAGGCACATGTTAGAGAGTTCGTACTGACCACTGCAAGGAAGATAATGCAGATGCTTGCGGGTGCAAAGGCGTATTCCACTGCCCATGGCAGTCGCGTCGCGTCAAAGCAAGCCATTCGCGAGAAGACATCCGCCGGCCAGAGCGACGAATAATTCTTAACAATTAGTAATAGACTAATGCTCGGTAATTAGTATCACTAATGATCTACCTTCGTTGCAATAATTGCCGTATTTTTGCCTATCTCATCTTGGAAATAAATCATCGTGAATGCTCGTGTAGCATAAGAAGTCCAAAGTTGAACTCCAAATCAAATCGGTTTAAACATAGTTTTCATTGTTACTTTTGCATTCTCTATGTGTCCCGTGTATGAAAATTAGTCCGAATTAGCACAGTGTTTAACACTGATAAACATAGGAAATAATCGAGAGAGAGAGAGAGGCGCCGAGGACAAACTATAGCACAATAGGCCACACACAAGATACATTTTCCGTATAATTAAAATTTTAAAATGTTTACCTCCATGATCTTAGTGAACGCGTCGTTACTCAAAGGGTCGTGAGCGTACTGAAACAAAAATATTTATTATAGATAATTTTATTTATTTATGAATGTTTCGCTTTCTCCTGAAACGGATCATGAACTCCCATTTCGAATTCCTATCAAAGTGCTCTTTTCTGTGGAAGATATGAGTTGTTCATTCGCCCATTCTAGCGTCGTCACTGTAATAACTACAAACACAGAAAAAACGTTGCATACGGCAAGAAAAACTTGGGGTTTCGTATATAGGAGACAAAACGTGTTATATATAAGAGTTTCTTTGCTCCCGTTTGGTCCCGGGATCCGCGGGACCGTTTTGGTCCCGCGGGACCACTGTAAGATTACTTTAAAAATGGAGTATTTGAGCCCGGATAAGTGTTTTGTGAAAGTGGAATAGCATTTCGAGAAAAAAGGGATCCCTCTAAACACATTTCCATAAAATTTTGGGAAAAAATTGTTTTTCAAAAAAAAAAGAATTTTTTTTCGAAAAAAAAATTTTTTTCAAAAAAATTCTTCAAAAAGTAGAAATATTAGTTTTGCAGCACTTGCTAGTGATATTGCATGTAAATAAACACGATTCAAGTGCGATTCCTCTTACTGTGTTTTTTTTTTCCTTCCCCGGTATTTTTCCTACCATTTCGGTCCCGCGGGACCAGCGGGACCAAACGGGACCGAATTGAATTTTTGGACCCGTGCGGGACCGGTACCGGGACCGGGACCGAAAACGGGACCGGTACCGGTTTTGGTCCCGGTCCCGGGCTGGCCCGGATTAGGCCACCCTAGTGTGCATTTTACGACTTTTGATTTGACAATTTTGCAATTGTTTTCATAAAAAAATTTTTCACCCATAGCCTAAGCAATGACATGTGCTTGTCTTTATGAATTAAAGATATGTCAGGTGTCGATTCCGATTGCGACACTTTTCGTTCCCATTATTTGCATACTAGTACAATCGACAGTTATGTACGATACCAGAGGTTTGAGTTATATTAATTATAAATTGTACATTTATTTGTAATGGCAGAACACAACTAATTTGTTTATAAGTCATTCCCATTCCACTTCATTCTACCCGGGTGCAATTTCTCGGTGACACCGCATATTGGCCATCGAAACTTGGTAGCACCGACTAGGTCACGGAAAGTATGTCTTCCGCAAGGTGGAACACTCCGGGACGCATCTGCCCATTGTAGCACTATGTCTTATGACACGGCATTCGAAACGGAGTCGGCGAGAATGAGTTAAAGAAAGAGAGAGAAGGCGAGAGAGTGCGTCAAACGAGAGGGACAGATAACGAGAGATGATCTTGGCATGATGAAAACTCGATGCTGTGTATGAGTGTTCTCCCGCGAGCCCAGCTCAAAACCAGAAAGCACCTTTAACTTTATAAGCTATTTTTAGAATTCGTGCCAGTCATGTTTGCCATCATGGGATTCCACTCCACCCTGCACTCGATCGCACTCGTTCTCAGTACGAAAAGTTTCCGAACCGCATTAGCTAGAAAGGTTTGTCGAACGTGAGAATGATTATTCATCCTCTACAGTACAACTGAACACACGGAACGCTAACTATCTAACTTGTCGACATCTACAGAATTCAACTCTCATAGAGAATTGGCGAAATAGTGTGTTTTTAAGAGTGTAGAGAGTGAGCTATCTTAAATATAAGAGACTTGAAGTCTCGAGATGTCGACAAGTTAGAGAGTTTGCGCTATGTGTATGCCATGCCCTAATTACCGCCAGATTTGCAGAATTTGAGAAGTGTCGAGAGCCCTGGGAGAATACACCGAACTGAAGGAGTATGACCAGTTGCTTCATGATCAGACACATGATTGCAATCCGCAACTAAAATAGAACTACTACGGGACTGCCCCTTGACGCAATGTGAAAGAGTGAGATAATTAGTTTTGTTTGAAATACTGGGCCATCTCTGACCTGGAAGCTACATTTGCGTGCCCATTTCGTCATTGTACTGATAAATCTGTAACATTATTTGTTTGCAGAATTGGTCATGTTTAGTAACATTGTAAACGTTGTTTACGATGATCAATAGTGCATTCGATTACTCTCATACTGAGCACGAAAAGTTTCCGAGCTGCGGTCCTGCGGAGAAAGTGCCGATGGCGATATAAAAATATTGATAATTTATTATTAGCTTTTAAAAACTTTAAATTTTGAATGTAGAATATCCATTTTGCAGAAATCGGTAAGCGCTGAAAGGTCGGTGCAGTTTGGGGAAATGCGAACGGCCGAACGACAAATGGACGAGCGCTCGTGAAGGCGCAGTATTATAAAATCACAAACACTGGTCCAAAGTAATAAAACGTCCCGCTCCAAATGAACAGATGCGGATGTGATTGAGCCTGGCAAAGTGAGAGACACGCCGAGGTGTAGAAAGAGAGTACACACATCACTGGTCCACGAAATGGACGTATCATTTCAATATTGTAATTAACAGCGAAGAATCAGAGCTCCCAGAAAGAATACACTTACTATTGAGTATATCCTTCACTGAGTTATGAGACATGTAGAGACTTACAAATCTCACGTTTTCGCACACCCCTTCGAGGATATGCACTCAATATTGAGTGTGTCATGCACACACAGAAAAAAAAATCTTATATTAGGCCCATGACCTTTTCAAAAGTCTTATATATAAGAACTTAAGTCTTATATATAAGAATTTTGAAAAGGTCATGGGCCTCATATAAGACTTTTTTTTCTGTGTGCGCTGGGTCATGCATCTCAATGTATCTCTGTGAAAAAACTGCGCATAAATTGACTCATAAAATACTCTTATTTTCAAGTATAAATATATTGCATTTATTCTAAAGGAGAAAGCAAATTTCGAAAGCGAATGCCACAATTGGGGATAATTATTTTGTTGTTCATTCTTCGCCTTCATCATAAATTACTGTGGCATTCTTGTGTGCCCATTGACATCCAAAATAGTCAAACACGCGATTTCTCTCATTTTTTTAGACATTGCTATTTCCTGATGTGCTTATGACTTATCTAGAGCATTTCCGAACCATGCTTTAGCAATGGAAATGACTTTGAAATATTTGTTCCGCCTACCCCAGCCTCGCACTGCGCTCTTTTTACAATTTTAAAATGATAACTTAATGGGCTATTGGTAAGTGTACTCTCTTTCTATACCTCGGCGCGTCTCCCTAACTCTCTTTGTCAAATCTGCTGATTAGGAGCGGAATGTTTGTTGCGGTGTTACTTTCTTGGAAAAGAAAATGAAAAAAGGAAAAAAAGGGCTTTTTTTCAGCCGCCTTTTTCAGATTTGCCCCATATTTGAATTCATGTCCAGTTTCTCGGCTCCCAGTGAAGATAGCCATGCGAAACTTCGTTTTGGATAAATGTTCACGTTAAGAAATCATAAAACAAGTTTCGCGTGCCTTCCTCCTTCTGGTAACCGAGTTTTATGCGATAATCGAGAAATGCGGGAATTCAAATCTTGAGCTTTTTCCGAAAAAGGCGGCGGAAAATAGGGACGGAGGCCTTGCATACCAACAATGACGATAAATTAAGTGTTATGGCTTATTTGAAAGCTGCACTTGCCTAGTTTTATAGAATCACTAAGGGGTGAAGTATTTTGGCGGTCTATTCCGCGGATTGTTGCTCTGGGTCAGACTTTATCCGGTAAATCAACAGTTGCGAATTGACTTTTCAATTTAATTTCAAACATAAATTTTACAGAAATCACACTCATCTTTTAACAATCGAGTGTAAAGGCATCCCCTCGTGTTGTACTTCGAGCTAAAACAGCAAAATTGACCAGATATCACTGCCTTTTCATTGAAATACTTGAGCAAATCAACTACCGTAACCCAATTTAACTTCGAAATGATTGTTTACGAAATCCGCGGCGTTGTTTATCCTAATTTTGACACTGAAACAGTGTCATGGGGCCTAGAACACGTCACTAAAGTAGGAACTCGTAATACGCACTTATATCCATACGCGATCGATAAATATGTTTTCACCGTTTTAAAAAGGCCATTTTCAAGCATTGATTTTACCAATTTCGGCGGCTTTAAATGCAATTTAACCTTGATTACCATTTTTTTCGCCTTGTAATCTATCGCTCATACTAAAATAAACGCTTAATACGCAGTTTCGAGAATTTCGATTGAAAATGCGACCTGTTTCATTCAATTAGAGTGTGCACATGACTCATGGACACACGTTTCGGCTATTAAATTTAACTAATTTACCGCAGTACCGCGTACTCAAATATTCACAGCTCCGTCCCTAGCGGAAAAACTAACACCTTTTTTTATTTTCCATTTTCTTTTCCGGAGAGTTGGATACTCTTATTATTTTTATTTTCCACTTTTCTAGAAAATATAACAGCATTATTATTTTGGATGAGCGTTTATGAAATTATAATACATGGAACGCGTTTTAAGAGAACGCTCTATAATGCCACCTAGGACTTTATCATTAATTTTTAACTGTGTTCTAGATATTAAAGAAATTTACTACAGTTCATCTCTACTCGTTGAGGGAGAGATTCCATTCGCGTGACCAGGAAAAAACAGTCCATTTCTAGATGGAGGGTGTGGGAATGAAGAGCGTGGGAACATTCTATTGAACAAAGAGGGAAATGGAAGGCACAAAGCAAAACAAAGCAATTAGAAAGCAAAGCAAACGCAGGGGATGACTTATATTTATTTTTCATTAGTCGCCCTTCCGAGGCATCATAAATTACAATGACATGCGTCTATTGGCATCGAAAATAGTCAAACACGCTATTTCATTCATTCCGTTCTGGTTGTCATGTAGATGACGAATTTATTTACGGTGTCAAATACAAGTAGCGCCAGCTATAAGAGGTATACTTTTTTTTCTTTTGACCCACTTTCTTGTTTTCTTATTGACTTCTTTTTCTGGCTTCTGAGTAGTTCCGAGGCATTTGTTTACATGTTGATCTCGTGCGAAAACGCGTAATTCCTCAATCCTTAATAGGCATTCCTCAGTAGTTTATGGTACTCAGTGATTCTACTCATGGTTTTGGATACTTGATACTATGTTAATACATGGTTCTTCTATGTGAGGCCAAGAGAGAGACGAGAGATGGACATCAATTTTCAATTGTCTGCCACAGTAAATGTTTGTCGCAAATCATGATATCACATCAATTAGTGTATTCCATTGGGGCTTGTCAAAAAATGAACCTCTTGGAGATTGAAACTTCATATGTTCCTTTTTCGCTCTGTAAAATAAGAGTATCCAACTCTCCTTCTAGACGAATGAAGATTAGAGTTATTCCTTTGTCCTGGAGAATTTGGATTGTATCGCCAGAGCCGCGTCAAATAATGTAACCGAATAGCAATGGTATTGCAGTTTGTATTCTCTCGT
The DNA here is from genome assembly GCA_036245785.1 of Pristionchus fissidentatus. Classification (NCBI taxonomy): domain Eukaryota; kingdom Metazoa; phylum Nematoda; class Chromadorea; order Rhabditida; family Neodiplogasteridae; genus Pristionchus; species Pristionchus fissidentatus. Next base: position 26,883,215 of record BTSY01000002.1, read on the forward strand.
GGCTCAACAATTCCTGCAGGCCAATTTGAACGTTTACTATATTTCCGCTCAAATAATGTCGTGACGGACGGCAAATTCTACTAGAGAAAAACAATCCTCCTAAAAGGAGCGTTTTGCGTTGAGCGTTTTCCCGGCGCTTTTTCATTAAAACGCGATGCCACATGCGAAACGGCTCTCATATTTTCTCTCATATTTTCCTTTCACCTACAAGTCTTTCTTTCTATTCCTTTTTCGTTGTTTAAAATGGAAATGTTGTTCCTTGACACCATTCGGACATCAGATATCGACACAACTCCTTAGGTTCTATTCTTTTGATGCATAATTCCACTTCCCTAGCTGTCTCCGAGGGCAATAAGTTTAAAGTCTAGACTTCAGGGCTGGCAAGCGACGGCTTTACAAATTATGCAATATTGAGCTTATTATCGAAGCGAGTAAGATTTCAAAGCCGTAACTCGGCAGCCCAGAATTGAGTCGTTGACTTATTTCCCTCTCAGGTGATCCATGGAGCCGTCGACATGCTATTATATGTTGAAGTCAGATCGATACTCTTATTATTACTGCTGTTATTATTTTCGCTGGCCTAGTTGCGACTCATGGAGCCGATGTCCGCGTCGACGCGTCGGACGCTTGAGATTGTCAAGCGCGCGTCAACCGCCGTGTCGTTCCTGCTCTCTATAGTGTGCATCTACCTCATTCGCACCCACTCGGGAAGAACGACGGCCGTCTATAAATCATTCCTAGTTGGCATAGTTGTGAGTTGATCATCAGGCTCACATTTATTCAATAATTAATAATAACAATAACAAAAAAAATTGTAATTGTACTTTTGCAATCTACTTCGAGCTCCCCAGAACGTAGCCTTTTGATCAGTCTCACAAGTCTCACAAGTTTCACAGCGCGCAACGAAACAATTCACATGATTCCGAAAATATAGACCAGGGTTAGAGCGAGAGAGTGTGCGAAAATGAGAAAGTCCCTCTCGATTTCACACGCTCTCTCACTCTAAAGGCCTAACTCTAATGTTGGCCGGCCTCTGGAATGGTGTGAATTGTCTCATTAAACATCGGCTAAATACATGTATATATTATTTGGATTGTTTGCTACGCATTTGTATTTACAGTTGCATTTTTGCAACGCACTGCAAGCGCCTCCAGTTGTTGATACGAACTATTTTGATTCAGATTACCTCACAACTTCATGATTTCTGCCTACACACTCTATTCGATCCAGTGCCACTCCAGCCAACGTTGTGTCTTTATTCGGAGGGACTCTTGTATCGTTACTTTGGAATCGATGCAACAACAGCTATGGTACATTTTCAAATTTTTATTATCAAAAAATTCCAAAATAAGGGTTCCTATGTTTTTCAAACGTGAGAGGACATTTCATCGGTATTCAGCTATAGGACAGTCAATCGGACAACGGTTCAATGAGAAAAGTTCAGGAAAAATTCAGCAGTCATGGTATAACGATCCCTGTGTATTTTCATCTTCAGGGTGTTTGGATGATTATTCTGGATTCGAATTCATTTCCGTACGGTTTTTGCTTTGTCTATCGAAATCAGGTGCGTCATCAGTGACATAATTGATTTTTTAGTATTCTAATTAGAATGTTTCCGGAGATTGATTTAACAATACAGCGATTCTTCAACAAAGAAAAGAAACTAGTACTTAATCTTTGTTATTCTAGGTAATTTTACCGGGCGAGCATCACTTCAAATTCTCGATCTGGATGATTGGATCATTCTTTATTTTTTTGTTTCTCGTATTTGCACTGAGTATTCCTATTCTTAAGGTGAGTGTGTTTTAAAATTTTCCCATTAAATTGGCAGAAAGTTTTCTACGGGACGCCTCCTCGCATGAATCATCGTTTACTTTCTTCTTTCCGTAGCATTAAAGTGAGCCCAATCTGAATTTATTTCCTATTGCAGTACGCAGTCGAACCAATGAACAACATTTCTTTGGAGGAGACTATGAAGGTACACTAAATTGCTAATGGCTGCAATTTTCGTTGTCACAAAACTAAGAGCAACACGCTACATAAGATGAAGAATTGGCATAAGTATGCTTGATCTGCCTTACGTAGATAACTAAGGGATTTTCCTCCAATTGGCCATCCGACATGCCCTACCGCATCTCCTGTTTCAATGCGACGCGAGTTCAATGGCACCTCGCTTACTGTAATTTATCTACATCCATTGTTTTCACCTTTATTGTCGTGGTCAGTCGTTTTTTAATCAAGACATAGAGCTTCTACTACGACATTCAGTATAAATAACGGATACCATATTTATTTGGAAAAATATGTGAATACGAACATCAAATTCAACAAACTTTCAAAGTAACCCCTTATGCAGGTCTGTTCTCACACGTTGTATACACTGAGCAAGATGGTGACGATGAGTGAGCAAACGAGAAGATATCATAGAGACGCTACGAAAGCGCTGCTCATTCAGGCAAGTTTTTTTTAATTCACAAACACTCATTCAAAGTAATAAAACGTCCTAGACGGCAGATATTGCTGTGGGTGAGCATGGTAAAGAAAGAAACAGTCCATTTCATGAACGTATCATATTAAAAATGCAATAGCCTATATGAAATTGATTGCAATATATGCGTTTAAAAGTCAGACCCAATATACGCCTCATGGCCAGATACGGCGCTGTACATTGTGGTTTGCTGAAAAACCGTCAAAATATAAAAATTGTAAATGTAAATTTTACATTTTTGATCGTTTAACGATTTTAACCTATGGACAGTCTGCCAGACCTGAAAATATTAAACATGAGGGAAAAATATTGTTTAAATTTAAAAAAAACTTTAAAAAAATTCTATTCCTAGAATTCATGCCGATAATGCTAACCATCATGGGGTTCCACTCTATTGTGCATTCGATCACACTTATTCTGAGTACCAAGAGTTTCCGAACGGCATTACAAAGAAAGGTTTGAATACACTGAAAAATATAGATCTAGAATATTAACCCACTTTCAATTGCTCTCGTAGTTATAATATTGATGTGCTAGATGAATATATCACGCGGTTATAATTTGCAGAAAATGGCGAGCGTCGAGAGCTCTGGGTAAAAGCGCCGAAATGAAGGAAAACGTTACGGGAAACAGGAATTGTCTCCGAGAAGTCTGGTCAGCAGATGATGCGTAGACCTCGTAGCAAACCGGCCTTGCCGGTGAGCCCCGGCTTAGTAGTGCCTAGTCGACGCAAATGCCTCTTGATATGGGTAGTATTTTTTCCTTTACGGAAGGAGCACGGCCATTGACTTCATAATAAGTTTTTTTTTCACAACCTCAACAAAAATACGTTGTACAGATGCCGTAATTTATGAGACCTTCAGTTAGGCCGAGCTGCTCCTCGCTTATATGTAAAGTGTGATAGACCATCCTTCTCTGACGCCGAAGCACCGTCGCTAGCTTATTTTAAGACTGCTTACATATGTGTCTGAATCTTAATCTGATCGTCTATTAAAATAAATAATGATTACAACCAGCAATACACAGGAATAATAAACGTAAAACATGAATTCACCCACAATTTCCTCTTCTGTGGCGTAAATCCATACTATTCTATAAGATAGACATTGAAGAGGAATGTCTCAAATTAGCGATGATTTGCATTTTTTTTAAGTTTGGTCTTTATTCGCCTTGTCAAGTGATCGTAAATTGTCTCCCTCTTCTCCAGGGAGCCCTAGTCTAGTTCTTTCTCATTTTCTCATTCCATTCCCACTCTTTCCGCCTCCTCATTAATCTCCTCTTCTCCCCCGGGGACACTTATCTACCGCACTCTTTTTTTATTTTGACGTGATCAGATTCACAAAAAGATTTTCTTTCAAACTAGTTTTATTTCGAAAAATTTATATGTTGAAAAAAAGCAATGATGATTGATGCATTAATTGTATGAGTTCGCTTCTCCGACAGCTAGTATTTGTCGCAAATAACGATAGAATATCAATTATTGTATTCCCTTGCGGTATATGCAACATCTACATTGATATACGAAAATCTAACAAACAATAATATTCCGAGAAGGATATGAAACTCTAAATTCCGAGACAAATTGTTCTCCTAAGTAATGCTATTATCGTTGACCACGCTCCTTTCATTTCCTTCACTAAATTGTATGACGTTTTAAATTTTCCAATTTGATCGTTCGCTCATTATTTCCATATCACCGACATGTTATCGTATTCTGAAGTAAGATCAATATTCTTTTTATTGTCGTTATTTCGGTTGACCTAGTTTGCGACTCATGGAGCCGATGTCCGCGTCGACGCGTCGGACGCTTGAGATTGTCAAGCGCGCGTCAACCGCGGTGGCGCTCCTGCTTTCTATCCTGTGCATCTACCTCATTCGTACTCAATCGGGAAGAACTACTTCAACGTATAAATCATTCTTGATAGGCATCGTTGTAAGTTGATCATCAGGCTCACATTTATTCAATAATTAAAAACAATAAACAATAACAAAAAAAATTGTAATTGTACTTTTGCAATCTACTTCGAGCTCCCCGGAGCCTTTTGAAGGTTGCAATTCCTTTCATTATTTTATTTAGTTTACGAAAAAATCTGTTTTGTAACAATACAATGGGTTGTGTCTCAGAAAGTGTTCGGCGTATCTGTTTAGCTATTTAACGCCGTCTTGTACAACTATATTTCCGTTAAGATTACCTCACAACTCCACGATATCAGCCTGCACATGCTCTTCGATCCTGTACCACTTCTACCCACTTTATGTCTCTACTCAGAGGGGCTCTTGTTTCGTTACTTCGGCATCGATACAATGGCAGCCTTGGTACGTTGATACGATTATCAGATTTCCCGTCGGGGTAGTCGCTTGTATACCGTAGCGGCAAATATTGTGTTCGCACTTGACATATTCCATGGCATTTCTTTCTGCCCCTTTAAAATACGGGGGAGAGGTTCACTCAATAAGTTCACGTCCTGAAAAATTTCAATCATCATAGTAAGACAAATCCTCTGTAACTTTGCCGTCTTCAGGGTGTTTGGATGATATGTCTGGATACGAATTCATTTCCGTACGGACTTTGCTTCGCCTATCGAAATCAGGTGCGTCGTCTATGATATTTTAAAACTCTTTTGATAAACTAACAGATACTTTTAATTAGTAAGGATCTGGAGGCTGATCAAGACTAAACGGTTAATTAGAGCGACATGGCACTGGAAACGGGGCATTCCAGCCAAAAATGGGATCTTTGAAAAGTTTTTTGCGTTCGAATCGGAAGAAAATTCTCTTTAATCTGACATTCACTTCATTTGCAGTGTCAGGTCCCATTAATAACATGAACTACTAATGAACTGACAGACTGTTTATCTAGGTGATTCTATCGTCCGACCATCGTTTCAAGTTCTCTCTTTGGACGTTTGGGGCGTTCTTTATCTCCTTGTTTATCGTATATGTGCTGAGTATTCCGGTTCTCCAGGTGTGTTTGCATATTTTTACTATAAATAATCATAGGGCTTCCCGGGCCATTGATTTTGACAATAATTTACCCCTATTACAACCCTCCAACTAAATAATATATCCATATCGAGAGTACTGTATGATCACACCCATTATTTCGTTGCGCCTTCGGCCTTTGTCCATAAAACACAATTTATATTTTTTCGAACACCCTTTGAGAACAGTACACTTGTATTACAGTACACTGTCGAACCTTTGAACGATGTTTCACGAGCGGATATAATAGAGGTACACATGATCAAATAATATTTTAATTCTAAATGGCAACTAAGAAATTCTCCTCTAATTGGCCATCTGACATTGCCGATCGCATTTCCTGCTTCAAGACTTCGCGTGTTCACTGGCACATCGCGTACAGCAATGTGTCCGTATCCATTATTTTTACATTTAATGCCGTGGTAAGTTGGCTTTTATGAAATGGCTAGGAGGTTCAGGAGGAATAATGAATGATTTTTTCTCGTTAAAATGAGTAAAGCGAGACGCTAAAAAATCTACGTTATTTAGTTTTGCTCCCACACGTTATACACATTGAGCAAGATGGTAACTATGAGTGACCAGACGCGGCGATATCATCGAGACGCAACGAAGGCCCTGATAATTCAGGTCAACCATTATAAATATACAAACACTCGTCCAAAAAATAAAACTCTTCTAAACAACACAACTCTGCTTTAGAAAGAAAGCGAAAGACACGCCGAGGTGCACTCATAACGTGCAAGAGGTGCAGGAGAGTGCACTCACCAGTAGTCCGTATCAGAAATTATCATTCTGGAAATAGCCGATATAGAACTAATAGCAAAACATAATTTTGAAAATCGGAAAAAAAGAGACAAAAAGGAAAAGTTTAATATACACAGAAATGACACACACGATGAGCAATTCGAAATATTGCAGGTTTCGATTCCCGGTGCGACGCTTTTCTTTCCCGTGTACTGCATAATATTACAAATGGCAGTCCAGTTCGAGAACAAAGGTTTGAATCGTGAAATAATACATTTCAAATGTATATAAAAAATTGATTGAACCGATTATGTTCGAATTGTTCTTGGCAGTGTTCCTCCTTTTTACAAACAATTGGAACAGTACCAGGAAAAACATAAATTATAGAAGTTGAAAAAAATTATAGAAGTATTATTCTTGTTTCAAACATAATGTTTACGTACTACTATTTTGAGATTTTGTAAAATGCTAAAAGTGTGAGAAAGAACAAATAAGAACATTTTACATTTTTTTAAATATATTGAAATCGTATTTGCTTTTAATTAACATAAGATATTTTAAAAAGTGTGGATGATCTAATCTTAGAATTCATGCCGATCATGCTTACAATCATGGGGTTCCACTCCATTGTACATTCGATCACGCTCATTTTATGTACGAAGAGTTTCCGAACAGCGCTAACAAGAAAGGTTTGTAATTCAACATCTCCCACAAGAACGAAATATACACATTGGCAAGCTTTCAAAAGATAACTAAGATATGTGCTAAAACAGCTGAAAACGGCATGCAATAGTTATCGACGTATTTGCAGAAAATGGGAAGTGTCGAAAGCACATCGAGAAATGCGTAGTGATGAAGAAGCATGACCAGTGGCTTTTTTCCCGACCGTCTCAAAAGTTCTTGATCGTTTCTGACCCCGAAGCTACCTTTATTATTGTCAATGTGGGGAATCTGTATTTGTATATGATCCATATAAATAATTATTAGAAAGAAGCAAGGAATGTAATACACCGAACTTATCTACATGCGCAGGCTTCATCCCCCTATGCATTTTGATAGATTTCCAAATGGCAAATACAATCGCTATTATTGTAGTGGCCGATCAGCTACAATGAGAGCCTTACTTGGCAACACAATTGGCTCTGAATTGAGCAAGGAGGTGCTTTACGAATCGTTAGAGCGAATACAATTTCTATATTATTTGGAAAAGTGATATTAACGAGCCAGTCGGTCTCATAATACGAGCGACAATGGAACCACTCTCTGCTTCTACGCGTCGGACGCTTAAGATTGTCAAGCACGCGTCAACCGCAGTCTCACTTCTGCTCTCGATCATGTGCATTTATTTCATCCGCACGCGCTCGGGAAGCGCCTCTGTCGTTTACAAATCATTCCTGGCAGGAATAGTTGTGAGTGTGCTTTTCTCTTTCCTTTTTACCCGCTCCAATAATGGCAAGAAGATTTTTCCAAAATTATGATTTTTTTCGCAAATATGGTGGAGTTTTTTTCGAATATGATAGAAAAGAAGAAAAAACGCCCCATGCAAGTAATCTCTGTATCATGGATCTCTAGTCAGGTCGTCTCTCAATTCCACGATTTCTTCTTGCACGTTTTCTTCGATCCCATCCCGCTGTTGCCATTGCCTTGCCTCTACACCGAGGGGATACTGTATCACAGATTTGGTGTCGGCACTGTAACGGTGATGGTAAGAGATGATTATGATTATGCTATAATGAATCTTGTCATAAAAAGACACTGCCGGTTACATTTCTTCAAGGGTGTTTTTCTTATTCTAAGTAACCTTCAGATAATTTGGATCCAGCTTCTGAATTTGATCGCATTTCCGTACGGACTCTGCGTTGTCTACCGAAATCAGGTACAGCAGAGATGATATATTGAAACTCTCCAACAAAATCAAAAATGGTTTTTATCTATACTTTTCTTTTCGAAAACTTAGCCATATTAAGGAGTGATCTTTATTTTGCGGGAAATGCCAATTTTGTGTTTGAGAAATAATTTTAGCGTGAATTAAAAACTTTAAAATTCACTATGACGTTGACGTATTCCTGCCAAATTTCAAATCCAGTTGCGCCTCGGTCGTAGATAAATTATTATTAATATAATATTCGATTACAAGGTTGTCCTGCCGTCCGACCATCGATTCAAACTCTCCAAGACTGCAATTGGTGGCTTCTTCGCATTTATGCTAATCGTATTCGCCTTGCAGATTCCAATGATGCAGGTTCGTGCATGAACATGGTATACCGACCCACTAGCAGATTATTTTCCTCCGACACCATAAACCTCTTCCTCAGTGTGCCCTATTTTCTCGCAAGAACAAGATAGGATAGAAATAGGAGGGATATCGGATACAAACATATCTTAAAATATATCGCTCTTTTTAGCTCCCGAAAATTTGCACTCATGCCTGCCTGTTTTTTTTATAGCAAGATAGGCACATTTTGTGTTTGATCAATGGTTTTGCAGTACGCCTACGAACCTTTGAACGACAACACGCTCACGGCTTTAATGAAGGTATTTTAACAGATTCAATTCAAATCAATAATTAAAACTCTTCTGTAAACTGCGGCGATGTGGTATTGTGTGTACACCGCATTAGAGAGTTCTAGAAATAGTACAATCCTATCAATTTGAATAATCCGTAAACTTCCTTTCGTGTATGAAGGCTGTTTATTATGCAAACATCGTAGATGATCTATTATCATACTAAGAATTTCTCTTCCCACTGGCCGCCGAATCTGAACCGACGAATTGCTTGCTTCGACTCGTCACGCGTTCGATGGATGATAGCCCACTCAACTGTGACCACCAGCGTCTGCTTTATATTCCTCATCGTGGTTAGTACAATTATTTTCACACACAGTGCACCCTAAACCCCGACCGCTATTCGCCCGTGCACCAGTGTGCGGTTAGTATAACGACTATGAATAAAATATATTTGAGGTATACGAACACTTTGCAAAAAAAGTGTCTATCAGGTGTGTTCGCATACGTTCTACACACTTCGACAAATGATGACAATTAGTGAGAAGACGAGGAAATACCATCGTGACGCGACAAAGGGACTGCTCATTCAGGTAAAATAGTGCCTATATTTACGAATACCGAACATACAACAAGCACACACGCTCACCTATATTCGGATGAAATCCTTCAAAGAAACGAGTTCATATCATTTCAAATCGTATAATTCGGAATATTAAACAAATCTATGACAGGTGGTAGTTCCGAGTCTGTCACTACTCGTGCCCATCCTAGCCGCCCTATTTCAAACGGCGACACGATTTGACAGCAAAGGTAAGACAAAAAGGTCGCATTCCAGCCTAATGCTGCGCGTAAAGTACGAAATGTGAGATCGCGATCTCTTCATTTCGCGCACTCTCCTCTCCGGACGGTGGATGGGAGAGTGTGTGAAGAGAAGAGAACGTCACCTCACGTTTCGCACTCTACTGCGCAAGTCGAAAATTCAAATTTGAACTCAGGCAATTGGGAATGTCGGAAATGGACAGAATCCAGAGCGACTTTGAAACTTTTCTTGGGGAGTAAAAAAGATTTACACCACAAGAAATCAAATCCTTACTCCCGATTTCGTCGATTTTTATTAGCCGAGAAACCCGATTGTGGAACGATTTATGCTTTCCAATTTGCGCAACCTCTGAATGCTTATTCGCAGAGTTCGTGCCAATCATGTTTTCCATCATGGGCCTCCACTCAATTGCGCATTCGATCACGCTCATTTTGAGCACGAAAAGCTTCCGATCGGCAGTAATGAGAAAGGTATGGCGATATTTTCTACCGAAAAGCCGTAGGAGAACCCCTCCATACTCCCATTTACAATCATTCGTTTTTTTTCATTTCAGAAAACAGGAACCTCCTATCTCGGATCAATCACAATGCTACGGGCAAACTGAGTATCATGTCTCGTCATTCTATAGACCGGCCAACCTTACAGAAAGGGGTTTGGAGTGTGAAATCGAGAGTGACTTTCTCACTTTTGCACACTCTCTCTCTTCCAGACCACATTCTGTCGGTTTGGAGTAATGTGATGTGGCACATCATGAATTGATCGAAACATGCTGCCTACAAAAATGAATTGTCGAATGGAATTGAGTGACATGTTGTATTGCATTTTTTCTGTCTCTGCAAACCATTACTGTTTTATATATTGTTTTATTTGAATAATGTGGAACTGTAACGGTAAACAGTATTTGGTCATGGTCAGTTACCGTTTCTTAATTGGCCATAAATTGTTAATCGCCCATTGCTTTCACATAAAGGCGCACATTGGTGCATGGAGGAAACGGCAAGCGTCACTGCAGAATGGCGGATGATGCTCAGTCGGCAGACCATTGACCTGACAGAGGGCAGAAATAGAGGTAAAAAATGTCTTAGTCCACGAGAATTGAGGCTATGTCAGACATATAAGTCAGACATATATATATTTATGTGAAAGCAATATAATATAAATTGTTTGCATTGCTTGTCCAATGGAGAATTATCAATTTCAGACCTGAAATTGCGCTGATCTTGATGTTTGCATCCTCATATTGCTTGTTACGGCGAAGCCCTTTGTCGCGTCGTATTGAGAGAGAACCATTGTGATCTACAATCGACTTTTTATTTTCTATGATATTTAAAAAAAGATTCGTATGAAAAAGGTTGCTCATAATTGCTCTAAAAGTTCCCTCAATTGCTGTAACAATTGGTCTTCATTGTTTATGAGTATTTAAAGGGGATGAAGAGACCGGAACATGATATTACACCCAGAATGAATACACTTACTATTGAGTGTATCATGCACTGAGATAGGGCATCTAGTGTGTGATACACTTACAAATCTCTCGTTTTCGCACGCTCTTTCGACGCGCGAATACACTCAATATTGAGTGTATCATACACTGGGTGTCCTAATTCAGTGTATTCATTTTCTGTGTACCTGTCTTGAAAGAGGCGGTACCGAATCGTGCAGTTGCAGTGCACCCCGAGATGAAACGACGTTCGTCGATCTACAATTTTCGAATTTTCATTTTTTTAAAATATGTTACGGCAAACAACAACACAAAGAAGAATCTCCCTTTTTTATAGTACTCCCTAATTATAAAAATAGCTACATCCGGTGGGAGTGGTAAGTTACCTTTATATGTCCATAGTAGGGGAGTACCAGAGCTAAACCGAAGAAAATAGAACAAGACGCTCGCTGACCCAGTGCAATCCGTAGTCAGTATGGCGTGCGAGTCGGAGAAGTTGTCCACCATTACAAGCAGGCCGCCAAATTGTTTTGAGAGTGTTCGAGCAACGACACCATCGTAGATCTAAAATGGCGAATATTGGGGTGTGGAAAACAACAAAAAAACAAAGTACAATTTCAGAAAGGTTAATTATTGATCTTATTGCACAAAAATGAAAAAAAATTAAAAATCAACGCGTTCATTGCTTTCATTTTTTCGTTATTCCGCATTGGAATTTCACTGATTTTGAAATATTCAGCGCTTCCGCAAGACAGCGGATATGATTATAACAACATCATCGAACTGACCTGGTGCTCCTCGCCCTCCTTCAGTGTTAGTTGCACTAGTGCATCCGTAGCCATCTGAGGAGGACACTTGACCGTCTCACCGAACAGCTGCTTGTTACTGTAAAAGTTCTGTATTACATTTCGTTATCTAAATATTATTAGTTAATAGATATCTGTGGAGAGCGGCCTAGATATTTAAAAAAAAATTACTTTAGAACAAAAATACCTGTGCACTACTAGACTCCCATTCAGTGGAACTGAGCCTCGATTCACTGAAGAGATCGACATGGGAAGAATGATGTAATGACCTGCAGTAGACATAAATTGAAGAAAATAGACAGCAATAAACTACAGTCCACTGGTTGAGCAACATCATTACTTGGATTGAAAAAAATGGTTACCAGGTCTAATGAAGAAATCTCCTGTGGATACCATGTGTTTGAGATTCCTTGAGGATCTGAAAAAAATAAAACGTAATTATCTTGCAAGTTTACATTATTTGAATATTTTACGGAACACTTTTTTGGCCGTTAGTTTACCTCATCTCGAGTTCTCCTACTTGTCCTTGCGGACTCAGACGATGCACAGAAATGAAAAGGTCGTCCTAAAAACGGAATAATATTATTTTGTAAAGAAATTTCAGTCAACACGAGAAATTAAACCGTACATGTTCGCTATCTGATCGCGAGCCCTCCCTGAACAATGAGCAGCACATTTCCGTGGGCTCTTCAATGATTAGCATTAGGGCCCTGAAATGGGAGAAAATCAGAATTCTGGAAATGTGCAACCTCGAAAAAAGCGAATTAAATGTTTCTATCCAAAATTGTTCTACCCAAAAAGGGTTGCCCGTTCGGCGTCGGTTTCGGTAATACGGCCCCCCTGGCAAAAAAATATATTCGCCCTTCATTCCTTTTTGAACCACTACAGTCCTGGTTGTTTCCCCAATGAAAACTTTCCGGCCCGGCCGGGCCCGGACGGGCCCAAGTGGACCCACGCAATTTGTAGCTCGAGTAGAGAGAAATTCGAGACAAACTCTGTGCAGTGAACGAGCTCAAGTCATTGGTCATCGAATGTTATTGATTGAAAATTAAATTATTTGCTTTATTACGTTTCATTTCGTTGAAAGAAATGATTGCAAGGAAAGGAGATTGACGCAAAATATTACAGTATCTCTTGGACGTTTGCATTTACCACGAACTGATTTTTCATAGAACGAAATTTTCTAATGAATTTAAAATTACTAAAAAATAGATATTTAAATTTCTATTGACACTTACCGATGACCAATGACTTGAGCTCGTTCACTGCACAGAGTTTGTCTCGAATTTCTCTCTACTCGAGCTACAAATTGCGTGGGTCCACTTGGGCCCGTCCGGGCCCGGCCGGGCCGGAAAGTTTTCATTGGGGAAACAACCAGGACTGTATTCACAATAAAAAAGTATATCAAACACGGCTTCATTAGTCCAGGAGCCTCCGATTTTGCACGGCACTCGAAGCTCCGCCCAGTTGAGATGATCTCTGAGCTGTAAATTGTTGTTTAGAGTACTAGTGCATTGCATTTGATCTAGCACATTTAAAACAGTAATGAAATATACCTTCGCAAGTTCCAGTCGGTAAAAGTGGAGGAGAAAATCAGCGTAAGGCATCCAGAAAGCGCCAGGAGAGTGTTCGCCGGGTGGGAGTAAGCGTCTAAAACGCCATTCTCTCCAATATTTTTTAAGCATTCAATATTCTTATTTTAAATATAATTTTTAAAAAAACCTTTTCAGATCAGCCGGCCATCCACTCCAGTTATCACTCCAGTCACCAATCCACACGCGCCGTCCCCACGGGTTACGCAGCCTAATTAATCTGAAACAGTCATGAACATTTCGAACTTATTAATTGTGAATGGAGAATACATTTGCGACGGGACTGGTAAACTTCGCTTTATCAAGAGGCTGATTGAAATGCCAATAACCTGTGGCATCCCTCCTGTCGCACATCCAGCACTGAATAGGCGTGTCTAGTTCTCAAGCCGTGTGATTGCGAGGTTTCCGTTGCAATTCGCTGTTTTCCACCAGCACCGCAAGAAGCTCCCATGATGAATCCGGCTTCACTGAAATTTCGCGATGGTTAGGGTATTCATTTGATATGTTACACATGATTCCAAACAGACAGACCAGGGTTGGAGCGAGAGAGTGTGCAAAAGTGAGAGGGTCTCTCTCGATTTCACACACTCTATCACTCCAAAGGCCTTTCTGGAAGGTTGACCGGTCTGTGGAATGATGTGGTTAGTATATTCAGATGGAAATACGATACTAGAGAGAGCTACGGAGAATCAAAATGCCTGGCTGATTTCAGGGTTGCCCAGAGCAGATCTTTATCGAGATCGTCGTCTTCCAAACTGATTGATTCGCACGGCGCTCCTGAGTACTTGTCTTCTTTTTGATGTACGTGGAAAGCAGGTGTCATATGAACGATTAACGCGAATGTTATAATGGTCAAAATATAATGGTATTAGGGTAAGTAGGAATTCTCTACTGTAGCAGAGACGCACATTATGTTTGCTATATTTTTCTAAGAACTCAGTTGTCCTCCTCTTACCCGTAAGCAGTGCGAAACCCTCGATAACGGTGCCCGTCCGTAACCTCTCGTACTTTCCGAGTGCTTTCGCGAACGCTTTCTCCACAAGGGGCACCCATAGCTGCAAAACAAAACAATAGACTACTTTTTACAAAAAGTGTAACGACATTTTTCTTCGAAAGAGAATGAGAGATAGAGAGAAAACATGCAGTATCTTAAACAGTCAACACGCAATTATGTTCAAAAATTGAGCTATTGTGTAGCCGCAATTTTGCCGTTTGTCTTTATAGTTTCAACAATTCATGAACATAGATCATGAGTACTTGTTTATTCCTTCCGTAAGCGAAAGCGAATGATCTGCTGCTCTGCCGACACGGAAAGAAGTCGTCCACGGTAATCACTCGCCAGACACCATCCACGCATAACCTGGATTAATTACACTGAAACATTCATTAATCGTTATTCATCATACCTTACTTGATACAATCCAATCTTGCTGTAAACTTTTGTCAAGAAGATCTTCTCCAGTACATCTGGTCTCTAAATATTCCATTTCATTCGATACTAAGTTATCACAAATGGTCAAGGAGAACATCGTAGTGGTATGGGCAAATTGTTTTAGGAACCATCCATTTATACTAGCATTTGAAAAAGCTAGAGTATGATACTTCAGCAACCATCGCTAGCGCCGACATCAACCAGCAGTCACCCAGATATCCTGCAAAAAAGTTTTTTGAATGAAAAAACGATGATTATGATAATTATGATAGAACGTGAAAATGATCACATACGTGTAAGTGAAAGGTGGTGGCTAGTGAACCTTCAGTAAGACAACTATGTACTGATCTTGGCTCTGTTCCAGTAAAAAGGTCCTTTGATGACAAAAAGGTTCTTTGAAGATTACAAGGTCCCAAAAAAATTGAGAGGTCCTTTGGATTTTTTTTTAATTGAAGGGTCCCAAAAAAATTGAGAGGTCCCACGTCAATTGAGAGGTCCTGAAGGATGTTGAAATAATTAAGAGGTCCTAATGTTACCTTCAATTAAGAGACCATCCACGAGAGGTCGGGGGTACCTCACGGATGGCTTTTTTGCAACCTATCTCAATAACTTGGGGGTGAAGTCAGGATCACAAGTGCTGATATTTGGCCAAGTAACTAAGGTTCTGGGTCCTGCCCCGAAAAGTTACAGTAACCCCACCTTCCGACATCGATTTTTTTTACCATTTCAAAAAGTAGGTTTTTATAGGTTTTCTAGGTGTATTTTGCGAAAAAAATAACAATGAAAATATTTTCAAAGCGATCTGATAACGATAAAAGGTCGAAAATCAGAAATTTCTCAGTTTTTTTACTTTCCTGAAAAAAAAATTCCACACGTTTTAAAAAGTCACTCAAGTTTTTGGATTCTACATCAAAAACTATGTATAGTATAATATTTCGTATGAGGTTTCGTGCGCATCGCCGGTTGTAGCAAAGTTAAGAAAACCGCGTCTTCAGAACAATTGAAATGCAGGGATGATGAAATCGAGAGGATTGTAATTTCCTTTGCACTTGTTTCGCTTACTACTTCATTCTAATTATAATTACCATAATATAGAAAGTGATAAAACTTCGATCTGAGTCATATCGAAGTTTTTAAAATATTTTTTTGGTTGTTATTTCGATTTTTTTCCAAATTATTTGTCTTACCCCCTTATGTTTAAATAAATGGATCTATCTATTTTATTCATGTTTTAAAATTAGTACTGGGTGATATCTACTATAAAAGAACATAAATTAACCGGGTATTACAACCCGCGAATTTTTAGAACTTGATGTCAGGCAACCCAAAAAGTCGATAAAATTTAATTTTAGTAGAACTTTATTTCGTTCGCTCAAATTGTGTTATATTACCTCGGGATATGTTTATTTGTGTTTATTTGGCATGCCAAAGTGTATCTGGGGTGTGTTTTTGCTACCTGAGATCCTAGAATGAAAGTTTCCGTTCTCGAAGACTCTCAATAAGGATGGCCTAAACATTATTTAGAGTTGGCCTCGTGAGAAAAATTACCAATTATTCCCTGAAAATTGGAGAAATGACCTCATATGAAAACATATCGGACATTAATTGAATTCGAGATCTCGAAATTGCTTCGAAAATTCGAATCATTTCCGATGAAAATTTATGCATTAAAATATTTTGAAGATTTATTAGTAAAACACATTTTTCCCATAACAATAACTTCTCATACCACGAAAACGACTGTATAGCTCAAACGAATTTAGAGTCTCTTCAATAAAACATGCAACTTTTCGAAAATTCAAAAATAGGCAAATTGAAACATAATTTCAAGAATTTTAAGAATTACGAGACCTCGATATTCCCCTTTGATCAACCTTCTCGAAAATAAAAAAAATAATTGATTTTTTTTTCAGGAAAACCAAACAAGCAATACTAGTACTACTGACTCCAGCTATCAGCAATACTGACTCCGGCTATCATACATTGACGAAAATTGGTGTATGAACTAGGATTCCCTAATGGTACGATAAACAAAATATAAAACGTTGAACAATAAAAATTCCATTGTGCCATCTTTTATAGTTGGTATTTCGTGTATCATTAAGGAACCCTAGTATGAACCAATGTGAATTCGATTATAGCCTAAATGACATCTATTTATATCTCTCATTCCGATACCAGCAGTTATTGAAATTTTTGCAACTTGTGGATTGTTCTATGCTCACTGTTTTTTCAACTTCTCCAAGGTGTGTGTTCTCTCCAAAACGGCCGTTTTCCAAGAACCGAATAGAAATACCAGGGGGTAAGCAAGAATCCGTTTCACCGTAACATATTCAAACAGTAAACCATAACTCTTGCCAAGCAAATCATTCTCAACAACAGCAAATGCAATTCGCTCCCCGCGGGAACCAGGAAGATACGAGTGTTCTTCGATTTTAAGCAGTTCCGGGAACTTTCAGAATTCGGTTACTTCAAAATTGGACTAAGTTTGGGCTTTATTGATACCATCCTTTTTGAGAGTCTTCGAGAACGGAAACTTCCATTCTAGGATCTCAGGTAGCAAAAACACACCCCAGATACACTTTGGCATGCCAAATAAACACAAATAAACATATCCCGAGGTAATATAACACAATTTGAGCGAACGAAATAAAGTTCTACTAAAATTAAATTTTATCGACTTTTTGGGTTGCCTGGCATCAAGTTCTAAAAATTCGCGGGTTGTAATACCCGGTTAATTTATGTTCTTTTATAGTAGATATCACTCAGTACTAATTTTAAAACATGAATAAAATAGATAGATCGCATTTATTTAAACATAAGGGGGTAAGACAAATAATTTGGAAAAAATCGAAATAACAACCAAAAAAATATTTTAAAAACTTCGATATGACTCAGACCGAAGTTTTATCACTTTCTATATTATGGTAATTATAATTAGAATGAAGTAGTAAGCGAAACAAGTGCAAAGGAAATTACAATCCTCTCGATTTCATCATCCCTGCATTTCAATTTTTCTGAAGACGCGGTTTTCTTAACTTTGCTACAACCGGCGATGCGCACGAAACCTCATACGAAATATTATACTATACGTAGTTTTTGATGTAGAACCCAAAAACTTGAGTGAATTTTTAAAACGTGTGGAATTTTTTTTGAGGAAAGTAAAAAAACTGAGAAATTTCAGATTTTCGACCTTTTATCGTTATCAGATCGCTTTGAAAATATTTTCATTGTTATTTTTTTCGCAAAATACATCTAGAAAACCTATAAAAACCTACTTTTTGAAATGGTAAAAAAATCGATGTCGGAAGGTGGGGTTACTGTAACTTTTCGGGGCAGGACCCAGAACCTTAGTTACTTGGCCAAATATCAGCACTTGTGATCCTGACTTCACCCCCAAGTTATTGAGATAGGTTGCAAAAAAGCCATCCGTGGACCTTCCTCCTGAGCCCTGGATGCTCTCTTAAATGATAATAATTGAGAGGTCCTATGGTAATTAAGAGGTCCAGACTGTCTATGAAAAGTATGCATCCTAATAGAAGGTTTGAAGAGAACTGATAACACACTTTAACAAAAAATGATTATATTAGATAAATATGCTGTCTTGTAATGTTTATTGAATTGTTCTTGTGTTTATGGATTAAGGATTTATGATGTATACAGTTTGGTAAAATGGCACATGAATATTAAGTACATTCGAACAATTGAATATCAACCAGTGCGGGTTTTCTTCGCAGTGGTCGAAGCAGTACCGGATGGTCTCTTGCGATTAAGAGATGAGGGTAATGAAGTAGATGAAACTGGTCTACGGGTGCGTGCAATTCTAACGGGGGATGGGGTGGGAGCAGCGACGGGTAGACGTGGTTGTGGAATATTAGCTACGGTAGTCGAACGTGGTCTTCCATTTCGTCTTCTGCTCTGGGGATTGCGGGTAACTGTAGGTTGGAGAGGGGCAACGGGTCGGGGAGCGAGAGTAGCTACGGTATTCGAACATGGTCTTCCAGTTCGTCTTCTGCTCTGGGGATTGTGGGTAACTAGGTTGGAGAGGGGTTACGGGTGAAGGAGCAACAGGAGCTACTGTAGAAGAACGGGGTCTTCCAGGCTGCCTTCTAGTCTGTGAATTGGGGACAATTGTAGTTTGGATTGGGACATTGGGGACAATCGGTGCAATTTGGGCTGGAGGTGCTAAGGGCACAACGGGAGCGATTGGAGCAGGAGTAACTATGGGAACAACTGGCACTGGATAAGGCACTGGAGGTGGTTGGGTTCGAGGAACTATGATTCTGCGGAATGTTTTCATCTCAATCATTAGTCTATTGAGCAAATTTGTACGATCTTGGTACCGGCCGAAAATATACGAGAACAAATAACCGGGTAAATTGTCGGACGGAACACCAAATGCTGCTTTAAATTTCCTCTTGAAGGCGCCCCACGTTGCCTCGATTCCTGAAAATGTTTAAAAAATCATTGTTTGATAGTAATCATTCTTTTGATAGTAGTTCTGAAAGAAATTAAGTTGTTATTTTTGCCTTGTGATACTACAATTATGTTTCAAGTTTAAGCTCACCCTGAGTATGGACTGTCCGGTTCGTTGGGTCCACAAAATTTAAGTTGTGGTTCACCCACTGATGGGTGTAAGCTTGCTGAAGGTTTTTTATTCCTCCATAGGCGGACCAGCCGTCAGATACGATTGTCGTTCCTGCAATAAAAATAGAGTAAATTTTTTTAATAGAGTAAATTTATTAATACCTTTCCCAACCAAAGTGGTTATTAACTGATCGTCAAGCTTGTTATAATTAATTTCTTACCGGCCTGCACGTGTGCTTGTATAACGGGCAATAGAGTCGCAGCATTTCGAGCGGGCACTTGGAACATAGCCACCTAAAAAGGGAAAAATACAGTCTGAAAATAACAACGGTTAAACGATAAGTACTATCACAGTTTCAAACAGACGCGATCTAAATTCTCACTTTATTAGTTCCGCGCTCGAACATTCCAAAAACCCTGATTTGGGGACGACTCAGTTGTCGACCTCGATTATACTTGGCCTTATAGAGCAGACTTTCATCGATCTCAACTACCGTTCCTGGAACAGAACATAACTTAGATTTTTTATATCAGGATAATTCATATGATACAAATATATTAACAAAATGAACAAACCCGGTCCTCCAAGGATTTGCTGATTGCGAGTCGTGTTCTCGAACCATTGTTGGCATAAGTCTCTGAGGATCTCATAGAAATCGACAACAGTTGAATGACTGATGCCGAATTTCTTGGCGACGTCTCGGACTTTCTTCTGGGGATCTTCTAGCCACGTCGCAGCAAGATAGATAGGCTGAGTGGCCGTGAGCTGAGATCCAGCAAAGAAGGAGCCTTCTCTGTAAGATAACAATTTCGAAAAGAATTACACCACATTCTATAAGCGATACAAGTCGTAAGTATTCCAATCTACTTAATGCTGTTAGCGGGGTGTTCTGAGTGTTCACGTAATAGTACGTTTCATCCGCCAATAGCTTTTCCTCACCTGATTCTGAGCTTGGAAGAGACGTAGTTCTTTTTGCACTGCACGCATCTCCACACCCACATGTCGTGACGAGCAGAAGAATCTATGCTAGCACTCGTCTACTTAAGTTGTATACAACACAGAGCAATGAAAATTGAAATAAACAATACAAAATATATTTTACAAAATATTGGAAATTAATTACAATTTCTTTTCGATTTTTTCGCATAGAACACAAATTTTCACGATGGGACCTCTCAATTTGCTAAGCCAACTTCATTTCACAGTAGGACCTCTTAATTGTCTTCAAAACCATTCAAACTCTCAATTTAGACTTCGGACCTCTCAATCACCACGGGACCTCTTAATCTTTTTCGGACCCATCATTCAAAATGGGACCTCTTAATTAAATTGGGACCTCTAAATCGTACCCGGACCTCTCAATTTTTGGGACCTTGTAATCTTCAAAGGACCTTTTTGTCACCAAAGGACCTTTTTATTGGAACAGAGCCCTGATCTTTTCATATTATTTTCCTTGAGCTCTAAATATTTTCTGGGCAAAAAAAATCGAAAATTGGAGAATTTAAATATAAATCAATTGTATTGAAATTCTAGATCGAGAAAAAACAAGAGAATTGGAATACCTTGTATAATATCACAACTGTTGGGATCATTGAATACTGTCCACTCGAAGTCGCTTTCATACTAAAAAACGCGATTTTTATTTATTTTCTCTGTTTAACTTGCCTCACGGTTCATAACTGTCGGGCGAAGCCACACCAGTTCACTAGAATGCAGCTTCCCCGGTATTGCGGAACCTTACAAAAAAAAAACAAAACTAAATATGCAAACAAACCATATTTGCATTCCCATTGAACATATGAGAGTTAAAGATCCTTCATTGCTGATTTACCACATATTCAAATTTCATTTAAAGCTGACCCCTATCTTGATGCAGCTCGCCAACCGACTGTTGTGATGGTAGAAATTCATCGTCAACGAAGGTAGTGCTGTACTCTCTAAAAAAGAATCGATAATATTTCATCATTCTTTTTGATCCGCTATTTCAGTACAGTGTAACATGTCAAACATGTGGGGGCAAAAGAAAAGAGAGAGTTGTGTACTGTTGAAGAATGGTCAAATATAGAATAGAAAAGGGAAAGTTCACTCACTCGCACATAGATTCTATGCCAGCTCTCTGAAATCTCGCCTGTATTTCGTCTCGCTTCATTTGATCTATCATCGGCGACGAGTGAACGCATGTTATTGCTCTCGACATCTGATACAAGAAAAGATTGAGCGACGATGGGAACCGAAATTCGACAATAACACGGAGAAATTAAGGATAGATAAATAGGTAGGTTGATTAAACCATTAGGACGGAACATAGACATCGAAACGGAGCCGTTTTTTCAACAGTGCCCATTGATGATTAGTCACGCGAGGTAACGTCATGAGAAGTAACACAATTGAGCGAGTGGGTGAAAGGGAAGAGTGACCGCATGTTGTTGATTGGCAGAACAGTAGCGACGTGTGGAAGTTGTGTGCTCCTAAGTTGAACAATTCGGCCATTGCGAAACAATTGGTGCTTTTTTAATTGAGAATGTAATAAAAATTAAATGTCCTAAGAAATAATTACTATGAAACAGTACTTCTCAGAAAGTGAAAGTCGCTACTAATGTGGATGAAATAACGCAAAAACATTCGACAACTGCGGTCAGCAATAGACCCAAAAATTTTATTTCATTACATTCATGGCTAATTGCAGAGCTGCTTTCTTACATGAAATTGTCCACTGTAAATGTGTTGCTTCTGTTCTGAGCCGGAAAAAGCTGAGGCGAGAGATCGATAAGTTTCTACTTCTGTTGGGGCATTAAAAGGCGTGTTTATAACAGATACTTTATGATAGGATCGATATAGGTCCGTACTAGCGAATAATACGCCCATGCTGAAAAGTTGTCATGAAGGTAAACTTTATGCGTAGAATCCGAAAATCGAACTTTCAATGAGCTCCGCTCAAACCCGGCTCAGATATGTTTCAAAATTTATGAAAAATTCAAATTTTCAATTTTTGTCAGGGAAACAGGAAACCCTCAAATAGCTATATTTTCTAAAAGAGGAAGTCGATATGACCATTTTTCAAGTTATAAGCTTTCGGCTACCTCGTAGCTGGAAAAAGTTACGGTAAGTCAAATACTTCAAACTTTTTTCTAAAAAAAAAGTTCCACCACGGCGACACTTTTTATTACATTTTCGGAATCTGCATACAAAACGGGTTTAGAAATATTTTTTGCGTTAAGTATTTCGGGGCGGAACCTAGTCGTTTAGACAAAAGTAAACCCATATATTGATATTTCATGAAAAGAATTGATGATAATTTCATCTTTTCGAACAATTCCTTTTCTATTATTGTGTTCTATCACACTCACGCAAGAGATATCAACAGTATCCAGGTATGCAGGTTACCAATAAAAATGATACATGAGTTTAAAATCGAAAAAAATATTACGAAGATTTCTGCATATTTTGGTAAGAACAACGCTCGCATTCTATCTCAAAAGCGGTAAATAAGCAAGACATCAATTAAATAATAAACTAAATGTACAAACTTGGTATTCTGAGGAAATATTTTTGTATTTTTTATTTAAGTGAAAAAATTAAGAAATTTCGAAATTCGTATTTTTTTCTAAAAACAAATTTCTTTGAATTGTGTCGACCAAATCGTCCTGGAAATACTTTTTTTATTTATCTAGATGTCGAACAACACACGTTAGGCATCAATAACAGTTACATTCAGCATATTTTTCCATTCATCGTGTAGTGTGTAACGCAAACGACAGTATAAATGTTTCGTCTGCTGTTAATGATTACTAACATGTGTTTTTTGATATCTAAATAAATAATAAATTATTTCCAAGATAATTGGGTAGAAAATTTAAAAAAAAAAATATTTTATTTAAAAAAACGAATTTCGAAATTTCTTATTTTTTTTATTTTTTATATTTTCACAAATTTTTCCTCAGGATACCAAGTTTATACAATTCAATTATTATTGTATTGATATATTGCTTATTTACCGCTTTTGAGATGGAATTCGAGCGTTGTTCTTACCAAAATATGCAGATAAATGATGAAAAGCAAGAATTCTTTGTAATATTTTTTGTTCTATTTTAAACTCATGTATCATTTTTATTGGTAATCTGCATACCTGGATACTGTTGATATCTCTTGCGTGAGTGTGATAGAACACTATAATAGAAAAGGAATTGTTCGAAAAGATGAAATTATCATCAATTCTTTTCATGAAATATCAATATATGGGTTTACTTTTGTCTAAACGACTAGGTTCCGCCCCGAAATACTTAACGCAAAAAATATTTCTATACCCGTTTTGTATGCAGATTCCGAAAATGTAATAAAAAGTGTCGCCGTGGTGGAACTTTTTTTTAGAAAAAAGTTTGAAGTATTTGACTTACCGTAACTTTTTCCAGCTACGAGGTAGCCGAAAGCTTATAACTTGAAATATTGTCATATCGACTTCCTCTTTTAGAAAATATAGCTATTTGAGGGTTTCCTGTTTTCCTGACAAAAATTGAAAATTTGAATTTTTCATAAATGTTGAAACATATCTGAGCCGGGTTTGAGCGGAGATCATTTTAAGGTCGATTTTCGGACTCTACGCATGAAGTTTACTCTTGGGGCAACTTTTCAGCATAGGCGTATTATTCGCTAGTACGGACCCTTCAGCAAGAATCTCAATCCTGTCAGAAAGTGTCTGATAAGAATCATATTCAAGTTCGTCAAATCACGAACATATTTTTATTCATTTTATTCAACAGTATTCCATTGAGCAATTATTCAAAAAAATGTCATGACAAAAAAATCCAATTGTTTCATCACATGGAAAAGCAATTGCAATAGGTAAACGCCATTAATAAAATCATTATAAAATTATCAAGAAAATATTTAACGTTGAATGTAATTCGAAAAAAAAAGAATATTCAGCGGAGTTTACTGATTGCGTCCCATCTGAAAATAAAAATAATATAGTTATCTCACAAATATAGTAATAGTAGTAAAAGTAGTAGTAATCGAGTAGTAGTAATACTGTATTACTTACAAAGCTGTAATGTAAACAAATACTATATCTTTTCTGTGCAGCATCACTTTATTTATCTTCTGTATATCTCTTTTTTGTGTTTGCCAAGGAAGCGGGATTCTGATAATTTTTAATTTCAAGTCTGATCCAAGAAAATAACTATCTGAGACTCAATTTACGAGGTACCAAACTCTCCATTTGCGGCGGCAGACAGCTTCGCATATTTAGCAAGATGTTTCCTCTGAAATTTACTGAATTCAAAAGTGTTGAATATCGTAGCTCGCATCTCTGCGCTTACTTTCGGTGCAGCCCATAGCTGCAAATTTTTTTCTCTTCAAATTTTTACCAAAACCAAGATATTTGCGATAAAGTTCAACAGTACACATATCAAACGTAATCAACATCAAAATTTGAATACGGTAGATCCATATGATCTAAACATGGCAGAACATCAATAATTTAAAAAAAAGGAAGACAACGGTAAAGTTGCAACCGTGATCAAATGATTATGCACTGCCGGGTCCGCCGAGATGACCGGTTTTTTATGACGCTTCTCAATTACAATTTCGTAGTAATTTATTTTGTATCATATACCACAACGGTGTGCCAACATAATAGAAATGTACGAGTACACAAAAATGCTTTTAAAAATAGTGATTCACAAGGGGTAGGAGCGGGGAGGGAGTGACCTGAGTATCCACAAGGTAATGAGTAGTGAGCAGCCGCAAATATAATGCATCCGAGTGGTGCACAGATCTTGAAAAATGCCCCCGAGTTATTCCTCTTAATCATCACTTCAATCCCAAGACCAACAGAATGGACCGAAGTCATATTCTATTATTCCATTATAAAGCATTCAAGAAAGGCCTGTTTTAATCACAATTATTTAATCAAAGTTAAAACAAAAAATGTGTAAAGTAAAATGTATATTTATTCTGGTATCTATCCTGTTGTCGTTCGATATTGTGTCCTTGTCGTCACTGATTCAGACCCATCTGCAAAGGCAGGCTGAGTCCTTTTAATCTAGCTCTTTTGACTGTTTCCAGATTCTTTTGGTTTTTACTTATTACAAATACAAGTATAAATAGCACGAAATTCAAATAGCAAGTCTCTGTGACTCACCATAACGAGTGCTTTCCTATATTTCTTCTCAGTTTCTGTCAATTTCTCCTTTAACTCTTTCACTTCAGCGCGAGAAAGTTCGAGTTCTTCTTCGCCCTCTTGATGATTGTCTGTTTTCTTTAAAATGTTCATTTGGAAGTTTAAATTTGCAAGAAAATAAATATGAGTGCGTACTTCCGATGTGTTTGTCTCTACCGAAGCGTATGTACGAAAGCGTCCCGTCTCCGAATTTCTCCAAAGATCCTCCTAAAACAAATCAAAGGATTTTTCATCCTTCATGAAGAAAGGAACTATTTTCGTTAGCTTTCCGTGAGTTGTTTGACAGTCGCATGAATTCGAATATATTCCATTACGCAAAAATAAAAACGACTCACAGGGAGTTTAGAGGTGAAGAGACCCGCCACCTCTGGTTTATTCGTTTCACATTTTAGAAGAATTGCGTTCCCATGTACGCTGACGATATCGAGACAACGCAAAGCCACTCCATTTGTCGACCTCAATTTTTTTAAATTTTAAATTTTTAACATTCTACATCTCACTGGATTGAAAATGAGTGGGTCTCCATCGTGTCCGTGTTAAAAGCGACAATTTTACGATTCATCGTTTGAAAGTAGAAAATAGATGAATCGGGATCTTCATAGAAACAGAGATGCGTCTGCGATTATGAAATGGCAAAGAAGAAGAAAAACTCTACTACTGCTGAGTGTCTTATTGGGCAAGATTTTTATTTTAAAAAAAGAATATACATGCTACACTCACATGCACAAGAATTATGTTCCTGCTAAGTCTGCGTGCATAGGGAATTCCACATTCTTTATCTTCTCTGCTATAAATCATCCTTCTCCTGCAAGACCACAGTAGATTCGAAGCAATGGAGTTTAAACATCAAAAGCACAATGTTTGCTCTAATTTCAAGCTATTCAGAGCGCAAACTCTCTTAGTTGTAGACATCTAGTTGGAGGCATACAGCGCAGCTTTATTATATTTGTTCACACTCCATTCTCTAAAAAAAATTCCAGGTATCTAGCACAGATGTGGAGTTGTCGAAACATATTCGAATTCACGTGGAAAGAAGTTTGATCACGACCAACATGCCTGTTTACAGCGATGAGATGATATCCGTTGAGTTCTTTTATTGGCACGTCAATGCTAGTTCCGTGTAGAACAGGATCATCAGTGGCACGATAGAAGATTTTTATTCCATCGCGCTGCTGATGCAGGACCAGCCCGAGCGCGACCGATTCTTCCTTTCAATTATTTAATAAATTCAATTGTGATTTTTAAATTTGTAGAGACTATGGCAAGTACATGCATATATTTACTGAAGAAAACATTTTTAAAAGTAGACACACCTTATCGAGTGTGCGATAAAGGTCAAATTGTACTTGACTCGGCGGTGCGAAGGTTGTTTTGTAGATCTGGACCACGTTGAAGTGATTAAATTAAATCTAAATTACCAGTCGGTCGAGTGTTGTAAGATAGAATGAATTTCCAATGCAGCGTTGATATACAATGTTGTTCGGCGAGAAAACACGTTCCAACTCCCTTCCACTGCAAGCAAATGCTGTGAAAATATTATATATTTAGATACATTGGAGTTAGTCATGCAATTCAAATCTTGAAATGTCCAAGTTTCTGCTCTCCTTCCCTGTTATTGCCCTAAAGATTGGAAACAAGGAAGGCATAGGAACTGGATTTTTTAAAACTTTTGCAACGTCCCTGTCACAAAAATGCTTCTTTGTGCGCTCATTTCGTTATTGAGTATTCTTTGAAAAACATCATGCATCCATATTCCAATAAATAAACGAATGAACACACCCTTTCATGACATTCACCCGAGAGGAGTTCCCATCTCGGCAGAAAATCGTGCCTGAGATCGATCATTTTTTAATCAAGTATCGATTGAAACTTGTGGCGTACGATGATAGTAGATTCACAATCGATTATTGCCGAGGTTTGGGGTGAAGGTTTGGGTTGGGTTGAAATAGAGAAAATAAAGTCACAAACCCACCGTCTGCCGTCTGATTGCACGTAGATTTGGAGTTAACCTTCCCGATTTCATTAAATTGTAGAACTGAATCATTGATTCCCATCTACAACGATTTATGCAGATTACAGAGGCACTTTATGGAGTGGAAGCAATTAAAACTGTATTAAATAATTCATACGAGATCATAAAAAAAACCGAAATAATTTAAAGGAACGACGTAACTATTATACGTGCAGGCAATTAGAAAAGTAAGAGTTCCGTCTATGACTATTTCGAAAGAAACGAGGTGAGGTCGATCGTACAATCAATCGAAATAAATTCCACTGCTAGTTGATTGTGGCGGAGCAAACGAAAGATTGTTGTGATCTCTTATGGGTGTGTGTATGGGGGGAAAGGGGTGCAGATCGGGGTGCAGCATTTTAAAACTCAATTGAATAATGTATTTCGCGATATTCGCTCAGAAGACGATGGGTCTGTAGCGTGGTATTATACGAAACGTCTATGAATATTTTCTAAGTGTTCCGTCCACGACTATTTCGAAAGAAATGAAATGAATTCGATCGTACAATTAATGGAAATCGTTACCAATGCGAACTGATTGTGATGCACCAAACGAAAAGAGAAGAGTGTTGTGATCTCTTATCGGGAAAGAGGGGGTGTAGATAGGGGTTCTGCATGTTAGAACTATCTGGGAATTAATGTTTGATTCTCCAAAGCCAATTTTGACCACATTATAAAAATAAGCAACAATATCCATTCGTAACTGTTTAAGTTTCCCTAGAGTGTCTGTTACTGAATAGTCGCATCCGTGAGAGCTGATAACTCAAGGTGATACAGAATATAAAATTTGAATAATTCATAAAACAACTAAAGCGGGTGAAATGGTCCCTCTCGATTTGACAGGCATTCTCGCTCCTTCGCTCTTTCTTGGATATCACGCCTGTAGAATAATGGGTGGCGCAGCGATCAGCAGGATCGGCACATTGAGAAAACAGGTTCAATTTCAAAATGATTTCGAAACCATTACAGTAGAGAGATTTGTTGATAATGAGGGGAATGGAAGAGTGGAGGGAATAGTATCGCTTCGAAAAGAAGATAAAAACGGATACGAATCATCCTGTCATCAGTTATCGACCGCCATCTTTTATTTTTATTCGATCAACAAGATTAGACAAGCCATTTGTTTTACAATCGTTCTTTCTCGGGCGTTGCCTATTGCTTCTGTCAATAAGAAAGTAGCATTGGTTGAATTTATTAAATCTTAAATTTAGATTTGATCTGAAATAATATCACATTATGCAAAAGATCTTTACTCATGCAGTTGCGGTTACATATTCATTCGTCCTTCACCTTCTCTCATGTAATCGCTAATTGGCACGGAAGTAGCTCATTTAATAGTTAACCAAGCAGTACTGCAAACGAGTAAACAGATCATTTTATTATACTGAGCACTATTCTTCAATTCTGCGATAGGAGATTTGATGATATAGTGTTCGCATCCTTATCTGATATCCCCTTGGACGTACGTATGTACATATAATGCCGTACATGAAGATTTATCCTGCACATTATGTGTCCGAACAATGTTATAATAAGCACCACCGGTAATAGGGGCTGTAAAAATCGTTTCAAAATTGTTGTGAGAAAAGAATCCCCAAGTAATAATTTCGAAATGCGTATTTTGCAATTGCGACTGACGAAATCTTGCGAATGAACTAATTTCGAACAATAAGCTATTTTTCGAAATTCGGTTTTTACCACTTGTGTGCTATCCGGTGACGATTTTCTTCTCACGCGACATCCGCCTCTGTGAAATGGTAAATTGAGATCGTCTCGTAAACAGTAAATATTTTGGTTAGGAAATGAGTCGAGAGATAGTGGTGAAACGAGATGGCTGGTTGATAAGAAGAGGTGATACGAAACCATGATAACGACCTAGCCCGTTGACGCATTCTTGTTCGCCGCTAATTTGAGCATCGTTCGCACCTTCGCTCCTCTCACTTTACCCGTTGATTCGAAGTAGAAGTAGTATTCACTTATTATTGTTCTTTTCCATGAACGATTAATTTTGATGCGAAATATTCATCTTTTTCAAGTTGAAATGGGCGCCAACTCGAGTGCCGAAGTCGACAAAGTTCGATTGGAATCACAGGCACGGGAAAGAAAGGCGAACGAGGTGAACTACATTTATTAAATTTAAAATGATTTAAAAAATGAATTTATTTGTCTTTTTCTTCAGATCAGTCATTTGAGCATTATTTGTCAGAATATGTAACTCGGTTCGAATCAGATCTCTTCATCTCCTCCCATAAAAATATGTGATACAAAACTGAGTTCATTTTTTTTTCAAGAAGGAAACATTTTACGAGAGTTTGAACGCATTTCCAAACTCTCCAATTAGTTCATTTCGTATCGCGGTTGATCCAGTTATCTGTTCCTGAATTGTATACTCTATTACAGAAGTCTCATTGCCAAATAAACTCATTTTAGTGTCCGGCACATCTGTTCATTTCACGCGTTCCAAGAACCAGTCTATTTGTTTGGGGAATGAAGAGATCTAGCCGATTTTTTTCCGTATTTGAACCTCTACTTCAGAGGCACCTGCGCAATCTGCAACAGCAAAGAGAGCAAGCAGAATTGGCAAGAATGGGAGAGGCAGAACTTCATAAAGAACAGGTTTGAGCTCGCTCCTTCGCTCTTTCTTGGATATCACGCCTGTAGAATAATGGGTGGCGCAGCGATCAGCAGGATCGGCACATTGAGAAAACAGGTTCAATTTCAAAATGATTTCGAAACCATTACAGTAGAGAGATGTTTTGATAATGAGGGGAATGGAAGAGTGGAGGGAATAGTATCGCTTCGAAAAGAAGATAAAAACGGATACGAATCATCCTGTCATCAGTTATCGACCGCCATCTTTTATTTTTATTCGATCAACAAGATTAGACAAGCCATTTGTTTTACAATCGTTCTTTCTCGGGCGTTGCCTATTGCTTCTGTCAATAAGAAAGTAGCATTGGTTGAATTTATTAAATCTTAAATTGAGATTTGATCTGAAATAATATCACATTATGCAAAAGATCTTTACTCATACAGTTGCGGTTACATATTCATTCGTCCTTCACCTTCTCTCATGTAATCGCTAATTGGCACGGAAGTAGCTCATTTAATAGTTAACCAAGCAGTACTGCAAACGAGTAAACAGATCATTTTATTATACTGAGCACTATTCTTCAATTCTGCGATAGGAGATTTGATGATATAGTGTTCGCATCCTTATCTGATATCCCCTTGGACGTACGTATGTACATATAATGCCGTACATGAAGATTTATCCTGCACATTATGTGTCCGAACAATGTTATAATAAGCACCACCGGTAATAGGGGCTGTAAAAATCGTTTCAAAATTGTTGTGAGAAAAGAATCCCCAAGTAATAATTTCGAAATGCGTATTTTGCAATTGCGACTGACGAAATCTTGCGAATGAACTAATTTCGAACAATAAGCTATTTTTCGAAATTCGGTTTTTACCACTTGTGTGCTATCCGGTGACGATTTTCTTCTCACGCGACATCCGCCTCTGTGAAATGGTAAATTGAGATCGTCTCGTAAACAGTAAATATTTTGGTTAGGAAATGAGTCGAGAGATAGTGGTGAAACGAGATGGCTGGTTGATAAGAAGAGGTGATACGAAACCATGATAACGACCTAGCCCGTTGACGCATTCTTGTTCGCCGCTAATTTGAGCATCGTTCGCACCTTCGCTCCTCTCACTTTACCCGTTGATTCGAAGTAGAAGTAGTATTCACTTATTATTGTTCTTTTCCATGAACGATTAATTTTGATGCGAAATATTCATCTTTTTCAAGTTGAAATGGGCGCCAACTCGAGTGCCGAAGTCGACAAAGTTCGATTGGAATCACAGGCACGGGAAAGAAAGGCGAACGAGGTGAACTACATTTATTAAATTTAAAATGATTTAAAAAAATGAATTTATTTGTCTTTTTCTTCAGATCAGTCATTTGAGCATTATTTGTCAGAATATGTAACTCGGTTCGAATCAGATCTCTTCATCTCCTCCCATAAAAATATGTGATACAAAACTGAGTTCATTTTTTTTTCAAGAAGGAAACATTTTACGAGAGTTTGAACGCATTTCCAAACTCTCCAATTAGTTCATTTCGTATCGCGGTTGATCCAGTTATCTGTTCCTGAATTGTATACTCTATTACAGAAGTCTCATTGCCAAATAAACTCATTTTAGTGTCCGGCACATCTGTTCATTTCACGCGTTCCAAGAACCAGTCTAATTGTTTGGGGAATGAAGAGATCTAGCCGATTTTTTTCCGTATTTGAACCTCTACTTCAGAGGCACCTGCGCAATCTGCAACAGCAAAGAGAGCAAGCAGAATTGGCAAGAATGGGAGAGGCAGAACTTCATAAAGAAGAGGTTTGAGTTCGCCTATTTATTTTCCTAGATCCGAAATAATTAGGGTTATCTTCGTCAGTAAAATTGTCACTTTTTTCTTGTAAATTGAGAAATGATGTAGAATGAAAATTAATTGATCGCTGGCGCTCGATTGAAAATTTATACGCGTAATTCGACTTATTTTTTGAATGCATCATTGAGCGCGAGCTGCTACACACTAATGTCGTGATAAGAATCACTTATCGAGTTAAAGATATTCATTCCTGCAATCCCATATCTATATGTTCCCCGTGGAATTAGAGTTGTTTTTTTGGGGTTTTCCGTCCCAGAAAAGCTATAAAAACAACTTTCAAGTCTCTAAGCCCACGAGGAACCGACACATGGAACGGCGGGAACCTAAACCTTTTTGTCGATCGATGATTTTTCAGAGTGCGGAAAAGAAGAAACACTTAGCGACCATTGGGTGCTTGAGTGACTGTCAAATTGCAGATACGAGACATGAAATTCTATTTCGAACAACAAGAGAATGTGCTGAAGGAAGAGATCAAATTGGCAAAGGAAAAGTTCGAAAGGTAAAACACGAAGAGTATAATTAAAGTTGCAGACTTCTTTCATCTTTATGCACTAATGGGCTTGTAAAATAGTGTCTCGATTACTGACAAGGGGTGACCGCATA
Source organism: Pristionchus fissidentatus (assembly GCA_036245785.1). Taxonomy (NCBI): domain Eukaryota; kingdom Metazoa; phylum Nematoda; class Chromadorea; order Rhabditida; family Neodiplogasteridae; genus Pristionchus; species Pristionchus fissidentatus. The sequence goes on from BTSY01000002.1 coordinate 26,915,852, forward strand.
GAGGATATGGAGTTTAGGAATGAGACCTAGTGGGATCAATTACTATCATAAAAGTAAGAAAAAATCGTTGGTTTAAGACTGCTAAAGAGATCTTGTGACATCTGCACTCTCTGTGGGAAAATGGCTGAAATTGCGTCCGAAAAATTCGTCCGAAAAAAATGTCCGAAAAATTCACCAATCTCACTAAGGGTGGAGAAGTCTTGGGGCTTGTTTAGTAGTTTTTTTTCTTATTTTTATGATTGTATTCGATCCCACTAGGCCTCATTTGGCAACTCCATATCCTCTAAGCGGTCACCCCTTGTGAGATTGCAGAAAATGAAACGGCATTTTTTCTTCTTTTAGTTCGAGTGCTCGAGCCGAAAAATACTCCAAAGAGGAAAGAGAAAAGATCGCTGCAGACTGCAGGAAAAAAATTGAGGTATTGAACAATTCAACTTTTTTTAGGAGAAATGCAATTCATATTTCATCGAATCGATTTTGGAAAGCTGATAAGGCATACAAAGATCACTAATTTGTATAAACAGTTTACATTTCATTCACACAGCATTCCCTTTACCGCTTTTAAACAAAACGAGTAAACACCTCTAGGAAACATTACCCAAGTATCTAAATTACATGTAAGTGAAAGAGTCTAGGAATAAGATAATTTCATGTAGGATAAGGAAAAGGCTCTTGCTACAATGGAAGAGAAGAAGTCAACGGAGCTTGACCAGCTCCGATCCGATTTCGAAGCTAAAGAAGCAAAGTATGTCACCGAGATACGAGATGTGTACAAAGATCGAATTCGAGAGGTGAATTTTTTTCATGTTTGAACTGCTCAATGTGTTTAATGTGTTTTAAAAATGAATAACAAATCAATATATTCTTTAATTAAACAAATTAAACGAAATATAATGCAGAGAGCGATCCACGAAAGCAGCAAGTCATCCGCGTACGAATTCATATCGGGAGTACCGATGCTTGCGGCTGCTGATAGAGGCAGGCTTATTGTCCACATTAAACAATTATAGTGTTGCCAATGGGAGTACATGATTATGGTGGTTACGCCGTACTCTCTGTTGTTCTATTTTTTAAGATTGTATGGCAAGAACGAAATTATGAATGAACATAATCGTTCACAGAATCGCAAATTCTCGAGGTGCACAAATCAAAAATTCGTCTTATTTTGTTCGAGATCAATAAGCGAATGGACATCCTTCGTGAGCAAGTGGGAAACTAACTTCGAATAACATTTATTAATAATGATTAGTCCAATTATTATATTAAAAAGTGAAAAAAACGCCTATCAATTTCGGATAAGAAATGTCGTTTTCAGTTTCTCGACAACGACCATGAAGACTTCTACCAGAAATTGGTATCCGTTATTTCTCATTTCACACAAGATGACTATGATCACCATATTCAATTGTTGATACATAGCGGTATTCTATACTGTCATGCGACAAATTTTACGGCTAATGTATCGAGCGATATTTTGTATTTTACGCCTTATCTCTGAGCAGCTTGGAAACTTATATGTGAAAGTCGTAGTTTGTGAGGGGCTACAAACGGCGTTGAAATGTAAGGCTTCACTCAGGATGACCTAAGGCATATGACGAAATCGTGTGAGGATATGAGGGATTTGTGCACGATTCTCCTCAACGCATTGGAACAGAGCACGAATATCAATTTTGAGATCAGAAAAGCTGCTGCGGTGAGTGTTAATATCCGTAAGAGTTGCAATCACGGCTTCAATGTCTCTATAATCAATGTTTCTTCTCTGAATCCCCAAATGTTGCAGTGAATGCTAAATTTCCGAAACATTCAGGACTCCCTCATTTCGATCAATGCTGAATCGACTTCCATTCACAGCCAAGTCATCAATTTGCGTCGGATTATGGTGAAAAAATAAATAGTTCATTCATTATTTCTGTACCTTTAAACACATTTCAGTTTACAAAGCCTTTGCAGGTCGAGAACCCTGAGTCTGTCACCTTCAATACCCTCGGAGACATTAGAAACGGTCTGATGAGACTGCAATCAAACTGTGACCGACTGCCTGCCATCCAAGGAAAGAGCTTGTCGGAGAGAGTGCAGGATCAAATTGGTCATATGTCCAGAACGAATGAACAGACTACCGAGAGCATTGGTTCAGCTCCCCCCGCAGAACAGGATCCCGCCACCCCGGAGAATATGCTGGCCGATGAAGGCAACGTACAGTAGCCGTATTCCAAACCAATTCCAATTCATTTCCAATAATCAATTAACACGACCTATACCTAGGGGCCGCAACGTGATCTTCCAATTTCATGCTAATTGAAAGAAAATGTGGTCAAATGAACCGCTAAGGTCTCATTAACATCATACTTTTTGCCGTTTGTCGATATCTTGTCTCTGAGCCGCGCTACGCCTCAAAAACCATGCGCGTCATTTGACAGAAAGTGGTGAAAGAGAGAAGTGGGCGGAGCTAATCTGCATCTCTAAATCCTGACTGATTTTGAGAGTGAAAGAGCACTCCTTACCCGTATTCCCTCATGGCTCAGGCGGTTGAGCACATGCTTTATAAACAGGAGTACGCTGGTTCAAATCCAGCGGTTTGCAATTTTTTTTGCTGATTTTGCAAATATCTTAAAAATCAAATGACAATTCTGCGAATTAATAAAATTTTAATTTTTTTGTTTGTATAGATTCAGCATGATATTCCACCTATACTGAGACTTGCGCAGCTTTGTCGGTGAATTGTAAGTGTTCTAAACACCTACTCTTGAGGCTTTCAGTCAATTTTTGATCTACTAAATGTTGTCAGAACAAGGTGCGCAACGCCTCATTCGTAGAGTAGATCGAGAGCTCTCGAATAAGCTTTTGAACGCGGGATTTGGTTGAAAATGAAGCTTGTCATTCGATTGGGACAATTGTTCCCTCTCGTCGAGAAAGGTAGGGGGCGGAGCTTGCGCCCCCTACCTATACCGCACGATGAACAATACACATGCCTCTTGTCATCCGAAAGATTTGTTTACAATATACCATTATCCTAATTATTCTTCGATCTTACATGTATAAACTTATTTAGCTATGGTTGTCTAGTATCATGCGATCAGACCGGTTTCTGTCCGGAATTTATATCTGGCAAAATGCGAATATTCCATTGCATGCAAATACTTCCTTTAAGAAGGTTCTTCGGCATCTGAACTATTGAGGATTCGGTGAATCCAAAATTCGCATGCCTTTCATTGCTTATCACGACACTATGTTTACCACCTATCGTGGTCCGAGATCACAATGCACATTTGTGATAAATGTTTGTAACTGTGATCGCAATCACTCACATTGGATTTACTCGAAATTCAGCCATTTCGGCCATTTTTTCTTCTTTTCATTGTTTTCCTCCTGTATTTGTGCGCCCGTAGGAAAAAATAGGTACCCAAAATGTTGATTTTTGACGAAATTGACCACTAGGAAGACCTGACGGTCCAGAGAAGGCCGTTTGTCCGGGCAATAGGGGTGATTACAGTGATTGGGAGGAACGGAGGTAAGGATGAACAGGGAAGGATGAGAGGATGAGAGAGGGGAAAAGAGAGAGTGGGGGATGAGAGGACGAGAGAGTGTGGGGATTAAAGAGAGGGTAGAGAAAGAGAGAAACGCGAGGGGAAATGACTCCTCTCCCCCGGTTTCCGGCCCCTTCTCTTCCCTGTTTCGCACCTCCGTTCCTCCCAATCACTGTAATCACCCCTATTGCCCGGACAAACGGCCTTCTCTGGACCGTTAGGTCTTCCCAGTGGTCAATTTCGTCAAAAATTAATATTTTGGGTACCTCTTTTTTCCTACGGGCGCGCAAATACACGAGGAAAACAATGAAAAGAAGAAAAAATGGCCGAAATGGCTGAATTTCGAGTAAATCCAATGTGAGTGATTGTGATCACAGTTGCAAACAGTTATCACAAATGTGCATTGTGATCTCGGACCACGATATGACACAGACGTGGTAAGCTTTATTGCAAGATATTTTGATAGTAAACGCCACCAAATGTTTAGTATTGGATGCAACGGAAGGTGCAACAACGGCAAGGCAATACTCGGTATTCAAATCAGAATGTGCTCCAGAGGACTCCAGAACACCGTGAAGTGGCAATGTTGGGCAATGTGGCACATTACAGCCATGAAGAAGAGATTAGGAAGATGGCAGATGCGGCGGAGAAACTGTTGAAAAGGTATAACTAACAGATTTATTTGTTGTCGTTGAAAATATTTCCGATTTAAAATACAAATGACGATTCATCGAACTTCAGCGACGAACATGCGTGTCGCGAAAGAATTAAGTGCATCAAGAAAGAGAGCGAACTACGGCGCAAAATCTATGAGGATAGAGCCGCTAAGGTAAGCTCTGTTGCGTTAACCAATATGAAATGACCAATTTGAATCAAATATTTTAAGCACCTACGTGAACTTCTTCAGACAAAGGAAGAGTGTGATAATGCTATACATAAAATTGGTAAATACGTAATGCATAAATAGAAGTATTCCGTAGACAAGGGTGAGAATTTCTTTTGATTTTTTGAGCTAGGTGTAACACACTGGCGTGTCCCCCAAAAAATGAAAAATAAAACAAATGTAAATAATATAAAATGACCTCTGAAACCACGTCCTCATCTGACGTTAACGTCTGACGTTTTAAATAGAAATTGTATTGTATTGTGTTAAAGAATATAATTCAAATTACAGCTTTTGGTGTCACCCGAATAAACTGTGATGAGAAAAATCAAATCAGAAGCTGAGCAAACACTGGCTCTTGCAAATCGTGATCATGAGTGGAATGAGGAAATGCAAGAGGAGAAGAGAAGAGGAGAGAGACGAAGAGCGATGAGCGAGGGAGCTGTTGATATCTACGACAAGATTGATAAATTGGAGGAAGAAAGGAAACGCTTTGAGGACATGGATGCTCACATAACTCGAATGGGAGAGGCGCACGTGAGCTGGCGGTATATCATTGTAGAGTTTCACGATTACTGGTTAACGGAAGGAAAAGGTTATAGACACGAAATTGGGACCAAGGAAATGATCGAAGATTCTTTCAAATGAGTTTCAGAGGGCACAACTCATCTGTAACATTCATCAGTGGGCCAATAATCAGGAAATCGAGAAGAAATGGGGTGCGAAGTTTTCTGAGATGAGGTAAGATGCATTTTATGCCAAAAACGACCTAGTCAAAATACCTTTTCAGAAATATTCATACTCCCGTCCGTAAATACGCGCCGAATCTGCTGTTCGATCTTCGAATGTCCACAAAATATACCAACTCCGAGCAGAAACACAATCATATTCAAGCAAGTTGTTGATATGATTCACATCTATTGATGTTGTATTATATTTATAGTCTCAAATCAGCAAACTGCTCGAATCTCTCAAGGCTGAGATCGTACTCATGAGAAGGGAGCTCAGCGAATTGGAGAGAATGAAAGTCGAACACCCTGAAGCATTGTTTCTGCACGATATTGAGGTACCAACTAATAGTAAATTTAAAATATTTTCATTAGGAATTTATCAATTTCAGGACTCGGCCACTTCAATCGAGAAAGCATCCATTCGATTTTCCACTTGCGCAGATGAAATTCGCAGAGAGATGGTAAATTCTAATTGCATTCCCATATCTTTGCACCTGTATGCGTTATATGAATTATGTATTATAAAAATGTCACAGGTACAAGTCAAAGGTATAATAATTAATTCATGCAGAGTACTGTCAACCATCTATTTCGTGATAAGACGCCTGCGGGCGCCGATACGGCGTGCTCAGTGTCGAAAGTTACCTTCAGGAGCAAGTTTTGAGCCATTTCGATTTTACCTGTTCCTGAACATTGTTGTTCCTAAGGCGAACAACACCAAATTGCAAGTCTCTGAGACTCACCATGTGTTTCCCGATATTTCCTTTCAGTTTTCAATTTCTCCTTCAATTCTTTCACTTCAGTTCTCAAATGTTCCACTTGATCTGCATATTTCACTCTTTAAAGTCACGATGAAATGCATCATAGCGCTATAATATTGTTTGTAAATTGCATGATAAACATTATTATAGCGAAAGACCCGTGGTTCGAATCCCGGTCTGAGCACTGATTTTTTTCTGTCAAGCAATGATAACTTACTAAGAACATTCGCATGTCCTAACGCGAATCTGATTATTCTCTGCGGATATTTTCATTTTTTTTTCATTTTCGCATTGTAGTGACTGCTAGGTTATAAGTTTTAAGTTGTTGGTACTCAACACGAAAGGCGGTTTCGACCTCGGTAGTAATTGTAGTAACCTCGCGCATCCGCGTTTCAAGGACGTTACGAATCTCGGAGACATATTTCGCTTCCTTCGCGTCGAAATCGGATCTCAGCTGGGCAAGTTCCGCTGCTTTCCTTTCTTCAAGCGTAGAAAGGGCCTTCTCCTTATCCTGAAATTATGGAAGGCTGCATGCATCTCAATTTAAAAAAAAAAATCATTTAAAAATTTTTTAAGAATTTTTTATTTATTTCGAACCTTGAGTTGCTTCTTACTGTCCGCAAGCAGTTTCTCTAGCTCCTCTTTGATGTTCTGTTTAGCCCTTGCGATGCAACTGAAGAACTGATTCTGGATATCTTATATCATGTTATATGTTTCGTTTTTCAAATTATGAAAATCGTGTCTTTCCGTTAGAAATTACTGAAACGTCAGGAACAAGTATTCATTTGATATATGCTTTGTATCGAGAAATGTCACTGTAATACAAAATTAATTACCAGAGTCATAGCGAAATGTCATTACATAAAAACAAATATTCTAACCTTTCAAAGCTTTCCCTCGCCAACTGAATCTCTTCTTTAAGCTTGTTTTCCTGCTCTTCGTAGTGTAACTTCATTTCACGAATCTGAAATCATTAGTCATTTATGACAGGAATCGCGAGAGACTCGAGCTCATCGGCCATGGCCGGGACATAGAAATTTATGATTTTTAAATTGGCTGAAAACATAGCACAAGGTACTACAAACCTCCCTCTATCGAATAGCGTTTTCAGAATTTTTTTAAAAAATTTCATTTTCGCGTGAAACACAAATCAACCTGGTGACTCGGAGATTTTTTCAAGTAATAGCAAAGTTTGAAAAATCATAAATATCAAAGTGAAGATAGAAATCCGCTGTTTGCTGCGCTAGATAGACAAATGACTCGGCTTTTTTACCAACCGTTCGAAGTCATTCCTGGTTCGTGCGCCGATGCGGGGTGGTTGTTTTTACAAAAGTTGAGCTAACTTTCTCAAAAGTCAAAAGTACTGGTTCACTCTAAGAGATGTTCTGGCGAACATTGTTGGCACTTACCCCAGTATAAATCTGGGCGAGATCGGCCCATGCGTTGTAAAGATGGGATGAATTATGTGAAGTCCTCCAAGTGTAACTATTATTCGTGAATAATAATTCTTGATCTTTTTAGGTGAAAACAATGTAAAATTAGTAGAAAACAATATTCAGGTTGTTTTTGAAATTTTTTATTGACAATTTTTTCGAGGAAAAAAATGAAAATTTTTTAACTTCGATTTTTGGATTTGCTGAATGTCTGAAATTTCGAAGTCGATATAACTCTTGAACATCTTCATATTATTAGATATACTTGCAGGAAGACGATCTGTCCGTAATTTGCAGAGTATTGAACTTTTCCGCACTGAATTCACAACTTGCATGCGAAATTTTCCTACAAATATTAGAAGCAGTCGAACTCCTTCCATGCTTCAGCATGGCATTTCTCATTATACTTAGACCAATTTCCTTTTTGAAAGCGAAAGTCTATATGCTCGTAGAGAAGAGTTACAGCTCCTGGAAAATCGATTATATTGCGAAAAGCGCGTGCTCTGACTTCTCTAGCACTCTCTCAATTCCCCACGCTCTCTCGCCTTGGTTCGGACCCCGAGCTGGGCAGAAGTCTTTTGCCAGTACTCCTCTGATTCATCACCAGGGTTTGTGGGTGAATTTACGTAATTTATATAACATAGAGGCTTTGCAAAAATTTTCTTTTTTTTTTGTAAAAACAACCACCCCGCATCGGCGCACGAACCAGGAATGACTTCGAACGGTTGGTAAAAAAGCCGAGTCATTTGTCTATCTAGCGCAGCAAACAGCGGATTTCTATCTTCACTTTGATATTTATGATTTTTCAAACTTTGCTATTACTTGAAAAAATCTCCGAGTCACCAGGTTGATTTGTGTTTCACGCGAAAATGAAATTTTTTAAAAAAAATCTGAAAATGCTATTCGATAGAGGGAGGTTTGTAGTACCTTGTGCTATGTTTTCAGCCAATTTAAAAATCATAAATTTCTATGTCCCGGCCATGGCCGATGAGCTCGAGTCTCTCGCGATTCCTGTCTTATGTAGGTTTAAAAATTCTAATCAATATTATGCAAATCTATCACAACAATCTATTTACTGTCGTAATTTAAATATGTATATTCGAACCTGTTCATGGTGAAATCTTGCCTCTTCACGCCTAGCAAATTCCGCCAATGCTTGCTGTTTTTGAAGATGCCTCTAAAACAACACCTACTTGCACACATCGGTTCGTTATTACTTTTCATATTAGATAAAATTTTCTTATTTTTTATAAAAGTGGTTCACCTCGCTCGCCTTCACCCGTGTCTGTGCGTCCGCTCGCACTTTGTCCAATTCAGCACTCAAGATTTGCGCCCATTTCTACAGAAAACAAGAAGAATATTTCCATAGAAAATAAATCGTTCTATGAAAAACGACGAAAAGTGAATTACTACATCTCGCTCAAATCCACGAGTAAAGCGAGATGGATTTGAGTGCGAACAATAACCAAGCGGCGAACAACAATACGTTAACGGATTAGGTCTTATCTAGTTTTGTACAACCTCTTCTCCCTTATCAACCAGCTATCTATATCTAATCACATCATCTCTCGACTTATTTCTCAATCACATTGTGAGTTACTGAGTGTCCCTCTCGTGAGAGCTGAGATGTTAACTATACTCTGTGCAAAAGTTTTTTTTTCAGCTCTAAACTATTTAATGAAGAACTAATGTGGGTGAAAGAGCAATTTTTAAAAAAAAATTGCAGTTTGACACACATTATCTTGGAAAAATATCCAGGTTGTGGAATAATACGTGGGATCAGCAGGATCCGCACATTACTAAAGTAATAGAGTAATAATAGAGAGATGTTTTGATGGGATTGGAAGAGGGGGGGATCGCATCGCTACGAAAAGAAGATAACATGGATGCGATCATCACTTATCGTCCACCTCTTCTTATCTTTTATTTTCGATTCGATCAACAATATTAGATAAGCAATTTGTTTCTCAATCGTTCCTTAGCAAAGTAGTGGCTCATGAAATAGTTAACCAGACAACACCGCATACGAACAAGCTGATCGCTCGATTGTGCTGAGCGCTATACGACTTTTTCCTTTTAATTTGCGAAAAGAGGTTTGAGAATATAACATGACCCCCCGTATCTGATATCCTTTTTATTTTATGTGGCATTACCTAGGTGGCTCATGATGTGTCCGATCAATGTTATAATAAGCACCACAAGTAATCGGGGCTGTATAAATCGTTTCTAAATTGTTGTGCGAAAAATTCCCCTTGTGATTATTTCGAAATACGTATTTTGCAGCATTTTTTTATTTTACAAGCGATAACCGCCTGTTGTGAGGGGGAATTGGGTGATCGCCTTGTAAATAATCAATAGAGTGATTGAGAAATGCGCTGAGCGATAGAGATATAACGAGATAGCTGATTGATAAGACGAAAGAAGAGTCTGTACAAAACCAGATAACGACCTAAATCACTGACTCATTGTTGTTCGCAGCGTATTTGTGCATTGTTCGCCCCCTCTTTTTAGTTAAATGTAGTGCTAAAGTTCATCATATCATTGAAAGGCTTTTATTCTTTGACCGATTATTTTTCTATTGGAAATATTAATTTGTTTTCAGTAGAAATGGGCGCCGATCAGAGTGCTGAAACAGACAAAGTACGAGCGGAATCACAGGCACGGGAGAAGAAAGCGAGCGAGGTAAACTGTTTTTTTATAAATATGAAAAGATAAGGCAATTCTTCAGAAGCATCTGGAAAACCTTCGAAAGCAGCAAGAATTGGCAAGAATTCAGCATGAACCATAATTACATTATTTATGGAGCGGTTGTTGAGAGCGATTTGCATAACTTTGCAACGAAAAAGTATGCTCATAAATGGCAAATTATTTTAGATTCGAGAAATGCAGTCTAACTACGAGAAACAGGAAAACAAGCTGAAAGAGCAGATACAGTTAGCAAAAGAAGAGTACGAAAGGTAAGAGGCTAAAACATTATATTGGATGTTTTCTCCGACTGCTCTAGCAATTTCTTGAAAACTTTACCTTTCGAGTGATCACATGTCGAATAAAGAGCGATCTTTTTTGAATCCAAACCTTTCATAGAACAAAGGTTTCAGCGCTAAAGTAACGGAGAGTAACGGTAATTACGTGCCGAAATTTAGAACCCCCTTGTTATCGATAACCCAAAAAGGGGAAATTAATGTTATTTCTCAGTTCGATCGCACGAGCCAAACAGAAAACCAAAGAGAAGCAAGAGAAACTGGTTGCATACAGTAGGAAGCAACTCGAGGTATTACATTTGTTAATTATTTTAATTAGCATCCTGTACATGATTTACATAATAATAAACAAATACAGCCTCACATTTCATACGCAGTCCTCGTATACAACCGGCATTGCCGGAGGGCCCGACAGAGCAGTCGCTTTTCGGTAACTTTACCTTTTCTTACAACCTTGTATTGTTTCAGGATATGGAGACGGCCCTTTCTACGCTGGAAGAAAGGAAAACGGTGGAACTCGCCCAGCTCAGATCCGATTTCGACGCGAAAGAAGCGAAATATGTCTCCGAGAATCGTGGCCTCTTCGAAAAGCGGATGCGTGAGGTGAAAAGAATTATTCAAATGTGTTCGAAATCGCCTTACGTGTAGAATACAAAGCACCTTTACCCGTATATGCTGGCAGTCACGATACGGCAAGCACGATAACAAGGAACATGTCTTCAGAGAGTGAACAGACTCCCATTATGGAGGACATCAACTTATTATTGCAGAGAGTGATGCACGAGATCAGAATGGAGTCAGCGTATGAATTCATCTCAGCAGTGCCGATGCACGCAGCTGCGGATAAAGGTGTGCTCTTTCTGAAATATATCCCAGCGACTTTAGAATGTAGTGAAATACTTTATTATAGAATCGCAAATTCTCGAAGTGCAAAAGGCAAGAATTCGTCAAAATCTTCTGGAAATCAACAAGGGGATGGACAGTCTTCGTGAACGAGTATTTTTTAGCATTAGTAGTTTATTTAATCCTTTACCGAAATCATTCTCTGAATGTTTGTGATCAGGCAGAGATAAAACAATTTATGATTGGTGAGATGACTCGTTTTATTTTCAGTTTATGGACCGTGAGAAGGACGATATCTACGGGAAAGAGGTATCCGGTCAATATTTGTTATCGCATTATTCAATGATGGTGAAATGCACGCACCGCGGGTTGGTACGAGGCCAGATATGAGGTGATATCACCACGGTCTCCTCATGCACGAGAAAACAATTCCTAAAATAGCATATTTGGGTTGGGCGTATTCTCGCTCTTTTTTGGGCTCGGAATGACCATAACACATATAAATAGCCTGCGAATTATGATGTTTTCACTAATTAGAAATTCTAATTAAAATAATTCAGGATGAATTGAAACGAATAACAAAATCATGTGAAGACATGAGGGACTTGTGCACGACTCTCCTTAATACTTTGGGGCAAAGCCCCAACATCAGCAATGAAATCAGAAAAGCTGCCGAGGTGGGTAAAAATAACAACAAAAAAACTATTTTATGTCTAATTAGGGAACTGAATCAGCACAAATTTACTATTTTTATCTCGGGAAATTCACTGCCGTAGTGAGGGGAATAATAACAAAAGTAACTGAGTATAATAATAAATCCAGGATTCGCTAATCGCGATCAATTCTGGATCGACTTCCATTCACAGTCAGATCGTCGATCTTCGTCAGCTCATGGTGAGCAATTTCAATCGTTATTGTCCAATTAGCGATTGAATTAAATTTAGCAATTTGTATTAAATTTACCGTAGACTGATATAAGTTTCTACTGCAATTTGAAAAAAAGGAGGTAGTTGTAGAAAAATTACAAACGATTTGTCATTCAATGTCTCATACTTCTACAGATCGATAGCCCTCAATCTGTGACGTTCAACGACCTTCGTGAGATAAGGAAAAGTCTGATTAAGCTGCAATCGGACTGTGACCGAATGCCGGCTATTCAGGGAAAGAGTCTTTCTGAGAAAGTGCAGGACCACATTGGTCAGATGTCCAGAACGAATGAAAAGGCAAGCGAGGGCATTGGTTCAGCTCCTCCGGTTGAAGAGCAGACCACTACCCCAGAGAATGATGTCCGAGGAGGGTCTGGAGAGTGAGAGAGTGAGAGCTGACAGTGATTCCTAAAATCGATTGCATTGTTCACAAATAATCAGCACAATATTTCCACTACATATTTGCCGAAAAATAATGTTTGTATTCACCATTATTATTTATTGTCAAGCACCATATAAAATATGTGAAATTGTGTCTCTCAGTTCACTTTTCTTCACCCGGTTTTCATCCGGATGTCATATTTCCAAACAAACATAGAATTATGGCTTGGTTACGACACTTTTCAGAAATCATGAGGCGTTTCTTTCGTTCTTCACGTGAAGAATTCGTGCGTTTTTGTTGTTGATAATATTTAGAAATTTTTTTTAATTGGGTTATAATTGAGAAAAAAATGAGTACATTATCCTATTCCTTGATTTTTTCTCTTTCAGGATCCTCTCTCACATGATCCCATGTTCACATTTCCTTTCTTAAGAGACCGGCTCGGTAAGAATTGAGCACTGCCGGACATCCGCGCGAGGACTTTCGATTTGGCCCACCATACTCATACCATGGAAGTGTCTCAGGGCCCTATTTACAAAAGTACTCGAATATGTGCTCTGAGGCTCAAACCCGGCTCGCATATGGCGCGGAAGTGGCGAAAAAGTGATTTTTGCAACTTTTGAAGTACATGAGCTAGAATTAATTTTTCTTCAGCAATATTTTAATCATGCTCAGTGTGCATCGAAAAATAACAGGAATTATTTTTGGAGCGATTGGAAATATTTTATCCGATCCGATTTTTGTTAATTTTTGAAATTTACCCCCAAATAGTGAAAGACCGCAAATAATTTCACATGGTGGTATTTGCCATATTTCATGCCATCATTTCGCATGAGACGAAAAATTCGATTTTACATTTCAAAAAATCATCCTGAAAAAAATCTAAGTCTAGAATGCCATCGCCTTATAGAATTAATCTGCATTCATGGTACTACATTTACTGAAGAAGTATCAAATTTACCCATCAAGTTTGAAAGAAAATATTTTTTTGAAAAATCCATCATGGTCAAAAATCTCAAAATAAATTATTCAGCTATCGTCAATCCCATACTACCTCCGTTATCTTACCCACGCATACGCTCCATATTCACACTCAAATGAGCCGTTAGTGCCTTCAACATGAACCACCAAACGAAAAATGATTTTTAAATTTTGGACCATGACCCGGGGTTCATGGATTTTTTTCGACAAAAAAAAATTCAAAGTGTTTGATGCGAAAATTTATCATTTGGCCCGCAGATGAAGAAATAATAAATAATTTATATGATTTACAAACAAAAATATTTTTGTCGAAAAAATCCATGAGCCCCGGGTCATGGTCCAAAATTTAAAAATATATTTTCGTTTGGTGGTTCATGTTGAAGGCACTAACGGCTCATTTGAGTGTGAATATGGAGCGTATGCGTGGGTAAGATAACGGAGGTAGTATGGGATTGACGATAGCTGAATAATTTATTTTGAGATTTTTGACCATGATGGATTTTTCAAAAAAATATTTTCTTTCAAACTTGATGGGTAAATTTGATACTTCTTCAGTAAATGTAGTACCATGAATGCAGATTAATTCTATAAGGCGATGGCATTCTAGACTTAGATTTTTTTCAGGATGATTTTTTGAAATGTAAAATCGAATTTTTCGTCTCATGCGAAATGATGGCATGAAATATGGCAAATACCACCATGTGCAGGTTATGGTGCACTACACTACGCACCGTGAAATTATTTGCGGTCTTTCACTATTTGGGGGTAAATTTCAAAAATTAACAAAAATCGGATCGGATAAAATATTTCCAATCGCTCCAAAAATAATTCCTGTTATTTTTCGATGCACACTGAGCATGATTAAAATATTGCTGAAGAAAAATTAATTCTAGCTCATGTACTTCAAAAGTTGCAAAAATCACTTTTTCGCCACTTCCGCGCCATATGCGAGCCGGGTTTGAGCCTCAGGGCACATATTCGAGTACTTTTGTAAATAGGGCCCTGAGACACTTCCATGGTATGAGTATGGTGGGCCAAATCGAAAGTCCTCGCGCGGATGTCCGGCAGTGCTCAATTCTTACCGAGCCGGTCTCTTAATGGATTTTACGATCACAAGGAGATATTTGCCGCCTAGCCATGAGGAGGAAATGAGACGAATCGACAACTCGATAAAGGCCGTCTTAAACAGGTTTTATATTTCGTATTCAGATGTTGTATTGATAAACAATTCAGAGAAGAGCAAGCGCTAGAAGATCGATTACGCGAGAAAAGGGAGGGTATCAAACTGCGACGCGAATACGATCAAGAACGAGCCGCTAAGGTTGATCATATAATCTTTTTTTTCTAATTTAAAAAAAAACATTTATGATTCCGAATGTACAGTATCCATAGTATTCGCTCAAAACTTAGAAGAGGTGTTTCTTCTAAACCAGATTTAATAATCTGAAATGAGGCCTCAGGCTGTAGTGACTTCGACACAACAATTCAGCCCGATCGCTAATCGGGTTTATAAAATACATCACTTCGAAATTGTGGTTATGATCAATACTGTGGATAGAAAAATTTCAGCTGGCCGACTATCTTGCGAAAGTACGACTGGAGTGCGAACAGACTATTAACTCCGCAGGTAAATGCTTTCCAAAGCATAAACTCTCACTAGCCGATTGATCTATCACTACGAGTGAGGAAATGATTATCATTGAATGTGTGTGAGAGAGTCGGGCTGAATGACTGTGCCTACTACTCTAAAACACTGTTTACAGAAGCGAAACGGGCGGTCACAATAGGGAATCAAGAAGTCGAGCAAATGCATGAGCATTACGGAGGTGGAGGAGGTATGATAGCGCATTTTACAAGTATTTGAGTAGCTACAAATTCAAGCGCAATATTTTGAGTTGTACACCACACTCACGTTACACAATTCCAGTGCACAAAGAACGGAGGCAAAACTAACTTATCGTTTTCCATTACGTTTTCCATTACGTTTGTGTCCTTGGTTCACATATTTTTTTAAACAGTTTTCATCATTAAAAATTTATTTAGAGATCTTATATATAATTTGATCATTCTACTTTTTTTCAAACCTTCACCTTCTACTTCTATTGTTGTAATAACATATGAATAAAATTCGAAACTACACCTTCCAAGTATTTGTATTTGAACCGGTTTGTTCCGGGAAATTTATCTATATAGCTGTTATAGAACAAAGGGCAACTTGATCTGTTTAAATATCTTCAAAAATAAGTTTCAAGGTATTCGAAATCAGAGCAATGGTTTCATCTCATGATGCGATGTTTGGTCAGTGTGGATGGGTCGTAAGTATATTAAAAATACTGTTATCAAATTTCAACCAAAATTGAGGATTTATCTTTATGCAGTATCGCCGAAAAGTATTGGCAAACTTTTATTTTCCCGTGTAATTATTGAACCATGCGAGCAGTCGAGCTGAAAATTTCATTGAAAATGGGAAATCTATCGGTGAATAACAAGCTTACAATGCCTGATCACATGTATGGTCAGTGTGGATGGGTCGTAAGTATATTAAAAAACTGTTTGTTTTTTTAATATACTTACGTTGAGGATTTATCAATTGAGGATTTATCTTTATACAGTATCGAAAGTATTGACACACTTTTATTTTACCGTTTAATTATTGAGCCATGAGAGCAATCGAGCTGAAAATTTCACTGAAGATGGGAAATCTATCGGTGAATAACGAGCTTTCAATGCCATATCCATGAAATTGAAACGTGTTGCGTAATGATGACGCAACTGAACACCACTTATTTGAAACTTTCTATCTCTCAGGAACGTTTTTCCACACTTGTAAAAATATTTGAGTGTTGCGACCTTACCAAGGACTGCTCAGAAAAAAAAATTTCAATTTGCTGCGATTTTTCTCCGTTCCAGTAGCCTTGCTGCAATATTTGGGCTGCAAACTCATAACTCGACTCCCAGATAAGCTAGAGACTCGTTCTAGGGCTCAAAATAATTGGCGACATCTCTGAAAGTTTGGTGAAGATTGCCCTCCATATGCTTTCAGGGCATAACAAAGTCGCTTTTTTACATACCCAAAATTTGACCATGTACATATCCAAGGGTAAATTTTCAAAAAATATGGTTCCTGTGCAGGACAGACCCAAAACCATCCAAAAAAAATCATCAATGCCTAACTTTTTGTAGCGGCAGCATTTTTCCCTGCATGCTGCGATCGCATCTCTGACACGCGCTAGTTTCGAAAGTCTCGCATGTCTCTTTGCATATTCTCGCCCCCCCCCCCTGTTATCTCCTTTTTCCGACACCAGTGCGTGTCAGGGATGCGATCGTTGCATGCAGGGGAAAAATGCTGCCACTACAAAAAGTTAGGCATTCATTCTTGGATGGTTTTGGGTCTTTCCTGCACAATCAATCAATCAATTACTACTTAACCTAAAACGACAAGCCCTGTCCGTCTGTGAGTCTGTCTGTGAGTCTGTCTGCTCCGGTTTTGAAACGCACGGTGTGCGCATGCACCACGGCTGTGCGTTGCACGTCCTTCGCACGTTACGTGTACTGACTCTCTTCATTTCTTCCCACTCTCGGCTGAGTATCAACGCGGCGAGAGAGCGAAGGACTGTAAGAGAGACGTGCGCACAACGTGCAAACGAAAACCGGAGTGTGAGTCTAGGGACGGGCAGCCGGGAGTGAGCGGGAGGAATAGACTGTGACAAATAGACTGTGACGCACGCGCGTGGTGTTGCGTTTGAATTTGAATTTTAGCGACCAACTTCTGCAGATCTACCTCGTGTTTTCGCTGATATTTAGTGAAATAACGGAGGTCCGCGGGTTTTCTGAGTTTCATAATTTAGAGAACGTGGATACACAGTGTCTGAGAGAAAAGATCGCAAATCGTAGGTTGAATTCTCTCGTGAGTCGAGTTGAAAGCAAAATACCGTAATCCAAAAAAATATTATAGTGCCGGTCCGCTCGATTTCAGTCTTTCGAAGAGAGCGGTCAATGAATACAAGTACTTTAAGCACGAAATAGTGAAAATCGTAGGTCGCACTTTTCAGTAGGGTGAAAAAGTGTTGAGAGCCAGGTTTTTAGCCGTGATAAAGTATGATGGAGAACCCGGGAAATTCGAATCCTACAGTAAGACGGATCACTTGCACAGTTGCATTTTGTTTCACTTTTTTATTGATTTTTATGCTCACATTTTCTGTTGTTGCGCGCTTTTTCATGCGCCATCAATCTGCCGAACCTAGATAACCGGATTACTGAATTTTCAAGCCATACTTACCACGTTTCTTCGTCGTTTACCACATTGTGCGTATTGATCTCATTATTTTTCCTATTATATTGATAATATTTGTCGGCGAGGGTGAAGATGCATTCCTTCTCTTCTTCTCACTTATCACGCTTATATCATTAAACCCCTCCCTACTTATTATACCGCTTAGTCACAGAAACTGTTCATATCTTCTCTAATCTCATGCTGTGTCTACAGTAACCTATCCGAAGGGGGTAAAATAACTGTAGTGGATGATACACGTGTTGTTCCTTCCGTGTCTAAATTACGAGAACACGGTCAACCCCGAAAGTGAATACGGTAGATGTACATCATCCTTGGAACACTAAGAGAGCTCATACAAATAATTCTGACTCAGTTTTCAAGAAATAATATTTCCCTGTTATTGTAGCTATGCTACCATAGTCCAGGGTACTGTATACGAGAGGTTATCTCAGTGGGTCGACATATTTGTTCAGAAACTTGGCACAGGGCTAAATTTACAATGCGATACTAACCATGCTATAAATTAATGCGTCATGTGAGGAGTACGAATACACTAAACAGAAAATTCAAAAACGCGCTTACGCCTCAGGCGATGAAACCGCGCGATTATGACGTCATTATATATTTTCGCCAATTCAAACCGAATCAATTTGTACTGTGTATTAATGGATTCCTCGTCAAAATACAACTATTTTTTAGTTACGGAACTTTTTTGATTGGAGCCGATGCTAGCGAGTTATTCAGTGAAATGTGTTTCATTTAATTTTCATTAAAAAGTTTCTCGTAAAAAATAAAATTTTATTTGATAATTTTAATCGTTGAATTATTATACAAAATATATTTTAAAAGAAAAATAAAATTTGCCCTGGAAGGAAGCCAAATCAGCAAAAGTATAGCGAAAACTCGAATAAAGTCAGTTGCTGACAGCGTAAGTACGGTAAGTACTCGCATCATACGGTTTTATCAATATAAGACCGTCGAAACTATTATATCCTAGACAAAACGTCAGTTTGGGCAAAACTGGCTCTTACGTGTAACATTTTTGTTCATTTATTTTTGAAAAAGTGTATTTTGTTTGGTTTCTGTATTTTCGCGATCTTTCGTTTCGCATTTTCTCGAAGTACTTCGAAACATATTTTATTCATCACTTTCTATATTTCGATTGAGAGGTATTCTATTGTGTTTTTTTTAAGATTAACAATTGCCACATTAACAAGTCGTATTATTAACATTTTATCGCAACGACAGAATGGGGAATTAAATGAGGTACGGTATTTATCATTTTCTGTATATTCTTCATTTGTTGAATTTCCACGGTCGAAGGGATTGTAGATGGGACGATCTGGAATGGAGTCATTCAGTCTATTTTGTCGCAAAATCAGAGTGTGGAAATGCGACAAACCTACTCATTTTTCTCACCCCTCCTCCCCCACTCGGCTGTGTTCAGAAAAAATCGCAAAATCAGAGTGTGGAAAAGCGACAAATTCAATCATTCTCCCCCGTTCTCATCTTCTCGCTCGGTCGACTCACCATTTCATCCTATCGAAGCGGTGACGAACGGTCGAATGACTCCTCACGGCGTGGGATACAGAAGTTGGACACGCATCACTCATCAGCAGACTGAATCGGTAAGTATTGTCATAAACATACTTTTTTCACCTAGACCTCGTAGTTTAGTACTTTACAAGACCATATATAATATTTCCACTACGAAACTATACTAATAGAAATGATTACGGTACCATACGATGCGATATGAAATATGGATAGTTTTACCTCTATTCCAGAATTCGACCATGATGCGTGTCCAACTTTTGTATCCCACGCCGTGAGGAGTCATTCGACCGTTCGTCACCGCTTCGATAGGATGAAATGGTGAGTCGACCGAGCGAGAAGATGAGAACGGGGGAGAATGATTGAATTTGTCGCTTTTCCACACTCTGATTTTGCGACAAAATAGGCTGAATGACTCCATTCCAGATCGTCCCATCTACAATCGCTTCGACCGTGGAAATTCGACAAATGAAGAATATACAGAAAATGATAAATACCGTACCTCATTTAATTCCCCATTCTGTCGTTGCGATAAAATGTTAATAATACGATTTGTTAATGTTAATGTGTAGCAATTTTTAAAATAAAATAAAGCACGATGTACACACGAGATATGATTTGCAGCCAAGGAAATATGATAAACAACAAAACAAAATTAAATGCGATTCACAAACAATCGCCTTTTCTTGGAAGGAAGGTATTTTTTATTCTTTCATGAATGTGCGATGTTGAGATCGCATTATTCACAGTTTTGCCCAAATTGTTGTTTTGTCTAGGATATAATAGTTTCGACGGTCTTATATCGAAAAACCTATTAAAATTATCTAATTTCTCTCGTTATGGACTCCGATGTGCTCTATGCAATAGAAGAAAACTGTAAAATATAAAGTTGACAAAGTTAAACCTAGGAAAAGTGAAGGAATTTAAATAATTACGGTATTGCACAGCAATCGAGGACTGACTTTATTCGAGTTTTCACTTTTGCTGATTTGACTTCCTTCCAGGGCAAATTTTATTTTCATTTTAAAATATATTTTGTATAATAATTCAACGATTAAAATGGTCAAATAAAATTTTATTTTTTACGAGAAACTTTTTAATGAAAATTAAATGAAACACATTTCACTGAATAACTCGCTAGCATCGGCTCCAATCAAAAAAGTTCCGTAACCAAAAAATAGTTGTATTTTGAAGAGGAATCCATTAATACACAGTACAAATTGATTCGGTTCGAATTGGCGAAAATAGATAATGACGTCATAATCGCGCGGTTTCATCGCCTGAGGCGTAAACGCGTTTTTGAACTTTCTGTTTAGTGTATTCGTACTCCTCACATGACGCACTAATTTATAACATGGTTAGTATCGCATTGTAAATTTAGTCCTGTGCCAAGAATATGTCGACCCATTCAGATAACCTCTCATACCTGGTTCAAAGTATGTTCCACAGACAAATTTTATCCGAAATCTATCTCATACAGTAATCTCGACCCAGTTTCAAAGGCTTAAAAAATCAGGATACTATTCTTTGAGTTATGATAGGTTTAACAGAATGTCTAGGAGTACGGTAGTTGGGTTACGGTAAGTCAAAATGGGCTCAGCCAACTGGCGACTCGATTTCAAAGCAAGACCCTACGAAGTGCCTATAAAAACACGAGCGCAGCGAGCAGAGTTGAGAGAAGTTACTACCGTCTATTTCGAAATCGCCTGCAAGTATTGGATGCTGGACGTTTCATACGAACTAAATGTCACACAACGCAAAAGTAATAATTTTTATCATCACCAAAAACGGGTATACATGATCAATTTCCCATCGAAAGAGCACAAATACTTATCACAGCACCCGTTCTGAAAATTTTAAGCAAAAAAAATTAAATTGCAGCGTACATTTTCATGCAATAAAAAATGACTCAAAAAATGAACGTTGACACGCGGAACTGGGAAACCGCGACGCGTTGACAAGGCGGGCGTGAATCACAGTTTTGAAGTGGGCGGAGCTTAGTAAAATTGCAATTTTCTGCATGATTTTGAGAATTGCGTGAATTTTACATAAGAAACAACGATTCGGCACCGCTGATAACCACAACCAAGCAAAAAATTTTAGAGCCAGTTTGAAATTTCGGCTGCCCGTCCCTAGTGTGAGTCCGTCCCGTCCGTAACTACGGTAACAAGTTCGCTGGAGCAACCACACTTGAATGGGTCAGATACATGATATTTGTCAAAAACACAAAAATCAATAAATCAATAATAATCAATAAATCAATCAATACTACCGTAACTTACAGTACCCTCCGATGAGTTCGGTGGGTCAGACCGCAGGTCAGATTCATGATTTTTCTCAAAAACATGAAAATCGATAAATCAATCAAAACTACCGTAACCTACAGTACCCTCCGATGAGTTCGGTGGGTCAGACCGCAGGTCAGATTCATGATTTTTCTCAAAAACATGAAAATCGATAAATCAATCAAAACTACCGTAACCTACAGTACCCTCCGATGAGTTCGGTGGGTCAGACCGCAGGTCGGATTCATGATTTTTCTCAAAAACATGAAAATCGATAAATCAATCAAAACTACCGTAACCTACAGTACCCTACGATGAGTTCGGTGGGTCAGACCGCAGGTCAGATTCATGATTTTTCTCAAAAACATGAAAATCGATAAATCAATAAATCAATCAATACTACCGTAACCTACAGTAAAAGTTCGCTGGGGCAACCAAACTTCCTTGGGTCAGATACATGATTTTTGTCAAAAACACGAAAATCAATAAATCAATAAGTGCTACCGTAACCTACAGTGAAAAGTTCGCTGGGGTAACCAAACTTCCTTGGGTCAGGCAAAAAGTTGCCACTACGCCACGAAGGCGTAGTGGCAACTTTTTGCGATGGCCCTCCTGGACCCGGCGACTGAAGTACCCCTGGACCGAATTATACCCGGCGACTGAAGTCTCCCTGGACCGAACTGTACCCGGCGACTGAAGCCCCCATGGACCGTACTTTGAAAACGTAGTGCGCTTAACCTCCACGCACCCCGCTAGTTTATCATATCAGGCGGTAGTCGCTCAGATGAGGCCTGCACAAGAACCATATTTTTAGAAAATTCACCCTTGGAGATGTACATGGTCAAATTTGGCGTATGTAAAAAAGCGACTTTGTTATGCCCTGAAAGCATATGGAGGGCAATCTTCACCAAACTTTCAGAGATGTCTCGGCTCTCAACGACAATCATTTTGAGCCCTAGAACGAGTCTCTAGCTTATCTGGGAGTCGAGTTATGAGTTTGCAGCCCAAATATTGCAGCAATGCTGCTGCAACGGAGAAAAATCGCAGCAACTTGAAATTTTTTTCCTGAGCAGTCCTTGGTAAGGTCGCAACACTCAAATATTTTGACCAGTGTGGAAAAAACGTTCCTGAGAGATAGAATTTTTCAAATAAGTGGTGTTCAGTTGCGTCATCATTACGCAACACGTTTCAATTTCATGGATATGGCATTGCAAGCTCGTTATTCACCGATAGATTTCGCATCTTCAGTAAAATTTTCAGCTCGATTGCTCGCATGGTTCAATAATTACATGGGAAAATAAAAGTGTGCCAATACTTTCCGGCAATACTGTACATGATGGGAAGAACGTGGCGCGATGATTCTCATTCGAGAAAGAAATTGCTGGCGGAGCAAAAACGCCTTCATGAGGATTTATTAATTCTACCACAATTAACATACCCGTTCAGGGAGTCGATAATATGTCAAGATCGTGTCGATAGCGAGAAAAAGAAAAGAGCAGCACAGAGCGTCGATTATGACAAGCAATCGAAGCAGGTACGTTTCCTTTTCGTTTGGACTTGTCTATTCGCTGTCCTCAAAGCGTCTCCTTTCCTCCTCAAATTTATCCGTCTTGTCGTAGATATCAACTGCTCCCTCGCTTTTCGCTCTTCGTCTCTCTCTTCTCCTCTTCTCCTCCTGTATTACCTCGTCCCATTCCCGAGCTCTTTCTTCTAGAGCAATCGCGGCCTGATCCTCTGCGAAACAACGTTTGCCTTCGAATGGCTTCTTTACCATACCAATAGCGAGAATCCCGCTTTCTATCGCTGCTCTGTTTCGACGCATCTCGCTAGAGAGCTGAATGTTCTTTTGTTTCGTAATAGTGTATTTCGATTTCTCTTCTCATGAATACGGTCTCAGCCTTGAGAGATTCGAGCAGTCGGCTGATTTGTGACTAAAATTAAAGCATACCCAAGAACTTCGTGTTCCTAAATTTTTTCCTGTTTTACAGGGAACGATCCGCCGAGCGTTCCTTGGAACAACAGGAATAACAGGAACAAATTTAAGAACATAAAGTTCTAGAGTATCAATAGTTCTGAACTATAAGGGTGTCCCAAAAGTTTTGCGACTCGGGCCTATTTTAGTTTGCGACGATTGCGCAATCGATCGATATCGATGATTGCGAAATACATTTGGTAAACAATCCATTTCGTAATCATTCAAGCCTTAGCACAAGTCGAGTGCTGTAGTCTCCTAGTTTCTACAACGTTTCTCCCGATGGACACTTCTTTCGATCATCGCACAGTTTTGCTTCACAATTTTCTTGCGGGAAAGACGGCGAAGGCAGCTCATCAAGAACTGGTGCTTTCGAAAGGAGATTCTGCCTCGACTCTATCGACCTGCTATAGATGGTACCAGCTTTTCAATTCTGGCGACCATAGTATCGAAGACGAACCCCGTTCTGGACGCCCTCACAGCAAGAATCAACCCCTGGTACTCAGTGCAGTGGCGGCCAAACCCAAAGTGAGTGTGCGTGAGTTGGAGATGGAGACTCATACTCCCAATTCCACGGTACAACGAATCCTCCACCGGGATGAGAGGAAGCCGAAGCTCCCCCATGTCATTCCCCACTCCCTCACCCCTGCTCAGATCAAAAAGCGTGTCGATGTGTGCCGAGAATTGCTCCACCGTAGACCCAACTTTCGATGGATCAGCAAGATCATCGCTATGGACGAGAAGTGGATCACATACGATAACCCTGAGCGGAAATTGGAATGGTTGGGCATCGGAGAGAATCCCCAGCCAGTCCCGAAGAAGGAATTGCACGAAAAGAAGGAACTACTGAGTTTCTTCTTCTCCGTGTTGGGACCCGTCTACTGGGAGATCCTCTCCAATGGAACCACCATCAACGCTGACGTCTTCACTACTCAACTGGAAGAGGTCGCCATCAGGGTCCCTTCTGGTCTTCTAAGCGATGGAAAAATCCTGATCCTTATGGATAACGCGAGACCTCATCATGCGAAATTGACCCAGAAAAAGTTGGACGAACTGAATATGGAATGGCTGCCTCATCCACCGTATTCACCCGATATCAGCCCCTGTGACTATCACTGTTTCCAATCTCTTGCTAACTTCTGTCGCGGAAAGAAATTCGCTAATCGGACCGATCTCGACTCGGCCTTCCAGGCTTGGATCGATTCGAAGACCAAGTCATTCTGGAGAAATGGAATCATGAGCCTGCCCGATCGATGGCAGAAGGTTGTGACTAAGAAGGGAGCCTACATTGATTGATCACCTTTGTCAACTGTTGAAGATGTGATGATAAAAGTTTTTATTGGAAAAAGTCGCAAAACTTTTGGGACACCCTTATATAACAAGAACTTGCCTGAATATGAGCGTGTTTCTGCTGTGAATTGGTGTGCTTTGTGGACATTCGAAGATCGTACAACAGATTCGGCGCGCATTTACGGACGGGAGTATGAATATTTCTGAAAATGCGTTTTGACTAAGTCGTTTTTGACCTATAATTCGTCTTACCTCATCTCAGAAAATTTTGCGCCCATTTCTTCTCGATTTCCTGATTATTGGCCCACTGATAGATGTTGGCATGGATGCTCGCATAACTCGAATGGCAGAGGCGCACGTGAGCTGGCTGTATACTATTTTAGATTTTCACGATTACTCGTTAAAGAAGCAGTATTACGATCTCGCGCTCCCCCATTCCTTATCTCCTATGCTGTCGCTCTCTCCTCTTTTCCCATTATCCCCCTCTCATTTTTAAATTCTTGCGTGTCAGGGTCAGTTTGGCACTTAGCCAAACTCGAATAGCTCTGTTCAAACTTATCGGTTGAACGTGCGGTTTGCGGGGCTCTTACCGGGGAACCGAGCGTGCCCCACAGTGAGAGCTCAATTGACCAAAAGTTCGTGGGACACCACCTTTAGCAGCCTTTAAAAGGTAATGATAGGAAATGGGCGCCAATCAGAGTGCTGAAATGGACAAAGTACGAGCGGAATCACAGGCACGGGAGAAGAAAGCGAGCGAGGTAAACTGTTTTTTTTATAAATATGAAAAGATAAGGCAATTCTTCAGAAGCATCTGGAAAACCTTCGAAAGCAGCAAGAATTGGCAGAATCTGCTAGGCGTGATGAGGAAAGAATTCAGCATGAACAGGTACATAATTACATTATTTATGGAGCGGTTGTTGAGAGCGATTTGCATAACTTTGCAACGAAAAAGTATGCTCATAAATGGCAAATTATTTTAGATTCGAGAAATGCAGTCTAACTACGAGAAACAGGAAAACAAGCTGAAAGAGCAGATACAGTTAGCAAAAGAAGAGTACGAAAGGTAAGAGGCTAAAACATTATATTGGATGTTTTCTCCGACTGCTCTAGCAATTTCTTGAAAACTTTACCTTTCGAGTGATCACATGTCGAATAAAGAGCGATCTTTTTTGAATCCAAACCTTTCATAGAACAAAGGTTTCAGCGCTAAAGTAACGGAGAGTAACGGTAATTACGTGCCGAAATTTAGAACCCCCTTGTTATCGATAACCCAAAAAGGGGAAATTAATGTTATTTCTCAGTTCGATCGCACGAGCCAAACAGAAAACCAAAGAGAAGCAAGAGAAACTGGTTGCATACAGTAGGAAGCAACTCGAGGTATTACATTTGTTAATTATTTTAATTAGCATCCTGTACATGATTTACATAATAATAAACAAATACAGCCTCACATTTCATACGCAGTCCTCGTATACAACCGGCATTGCCGGAGGGCCCGACAGAGCAGTCGCTTTTCGGTAACTTTACCTTTTCTTACAACCTTGTATTGTTTCAGGATATGGAGACGGCCCTTTCTACGCTGGAAGAAAGGAAAACGGTGGAACTCGCCCAGCTCAGATCCGATTTCGACGCGAAAGAAGCGAAATATGTCTCCGAGAATCGTGGCCTCTTCGAAAAGCGGATGCGTGAGGTGAAAAGAATTATTCAAATGTGTTCGAAATCGCCTTACGTGTAGAATACAAAGCACCTTTACCCGTATATGCTGGCAGTCACGATACGGCAAGCACGATAACAAGGAACATGTCTTCAGAGAGTGAACAGACTCCCATTATGGAGGACATCAACTTATTATTGCAGAGAGTGATGCACGAGATCAGAATGGAGTCAGCGTATGAATTCATCTCAGCAGTGCCGATGCACGCAGCTGCGGATAAAGGTGTGCTCTTTCTGAAATATATCCCAGCGACTTTAGAATGTAGTGAAATACTTTATTATAGAATCGCAAATTCTCGAAGTGCAAAAGGCAAGAATTCGTCAAAATCTTCTGGAAATCAACAAGGGGATGGACAGTCTTCGTGAACGAGTATTTTTTAGCATTAGTAGTTTATTTAATCCTTTACCGAAATCATTCTCTGAATGTTTGTGATCAGGCAGAGATAAAACAATTTATGATTGGTGAGATGACTCGTTTTATTTTCAGTTTATGGACCGTGAGAAGGACGATATCTACGGGAAAGAGGTATCCGGTCAATATTTGTTATCGCATTATTCAATGATGGTGAAATGCACGCACCGCGGGTTAGTACGAGGCCAGATATGAGGTGATATCACCACGGTCTCCTCATGCACGAGAAAACAATTCCTAAAATAGCATATTTGGGTTGGGCGTATTCTCGCTCTTTTTTGGGCTCGGAATGACCATAACACATATAAATAGCCTGCGAATTATGATGTTTTCACTAATTAGAAATTCTAATTAAAATAATTCAGGATGAATTGAAACGAATAACAAAATCGTGTGAAGACATGAGGGACTTGTGCACGACTCTCCTCAATACTTTGGGGCAAAGCCCCAACATCAGCAATGAAATCAGAAAAGCTGCCGAGGTGGGTAAAAATAACAAAAAAAACTATTTTATGTCTAATTAGGGAACTGAATCAGTACAAATTTACTATTTTTATCTCGGGAAATTCACTGCCGTAGTGAGGGGAATAATAGCAAAAATAACTGAGTATAATAATAAATCCAGGATTCGCTGGTCGCGATCAATTCTGGATCGACTTCCATTCACAGTCAGATCATTGATCTTCGTCAGCTCATGGTGAGCATTTTCAATCGTTATTGTCCGCGATTGAATTAAATCTAGCTATTTGTATAAAATTTACCGTAGACTGATATAAGTTTCTACTGTAATTTGAAAAAAGGAGGTAGTTGTAGAAAAATTACAAACGATTTGTCATTCAATGTCTCATACTTCTACAGATCGATAGCCCTCAATCTGTGACGTTCAACGACCTTCGTGAGATAAGGAAAAGTCTGATTAAGCTGCAATCGGACTGTGACCGAATGCCGGCTATTCAGGGAAAGAGTCTTTCTGAGAAGACCACATTGGTCAGATGTCCAGAACGAATGAAAAGGCAAGCGAGGGCATTGGTTCAGTTCCTCCGGTTGAAGAGCAGATCCCGCCTCCGGAGAATGATGTCCGAGGAGGGTCTGGAGAGTGAGAGAGTGAGAGCTGACAGTGATTCCTAAAATCGATTGCATTGTTCACAAATAATCAGCACAATATTTCCACTACATACTTCTTATTTTACTTTATGTATGTACTCCTATTACTAAATGTCAAACACCTTATAAAATATGTGAAATTGTGTCTCTCAGTTGACTTTTCTTCACCCGGTTTCCACCCGGATGTCATATTTTCGAGCAAACATAAGGCTTTAGGACTTGGTTACGACTCTTTTCAGATATCGTGAAGCGTTTCTTTCGTTCATCACGTGAAGAATTCTTGCGTTTTTTTGTTGTTGATAATATTTAGAAATTTTTTTAATTGGGTTATAATTGAGAAAAAATTGAGTACATTATCCTATTCCTTGATTTTTTCTCTTTCAGAATCCTCTCGTACATGATCCCATGTTCACATTTCCTTTCTTAATGGATTTTATGTTCACAAGGAGACATTTGCCGCATAGCCATGAGGAGGAAATGAGACGAATCGACAACTCGATAAAGGCCGTCTTAAAAAGGCTATATATTTCGTATTCAGATGTTGTATTAATCAAAAATTCAGAGAAGAGCAAGCGCTAGAAGATCGATTACGCGAGAAAATTGAGGGGATCAAACTGCGACGCGAATACGATCAAGAACGAGCCGCTAAGGTTGATCATGTAATCTTTTTTTCTAATTTTAAAAACATTTATGATTCCGAATGTACAGTATCCATAGTATTCGCTCAAAACTTAGAAGAGGTGTATCTTCTAAACCAGATACTTAATAATCTGAAATGAGGCCTCAGGCTGTAGTGACTTCGACACAACAATTCAGCCCGATCGCTAATCGGGTTTATAAAATACATCACTTCGAAATTGTGGTTATGATCAATATTGTGGATAAAAAAATTTCGGCTCTGTTCTAGTATCCCCTCACTAAGGGAATAGAAAGGTCCCATGGGAATATCGTGGTCCGAGTTCACAACGCACATTTGTGAAAATTGTGAACAACTGTGAAAACTATTTTCACACACGATTTGCTCGAAACGCAGCCATTCCGGCTATTTCTTCTTCTTTTCATAGTTTTCCTTGTATGTTTGCGAGCGTTTAGGAAAAAAAGGGAAGTCAAAATGTCGACTTTTGACGAAATGGACTTCTGGGAAGACCTTGCGGCGCCAGACAAAGCCGTTGACCGGGGAATTGAGAATGACTACGGTGGATGGGAAGAACCGAGGGGCTTAACAGAGAAGGGAAGAGAGTTGACCTCGGAGGGAGACGAGTCACCCCTCTTCCCTTCTCGCTATCTCTCTACTCTCTCCCATTTTCACGCTCTCTCTTCATCTCATTCGACCAAATCATCGCTTCAATATGGTTTCTTCTGCTCAGCCCCTCCGTTCATCCCATCCACCGTAGTCTTTCCCAATTCCCCGGTCAACGGCTTTGTCTGGCGCCGCCAGGTCTTCCTTGAGCTCAATTTCGTCAAAACTCGACATTTTGACTTCCCTTTTTTCCTAAACGCTCGCAAACATACAAGGAAAACTATGAAAAGAAGAAAAAATAGCCGGAATGGCTGAGTTTCGAGCAAATCGTGAGTGAAAATTGTTTCACAGTTGTTCACAATTTTCACAAATGTGCGTTGTGAACTCGGACCACGATAGAAAGGTCCCAAAAAAAAGAAAGGTCCCAAGAAAGAGAGAAAAATCAATCACCGGAATAAAAAAAAAAGGTCCCAAGAGTGCTGTAAAAAGATGAAAAATAATAGAAAGGTCCCAAGAACGTTGAAAATCGCATGTCAAGAATAGAAAGGTCCCAAGAATCGAAAAAAATGGCTTGAAAATAATAGAAAGGTCCCAACAGAATAGAAAGGTCCCAAGAGTGGTCTCAAAATACGGAAAATAATAGAAAGGTCCCAAGAATCGAAAAATTGGCCTGGAAATAATAGAAAGGTCCCAACAGAATAGAAAGGTCCCAAGAGCGCTGTAAAAAGATGAAAAATAATAGAAAGGTCCCAAGAGTCGGCAAAATGGCTTGAAAATAATAGAAAGGTCCCAACAGAATAGAAAGGTCCCAAGAGTGGTCTCAAAATACGGAAAATAATAGAAAGGTCCCAAGAATCGAAAAATTGGCCTGGAAATAATAGAAAGGTTCCAACAGAATAGAAAGGTCCCAAGAGCGCTGTAAAAAGATGAAAAATAATAGAAAGGTCCCAAGAGTCGGCAAAATGGCTTGAAAATAATAGAAAGGTCCCAACAGAATAGAAAGGTCCCAAGAATCGAAAAAATGGCTTGAAAATAATAGAATGGTCCCAACAGAGAACAGAAAGGTCCCAAGATAATAAAAAGGTCCCATTCCTTCTTAAAATCGTTCCAATCCCGCTCAACCACAGTACTTCCTCCCATTACCACTCGTCGTCCCTCTAGAGCTACTCGCACTTAGAGACCATCCACGAGAGGCCGGGACGCTGGGAGGGGGGGGGGAATCGTCGGATGTTTTTTGCAACCCATGCCAATAACTTGGTGATGAAGTCAGCATCACGAGTGCTGATATTTGGCCAGGTAAGTAAGGTTCTGGGTCCCGCCCCGAAAAGTTACAGGTAACCCAACCTTCTGATATCGATTTTTTACCATTCGAAAATATGCGTTTTCATAGTGTTTGTAGGTGTATTTTCCGAAAAAAAACACGAATAAAATCACTTTGAAAGTGATCTGACAACTATAATAATAA
This sequence comes from Pristionchus fissidentatus, assembly GCA_036245785.1. Classification (NCBI taxonomy): domain Eukaryota; kingdom Metazoa; phylum Nematoda; class Chromadorea; order Rhabditida; family Neodiplogasteridae; genus Pristionchus; species Pristionchus fissidentatus. The sequence goes on from BTSY01000002.1 coordinate 26,946,605, forward strand.
TAATAATAATAATAATAATAGCAATAATATGTTTATCATGCAATTTACTGAAGCTAATTTAAGAGGAGAAATAATAAGTTACTATAAAAGGTCAAAATTTCTATTTTTCTCCGTTTTTTAGACCGTCCTGAAAAAATTGCCCATCTATTGACAACGATTTTACGATTTTTAGAATCTTCATCAAAAACTGTATCAAGGAACATAAAAGCTTAAATAAGGACTGTCCCGCCGATATTCGTAAACTTTATCGTGCACTCTGGCCGATCATTTCTGCGACTAGCAAGGATTAGCAAAGGAACGTTTTATTATTTTGGACGAGTGTTCGTGGATTTGTAATAGTGGGACGACGAGTGGTAATGGGAGGAAGTACTGTGGTTGAGCGGGATTGGAACGATCTTGTGAAGGGAATGGGACCTTTCTATTATCTTGGGACCTTTCTATAATTTTAGGCACATTTTTTCGATTCTTGGGACCTTTCTATTCTGTTGGGACCTTTCTATTATTTTCAAGCCATTTTTGTCGACTCTTGGGACCTTTCTATTATTTTCCGTCTTTTGAGACCACTCTTGGGACCTTTCTATTCTGTTGGGACCTTTCTATTATTTTCAAGCCATTTTTTTCGATTCTTGGGACCTTTCTATTATTTTTCATCTTTTTACAGCACTCTTGGAACCTTTCTGTTCTTGGGACCTTTCTATTCCGGTAATTGATTTTTTTCTCTTTCTTGGGACCTTTCTGTTTTTTGGGACCATTCTATTCCCATCAGACCTTTCTGTTTTTTTTGGGACCTTTCTGTTCCCATGGGACCTTTCTGTTTTTTTGGGACCTGTCTATTCCCATGGGACCTTTCTATTCCCTTAGTGAGGGGATACTAGAACAGAGCCAAAATTTCAGCTGGCCGACCGATCTTGCGAAAGTACGACTGGAGTGCGAACAGGCTATTAACTCCGCAGGTAAATGCTTTCCAAAGCACGAACTCTCACTAGCCGATTGATCTACCACTACGAGTGAGGAAATGAATATCATTGAATGTGTGAGAGAGTCGGGCTGAGTCACTGTGCCTAACACATTAAAACACTGTTTACAGAAGCGAAACGGGCGGTCACAATAGGGAATCAAGAAGTCGAGCAAAGGCATGAGAATTACGGAGGTGGAGAAGGTATGACAGAAACAAGTAATTGAGTAGCTACTAATTCAAGCGCAATATTTTGAGTTGTACACCACACTCACGGTATACAATTCCAGTGCATAAAGAACGGAGGCAAAACTAACTAATCGCAAGAACAGGTGTTCTATTGTTCGGTACAATGTAAAACGTCATTTTATTGCTGGAATGATAATGAAATATTTCTGGCTTCCTCTATATCACTATTTTATTCGATAGAAAAGGTCAAACCGGTTTTATACGGTGCTTGTAATTATTCCCCCCTTTCCATTACTTTTGTGCCCTTGGTTCATATAATTTCATTACAGTTTTCATCATTAAAAATTTCTCTCGAGATCATCACGTATATAATTTGATCATTCTACTTTTTTTCAAACCTTCACCTTCTACCTCTATTGTTGTAATATCATATGAATAAAATATGAAATTACACCTTCAAAGTATTTTTTGTAATTGAACCGGTTCGTTCCGGGAAATTTATCTATATAGCTGTTATAGAATACATGGCAACTTGATTTGTTTAAATATCATCAGAAATAAATTTCAAGGTATTCGAAATCGGAGCAATGCTTTCATCTCATGATCAGATGTTTGGTCAGTGTTCATTGGTCGTAGTAAGTATATTAAAAATACTGTTATCAAATTTCAAACAAAATTGAGGATTTATCTTTATGCAGTATCGCCGAAAAGTATTGGCAAACTTTTATTTTCCCGTGTAATTATTGAACCATGCGAGCAGTCGAGCTGAAAATTTCATTGAAAATGGGAAATCTATCGGTGAATAACAAGCTTGCAATGCCATATCCATGAAATTGAAACGTGTTGCTTAATGATGACGTAACTGAACACCACTTATTTGAAAATCTCTCAGGAACGTTTTTCCACACTGGTCAAAATATTTGAGTGTTGCGAATTTACCAAGGACTGCTCAGAAAAAAATTCAAGTTGCTGCGATTTTTCTCTGTTCCAGCAGCCTTGTTGCAAGATTTGAATTTTCTAAAAATATGGTTCCTGTGCAGGAAAGACCCAAAACCATCCAAAAAAAACATCAATGCCTAACTTTTTGTAGCGGCAGCATTTTTTCCCTGCATGCTGCGATCGCATCCCTGACACGCGCTAGTTTCGAAAGTCTCGCATGTCTCTTTGCATATTCTCGCCCCCCCCCTGTTATCTCCTTTTTCCGACACCAGTGCGTGTCAGGGATGCGATCGTAGCATGCAGGGGGAAAATGCTGCCACTACAAAAAGTTAGGCATTGATTCTTAGATGGTTTTGGGTCTTTCCTGCAGAGGAACCAATGAAGAGCAATTTTCACCAAACTTTCGGAGATGTCTAAGCTCTCAACTACAATCATTTTGAGCCCTAGAACGAGTCTCTAGCTTATCTGGGAGGCGAGTTATGAGTTTGCAGCCCAAATATTGCAGCAATGCTGCTGCAACGGAGAAAAATCGCAGCAACTTGAAATATTTTTTTCTGTGCAGTCCTTGGTAAGGTCGCAACACTCAAATATTTTGACGAGTGTGGAAAAACGTTCCTGAGAGATAGAATTTTTCAAATAAGCGGCGTTCAGTTGCGTCATCATTGAGCAACACGTTTCAATTTCTATTTTTTTAATTTTTTTTTTGGATATGGCATAGCAAGCTCGTTATTCACCGATAGATTTCCCATCTTCAGTAAAATTTTGAACTCGATTGCTCGCATGATTCAATAATTACACGGGAAAATAAAAGTGTGCAAATACTTTTCGGCGATACTGCACATGATGGGAAGAATGTCGCGCGATGATTCTCATTCGAGAAAGAAATTGCTGGCGGAGCAACAGAGGCGTCATGAAGAGGAGATGAGGAAAATAAATCAAGATATCGCTGATCTCATGGACAGGTCCTCTAACGGTGTGATTAGTTCTGCCACAATTAACATACCTTACTCCGAGACGATAGCACGTCTCGATCGGGTTGATCTCGAGAAGAAGAAAAGAGCAGCTCAGAGCGACCGTTTTAACGAGCACTCGAAGCAGGTAAGCTTCCTTTTCGTTTGGAATTTTCTATTCGCAATACACTGTACGAAACAAAAGAACATTCAGCTCTCTAGCGAAATGCGTCGAAACCGAGCAGCGATAGAAAGCAGGATTCGCGCTATTGGTATGGTAGAGAAGCCATTCGAAGACAAACGTTGTTTCCCAGAGCGTCAGGCTGCGATTGCTCAAGAAGAAATAGCTCGAGAATGGGACGAGATAATACAGGAAGAGAAGAGGAGAGGAGAGACACGAAAAGCGATGAGCGAGGGTGCATTTGGTATCTACGACAAGAAGGATAAATTTGAGGAGGATAGGAGACGCTTTGAGGACATGGATGCTCACATAACTCGAATGGCAGAGGCGCATGTGAGCTGTCTGTATAGTATTTAAGACTTTCGCGATTACTGGTTAAAGAAGTATTACGATCTCGCGCTTCCTCATTCCTTATCTCCTATGTGTCAATGGCGCTGTCGCTCAAAATAAGAGAAAAAATAAGAATATTTTTTCTCTTATTTTAAGAATAATACTCAAAATAAGAATAAGAGCATTACTTTAGGTGGGCGGGTGGGGGAGGTGGAGGCACACACTCACAGCCGGGCACCCATTCCCAGCGCCGACCGCGCAACCCCCAGCCACACACACAGAGTGAAGGGGGGGAAGAGTGAGTGAGAGGCGAACAGAGAGATTCCCTTCCCATTATCCCTCCCTCTCATTTTTGAATTCCTGCGCGTCAGGGTCAGGGTTTTTTTGCACAGAGCCAAACTCGAATAAATCTGTTCAAACTTATCGGCTGAACGTGCGTTTTGCGGGGCTTTTACCGGGGAACCAGGCGTGATAACCCCACAGTGAGAATTCAATTGACCAAAAGTTCGTGGGACACCACCTTTAACGGCGTTTAAAAGGTAATGATAGAAGAATTATTCGAATGAGTTTCAGAGGGCACAACTCCTCAACAACATTTATCAGTGGGCCAATAATCAGGAAATCGAGAAGAAATGGGGCGCAAAATTTTCTGAGATGAGGTAAGACGAATGTTAGGTAACAAAGCATGGAGTGTATGCATGTTTTCAGAAACATTCATACTCCTGTCCGTAAATACTCGCGAAATCTGTTGTACGATCTTCGAATGTCCACAAAATACACCAATTCCGAGCAGAAACACAATCATATTCGGGCAAGTTGTTGTTATGGCTCAGATCTATTGATACTCTAGAACTTTATGTTCCTAAATTTGTTCCTGTTATTCCTGTTTTTCCAAGGAACGCTCGGCGGATCGTTCCCTGTAAAACAGGAAAAAGTTTAGTTCTTGAGTACGTACACAAAGTTCTTGGGAACGTTGCTTTAATTTTAGTCACAAATAAGCCGACTGCTCGAATCTCTCAAGGCTGAGACCGTATTCATGAGAAGAGAAATCGACGCATTAGAGAGAATGAAAGTCGACCACCCGGAAGCGTTGTTTCTGCAGGATATTGAGGTATAATCTAACAGTAAACCTTAAAATTATTTTAATTTTCAAAAAAATGAAATTATTTTTCGCAGGATTCAGCAAGATCCATCGAGAAAGCCTCGAGACGATTTCACACATGTACAGATGAGATTCGGAGGGATATGGTAAATATATTTATCGATTGATATATCGATTGTATTCGTTAACCGTTAGCATTTGCTTCGTTCAAATCTTGCAATAGATATTCGATATTCACGCTAGTCACCAGCAATGGAGGTAGAGATCAATAAGAAAAAAGAGAATAAAAGATTGTTTTCAGGAAATACACACTGAGAGGACTCTAGATGCTCGTCTTGTTTCCGATTTCGAGACGTCATTCGATCAGCTCGAGAGCAGAGTCACGACGATTCCAACTGTGGCCGGGCTTCGCATCAAGTATCAGCCAAATTCTTAGTGACCATCACGCCGATTCATTTCTGCCCTGTAATTGCTATGCATTTCCTACCGCAGCTGCGAATAATACTCGATGAAATAGATGCTTCCTTGATGAACGAAGAAACAACAGTTGCTGTCCATCCCCTTCAGTGAATTAAAGAGGGAATACTTTGTTATCTTCATGAGGGAATAAACTAGTTAGAATGCTGAATCATAACCATACTGATCCAGCCCTTCATGTACTCGTATGGCTATGATTCAGCATTCTAACCAGTTGATTCTATCCCCTTCATGATGAATTCCACTAAAATAAAAAAAAGCAAATGAGCCGATACATCGGACATAAATATGCATGCGACTTAACAACAAAGGGATCATACTCAGTGATTTTCACTGAGCCTTCATTTTCCATTTCCAAATTTCCTTCATGCACGTTCAATTTTATGCACTTGAAAATTTAATAAGAATTTTGTCCCATGCGATGTACCCACAACGAATCTGCTATTCCACTCCCATTTCTTTCAAAACAACATTTCCAATGATTCACACCGGACGAAGCCCATTTAGAGAGAGAGAACCATCATATCGTTGATAAGACTAGATAGATAGATGTCTACGTTTTTCGTCTCTTCACCCTATCAGTTGCCAATGCACGTAGTTGTTTACTTTTGTGCAACGCATCACCATTGACCCCCAGTGACTCAATATGCCGATATAAAGCCTAAGATTGAAGTCGCAAAACGCATTTGTGATTTGTTTCCTGTGCAATCGCTGGTCTCGTCGTCAATGTCATTAATTATTAAATTATAAACTTAAATCGTCTAAAGCCTCTGTGTCTTGGATGCTTCACAATCTCATTACTGTTCGGTCTCATCGATAATTTCGCAAAATATGATTTCGCATTTTAATGACATCCCGATTGCATCAATCTTTTGATATCTATTTTCTATGCTTTATAAAATATTTCTTCTAATTTAATGTCAGATGTCACGCATCATTTCCTCCGTCCATTCTTCGCCAATGAAAGACGAGCTGGAAAAGGATACGAGAAAAGCGGCACATGTACGGCAGCGAATCGTATTTGAATGCGAGTAAGTTATCTTACATATCCATTTAAAAATAAACATTGTTCCGCCTTGAAAACGCAAGTTCAAAATGTGCTTTAGTCAATTGATATTTGTATACGGTTTTATCGATTATCTGACATTTTAATTAATTGTCAAATTCGATAATTCAGGGCGATGCAAACGAGGTTTGTCGATAAGGACTTCAAGCCGAATGAGCAGTCAATAGGAAAACTGCATGACGATCAGGGTTACTAGCAAATCTATTTTAAAGTTCGAATTACAGGTTTTTGTTCGTGCTGAAAAAAAAATAGAAACCAGTGCCATTTGTATGGCCGAGCGGTGTAAGCAACTGCTAGTCATTCGAAGGGTCACGAGTTCGATCCCCGCCCAGGCCAACCAAGCCCTCCATCCACCCCGGGGTGGTAAATTGGTAGCAACTTTGATTGCGAAAGGTAAACGTGCCCTAGATGCCTTGGGAAAGCTTGGGTTACGTAATCCCACGTTGCAGCTGGCTTACCGGCTTGCCCCATCTAGCGTGGTAGCTTGCTACTGTAAAATCGCTTGACATGGAACAACTTTTTTACCATTTGTACAAGTTAACATTCTAACTGTAACAGTGCAAGAAGTAGTGTGATCTGTCTTTGATCACCGTGCTACCAAATACCCATTTCCAACCAGATTTTACAAATTTCAGAAGGCAATAAACCCGGAGCCATGCAACCGAGCGAATTATTGTGGCTGCGTCCGAGGGACATGAGGGTAGGATAGAGTGGAAAAACGATAATCGAAAGGACCAGAAAGGGGTCGCTCCTTAGAGAGTGTGCGAAAATGAGAGAGTTCACCTGGCTTGTGCACCCACTTTCGCTTTCTGGAAGGGTGACAGTGGGGATCCAAGTCCAGTTCGATATTCGTATTACGGCTGTTTAGACGAGAGATTCAATTTACGACTGAAAAGGCGAAGAGAATCAGAAAAAAAGTAATTGAGGGTTTGATCAATACAGAACAGGCATCCCTAGTTCATCAAAATCACAAACGAGAAAACACCTTAAATACGCTTGATTTAGCAATGGGAAATGATATAATAATGATAGATAAACAAAGCTAAGTAATTTCGTAGCCGTACTATACCTCAAAATTGATACACATTGCAGATTCTTTTGAAAATAATTTCAAAAATTACGCAATTTTAAAAACTCGATTTTGTGTCTATTTGGCATTCTAATAATCTTAACTTGAACAATACTGGCGTACCTTCGAGGAAAAAAATCTAAATACAAGGAACCTCACTCCAGTCATATCATAAAATTATCTGAACATGCCGAAAAGTTGATACGCGAACTGTATCTATAGTTTATAGAGACCTTTGAATGAACCTCAAATCGATGTAATTGAACTCAATTTTTCTAAATATAATACATAATGTTCGAAATTGCATGTGAGACTCGTAAAATGTTGATTTCTAAAAAAATAAATATTTTGAAATTTTTCAAAAATGAAAAAAAAAACATAATTCTGTGAATTTCGACTATACGTGCTCTTGTATGGCCCGATTATGTTTAGTAATACATTTAACTAATTTTTAACTTTAAATAAGAGTGATATCTTCAGATTTATAAAACATTTTACGTCCAAAAGCTTAAATATATGCGACGTCGATAAAAAATTTTACGTCCAAAACATGTTTATGTCGAAATAATCGCATTATCGTCGAAATGGAGAAGTGACACAGATATATCCAATTGAAAAGTACTATAATATTTTCTTTTCGAATATTTAGGAATTTTTAAACCTTAAACCCTAACGTAAGCGAAAGAGTACAGAAGTTATGAGATGACAAAATGAATAAAAATCACAAAATATGCAACTTTGACAGGATTTAACAAAAAAAGCGCCATTTTCTGTGCTAAACGGTTCCTAACCTATTTTTTGCTGTAGATTCCAAAAATCATAGTGAGGGAGTGTCATAGGGGGGTGGCAAAAAAGATATTTTCGATTTTCATCTAAAAAATGAGATTTTTTGTTCGAAACTTTTTTCACACTGACTTTCAGCAGTTCTAACTATCAAATTCGGCATCAGTGCGTAAAAATACGTGTAATAAAATATTTTTAGCCAAATATTTCGGAACTTTATTTTTTGTCGAAAAAATGTTGAAAATTTTCAAAAAAAAATTTTGAAAAAAAAAAAAAAAAAAAAAAAATTTTTCAAGCTTAAATATATGCGACGTCGATCAGCATTCGTGATGCTCATTCCACGAAAAAACTTTTAAGATAGGTTGTCGAATTCTCATCCGGGACCCCTACCCTCTTGTTACGTTCTCTCGTGGATGGTCTCTTAAAACAAAACAACAAGTTTACCATCCCATTTTCAGAGACCCGAAGTACTGGATAAGCTATTTCTAACTAAAATATTCAGCCCGATTGGAATGTATCAAGTCAGGTGAGTAGTGTATTGCTCGAATTCTGTATAGTTTTGACAAAGACATTTTTGACATTGATTTTAGAACAAAAGTTGCATGCTGCAGGTAAAATTGGGACAAGACATTAGTGTTCGCCGAAGGAAAGAATCACCAGGTACACAATATTACTATGCTCATCGAAATCAACCGAGCAGTATACCTCTCAACTCATGCTAAATTCACAAACACTCGTCCAAAATAATATAACGTTCCGCTCCTAAACAACAGATCTCGCTGCAAGAGAGCATGACAAATCGAGAGACACGCCGAGGTATATGACGTGTCAATAAAAGAACTCAATGGATATCATCTCATCGCTGTAAACAGGCATGTTGGTCGTGATCAAACTTCTTTCCACGTGAATTTGAATAGATTTCGACAACTCCACATCTGTGCTAGAGAACTGGAATTTTTTTTAGAGAATGGAGTGTGAAAAAATATAATAAAGCTGCGCTGTGTGCCTCCAACCAGATGTCTGCAACTAAGAGAGTTTGCACTCTGTGTAGCTTGAAATTAGAGCAAACATTGTGCTTTTGCCTTCGATGTTTAAACTCCACTGCTTCGAATTTACTGCGGTCTTGCAGGAGAAGGATGATTTATTATGCGTACTTTACACCACTCGGCCATCCAGCCCTCACAGAGAAAAATCGTGTTTAATATGATTTAACGTGGTATATCCGGCATATAAGGAGCAGCATTAATATTTTTAATTTGATCTCTCATAATTTATCGCCACAATTCTCGGGACATGTCAATACATCACAACATTGATACAATAAGTTTATTCAACAATTAATGGTTTTATTCAACAATTGTTAAATTACTTTACCCGATGCGAAAATGGCGGAAGCATTTTGTTTCAACCTGCGTGTCTTTTCAGTTTCGACCGAAAAAAGGTGACACGGAGCCACGAAGTGGCGTAGTTGCTCCCCCTGGACCGGACTTGGAGCCGGCTATCTTGCTTCCCCTGGACCGAACTTGGAACCGGTTATCTTGCTCCCCCTTGTCCGAACTTGGAACCGGCTGCCGAACTCCCCTGGACCGAACTTTGAGCCGGCTGCAAAGCTCCCCCTGGGCCGAAATCCGGTTAAATCAAAAAATATGTAAAGTAAAATGTATATTTATTCTGGTACCTATCCTGTTGTCGTTCGATATTGTGTCCTTGTCGTCACTGATTCAGACCCATCTGCAAAGGCAGACTGTGTCTACTTAATCTTGCTCTTTTGACTGTTTCCTGATTCTTTTGGTTTTTACTTATTACAAATACAAGTTGAAATAGCAAGAAAATCAAATATCAAGTCTCTGTGACTCACCATAACGAGTGCTTTCCTATATTTCTTCTCAGTTTCTGTCAATTTCTCCTTTAACTCTTTCACTTCTGCGCGAGAAATTTCGAGTTCCTCTTCGCCCTCATGATGATTGTCTGTTTCCTTTAAAATATTAAGATCATTTGGAAGTTTAAATTTGCAAGAAAATAAATATTGCGTAGTGCGTACTTCCGATGTGTTTGTCTCTACCGAAGCGTATGTTTGAAAGCGTCCCGTCTCCGAATTTCTCCAAAGATCCTCCTAAAACAAATCAAAGGATTTTTCATACCTCATGAAGAGAGGAACTATTTTCGTTAGCTTTCCGTGAGTTGTTTGACATTCGCATGAATTCGTATATATTTCATTACGTAAAAATAAAAACGACTCATCGGGAGTTTAGAGGTGAAGAGACCGGCCACCTCTGGTTTATTCGTTTCGCATTTTAGAAGAATTGCGTTCCCATGTACGCTGACGATATCTAGACAACGCAAAGCCACTCCATTTGTCGACCTAATTTTTTTAAAATTTAAATTTTTAACATTCTACATCTCACTGGATTGAAAACGAGTGGGTCTCCATCGTGTCAGTGTTGAGGGCGACAATTTTACGATTCATTGTTTGAAAGTAGAAAATAGACGAATCGGGATCTTCATAGAAGCAGTGATGCGTCTGCGATTATGGTATGGCAAAGAAGAAAAACTACTGATGAGTGTTTTATTGGGCAAGAATTTAAAAAAATATGATATACATGCTACACGTACATGTACGAGAATTATGTTCCTGCTAAGTCTGCGTGCATAGGGAACTCCACATTCTTTATCTTCTCTGCTATAAATCATCCTTCTCCTGCAAGACCGCAGTAAATTCAAAGCAGTGGAGTTTAAACATCGAAGGCAAAAGCACAATGTTTGCTCTAATTTCAAGCTACACAGAGTGCAAACTCTCTTAGTTGCAGACATCTGGTTGGAGGCACACAGCGCAGCTTTATTATATTTTTTCACACTCCATTCTCTAAAAAAAATTCCAGTTCTCTAGCACAGATGTGGAGTTGTCGAAATCTATTCAAATTCACGTGGAAAGAAGTTTGATCACGACCAACATGCCTGTTTACAGCGATGAGATGATATCCATTGAGTTCTTTTATTGACACGTCAATGCTAGTTCCGTGTAGAACAGGATCATCAGTGGCACGATAGAAGATTTTTATTCCATCGCGCTGCTGATGCAGGACCAGCCCGAACGCGACCGATTTTTCCTTTCAATTATTTATTAACTTCAATTGTGATTTTTAAATTTGTAGAGACTATGGCAAGTTCATGCATATATTTACTGAAGAAATTTTTTTTAAAGTAGACACACCTTATCGAGTGTGCGATAAAGGTCAAATTGTACTTGACTCGGCGGTGCGAAGGTTGCTTTGTAGATCTGGGCCACGTTGAAGTGATTAAATTAAATCTAAATTACCAGTCGGTCGAGTGTTGTAAGATAGAATGAATTTCCAATGCAGCGTTGATATACAATGTTGTTCGGCGAGAAAACACGTTCCAACTCCCTTCCACTGCAAGCAATGCTGTGAAAGTGTTTATGTAGATTACTTTGGAGGTAGTCATGCAATTCAAATCTTGAAATGTCCAAGTTTCTGCTCTCCTTCCCTGTTATTGTGCGCTAAAGATTGGAAACGGGGAAGGCATAGGAAATGGATTTTTTTAAAACTTTTGCAACGTCCCTGTCACATAAATGCTTCTTTGTGCTCTCATTTCGTTATTGAGTATTCTTTGAAAAACATCATGCACCCATATTCCAATAAATAAACGAATGAACACACCCTTTCATGACATTCACCCGAGAGGAGTTCCCATCTCGGCAGAAAATCGTGCCTGAGATCGATCATTTTTTAATCAAGTATCGATTGAAACTTGTGGCGTACGATGATAGTAGATTCACAATCGATTATTGCCGAGGTTTGGGGTGAAGGTTTGGGTTGGGTTGAAATAGAGAAAATAAAGTCACAAACCCACCGTCTGCCGTCTGATTGCACGTAGATTTGGAGTTAACCTTCCCGATTTCATTAAATTGTAGAACTGAATCATTGATTCCCATCTACAACGATTTATGCAGATTACAGAGGCACTTTATGGAGTGGAAGCAATTAAAACTGTATTAAATAATTCATACGAGATCATAAAAAAAACCGAAATAATTTAAAGGAACGACGTAACTATTATACGTGCAGGCAATTAGAAAAGTAAGAGTTCCGTCTATGACTATTTCGAAAGAAACGAGGTGAGGTCGATCGTACAATCAATCGAAATAAATTCCACTGCTAGTTGATTGCGGCGGAGCGAACGAAAAAGAGTGTTGTGATCTCTTATGGGTGTGTGTATGGGGGAAAAGGGGCGCAGATTGGGGTGCAGCATTTTAAACTCAATTGAGTAATGTATTTTGCGATATTCGCTCAGATGACGAAGGGTCTGTAGTGTGGTATTATACGGAACGTCTATGAATATTTTCTAAGTGTTCCGTCCACGATTATTTCGAAATAAACGAAGTGAATTCGATCGTAAGTAATCGAAATCGTTACCAATGCGAACTGATTGTGATTAGAGTGTTGAAAGTAAATGACTTTTTGACAAAGTGTCTTATTAAAAAGTCGCTTTTCACCAATCAAGTGATTGATGACTTTTTAACAATGGGTGTTTCAACTTTTTAATTAGCGTCAGACAGTCATTTTGAATCAAAAAGTTGATTCATTTCGACCCGCGCTGGCCATGGAGAGTGGTGGCAAGAATATTAGAAAGAAATGGTCGACAGTTTATGTCAATTATTCTCAATTATTGTCAATGTATTCAAATTGTATCTCAATCCTATAAATCAAGTTGTTCTTGAGTAGGTGAATTTATGTCAAGAATCTCAGGCTGACTATCTTGAGTTTTTAACAAAAGATGACTTTTTGAGAACGACCTGCACGACCGCTTGTTAAAAAATGACTTTTTGAAATGAATTCTAAATGACTTTTTGATTTTGCTCAAAATGTCATTTTCTACACTCTAATTGTGATGCACCGAAAAGAGAAGAGTGGTGTGATATCTTATTGGGAATGATGGTGAGTAGATATTTAGGGTTGTGGAATGCTACTGTCTGGGAATTAATTTTCGAAACTCCGAAGCCTATTTCGACCACATTATACATATAAATAAGCAATCCATTCGTAACTTTTTAAGTTTTCCCTACAATGTTGGTTACTGAATAGTCGCATCCGTGAGAGCTGATAACGCAAGGTGATACAGAATATAAAATTTGAATAATTCATAAAATAACTAAAGCGGGTGAAATAGTCCCTCTCGATTTGACAGGCATTCTCGCTCCTTCGCTCTTTCTTGGATATCACGCCTGTAGAATAATGGGTGGCGCAGGATCGGCACATTGAGAAAACAGGTTTTATTTCAAAATGATTTCGAAACCATTACAGTAGAGAGATGTTTTGATAATGAGGGGAATGGAAGAGTGGAGGGAATAGTATCGCTTCGAAAAGAAGATAAAAACGGATACGAATCATCCTGTCATCAGCTATCGACCGCCATCTTTTATTTGTATTCGATCAACAAGATTAGACAAGCCATTTGTTTTCCAATCGGTCCTTCTCGGGCATTGCCTATTGCTTCTGTCAATTAGGAAGTAGCGTTGGTTGAATTTATTAAATATTAAATTTAGATTTGATCTGAAATAATATCACATTATGTAAAAGATCTTTACTCATGCAGTTGCGGTTACATATTCATTCGTCCTTCACCTTCTCTCATGTAATCGCTAATTGGCACGGAAGTGGCTCATTTAATAGTTAACCAATCAGTACTGCAAACGAGTAATCAGATCATTTTATTGCACTGAGCACGATTCTTCAATTCTGCGATTGGAGATTTGATAATATAGTGATCGCATCCTTATCTGATATCCCCTTGGACGTGTGTATGTACATATAATGCAGATTTAATAGGCGTTGTGTCCGATCAATGTTGTAATACGCACCACCAGTATTCGGGCTTGAAAAAGGTGTTTCAAATAGTTGTGTGAAACAAAATCCAATTTGATCATTTCGAAATGCGTATTTTGCAGCAAGGTCACTTGACTGACGAAAAGATGCGAAATAACTAATGATTTCAAAATAAAGCATTTTCATCACTTATTCCTTCTACAAGCGATAATCGCCTGTTTTCAGGGCGACTTGGGTGATCGCCTCGTAAATAGTCAATAGAGTGTTTGAGAAATGCGCTGAGCGATAGAGGCAGCTGGTTGATAAGCGGGAAGAGGTGGTACTAAACTAGATAACGATTTAAACCACTGACCCATTGTTGTTCACCGCATATTTGTTTATCGCCCGCACCTTTGCTCCTCACACTTTACTGGTGGATTTGAGTTAGATGTAGTACACGTATTTTTTTCCCGATTGAACGATTAGTTGTCCATAGGAAATATTCTTTTTTTTCAGTGGAAATGGGCGCCAATCAGAGTGCTGAAATTGACAAAGTACGAGCCGACTCACAGGCACGGGAGAAGAAGGCGAGCGAGGTAAAAAATCTGTTCCTTGTTCCTAAAAAATGAAATATCAGTTGAAAATATGGTTTTGAAAATTAATTTATCTTTAGAGGCATCTCGAAAATGTTCAAAAGCAGCAAGCATTGGCGGAATCTGCTAGGCGTGAAGAGGGGAGAATGCATCATGAACAGGTCCAGAGATAAATAATTAAAATATGACAGTAGTAAGTAGATTTTTGTGATAGATTTGCATAACAGTGATTAGAAAAGTAGAATCCAGTTCAATTCAATTATTTACCATATCATGCAATAGTGCTGAGATGAGGATGGTCTCGTATTTTTATTAGTTTCATTCCATCATTGGAGAAACGTCTACCTACATAAATGACTAGTTCTTTCAGATTCGTGAAATGCAGTTTCACTACGAAGAGCAGGAGAACAAGCTTAAAGAAGAGATTCAGTTGGCGAGGGTACGCTTTGAAAGGTATGAATATTTGTTTTTCACCTAATGAAAGTGCGCTCTGTTAGCTCAGGAATTTTTTTCGCATTACAATGACATGTCTCAATACTAAAAATAAAAATATTGAATGAATTCACTTCTCTAACGGATAAACGGTTTCCTTAAAGGATTAAAAATTTTAAAAAATAACTCAAAAATAAAAAAATAAGAATCTCCAAGTATTCGATCACCGAATATAAAATATCGAGAATCAGTGAGTTTTCATCTTTAGCTCGATCGCACGAGCCGAACAGAGCACCAAAGAGGAGCGAGACAAACTTGTTGCAAATAGCAAGAAACAACAAGAGGTTTCACATTTATTCATTATTTTAAAGAACAGTGCTTAATTGATATATAATAATAGATAAATATATAATAAGAGCCCGGCAGAGTAGTCGCTTTTCGGAAACTTTACCTTTTCTTAAAACTTTGCATTGTTTCAGGACAAGGAGAAGGCACTTTCTACGCTTGAAGAGAAGAAAGCAGTGGAACTAGCCCAGCTAAGATCCGATTTCGACGCGAAAGAAGCGAGATATGTCTCCGAGATTCGTGACGTCTTTGAAACGAGGATGCGAGAGGTGACAATTACTACTCACGCGAGGTCAAAACCGCCTTTCGTGTTCAGTACTAACAACTTAAAATTTATAACCTAACAGTCACTACAGTGCGAACATGAAAACAATGAAAATATCTGCAAACAACTCAAACAATCGGAAAATAGCAGATTCTCGTTATGGTAGTTATCCGTATGCTCTTAATAAGTTATTATTTCATGACAGAAAAATCAGTGCTCAGACATGGATTCGAACCGCGGGCCTGCCGCTATGATGCATTTTATGGTGCATTTCAGAGAATGATGCACGAAAGTAGCATGTCGTCAGCGTACGGTTTCATCTCCGGAGTGCCGATGCTTGCGGCTGCTGACAAAGGTAATTGGCCCAGTTCCCTTTTACAAAAAAAAATCACGCTTGTCAGGAGTGACTTCCAAGTAAACTTCCCAGCGAAACAATAACATATATGATAATTAAGAATCGCAAATTCTCGAGGTGCAAAAGGCAAGAATTTGCGAAACATTGATGGAGATCAACAAGAGAATGGACAGTCTTCGTGAGCAGGTATTTCTTAGTACATTATTAATACAAAAACTTCATTAATTGATCGGCCATATATCACATTATCGATCGCCGGTGAGATGACTTGTGATGATTTCAGTTTCTGGACCGTGAGCATGACGATTTCTACTCGAAAGAGGTATTCGGTGTATATTTGTTATTGTACTACTCAATGATGGCGAAATGCTCGCACTACGGGATGGTACGAGGCCAGATAAGAGGCGATATTACGTTGTCATCGAGTCGGGCCACGCAATAGAAAACAATTCCTGAAAGAGCCGATTTGCGTTGGGCGTTTTCTCGCATTTTTTCATTCAAAACATGTGATGCGACAGGTGAAACGGTGAAAACCGAGCATTTAGCAGGTTCATGGCCAATTTTTCGTTCATGTTGTAGGTTCCTAGGAGCTGAATCATTTATTACTGGGCTTGTTGTTTTACAGAATAAATACAGCCACGGGCAACTCAATGTTTGTAAATAATTTACGAATAACTATTTGATCACGAAAATACACGAAACAGGAGACAATGATTTAAAATGATGCAAAGTAATGGCGCAGGCATGAATTTGAGTTAGCTAAAGGACAATCGGTGCAGGACCATGCTATTTCGGACCTTTCTATTCCCATGGACCTTTCTGTTTTTGGGACCTTTCTATTCCCATGGGACCTCTCTATAGAGGCATGCAGAAATATAATGTATTCCCTTAATGAGGGGATACTAGAACAGAGCCGCTATTTCATTACGTGTCGAGTGCGTTTCGAAAATGGTGGTGACGGACGGTGCGGCTCGGAATGAGGATAAAGAACTAGCCAGCAAATTTTTTTATGATAATTGTAAATTCGAAAAAAATATTTCAGGATGAGCTGAGACGAATGACGAAATCTTGTGAGGACATGAGGGATCTGTGCACGACACTTCTCAATACTCTGGAACAGAGCGCTAATATCAACAATGAGATTAGAAAAGCTGCCGCTGTGAGTACAAATAATAGAGTGAGAAGTAATACGAAAGCTGCATACACACAAATCGTGTTACAAAATACTACTTGAATGCCTGTTAGTACACGAAAACTTTTTTTTGAGTTATCACTGACTAGAATTTTAACTGCAGGATTCGCTCTTTTCGATCAATGCCGGATCGACTTCTATTCACAATCAGATCATCGATCTCCGTCAACTCATGGTGAGCGCATACAATCGATATTGGCTAATTTGCGGGTAAATTAATTTTATCCATTTTTATTAGATAGACAATAAATCTCAATATGGTTCTATTGAAAAGTGAAAAAGGAGAATAGCCAAACCAATTTCAAAATATGCTAGTCTGCTTACTATTTATCTTTTACAGATCGAAAGTCCGCAATCGGTCACTTTCAACGACCTCCGAGAGATCAGATACAGTCTGATGAAACTGCAATCGGACTGTGATAGAATGCCGGCAATTCAGGGAAAGAGCCTCTCTAAGAGAGTGCAGGATCACATTGGTCATATGTCGAGAACGAATGAAGATGTCATTGCGAGCATTGGTTCAGCTCCTCCGGCTGATGAGTAGATCACGACCCCGGAGAACATGATGTCCGAGAAGGGTCTGGAGAGTGAGAGAGTGAGAGCTGACCATGATTCATAAAATCTAATGCATTGTTCACAAATATACAGCATAACATTTCCACCACATACTTGTCGATCTTATTTTACTTTATGTATGTACCCCTATTACTAAATGTCAAGCACCTTATAAAATATGTGAAATTGTGTCTCTCAGTTCACTTTTCTTCACCCGGTTTCCATCCGGACGTCATATTTTCAAACAAAAATAGAATTGTACGGCTTGGTTAAAGGGACCAGGCAGTCAAAAAATAAGTTATTTTTAAATAAAAGAAAATCCTGTTCCCGGAAGAATGTTAAAAACCGCATATTTTTGCGATTTTTTTGAAATTAGTTATGATTTTTCAAAGTTTCGCTTTTTCAGTACAGTGGGTTACGGTAGCGACTACACCACAATTAATATCTCCAAAACCAGCTATTTTGATGGAATGTGATTGTGTTCATTCAGTCCGAGAGTGGTCAAAATCTCTTCAATCCTGTTTTTGCAAAAATATGAAGTCATCAGAGCAAATTAAACAGCTTTCTGTCTTTTCGGAAATAGGCGACACACCGTTCCAGAGTCTAATTTCAAATTAAAATAACTAATTGTAAAAAAATGCTAAAAATTTAATTTTTTCTGCATTCTCCATTAGATGATAGTGAGAAAAGTTGAATAAAAAATTATGGAAATGAAAAATCTGTTTTTGGAGGCTGCCTAGTCCCTTTAAGACACTTTCAGATAAGATGAATCGTTACCTTCGTTACTCACGTGAAGAATTCATGCGTTTTTTTGTTGATACTATTTAGATGTTATAATTGAAAAAAAATGAATACATTATCCTATTCCTTGATTTTTTCTCTTTCAGGATCCTCTCTTACATGACCATAGGTTATTTCGTTTCTACCCGGATTTTTCAAAAAGGCTCATGAGGATTAGGAGCCATAAGCCTTGCGTATTTTTTTCAAATAAATTTATCAAAAATTCAGTGAAGAGCAAGCGCTAGAAGATCGATTACGCGAGAAAAAGGATGAGATCAAACTACAACGCCAATATGCCGAACAACGAGCCGCTAAGGTTGATCATATAAGACGGGTGAAACTAATTTTTCCAAGAGCGAATGATAGTTTCGATACAACTGACCTTAATGTATAAAATATTTTACGCACTATTCCCAATATTTCGAAAAGATTGGTTTCGACGGATTTTGTGAAATTTGGTATCGCGCTTCGTCATTTTCATCATATAAATACAAAAACGTTTAAATGTCGACAATTATGTTGTTTTATAACACACTATTTTAATTTTTTTTGTTGTTTCAATATGTCTTTTTACGTGGTTTATTATTTTATTATAATACAGTTTCCAGTGTTCATCTGTTTTACAATATTTTATCCAGTTTGTTCGGGATGAAAGGTAAGTGATGGAGGAATCTTCTTTCTTTCTTTCATTTTCTTCTCGTTTTAGATGTCAATTCATCGATGCAAATTTAGATGTCGCCACGAGGAGATCTGGAATGCAAGTGCAGTAGATTTTGTCGCAGAAAAGACAGTTGGAAAACGCGATTTCACCTTCTCATTCTCCCCTCTCTTCCACTCAGCAATTGGTTGTGTTTCACATTTTGTCGCAAAAAGGCAGTTGGAAAACGCGATTTCATTGTCTCTTTCCCCTCTCACCTCATCCTTTCACTCCATCGTCGCGGCATCGAGCGGTCGTCTCTTCCTCTCCGGTCTCACGAGACGAAGAGTGGACATGATTGCACAATAACAGACGATTTCTCTGGAAGCAATTCAGGTGAGAGAAAGTGAATATTTATCTGCTGTGTTCTAGAAGTTGTTTACATGATCGACAAGCAACTTTTAAAGTTGCGTTCATGCTAAAAGTTATAGTAGTGTTGTATCTATATCGATTATGCAACTTTTTTGGCACATGCAGTAGCTCATATTTAAATCCTCACCTGAATTGCTTCCAGGGAAATCGTCGGTTAATGAGCAATTATGTCCACTATTCGTTTCGTGAGACCGGAGAGGAAGAGACGACCGCTCGATGCCGCGACGATGGAGTGAAAGGATGAGGTGAGGTGAGAGGGAAAAGAGACAATGAACATCTAAAACGAGAAGAAAATGAACGAAAGAAAGAAGATTCCTCTCCCTCTTCACCACTCTAATATTTGAATAAAATATTGTGAATATTTGAAACGTTTGCTCACATAAACGATTAACAAAATTGAATTATTGAAATTATCATAAATATAACAGCTCGAATTCGATGGGGGGGGATAAGCGTGTTGAAATATAAGTGTGAAAAAATGCAGGGAAATTATTTCGCAAATTCATTATAAAATGGAAAATTAAGAAAATACGATAAATTGTGAAAATGGTGTTCCATAGAAGACAGCTTTGACGAAACTGTCATTCGCTCTTGGAAAAAATAGTTTCAACCCGTCTTATATAATCTATTTTTTTAAACATTTATGATTCCGAATGTACAGTATCCATAGTATTCGCTCAAAATTTAGAAGAGGTGTATCTTCTAAACCAGATATTTAATAATCTGAAATTAGACCTCAGGCTGTAGTGACTTCGACACAACAATTCAGCCCGATCGCTAATCGGGTTTATAAAATACATATGGTCAATATTGTGGATAGAAAAAATTCAGCTGTCCGACGATCTCGCGAAACTACGAATGGAGTGCGAACAGGCTATTAACTCCGCAAGTAAATGCTTTCCAAAGCACGAACTCTCACTAGCCGATTGATCTATCACTACGAGTGAGGAAATGAATATCATTGAATGTGTGAGAGAGTCGGGCTGAATCACTGTGCCCACCACACTAAAACACTGTTTACAGAAGCGAAACGGGCGGCCACAATAGGGAATCAAGAAGTCGAGCAAATGCATGAGAATCACGGAGGTGGAGAAGGTATGACAGCCCATTTTACAAGTATTTGAGTAGCTACAAATTCAAGCGCAATATTTTGAATTGTACACCACACTCACGTTACACAATTCCAGTGCACAAAGAACGGAGGCAAAACTAACTAATCGCAAGAACAGGTGCTGTATTGTTAGCTACAATGTAAAACGTCCTTTTATTGCTGGCGTGATAATGAAATGTTTCTGGCTTCCTCTATATCATTATTTTATTAGGAAGAAAAGTCAACCCGGTTTCAAACGGAGCTTACTCTGTAATTATTCCCCCTTTCCATTACGTTTGTATCCTTGGTTCATATATTTTTTTACACTTTTCATCAATAAAAATTTCTCTCGAGATCATCTTGTATATAATTTGATCATTCTACTTTTTTTAAACTTTCACTTTCTTCTTCTATTGTTGCAATAACATATGAATAAAATTTGAATTTGCACCTTCAAAGTATTGTTGTAATTGAACCGGTTCGTTCCGGGAAATTTATATATATAGCTGTTATAGAACAAAGGGCAACTTGATCTGTTTAAATATCTTCAAAAATAATGTTTAAGGTATTCGAAATCGGAGCAATGGTTTCACCTCATGATGCGATGTTTGGTCAGTGTGGATGGGTCGTAAGTATATTTAAAATAGTCGAAGATTCTCATTCAAGAAAGAAATTGCTGGCGGAGCAACAGAGGCGTCATGAAGAGGAGATGAAGAAAATAGATCGAGATATCGCTGATCTCATGGACAGGTCCTCTAACGGTGTGATTAGTTCTGCCACAATTAACATACCCGTTCAGGGAGTCGATAGTACGTCTCGATCGGGTCGATTTTGAGAAGAAGAAAAGAGCAACGCAGAGCGACTGTTATTACGAGCAAGCGAAGCAGGTATGCTTAGAATATTTTCTATCATTTGTGCACGAATGGACCAAATTCTCCTCACTTTGCACACTCTCTGGACCTTCAATTCGCGACAGAGATGGCAAAGTGAGGAGAATTTTGACCTTATGAGAGGGCATGGAAGATTTATGAATAATTATTATTCGCAATACACTGTACGAAACAAAAGAACATTCAGCTCTCTAGCGAAATGCGTCGAAACCGAGCAGCGATGAAAAGCGGGATTCTCGCTATTGGTATGGTAGAGAAGCTATTCAAAGGCAAACGTTGTTTCGCAGAGGATCAGGCCGCGATTGCTCTAGAAGAAAGAGCTCGAGAATGGGACGAGGTGATACAGGAGGAGAAGAGGAGAGGAGAGAGACGAAGAGCGATGTGCGAGGACGCATTTGGTATCTACGACAAGAGGGATAAATTTGAGGAGGAAAGGAAACGCTTTGAGGACATGGATGCTCACATAACTCGAATGGGAGAGGCGCACGTGAGCTGGCTGTATATTATTTTAGATTTTCACGATTACTGGTTAAAGAAGGAGTATTACGATCACGCGCTCCCTCATTCCTTATCTACTATGTGTCAATGGCGCTGTCGCTCTCTCCTCTTTTCTGTTCAAACTTATCGGTTGAACGTGCGGTTTGTGGGGCTCTTACCGGGGAACCGAGCGTGATAGCCCCACAGTGAGAACTCAATTGACCAAACCTTCGTGGGACACGGCCTTTAATAGCCTTTAAAAGGTAATGATAGAAGATTCTTTCGAATGAGTTTCAGAGGGCACAACTCCTCAACAACATTTATCAGTGGGCCAATAATCAGGAAATCGAGAAGAAATGGGCGGAGTCTGTGAGCCAACTACTAGAGCACCGATTGAGCTCTCGATGAGTCTGTAGCCACTTGGAAGCATAGTGCTCTTAGACTTGTCGAGCAGTGTCAGAGTATCTCCTATGCCAATCAGTAGATCAGTGTTGATAGCCACTGTCTCGGTGAAATGGTCAGGAATGGATCGAATGATATCCTTGGCAACGTCGAGATCAGACTTGGATAATGGATGGATGTGGATGGGAGGGAGAATTGAGTCTCCTTCTTTGACAACGGCTTCGATCCGATGCGGGCCATGGTTGGTCATAACATCCAGTTGGACAACGTCATAGATAGCTACGTCAGGAGAGCTACCGAATCCGGAGAGATAGCGTTCACTCTGATAGATAGGAGTGAGTGCCAATCTGTTCACTAGATCACGAGAGATAAGCGACAATTGGGATCCGTGGTCAAGTAGCACGTGTGCCTTGGTGGCATTGTGTGCATGTGGATTGGAGAGAGCAACTGCCACAGTGAACAGTCGGGTATCAGATTGGGTCGGCTGTACTACTGTATTGAAGTGAACAGTAGTTGCTACATGAGATGAGTTGATGAGATCCTCGGCCACAGTGAGTCGGGCTTCGGATTGGATAGCTACGTCCTCGGCCACAGTGAGTCGGGCTTCGGCGTGTGGGATGGTCAGATCCTTGGCCACAGTGAATCGGGCTTCGGATTGGGCAGCTACATCCTTTGCCGCAGTGATTCGGGCGTCGGGGTGTGCTGTTCGGTTGTCCAGTTCTTCAGCCACAGTGAGTCGGGCATCAGACTGGATAACGGGTGCTGCTGAATCGGCCAGAACCTTTGCCTCAGTGAGTCGGGCAGGGAACTGGGTATGCTTGGCTACTCTGCTACGTGATGAAGTAGTGGGTAGGGATGATGATGGATGTGCCAGAACAACTGCCGCGGTGAGTCGGGCAGTGGACTGGGTAATGGACCTGTCACAGAGTGACGTGTGATGCTTGCCAGAACAGTATGAACAACTTTTTACGCAATCATTCGTCTTGTGCTGGTTAGAGAAGCAACTATGACACAAGGATTTCCGAGTGAGGATCTCCTTCTTCTCCTTGATGGAGAGTGATTGTGTACATTTGCCAGTGTATGCATGGGTACCGCAGAAAGCGTATGGAGGGCCACTCAACGATGTCTGGGGAGATGCAGTGAATGTGTCACAAGCGGAAGCTTCCGACTTGGATACAGAGCCACTTGTTACTGAAGTGGATGCATGGGAATGAGAGTTGAACGGACTGGAGAATGCGTCAACGACAGTGGCCAATTCGAGCTCGCTACGTAGATCGTCTTAGATGAGTTCCAGTGCAAGCAACATCGTCTTCGGCCGCTTGCTCCAGATGAGCTTGATGTGTCTTTTGTGGACATGCTCGGCGATCATCTGCTGGGTAATCAAGCCATCCACGCCACTATCATCATCGATGCTGTATACTAGGTTGATCATTGAACGAACAGCTAGCAACTGGTCATCAAGCTTTGATGACTTGGATCGGATGCTAAGAAGCGACTGGAGAAGTTTTGCTTGAGTAAGGCCACGTCGGTTATACTCCTGCTCGAGCCGATGGATAATCTTAGCCAAGAAATTTTCCTTAGTGGGAATGGACTGGACAAGGTTGAGGGCAGTTCCCTTCAGACTGGATCGTACATAGAATGCTTGCTCAACTTCGTTCAGATCGCTACGATTGAGAATGAGCTGGTCCAGCTGATACTTGAACGCTGGCCAAAGAGTGAGATCGCTACCATCAAACGTTTCGAGTTTGATTGGAGGGAGTACTAGTAGCGGGCGCTGGCTAGTAGAGGGTGGGCAAGCAACGTGACTAACTGGAGAAGCATGAACAGATTGGCCACTAGAGTTACTTATGGACGGAGTCTCAGTAGGGGGCGGAGTCTCAGCGGGGGGCGGAGTCTCAGAAAGGGGCGGAGTTTCATCAGACACATGTACACTCTTTTCTTTGGGTAGTAGTTTAGCGAGTGCATTCGCATACGACACAGCAACATCGAGAGTATTTTTCAATGTTTGCTCGACTTTGCTTACGGCAGCCACTAGTCGTACCTGGTTGAGCGGCAGTCCAGTGGCGCCATCCGTCGAACCCATGCGAGTGTCGAAGTTCTGCTGTTCCTCAGTCACTTTCGTCTTGTCGTCCATCTTGCGAATAGCCACTTCGATGTTTGCAACTTCCTCACTGTAATCATGGACAATTGACTGGACAGCTTGGAGAGATACTCGAGCAGTAGCAACTAGCTGGGTAATTTCGTCACATGACGTAGCTACTGCGAGGGAAGTGGTATTCTTGGTGATATCGTCAAGATGGGTTTTGATATTGGGCAAGAGAGACTGGAGCGACTCATATTCGCTGTCGAAAGATGACATGACGAAATAGGGCGCGTGTCTACGTTCGGTGCTCACGCGGGAAAGATCGAAATGGAAAGGATGGGAATGCTCTGTGCCACGCGGGTCTTGGTTAAATTGGGTAGGATCGGTAGACCTATGCACCATGTACTAACTCTTCCCGAATGAAAGAGTCAGTTGGTTTGTGGTGTTCGGTGTGAGGCAACGATCAACGATCAATAATCAATAATAATTCATTAATCAATGCCAATTACAAGAGAAATGGTGGAAGGAACAAGGTAAAATGCGGGTTGAGGGAGTGAAGTGGGCAACGTTAATGGAAAACGTGTACCTGGAGTGCTGAGTGACGAGCCACTTGACAAGCGCTTCAGTGAGTCGAAGCTACGTCGAGGGCAAATTGCTGATAATGAGCGGGGAAAAGCGACGTAAACGGGCGAGAACTTGGTAAGAACTGAAGAGAGAAGCGAACTGGGAAAGGAAAAGGGAAACATGGACGGTGCGGTTTCAGAAAGCTGCCGTAACCGTGTATTTCGTGGTGAAAGCCAGCGGGCTCTTGAAGGCCTCGAAGCTACAGTATATTTTAAGATTTGGCACGTTGCCAAGTATGATCGTGAAGTGATTATATTTTGGTAATTTACTTTAATTGGATAAATATTGTATTTGGGTATCAATTACATGGATAATTGGTACAGAATCTGTGGGGGAATGTAAAGGCCCATGTTATGTACTTTAGACGAACGCATAATGCAATCATGTTGCAGATTGTGGAGGGAGTAAATATGCGGACAGTGAAGAACGATTTCGGCGGGATGTTGGTGGTGGTGGAGAATTTAGCTGACAGCAAAGTCGATTTGACCGCAGATTGTACAGGGTGAGCGACCAAGTTTTTGTGTTTTTCTTAAAAATAAACATATTGATCGACACACACCACGCGCGTTTACAAGAACCATAAAATGTGGATTAGGTGTTCACTGTGGTAAACATTGTTCGATTAATATACGGATGCACTGAATTGGTTCACGATTGAGCATTGCTGGAATTAAGCAGTAGATGATGTGAAGTGCGTAAACAGATGATTATATATTTACATTTTATCGACGCCCTAAGGTGCAACGAAATAATGTGTGATTACACGAAAAGGTGTATAGCAAAATGTGACTCTCTAGGGGGAAGTATTGTTTGGAGGATAGGTTGATTAAAAATATGAGATTAAAATAACCGAGAAATGCGCAGGTCTACCAATGCTGTCTCGTCCCGAGGAGATTTTATGATACACGGCTGTGTTTCGCCTAAGGCTAGAAGGGTAAGGCGTTTTTGTATTTTGCCACCTTTTTAAAATTTCTTTTCAAATGTGAAACACATTACCGTGTTGACTCAAATGTACCTTATTACAGCTAATCGTGATTCTCTCTCACGACAACTTGTCGAGGGAGTTCGTATATCAATGCAAAATCACATGTAACAAGAAAAATCACCAGAACCTGAACAAGATGACAAAAGAAGTGCAAGAAGAAAAACAGAAGAACCAGAAGAAGGAAAAAGCACAGAAAAATCGCCATGGACCATATGCAAGGCGCGTTTTTTTAAACTACCAAAAATATCTATACTAGCACGATAAATAATTTAACCAAATCCTAAAGCAGTGTCATCGTTTGCAAAACGTATGCAAAATTATTAAGTGCGAAACGCATCAATAACGAGAAATTAACAAAAAGTGCTATAAATTATCCTTTAAAAATTTGCGGATTATATTTTCTCTTTTCAGTTTGTGGCCTCGCTGAAAGCTCGAATAAACGAGAAAAGCAACGAGGAACTTCCGTGATTCCTGGATTTCCTCCTAATCATTAATGTTTATTTCTTTTTTTATTATAAATTTACTTAATGCACTATTCGAGCAAACTTCCAGAAAGCTTTCAGGAATGAATTCAATCCCTTTCTCGTTCACTTTCCTTAACTCGTCCTTTCTGATGATTTGCATTAACGTGACTGTATTTTTATACTGATGATCGTACACGCAGGTTGAAACAAAATTTTTTCATCGGGTAAAATAATTTAACAATTGTTGAATAAAGCCATTAATTGTTGAATAAAACGCTTACTTCATTATAGGTATTAATATAATTTATGTACGCTTTTCTGTTTTTGACTTATTGTATCAATGTTGTGATGCATTGACATGTTCCGAGAATTGTGGTGATAAATTATGAGAGATCAAATTAATAATATTAATGATGCTCTTTATAAGCCGGATACGAAAAAGGCTAGTTGTTGCACAGAGGAGTATGATGAGAAAAATGGCAGGAGTAACTCGATTTGATAGAAGAACAAATGAATGGCTTGAAACCAAAGTACCGCTGCCAGACGTTCGTGTAAGAGCAATGCATAAGAAGTGGAGTTGGGCTAGAAGACTTGCTGTACTTAATGATGATAGATGGGCGGTGAGAACTGTTAATTGGACACCAATCGACCGAGAGCGGCTTGTCGGAAGGCCGAAGATGAGATGGCGAGATGAAATAGTAAACCGAATGGGATCCAGATGGGCTAATACGTGCAGAAGATACCCCGATTTGTGGAACAGAAGCATCATTCAACAGGCTCCCGAGGCTTGAATAAATGATTTGATAAGCCGGATATACCACGTTTCATCATATTAAACACGATTTTTCTCTGTGAGGGCTGGATGGCCGAGTGGTGTAAAGTACCCGCCTTCTCAACAAGGCATCGTGGGTGAAGGCCCGTCGGTTTATAGGTTTTGTATTGTTTATCGAACGCCTACATTGAATGGGTTGATAGGCACAACAACAAATCGACTACGATAATATGCTGATATCGATGACTGTCGTTGCGATAAGGAATCTCAATCGTATAGCGATGCCAGTTCACTGACTAAACCGTGTCTACCGTTCCTTCTTTAGTCATTCATGTCAAGTCCCACTCCGTTACTCATTCATTTCAGTATTTTCTCGGAATGGGAGGTGCAGAGAGTCATCAGAACGAGGTAAGCCAATGTTTTCAGATAACAATTAAGATTTGCTCGATACCACCTCAGAAACGCACGAGCTACAATCGGCAGCCTAGACCCCCAAGCAGAGCTGCGAACTCATATGAGGCACCGCATGATGAGATACGTTTATTGGTTTCGTGAGGAGTAGGGTTTCGCGTTTCAGGCGGTGAATATTTAACCTGAAAGCTCAGAAAATCATTTCAATTTTTAGCAAAACACCCAGCGGCGTGGCCTCTAGCATAAAATGGATTTTGTGTCACCTGCTTGATAGGATTTTAGGATTTTGGTGAACTGATGCCTGATTAGACGAATTTGCTTGAAACGGGAAACAATAGTATAGAGTAGTAATACTCACCAATGTGCGAGTTCAATTACAATTAATCTAATGACGTTGTCGGGTCATTCTTCGCATGCTCAATTCAGTATATTCGTGGATCCTCACAGGGAAATAAGTCTACGAATTCATAAGTCTTGTAAGGGGGCTGGGGAAGACTTTCAAAGTCTAATAGGCGCGGGGGAGCGTGCCGTTTAGACATTGATAGTCGCCCCTCCTAGAGTCGTAGACTCGTAGACTTATTTCCCTCTGAGTCCTTCAGGTTGTGAAGACTCCGAATCAATTGCTGGCAGCGAAAGTGATTGAATGTGAGAATCTCAAAGAAGAACTGCGAAATGCTAACAACAAGCGGCTACAAGAGGTTTGCTCATCAATTTTATAATCTCAAAAATTTTCTTAAACTCATAGAATTACTGATCTTTCCAGAGATTGTCATTCGTTAGGCACGGCTATCTGTTCCATTGTAACTGCTTTTCTACTTTGCTTTTTACTGCTTTCCTACAGAAAGAGCAACATGAAAGTACGATCACTTCGGCGTGCAGCTTCATCTCAACAGTTCCCGCACTAGCAACATCTGACAATGGCATGTATTTAAATTAAATATTTTTTTTCGCGAATGTTTACCGTTACAAATGCTTACCCATTGCACAATTATTCATCCAAAAGTGTGCATATCGTAACTATTTTTTTCCTGTCCAAAGAGGGATAGTATACTGACCAAACAAGGCGTAATAACGATCTCACCTCTTATCAATATTTATCACTTAACTCGTCTTAGCATTGTTGATGGTGTTCATTATCAGAATCACGAGCACTCGAGGCGCGAAAGGGAATTATTCGGCAGACAATGCTGGCCATCTGCCAGGACATGTCTCAATTACTTAACTTTGTGAGCAAATTATTGT
Organism: Pristionchus fissidentatus; assembly: GCA_036245785.1. Classification (NCBI taxonomy): domain Eukaryota; kingdom Metazoa; phylum Nematoda; class Chromadorea; order Rhabditida; family Neodiplogasteridae; genus Pristionchus; species Pristionchus fissidentatus. The sequence goes on from BTSY01000002.1 coordinate 26,975,494, forward strand.
GGCACTTGATCTTTGCTAATTTGCAAACCGCAAACATGTTCAATGTCGTATTTTTTTCAGTTTCTTCGCGCTCGTGAAGACCATTTCGATAGAAAGGAGGTTTGTTGCAACCGTATCAAATTCGCGGTCACGGGTTTCCTTTCAGGAATCATTGATCAAAATGTCGAAATCGTTCGAGGAAGTTCGAAAGCAATGTACAAATTTCATTAATGCACTGGAACTGAGCCCCAACATTCGTTACGAGATAAGACGCGCGGCATCGGTTTGTATGAGACGCTGTGTGCGTTAGGATCAACAAATGGCTGGAACTGGTCAAAAATCGAAATCTCTCAAAACTTCGCCTAGGACGAAGTTTTGAACGATTTCGATTTTTTACCTTTTCCAGACCTCAGTTGAGCCCTTGTTGATCCTAACGTGAACAGCGTCATATGCATTTCCCCCTATATTTTGTCAATAACTGATTGACTATTGTTGAAGTACACATTATTCAGGTATCACTCAGCTCACTCAACGCCAATTCGAGCGCGATCCATACCCAGCTTATTGATCTGCGACATCGTATGGTATGTACCAAATTGGCATTCTACCAACAGAATTCACACAACTGGGGTAAGCACAAACATTACGAGGATTGCACCCACCTTTAATAGTCTGTACAGAATTCTTTTCCAGAACGAAAATCCTCGATCGGTTACACTCGAAGATCTTCGCTTGATTCGAGAAAGTTTGAACAATCTTCAGGCTGATTGTGATCGACTCCCCGCAATACAGGAGAAAGGTCCGATACATTTGTTGTTGAGAGTCGAATTTGCATCCGATTGCTAAAATGTCTAAACTGGAAATTTAAATGTTTGATAATTACAGATCTACAAAAAAAGTATCCCTTTCCTTCAGGTATCGCTGAGCTCGCACAAGACAAAATCAACTCTCTTCGTTCGAAGACGCGCGGAGAAGAAATCGTTGGGCGCGCTACGTTGAGACCAGCAGAGAACATTCCTGCCAATGAGGGCCTGTAATGAAATTAGGGCCGCATTCTTATGTTTCTATGGCCTCATAATTATTTATCATACATATTGGGCTTATTTGGCACCAACTTGAGGACTGATATTTGTGCATAAATAGTTTATTTTGCACTTCATTTGTAGTTTTCAAATCGGTCACCTTCCGATATTGTATCTACCACACTAACTTCTTTGCACAATTGGGACAGTATTTGCAGATTTATGTTTGGTCATTCTCACATGGAGCATGATCCGATGCACTCAATTTATTGGGTGGGTTGTTTTAAATTTAAAACAATTTTGTGTCTGTTTTAGGATCAGTCATACAGGCTGTTAAAGTCCTCGAAGAAGTTCGTGGTCGAAAAATACGATTCGACAAAGAATTTAATCAGTGAGAAAGGGCGGAGATTTGAAGAAGACATGACGAGACTGATACGGTATGTAAGAATATTGTAAACTGTAAAAATACTGGATTTTTTTGCCAATCATGACAAGTATCTTTCAGAGATAAATTCAACCGAAAAGACAAAGACGCAGAGATACCACGTAGGGGTGCTTGTGAACACTCGCGACGTCCTGGTCAGTTTGTGCACATTCATTAATAGGGTCTGGGCAAAATATGACAAACTAAAATGTAACCCCTATGTTAACACGACACCATTAATTCTCATTTCAAACAGCTCAAAAAGATATTGCGATGAGCAGATCAACGGAGTGGTCGCGGAGCAGAAACCCGAGGAGTATGAAGTCGGATGTCAAGGAACGGTCGCTCTCTTGCAAGATACCGGTACTCTATCAAGCATTCGCACGATGATACAGGTGGTACTTACCCGCGGGTACAAAATGAACATGACCAGGTAGAGGGGGCACATCAGGTACAAGATTATTCACGCGGAATTCTAGAGAACGATTCTGACTACGGCGGCGATCGACTGATGTACGAAAGACGTCGCTTCGCCATAATCGAGAGGAAGATTGAAGAAGCGGCGAGTGCACAGGTGGGGGTGAACAAACTTTCTTTTTTTTGGAAATTACAAAGTACAAAAAAGAATAATACAATTCATTATTTCGATAAATCTCGGTCAAATTGTAGCGGGAAGAATTGCTTCATCGAATTCATCACGATGCCATCCGTCAGCGAATCGAGAACAAATGGGGCGCCAAGCTATCGGACATGAGGTGCACCATCTATTTTTTTAAAATTTAATTTCATAAAGGAAGACAGTAAACAATTTTTTTAAACAAAGAAAAAACGAGAATCCCTTCTCATAATCAGGAATGTAACAAATGTCCGCAAATCGGTGATGGGCCTTCTCTACGATCTCCGCATTTGGTCGGGACAACGTCTCGACAAGGAAAAGCTCATCGACATCAAGGTTCTTCTCTTTCAGATTTGGCCCAATGGAAAGTATTCTATCGAAACTTGGTATAGTTGATGTTCAATACGATTGAAACAACGGAATCGTTGCCCACAGTTATACTAATGTAAATAATGACCAAAGTTTGCAGAATAAATTGACCGCTTGTTGCTCATTTGAAGTGGGAGATCAATTTCATGGCGAAAGAGATTCAGTCTTTGGAAAATATGAAAATCGAACACCAAGAGGCGCACTTTCTGGACGATATTGAGGCGAGTTAATAAAATATTCATAAGAAGTACAGGTCTACTACTCGCAATTTATAATATTTTTATTTCACATTCAGGAATCCGCCAAAGCAATTGAGGATGCCGCCTCTCCATTATGGGAGAATACAAATTCCATTCTGGAGAAATTGGTGAGCTCATTAGGTTTAAAACAAAACTTATTTAATTTTCTTTCGTATAACTATACATCTCCATGTTGTTCCGCGTTTTTCTTTAAATATATGATTTAATAATAACATTATTATTATGTTGTGCATGTAATATTTGCTTGCAGAAGTCGGAACATGTGCAAAGATTGGAAGCTACTCTCTTATCTGACTTCGAGCAGGCCTTTGAAATTCTCGAGAGCAAAGTCGACCGAGTCCCTACCGTCGCCGGACTTCATCTGAAATACCGCTAAAATGTTCCCTATTTATTCTGTCTCATCGGAATTCGTTTATTTTGTCACTGAATAATTGAAAAAAATATTCTTATCGTGGTACAACTTTTCAAAATAAAGAAATCCTCAACAAACTAAATCATACAAAATACGATATTTCGTAGCTCAAACAAAAAAAAGAACAAAAAAAAGAAAAAAAAGAGAAAGAAAAAAGAGAAAAAAAGTGAAAGAGCTGCACCACACAACAATCTCTGAGCAACGAATGTTTAGCATTTATATTTATACGTATGATAAATAATTAATATTTCCTGGAATTTCGGTATCACTGATTCGAGTTAATGGTCCGTGTTCACTTCGAACCCACTTTTCTCTCGATTATTGAAAAGTTAACTTGAATAAACACAGTATTGGTCTTTTTATTCATAATTTCAAAATTGTAGAACCTGTGTAGATAGATCCTGATCTGTTCAATGGGTGCAGTAATCGATGACGAAACAAAACATGAAAGCGAAATATGCCCTGCCAGCAAGTTGTTGTCATGCTTGGTGAGGCTTCCTCACCGACGAGATAGTGTTAGAATCGAAGAGAATCAGACGACGAGCGGAGTTGATCATTTCAAAATAGTATGGTGTGAATAACACACAAGAAGAGAGAAGGTGAGCCGGTCACATTCATCTCATCTACCTTATAGAGAATCCGTTGTTTCCGTCGCTTCACTGATCCATTGTGCTTCCATTTGATCAATATGTTCGTCTCATCATCAATCGATAATTCAGAGTTAATGGGAGGTAAGTCGAGCAAATCGAGGGGAATGAACCAGGCGATAAACCAGCAACTACGGCAGTCGCAAGAAAGGGAAGGGGTTATGCATCAAGTCATTTCATTCATGCTCATGTTCAATTTTCTTTTTGTTTGTCGAGGCAATTATTGATCCAGAAAGGTATTGAAGATTGCCGTTTCAAGAGAGTTTTGGCATGTCAGAATTCGTAAAACATAAAACAAAATAACATGTCAAATTTAAAAAAAAACAACTGAATTCTACAGGCCCATCTGCAGCAACTTCAGGAGCAGCAAAATGCTGCGGAATTGGCGCGAAGAGCTGATGAAGAGCAGCGAAGGAGAGAGGTCAGCTATATTTTATTGATTGGAGAGAAAGGGGAGAAGGAATATTTTTTGTAAGCGCAATTGTATATTATCATAGGGTTGAAACATATCGGAAACCCCGTTTAAATTTGATTCCTCGAACAATCACCACATTAAGTGGCTCCTCAAATCACTCCCAGCCTGAGAGTGGGAATCACTGGAGCAGAGAATGCAGAAATGATTGAAAATGGAAAAAAATGAAATAATGCTAAATGTTCAGCTGGAAGAGGCTCGAATTCGCACGGAGCAGCGAGAATCCGAGATGAGAGAGGAAATTCGAGTGATGAGGGAGCAGTTTGATGCGTGAGTGTTTTGATTCTGCGATTTTTTGTTGTCATCACTCGGCTGCTAGTAATGAGAATTTTTATCTCGTCTGTCAAGTCGAACTAAGACTGTTATCTATAATTTGAAATCACATGTTTCGACGATCACTGGAAGCCGGGATTTGTGAAAATCGATATTTGCGGACATATTTTAAAAAATCTTTTCCTCATCTTTTGTGTCATCAAATGGCTCAAAAGCGGATCAAGATGATTCACAATGGTACACGAATAAGCCGACGTAATACGTGGAATGCGCGGAAACTGTGTTGTGAAATCATGTGCCGATAAGATAAAAATCCTACTTCTTGTTATGTATTTTTGATAAAATAAAAATGTATTGCCAGGGAAGCATCCAGTCGGGAGTTGCGATCTCAACAGGAGCGAGAGGAAATGACTACGGAATTTAATAAGACCATAAATGTCAGTTGTTTAACTGATCATAAATTGCGTTTGACTATAGAATCTCGGTTCGGTGTTAATTTTTTCCGGCACTTCGAGTGAAAGATTGGAGGCAGAGAAAAGGTTGCCGAGAAAATAGAACGAATCGATATTCCATAATAATTGATTGGGGCGTTCATGTTTCTCTTCAGGAGAAGGAAGAGACTCTGTCTCGAGTCCGAGATCAGAATGAGGCGGATCTCAAAATATTGAGGCGGAAACACGAGGAGAAAGAGAAGCAGTTCAGGAATGAAATAAGTGAAATTCAGGAGAAAAGAATAGAGCAGGTTTGAAGCTACATTCACCTTGTGCGTACAATAACATCACGAAAAGAAAATATTAATATTACTCAATTTTTCGTTAAAAACGTTTTACAGGCATCTAAGCACACCGAGCAAATTCTCGCTCTCGCTCAGAAAGCCGAAGAGATTAGGGCAACAATGCACGAAAAATTGCTCGTCAGTCAACAGTAAGTCGATAATTTGCCAAAACGCATGCGGCATCTGCGTGGTCAGTGGGTATTACCCTCAGACTCTCTGAGTTTTTCTCTGAGTGTAGTCGACCACTCTGACCAATGTTGATTCAAATGCATACAGCATCATGTATTTTATTACCATTAAATTCAGAGAGGCTAATGAGTATCTCCTTGCCCAGAAGAAAGCCCACCTCGACAGTATGGGCATGGCTTACGCCATATTGAGCTCCACACCAAGATCTATTCAAGCTGACAAAGGTAAAATTGATGATCATTTAAACAATTCATATAGTGAAAAAAATTCATATTGGTAAAAATATTACTTTTCTAGGAGTTTCAATCATGAAACGCCAATTCTCGGTTTGAATCGGTTTGCTATCTATTTTCAGAGTCGGGAATCCTTGAAGCGCAGAAGGTCGTTCTCCGAAATGAGATTAGCGAAATGAGACAGTCATTGAGTCGTCTTACCGAGCTGGTTGGGTATCGATCAGTTATTTTAATGCTATCACACTGTGTATATTATACAATTCAAATGATATATTCAAATCAAATGTGAAAATGCTAGTTACTATGATAACGAAAAGCTAGAGAGCAGGAAAAAGAACGTAGTTTGTGGGAAACAAGTGTAGTCAAATTGTGAGTGATTTCGGTATTATATAACTGCAATACATGATCTTTCATCTTTCTTTCATCTTTCTTTCTTCGAACGCAAAATCTTCAACGTCAAGCTCGCGAGATCACTATTCTCTCTCCAGCCAATAATTCTGGGTCTGTGATATGGAAAGAAGACCGATCCCGACGCTTAATACTGGACAAAATGAATCATTCTAAAGAAGACCATCGACCACATCTGAAACCTATATGCATCTTGATCAGCGCCCATAAAGCGACTCTGATAAATTTGTATTTGTACATGATAACAAATAAATAAATAAAATGAAATAAATAAATGTAACAGATATCTTTGCAGTTTCTATGTGACGCTGATCGGCGAGTTCACGATAACAGAAAGGTAATTATTTTCATAAACTAATTTAAAAAAATTTTTTTTACATAACTTATTTTTAAAAATTTAACATAATATTATATGTCAGAGTGAAGCGTCATCAATTTACCAAAAGAGCGGGAAGGTTAATGGAATCTGTACTGAATTCATTAACTCTTTGGATACAGACAGTTCGAATATTGATCATGTCGTACGAGAATCTGTGAGGGTAAGTACTCTGAGACAAATTCACTGGGACACGAATTACACTGAAAATGCAAACTGTAAGCAAAGAATAATTTATCATTACATGCATTTCATTAGTCTCTTTTTCCTTGAGTGTTCAATCTTCAAGATATACAACAGATAATTCTACTATTTTCAGAAATCACTCGTTACTGTCCGGTCCCTGTCAGGTACTCTGCACGACCACATCAGGCAGTTTCGCATCGATTTGGTCCGTCAGTTGTCGATTCATATCTGCCAATTATCAATCCATTATCATCATTCGAACATTCAGAAGGAGAACAGACCGTCCCGTTTACAACGATTTACAATGTGCTTTACTCCCACTGTTGCATCGGAATCGATGGGAATTCGAGACCTCGAGAAAATCATTACGAGTCTCGACGATCTCCAGCTTGCAACTGATTCAATTCCGGCAACGAACGGACCCTCAACATCGGAGAAATTGACTTTGCAGATCGAACAATTGTCGCATTTTGATAGGGAAAATGTGCTCGCTATTGGAGCTCAACCCAATTTTCCTGCTATTGAAATTATTGATGATTCCGATTCCGAGTTCGAAGCTGTTAAAGATCCAACTGATTCTCTACCTAATTAGCTTAATGTGTGTAGCCTTATATTTTTAAAACTATATTTTGGAATCGAGACCTCCTGGCTTAAAGTGATTCGCATTATGGTGTATTTGCTCCACTGAACCTGTCTCTGCCCGGACTGATATTTTTCAACGCCCAATAATATTGAGTGGATATTATTTTACTAATGAACGTCAGCTCCAATCTTTGTAAACAAGCTGTTGCGAGTAATGGATCAACAAGATGTGAGTTCATTCTTTGTTATCTGAATTTGTTAGTATCTTTGATGCGTATAATGGGAACATCAAAACTTATCTTATTCAATAGCAGATCTTTCTCGATTTTTGAATATTGAAAGAAATATTTACAACACAATTTCAGTTGGTTACTATGAACAAACGACTCGAGGACGAATTTGAAATGACGAGATCCGAAATTGATCGATTGACTAAAGAGAACTCAGAACTGAAGGAACTGAGGATACAAGATGTGAGTTGTACCGAAAACGTATTGATAATTTAACCAATTTCCTGCAAACTCGATAAAGATTAAATAATAGCACAACTTAGTGGAACTATGAAATCACTTTGAAACACACTTTATGTAGGCGGAAGCACATAACGCGAAAGTGAGTGCACTGATCGAGAAGTACCAAGCCGAAATGCAAGCAAAGAACGAGGAAATGCTCGGTGGGGAAAGGTAATTATAAACTTCTAAAGTAGGGACCACCATCGATTCTCTAAACGCCGGCTCTGATCAACGGTTCTCAAGGATGCTGGTTCCTAATTCTAAAGACGTCCAATTAAATATCGAGCATAGTTTTATCGCAGGAACTACCAAGAGCTGCTGCAATCGCAGCGGGACTCCCACAATGCAAGTATGATGTCTGCTTACAGGATAATAGCCTCCATCCCGACTTCGATCGAGTGTGACAAGGGTAGTTTTATTTGAAAAATAATAAAATTAATTTAGTTTAATTTAGAATCGCTAAATATCGAATGCCAGAAGAGCAAACTCCGAATTGCCGTCAGTGATATTTCCGTTTCGCTGGATGCGCTCTATGATGTCGTAAGTATTTTTTAAAATTATTTGTGGTTGTTTTTAACATTTCATACTTCACATTTAAGTTTTTTAATCAAATTTGAAACAATTGGATGGCATGAAAATCATGAGTTATTTTATCGAATAATATTGCAGATTCTCAGAGACGGAGACTTGGGTGTGACCAAGTTGCAGCAAGTTTGTTGTGTTCACATACATATCAACCAGTAGATGTTCAATTTAGATGGATCAAGCTAAAACAAGCGCGCGAACCTGCGAAAATGCGCTCACAATATGCGCTGAAATGATCGTCACTACTGAAAGCAGCCTCGACATCGATTCGCTACAGCGAGAGCTCGTGAAGGTTAATTACTGTATGTTAATTAGTTATTTAATTATTTTACTTTCAGTCCTCAATTGTCTCTGTGAAACATGTCACTTCAACTCTGCAAAGTCACATCACAAGATTTCGTGGCACTCTGGCTCGAGCGCGCTTCATATCCGGCTTCATAAAATGTGCTTACGGACCGAAGAAAATCGATATCGGAGAGCTCGAGATAATTCGCGCAAGTCTTCGTGAGCTTCAAAAGAAAATGGACGATATTCCCGTGATTCAAGGACCGACAACTGCAGAAAAACTTGAACCGCAAATGATCTCTCTCACTAAAATTGATAACGAGAATTTATTTAGCCTGGAGAAGAAATCAACTCCCGCCATAGAAATAGGTGCAGAAACAATTACAGAAGAGTTAGACGAAGACGAGTAGATTATTTTGTCCAAATTGTTTATTGAGAAATCTGTTCTGTAATATCACACAGTGAATTGTTTTTCTTGTGATATTGCCATTAACTTACATATCGAATAAAATGAAAGTCACAACACGCAGCAATATATTACTGGGAATTAGGGATGTGAAATCAAGTATCAAGTATGCTCTCTCTCACCCGTGATTGGCCCCTCTTTTCAATTCCCGGCGAGAGTGTACACAATTGGTTTTGAATCCCTACTGGGAATCAACAAATAATCAGATGCATAGATCTAACACGTCCAACGGGGGAAATTCTGTAATTCTTATGTTCACTCTGTTCTTTCACATTGAAATGATTATTGATCCATTGAATCATGATTTTGCCAAACCAGCGATGATTGATCCTGATCTTTTCAATGTATGGAGTAATCCATGTCGAAAGAGGACGTGAAAGCGAAAAATGGCCTGTCAGTAAGTTGTTATCGGTGCGTCATCGCATCTTTGTGAGTTGCGATCTTTCTCACTGGCGAGATAGTGATAGAATGGAAGAGAATCCGACGACGAGAGGATGTGACCATTTCAAAATAGTTTGGTGTGAATGACAAACAAGCAGAGAGAAGGTGAGCCGGTCACATTCATGCGCTGTCTTTAACCTAACTGTCCGTTGTTTACATCAGTTATCTTATATATTGTGTTCTCCTTTGATCAATATTTGCGTCTCTCAGTCAATCGGTTATTCAGTTTATGGGTGGTAAGTCAAGTAAGCGAAAAATGCAACACGCGATCAACCAGCAATTGCGAGAGTCTCAAGAGAGGGAACGGGCCATGCACCAGGTATGTTCGTTCATGATTATTCGTTGCTTTACTCCAAAACATTTCATTCACGTCATGGTTATTCCCCGGATTTTATCCCCATTCTATTAGACTTTGTCGCATATTTTCTAGAGCTTTATTTAAATTATTGAAAATCTGAAAAAAAGGCTTTTCAACAATCCACGCATTTCACAGGCTCATCTTCAACAACTGCAGGAGCTACAAAATTCTGCAGAAGCCGCTCGAGTAGCTTACGAAGCGCAGCGAATGAGAGAGGTCAGGTACTTTTATTGATCTCCCAAAGAAGGAACAAATCGATTTATTGGGTGGTTTATTTTGTATTATCATCTGTCTGAAACGTAACTGAAAACCGTATAAACCAGATCCCTGTGAACCTCCGCATTCCCCGCTTAACGCCTGTACCGCGCCTCGTTTTGATCGTGGGAATCCATAGTGTGGCGTTTTCTCAAAAGAAATTGAAAAAAGTTTTTTTTTCAGATAGAAGATGCTCGAATTCGCACTGAACAACGAGAAGCGCAGATGGCAGAGGAGATTCGTGTGATGAGACAGCAGTTTGATGCGTGAGTCATATAATTTTTCTTTCAAGCACAGGACTCAAAAGCAGATAAAAGGGTTCACAGTGCGTTTCAAAACTCATCATCAAAAATCTATGGAATTCACGAATTGTATGAAAACTGAATTTTGAAATCAATCTTTGTTTTAACAAAGCATGAATTCTGTTCCGAGCACAAGTTGATTCCAGAGATACCGCTAGTCGTGAATTGCGGTCCCAGCAGGAACGAGAGACCATGACTGCGGAATTCAACAAGACTGTCAAAGTTGGTATTTCAATATGTGTTTTCGTAATTTGTGTTTTAAAATGTATACGGGTAATTGTGTAAAGTTGGAAACGAATTTTAGTTGGGTCATGTAAATAATATTTTCAGGAGAAGGAAGAAACTTTGTCTCGAGTCCGAGATCAGAATGAGGCGGATTTCAAGCAACTGCGGAACAAACACGAGGAAAAGGAGAAGCAGTTCAGGAATAAACTTAACGAAATTCAGGAGAAGCGAATTGAACAAGTTAGACACATATGCTCTTTATGACCTGAATTCCTTCCATCAACTTGGGACCACCAAGTAAAAAGCCAATTTCATTCTAAAAATCCGTGTTTGTTCTCTTTCGGGGAGTCGAGGATGCAAATTAGGAATGGCGTCGTTAGAATTTCAGGAAACGCCCATTTCAGCGCGTTTTCAGCGATTTAGCTGAATTGCACCAAATTGAAAGTTGTGACGCACGCAATGCGTGGTTCATGCGTCGCGGTTTCCTGTTCCTTGTGTCAACTTATTTTATTTATGTCATTTTTTCGCATTTCATCGAAGGGCTATAATTTTAATTATTGTGTTAACTACTCGACACAGCAAAGACGAACAATTATTGATTGTAAGCAAACATTGAGCGCTACGGAGAGAGAGAAGAATACCCAATTCCCAATGCTGTCTTCAAGTACTGTACTCATTTTTCATATAGAATATTTTATTGCTCGTATGAGCGCTTCTACACAATTTTACAATGGACCAGAAGTATCGCCAGATTCGATTATGACTCTCTTGATTTTTCTTTTGAGCACATAAATTTCTTACCGTAATCCAGGGGTAGCTGTGCGAGGGTTGTCGATGAATTCCAAGATCTTTCTTCTTTTCTCGCATAAGTTCTATCATACACATACAGTAGTCAGAGAAGATTAGAGGATTATTTTACAGATATCTCTCGTTCTCTCACTCATGATATTTTTGTTATTACATGTGCATACCGTAACCCTGAGGTAATTATGGAAGGGTGGCCAATGTATTTCGATTTTTTTCAAAATACCGCTTACTATATACCGTAATTCTTCTGAAACCATTTCGATATGCTTGCTTGCTCTTTCCATGTGAATTGATCATTCTTGCTTGACCTTTTGATCTCTTTATCAGACATAGACTCAGAACCATGATGCAGCCATAATACACCAATTTTGACTACAGTACATGAAGCGGCATCAGAGGGGAGAAAGGGGTACGACTAGTGACGTTCGATTTGCTTCAACTAATCAAATCACACGAGATATACCGAAGTCCCGCTACAGTATCCCCAGCAATATTCTTGATGTAAAAAAACACGGCAACTGTTTCTTATTTTAAAAAAATCCGATGCATCTCAAAACCTTCTCAATAGAACCACGTTGTCGGTTTTTTGATACCATGTTGTTTTCACATGAAAAATATTTTAAAAGTGGACCTCTGGCGAAAAATAATAACCAGATAAAAACTTATGATAAAATTTCAAATTCTTGTTTATTAGAAAGAAGAGGCTTCTTGTACAAAGTATACCAGCAGTGCCCATTCCTGACTCAATAACGGGCGCACTTAAAATATATTTTAATCGCTTATGTAAAAAAAAATTTCCCTAGATTATCGAGTATACAACAGATTTTGTGCTTACTATGTGAGTCAGTTTTAGTACTTACTGTACTCGTGATAACAAAGAAATACGCCAAATATATGAGATGATATTCTCCCTAAGGTGAATCTCATATCGTAAAATCGAACCTGTAGTTTACTCTGTGTGTCCGGTTTAGTCATTGTTTTGGAGTTTAATTAGTGTAAACACCAACTAGTAGAATGCTGACATAAACGTTCATGGACTCATTGATTTGAGATTTAAAAAAAAATATTTCAAACGTGAATGCTGACTATGCATGTGTGTACCGGAGAACTAGAAACAAACACGGCGGGTATATTTTGAACAGGAAGGATCCATCTGCTAACATACAATAGTTTGAAAAATTACCTTGATTTTGAAGCAAAATAAAATTTTTAGTCAGACGTAACACTTACACTTATTTTTCATCTGAAGCCGAAACATGATATCAAAAATCTGGCGACGCAGTTCGAAAGAGCAATGGTTAAAATTCATGCGCCTATAGTTCCATAAGAATCCGTGATAAAAAATTAAAAAAAAAAAAAAAAAACAAAACAAAAAAACCATAAACTATGGTGAGAAAAAAGCTTTGAAAAAATAATAAATTTGACCGATCTGTCTATTTTCGGATACTGTAGCACGAATTCCATTAGAGGGATACTGTAGCAGGGTTACGGTATACGCCCGAGGCAGTAACATTCTGATACCCAACTCAAACAACATACGCAGTCGTAATTTCGCGACTGACGACTACCAGGATACGGTAGTTGGGTTACGGTAGCTTGTGTACGGTAGTTAGACTACGATGGTTACATTAGAGTAGGTCACTATAGGTTTGGTTGCAACAACCCAAACGTCATTTTGGACCATGAACAAGAACAACGTAAAAGACTCGATGTTCAACGAACTACAGCGAAATTTCGCCACCACGGATTTTCTTCTTTCCTTGTCAGGTAAGGGCACAGTGTTGAACTTCTGCTAGCCAGAAAATTGGAGAGGGGCACGCTTTCACAAGCAAATGCGAGCGGAATTAGACGAATTCGTGGAAAAAGTGAACACCTTAAAACGCAATTTGTAGAATTTCGCCACCACGAAATTCCCTTAGTTTTGGGCAGCGAACTAGCAAGTATATTTAGGCGACGCTTGCAAACAAATCTAAGATGCGCACGCTTTCAAAAATCAATAAAGCACGAAAAATGAAATTTCAACGCTAAAATTTGAACTCCCGCAATCAGTGCGTGCACCACACGCGTCACAGTATTTTCGTCGGTTCTGACTTACGGCTCTGAGACTTGGGGGTCCCTACTTTTTCGCCCTATTTATCGCGATTTTGGCGTTGTTCGTCGATTTCTTTGTTTATTTTAAACGACCATTTTATGAACCCTTTTGATATCTTCCATCCTCGCCATTCTGAGGGCTTGGCGTGGCCGGGGGCACGCACGACGACGCCATCGATGGAGCGAGCCACGGGTGCTCAAGACCAGTATCTAATTCCGTCCGGAACGAAATAAAAATTAAAGTGCGCGGCATTACAGTAAGAAAATGATGTGCAGGCGCGCCTATCACATTTGCCGCGTCGCGCGGTCGCGTTGCGGTCGTGACTATTTGTCTTTTGTGATCTTTGTTGTTTACTTTTTGCTTGCTTATCGAGTACTCATGTTTTTTGTTTGTGTTTATTGCTAATGTAACGTGCTGTAAATAATAAGAGTTGATCCAGGCGTGTCGCTCATCTGAGAGGAGGCATGCAGATCTTCGTCAAAACCCTCACCGGCCAGATCCAGGACAAGAAAGGAATCCCCCCTGACCAGCAGAGACTCATCTGTACCGGTAAGTATTGATTCATTCTAATTATATTTTGATATACGAATGGGTTGCTAAAAAACACATTCAATTAGCGTCATTTTTACGTAATCATTCTTCCCTCCTGTACCTATATTTTTTTCAGATCGATGACGCAATTATCCTCGCTATCAACACCTCCAAGATCACCGACTTCGCCAAGTTCGACACTGGAAACCTCGCCATTATCACCGGAGGTCGAAACCGTCGGCGAGCGTCTCCCATCTTTCGACGTCGTCCACGTCAAGGACACTGCTGGACAAACCTATTTTAATCGTATCTTTGATAAACAATGTCTTGGTTATGTACACTAGGTCTGCATCAGTCTGAAATAGTGGCTTGACGCGATCTAGTCGAGTGAAATATGCGTTTACAACTGCAGATTTTTTTGTATTTTTAAATGAATCAATCTTTTTTTCTGTACGCGTTTGAATAAATATGTTGAAAGGATCTACTTTGCACGTCAAATGAAATGGCCCAGAGCTAAACATTTTTGGTTTTCGACTTGGCAAAATTCCAAAAAAACGGTGGAGCGGGGTCGACGCTCATTGGACAAGTGTAGGCTCCGCCCCCGGACGCTCCCTGTTCAAGTTAGATGTAGGGAACAGGCAACTTTGAGCACCCGTGAGCGAGGTTAGTCATTTCTTGTGGAAGGTATCCCCAGTCTCTTAGCAAGAAGTTCTCTCCTCATTTATCGATTTATCCCGCCACGAGAAAAGTGAATAGAAGACAACACATTTCAGTCACGTGAACAGGTGTTATGTTTCAGAATTAGAGAAGCGGTGTATCTGTTTAATGGGGGGCATAGCTCAGTCAGTAGTGTGCTCGACTGAGCGGTGCAAGGGGGTTCGACTCCCGCAAAAGATCAGACCACCCCAACAGGTCTACCAAGCCTGGTCCAAGTTGGTACTGGTGTTAAACCAGGAGTAAAGGGCGGTGGTCGCCGGCTGGCAACTGAGTGACTGATTATGCCGTATATGCCTAGTTTGCGTGCACACTGAGATGTTCCGCGCATGAAAGTATGCTGAAGACGGAACTATCTTTTCCTTTACCTTTACTTATCTGTTTTGAAGGGGTTGCTGCGTTGGAAAGTAACTAGAAAAGAGAGTACGGTTGTCAAATGCGATTATATGCGGTGAGAAAATTTTTTATCTACTGCGTAAGTATGGACAGTTCAAAAAGAAATTTTCGAACTTCTGATTGGTTAATCAGACGAAGCCTTCAAGACCGAGTTTTTTGCAGAACTCATTGCACTTATGAGTGGCGAAGAAGTTCTTCATGCCTCCTGGTCCATGGTTCATTGGCCCGTAGCGGGTACGATCCTCGCAATGAATGGCCGGGTCTGTGAGCAGCACTCCTGTCTTGCCATCTTTCGCGATTTGTGCAACGACTCCCTCAAGATCCACCACCATCAAGAACTTCTTCGTTGCCTGAAATACACGCTCTGTTTTTTTGTGTATTATTTAATTGCATCTGAAGGTGCGTTTTGGAGTGGAGCTTCTATGTATTACTGCAACGGTTTTTTCAATAAAATAATGTACCTTGTACGTCCAATGCGAAAATGCGGTGACGAGCTGCACGAATTCGACGCTCACTCCCGCCTTGAGCGCCTTGTCCTCCATGAGCTGATACCCCGCATTGTTCGAGAAGCGCACGAACTTGTCTGTCGGTGCGAAACAACGTTCGCAGGACATGAATCGAGCAGGTGTGCCTGATAGATATAGTGTTCTGATCTTGATGAACTTGATCGTCTTGCTGATGCCAGCGCGGACCTGACAATTTGTTCATTTTCATGGTTTTGTATGGAAAGTACGATAAAGTCATGGAAAGAGCCATGTTATCCTGTATCCCATAATTTCCATAGCATTTCATGCGAAATATTACCGCGAATAAATGCATTAGTAAAACAAATTAAAGATTACTCATCTGATCATAAAATCACCTTTAGATCCTTGACAAACTCCTGAGCTAGATAAGCAGCAACAGTCTGCATCTGATTGGACAGCTCGTAACGCTTGGCCGTGTTCATGCCCTTGCCGACGTGCAGGTACTCTTTGATCAATCATATTTAAAGTGAATTTATATTTCTTCTGCGCGACTGCGCTAAGGCCCTTTATTACAATATTTATTGCACGCTTGTGGTTTATTTTGTCTGAAATTCAAAGAAGCTGGAATGATTCTACCTTTGCAACTATCTCCTCGTCTTTCCTCAAGAGTTTCACTGGCGTCTCCGAGCTGCTCGAGCCTGATTTCTTCTTGGCACTGTTCTCCTTCTCAACGTACACCGACACATCCTTGCCGTAGAAAGCGATGCGCTCGGCGCCCTAATATTGCTTAATGTTAGGATGGAAAATGCAAGGACGACTCTCCTTTTTCATGCACTGTCATCGGTCAGATAAGCAAGAAAGTATGCAAAATTGAGAGAGTTAATTCTAGAATCTCCCAATCCTATTCTTACACGGTATAATTAATTTCATCTAAGCTCAAAGGCGCAAAGGTAATGAGATAATAAAAAATTAAATAAACTAAGGCCAAAAGACTGAACCTTTCCGAAAGGATTGGGCGCGATCTTTACAGTCGCCGACTTGGATTTCTTCCTCTTGAGTGCGACGTCATCCTTGATGTCCTTGATACGCGCGGGGAACTCGTACGAGACAAAATTGCCCTCGACCTCGGGAAGAGTCGACCAGTTCGGCTTCGCCGGGTGCAGCGTTACAGCACGTAGAGCTCGCGCGACACCGACGGCTCGTTGGCTTGAACTGACCGAAGCGGTGATGGAGTTGCTTACTGCCGTGATCACACTATCCTTGATGTTCACCACATTCTTGACGTCAAATTCGGTAATAGCCTCTCCGTAGAGTGCAGAAAACTTCTGGATCATTAGGTCAGTCTCGCTTCCTATTTTCCCGAAATAGTACTGGATGCCCTTCTCTCGAAGTCTGGAGAAAAGCTCCTTGGGCGTGCGTCCTTGCGGGTCTCCATTTGGATGACTGTCATAACTGATGTTATGAAATTCCCGACCGTGACAGGGCATGTCGGCAATGTGGAAAATCAGCTTGGTGCCGCAGTCCTCGGACCACGGCAGTTTCAGGGCGGCATCCATTCCACCAATGACATCCTCGCAATCGCTACCTCAAAATGCCTCATAAGTTCCAGCATTTCACGACAAGGAACATTTTTCCAGCACAAAAGTGGATGGCATACACTAAAATTTCTTTCCAATCGCTCATATAGAAGAGAGGTGAGCAATGAAAAGTAAAGAATGGAGGATGCGTCTGGACCAGATTTTGTACCTCCTCCAGTGTACAGACGATTGCAGAAGTTCTTCATTGAGACGTCTGATGCATCCACGAATGGCAGCACTTTATGCAGCTCGCTGCCCCAGTCGCCTGATTCGCCGCCGAAGTCTCGGTAGGCAACGAAGCCGACCTTCATTGACTGCGCCTGCAACATGTTACTTACTCATCTTTTTTCACATGGCCACGAAGGATATGACGGTACACGTGGGAACATAACAAAATGCATTACGTTTGTTCCACTTATGGCTAGTTTTCGATAATATTTTTGGGGATTTCAAGAAAACCCGTACCTCTGGCCCGTCCGCGCCCGAAGGGACGGAGGTCAACTTGTTGACAATGTCTAGAATCGACACTTTCACGGCTTCCAAGTGAGGCGTCATGCTGCCGGTGACGTCAACAAGGAAGCACAGCTGGACGGCGCGCGCCCGACGAATCAGTCGGAATACCTGACAATGACAGAGATGATACTAGAAACGTTTTTCCCCTCAGTCGTTAAAGTTACCACATTAGGTGAAATGAATTTTGTTCTTTCCTAGTTTTCAGTTTCATCTTATATGAGAGTACTTCAAGTTATCACGGAAAATATGAATAAAGATCGACCTCTTCGATACGCTTCTTACGCAGGTTCGTTGCGACCTGGAAATGAACATTTAGCGGCACAACCAATCGGGATTTTAAAGAGCCTAAACATTTCTTGAAAGAACAGTGGGAACAATGCATCCCTGTTTCGCAAATGTAAGGTGTTATTCTGAGAACCTAAAATACCTGAAAAAGTCGTACCGTGAACCTGTCAACGAGTGTATCCGCATCCTCTGGATCCGACCCGAAGTCCAGTCCCTCGTCCTCGTAAACGACCTTCAGTTACTATGTTTATTAGTGATCATTTACCCCGCCGAAAAAATAAAGATTTCACGTTCTGTTCGTGGATTGAACAGATCATTTTTAGCGATTTGTTGGCATTTTCCTTTAATTAACTCCTTGTTCACAAGAAATCGAGTTTTTAAAATCACTAACCTTTAACCGCTTCATTACTTCTTTGATGTTTCTATCCGTGGGCAAGCTCTTCGTCTGTTCTTTGGATTTTGACTTTGTCTCCCAATTCGATTCCTCGTGGATTCTTCCAAGACAGAGGGCTGCGAACCATTACTTGACATCTCTGAAAGTTAGAGATAAATAAATAACATACTGCATTGGAAAACAAAAAAGCACATTAAGGATTGTACGCGGAAAATAAAATGACCACTCCTTGAAAAACCAAGTAGGAAGGGTTGGATCGATGGGAGCAGAGATGGTACTGTATTCGCAAACGAAATGGCCACACTTCCGCCTATCACTCACTTTTATATCGTTAAAACTGTGCACAAACAGCAAAGACGAGAAAAGAAGGGACTGAGAGGAATTCTGATTATCACCTTATTTTTTTTGGTGATTTGTTTGAGCTATATTTCGAAATCGAATGTTGTTATGCCAAAACACAGCATTCCAACCCCCGTTATCCAGATAAGGGTTGATTTCACAATCTACCGTATTATTTGCGGCACACACTACAAAAACTACTGTAGGAAGGTGATAGACGGCTACACGTAACTCGAGACGGAGTTGACACGACCCTATCTCCCTTGCGTCTCAAACCCGCTCAACCCCGTCTCGTGTAATGTATCACCCTGCCCTCTCTCCTATAGTTGCGGCAGTGACATTATTGTCAGATGATAGTGCGCTAGCGATGTCGCATCCGACCCTTTTCTGTCGGAAGAGAACGATGTGCAAAGTGAAACAAGGAAACAACAAGATCGTTCATCAAGGATATTCAAGAAACGCTTGACAAATCACCTCGTCATCAAATACCTTCTGACTGACGACTACCAGGATACGGTAGTCGGGTTACGGTAGCTTGTGTACGGTAGTTAGACTACGATGGTTACATTAGAGTAGGTCACTATAGGTTTGGTTGCAACAACCCAAACGTCATTTTGGACCATGAACCCCGGGTCATGGTTGAACAAGAACAACGTAAAAGACTCGATGTTCAACGAACTACAGCGAAATTTCGCCACCACGGATTTTCTTCTTTCCTTGTCAGGTAAGGGGCACAGTGTTGAACTTCTGCTAGCCAGAAAATTGGAGAGGGGCACGCTTTCACAAGCAAATGCGAGCGGAATTAGACGAATTCGTGGAAAAAGTGAACACCTTAAAACGCAATTTGTAGAATTTCGCCACCACGAAATTCCTTTAGTTTTGGGCAGCGAACTAGCAAGTATATTTAGGCGACGCTTGCATACAAAGCTAAGATGCGCACGCTTTCAAAAATCAATAAAGCACGAAAAATGAAATTTCAACGCTAAAATTTGAACTCCCGCAATCAGTGCGTGCACCACACGCGTCACAGTATTTTCGTCGGCTCTGACTTACGGCTCTGAGACTTGGGGGTCCCTACCATCAACAGTCAATCCTAAAAACAATTCAAAAAATAATGTTATTGTCGAAATCGCTAAATATGCGTTTCATTTGTTGCACGATTCAATCAAGCGAAATCTATCGACATTTTCCTAACTGGCTTTATTGTCATGCTCAAAAACGCTAAAACTCTCAGGCGTCGAAGCATACCGATCAAATTCTTGCACTCGCTGCTAAGGCGGAAGAAATCACGAAAATGATGAATGAGAAGTTGCTCGTCAGTCAACAGTAAGTTTACCATTTAGCTATAACACTTTAATTTGAAAATTATATCGTAGAATTCATTAGCTTTTCAGCTAGAAAATTCATTGGTAACGAAAATAATATTGCAGAGAGGCGAGTGATTACCTTCTGGCCCAGAAGAAGGCGCATCTCAACAGCATGGCAATGGCTTACGTGATAATGGGCGCCACTCCAAGGTCCATTCAAGCGGATAAAGGTAGAATTAAGAAACATATGATTCTGAATTCACTATTAAAGATTCGAAAGAGTTGTTGTATTATGAAGATTTTTAAAAGTATAACAGATTTTCAGAATCACAAAATCTCGAAGTTCAGAAGGCAGTGCTCCGACAAACAATTAGTGATCTGAGGCAGTCGTTAAGCCGACTAACGGAACTGGTAGGCGCTCAGGCAAAATCATTATGACCAAGTTACTTGCCACTTTAAAAAAATTGTTTGCAGTTTCTATGCGATGCCAATCGTCGAGTGCAAGAGAACAGAAAGGTGAACTTTGGATGGTTAATAACCATTGGTTATGACAGTGTCACTCTAAGGGAGCGAAACAATAAACAACAATTCTCAATGCAATTTGAAACTGTTCTAACTTGTAGTATTTTTAATGATTTAAATTAGTAAAATGTGTTTTTAAAAAAAATTGTTTTATTTCAGAGTGAGGCATCATCAATGTCCGGAATGAGCGGAAAGATGCAAGGAATCTGTACTGAGCTCGTCAATTCTTTGGAGAGGGACAGCTCGAATATAGACCATGTCATAAGAGAGACTGTGAGGGTGAGTACGTCGAAAAAAGTTACTTGGACAGTAAATTACTAAATAATATCCTATAATACTAAATATCCGATAATTATAACGTTTTCAGAAATCACTCGTTACTGTCCGGTCCCAGTCAGCGACTCTGCATGATAACATCAGACAATTCCGCATCGATCTGGTTAGTTGTTTAAAAAAATCAGTATTCAGTTTCATGTAAATATTCAGAAAGAAAAATCTCCGTATTCGATGGGAATTCGAGACCTCGAGAAAATCATGAAGAGTCTCGACGATCTTCAATTGGCAACTGATTCAATTCCGGCAACTAACGGGCCCTCAACCTCGGAGAAATTGGCTATGCAGATTGAACAATTGTCGCACTTTGATAGGGAAAATGTGCTCGCTATTGGAGTTCAACCAAATTTGCCTGCACTTGAAATGCAAGCTGATTCTGATTCGGAAAGTGAAGCAGCTGACGAACCAGTTGATCCAATGGCTAATTAGTGTAATGCGTTTTTAAACTAAAATAAATGTCGAACCGAAACCTCCTTGTATAAAGTTCTTCTAAATATGTTTGACTTGCTTTACTGAACCGGTTTCAGCCCGGGCCTTGATATCTCGAAATAATATAATATTACCTTTACTAACTGATGCCAGATACATCTCCAATCTTCGAGAACGAGTGTGCACAAATAATGGATCAACAAGATGTGAGTTCAACGCGATTGTTTATTATGTAAACAGTTTTTAGCACGTCAATGTGCACTATCGGAAAATCTGTTACAAGTGTAGGCATTTTTTTTTAATTTTCGAATCTTGAAAGATAATAACGCAATTTCAGTTGATTATTCTGAACAAACGACTTGAGGACGAATTGGAAGTAACAAAAAATGAAATCGATCGATTAAAGAAGGAGAACGCAGAGGTCAAGGAACAAAGGATACAACAAGTGAGCTGTATAAATATGGATGACAATTGAAGAGTGCAATTCATTGATGTTATACACACAGCGAGCTATGATCTGGTAAAACTCATTTGCTATATTAAGTATCACATTCTAGGCCGATTCACATAACGTGCAGCTGAATGAATTACTCGGAAAGCATCAGACCGAAATACAAGCAATGAAAGATGAAATTATCAGCGTGGAAAGGTATTTTTGAATTTCAAAATATACCACCGAAAAGTGTTTTATTACAGAAAGTACCAAGAGTTGTTGAAATCTCAACGGAACGCTCACACAATAAGCATGATGACAACGTACAGGATAATAGCCAGCATTCCGACTTCAATCGAATGCGATAAAGGTAATTTAAAACTAAACACCATTTTATACAAAAAAAATTTAAATTCAGAATCTACCAATCTCGAACGCGAGAAGAGTAAACTCCGGATAGCCATCAGTGAAATTTCCGATTCTCTCGATACACTCTACGATGTCGTAAGTGTATTTAACTATTGTTTTTCAATTTAAAAAATCCGAAATACAGTTCTGAGAAACGATCTCTTTGAAAATTATGTGTGCGTTGGGTTGTATCAAAAATATTACAGATTCTCAAGGACGGAAATCCGGGGATTACAAAGTTGAAGCAAGTTAGTGCATTCTTTTTTCTGTAATCAATTCTGATAATTTGTTTACAATTTGAATGACACATAATTTAGATGGATCAAGCTAAGAAAAGCGCCGGAACCTGCGAAAAGGCGCTCTCGATCTGTACTGATATGATCGCTGCTATCGAAAGCAGTCTCAATATCGATTCCCTCCTACGAAGGCTCGTGAAGGTGAGCGGTGTGGAACTATTTTCATTAATATTTTTTTTCATTTCAGACCGCCGTTATCTCAGTAAAACAATCTACATCAGCACTGCAGACTCACATTACAAGATTGCGAGGCATTCTGGTTAGAAATCGTGTAATTACTAGCCTCATTTAATGAATTTTCCAGTACGGAAGTCCGAAAGTTATCGATGTCGGGGAGCTCGAAGCCATCCGTACGAGTCTTCGTGAACTTCAAAAGGAAATGGACGTGATTCCCGTGATACAAGGACCGACAACTGCCGAGAAATTGGAACCGCAGATGCTCACTCTAACGAGGATTGACGCCGAGAACTTTCTTAGCTTGGAGAATGATTGCAATTCGAATCTCGCCATTGGTGCATTAGAGATTACTGAAGAATCTGAAGAATCAGGCGAAGACGAATAAATTATTTTCCCCAAAACGGATGTAATCAATACCACAGCGAATTTCATAGATAGCATGCAATGACGGGAGATACCGATCGGGGTATGTTTTCAGAGTCGTCTTCTCTAGCGATACACATCTCTATTCAATACTAAATTTTAAAATAATAGTTTCCCGGAAAACTGGGTGCGCGCATTATTACATTTCATATGACCTTGCGATCGGAGTTGTATTTCTTTATTGGATTTCTAGCGACAATCACGGGATGATACGTGGTCGAATTGTGTATATTTTCAATTATTATCACAAGTACACGGAATCTTTGAAATACAAGAGTATTTATCATTTTAAAAAAAATACACAAATGAAAGAAAACACATTGTTTGCACATGAGGAGATCAATTTTGGATTGCTTTCGGCACATCAACGGCCAGCTGTGCGAAGTTTGATCTGAAATAAATATAATATTAATATTTCCAAAATTCTTAATTATAAAAGTCTCACGCGTTGGGAAGCAGCGGAATGGAGCATACACTCGTCGAAAGCGACTCGAAACTCGATTCAATTTCGTCCACTTGAGTCATGGTGATCGCCTTTGGCTGAAAACTTTCGATTATCTTCTCAACTGTTTTATTTATCTACTTTTTGAATGTCTTTTTCGCTCATGCAGGTATCGTAATTTATGTTGCAGAAATTCATTTTAAATTAAAACATGTTTACTTGTTATAGTTTAGTACATGGCTATATAAATATTATACACTCAGATAAATGTCTGTCATATATGGCTTCTGAACTGCGCTTGTATGTTATATATAACCTACCGTATGACATACATGACATCCAAACGCAGTTCAGGAGCCATATATGACAGACATTTTTTCTCTGTGTATTATAACTCACCACAGTTGCAGAAAGTCCTCCGAGCATTCGATTGATTCGAGATTGATAGGCACTCAACAATTTCGAAACTGCTTCGAGAAATTTCTGAAATTTAACTGTTCCATTTGTTGTGAACAAACTGATTGAATAATTAATTTATATGACGATGCTTGCGTTAGGATCAACAGGGTCTCAACAGGAGTCTGGAACAGGTCAAAAATCGAAATGGCTCAAAACTTGCTCCTAGGTGTAACTTTGGACGCTGAAGACGCCCGTGCCATCGATTTCGCAATAGGACCCCTCTTGACGCCGGTACGGCGCCGCGCATTTTTGGCGGAAAACGCATTTTTCGTTAATAACTTCTCTGAAACTCATCAAAATAGCGGCAAAACTAAAAGTTTAGATCAGAATTTGAAGCTCTATCAAATGGCGTTATTGTCACATCATGACGTTTTCGTGTTTTCGAGAAAAAGTCGATTTTTGAAATACTACGCATTACGGCCGAACCCAATACCAGATTAAAGTGCGTATTTTTCTGAGCATTTTGATATATTTGGTTAAGCAATAAGGTTGAAGGACGATTGTTTCCCATTGCTTCAAAGATTTTTCACGCGCGCGGAACGCGTGTACAAACGCGGCATCCGCGTGGTCGATGCGGTAGTGGTCTAAAACTTCAATCCGAAGGTCATAGGTTCGATTCCAATCGGTTGCCAAAGTCTTTTGCCGAATATTTTTTCATCGAAAAAATCACTTTTTAGAAATTTTTGAAAATGTGCCAATGTTGCCAGGGGGTGAAATTTCGATGAAAAGAAATTCGGCAAAAGACATTTGCGACCGATAGGAATCAAACCAATGACCTTCGGATTGAAGTTCTAGACCACTACCGCATCGACCACGCGGATGCCGCGTCTGTACACGCGTTCCGCGCGCGTGAAAGATCTCTGAAGCAATGGGAAACAATCGTCCTTCAACCTTATTGCTTAACCAAATATATTCAAATGCTCAGAAAAATACGCTCTTCAATCTGGTATCGGGTTCGGTCGTAATGCGTTCTTTGACAAAAATCGACTTTTTCTCGAAAACACGAAAACGTCATGATGTGACAATAACGCCATTTGATAGAGCTTCAAATTCTGATCTAAACGTTTAGTTTTGCCGCGATTTTGACGAGTTTCTGAGAAGTAATTAACGAAAAACGCGTTTTCCGCTAAAAGTGCGCGGCGCCATAGCGGCGCCCAGAGGGGTCCTATTGCGAAATCGATGGCGCCAGCGTGTTCAGCATCGAAAGTTACCCCTAGGAGCATGTTTTCAGCGGATTCGATTTTTGACCTGTTCCAGACCCTTGTTGATCCTAACGCAAACGGCGTCATATATAATGTATCACCTGCTGTTCCATTTTGATATCGATCGGCACAGAACCGGCTCTGTCAATTGCAGCGAGCACTGAGCTCATGGCCATTTCGAAGCGAGAAATTGCCGAAACAAGTATAGTCATTGAGCCCTGAAAAGTTCACCACTGTTGTCTCTTATTTCATGTTCTCATGAGTGTACGCCCCAAGTCTATTTGTTGAAATTCATCTGATTCCGCATCAATTCAATCGATTCATCTTTAATCCCCCCGTGTCAGGAGGAAGAGCATGTGTATTAGTGAGAGCGGGTTTTTCGCTTTACATCGCTCGTCACACATCTTTTAGGATTGAAATCATAAAAAAAATCATGTGACTTCTTTTGATTCCTGAAAAATCGACACCTTTGCAGTTCCGATCGTGCCACTGCTATCATCTTCGCATGCCGCTGTAAGCTGAAAAGGTTTTATCTCTCCGGTTCGCTTTCAAATGCCGAAACGTGTTAAAACACTACGCCGAGCTTTCAAAAGCAGATAAGAGTGTGACTAAGTCGCGGCGATTAGTTTGCTCTCGCTTAATCATCCCATCTTACTTTTCTCCACCTCTTCCCGAAATATCAACAAAAACAGGAAAACAGCGTTTTTTCTTGAAATTTTATTTGGAATATGAAATGGAAATATTCTCATCTGAACGGACGTAGCCTTACAAGCATTCATAAAAAGGATAAAATATCTTACACATTGAATCGACTGAGCGTGTCCGTACCGCATGTAGTCAAAGTGCGTTCGAAGGGAGTTACGGTAGTCGACGATCGCCAAGTGCTCTAAAATATTTTTTAAATGTGTCCCAGGAATATTTGATCAACTGAGTACGCACTAGGGATGATCAGTCGAAAAATGTCTTTGTCTGAAATACTGTCGAAAGGTTCCGTTCCGGTTCGTTCCGGTTCAATCCTTTGTTCTCCTTTGTTCTCCCTCTCATTCCGGCTTTTCGACTCACCACCTCTAGTACGCACTGTGGGGAATATTAATGACCGACACAATGAGCGCCACGGAAAAGTTTCCATATTTAGATAATGGTGCGTTTATTGTCGCTGAGGGGTCAGAAATGCTCTCATCATTTTCCAGTCTCTAGGCCGCTCGGCAGGTGAGAGAGTGTGCAGAATGACGAGACCATTTCCGACCCCTCAGCGACAATAAACGCAGCATAAATGAAAGTCATTTAAAACTCCCCCGCCCACTCAAACCTCAAGAATGGGTTTTGTGAGTGAAATAATATAAAAAAATATTGACAGTAGAGAGAGACTGCATAAATTCTGCCTCGGCTCTGACCGCTTTTAAGTAAGTGAATTGTTTAAGTGGATTATGTAAATATTTTTGCAGGAGCTCCACTCCCGATTTTTGTGGATTTCTCGGTGTAAAACCTCTATTACCGTTTGATTTATAGTGCTCAATAGTCATCTTTATCTGCATCTGTGCACTAGCAGCGGCTATGTCCAACTGTTGCTTGAAGAGCGTTTCCACCCTGCAATTTTCGAAATATTTCACCATAAAAAACTATGATTTTTTTAAAATTAAAATAATCTTTTTTATTCACTTTTTCGTGTGATCCTTGACGTCCTCAATTCGTTTCTCCTGAAGTTCGTTCATTTGAATTCCGTGCTTCTCGCTCAGTTCCAACATCGCTTTTGTGGTTGCTTCGGCCTAAAATATTTTTAAAATATAAGTGATTGTATTGTAGAAATGGAGAATACGTGCACGTTTCATTAAAATTTCAAATTTTTCAATAAAATTTCTAAATGAAGAAAAAATAAAATCACCTGCTCGACCATTCGCTCACGCAGTGTGCGCTCTACCAATTGCATCTCAGCCTTTGCCGCTTCGAATTTATCCTCAAATTTGATAAATTACTAGAACTTTTAGTCTCTGCAGTTAAAATTTATTTACAACTCTCGTAAAATAAAATATATTATTTGTGATCCAACCTGCGCCTCTCTTCGTTCTCTCTGCGACTCTTCTCTGTGCTCCCGGATTTCATCATCTTTCGCCTGAATTTTTTTTTGCTTCCGGCACTTTGCTATGTATAGATTATTGTTTTCAATAAATATGGGAAAGATCAACCTTTAACTGGGCGAGATTTTCTTCACGTAACTTCGTCCGCTCTTCCGCCGAGGCTTTTTGCATTTCCTGTGAAGCGTGTAAGTTACAAAGAGTTAATTGATTTTCATCACAATAGCTAACCGTTTCCCTCCTCTTCTGAGCCTCCATCAATTCCTCCCTGTCCTTTCTCAAGGCCGACTCTCGGTTGCTCGCCGCTTGCTCGGCACTTTTCATCTGAAGCAATTTTTATTGAGATTTCCATCGAAAATAATAATAGTTTAACGGAGCGCAGGGCACAACGAGTCTGTGCATAATATCATTGCCCATTTTCCCACATTTGGGTAGAAACGGCTCAAGAAAATTTTTCCGACCCCTCTTACCGCCTCATTGAATGTCGTTCGCATCTCTGCAGCAGCCGCTGCGTTCTGTTGCTGCATCGTCTGCATTGCTTCCGCGTTCATCTATAATTAATTGACGGGTCATTAATAATAATAAAATATGTATTCGTAATTAGTAATTCTGTATGTCGGCTGAGCCATTTCCAAAATGCCTCGCTTTTTCCTTTCGGTATCATTGAGAACTGCTCACTGAACTGCGTTTACTATGTTTGACTGTAGAGATCACACAAAATGCAATTTGTCCAATGGTTTCCGTGATACGGACTAAAGTGCTGGCTTCTGTTGCAAAAATGGATAATCTACTCACCCTCATCTTCTCCAGATCCGTTTTCATTCTCTCCTTTTCCAATTCAGGGTTGATCTGTGCTCCACCTGAATTACCTCCACCGCCGCCTCCACCAAAGATGCCCTGTGAATTATTTTCAATAATTACATCCTGTATTCAAGATATTGTATTATTTTTTGCAGGAATTACATCATTGCGTCCAGGGAAGTGACTAAGACACAAGTATAGCGTCTTTTCATCTCAGGTAAATGTCGATGATAGCTTTTGCATTTCTAGAACTCTCTGTCCTCCTGATTGTGATTAATTGAAGCTAGGGTGATGCGCATAGATAGTTCTGGAAATTGTCTACCTTGATCACATTAGGAATGAAGGACAGCAGGCCCATGACGATCGCGACCAAATGTGGAGACTGAATAGTGGCGATATAAATTGTGTATTGCACAAAGCATTATCGTAGCGAAACATGACAGGTAAACACCGCTGATCTCTGACTCATCAAACTACCCAGCGAAAGCATCGGTGATAAGAGAAAGAGAGCATGTAGAATGAAGAGACGCAGAGAGGCGGGGTATTTAGAAATTGTCAGCAATATTTGAGTGATACGCTAGTATTCAGTCGTCCCAACAATATTTCCTACATCATCACTATGCCGAGATGTCGGCGGCAGGGTGTATTGAAATGTTAGTGTAACGCATTTCAAAATTATCTAGTTGTTTACCAGCACTATTGGGCGGTGTGACTAACAATCTTTCCTTCGATCACTCGCGTTTTCGCTGGTATCGGCAAACGTGAGACGCTCCCTTCCCCTTCCCGTTGTGAAAGCTCTGCCCAAGCGCCGTGTTGATCCGTCCTTATTTATTTTGAATGGTTTAATAGAGTCCGCTCGACAAGTAAATGTTTCTGCATTCGACACTCTCAATCAGCGACTGTTGACTATTTTCGAAATGCGTCAATGAGGAAATCATTGCTCATTTTCCGAATTTATTTTTTTTCATTTTTCCAAAACGCAAAAAGATAATAAACATTTTAAGATCTCAAAAATGTCCTCACTTTACACACTCTCCCGCGAATCGACCTATCGAGAGAGCGTGTTGAATGGGGAGATATTTTACCCCTTAAAATTATGTAGTTTCGATAATAAATGCGGAGCTTTGCAGCAGCAATGGGAGGAGGAGGCAGTAAAGGGGAGGCAGCAATCAACCAACAGTTGCGAGAGTCCCAAGAGAGGGAGCGGGCCATGCATCAAGTACGGTTCAATATAATTCATATTCCTGAAAAAATGCATTCCCAGAACGTGAATACCGTGGCATGTGTTGTAATGAAATATTTTATTTTTTTTAAATCATGAATAATTAATAAATATGTTTGCAGAGTCATCTAAATCAATTGCTGGAGCAACAAAAAGCAGCGGACATGGCGAGAATGGAAAGCGATGCGCAAAGCAGGAGAGAGGTTACAACTATACCTAACATGAATATTCGACTCTGTTTTTGATTTTTTTAGTCCCAAGAATATAGAGTATGCATGCCCCGTGGAAATACAATTATCATTCCAGAACAGAGTCAAATGCTCTGATATTTTATCACTTTGCACACCATCTTCCAATACTATGCTAGTGTAGGAAACGTGTTCGTAGTATTGTGTTTTTTATTTGCAAAATATAGTGCGTTATATTTTTTATTATATGTATTGACATAATTCAGATGGAAGATGCCCGGGTTCGATCCCAGCAGCGCGAAGACGAAATGAAACGGGAAATTCAGCTGATGACTGACAAGTTCAATGAGTGAGCACAGTTTTTTTTTGATTTTTTGGAAAACGAATATAAATTACTATATATTAGAAAATGCTAACGTCTGTCTGTCTGTCTGTCTGTTTGTCTGTTTTTTTTGTCCAGGTGTCCGTCCAGATTTTTCTCATTTTCCTTACATTTGTCTGTTTGTCTGTTTTTTTTGTCCAGGTGTCCGTCCAGATTTTTCTCATTTTCCTTACATTCTTCTCAGAACCTTTTGCATATGATAACTGATCATAATTGCTTTAAAATTTTACAAAATTTAAATCACCAAATCCATGGCCAAGTGGTTAAAGGGCGCGACATTCAAATCCGACCGACGCAGGTTCGACCCCCGCCGCGGGCAAACCTTTTGCCGCATTTTTCGCAAGTGCCGCAAGTGCTCCTGGCACGTTTCTAAGTACCGCGAAACACGTTTTCACCTGTTTTGCCGAGTTTTAACCGCGTGACGGAAGTTTTCGTGTTTTCGCTATAAATCGCTTCAAACTCAATCAATCTTCTCAGATCCTTTTGCATATGATAACCGACCAGAATACCTTTCAAATTTTACAAAATATAATTAACCAAATCCATAGCCAAGTGGGTTACGAGCCAAACTTTGAATCCGAGGCCCCCAGGTTCGACCCCCGCCGCGGGCAAATTTTTTGCCGCATTTTTCGCAAGTGCCAGAAACCGTCCTAACCCGTTTTTGAGTACCGTGAAACACGTTTTCACCAGTTTTGCCGAGTTTTAACATGAAAAATCGAAATTTTCGAACCTTCTCCAAACGCACCGGTGAGTGTCGGGGATCACAGGAAAAGTGTTTTGCGATCTCAGAAACGTGTCAGAACGTGTTCTAACACGTTTTAACGTGAAAAATCGAAAATTTCGAAAAGTTTCCAAATTACGCGCAGAGCGTGGGGGATCACAGGAAAAGTGTTTTACGATGTCGGAAACGTGTCTGAAAGTGTTCTAACACGTTTTAACGTGAAAAATCGAAAATTTCGAAAAGTTTCCAATTGATGCGCAGAGCGTGGGGGATCACAGGAAAAGTGTTTTGCGATGTCGGAAACGTGTTCCAACACGTTTTATCGTTAAAAATCGGAAATTTCGAAAAGTTTCCAATTGATGCGCAGAGCCTGGGGAATCACGGGAAAATGCATTTTTCGATGTCACCAACATGTTCGAACACGCCAGGGAAATCAACACAGTATCCTGCGTTTCCGTTGAGAAAGCCTCACGAGCCTTTTGCAACGGAATAAGCCAGTACTCTTTCTAGCGATTAACATTCCCGAACATCCTAAGTTCCCCCTGGACCGAACCAGGAGCCGGGCCCGAGCTCCTATACACCTCAATACAACCCCGCTAGTTTACAACAACAAATACAAATACAAATACAAATTTATCAGTGTCGCTTTATGGGCGCTGATCAAGATGGGGGTTTCATATAGGTTTCAGACGTGGTCGATGGTCTTCTTTAGGATGATTCATTTTGTCCAGTATTAAGCGTCGGGATCGATCTTCTTTCCATATCACAGACCCAGAATTATTGGCTGGAGAAAGAATAGTGATCTCGCAAGCTTGACGTTGAATACTTTGCGTTCGAAGAAAGAAAGATGGAGCCTGCTTTCTTGAATCTGCGTCAACCAAACTCAAATCATCAATCTCAGAAGGAGAGTCATCGAGTCTAGAAACTGAGGGGCCAACCATCTTATGTAGTCATACCCATCACACGGTTACCAGTCCGGCTTCGATGGGGATTCCGATCTTGTTGAGTAGTCGATGGCATAGACGAGGGAAATTGAGGGAAAATCCCCCTCTCCATCAGAGAGAAATGGAGAGGGACCGCTCGCGGCGACTGACAGACTCGGGAATTACAACAACAAAAAAATAAATAAATAAAATGTAACGGATATTTGCATATTCAGGGACAGTTCCAATCGCGAATCGAGATCGGCTGAGGAACGAGAGAGAATGAGAGCCGACTTCAACCGAAGTGTCCGGGTGAGTAATTCTGCACATCATTCCACAAGCCGACCAACCAATAAGGGGTTTGGACTGAGTGAATTTGTGAAATCGAGAGGCACTTTCTCACTTGTGCACACTCTGCCACCCAGACTCTTTTCTGAAGATTTGGAACCACATGTATATGTTTCCTCGCACTGGCAACCCAATATCCAGTGCGGGAACATGTTGTACTGTGAAGCGAAGTATCTAGTATTGAACGTAATGCAAGAGTAAACTTTTAAAAAAACCAACTCATTTGTACAACCCCATTTGAAAGGCCTTTTTCTGATTATTTAAAATGACAGAACTATTATTTTATAATGAAATTCCAGGAGAAAGAGGAGAATCTCAACAGAGTCAGGGAGCAAAACGATTCGGAGATGAAAGACCTGAGACAGAAGCAAGAAGACAAAGAAAAGGAATTCAGAAATGAGCTGAGCGACATTCAGGAGAAGAGAGTTCTGCAGGTACAATTTATGCTCATCCTCATTTTCCGTATTAGAAATGCAAAAAAAAACAATCGTCCAAAATAATAAAACGTTCCGCGGTTAATTACGCGTCCCGCTGGCGAGAGAGACTGACAAATCAAAAGACATGCCGAGGTATAGAAAGAGAGTACGAACAGCAGTAGTTTTTCATGAACGCATCATGTTTTAAATTATTATACTAAAATACATCAGGAAACGGCTCACAACGCGCAGATTTTGGCACTTTCCGAGAAGGCTGAAGAGGTCCGCAAAACAATGTATGAGAAGATGTTGACCAGCCAAAAGTACGTGGAGCCCATTTTTTTTCTTTTCGTGAAATGAAATGATCGTGGATTACCCATTACTAATATTTAAAATGCTCAATATCTTAGGGGATCAAGATCCAAAGAATGTATCTGGTTTATTAGTAACATTCAATTTGACAAACTTACTAATACAAAATGACTCAATTGCAGAGAGGCCAGTGACTATCTTCTTGCCCAGCAGAAGGCGCATCTCGACAGTATGACAATGGCTTACGTAGTGATGGCGAACATCCCCAGATCCATCCAGAGCGATAAAGGTGATTTTGAAATTTCACAATAACGTTAAGGAAATTGTAACGAATTAATTTTAAAAAATTGTTATTTTTTAGAATCGCAAACGCTTGAAGGCAAGAAAGCTCTTCTGAGAAATGATGTTGACCACATAAGTCAATCGTATAACAGGCTAACCGAACTGGTGAGTCGTTATCATCTATTCAACCGTTCCAAATGAGTGTACTTTCAGTACCTCGAAGACTTCACTCAACAGCTTAACGAAAGTCGAAAGGCTAGTTTTATTTTCTGTTTTTATTTAAGTTTTCGAAATTAAAATTAATTTTAGAACGAGGCGAAATCGATGGCCGAAATGTGTGGGAGAGTGGATTTCCACTGTACTGATCTAGTGAATTCGCTGGAGAGAGACAGTGCGAATATCGATCACGCTCTGAGAATGGAAGTCGGGGTAAGTGCAGTTTTTCTCTATTTTTATTCTAAATATTGCTTCCCAGAAAGCCCTCATTACTGTCAAGGCAAAGCTGAAGGCGCTTCGAGACAACATTACTCGTCTCCGAACAGACATGGTTAGTTTGCAGCTAAACGATATATCGTTATATACAATCACGTCTCCCTTCAAATTTCAAAATCAAGCCTACTTTTTCGGATTGGCCGCGTTTTTTAAGCATTATGTTTGGGTGATATCGCGTGTTGAATTCAGCTCTCTTTAAGATGGAGATGTCTTCATCAATCGGAATCAGGGATCTGGACATGGTCCGTGATTGCTTGAGAGAACTCGAGAGGGAAGTGGACTCCATTCCCGCAATTCAAGGACAATCCACATCGGAGTTATTGGCCATGCAGATTCAGCAACTTTCCACATTCGACAGGCAGAATATTACGGCCATTTTGGGAAAATCAAATCCAGCCATCGGTATGAGTCCTGCCTCTGATTCTCCCGATGAAAAAGTTGAAGAACCGACATGACACGTGACTTTATCTTTATTGTCCAAGAGTTTTTTTTTTACTTTTCCACCCTATAAGCGAATATAAAGCATTTTGTTTTGCGTTTGGCGTGTCTACTTGGAACAGGTTCTCAACCTGAAAATATCTGGCTTTGCGATTTAACTGGAAGAAATGTTATTCTATCCCACTAAAAGCGTGCAATGAAGGCTGGAAGCTGAGACAAGCACACTGCAGCACGAAGAAAATGTGAGAATTTCTGGAAAACTTTATATTTTCGTTAAAAATGAAACGGTAATAACGAAAATGATTATTGCAGGTGATTATATCACCAAAATCAGAGTCTGAGTCTAAATGAGAGGCTGAAAATGAGGTAGGTGAGTATTTTCCTTTTTTACAGTTATTTTTAAATCTGTTTCGAAATCTCATTAAAAAACCTCTATTATAATCATAAAAAAAACACGCTTGCAGGAAGAAAACCTAAGACATATTTTTAGCCCGGGCGAAACTATCACAGCCTACATCGAACAGCTGCAAAATATCGTTAGTTTACTTTAAATGCAATAAATATTTAAACATTTTATTTGAAATTAAATTTGATATTTTTTCAAAAATACATTGCAGAGACGAGCGCAAGAAGAGAGTGAAAGCAGAGCGCAAATTGGAGTTGTGTCATGTCGACGTTGAGGTATGTGTCAAAATTTCCATATCACAAAAGCCAAATTAGTTCTGTCAATATTAGACGTGTTGGACATCAAAAGTAAAGATCATAAGACCAGATCAGAAGCAAAAGTCAAAATATTGAAATCCTTGGAACTAGATTTTACAGAACCTCTACTACGCAAGGCATATGATATTCAAATCAATAGTAGCATTTCAGAGTAAGTCTTCCGAAATTCGGCATTTGATGGAAGTCAAAGACCGTCTTGACCACGAAATGAAGGAGTCCAGGAAAAGAGCAAAGGAAACTGATGATAGATCAGATCACAGAACTCACGGAACTGAGGATACAGGATGTGAGATTGAACCTTTATTCTTTACGGATATTTTCGCGAAAAGAAAAACAATTTTCATTGGTTATGATTTCAGATGCACAACTATAACGCCCAATTAAGCGAGCTCGTTGAAAAATGTCAGGTTGAGGCGCTGGAAAAGAAAGAGCAAATTATCCAGTTAAAAAGGTGAGGACTCCTTTTTCTACAACTTAACAATGCTACTGTAGTGCAGACAACACCAGGAGTCGCTTCAAGCCATGCGTACAGCACATGATGCCAGTATGATCGAAGCGTACAAGATATTGGCTACAATTCCTTTCTCGATCGAAGTCGACAAAGGTCATTTATTTCTGCTACTTTCGAAATGTTTAAAGCACATTTTGTTTATAGAATCCGCACGCTTGGAGTGCCTCAAGAGCAATATTCTTTTCTTTTCATTTCGAAAGTAGCAGAAAGAGTTGGTAGGTCTAATCAACCGATGAATCATTGTCAAACGATCGTACGAATAACCAGCAGGCAAGACTATTGTATTACAATTGATCCGAGCTTATACAAATGTTTTCAGTTTCGCCACAGCGATGAGGTGGATGCCTTCACACGCCGACAAGTAAGCAGTTAATTATTGATTATAACTGATTTTGTTAAGCAAAATTTTCCAGACAGAAGCTAAACATTTTTCGGACAAATGCAATGAACTAATTTTAATCTGCAAAGATATGATAACTGCCGTTGAGCAAAGTATCAACATCGACGCAGCGCTGCGAAATTTGTTGAAAGTGAGTGCGTTTAAAAAAATTTCTTTCTATTTTTAGTGTTTTTACGATATTCAAATTATCGTTTGCAGGAGTCAATTGTCGCAGTCAAGTATCGCGCTGGCGCACTTCGTGATTACATGGGAGCACTGCGGGGAAGCATGGTTAGTGTCTCGGTTTCATCAATTCCAAAAGTGAGATCAATCCCCTACCAATTTAAATGTGCATGCAGTTTTACTGCAATAAGTTTTTTTTGCAATTTAGACATTTAGATAATGGATTATCAAAAATAGACCAACAGTTTACTGTGAATAGCTCAAACTTTACAGCTACAGCGCCCGGATGCGATAGGAGTCGGCGAACTTGAAATAATACGAGAAATCATTCGTAAACTACAAAACGAAATGGATGTCGTGCCAGCAATTCAAGGACCGACAACATCGGAGAAATTAGAGCAGCAGATGCTTCATATCTCTACGACTGACTCAGAAAACTTTAGCAGAATAACTAATAGAGACCATTTGACCAATGTAGAAAACAGAATTGAATCTCAAAAATAGCATCAAGGTGAGATACGGTAGATCATCAGTTCCGAGCCGTGTATAAATAATTTCCAAAGATTCGATATCTTCTCAGCGTTGATCCTTCCGGTTTCCTTCCGGTGTTTATATCTCTTTGTCCTTTTAATGTATTGTACTAATCATACTCAGAATGGGAGCGGGGCATAGCCTTCCGATGAACGATGTAAGCGATATTTCTTTCTTTTTCCCACAATACAGAGAAAAATATTTAAAATCACAATTTCGACGGCACTTTTATCTAGTGTTTTTTTTCTCTCTATGTTGTAGCATTCAAGTGTGTAAATGCAATTTTTAGAACTATGGCTCACGTGAGAGTGAGGAAGTGCGACGACTTCGACTGCAACGTGAAGAAATGCAGAGAGCACACGAAGCAGAGATGAAAATGATGAAGGAGCAAATGGAAGCGATCAAAAGAAGGTGGGAAACAATGAAAACACATATTTTATAATGGGTAATGAAATACCACGGGAGTTTTTTAAACTCCCGATCTCTCCCCATTTTTAGTACGTCCTTCGAGTCTCCACCGGATCAATAAATCTTTAGCAGTCTCTTGCTTTGAAGTAAGGTCAAAATGCATGATAATCTCTTCTGATCTTGTGCTCAGTTGGTAAGACGGACCACCATTCTCTTCCGATTGTGTATGTATCCCACTGGCGTTTTCGATTGTACGGTATAAAATTAGTCCAATGGATGTAGGTCATTTAATTTCCATACTGCAATTTCAGTAGCGAATTGCAACGGCTCGAGGCGAATCGACAATTGCGAGGAGATATGAATGAAATGAAGAGACAGGATCAACAAAGAACACAGCAGGTGCGCACACTCCGATTACCGCTGTTAGATCGAATAATTCTATTCGTGAAATATAAAGGTTATTCGCTAATTGGATTATCCCTCAAATCATCATTCAGTTGCAATACACGATCGACGCGAACCGCAGAGAGGCTGAGGATAGAAGGCGTTCTCAAGGTTGGTTACTAATTTAATGCAGAGCGCAGACAATTGAGCGAAAGTGTGCATGCACTTAATTTGCCTTAACCAGGAAGAATAATTATTTGATCGCTAATCGATGTTGCAGAAGCAAGAGAAGCGACGGATCGAGCAGCGCGAGATCGTAAATGGAGGGAGCAACAGGAGATGATGCGACGAAGAGAGGAGAAAGAAAGGGAACAAAGAGAAAGAGAAAGGAGAGCTGAAAACTTGAAGTGAGCTAATTCATGGCTTGACGAAATGTTAAATCTGCTAGAAAATGAAATATGAACAAATGACACTCAATTGTGAATAATAAAACTGCAGATGGGATGAGCGAAATCGCGCAGCCGACTTGGAATATCAAACCATGCGAGAAGGGCACGACCGTGAGATGAGCAGAATCAGGGAAGATCGTTAGTTTGGAATTAATTTTATTTTTAAAAGCGACAAAAAATTGATGAAACATAGACAAGGAAACATTACATTTCAGATGAAAACAAGATTAATACGATAAGTTTGACTGTTTTCAAACATTTTTCTTGAAATTCGAAATATATCAGGCGACAACAAACTTCGTGAGATGGTGGAGGAATCGGATCGACAGCGTTTGTTGAACGAGGAAAGAGTGAGAGAAGAACGGGAGAAGATTGGACGAGCGCATCAGGAATACTATGAGAGATGGAACTCAATGGTAGGCTATTCTCAATCCGAATCGGGCCATGGATTTAGGTTTATGCATTTCAGAGTGTATTAAAGAAGGAGTGTCAGCTAAATATCTTGGCGCGATGAGGAAGGAAGGTGGAATACTGCACACACCATGTCAAGCGGGGGAAGAATGCTCATTTGCGTGGCGCGAGATTTCCTCTGCGTCTCTGCCCTAATCCGATTAGGATGACTGGGGCGGAGGGAGGGGTGATCAGAAAAGAGAGAGAGATTCTTTGAAACATAAATGAACGTTGTGTGATAATGATTAGGTTTCAAACATACACATTTCAACCGGATGTATCTTTTCAACCAGAAAAGGTATTGAGATGAAATTTTGAGGTGATGTAGAAACTCCATCGACGAATATGTTAATGATATTTAGGGTTGTTGATTTGCTGTTTTGTTACGTAGCGCTGACGCAATCGCACCATCATTCTTCGGAATATCATAATTCTTTCATGTATTTTTCCATCACTTGGAAGTTTTAGAGCGTAGAGAATAGTTCAATGATGGAACACTGGAAAGAAAATATAGTTGCTGCGCCTTCGCATCTTGGCCGGTCGCAAACAGATTTCTCGGTTTCTAGACAAGCTTCTCAGGACCAAAGTTATGCTCACGAAGATTGCTGTTGATTCAGATAACGCGGAAGTAAATCAAATTGTCGGAAGTCGAATTGTCATACTTAAGAAATAAAAAAAAATCCGATCGTGTATCTTTCCTAAAATTAATCGGCATCGGAATCATCAGAAATCCTCGAGAGCATCACGTTGGTCTTGAGAACGAGTCTATAAAAAGATAAAGGTGTTAGGTCTTCTACACGCAAGACGGTCTCGACCACCCCTATGCCTGAGGGGCAACGAGAGCCTGTCCTGAGATGATCAGCGGCCTGTTGCGAGGCTATTCTCGTGTTGTGTGCACGTGAATCGGGGACCCCTTTCGAGGCATGTTTGGATCGTGATTTACCAATCACTACCAACATTTCTTAACCCCCTCGGTTGGGTGAGGCACGGGGGGTCGAACTTGTGACCATTCGATTCGCATTCTAGCACACAACCACTGCGCTACCCTGCCCGCTTTTAGCTTTTAGACAGTCTATGTCTTGTCTAAAAGCCGAGGAACGTCTATGCGATCTCTAAGTTGCAGCAATGTTTCAGCCAAGAGGTAACTGCCTCACAGAGGCGACCATCAATTTGGTAGTCGTGACTAGAGGCAAATAGGTCTGGCACAACTTGGGCACTCCGGACTGCATCTGTAATGATGCGAACAGTGGCGTGGGCTAGAACTGTTTCGGGGGGAGAACTAGACGATTTTTCTGGGAGAGAAATCGTCTAGAGCGGTCGGTGTAGTCGAGAATGAGTTAGAGTGCTCTCTCAAAATGAAATGATCTCGCGTCTCTGAGGGCCTTTTCATTCTCGACTACACCGATCGCTCTAGACGATTTCTCTCCCAGAAAAATCGTCTAGTTCTCCCCCGAAATAGTTCTAGTCGTCGACACTGTTCGCACCATAACACTGTAACTCTTCCGCGAGCCCAGCTCGAGGACGAGACGTATCTTTTCCTTTTCAGCCAAGATGCGAAAGCGCATCTATCATCATGACAATTTTAATAATATTCTGACAAAGTACTTATCTAAAATTTTAAGACTGATTTATTGAGTTCGACCTAAATATTTTGGTAAAAATCATAAACATCGATAACACCGTAAAAACATTCAAATTCCTTTTTTTCCCGCACACGGGAGCTATCAACTAAGTGGAGGATGTAGAAATGGAGATGACAATATAGCAAGTTCTTAGCGAAAGCATTTCCCCACAAAATGCTCAGGGCCGATTTTTCGATTTCAACCTGATTATTTTATTAAAAAATCAGAAATGCTGGAAACCCCGCGAAAACAGCTAAAAACGGCTGTTTTACGCACGCGGGAGCTATTAACTCCATGGAGTTGGAAGATATGGAAATGAGAATTTCACTAGCAGTTAGAGAAAGCATTTCCCCACAAAATGCTCAGGGCCGATTTTTCGATTTCGTTCTTATTTTCAAGCAATAATTTGAATAGTAACATACATTCTTGAAATCAGGAATAAGAAAATTCTCTCTATCTTTCTTCCAACTGAGTCATTTGACGTAGTTTTTGGATATGACATGGGGAAACACATTCTCTACCGATTACCGTTTCCACGTTGTGTCTAGCTGCTCTCATTTCTGAGTTATGAGCTTGCAACTGAATCTCAGAAATCCGACATGTAAATTAGCATCGATTTACTCTCGCCGCTCTCGCCGCTCGCTAATCCCCCAGAGACTCGCGCCACGCAAATAAGCATTTTTCCCCCGCTTGACATGGTGTGCTGCAAGAACAATCGTCCGACGCCTGCGATGGAATCTCTAGACAAATGCGCGTATGCAGATGGGCAGAAATTAGCGAGAGTGCAAATCCTCCCTGCCCTCCCTCTTCCCCCAGCGGGGGAGAAGGCACACGCAAATTCGACACGAGAGAGAAAGATGACCGGTAGATTTGTTTAATCGCGCACGCCCGCGCTTCACTTGAACCTGATTCACCTGAGCACTGTAGCTTATTTGCGCGCGCGTATTTCGCTTCGGAGAAAAGATAGACCTACCAAATTTTGAATTTCTATTATCCTTCACGGGGTTAAGCGATTAATATCACAAACTCCA
The DNA here is from genome assembly GCA_036245785.1 of Pristionchus fissidentatus. NCBI lineage: Eukaryota > Metazoa > Nematoda > Chromadorea > Rhabditida > Neodiplogasteridae > Pristionchus > Pristionchus fissidentatus. The sequence goes on from BTSY01000002.1 coordinate 27,015,960, forward strand.
CATTTGCTTTTTGCTTAAACTCCTTCTTTAAGTGATCCGTAATTTGCAGGAAAGATCATAAACTGACTTTTCAGATGAGAGAAATGCTGATTCTCATGAGAGAACGAATGTGGTCGCAGCAAATCGAGAAAAAATGGGCAACACGACTGGCCGGATTAAGGTAACACACTCCTAAATTTTCATAAAACTCAATTAATATCCAGTATAGAATCAAATAATTTCCGTAATTTAGTTTATTTGAACTATTAAATATTTTTGTACTAATGGTTGTTTATTTATAATAAACAGGGATGCGTTATAACAGGGATGCGCATACGCCGGTTCGCCATTCATTCAACAACCTTCGCTACGAACTGGAGAACTTAACCAGGACCGGAATTCTCAGTGCCTTTGATCGATCGGAAATCGAGGTGTCACGATTTATTTTTTAAGTGCATGACACATATAAATTCAGGTCAGAGTAACGCTGCTCATCGATCAACTGAATGTGCTGATTGACATTATGGCGAATGAAGTTGAAGACATGAGAAGAATGGTTATAGAGCATCCAGAGGCAAAGTTCCTAGTTGACATCGAGGTTAGAATACATATATTATAACTTAAATTAGTTGTTTCTTTTGCCTAATATGTATTTTAATCGAATAACTAATCTTAAATGCAGCAATCTTCGGACGAAATTCGACGCGCCGCTGTACAAATGCTGAGATGCGTCGACGACATCGAAAGGCACTTGGTAAGAATACTATTGATTATTTTTAATTTAAATAGTTTGAAAATTCTCAGAAGTGCGAGTTCGAGCGACCTCTGAGTGGCGATCTGTGGAGAAACTGTGAGAGATCATTCGAGGAGTTGGAGAGAAATGTGGAGAGAATTCCCACGACCGCCGGACTTCGAATGAAATATCAACCGAATTGATTATGTTTTCCCTCTATTTTCTCACTTCTATGTATCGAATATGCCTATGCGTGATCCAAATTATATTGACTTTCTTTTTTGTGACCCTATGTTATGAATAATATGCCAAAGAAGTAGATTGTGGATCCGGATGAATTCTCGAGGATTTACCCATTTGGTTAATGTACACGATACTGACCAAATTCCAGCGACATAAGTTGTAAGACTGAAACTAGCGGGGTGCGTAGAGGTTAAGCGCACTACGTTTTCAAAGTACGGTCCAGGGGGACTTCAGTCGCCGGGTACAGTTCGGTCCAGGGGGACTTCAGTCGCCGGGTACAGTTCGGTCCAGGGGGACTTCAGTCGCCGGGTATAGTTCGGTCCAGGGGGACTTCAGTCGCCGGGTACAGTTCGGTCCAGGGGGACTTCAGTCGCCGGGTATAGTTCGGTCCAGGGGTACTTCAGTCGCCGGGTACAGTTCGGTCAGGAGGGCCATCGAAAAAAGTTGCCCATACGCCACTTCGTGGCGTAGTGGCAATTTTTGCCTGACCCGAGGAAGTTTAGTTACCCCAGCGAACTTTTTACTGTAGGTTACGGTAGCACTTATTGATTTATTGATTTTCGTGTTTTTTGACAAAAATCATGTATCTGACCCAAGGAAGTTTGGTTGCCCCAGCGAACTTTTTACTGTAGGTTACGGTAGCACTTATTGATTTATTGATTTTCGTGTTTTTGACAAAAATCATGTATCTGACCCATGGAAGTGTGGTTGCCCCAGCGAACTTTTTACTGTAGGTAACGGTAGCACTTATTGATTTTCGTGTTTTTGACAAAAATCATGTATCTGACCCAAGGAAGTTTGGTTGCCCCAGCGAACTTTTACCGTAGGTTACGGTAGTATTGATTGATTTATTGATTTATCGATTTTCATGTTTTTGAGAAAAATCATGAATCTGACCTGCGGTCTGACCCACCGAACTCATCGGAGGGTACTGTAGGTTACGGTAGTTTTGATTGATTTATCGATTTTCATGTTTTTGAGAAAAATCATGAATCTGACCTGCGGTCTGACCCACCGAACTCATCGGAGGGTACTGTAGGTTACGGTAGTTTTGATTGATTTATCGATTTTCATGTTTTTTTGAGAAAAATCATGAATCTGACCTGCGGTCTGACCCACCGAACTCATCGGACGGTACTGTAGGTTACGGTAGTTTTGATTGATTTATCGATTTTCATGTTTTTGAGAAAAATCATGAATCTGACCTGCGGTCTGACCCACCGAACTCATCGGGGGGTACTGTAGGTTACGGTAGCACTTATTGATTTATTGATTTTCGTGTTTTTGACAAAAAGTCATGTATCTGACCCAAGGAACTTTTTGAGGGGTACTGTAGGTTACGGTAGTATTGATTGATTTATTGATTATTATTGATTTATTGATTTTTGTGTTTTTGACAAATATGATGTATCTGACACATTCAAGTGTGGTTGCTCCAGCGAACTCGGTACCGTAGTTTCGGACGGGACGGACTCACTCACTCACAGACAGACAGACAGGGCTTGTCGTTTTAGGTTAAGTAGTAACCTGGGCAATCCTTCTTCGCTTCTTGAGACAAGCATGGACCGGCGTAGATAAGAATGTTTGCAGAGAAAGGGGGAAGGATAACGTTACAGGTTGTAAACATTGCGCGCATTCCTGGAGCACAGGTTTGCAATGATAAGCGAAAATTAAAGGGAGAGTTACCCCATGTTTGAATTCGCGCGAATTTAGATGGTCTCACCACGAAACAACAAACTTTCCATCCCTTTTCCGGACTAGTGTGATTCCCTGGAAGACAGAGGAGGAGAGGTCAATCTCTAGTTCTTTTCTGGGGTTTTTCTCCCTTTAAGTAAAGAAAAATTAAATTTATCAATTACATATATTTCCTGATCATGTGATGAAGAAGAATTGTGTAATGCAGACACACACAACTATAAATTCTAGAAAAAAACCGAACATAATACAATTTAGATAACAAATAGGCAAGAAACGGGAGACGGCAGAAAGATCATTGGAATACGAACTACACCTGCGCAAGAATTGGCGAATTGAGAATTTCCTTGCACGTTGGAAGTGTGGCGATAGCGCCCTTTGTGAGCCATCTTATGAAGTCTGACTAGAAAGAAAAAACATTTAACAGTCGCAATAAGAGATATTAATTCAACAGAAAAAATACACTCCTCACCACCTCCGGCAGATCATTTAGAATCTCATTACTCCTTCCACGTCGGAAATTTTCGAAAACCTTAAACTTCGATTCGTCATATTGTTTGCAAGTTTTATTCTTAAAATTGTATTAAAAACGATCGTACAAAATATCGGAGAAAAGTATCAGCACCTGTTCTTTTACCGGCTTCGTCATTGGATGGCACATTTCCGTGAAGATTAGGCCCAGTGTGAAAACGTCCACCTTTATACAGTAACTCCACGACTTCTGAGTAAAAGAAATATTTCATAATTATGTGGTTTTCCATAAGCAAACCTGTTCATCGCACATGTACATGGGCGTTCCCGCTTTCTCAGTGTGAGTATGGCCATAATGTACCTCTTCGTTATCGTGTCCTGCATTTCCATTTATTTATTTTTAGCCTTATTATAATTTGACGTTAACACACGAAACTAGACTTCATCATCTGTCTTTAAAACATTCCGTCCAAAAGATGTTCGAATTCCAATACTTTATATATCACCTGGATTCATGCGCTCCACACTCCCACTCTCTGTGGCAACTCCGAGATCAGCAATCTTCAACGTTCCTGGAGCAGTAAATAGAATATTAGCCGGCTAAATAAGAAGTTTAACATATCTCAATGGCTGTTATTTACTCACTTTCAAATCTCTGTGCATAATTTGCAGTTCATGCATGTGTTCGACTGCGCAGACCATTTGTTTGAACCACGATTTCATTATGCTCAGATCTCGAGTTTCTTGATTTCGCTCCAGCCAATCTTTGAGTGAATATTTGCATAACTGAAATTTGGTTGAAAAATTTTTTTTACTGTCTTCCATATGTACAAATATTATTTCGAATTCATGAAATTACCTGAATTTGGATGTATATCAACATCGTGTCGTCGACGACTCTGAGCTGCTGAAAATATTGATTTTGAATATTGTGTTATTTCTCGGTTTGCTTACCCAATTTGAATGCTGCTCGGGTTCTCTTCCGCACAAACGCTGCAAAATGGAATTATCCAACTAATATGAGGTGTAGGGATTTGTTATCATTTTTGACCGATTTGAGACAACTCATAATCAAAGCAAGCGTGTATGCTGATGGTATACGACAAGCTTTTGACATGAATTACTCATTATATTTGCTAACGGAGTCATATCTACCTTAACGTCAGCCTGAGTTGGTCTTTCGATCCACATTCCGTAGTAGCGCACGATACCGGGGTGATCAAACTTCGCCATCACACGAACTTCTCTCAAGGCACGACGAAACTCGCTTTCTGTTCTGTAAGCGAGGAATTTTCTGAAAACATAATTCATGTCGTAGGACTTTAGAAGCTAGTGCTTGCAATCTTTTCCTCCTCAATTCAGTTCCAGACTGTATCAATGATTGTAGCTCATGGAATATCTTATCTTATGGAATAGCCCATACTTTTTTGTATGTTAACAAAATCTGCCCAACTCAATGGTTCAGCTCAGTCGCATTGGTCGTACTCACTTTCCCATGAACTTTATCCTCTTCACGGCATACTTCCAATCGTCATACACATTTGACGCCTCGAATACACACCCGGATGCCCCTTCACCAATCCGTTTACATGACACAAAGTCGTTGATGAATCTGGAACAACTTATTTATTTTTTTATCGTACACCAGAAGGGTGCAACATATACAAAGACGTGCGAACTTAAGAAATAAATGATATTAGGAATGGGAGATGTACAAGGGTAAGCGAGGGGGGGTGGATCTGCGTGTAAAAGAAGACTTGCAAACGAATGTTTATGCTGATTTCTTTCAAAATAGAACTCACTTTGAAGGATATTCCTTAGTTTGAATTGAGCGATCGATCTTGAGCATGTACAAATCTTGGTATTTCTGAAACAAGCAAAAGAAAATAGGAAGAAGTATTTATGTTAAAATACATCGCAATTCAAACCCCAAAACAAGCCATTTTCATGATCTGTGGCTGGCGGTGCATTGAGTTCATTCTCGGGTAAAACTTCAAGAATGACCTCATTAACACAGCAAAATCAAAAACTATTTCAGCTTTTTGCAACTTTCCAATGAATGCTAATTAGGAGAATATAAATTATGAAAAATAATATTCCGTTGTTTTGCCGCAGCCTGGTCCCTTTAAAACGGACCTACCCCGTTCTGGGGACTACTCTTGAACATCTCGCGTAATCCATCATTCGATAGTTTCGTAGCTCCCTGGACCATTCCAATGATCACTTCTGGCTGAAACATTGCGAGTGAATAAATTGAAAAGAGGCTACTGACATGTTCTATATATCCATTGTATTGTATAAAATATTTTACGCCGGTTTAAACATGCTCGAAAACTGCAAGATGGACATATACTGAATAAAAGGAAAGGAAGGTGGGGAGAAAATATTTAATGAATTCGGGTAGAATTTTAAGTATGAAAGAAAGGGGGTTGCCCGATTACCAGCTAACTCACATCCTTATCTCCATGTTCTTTGAATATTTGTTCAAGAGCATCGTTACACCGGTCTTCGTTATTGAGCACCTGGCGTCTGAACTTGCCTGGCTGGAATACAAAGTATCATAGTGGTAATTTATTTTTGTCCGAGGAAATTCATAATATTGCTAGTCCAAAGTGAGATTAAAACTATGTTGAGCGGCATTTAAAAAGAGGGCAATTTTGTGGAATAAGAGAAAATCTTAGTCATACCTCCATTGACGAGCTCGAAAGGCACAAATACGCGATGGTTTACCCACTCGCCTTGTTATGGCGGTGTTTATCGCTTGTTATCAACGCAAGAAATCGATGAGCAACGAGCAAAATATTTCTGCCGAACCGCTCTTATACACGCATCACGCGACACCCGATTGCCGTCGACTATCGATGTACTTCTTATTCGTTATTCTTTGTCGTTATTCATAATTCGATTCAATCCCTCTTTCTCTGCCATACATTAAAGATTCTTCCGTAATCTAAACATCAACACTTTTGCTAGTGCGAAATTATCAAAATTTCAAAATCATTTCGAAATAATTGCGTATCTTCTTTCAAAATCGTCAATTTTTTATTGGGCGCTGTGACTAAATTTCATACCCTCGTGCACACGCTGTCCCGATTTTATTAGGAAATTTCATTTTTCTACTTCTAATTTGTATATCTCAAGAATTTTTTGTTCCGATTGTTCCTGATGTTTGTTCCGATTGTTCCTGATGTTGTTGACCAGGAACAAGAGGAACATGTTAACAATATAGCTTCACATAACATTTTGCAAACATTTAGCAGTGTACAAAGTCTTAAAATAGCAGTTCGAATAAAATGTATTTAAAATATAAAGAATATCATCAACTTCAAAATTTTGTGTTCCTGGTCATGTTCCGATTGTTCCTGGTAATGTTCCTGCTAGGAGGAACATTACCAGGAACAATCGGAACACAATCGGAACAAGAAATTCTTGAGATTCTTTGAAATATGTATTTGTACAAAAACATACTGTTATTTTCAAAGGGAATGGGGGGAAATGGAAGTAAAGGAGGAGGGGAGGCAGCAATCAACCAGCAGCTGCGAGATTCCCAAGAGAAGGAGCGTGCCATGCATCAGGTTTGTTTTAAACGATTATATTTCCGAAATTAATTATTCACTGGATGGAGGAATACGAAGAAATTATCAAAATTTCAAAATCGTTTCGAAATAATTGCGTATCTTCTTTCAAAATCTTCAATTTTTTATTGGGCGCTGTGACTAAATTTCCTTCCCTCGTGCACACGCTGTCCCGATTTTATTAGGAAATTTCATTTTTCTGCTCTTTCATTGGTATATTCTTTAAAATATGAATTTCTACAAAAACATAATGCTATTTTCAAAGGGAATGGGAGGTAATGGAAGTAAAGGAAGAGGGGAGGCAGCAATCAACCAACAGTTGCGAGAGTCCCAAGAGATGGAGCGAGCCATGCATCAGGTTTGTTTTAAACGATTATATTTCCGAAATTAATTATTCACTGGATGGAGGAATTCGAAAATATATAAATTTTTTTTTTGCAGAGCCGTCTGAATCAATTGCTGGAACAGCAGAAAGCAGCTGAATTGGCGAGAATGGAAAGCGACGCGCAAAGCAGGAGAGAGGTAAAAATCTTTAAATTGTATCACTTGCACGCCGGCAATTTTATCACACTTCACACCAGGACGTTTCCCAATGAGTATGCTAAAAGTTGTGCTACGAAACAATCGCATTCGTAGTGATCTACTTTGTAATTATATATTTTGAATTTATTTATTATATTTTAGCATAATTCAGATGGAAGACGCCCGCATTCGATCCCAGCAGCGTGATGACGAAATGAGAAGAGAAATTATTTTGATGACTGACAAGTTCAATGAGTGAGCACAGTTAGTTGATTTTCAGGAAAACGAATATAAATTTACAACAACAACAAAAAAATAAAAATAAAATTAACGAATATTTGCATATGCAGGGACAGTTCCAATCGCGAATCGAGATCGGCTGAGGAACGAGAGAGAATGAGAGCCGACTTCAACCGAGCTGTCCGGGTTCGTAGTGCATTTTAAAAATATTACCAAAAAGTCAACGGACTTCCGTTGTTTATCGCACAAACTAGAGGGAGACCCTACCATTTTTGTGCTCTTTCTCGCCTTCGGAATAATATCGAAAAAGTGGAAAAGTGGAAATTAATGTGTTCCATTCTGGAAATTGCGCAAAATGTTATGGCATCTATGATACACATAAATTCCAGGAGAAAGAGGAGAATCTGAACAGAGTCAAGGAGCAGAATGATTCGGAGATGAAAGAACTGAGACATAAGCAAGAAGACAAAGATAACGAATTCAGAAATGAGCTGAGCGAAATTCAGGAGAAGAGAGTTCAGCAGGTTGAATTTTTGATTTATTTGTGTCAAATCTCAAATCCTGTTATTCCACGGTCGTAGAAAAAATATTAAACTATGAATTCTTATTTTCCATTCAATTTTCTCAGGAGTCGGTTCACAAGGCGCAGATTTTGGCACTTTCCGAGAAGGCGGAAGAGGTCCGCAAAACAATGTATGAGAAGATGTTGACCAGCCAAAAGTACGTGATGTCAATGTTCTTTTTCGTTAAACGAATTGATAGCTTTGTTCTACCATTATGATAGCTTTGTTCTACCACCATATTTTAAAATGCTCATTACGCTAGTGGACCAAGATCCAAAGAATGTATTCGATTTAATAATAACATTCTGTTCGACCCGCTTACTAATCCAGAATGACTCAATTTTATTTTCTTTCAGAGAAGCCAGTAATTATCTCCTTGCCCAGCAAAAGGCGCATCTAGACAGTATGGCAATGGCTTACGCCGTGATGGCGTATATTCCGAGATCCATCCACAGCGATAAAGGTGATTTCGTAATTTTACAATAAATATTAATACAATAAGCAAAATTAATTTAATAAATAATGTTACATTTTTTTTAGAATCGCAGATTCTAGAAAGCAGGAAAGCTCTTCTGAGAAATCACGTTGACCGCATAAGTCAAGCATACAACAGGCTAACCGAACTGGTGAGTCGTTAGCATGTATTCAACCGTTCCAAATGAGTGTACTTTCAGTACATCGAAGACTTCACTCAATCGATTCACGAAAGCAGAAAGGTTAGCATTCAAATACAAATACAAAATTATCAGTGTCGCTTTAGGGGCGCTGATCAAGATGGGGGTTTCAAATAGGTTTCAGACGTGGCCGATGGTCTTCTTTTATGATTCATTTTGTCCAGTATTGAGCTTCGAGATCGGTCTTCTTTCCATATCACAGACCAAGAATTATTGGCTGGAGAAAGAATAGTGATCTCGCGAGCTTGACGTTGTTGCAGATTTTGCGTTATGATAAAGCAAGATGGTGTCTGCTTTCTTGAATCTGCGTCAACCAAACTCAAATCATCAATCTCAGAAGGAGATTCATCGAGTCTAGAAACTGAGGGATCTTATGTAGTCGTACCCATCACACGGTGACCAGTCCGGCTTGGATGGGGATTCCGATCTTGTTGCGTAGCCGATGGCATAGGCGAGGGAAATTGAGGGAAACTCCCCCTCTCCAAAAGAGAGAAATGGAGAGGGACCGCTCGCGACGACTGACAGACTCGGGAATGATTATTCATTATAGTATATTAGCATTCATTATAGTATATTTTTAACATTGTATTTGCGAAATGTAATACACATTTCAGAATGCGGCGAAATCGATGGCCGAATTGTGTGGGAGAGTGGATTTCCTCTGTACTGATCTAGTGAATTCGCTGGAGAGAGAGGGCGCGAATATCGATCACGCCCTTAAGGTCAGAGTAGGGGCAAGTGTCCGTTTTCCTACTGAATAATCCTTTCCAGGAATCTCTCATATCAGTCAAAGCAAAGCTGAAGGAGCTGCGAGACAATACTACTCGCCTCCGAAGAGACATGGTTAGTGTGAAGCTTAACGATAAGCTCACGTCTTCTTTTTTATTGTGATGTTTATTCTGAATATTGTAATTTCACAATCAAACCTACCTTTTCGGATTGGCCGTGCTTTTTTAAACTACATGTTTGGATGATTTCGGGTGTTGAAGCTCACTTTAAGATGGAGATGCCTTCGTCCATCGGGATCAGGGATCTGGACATGGTCCATGATTGCTTGATAGACCTCGAGAGGGAAGTGGACTCAATCCCCGCAATTCAAGGCCAATCCACCGCCGAGTTATTGGCCCTGCAGATTCAGCAGCTACCCACTTTCGATAGCCAGGATGTCATCATCGACGACCCAAATCCAGCTATTGGATTAATTGCCTCTGATTCTCCCATTGAAACAGCTGAGGGAGATCGAATACGTCAATTGGCGACGTTCGAAGAACATTCTCTGGCCGTGGAAATTCCGCATGGTGCAAGATACGTTTTGCAAGAAACAAGCATTCAGCCGTCCTTCAGTGGTGAAGTGACAAAGGAATTATCGTCAACAAGCTACCAACAATGGCTTTCGAGCTTTCAGGTTTCCGGTTAATTTGAAAAAAAAGTATTTATGAACTATTATTCAGTGCATTTCGGGCTTTGTCAATAATTATTGGTGCGCACTGTTATCGTTCGCCATGGATGATATGAGCAGCGATGATTTCACCGTAAGCCGTGATCTTTATTTCACTTAAATATTATTTTAACTTACCAAACTACTGCAGTGATATTTTTAGACTCCCCAATTCTCTGGTATATTAACTTTTTCTCTTTTCGATTCCTTACTTCATAGTCGAAGAAGAGCTAGAGAAAGAGAAGAATAATGTGGAAAACTACACTCATCAATGCATCTCTGTTGTGCTCAGGTTTTTTTGTTATCGACATATCACAAACACACAATACGGTCCATTTTCAGGCACCTTCTAGTTCTCCTCCTGAACAAATGGCAAAATGAAACTACGTAAGTAAGCAAATTCGATTGATCTCTGAATGGTAAAAGTAAGGAATGGTAAAAGTTCAGTAAAATAGTCCAAGAAATTTTGAAAAATAGTCTGATCGAATGTATTGTGTTCAATACATATTTGGCTAATCAGTATCTATTTTTGTTCAGCATCAACAACCACGAAGAGAGACTGCGCGCATTCCTGAATCAACCTTACGTTCTCCCCAAAGGAGTCGACAATCCTTTAACTTCGTCCACATCATTTCATAGCCTGCCTACCGAATGCAAGTTGTGGATTCTCTGTGCACTGATCGGCTATCACAGAGTGAGCGATACACTTATTTACCTCTCATCATTCAACTCATCATTTCAGTCTTCGATGTTTCTGCCGGATCACATTCACAGGTTTGAGTTTGAGATATGCTCCCCATAATAAGCACACTTTACTGCCACAAGAGTCTAGAAATGGAAGACATCCAGATTTTCTGGATGTCCTCATTTATTTAAATGCATTACTTACAGAGACGACGAAAGGAATACATTCTTCATGCTGCCTCCTTGTCGGCTCTATGTGCAAATCGAAAAGAGAATCGAGAAGTTATCCAAAAAATATTTTAGATATACTTTAATTCATTCTCTTCGCAGGACTCTGTCATTGGATGATAATAAAACCGACGGAAGCGCGTGGGGATCGGTGAGAAATATTCTCATTTTGATCGCATGGCAACCTTTTTCCAGCTGTATCGTCACGTGAACAAACTCCAGTTCAACTTGCTTGCTGAGACTACGCACGAGTGGGAAATTGTATGGAAGACAATGCTGCGGTAAAGAGTCGAATTATTTTCCCAAAATAATCTTCCTTTTTTTCCTCTCTTATTCAAAATTTCGATAACGGCTCATATTTTTCCACAAACCGTTCAACCTTACCGAACGGGGTTTGGAAATGAGAGATCTTTAACATTCTCGACTCTCTCTCTCTGTTTCATTTATGTTGGGTTGGAATCATGTGTTGGCTCCGATTACATTTCAGGTACAAGCGATTCGGGGACTATTGCGCGATTCGCTTTCCAATGGAAATTGAACTGGCACGGTTCGAGGTTGTTGGCAAGGTCAGAAATAAGGCGCGAAAATCTGAAATGCGTTTAAAAAATTGAAAAGATCAATGTTTTCTGAAAATCTTTGCAATTCCTTCAATTATCTTTTTTTGCTGCGGCCTGACATTCTTATTTTTATCCCCTCTCAGGTTGACAGAGATAATGAACGTCAAGCCTTTACTCGCCTTCTCGAAACAATTGATGTTGGAGAAAACCCGGTGAGAAACCACATATTTAATATTTCAATTCTCGTATTAGGAGACGGCCCGGACGTGGCCGTTCGAATTGTGAGCTGGGGGTCCTTACTTGGGTAGGTAGAGGCTCTACTTCCCGGATTGCACAAAACACGTCTGGGAGGTGGTCGAGTTTTACCTATCCCATCTCTTAATATTTTGTGCGATAAAGACGGCACTTATAAATATTGTATTGTAAAGTAAAAAATATGCAGTTTTTATTATTAAATTCAGAAAAAAAACTTTTTTTTTCAAATTAAGATATGTTCCTTTGGAATTCCAGTTCCTTTATTGTGTAATATGTAAATAAAAACAGAAGCGCCATTATTGAACTTTGCTACGAATATATATTATCTCTTTGCCTTTCTCTGACTTATTCTTCCCAAAATGCCAACTCCCACCGCGAAACCTTTCCGTTTCAATGTGATTTACTGTAAGAAATCTGGTCGTTATTAACAGTTTGTGATTCATAACTTTCTTTAAACAAAAAAATTGAAACACTAGATTCAAGTTTACTTTAAGCTTGTAAAGGGTCACACTGTCCGGAAATATTTAAAAAGTGGTGTCCTACAATTATTTGTTAATCAGAATTGGTACTGTGGGACAATGGGAATGGGTTACACAATTCTAGGCATGGCTCGTTGCTGGGTCTCCGGAAACCCACGTGACGCACGCTCAGAGTAACCAAGCTGTAAATAAGCTATGATATTTCAAAATGATTCATGGGACTCCCTAAAATTCGGCCGGCGGCCGGCGGCCCGCGGCCGGCCGACTTTTAGGGACTTTTGCCAAAACTGTCGGCCGACCTCCAAAACATTATTTCTGATGCAGATTTAATTTTCACATTTTCGTGAGATTTTGATACTTATTACTCCTCCTTATTTTGATACTTATTATTGTTATGATAGTGTCATGTGGCTCTTCTCTATGAATGCTCGCCATATAATCTCTCACCCTCTTCGAAAGTTAAATCTCATATAGATTCCATTTCGAAACGAATGTTTTGTCAACGCCTTTTTCGAATCACCATTTCAAAAGGCAGTTTTGAAATATTTTCAATGAGTCAAAGGGGCGGAAAACATCGAGTGCGTCTTATCTAATCGATATCTTTCTCTGCTTATTAAAGCCATCCCTGCATTGGTTCCACAGTTCGATGTCTGGCGAGAGAGAAGAGAATAAAGAAGAAGGGAAGAAAATCGAAGACAAGAAAGAAGACACGAATATGCCCGTGCTCGAATCCATTCTGACTGCTGCTCCCGCGATTATTACGGTTCGCCATTTCTAAAATAATTCATGATTTCATTTATATTATTATTCATGTGACTTACCGATCGTTTTTTTAGAGTTTACTCGGTGGAGGAAATCGAGAAGGAGAGGCAGAAAGGAGACAAATGGATGCAGAAATGGAGAAGAAACGACTGGAGAACGATGCGGAGAAAATGAGGGTGGGAATCTAGCTTTCGTATATTGAGTGAAAATGATGGAGTAGATATTCTAATCAATCACAAATTCTCCCGAGATTATTGACATTCAAAGTAAATCTGTTTCTTAATGATTACGCCTAATATGTGGAGTGTTTTGCGACGTTATTTTCTTTTGACCATCGTAAAGAATTCTGCGAAATCTTTCAGATATTGTTATTCAGATGAATCTGGAGACGATGAGGTCGATCCAGGAGCAAAACGCGAACACGATGAGTGAAATAACGAGAGGGCACACCGAAATGGTACGAAACAATCATATTAAAAACAACAAATAGGAAATAATTCTCTTTTCCTCCGTACTCGACAGTACAATTTGTAGTGAAATCACACCTACGCATTGCAAGATTTCTAAGTGCTCTCATATTTTCTAGAGTTCTTCAAGAATCAATGCGTTCATAATGAAAAAAACATTTGTGTATTTCAGCTTCGTCAATTAGATGAATCCACTCGATTGAGGGAAGATGAATCAAGGAAAGAAGCGAAGGAATTGAGAGAAAAGCAGTTGGAGAAAGAAAATGTAAAAATACAAAAGTAGGTATGCTTGAAATTTTTGATTTAGGAAATGCGAAACGCGTCTCGTGAAGAGCGGGAAAAGATGAGAGAAGAGAATAAATCGATGGAGAAGGTGCCCATTATGTTTTACTCCACACAATTGTTTTTAAATAATAGTAAAATTTCGCATGGGCGAACAGGCGTAATCTTGGAACTATTCTATAAATTTATTTCGTAATCATTGTATTTCGAATCTGCCATCCAGAAAGAAAAACGTGCCGGGTTGAAAAAAAATCAATCGACTACGACCTAAAAGACCAAGATGAATTCATCCAAGGATCGAACAATTAATCCAGCAACATGATAAAATGTTCATTTAATTTTCACAGGAGAAAGAAGATGAACTGAGAAGGATAAGAGAAGTGAACAAGCAAGAGAAGAAGGAAGAACGGGTTTGAGATTTTCTTTTTGCAAATTGAGAATGAAAATGTTTTTGACAAGTGTAGAGTAATGTTCAGGAGAGGTACGAAACGATGAAGAAAGAAGCAGCGGAGATGGAAAGAACTCTGAGGGAGAGAATGATGGAACAGGTGAGAAGAGAATTGCAGTGAACAAATTGTCAACCGAATTCAGTTTCAACTTTAACAATCTTTTCATAATTCTACTTTTTTCAGGAAAAAGAACAGTCTAAAGTTCTTCAGCAGTTGATGGAAAAGCATGGACTTGAAATAAAGGAACTGAATGAGTTGAGACTCGAAGACAGCAAACAATATGCAGTCATGTAAGATTATTTTAAAAAAATATGGTCACAATAAACAGTATTCCAAATTCATATTGAATTATTCGATTCTATTATTTTGTATCTAATTATTATATCAGTAGGTCCCTGTACATTCTTGATTATTCAGGATGGAGTCTCACTTCCGTGAACAAATTGAAGAAGCAGCGAGGAATGCTCAGATTCAGACGCAACTTCTGATCTGCCATTACACGGCTAAAGGTTAGTAATTGTTTATTGAATCAAATTCTTAATTATCGTTTACATTAGTATTTTTGTAGAGAATGCAACGCTTGCCGAGCACTTCAACATCTTTCGTTTCATTTTCTCCAATGTGAGGACGATTCACATGGAGAGTATCAAGCATGTAAGTAGAGAAGAATCTGTTTATATAGATATTATAATTATTACCGTGTGGAATCAATTCACGCACTACTTCAATAGTGGTGAAAATTTCAAGAAACCTAGGGTCAAAAGAGGATGGAATTTCGAGAGGGTTAGGCATGTGACTAGTGAGAACACAGTGTGTTCACCGCAGTAACCCATTTTATGTGTGCATTATTTTAAAGTTGTGTCTCGTGAAAGAAAGTTGCTCTTGAATAAGGCACAATGTATGCTACGCCAGATAATTTCGATTTTCCAGCTCACAACTGCAACAGAAGACGATCGAGCGACGTCACTGGGACGAGCTGAGGTACTGTATTATTGATTAAAATATCAAGCTTCCATCGATGAACATTTCCCATTTTTGTACAGGGGACGATCGAGATTCTGAGTCGAGAACTCGATAGACTCGATACATCGAAGAATACCGTACTCGCAGCTCTTGACAAAGCATCTTCCCTCCCTATCGAAGTTCGAATGAATCAAAAAGTAAACTTTTTCCGATTATGACATTATCTTAAAATACTGTTTTAGAAATTCATTGATTTCGTTTCCAACTCTATCAACCTTTACTCTTCGAGCAACCAACTACTTGTCGGAAAGATCAAAGCTGACCCGGTAAGCGGGTCTTATTATAACATAACTGATGCTAATTCTTGTTCGTGTCCGGCGTGGGGGGCGGTCGCTCGCTCTTTCCCTCCCTTCCCCTTCAAGTCTCCCTGCCAAGCCGGACTGGTCCCCGTGGCAGCGTCGACCATGATCATGGCAACCTTACTTCTGGCTACTCTAAATTGCCTCTCACTTTGTCAAGACTCCCGAATCGTCGAACTAGAAGACTCCCTGGAGAAGATTAATGCTGATGTTGTTGGATTAAGTGAAATCAGAAGATCGAAGGAGGAGGAAATGGACTTGAAATGGAGCAGCGGTCGATTCTACCACTCCACTCGTCTTCACAATCGAACTGCCGGAGTCGGGTTCTTCGTAAGTGGGGAGGTGAAACAGAAGGTGGTCAGATTTAGCGTAATAACTCCCAGGATCTGTTTTATCGACATTGAGGTTTCGAATAAAGTCTTGCTAAGAATATTCCAGATTTACGCGCCGGCCAGTCGAGATGTGACCGAGTTCAGTACATTTCTCGAAGATCTCGAGAGGGAGTTCCATTCGCGAGTTCCCGGCAGCCACCGGTATCGATTTGTTAACAAGGTCATCATGGGGGACTTTAATAGTAAAGTGGGTCATTGTGAACAGGGGGAACTTTCTGTGGGGAAATTTGGGTATGGGGAAAGAAACGAAAAGGGTCAAATGATTGTAGATCTCTGTGAGAGACTACAGTTAAGGGTGGGTAATACTTTCTTTCATAAAAGGGCTTCTAGGAAATATACGTGGGTGTCTCCAAATGGCAGGACTAGGAACGAAATTGATTTAATTCTCTACCCAAAGGGATTGATGGTTAGGGATGTGGGTGTGGTGAAACAGTTTGACTTTTCAACTGATCACCGTTTGGTTAGATCAATCATTTCCTTCCCATATCGATTTCGAAGGGCGGAGGTTAGACCACCAAGGGGAGACTCGCACCTTCAAAATGACTTATTTAATTTCAGTCTAGGACTAGAATTGACACGT
This sequence comes from Pristionchus fissidentatus, assembly GCA_036245785.1. Classification (NCBI taxonomy): domain Eukaryota; kingdom Metazoa; phylum Nematoda; class Chromadorea; order Rhabditida; family Neodiplogasteridae; genus Pristionchus; species Pristionchus fissidentatus. Next base: position 27,032,550 of record BTSY01000002.1, read on the forward strand.
AGGAGTGCGAGTCTCGATTACGGTAATGTGGTTGGGGCCATTCAGGGAGCGGGGAAAATGGCAACATCTTATACACCGCAGGGAAGAAGGGTTTCCGATAAGACCCGGGACCTGATAGAAAGACGAAGGCAGCTAAAAATGGACGCGGTAGGGGTATCGAGGATTGAGTGGTTGCTCATAAACAGATCGATTCGGGAATCGTACAAAAATGACCGAGAACAATCGCATCTAGCGTATGTCAACCAAGCAATCTCAATGGGTAAAAGCTATAAAAAGGCGACTGAAAAAATGGCAATTGGGAAGGATAGGATAAGTCGGATTAGGAATGGGGCAGGGGAGTGGGAATGTACTCAAACGGGAATTGAGAAGGCATTTCAGGCCTTCTACAACGACTTGTATGCGGGGGATGGTGGGATTGGCTACAGAGAAGAACTTGTACGGGACCCGTTTATTCCTATTTGTGAGGCTGAGGTTAGAGAGGTACTACGGTACTTCAAATCGGGGAAAGCACCGGGAAAGGATGGGATCACGGGACAAATGCTTAGGGTAGGGGTAGAACAATTGGTCCCAATACTCACTCCTCTCTTCAATAATATAGTTAGGGGTCAAATTCCACAGGGTTTCGGGGATTCACGCACAATTCTCTTGCCCAAAACTGGTGACACATCTCTCACTAAAAACTACAGGCCTATTAGTTTGCTTCCTGTACTCCAGAAGGCACTAACTGGTCTGCTCAACAAGAGATATGCTCCAGTTTTGGATACTAATAAAGGGTGGGAACAAATGGGTTTTAGACGGGGACATTCCACGGTGGACGCCATTCATACTCTCAAGTCAGTCATTGCTTACTGTGTCGATTACAGGCTTCCAATATATTTACTCTTTGTAGATATCAGTAAAGCTTTCGACAGTGTTTACACAGCAGCAGTGTACAAAGCTGTTGAGTATGAGGGTATTCCTTCCGAGGTTGTTTCATTTCTGGCGGGAATCTCTCAGGGTAGTAAAAATGTGGTCGTGGTAAATGGGAAGGAAGTGGAAATAAAAGTAGGTCGAGGTGTAAGACAGGGCGATTGTTTATCACCGAGACTGTTCACTGCAGTTCTGGAGATGGCCATGCGGGAATTAAACTGGGACAAAAAAGGGATTAATGTAAATGGCAGATTCCTCTCGCATTTTCTCTTTGCCGACGACGCCGTTCTCATATCCCATGATGAACGGCAAATTCAAGCAATGGCGAAGGAATTGGAGAGGGAATTGAGGAAAGTCGGATTATTGCTAAATGGGGACAAAACTTTCGGGATGTGTTCTAAGGTAACACCAAGGGTGGTGAAAGTTGGTGGGAAGGAAGTGAAACTGGTTGATAAGGCGGTTTACCTTGGTAGCACAATAGCAATCTCGGGGAAAGACGCATGTGAAATAAGCAGGCGTATTCAAGCTGGATTCGGGGCCTTCCATAAACACAGGGCTTTTCTGGTAAATAAGAGCATCCCAATTTCACATAAACGGCGTCTATTCAATGGATGCATTCTTCCGGCGATTCTTTGTGGGTGTGAAACATGGGCATTGACCAAAAAAACAAATGAATCGATTATCGGTGGCTCAAAGGAAAATGGAAAGGTGGATTGTTGGCTGTACTGTGCTCGATCATGTCTCGAATGATCGGCTACGTAACCTTACTAAGGTGCGAGACTTTGTTGATACTGCGATGAAGAGAAAATGGTCTTGGGTGCACAAAATCGCTAATGATGATTGCTTGAAGTGGAGCCGATCTGTGATCGAATGGTTCCCACGAAGGAAAAGACGAAGAGGACGACCAACGACAAGATGGAGCGACTTATTTCGAAAAACGATCGGACCGGACTTTCTGAGTGAAGCAAGGAGCAGCAACTGGAACGCCATGCACATCAGAGCTCTCAACTGAACTTCCTTAAATCCTCAATCGAGGATGAAGACCCAATTGAACTCTTGATAAATGTGTTCAAACTGAACTGAAAACTGATGCTAATTGAATAAGCATAATTGAATAATTTCAGCCCCGTAAGATAACGGCGGGTGAAGTGGACAAATTATGTGTTAACTTCGACAAGCTTTCATCGAGTATGAACGAAATTCCCCTTCTGCCCATAACGTAACTTTCTTTTATTGCATTATATTTTCCATTTGTTCGGCGATTTATATCTTCATTTCAGTGAGGATTTCATGCATAAGATCGCGAATGGATCTACCGCAAGTGAGTTTTCATTTTTATAAACTTTGACAACGTTGTTAATTTTACAGCCACCAAAGCTATCACTTCCGACTGATCTCGCTCAATACGGTCCACTATATCCACGATTTTCATTTTTGTATTTAACGCAATAAAGCAAATAAGTGTCCCACCTTTCTGATTGTTCACCTCCACGGTCGTCTAGTGGGGATACTCATAACTGGGATGGTTCAGTCGCTGCATCTGGTGAGCGGTGGATAATTGTGTACGCGAAATAAAAGTGAGCTTACACTCATTCATTCTTCATAGGACACTTACATGACCTTATTGGCCAGGGTTAAGTTGATACTTACTTAGATACTTCTTACTAATAGTATTTACTAATCTTACTAATAGTACCGTTTCAAATTGTTTTTATCAATATTTCCAACTTCTTCGAAATGATTGAACATCGATCAGAGTTGCGTCTTTCTTGAATCTGCGTCAACCAAACTCAAATCATCAATCTCAGAAGGAGATTCATCGAGTCTAGAAACTGGGGGATCTTATGTAGTCGTACCCATCACACGGTGACCAGTCCGGCTTGGATGGGGATTCCGATCTTGTTGCGTAGCCGATGGCATAGGCGAGGGAAATTGAGGGAAACTCCCCCTCTCCAAAAGAGAGAAATGGAGAGGGACCGCTCGCGACGACTGACAGACTCGGGAATATTCATTATAGTATATTAGCATTCATTATAGTATATTTTTAACATTGTATTTGCGAAATGTAATACACATTTCAGAATGCGGCGAAATCGATGGCCGAATTGTGTGGGAGAGTGGATTTCCACTGTACTGATCTAGTGAATTCGTTGGAGAGAGAGGGCGCGAATATCGATCACGCCCTTAAGGTCAGAGTAGGGGCAAGTGTCCGTTTTCCTACTGAATAATCCTTTCCAGGAATCTCTCATATCAGTCAAAGCAAAGCTGAAGGAGCTGCGAGACAATACTACTCGCCTCCGAAGAGACATGGTTAGTGTGAAGCTTAACGATAAGCTCACGTCTTCTTTTTTATTGTGATGTTTATTCTGAATATTGTAATTTCACAATCAAACCTACCTTTTCGGATTGGCCGTGCTTTTTTAAACTACATGTTTGGATGATTTCGGGTGTTGAAGCTCACTTTAAGATGGAGATGCCTTCGTCCATCGGGATCAGGGATCTGGACATGGTCCATGATTGCTTGATAGACCTCGAGAGGGAAGTGGACTCAATCCCCGCAATTCAAGGCCAATCCACCGCCGAGTTATTGGCCCTGCAGATTCAGCAGCTACCCACTTTCGATAGCCAGGATGTCATCATCGACGACCCAAATCCAGCTATTGGATTAATTGCCTCTGATTCTCCCATTGAAACAGCTGAGGGAGATCGAATACGTCAATTGGCGACGTTCGAAGAACATTCTCTGGCCGTGGAAATTCCGCATGGTGCAAGATACGTTTTGCAAGAAACAAGCATTCAGCCGTCCTTCAGTGGTGAAGTGACAAAGGAATTATCGTCAACAAGCTACCAACAATGGCTTTCGAGCTTTCAGGTTTCCGGTTAATTTGAAAAAAAAGTATTTATGAACTATTATTCAGTGCATTTCGGGCTTTGTCAATAATTATTGGTGCGCACTGTTATCGTTCGCCATGGATGATATGAGCAGCGATAATTTCACCGTAAGCCGTGATCTTTATTTCACTTAAATATTATTTTAACTTACCAAACTACTGCAGTGATATTTTTAGACTCCCCAATTCTCTGGTATATTAACTTTTTCTCTTTTCGATTCCTTACTTCATAGTCGAAGAAGAGCTAGAGAAAGAGAAGAATAATGTGGAAAACTACACTCATCAATGCATCTCTGTTGTGCTCAGGTTTTTTTGTTATCGACATATCACAAACACACAATACGGTCCATTTTCAGGCACCTTCTAGTTCTCCTCCTGAACAAATGGCAAAATGAAACTACGTAAGTAAGCAAATTCGATTGATCTCTGAATGGTAAAAGTAAGGAATGGTAAAAGTTCAGTAAAATAGTCCAAGAAATTTTGAAAAATAGTCTGATCGAATGTATTGTGTTCAATACATATTTGGCTAATCAGTATCTATTTTTGTTCAGCATCAACAACCACGAAGAGAGACTGCGCGCATTCCTGAATCAACCTTACGTTCTCCCCAAAGGAGTCGACAATCCTTTAACTTCGTCCACATCATTTCATAGCCTGCCTACCGAATGCAAGTTGTGGATTCTCTGTGCACTGATCGGCTATCACAGAGTGAGCGATACACTTATTTACCTCTCATCATTCAACTCATCATTTCAGTCTTCGATGTTTCTGCCGGATCACATTCACAGGTTTGAGTTTGAGATATGCTCCCCATAATAAGCACACTTTACTGCCACAAGAGTCTAGAAATGGAAGACATCCAGATTTTCTGGATGTCCTCATTTATTTAAATGCATTACTTACAGAGACGACGAAAGGAATACATTCTTCATGCTGCCTCCTTGTCGGCTCTATGTGCAAATCGAAAAGAGAATCGAGAAGTTATCCAAAAAATATTTTAGATATACTTTAATTCATTCTCTTCGCAGGACTCTGTCATTGGATGATAATAAAACCGACGGAAGCGCGTGGGGATCGGTGAGAAATATTCTCATTTTTATCGCATGGCAACCTTTTTCCAGCTGTATCGTCACGTGAACAAACTCCAGTTCAACTTGCTTGCTGAGACTACGCACGAGTGGGAAATTGTATGGAAGACAATGCTGCGGTAAAGAGTCGAATTATTTTCCCAAAATAATCTTCCTTTTTTTCCTCTCTTATTCAAAATTTCGATAACGGCTCATATTTTTCCACAAACCGTTCAACCTTACCGAACGGGGTTTGGAAATGAGAGATCTTTAACATTCTCGACTCTCTCTCTCTGTTTCATTTATGTTGGGTTGGAATCATGTGTTGGCTCCGATTACATTTCAGGTACAAGCGATTCGGGGACTATTGCGCGATTCGCTTTCCAATGGAAATTGAACTGGCACGGTTCGAGGTTGTTGGCAAGGTCAGAAATAAGGCGCGAAAATCTGAAATGCGTTTAAAAAATTGAAAAGATCAATGTTTTCTGAAAATCTTTGCAATTCCTTCAATTATCTTTTTTTGCTGCGGCCTGACATTCTTATTTTTATCCCCTCTCAGGTTGACAGAGATAATGAACGTCAAGCCTTTACTCGCCTTCTCGAAACAATTGATGTTGGAGAAAACCCGGTGAGAAACCACATATTTAATATTTCAATTCTCGTATTAGGAGACGGCCCGGACGTGGCCGTTCGAATTGTGAGCTGGGGGTCCTTACTTGGGTAGGTAGAGGCTCTACTTCCCGGATTGCACAAAACACGTCTGGGAGGTGGTCGAGTTTTACCTATCCCATCTCTTAATATTTTGTGCGATAAAGACGGCACTTATAAATATTGTATTGTAAAGTAAAAAATATGCAGTTTTTATTATTAAATTCAGAAAAAAAACTTTTTTTTTCAAATTAAGATATGTTCCTTTGGAATTCCAGTTCCTTTATTGTGTAATATGTAAATAAAAACAGAAGCGCCATTATTGAACTTTGCTACGAATATATATTATCTCTTTGCCTTTCTCTGACTTATTCTTCCCAAAATGCCAACTCCCACCGCGAAACCTTTCCGTTTCAATGTGATTTACTGTAAGAAATCTGGTCGTTATTAACAGTTTGTGATTCATAACTTTCTTTAAACAAAAAAATTGAAACACTAGATTCAAGTTTACTTTAAGCTTGTAAAGGGTCACACTGTCCGGAAATATTTAAAAAGTGGTGTCCTACAATTATTTGTTAATCAGAATTGGTACTGTGGGACAATGGGAATGGGTTACACAATTCTAGGCATGGCTCGTTGCTGGGTCTCCGGAAACCCACGTGACGCACGCTCAGAGTAACCAAGCTGTAAATAAGCTATGATATTTCAAAATGATTCATGGGACTCCCTAAAATTCGGCCGGCGGCCGGCGGCCCGCGGCCGGCCGACTTTTAGGGACTTTTGCCAAAACTGTCGGCCGACCTCCAAAACATTATTTCTGATGCAGATTTAATTTCTAAAGTTGAAATTGAACCGGAAGTGGTCCGAAAAAAAGAGTTTTCAAGCTCAAAAAAATGAAACATTGTTCTTCGGGGGTATTCAATTTTATTTATGCCTCGCGATTGTTGGTAATTTGCTGGTTAAATAATTAAAATTAAGTATTATCTACTTTTACTTGATCAAGAATATGGCGAGCATTCATAGAGAAGAGCCACATGACACTATCATAACAATAATAAGTATCAAAATAAGGAGGAGTAATAAGTATCAAAATCTCACGAAAATGTGAAAATATCGAAATTGAACGGCATTTTGAAATCCAAAAAATAGACGTCTAATTAAACCCGTAATTTCCATCTCAAAAAGTTTCAAATATGAAATTAGGAGTGAGAATAATTATACACGGATTTATTTGGATGAGCACTTGGATGCATAGAAATATGTTTTTGAGAAAAAAATGTTTAGGAAAAATCTCTTGTTTTCGACTCATAACTTTTTTCCAAAGGGTACCGCTTTTGCCTGAGCTATTTTTTTCGATACGTATTTCGGTGAGGAGAATCCGAACCTTCACAATCTAGCCCATTTGAAATTATTTTTCGACTTGAAGTTGGCTTCTTATCGTAAAGTATTCAGCATGAAAGTTGTTTAGAATATTATTCTACAAATTTTATGCCCAACCGCAGCACTGCAGCACCATTTTATGCTGAGGTTCGAGGTGATACATTTTGGAATGAAATTTAGAAATATTTTTCTCTATGTATCTTGTTCTTTGAAAACGAGAACGAATAGGTGAAAATTACTCCTAGATACACTCAGAAAAAAGTCACTAGGATCAGGACACAAAGTGAAAATGTTCACTTACCGGTAAGTGAAATGTCTCTTATTTCTAGTGACTTTCACTTACAGGTAAGTGAACATTTTCACTTTGTGTCCTGATCCTAGTGACTTTTTTCTCAGAGTATTGCCGAGACTGTAATGCATGAAGGAACATTTTTTTCGAGGGCACATTGTAAATCATCAGAGCAGACAGGGGATTCAGAATAAACTCCCCAAGGTCATCGGCATAAAAGTGCGTTCGCGTTAAAAGTTAATCATCGCCGCAAATTTTGAGTCTTTCTGATTTTGACATGCATCGATTGCCCCCTGTTCTCCTCTTCCGATTCCGCTTTTCAAAATATTTTTACAAATAAAATTTGTAGATAGATAATTTGCTTTAAATATTCCTAATTTTCACTTTGGACCTCACTATCTCTGTTCGCATTAATCATTATGCTCTGAATAAATAATGCTCAGTTTGTCAAAACTAATAAACTTGTGTTTTTTTCAATTTTCAAATTTAATGAATTTTAAATATTCAAATACATATTTAAAAATTCATATCTCGAATACTAAAAGTATATTACTTTTAGAAAAATTATATATTATTTAATTGATAACGTAGAATCTGATTCCCTAATAAAATTAAAATTTCCATCCAGGTGAAAACAGCTGTTTTATAAAATTTCCGCCGACTTATTTTGCCCGTTATGAGGAAATGAGCGGTCGGAGTTCGCCGTATAATTGAGTTATCGACCCCACGACAGGGAAATGATAGAAGGATTTTCACCTTTTTGAACCGTTTCAGCCGCTTACCGAGTAAAAGGGGTGAAGAATAAGACGGAAAGCGTGTTTCGAAAACAGTAGTTTTCATTATTTTACCTGGATGGATTTTATTTGAGAATCAGATTCTTCGTGTTCGATCACATAAATTTTTTTAACTTGAAAATTCTTTTTGCGGACCACTTCCGGTTCAATTTCAACTTTAGGAATTAAATCTGCATCAGAAATAATGTTTTGAAGGTCGGCCGACAGTTTTGGTAAAAGTCCCTAAAAGTCGGCCGACGGCCAGCGGCCGGCTGCGAACCATCAGATTGCTGATGTTAATGGACGTGCAATACCAATGAATCAATTTCTAAGCAGTTTCTGGTGATGAAATATGAATATAAACATCAAGGATGAGTTCCTGATTCATTTTTTAAAAAAATCGAGAAAAAATCTTTTTTTTTCATGAAATTTTTTTTTAAACTTGAAAACTCTTTTTGCGGACCACTTCCGGTTCAATTTCAACTTTAGAAATTAAATCTGCATCAGAAATAATGTTTTGGAGGTCGGCCGACAGTTTTGGAAAAAATTCCCTAAAAGTCCCAATGATTCATCTCAATTCAAAACTAATCTTATGTGCTCGAATTTTGGATGCTTTTTCCCGCATTTTTTTCTAATTTTTTTCGCGATTTCGCCTTCAAAATCACACATCTCAATCTGTTTGAATGAACAGCACTGCGTGAGGTACGTCGCGTGCTCTCTTATTGTTAGTTCCATAGTCCCTGGATGCGACGGGACGTGTATGCTCTATTTTGTTTCGATTTGAAGGTACAACCTCTGTAAAATCGACATTAGTTCAATTGGAATCGCATCATGCAGTTGAAAGCATTGAATAACTCTCACACGGGACACACCACAACTGACATATCCCGATCTTTTTGATATTTCCATAGTAGCATGTATGTCTCTGGTATATGGACTACCTCAAAACGATTCTCAAAAGTTACTGAACCCGCCTAGGAAGCGAGTTAGCAATTTTCATACCTCATAAGATCGAAAGAGCGCACTGTTAACAACAGGATCGGTGGCCTGCTAAAGGCATCGGTCTATTCCTTGTTACATCTTCCGATAGGCCGATCAAACTTCTTGAAAGGGGTAAGAGTGAGAGATCTTGTACAATAACTCCACTTTTAAAGATCATAATCAAAAAAATATATGAGTTTTGGTGTGTCCCGTGTTAAAAATTTGTACCATTTCTCCCATAATGTAATTGCATGATGCAATTAAAATTGCTATATCGATTAGAAACTTGTAAAAAGCGGCACAAAAAATAGAAAAAAAATATTTTTAATTGTCATCTTTATTTACAGTATACTTGAAATTATCACCGATAAAAATAACCACTTACGCAGTCATAGTAAATTTTGGGAATATTTTCTTATATAACCAAACAATTAGGAGTGATTTCTACATCGAATGGAAACGTATACAATTTGCCCTTGTCTGTCTTGAAATTATCACCGATAAAAATAACCACTTACGCAGTCATAGTAAATTTTGGGAATATTTTCTTATATAACCAAACAATTAGGAGTGATTTCTACATCGAATGGAAACGTATACAATTTGCCCTTGTCTTGCCCATTCAATTACAATAACTTAATCGTTGACATTCTGAGGAGGAGCAGATCTCAAATGTGCGCCGGTCGCACGCAGAAAGAGGGGAATCGCAGAAGAGGGACGAGAAAAGCGAAATAATTCAGTCCAAATCCGACAGCCGCATTACGACAACGGACCAATGCTCAATGCCAAGATAACAATTTTCAAGATATTTTCCTCAATTTCACTTTCACTCGAATCGGTTGCAGTGCTTAAAATATTTCTCCGATTATTTTGAAATTTCCACTAATTAGTTTATTTGGATATTTAGTGAGCCCTGTCTGTTCTGACGAATACTTTGATTTTCTCGTCAGGTTCATTTTGAAGAAAGCCATTTCAATTTTAAAATCTCTATTAAATTTCAGTATCTCAAAAATTCTCGAGCACGATCGCGCTCAAAGGAGTGAGTGTTTTTATTTTGTGTTAATCAACGAGGTGTGCATACGGCGGGTTACAAAAAGAGGCAATGACATTGATTATCTTTGGCAGGGTGGGAAATGGTCGTCGAGTCTCGAAGCGCCCTAGACAGGGACTTCGACAGCTTCCGAAAAGCCCACGCCGATGCTGTGGACGCTGTACGCATTTTTCTATTTCTCTTATTATCAAAAACAAAACATTGATGATTCATTCCAGCTTAAACAACTCAGTGACAAGGAGAACTGCGAGCTGATCAATATTCCATGGGTAAACGCAGTTGAAATTATCCACACGATATTTCACAATGTTTATTGCTCGCACTTCAATAATGTACGGCTTACTAATTATTTCGGAAAGCAATAATTTCAACGCAGAGAATTTAAAGCTGTCTTACTAGAAAAATATGATCACATCTTATAAGGACTATAAATGCAGACGAAGACTAACGACCTCAATGGTGCGACGCGTCGCATCGAAATAGCTGCTAAAAGAGAACTAAAGGCGCTGCAAGAATTAACATCATTGTCAATCCCATTCGATATAGATCGGGACAGGGTATCTTTTTATCATCACAATCAACCACTATTTCCGGAAAAGAGAAAGAATAAGTTGTGGCAAACAAACTTTTTTTCCCACATTTTCTATCTGTCACGGTCCATTTCCGGGGGGGGGGGGAATTCGTCTGACTAATCCACAGTTCATACATTTTTCAGGAGTTTCTCAGCAAGGTGATTTCTGAACTGAGGAGATATCAAAATTCGCATTTTGTTAGAGGAATGTTCATACTCAATAAGACTAATTCGACTCGCGTAAGAAAGAGATTGAAGAAAATAGACCAATGTCTTATATTATGTTCAGCGTCGAGAATTAATGAACGAAATGCAAACCAACTTCAATTCGCTCTGCGCCAGTTTCGAAGCCATTCCGCCACTCCCCGAGAGGTAAAATTAAACGAGTACCGTAACGTTATTTTTAATTGCTTATTCATTGCAGATTCAAAACAACTCAGAAAGGAGAAGATGATCGTGTCGTGGCGAAATCATAGTGCTTCTTCTCATACCCCGTTGTTTAATCTTTGTTCTCTTTTCAATTGGAAGTTTTGCACATAAACACTAAATAAAATGTTATTCCTTATCGTACTGACCTATTAATAGACTGCAATTGGAATGCCAATTTCACAAGGGTTATAAATTATCACAGCTTCCAGTTGGCACCATGCCGAGAACATTTCTCGTTGTCTGACCATCTTGTTCGGTCCATTTTCTCGACATATCTCTCTTCTTCTCCTAACTCGTTCTCGCTGAGTTTTTTTGTGATTATAAAGGCCGGCTGTTTTCTCGTAAATACGAATAGTACTGTAAAATCAAGCTGGCAACGGTTTTGCTATGAACATTATCACTCTGAATGACGACTACACTTCTACTACGTCTACATCAACTACGGTCTCTCCACACTGGAGACCTCTTTCTGGTAATATGTCAGTGCGTTCGCATTAAAACTGCACGGAAGATTTTGAAATGCGCGATAGGAAGAGAGGAACAGGGGCTATCGACCCATGTAAAAATCAGAATGAGTCAAAATTTGGTGTGCGGCGAAGAACCATTTTTTACGCTAACATTTATATTCACATTTCAACGACTTTATGAGCTGGTTTTGGTTAATCACTATTCAACATATTTTTTGTCCACATCGATTTACCGGAAACTGCTCGCACAAGCCCAGTGAAATGTGTAAAAGAGAGCAACATGCTGGACCCGATCAAATTAGCGAATTGTCATCATTACCGTATGCAGCGATTAGTAGATCATAATTATTAATTAACTATGCGTGTACGGTATTGAACTGATGGGTCAATGCAATCAGTGAATGATAATACTGGGCAAATCGCATAGAGTCGCAGTTCAATACAGGATTACGCATAATCAATCGATAATCTGAACTCGCAAAATCAATACACGTTTCAGTAAAGACGTAGTTTCAGTCCGACTAATTCCAGAATCCACCAGATAGTTTACTACAAGGCCGAAAGCCTTACTCTGTGGAGTTCTCTATATAATCGACGCGCCATTTTACGTATCGCTGTCTCAGGATATACAGCACATGGAATTTCCTCCGCGACGCGTATCTGCCGCATTCTCGCGATGCGCCATTTATGTACATTTTATTTTTTTATTATTTTTATTATTTGCCCTTTTATGTTGCCCACAACATTTTTGAACATGTTGTCGCACCCTTGTGATGTACGATAAATGATAATAAATAAGATGCAGCAGATACGCATTGCGATGGAAATTGTCGGTGCCGTCAATAAAAGAGTATACTTGAATAGATATATGAAACTAAGGGTAAGAACTTTGAGACCGTATGGAAAATTCGGGAGGATACTTTTACTAAATAGTTGTGTCCTCGAGTCGTGAGAATACGAGGAACTTCCGCGTCTCTTCACATATGTCTACGACGCCCTATAAATTCCGGGACCTGCCACAGGGTGGACGCGCTGCCCATCAAACCCATAACAGAAGATAGGTGCGAAGCCTGGAAGGCGTCAACCGATCTTCTCATAATAACTGCGTCTCTTTTTTACCTCATCACTACACTATCCACAAGTATCCTCCGTCTATATCCTGTATCCTAGAATCCTAGTATCCTAGTATCCTCTATCCACTAGTATCCAAGTATCCTAGTACCCTAGTATTCCAGTATCCCAGTAGCCTAGTGTCCTAGTATCCTCTATCCACTAAATAATCACCATGTCTGTCGTCTCTCTATCGCCGTCCGTCGATCAACGCCGCGTCTTCGCCCTTATCTTCCTCGCTGGACAGCAATTCGACCATCTCAAAGTTAGTATTATACGAATACGTCTGAAAAATAGCCAAATGACACCTTGAGCACTAAAACAAAAAAAGGTAATACAATATAACGCATACATTCTATTTTTCATTTTTCAAGAATATTGTTAACTGATTTATATTTTCCTGGATTAAAATTTTATTTTGCAGTTTTGGAGATAAAAACTAATTTCTGAATTACTCCATTCAGCTATTCGTATTCGGAGGAAAGAATCAGTGGGACTACTGGGGGCTCGCAACCGAGTACTCCATCTATCGAGCACTTGAGGAACTGAGAGGATGCATGCAGATGGCTGATTATGTAGGAGTATTTTATTACATAATTAAAATCAAATAAAACGATAATTTGTAAAAAGGGTTTTTTTTTCAAAATACGTTCATTCTTGTTTCATGAAACAATTTTGATTACTTGATGTAGCTTCTCTTACAACACAAAATTCTTCCCTGAAAAAGTTGTTTTTGTGTATTTTTATTGCATTTTTTGCAGGTGCCGCTGAAGTGTCTTCCTTTCACTCTTCGAATCGCTCGCACTTTCCCAGAAAGAATCGATCGATTGATCGAATCGATCGGAGAAGAGAAGATTCAGAAATACGGTATGCGGCTAAATATTGAACAATGTGAAACTTCATAGGGAGAGTACATCTTCCTCTATCGGAAATCATGTCTGTGAATTAGACTTCGAGAAATAACGAAGCAGCAGCGGGTTGCGTAAGAGGCAAATCACTATTCGCTCTCATCATTTCTCGCACCTTCTCCTTGCTGGAACGGTGCGTTTGCCTCTTAGGCGACCCTTTGCTTCGTTATTTCTCGAAGTCTACTGTGAATCAAAGATGGATTATTTCAGGAAGACTCTCTTACCGCGGCCTGCGCTCCTCACAGAGATGGGAGGCCTTGGGAGAATATGTTTGTTTTATTATCTTTTATTAATGATAAATTTCACCCCAATAAAATGATACGATAATACCACATTTGAGTTTACCACCACCAACGCTCATACGTTGGTCAGGGTTTGGTAAACTAATGAACTAACAGTTTCCTATTTGAAGCGTTTGCATATTGTCGCAAGAATCAAATTGCAAAGTAGAAAGAAAATATGTTTTGATCATAATTCAGATGAAGAACTCTCACATCGACACCATCTTCCCTTTCGCGAAGAGACTTCCCATCGAGGGCAAAATGAGCGATGCTGTGATTAGACAATCGGTGGGTGTTCAATTCTCAAAACATTTTTGTACAACGCTGGCTATTTCCCTATGGATGCATATTTCACCAAGATGCGAAGTAATGGAATCGAGCAAAGGTTCAACAAACTGAAGAAACTAGTAAAGTTTTGCAGGTCGAGTATCTCACTGAGACGAATCACAAGGAATTCGTCATCACCAAGATCAGATTGAAGAAGGACACCAAGGAGGTCCGTTTTTTAAACTAAAATAAGAAAATATATGTCAACGACGGTGCACTAATTGATCTTTACAGGTACCTATATGCTACCATGGCTCACGCAAAATTTAAAAGCTATTTTTGAATCATGAAACCTTCTGAACTTCAGGGTTTACATGTACATTTCAAAAATGTTTAATTTTAGGATCCGTGCATTTCCCATCGTCCGAGATTCACTCCACGCAAGAGAAGATTCTCGATGATTGAGCTGGAGAGACCGAATGAAATATGCAGAGACGAGTAAGCGTCGCCTTCCAGTAGTTACTCACAAAGAAAAAATACTGAAAGTTAGTGTTTTCCAATGTCGAAATCCAGTGTTTCAAACACTAATATTAGAGAGCGTGCGATAAGGAGTAGGCGACTCTCTTGTTTTCGCACTCTCTCTAGCATTAGTGTTTGAAACCCTGGATTTTGACATATGCGAAGTTAGTGTTTTTTCTTTGTGAGTACACAGAGCGCGAACTCTCTGACACGTGCCTCTCTGGTGAATTGGACTCTCTCATATTCAAGAGAGTCCACTATCTGCACTCCTCATTGTGCGCACTCTCTCGTCAACTATCTAAGAGAGTTGAGTTCACTAGAGAGGCACATATTAGAGAGTTCGTGCGCTGAGTAGGATTGCCTTCAATCCTGAACATCTATCTCCCTGCATTCCCCAGCTGATGACCACTTTATCGCGGCATGAACTATCTCCTTTCATCTTATCTGAAGCCATTTGCCAGCTGATAATGCAAAATGTATTTATTCGTGGTTTTTAAATAATTAATTTTCAGTCGATCGCAAGATATCGAGGAGTTGCTGAATCCATTCTGGACAATTCACGACGATTTAAATCTGAAAGACTGCCACCACGAAGAATTCATCACTTATTGCAAGAAGACTCGCGCCTCTGGTGGGGAGAGGTGAGTGATATACGCGAAAACTGGGCAAAACTATAAGATTTAGGATGTAACACAGTTTCAGCTTCAGGGAATTTTTATTTGATTTTGTACTGACTTGATTGTTAGAAAAATTTTTTTATCTTCAATCGATAGTTCCAGATGGGCGTGTTCCACAGCACTGGCCAACTACTCCCGACACAATCACTCATACGACGATTCTCACTCCGAATGCTTCGTTCCCGTGTGGCAGGAAACACTGAGGAGAAAGAAGAGAGCGGATTCGAATTTCTCCCTTGAAAAGAGAACTTTCCGAAGGGAATTCGCACCCCTGTTTGAGTGATCTACCGTAGCCCTCAATCTTCGTAGCCCTAAAATGTAAATTTTAAATGGTCCCTGTTTAGATGAAATTTCGGTTTTTTCTCCTCTTCCTTTATTGCGAAATTGCATTCAACAACTTTGTTCTTTTCTTTGGTTTTTTGACTTTATCGTCATTTTCCGAACCAAACGATCTTCTATTTCATGCAATCATCATTTTGTGCTTTGTCCCAGTTGAGATTGATAAATTGTTGTACTGAAAGAATAATACTCTGCAATATTTTTCTTTCAAAAATGTAAAATAAAAAATGAAATTTCTGAACTTGGATGAGGGGCAGTAGTGCAATTTCCGTATGAGACACTTTTACATCAGGAAGCGAAAATTAAAAAAAATATTATTGCTTATCAAATAGTATCCGTTACAATTTAAAATATAGCCAGAGGTTATATGCTATTGCAATGTTATAATGATCGTCCATCGAATGGTACGTGTACTTTCCTTCTATAGCTCGGCGTGTCTCTCGCTTGCTCTCACACTCGTATTTGTGGTTTAGGAGCGGAACGTTTTATTATTTTGGACGAGTGCTTGTTAATTTCTAACAGACGCTACCACAAATGACAAGCGGACTCCTTGTCTCCTATCTGTACATGGAAAAACGCCAAATGCCAGCTCAGTCTTGCTCGATTCCCCTTCGACAGACGCGGTTTCTCTCAACATTAGTAATATTTATTCACAACTTTTTGTATACTTATTTTACCATCATTTAAGAGAGGTCTCACCAGAGATTGCAGGTGGCTCGGAACAATTTTCAAAAAAATATTTTTGATTTCGACTAAACTTTTATATTAGAGTACCCAGCCGACGAGAATTCGATTTATCCCGGTCCCAGGTCCAGAACCGGCTTTTAGGAAATTTCCGGCTCCAACACCGGAATCATCATAACTCACCTCAAAGGTGAGCTAGAATGCTGTGGTTGGGCTCAAAATGTTCATAAAAATTGAATAAACAAATTTGCTGTTGGAAACGAGTTTCGTACTCATTAACTAAAAAAGTTGAGACCGAAAAAGTGAACTCCGGGTTTTTCAAAAAAAACATTGATATCAAAAATGCAAGATGCCGCGCTTTTTTATTGCAGATTATGAAAGAGCTCTTGAAATAGTGTCCGGGAAAAATTTAAAACTGAACAAAAATGGAAAAAAAATATTTTTGAAAGTGAAAAATCGTCAAAAGTCGAAAAATAAACTTTGCGAAAACCTACCAAAAAGTGGTTTTTCATGCACTTTGTAACACTACATGCACAGTAAAAATTATATTCACCCATGTAAAGCTCATTTAGATAACTTTTCGGGTCAACATTTTGTAAAACTTGTAAAATTGTCTAAATGACTGAAAATTATGCAAAAATGCGTGAATGTACGAGCTTGGCAAATATCATATGTGGTGTATTTATGTTGGTACGCAATCAGAATTCATATTTATACCGTACTTAAGAGCCGAGCAGGTTGATATTTTTTTCTAAAATAGGTTTTCGACGATTTTAAGCCAATTTTGATCATTTTTCGAATTTTATAAGGCCAAATGAGCTTTACATGCGTGGATATAATTTTTACTGTGCACATAGTGTTACAAAGTGCATGAAAAACCACTTTTTGGTAGGTTTTCGCAAAGTTTATTTTTCGACTTTTGACGATTTTTCACTTTCAAAAATATTTTTCGACTTTAAATCCCCCCCCATTTTGTTCAGTTTTAAATTTTTCCCGGACACTATTTCAAGAGCTCTTTCATAATCTGCAATAAAAAAGCGCGGCATCTCGCATTTTTGATATCTATGATTTTTTTGAAAAACCCGGAATTCACTTTTTCGGTCTCAACTTTTTTAGTTAATGAGTACGAAACTCGTTTCCAACAGCAAATTTGTTTATCCATTTTTTGTGAACATTTTGAGCCCAACCACAGTATTCTAGCTCACCTTTGAGGTGAGTTATGATGATTCCGGTGTTAGAGCCGGAAATTTCCTAAAAGCCGGTTCTGGACCTGGGACCGGGATAAATCGAATTCTCGTCGGCTGGGTACTCTAATATAAAAGTTTAGTCGAAATCAAATATAATTTTTTGAAAATTGTTCCGCAAAGGCCTATTTTACGTACGATCTCTCGTGATACCTCTCTTAAATTGGCTGCATACGAATCAAGTCAATTCTGTTGTATATTTCCGACAATTAAATCCTTGACTTTTTAATTTGCGGACTTATTATTACAATAAAAATGCTTCAATGACTGCTGTTTTTTTTGCGCACTCTTTTTCTGAGCCTCTGCTTGTTTCTCATGCTCACTTTTTATCGTTGCGCAGCGAATTAGTATATGATCTTTTTTTAGAAATTATTTTGCAAAAGTGTTTGTGAATTTATAATATAGATACTATGGATTGGAGATGCGAAGTTTTCAATAAAATTCAGCAACTCGCAGAGAGGTCTAATAAAAAGAGAAGTCTAATAAATCAGCAGAAAGGAGCGTAGCTCATTTATTTTCACACTATTCCAATCCTTATCCCTTTCTGTAACTTTCATAGGGCCTGTGATTACTACATTGCTATTGAAAGTTGAATTTTAAACGGATTTAACCTAAAATACTGCAGATTGAACTAGAAGAAACCATGTGTGTTCGCCTTGAGTTGGACGATTCTCTCAGAAAGAAAATCTGCACACTAATGGAAAAAGGAGCACATGATGTTCGTTCTTCTTCTAATTAATAAATAATTCATATTTTTAAATTAATTCTTTGTACGCCATAAGAAAAAGGGAATTCATAGATAATTAAATAGTCAAAGTATTTTGTTACAATTCATTAACCGCTGTTTTATAACTATCGCTAACCGCTTTCCCTAACAATTTAACAAAAAATACAAAAAAAAACTAAACTGATAGTATTATTTTCACGGCCTTTTTGACAATTTGAAAACAAAACTTACACTATTCAATATTCAAAATCGGCTGAATGAATAATAATATCATATTTTAGAATTAAATTGACGAATTTGCAGATGTTGATGCAAAATGACGAATTGGATCAATTTCATAAACTGGTAAAGCAAGATGAGATTAATAAATCAGGTAATTTGACTTTTTTTGTAATTTCACCAAACTGAGACGACCAAAATTGTTTACAAATATTTTATTCAAATATTTTTAGATAAACGAGACATCTGTGGGTGGAGATATATGGCCTCGATCGTTCATCATTCAGATTATAGCTCAGGTGAGTCTTTTTTCTTTACTGTTGTTCCCTTGAACATTTTTTTAAAAATTAAAGTGAAAAAAATTATTTTTCATACATTGCAGCAAACACTTTTGGCTCTGATGATTTTCCCGAAATTGATGGAGACACGTATGCTAACGACGACGACGACATCGAATTGGAAGAAGATGATGACAAAGTCGAAGAGAACGATGAAATTGACCTCGGTGATGAAATGGTTGTGATGAAACATGAAAATGCCGTTTATTCGAAAGTGGGCGAATCCGATGATGAAGAACCCTACAATGAACAGTTTGTCCGCCAAGTACCTATTCCCTCCCATCCGGAAGGACATCATTGGTAAGTAGTTTGGCAAAGAGATAATGAAAAAAACAGTTTAAATCAATTTTAATTCGTTGGTTGAAAAATAAAAAGGAAAGATGGGCACTAAGCCCGGAACTGGGGCGCTCTTGAAATGAGCCATTTCATACATGACGTTGTTCGTGGATTCCTTTTTGATGATTCCGGGCTTCATCACCAGAGCCGAAAGATTTTTTTTTCTCATACACAAACGAGTGTGACGTTGTGAGGAATGAAACGGGCTCTCAAAGTTTATGGATTAACAACAAATTAAACTTTGCAATGAAATATCACTTTCAGGTGGACTTTTAAATTCCGAAAACTTCTAGTGAAGAAAGAAATGCCAGAGTTGAGTGCAGAATATGATCTTTTGGATTAGAGCAGACTACTCGCAATATATGTATTATATCATAAATTATATAAATGACTATATAAATATGCTCAATATCACATTGTTCTTTCTACTTCCCAAACAATTATCTTTTAAATCCGTTTTAAAAATTTTTTAAATCCGTTTTTTTGTTTCTGCAATAAACGATTCGATATGCACATTCCTTGTCACAACGATGAGAAGTATCCTTACTTTATCGGCGAGTGAAACGTAGAACAATTTTTAAAATAGGAGTTAATTTAGACAATTTTCATTGAGCGATCAAATATGTTTTCGACCCAGACTTGTGAGGCTCCTTCGAATTTCAGCGTACTTTCAAGGATCTTTCATCAACTTGGCCAGTGTGGCCTGAGACTGCTCAGAGAGCGAAGTCTCCAGCTTTCCTTACTCTGGAGTGTTCACATCTCCAATTATTAGAAGACTTGATGTCTTCTTCTCTCGATTTCTCACGCTCTCTCAGCTGGAGACAACATCTCCAGAGTAAGGAAAGCTAGAGACTTCGCGCTCTGTATGAGTGTCATCACCAATGTACAGTTTCTATCTGTTTCTTTGCCTTCCCACAGTAAAGCACAAGAGCCATGCATGTATATCATTGAGACAATAAAGAATGTTGATATTGTAGTTCAAGCTAAACAAGTTTATCCCTTTGACGTTTGGGATTCTCAATCGTCTTCTGATTTCGCTTGTATTCTATCGCTCATCCAGAGAAGGCGCTGAGCAGCAACTGAAATCAATCGATAAAGAACCGCAACGCGTGACCGCAACGCCTATCGTACCTGAATAGCGAAGACTCCGACAACGTAGAGCAGTTGGCCGACGCCCTGGCACAGCGATTTCTCCTTCAGACGAGCCGATGAGACATGAAATCAATCGATATTTGGGCAAACCACGAAGGTAGACCGCAAAGCGCGTCTACCTGAGCGTGAACGAAGAGGAAGGCAGAGTGGGCACCAAAGTAGAGAAGAGTCGTCACGTGCAGATTGCCGAGCTGCAAGGGGTACTGTAACATATCGATCGATCGGTTCAGAGATAAAAGATCGGTCGATACCGAGATTACGATAGCCTGAGTTATCGATCGATCTTTGCTACCGTATACCGGGAAGTATGCGAGAATCGTGGATAGGACGAGAGCGAGTGACGTAGCGCCCATGATGATCTTTTGACGGTCGAACCCCTTGGGCACAGAGAGAATCTTGTTATCAATCTGAAAGAAGGGTACTGTAGATAGGTGATGTACGGTAGGATACTGTAGGAGTACGGTAAATCAACCTACCGTGAGTGCGAGGACGGTGGGTGCGAGGAAGAGAAGAGAGGGAACGAGAGCGAGCAGACGAGCGCCGCCGAAAGTGAAAGAGCCTGAGATACGGTAGGGATTACGGTATACTCGGGTTACGATAGGGTAGGGATACGGTACCGAGGAGTCCGAGGGCGAATGAGAGACCGAAGATAGAGGTGCGACGCTCCGTATCGTCCATCGCTGAATGTTTTTTTTCATCCAATTAGCCGGTAATTATCGCGCTCCAATGCGCACGGTATTTGAGTCGACGGTGAAACACAAATGCGAACTGCTTTCCAATAATGTCCCTATGGACCATTCGAGTATTGTTTACGGTAGAAAAGGGTGCCCGGGATTACGGTATCGGATTAGTTACGGTAGTTGTGGATACCGTACCATTCTTCTTCAGCTGTAGACCGGCGCGAAGGGGAAGAAGGACCAGCATTGCGGCAGTTGCGTAGGGAGAGAAGAAGTAACTGAACAAGAAGTTGATGTGTTCAGTATTGATCGAGGAGGTAAGATTGGGTAGGGGTACGGTAGAGTAGGGATGCGGTAGGTGCACCGTGGGAGTAAGAGAACGATAGGGTAGGGTACGATAGGACAGGGATACGGTAGAGGCTTAATACGGAAGGAGTGGTACGGTAGGTCTCACTCGATGAGTGGCACGAGCAGGGACGATGTGCCGGCGAGTTCGCCCAGTGAGAGACCGATGAGAAGAACCTGTAGTTATCGATTGGGTTACGGTATCTAGAGTATACGGTAGGAATACGGTACCGATGTTCCGAGGTACATCTCAATGAGCGTGTGTCGATCGTCCTCAACAAGCTCCTCGAAGGGTTTGGATTCCTCGCAAGCTGACGTCACCTGGAAAGATCAAAGATCAATGACAAAACGTGACAAATCAAAGATCAAAGTTCAACTATCGTCATTGCCGCGTTATTTATCGCGACTCTAATCTTATTTCCTACTCATTTCTGTCACATTTCGATGTGCGGAGGGGTCGAATGCTATTTTCAGCCCAACATTTTGAGACCGGTTATTGACTCCCGAGGGTGTACTGTAGCGGTTCCAGGATACGGTAGATAACTGATTACTGACGTAGTCCTTCAGGTCGAGATACGCGGGTTCGGAGACGTCGCGAAGTCGATCGCCGGCCAGACGAATCTACAAAGGTCAAAGATCAATTTTGCGTTTTAGCAAGTTGCCAAATCGAATTTGGCACTGTTGCTACAGTATACCTTTCCTCCCATCTTGGCCACATTATCGCCAACTGCAACCGCTCGTCTTCTCATAGTTTCTGCCGTTGTCCACATCTGTTCATGCACGCGATCCGCAACTTCGGCCAACCTGAGAGATTATGGTTGGTTACGGTAGTTAGAATGACTACGGACGGTTGCGGTAGTT
The DNA here is from genome assembly GCA_036245785.1 of Pristionchus fissidentatus. Lineage (NCBI taxonomy): Eukaryota > Metazoa > Nematoda > Chromadorea > Rhabditida > Neodiplogasteridae > Pristionchus > Pristionchus fissidentatus. The sequence goes on from BTSY01000002.1 coordinate 27,054,690, forward strand.
AGAAGGGATCTTGAGGGTTGAGATATAGTTGAGGGTACGGTAGTGGGTAGAGGTGCAGGTACCCCGATGTTGATAAAGGCCGAGGAGGGTACGGTCCACTCACATTTTATCGAATGGTTTTTCTTCTTTTTATTGAGCTGGCGACCGCCGGTTAGAAAGGAGAAGGGAGAGAATGAATGGAGAACGAGAAGGAGGAGAAGAGGGGAGAGGAGACTACTAACTACAAATGGTAATGTGATTGGATTGATTTTGCAGGAATTGCAAGAATGTGTAAAAAATGATTAATGTGAGTTTCAATAGTGCTTCATATTTTGGCTGCACCAAATGTTTTTACTACCAGCAACATTCGCGATTACATTATGCCTTAACTTTCGCACATATCGAGTCAGGCATCGTTCTTATGTCAAACAAATGACTCCTTTATTGACACCACTCCTCCAGAATGGGACCAGCTGCGAAAGGGAATCTCCCACCTTCACACCCGTTGTCGCACTAATACCTAAGTTATGATGGATGCGTATTAGTCACAATATGGATAGAGAAACCTGACTTCCTTCATTTGACGATGGTATCATTATTTTCAATCTTTACCTTCCTTATTTTATCTTGCGCTAACAGATCAAAATGTCGGTACGCCGGGTCAAGTCGCAAACACTTGCGGTGCGTATAACTCGAATGTTCGCCTATTCTTTTCCACCCTGGTTTTTGCCTAATGACACTCGATCTTAATTCTTATGTGACAATCTCAAGCCCTATCTTGTTTTCCATGAACACTTCAGTCTGCAAAAAATGGCGAAACTGAATACGAGAGGACTCTACGAGAGAGAAGAAAACAGCCTGCCGATGAGCGCAGGTTTTTGACAAGCGCTTTAATACAAATCAGATAGCAGAGGTTAAAATGTGTTTCAGCGAGATCATGAATACTCCGTCACTGTTTAAAAACTGATAGTTTCTTGCTTATCGCTATAACAAATATCAAACAAAACAGGGAATTCATGTTTAGCCTCTTGATCATTTCCCCCCAATTTTTTTGCACTTGTCGCTCCCCCGTTCGGCAATAAGTATCAAGACATGAAACCGTGAGTTTTGACTTTCGTTTATTGTCTGATTGATAGCTACTATGGGGAATGGTGTAATGCCAGGCCGAAATTTACTGTTGATTTAGATCACTTAGCTAACAGTAGCCTACCTGTAACCGGATAGTTCGTACAGCCCTCACCGTTTACGGCAAAATGAGATATTTTATGTCAATCTAATATTTTATGTCAATCTCTGACTCTTGAAGTGTTTGCCTCAAGTTTATAAATATCTATCTAAAGCACTGCGTTTCAAAACCGGCGGAAATACGAAATCTCATCTCCGGTGGATGGGAGGGGAGAAAGGTGCTAATCTTGTCTCACTTCTCGTGTCTGTAAGACCCCCTCATAATCTCTTCTTGCAAAACTTTCACTCTTCCAGAGTTCGGTCTCTCCTCTCACTCGCGAACAAAACTGAATGTGACCTCGTGAACTAGGAGGTGGGGGATCAGTTATTCATAATATGATTCCCTCATTCCCTCTCTCCCCCTCCTCCATCTCGCCCTTCCTTGATCTGATTCTAATCCGATCCACTGATCCTTCACACCCTAGTTGGCAGTAGCAGGGAGTTTGCTCCAGATTGAGGCTATCTAGTGCAAGATTCACTTCCCCCTCCGTGATTTATCCCCCCTCTTATAAATTTTCCTTCTATTCTATAAATGATCACTAATTGTACGATATTTCAAAAGCATATTTCAATAATAATCTGCCCTGCTATTTTATTGAGATAAAATAATCAAAAAGTATGCGCTATTTTCGGCTAGCGTTGGCTTCGACTATCGTACTTGCAATCTTAGATTGTTGACACTATTTCCGTCCTGATTACTATATATTAGAAAATGCTAACGTCTGTCTGTCTGTCTGTCTGTTTTTTTTTTGTGATTCCTTCCGTTCGCAAAATTTTCGTCTTTTCGCTATAAATCGCTTCAAAATCATCTTCTCAGAACCTTTTGCATATGAGAATAGACCAGAATTGCTTTAAAATTTTACAAAATTTAAATCACCAAATCCAAGGCCAAGTGGGTTACGCGCTGGACTAGCAATCCGACCGACGCAGGTTCGACCCCCGCCGCGGGCAAACCTTTTGCCGCATTTTTCGCGAGTGTCAGAAACCGTTCTAACACGTTTTTGAGTTCCGTGAAACACGTTTTCACCTGTTTTGCAGAGTTTTAACGTGAAAAATCGAAAAATTCGAAAAGTTCCAAAATGATTCAGAAAGCGTAGGGGATCACTACAAAAGTGTTTTGCGATGTCGGAAACGTGTCTGAACGTGTTCTAACGCGTTTTAACGTGAAAAAACGAAAATTTCAAAAAGTTTCCAAATGATTCAGAGAGCGTAGGAGTTCGCAGGACAAGTTTTTTACGATGTTCGTAACGTGTCTGAACGTGTTCTAACACGTTCTAACGTTAAAAAGTCGAAAATTTCGAAAAGTTCCAAAATGATTCAGAGAACGTAGGGGATCACAGGAAGAGTATTTTGCGATGTCAGAAACGTGTTTAAACGTATTCTGGCACGTATTAACGTCAAAAATCGAAAGTTTCAAAAACTTCCAAAATTATTCAGAGAGCGTAGGGGATCAGAGGAAACGTCTCTGAAATTGTTCTAAAAGTTCTGAACGCACCGTCTCCTGCGTTTCCGTTGTGAAAGGCTCGTGAGGCTGAGAGCGATCGAAAAAAGTTGCCACGGAGCCACGAAGTGGCCTCAATACAACCCCGCTAGTTCTCGGCTATTTCCAATAGCGGAAATAACTTTTTAAGCGTTTTCCCGATCATCTTAATCGAGAGCGAACGAAGCTTTGCATTCCGCATGTATCTATCAAATTGGGATGATCTCACTTCTACTCCACTCTCTTCTCAGAGCATTGAAACTGGAACTGTTTAGAGCTAATACTTCCCCCCGTATCGGCATGCGCACGCATACATTTTTCTCTTCAATCGCTAATATCGAGCTAGATTTCCCCCTCGTGGTTTTGATTCGTTGGCGTGAATTTACTATCTTGTAAAATTAATAACTACGTGAGATATTAGGTACAACATCTCTGACGTGTATTGCTGTTGTTTCTTCTTCCCTTTCGCTTTTGTCTCTGATTGTACTATCACAACTTGCCGACTAGTTGCGAACGGCATTAGAAAACTGGTTTTGGCGCGCCTTCCCGAGAGGGCAATACATACTAGCGTTAAAACAATCTGAAACTGCATGCAAGGCAGTTAGCAAGCTCCTTATCACTTACTTCCTCGTCTAACTACATCATAGGCAGGGTGCATACCAGGGAGGAGCGAAAAATTATCCGCTCTCTCGATTTCGAAAGCTCTTTGGTAACCTCTAACCGGCGAGAGAGCTTGTGAAGTCAGGACTGCTTTTTTTAAAAGTTTTGCCCACTATGCTGCATAATTTTTCACCTGTTATCCGTTTCCTAAATATTCCCGTCCCTTTCTCGTTTCATCCTATCTATACATCGCTGCGATTCAGTAAAACGCAATCCTGAGCAACGAAATACTTGGTTGGCGACCCTTGACGCGCTGGGGGAATTTGTTTTTCTGCTCCGCGCCCATCCATGTTCCTCAAATGATTGGTGACGTTCTCACGTGATTACAGTTTTTTATCGGAACTTGTGATTTCTGATACAGCTGATTGGCCGATTCAGTTCTGATAGTGGCCACTGGGTGATCAGAGTCAGTGTAGGAACTGCCACTCCTCTAATCTCTGTGTTTTGTGATGCACTATGTACAGCAATTGGCTGTTATGAGATCGCGATCTTTTCAACTGTCCACAATTCTTTCGTGCGTTTCGTGAGAGGGAGGGGAGGTTTTGGAATCAGCGATGGCCAATTTCGCTCTTTCTCGGGTTTCGTACTTTCTAATGGTCTTTCGAACTTGCGAGCGAGAACGCCCTGATAATCGCATCTCTCCTTCATCTTTTTCTTCTGCATTAGACCGCATTTAAAGTGCAAAAACAAAAGCAATCAGCAAGTAAAAGACACATAGTGGCAGGTAGTAGTAAAACAACCACATTTATAGTGCCACCGATTCATTATTTGTCTCTGCTCATGCGTCAATATATATTGCTTAAAAGAAATGTATTTAGATTGATGACGTCGTTTCGGGCGTTGTTAGCAGTGCTGCTGTCAGCATGGAGCTGTCAGGGTAACTTGCTAATTATATTTGATTAATTTTTGTTAATTAATTAGTATTGTTTTTAGGAGCAAAGATCGCGGTGGTCTCGTACAATCTGGGCACGAGCCACACAATGTTCTCAGGCGCGATAGCAGATACGCTAGTGGAGGCAGGACACACTGTGGTTAGTAGTGCTGATTGATCGAGTAATTTTATTCTCGAATAACACAGCTTATTCTCAAATAATGCATTTATATTTGCGACTAGTCAATCCTATTCGCGAATAGAATTATTCCATCTAACAACACTAGTGGTTAGTATTATTGGTTATTGTAGTCGTCCAAGATCGTTTTGAGGTTGATCAGAGTTATACAGGATCGAATCAATAGATAGCCATTCTGAAACATACCCGCAACAATCAAATCACATTGCTTCATTGGACGAAAAATCGGAAAAGTATTTTTTTGCAGCACTTCTTCCAAGTGCAACAAGACAACGCGATTCGCACCAACGGAAGTCAGAAGGTACGGTAATTTCATTATTTTTATTATTATTATTATTCCCGCTTCTGATCAACGGTATTTTCACATCAAAACACTGTTAAATTGAATTTGAAACTGTAATTCATTTTCACACTTTGTGTGGTTAAAACAGTTTTTGGTTGGAGAAAAGAAACGAACTCGCATTTCAGGCGCACCGTCATTTCTTCATCCCTTCTCAAGCGCACAACGTGTGGAATGACATGGCGTTCCGAGTCAATCCCTTCAAGCCCTTCTCAACGGAAACTCCCAGCTTCTTCCTCAACGTAACCGCCAGTTTCGACCAGAGTTGTCACGGTGAGAATAAGTTATAAAATTTGTAACCTGAGTTGTTTACATTTTAAAATCTATCGCAATATCAGGAGATGGTAAGGAATTCCTAGCTTGTTATTTCAAATGAGGAAGCAACTGCGTGTAAATCGCATTGCGCAATCGCATTAGCCCGAGCTCAACGTTGAAGGATTACTGATGTTTCTCGAGAGAAATGCTCTATCAATGACCTTTCAATCGCGTGCTCTTCTATCTCTCTTTCTCTCCAATTTAGTCTGAACTGACACAGTTTGAGAGCAGTAGTAGCGAGTTTACTGCCCCGTGTTTTCGAGTGCAAGGAACTAATCAGAGATCAAGAGACGAGAACGATCGAAATTTAGAGATCGGAATGCTGGAGTACACAGATCTCGAAATCAACTTATTTGTCTCATGTTTTGGACAGTGACAATTTGGAGTACGCTATAGCAATTTCATGATGAATCTACTTGTGAGAATGTGTATCTCTGGTACCCTATCATAGGAAGTACGCAGGCTGTGTACGTGTGATTAGAGTGATACGCTGCTCCATCATTTGCCGATCGTGTGACAGGTGTTATTGCATTCCGGGCATTTCCCTGTCTCCTTTGATTTTTAACGAATCTAATATTAATATTACTACTAGCTAAGATTTATATATACACGTATATACAAGAAGACACCATTCGTTTGACTCAACAGTCCGTAAACATCCGAAGAAATCATAGTATATTCGATCAACAATCACACAGTGCGACTGACTGTTGATCTAGCGACTTTTACACTAATCGAGTTCCCAAATCGAGCGAAAGGTGTTTTGTCATATTGCAGTAAAGTTTTCACAACGTAAAATGATTAGCAAAAAAAAGAAGAAAATTAAAAGATATTGAAAATATATTTTTTTAAAAATTGTTTTAGATGTTCTTGCTTCTCGTCAGAAGCTGGAACGTCTGGGAAGAGCTCAGGACTACGATATAGGCATCTCCGAAGTAAGCAATTTCATTTTATTACATTTACTATTGCAATATTAAAATGATTCGTAACTCCGGAATATTTTATTATTTTGGACGAGTATTTGTGGATTTGCAATATCACCACTTTCTCTGTACCACAGAATCTTTACTCTATTTATTCTCAGAAATTCTCAAATTCTCATTACGTTTCAGTAGGATCTCGTAAAGCTAGACGAATTATTCGAATAATGAATGCTTCATTCCTTTTTCAAATTTTAAACAAATTGATCAAACACTTGATCCAATTATATTTATTATACATTTCCAGGCCTACGGCTTCCATGGATTTGGTCTTCTCTACATACTTGGAGTGCGTGAATACGTCCTCTCCACTGCTATTCCATTCCAACCCGCATTCGCTGCAATGTTCAACATTCCAACGCCCGTCTCTTACGTAACCAGTGAGTTTTCCGTCGCATGTTTATGAGAGGTTATCTGAATGGGTCGACATATTCTTGGCACAGGGCTAAATTTACAATGCGATACTAACCATGTTATAAATTAGTGCGTCATGTGAGGAGTACGAATACACTAAACAGAAAGTTAAAAAACGCGTTTACGCCTCAGGCGATGATTATGACGTCATTATCTATTTTCGCCAATTCGAACCGAATCAATTTGTACTGTGTATTAATGGATTCCTCTTCAAAATTCAACTATTTTTTGGTTACGGAACTTTTTTGATTGGAGCCGATGCTAGCGAGGTATTCAGTGAAATGTTTTTCATTTAATTTTCATTAAAAAGTTTCTCGTAAAAAATGAAATTTTATTTGACCATTTTAATCGTTGAATTATTATACAAAATATATTTTAAAAGGAAAATAAAATTTGCCCTGGAAGGAAGTCAAATCAGCAAAAGTATAGCGAAAACTCGAATAAAGTCAGTCCTCGATTGCTGTGCAATACCGTAATTATTTAAATTCCTTCACTTTTCCTAGGTTTAACTTTGTCATCTTTATATTTTACAGTTTTCTTCTATTGCATAGAGCACATCGGAGTCCATAACGAGAGAAATTAGATAATTTTAATAGGTTTTTCGATATTGATAAAACCGTATGATGCGAGTACTTACCGTACTTACGCTGTCAGCAACTGACTTTATTCGAGTTTTCGCTATACTTTTGCTGATTTGGCTTCCTTCCAGGGCAAATTTTATTTTTCTTTTAAAATATATTTTGTATAATAATTCAACGATTAAAATTATCAAATAAAATTTTTATTTTTTACTATAAACTTTTTAATGAAAATTAAATGAAACACATTTCACTGAATAACTCGCTAGCATCGGCTCCAATCAAAAAAGTTACGTAACTAAAAAATAGTTTTATTTTGACGAGGAATCCATTAATACACAGTACAAATTGATTCGGTTTGAATTGGCGAAAATATATAATGACGTCATAATCGCGCGGTTTCATCGCCTGAGGCGTAAACGCGTTTTTGAACTTTCTGTTTAGTGTATTCGTACTCCTCACATGACGCATTAATTTATAGCATGGTTAGTATCGCATTGTAAATTTAGCCCTGTGCCAAGTTTCTAAACAAATATGTCGACCCACTGAGATAACCTCTCTTATTAATTTATCAGATTATATATTATATATTGGAAGCGTTTTGTCGGAACGGGGGAAGGAGAACGTTTCAGAAATTCGTTTGTTTCAGCCGATATGTATAGCCAGGACACATACTCTTACATAGCTCGTCAACGCGTTGAACGTGATAGAAAGAATTTTTTTACTATAATATTGCAAGCTACGAGATTAGAAATAATGGAGATGGTCATACCTGTCCAGAACAGAAACCTCCATCAAGCGCAAAGATAGATAGATAATAAAGTTTCAAAAAAGAAATCGATTGGATTAAATTTTTGTGTTTTAGCTTAAGCAATTTAATGGATATTCAGGTTGTCTGGACGGTCCGGGATCGTTGGAGGCGCCCAATCTCTCTTACTTCCGCCGTATTTACAACACTGCCCTCCACGGCCTCAACTACTGGATCTACCGACGATTCGCAGACAAGAATGTTCGTAGTCAAATCTGAAATTTCGGATGTTTTGTTGCGATGACATCACTGATGTTCGCCAGATCTGCCCCCTTTCAATGGGACAACTAGCAGACCATTACAGAATCGATACGCTCCGGAAATGGGAAAATGCTAGTCATAAGGAGGACTTTATTTTCAGACCCAAATCTTCCGCACCGTCTACCCTCACATACCGGATCTGGAGAAGTTGGTCAAGTCGGCTGCACTCATTCTAGTGAACACACCGGCGCTGCTGGAGATGCCCCGACCTACCACTCACAAGGTTAGAAAACATTTGTGAATAGATTAGATGTGGCAGTTGCGCGATGTTGAAACTGCTCATTATGACAGGTATCACGAGAGATTGCATGAGGCCGAGAACAACTTATAAAAAAATATTTTTGATTCCGATCAAACTTCAACGAAAATATCGATTTTTTATAAGTTTTCGCATATCTTATGAAATGATGCTAAAACTTTTCGGGATACATTATTGCATTGTTTTCACCAATTTACAGTCCATTTCAATGAGTTTGGTATCGACACTCAAGATTTTAGAAATATTTGTTCTGAAAAAAAACAGTATTACGAGATTCAACGCGATTTTTCGGGTCTGTGAACGCACCTTTCTTATCAATTTTATATTTTTATATGACTAATATTGACTTGCTCTTTAATATTCCGCTTTCAAATTCTGCGCATCTTCAAAGCTGAAAAAGGCAGAATTTAATTTTAATATTAATTTTGGGTTTTTCAATTTTACCATTTTCAGTTTACTCTTCGGAATGATTATGCAAACAGAAAAAATGTTCAGCATATTTTTCCGAACTTTTGGAGCTCTTGAACGGCATTGTATCTACATTTTGAAGAAAGTTACATCGATTCCGGCTTCAGAACCGGGAAATTCCTAAAATGCGGTTCTGCGACCTGGGACCAGGGTTGTTGGAATTCTCGTCCCCAGAGTACTTCTACATAAAAGTTTGATCGAAATCAAAAATATTTTTTTGAAAGTTGTTCCCCGAAGGGTGTGTTTTCATGCAATCTCTCGTGATACCTGTCTTAAATTCAGGAGTTCTTCCCGGTTTTTCTAATATTAGAGAGACAACTTTGGGACCCTTCGTGATTATACGTAGGGTGATGTGCCCGTTTGTTGTTGTGACGATTCTGAAGAGGATGATTATTTGAAGAGTTAACTTTTCAATATAATGTGTAATTATCTATTTGAAACAGGTTCTGCACATCGGTGGAATCGCTGAGAGCCAGGACAGGAAGGAGGTTCTGGGAGCCGAACTTGAGCACGTAGGTTTGAATAAAAACAGCTGTGAAGAAAAAAATAAAACTTTATCGAGTAGTGAGAGTTTGAATTACTGGTAAATTATCGAAGGGATTCGCTTCATTTCACACACTGCATAAATCTCTAAGGTGAACTGAAAAGTGCCGACCCTGTTTTTCAACTTTTTTTGTTTAATATCTGTTTGTATAACACGTAAGTGAACATGAAAATGAAGACCACTAGCAATTTTTCGATAGGGAAACCTAAGAGATTAGAGAAAAGTTTAGCATAATACAACTAATTGGATTGCTTATCTTTCAGATCATGTCCACTTCCCGCTCAGTTGTTGTCATTTCCTTCGGCACTCTGGCAAGAACAGTCTTCATCGAGGGCGAGCTCCTCAACGCATTCTTGTAGGGCAATTTTTAAATATATCCTAAACGAAATCAATATTTACTTAAACTAATTCTTCACTGATGTATTGAAATATGGTTAAGAAAATGATAAGAAAAACGGCGTGCAATAAAATTGAAGGGCATTTCCACAGGTCGGCATTTGCTCGATTCCCGCAAGTCGACTTCATCTGGAAGTTTGACGATGCCGAGTTGCACGACGTCTTCAGGTTAGTCGTTCAACGTTGATTATATTTCATTATATATCTTTTAAAATGTCTGTTATTCCTAATTACAAATAAAATTGCAGAAACCACTCGAACGTGCACACTTTCAAGTGGCTGCCGCAGAAGGCGCTTCTGAGTAAGTTTATTTTATTGTATGGAACTTTGGCAAATATATTTTATAAATCTAAGAAAAATATAACAATTACAGACCACCCTAACACAAAGGGTTTTATCTCTCACGTCGGGCTCAATAGCTTGCTCGAAGCTGCACAGGCTGGTGAGAAAGAATGTTCGATGACGCCATACTCGTAGATTGGTCGATTACGTTTCACGGCTTTCATATTTGTTGTTTGCCTGCTTGAATCATTTGTCTTCCGCCGTTTCTTTATTTAAAAATAAAGTTAATAATTTCAAATTTTCTTTATTTCAGGCGTTCCTATCGTTGCGATTCCCCTTTTCACCGACCAACAGTACAACTCGGCGATCGCCCGACAGAGAGGGATCGCCGTTTACGTTGACAAGGTGCACAAAAAATGCATTGTTCAGAGAATGAAACCATGGACCGCACAATTTGGAGTTTTAATGTGAAAATGGCACTACAAGGAAAATGGATCTGCCAAACTCGATCTATGTGTTGGAGCAACTTAACGGTCATATTCCTTCACCGAGTGCCATTATTAAAAATATTTTTTGTGAGCGAACTATTTTGAAATATATTAGTATTTTTGCTTTTCCGGCAATTTGCCTCTTCAAAAAAAAGATAAAGGAAAAATGTGTCGATTACAGACTGAGTTGTCTGCACAAACAATCGGTGACGCTCTCAACAAAATTCTCCACGGCCGAAGGTATTTTTTTGTTTTTTTATACTAATTCGCTTCAAGACAATGCTCTCTATTGTGTAAACAAGTTTTGAAAATACTGTGAAACATACTTGAATAATTGTTTCATGTTTTCTCCAACCAAATTTGCGTAATTTGTAATTTGTCAGATACCAGAAGAATTCGGCGTTGATCCGTGCTCAACTGAGTGCATTCCCACGTCAGCCGAAGACGGAACTCGTTAGCTTCATCAATTTCGTGGCGCAATTCGGCGCGCCCCGAGGTCAATTTCACTTATTTGTTCCTACTTTTTTATATTTTCCATCAAATTTCCAAGTATGTTTCACTCTATTTTCAAAGCAATGTCGTTTTTCATCTTCCATCGACTTGCAACATAAAAAGTCTTCAGGCGGAATGTTCGATCTGCCCGAGCAATCCTTCATCTTCACTCAGTCACTCGACATTTATATTCCAGCAGCGATCGCTGCTACTCTGGCAGGTCGGTGCTATTTTCCTATATATTTTCCCGTTCTCTCGCATCGCCGAAACACAGAGAAAAAATAATTTCAATTGTATTTATTTGTCATCGTATTCAACAAAAACTATACATGAAAGATTTTACCTAGCGACTCGTTTCTCAGGAAGTCCTTTGTGCAAATACATGCAATACCATACACTGAATCATCTCCCGCGAGCCCAACTCGAAATCGGGAAGTGCTTTTATGAAAATATATTTTGTTGCAGCGTGTGCAGCTGCAGCCTACGTCGTCTACATGTATGCAGATTTGATTCCCTTCGTGAAGGTTTCAATCGAGGTAGGTTTCAGAAAACCTTTTTCTTCGTAGATACTATTATATTTTAGTAAGGGTTCTATTATGTACTATTATTGATAACTGACTTTTTTTGCAGATTGCTCCACTGGACGAACTTCTCGACCACATTACATACATCGAATCAGAAGATGAGGATGACGACCAAAAATCGAAATACGACTAATTCGCAACTCTTAGTTTCTCTGAAAGTCAGGAGAAAACGGGTTGTTTTGAGTACGGGAAGAATTTTGAATGACTGGAGAATATTAGCTAGCAATCACTATTGAATTTCCATTTTATCTATGAGAGAGACGGGCCACGTGCGAATATGAGCTTTAGTGTCGAGTGCTACGAATTTCACTTTCAAAGCGTATTTTGATTTGATAAATGCATTCCTGCGTTCATATTTGTTCCAATGTTCCATTGTGCACTCTCCAGCAGTGTTTCGATACGATAAATATGAACAAACAACGATGTAGTCATTTGGAGAAGTAAATATGAAAAATAAAGCCATTCGTTCTTTATATAAATAAAGTGTGGCGAAAAAAAGACTGTGTCGATGAAGTTCTAAAAATTTGCGTGAATCCCTCGCATGAGGAGGGGAAGAAGGGAGGATACTAGGGTAGACCGTTCGGTTTCCGTTTCGGTGAAACGGACTCTCGCGTACCCTCTGGCATTTGTCTCCAATTTCACGGAAAACGGCCGTTTTGGAGGCAACAGCCAATTTGAAGAAATTGAAACACGGCGATCGTCGAAAAATCAGAAATGGGTACAGGAGAAGGGTCCAACTTATCACGTTTCATTTAGAGCATTCTGAAGCACACAACGAATTTATTTCTACTCCCAAAACGGGTCGTTTTCCTTGAAACGGACTCTTATCACTCTCTCGCCGTTTTACGGAGGCAGACTGACAGAGGGTACGGGAGAGTCTGTTTCCCGAAAACCGAACAGGCTACCCTAGAGGATACGCAAAGATGTAGACCAATTTTCGATTTCTCATTCATCGCTAGCCATTTCTCGCTGTCCTAAATTACGGATGCACGTATCACTAGCGCCGTGTTCGTATTCCGGCATTTCGAGTGACAGATCGGCAATAAAGCTGATAAGATGCAAGGGAGCCCGAGAAGGATGATACTGCCAGAGGGTACGCACAGCACCGAACCGGGTTCCATAGTGCTATAAAAGTTTACCAGATTTCCTCTCCCGTGACTCATTTCTGTTTCTACTATTGTAAGCTTTCTATTGTAAGCCTATTCCACGTGCATTGCTGAGGATGGAAACTGAAGTGAGAATGAATCGTTCTTCCGTTTGTTAGCTCAACAAGAATATGACTAAAGGGCCATTCGAATAGCGCCGATTTCAGCGTACATAAAGAGGGAGAAGCATGAGGTGCACGTATCTTCTTCTCATTCGATCATTGAATAGCCATTATTGTGGCAATTCAATGTTGGGGAAGGGTGTTCTATGTCGAAATGCTCTGTCAGTATTCCAGAGAAGCCGGTTCGAAATTGGACTATCAGTTTTCCTGGCCCTCTTCGTCTTATCATTCTTCTTCATTAGTTGCAGTCCCAATCGTGCGTGGAATGCAACTAATGAAAAATACCGGCCCATCCTCATTTGAGCCCTATAGCCTGAAATCATAATTAATAATATAATTGCAAAATTGCCTGGGCCATTTCCTCGTCAAGGGAGGCGAGAACGAGGTACATCAGTGTAATTTAAAATTTTTAATTTTAGTTTTTCCTGAAATTATGTAAATGCCTCGGGCATCCTGGTAATTATCAGAAAATGTATTGTGCATCGGAGGTCGCCGAATTATGTATTATCAAAACTTAAAGCTTTGGGTTATACGAACGATGATCTTACGTGGGTAATTTTACTAAATATATCGTACACCGAGTCCACTTTGCAGGAAAGTGTTCCACAGTGTTCCACAGTGGAACACATTTTTCCACTTTTTTCCACTTTCTTGAGTTCATGGTGAAAACGACTATAATTATGGCTCTTTTTGTGGCTACTGGCAGCGTGTCGAGTTTGTTCCTCAAAATGACTGAAATAACAGATAAAAACGATCAATTTTCAATGATTTTATGCAATTGTTGAAAATTCCACTTTTCCACTTTTCCACATTCTTGGTGTACTACAGTAAATTACGGTATTTTGGTGTGCGATGCATAGTGAACATATCAATTTGCCTGGGTTTTCAAGTTCATATTGAAATTACTTGTTGTTTCACAATTTTCTCTTCAATTTATTTATTTATTACTTCTTAAACTTCCTTCCCATGCTATCTGGACCACGATTGGCTTTCTGCCATGTTTCTTTTCCCTACGAGACCGCTTCTTGGAGAAGCAATTTATATAATATAAATATTTATTATTATTTATTATTATTATTATTATTATAACAAAAAAGAGATTCTACCTTAATATATTATGACTTTCCTCATTCACATTGCACATCATAAGTATTTGATCATAGTGTTATTTCAAATATAAATAATATTGGAGACATGTTTTCCATGTGATTCATCTTATTCATCTCATCTTAAACTTCTTAAACATCTTAAACCATTCATCTTAAACTTACTGTAAGAAGCGAATGGACGTGATGTTAATAGTTGTTGGTAATCAAACGACGCAATCTACTTCTAAATGATGGCCTAGAGGGCAGTGAAGTACAAAACGGATCATCGAGTGGATAATTGAATGAGGATTACGGTAACTGATGTAGTCCATATTTATCGGAAGCAACTACAGTATCCGCTCTCTTCCTAGCAATTCCGCATACAAGTGGAATATAGTGGAATATATTATATAAATTGCTTCTCCAAGAAGCGGTCTCGTAGGGAAAAGAAACATGGCAGAAAGCCAATCGTGGTCCAGATAGCATGGGAAGAAAGTTTAAGAAGTAATAAATAAATAAATTGAAGAGAAAATTGTGAAACAACAAGTAATTTCAATATGAACTTGAAAACCCAGGCAAATTGATATGTTCACTATGCATCGCACACCAAAATACCGTAATTTACTGTAGTACACCAAGAATGTGGAAAAGTGGAATTTTCAACAATTGCATAAAATCATTGAAAATTGATCGTTTTTATCCGTTATTTCAGTCATTTTGAGGAACAAACTCGACACGCTGCCAGTAGCCACAAAAAGAGCCATAATTATAGTCGTTTTCACCATGAACTCAAGAAAGTGGAAAAAAGTGGAAAAATGTGTTCCACTGTGGAACACTGTGGAACACTTTCCTGCAAAGTGGACTCGGTGTACGATAATTTCATCCTATAATTTCAGTGGGGCAGCATTGATCCATTTATTAAAATAACACACAACTGCAAGGCCTCCGTCAAGTCCGGCAAGGTATTTACGATGTAATATTTATTAGTTTTTTAAACAATGTGTTATTAGTGATCTTTTAATAATTATTTTTTAAACAAAATAATTAGTATAATTGAGGTGTGCACACGAAAGACCAAATACGTTGTGCCCAAGAACTTCATCAACGGACCCGTTTATTACATGGGGCAAGCTGTTTTTTTATCGATTTATTTCTCTACGTTATTCATCTCCATTCGAGGCAACAGTGGTGATAATAGTTTTAACTTAAATCATTAGTACAGTAATTTGTTTTCGAAAAATCATTCTCAGAATATTGTACCAACTTCAGATTTTTTCGTGAGCGATGCATCATAAATGTGATTTTCTTTTTCTATTAAAAATTTATTTGTTGATTTTAAAAATGTATTTTCCAGATTCGTGAACCTGGACATCTTCGTGAAAGGAGACGAGGAGAAATGCGTTTAGACCACCATCTAAATCTACACCCGATTCATCAATATTTGATGCTGATTGATCATCGATTTGATAGCAAATAGCACCACTCGCTCTCCACACCTATGGATTCCTAATAAATATATTAATACATACTACCAATAAAATATACTTGTGAGTTCGCATGCCAAATAATGTCATAAACGTTTCATCCTCACTGTTCTCATAAAAGCCAGAGGACTCCGGAATTCACATAGCTTGGCATAATTTGACTTGTCATCCATCTCGTATATAGACTTTTTCTCTTTACCTCCCATTTCGCGCTCAAAACTGTTAGTTCATGAAATCAACGTTGACCAGTAACAGCTCCGCCAATTACCGACTGAATTGTAATATAAATGATGAGAAGTAACTTCCGAATGAGTATCGACGAGATAAAGTGAGAAAAAGTGGGAACCACTGAGAGAGTGCGCGAAACGAGAGAGTCAGACGACGAACGGCGTTCTTGGCATGGTGCCAACACGCTGTGTGACATAGAGTTGTAATGTGTTCACACTGATTTAAACGAAACGAATGATTACAACCTTTTATTTCCCCGATGTTCGACGTTTCATTTCTCTTATCAGAAGATGGTGAAACACAAATACACGCGCGATTTCTCTCGCGCATCCTCCTCTTTTCCCATTATCTCTCTCCCTTTCTCTAACTTCTTTTGAATTCCGGTCGTTTTGGACAGTTTATTAAAAATAACTTCCTACAAACTAAAAACTGAAACATCCGATTTTCGAGGCTCTCATCGGGTATTCGATCCCCATTGCTCCACAGTGAGAACTCAGTTGACCAAATATTCGTGGGACACCTTCTTTAACCATTAGGGTCTCACGCATACCTGCGCCAACGGATTCGATATTTTTTGACCAGAAAAAAATGTCAAAAAGTGCGGGAGCCCGGAGTCAATTTTTCTCACGAAATCTGCGGGACGCCGGGCCGTAATACTAATATTTTTTTGGCTAATATTCAGTTTTTTTTAACAAACTGGTTTCTGTAAAAATAATTTCAAGCTTTTTAAACGGATTTTACGATATTTCTTTCTTAAAAATATCTTAAATATATTTATTTTAAATTTTCAGTAAATTATAACTAAACAATATTTTTTCAAGGTGAGCGATATCTGCTTCAATCTTTTCATAACTTTCTCATTGTCAAGGATCTTAACTCGTACAATCGATTTCGAAATTATTTTAATAATTTTTTTGATAAAATAACCTGTTATCACATATAGATCTTAGCAGGCCCCCTGTCGTGCTTCCCTCCAGACCAGACAAAGTTATTGGTTACCCTATTATCGAGGGACACTGCTCGAAGGAAATACTTGACTAGAAGAGAGCCTGCGGGAGAGATTGATTCAATGGGTGGAAGAGCAGATTGGATACGCCCATGCGGGCGGAGACGTGGGAGGTCAGTGGAAGAGAAGAGAGGGATGAGAGAAAGGAAAGGGAGGAAAGGGAGGGGGAGTGGTAGAGGTAATTGTTATTTTACTAATAATTTTAAATTTTAACAGGTCGGACCTAAAAAAATAAGAATAAATAAAATTAAAATATACAAAAAGAAATTTTAAAAAATGTAATGCCCACCGAACCGGGAATTCCAAAATGAGAGCCGGGGAAAAGGGGCGTCGCATTGGGGCGCACTCATGATTCGTGATTCGAAATTATTGTTGGCCCAAATATCCTTCAATCAGTGCATTTTTCATTATTCCGGCGTGCCGGTTGCCATCTACGAATTATTTGGAACATAATAAACCCAAAAATAAAAAGATTTGACCAAAAATGAGCAATTATACACGATTTAGCAATTATACACGTCCCGAATATCGAAAATCGTGTATAATTGCTCATTTTTGGTCAAATCGTTTCCTTTCTTTTTCTAATATGTGCCAAATAATTCGTAGATCGCACTTTTCACAATTTCGGCACGCCGGAATAGTGAATAGCATATTTTTTAAATGATAATTCCGCTTGGATCACAGTTAGCCTGAAGTAGTACATGATGCGATACAAGCGGACTCATTAATTCATTGTATTTTTTATTTTCTTTTCTTTTCTTTTTTAAAATAGTTTATTTTTATAAATAATTTTATTTTTAAATTTAAAATTTATTTAATTTATTCGTAGTAAGATAATAAATTTTACATTTTGTTCAAATCTGCGGGACGCCATGAAATGAAAGGAACCTCCTGATTTTAGCGGGTCGCCGATGTCGTAACGAAAATGGGGCGCAGGTATGGTCTCACGTCACTTTGGCCCTATTTAATTTTTTACTTTGAAATTCACATGTTTTAGTCCGATCACAAACGAAAAATATTGCTTGAGCAAAAGTGATTATTTGATTGCCGTTCGAAAATATGGAAATAACACTACTTATTTGAGACTCATATGATGAGTCTTATCATTATTCTTGAAAAATCGAAATATTCGAGAATGATTTTTTTCTCATTCAAACTACGACGATTCTAGATGTATATCTGATCTGTCCTGCCAGTTTGATTAATAGAGTTTTGACAAACAATAATATATTGTTTTTCCATTTATATGTCCAAAATATCGTTATAATAATTTTTCAATAAAGTCTGCACACTCTGATGAAATGTTATATTCCAACATCAACGCAATATTGGGAGGAAGGGGCAAATGAAATTCGCATTGACTGTCCCGGAATCAGTGAAAATGGGAGGGGAATATGTTCCATGTGCTACAGAATGCCAAATCTGTGGTGAATTGGGAGTTTGTAATGTTGATGTATGCATAGTCCCTCTGTCCGCATGTTCCCGTCACGAACTTGCATTATTTTCAGACGAACTGGGATCAATCACAAAATCATCAAAACAAATTTCGAGTGTCTACATAACTTCGCCCTCTGCGTTCAATATGCACTCTATTGGAAGAGAATCCGAGAGACTAACAAAACTAAGGAGAGTACTAGCAGAATGGTAGAGTGCTGGAGATGCTAAATCAAATATGGGAATCTTGCCTGACATCAATTCACTATATAAATAAGCAAAATCTCTGTTGGAATATCATTCGGCAAGAGCTCGAATATCAAGATGCGTCTATCTTCCATTGTGCCGACTCTCTTCCTAGCCACTCTTGGTGAGATTTTTACTTTTCTTTTTTATTGTTTTGTTTAAGTGTGTTAAAGGGACCTGTCACTGCAAAATAAGTTATTTTTATTTAATAGAAAATTCTTTTCCGATTAAAATGCAAAAAATCGCATATTTTTACGATTTTTTTGAAAGGAGTTATGATTTTTCAAAGTTCGGAATTTGCGTGGATGTACCGGGCGCTACGGTGTTTAGCGCGCTAAACACCGTAGCGCCCGGTACGCAAGCACCTTTAAAAAATCATAACTCCTTTCAAAAAAATCGTAAAAATGTGCGATTTTTTGCATTCTAATCAGAAAAAAAATTTCTTTAAAATAAAAATAACTTACTTTGCAGTGACAGGTCCCTTTAACACACTTAAACAAAACAATAAAAAAGAAAAGTAAAAATCTCACCAAGAGTGGCTAGGAAGAGAGTCGGCACAATGGAAGATAGACGCATCTTGATATAACTTATTTTGCAGTGCCAGGTCCCTTTAAGTGTTGGGAAAACATCAATGATATATTTTTTAAAGCTAGTACTTTTTTAACTTTAAAATAGACCTTTCTTGAACTTTGGGCTCACGGAGTGCCACCACCACCAGCACCAACGGACGGCCATCTCTGGAAAATCGAGTTTGAATTATGATTTTATTTTATTTGGCAAATTAAAATATAAATAATAAGCAAACAATACACCGTTGCAGTTACTGCTACAACTAAGTAATGCAGTATCTCCATGGAGTTCATGCGTACTGTGCGGATGCAAAGTGTATCAAAACGATTCAGAATAACGGAATCGGATACGATATGAACAATGGAAAAGGTTTTATCGATGACTGTTATATCTTAAAAGAAAAGAAAGACAAGTAAGTGATGCAACTCAATAGAGCCTCTATAATGTCAAATTGGTATCGCAGAAAAAAACATTTGAGATGAACGGTTACAAATAAAAAAATTTAAAAATACTTTGTGCCCAGGGTTGCTGGGCAAAGCAGTTTCGGAGGAGCAGATAGTACCTGTTCACGCTCTCAATGGATGTAACAATCTGAAAAACCTGAGATTCAAGAAGTCCGGAAAGCACTACGAGCACAATTTTGACGGGGTAGGTATTCAAAAATATTCGTTATTAATGCTGTATAACCGTTTAGAAAGGCCTCAAGTACGGATTTGTTGCGACCCGGCCAAACGAATGCGGGGCTACAGTACGCATCAAGAGATGGAAGTCGAGATTCACTGATGGTTGCTGTAACAGTCTGCAATTGTTTATTGATTTATTTCATTCCAGATATCATGTACGGTGAGGATCTCGAATGGAATACCTGGTATAATGGAATGGTAATGGATGGAGGAAAGGTTCACTTCTACCTGTGGAAGTGATCCATTCTATCTCCGAAGCCCCCGAAGCGATCAATTATTTCAATCGATAAAGTATTCATAATGCAGAGACATTGTATGCTACAAGTGTATTCCAATATAGAAACATAATGGTCTTTGAAAGGGACCATGCATAGATAGTCAAACACACTTATTTGGCATTATTTTGGTCGAGTAATAAAGGGAAAAATAAGAAAAAAATTGTTCGGACCCTTTGGGAGTGGTTTACGGCGACTCCCAGAGGCACACGCTCTGGGAGTCGACGTTTCCTAATTTCTTTTCAAAAGTGTCTCAGCTCCAAATATTTGTGGTGGACGAATGCCTGCGATGTCCTGAATGACTACTAAGAATAATTCAGGGCATGACATGTTCATTCCTCGAAGTTAAGACCACATTAGGAAACGTCGAATTCGTACACCACGACAGTTAAATTGCGCATATCTCGAAACACAAAGTTCCGAGAATTTGTTCACTATTTTTCCCGTTATTAGCATGCCATATTTGACTAATAGAGATCAAGTTGTCAACCTCTGCCGGGTCCCTTTAACGCCCCTCCGCCAAATATTTTTTTTAAAAATTCGCATCATCGAGAAACCGTTGAGTACAAGCAAAACAATCATTTGAAAGTTCTCACTCATGGTTAACCCGTTTAGCCGGATTGCAACACTCCCATGCACAGCAGACTTTTCCCTGTGGACAGAACCAAATCAATTGAGTGAGGCTGGGATATTGGAATGTCAACGTCGTATTGGTTTCGGTATAACAAAATCAAAACACACAACCGAAATAATAAAATGTTCTCTAGTAAGGAAGACGAGAAAGCGTGTAATCAGGAAGAGCCAGGCACCGAAAGTGATTACACACATCAGTAATGCATTTCATGAACGTTTCATTTGAGCATTTTAATGTACTAGCGAAACAGTCATTCCTAAATCAGCTAGGTTGCTTGTTGCGCACATTAGCTGCCTACCATTGCCAGTGTTCAATCAAATACAGTACAATACTTACTATTCCCCGCTTTTCGACTGAAACTGGAATGGTGCGAACAGCGGTAGATGCGAAATGTTTGAGGCGTATCTGGAAAAATATGTCATCTATTTAAGCCGTTTCTTTATCTGGCAATTAATGGTTAACCTGTTCAATTCGGTAACATTGCAGAATGTTACTTCTTCATGTGTATTCGAAGATGTGAAATGAGCACATTCGGGATCGGAGACATTTGCGGGCAGTGAAGAACTCCCCAGAAAAACGGCAACGAAGTGTCGCCGATTCTAACAGAAGGAAATATTAATGAAAATTATGAAAATATCGAACATAAGGAACATGAATCACATGGTTACGTCCTTTACGATCATACGAATCTTCGGCTCTAGAATTGATAATGATGAATCTAACGGAACAAACGGAATTATAAAGAACGGATAATAATAATAGTTTAGCTACGTCCGAGGCGCAACAGGATTTGACATTTGGCAAGAAATAATGGGAATATTTGGGGGATTCTCCGTAATTCATTTGAGATGATTGAGATAATTCTTTTTTTTAAATTCGTATGGTAGAAACTCACCACTTTCTGTCGTGGTTGAAACTGAAGTTGTGATCGTTTATCTTGCTCGAAAACGGACGAAAACGAGTGGTCCTCAAACAGAGAGTTGTCGATTACGGAACTGTTCACTGATGGCTCGTCTGTTTTTATTCCGCCGCTGTTCCCTCTGAACGAATGTGCTCATTTCGTCGCTCTTTCCTGGCCGTGAAAGACTAAGGAATCTGCTAGGAGTCGCCTCTCCAAGAGCCGCAACATTATTATCATTACGTGAAAGCAATAACCCAAATGACTGAGCAATTCACGTTTATCTGAAAAAGGAACCGTACCGATGGATATTCGATTTCCGATCTATTCAGGGTAAGACCCAAAACTGAATTAGCGCGTAACCATGGCAATCATAACACACATCAATATGCGAGGCAGTATTTTTCTCGATGTCAATGTTCTTCATTTAGCCGTAACATATTCAAATGCTTCCAATACATCAGCTCAAACGACTCAAACGATGATAATCAAAATACGATTTTATACATCAACTAGCCGGGATGTGTTGAGGTTAAATACACTACGCTCTATGCGTACACTACGCTCTATGCATAGTTCTGGGTGCAGGTTCGGTCCAGGGGGAGCTCGGTAGCCTGCTCCAAGTTCGGTCCAGGGGGAGCTCGGCAGCCTGCTTCAGGTTCGGTTCAGGGGGACCTTGGCAGCCTACTTCAGGCTCGGTTCAGGGGAGCTCGGTAGCCGGCTTCAGGTTCCGATCCGGGAGGTGGACTCGGTAGCCGGCTCCAAGTACAGTCCAGGGGGGAGGTTAGTATGCTGGGGAATGTTAATCTCTAGAAAGAGTACTGGCTTATTCCGTTGCAAAATGCTCGTGAGGCTGAGAGCAATCGAAAAAAGTTGCCACGGAGCCACGAAGTGGCGTAGTCTCATTTCTCAACGGAAACGCAGGATACCGTGTGTTGATTTCCCTGACGTGTTCGAACACTTTTCCGACGTCGCAAAACACTTTTCGTGTGACCCCCCAGGCTCTGCGAATCAATTGGAAACTTTTCGAAATTTTCGATTTTTCATGTTAAATCGTGTTAGAACACGTTCAGACACGTTTCCGACATCGCAAAACACTTTTCCTCTGATCCCCTACGCTGTACGGATCATTTGGAAACTTTTCGAAATTTTCGATTTTTCTCGGCAAAACAGGTGAAAACGTGTTTCACGTTACTCAAAAGCGTGTTAGAATGGTTACTGGCACTTGGGAAAAATGCAGCAAACGATTTGCCCGCTGCGGGGATCGAACCCCGGGGTCTCGGATAGGAAGTCAAGCGCGTAACCCACTTGGCTATGGATTTCGTTAAATAAATTTACTCAAATTTGAAATGTTTTCAGATGGGTTATCATATGTGCTGTGTATGAGACTAGTCATGTGTCTGACGTAGCGAACTAGTCGCGCCCCAACTCAACTTCCCGTACACTTGGCGCCAAATTCAAACCGTTGACTGAGTATCACGCTCTTCATTGTATACTCTACATATTGACTGCGTAGCTGAGAGTTCCCGCTCTTTTCGTACGTAATTCAGTCTTGTCCTCCGCTCTCCTAGCCCCCCCCCCGTTGTGCACAGACATAACATTTTGGCGATCAGGATTGTTTAACTAGCTTGCGCATAGTTTATTGGCTGTTTTTGCATAGTTCTTTATCGAGTGTCGCCTCTAGTGCCGTTTTCCCTGGTGCTAGAGGTTCGCAGGAACTCCAAACCCGTGCTGCCAAGTTTAGCACGTGGTCGTCGACCAGAAGAGCTGCAACCTCTGTGATTGAGTGTGATTAAGTGGTGAAGGTAGCCAAGTGTGGACCTTGTTGGAAGTTCCAACAAGCGAGCTAAAACCTCATTATTGTTCAGGATAGCCAAGCGTGGACCTTGTTGGTTGCGCCAACAAGCGAGCTAAAGCCAGTGGTTTTTACTGATAGCAGCGGAAGCTATCGCCAATTTTTTTGGTGATAACTACTCTGCGTATTGGTTAAGCCTGGGAACACGACCGATAGTTGGAAATTGCTATAGGAAGTGGGGCTGGTAGAGAACCATGACGGCTGAAGACGAGGAGGTCTCCCCGATCATGAAGGAATTATTCACACAGATGGTAGAGATGCAGAGGAAAGTGGTTGACATGCAAGAAGACCAGAATGAGAAGTACACACAGTTATTGTCATTGGTGACTAAGGGTGGTAATAACGAGGGAAGAGCACAGAATATGATGACTGTGCAGGTTCCGTCCACGTCGAATGGACCGACTATTGATGCGATTGAAGGAAGAATCGTGGATTTTAAGTACGATGAGGAGGAGTGCACATTCGAGCAGTGGTACGATCGATACCAGGATGTGTTTGTTTATGACATGAAGGGAGCAGATGATTGTTCAAAGGTGAGAGTACTGCTGAGGCACCTCAGTGTGAAGTGCAATGCTCAGTACCGTGATCACAAGGCACCCGAGGATGTCATGGCTGAGTCGTTTGACGGCATTGTAGCCACACTCAAATCCTTATTCGGAAAGAAGGAGTCGGATTTCGAACTGCGTGTTCGATTCTTCAACCAGAAAATGTCCTCGAGTGGTAATCTCGATGTGATGAAATTCGC
Source organism: Pristionchus fissidentatus (assembly GCA_036245785.1). Classification (NCBI taxonomy): domain Eukaryota; kingdom Metazoa; phylum Nematoda; class Chromadorea; order Rhabditida; family Neodiplogasteridae; genus Pristionchus; species Pristionchus fissidentatus. The sequence goes on from BTSY01000002.1 coordinate 27,078,725, forward strand.
CGCAGAAGTGAACCGTCTGTACCAGAAGGGTAATCTTAAGACGATTACTGAGGACCAGATGAAGATTACAGTCTTCCTGGCTGGTCTGGATCTGCCAAATCAGAAGGCGATGCGAGAGATGTCGGTAGTGGGAACAGAGAGTTCGCCATGGGTAATACCGTGCATCGAGAGATCATGCGTCATGATGGAATGTGTGTCGAGAGATGGTCAATGACCATGGAGAAGTGCATCTACGGATCGTGCGAGGAGAAGGACATCGTCGAGGACAACTACATCGTCTCACGAGTCTCAACTACCACGACAAGTGCGACTACATCGAGTGCAACTTCAATCGTCGAAGAAAGATTCGAGCCCACGGAAGATGTGGAGAACGACACGAAGACAGTTACTCTGAATGAGTCCCATCATAATTGACCATCATTACCCAGTACTACGATATTGATTCTTTACTACCGTATAACTTACCTTCGTACTATCGTAACTTCATATCGTCAGATATTCAATACTCGTATTTCATACCTTGTGGCGGAGGTGCTGTGTATGAGACTAGTCATGTGTCTGACCTAGCGAACTAGTCGCGCCCCAACTCAACTTCCCGTACACTTGGCGCCAAATTCAAACCGTTGACTGTGTATCACGCTCTTCATTGTATACTCTACATATTGACTGCGTAGCTGAGAGTTCCCGCTCTTTTCCTACGTAATTCAGTCTTGTCCTCTGCTCTCCTAGCGAGACGTCGTTATTCCTTTTGCTCCCGTATTATATAAATATTATTACTAAAACACCCGTTGTGCACAGACATAACAATATGAAAAAGGATCTGAGAAGATTGATTGAGTTTGAAGTGATTTATAGCGAAAAAACGAAAAAGTCCGTCAAATGGTTAAAACTCGGCAAAACAGGTGAAAACGCGTCTCACGGTACTCAAAAACGTGCCAGAACGGTTTCTGGCACTTGCGAAAAATGCGGCAAAAGGTTTGCCCGCGGCGGGGGTCGAACCTGGGGGTCTCGGATTTAAAGTCTGGCGCGTAACCCACTTGGCTATGGATTTTGCTAATTAAATTTTGTGAAATTTGAAAGCTATTCTGGTCAGATCTCATATACAAAAGGATCTGGGAAGATATAAGGAAAATGCGAAAAAAATGTCCGTCACGCGAACGAAAAAAAACAGACAGACAGACAGACAGACACAATGATTTCCTATAAGTGGAGGAATAAAACGACATTAACGCAGGAATTACTTAATAATTGCGAAACATTTTATGCTTGACGCATCTGTGAAAACGACATCATGTTCATCAGGTACGATTGTGTTTGCCCATTAGATTGCGCTAATTTGTTAGCAATCGGAGTCTTAGCGGCAGGCATTCTTCTTCCCTTCGCGACATAATGTCCCGAGGAATCTTCGGCTGTTTAATTGGTGATGTTGAACACACACAAACCGTGCTAATAAAAATCCCGGAAATTTTTTTTGAAAAAAATTTGAAGATAAAAATCCCAGAAAAAAAACTAACGAAAACGCTCCATGTCGACTGTAAACAGATTTTCCAGGGGCAATGCGTCGACATTCAGCTGATTCAACAGTAGATCTGACTATAAAAGCACGTACAACCTCATGAATAACATCGTTCGCATTTCATTCATTTTGATATTTATCTATTTTGTTTCCTTCCAAAAGTAAATTATTTCAGTATGCTCCGTCTGTGCATCGCTCTTTCCGCCCTCACCGCGGGTACGAAACCTCTTTCCTTTGACCTATAATCATAAATTCGATCGATAAATAATTTTCAATTGAAATCTCTCTTTCCAATCGATACTCTTTCCCTTCCAATCGATAATCTCCCCCTTTCCAGTCGCTTGGTGTCAATGCACTCCTGGAATTCCTTCTACTGAAGCAAAGGCTTTCCTGGATGCTCACAACAAACTTAGAAACTCAATTTCCTCTGGAAATTATGTAGCCAAGGGAAGAAGAATGCCTGCCGCTAAGACTCCGATTCCCAATATGGTACGGTAACTGAGGATACGGTAGTAGAGTTATATAATCGATAACTAACACATTTCAGACCTGGGATTGCAATATCGAGAAGAGTGCTCAGAAAGTGGCTGATACTTGTGTATTCGCCCATTCTCAGAACAGACAGAACCTTGGAGAGAATTTGTACACAATGTGGTCGTCTAACAAGGTAGAATCAATCAATAATCTCAATCTACCGTAATCATTTACCAGGTCTCTTTCGCTGGAATGGGTACAAAAGCATCGAACTCGTGGGAAAATGAATTCCAGCAGTTTGGATGGAATGATGTTAAACTTACACGAGCTGGTTTCAGCTCTGGAATCGGACATGCTACTCAGGTAAGTTGAATATCGATTGATTATACATTAGTTGATTGATTCAGATGGCTTGGGCCAAGTCGACCAAACTTGGATGTGGAATGAAGCTTTGTGATGGAGATAAGAAGGTTCTTGTCGTGTGCCAGTACAAAGACGCGTTAGTTTTATTCTGCAGTTGTGTTACACACATTATTTTGTTATCTACTATAGTTGTGCCATGCTGTATTATGCCGTTCACAATTAATTCATTTACAGCGGAAACTACATGGACCAGAATATCTACGATCCTCGCTAAGATATCTGCAAATCATTAACTTTAATTGTGCGATAAATTAATTTACAAATGTATTTTTGGTTATGGATATCGTGCATATTGCCAATATTACGAACTAGTTTTGTAACAATGGTGCACCGTCTTCTAAAAGATGCGCCTTCGATTTGTTCCAACAATGTTTTGAGCATTGGCCTTCGCTGAGAGCTTTCTTCTAAAAAAAACAATGGACTAGAATTCACTGATTGACAATTGTTGGAAGGCCGCTTGAAATATATAAATTGTTATGGCTGAACTGCTGAATCTTAAATCGCCTTACAAATTAGCCCAATGATTGGTCTGTGATATTGTTGCTATTATTATGTCGTTGATCTGCCATTCCAATGACCATCATCTCTTATTTTTCGACTCCACCATTCACAGTCTCACTGAAGCAAAATTCAATTTCACATACAATAGATAATATACATACAAGAATACATACATACATATAGAATACATACAATAGCATTTTGTTGTATCGAAAAATTCAACAAAACATTTTTTCGACACCAAACCTTATGGTGCAAACGGGCACAACATGAGCAAAAAGATTATGCCTCCTCGATAAATAATGCAAATGACATAGTTACAGAAAATTTAATATGTTTGAGTGCACCAGACCCAGGTGATTCTGCATTATTCTTACTCGAAGGACCTCACATCCATTCATTCAAATGAGCTCATGAAAAGCGTCTCATCATGTTCTACTCGTTGCAGGTCTTTTTTCAAAATATCCCATCGAATGACGTCACGGAACGGAACCGATGTAGTACAGGTTGAACAATTTTCAATAGCAAAGAGACAAATGAAAAAAAAAACTTCGTATTTATCATGGAAAGAATCATTATTCGATCATTACCACTGCATATTTTGCAATCCTCAAGTACCCGCTTTTGTACAATTTTCCTCAATCAAAACTTTATCAGTTGAAACCTGTTAATTACACGAGCCCTTAAACATGCATCTTTCTCTCCTGAATAATACTCGTAAAATAGGGATTTTTAATGAATAACAAAATGTGGACAATTCTTCACATTGTTTCGATGAAACAGATAGCGGAGAAGGCAAGGATAAAATTTTCCCCGCTTTTGCACCGATTATGTTTGAACACATGAAAATGGGAACGCTCCATGTCTCCTGCAAATACATTTTCTCTGGTAACGCGTCGACATTCAGCTGATTCTACAGAAGAAATGGCTATAAAAGCACGTCTTCTCTCATGAATAATATCGTTCGCTTCTGTTTTAATTGTCTCTTTATTTTTTTATTTTTAGTTTTATTCCTTCCAAGAAATTATTTTTTTCAGTATGCTCCGCATGTGCATCGCTCTCTCCGCTCTCACCGCGGGTTTGAAATCTATTTCATTTGGCCTACCATACATTTCAATCGATAATCTTCACCTTCCAGTCGCTTGGTGTCAGTGCACTCCTGGAATTCCTTCTACTGAAGCAAAGGCTTTCCTGGATGCTCACAACAAACTCAGAAGCTCCATTTCCTCTGGAAATTATGTCGCCAAGGGAAGAAGAATGCCTGCAGCCAAGACTCCGATTCCCAACATGGTACGGTAACTGGTGGATACGGTAGTACATTTATCGATCAATTCTATCAATAAATTGATTTCAGACCTGGGATTGTAATATCGAGAAGAGTGCTCAGAAAGTGGCTGATACGTGTGTATTCGCCCATTCTCTGAACAGACAGAATCTTGGAGAGAATCTGTACACAATGTGGTCGTCTAACAAGGTTGAGCCAATCGATAATATCAAAATACCGTAATCAATATTCAGGTCTCTTTCGCTGGAATGGGAACAAAAGCATCAAACTCGTGGGAAAGCGAATTCCAGCAATTTGGATGGAATGATGTGAAACTCACTCGAGCTGGTTTCAGCTCTGGAATTGGGCATGCTACTCAGGTTAGATGAATATCAGGTTAGATGATTATTTGTTAGCAGATTCATTCAGATGGCTTGGGCCAAGTCGACCAAACTTGGATGTGGAATGAAGCTTTGCGATGGAGATAAGAAAGTTCTCGTTGTGTGCCAGTACAAAGACGCGTTAGTTTGACTCTAGTACATCATATTGATAACTATTTCAGTTGTACCAAACTGTATTTTGCTGTTCACAATTAAATAATTTGCAGCGGAAACTTCATGGACCAGAACATCTACGATCCTCGCTAAGATATCCACAAATTAGTAACGTTCATTACGTGATAAAGCAACATATACAAAAAATCAATATTCTCCTTATACCCTTCGAACATAATGAGAATTAGTCTGAAGTCGAATATACGTGCGTAACATTGTTTCTTAAAGAAGGTGTCCCACGAATATTTGATCAACTGAGTTCTCACTGTGGGGCAATGGGGATCGAATACCCGATGAGAGCCTCGAAAATCGCATCTTTTTTTCTTCGTTTTTTTTCGCTATAAATCGCTTCAAACTCAAGCAATCTTCTCAGATCCTTTTGCATACGATAACCCATCAGAAAACATTTCAAAAATTATTTACAAGAAAATCGATAATTTCATGGCCAAGTCGGTAGCGAGCTCGAATTCCCCCAGGTTAGAAGACCCCCAGGTTCGAACCCCGCCGCGGGCAAAACGATTGCCGCATTTTTCGCAAGTGTCAGAAGCCGTTCTAGCACGTACTTGAGTAACTTGAAACACGATTTCACCTGTTTTGCCGAGTTTTTACATGAAAAATCGAAAATTTCGAAAAGTTGCCAATTGATTCGCAGAGCGTGGGGGGCCATAGGAAAAGTGTTTTGCGATGTCGGAAACGTGTTCGAACACGCCAGGGAAATCAATACACGGTATCCTGCGTTTCCGTTGAGAAAGGCTCGTGAGGCTGAGAGCAATCGAAAAAGTTGCCACTACGCCACTTCGTGGCTCATTTTAGAGATTAACATTCCCAGCATACTATACTCCCCCTGGACCGTACTTGGAGCCGGCTACCGAGTCCACCTCCGTGGATCGAACCTAGAATAAGCTACCTGAATCCCCCTGAACAGAACCTGAAGCAGGCTGCCGAGTGTCCCCTGGACCGAACCTTAAGTAGGCTACCGAGCTCCACGTGGACGAAATCTGTTCCCATTACTATGCATAGAGCGTAGTGTACGCATAGAGCATAGTGCATTTAACCTGAACACATCCCGGCTAGTTATGCTCAACACAAAACTAAACGCTATTATTACGAGCGCAATCCAAAAGGGTGGAATTGAACCTTCCTCTTGGGTGCATGAGGAAACTTCCTACGTGACATTCGCGATAACATTGAGCTGTGAGTTGAACATCCGAAGCGAGCAATACGCTTTTGATCCGGGATTATTCAAATTTTTCAGCTGTTTTCGCACGTAGCAGCAGTTTTGGTCGCTAGTATTTGGCCGTCTGACGTTGACAGGCCAACTTGGGAGCCAACATTCGTGGTTGCAAATTCGAATAGAATTATGTGAACGTGAGACCATACTGTGGTTTGACCAGATTATGGCGTGAATAGTTTTACGTTAAATGCTTCATGAAATTAGGAATTAAATTTCGATAAAACTAAAATTACAAAATAAATTATGCCGCTTTTTTCCTTTATCGGTAAATGACGTAATTGAGGCCCTCTGAGTTGAAAACATTTAATGATTTTACATAATTCAGCGATCATTACTGTACATGAGCAAATATCAAATTTGCAGAAAACGACACCATGGAGAACTGTATATCCCTCAAGGCAAATGACGACACTATCTAAATCTCACATCATTTTTTTTGAGTTTTCTGCTTAAGCTTGGGCATCGCTTCTCTTCTAAAACTTAATGATCACAAGATCGGGAGCGTCCCTTCATAGGAAAACAAGTCATGAATGTGTGAATAGTAATCCCCTCATTGAAATGTTGTTTTCATTATATAAACGCTACAAAATCGTCGAAAGCGAATTCGGCTCACTCGATTGCCAGCGTACTGTAACTCGAGCAATGACGCCAATCAACTTCTTCGCTCTTCTCATCATTTCCTCTCTCATCATTGTTCACGTTTGGGGAACAGGGGTACTACTTCTCACTTTTACGACGAAAATATTTTACAGATTTTCCTTACATTGCTTACAGAGGTTGGTCGATTTAGTCATTATGAACAAGGAAACAATTGCAGCTTCAAGCATTCATCCGCGAAAATATACATCCGTTGCAAAACGTTCTTCGTTTAATTAATCACACATGAACTTGGAGCCAGCGTTTTAGGAGTTTAATGTTACGTCCGACGAAAGATGTAGTCAAAAATGATATTAACTTCATTTGAAATCATTACTGTCAATTTATTATATGACTTTCAATTCCCCAAACTATTATTTTACATCATTATTACTGTCACTTGTTCTCTTTAGAATCCTTTCCTCGTGTTTGTAAAGGGTTAGTATGGTTAGGGACCACAACGTGGGTAGCCGATATTCCACTATGGGGTGGAAAATATATTCGAAGTATCCGCTGAGGTCTCAATAACATCGCCCTTTTTGCCGTTTGTCGATATCTTGTCTCCGAGCAGCTCTAGAGCTCAAAACGTGCGCGCGCCTCTCCCTGTGTGAGAGGGAGCAAATGCGAGCGAGAGAAAAAAGTGGGCGGAGTCTCTCTCATCTCCCCTCTCCAATTCCCCTCCCCACCCCCCGTTCTCATTAGCGCCTCTCCTTACTTTTTCGTCCAATGAAGTCGCGTTTTCGACATTTTATGTGTGTTTAGATTATTCACTCTCTTGTAATAATTGATCGATTCCAAGCGAACTAAGTCCTTCATACACAGAAAACCTGTTTATTGGAGAAAAGAAAAGAGAAATGTTTATCATTGCTAAACAAACAGGATACACATCAATGCGAAAAAATACCAGTGATATGATTCTACTGAGAATGTGAACAAGAATGTCAGTCAATGCGAACCTATTTTCACAGATAACGGGCAAAAGATGAGTATATGGGATACGGTAAGTAGTCTGAGGAGACTCAAAAAGGGACATGAATCGATTGGAAAACAGAAGAGGGGGGCGCGAAATATGTCTCCTGAGATGGATAAAAGTGAATTCATGACTGTTAGACAACATCGATAGTGATCTTTCTCGAATTGGTACGGTAGACAGGAATATCGATTGAACGATTCTGATAACTCTACCCTTCTATTATAGCTCTCTAAACCAAATCTGCTAGGTAGTATCTTGTGATGCGAGTGGCTCCTTTACTTCTTTTTCGATTTTGAAAAACTTACGGTCAGATCTCGGTCTAAGGGTCCTTCTCTGGAGCCGAACTGAAACATAACTCTTCAGGTGAAAATCGCGATGAAATCAACATCACGACCAATAGAAAGACTGGACAAACGAATGGCGATCAACATTGTGACAAAAACAAAATATTGAAAGTAAAAGAAAAGGGAAAACAATCAGTACAATGAAATTCAAATTTGAATAAAATAGTCCGAGGCAATCATTTCGATGCCGACTTGGCTGTAACTGGCACATGTATCGCGCATTTGAAGGCTCGTAGTCGTTTATTCGATGAAAATTGAATTTATTTTTCAAAGCGAAATAACAATTCAGGAAATTGATTATTTCTTTATTTTTTTGTCATAACTTGACCGCATAGACCATATTTGCAAATTACTCCGTGCGCACGCTGCAACTCTCTCTTCAAATGCTCTAATCGCCTACTCTTGCCCATTCTTGCCAGATTTTGACCTATTTAGAGTGGACGGATCATGATGCGCAAACCATATATTGTGTAGCTTTACAGTAGCTCTCGAATGAGCCCTTGAACGCGCAATTTGATAGAGAATGAACAATGTTATTCGACATTCGTGCCTCTCCTCTCTCTGACACGACGCCCGGTGTGGGCGGAGCCGGTGGCCCCTAAGTATGGTGGCACCATATAAATAGAGGCAAAACTGTTTCATCGCTGTCCAGTATGTGCGCTGAATACACAGAAATTGATTGCGAATGAGAATAATCAAAGAATTTTGCTTCTCTTAAGTGCTTCTGCACGGCAAACATAATACTGAATTGATCTGTGAAATCAAGGGACACGGGATTAGAGTGCCCAATGTGAGATATACACGGGTGCCCACCCACCTCCGCGGAATGGGGGGGGGCAAAAAAGAAGGCTGACCCAACAACAACTCCTCAAAATGAGCCGTTACCCGAGAATTACCTACACTGGTTGCTTTCGTGAATGGAACTTGACTACATTGGCCTAGGATGTCAGAAGGAGTGTTCGATTCATTAAATTGAGAGTGAGAAAAATAATTTTAAAAAAATGAAATTAAAAATAAAATAATGAATTTTTTTTCAGCGTTAAGATGTTTCCTTTAAGGTCTTAAAAGTCTGAATGGTGAACAACCACATCTTGTGCGTCTCTATGTTCTTACGAAAATTTATAATTCCGGTTCACTGATTTGTTATTAAACGTGCAATAATGTATTTTATTTATTCGAACATTCTCGTCTAGTATTAGCCGCAATTCACTGCAGACCATTGGCAATGATCAACTCGTCCTACTGTGGATAATAGAAATAGGGAGGATGGTTGTCGCTGCCCATATCGATCGATCCAGAAGCCGCTTGTTGACTGGGCCGGGGTAGCGGTAGATCTGCAAAAGATAAGTTATTCTCCACATTGACTGCTGAATGTGAAACCATCATACGGTCGGCTAACCATAAACACTTTCAAAGAATATTACCGATTTTCGTGGTTGAACTATGCGTATTTCTACTTTTAGTGTCAAATGATGGCCTGTCGATTAAATTATTCGACAATGATTATCTCATAATTTAGTTAATAAACATTTGCAAAAGAAGGTTTCCGCATACTCATCATACCTCACTCGTGGTTCCGGGAAGGAAGAAGGCCGACGGAGCGTCCCAGGGATTACGGTTTGTTATGGCAGAAGCTCGAGTAGTTGCTGCAGCTTTGCCTCGCTTGCTGCGGCGGGTCTTCTTCTTAGCTTGAGGTCCCGCCTCCTCCACTGCCTCATCCTCAGCCGACTCATTTCCATCGATCGATTCCCCAACAGGATCGACCGCACTGACCGGCACAGAGATCACCTAAAATCAGCATTGCAACAAATACATTTCTTTCCAGGGGCTAAAGATCCCTTTCGGAAATTTTGGTTTTTTTCGATGGTTCGGGTGAGAAATGACGGACTGTATGCTACATACTACATGACACCATTTTTTTCCCTATTATTTTGTTTCATTTTAAATAAGTGTTATATTATTACATACCTTTTCTTGGCCGGTTGCCGCAGCTTCAGAAACGGACTGGAGGGACGAGTGCGAGGGACCGGGGGGAAGGAAGAGGAGGAGGAGAAGAGGTAGTTGAAGGAGAGAAAGGAGGAGGGATAAGAAGAGAGGCATGAGGAGAAGGAACGGCGATAGAGGAGAGGGGAGAGGAAAAAGAGGGAGAGCAAGGAGTCAAACTGGTCGATACGGGAACTTCCTGCAACAATTCTTCGGTTCATTCTGGCTCCGAAATAGTCCTGTGGAAAGGCAGAAGAATAATTTCCGCAAGAAAAGTGCTGCTTTTTAAATGTGTGCACTCAGCAACTGAACTATCTATTGCTAGTCATTGTTCTGGTCATTTTACGGAGATACCAGCCGACAGTACTATTGCTTAATATTGAACAAGGCATCGGTACTGACATGGAGCCTAGGCTTGACGTCAAAATTGGAATCCTTGGTTTCCTCTTCCGGTCCATTGACTATTGCAAAGCACGTGGAAGAGCACTCCTAAATGTCAAAGATTAAAGATCAATTGAAAAATATAAATGATAGACAGTGATCGGAGATCACCCATCCTATTCTACTCCAAGAGAATTTGGGCCGATTTTCCCCGAAAGTTTCGCGATTTGGCACTGTGCCAGAAAAGTCGGTATTACAGTACCTCTTCGAGTGCGCGGCGCACCGTGCGTCTCTGAACGAATTGCTGCAGCACCGAATGAATGGAAGTGATAAGAGCGTAGTTGATCACTCGCTGGGGAGAAGAGCTGGAAGACTTAATTAATTAACAAAAAAACTATTTGAGGGTGTCATCGAAGTTTACATTTATACAAGAAATATACATATCACTTCGTTTTGTTGGCATTTTTTATATTTCCAGAATCAATAGGAACGATAAAAGGAGAGAACAAAGTTGAAATTTTAAGATCCAATATAGTTGATGGGCGAGATATCATTTTAGAACTGTTCTTTTGGAACACTTTTTCGAAAAAAAATTTAAAAAATCGGACATGCGTCGATCACCGGCCATGCAGACTTCTAGATCTTCCTGGATTCTGCGTAGTGAACGATTGGTGCGCTGGAATGGTAATCGGCCGATCAAGTGTACCATATCGAAATAGTGCCATCTTGACACTGTCAAGGCGAAAAAGCTACAGGTACATGCAGTTTTGTATTTTATCACAACTTTAGGTCTCGCCACGAATTAATTCTTGGAATTTTGCCAGAACTGTTTGGGAGAGCACTGTAGCTAACCTCATCAGGCATGTCTACGTTGAGCAGCACGCTTCTATGGCTGACCTTGCCAGTGACGGCATTTCATCGATTGCATTTGTACTTAATTCACAGAGCTGAAAACAGCGAAATAATAATGAAAGCGATGATCTTGAGGAACAAACAATTATGGTTCAGAATGTAGTACTCCAGCTCCAGTGATTTGCATAATGTAGGTGAAGTACGGTATCCAAGAAATAGGGCTACCGTACCTTCGTCGTCCAGTCTTCGATCGAATTCGGCCGCGATTCCATCGACTTAGAGAGGAATCGACCGATTGGCAAAAAGAAGAGCGAATGAAGTGATGGAGAAGATGGCTAATGGAATGGTTTCGGAGCAGAACAATAATGTAAAATGTGCATAATGAATACACCTGATTGAATTTCAATTTGTTTCATTTCAATCGCATATTGATTTCCGTTGAGTTTAAAGAAGTTTAAAGACGATTTCGCGCTCCCTAATTCCTCATCTCCTATGTGCCAATGGCGCGGTCGCTCTCTCCTCTTTTCCCATTATCCCTCCCTCTCATTTTTGAATCCCTGCACTTCAGGGTCAGTTTGGCACAGAGCCAAACTTGAATAACTCTGTTCAAACTTATCGTTTGAACGTTCGGTTTGCGGGGCTCTTACCGGGGAACCGAACGTGATAACCCCACAGTGAGAACTCAGTTGACCAAATGTTCGTGGGACACCACCTTTAAGTCTTCATTATTTTTAGAGTCTTGCATGATTGATGATATCTTTCATACGTTTGAATTTAACCTAGTAACCGCCCCCAAACCTCCTCAGTTAGGCTACGAACAGATGCAAAATTAGTTTTTCTACGTCTACCTCCCGAATCCGTAAGTCGCGGTTATGACGCAACCATTTCCTATTTCCCCATGAATAATCAACTGCACGATCTTGAGCCGACGAAGAATCCACCATCACGCCAAGATTCCAATCACACAAGTCATCAATGGAGAGTAAAATACTGAATACTATTAATTAGTGAAAAAATCATGCACAGTTTTGTAAGATTATTTCTACCATCCTACTTCATAAGTGCGCCATAAACGCTTCTTTTGGTACTTTCGTCAATAAGGAGAGCAATCTGCTTATAAAATCACTCAAGACGTATCTAAATAGACGATATTTCGACTCATGCAGATCGAAAAGACAAATCGAATTTGAAGTTATAATTTTGTCTTTCTGCTCCGACTCTGTTTGAATGCTGGGAACGTTTCATTTCCCATGCAAACAAATTTCTGGAAACGCGTCGACATTCAGCTGAATCAACAGTAGATCTGACTATAAAATCACGTACCGCTCATGAATATTATCGTTTACGTTTCATTCAAATGTCTCTTCGTTTTCTGTCCACCCGTTTTGTTCTTTCCAAAAGATGATTATTTCAGTATGCTCCGTCTGTGCATCGCTCTTTCCGCTCTCACCACGGGTATAAAATCTCTTTTCTTTGACCTACTAGTCGATAATTCCTCCTTTAATCGATAATTCCCTTTCCAGTCGCTTGGTGTCAATGCACTCCTGGAATTCCTTCTACTGAAGCAAAGGCTTTCCTGGCGGCTCACAACAAACTTAGAAGCTCCATTTCCTCTGGAAATTATGTAGCAAAGGGAAGAAGAATGCCTGCCGCTAAGACTCCGATTGCCAATGGTACGGTAACTGGTGGATATGGTAGTACATTTATCTATCAATATAATCGATGAATCCATTTCAGACCTGGGATTGCAATATCGAGAAGAGTGCTCAGAAAGTTGCTGATACTTGTGTATTCGCCCATTCTCAGAACAGACAGAACCTTGGAGAGAATCTGTACACAATGTGGTCATCCAACAAGGTTGACTCAATCGGTAATCTCATTCTACCGTAATCCAATATCAGGTCTCTTTCACTGGAATGGGAACAAAAGCATCGAACTCGTGGGAGAACGAATTCCAGCAATTTGGATGGAATGATGTGAAACTCACCCGAGCTGGTTTCAGCTCTGGAATCGGACATGCTACTCAGGTAAGTTGAATATCGATTGGTTATACATTAGTTGATTGATTCAGATGGCTTGGGCTAAGTCGACCAAACTTGGATGTGGAATGAAGTTATGCGATGGGGACAAGAAGGTTCTTGTTGTGTGCCAGTATAAAGACGCGTTAGTTTATTTCTGCTTTTTTAAACATATTTCTATATTGTAAAATAATACAGTTGCATAGTGCGATATATTATACAGTGAACAAATTATTCATTTTCAGCGGAAACTACATGGACCAGAATATCTACGATCCTCGCTAAGATATCTGCAACTCATTCACTTTAATTGTGCGATAAATTAATTTACAAATTTATTTTTGGTTATGAATGTCGTACATATTGCCAATATTACGAAATAGTTCAACGTACTCTAAAATATGCGCCTTCTAGTTGCTCCAATAGTGTTTTTTTATCTGCCATTCCAATGACCATCATCTCTTTTTTTGACTCCACCATTCACAGTCTCACTGAAGCAAAATTCAATTTCACATACAATAGATAATATACATACAAGAATACATACAAGGTCATACAATAGCATTTTGTTGTATCGAAAAATTCAACAAAACATTTTTTCGACACCAAACCTTATGGTGCAAACGGGCACAACATGAGCAAAAAGATTATGCCTCCTCGATAAATAATGCAAATGACATAGTTACAGAAAATTTAATATGTTTGAGTGCACCAGACCAAGGTTATTCTGCACTATTCTTATTCGAACGACCTCACATCCATTCATTCAAATGAGCTCTACTCGTTGCAGGTCACTTTTCAAAATATCCCATCGAATGACGTCACGGAACGGAACCGATGTAGTACCGGTTGAACAATTTTCAATTGCAAAGAGACAAATGAAAAAAACTTCGTATTCATCATGGAAAGAAACATTATTCGATCATTACCACTGCATATTTTGCAATCCTCAAGTACCCGCTTTTGTACAATTTTCCTCAATCAAAACTTTATCAGTTGAAACCTATTAATTCGTTACACGAGTCCTTAAACATGCATCTTTATTTCCCGAATAATACTTGAAAAAATAGGGATATTTTATGAATAACAAAATGTGGACAATTCTTTGCATTGTATTGAAGAAACAGATAGCGGTGAAGGCAAGGATAACATTTTTTTCCGCTTTTGCTCCGGTTATGTTTGAACACGTGAAAATGAGAACGCTCCATGTCTCCTGCAAATACATTTTCACTGGTAACGCGTCGACATTCAGCTGATTCTACAGAAGAAATGGCTATAAAAACACGTCTTCTCTCATGCATAATATCGTTCGCTTATGTTTTAATTGTCTCTTTATTTTTAAACAAGTTTTATTCCTTCCAAGAAATTAATTTTTTCAGTATGCTCCGCCTGTGTATCGCTCTTTCCGCTCTCACAACGGGTATCATACCACTTTCTTTTGACCTACCTTTAGTTACTCAATCGATAATAGTCCCTTTTCCAGTCGCTTGGGGTCAATGCACTTCTGGAATTCCTTCTACTGAAGCAAAGGCTTTCCTGGATGCTCACAATAAACTCAGAAGCTCCATTTCATCTGGAAATTATGTAGCCAAGGGAAGAAGAATGCCTGCAGCCAAGACTCCGATTCCCAATATGGTACGGTAACTGGTGGATACGGTAGTACAGTTATCGATCAATTCTATCAATAAATTGATTTCAGACCTGGGATTGCAATATCGAGAAGAGTGCTCAGAAAGTTGCTGATACTTGTGTATTCGCCCATTCTCAGAACAGACAGAACCTTGGAGAGAATCTGTACACAATGTGGTCATCCAGCAAGGTTGACTCAATCGGTAATCTCATTCTACCGTAATCCAATATCAGGTCTCTTTCTCTGGAATGGGAACAAAAGCATCGAACTCGTGGGAAAACGAATTCCAGCAGTTTGGATGGAATGATGTGAAACTCACTCGAGCTGGTTTCAGCTCTGGAATTGGACATGCTACTCAGGTAACTTGAATATCGGTTGATTATTGATTATTTAAATGATTCAGATGGCTTGGGCCAAGTCGACCAAACTTGGATGTGGAATGAAGCTTTGTGATGGAGATAAGAAAGTTCTCGTTGTGTGCCAGTACAAAGACGCGTTCGTTAATTTCTGATGCTACATTTGATAATTCAATTCTAAAATAATGCAGTTGTACCGTATAATATGATGCGGTGAAATTTAATAATTTGCAGCGGAAACTTCATGGACCAGAACATCTACGATCCTCGCTAAGTTGTCCAAAAATTAGCAACTTTATTCGATAAAGCAATCTTTGAAATTAACTATCGTCATTCCTTGTCACAAATCGAGACCGCAGAGCCTCAGAAATGTTGGTTTTCGATTGCGTATTTTTGACTCCTGCTAGACATGATAATATTAATAACGGTTTTTGAAGAATAAAATCACATTTAGTTTTGTAACTTGTCACCCCATTCTGATTTGCTGAGATTATGTATAGAGTCTACGGCGATAGTGCGCTCAAGCTATCTCCTAAATAAAGGCATATTGTCTCAATTAACATGATGTATCACTCTGCAATTCGCCCGATTCAGAAAAAAACGGTTTGTTGTAAAACATCTGTTAACAATTTCATTGACTCATTGATTCTGCACACCTGGGAATTTTTTGATGGATAGCGACGCAAATCCATAATATATTGCTCATTGATATAAAAAATTAACGAGACCTTTTCGGTGTGGAATCTCCAGTTCGTGATGATCACCCAATCCGTAAAGCATATGTCCGTTGTTCACTTCCACGAGAACATCACACATGATTCCAAATCTACAGACCAGGGTTAGGACGTGAGAGTATGCAAAAGTGAGTCCCTCTCGATTTCACACGCTCTCTCACCCAAAAGGCCGTTCTGGAAGGTTGACCGGCCTGTGGAATGATGTGATCATGGACAATTCTACGTTCACGTTCATGATGGTCCCGTAGAAGTTGATCGTCGTTCGAATGCTACTTCCACTAGACTACTTTGAAAAAGGAAACGAGTCCTCCGAACCGATACTTTTCAAAATCTGAATATCAACTCCATGCGTCAATTGAATTGTGGAACCTTTTTTCTGCAACATTTCGACGTATTTGAATGCAATATTTAATAATTTATCTGCGATAATGTACATGTCAATTCCTATGGACAAATTAGAAATGATTAAGTGCTAGAGCATTGAGACACACGTTCAAAATTTTACGGGCGTGATACTATTTTCCGTAAACATTTTTTACAAATTTATTTACCGAACTCCAATCAAACGAATATCATCGCTTGCTCCTCTCCTCCTTTCAAAACAGCACTGAAACACAATTAAATTGTAGCGGCAGGAGGGGGAAATAAGACAATATTGTAGTAAAATTTCGTATCTTATGAAACTGAATCAAGCGAAAAAGTACTTACAAAGGTGTTTATTTAGTCTTTGACACAGGAACTACCATTTTGTCGAGTTTGGCACTTTTATTTTGTATTGCTATTTGTTGCACTTCTCTCCTATTCCTTCTTTTATAGGTACCTTCCCTCATGCAACATCGGTGACGATTGCACTACTTATTACATCGGAAACAAGAGCATGATTCTCAGAAATAATTTGTTGTATTTTTAACTTGCACATAACAAAATTTGAAAAGCGTGCAGATCGTAAGGATTTAGGAGAATGCAAAGTTGAAGTTTTGCCTTTTCTGCTCCGATTTGTTTGAGCACACGAAAAAGGGAACGCTCCATGTCGACTGTAAATAGATTTTCCTCGAGTCATGCGTCGCAATTCAGCTGTTTCCACAGAAGAAATTCCTATAAAGGCGTGTCACGTCTCACCAATAACATCGTTCACATTCAATTGTCTCTTAGTTATCTATTCACCAGTTTTGTTCATTCCTAACTAGCCGGGATGTGTTGAGGTTAAATACACTACGCTCTATGTGTACACTACGCTCTATGCATAGTTCTGGGTGCAGGTTCGGTCCAGGGGGAGCTCGGTAGCCTGCTCCAGGTTCGGTCCAGGGGAAGCTCAGTAGCCTGCTCCATGTTCGGTCCAGGGGCAGCTCGGTAGCCTGATCAAGGTTCGGTCCAGAGGGAGCTCGGCAGCCTGCTTCAGGTTCGGTTCAGGGGGACCTTGGCAGCCTACTTCAGGCTCGGTTCAGGGGGAGCTCGGTAGCCGGCTTCAGGTTCGGATCAGGGAGGTGGACTCGGTAGCCGGCTCCAAGTACAGTCCAGGGGGGAAGTTAGTATGCTGGGGAATGTTAATCTCTAGAAAGAGTACTGGCTTATTCCGTTGCAAAATGCTCGGGAGGCTGAGGGGCAACTTTTTTCGATCGCTCTCAGCCTCACGAGCATTTCTCAACGGAAACGCAGGATACCGTGTGTTGATTTCCCTGACGTGTTCGAACACGTTCCCGACATCGCAAAACAGTTTTCCTGTGATCCCCTACGCTCTGCGAATCAATTAGAAACATTTTGAAATTTTCAATTTTTCACGTTAAAACGTGTTAAAACACGTTCAGACACGTTTCTGACATTGCAAAACACTTTTCCTGTGATCCCCTACGCTCTGCGAATCAATTAGAAACATTTTGAAATTTTCAATTTTTCACGTTAAAACGTGTTAGAACACGTTCAGACACGTTTCTGACAATACAAAACACTTATCCTATGACCCCCCACGCTCTGCGAATCAATTGGGAACTTTTCGAAATTTTCGATTTTTCAAGTTAAAACTCGGCAAAACAGGTGAAAATGTGTTTCACGGTACTCAAAAACGTGTTAGTACGGTTTCTGGCACTTGCGAAAAATACGGCAAAAGGTTTGCCCGCGGCGGGGGTCGAACCTGGGGGTGCCAGATTGCTGACGAAGCGCGTAACCCACTTGGCTATGAATTTGGTTAAATATTTTTTGTAAAATTTGAAAGTTATTTAGATTGGTTATCATATGCAAAAGGATCTGAGAAGATTGATTGAGTTTGAAGTGATTTATAGCGAAAAAAACGAAAAAGTCCGTCAAGTGGTTATAACTCGGCAAAACAGGTGAAAACGTGTTTCACGGTACTCAAAAACGTGCTAGAACGGTTTCTGGCACTTGCGAAAAATGAGGCAAAAGGTTTGCCCGCGGCGGGGGTCGAACCTGGGGGTCTCGGAATCACAGTCTGGCGCGTAACCCACTTGGCTATGGATTTGGCTTATTAAATTTTGTAAAATTTGAAAGCTATTCTGGTCAGTTATCATATGCAAAAGGATCTGGGAAGATAGCGCGATTTTGAAGCGATTTATAAGGAAAATGCGAAAAAAATGTCTGTCACGCGTACGGAAAAAAACAGACAGACAGACAGACAGACAGACACAATGATTTCCTATAAGTGGAGGAACGAGGATTGTTTCAGTATGCTCCGTCTGTGCATCGCTCTTTCCGTTCTCGCCGCGGGTATGAAACATTTTTCTTTTGACCTACCTATAGTTATTCAATCGATATTCTCTCATTCCAATCGGTAATCCTCCCTTTTCCAGTCGCTTGGGGTCAATGCAGTTCTGGAATTCCTTCTACTGAAGCAAAGGCTTTCCTGGATGCTCACAATAAACTCAGAAGCTCCATTTCATCTGGAAATTATGTAGCCAAGGGAAGAAGAATGCCTGCAGCTAAGACTCCGATTCCCAATATGGTACGGTAACTGGTGGACACGGTAGTACAGTTATCGATCAATTCTATCAATAAATTGATTTCAGACCTGGGATTGCAATATCGAGAAGAGTGCTCAGAAAGTTGCTGATACTTGTGTATTCGCCCATTCTCAGAACAGACAGAACCTTGGAGAGAATCTGTACACAATGTGGTCATCCAACAAGGTTGACTCAATCGGTAATCTCATTCTACCATAATCCAATATCAGGTCTCTTTCACTGGAATGGGAACAAAAGCATCGAACTCGTGGGAAAACGAATTCCAGCAGTTTGGATGGAATGATGTGAAACTCACCCGAGCTGGTTTCAGTTCTGGAATTGGGCATGCTACTCAGGTAAGATGATTATCGAATGATTATGTACTATATTGATGATTCAGATGGCTTGGGCCAAGTCGACCAAACTTGGATGTGGAATGAAGCTTTGTGATGGGGAAAAGAAGGTTCTCGTTGTGTGCCAGTACAAAGACGCGTTAGTTTATTTCTGCTTTTTTACATATTTCTATATTGTAAAATAATACAGTTGCATAGTGCAATATTATACATTGAGCAAATTATTCATTTTCAGCGGAAACTACATGGACCAGAACATCTACGATCCTCGCTAAGATATCGGCAACTCATTAACTATAATTGTGCGATAAATTAATTTACAAATTCATTTTTGGTTATGAATATCGTACATATTGCCAATATTACGAAATAGTTCAACGTACTCTAAAATAAGCGCCTTCGAGTTGCTCCAATAGTGTTTTTTATCTGCCATTCCAATAACCATCATCTCTTTTTTTGACTCCACCATTCACAGTCTCACTGAAGCAAAATTCAATTTCACATACAATAGATAATATACATACAAGAATACATACATACATATAGAATACATACAATAGCATTTTGTTGTATCGAAAAATTCAACAAAACATTTTTTCGACATCAAACCTTATGGTGCAAACGGGCACAACATGAGCAAAAAGATTATGCCTCCTCGATAAATAATGCAAATGACATAGTTACAGAAAATTGAATATGCTTGAGTGCGCCAGACCAAGGTTATTCTGCACTATTCTTACTCGAAGGACCTCACATCCATTCATTCAAATGAGCTCTTCTCGTTGCAGGTCACTTTTCAAAATATCCCATCGAATGACGTCACGGAACGGAACCGATGTAGTACCGGTTGAAAAATTTCTATTGCAAAGAGACAAATGAAAAAAAAACTTCGTATTCATAATGGAAAGAAACATTATTCGATCATTACCACTGCATATTTTGCAATCCTCAAGTAACCGCTTTTGTACAATTTTCCTCAAATCAATATTTTATCAGCTGAAACCTATAATATTAATTCGTTACACGAGTCCTTAAACATGCATCTTTATTTCCCGAATAATACTTGAAAAAATAGGTATGTTTTATGAATAACAAAATGTGGACAATTCTTTGCATTGTATTGAAGAAATAGATAGCGGTGAAGGCAAGGATAACATTTTTTTCCGCTTTTGCTACGGTTATGTTTGAACACGTGAAAATGAGAACGCTCCATGTCTCCTGCAAATAAATTTTCACTGGTAATGCGTCGACATTCAGCTGATTCAACAGTAGATCTGACTATAAAAGCGCATGTTATCTCATGCATAATATCATTCGCTTTTCATTCAATTTCATCGTCATCAGTTTTGTTCTTTCCAAAAGTTGATTATTTCAGTATGCTCCGTCTGTGCATCGCTCTCTCCGCTCTCACCGCGGGTTTGAAATCTATTTCCTTTGGCCTACCATACATTTCAATCGATAATCTTCACCTTCCAGTCGCTTGGTGTCAGTGCACTCCTGGAATTCCTTCTACTGAAGCAAAGGCTTTCCTGGATGCTCACAACAAACTCAGAAGCTCCATTTCCTCGGGAAATTATGTCGCGAAGGGAAGAAGAATGCCTGCCGCTAAGACTCCGATTTCCAATATGGTACCGTAATTGAAGGATACGGTAGTAGAGTTATCGATCAATATAATCTATGAGTCTATTTCAGACCTGGGATTGCAATATCGAGGAGAGTGCTCAGAAAGTGGCTGATACTTGTGTATTTGCCCATTCTCAGAACAGACAGAATCTTGGAGAGAATCTATACACAATGTGGTCGTCTAACAATGTTGAGCCAATCGATAATCTCAATCTACAGTAATCGATAATCAGGTCTCTTTCGCTGGAATGGGAGCAAAAGCTTCAAACTCGTGGGAAAACGAATTCCAGCAGTTTGGATGGAATGATGTGAAACTCACCCGAGCTGGTTTCAGCTCTGGAATTGGACATGCTACTCAGGTAAGATGAATATCGATTGATTATTGGTTAGTTGATTTATTTAGATGGCTTGGGCTAAGTCGACCAAACTTGGATGTGGAATGAAGCTCTGTGATGGAGATAAGAAGGTTCTCGTTGTGTGCCAGTACAAAGACGCGTTAGTTTATTTTTACATGGCAATGCACTTTTTTGCTAATTGTATACGGTAACAATGAATTAATTCAGCGGAAACTACATGGACCAGAACATCTACGATCCCCGCTAAGATATCCACAAATCAGCATAATTATTCGATAAAGCAATCTTTGATGTTCTCTTTTGCCATTCCCGACCACAACTCGTGTTTCTAGCTACCAATTCGTGGAATAATACAAATTTAGATGCAGAATGAGTAGAAGAAATTACTCAGATAAGAACGGCACATGTTTTCCTTGTGAAAATAAAATCAGAATGTTGAAAACGGATAGACAGTGGACAATATGTCAGCGCCGAACATGATAAATCGATAGATACATCGAAATCTGCAATTCGAATTCCTCATATGACATGCCGGCAAACTCGTTCACTTCAACTCCGGCTGAGTGTGTCGGTCTGGGCCTGTTCACGGGGCGACTCGGCGTGCTGGGTCCGGCACCCGTGTAACCGCTACGACTGTTGCCCGTAGTACGTGGACGAGCGTCACATTGTTGCACGGTGCTGAAATTTAAAAGATTTTTTTTCTCGGAATTCACACATGCCGCTGTCTACATACCACGGGAAGATGAATGTACAACGAACCAGAAAAAATAACACACTGTAAAAAACGCAAAAATTACAGCCTCACATGCTCTTGCCGGATACGAACATTCCGTTCCCCTCCTGAATGGCCCTTCTTGCACTCTCCTCACTCTGGAAATAGACGAACCCGTAGCCCATATTTTGTCCAGTCGCTGTGTCCAGTGGGACCTGAAAACAAACGTTGGAGCTATTTGGAAGAGTTATTTTATATTATAAGAGTTATAAGAGTTTTTTTTTGAGAACTCTTTTTTCAATTGACCTTAAACGCATTCGAAAATTCCTAGTACTTTCATGGCTAACACCTCGTATAAAATACGCTGTTTTTTTTTAAATCTCTGAACTTCCTAAAAGTTACGCCAAACAGTTACATAAAAAAAACTGCTAATAAAAAAAATAAATAATACGCTGCAGTTTTGTTGCAGTGTATTGGGAGGACTAGCTGCGTAAGTACGATCTCTTTTTTTCTCACATTGCAGGAGATTATCGTTCCGAATCGTTGGAATGCGTTGTAGAGGTTGGATGTCTTCACTGACTTATCCAGTCTCTTGACGAACACGTTAGCTGCCGCTCGTTTGACCGGATCGCGCTCGTACGTTTTCACATGCATCGGTTGACCACGGAGCATATCGGAGTTTAGCGTCAGAGCACGCGTAGCTGCACATGGGAACATCATTTCTAAAACTCATTCACATACACACATAACCAAAGAACCGAACCCCAGTCCTAGCCGGGCTTGCCTCACGTTTGATGTTATGAAACTTGTTTCCCTAATTTGAATCATGTTAAATCATAAAACACATAATCATTGCCAGAAACAAATATATTCTATTTTCCAATTCATTCCGTTTCTGCTGATCGAATCTGTATTTCATCCAAATCACTTTTCTTTTCCTTGGAAGGACTCATTTTTATTTTTCTTATAATCTCTAAAACAAACAAAAAAAACCCTTCCTTGCAGGAACGTATAATCTTACCCTCATCAAGTGTTCGGAAATTGACGTAGGCATATGCACATGACGTCGAGCCTTCGTTTTGGAAGATTCTAACGGACATCACGTCGCCAACTCTACAGAACTTGTCGAAGAGCATAACGTCTGTGACGGAGAAGTGAAGATTTCCAACGAAGCTGCACAAATTTAAATTTTATAAATATTGCAAATGCGCTAAAATGGCGAACTTCGTTTGTTCATCACCAAGAACGTTCGTGAACCATCCCGCCTTGCCCGCTCTCTAGCCATTGACAGAGGAAATATTGTTATGTGTTTGTTTTATTTAATTCATTAATCAAGTCTCGAAATTAAGAAAATACAGTGACCCAACTTTCCCAAACAAAACCACGGTCAATGAATGATGGAGAGCTCCCTATATATGTGAACACGTTTTTCTGCTTGAATACTTTTCAATAAACTCGTACATCGAAAAAGTGGAGTGTGTACGCGCTGCTGACACCGACGCAACTGGAGCTGGAGCAGTCGTAAATCTGGTCGGATACGTTGGTGCTCGAACTGACGGAGGGATGGAACCAGCCGCCTGGCGAATGGTGAATATCAAAAATTTTTGTTTTACTTTTATTTTAAAATTACGAAGTGTGGGCGTTGTTCTATATATAATGTTACATTATGAAAATTTGAAAGTCTTTTTTCTGATTTCCTCTTTTAGAAATAAAAAAAGCACTAACGATGTCGCTTGCTGTAGCGCTCGCACGGCACATGGGGCATGTACTGCTGACCTGTAAAAATAATCGATAAATATATAGCATAATACGTAGCACGTTCGGCATGTTGCCAGTAGGTAGAAAGGTATAGCGTCTTTTGCGAACTCCTTGTTCACAAAATTTGAACCCTTAAAATGATTCCATCTATTGCTCAATTCATAATAGTAATTTTAAGAACTTACGTCTAGCCACTGTACCACGCACTTTCTGTGGAATGTATGCGAACATCTCAGCTTGACGGTCTGGCAAAAAATTTTGGCATTAACATGCATCGTTTCATTGTCAATTTTAATCTTCAGAATTACGTAGGTGCAATGTTTAAAAGTGAGTAGAACTATCTTACTGTCACACACTCTCCGCTACTCGAGCCTGTTTCGGAGGTTTACGAAACTGATTTACCCTACCGTGTCCTCTTGTGCGTCCAAACAAATCGTGCAGGTGGCCATAAAGTTCTGTAAATGTCTTGCATGACTGAAAATCAACATCATATCACGATCGAGACAACTCGCCCACAATTAAAAACAGAGCGTAAACTCTCTAACCTGTGCCTCTCTAGAAACCGAACTATCTTAGACAATTGGGCGAGGTAGTGTATGAATTTGATAGAGCGGAGTGCAAAAGCTGCTGAATATAAGATAGTCGAATTCTCTAGAGAGGCACTTCTTAGAGAGTTTAAGCTTTGTGCATTCTTTCCAAATTGCCCTCTTGTTCGCCGATAGATGACCTCATGTATAATGAACGAGCGATACGAGGGTAGATTGAAAGCAATTGGCGTTATACGGAGCGGTGTGTTAGAACTCCCTATTACTTCAAAATGCGAGATCGATACAAACATACACGCAACGGAACCTTAGAAATGGTGTCCATATCAGTCAATACACAGAGCATAGCGAAAAACAGTGCGCCGGAGTGTTTGCTCTTCCCGGTAAGATACTAGCAATCTTTCGAAATCAAGTGATTAATGAATATTATTTTAAAAAATTGCACAAAAAGCATGTGCAGCTTTCTTCCAATGTTGGAAGTACGAACTGCGTAAAAAAGTAAATGTGCAGGTCCCGTCTTCGAGCTGGATAGCGGGAGAACACAATGTAACTGCGTGATGATCATCAAATACACGTTTATAGATTGCAACTATTAGTGTTGACCACTCGAAAAGTCGAAACAAAAATGAACAAAGCTTTTGGAACCGTTTCGGAACAGATCTTTCTTTGTTCTTTCGTTGTTACAAAGGCAATTTCGAGTGTCCAACACTAGTTACTATCACTCATTATCATTTTTACAATCATTTTCCTCAGTACACATCTCAAAAAAACCCCACGAAACTAAGAATTTTCACAGTGAAGATTTCATTTTACGATTTCTTCCGGAAATGGCAGTATAATTTGATATAGCGATTCCGATGGAGTAATAAATTATTTCAAATCTAATTTAAAAGTAGATTGGTATTATCATTGGAGATAATAGAATTATGTTGATTTGAACGATCAAGGAATGTTCGAAACAATTCCTTTATTGTTTAGTCTGAGGAAGTGTATTTGCTTCTGTTACTTCTTCCCATTGTCTATCTCCACACGTCATCATTCTCTTCGACCAAGACGTAATCACCAATTGGAGCATCCCTGCAGCAATCGATAGTTAATGTTGCTAAATTTGCATGCTTGATATCGGACAGACCGATCAGTTCTCCTGTATTTCAGTGTTTTTAAAATGAGTCCAAAGTAAATATTTCCAAACTTTTTTTTATATTTCAGAATTGGAATATTAAAGATATTAAGTTGCAAACTCACACGAGGTGCAGCGATCTTCCGAGGTCCGCGAGTTGATTTCCGATTGGTCCTCGGTGAGTCAGCTCCGCAAACGACACTTTGCACTCGGGATGAGCATCGAGAATTCTAGAATAAAATCGATTGGTTTGTCCAATTAATTTAGCTCGCATTTCTATGGTGTAGAGGTGGGTAAATACAACAACGAAGTGCAGTGACTTTGCACTTTTCGCAGAATTTCAATATTCTTCAAATCTCCACACAGTATACAGAGCTTTACCGGACCAAGTAACCCGAGGTCGGCGGCACCTCATTCATAATCTCACTGTGTGACCCAAGTGGCCATCTCTCATTCATTCCCAGATAGATTGACTTGTAAAGTGAAGAAGTGCCAGGAGAAGTACCTCGAGAATAGGTTGAAGTGCGCGTTGCCCTCTTCGACAGTAGAGAGATGAGAAGCCGCCAGAAGCAGTCCTGAAAGGCAGAAAAGGTATTTTAAATATGTAGATCGTTGAAGAATTAAAAATCTAATTGAATTGTGAATTCTCACCGTGGCCAAGCAGTTCCTGCAGCTTGACATCGTTGTTGAGAGCCTTTGCCAGCAGCGCGCACGCAATCTGCGACACTGAACAAAATCATGCAAGTGCACCTCGATTCGATAGTTACATTCTTTTTTTCGTCAAATTATATTTTAAAACACGTTGAACCTGTCGTAAATTTAAAAAAATAAATGAAACGCACACTCCAGCTTTTCGAAGCAGAAGCAATCGTCGTGTTCGTTGTCGTCGTGGAATCGCGCTTTGCTCAAGTCGGTGACGATGCGGCGAATGACGAGCGGGTGCTGAAGAGCGATTCAGGTGTACAGCGAGAGGGACACACACTTTTGGCAAAGCTCCAGAATTATTTGAATTTGAATTGGGGAGAAAAGGAGCACGCAACGCGACCGCAACGCGCACGCCTCTGAATAGCGCTGGTATCTCTCGCTTTTTCTTTCGTTGTCTGGCATTTGGTTGCTCTCGAAATGCTGTGTGCTGAATAGGTATGCAAGCTTGCTATTTTGTTTACGGCCTTTTGAGTAAAATATGGGTAGTACGCTGATAAGAGAGTTAGTGAAAAAGAGGCCGAATCAGCATTCCTAGTGCTGAAACACACTCACGTTTCCAGGAAGAGAAAAACAAATTATTGTTATGGCAATATTTAGTGATTGTTTAAAAACATTAATAATACAATATGCCGGTGCGTAAAGCCAGACTAGCGGACTGAATTTATTTTTTAACGAAAATAATAGAAAATCAAACCTCCAGAATGAAGTCGGTGAGGGTTGGAGTTGTTCATGATGTTGTACGGATAAGTGTTGATCTGCAAGGTGATAAATAATTTTCACTTTGTCTGTCATTCTCTTTCTTTCTAGACCGGGACGACAATAAAGATTTGTAAAACGTCCAAGTGCCGAATATTTCCTGCATTTCGCATTTTTCCCTGAATCAGGGAAATTCCCACCATGATGGATTCGAGCTTCTTCTCATACTTCGTGTAGACCATCGATCGATCGGCCTCGGGGAGGTTGGCGATGAGGTGAAGCGCCTCTCGGTTGAACTCCCTGAAATACACGATAGCTGATACCGCAAAGACTCCAAGACGCGTGCATTTTGAATACAGGTACAATACACATTCGTCATGACATGCGCCAAATCTATTGCTTCAAATAAATAGTCTGAATAAGCATAAAAAGAACTCGCCTGTCTGCAAGTCGTCCCATATCAGGAGTGGATGGCATTTTGCTGAAAGTTCTGGAAGAATGATCATATTGAACGTAAGCAATCGCGGAACGGATTAAAAAAAATGCTTTCTGGTAATAGTTGAAAATCATAGTTTTTCAACTATATTTCATTTACAATATGGGAAGAAACTTGACTAAAATGAGGTAATGCATACCCATGGAGTAGGAAAATCATGAACAGCGAATTGTTGGCGATTTCACTGTGCCTTGCCGGCGAGAGCTGAATATATATTTCAGGATTTTAAATGTTCGGTCACTCTTGGATTATCTTTCCCTACTTTATCGAATAAACTGGCTCAAAGTGAAAAAGTATGCACCTCGCGAATAGTCCCATCAATAGCCAGCATCACGTTGAACATTGCGTTTTCCGATGGATATTCAGTAAATAAGATATTTTTATATATCCTGCGTTACACTTTTTCTAGTATTTTGACCGTAATCGTGGAACCCTTGAGACCAATAAAACAAGGAAAACTAGCCATTTTTGAATGCCCGTCGCTGCAGTTCCGTGCCCATTTCCACAGCCAGGATGGCGATTCTCTCACTTGTACTTCGCATCAACGCTTTTTTATCCAGTCCGAGAATCTACAAGTACCGTACGTAGAAACGTGTGTCCATATGTTCACTATCTGTGCGCTTGTTCAGTTATTTTCAAAATTGTCGCTAAAGTCGATTGTTACTTATTGACGTAATTATAACCATACTTTAAAAAATTGTCACATCAATAAAACTATAATAATACGTGTGGTTGTCAATTCAAGGATTTTCGGAGGCGGGGATTACGGTAGATTGTCACTCGCCCTTGCATATCCCCAGTAGAAGTCATGGAGTCTCTGCAGGAGGAATAACATCATGTGACTTTCTTGCGACGCACGATGAGGGCTCTGCAAAAATATTCTTTGATCTGTGATCTTTGATCTCTGATATCTAACCATCTGGTCCAGTCTTTTCACTGCCTGCTCCAGCCACGCTCCCTTGGCCTCAATCGAACCATATGCTTGCACGGAGGCCTTCGAGTTGACGAAATGATCCTCGCAGAGCTTGAGAAGGAGGAGATAGACCCTGAACCATACAAAAAGCTGCCGAAACGCGGAGGCGATTAGCCTAGTCCAGAAGACTGTTCACATGGATCATGTGTTTGTTCGCTGTGTTCTTCCACACATACAAATATCACGTTCCAAATGAATATGTTTCAAAGATTACAGCAGCTAGAATGTGCAATCTCTCACTGGGGGTTGTGCTCCCTCTCCACTCGATCGAAGAGCGTGTCGGCCATACGGCGGGCCTTCTGCGGCATGAGATGGTGCGCCTAAAATGAGAATAAAATGGATCATAGGAACATCTGGCTGATATTTTACCTCTATCGTACCTTTATAAACAATCCTCTTGACTGCTTTTCTTTCGTGCATGTCTATTACATTATTTTCAATTGGCACCCCATTCAGCGGTGGTGGGGGTGGGCGCCAGACTATCCGTGTCGTATTCAAAATAGGCGGACTAACCTCCCACTTGGTCGGGCGACGTGTCGATCTCGCTCCTCTGATTTGGAAGAGAATGTAGCCGTGAGCGAGTCGAATGAGATGACGAGCGGCTGCCAATCTGAACAACCGACAGATAATTTAGTGTTTACAATCAGGAAGCGAGGATTTTTCGAAAATTTTTGACTGCTTTCTATGCCTGGAAAAACGATAGAAGAGGCTCGGAAACGTTGTTTCGAGAAACCGATTGTTGTTGGCACTGTGCCAACTGAGCCAGGCACAAATTCACGCACGAGTTTAAAGGA
Organism: Pristionchus fissidentatus; assembly: GCA_036245785.1. Classification (NCBI taxonomy): domain Eukaryota; kingdom Metazoa; phylum Nematoda; class Chromadorea; order Rhabditida; family Neodiplogasteridae; genus Pristionchus; species Pristionchus fissidentatus. The sequence goes on from BTSY01000002.1 coordinate 27,107,680, forward strand.
CTCGAATACCTGTCCGACTCAAAGCGGGACGTGTCGAGGATATGGAAGCATCGTACGAATTCGATTACCTGCATATTTTTATTTAAGTTAATTAATGAATTATATAATGAAATGAATCAACGCATTTTACAGAAATATTGTATATTGTAATACTGATTATATCTCATCTCCAACACTCACGCTTTTTGTCTCAGACTATGCGTTTTGCATTAAATTCGAATGCAAATGAGCATAAACCTCACCGTATCTTGCTGCCTCTTCTCATTTCTCTTCTCTCTCCTCCTCCTCTGTGCGACAGTAGGGATTGAGCGATGCTTTCTGGATGATATTCTGGATTATGTCAAATCGTTCTTGAAAGTAATTGCAAAATCATTTTCGGAAATAACTAGATGGGGCAGGAAAGTTTGCAATAATTATTGGCAAATACCTTTTCTTTGCGTGTCGCATTGTGGGAGGAGAAAAGCGACCGCCGCGCGTCGCCGGAGACAACGAGAATGAGCGGAAAGTGAATCTGATTGTGAGAGGAGAGTGAAATGCCCTCTGTTCTCTAGAATCAATTTAAAAATAAGTAAACATTTCGTATTTGGCTACTTTCTGCTTTCAAGTCGATGCCGGTACAAAACAAAAAAAAAGAAATTGAATGTTAGAATCAATTCCTCGATTTCATTTACCATCCATAGAATAAACTGATAAATTTATAAATTTTTTTTGGGTTTCATTAACATTTCCAGTGTCCCATTCACTTCTTCGGCACCCAGCCGCCGTATTAAACACCTCGGAGGTGCGGGGTGGCGAGAGAGTGTGGGGAAATGAGAGGTATGCAAATGCACTCTCTCATTTCCACACGCTCTCTCGCCACCCCGCACCCCGCACCTCCGAGGTGTATTCTGGATTATGTAAAATACGGCGGCAGGGGGACTGAAGGTTTGTTGATTCTTGGCGGGGATCGAACCCACTGCCCTGTCAATGACAATCGGTGCGTTACAGCAACCGGCAATTCTGACGTCACAAGAATTAAGTGGAATGTTTGTAATCAAGATGAAATTTCGTAAATCGTTGGCTTTGGTGTGCGTATTTTGTTCATAACACCCACTCTTTCTTATCGCTTCCAGGGCGTTTCCCTCTTTACTTGCGCACGCTTTGTCATTCACCGGAAAAGAAGTTTCATTCCTTCTCATTTCATTCTTCTCTCTTTGCCTACCTCGAACTATCCACCATATTTTTTCATTGCATTTTGTTCCACACGATGCTTTATTCGTTAGCATGAACCTTTACCAAATATTGTGATTGTGTTGTTATCAGAAAATTCGAATTTGTCAGATGCCGTATGTTATCGTCACTAAAGTGAGACAGCATGATATCGAAATCGATGCCTCTACTCTCGACCACGGTTTGATGGAGGAAATGGCCGGATATAGAAGTGCAATTTTGAAATATACTTTAATTTTTATAATAAAATAGTATACATTTCTGATTCCTATCGCACTTTTAAATGTCTCTTGATTGCTCAGGGGACAATACGTCAACTAAATTCCTGTCGAAGAACACTGAAGCGGCCGTTCTGAATACACTTGAAATGAGGGGATATCGAGTGGTCGCCATGGCTCTTACTGGTTTGGTCTATTTTATCATCTATTTTTGGTTGATTTTTTATCACTTTTCTTTATTTTTCGCATTTATTTTAACTTTCCCTTTGATATTTTCTCCTCTATTTACAGATCGCGAGTGCAAATGGACTATGCAGAGGTGATAAGTAACAATATTTCTATGGATCTTCTCAAGAAGTATTGCTTCCTATCATCTGTTGAAATTAAAACGAAATGATAAAGCGCTTTCAATTGCTTCTCTATCCCCATTAAGCTATTGTTCCGCAATCCATACTGCACCATTTCGAAGAGTAGCTTCAATTCCCTGACAAGGGGTCAGACAGTCCCTCGTTCTTGCCCAATCGGAGAAAAGGCGAAATGAACAACATCGTGGGGATGCGATGCATTTATTCCATTCGATTTGTCCATCCCCGATGGGAGTGTAACATTTGCAATAGTTAGAGCGTCGGCTTCCATTCTCGCCCGAGGTCTGATTCACACTTTACACTCTCTACTCTATCTTTTGATGAGTTAATGGGACGAGGGAAAGGGGAGATGGGCACAGATTCCGCAACATCCGCTTCTTTCTCTCCAGTTCCTACTCAGACCCAGTGCCCAACGAGCTTTCCCTCTTCCTCACTATATTTTCCTTGCCCATTCATTGTTTGTTTAGCATTTCTCTATTAGAAAGAAAACACCAATTGAAATTTTTGACGCGTAGCCAACTCCCCCTTTCAAGACGACTTTATGATAGCATTAAAGAAGGTGTCCCACGAATATTTTGTCAACTGAGTTCTCACTGTGGAGCAATCGGGATCGATTACCCGACGAGAGCCTCGAAAACTGCATGTTTCAGTTTTTAGTTCGAAGAAAGTTATGTTTAATAAACTGTCAAATCGACCAGAATTCTTACAGCATCTCACATTGAACATGCAATCTCTTCGCGGTGAGAGTTGGTATTTTGTGGAGAAGAAGTCAGAGAAAGGCAGAGAGATAAGGAGAAACGAGGAGGGTGCGCGAGGGAAACGCGCGCTGAATTTGTGTTTTACCAACTACTGATAACAGAACTGAAACCTCGAACATCGGGAAAATAAAATGTTTCAATCATTCGTGTTACGCCTTCTTTAAAGGGATTCGGCATCGAAAAATAAGTTATTTTTATTTTAAAAATAAGAAAATTCTAAGAATAATTGTGAAAACCGTATATTTTTACGATTTTTTAAAAATTAATTATGAATTTTCAAAGATTGCAAAAATTAGGTATACGGTAGCTCTCGCATCCGCGAACTTACGCTGTTTAGCGGCTGCAGAATCTCAAAAGAGATGATGCCGTAATATTTTTAAGTTTCTTTCTTCTTCACGGATACTCGCTATAGTCGAATCAATTGAAAAAAACACTTATTTTCACTTTGCTAAGGCTTTTTTTTAATTTTGCAGCCGCTAAACAGCGCAAGTTTTGTGGATGCAGGAGCTACAGTACCTTTGAAACACGAATTTTTGAAAATTCATAATTAATTTCCAAGAAATCGTAAAAATATGTGGTTTTACAGCTGTTTTAGAATTTTCAGCTCTTTTGAATACAATTAGAATTAAAAGAATATAAAATTATGATTTCTTGGCTGCAAACTCCCCTTAAGAGCGCTCTACAAGACTGCGCGCCGCTTTAAAAAAAATAGAATTCTTCGTCGATACCTCGAATATCCGAACGCGCCACATCATTCCACGGGCCGGACAACTTACATAAACTCTGGTATTTTTTCCTAGCTGGATCTAGTCTGATTTGTCTGATAGCTAGTCTGATTCCAGGCCGGAAATATACCGGGATCCAGCCTGGAAATAAATACCAGAGAAGACCTTTGCAGAGGTGATAAGTAAAAATATTTCTATGGATCTTCTCAAGAAGTATTGCTTCCTATCATCTGTTGAAATTAAAACGAAATAACTGATAAAGCGCTTTTAATTGCTTCTGAATCACATGTGTCACAGTCGGCCTTTTTATATTTCGCTCGAGGGTAATTGTAAGTGATGTTACCCTGTTTTTACGGCTGTTCACAATTCATGGTTAGCCTTCAACGTAATCATCAATTAGTGCGCCTATAAAAACATTCACGCTCTTCGATAACACCACAAAAGAAATATCAAACATTTTGATCTGTGCACGGAAGAAGTCTCTCGTGAGAGGCGTAATATGTTCTCTCATGATGTGTCGTAAAAATACGAAATATACTGGTAAACGTGCTTCACTGTCACATCTGTCTGCCAGAGATTTAAAATGTCGCTCGAGGCTAAGATTTCGTTGTTACCTTTATCACTGATTACGTGGAAGCATTGTAAGCCTTGAACATAGCTATCAATTCTTCCTATAAAAGCACTCATACTATCGTTTGAGTGACTTCACAGTTTTCAACATACTCCTTTCCTTTCTCCCAATCAACAGTTGCCGCGGTGATATTGTATTTTACTTTTCCTATGCTTTTCATTTTTGTAGATGCCAATCGCAATTGTCACTAAACGTAGCGAAGATTCCGACGTGGAAGTCGATGCCTCTACTCAGGATATTAGATTTTTGGTGGAGATGGGAATACATAAATGGAAGACACATTATATCACAGGTATTCTGGCAGATGCCACCTGCGGCTTTACAAAAAAAATCAAAATGGCCTGATTCCTCCGTAACTATGATCATTTGATCACCTCACTACAACAACTATTTCGCCATGTTGATTGGAGCCGCAAACTCGATGAGGCCTAAAAGCCGGCTCTCCAAAAAAAATTTTTTTTTTTAATTTTAAAAATATGTATCTTTTTTTAAAAGTTATCGAAAAATCTCGTTCAAAAAACGAAAAGAACCGTGATAAGTAGACGAATAAAATATCTGTTGGAACTGAATGCGCTAATGTAAGTGAGGGTAATGTAATGAAAATTTCGAAAAATGGATTTTGAGATTCAAAAACGAAGAATTTTGAAAAACTTTTCTATAAGTTCAAGCTAATTTACGACGGAATCTGATTCTAAATCAATTTTACCCCTAGAGCCGCAAAATTGGAAAAAATAAGGTATTTTTTCAGAAGGCTCGTTTAAAGAAGGCCTCCCACGAATATTTAGTCACATAGACTGACAACGTAGTGTTGTTGGGGGCACTCACCCGAGCACATTGCAACGCATCCGAAATTCTACCGTAATCTATAAATCGATATATTGGCGCTCAAATGGCCGCAAAGTTACCAAGAATCGACAGGCAACGCGTGCTAGGACCAGAAGATAGGAAAATGAACGGGGGGGGGGAAATGAAGCTGCCAACGATATAATAATGTTTCCCCCTATGGATAATATCGGTTTTCATTTAAAATATAATAGTTTTCGCAAGGGAATGCTTAGAAATTGCCCCTAATGATAGTGTGCGCGCTCCATTTTTGGTCGCATTTTTCAGGTGTACTGTATTTTGCTTATCGAAAAAAAAATATGGAGCGCGCACACTATCAATAGGAGCAATTTCTAAGCATTCCCTTGCGAAAACTATTATATTTTTTTTCCGTAGGGGGGAACATTATTATATCGTTGGAAGCTTCATTTTCCTCCGTTCATTTTCCTATCTTCTGGTCCTAGCACGCGTTGCCTGTCGATTCTTGGAACCTTTGCGGCCATTTGAGCGCCAATATAACGATTTATAGATTACGGTAGAATTTCGGATGCGTTGCAATGTGCTCGGGTGAGTGCCCCCAACAACACTACGTTGGCAGTCTATGTGACCAAATATTCGTGGGAGGCCTTCTTTAAAGTTGAAAATACCCTATGAAATGGTCACATGTCGAAAAATCGATAATAAAAATTTCTTCCAAAATGTCTTAAATAAGTTGTCAACATCTTGGGATGTACAATGGTTATGAAATCAGAGGCTATTTACCATGCACACTTCGTTCGGAGCGTAATATTCCACACCCATTTCAATCTTTGAAGCGTAAGTTAATTTATGAGCATCCAGAAAGTTAATATCGTTTAAAAACTTCTTCAAATTAAATATAACGTTCTTAAATCAACATACGCAGTGTTTGGTGACTTTCTGGACGAAAAAAATTTTCTCGACTTTTTCGACTTTTTCAAATATAAGGCTTTTTCAAATATAAACGAGGCTTCTGAAAAATACCTTCATAGATTTTTCCAATTTTGCAGCCTTAGGGGTAAAATTTTATTTAAAATCAGATTCCGTCGTAAAATAGCTTGAACTTATAGAAAAGTTTTTCAGAATTCTTCGTTTTAGAGTCTCAAAATCTATTTTTCGAAATTTTCACAACATTACCCTCACTTAGCGCATTCAGTTCCGACAGATATTTTATTCGTCTACTTATTACGGTTCTTTTCGTTTTTTGAACGAGATTTTTCGATAACTTTTAGATTTTTCGATAATATTTTTGAAATTTATATCTTCGAGTTTACGGCATTTCGCAATGTTGATTGGAGCCGTAAACTTTGTTGTTAGTTGTTGTAACGAGGTGATCAAATGATCATAGTTACGGAGGAATCAGGCCATTTTGATTTCTTTGTAAAGAAGTTGCTCGTTTTCATGCAATCTCTCAGAACACCTGTGTTATTTAATGTCTTCACTTACCCGATTTCAAATTTAAAAAATCTTGCAGAAAAATCAATGTCGGCCAGGATTCTCACTGAGCTCAGTGAGGGAACTGTGTTGAACATTCTTGATAGCAGAGGATACAAGGTGATCACGACTTGCCTAAGTGGAGAGTGCGGCCTTCAAATAATATAAAGAATATGTAATTGTGTAAATTATCACAAAAAACTGTATGATTTCCCTAACTATCTGATTCGTTATGATTATTTTTTCGCTAATCCCAAATTTGCAATATGAGAAACGTTCCGAAAAAAATCTCCGTTTGTATAATAATTCCGTCTCAAGGTCGTGAGTGCAAGTGGACTCTGCAGAGGTGAATATGTATCTCTACCTCCATTTCATACAATTCGTCAGCTCATCTGTAAATTACACATTTTTAGAAATGTGTTCCAAATGATAAACAATGACGTGAATTCTTCCTTATTTGCTCTATGGAAGGTCTGCATGCAGACATCCTATCAACAAACATATTTTTTTCATTCGGGATTTGCTTCAGTTCTTGTCATTCACTCACATATTCATCGTTTGAAAAACGAAAAAAAGGCAACTCGACTGTTTAGCATCTTCCTCGTTTAATCCCTGAACAAAGACTATACGAGTGCGAAGAACGATTTTTAATAACTACTTTACGATTCAATTCTGCTCCTCCAAGTAGAGCAATTTCCGTTCTGGTTCGAATCACATTTTTATTACATATCACAATTGCGTATCACCGAAAGACTACAGTTTCCCATCGAACCTGCAGGCTGGCAACATGTCTCATTTCATTCAAAGGAGTTTGTGCTGCACGTGTCTTAGTCTGAGAATATCAAAGACTGAAATTAATCGATAGCGAAAGAAGTTATATTTCCATCTATGTTTTTTTAAAAAGTAATCGTACCTAATCTTCTCTTTCATTAATTTGAATGCACTGCATTCACAAAAATAATTTCTAGATTTTATCACTCTTTATCAAACTCTGTTCAATCTCGTGGTAATGACGATTTCAATACGGGACAACAATTAAAAGTGGATGGGCGAGGCGATATTTCATTGTACGGAGGGGGAGGGGAGGGAACCAACTGGATTCCAGTCAAATTTACTTTTTCAAGAACCGGGAGAAATAGTTAGAAATGTGTGTATCGTAAGTTCGATTATCTGAAGCAATCTAATCTGGGATGGGAACAAAAACTAATAATATTATCAGTTGCTAATCTGAAGCAAATCGTCACAAACTGTGTAAAGCAAGAATACAAACAAGGATAGACAATATAGGAAAAACAAAGTGTGTCTACCGGTACAATCGTAATTGAATGGTGTGCGTGTGTGCGGGAGGATTACGGTAGGGAGGCATATGGTAGTGTGCGTGCGTGTGCGGTGTACACTTGTTTGGGTAACGGTAGGCGATAAAAATACAAGTACCTGAATCGGTGTGCAGCGAATTAAGTTGTTCACTTCTCACTTCTCTACTGGCAAGTATTCTCGAGTGACTGAAAATCGGATGGGGGACAACAATTATCGATCTGTCATGGATGAGGCAAGGTTACGGAAGCTGACAAGAATGCGAATGATACGCTGGATACTGTGGGTGGGGATCAAGGCGGTAGGTCAAAATGTCTGATTCTTCACTTCAAATGTATTCCTCTTCCCGACTATTGGCGTTGAGACTTGGCATCTGAATTTATTAATTTGTTTTCTTTTGTTATTCAGTTTGGAAATTTGTCTGTGCTACATTTTTTCACTGGTGGTAGGTGCGATAATTAATTTAGTGAGCGTATAATCATAATGAACTCTGCGTGAAGCATACTTAGTTCATACCCTATCCACGCAATGGAAACGTAACGTATGTTAGGCCTCGTCGCGGAGCGTATATCAGGCTGGCAAGAAAGTCTTGTCCGTTTTGAGGTGTTGACTTTGAACTTACGGTTTTCAGCCAGTTCAAATTAATACACCTTGTATGCATGGTATGTTGTAGGGACACTAGTGAATAACAACTTTCAACTTTGATGTTATTTGAGTCACCATAGAATACTTAGATATAGTGAATTTCAAACTATTTGATATAGTGGTGAAAAAAATGGCAAGTAATAAAATAGGTTTCTTTTCGTCGAGAATTTTTCGAAGAAGCTATTCTTAGAGCCACTTGCATTGTCAACATTCCTCTTTCAAACTATGGTGAGAACTAGCCGCTGCTATAATTATTGTAGAAGTTATGGTCCTCCAGATGTGGCGCGCTCAGAAAAAGTAGTATGGTGATGATCTCAAACCACAGTGGCCAATGCGAAGCTATCGAGATGTAATGGTGCGCGATTTGCTTACTGGCAATGTTACTTACTGACACGATTGTTCTTTCAAACAATGCAATTCCCAACTTTTTGAACCACGAAAAAATCAAAAATGTCGAAACTCTATGAATTTTTGAAAAAAATCCAGTTTTAGGAGCCTCATTCGATAATGTGCTCTGTCGAAGTAGGTATAAATCAGCCAATGTGCTACTAAACAATAATACTAATGGACTTTTTCTGCGTAATGAGCAGCCAAACGGATTGATCTGATCTTCCCTAAAAGTATGGCGCTTTGTGAATCCTCATTTTCGATCACTAATTTCGGTTCACATACGAACGCACTGCCAAATCACTGACTCTGATACCCATCACAAAGTGAGTAATGATATTCTAACTCTCATAGGTGTCCTTCTAAATCAGAGGGAAATGGGAATTCAATTCATTCGGAGACTTCAGAAAATTGCAAAAAGGTTTTTTGTCGTAGTGTGTCGCTCGCAACACATATTTTTGAGACATCGTTTCTGACTAGCCCGATGAGGGAGACGGGTACCAATATTCTTCCTGCATTCAGTGAAGGTCACCCTTCTAGTGGATAGCTTGCATGGGACTCTGCCTCGATCCACTATAGAACTGCACGCCAAAGAAAGTGTAGAGTCGAAATCGATCCGGCGACATTTCTACATTCCCAATTTTCAAAAGAATGACCAAGTAGTCATGAAGTAGTGAGCAACAAAAAGAGGAAGACTTCCTACATATAATGTTACTAGAGAGGGTTAGCCAGAGGACTTGGAAAAGAAACGCAGAAGAGTTTTCTGAAATTTCAAAATCGGACAAGACTTTCTTGCCAACCCTATACATTGAACGAATCTTTGTGTACATAAATAACTTTTTCAATCGTACTTATTGTGATTTTTATGTACACAACTTTTTTTTATAAATTCACTCTCCTTATAACTCTCTCTCTACGCGGGGTTTACACATTGAATAAGAGAGTTTCGAACAGTTTCGGATTCATTTCGGAGTTCGCTGGACAGTTTTTGATTTCCTCCTTCACTCACATCAGTTGGACTCTCGGTCTCGCTCGCTCTCACACTGCTCACATCAACCCCCGTGTCTTCCTCGGAGATTCGATCATCTTCGTCCTCCTTCACATCTTCGACCACTGTAAACAATTAAATATAATTTTAAAATAATTGCTCCCGATTAAAATACTTTTTTTATGAATTTGAGTTAAATATTGTGTTTGCTGTGTTGGGCAGGAATGTCATTTACTTCTAATCGAAAGTCGAAATAAACGTACATCCACCCTCCTCGATCAGTTTCACAGTCCACTTCTCGAGGTTGTGCTTGAGGTTAATCATGATCTCGGGTTCCTGAAAATATGCCATATTGGTCGAATATGATTTACTTCTCCTGCATCAATCCATAACTACATTCTACTGTAAATTCGAACACTGGAACGAACGAACTGCTTCGTGCGATATATTCATTAATCATTAGTACCTCTAGTCCAGGAAGGATTGGTAGCAACGACGCTGTGTTCATCGTGTCAATAAGGGGCGCGACGAGGTGAGAGATGAACGAATGCTACAAAGATCGAAGATCAAACTACAAATCTTCAACGATCAAACCACATCGGCTAAAGATCAGAGAACAAACCTGCAGTTTGGCGACTTCTGGGCAGTTTCGGTCCATGTAGGCGGTCACTTTCATGCCAAGCGCTTTTTCATCATCGCCCTGGAAGAGATCGGGAAATTAGAGGTCAAAGATCAGACAACAAAATATTATCAAGGTACTCAGATAAAACTACAATTCACCAACCTGTAGGTAGAACTCGTTGCAGATGCGCTCGGTCCACTGGCGATGCAAGCCGAAGGGCTGAAAGAGTACAGTTGTCGATTGTTCTCAATCGTCACCTAGAAGGATCTCGCAAAAAAACTGTCAAAGCCAGTTTAATGAATGATAAAATCTCTGGTAATAACCCCTGCCACCCTAACATTTTGTGGAAGAACAAAACCCAAGAGAGAGAGATCAGAAAAGATTAATACACGAACCTTCGCAGGCGAGTTGACATCCGCCAGTTTGATGAGCATGCGAGAGACCATTACTCGATCGGGCTCGTTTGTGAGACGCAGCTCGGACATCTAAATATTGAGCTCATTATTATCATAAGCAACGTAAGACTTTTGCGAAGCAGAAAAATATGTTTAATATAGAACAGAAACCAACCACCAACTATTCTTGTTAATGTGAATTGTGGATATGGAAAGGCTCAAACATAGCTGAGATGTTCTAGGAAGGGAACCCTATTATAACTGCGTTTTCTCTGCGTGTTCTTTCGTAATTACTCAGTGACGATTTCGAATTGTAAAACAAAAATGGGGGTACCTTATCAGTGAAGTTCATGATAATCTCGAAGTGCTGCTTGAGATCCGTCGCCAGAATGTACTCCAGCACGAGGTACCTACATATTTTGACATTTTAATTTTGTATTCAATGAACTCGCAAAGATGTATCAATCGTTACTGATCACCGATGCATTCATCTTCTTTTTGAAACGCAAAATAACATGCTCTCACTCTAAAGACCTTAGAAATCGATGTTTTTCAGTGTAATAGAATCAGCAGCTTGGATTATTTAATTGGAAAAGTATTACTTTTTTATCGATTATATTCGGATCTCACCTGAATCTCCTCGTTTCCGCAGCATCCAAGTTCTCGATGAAGTTGTTCTTCGGCTGCTGCAGCAACTTCCACGACTCGGCTGCATGATGGTTCTCCAGAACGGATCGATCGTTGTAGAGAATCGCCTGGAATGTACTTTGCGTAATTTTATTATTATTATTTTTTTCGAAAACAACCTTTTCCCACTTTGCTTTTATTTTTCTTTGTAAGATCGTCGTACCTCCATGGACCTTGCAGTATTTATTATCCCGTTTCTAGAAATCTTTCTTTAGTCATAAATGCTAGCCATGGTAAAGTTGCATGTTCCACTGGATGTCTCAGAATCTATGACGCTTTGTACGAGTTGTACGAGTATGACGTAGTTTTAATTGCTCTCGATTGCTATCTCACCTTCTTATCGATCGTCGCAACGAGGAACGCGTTCGTCCTTCCAGGATGGTCGTAATCGTGCATCGCGGCTGCAGTGAACAGCGCCAGCAACTGCAAATATGAAATATTTATTGTGGAGATACGTTTCACGAGTTCATTTTACTTCGAATATTGTTGCGAAAACACTATGAACGACGATGAGTGTGAGAAATAAACTCAATATGCAATCTAAAATTGTTTTTGAAATTTTTTAGCATAATGTTATATAATAAACACACCTCTAGGGTGGTCATGGACGTGTGCAGCGGAGCCTTTGTCACTTCTTCATCCAATATCGTGTGTTTTGCATCTTTCTTGTCCTATAATCCAGACTAATTAACTGGCTAGTTAATAAAAAAATAAAATAATATTTCCACTCGTTGGTTAGATTCCATATTGTCACACCAAAATCACAATTAGTAAGGGCGTACACGGCACACTCCGGCTGCACCCGCCGCACCGCATGGCACACCACCGCCGCCGCTCATTCCGGACCGCACCTTCTGCAGGATGGAGGCTGGTAGCGATGATTGAACGGTCGGAGCCTGAATCAGGAGAATTTCGAAAATCTGGTAATTTCCTTGAGGGGCTTTCAAAATTGTAAGAATCTGGCGGGAAATTTGAACTTTGAAAGCCCACCTTCACTGGGACTCCGCCATCGCTGCTCTCGTCGTCAGCGTCAAGGAAGTGGAAGGGCTGCAAGTAAGAGATCAACGGTTATTCGAAGGAAATTAGCTAAAATATTAAAAGTAAGTATGAAACTCTAATTCTGCTGGAAGTATCACGGATCATAAGTCATACCTGAACAGGATGAACGATGAGGTAGTACACGGCATGGAGAACGTCAGCAGCATGAATGCGATTGTGATCTGTATTTATTTTATTTTTAAAGGCTTGTTTGTACGCTATAATACTTGATTTTGAAATAGTTGATGATTAAAATATATTTTTAATAAATAAAATATTCACATGGAATCTCGTGGTAGCCGGCTTCAAGTGCATGGAAGAACGAGAAAAATTTGGACATGTCGATCTGAAATATATATTTATCGGTTCAAAAGTCGTAAAACGAAAAGTTGATTACACATCGAAATGTGTTTCACGGTCGACTCAAATGATCCCGTGGACTAATTTCAGCATTGTTACGCATTCAATCTCGAGAAAATAAACCCATACCTTGAATGTCCTGAAGAGGTCCATCGATTTGAAGATGCCGTAAGACATCTGAAATTGATTCATTTTTTTGTTTAAAACCATAGAGTTGAGCCCGTTTACCGTGAGAATAAGGTGTTAGTGTTAAATTAATTATCGTTTCTCTGTTATTGTTGATTCTATCTATATCTAATCCATGGGCTAATCTCTTTTCGGTAACCTTGATTTTTTAGCATATATTTGTTGTAGCATTGTTATTGTAATAATATTTCCGTACCCTGGACAGGACAGTCTGCGGGTTCCTATGTGACATGTCGAAGATGGGCAGACTCCAGTCGGAGATGCGCGCCAGGTATTTATCGTGCTCGAGATCACGGATTCTCATCTGGAAAGGATTATTATTATTATTATTATTATTGTTACTAATTAAGAAGATTTTTAAGAAGATCGAGTTTAAAAAATTTTATCATAAGATTATTTTTGACTTTTAAAGATTACCTCGCATCCATCTCGTAGCAGCACGACGGCCTCTGGATCGAAGGAATACTCGCTGAAATTGCAGAATAAATTTAAAAATTGCCTAATCTTTAATTTCAGCAACTCTCCTACAAATAAAGTCGATCGAAACTGAGTTCGGGCTAGCAAATAATGAGGAGATTCCGCTATTAGCTGAATAATCATGATTTGCAGCGGGCTTCAGTGGGTGCGGGGGAGTCGCAGAATGGCGTGATCACATCACTGTGAAGCCCGCTCTTTCTATTGAAAACATGCGAAAGTTGCGAGCGGAAAAGAGATGAAGTGATTCCCTCGCTTCAATTTTCACGCCATTGACGCAACATGTTCGAAAGAGAGGGCGAAAATTGGATTTACGGACGGGGGCTGCGGGGGGATCTCTCTCGCTCTCTCTCTCTCTCAGAGAGAGAGAGAGAGAGAGAGAGAGAGAGAGAGAGAGATTGAGAGAGAGATTCTCTTCCCTGACATCTCTAGAAGCTCGAGAACGCCCGAATTCTTGGAAACTTGTCACGTAATGGTCGAAGACAAGGGAGAAAATGTGCTGACAATTGGAAAGCAAAACATTCCTAACCAAATTTTCTTTGAACTCGAAAAATGGGCGAAAGATCACTGTGTAAGCTGATGTCAGATTTCAATAGAGTTCCGGTTCAACACGCTCGAGGAAAATGTTATAACTTGCTAGTTCTCTACTTATCAATTTTTTGTTGTTGAAAATACGCATAAGTAAATATTTCGGCGTGCTAATTATCCTTTCATCATATGCACATTGAATACTCTATAATTTACATAAAATAATTAAAATAAATGAACTCACGAAAGTGGCGGCGTGTCTCTCACGTGCGTTTCTCCGTTGACAATCGCCCACGAGGACGAAGTCGACGAAACCTAAATAGCCTACGGTAACACAATAATTACCATACTCTAAATACTAGACCTAAAAATTCATGTTATTAAGTGGATAAGTTTTCAACATTTCAAACAGTCTATTGGAAAATGAATTTCAAACTGCTACTAGTTACTGTACTTTATTGCGTTACTGTATTTGATTACGGTATCTTTTAAATCAATAATTATTCACCTCCGAATCCTCCGTCGTTGTCGTCGTAATCTTCGGCTCCTGGATGACCTGAAGTTTATTTATTACTTATGTTATTTAATTAGTCAAATTATATTTTTAAATCACTCCGTCCTAATCGAATCTCGAAAATTGAGCAAAAAAGTGACCGATTTGAAGTCCACAAGACTGCTCATTGTTCAGATGTTTACATGTCGGCCGCTTGCCTTCCCTCTTTGACTCTCTTCGCTGTCCCCCCTAGGACTCCTGAATTTCCGTCCCTCTATTTCTATCACTTTCTGCTCTGTCTAGCACGCGTTTTTCGATGCTTCTCAGACTCGCCGTAAAGATAGAAGTCAGAGAGGAATTCTAATTGGCTAAGGCCGATGCGATGCTGAAAACTAACAAAACATAAAAATGCAAGTTTATAGAATTAATGTTTCCGTAAATAATACCTTGTGATGCTTCTCCGCTACATGGTTTGAGCTGGGCGCGGGCACGGAGCAGGACGGTGAGGGTGCTGCAATTAGCTAATAATTAATGAAATATTGAAGATGTTAATTGTAAAGAACGTTTGTTTGTTTGTCCGTCAATCTGTTTTAGGTCTGCTTATGTTTCACTTATTTCGATTGCTCGAACACTTTTGGTTGAAGTTGTCTTTGATAGAACGAAAATAGAAGTAAAAATAACAATATTGTTAAAAAAACGCTTCTAACCAATCTTTGGTTCCTCCTTCTCCTCTGTCCTGTCTGCTTCTCTCGTCGACTCACTCTTGCCCTCCTCCTTGCTAGGAGTGGTCGTGGACGCGCCCGTGTCCTCCGGCTTCCAGTAACTGTAAAAAAAGTCAGTTAACGATCTGAACTACCGTAATACCATAACTCCCAAATAGGTCCCCGAACCGTATTCTGAGTCCACAATAAAAATTTCAATTAGAGCCTATGCAATAACTATAACCCATCATTTATTCATATGAAGGTATGCAAAAAGTGTATATCCAATTAGACTCTATGCAATAACCATAAGCATGTTATATTGAACTCCATCCCCTAAGACAACGTCATGAACCCAGCAAAAATGACAAAAACAACTCAGGAGCAATTCCGAAAGCCAGACTAACTTCTTTCGTTGGGAAGCCGCTAATGGACGTCGTGCGCTCCCGCCAGACCCCGCCCCTGTTCTCTGATAGAAAACACCGCCCCCAGCGCGCTTCCCACTGATTTTGCGTTTCACAGCATATACAAAAGCCGTTAGCTGTGCTAGTGAGAACTGGCATCACAGAAAATTGGGAAACCCAAAAAACAACATTTTCTACATTGTGATTGGCAAAGAACCCCTGATTTTTGCGTTTCACAGCTTTTTCAAAACCTGATGGCTGCCCCACGAAACACTTTTTGATGAAAACGATCGAAAGCCAATAAAATATTTTCAACATTGCAATAGCTTACTATTCACCGCGCAATTCGTCGGTTGACAACACGCCGAACATTGCAAAGATTCTTACGGTTGTTATCAGCGGGCCTTTGATGCGCTTATCACTGTAAACCCCCACTGATCCCCCTGTGCTCTCCCTTTACAAGTGATGAGAGAGATCACGAGACAACTTTCAAAGGATGCGTCCAGATTTCATCACCATTAAATTTCCAATATTTTAGTTCATATATTGAACTGCCGCGCAGCTAGTTCGGGCCACATCATGCGAGAGCTATTACTATAATTATTTTCAATTGAACATACAGTGTAAAATGATCGCTAAATGGGTACATCAAGATCTTATAGACCAATCATCTGTCTACTACAATAATTGCCGTCGATCCAGAATAGCTCAGAAATTCGAATAATAGTCTAGTGAGCAAGCTAGACAGAATTGCGACACTTCTCAATTTTCATCCAATCTTCGACTCGTCTTTCCATTATGAATCTTCTAGATTTTTCTATTCCGTCGTGACCTGAATATCATTTCGACGGCGCTCAGCGGGCGCTGGGCGCGTAGCGAGAAGGTGCGCAGGCGGCGGACGAGCGGCGACGCGGCGCCGAACGGCGGCGGCGAGCATATCGCGCCCTCTTCATCAGAGGCGCCAATGAGGCGTGGCGGAGGTATCAGCGGCGGCGGGGCGCCGGGTGGCGCGCCGCCACCTCCGACGCCCCGTCGAGTCTGCGCGGCTCCGGCGCGGCCAGCCACACCGTCTCGGTTGGTGAGGCAGTGTACCCCCGGATCCTAGGAGGGAAAGCGTCAAGCCGGGTTGCGAAATGACGAAAAGTGATCGAAATTCGACAACATCTATACGAAATGTATCGGAAGTGGAGGAATACTAAGGGGAAATGTAGGAGTGTTATGAGATCTCTTATGAAGGAGTGATGGAGGCACACACATGATAAATGATATGAGGGGGCGGGATTGGAGGGAGGGGAGGAATGTTTTGAAGAATCGAGAGAGAGAGAGAGAGAGAGATTAGACGAATATTCATTACGTGGGCAATCCCTCTCTCGCGCACAAGGTGCATGCGACATTTGCATCACAGATTAGCGTGCAAATTATGCGCAATTCTAGGAGGAGATCGAACTCGAGAGAAAATCTACTATAGTTACCAGAGCTTGAAGTGCCTCCCTCAACTCGCACTCTCTCTAAGCAATCGCCTCATAACGTGCAATCAAGGAAATTAAGAATTTCAAATTGTGCTCGCTTCCGTTGAAAACGCGTGACAATACGGTGAAAATGGCTCGTCGACTATCAAATTTTTCCGTAAGTTGTGGCAAAATTTTCGCAATATTGCCGGTTTTCAGCTTAAATTGTCTCGTTGCTCCTCAATAATAAAAAAAGCGATGGGACTTGGCTCGCTTCGAAATTTTACTCTCGCGCGCGCTCTTACGACTCGCTTCTCCCGCAAAACAACAATTAGGTGCGTGGAAAGAAGAAGAAGAAAGAAAGGAGTGAGAGAAGGAGAAAGAGAGAGATCGGCAGCTTAGATGTCGGAAATTCGATAGAGAGGGACCGAAGTTGGTGGACTGTGAGAGGCCGTTGATGGAAAGATTGTATTTGACGCAACGTTCGTACTGAATTATAAGTGCCACTCGCTTGAAACTGTCTTCAGTACACTTTGTCCGGTCAGTGAAATAAGGTACTATCACCAAATTAATTCTTAACGTTTTGCCCTGAATTCAGACGTGTAAATAAAGAAAAAACGTGCAAATGAGGAAAAGCAAAAAAGGGCAAATAATTACAAAGTTAATTTGCACTACGAATTAAGCCGAGATCATCTAAACATGTAACGTAGGACGGGTATTGAGACAGCGTTTGTAAAATTTTGGGAATATTTAAGCCGAATTTTTTCTCTGTGACTAAAATCCTCCCAGTGCTGAAAGAAAGGAAAGGTACAACGTGGAAATTTTATAAATTTTTAAAATTTTCAAATTACGCAAATTTTATCTACAAATCGAAAATGATCAGAAGCGCAACGGCATCCAAACGTTTCTGTGATCTTTCCTATTAACCACTCTAGTTCTTGGAATGTCGACTGGAGTCGACTGCGTCTTTTCTGCTCTTTTCCGCTCTCTATTCGTCCGTTTAACGAGTCTTTGCGCATAAAAGGTCGCCGGGGTATGGTTCATCAAGAGAAGGAGAGGAGTTCTCTAAGACTCTTCGTGGAATGCCAGAGACGAGGCTAAATTTAACCGAAAAAGAGAGAGAGAGAGACCCGCATACTTTTCGCGGTTGAACGCACGCGCAGAGAGCGAGTTGTTGGTTGGCTACGAGACCAGCAAATCTTGCGATCGAAAGGGAAAAGGAAAAAATCACGTCTACCCTGACTCCAAATCACCAAAACAGGGTATGCACTTTTACACGACATCTCGCTCGCGACTCCGTGCAGGAGGATTGTGTGGAATGGGATATTTCGAATGCAGAACAACCTAAATAGTAACAAAAAGTTTTGGGCGACAGGACCGAATAAGGAGTGTAAGCTCATCTCTCTCGCAACACACACTCTCAGAAGAAGGAGAGTGGGAATGCTAAATGGAAGGAGGGGGAAGACCAGTCTCCCTGCGCTCTCTCAATTCCCCGCACTCTCTGGGCGCTATCTCGCGCTTCCTCGCGCCTAGACGATTGGTCGCGGTGCCCTCTAAACGCCCCGATGAAACACTGAGATGACGGGAGAGAGTGAGGCACGACGAAATTCATTTAGGAATGAGAGTGGGGAAAAGGCTCCTGACAGGTGATTCCGTAGAGTGAAATAAATAGTCTTCTATTTCAATAGGCATTACTAATCCTTCTGTTATCAAAGCAAAGTGCGGAGAAATAATAAGTGAACTTAACATCGATTTCCCACTATCAGAAAGGGAGAAAAAATAGGATTAATAGGCGGTTAGCACTCATCTATGGCAAAATAGTATAATATCATGCGGACTCGAAAAGGAAAGAGAGGGAGCGGAAATGAGCGAGTGCTTCACGTACATATTGATGCGATGAAACATTCATCAACCATGTCAGCCGACTCGACCAAACTTGGCTCTCTTACTCCAATAGCAATAAAATGGCAAAAAAAGAAGCAAGGAAGGCCCAATAATTTAGCATGTTAATTGTTAGTTTACGAGTCATATACTTTAATCGCATACAGTGGAACATAGGCCATAGGACGGGCTCAGAAGCCCCTCTCATTTTCGCGCGCTCTCTCACAGCTTGCCCCTTGCTGGAGGTTTTGCCGTGCTGTAGAATGACGCGATACTAAATGGCCAGGTGAGGGAGGATAAAATGGGAACGGAAAAGAAGGGAGTGACTAGTCAAGACTCGAATAAGTATAGTTCTCTCTCTCCTCTCCCCCTCCCAATGCATAATTATTTTCACACACACACAACAAAAATCCGCGCGCTTGCGAAAATAGCGATTTAGCAGAACGCGCGTAACGTTGGAAGCTGTCATTTTCTGCTCACAAAGAGACGAGAGGAGGAAGGGATTCATGTGTTTTTTCTACCGTGGTCGTAGTGTTGAATTTGGAGATGAAAAGGCACAGCCAAAAACTCTGGCGGCGTCGCTTTTTCGACTGCTTTCCGTCCACTTTTTGTCGCTTTCCTCTCCCTTTTCGTCGCTTTTTCTGCTCTCGTTTTTCTTCCGCTTCGGTCGAATGTTGGCGCCGTTAGCGACGCGAGCAGTGGAGAGGAAAAGCATCGGAACGAAGGGGGAAGCGGAACGAAAAATTCTGAGAGACGGTAAATGGGCAGAATGTGAATCGACTCGCAGACTAGACTAAAGGGATAACCAATGAATCAGTTGAGCAATATTCATAGTTATTGTCTTAGAACTGCTCGAGATATGTCAAAAATTCCAGCGATCTCTCCGTCGGGGTCAGGAACTAAGTGGCTGTACGTGTTGGGAACTAATGAAAATAGTGCCAGACGGCGCTTAGGGATCGCGCAAAACAAAATTATAGTGCAAAATTATAGTTGAATGACGGGCGGATTAGCTCAGGGTCTAACAAGGAACAGAAAGGGGGAGTAAACAGCTAGTGCGCCGTGAGGGTGGGGAGAGAAATAACCCGAAAACAGATACATAGACTTGAAAGAGAATACGTAATGCGTACGGCGCGTTAGTTAGAGTAGAGGGGACTGAGGGAAAAAAAGAGAAGAAGAAAATCCTGGACCGGTCGATACCGCGGCAAGACAATACACCGACAGAGAATGAATAAGAGAGGAACGCGGACAAAAAATATTGTTTGATTGTTTCCACAAATTATTTCTTTCCTTTCCACTGATGTGAGAAAACGCCAGTAATTTAATGTGTACTCAAGATCAATACCCTGGATGAAGCATATCTGAAATTAATAAAATGAAATTTCGCGCGGAATGATGGGACACTTTTTTCCAAGAAAATGCGCACTCGATATGCAGCTAATCTAATCGAAGTCACGCAGACTGCACCTGTCGCTAGATTCCGTCGCTTTTGCTCACTATCCGCGAGCAAGGACAGGAAAATATTTTGCCGCCGAACGCGGCGCGAATGGCTGACAAGTGTTTGCGAGCGACGTCGTCGACGACTTTTCGATTAGTTCTCTATTTTGAATTCTGCCAAATACGGAGGAGAGACGGAAAGACCATTCTGATCTGTTGGACAGCAGTCAAATGCCTTTGCGCGCGCCATATAGTGTGGGGAATGTGTAAGATGTGATTTCCGCGTCGACTTTTTTATTAGTTCCCTTATTGTTAACCAATTCCACGAATAAGACCAGAAATCTGTTTAGTCAGACTGAGTTGCTCGAAGCCATTGTTTATAGCCCACATTGCTTTCCGGAACGGACAACAGGGAATTGAACGAGGTTCGAGAGAGGCAAGAAATGTTGTTGGGTCCGCGTCGAAATCAAGTGCTGCTGGGCAGCCATTTATTTGACGACTGGGCGACCCAAGCGTCGACCACCACACTCAAGAATGCTGTTTTGACGCCTGGTAAGAACGAGGAGAAGGAGAGAAGAATAAGAAGAATAGCGACACCACTACCACATGACAGAAAACGCTCCACCGCATCGCAAAACAGGCTGATTCGACGTCGTTGGGCTTATTTTTCTTCGCCTCTTGGCATGTGTTTGGGTAAAAATGCCCCAAAGAGAAGAGAGTGAGAACAATACGGTTGTCGAGGTTCGTCGGTGTTCGTAGCCGCGGTATATACGTTGAATGGTAATTCATATTTCTTTAAAACTGACGAAACACGAATGTCGCAGAATGCAGAGAACAACAGAAGAATGCTCATGTGGGTGGGGGGGGGGGGGTAATCGCATTTTCCTCGTTAGTCGAAACTCGAGGAGAGACTAAGGGAGAGGCGCATAACAAGTGATGCGCGTTCGAGAACGCTGTTAGAAGAAGTGAGAGAAAAGGAGGAGTAATGAGGTGATGTGGACTCCCCCTCAATAGCGCCCCTCAATAGCGTTAAACCGTGAATAATCGTGTTTTGTCTCTACTTAACCGCATGATCCGGTTAAATATTATGACATATTTCATTTCCCGAATACTAATCATGTTTCCAATTTCAGTTCCGGTGCTCGCGCTATGAATGAAAGAAACCGATTACTTTCACAATACACACACTGTTGAAATCATTTGAGAATTGTGACATTTCTAGGGCTGGGATATATATATATATATATATATTATATATATATATTTATTTATGGTGGTAAAGCGCGCGACCATATCACTTTCCCCTTTGAATCCCCCAATTCTAAACATCATTTCCTTCCTTTATTCACTCTTGTGGTGTACGATAAAAATATCAAATAATTAAAGTGCACCTGGAGTTGGATCGCGCCTTGCTCGGCCCGGGTTCCCAGGCGGGCAGGCCAGTCGCACTGGTGACCGTGGTGAAAACGAAGTAGTCCGCCTTCTTCGACTGAAAATCGATAATTAGTTAAATATTTCAAATAATTTCATACAAATTCAATCATATTTTCCCACAATAAAAAAAAGTATTTTCACCGAGCCAGACCCCAATTTTTTTGCTGATAGATATCGACAGTAAATACAATAGAATAAAATTTGTGAGACAGTAGTAGTACAAAAACAGATCAGGGACTTTTTATTCGTCGAGGGAAAAAATATGACAAGAAAAGATCGAGAGTCAGTGCACTAACAATAACCATTTCAGTCTCGAGCTCGACTAAGCGACGATAACACTGAGGGAGAGGGGATCTGTCTAGAATTTTCTCTATCATCTCCGTTTCACAAGCACTTTCGGATTGTGCCTATAGGCTGCCTAAAGGGGTCTAGATACTAGAGAGGTCTAGATACTGCCTAAAGGGGTCTAGATACTAGAGACAAAGGATGGCTTCGCAAGAAATATTCTCTTCATTTACACTCTTTCAGGTCTGACCGACGGGATAGTGTGTAGAATGATTACGGCATTTCTTGCGAAGCCCTAGTCTAGAGACTAAAGACTGTATATCTTTCAAAATCTCCTATGAACTGTCACGTCCTAGAGATAGTTCGGGATGTGCGTGAGAAAGATAGAGAGAGAGAGAAAAGAAGAAGAACTATCTTCTGTGCCTTACTCTTTCTCACTTGACGATAACAAGTGGCGCTTCTAAGCGAACGAGGCGAACTTTTACGCGTAGAAAGAGGAGAAGAAAAATAAGGTGACAACAGACACGGAATGAGCATCGACCTATATTTACTCTAAATTACTACTTATCGACATATTTTTTAACGGAAAGTAGCAAAATGTTACGCAAGTTCCAGAATAAAGAATGAAAATGCATGTCTACGTAGTTCTGAACATTGCGAGTAGGAAAGGAGAGGGAAGAAGACAGAAGTCTCGCGAAACTACTTCTCACGTCTCCTCGTCTTTTCGAATTGACAGAATAGGATAATTAGAGCAGTACGGGGGATCGACATTCTTGAATTCGCGCCTAGCTCAGTCTTGGCGTTTTTTCCAAGAATCTTAGCGCACTACACAAACCCTGATGTCGGTCTTGGGTCAAGCGGCTCTAAGAGGTCTACAGGGGCTCCTGAGTTGTATTCAAGACGTGCTGTCTGGGGCGTGTCTAATTCGTGTGGACAACAAGTACACTCAGAGAAATGTCTGTCATATATGGCTCCTGAACTGCGCTTGTCTGTTATATATAACAGACTGTATGTTATATATGACATACAAACGCAGTTCAGGAGCCATATATGACATACATTTTTCTCTGTGTAGCTGCGCCCGGCCTATCGTCGTCGTTATTCAGAGTAATCTGGCGCGGGGCGCGCGAGCAGCATTCGGGGCGGGCAGTAAACATTCGGATAGAAAGAGGGATAACGAAAAACAGCAGGACAGCAGCGGTCGCTTTCTTTTTGGTTAGGACTGCTCAAAAAGTTCGTTACGGAGATCAAATAGAGCTGCTCTAGTACGGGGTAGTACTGGAGCTATTTGGACAAGTAAAGGACAGGAGAAAAGTCGGTGTTGCGATCGTTCAATACAACACCTCACATGATTCCAAACCTACAGACCAGGGTTAGAGCGAGAGAGTGTACAAAAGTGAGAGAGTGCATCTCGATTTCACACGCTCTCTCACTCTAAAGGCCTTTCTGGAAGGTTGACCGGCCTGTGGAATGATGTGACCTCCATTGGACGGATATTGTACGTAAAAGCAACGCGGAATAGAGCAAAATGAGAAACTACGTAATATATATTGATAATGATCGAAACTCTCTTACCCTTATGTTGGTGTGCGGTCCAGAGTTAACCGGTCCGTCTCTCCTCTCACACTCCTCTTCGATCTCCTCCCTTCCCAGTCCATCACCCTCCGAATTACTCCTTCCTTTGCCCCTCTCCGGCCACTTCTTCGGCCATTTCTGATTCCTGATCCGCTGAGGCGCAGTGACCAGCAACTCCAGACCCTGGCTGAACTTGCCCCGAAACAGCGAGGAGAAGAGTGCCGAGTCGGGGTCCTGATTCTGGTTCGGTGGTTGGGTGCCGGATCCGGAGCCCGAGAACCCGGAGGATCCCGAGGAGCTGGAGGAGGACGTTGGGTGCTGCTGCTGCTGCCAGCGATGAGGGTTGGGTGCGGATGATAGCATGAGAGAGCTGGCAATAGTTGGCGTGAGTAAGAGAAGTAACATTGCGCATACACGGAGCGTAGAAGAAACGTATAAGAAAGAGAGACGATTGTAGCATTTGCATAGATTTCGAAATCTGCGGTGACATGGAACAAGTGGTTGGAGCGCTCGAAATCATGTGGATGCGAGGAAGTTACGAAGTCGCAACAATCAAATAATAATGAACATATGAAAAGACAATGCAGGTGCAGTGTTTAAGGTAGTAAAGCTAAGCACGCGGAATGAATTAATGTTTCTTCAAGCGGCGAAAAAAATTGTCGGCTTTCTCTGTTAGGTTCAATGATCAGACGATTGCAAGATTGCGCACGTACATTCTGAGAAGAAGGAACGTCTTAATACGATGAGGAACTCCCCCTGATTCTAAGTGGATATATTACATTTATAAAATGGTACGATCATACCAAAAAGCCGAATCACGAACTTCCGTTGTTTACCATACAGGAACAATGACGACCCTCTCGCTTTTGCGTGCACTCTCGTCTCGGTAAACACAGGAAGTCCCCGTTCGACATTTGGTTTGATCGTATAATTTTATAAATGTAATAGAGGACTCGAGAGTGCCAAAGAATCGAATGGATGACATTAGAAAAAGGGAAGTGAGGCAAACGGGTAATGCAAAGAGGACCAAACGACTGCGATGATTTAGCAAAGGGCATTTTAAATTATTCAAAAATAGCGACGTGGAAGTGACGGCGGTAACGAGAAGAGGAAATGGCTGACGAAAGGACGTGTTATTCCAATTCTAGAGCTTCACCGAGAAGACCGTATCATTGAATGGTAATTCAATGTGCGCGTTTTTTTTGGGAAAGAGTATTGGAATAGGTGAAAACGCACGGTAAGAGGAAAAGGAACTCCACTCTCCGGAACGCAATTCTTCCTAAGCTGTTTTCTCCACAGGTTATGGTGAACTGTGAACAATGAGGAACTGCTCGGGTAGCCTAGTAAAGGGCACCGCGCGACCTGTGAAAGCGAGTGAGCTAATGAGATCAAGTCTGAGAGTCGGGGATGAAAGGGCTGACTGGAAAGGGAAGAGGACAGGCGCCGACAGTGTTTTCGTGAACCGTCCTTTGGGAGAGCGCGCCGTCTGACGGAAATGTTTTGCCCCCCTTTCAGTCAGTGCTGCCTGCCTATCTGTGCTATGGTCATTGCATATTCCATTCCCCGAATTCCCCGAACACTGACTGTCGAAATATAGTGAAAAGCGGCGAGATAGGCGAGAAAATAAGAGTAATAGACATCCGTGATACTAAACTGAGTTCATCTGTCATCGACAGAACAATGAAATGCTAGAGGGTTGGAACGCGTTTACGTAGTAAACGAGCTAATTTTGGTAGCAGGGAAGTATGTTCCACTAAATACAGTGAAAATCGTGCCGAGAATCGAGCAAGCGATACGCGTTTTCACCTGACTTTGAGAGATAGGCAGTGTAAAGGCTTGATATCATAAAGAAGTCACATCATCTTATGCCGCGCGATATCTCTAACTGATAAACATCTCTTCTTTCATAATGATAATCCGCAATTTCTCCGAAAACGTGACGCGTTTCCATAGGAAAGTTAGAGAAAAGCATTGCGACAATCGTATATTGTGCCCCCGCGCCTATTCTTTCTTCTGACAAAGTTCGAAGTCGCAAAATCGGAGGAGGCGGAGGGGAAGGAAGAGGCAGAGAGAGAGGGGCAATGCCGGGCCTAATTAAAATAGGCGAGAAAAGACGATTCGAAATGAAAGAGATGGACGGAAGGAGGAAAACTTTTGGAATTAGGTGGGTGAAAGATGCAATAGTGACCAACAGGAATTTGGCACGTTTACAGCGCGGTTTGAAGATGGGAGAACATTTATTATTATTATTGCAGCTATTTCCAAGTCTCCAAAAATGGTCATTACCGATAGACCTTTTGCAATTGCGTGAATATCTCTCACTTTTTCACAATCTGCGCGCATTTATACAACGGGGCAATGATGGTCTATCCCAGCATCCTTTAACCACCTACTATATGCCTTACATGAATTAATCGTTCATTTTTTCCCAGTGATCACAGATCTACGGGAATCTGTATTGGATAGCTTGTTGATTACAATATTTGTAAGCTGCAATCATGATGGTGGTTTCTAGTTTCAATCTTTCTACGAAGCGATGAGACTTATTCGATTGTCAACTGACGGCACAGTAATTGCTGAATAGTAACATCAACTAGTTGATAACCGAAACGTCACTCATACCGTGCAAATTGCGCCATACATTGTATTTTGTAGTGATTACTGATGTAATCAACAATAATGATCGGTGAAAAAGGAAGCAGGTGTAACGCGCTTTTTGTGCACCCACCTACACCTATCATGTGATTTCTTCAAAGATCCCCCAAGCCCCCCCCCCGATATCCCATGTTTTGTGTGGTCCATTTTTGGCGTGAGTGTGTATTGCCATTGAACAGCCCACTGATGCTCCGGATGGCCACAATGGTGCCATAAAGAGGGGAGAAGGAGAAGAAGAAGAGACAGTAGTGAATGGACCCCTCGTGGGTGCTGCCTTTTCGGCCACCACCCCAACCAAAACAACCGCACGTCTTCTTATTCTTCGTCTTTTTGCGGATTTCGGCCGGCTCTCCGGGGCTGCATTTCACAACGTTTTTGAATGCGAAAGCGGGGACGGACCGACAGAGTGGCATGCGCCGTCCAAAATACCACAAGTGACGGGCGGAAAACACGCAGTGAGAGGGTGGTTGAGAAATTTGCGGAAAATGGCAGCACCCCATTTTGCAAGGAGACTAAAACAACACTCCGTGTTCTATACCTGTTAGATATCATGTGGTGGCTAAATTATGTCTAACACGCAAAAACAAGGTAGTTTGTGCACTGTGTTTTAGTGTAAAATATACCCAAATCCCAAACAAACGATCTGATATTTTCATAAGTCGGTCAAAGTGATGTCTGACACGCGCGAAAAACATGTATAAGAGAGGGTGGATAGAGCGCATCGTATGAATAGACCCGGGGCCAATATCGCTAATGAGCCTCATTGCTCAAAGGAAACAACTATCGCTCTTTCGTCTATAGACGAGGGGAAAAGTACACTTCCGATGGGGATTTCTCATATTTTCCCTGTACTTTTTCTGCACAAGGGTTTCTGGAGAAACTAATCCCATTTATGGAAATGCTGCTGGGTCTAAGCATGTGATCCCTCAAGAGTCTCAAGGGATTTTTGGTGTGCAGATTTTGTACTGAAACGAGATTCCGGAGAATAGGTTTAAGTAAATGTCAGCCGTTAGGTGCGTGCTGTCAGAATCCTTCTCTCCCGACCTTCTCAACGTCAGCCTTCCATCTCGCAACATCGAAATTGGCTAGAGAAAGAAAGAGAGAGAGAGAGAGAGAGAGAGAAAACAAAGTGCGCAAATGGTTTTCCTAGAACATGCTAGCGCTGATTAGAACGCACGGAGCGTGAAGAAATGTGCAGAGACTGACCAAAAATCAGCGCAGGTTCCAAACCTCCAGAAAGGTGTCAGGGGGACTCTTCACGTGTGATTGTTGCCTATTTAACATTGCGCATTCCCTCGTGTTTGACCCCTTTATGGAGAATTGAACGAGCGATGAAATACTGTGACGCTGCATACAATTGGGTGAAAGATAATGACAATTATGAGGAATTCGCTAATGAGCGCGGTCTGAACGCACTTGAAAAAGAGGAGGAAGTTCAAGTGTAATTTAGAAGCGCGAAAACAGACGTCCGTCATTATAAAATCGGAAAAAGAGAGAGGAGCTTTGAAAGTTAACTACAGACTTTCGTAGTCATAACGATAACACGAAAACTCTTTCGTCAGATATTTACTGAGAAAAAACTCAAAGAGTTTGAAACACCACATGTCGAGACGGAGAGTTTACAACTCTAATTTTCGAGAGAGCGTGCGAAAACGAGAGACGCGTTCTCTCATTTTCGCACGCTCTCTAATATTAGAGTTTCAAACTCTCCGTCTCGACATATCAAGATTAGAGTTTTTTTCTTTGAGAGTATCAGTGAAATGTCCATAGTAATTCTGGGGATTAGCAATTTCCATAGAAAGGGGTACGTCCGTAGTCGTAACTACCGTACAAAAACTTAGTATCTCACGTCGCTTATTTTTGCTGTCGCCTAGCAATTTTGCTCTTTTTATTTGCGCTTACAAAGGCTACGCGATTGATTGGGGGTGGAATGAATTCAGAGGAAGGAAGAAATGCGATGAAAAGTATAAACACCTCCACGATGTGTCGTCACATCTCGCGCGTTTTCGCCTTTGCTTCTGGTGGTGGTGGCAACACAAACATTTCCTCCTCCCTTCCTCCCCTCCCCCTCTGCCCCAAACAACCCCCGGGTTTCAGGCCCCACTGAGAGCAATGACAGGATGCGAAACATTGTAGGTCAGAGATTGTTAGGGACTACGAGAGAGTGCGCGAATGGAGAGACGCAGAGAGCGAGAGTCGTTCTTTGCGGGGATGTCGCGTGCAAGAGTCGAGATGGATTCCGGCACAAAGAGGACACTGATTGTGCTGTGAGTGTGCTGGTTTGGTTGCAAAGCAGAAAGGATCAGAAGATCTTTTATACACTCGTCATGTGCTGAGTTTAGAGAGACAGAGAGGCGATCTTCAATCTCTGTGTCCGCTGGTTAGCTGAGATGCGACGTGTTTTCAAGCCCTAGTGCCTTTCGCAGATTCTGGACAAAGATACTAGGAGGCAGAGGACAATCGAGAATTTATACGTGCAGCGCATTTCTTGAAATCGTCGGGAAACCCGCGAAAGCTTCTAATCTGGAACCTCTAAGTGGGCACAGGAAAATCAGTCTGCGATTCCAGCAGTCTCGGCTACAGAACTGCGATTTTGAAAATCGCGCCGGTCTGAGGAAGTGGAGCGGAACCATTATAATTTTATAGTCTTCGTCAGTAGCTCCGACTTCTGAATTCGTTGACTTATTTCCCTATAATCGGTGCGGCACAAAATGGCGTAGTGGAGAAAAGTGACGACAAAATTGGTGAAAATTGAGCGCGCGCGCAAATTCGTGGTTCTGTCACTCTCTGCTTTTCCTCAAGAAAGTGTCTCTCCCCGCCTACAAAGATATCGGTTACTCGAGTTGTGAGTGAGTGAATAACAGTAATAATCTGGATAGGATGAAGAAGGAAGGATTGTAGCAGAAAGAGGAGAAAGAGAGAGAGAGAGAGAGAGATAGAGAGAGAGAGAGAGGGACGGACAGAAGTTACCGCCACCAACACCCACTATAATTGCAGCTGTAAGCATAACGTGGCGGTGAGCAGTGAACATCACGAGTTGCCAGACGCAATCTATCACAGATCAGGAATTTCTCTATACAAAAAGTACACAGCCTAAAGATTTCAGGCCCTTCAATCTATCAGGTTAGCAAACTCAAAGTTCGTGCTTGGTGCAGCGTGAATAAATTCATTACTGGAAGGTCTTTGTGGGCAGAAAGTGGTGCGAATCTGGAGAGAGAGAGAGAGAGCGGAAGAGAGATGGAGAGGGGTGAGGGACAGGGGGAAGAGTAGTCAATTGCAGCAGGCAAGTGGAATGTACACTCTGCACCGCCGCAACATTGTTCAGAGAAATGACGAGAGAGCAGGCTAAATGAGAGGGTCGAACGACGGAGGAAAAAAACAATGAAGACACTCTGACAATTTATCGCAACTCTTTGAGGAGCGCGCTAAAAAGCAAAGAAGGCTCGTTATAGGGGATTGTTCGCTTCAAGCCGGCAACATTTCCTCCCCGCAACACTTCCAGGCCCGCTGTGACACGCTGTGTTCGGCCCCCTCGTGGTCTTTTAGAAGATGTGCCGCCTCTTCGAAAGTGGCAGAAAAGCGAGGGGCAATGGATAGGCAGATTGGATTCAAATAGAAGGAGGAAAGTGGTAGAGAGTCTCACAAGCGGGCGTGAAAACACACTTCCCCGCCGAGGTTCTACGGTGGTCAAAAGTCCATGGGAACTGGAGACGCGCAAGAATCGAAAACAAACAGCCTCTCACCTTTCACTCGGGCTTCCGGCTCGGAGAATTTTACAGCATTTCACTTGCGCTATCGCAAACTGAAGCGGTACCGTACCTCCATCATCTGCCGAATTTTGCCGACGCACTGCTCGGTGCAGCTGCCGCTGCAGCGGCAGCGGTGGACGGGCGTCCGCGCGGCCGCGTCGCGCAGCGTGTCGAAGGTCGCAGACGACGCGAGCGACGAGGAGGCGACGGAGAGGCGGGTGGCGCCGCCGCCGACGCCCGCTCGCGCAAGCTCCGCGCACGACGCGGTCGACGACGAGGGCGCGGACGAGGACGCGGCGCCGCCCATGTCCGAGATCGAGCGGGCGATAGTGATTGGTGTTGACCTGCGATTGCATAAGGATGATGCAATGTATGGAAATGTGTAGAGAGAAGTACATATCGATACGCGGTAACTATGATACTAAGGACTCGAGGGGATAAATGAATAGGCTCGTTGATTTCGGTCGTCAATGAGAGTCTCTCTCTCTCTCTCTGTCTCTCTCTCTCTCTTTCTCTCCATTTCCCACTCTAAATCTCCGTCTACCCGACTCCCTCTCTCACGCTTTTTATCACCGTGTGAGGCTCACTCGAATTGATGAATTAGAGGCTGAACTTCCGGAATCTTTCAGGGCATTCCCCGGAATTATATAGTCCATTTGCGTCAGCAAATCAGCAGGTTCCCTAATTTTAAGGAAATAAACGCATTCCGGATAAAGGAGACAACTTGCGAGCCGGCTGACAACTTTCTATGGAATAGAGGGGCTTATTTTAATAATATATTGAATTTAAAAAATTAAATACCTCGAGAAGGGCGCCATTACAGGCAGCAGTCGGTGCGTGGGAGTCTCCAGTTTGCTTTGGGATTTCCTGGATTTAGCGAGCGGTAATTACGGTAACAATCGAACAAAATGCTTAGACTAGACAACGACGCGAACAAATAAGGTATAAAATAGATAGACAAAATAGATCGATCGTAGGCGTTGGCTAAATTGTAGTAGTTCTTTGGGGAGGAGGGAAGAAAAGAACTGTGGACAATTGGCTCAAATCAGTGGTTGCGGAGGCGCTAAAGATGATGAAATCGAGACAGGGCACGTACAAATTGTGGATATATATATATATATATATATTTATGCGTGTTCAATGGAAACGCGGTTACAAATAGAAAGAGAAAACGAATACAGCATAACAGATTGAGATCATGAAAGGTCGGGGGTGTGGGGGTCGCTCATACAGGGAAACTGATTTGATTACCGGGTTTTGAGAAAAGCCGAGCCGCTCTGGGAAAGAAACTATTGTGTCTATAGTTCGCATGAGAGCCAGCATTTGCAAAATTTATTACATTTCGTGTGTAATAATAACTGAAATGATGTGGTTTGAGTTTAGAGATTTTGTATTTACCTATCAGAAGATTCATGGCTGTCTTCAAGTCTATCGCTTCTCTACGCTTTTCTAATTTGTCTAATCCTAATTTCCTATTCCTATCCGCTACATTAGGGATGTTTTCCCGTGTCATATTGTAGCAACGCATGAAAAGTCGACGAGTAAAATAATTCTGGACTTTTTCGAGTACCTTTTTGTTTTGGATCATGTAGGGGTTTAACACAGTGGACGCACTCTCTAGGATGGGTCTTATGTATATCGAGTAGGCTTTCAGGATTTCAACATTTTTCGTTCTGAGCGCTCTGAGTATAATGTGACAGGCTGTTTTACCTTTCATTGCAGTTGTTCTGCAGTGCTTAGTGAAAGTAAGTGTTTTCTCAATTATGAACCCTAGATCTTTTACATCTACATTCTGGGCTAATTTGGAGGTGCCGATACTGTATACCTTTTTGGTATTGGCCCGACCTAAGTGAAGTGAGCTGCATTTATGCGACGCAAGGGGGAGCTGCCACTCTGCAGACCAGTTTGATATACTATCGATAGCATTTTGTAGTGGGACAGAGGCATCACCCTTTTTGAAAGCTCGATATATTTTTATGTCGTCTGCATACATTCGTGCAATGACACCATTTTTTTGTACGAGGGATGGTATTTCGGAAGTGTATATTAGGAAAAGCAATGGTCCAAGCACAGAACCTTGTGGGACTCCACTAGAGACGGGATGGGGGTTTGATAGTTTTTCGCGCACTCTAACTTGGAAAGTCCTATCATTTAAGTATCCTGATATCCAACTAACTGTTTTCGAGGAGAGTTCAATATTTCCCAGTTTTAGTTTTAGTTTGGGATGGGAGACTCTATCGAACGCTTTCGCAAAGTCAAAATATATAACGTCCACTGGTTCTCCGTTACTAATTGATGATGTCCAATATTCAAGCGCATCGAGCATTTGCAACTCGCGGGACCTCCTCTTTCGGAAACCGTATTGTTCATCGGGGAATATGTTCTGCTTTTCGCAGTGGTCTATGACAGACTTGCATAAAAGGCGCTCAAATACTCTACAGAAAATCGATGTAATCGAAATCGGTCTGTAGTTTAAGGGGTCAGAAAAAGGAGGAGATTTCTTAACGGGAGTAACTATAGAGTGCCTCCAAGAGCTAGGCACGGTGCCTGTTTCGTATGAATGACGAAAGATTATTTCCAATGCTTCTGATATCGGGACTGCTATCTTTTTAATGTAGCTTAAATCAATGTTTTCCGGAGTTCTACAGGATGATCGTTTCCATTTACTGATAAGAGCGCAAATTTCATGTCTCAAAAAGAGGGGCTCTTGGTATCCTGGTATTGTGGTACGCGCAGTAGTTGGCAAATTTCCATCAACGGTGGTGGAAACACTTGCGAAGGTCTCAGCAAGCAAATTAGCTTTACCCTGGTCGTCTAAAATTAGATTTCCGGTGCTATTTTTCAACCCTTCAACTCCTCTCTGCTTGTTGACACAGCGTTTCATGTAACGGAAGAACTTATTTCTGTCCTCACTTTCAATAATTTTTCTCTCAATTGTTTTCTGGTATCGAATCAACTCTGTTCTGAAACGTCTATTTAAACTTTCAAACTCGCGCGTCAATCGTGGGCAACTTAATGCGATTGATTTCTGCCACGCATTGAAGCGTTTCACTAGGAGGCGCTCTATGTGCGGGGGATTTTTCCGTGCGTTACGTTTACTTTTACCCATGGTACGTGGGTATCAATAGACTTTTGTATAACTTTAATTAGTAAATCATACATCTTGTCAATATTTCTCATTGTAGAGAAAGCAGTAACCCAGTCAACATTTGCTAGCTGACAATTGATCATATCGTAATCTGCTTTCTTGAAGTCTCTTTTCAATGTGAAAGCGGGAACGGAATGAACTAGTGATAGCTCAAATTTGACCGTGTTGTGGTCGGAGAATGTGACGGATGAAACTTATTTCTAACCGTGCAACAAAGCAGAAAACTCCATTTAATGTAGAGTATGTTGCGATCGGGAGGTGGAGAGAGATAGATAGAGAGAGAGAGAGAGAGAATTCTGATAGTTTATGTTAGAAACGCACTCGCTTGGGTGCGCGTGCGTTTCAGTATGAAGAGAGAAATCGCGATGATGACGTCTTTATGAAGGAATAACAAAGAAAGACTGAGAGAGGGGAGGAATACTGAGGAGAGAAACTAAACGACTCTTGCACTATGGTTGGACTTTTGCACGCAATGCTAAATAGCATTCTGGCGGGTCAATGCAAATTGAGGCAGACATTTAACGAGTGACAAAATGGTGGACGATAGTCTCACCACAAATTGAATTTGGCATTATGCCCAGAACGCCGTGCGCTTAAGAATTTGATGCTGATAAAATGTTAAAAAGCAAAAATTAGTAGGATATTTATTTGTTATAATCATGTTTATCATCTATCAAACCATAACCATTTGAATGCATTGAAGTGCGGCACTTGAAACCTACATGTTTCTCCGAAAAAAATGGTGCAGCAAGATTGTCCTTTTTTCCATATTAAACATCGAGAAAACATCATCGCGAAGTTTAATTTTAGAAAAAAATCGTTCTGGAGTTAAGGAAGCTACGGCACTTCCTAGTCGCCTATTTCCAGAGGGCCAAACAATTTCCGAACAGTTTCCGGGATGCGGCTCCCGGTGTTCCTGATTGAAGGTTCGGCGCTCCGAACCAACTTTGCAGCGGAATTCGCCTGTAGCTTCCCTATCAATGGTGGAATCCGGCAATCGAATCAGCCCCTTTCCCCCACTCCATTTCACGTGAGAATACAGCTACAATTTTTTGTGTATCATCGAGTGGGGGGAGGGAAATGTGGTGAAACGGAGAGCTATGGGGGAATACTTTGTCGACGTTGAGGATACACACACACACGGAATGATTCTATTGTACAGGTCGTCGAAACGGCGGGGAAGAAAGAGAGAGAGGAAAACGAAAAGAAAAAATGGAGTGGGGCAGGAATAACAAGGCAACTGCTGCTGCAGGCAGGAGACCACCGCTATCTTCTCTTTCGTCTGCTTACGAATTGAGGCAAACTCTCCCTGATTTGGCTTGCAAGAGGAAGAAAGGAGAGGACTCAAAACAAGATGTTGAATGGACGACGGGCGCGTGGTTACCGGTAGGGGGGTCGAAAGAAATGCAAGAGGGAACAGCGCTTAGAATGATTGAAAAGCTAACCAGGAAATGCTGATGCATTACTGGTTCGATATGGTTCCTATACAGTTTCCGGGTCGAGTGCAAGCGGATCATCGCTTATCCTTTGAATGAACGGAAGGCTAGCTCGTGCAATG
This sequence comes from Pristionchus fissidentatus, assembly GCA_036245785.1. NCBI lineage: Eukaryota > Metazoa > Nematoda > Chromadorea > Rhabditida > Neodiplogasteridae > Pristionchus > Pristionchus fissidentatus. Next base: position 27,142,249 of record BTSY01000002.1, read on the forward strand.
AACGGCTGATCGTTCTGCGGTACAATTGCAATATAGCCTCAGGGTTACTGATAAGACACTGATCGAAGAGAGCGCCTACAAACAAGTCTGTGATTAGATGAAGCAGTTAAGCCAAGCGCTACGGTCCGACGTCGTAGCCCAAACTCTAAGACTTCCGGTGCTTAGCTAAGGAAAATGCGTCAGCGTCAACAAGGAAATGGCGTCCGTAGGAAATGGCGTTTCTGATGTGTGCCAACGATGGACACAAAGGAGAATTTACGAGTCCTCCTAACGGTAAATACAGGCGATGATCAGGAGGCGGCGCGTTCTTTCAAGTAGGAGTGAAGGCGCTGTAAAACACCAATGATGGACACAATGGGTGGAGGAGGAGGAATGTACGAGTCCTCCTGACGATGGGCGACTGTGCGGCAAATACAGTAACAGATCACGCAGAGGTGTCATAAAGGTGTGCTAAGAGAGTAGGATCGAGGACTTCGAATTTTTCTTGGATCAAGTATCCGATAGCAGAAATACAAAGAACGACTCAATGCGTTTAGGCGGCAATGGCATCTATAGTTGCGGAGATTCCCATAATGAAAGTTAAAACTGTGCACGCAAAAGTATTTCCTATCAACAAACATTTTATTGATCACACCTAAACTATGAATTCAAGGGTTAATTTTCGGGTGGGCAATGACTGACTGGGTCTTTCTAAAAGCGCCAGAATATCAAACTAAGATTCTGCGATTGTCCCGTCAAAGACTCGTTGTTTTCAGTGTGTCCATGTGTATCCGGCGCGCTACGATACAGCACATGAGCGGCGAATGGGGAGAAAAAAAACTAAAATGCGACTGTTCGTTCGCGCGCGCGTGGAAAATAGCGATAAAAGGCGAGAGCGACTATGAGCTTTTTCGTTTTCCGATGCGAACACCGAGCAGACACAGAGAGAGAAAGAGAGATCACAAAAAGCGAGCTGAACACTTCCATTCTGCTAAGGAAAATTGCAATTCAATTCCGAGCGCACCTACAGAAACAGCCTATATCGACCAATCTATCATAAATTCGAGCTCTCTTTCCCTATTTTCCGGCTCGAGACTGGGTAGATGATGTTATTGTTATGCGCAAATGCGATAAGTAACGGAGATATATAGGAGGGGTGGCGTGATAGACCATTATTTTGAGCCACCAGAAAGAGGACAGGAGCGGGAAAGGATCCATGTCACTTTTGGCTCACGATCCTGGCTCCTTTAATGATCGTTACACGAGGGGCTTTCGGAATGATGGTCCTTGCTCCGCCCGCAGTAATAGTATAACCGCGCTAGCGATTTGTCTTTCAAGTCAGAGAGTGATAAAGAAAAAAAGATCAGAGGGGAAGACTTCTCTCTAGCCTTTCACAAATTGCCGAGCTGATAAGCCGGAGCATCCGAAACTCGGTAGACGAGAACTGGCTAGACGGCTATCGAAACAGCGAAATAGTGCGCGATTCGAGAGACGCAGACAACGAGATACGTCGCTGGCACGGTGCCAGCTGTGTGATAAGAGGCGGATGACCCGAGTCTACGTCATCGCTCCAATGTTTAAAGGAACAGCCGCCCCGAATTCCAACTGATATGAGATTTTCGACTCTTTCCATAGGTTTGAAATAATATACAAAGTTGTAGATTCAGATATCAATGAGCAAAGTCAGGTGCACACCCACGCTTACGAACAACCCGTGAAACATATTTTGATTGGGGCAAATTACGAACCTGATTTCTTATTGCTACTTGCCTACGAGCCCGACTATTATCCGCGACCGTTTACGGAACCAACACCCGCACAGTGTCTGCTGAGAGAAGCATCGATGCGCTGTAGTGCAACCTCGGCTGAGGGCGATTTACTCAGGCGCCACAGACCAGGTTTGGGGGCCGGCAAAACAGAACGCGTGACAACAGCCGACGCCCGCTTCTGTTGGTTCCGGGTGGAGGTGCTGTCCACATCATGCCACAGGGCGTCCCCCGGCTTTGGATGCAGGGAGCTTGCGGAATTCTCTCACTTTACACACTCTCTCGCCCCGGCCCCTTTCTGGAAGGGTTGGCCTGCTTGTCGAATGATGTGGGGGTGTTGTCGGCTTCACTAGCGAAGCTCGTGCGAGGGAAATCCGGACAATGCAGCTAATTTCTTACAAATTCTGACGCTGACACCCGAAATGCTTTGGTCGCATTTTGGTCACATGACGGCCAAAAAAAGCGAGTTGGACAATAGTGAACCAGGAAGAATCTGAGAGATATTTACCGTGGTTAGGGCAGTTGGCGAGGGCGGGTTGCGGGTCAGTTCAGAATGACACGAAAATAAGATGGAGTTGTTCCGGGTGTAAACTTTTTGACGGCGCAAACACGCTGCGCCTCAGCACGTACTCAGGTGATGTTGACCAAAATGCAGGGTGGAATAAAGTGCATGGACTACCCGTAGATTCACTAATGCTGCGCAAATTTCATGGGGTGCAAGGTGCACATCAATTTTATGCACCCTTTCATAACTTTTTTCCTAGTCAAGCTACAGCTTCCAAACTTGATACAAGGATTGCAAGCCACGTTTGCAACATTTTCCTTTTTGATTGGAGAGATTTCGTTCAGTTTGAGCTGAGTTACACCAGTTTTCCACCCTTTGATGGGGAAATTTCCCCGAAGAAATTAGCGCAGCATAAGATCGCCATTCCCCCTTCATCCGAGGGAGCGATTGTGCGAGCAATTTAGAACTTAGACATCTTTAAGGAGAAGAAAAATGATCACCAAGAGGACTCACGTCTAGAGGGGGATCTTAGACCGAAGCATCACATAGAAAAATGTATGTCATATATGGCTCCTGAACTGCGTTTGTATGTCACATATAACATACTGAATGTGCATACTGAATGTTATATATGACATACAAACGCAGTTCAGGAGCCATATATGACATACATTTCTCTGAGTGATGTGCAATCGCCATTGTCAAAATGCAGAGTGGAGTAAAGTGCATGAACTACCTTAAGATCGCCCCTCTCCCTTCATCTGAACGAGCAATTTACCAATTCAACAGCTCAAAGGAAAGGAAAGTTGGTCCTCTAGAGGTCATACCAAAGCGTGAGCAAGCGCTATTGCCAAAACGCGAGTGGAAAGTACTGCAAAAAGTGCATAACCAAGTGACTGTGACGTCACAACCGCGCGAGAAACCGGCGAATTCGCAACGCATTTTGCGCGAGTTGGTGAGAAAGCTCGCACGCCGGGATTTAGGAAGCGGCTTTGTTGCGCTCGCAACTTTGCAAAACACGCGCGCACATTGCACACTTTTCTTCTCTTTAAAGACCAGCAAACAGTGGGAAAGGCCTTGGGTGACCATTGATGGTTGGTGAAAAGAACTGTTTTCAATGAAAATTGCGGTGGTTTTCAATCGACGAACTGAAATTAACTCCGCATCCGATTTCTGGGGCGCAGTAATGGACCAAAAGAGAGCAAATAACAGAGAACAACGGTGAGAATCGAAGTGCAAAGGTACCGAATTTCGTTTGCAGTCCTGACTACAGGACGGAATTACACAGCAAAATTCAGCAAGAAGATATGATATAAATTTCGCAGATCTCTCCTCTGAATATGAGTGATCTTTCGAATTTGACTTGTGATTCGCAGCAAGTGGAAATTACGGCGGAAGCTAATTCGCAGCTTCGTATTGGTGGCGGAAATTTCAGACTCGCGACGAGGAAGCAACCTGATAATTTGCTCATTTCGTGATTTTAGCGAAACAGGATTTAAAGTCATAGATCACGGGATGTATAAGATAGAGTATAAATATGATTTGTTTACTTTAAAAAGAGATTTTTGTGAAATTCAAAATCGAAGTCACCCGAGCAAGTGGAGTGTTCTGTCTGTTATCAATCGGTGCAGTCAATCAGTTTGGCCCCGGATCACTCTCACACTGTCGTATGATAAGAATGGGTGTGGACAGAAGAGAGTATGTAATTTATGAGTGATACGCAGGGTCTCCGCATGAAAAAAAGGTCTAATATATAGTAGAGATTGTGGACAATCAAGAGCTGGAACATATCCCCAAATTATTTATCGCCTAATGCGAGCAACGTTCGGGACGTCAAGCAACATTGCAACACTGAAACCCTTCAGACTTGTCACCAGTCTGTCTGGCAACGTGTGAAACGTCCTTTTGACATCTTTAAAGAACGGAATGAGCACAAAAAAACGCGCCGGAACAAAAAAGAAGCTGTCTACGATTGCCACCTGAGCGCTGACCGCCACAACATGGCTATCAAATGAGGTGGGAGGGGTGGAATTGAGCGAGGAGAGAGAGAGAGAGCGAGCAGAGCAGAGATTCGCGGAAGAAGACACATTGGCGTCGTACCGCTTGCTCTCCTCAACAACGACGGTAATCACTAGTTGTTTTCCTACTCGAAACGCACTGCGAAAAGCGCGCGCGTCATTTTGGAGAATTGGCCCAATCTCGCACAGATTTGGGCCAAAAAGCGCTAGAAATCAGTGTCATTGCTTGAGTTTTTACTTGAAATTGCGGTCTTTTAAGCGGTAGGAAATACGGCTAGTAAAATGGAGAGAGTTAGAGAAACAGAGACTGCCAAAGGGTATGACTAGCACTAAACCGGTAACCTAAGGAGGATTCCCTACTGTACAGCGACGCAGACTGCAAAGTAGGTGTGAGAGTGAGAGAGAGAGTGAGCGGGTTTGTTTGCATAATGATGAAATAATAATTGGTGGCACGAGTGGTGTGAAATGTATTCGTTAGGCGGCCGGGTCGACTAGAGTGGTGTAGACTGGGAGAGATAGAGAGTAAAAAAGAGAGAAAAGAGTAGAAAAATTCCCTGCCAAGTAGTAATAAAATTGTATGCGCGTGTATGGTCGCACACGCTACCTTTTGGAGACCGGGAATTAGAAAGCCGGGAATTGGAAAACAGCAGCCAGGTGAAAGTGCGCGAAAGGTCGCCGTGTGCGATGCACCCGGCGTTCCACGAAAAAAGGAGTCTCAACGAAATGGAATTCCAGGTGCAACTCTAGAAATTGGAGATGTTTATGCAGCTACGATATGTATTACAAACATGCCGTGTTTGTTGCCAGCAATGCATGTAATCAGCAAAAAAATATGAAAACAACAAAAAGCATGAGAAAATGCAAGATAACGCTCGTTGGTGTGCTACGCGATTTTTTTCACTTGGAAAATACATCATTTGATACAGCTTCTATACTCAGAAATATGATGCTATAGAGGGAACTAACTATACAATTCTCTTCGGCTCGCTCTCACACTCTCATATCTTCATGGAAACACATGAAATAAGAGAGAACGAGAAACAAATCACAAAAAAACTAATCCTTTGGATATGTGCCTGATAATTCACGAATTCCCCTAGTTTCGATGCTCTGTACACAACGACTAGCGCGGATAAGCAATAGTAAGGAGGATATTGGACGCGCGCTTGCGATAAATAATAATAATAATAATAATAATAATAATATTTATCACAATTACACCTTCAATTATTAAATGTGAGAGAGCAAATATATAACGGGGTATTTGACAGTGTTGTGACCTAAGAGAGCTAAACTAGTAGCTCAATGCAAACAGCTGGACTAAGAATGGAGGAATTGTGATCCCCACGACAAATGCCGATAAAAAAGGATCATCTAAGTATCGAAGTAAGTATACGCAATAGAAAGGCGGATATTTGAGCTACAAATCGACGCGGAAGCATCATAGCTCTGCGAAATAGCCTCACATGACACTGAATGTGACGCGGCCGTGAAGATTTTCGAAGCCGAGAGGAAAAGAGAGAAGAGGGGTGGGAAAGTAACGGAAAGACTAATAAGCGCTTGACCAACTACTGAGTTTTGACAATTTGCATACCCACTGGCCGTGTTTTCTTCGTATACACGGTAATACCGAGTAACGAATTTGAATTACTAGCGTAGACAGTCAGCCAAATAGCGCTAGATCGAGTGTGACGTGAAGCAACAACAAGGTAGTAACTGGTAATTGTGAAGCTGACTTGGCTTTACTTTGCTCAAAAAAAGGAGAAAATCCTAGAGAGGTTCTTTATAGATCGCGCATAATTTTACACCACGCAGTGTGACATAATACTAGGAAAACACAGTGGTTTGAAAGAAAAGGAAGACAGAGAACTGGCGCGCTTCCTTTTGACGCAAATACACACGCATAGCTCTTCTAACTCTCCCAGGCGATGAGGGGAGAGGGAGGGGGCAGGATGTTGTTCTGAATAGCTTAATACCGAGAGATCCTTGGAAGAGAGATAGAGAGAGATAGAGAGATAGAGCAGCAAATCACGAGTATACGCTGCGGAATTTGTGAGACTTCGCACCGCTCTTGTTATGTGTGTGTAAATTGCAATCGAGCTTCTGCACTCCGCGGGACTTCAATTCTCGTCCACTTGAAAAGTAGTGCAAAAACGAGAACATATCGTCATAATTTTCACGTGTCTGGCTCGGTGAAAATGATGAAAATGCATTGAAATGGTGCCGAAAAGGCAGGAGAAGAAGCGAAATTTGATTGGACTTACATTATTCTGGACTTGTAGTTGGTCCCCGCTTAGTGGGTCCTCAACGACGTCAGGTAGCCCGAAATCGTGCGAAGTCCAGGAGTGAGTCTTAATATTAATTAATTAGCTAATTAATTGGGACTTAATTTGGGCATCGGCGTTGATGGGTGACGATCTAAGCTGTATTTGGGAAGAGGAAAGACGTCAAAATTTTTAAGAACTATGAGAGTTTGGTGAAACGTGTAATTTGGCTGGGAAAACGTGTGCAAACACTGCTGCATTTTTATGAAAAGTTCAGAGAATGTGTGTTGGAGTGGGGCAGTGGGAGGAAATGCGGATGTTGGAGAGATGTCTGGCAAAGTTTGCGCCGGAGATAATTTGATTTTGCGTGCAGGAATTAACTTTTGGAAAATTGAGATAATAAGGGCGAATTTGAGATCTATGTAAATTCATCGAAACATCATTGACTATACAGTAGTTCATGCAATATGACATTATAGAGTTTTTGACACGGACGATGAAAAACATTATTGGTAATTTTACCCTCTTTTGAGATAGAGGAATTATACAATATTTTCTCAAAGTTGTTAGATCGGTCAGATGAAACACAACTGATTTGATAACAGCAAATAATGGTTATAGTCTTTTTAATGATGAGTAAAAATCGCATACCGGAGGTGGCTGGAGCAGCGACGAGACCGCGCGAAGGCCTGAGACAACCTGGACAAATTAATTATTATTTTATATTTTTTATATTTATTTATTTAATTTGTTATTTCAAGATTAATTCATCGGAAAATATATTCTCACTTGCGACGGAATGTCCCTTTCTGCCAGCATATCAGCAATGATTCCACGAGCTTCGGCGATATTCGACGAAGAGAGACTCTGAAAATACAATAATAAATAATTATTAAAATATATATATATATATATTAACTCAAGAACATGTTCCTAAAAATGTTCCTGTTGTTCCCATTTTTGTTCCTGCTGTTCCTAGGAACGCTCGGAACAACAGGAACATTTTCAGGAACATAAAGTTCTTGAGTTCTCTTATAAATATTCTCATAAAAGCTTTTACAACAATTAAGGGCAGGAATCCTGTTTGTTGTTGGCTTTAGTGTAACTTCTCGGTAGCTCGCACCAATTATACTTGCTTAGTAGTTCTTCGATGCTATACGCAATATAATCCTCCCTTTTACGCATGTAGCGCCGATATTCGAGCCAATTTTCATAACTCGACACGATAATTAGAGAGGGGGTGAAAAGCGATCCCGCTACAGTACTACTATGGCCGGAAAGATGAAATTGCGACGCGGAAAAGAGTCGTTGCGCAGAGTAGTTGCTTCTCTCTCTCTCTCTTCGTTTCTTTCGGGAAAATTAGCGTGAAATATCGCGACGATATCCACGTGTGCCGTACGGAAAACAATACATTGGCAAGAGAACAATTAAAATATGAGAATACGACGGCTTTCGGTTTCAAAGAATAGAAAACCAAAGATCGTCGGGCGCATGTTATGCTGCGCAAAAATCCGGGGGTGCAAAGTGCAAGAAAAAATGGGGGGTGCAAAAATCATGTGGTGCAAACAAAGAATTTGAATTCCCGCAATTATCGATTTTTGCTTATATCTCGGCTCCCGCTGAACCTAGGTGCATAAAATTTCGTTTGCAAGTTCGAAATGTGTTAAGTAATTTAAATCCGAAGTTTTGTGACCCTAGCGTCAACGGGAGCCGAGATATAAGCAAAAATCGATAATTGCGGGAATTCGAAATTTTTCTTTGCACCCCCGAGATTTTTGCACCTTGGTGGAATTGCACCCATGATTTTTGCGCAGCATTACAGAAACCGTGCGAGAAAGCGTACAATGCATACATTGTTGTAGGGGATGCTCACTAGGGTTCCTTAATGATACACGAAAAACCAATTATAAAAAGTTGAACAATGTAAATTCCTTTGTTCCACATTTTTTAAATTGGTTTATCGTGTATCATTAAGGAACCCTAATGCTCCCGGTCGCATCTCGAACTTTCTCAATAACCTCGCCCCCCCCCCGGAAATATGACAAGCAGAAATGTACTATGTACAATGGAAAAAAATGGAAAAAATCTCTGAATTCAGAGACAGCCTTGCTAGGTGGGGCATAAACTGAGGCCGAGATCTAATCAGTCTGCGGCGCGGTTTTTAATGAAAAGTTTACGCGTGATAATGGGATTGATCGAACGCGCGAAGTGTCGTGACACGTGCAACACTACTCAGTTGGAGAGCGAAAATCGGGTGAATAATAATTTGATTGGCAAATAATGTGCAGAAGAACGTTGCGAAATAATGAGATCGAATTCAGTTAGTTGCTCGAGTTTCGTCTTCATTTCCTGTTATGCAGTGAACGAAGTGTTGATGAGTATATCATCAAAAGTGCATTGAAAAATGTTTGTACAAAATATTTTATACGACATAATTAACCCGACTCTCCTAGGTATTGGGTGAGACAGTGCATGCATTTAGGAGAACAGTTTTTTTTAAATTAAAAGTTTGTGATATCTGAGTAGCAAGCTAGAATATTTGCAAAAATTAGCTACTCGGATTGTGCAGCAATTGCATGCGCTGCAAACGGTATCGCGTATAGCTTGCTTCTATTATGCAACTGCATGTACGACTGCAAACTGCGCTACAAAATGCGTTTGAGCATGGGGTGGGACGAGAGAGTGTGCAAATGTGAGAGAGTCACTCTCGATTTTACACGCTTTCTCACTCCAAACACCCCTTATGGCAGGTTGATCGGCCTGTCGATGTGGAGGGGAGCTGAAGTGAGAACGTGACGACAAAAGGTGCGAATTTTCTGTTGATCACTGGCTTCTCGAACAGGAATAACTACTGCGGTGCGTAGTCGCTACGTCACACGTCGATATCTGCGTAACGACCGTAGACAATGAAGGACAAGCGGTTCAGCGCACGCAATCAGCGTAAAATATGAGAGATCTCTACTCAGAGAGGGGAGTCTCCAGCTTTCCTTACTCTGGAGTGTTCACATCTCCAGTTATTAGGAGAAGTGATATCTCCATCTCTCGATTTCGCATGATCTCTCACCTGGAGACATCATCTCCAGAGTAAGGAAAGCTGGAGACTTCGCGCTCTGTGTATATCATCGCCGCAACATTTGCCAAGAAACAAAACGCAGGAGAAATAACTAGAAGTGTACACTTTCGATAAAAAAAATTAAGAAGAATGCTTTGAAATATAATTCTAAAGGGATTTGTTTTGCTGGCGTTTCTGCACTCGTTTGTAACTTGTAGCTTTCTATACGGAATGATGTGATCATATGCCTGCGCATTTGGATTCCGCGTATTCCAGAATCCTTTCCGTAAATCAAGGTGCAAAACAGGGATAATCTGCAGCTAGGCACGTGCGACCGACTTATTCCGCATAAAAGAAGACCCGCAGATTCCAATTTGTAAAGTTCACGGCGCTCGAGCATTACGGAAGTAACGGCGGAAAAAATGTATAGTTTGAAAGAGCAGCAGGAACACTTTGGAAAGTTCCCATATCACAGATCTCCTGTAACGGCGTAGGAAAACGAGCTCACCTGGCGACAAGAAAAAAGTTTGCATCTCCGATTCGGATGAAAGTTGGATGGTGCATACCAATGGGTGTTGGAAAATTTTTCATGGAGTTGATTTTTTCAAATTTCACAATTATCGATTTTTCTCATCCAAAATTTCAAATTTACACAACTCAGTCAATTTTTATCGCACGGCGAACAATTTTTTTCCATTCTGTTCGTCGTGACCATTCCTACAAAATACTTGTTGGGTTTAATCGTGTAGAATCCCGTCTTTATTGTGTTTCAAGGCAAAAACCTGTTTTTCAAGTATAAAATCGATAATTGCTCGAAATTTTTCTCTTGAACCACAAAATTTTATTGCAAAAATGGAGTTAGCCCATGGTGGTTGTGGTTACCTTGTTTATCATCTCGAATATGAGGACGACCTAAGCATCGATCACTTGCATACTATGGACATTGTCGTTTTTTCATTAAAATTTTAGTTATATGATCGTATCTCGCTTCAAAATATATGTTCCTGTCACATGCGTGATGACCATTTGTGGGAAACGAAAGGGACGATGCATATTTTCAACCAAATCCTTTTTCACCAATGCACATCGGAACTAACAATAAACATTCTAAAACAATTTGACGGAAATCGCATTGGAAAGAAAGCCGGGAGTGGCACCAGTAACATAGTTTCATCTCAATCTTTGACGCAAATTGCCTATTTGCCCCGATTTCTTAACGTGTTTAGAGCGCAACTTTGCGGAGCTGATTTGCGGTAATTAGGAAATATTGATGTTACATCAACTTTGGTGAGTTTTAGAGTGTACTGGTAATTGAAACTGTGTTCCACTAATGCAAACTACTCGAGAATTGAAGAAACAACAGGAAAGTGATGAACGGATAAAAATACTTCGTAATGCATGAGCGGAATTATAATGAGGGTTGAAATTGCTGCTCGGAATTTTAATATCGAAAACAATATAAAATAAATAATTGAATATCAAAGTCATCACCCCAAGAATCTCGCTACATTTTCAGATATAAAGGCAAGAATACACAATGGTATTTTTAATAAGACAACTACACTCGAATGCTTTTACACTATCATATTAGATATCCGTGACGGTAGCATTTTGAAGATCACTTCGTACACTGAATCACACTTCGAAAGCGCAAGAGATCACAAAGAACTAGCGATTTCAGCTAATTACCGTTAAATTAGCCCTCGTTTCAGAGCTTTTTTTATGTTTCATGGACGTATGTTGTATTAGTATTTGCGAATATTACAAAAAAAAACAGTTTATCAATTTTACAAGTCAATTCTCACCTTGCTGCTCCCCTTATTGAGCGACATCGAAAATGCGCTCGCGGGCAAACTCGTGCGACGATTCTTCAGCTTCTCATGCATCTCTCTGATGATTGTTAACTTTTTAATCATATTCTTATTATTTTTAAAATTATAGTTTGTCAGTATATTATATCTTTTTTTCTTAATAGAAAATGAACAGGAAGTAATTGTCACGCGCTTCATCACATAGGTGAATGACTCGTGAAACATTTTTAAATTAATTACTTTTATTATTACTAATTTTTAATTTGAATTTATAAGAATGATGTGATTATTCTTTACCGCCACGCACTCACAAGCTATTGAGAGGGTGTTTTCACACGTAGAATGTATCTCGAAAAGGGGCAAAAAAACAGGAAAAATACATGATTGTCAGTAGTTTTTACCCCATAGAGCCGCATTTATCCATAACACGCGTCTGTGTTATCTTGGAAAAGAACTACCAATACGGCTAATCAATGCCGATCGCTCTACGAAGAGCTATTTGCAGAAATTGTGATTTACAAAATATGCCATTATTGATTTTTTTTAAAAATAACGATGCAAAAGGATCAGCAATGGACATTAATCGTACAAGTCAAATTACAAGTGTGAAAAAATATTTTGAATGTTGGAGGGGAGCCAGTATCATAGATTTACAATGTTTACTTAGCAAAACTGTTGAGCGGATGCTGCATCCTCTGGTGGGTTTAGCCAATTTTGTCATTTATAAATATACAAATTAAAAAATTATACCTCCTCGTCTTGGCCTCCATAAGTGAGTTCAATCTGGTCACTTCGTTTTCCTCCGCGTCGCTTGCTGTGAGAGAGCGACGCCCGTCACCGAGATGGAACACTGCAATTTAAATTTCTAATTTACTTATTAAAATAATTGCAACTAATTGTGTAGGCGGGTATGACATTTTTTTAACCATAGATATTTCCATTAGGAAAGAAAATAGATAAGAATCAACCCAATTCAATGAGGAATTGTAGTGCGAAATATGGTTTACTCATTAATTTAGTATTTTGAGTTTATAATGAAGACACACACACGATTATTGAGGGCAGACTTGGTCAAGTATAAGAATGGGTTGAAACGTATCGAAACGCATTACTTTTCGGCAGCGGTATCTGTGAGGAAAACTTGAACTGCTATCCGTCGTCTTCTCAAAGCACGTTGCCTACTCCCCCAGGGCACACACCTATTTATATTCGAGGACCGCGCCACTCGCATAGAAATCGCCTAATTACTGGTGCGTCGGGCTGACGGGGAAGAGTAATTGGAATAACTGAAATGCGCCCGCGCGCCTATGAAAGGTCACGTGAGAATGTTCAGGATTGATCTGTGCTAGAGATCGAATATCAAGGAGCGGGAAGCATTTTTTCATAGAATGGTCTTGTAAATATAGTACCCTAAAATATTTTTATGGATGTGTAGTTATACCTCGGTTCTAATAATTCGACGTGTAATCAACGCAAAGAAACATGTAAGCGAATTGCGAAAAAGTCAGAATGGTGCTCGTTCAGAAGGGTCGGTCCTCCACCACTATACCATCGTCAGCCGGTACTTCGTTACCTATTCTTTTCTCTCTCTCTCTTTCTCTCTCTCCTTCTCTCTCTCTTTCTCTCTCTCCTTCTCTCTCTCTCTCTTTCTCTCTCTCCTTCTCTCTCTCTCTCTCTCTCTCTCTCTCTCTCTCTTTCTCTCTCTCCTTCTCTTTTTGTGCCTCCGTCACCACTCCGAACTTGCGCCCTCTGTTTTCCCTCACAGTCTAAAGCATCGCACTGGGAATTCGAATAATTCAAAAGAAAGAAGAAGGAGGAAATTAGTGGCCCGCGACGACGTACTTATCGAGCAGAGCAGAACACAGGAGGGGCACATCATTCCACAGGCCGGTCAACCATCCAGAAAGGCCTTTTGAGTGAGAAAGCGTGTGAAATCGAGAGGGACTCTCTCACTTTTGCGCACTCTCTCGCTCCAACCCTGGTCTGTAGGTTTGGAATCATGTGGGCTGGTAAAGCATAATGAAAGGCGAGAGATGATTGAGGGAAGATTGATATGCATGAGTAAATTGAATGGCTGAAACATATCACAAACGTTGCGTCTACCTGTGAGTTAGGGATGCAGGTTCGGTAATCGTTTTTGGGGTTCTTGAGCGAGAGATCGGTAATACGGCTGATAATGCGCAGAGAATCAGAGAAAAGAGAGTGCCAGGGGCACGCTCAACAACTAACCGGCATCCCTACTGTGAGGATGAAATGAAGTCAACGAATGCACGAGTCTAGGCTACCTACGATGGAATTACCTATTTGAAGACTCCTCTCAGACTCGTAAGATACTTCTGCATTAGTAAACATATTTCCTTGAGATTTATGACCAAACTTGAAAGGAAAGACCATCAAACAAGGAAATAACTCAACGTGCACGTACGCGCCCCATAAACCCGCTGTCACAAGGCTTGGTTTGTTTACTTTGTTTGGAGTCAGATGTCGGCGAAAAAGGTGGAGTAACTTTGAAAAAGGAGTACCAAAGGAGAGCGAAACCGAGAGGGCAAAGTCGAGGCGAAACCGACAAAGCAACAGAGAACTACAGTGTTTGCTCGATTGACGGAGTATCAATCCTCCGGAATCTGACTCTATCGATTTCGCCTGCTCTCTAGCGCTGTCTAACCGACGAGAGAATGTGTCGAATCGAGAGAGTTTTGCTATCACCCTATCCCATCTCTCTACAGTTCAGACGGCGGTTCACGCACATTACAACAAGCGAAGTGTTCCTTCTTTCTCTCTCAGTTATTGATACTGGCGCGCTCCTACACACAATCGGGAAACGATTGTTGCGCAGCCAACAACAATTTTACAGAGAAAACAAAACCTTGGACAATCAGCGATTCATGCAAAACCGCGCACTATTTTATCAAATTTGCTGAAAGATTAGTCGCATGAATCCATCTCTGGAAAACAAAGTGCTGCGCAAACGTGTTTTTTCTCTAGTTGTTTTATAAAGTAATATTTTCAATTTCACCACTGTGGTAGAATATCGTAAAAAGGAGGCGCTTGGTCTAAATTTCGCGCCCATTTTGAAGACGCGCGCACGGTATATTATGATATTTTGGCAGGGAGCGAACGAGGAGGAGGGGGAAGCACCGTAAAATGATGAAAAACGGGGAGACTGGGCGACGACGAGCTACTATTGTTTCGGTATTTTTCACTCTCCGCTTTCACTCGGGGCTTCTGTTTGTGAGACTTTTTTTCGCTTCTCACACAGGCTATCTCTCTCTCTCTCTCTCTCTCTTTTCTCTCACGACCAAATATGCATGTCAGAGTATTGTGCGTGTGGACACACGGGATGCGAGTGAATGTAGCAGCGGAGCAAAGATATGCGGAGATCAAAGATCACTTAGCAACGAGGCGAACGGAATTCGGTTCCCGGTGAAATGTGTAGTACGCATGACCGCAGGCATCGAGGACGCCAGTCCGCTGTTCATATTCCGTCATTTCGGGATCGCAAAAACGGGTGATAAGAGGCAGAATATCAGAGAAAAGGAGACTTCATGAGAGTAAGCACAACACCGAACCGGCATCCCTAGCGGTATCTGTTGAATCAACTTTGCATAAAGCCGGTTGAAGGATAATGCATTACGCTATCTGAGTGATGCGCCATCTCACATTTCGCAACCCGGAACCGCAGGGGCGCAAGGGAGTCGCACAATATATCAACGATAACGGGAGACCGTTGATCAGCTTAGAGACGGTTATCTGATATCTGATGAAAGACGGTGCAGTGACAACAAAGTCGTTGGTTAATACACGCAATCCCAAAAATGCTAACAAGGGAGATGCATAACCTCACGGAGCGATAACTGAAAATATCGTCCAAATGTGAAAACTTGACCATATGAGCAACCCAAAACAACTTTCAGAAACACGCATGATACGGTGTATGTAATTGCCTCACGCTCAGTGTTCGCCCAGGTACATCGATGTACTTTTAAACAAGGCTATTAGTGAAGTCCAGAGAATTGATCAGTTTCTCTGAGTGACTCGTTGTTAGATGCATTGTCTTCCTACTGAATTCGTTTTTAATTTAACTTAATTTGAACCGCGTTTCCTTGTGATCACATAAATATATATAAATATATATACTCTCGCGACCAGTGAATGGACTAGAGAGTGAGCACGTCGGTGAACATTGATGAGCCCTGAAGGGACCTAGGCAAGTTCCCAGTGGGTGCATGTCCCACTGAATCTCGCTTTAAGCATATCTGATGGAAGATTATGCGGCGGTCCCGAATGCGTTGTTTGACACTCTAAACTACATGCGTAATACAAAAGATCGCTGCCTAGTAATTTTCCAGTGGGTGCGCGTCGAACTGAATCTCGGTATAAGCAAACAGTTAGCTGGTGAATATCTGCATGAGACCGATGGTCCTTCGTTCCGAGAATCAGAGACAATACGTGCGCGCCTCTCTTTTTCCCACAGTGGGAACGTCACTGTTATTGTTGACTGCTAGCCGGTCTCCGGTTCGCTCTTCCGGAGCCGGCGCCGACTTTTAGTTCGGTTCCGGTGCACTCTCCGGCTACGTCGTAAAATACGTGGAAAGCACGTAACTGTTATTTTCGGAATACGTCAATGGGCTCAAATTTGCTATCCAGCCTCCTCGTTCCGCACACTCTCTCGTATGTCTGTGGAATAAGCAACATGGAAACAGTGAAAATTTGCCGCAATTTTAAATAAGTGCGTGATCTATTTTGGTGTATTACGTAAATGAACACAGCATTATTCCGCAGCTTATTGTTTATCAAATTTCAAGAAATGGTCAGGAGTGAGCTCACAAACAGGAGGTTTGAAATAATCATAATTTTTTTGCATTGAGCTACTAGTTTAGCTATCTTAGGTCACAACACTGCCTAATACCCGCTATATATTTGCTCTCTCACATGTAATTATTGAAAGTGTAATTGTGTAAAATATTATGTATAGTTATCGAGACAAAAACTGAATTAATGCGTGCACTCTTCTTCCTACGTCGCAGACGCAGTGAAAAAATGGGCTGTAAATCGAGCAGCGTCAGAGGCCAAAGGATCAATAGTTCAGGAGCCGATGTGATAGTGGTACGGAAGCGGCTTAGTGACGGCGGAGGTGGGTTCTGGGAGTATCGGTGTGAGGCCAGACAGGGATAAATCGATAAGTGGATTCTTTGGCTTCTGGATCACAAGGTGGCTACTGTAAGAGGGCTCAGCCAGGAAGATGAATTGAAATCGGCTGTTCACTTTTCAAAATATGCAGTGGTACAGACGGAAATCAATCGATACGCGCTGGATCCCCGTGCGAGTTTATGGATTGGGACGGACAAATCGCGAAAGAAAGAGAGAGAGAAAAAAGAGAGAAAAAACGATCAAAGCGAATGTGGGGGGTGATGTCGTTATAGACTTTGAATGAATTGAAAGAGAGGAGGAAGAACTATTCGGAAGCTTCTCGAGCGACTAGAGACAACTGAAATGGAGAGAGTGCAGAGAGAAAAAGAAGCTAGAAACAGGGAGAAATCGAGAGAGCACAGACGAAAAAAGTGTGGTGGATCTCTATCCGGAGGGACGTTCCACTCTCTCTCTCTCACTGATCGAGATAAATGATACGTGAAACGGGGGAGCGGGGCTTGAAGCAAGAGAGATGATACACAACAGAGAGAGAGAAGGAGATCAGAAAGAAGGAATGAGAGAGAATGAGAGTCCATCTATCACGCAGAAACAAATGGCACACTTCTGAGGGGCAGCGGAGCAGGCAGGCTACTGGAGCGCGGTGCGGTTTTACTGCTGGTGTGATAATTGACCAAGAAAGGGTTAATGAAACACTAAATAGGATACGTACAAGTTTAGGGTGATCACAAACATCATCAATTTTTTTTGGCTTTTACCAGTGGGCGAATTGAAGTCAAAACCACTCATGCCAGTAATGTGACACTGCTGAAACTTATCTGGCACTTAAACATGTAATTTCCCTCACACGCAGCGAAGCGAGACTGTCGAACTTTTTTTTGCTGAACTACTTTGATGTGATTAGACGGTTTATTTGAATTCTTCGTGTGGTATGATGAGTAGAAATACATCAAACAATGTTTACCGTGCACTACAGGAAACATTACGGATCATTTCAGACACTTTGTCATTAGGCCGGTACTAAATACCTAATTTCCTGATCGTCTGAGCGTCTGGGTAAGATCTCGACACCAGTGATTTCTGAATTACGGAAGAACGAAATCAGAGAGAAACAACGGAACGAATGACGCCCAGACGGAACATTAAGAAGGAAGAGGAAGAGAGAGAGAGAGAGAGAGAGAGAGAGAGAGATAGAGAGATAGAGACGAAAGTTGGTTGATGAACCGATAAATCTCGACCCACTTCGCGTGTTTTGTCCCCGTCGTCATGAAACAAACTCTGATCGATCAGTGGAAGAAAGAAGTGGCAGAAAACACGGTGGTTTCGGCCAATTGGAAACTAACTACGTCGTTCCGGTTAATGTTTCGAACTGAAGAAAGGGAGCCGTGACTCAGTTGTTTTGTAGTTGGAACTTCCTACTGCGGAAATGCATCGTTCGAAGGTTGCATTGAAAAAAGTATTTTAGAAATGGTTGTATTGTATTATATCCTCAACAAAGGAACTATCGTCGAAGAATCCCTTGGTTGATGTAGCACTGGTGAAACCTATATGATCGAGTACGAAATTCTGATATTTTTTTCATCTTGCGCATTGAAGGGTGGAAAAATTTCCCGACATGATTAGAGACAAACGCGTATTTCAAAATCTACCGTCTGCGGTCCGCTGCGGTTTTCACGAAATTTGACCATCGGCACTGAGTCGCACACAAAAAGGTGTCAAAGCGGCTTAGTTTCGCGGTGACTTTTCGGGGGAGGCGCGAAAATCGCCACAGGTTGAGAATCGCACAATTTCAAAATCGTCTCGGCGTCTCTTCATTTCGTGCGCTCTATGGGCCTTTCTGTAGGCGAGAGAGTGTGTGAAATGAAGAGAGGCAGGCTCCGTTTTCAAATTTCGCGTGATTTGTGCGTGGATGGAGTGGTGACGGGACGGAATTATCGTCGTCCACTGGTAGATGATAATCGTAGTCAATTTCCAGAGTGAAGAGAGGAAGGGAAAACCCTTGACCGAAGGCCGAAACACTAGAGAGAACGGCGCAGTGCAAAGATCCCCTCGTTCTCTTTGTGCAGGCGAATGGTATTTGTCATTGGGGTATCAATAAACTCATTAAAAAAATAATTATTTTGATATTAACTACTATTTTGAGCAGTTCCATCCCAGGAGCGTCGGCCGGCCGTTACTGATTTGAATGAGAGTGTGAATGCATTGTTTTCAATAAGTTTTCAACCAGTCCATATGTTATACGCCCCAAATTACTTTTTTTCATAATACGAGCCCAATTATCGCGAAGTACGGTGGTAACAACTCTAAAATAGTCTTATTGTTAGAAGTTGTCAGTAAAATGGGGGGAAAAGTGCTGCGGACCTCCCAACGTCGTGGGTGTTGTCAAAGTCACAGAGGGGAAAGTAGCGAGCGCTCGTTCGAGCGCACGAAATTATCTTGATTGAAATCTGGACAGGCGGGGGAAAACAGTCGACACACGCGTGCGCAAAAAGTCGGAGTGCGGGAAATTGGCAGAACAAAGGAGAAAACGAAATGCAATGCAAAAAAACTAACGAAATGCTCAAAAAGCGTCAAGATTGATTCACGTTTGCTTTGGTTGATTGATTAACATGAGGAACGGGAGTGAATGCTAGAGTAATGATCAGACTCTCCTCATTCTGCGTGCTCTCTCTTCGGTAAGACAGCGCGAGAGAGCATGCAGAATTGAGAGGGTCAGACCATTACTCGAATTCTGCGCAGAACGGTCGCTGATTGTGGGAAAGAGGAGAAAACAGTGTGAGAATGAGACAATGTGAGAGTGGTTTCAGCTGGTGAGAATATGGCGATAGGGGTATTATTCGACGAATACTTTTCACCTGGACAAGAAATCGACCGGGGAATTTATGTTGATTTGAATTGCACCACTGTTTTGATATTACTAGATTAATGCATTACACCTGGCCAATCAATTTAGCAGGATGTTCAGCTTGCTAATTTAATAATCCATTTAATTAATTAGTTAAAATTACCAGGTCGGTCGCTGCGCGGTTGCGGGCTAGGCGTGGCGTGAGGGATTACGGTGTCATCAGAGATACGAACACGCCGACCACTCTGGAAGGTGCTTTCAGATTTATTAATTTTTGCCTAAAAAATAAACCTAGCTGTAACGATGTGCTGCCAGATAAAAAAAGATCACCCGGGGATGAAACATATCGTCCTTTCTCTCCAAGAGAAAGTTTTAAAAATAAGTAGTAGTGAGTTAAATTGACTAGATTTAGAGGATTTTACCTACATGCTCTCACTTCTTTCGGTCCTCTTCCTTTTTCTTTTTTTTCTGTTCGAAAGTATGTGCTAAACAAAAACAATTAATTAAATGCATTTAACAAAATTTATAGAACGCAAACGCACAAATAATATTGTGCTCAGTCAAATGACGAAAGTCGGTGCGAGCTTTGTTATCGAAATTATCACTAAAATCCACCATTTATGTCGACATTGTAGTTTACGTGCAGATTTCAAAAATAAAAAAAATTTGGCACGGAAATTATGTGTTTTAACGAACCTTCAGGCTGGAAAAAAACAAGTTCGTCCGACAATATTTTAAGATAATAATAGGTGGTTTGAGATTTCGCACGCGTGAATTAAGCAATTGCATTTTGGTTCATAACATAGGTGAAATAGTATTCTGACAGTAACTGGCAGTAAATGGGCCTCATAATCGGTTGTAATTTAAAAAAATAATGGAATGACTACTATACCGGACTGCATCGCAGACTGGAGCCCTTCATGGAACTCTGCTTGTGGTGTTCCATCTTTTCTCTGCTTCTCTATTTCCCGGTCCCGGTCTCCTTCTCTCCTTCTTTCCGGTCGCGGACGCGGAAGGATAAGTGTCGAAATGATGGGGTTCGTGGGCCTCCAACGACGACAAATCGCACTTTTCTTTCCCTGCAGAGCCGTGATTTAGGTGGCAAAAAAAGCGGATGACGAAGGCCGCGAAATGGGGGTGAAACAAGAGAGCCGTGATTTAGAAGACGGACGAGAGCGAACAGGTAAACGTCATGGATAATAATGCGGTAAGTGAGAAGTGTCATGGGAAATCAATTGAGACGGAAGTATGAGGATTAGTTCAATAGCACAAAACAATGACGAGAAATTGTTTATGGCAGTGATGACCAGAGCTCAGAACATAGGATACAAGAAAATCGCAGGTCAATACAGAATTATAAAAATCGGCCTCTCCTCCAAAACTTCCTTACGCAATAATCTCTCAAGCATCGTAATTATCATGTTGGCACAGGAAAATTCCTTTTATCGACCTCATTTATATTGTAAATTATTGTTTTATACAAATAATCTTAAAACATCATTATTGTGTTTAATTGTGATCAACACTTCGTTAAAAGGTAACAATTTAGCGGAAAATCAACGACCAGTTCAAATGAGCAAAACAATGACGAGAGAGACCAAACACTGGAAACCCGAAGCCGGAAATTGCACTTTGAAGAGCGAAGTTAGGAGGACATAATGAGAAAAGTTGGGAGAGATGATGAAAGAAGAGAATAGGTAAAATGAGACAATGAGGAAAAGGGAGGAAAGGGCATTTGCTATGGATCATCGTTCGTTTATTGCCAGTGATGGGTCAGAGATGAGAAATCGTCATTTCACACAAACTGGTAAACCCGGATTGAGAGAGTTTGCGAAATGACGAGGCCATTTCTGTCCCATCTGATATAATAAGGGAACCATTGAACTAGAACTCCGGCAAAAAGATAGATTGTTTTCTTTCTGATAGAAGCCCGGCACTTGCGTGTGAGAGAGGAAAGATGGAGGGAAGAATAGGTAAAGAGAGACATGGCATCAAACAGCGTTTGTATAGAAGGGAGGGTGTCGAATTGCCCTTACTTCTATCTCTTTTTCTCATCCCTCTCTCTCTCTCTCTCTCTCTCTCTTTCCTCCCCTCTTTCTATTCCTACGCGAATCTCTGAGCAGTTTCAGCTGAGAAAAACAGGAGTAATCTGCGGACAAATCGCAATGAAGGGGGTCCGATTACTCACTAATTTTAGCCGTGAGGTTAAAGACTTCCTCGTATCTAAGAATCAAATGAGTAGTTTGAATTAGTATGACCATCGAGAAATAGAAAGCGACCGGGACGACACTGAAAGCACCCGTGTTTTGCGAAGTGCGCTTTTGGTACAATACTGCGCACTGTGACTGCAAAACAACAGAAAATCACGGAGCAGCTGAGAAATATTTGTTGCGCTAACGTGGAAAGAAGGGTGCTAACGCATTAGCGGCGTGACGTCGAATGACGAGGAAAAATCAGAGGGAATCTCACTCTTGGGAATCAACGGAACTATCGTAAATCTGCGCCGACAAAACGCGCATCGAAACACATCGTAGTAATGGACGAAAAGTAATGTGTAGATCGCAAAATGAGCTAACTGAGGATAGTAAAGACTTGCTAGAGAATCAAGCACATAGCAACATCAGTGACAAAGCTCTCATGAATTATGTGGTGTTAGTTTTCGGAAAAAGGAAACGGAAAAAGGCCAATATTTGAATTCCCGAATTTTCATATCTCAGTTCTCCGTGGAGCAATCGACTCAAAACTTGGAATATAACATTTTTCGACCCTGTTACACCTATAAACGAAGTTTTGAGTCGATTGCTCCACGGAGAACTGAGATAAGAAATGGCGGAAATTCACATGTTGGCCTTTTTCCATTTCCTTTTTCCGAAAACTAACACCACGTAAGTGATTGTGCAGAAACGACTAAATGTTCACTAGTCAAATGTCAACGACAAGATCGGCAGGTGATAGTGGCCAGTACGTGTGAAAATTTCCAACGTTTCGCACTCCCCGGAAGTGATAAATTGAAGAAAGAATGGAAAAAGTGGAGTAACTGCTAACAATTTTTTGTTCCACATTTTGTTACTTGTTCCTGGGAACGTTTCCGAGCGTCCGAGCAAAACAGGGGGAAATGGAGCAACAATAAGAATACGGAAATATTGAGCCATGCAATGTTCAAAGGACCGGGATTTGCTTCGATTAGGACTGGATCACGAAACACTTGGTTTGATATCGGAATCGTCAGCTCCAGCTCTTTGGAAATAGCAGGGAGAACATTTTTTGGGTTCCTGTTGTACCTGCCTAGGAGGAAAAATACGAACAAAACATGGCTGCACAAACCGCGTTCTCTCTCACATGTCGACATCTATGCCTTCCAGTTCTCTCATATTTTCTCTCAAGTTACTTCGTCAAGCGACTGGGTCACCACATGTCGACATCTAGCAGGATTCATTCTATTCTGTGCGGCGCAAATTGCGGGAGGCGCTAGCAAGCACTAGAATATTCTCGAGCCAGTATCGTCCATGTATGGCAAATGAGGCGGATCCCTACATGTGCACTAGCGCAACGTCAAGAAGGTTCTAAAATGAGTTATTTTGCCACAAATTCTTGAAAACTTTATTGGTACAAAACAATGTTCAATCTGCGCAATGCGCGAACAATCAAGGTTGTGGACGTGCCGAATTTCGGGGCATCGGTAGACCAAAGGAGAAAAAAGGAGTGATTGAAGCGGCGCACACGAGAATTTGACAAGGCACGGCGAGGAAAGCAGCGAATAATAACGCTTCTTCTTTTTTTCTCTTTTCTCCAAGCCCCGACGGTCTTTGGAACTTTGAAGGAAGCGGCGGCGAGAGAAAAATGAGCGGAAGAAGGAAGGCGTATGTCTCGACAGGGAGGAGGAAGGGGAAAACATATAAATACAAGCGTCTGTATACAATAAATAAAAAGGAAGGCAGTAAATGCAAATCATGATGTCTCTAGAGAGACTGTGGCCAAGGATGTCGGAACTATTTAAGGAATGTGCAAACTCACCTGCCGAATCAATCAGCTCGGAAAAAATACAGCCAGGATGTTAAAAAGAAAAGGATTGACACTTGGTTCTCTTAATTGACTCACCGCGGACGCTTTCCTGAAGGTGGTTAAAAGTTAGCGAACAGCGTTAAAAGCTGCCTTTTCTCATTAGGCAGGTGAAAAACAGGCAACGCCTGAGTGTCGAGATATCAATCATATTTATGAACGATTACGACCTCGTTTCTTCTTAGCTTATTAGTGAAAACCATAAGGAACGACTGTTTTTCCTACAATACGGTTCTTGAAGCCTACAGGGACTGTGCGAAATTTTGCGTGACGTCAGGGTCAAATTAAGCAGACGCACAGACAATTGCTTATTATTTCGAGAGAAGCTTTGAATACTGTTGCACTATTACAGAGCCATTCCCAGTATCGCTTGAGACAACAATGCCTTTGACGCTACGTGACGAGAACCGTTCAATGTGCGGAAAGTTTAATGCAGTAATGGGGAATGCGCCGTTTGCTTAGGGCAAGAGGTAACATTCACGAGTTGGTCGTCACAGCTCTCTTGAAATAACTTATTAGCACGATCGAGGGCAAAAATATGGGTTACAAAATCATTTTTTCTGTGTGTACAGTAAAAATAGCGTCATGATGTATCAAAAGGGGATGATCATGGAGGGCATGTGACGTGGGTCAGACGCTCGAAGTTCAGCGCAGAAATGAGAGAGGCCGAGAAGAAAGGGGATGAGGATGGGGGGGGAATGAAACTGAGGGGAACGACCGGCCCTAAAAAGAGGAAGACAAACACGACGTAGTTCAATTTCTCGCTGATGGAGGAGGAACCACCATAGAAGGGAAGATCCTTCGTTTTCTTAGTTATTCGGAATCTACTGCTATGTTAAAACGCTCCGAAAAGAATATATTTGAATGCCAGATTTTTAAAACTGTTTTATTCCGCAATAACTCGGCTGCCAGTGATGATAGAGAGTCTCTAGCATCACTGACAGCCGACTTATGGCGAAACTAGAAAGTTGCGGAATTCAAATATGTTCTTTTCTTTTCGGAACGTTTTTTAAAGGCAGAATTAGTTTGGCCCATAGGTATCCGAAAATATAGGAATTCCTCACAGGGAAATAAGTCTACGACTGTAGACTTCTCGGCTACCGAGCGACGACTTCATAAGTCTACTCGCTTCGATTAGAGGCAGGGGAGCGGCACTTTCTAGACTTTAAAGTCGTCGCTCAGTAGCCAAGACTTCTGAAGTCGTAGACTTATTTCCCTCTGAGTCCATACGCGTGCCAAATCCGGACCGATCCTATCGTGAGGCAACGAATATGCGACGACATGCGTGGCAAAACATAAACTAGAGAGAGAGAGAGTTCTGGCGCGAGCAAATTCCGCGAAAACAACATGTTGAACGGTGAACGTCCGGCTTCGCACGAAATATTGTAATTAGCGCCTGTTTTCGCCCAGGGCTCGAACTAGAAGGGAGAGGCTACAAAAAGAGCTTTTCCGCACAGAGGAAGCACGGTAGAGCAGGAACTAGACTGGATCGCGCTACAAATAACGCTTACAGTAAGATGAGTAATTAATTAAGCACTATGACGAAGCAGAAACTGATATTCACTAAACAATAATACCTCGGTTGCAGCCGATTCATATATGAGTAGAACACCTAAATATCCTAAATAATTAGATGAGTAGAACACCTAAATATCCTAATCAAATAAATAATTGGGTAAAATCAATTTCCAAGACACGCGAAATCGTAAATTACATTAAGTATACAATCCCGAAATCGATAATTGGTTAAAATTCGCTGTTCCAAGAACACCTGACGCGGCGCGCGTGCGAACGTTGGTTATTTTGTTGTAGTATCCGGGTACTGCAACTCGCCTCCCTCTCAACAAGAAAATGATCAATCATCAAGTGATCAAGACGAGGATAACGAGAGAGTTCGAGTGTGAGTTGTGTCAGGTGGTCGTCAATTTTCACCCCGAGAGAGAGAGATGGAGAGAGAGAGAGCGGCAGATCACTTTCAGTGCTCCTCGTCACTGCCGTCGCGCCTCAAGAGATCTTCGAAAAATGCTCAGTCTCTAGCTTCTCTGCGCCCTCTCGCCTCCGCACACTCTCTCCTCGCTAGTCGTTCGATCATATTTTCTAGTGACAAACACATAAAGTGGACAGCTGGTTATCGATGGCGACTTAGAACAGGAGGAAAACAAAGAAATTCGATAACTTACGTGGCGAAAGTCCGCACTTTCTCTCCCCGGTTTCGCTTCACGAGAAAACCAGTGCATAAAAGTCACTGATGAGGGGTTCAGTTATTTTGTCCCAATTGGAACCAAGCGAATCGCCACTGTTGCACACACACTCTTATCTTTATTCCTTTCTGAAGGATTGGAACCATGCCCCACTCGAGAAACCAACTCATAAACCTACTGAGTGGGGCAGACAAAACACGCATCAAAGGAGCGGGGATCCCTCCACTATGACAGAGTGCCGTGCGTGTTTTCAACGTACGGCGCGCGCGTCTCAAATAAGCCAATTCTTCTGGTCTCGTGGAGGGCTGAAGACACGTGGTTCTTGTTCCCCTTTACGAGAAGAATAGTAAACACGAAAGTGGCAGAACACGTCGCTGATTTGTGAGTGGAAGAGAAGGAATTGCGTTGGAACACCTCCAGAAAGGGGTAAATGTAAAGGTGTTCAATGCCAAGCGATTTTATGATAGCCAGTTATTTCGCTAGACGGGGCGTTCCGGTACGAAAAATGCAACGTTTAATTACGCAAGTCAAGCTTTGTCCAGGCATCTAGGGTACGTTATAGGGTTGCCCGTTCGGCGTCGGTTTCGGCGGCGTCTCTTTTTCTCTCGTTCTCTCCCCTTTATCAGCCGTATTACCGATCTCTCGCTGAGGGGGCCGTAATACGAAAACCGAACTTGCATCCCTAGTACGTTAGAAGGGTTCGGGCCAGGAATTGTGCAGAAAATAAGGCTCCCCGTCTCTCGCTGCAGAACCCATTGTGGCGGTTTGGTATCGTATGCAAGGAAAGGCAAGGAATAGGAAGGAAAAGGCAGGGAAAGGAGGGAAGGCCGGAGACCGCAGCGTAAATGGCTGTCCTGGAAACCGACATATGCGATTAGCAAAAGGCGGCGGGACTGTGGGTAAAGTGAAAGAATTCTAATTTCTGTGAAATCTGCAATCTGCCATTCCACAACGGAATTGGTCCGTCCATTTTTGCAGGAATACAAGGGGTGCTTGAAACCTATTTCACTGGACCGTTTTCGGAGCCAGTGTAGAACAAAAAAGAATCGCATTTTTATGTTCGAAGTACTTGTATACAGCGCGAAATCGTGTACGTGTGTGACCAATGTGACGTTGTAAGATATAATTCATTTATAATAAGGATCTATTTCACACTGAATGACAATAATTGCACAACCATAAGACAATAGGCCGAAACATATTCAGCATGAAATTCTTCTGAATTAAAATAACTGCAAGCGGTA
This sequence comes from Pristionchus fissidentatus, assembly GCA_036245785.1. Taxonomy (NCBI): domain Eukaryota; kingdom Metazoa; phylum Nematoda; class Chromadorea; order Rhabditida; family Neodiplogasteridae; genus Pristionchus; species Pristionchus fissidentatus. The sequence goes on from BTSY01000002.1 coordinate 27,169,141, forward strand.
AAACCAACACAGTCGTCTACGAAAGTTTTGGTAACGGATAGACTTTGAAAGGTAACTGTCCAACTACCCGCATAAGAGGGAAATGACACCCCCACACTCTCCATTCCCCGCGATCTCTCTTTAAAAAAGCTGTCAATTTCCCTGTTATGCGGGTAGTTGTTTAGTTTTTCCTTTCAAAGTCTAGTAACGGGCGCGTGCGATGGAAAAAGTAGGAGAGGAGTGGCGGTCAACGTACTGGGAAGTGTTTCATTCTCTTTTTAGTGTTGTGACCGAACTGATCTCATACAAATTATTCGTGAACAATTTTGGAGGAGGAAAAAGAGAAGGTGAAACCTATTTCCCATCAGCCGCTGTTCTAATCTTTAGCCAATTTGGTAAATAGAAACGCGAAACGATTTTGCTGCAACCGGGCCAGAAACGGCCAGAAACGATATTATTGACAGCTACTGCACTTGTAAGAGTAAGAAGACAGCTTGAAACCTATTTCGCACTTCGCCGACCCCAAGGAAAATAAGTACTCGCAAAAGATGATTCCAAGAAGATTACGGGTAAAGTGGCTAGAGGGGTCGCCAAAATCGATACTCTAAATTTTGGGCACCCCTTTCTAGAGGTTTGACGTTGTGAGGGATCATCGGCTAGAATTTCGAACTAATCATGCGGTTATGTGGGTGCGTTATAGGGATCGCTCTCATAAACCGAAGATAAGTTCGTGAGAATAGTCTCGAATACGAAGGCGTGGTGGGAAACAAAACAGAACAAAAAATCGAGGCAAACAGTTCGAGAGTGCGAAAATCACATATCAATGGGCGATGGTCTCATCACGAATTCAATTGTGTCATTCTACGCGGAACACATGATTCCAAACCTACAGAACAGGATTATGGCGAGAGAGTGTGCAAAAGTGAGAGAGTCCCTCTCGATTTCACACACTCTCTCACTCCAAAGCCCTTTCAGTAAGGTTGACCGGCCTGTGGAACGGTGTGAGGTGTTTGCACAGACGGGTACACACATTGTAGACACACGATGATATTATTGAATGATTTTGATCGTTTCGCTGACGCGTAACGTGTACCCAAAAGACGATTACGCAAATTTTTTGCGACGACATGTCACATCTAGCGTCCAATGAAAATTCGAGAGAAATGACAACAATATGCATTCCATTACAAAATATTCATAGTCGAACACAAAGCGGCGAAAACACATGGATTATTGTTTTAAAGGCACTTGATGACTACGCGGCGGAATTACGCGAGCGACCTTTTTTCAATAAATATGGAGCAGGTTAGTTCAGAATAAGTGCTATTACAGAATAAATTGGAAAGCGGTAAGCAGGTTTCTGTAAAATCGGAAAGTCAGGAATACATGGAAATGACCGGTTCGCAAGCGCGTCAATGTATGCATCGTCTGCCTCTGGAACATGCGTGTCGCCGGTTTGCCAGTCAACAAATGTTAGAAAAGTGTTGAGAGAGCTATTCGAGGCCAGAGTCGAGAGAGAGAAAAAGAGACCTTGTCAATCATGTCTGAAGTTTGCCGCAATACTGCACAATGTTTTACGAAAGTATGAAACGATTGATTCCTTTCAAAATAGAATTTAGATTGAGTGCAAAAAAAGAATTACAAGGAGCTATAAAATCTCATAATTGCAGACAACGTGAGACTGAAGGATAGAAAAAGAGAAAAATGAAAAAGTCAAGGATCAACCGCAGTAATTGTCAAAATGATCATTCAGTCATGCGTCTTTTCGGAGAGGGAAGTGTTCGTTCGAATTTTACGAGATCGCACGATAGCTAGTGTGAAAGTGACGTGAGTCCGCGAGAAAAATGATACACCACCGATCGGCGGGCAGCTGTTCGACTATCGAATGGACAAAGATCGGGAGGGCGGAGAAGCGTGACTCTCTCAAATCCTCATGCTCTCTCGACGATTAGACAGTGATATAGTGTGTCGGAAGGAAAGAGTGGGAGACTCCAGGAGGGTGGAGGTTAGTCTGAAAAAGCGATGTGTAACTCTCTCAAATTCGTATGCTCTCTCGTCAGTTAGATAATGTGAGAGAGTGTGTGGAATGAAGAGAGAGAGTAGATACGAGGGAACGGACGGGAGAAGGTGATTAATTGGGATGCAAGTGTTTTGACAGCCGGCGCCTGCCTTATCTCTGGAAGAAGTAATCACAAGGGAGACGGCTCGCAAATGTGTACACTCAGACAAAAACTACTTTGTCGCATGCAAGAAGTTAGGAATTAATTCCGTGGAAAAACACGAAATCTTCGCGTAAGATGATCAATTAGTACATTTTTTTGTTTGCGATCCTCTGACAAAATAAATAAAGAATTATTGAGGTATGTCAATGAGTTCGTAACTCTAGCTGAACTAGAGTTACGGCGCACAAGAAATCTGATAAAAAGTGACCCAGAGTCACGGAGAGAAAAAATTTCATTTGCTACACCGGATATCCGGAGCATAATCGTGCGATATCTAACCCTAAAAATAGGACGGATGCTAATGAATGTTGGCTGGTGAATCTGCGGCGCCACGCATCTCCTTGGTAAAAAAGTGGAGGGAGAGTGGAGGGGGATACCTATTGTCTCCCGACTCCTCTCTTCCTTCCTCTCTCGCAAACGCACAATGACACGAATACAATAATAACATATATTTTCCGGATGCCTGGGAGAAAAGTAGGGCGGTGGGAATAGTGGACGAGGAGAGAGAGAGGGAGAGAGAGAGACGATACTAATAAGTAGTGGTGGAAGAGGAGGAGAAGGTGGAATTCAACGGATGGAGTAAACAGTCACCAATGAATTTCGATTTCCAAAAAAAAATTTAACTAGTGCAAAGTAAATTAAAGGACCAAATAGCAATGCAAGGTGTACAAACTGAAGTAGTTCCCTCACAACGCACTAGGATAACGGCTCTTCAAGTTTTCCTTTCGTAGAAAACGGTTCTCTAACCTCCTTTTTCCACACGTTCTCTGATTTCGGCAAACAAACGAGGACGCGTGGAATGAGGACGTCGGAGAAGCGTTCTCCTAGTAAAATTGCGCCCCGTGTAATGGGTACTGCATTCGTGGGAGAAATGAGAGAGGAAATGGACGAATATGGTAAGTCCCGGTGAATTTGAATTTGCAAAAACATTAACGGGTTAAACGCTAATTATAGGAGCAAAGGTAATAATGCAAGGTATGAAAATAGAAGGAGCTCACTAAACGGCTCAGAACTTCAAGAAATAATGAGTACGGCGGCAATGGGAGAAATGAGAGACGGGGAATGGACGACGCATATGGTAAACACTGTCCCGGTGAATTTGCAGCGCCAATTCGTTCCCCCCCCCGCAAAAAGGGGGAGGAATGGGTAAAATCCAGCGCGCAGATCCACGCTAATCCGACCTGTTTACAGCAGAATTTTGTCACCGTGCAAGTAATGATCTACGGATGGCGTGTAGAAACGAGACGATTTCGAAGGCGCTGAAAGTTTGTCAAAACAGCGATAAATTCCGACACGAGGAAGTGAGGAAAAACTGTGAATCGTTTTCACAGGAATTTCAGAAACAATACCGAAAAATTTCTCCATAGATGCTTGAACTAAACCGCGTAAGAAGACTATGGAAGTGTTGAAGAAAACTTCTCGAGCAAAGTCTTTCTTTTTGTGAGCGCGGCGTCAGGTTGGCGGCATCTGGTCGTCTCCTCTGCTTCACGCGTCTTTCGCGTGCGCTCACGCGTAGGGAGCGTGAGCGGCGAGGAGAGCGGACGCTCTGGCGTCGACTCTCTCGCCAATATCATAGCCATTCGGTGTGAATGGGATCGGGGGCAGTATGTGTTGGGGAAAGAAGAAAGAAGAGAAAGAGAGGGGAAATTGAGGAGGAAGCCTTCTGACATGCATTCAAGACGGTTGAAACCCACTCTCCGCTCAAATGGTTGTACATTGAGAAAAGAAGATGGAGGATATCAGTGCGTTCGCGTAAGAACCGCATAAATTGACCTCAAATCCGTACTGCAAAAAGTGACTAGGTGAGTATTTCACAGATCCTGGTAGCTATTGGTGTCGACAATCAATTTCCGTTCCACTCATGACCTGAAATGTTCAATTTGCATAATTACATGAGTTCAAAATTAGGTTTTCACAGTTTTTCGAGTGTAGCTCTTCAGGGAGTTGAGTTACGACTTTAGTCAAAGAACAAAGAATGGCCGCCAAAACATGGCGCATCTTTCTGTGTCATTTGTTTATTCAAATTTTTATTTTTAATTATTTCCGGAAAATTTAAACTCAAATATCTCGAAATCCAGGCCGAGTCCAGTCGCCAGTTTTCGATATGTTGTGCTTCTGAACATGGTCTATCCGATGGTCACAACCACAGGATGTATCGAGGGCCGCTTACGGTCGCAATTTTCGTTACAAAATTATATGAAATACGCGAAAACCCTCCATTTCGGGGGGTGACATTCCGGCAACGGCATTTCGGCAACGGGTCATAACTCAGTCGGGAGTCATCCTACGAACTTCGGAGTGGTACTATTGTAATCAGCATCAGATAATTGAGATTTCATTAATTAATTAATTAATTAACATTATTAATGAGATGGATGTTAATTAATTAATTAATTAGTAGATATTAATTAAGTGATGCTGATCACAATGGTACCACTCCCATAGCGCTAGGCCATCTCATTAATAATGTTAATTAATTAATTAATTAATGAAATCTTAATTAACTGATGCTGCTTACAATGGTACCACTACCATGGACCTAGGGCCACTCCCGAGAGAGTTATGCCCCGTTGCCGAAATGTCGGTTGCCGAATTGTCACCCCCCCCTCCAGTTCACCCTTATTTCACTTGTTCTATGCGAAGTGAGCGGTCTAAAATTCGGAGAATTCACATTTTACACCGCGCAGTTCGCTTCCAATCTGGGGAATGATGGCAAAATAAGGGTGATATGGAGAGTTTTCGCGTATTTCATATAATTTTGTAATGAAAATTGCGACCGTAAGCGGCCCTCGATACATAATGCGGTTGTGACCATCGGATAGACCATGTTCAGAAGCACAACATATCGAAAACTGGCGACTTGACTCGGCCTGGATTTCGAGATTTTTGAGTTTAAATTTTCCGGAAATAATTAAAAATAAGAATTTGAATAAACAAATGACACAGACATATGCGCCATGTTTTGGCGGCCATTCTTTGTTCTTTGACTATAGTCGTAACTCAACTCCCTGAAGAGCTACACTCGAAAAACTGTGAAAACATAATTTTGAATATGTAATTATGCAAATTAAACATTTCAGGTCATGAGTGGAACGGAAATTGATTGTCGCCACCAATAGCTACCAGGACCTGTGAAATACTCACCTAGTCACTTTTTGCTGTACGAAAGGTGTTGCGATTCTTACGCGAACGCACTGATATATTGTTATCACTCGAACACTCATCGAAGAGGGCATGCAAACTTGACACAACTGCTGCTGCTTGTTTGAAATATTTTTCACTCACTACTGCAGAATCACAAACACACTTCCATGACTCCATGGCATCATGAAATCATGGAAATCAGTTTAAGTGGAAATCATGTAAGATCATGTAAGAGAACAATCCACTGACCCAAACCTCTCGTGCGTTGTAGCGAGCACCAGGAGGCACTTCTCGCTCAGGACAAGGAAGTTACGGAGAAGAGAAAGGCCCAGCGAGCACTGCTCACTTCGGTACGAGTTGATGAGGATGTAGAGGAGGAGGACTAGTTGTATTCGATAGAGAGGTTGACCAGGATGATGGATCCATGGCTCCATGGCGAACAGTATTTCATGATGCCATGGAAATCATGGATGATGCCATGAGAAGAGATCCAGGATCCATGGCGACCACAAGACTTTTTGGACCATAAATTTGTAATTCTTTACTCCTCTTTTATCGCACTGAGCGTTGTTCAATCTCAGACTATTTAACATCTCGTTGAAACCTAACGAGATAAAATTTTTTAAGTACTCATTTTTGCGCAGTCAGTTATTGGTATTGATCGATTTATAAGAATGTGATGATGGAAGTAGCACATTAGCTCGGAAGTGTTACTTGTCATAGTGGCGGCACTTTGCCAGGACTCAGTGTGCTCGTTGGATGTCTTCTTTGGATAGAGCGTACACACAGAGAAAAATGTATAAATCCAGCCCCCCCCATTAACGCCCAGGGAGAGGGAGAGAACATATGCTGTGTGAAATGACTAAGACCCTCAAAGAGATGAGAAATGGGCGAGAAATCTAGCGAGCTCCGCAGACTGCCGAGAAGGTCAAGGTTCAATTCACATGAACAATCGACTCCACAGAAAGGGGTTCAGGTTGCGAAAGCGTGAAAAAGTGAGAGGGAGTCTCTCACTTTTGCACACACTCTCGCTCTGACCCTTCTGTGGATCTCTGTAGATTTTCAATGATGTGTGCACAAAATGCACAAAATTGATGAGACGCTCAGCAATTAACATTTCAAGCTTGAGAGAGATGAGAAAAATGCGCCGGAGGTTCAATCGAGAAAGCGCTATAATTTAACGTTAAAAATCACTGATCGAGGAAAATAATTTAAACAATTTCATATCTCAGTTTCCCGAGGAGTTAGAGACTTGAAATTCGGTTTTCGCGGTGCTCTGTGTCATAAAACGAAACCGAGAAATGGAATTGCGGGAAAAATCCTCTTGATTGGTGATTTAAACGTTGCATAAAATTACTCAACACATGATTCCAAACCTACAGACCAGGATTAGAGCGAGAGAGTATGCTAAATTGAGAGAGTCCCTCTCGATTTCCCACACTCTCTCACTCCAAAGGCCTTTCTGTAAGGTTGACCGGTCTGTGGAATGATGTGTCAAGCGCTAAATCGATGAAGACGCTCGGCAATAATTGCGCAAGACAAGGAAATCGATCGACACTTTTCAAGTGTAAGAGAAAAAAGGATAAGAAATGTGGTAAAACAAATATTTTGTGAAATTTTATTTTTTAAATACTGCAATTTTTAGTCAACAATGGAGACGAGATCAAAAAATATCAGAGGAAAAAATCAAGGATCAAAGATGGTACCTTGTTGGGTTCAGGAGAAGGGGAGGCCGAGTCGGTTGCTGCATGTGCTGCAGCTGCAGCTGCTGCAGATTCGGAGAAGGGCACGGCTGCGAGAGTGACCGATCGGGCGAAACGACTCGGCTGTCGAAGAAGGAGGGCATTGGCTTTCTTCTGAAAATAAATGTGTTGCTCGTGTTGTCGTGTTTTTTTTTGCGAAAATATACGAAAAATGTATTACTTTTATACATTTATTATGCATTTTCATGTACGATGGGGCTGTATTTATACATTTTATCTGTGTGTAGTTTATTTAACCATTCATCGCGGCAAGATTCAGATCGAACTGAATGAACATTCCAGATGTATGGAAGAGACGCGTGAAGTGCAAGAGCAGAATGTACGAGTGAGACTCGACTATTATTTAAACGTTCGTGTTCGGTGTTTATACAGCAAACATTATCATTGATGCGCGAGGTGTTGTTTGCACTGCGACTACTTGAGTGCGAGTAGCAAAATACTCTGATCATAGCGATGCGTATCACTTTATAGAGCAGTTACTATTCGATGGCTACGGTCGTTACAGTAGGATGGTCCGATCGTTACGGTACGGGGATTTACAGTAGGATGAGCCGACGGTTACGGCACGGTTTGTTTCAATAGAATGACTCGATGGTTACTGTACGGATGTTACATTATGATGGTACGATGATTACGGTAAGGTATTTACAGTATGCTGGGTCGATGGTTACGCTCCGGAGTTTCAACGCACGATGTGCGCGCGATTCCGGTAAAACATCGTGCGCGCGCGATTTTCACATGATGCGCCGCGAGATTTCCACAAGTCGCGCGCGGGCCTGATCCTGAAACCGTACTTTCCGTTCAAGACCTTCAACAGAGCACACGATTTCCACACGACGCGCGCGACATTTCCGCTACTCGTTTTGCATGAAGCGAAACTAGTAGTGGAAATCGCGCGCGCATCGTGCGTTGAAATCCCGGAGCGGTAAGGTATTTACAGTAGGATGAGTCGATGGTTACGGTCGTTACAGTATCTCCCTCGTCTTCTTATCCCACACGATTGTTCGCGTTCGCTCCATCCCAATGCTGCGGGTGCTTGGCCATTACTGCGGCGAGGAGAAGGGCGAGAAGGAAAATGACCGAGAACGACTTCATTTCTGTAATTTAATAATTATTTAATGATGTTAGTTATTTGAAGAGGCAGTAGGGGTCAGGGGAATAATATGAGAGCGAAAATCAAACATGCAGTGATGGGAAGGCGGATCGGGTTACTTTTATACTCACCTTTTCACCCCTGGTCACTCCTATAAGGAATTATGTTGCGTATTGGTTTTACCACAACCGATTCGTTTCACTTCGCTTTGACGAGTGATACAAAATAAAAGGAAGAGAGTTCGTCAATATACTGGAAACAAAAGAAACAACGGATTGATTTAAGTTGCAATGTGCCAAGCCATGTTGTGTTAGAGGGACAAATATTCCTCTTTTGCAATTTCTATTTTTTCAAGCTCCCTTGCGTTTGACCTCTTTCTGGAGGTTTGGCGGTTCTTTGAAGAGATGTGTTAATTAATGTTTGAAAATAGAAAGACTCGTACTTCAAAATTCACAGAGAAATTAGAGATGACCAGCGATCGAAGAGAAACTCGTAAACACGAGAGAGCGTGGAAAACTGAGAGAGCGCTCAACACCAGTCTCCGCCCCTTTGTTGTTGTTTACTCTCGGCCGCCCCCGGATTCGAGAACATCAACCATTCAAAGACAGGTGACCGAGAACGACTTCATTTCTGTAATTTAATAATAATTTTAATGGTAATAGTTATTAGAAAAAAGCAACATTCGACGGATCACGTGAGTAACTCAACGGCACGCATTCAAAAGTTTAAATAATTTATCTTTCACTTATTTTGCACAATATCTAAATACTGTACACTTATTGTAAGTAGATTGTGCAATGAGGATGTAAGTGTTTGACCTGCGATAAAGATAACAATATCGTAACAAAAATGGAAAAATTTTTTTTAAACCTTTCAAATCAATATATTAAAAATCGTAAATTATTACATATTATTTCAAATAGGTGAATAATATAGAATTTAGTTCACATATTCCATAACCACGAGAACACTCTGCAAAATCATATAATAAGAGAGGTATCACGAGAGATTGCAGGAAAACTGGCTCTACGAGGAACAATTTCCGAAAAAGTATTTTTGATTTAGATCAAACTTTTATGTGGGAGTACCTTGGAGATGAGAATTCGAAATATCCGGGTCCCAGGTCTCGGAGCCGGCATTTAGGAATTCGCCGGTTCTGACACCGGAATCGTTATAACTTCTTTTAAAATAAAGCTAGAAAGCTGTACTTGGGCTTAAAATTTTCGAAATAATTCCCTACATAATTTCTCTGTTGAAAGTTAAAACGGAGACGGACAAACAAAAAAGATGAGGCTGAAAAATGAAATTATTTATCAAATAAAAATTATTTATGGTTCTAAGGTGTGCGAAGTCGCATGTTTTTAATGCAGAATATGAAAGAGCATCTCAAATATAATTTTAGAAAATTTTTAAAATAAATGAAAAGGGGGCCTCCCATACCTGAAAAATGACCTCGAATGTGAAAAATCGAAAAAAATTGAAAAAAATATTTTTCAGAATTCTTCAGGAAACAATTTTTCAGAACGTATTAAAGGTGGTGTCCCACGAACCTTTGGTCAACTGAGTTCTCACTGTCTGGTTATGGTAATCGGTTTCCAGATAAGAGCCCCGCAAACCGCATGTTCAGCCGATAACTTTGAACAAAGTTATTCGCGTTTGGCTCTGTGCCAAACTGACCCTGAATGCAGGAATTCAAAAATGAAAGGGAGGGATAAGGGGGAATGAGGAGAAAGCGACCGCGTCATTGAAATATATGAAATGAGGAATGATGGAGCAGGAGATTCGTGATACTCCTTCTTTAATTACCAGTCTGTTCAGGAAAAATTAGTTTAACAGATTTCATGTGCGTATAGAGTTGTCAGAATATAAGATATTATTTTTAGCTTTAAAAACTTACCAAAATTGTTAAAAAACTGAGGTTAGAACGAGCAGAAGTGATCACACTGGGTTATATAAAACATACAACTTTTTATTTGATGCTGTCAATCATTACTGCTGCATAAATCGTTCATTCAACAATTCTCAAATTCGAATACTTCTGGATTTTCATTAATTTTGTTTCAGTCTTATGCATATTTTATATTCTGACAACTCTATACGCACATGAAATATGTTGAAATAAATTGTCCTAAACAGTCAGGTAATTAATACGTTCGGAAAAAATGTTTTCAGAAGAATTCTGAAAAATAAATTTTTCGATTTTTTCGATTTTTCACATTCAAGGTCAATTTTCATGTATGGGAGGCCCCCTTTTCATTTATTCTTAAATTTTTCTAATTCTATATTTGAGATGCTCTTTCATATTCTGCATTAAAAACATGCGACTTCGCACACCTTAGAACCATAAATAATTTTTATTTGATAAATAATTTCATTTTTCAGCCTCATCTTTTTTGTTTGTCCGTGTCCGTTTTAGCTTTCAACAGAGAAATTATGTAGGGAATTATTTCGAAAATTTTAAGCCCAAGTACAGCTTTCTAGCTTTATTTTAAAAGAAGTTATAACGATTCCGGTGTCAGAACCGGCGAATTCCTAAATGCCGGCTCCGAGACCTGGGACCCGGATATTTCGAATTCTCATCTCCAAGGTACTCCCACATAAAAGTTTGATCGAAATCAAAAATACTTTTTCGAAAATTGTTCCGAGCCACCTGCAATCTCTGGTGATACCTCTCATAATGGATGGAAAATTGTTCAAAAGCAGCTAATATTATGTTAAAGAAGGCTTATCATGAATGATTGAAAGGTACTATTTTCCCCGATGTTCGAGGTCTCATGTCTGTTATCAGTAGTTGGTGAAACAAAAATGCAGCACGCGTTTCCCTCGCGTGCCCTCCTCGTTTCCCTTTATCTCTCTGCCTTTCTCTGACCTCGTCTCCACAAAATGTCAACTCCCACCGCGAAAGAATGCAGGCTCAATGTGAGATACTGTAAGAATTCTGGTCATTTTGGATACTTAATTAAACATAACTTTATTCAAACTAAAAACTGAAACTTGCTATTTTCGAGGCTCTCATCGGGTAATCGATCCCCATTGCCCCACAGTGCGAACTCAGTTGACCAAATATTCGTGGGACACCTTCCTTAAAATAAAATTATATTTAACAAATATTACATTTTAGGAAATCAAATAACTACAAATAGAGATGTTCTGCACGATTCGACATTGTCCCAATCTTAAAGATTCCACAGACGAGGAGTTCATCTGCTATTGCCGAAACGCGGGCGCTTCCAATCATGAAAGGTAAGTAAAAATCAACAATTTCAACAAACTCATTTTCCTCTTACCACTTTAACTTTCTTTAAAGAATGAGTATCACGAATATCCTGCTCCATCATTCCTAATCTCTATGTTTCAATGACGCGGTCGCTTTCTCCTCGTCCACCCTTATCCCTCCCTGTCATGTTTGAATCCCTGCATTCAGGGTCAGTTTGGCACAGAGCCAAACGCGAATAACTTTATTCAAACTTATCGGCTGAACATGCGGTTTGCGGGGCTCTTATCTGGAAACCGATTACCACAACCCGATAATGAGAACTCAGTTGACCAACAATTCGTGGGACACATTCTTTAAAAAAAAAGAGTAGACTGGATCAAAATGAACCTGCAATAGGTGTTGTGTATTGCTATTACATTTATAAAAAGATACTATCAAACAAAATGTCGAACTGGGACTTCCTGTGTTTACCGAGACGAGAGAGCACGCAAAAGCGAGAGGGTCGCCATTGATCCTGTATGGTAAACAACGGAAGTTCGTGATTCGGCTTTTTGGTATGATCGTATCATTTTATAAATGTAATACGCTTTGTACAATTTTTGAGATTATATGAAAAAAATCAAACAATGTGTTCTTTTCGTATCACAATTATAATTTTAAGATATATTGTAGATGGGTCTGTTCCGCGGCGTTGGCTGACTACTCGAAACGCGACTTCTCCTACGACGATGTTCACTATGATTGTTACAATTCCATGACGTCGGAGAAATAGAGGAGAGAAAAAAGGGCAGGATCGAAATTCTCCCTGGAGAAAACTCGATTCAGAAGAGAATTTGCCCCTCTGTTTGAAAGGGGCAATCGTATCCAAAAATGAATTTATTGATCATTCTTAATATCTCTACATTTTGATGTGAATTCGTAACCTTGTTTGATTGCTCTATAGTAGCATGTGTAGTGATGACTATACTCCGAGTTTCATGTACCGTCAAGTTTGTTTCATGTGTATTGTTCGCGTTAATTTCTTGTACATGTACAATTAATTCGCTTTTGAAATTGTCAGATTAATAGGTGTATTTTGACAGATATCTTTTCTAAAAATTTATTTTTTAATGTTTTTTTAAAAAAATATTTGTCATTCTCGTAATAAATTTTCAATAACAATATAGACGAATTGATGCTCGTTGTCACACTCGTAAATTCTCTCTATCATAGATAACTCGGGGTTGGAGCAATCTGGCTCAAAGCTTTAATCCGCGATCTCTGTTTCCTCCGGATATATGCATCATCATTTCCTCTTTGCCCATCCGTATCGTTTTTTTCTCTCATTCCACTCATTCGCTTACAAGAGAACGATTCTCAATTCGAAAACAATTCATGGTTGCTTGCTATACATAATACAATTTATTAAATAAATCAAACAAAGATATTAATAATACTTTACAAATACATGTCTCTAAGTTCGTATTTCGATAATTTATAACAAATAGAATCATCAGTACTGTTAAAAAGATATCATTGAGATGAACAATACATGAGCCATCCATCATTTCACTTCTTCACTTTTATGGCAAATAGACGCGCTGAAACTCACCTCAACCGTTTCATTACCTCCTGCAACGCCTGCAAAGCCAATCCAATTACATTACCATTTGTAGTTAGTAGTCTCCTCTCCCCTCTCCTCCTCCTTCTCATTCTCCATTCATTCTCTCCCTTCTCCTCTCTCATCGGCGGTCGCCAGCTCAATAAAACCAATCGAAAAAATGTGAGTGAACCGTACCCTCCCCGGCCTATCACCAGCTACGGGGGTACCTGTACCTCCGTAGACTACCGTGACCTCCTCAAACTTTATCGGAGTACCGTATCCTAGCATATTCATCTAACCACCGTTACCTACAGTACTCCTCTTACTACCGTAACCTACCGTAATCTCTCAGGTTGGCCGAAGTTGCGGATCGCGTGCATGAACAGATGTGGACAACGGCAGAGACAATGAGGAGACGAGCGGTCGCAGTTGGCGATAATGTGGCCAAGATGGGAGGAAAGGTATACTGTAGCTACAGAATGACCTTGGCACCTTGCCAAGATGAGCTTGGAAACTTGCCAGTTCGCGAAATTGACCTTTGATATATTGTAGATTCGTCTGGCCGGCGATCGCCTCCGTGACGTCTCCGAACCGGCGTATCTCGACCTGAAGGACTACGTCAGTAATCAATAATCTACCATAACCTGGGATACGATACCGTAACTGGTTCTCCCCTTTATGGAAAACCGACCGCAAAATGGTCCGAGTGCTCATTTGAGAACATCGTTCGACCGATCAGCGCTCTGAATTGTCCACGAAATGAGTGGGAAATTGGAATAGAATTAATGACGTATCTAATGATGTTGATCTTTGAACTTTGATATTTTATATCCGATCTTTGATCTTTCCAGGTGACGTCCGCCTGCGAGGAGTCCAAACCCTTCGAGGAGCTTGTCGAGGACGATCGACACACGCTCATTGAGATGTACCTCGGAACATCGGTACCGTAATCCTACCGTATCCACAGTCTACCGTATACTTATACCGTAACCGAATTGATAATTGCAGGTGCTTCTCATTGGTCTATCACTGGGCGAACTCGCCGGCACATCGCCCCTGCTCGTACCCCTCATCGAGTGAGGAGAACCATCGAGTCATGCCCTACCGTGCCCCTAACCCACCGTACCCCTAACTTACCGTACCCTACCTTTTCCGCACCCCTACCTTTGCGGCACCCTATCCCTACCGTACCCCTATCCGCACCCTATCGTACCCTAACCCCTACCGAATCCCTTGCCCCGACCCCTACCTCACCGTACTCATACCCTACCGTTCCCCTCCTCGACCAATTATCGATCCATCACAGCTACTTCTTCTCTCCCTACGCAACTGCCGCAATGCTGGTCCTTCTTCCCCTTCGCGCCGGTCTGCAGCTCAAGAAGAATGGTACGGTATCCATAGCTACCGTAACCAGGAAATACCATAACCCATTCGCACCTTAAAGTAAGCCAGTACCGTGCGGCACGTCGAGTAGCAATTGCCATCCACATTGCGTTTCACCGCCGACTTCTGAGGTGGAGCCGTATAATAATATAATTCAGCGATGGACGACACGGAGCGTCTCACTTCTATCTTCGGCCTTTCCTTCGCCCTCGGACTCCTCGGTACCGTAACCATCTTAGCGAAATCGATACCGTAACTTGCGGCTACCGTAATCCCAACCGTATCCTCAGGTTCATTCACATTTGGCGGTGCTCGTCTGCTCGCTCTCGTTCCCTCTCTTCTCTTCCTCGCGCCCACTGTCCTCGCACTCACGGTACGGTAGTGCTACCGCACTCCTACAGTATCCTACCGTACCTCATGCCTACAGTACCCCTTTGTAGATCGATAACCAGATTCTCTCCGTGCCCAAGGGATTCGACCGTCAGAAGATCATCATGGGCGCTACCTCATTAGCTCTCGTCCTATCTACGATTCTCGCATACTTCCCGGTAATAATGTAGCACTATCGATCGATAACTGAAATCACTGTAATCTCTGAACCGATCGATATTAATACAGTAACCGTTGCAGCTCGGCAATCTGCACGTGACGACTCTTCTGTACTTTGGAGCCCATTCTGCCTTCCTCTTCGTGCACGCTCAGGTATACTGTTGACGCGCGTTGTGGTCACGTCGCGGTTTGCCCAAATATCGATTGATTTCAGGTCTCATCTGCACGTCTGAAGGAGAAATCGCTGTGCCAGGGCGTCGGCCAGCTGCTCTACGTTGTCGTAGTCTTCGCTATTCAGGTACGGTAGGCGCTGCGGTCACGCGTTGCGGTTCTTTATCGACTGATTTCAGTTGCTGCTCAGCGCCTTCTCAGGATGAGCGACAGAATACAAGCGAAATCATAAGACGATTGAGAATCCCAAACGTCAAAAGGGATAAACTTGTTTAGCTTGAATTAGATAAATAATGTATAATATTGTGAACGCTAGAAATGGCACAAGGACACACGGCGTTTTGGCGCCATTTATTTTGAATATTTCCGTATGGGAACCCGGTTTCGCACTGCTACGTGTGGCAAAATGCCAACATGCAAACCCTCTCATTCCCTCTCGTCTCTCGCTCTATCGATTAGTTGAGACGAGAGGCACTCTCTCACTGATCTACCTCTCTTCCTCACCCCCAGTAGAATGCCGTCTGGACATGAGATTGAGACAGATACAAATGCAGGCCGTGCAATCGTTGTGAGATCGTCACTATTCGATGTTAAATTCTCTCTAGTTGAAACTTGACGCCATTGTTTTGGCCTAGTCTGTACCACATCCAAATGTTTCAAGTTTACCGTCGAACTTTATGTGTCATCCTTCAAATAGCGAGTGAATGGAGTTGGAGCAATCGCAAACGGATTGTATTGCACACTATAATTTTTCGAAAATCAAATGCAAACTCGCTAACTGTTGATTTTGTGATGTTTAAAAAATATTCGGAAATTCTTTAAAAAAATGTGATTTTCCAACAAATATTTTGTTGTATTTGTATTAACCAACCACTCATTACACGATTCATTCATTCGAATTCCTTCGTTGCTTTCGCTTTTTCTTCTATAGCTGGCGTCGTTTGCCCCATACTCCGAAAACCAAAAGAAAATGCGTTTCAAGTTTACCGTCCATATTTGCGTTTCACCAATATTTCATATAAGGTGAGGATGGACATCGTGCATTGGCGGTCGCCGAGGTCGAAACACAAAGTTAATATGCAAAATCTAGGGGCACAATCTACTGCCAATGCCTATTGAAACAAAAAGTCGTCTTATTTACCACCCACTCATTACATGATTCATTCATTCATTCATTCGCATTCCTCCATTGCTTTCGCCCTTTCTTCTATAGGTCATACTCCTATTAGGGGGAAATTAGAGGGAGCAGAGTTGACTATGTTGCCTTTTCGCTTTTTACTATCCCCCACTTTTCCACCAACTCTCATGAGAGGAGAGAGAGAGAGAGAGAGAGAGAGAGAGAGAGCGAAAGCACACTAATATGAATAGGGGTGAAAGGTCTAGTGCACTGTGCGTGTGTGTGATATCTTATGAAGAGAGAGAGAGCTAGATTTGATCCCGTCTATATCACCCCGATCAGACTCTCTCCATTCTGCACGCTCTCTCATCTGTCAGACAATGAGAGAGAGCATGTGAAATGGAGAGAGCCAGACACTTGCTCATCACTCCCCTGCCCTATTTTGAAAGGGTGATAGACACTCTAAGGCACGTACACAAGCTGAAGCATTGAATAGCCTGATCATCGTATCACATCTAATCTGGAATGTGACTGAATAAAATCACGCCCTGTGCAGCCGATAAAATGGTCTGGTTGATTAAAAACAATATTAAATCTACTTTATTTTGAAATTTTTTTGAGAAGAGCTCGCCGAGTATTCCTCATTTAACCTTTACTTCTCGTAATGGTATCGTGCCCTAGATGCGTTATGAATGCATGGATAAAGTAATCCCTCGTTGAAGCCAGTAGCTTGCTGCCGTAAAATCACATGGCGTTTAACACCTTTACCTTTTTCCCTTGTCCTATGACCTATGATAAGACAGAATTGATCAAAACAAGGCTACGGCGGTGTTCCCCAATTAGCGCTGGTGAGTCAAAGGACCAATCGGAATTAGGGAAGTGTGTGTTTGTGTAATTCACTGGTTATGCATAGCGGGGACAGTTCGCCTCGCCTCGGGCTATTTTGATGGTCGGGAATAAGGAGCTGAATGTTGTTAGCCCTGAGAGTGGAGAGAGAGAGAGTGGAGAGAGAGAGAGAAATGGGGGTTAGTGAGAGTGTAGTGATACTCGACTAACAGGGATGCATGACCTTTATGGAACAAACGAGGAGGAAAAGGATGGGCGATTAATCACGAGTCGACACTTTCTTTGAAGCTGAAAAAAATATCTTGCGAAATGTGCGGCCGTGTGTACCTGAAATGCAACACACAATGTTTGAAATGTGATCCATTTCTGTTTTTGGGGACACTTCTAACGATTTTGGCGCTTGGAAGCAGTCACACATGTTGGATTTTCCGGTCATAAAACATTGTAGCGCAATAGCTATAGAATATAGTAAAACGTCTTTAACCATCATGACTTTCCCTTTCTTGGATATGCGATCAGTTTGTTTGTCTCCCCGTTCACCCCATTCCGCTTCCCTTTCTTTTGTTCGTTTTCGCCTTGCCCCTAATAGAGAGAGAGAGAGGTACACTCTCCACTTTCGATATCGTTTAGAGCAGCACAGCAAATCCTCGAGCAGCATTCGAAAGAGAAAGGGAACAGTTAAAAAAGAGGATTGAACTCGTCTAAGGCGCCCGCATCGAAAGGGAATTTGGGAAGGAAAGAAAAGGGAAAGGAGGAACGGATCTTCTATTGGAAGTGGTCGAGAATCAAGCGGAGACCGCTGAAAGAACAGGGCGGATGGCATTAAAAATCACTGTCGAGAGATTGGGTTTTTGCTGGATAAGGTCTAGCGACCATAGACTGACTGGGTAGTTCAATGGTGTTTCTTCGTAGCACGATAAAGCTCGAGCGGATGATATATGACCAATAGCGTGGATGTTTGTTTTGTTTAGAAGTCGTTTATCAAGAGGCTATTCGGGTTCACAGGGAATCGAATGGGAGCTCTGACGACGTTGAAAAGGCTTAGTATCTTCGGTTAATTGTCTTCTGAAGAGCGAGTCATCTTGAATAGTTTTCAAAGTGGGGATCGGTCTCTCGTCGGTGGATAAGTGGGAATGAGAGACGATCTTCATTGTCGAATAGGAAGTGACGAAAGGTCCGTCCGTTAGGATCTCGTGCGAAACAGGGATCTTGGATTGGAGCTTGAGCCATAGTCCTCCAAACTCGAGTCATCGATCTTAGAGAGAATCAACGAGTATACGGATACTGAGGATCAATTCAACTTGTAGGTCATACCCATCACACGGCGACCACTCCGGCTTGTATGGGGATCCAAGTCCTGTTTAGTCGATAGTAGAGAAGAGGGG
Source organism: Pristionchus fissidentatus (assembly GCA_036245785.1). Classification (NCBI taxonomy): domain Eukaryota; kingdom Metazoa; phylum Nematoda; class Chromadorea; order Rhabditida; family Neodiplogasteridae; genus Pristionchus; species Pristionchus fissidentatus. The sequence continues at coordinate 27,187,592 of BTSY01000002.1, forward strand.
TACTAGGGAGCCTTGGGCAGAACTAGGGGAAATTCCACCTCTCCATCGGAGGAAATGGAGATGCGACCGCTCGTGACGACTGACAAAAACGAGAATCGGTCAGCCCCGGCAGAGCGGTAGCGTGGAGAACCTACTAAAATCAATGGGAGATTGATTTCTCAGTTGTCGGGGGTTTAAAAAGATGCGATTTTTTTCAGTAGCAATATACTACGTTAGTTGGGTCCAGCCGGTAAGCCTGTTGCAACATAAGTGTGCGTTTCCTAATAGTAATGCTGCGCTAATATCTTCGGGGAAATTTCCCATCAAAAAGTGGGAAACTCGTGTAACTCAGCTCAAACTGAACGAAAGCTCTCCAATCAAAAAGGAAAATGTTCCAAACATGGCTTGCAATCCCTGTATCAAGTTTGGAAGTTGTAGCTTCACTATGAAAAAAAGTTATGAAAAGGTGCATAAAACTGATGTGCACCTTGCACCCCATGAAATTAGCGCAGCATAAGTCTATTAAAAGTATGGCAAGAATGGAAATGAGTTATTATCAAATTGGCAGATACGGTAGGAATCAGTGAAAGACCGATTCTATGTTGAATGGAGTTTGCGAGTTACGGTAAGAGTCAAGTAGCGACCATAGACTGACTGGATAGTTCAATGGTGTTTCTTCGTTGGTCGAGTAAAGATGAAAATAACAAATTGGCTCAGTTATGAGCTCTGAATGAGGGGCTCGGGTACGGTAAGAATCAACCAAAGGCCAACGTTCGGCTGAATAGGGAGAAGAACTTTTTGAGTTTCTAAGAGAGATCTCGAGTTAGACTCTGAAAAAAATTGGATCAAGTAGTCCACTAATGTGTAGGGGAAAAACAGCGAAAAAACGTTGCCTTACTTTGACCTTAGATTTTTATACTTTAAATTACCCGTTCCATACCTTACAAATGGGATTGGCGAGGGACATCTATGACAAATTCGGCATAGCAAGCATCATACAGGAAAAGTTAACTTAATATCATTTATTTTCCATCCGTTTATTGCATCATCAACTACAACTTGATAGACAAATGTTTAAAAATTTATTCACAGTCCTACAAAATCCGGCATTATCCAAGAGGAGAAACTACCTGCAGACAAGAAAATCTCTGCAAAAGCGCACTTTCCCTTTTAGGCCCATGGCAACTACACAAAAGCCCCGTTTTTACGAGTGCTTACGGGGGGCCGAGATGTGTAGTCCCCCATTGCTCAGCACCTACTTTGCATGCCTGTTTTCTGCCCCAGACCGGATCCTTATGCCATTGGTTGTGTTGCCTGATTGAGTGTCTGAGTAAGAGAGAGTCTCTCTCTCTCTCTCTCTCTCTCTCTCTCTCTCTCAGAGAGAGAGAGAGCCGTACTTTGTCGGCGCTTCCCGAACGGGTTGCGGTTACTACAAGGAGGCGGAGGTCCTCCCTCCTCCTCTCCGCCTCCCCTTTCACCTTCATCTCATTCTCATTCACTCTCTCACTCATCAATCAACCATGCGTCTCTCCTCCCTCACACTGTAAGTTATCCGTTGTGCCCTCATTGTGCTTGATTAATTGCTTGACTAATTACTGAATTTTAACTCATCCCTAGATTGGAGGTGTCATGGCTAGAACATAGGTAGATAGCTAGATGAAACCATAGGATGTGTTCTATCCGCAGCAACCGTGAAAGTAAATATTGTCAGTCTTCTTCATGTTGTATTTTGAAAGTTACTGCTTATTTTTTTATTAATTCAACTATATTTCAGATTGATCCTTCTCTTCTTGCTACCGATCGTATCACCATCGCCAGTGCACAAACATCGACAGGTTAGCATTTCGTGTTAGCATTTCGTCTTGCTCAGACTTGCATACTCTGAAGTATCAAATCGAACACTGATCAGTCGGTGTAAAATTGAATTCTGAAAATCCACAAAAATGATCTCTCTTGATCACGAACCTTCCTACGCAGCGTACAAAGTTCTCGAGCTTTTTCGAAGTTTTGTATCTGTTCTAGAAAGTTTCTGCGAGTACCGCAAGTGCAAAAGAAATAGAAAGGAAAGCAAGTTAAAATAATATATATAAATATAATTAATAATAATAGTAATAACACAAAATATAATTCATTTTGCAGCACCGACTCCGTCACGAGGAGTCCAAGTCGCGCAGCCGTCGACTGGTCCCACAAGAGGCGTCCTCCAACAGAGACCAACACCAACTTCTGCTCAGCAAACCCTACTGGCCCTGGCCCTAAGCCCTAAGCCCTAATCCCAAAACCACTTAAAGATAGTAGGAACAGAGTTCATTATTTTTTTAAAATCATCTATCTAGCATAATCACCTAGTGACACGGTCTACTCTTATAGACGTAGATCGATGCATATCTTATATGATCCAAAAATATCCAGTTTCATCTCACATTGACACGGGTTCACCATATTTATAAGCTAATATATTGATTGTATTTTGTCGGGATATTCAACCGCGTGTATGCTCTCACCTTGCTGAATAAAGCGATCGTTTTCTTATTTCTGATGTTGATTTCTGGCTAAGGGCAAATTTGTTTCGAGGATAGTAGATTGGTGTTTAGTTGACACACCCGCTAATAGTGGATAAGTGGAGCCGTAAAAGGTATTAAATACATTCTAAATGGTAATTAAAATGTGCTGTAAGTTTGAGCCCAAGTTTAAAATGAGTACACTTATGTTTCCTATAATGTCTATTTTCACCCCGAATACTTCGTCGAATGGAAATATCGACGTTACTAAAGACTATTATTTCAGAACGTCTGTCTGTCTGTCTGTCTGTGTGTCTGTCTGTGTGTCCGGCGGTCACGTTTTTCGCATTTTCCTTATATTTCGCTTCAAAATCGCGCTATCTTCCCAAATCCTTTTGCATATGATTCCCGACCAGAATACCTTTCAAATTTTACAAAATTTAATTAACGAAATTTTCGATATTTTCCAAAATGATGAATGGAGTGTCGGGGATCACAGGAAAAGTGTTTTGCGATGTCAGAAACGTGTCAGAACGTGTTCTAACACGTTTTAACGTGGAAAATCGAAATTTTCTAAAAGTTCCAAAATGATTCAGAGAGCGTAGGGGATTACAGGAAAAGCGTTTTGTGATGTCGGGAAAGTGTTCGAAAACGTTCTGAACGCACTGTATCTTGCGTTTCCGTTGTGAAAGGCTCGTGAGGCTGAGAGCGATCGAAAAAAGTTGCCACTACGCCACTTCGTGGCTCCGTGTGGCAACTTTTTTCGATCGCTCTCAGCCTCACGAGCCTTTCACAACGGAATAAGCCAGTACTCTTTGTAGCGATTAACACTCCCCAACATCCCCAACAAGTCGAGCTTCAATGTAACCTGGAGCCAGCTATCGAGCTCCCCCTGGACCGAACTTGGAGCCGGATGTAAAGCTTCCCCTGGACCGAACTTGGAGCCTGCTACCGAGCTTCCCCTGGACCGAGCCTGGAGTCGGCTGCAAAGCTCCCCCTGGACCGAACTGTGCCCTGCAACTGAACGCCCCCTGAACCATACTTTGAAAACGTAGTGCGCACCCTACCATAACGTAGTTTAACCTCAACACACCCTGCTAGTTTAGGTATACATTTTAGATATAGGACGTGATAAATAATATGACGGAACGACGGGATATTATATATTTTATCAACGCTCGAAGGCGCAACTGAAAATGTGTGATTACATGAAATAATATACACTACATCCAGGCTCTATATTGAGATGAGTTCTTTGGGGGGGAGGTTGCAATAGGGTTTAATAAGTGATCATTCGTCGTGTTCCAATCTGCCATCGTTATTGTGGACTGAGAGAGGGAAGATTCCAAGGAAGGGGACCCGGACGATCAGGTTGGCCATAGGCAAGTAGATTAAGGTCCCATGTCCAACAAGCCATCCATCCTCTCGGAGGATTGGACAATTTGACGCATTCATTGCGCTAGTTTGCTTGCCCCAGAAGCCTGGATAGCATTCGTAGTAACTACAGATCTAACCGGTGGCCTGACAGAACAGTCGCTTCTCGATGTAAAGTATTCCTGATTCCAGTAATTTACTTTTTTCTTCAATATTACGGCTTGTATGGCGCAAAGAACCAGTGTACCTCCGCTTACATTTATTCCTTCACTTTCTCACGTTTTCGAAAATACCCCTGGTTTCCTTGTCGAGGCGTAAATACATGTTCTCCGATAATAGATGCTTCTGGAGTACCACGATTAGCTACGCACTTGGCTTACTAACGACTCCCTTGGGTCGGTAAAGGAGAAAAGCCTGAATGAACTGAAGATTATACTAGTGTTTATCAAATGTAAACCGTTCGCAGCAATGCGTCACAATGCCGGTTGATTATTTTGGTGTTGTTACCCACTGCCATAAATAAGCTATAGTTCCCTTGATTGGTGTCATTCATACCTGTCTTTCATGTTTCCTGGTTCAACTTTTAAAAAAAATATTATGTAATCAAGAAATTCAGTTCCGATTGTTCTTGGTATTGTTCCTCCCAGCAGTGACCTAGAACAATCTCCAAGTTGATGCTATTGGTCATATTGTGCATGCATTTTATTTGTACTGCAATATTTTTGGTGGAAGGTTTTGTGTGTGAGGTTTTTTTAGAAAAAAATCTTGCGATATTAAATATATCAAAAATAGTTCAGATGCTATCGGACGACAGCTTTGTATTAGGAGCACGAATCTTCTATTCACTATGTTCTTCATTCATGGTTATGGGAGTAGTTTTCAATTCCCTCCTGCTCTTCACTTTCATGCGATCCAGGTATCAGTTTCTGAATATTGAAAGAACTTCGGGCAATTGCATCATTTAATTCCACACAATTCACAATGCGCTCACATTTGATTGAAGAATGTTCTAGAATGATTTTTTTTTTCAGAAAGCAATTCTCTGTATAGAGTTAAATTACTTGTTTAGAGACTTTACAAGATATTTTTACCCAGCAGTTTGCATAACTTTCTACGAATATTTCAGAAGGATGCGAAGTCACTGCTCCATTCTGATCAGTTCGTGCGCTTTCTTCGACGTTTTGCACCAAGTAAGACAATACAAATTATACGAAATATATTTAGAAATATACTTTAAATAGACGATAATAGAGAAAAAAAACTGATACTTTCCGAATGATGAGGCGGCCAGTATTTCGGTCCGAGATCAAATTTTGCGACGGATCGACTAAATTGAACCTTGTCTAGAGCAATAGAGCAAGGTGAACGAACGAGTGGGGCCGTAAATCAAGGAAAACTGGAAATCGGTATTCACTGCTTTTTTCTTACTGCCACTCCCTCAGCTATCCGCCTTTTCTCAATGGCACGATGTTATGACTGGAACGACAAGAAGCAGCGCTGAATGCATTCAGATAATGGTAGGGCTAAACATTACAGTAGAATATAAGATATAAATATGATTAACAAAAATATCGACGATAATACATAACTTTAAATATGACTGATTTGAACTGAACGGCGATAATATAAAGCTATGATAAAATGACGATGCTATAGATCGCGTAAATAAATAAAAATACTAAAGCACAATATTCTCATTTCTCGTCTCGGATAAGGCTCGAGAGCCAGAGGATTCTTTACATTGCAAATATTCCAGATTATTCCGGAAATTGGTTTGTCCGGCGGCTCAATTCTGGTTCTTTCAATAGCACTCGATCGTTATTTTTCGATTTCGGCACCGGGAAGATATCGATTGATAAAGCGATCGAGATATCTCTTAGTAAGTCGACGAATACGTTACGTTTTTATAGTGAAGATAGAAATGCGCCAATTTAGCAACCTATTTTTGATCTCTCGATATTCAACGGTAAATATGTCTAATACTGCGCACAGTATTTCAAATATGAAGTGTCCGACCTGAAAAATATGAAGTGTCCGACCTTCGTCTTGCTCTTAAAATACCATATTTCTGACGCTAAAGCTGCATCTCTAGTGAGAAGTTCGGCGAATATTATCCATTTCTCTAGTCACAAGAGAAATGTACTGATTTCGTAGGCAGCGCAGAGCCTTGATCCTTCGGTATCGCACAATCGGTGTAGTTGATTCTTCGTACCTCACCCTCAACTATCAATTTCAGAGCGGTTTCTCGAATTGCGAATTACTGATACAGATCTTTCTTTTCCTTCTTGAAATGACATGTTCTCAGTCTAATATCAGCTTTGAGATGCACTACGCCATCGTTGCTGCGTTCTGCGCTTGCCCCGTCGCACTAATGGTACACGCTTACAGGGAGGAGTAAGTGATCTTTCATAACGTAAAGTTCCCTGAACTTCCTTCCTGTACTGGATTATCTTCGTAATTCGCTCGTTTCTGAGATGGGTGATCACATCCGTATGGGAAATTGGAGGAGCTCTATCTACTTAATTGTCATGCTTCTATGACAGAACCTCTCTCTGCATGATGCCCACTCCGTTCCATAACTCGGGTTCCTATTGGGCGGCATCAAGTGCGGTTGTGGATGTCGTAGCCGTTTCCGTCTATTATCGCACGTGGAGAATGCTCAAAGATCGAGGTATGCTGAGAAAATGAATCAAGAAAATATCGTCGAAAGGAGTGATTTCCTCAATTTCTGAATGTTGTGTTATCAGAAAAGGTTCTTTTTGTAAAATTACCAGGCAAAAGAAAATACAGAAAATTCAGAAATACAAACTCGAAACCCTTATCACTTTCTTGGCCATACTAATAACTAGGACTAAGAGGGAAACAGAAATCTATCTGTTTTCATGTTTTCATATCTTCATGTCTAAATGTTTTCGTGGAAAAAATGGGGGAATATCAATTACAAAAATAGTTTATAATATATATTCCAGCTCTAACGAACGAGACGAATTTACTCCGACGCGCTCTACGTACGATTATCTTCGTAACAATCTTCGAATTGAGCGGCTGGGCGCTGACGCAGAGCATCGTTGCCTCTCTGATTTTCTTCGAAACTGCAGGTGAGAAAAAATTAGCAACCCAAAAACAGCTCTACTACAGAGATGTCTACTTTTTTCAATATTCAATTCGCATCATTGGGGAAAGTTTTTTCATAATCCTAAATATGTTTATAGCGCTTCCAGTTCATCTATTATTACTAAATTTCCCCGTTGAGCCACAATATGTTTCAAACTGAGATGAATAGCAAATCATTGAGAATCGAGTTGGTGTTTCAATGAAACGTGTAAAGACGAAAAATGTTGTTTTTACTAACCCAAAATACATCTCCGTCAGAGCCCAAGCGATCCTGCTTCATTTGTTTGGCGGCTAATTTTGTCAATATTGGAATCGCCTTCAAGTTCTTCGTTTACTTCTTTACGAGGTTTGAGTTTCTTGATCTCGATTTTCTTGTTATTCGAGCAATTAACAATTCTGCGTTCAATTTCAGCACAGAATTTCGGCAATCCGCGCGCTCCTTGTTACGAATTCCCCATCTCGTTGCTGTTTCGTCCCGCCAAGTGTACACCGTAACCAGCAAACAACAGTCCCAGACTGATCGTGAAGTCTCGAGGATATAATCACCTGCTATGATCCATTCCAATGATACCGGCTGTGCGTACCGCCACCGCCTCACCAAGACGCCCGAATGGGTAAAGATTGGTTGTGGTATAACCACGAAGTTAACTAGATCCGAGGAATAGATTGGGCCCTCCGGATTGAACTGGCCTATTACGCGCTGGTCTTAGCAGTGACCCCCTCAGAATTTGGAGCCTTGATAAGAGGATGCCTTTACCTTTACGTTTACCAATAATTGAATGTTTGAATCCAATGTTTGTCTGTAAAAATGCAAGAATCATTATCATATTAATTGCTGAAATACAAGAAGAGTTCAATTATTTGTGTTAATTATCAATCAATCATTTATCATGCCAAAAAACTTGATTGAATTAAAGTAAAATTATTAAACCATTTCTTCAAAAAATTGAAAGCAAAGCATATAAAAATGATGAACAAATTTGCGTGTAATGGTAATTTAACGCGAACAATGGACAAATGAAATTGAAATGGGTCAGTACCTTTTTTCATCAAATCACGGGCTACTGCAAACAGGGGATGCTGCAAGCAATCTATACAAATAAGATTCACTTGTCAATCTTGGATACTAACAAGTATAGTATGAATTACAGTATTCAAACAGAGGAGCGAATTCCCTGCGGAATTTCGTTTTCTCCAATGAGAACGTTGACTGAGCTCTTTACCTCCTTCTCGACATTTTCTTTATACACGGAATCGAAGCAATCTTCGTGAGATTTTTTTCGCGCAAACCACGATTATGTGAAAATCTGTGAAAGGCTCAATTATTGGTGGATTACTATTGAAAGTAAGTGAAGAACACCGTGTGAAGCGCACTTTTATTGTTTGTGCTTTCGAGAATTCTTTTTTTAAATAATATAAGTTAACACATACATAATCAGTCATCTGCGAATATCTTATGAGCTCCTCGGTTATTTTATAAATAAATATACAGAAAATTTTTTTTCTTTGGTGAGCTCCCAGATATTCATATAATTCTTGCCGCCGAAAACGAAAGTCTGAAATAATTTATTAGTTGTAAATAATGCACATTATCAAATATATGCTGATTAAATTGACATGTTGGATATGTGAGAAAAATATATTTGTCTTATAACGATTATTTATTTGTCATGTGTTTTAAAGAACTTACTGAGACGAGAATTATTCATCATCCTCACATTTTTCGGTTAGGGTAATGGTGAAACTCACTTTGAGATGGTCGAACTGTTGACCCGAGAGGAAGAGAAGAGCGAAGACGCGACGTTCATTGAACGAAGGTGTGATAGAGATGGTCGAAGTATGGTAATGCGGCATGGTAATGCTTGTCGCTATAATATAATTAATACACCCAATTGAATATGACAGGTGCGAACATAATATTTTATAGAAGGCTTTAGAGATAACACGGTTTGAATACAAAGTGAAAATTACAAGATAAGAACAATTACAAGTAACAGAAGATTCGATCAGGCCTGAGTCGAGTGATGATTCGTGTTGAGGAGAGGTGTGTAAAGGAAAGATCGGAGGGTACCTTCCAGAACAAATGGTTCCCATCCAACGGTGAACATCGGATGTAGTAACTGCAATACCAATAGTATTGCAAAGTAGCATACAGTACCTGCACTATGTACACGTACATTTCTATTCGAGTCCATGTTTTATTCATTTCAATGCCGAGCTGGTATTTCTCGTTGCTTAAGTTTAGGCTGTAGATGCAGACTATTGCTGGATCCACCCAGATAAATAAACACCAGAGTTGGTGTTGAACTGCTAGGTTGTGAGAGTGTTGACAATCGATCTGCCATCCCTATGATTCCTTCAAAATTTAAACTGAAATTCAATCCATTTTTCCTGATATCTTCGACTAGATTTGAGACAACTTTTTGCTCTGCACCACGTTTATTTATGGATTGCCCTCTTTCGGAATATACAAAATGTGATTACGATTTTTTCCTTTCGTCAGAGAAGCATCGAGAACACCCCGATATAAGAATCAGCCTGATCCACCCACTCTCTCCATTGCTACTGTAACATCCCATCGTACAACAGTTACGTAAGAATTACCTCTCTCTGCAAATGTCCGCTATAAAACGAAAGGCGCAGTACACGTCGCCACTTTTGCGCAACCAGTTCACCAACTCCTTTCCGTTTTTTCCCGTTCCAATTCTCTACAGTAACCGCGCCGGAAACAGTCGCCGTGCCCCCAAATCGGCGCTCGAAAACATGCGCAAACCTGTTCGCAACATGTCTCGAGTAGTCTGTCACGCAGGCAAAACCGCTACTTAATTCGGCTGATTTGGTTACGTGATTTTGGTTGTGGTTGTGAGCGGGGCGAGATAGTGTGAGCATCGAGGAGAGACAGAGAAAAAAGAAGGGTAGGCTGATCGAGTTTAGAGTATCGACGAAAGGGGAGCGGAGGAGTGAAAGGGAGGAGGAGGAAGGGGAGGAAGAGAGGCAACGTGGTCAAATGGGGAAAGTGTTGCGGCGAAATCATGTGTGTGTTCATTATTGCGCCTGATCAGTGGGGTTGAAGGGTGCATTTTTCTCGAAATTTCCGCGACTCTATTAGTTTCTTTATTAATTTTCGATTTTATGCTAATATTTGTCCCCGCTGCTCACCGAACCTCCAGAAAGGGACTAACGAGATTCTAACCGATACTCCGCATCTGACCACTCCCTGGAAAGCGTAATGTTATGCACCCAATATTGTCAGAGTTACGACAAATGTGTGATAGCGCAGCGCAGTTATAACCTTTCCCCTAGGAAGAGTGAGAGTGCATCGATCAACTCGTCCTTACCACGTTGCCCCAAAGTGCCCGTTATCGATTGATTAATGTCGACATTTGTTTATTTTCTATTATTATCGATTGATTTGCAGAAAATGAATCTATCAGAGCTGATTGCAAAGATGAGAGTGATCTTCGGAGACAACAAGGTTAGCTATTTATGAATAATAAACAATATTTCAAAAGTGCTGTAAACGTGTCCAATGTCAAAAGTGTTTAGTGCTCAAGTTGACGCCATTTTAGAAAAAAAAACAAAATATCGCTTTTGGGGGGAAGACTGTTCTATTGTAGGTGGACGTGGACGAGGTTCGTCGTGCGATGGAATCCTACAAGAGCAATCCCGCCGACTGGCGCCACTTTGCACAATTCGACCCCAACAAGTGCGTAATGGCCGATATTTGTATAGTATTTTCACAAAAAAGCTGAATGCGCCTTATGATTTATGTATTACACACTGCTGCCTCGTCCACAATTTCTTTTGCGGGATTCGATATTGGAAGTATCTTAGATGAAACTCAACTGAATAGCGCCTCTGAGCACATGTCGAATCCCATACCTTGAGCGCGCACATGTCCATTCGTACATTTTCGAAAATCAAGAAATCAAGAAAAGAAAAAAAAGAAAAATTTCTAATCAAGAATTCCAGGTACACTCGTAATCTGGTCGACACGGGCAATGGCAAGTACAACTTGATGCTGCTGTGCTGGGGTCCGAGTATGGCGTCAGCGTGCGTTTTAAAATATTTGTTTAATTTAAAAAAAATTATATCCCAATTTCCGCGCTAAATTGGTTTGCGGCCTTTCAATTAAATCCAATTATCCTTGTCACAAAATTTTAAGCGAATCAAAATGCAGTTTTGTAGGTTTGTGCTGCAGTGCGCGTTTCGAATTTGTAATTTTGCGGGTTTTTTTGCCGTAAAGGAATCTTTGTTTCTGTGCTCACAACTTTTGTGCGCCTTTCCGCCTGTTCTGATTTGCAACTCTTGTGTCGTTTCTCGAGTTCCTTGTAGTTCGTTTAAGTCGCACTTAGTAAACTCGTCCTAAACTGGGAAAGAATAAATGCGAGAGTGCATGTTCTTTGTATGCTACCGTATTGCTAGCCCCCTCCATTCAAATGGCGTAAAAAGAATAGCGATCACGCTAGTCCCCGGTCACGCAGTCAAATCGTTTGATTGACTCAACTATTTACGGAAGCGTAATTCTTTCGGCTTTTTCTAGCTAAATCACGTGAACAGTTGCGCCTATATTCGAATCTCACCCAGTCGCGTAGTCAGAACGCCGCTTTTAGCATGTCAAGTTAATTTTATCAGTGGTAATTTCTCAATGATATGAAAGAGTGATATAGTAGGGCATCTAATTTTGTTCTCTGCAAATTATCTAATTTTAACGTTTCGTCAAAACATCGAATTAAAATGATACTCATTGCCAATGAAGAATCGCACGTGTCGATGGTAACATTTGGCCGAACGCCTATCACGTGAACATTACCCTCTACTTTATCATTTCACCTAGTTGTTGGGTCGTCAAAATACGACATTCCGTATTCCTTTCACATCGAAATAATTTCAAAGGTTCACCGAAAGGGTAAGCACGGCTGGCAAAGCATCAAAAGGGGAGACAACGCCTATTTTCGAAAATGCATCACGTGAACATTTCGATTGCTTTTATCACCTCACCCAGTCACGTACTTCTTTTTTCGCTTTTGGTCTTTGCCTACTTGTCGTAGAGGAACGCAAAATTTCGCGTATTTAGCAATCGGAAGGCGAGAGATTGAGGGGAAATGAGAGAGCGCAGAGAAAGAGAAAGAGAAGAAAGAAGAAAGTCAGAGTGAAACCGGTTGATGACACCCCACTCTCTATCGATAGTTATATCTATCGATATCTATCGATAGTCTTATCGATAGTTATCACTTGGACGTGTGAGAGAGGGGATCAACGAGAAGCCAAGACTAACAAAAAAAGCGATTGCCATTATGATTTTTTATCATTATTTTTTAATTGATTGATGATCTACCCTCCAAGTTAACACATTTCGGGACGAGGAAATGTTCTTCTTCTCTATTTGAAACTTATTTTCGCTAAGTCAGCGCACCAACTGAAACGCATTCAATAAATTTTATCGTAGAACAAAATGGCTAATTCGCGCTACGTCACTACATTGAGGATAGCCTCTGCACAAATATTTCCAAGTATAGAATAAGCGGATTTCCTTTTGATCAGAGCTTTCAACTCTGATGAAATATTGGATTCGGGATCTTCTCACCCCCAAGAAAGTTTGATCAGATAATGATGGCCTATACAATATTTTGCCCGATTATGAAACTTCATTATACAGATGTCGTGCTATCACGCGGGTAAATAGGCCTAGCGAAAGATGGGTCCTCGGGACTGTATCTGCCCATTGTAATACTGGCCCACTCGGAAAAATTACTTTGCCATGCATGTGAGTTAATGATTAAATTACTTAAGCACACACACTTTCCACGATCTCTTGGTAGAAACTAAGTAATTCAATCACTAACTCGCATGCATGGCGAAGTAATTTTTCTCTGTGTTATTTTTCTCTGCCCGGGTCGAAGACGGAGAGAATCTTTACCTTTTCTTTGCAGTATCCACGACCACACGGATGCTCACTGTTTCGTGAAGATTCTGGATGGCGCTCTGGTCGAGACCAAGTACGAGTGGCCCAAGGGAGACGGTCAGTTATTTTTAAAATATTGTTAATTCAAATAATTTTAATTTAAATTGTTATACTTCATGACTCCATGACTCCGACTCCGACGTAGCTCCGACTCCATCAATAAAAACTTTAATTTGCATAATAATAATGAAAAACTATTTATAGGAGAGAAACTGCAAGTGAAGGAGCGCACCATATACGACACGGACGGCGTCTCATATATGAGTGGTGAGTAGTTTTAGTTTGTTTCCAACCGATTCCTCTATTGTAATATTTTCTTCTCACTCTTGCATACAAGTCTTTACTGAAACATATTTGAAAATGTTCATCCTGACTGTAAATCATTGTCATCTGCAAAGGTCCGTCATTCTTCCGCGCGATCATTTTGTGATCATTAATCATTTCTTAGATACACTTGGGCTGCATCGCATGGATAACACATACTGACGAAAAATGTTATTGAATCTTGCCAAAATCCGGAATTTTGAATTTTCAAGTATACTAAAATGTAGCATAAATCATATCAATAGATATAATTAACTAATTTCCAGATACCCTCGGCCTGCATCGCATGGAGAACACATCTCACACACAGGGAGCCGTCTCCCTCCATCTCTACATTCCGCCCTACACGACATGCAACGCCTTTGATGAGGTACCGATTCCCCATTTTTCTTCTTCTTTTCGGAGCTGTCGCGAACAGACAATCAATTGCGTTTCAAGTGGTTATGATAGGGCTCTGCCATGCCTCCGTTAATGTTCACTTGGAGCTACATCTACAAAACAAAAAAAATATTCTCAAGTTTTGACCCTATTATGTTCTGATTAAATAATCTCATCTTCTATCTCTTGATTCCGTCATGGTCAAAGAGTGATTGAATACGGAATTCGAGTAAATGGCCCTGCGAAACAACAAACCATAAACAGCGAGGGTGGTCACAATGGTCGACACGCGATGACAAATTAATTTAAAGGGACCTGGCACTGCAAATGAAGTGAATTTCAGATTAAAGAGAATTTTATTCCGATTCGAAAGCAAAAAATCGCATATTTTTACGATTTTTTTTGAAATTCGAATCGGAATAAAATTCTCTTTAATCTGAAATTCACTTCATTTGCAGTGCCAGGTCCCTTTAAATTGAACACTTTGCAGAGAACCGGTCACAAGACGGCGTGTACTGTCACTTTCTATACCAAGTATGGCTGTAAGGTGAGTGGTGAGGTCATGCACAGTATAGTTTCACGAACCTGTCAAGAAAACTCCTCCTTTTTGTCCTGACTTTCGGGCTGATAATTTCTGATTATGACCAGGTTGCAGTCAAACCGACACTAACATACCTTTCGTGTTTCAGGTGGACTACAACAAATCCAAGGAGGGCACGTGTTCTGGCCAGGAATTGAAGGAGATTACGACCTCTTTCTGCTATGCCACTCCATCCCCGTCCGACTCTGACACAGACTCCGAGCCTATGTCCGAGGCAGTCAGCACCGTCTAAATCAATCGATATTATGCAATGCTACTAATACTGTCAATCGACATACGAGCCAGATCGAGTGATACCCCCGATGATTATCTTGCCAAATAAGCCGTAGATACCGATTGTGAAACAGCTCCCTCCGTTGCTTGTCAGGAACACGCATGTAATAATATCGATGGTGATTTATTGTGAAGGTCTTTATTTGCAAGACATTTTCCTGCAGACAGAGAGGGAGGCGCAGAAGGGTTTTCCAAAATAATCTGTGAATCGATACAGTGAGGTATACACGAAGCATGAACAATGGTCTACAACCATGATCGGCAATAGTTCACTGATAATCTTTATTTGCAAATTACAATTTCGTACCATGGGAAATAATGACCGACTCATGGCCGAATTACATGCAATAAAACTGTTTGAAGAAAAAAAAATGTTAAAACGACGGTTACGCTAGTTCACGGAATAACGTATGAGAATGAGATCGGCGAAACATGAATGGGGGGGGGATTCCTAATAATCCAACTTTGGTTTGTTTATACCACTCTTGGATCGTGCAGGAGCAGTTGTAAAATGTTGTTGATGAACAGACAAGAACGGTTAAGGTTGATTGGATGATGGTGGACTGGCAGGAGCTGAGGATGGGATCAATAGTCTAACAACATAGGCGAAAAGGAGCATTTTGAAGATTCTGCAAATTTATTTTGAGTGACTGGGGGCCAGAATTCGGGTAATATCTTTCACTCTATTTCTTTCTCTCTCATTACAATCTAAATATTTCAATTGACTCACCCGAATGTATTGATAAGAAACGCAACAATCAGAATCTGTGCCAATTGTCTTCTGGAAATGTATGTAGATTGAGATCGAATTTTTTTTAACAGTAAAATAAAAATAAAAAACAAGATTATACAGTAGCGGACAAAAGTCTTCGGGCACTTTTTATATCTGATACAACTTTTTAACCCAAGGGGGCTTTGATACGATATGGTAAGACCATATACCAAATCTATTGGAGATTACGATGCAACTATTGGGGGATTGCGAAATCGTTCAGTAATTGCGTCGTGATGACGCAATCGATGCACACTTTTTTGAAGTGCCATTATTCTTACATGGATTTTTTCCCGCTCGTCTAACTTTCAGGATGTTGAGACCTGGCCACGACCTACCTAGAAACTTTTTTTCAAGTTGCTGCGGTGCCGCTACTTGGCTGCAGCCAAGCTGCAAAATGGAGACCTGAAAATCATATCTCGCCGTTTAGACATCGCCCAGACCCGATCAATGCACCAAAATGATCGACATCATGACTACCAATGATCCTGAGAATATGGTCGCGGTAGGTCACCAATTGTCCTCAGGACACGAAAAAATCACTTTTTCGCATTATTGTGGTCTGACGAAGGGGAAGTCTATAGGACGTGCTCGAGAGATCTGGTTTGGGCGTGGATTTGGTTGAGAATCTATGAGAGAACCGATTCCTAGCTGCAATAAGCGTTTTGATTGGACTCCTGCCCGCGACGATCGATTTCCGGAAGGACACTGGTTTGGCCACGCCCATTTTCTGCCCGTTGACAAGGTTCTTACTTTTGAGTGTATCTCGGTACTGAGTTAACGGAGAAGGCTGGCAGACCCATCAATGGAATCAGCGTGGCTGGCTCTATATTATCATTCACAAAATTTCATCATCACTATGCAATATTGCATCATCCTTAGGCAATAATCCTCAGAATTATAAAATATTGCATATTAATGACGTAATTTGTGCTCTAGAGTGGCGGAAATATCAAATTAATTCGATTGGAATTTATTCCACCATTATTCCTTGACTAACCGCTAAGAATATAGCATAAGGATGATGCAATATTGCATAGTGATGATGAAATTTTGTGAATGAGAATATAGAGCCAGCCACGCTGATTCCATTGATGGGTCTGCCAGCCTTCTCCGTTAACTCAGTACCGAGATACACTCAAAAGTCAGAACCTTGTCAACGGGCAGAAAATGGGCGTGGCCAAACCAGTGTCCTTCCGGAAATCGATCGTCGCGGGCAGGAGTCCAATCAAAACGCTTATTGCAGCTAGGAATCGGTTCTCTCATAGATTCTCAACCAAATACACGCCCAAACCAGATCTCTCGAGCACGTCCTATAGACTTCCCCTTCGTCAGACCACAATAATGCGAAAAAGTGATTTTTTCGTGTCCTGAGGACAATTGGTGACCTACCGCGACCATATTCTCAGGATCATCGGTAGTCATGATGGCGATCATTTTCGTGCATTGATCGGGTCTGGGCGATGTCTAAACGGCGAGATATGATTTTCAGGTATCCATTTTGCAGCTTGGCTGCAGCCAAGTAGCGGCACCGCAGCAACTTGAAAAAAAGTTTCTAGGTAGGTCGTGGCCAGGTCTCAACATCCTGAAAGTTAGACGAGCGGGAAAAAATCCATGTAAGAATAATGGCACTTCAAAAAAGTGTGCATCGATTGCGTCATCACGACGCAATTACTGAACGATTTCGCTATCCCCCAATAGTTGCATCGTAATCTCCAATAGATTTGGTATATGGTCTTACCATATCGTATCAAAGCCCCCTTGGGTTAAAAAGTTGTATCAGATATAAAAAGTGCCCGAAGAATTTTGTCCGCTACTGTATATCTAAATATAATGTATTTTAAGCTCTGACCTGAATGGGGCGACGAAATTCACTGCAGCTTGAGTATAGCCGTTTTGAGGTATTGAACAAACACGGAGGAGCAAATCAATTCTAAATAATGAACATGTATAGTTTTTATTTTAAGTGACATGCTCTCGATTTACGTAATTCATCAAAAATTAATTGACTGAATGCAATTGTAAGCTGATTGAGGAATTTCACCTGTAGATAAAGAAAATCGCCGTTGAAAGTAGAAACAAAGCGGCGAACATCTGGTGAAATGGCTAGTTGAGAGGTAGAAATTATGGGCGTGTGGAATATTTCCTTCCTTTATGCTTTATAAAGTCACTATCAAGGTGAGGCTCGCTATCAATTTGCTTACTCATCCTCTTCGGATTATTCTTTCGAAGAGAATGATAATCCGAATGATTCTCTGATGTTTTGAAATCCCGAAGAAGTGGTTGCTGGGATGTGTGACGTATGTGATTGAAATGAGTGTCCGATTCCTTATTCTGTATTGTGAGTCATACTGATGTGCAATTGTTGAACCATTGCAAAACAGACTTATGAGAGGAATCGGGAGAAACTCGAGGATGGAGTGTCACTTGGAAAAATCATGATTTTTAAATTTCCTGAAAAATTTAGGCAAAGTACTACAAAGTCTCCTCTATCGAAATTGCTAGAATATTTTTAAAAATTTTAGTATTCGAGTGAAACACAAACAAACCTGGTATATTTTGCATTTTTTTCCAAACTTGGAAAGTTTGAAAAATCATAACTTCCTTCAAAATAAAGGTACAGATTAGCGGTTTGGTTTTGTGTTTTTAATTAAAATACATTTTATAGGGTTGGTAAGAAAGTAATGAACGTTTTGGGATTTGAACTTTGGGGTTTCGCTTTTCTGTCAGTTCAAATTAGTATGTTTTGCACTCATGGTATGTTATAGGAGGAATTCTAAAGAACATCTTTCATCTTTGGTTTTGTTCCACGCTTCCTTGCACTCCTTGATGAAGCACAGTTTAGCAATTCTAAAATAAATGGAAAATTCAACAAAAAATATGTTGTTCTCCTGAATGCTGGGAATTTTTTTAGAACCGCAGCTTAGAAGCTATTACAGTATCAACATTCCTCTTTCATATTGTGCAGAGTATGAGAGGCTGCGATATTCATTTAATAAGATGTGGGTCCCCAGATTCGGTTGGTCCGAAAAAAATTGGGTCCAAATTATTTCAAATGACGATCGTGAATGCGAAGCTGTCGAGATCTGATAGTACGTGATTTATTCACTGGCAATATACCTTTCTTTTACTACCGATCATTTAAACTGTGCGCTTCCGCACTTTTCAAAAAGTGGAAAAATCGAAAAATACGAAATTCTCAAATTTTCTGTAAAATCGCAGTTTTGGGTACCTTATTGGATGAAGTGTCCTGTCGAAGTGAACGAAAATCAACTAAAGCCCGAATAAGGCGTATTACTGTAGGACGTTTACTGTCGAATGAGCGGTCTAACGAATTGAAACGATGATCAATAAAATTGTAACACTTTATTAATGCTCATTTTCGATCTCAAAATTGTGTCCCTATGTGTGTTCTCCTTCAACTCATTATTGAGATCACCGACTTCAAAGTGAGTCGTTTTATTATAATCATAATAGATGTCTTTATAAACCAGAGGAATAATGGAATTCAATTCCATTGGGTGATTCTAAAAATCGCAAAATACTTCATAATCTGATCCTTGGTGCGCGTCTTTGATATTTTGAGGCGATTGTTCTCGCCAGCCCGATAAGGAAACTCGGTTCCATTTCCATTCCTGTATTCACTACAGTCCACCCATCACGTACGTAGCTTAAATAGACTCTGCCTCAATCCACTAAATAATTATAAGGCAGATACAATGCCGAGTCGAAACCAACTCCGCCAACTTTCTCCCTTTCCAACTCTTGTGAAAATGGGAAGACAGGTCTGAAGCAGTGGGCGAAAAAATGAGGAGACTAACTACATGTATTGTACCCACAGAGAATTTGATTGGGGGGACAGGACGGAAGAGCGGAAGATTTTTCAAAAATGTCAAAAACGTTCATTACTTTCTTACCAGCCTGATATAAGGTCGTTTTCCGATTAAATTTTTTTGAAAAAATTTAAAATCTTAATTTTTATTATATTTAATTTTCTCTGGTTGGAAGTTTTAGTTACCTGCAAGTATCTAAATATTGTCGATTATAAAATGTAAAATGCGTATTTGACCATATTATACTCTGTGATTATTTTTACCAAATTTTTAATTCGAAATAATTAAAAATGTTATTCATAAATTCAAATGGCACAATGTGCCTCGACACTTCATCAACGGTGTCTTCAGGAGATACATATGCAACATTCTTCCTTCTGAAAGTGAGTTGCTATTTATTCGTAGAAAGAAGTTATTCCGTCTAGAAAACCGTGAATTTGACGAAGGACGCGCGATCTGCCTTCTCTATCTTTCTACGAATAGATAGCAACTCACTTTCAAAAGGAGGAATGTTGCATATCAGTGCGTTCGCGTAAGAACCGCATAAATTGACCTCAAATCCGTACAGCAAAAAGTGACTAGATGAGTATTTCACAGATTCTGGTAGCTATTGGTGTGGTCAACCAAATTCCGTTACACTCATGACCTGAAATGTCAAATTTGCATAATTACAGGAGGTCAAAGTTAAGCTGTATTCATAGTTTTTCGAGTGTAGCTCTTCAGGGAGTTGAGTTACGACTTTACTCAAAGAACAAAGAATGGTCGCCAAAATATGGCGGATCTTTCTGTGTCATTTGTTTATTCAAATTTTTCTTTTAAATTATTTCCGGAAATTATAAACTCAAATTTCTCGAAAACCAGGCCGAGTCCAGTCACCAATTTTCAATATGTTGTACTTCTGAACACGGTATTTCCGATGGTCACAACCACATGATGTATCGAGGGCCGCTTACGGTAGCAATTTTCATTACAAAATTATCTGAAATACACGAAACCCCTTCATTTCACCCTCATTTCCATTGTTCTACGCGAAGTGAGCGGTCTAAAATTCGCACAATTCTCATTTTACACCGCGCAGTTCGCGTCGAATGAGGGGAATGATGGCGAAATAAGAGTGAAATGAGGGGTTTTCTTTTATTTCAGATAATTTTGTAATGAAAATTGCGACCGTAAGCGGCCCTCGATACATCATGTGGTTGTGACCATCGGAAAGACCGTGTTCAGAAGTACAACATATTGAAAATTGGTGACTGGACTCGGCATGGTTTTTGAGAAATTTGAGTTTATAATTTCAGGAAATAATTTAAAAGAAAAATTTGAATAAACAAAATGACACAGAAAGATCCGCCATATTTTGGCGACCATTCTTTGTTCTTAGAGTAAAGTCGTAACTCAACTCCCTGAAGAGCTACACTCGAAAAACTATGAATACAGCTTAACTTTGACCTCCTGTAATTATGCAAATTTGACATTTCAGGTCATGAGTGTAACGGAATTTGGTTGACCACACCAATAGCTACCAGAATCTGTGAAATACTCATCTAGTCGACGGGTGTTGCGATTCTTACGCGAACGCACTGATATCTCTTGAAGAAACCGTTGATGAAGTGTCGAGGCACATTGTGCCATTTGAATTTATGAATAACATTTTTAATTATTTCTAATTAAAAATTTGGTAAAAATAATCACAGAGTATAATATGGTCAAATACGCATTTTACATTTTATAATCGACAATATTTAGATACTTGCAGGTAACTAAAACTTCCAACCAGAGAAAATTAAATATAATAAAAATTAAGATTTTAAATTTTTCAAAAAAATTTAATCGAAAAACGACCTTATATAATGTATTTTAATCAACTAAAATATTATTTTTAGTTCGTTTTCATTGGATTAAACCCAAATGAGACTTATCGACCCCACTTTACGATGAAAATTTTTAACCAGATTTCACATTTTTGTGCGCTTCTTTACAATACACCCTCTCCGGCATTTTATATTCTGGCTGGAATAAGTGCCCACACATACCACAATAACGTACTTGGAGGGCGATCTTCTTTTTAACTTTTGAGAAAATAATAAGATTATTTACAAAAGCGACCACCCCGCATCGCTGCATGAAGCGGGAATGAAAACGTTGGTTGTATTTTGTAGCCAACTGTTGTCTCTATCTACAAAACCAAACCGCTAATCTGTACCTTTATTTTGAAGGAAGTTATGATTTTTCAAACTTTCCAAGTTTGGAAAAAAAATGCAAAACATACCAGGTTTGTTTGTGTTTCACTCCAATACTAAAATTTTTAAAAATATTCTAGCAATTTCGATAGAGGAGACTTTGTAGTACTTTGCCTAAATTTTTCAGGAAATTTTAAAATCATGATTTTTCCAAGTGACCTGGAATCCCAAAAATGCTCGATTCTCTCCCGATTCCTCTCTTATGATGAAAAAAACACGAGTCGGGAATATTTGAGCACAATTCTGATGAGAAAAACAACTTTTGAAGGGAATGCTCACTGTTGACGAGTATATTTGGGCTCTGTTCCAATAAAAAGGTCCTTTGGTGACAAAAAGGTCCTTTGAAAATTACAAGGTCCCAAAAAATTGAGAGGTCCTTTGGATTTTATTTCAATTGAAGGGTCCCAAAAAAATTGAAAGGTCGCACGTCAATTGAGAGGTCTTGAAGGATGTTGAAATAATTCTCAATCATTAGCCTATTGATCATTTTTTATGATCATAGTATCGGCCGAAAATATACGAGAACAAATAACCGGGTAAATTGTCGGACGGAACACCAAATGCTGAAGTGACAAGTGATGCTGAAGTGAAGTGAAGTGAAGTGACTGAAGTGAAATGCTGACAATCGGACACAAATTATGAAGGAGACGATTAGGCACAAGAAGACCAATATGTCAATGGTGTAGAATATCAAAACGGTTGGGGATTATTCTGACGTAAGAAGGTGTCCCACGAATATTTTCTGAGTTCATGTTTCCGTTTGCGAAAATCAAATTTTTGTTTGAAGAGAGTTGTCGGCTAGAAAATGTCAAAAAGTCAGATTCCTTATAGTTGATCTCATTGATACGGAAGAGTTATGCCGTAGGAGTAGGAATGGAGGGGGAGGAGAAGTCAAATAGAGGCAGGAGAGGTGAAATATTATTTCGCTCGAGGGAAACTATACGCTGCCTTTGTTTTTCATCAAGTCCTAATAAAAGACATAAAATTTATAGTATGACTCATTTGTGGTATACCTTCTTTAATTAATTTTGGGTTGTTATACTTGATTATCCCGCGAATGTTAGCACTCGTTTGCAAAATATACAATACAAAATGTTCTTTTTAAATATTGGTCATGAATTACAATTTTTTAACACAAAATTCTTCACGATGAGACCTTTCAATTTTCTAAACCAGCTTCATTTCACAGTTGGACCTCTTAATTGTCTTCAAAACCATTCACTGTAAGGAAGGACCCATCAGTCAAAATGGAACCTCTTAATTAAATTGGGACCTCTAAATCACACCCGGACCTCTCAATTTTTTTGGGACCTTGTAATTTTCAAAGGACTTTTTTGCCACCAAAGGACCTTTTTATTGGAACAGAGCCTATATTTGCATAAATATTTACAAATATTCAAGGATGATTAATCATTGCCGAAAATCCAACGCAGAAACAGTGTGATTGATTGAAGAGAATGGGACAGCCACGGTCCGCAAAATCGACTGATCAAACCTCAATTTCCGTACAACCATTAGTATCGTGGTAAATATGAACCGACTCATGACCGAATAAAATACCATAAAATTGTTTGAGAAACAGTATTAAAACGGTGGTTACGTTAGTTCACGGAGCAACGTATGAGAATGAGAGGGCGGTCGGCGAAAGATGGGTGGGACTCACAATAGCCAAGTGTGATTGATTGCAGAAACAGTGTGATTGATTGAAGAGAATGGGACAGCCACGGTCCGCAAAATCGACTGATCAAACCTCAATTTCCGTACAACCATTAGTATCGTGGTAAATATGAACCGACTCATGACCGAATAAAATACCATAAAATTGTTTGAGAAACAGTATTAAAACGGTGGTTACGTTAGTTCACGGAGCAACGTATGAGAATGAGAGGGCGGTCGGCGAAAGATGGGTGGGACTCACAATAGCCAAGTTGAATTTGTTAGTTTATCCATTTCATGCGGTAATTATTGAGATGATAGGTGATAGGCGCAACATTGATGGGAATACTAATACGCCAACTTTGGTCGAGCTATTCCATTCGTCGTCTCGTGGGTCGATCAGTTGCAAAAGGTTGCCGATGAACAGATGAGAAGGGTGAAGATTGATAGGATGAAGGATGAATGGCGGCGGGCGCTGAGAACAATGCTTCAACACCAATGTTCAGAACGACGGAAACGAGCATTGCGAAGATTCTGCAAATTGAAAATTAGGAAGACGGCAACGCAGAATTCGGGCAATCTCTCTCTCTCTCTCTCTCTCTAGCTCTCTCTCATTGCAATCTATAAAGTTAAAATGATTTACCCGAATAGATAAAACTGGAACGCTACAATCAGAATCTGTGCCGCTTGTTTTCTGGAAAAAAAAATTTGTAGGATACATATTTTTGCAGAGTTTATTAAATCAAATTAAGAGAAGATTAGAAAGATCTAGTAATTTCAAGCTCTCACCTGAAGAAAAGAATCCAAACCACGGCCATTGTGATATAGCCGTTTTGAATTGTCGAACTAGCACTGAGTAGAAGATCAATTCTAAATATTGAAATTAGATAATTTTTCTTTTGAATGACAAGTTATCTATTTATATCATTTTTCATTCAAAAATGTATTGATTGAATGCAACTGTAAGCTCATTAAGGAATTTCACCTGTAGAGAAAGAAAAGAGCAATTGAAAGTAGAACCAAAGCAGCGAACATCTCGTGAAGGTATCGGGCTAAAGGACGAAAATATGAGTGAGTGGTGGTACTCTTTCCTTCATTTATGCTTTATCAACAACAAGGTGAGGCTCGTTATCAGGGTGCTTACTCATAGTATGACGAAGTGCGCGATAATCCGAACAGGGTTTGCGGTGATGTTTAAAATCACGAAGAAATGGTTGCTTAAGGGAGTGCGCGTATGCATGATTTCAATTGGCGCGAAACTACTCAATAGTTATGTAGTGTGAGTGAGACTGGCATTCATTCGTTAAATAATTGGGAAGCGAACTTTTCGAAGAAAAACTACGTTGAAGAGAAGGCTTATCACTGACGAGTAAGTAATATAATAATATTATTATCATGTTATTAAACAATAGTTAGCCTAATATTTGAAATTCCTTGTCAGGTAAAGAACTGTTCAAGTAAGCTTAATCATCAGTGATGATTCATCACAAAATATGCAACGAAAAAAAGTGAGTTTGAATGACGTGGACAAAAGACGGTCCGCAATAATCCATTGATAACCATATTAGCGTACAACTATTTCGAAGTGACGTGGTAAATGTGAGCTGACTCATCGTTAGCTGTGCCATAGTTCAACACCGAAACGTTTTAAAACGCAATTTACGAAATTTGACTTAACAACGTGTGGGAAGGAACGACAGTTCGGCGAAAGATGGGAGGGACTCCTTATTCGCCAACTTTACCCCTTCTCCAATCCCACTCGTCATCTTCTTCATGAATCTTCTTCGTGATACGTAGTACATTAATCTCGGCACAACCCGGATCGTTATTGATTTGATTTCATTTTCTTCAAAAAATATGTTCCGCAATGGCTCGACGATTGAATTTGATTCCGAATAAAGATTGAAAAGGTTCGTATAAATTGCTATCACACATTTACACACATCTAATCAACTATTTCTACGTGATTTCAAAACATCACCACAAATCCGGATCGGATTATAGCGCTCTTCATCATATGATGAGTAAGCAACCTGATAACGAGCCTCACCTTGTTGTTGATAAAGCATAAATGAAGGAAAGAGTACCACCACTCACTCATATTCTCGTCCTTTAGCCCGATACCTTCACGAGATGTTCGCCGCTTTGGTTCTACTTTCAATTGCTCTTTTCTTTCTCTACAGGTGAAATTCTATAATCAGCTTAGAATTGTATACCATCAATTCATTTTTGAATGAAAATTGATAATATAAATAGAAAATTTGTCATTCAAAAGAAAAATTATCGAATTTCAATATTTAGAATTGATCTTCTACTCAGTGCTAGTTCGAAATTTCAAAACAGCTATATCGCAATGGCCGTGGTTTGGATTCTTTTCTTCAGGTGAGAGCTTGAAATTACTAGATCTTTCTAATCTTCTCTTAATTAATAAACACTGCAAAAATATGTATCCAACAAAAAAACATTTTCCAGAAAACAAGCGGCACAGATTCTGATTGTAGCGTTCCAGTTTTATCTATTCGGGTAAATCATTTTAACTTTATAGACTGCAATGAGAGAGAGAGCTAGAGAGAGAGAAAGAAAGAAAGAGAGATTGAGAGAAACAGTTTGCCCGAATTCTGGGTTGCCGTTTTCTAAATTTTCAATTTGCAGAATCTTCGCGATGCTCGTTTCCGTCGTTCTCAACATTGGTGTTGAAGTATTGTTCTCAGCGCCCGCCGCCATTCATCCTCCATCCTATCAATCTTCACCCTTCTCATCTGTTCATCGGCAACCTTTTGTATCTGATCGACCCACGAGACGACGAATGGAATAGCTCGACCAAAGTTGGCGTATTAGTAAACCCACCAATGTTGCGCCTCTCACCTGTTTCTTCTCAATAATTACCGCATGAAATCGATAAACTAATAAATTCAATATGGCTATCCTGAGTCCCACCCATGTTTCGCCGACCGCATTCTCATTCTCATACGTTGCTCCGTGAACTAACGTAACAACCGTTTTAATACTGTTTCTCAAACAATTTTATGGTATTTTATTCGGTCATGAGTCGGTTCATATTTACCACGATACTTCGAAATGGTTGTACGGAAATTGAGGTTTGATCAGTCGATTTTGCGGACCGTGGTTGTCCCATTCTCTTCAATCAATCACACTGTTTCGGCGTTGGATTTTGGGCAATGATTAATCATCCTTGAATATTTGTAAATATTTATGCAAATATACTCGTCAACAGTGAGCATTCCCTTCAAAAGTTGTTTTCTCATCAGAATTGTGCTCAAATATTCCCGACTCGTGATTTTTATCATAAGTCTGTTTTGCAATGGTTCAACAATTGCACATCAGTATGGTTGTCCTTGTTTTTAACCATTCCTATGCCAGGTATTATTACTATATATTATTATTATATACACATTTGTATGATTCAATCGGCTCATTACAGAATGGTGCTCAACGCTCGGGCGACACCAGCATCAACGTTGTTAGATGTGAGACAGTCTTTCAATTAACGATACCCGACACTTTTCTAATGTATACTTTGAAATTTTGAATTAAGTACGGTACATGCTATTTGAAAATTGTGCAGTTTCTGAAAAAGCTGGAAAAATTTTACAGAACTGGCAGCTGCTTCACGCCATCGCTTCTCTTGCGTGCTTAGTCGTTTTCATTGTAATTCTCATTATCGCTACCGTAAAACTGCGATCGACAAGGTACATCACCGGTTTCCTGATGATATTACTAAATGCACTTTCTTCAAGAAAAATTTTCTTGGGAGATTCTTGCGCGCTTTTAGGCGCTCTTATTAAAATAACTGAATGGAAACTATCCTCGTAGTCCACTTATTTATTTCAATCTTTATTTTCAGAAGTTGCGAACTGTGGACTCTCTGCTTTTCTCTCTTCGTTCTCATCCCCATCGTAGCTCTAAATATTGTGATCGTTATTTTCTTCCAAGTTTCTGTTTGGGTACAAATCAGCATCCACCTATTAGCCTTCATCGTCCTCACCTGTTGTATGTGCAACTGTTGCTGCTTGATCCATGAGGAAGATGATGAGTGGGATAACTGGCTGAAAGTTGGAGAATTAGGAATCCCACCCATGTTTCGCCGAACTGCCCTTCCTTCTCACACTTTGTTGAGTCAAATAGCGTAACTTTTTATAACATATTCGAACTTGTATCGAACCCCATTTTTGTAGACGTTTCGGTGTTGAACTATGGCACTGAACAAGCTAGTGATGAGTCAGCTCATATTTACCGCGTAACTTTGAAATAGTTGTATGGTAATGAAGACATGTTTATATTCGATAGTCATAGTCAATCTTATTCTCGGTGTTCGTACAATAATGCAAAACGGTTATATTCAAAATTCAGTGGTTTCCACCGCCATATTCAGGTGAGAGCTTGAGATTACTCGATCAATCTTCACTATTTTCTATTTATTATTTTCAAACAATGCTATGGTGGGCATCCATCAGTTCATATTTACCACAATACTTTGAAATCATGGTAGTCATGAGTCACTTCATATTAACCACGATACTTCGAAATTGTTGTATGGTAATAAAGAAATGGTTATCAGTGAATTTTGCGGACCATGTTTTGATCACTTGTCTTCAATCAGGCACTATTTTGAGTTGTATATTGCACGATGATTAACCTTACTTGACAATTTACTCGACAACGAGGAGAATTCTTTCCAAGATTTGTGCATTGAGTGGTTTTCTGGTTCAGAAATCCTACTTGGATTCTACTGTAGAATCCTACTACGAAAAAAATGAGTAGGATTCCACTAGGATTCCACTAGGATCCCAGTATGAAAAAAATGGTAAAATGCACAAAGACGACAACACACTTGAGTGTGTTTGCGTCTTTGTGCATTTCCTAGTGGTTTCCTAGAAGGATAATAGTGGAATCCTACTCATTTTCCTAATTGGATTCTACAGTAGAACTAGCCGGGATGTGTTGAGGTTAAATACACTACGCTCTATGCGTACACTACGCTCTATGCGTACACTACGCTCTATGCATAGTTCTGGGTCCAGGTTCGGTCCAGGGGGAGGTTGGTCACTGGCTCCAGGTTCGGTCTAGGGGGAGGTCGGTCACTGGCTCCAAGTTCGGTCCAGGGGGAGCTCGGTAGCCTACTCCAGGTACGGTCCAGGGGGAGCTAAGTAACCTAATTAAGATTCGGTCCAGGGGGACCTCGGTAGCCTTCTGCAGGTACGGTTCAGGGGGAGCTCGGTAGCTTTCTTGAAGTTCGGTCCAGGGAGGAGGACTCAGTAGCCGGCTCCAAATACGGTCCAGGGGGAATTTAGTATGTTGGTGAATGTTAATCTCTAGAAAGAGTACTGGCTTATTCCGTTGCAAAAGGCTCGTGAGGCTGAGAGCGATCGAAAAAAAGTTGCCACTACGCCACTTCGTGGCTCCGTGGCAACTTTTTTCGACTACGCCACTTCGTGGCTCCGTGGCAACTTTTTTCGATCGCTCTCAGCCTCACGAGCCTTTCTCAACGGAAACGCAAGATGCAGTGCATTTAAAGAGAAAACGTTCAGACACGTTTCCGACATCGCAAAACACTTCCTATGGTCCCCCACGTTCTGCGAATCAATTGGTAACTTTTTGAAATATTCGATTTTTCATGTTAAAACGTATTAGGAAACGTTAGGACACGTTTCCGACATCGCAAAACACTTTTCCTATGGTCCCCCACGCTCTGCGAATCAATTGGGAACTTTTCGAAATTTTCGATTTTTCATGTTAAAACTCGGCAAAACAGGTGAAAACGTGTTTCACATTACTCAAGAACGTGCTAGAAGGGCATCTGACACTTGCGAATAATGCGGCAAACGTTTTGCCCGCGGCGGGATTCGAACCTGGGGGTCTCGGATTGTAAGTCAAGGGCGTAACCCACTTGGCTATGGATTTGGCCAATTAAATATTGTAAAATTTTAAAGTGATTTTGGTCTGTTGTCGTATGCAAAAGGATCCGAGAAGAGCGATTTTGAAGCAATTTATAAAGATTCCCGATACGCAATTCCGAGCCTCCAGAAAGGGGTCAGGGGCGAGAGAGTGTGCGAAAGTGAGAGAGTACCTCTCGATTCCCCTTGCTCTCTCGTTTCAAACCCCTTCCTGCGAGGTTTGCCGGCATGAGGAATGATTTGGAACGAAATGTGCGAAAATTTCATGAAATCGCGTGAAATCAAGTGAAATCAATCGATATTTCACTTCAAAAATCGGCAAAAGATGCTCAAATGTGAATCTCGTCACTCAAAAATGGGTTTGGGCCACATTTGACACTTGCAAAAAATGCGGCAAAAGACTATGCACCGGCGGGGATCGAACCTGCGACCCTCGGATTTGAATTCGAGCTCGCTACCGACTTGGCCATGGAATTATCGATTTTTTGTAAATAAATATTGAAATGTTTTCTGATGGGTTATCATATGCAAAAGGATCTGAGAAGATTGCTTGAGTTTAAAGCGATTTATAGCGAAAAAACGAAAAAAATGTCCGTCACGCGGAAGGAAAAAAAACATACCAACAGACAGACATTTCAATTTCCTAGTAGTGGAGGAATCCTAGTGGGATTTCTGAACCAGAGTTTCCGGGCGACCCGTTTTTGTATTACTTACCATTAATCAACTTTCTATTGTTGGTTAAATGTTTGTGTTTATTTTCCTTGTGGCACGCTTGCGTAATCTCAATTTGCGAAATCTTATGTTTCGCATTTTTTTTAAACAACCTAATAACTGCAAAATTGTAGAATGGAAACTCAGCCAGCCCCAGGATGGTCAGATGTGCGTTTCTAATGATTTTTTTTTAATTTTTGTTTTTTTTCTTCAAAATACCATTTTCAGAAATTGACAAGTGCGATAACTGCTACGAAAGAATCATTTGGAGAGCAGGTACAATATCACACTTAAATATCTCCGACAATTTCGTTATTACCTTGTTCACTGACGCAATCATCACAACGTGCGTGGCTCCTGTTTTGAAAATGCGATTTGTTGATCCCGAGCGGGATCGGTTCCGGGTCCGAAAACGGGATCGGTACCGGTTTTGCTACCGGTCGCGGTCTGGCCCGGTGTAGGACACTCAACAAGAGTATCTAGATGTCATTTTTGGAGAACTGGCAGTTGATCATCACTATCGGCATCACCGTCGTCTGTGGCTCATTGCATTCTCCGTAATTATGCACTCGATGGTTATCGCGAAGGAGAAAAGGTATTTTTAAAATTATTTTAAAACGTGGTACATCCGTGAAGTGTGCAATAGCAACTAAACGATCAATAAAATGCATTTATTTATAAAAAAAAGTATATGACGATTGAACGAGTAACTCTCAAACCATGTGCAAACTGGCAGTGATACCCGCTCACAGGGAAATAAGTCTACGAATCTAGACTGATGGGCAAGCCAGCGAGGACTTTGAAAGTAAACGCCTACACGCCTCGCTCCCCTGCGCCTTTTAGACTTGTGAAGTCGTAAACTTATTTCCCTCTGAGAAGCGTGGCATGCAGTTTCGTTGACTGTTTAAAACATCCCAAGGCTGAAACAAAGCGTAGGGGAGGGATGCGTGACACACACACACACACATTTGTTCACTTATCTCATGCAGATCCCACAACGTGGCGTGCGTCGGTGAAATGTTCCTGCTCTTCCTTGGGCCTACCGTCCTCCTCAACTTTATTCTCGTAGTATTCTTCGACTTCCCAGTCGCAGCTCAACTGATCGTCATTCCTATGAGCCTAGTTATCTACTGGGCGTGCCTGTGCGCAATCACTTTTTATGACAATTAACATGGAGCTGTGTAATGGTGTCAATATTTTGTTGTTACAGTGTGTACTGTGGTAAACTCAACAGAAGAGCATGTCCAGTGAATTGAACACCGTCCGACTGTGCCTGTGCCGGTTCCCTTCTATACCCAATCCTCCCTTCTCTGACGACACGAGAACGCGCGAAATTGGAGAGAGTGTGTTTGTCTTATAGTTCCCCCAACAACAATTTCGGAACGTTGTTGGGCAATGACGCCACCAATGCACCGTCCTCTTTTACTGCAAATGCAGTGCCCGGCGTGCCGAGAATGTGCGGACGTAGCAACCATCAGAAAAATATAAATAGGACGGCGGATTTGACGATGACTGAGCCCCTTCATGAAACAGTTCTCAACCACCTCTATTTTAATCCACATTGTGTGTATTGTATTAACGAATGAATTATCGGTGTGATAAGTTACGTTCACAATCAATTTCAATGAGAATATATAATTTGTAATTTTCCACGAATCCCGTGATAGTACCGACCGAAGATTCATAAATCTTCGGTCGGTGGATATATAATATCGTTTATATTCTTTCCCTTTCGGGACCGGGTTCGATCAACATTTTCAGAATGCTATTGATCCTTGCCCTTCTTCTACTCGTCGCTGTCGTTATTTATTGTTTCGGCATAAATCGGATCCTCGGTGCGTCTAATAAATGGTGATACACAGAATTCTGAACTAAGTAGAAATATCTCTAGTATCGGGCGCATTGTAAGCACTGCTTATCATGCGAAAATGGTTATTTTTAATGTGTTTGTTCGAGTTAGGTTCAGATGTTCCAGGTCTCCCACCGGGCCCTCCACCACTGCCCCTCATCGGAAATATGCTTTCTTTTCAATGGGAGATTGACCAGGTTTGTGACTTCTAAGACAGGTATCACGAGAGATTGCATGAAAACACCCCCCTCGGGGAACAACTTTCAAAAACATATTTCTGATTTCGATCAAACTTTTATGTGGAAGCACACTGGGGATGAGAATTCCATCGATTCGGGTCCCAGGTCGCAGAACCGGCTTTTAGCGATTTTCAGGCTCCAAAACCGGAATCGTCATAACTGCGTTTAAAATATAGCTACAATGTTGCGGTTGGGCTTGAAATTACCGTAAAAATATGGCGAATATTTCTTCTATTCATAACATTTTGATATCTATAGAACTGAAAAAGATCTGGGAGGAAAACCAAGAAAAAATCGAAAAATACTATTTTAGCCTATACTAGATTCGAGTTGTCGCAGAATATTAGAGCGGAATATGAAAGAGCATGTAAACATTAGTTGAATAAAATAACAAAAATGATAAGAAAGGGGCTTCTTGAGACCCGAAAAATTGCTTTGAATCTCAGAAAACTGCCATTTTTCGAAATCAATTTTGGATTTGACGCGATTTTGTGTTTCAATCTAGTTCATTTACACTCTATATTCATTAAAACAACGAGGCGATGTACTAAGATTAGTTTCATCAAGATATATTGTCATCTCTGAAAATTTTTTAAAACTGACTTTTTTGAAGAAAATTTTTTTCTCAAAAATAAAATTGTGTTTATTCTGTCTGTATTATTCATAAATTGCCAAGATAAGTTCAGAATATTTTTTTCCTGTTATTCAGAACTCATTTTGGGAGAGCCCTTTTCAAAATAAATCACAAATTCTTCCTTGATAGTACATTTTTAACCTACAGGCGAGAGAACATCGCTATCTTCGTCTTTTGAAACTTTCTCCGCTCGGAAAATTATTTGACTGTGTTTACATAAACTAAATATGCATTGCAAAATAATAACAGGCAAGATAAAAAAATATATAAATTTGAGAGAAAAAAAATTTCTTCAAAAAAGACGTTTTAAAAAAATTTCAGAGATGACAATATATCTTGATGAAACTAATCTCAGTACATCGCCTCATTGTTTTAATGAATATAGAGTGTAATTGAATTAAATTGAAAGACAAAATCGCGTCAAATCCAAAATTGTTTTCGAAAAATGGCAGTTTTCTGAGATTAAAAGCAATTTTTCGGGTCTCAAGAAGCCCCTTTCTTATCATTTTTGTTATTTTATTCAACTAATGTTTACATGCTCTTTCATATTCCGCTCTAAAATTCTGCGACAACTCGAATCTAGTATAGGCTAAAATAGTATTTTTCTATTTTTTCATGGTTTTCCTCCCAGATCTTTTTCAGTTCTTTAGATATCAACATGTTATGAACAGAAAAATATTCGCGATATTTATACGGTAATTTCAAGCCCAACCACAACATTGTAGCTATATTTTAAACGCAGTTATGACGATTCCGGTTTTGGAGCCGGAAAATCGCTAAAAGCCGGTTCTGCGACCTGGGACCCGAATCAATGGAATTCTCATCCCCAGTGTGCTTCCACATAATAGTTTGATCGAAATCAGGAATATGTTTTTGAAAGTTGTTCCCGGCCTCATGCAATCTCTGGTGATATCCGTCCTAACCACTCTGCTTTATTAATATCGATTGTATGCAGGTCTTGCTCAAATGGAAGGCCAAGTACGGCAGGATCTTCACCGTTTGGCTACCGTACCCAATGATCGTAATTGGCGATCACAAAGTAACTTTAATAATATATTTTTCTCAGTAAAAAATGTTGTTTCAGTTACTGCAAGAGCACGTGGTCAAGGACGGAGATGTATTTATTGGTAAGTGCTAAGAGACTCAAAAATCATGATGACACCTTTATAACTAGCATGATTGCCGTAGGTGGTACATGATGGTAACATATTGCTATTAATGTTATCACCATGCCAATGCGTACACTCATTTACTGCAGAGAACTTAATGATATAATAAATTGAAATTAAACAGTGCAGAGCTGTCAATTCTTGTTTTCATACGTTAGAGTGCCTTCCATTTTCGCACTGGAGATGTACAATTTGATGAGAATGGGTTGGATCATATGGAGCGAAAAGAGCAAGCAACCGATGTAGTGAAAGGATGGTCCAGTAAAATGATTACTCAGATTGTGTAATCATTTTACTGGACCTCCTGAAAGGGCCTGGAAGAGAGGATTTTGTCAAGGCTATTGGGGCTATTTGAAATTATTCCAATATTTCATTATCATACACTCCATCTCCCAAGACTTCTCGATGTCTCGTATCATGTTTTAGGCAGGAAGAATCCGGAGCAGCTCATGGACATAACATTCGGAGGTCTTTACGGATTGCTATTTGAGGACAATTCTATCGTTAAGGTTTCATTTTCTTTTAACAATATCATTAAAAATAAGTTGCCAAAACTATGCATCTTATATCCATTAATTTTGAGTGTGAGCATTCTCTAGAGTCGCCGATGGTCCGACTAGTGATCTGTTGTTCGGACTAGTAGTCACGGGAGGCCGGACATTTAGGGGTCGTGCAGGAAGCATGTGTCGGCCGGCTAGTGTGCGCCCGGGAGCCGGCCTATTCAGAGCGCGAAGTCTCCAGCTTTCCTTTCTCAGGAGTGTTCACATCTTCTATTAATGGGATACGTGATGTATCCATCTCTCAATTTCGCATGCACTCTCATTGTTAGAAGGAGACACAATATCCTGAGTAAGGAAAGTTGGAGACTTCGCGCTCTGTTTAGATGTTTTAGGTCCGACCATAGGTGATTCTAGAGTACAGATACAGATACAGATTTATCCTGACATCAAGGCAAATGGGCCTGCAGGAAGGTAGCTTCGTGATCAGGGGTGGTCAGGATCTTCGAACTCAAGGCAACAGGGTCAAGGGAAAGGATCATCCTTGGCTTCTTTGGTAAATTAAAGGGTCGATCCCCAGGGAGGCGGTCAGTGTCTAGACCGAGGGCCGAAACACTGATCGTCATTTCTTTAGGCCTATCTTTGATTTCCTTTATTGTTGACTAGTTCAATAGATTTCCAAAACAGTTTCGCATAATATTGGATGATAGACATTGAGCGTAGAAGTAGATCTTCCAGCCTCCAGTGACGTCCTGACTAGCGTGTATCAATAGAAGTGAAAAACTCACGTCATAGTCTTGTCGACTGGGGCGTTTCTTGATTGTTGGCGACTTGAGCTAGATGTAGTCGATACGGGTCCTCTGGTGGAAGTGGTACCAGGTGGGCGATGTACTTGCCGGGAGTAGTATTATTTAATAAATTATAACAATTAGTATATTTAAATAAATAAATAATTGACAATGCAGGAGCAGCGCCGATTCGCTCTCAGAAGTCTACATAACATCGGGGTTGGATCGAAAGTGGCCGAGGTTAGCAGAGAGCATAAAGAATTTGAAAATACTATGTGATATTAATAATAATACTATCTATGTTGTTTGACAGATCTTATTAGTTTGAAAATTTGTAAATTTTTTTTGAGTAACGGAAAGCATGAAATAATTAAAGGAGGAAGAACAGCAAAAAATAGGATCTCTAACTAATGTCATTATTCGCTTACACCTATGAAAGCTAATGGAAATCCAAAAAAAGTGAGATCTCTATCTTTCCTCCGAACCGAGATACTCGCGCGCAAAGAAGCTACAGGGCTCAGGGACAATCAGGGTGAAGTTGCCGCGCACGCGGAAGGGGCGTTCTCTCACGTGCGCGAGTAAGCAAATCTCTCGGTCAACTTTATCTCCCGTGTCGAATTTACGTGCACTTTACTCCCACGGAGGAAGAGGGGGAGGGAGGATTGTCTGATTCCGAGGCATTATGCCGACTCCATGCAAATTGAGGCCGACAGCTAGAGAGGGCAAAACAAACATGTAAATGAGCGAGTTCTCGCAAATATGTCAACCTCTGTCTTACAGTAAGCAAACTTCAGGGTTGTCGTGCCAAGATATTCTGCTGTTCGACCTCCTTTAAGACAAAAAAGCAAAAAAAGCATCTAATAGATGTATGTTTAGTTTTGGGGACGACATTTTTCTCTATGAGCAGGATACTGTGCACAACTACGCGCATGAGGTCGTCACTAGATGGAGGAATTGTGGTGATGCACCTGTGGATGTCACCGACAACATTATGGTATGCTATTGTAAATTCACAAACACTCGTCCAAACTAATAAAACGTTCCGCTCCTAAACAACAGATACGGCTGCGAGAGAGTTTGCTAAAGCAAGAGACACGCCGAGGCATAGAAAGAGAGTACACACAACAGTAGTCCATTTCATGAGCGTATCATTTTAAATTTGTAATACACATTATTGCACATATCAAGCAACGAGAAAGGGTCAAGTATTCTTCCTCTCTTTTAGGAATTTCATTTGTTACGGCTTGTGATTGCTCTCATATTGTGGACAACATGATCCAATTCCTTGACCCTTTTGCCTTTAGCTCGTAGATGGCGACAATCTACAACAAAGAATCTACGCTCCTGCAGGCCCATTTGCCTGATGTCAGGATAAATCTGTATCTCTATCTGTACCCAGAATGAACACACTTACTATTGAGTGTATCATACACTGAGTTAGGGCATCGAGCGTATGATACACTTACAAATCTCTCGTTTTCGCACGCTCTCTCGTCGCAAATATACTCAATATTGAGTATATCATATGTTAGTATATTCACATGTTAGTATATTCATTCTCTGTGTGTAGTGGACGACAGCGAATATTTTTTGGCAGAGGGCCGTCGGCAACATAGTGTGGAATATCACGTTCGGAAATACTCTCGAATTTGAAAATCCACTGCTTATCAAATTCCGCGAACTGCAGCAGGAGGTGATGTTTTGTAATTTTTTTCTTTTTTGAAGTTGTCTTGTTCGACAATCTCTTTACCTACCTGATTTCGTTACATTGCATTCAATCTGCAAAAAACACCAGACCTATTTTTGATAGAAAATATAAATGACTAGTGTTGACCAAAAGTCGAAACAAAAAAAAATCGTTTCGGGTTCGTTTAGGAACAATTCTCTTTCGTTGTTTATATTCCATTGTTCTCAAACAAAGGTTATTTCGATTGGTCAACACTATAAATGACCCTTTCAGCAACTTCCCAAAATGGGCGGTCCGTTCATGATGTTCATCGAATTATTCCCTTTCCTGCGCAATTTCGATCGATTTTTTGGATCGCCAGTGAAACAGCTGAAACAAATGTCGGAGGAGATGAATCAGTTTCCAAGAAATGTGAGAAATGTGACTTCCCGCTCTGTGTATGCTGGTATATACGGCCTGGTTGTTTCCCCAGTAAAAACATTCCGGCCGGGTCGGGCAGGTCCGTGTATTTTTTGGCTCGAGTAGAGAGATATGTCATACAAACTCTGTGCAGTAAGTGAAAGTTAACCATTCGTCATCGGTAAGTGTCAACAGAAATTTAAAGTCCTAATTTTAAATAATTTTAAATTCATTTTAAAATATCCTTCAATGAAAAATCAGTTTGCGGTTAAGGCAAGAATCGAAGAGATACTGTAATATGTTGCGTCAAACTCTAAAACGTCCTTTGCTTGCAATGATATTTTTCAACGAAATGGAACGTTTTAAAGAAATAATTTAATATTCTACCAACATCATTTGCCGACTAATGAGTCCGGCCCGGCCTGCGGGGTTTGCATTGGGGAAACAACCAGGACTGTATCACACTTGAAATAGGGTGAGAATGGACGACAAAGTGTTCCTAGTGTTTTTTAATTGTTTTTCAGGCAATCGAAGCTACTAGAGTAGCATTCAATGCCGACAACCAGCCAAACAGCTACGTGGAAGCATTTCTAGGGGAAATGAAGAGGAGGGAAGAGGCAGGCATCGATATGGGTAAGGGCTTCATTATTAAAGGGATCGTAAACACACAAAACCTTGCTACCGATTAACCTGCTATCAGCCTAAGTGGTGCAGGTAGAGCGCTTGTTTCACGATCGCACCCACGAGGGTTCAATGCCCACCCTATGCACGTCTTTTGCTTTATTTCTTCCCATGGTACGAAATTCGTAGAGTGACCTTTAAAATTTGCTGGAATTGGAAGCTGGAATCCACGAGAAGCTTGACATACCCCACGGATGCCTTTTTTGCAACCTATCCCAATAACTTGGTGGTGAAGTCAGTATCACGAGTGCTGATATTAGGCCAAGTAACTAAGGTTCTGGGTCCCGCCCCGAAAAGTTACAGTAACCCCGTGTTCCGATATCGACTTTTTCACTATTTTAAAAAGTGTGTTTTTACAGGTGTTCTAGGTGTATTTTGCGAAAAAAATAACAATGGAAATATTTTTGAAGTGATAGGACATCGATAAAAGGTCGAAAAATCGAATTTTCGGAGTTTTTTCATCGTCCTGAAAAAAAATTGCCCAGGTTCAGTAAACGGTTTTACGATTTTTGGAATCCCCGTCAAAAACTACATCGGACAGTCTACTTCATGGACTCCGAGCTGTGGTTCCGATGTCCTTAAATGAGGTCTGAATGTTCAGATATTAGAGGACCTCGTCGAGTGTTTGACGATATTTCTTATCCGAATTGCGAAATATCACGTGTATCAATTGAAATATTATTTGCCTACAATGCGGTGAACATGAGTGACACAATTATTTCATCGCCAGGTGGAAAAAATTTCAAAATTTTTTTCGACCATGTACGACGTTCATGGAATTTTCGAGAAAACTTTTTTTCTCAAAAGTCGATGTACTTGTTTGAAATCTGTTCATTACTTGAAATGTGATATGTGTGCACCGTATTTGTCTATAAAAGAGCCATATACTTCCAGAATTAATGTGTTTGCATTGAGTTTTACTTGGTGTTTATCATTCGTAGTTTGCACCATGACAGTCAATTATTACAATATTCATAGTCAACCGTTTGCTGAACATGGGCAATTTTTTTCAGGACGATGAAAAAACAAAAATATTTCCATTGTTATTTTTTTCGC
This sequence comes from Pristionchus fissidentatus, assembly GCA_036245785.1. Lineage (NCBI taxonomy): Eukaryota > Metazoa > Nematoda > Chromadorea > Rhabditida > Neodiplogasteridae > Pristionchus > Pristionchus fissidentatus. The sequence continues at coordinate 27,226,224 of BTSY01000002.1, forward strand.
AAAATACACCTAGAACACCTATAAAAACACACTTTTTAAAATAGTGAAAAAATCGATATCGGAACACGGGGTTACTGTAACTTTTCGGGGCGGGACCCAGAACCTTAGTTACTTGGCCTAATATCAGCACTCGTGATACTGACTTCACCACCAAATTATTGGGATAGGTTGCAAAAAAGGCATCCGACAATTTCCTCCCAGTGCCCCGGCCTCTCGTGGATGGTCTCTTAAAGTAGTATCCCAACGCGGAGAACAACTTGATGATACAGAAACGAAGGGTTAAAGGTAGAAACGTTAAGTTCCGTTTCGAGCTACCGTTTGACGTACTCCCATTATTTCAGGTAGCTTCCACAACGATCAGACGCTCTACGCTACAGTGGTTTTGTGGGGAGCCGGTAGGCGTTTGGGCAGTTGAATAATGCACTTTTAAGACAGGTATCACCAGAGATTGTATGAGGCCGGGAACAACTTTCAAAAACATATCTCTTATTTCGATCAAACTTTTTTGTGGAAGTACCCCGGGGTTGAGAATTCGATCAATCCGGGTCATAGGTAGCAGAACCGGCATTTAGCAATTTCCAGGTTCTGATGCCGGAACCGACGTAACTTCGTTCAAAATGAAGATACAATACCGTTCTAGAGCTCAATATATTTGCAAAAATATGGGGAACAAATTTTCTGTTAACGACTTTCATGTGCATAGTACACTTAGAAAACTAAAATTGAAAAACTGAAAATAAATCGAAATAATAATTTTTCCCTATTTTATGTTTGAGTTGTCGCAGAATTTGAAAGCGGGATATTGAAGAGCAAGTCATTATTAGTTAAATTAAAAAATAAAATCGAGAAGAATGGGGAGTATTGAGACCCGAAAAATCGCATTGAAACTCAGAAAACCGCTATTTTTCGGAACAAAAACTACCATTCATGCGATCATCGGCTTCAATCTCTTTCAAGTGAAGTTTAAATTTGTTAAAACAATAAAACGATTTAGTCTGATAACTTTCATCAAGATAGTTCGCCTCCTGCAAATACTTTCTAAAAATCGTATTTTTCTGTTATAAAAAATTTCAAAATTGGCTAAGTTTCTTAATGTGCAAGCTGTCATTAGAAACATATTAAAGCAGAGATCGTTCAATTGAAAAAGTATTTTATTGATAGAAAAAATTAACAAAAAGGACGAACAAGAAAAATTCGTGCATACATTTGACATTGAAATGCTCAGAATGCAATTATCATGAAAATTCACAATTTCACAACATATTTATTCTTTCGAATAGTTTTGACATGTTCTAAAATGAGAAATTGCAAATTTAGGAGCGTAGAAATTAGAAAATCAAATAAAAAATTTTAATTTAAAAAATTAGAAAATTTTTGTAACAGAAAAATAAGATTTTTAGAAAGTTTTTGCAGGAGGTGAAATATCTTGAGGAAAGTTATCAGACCAAATTGTTTTATTGTTATAACAAATTTAAACTTCACTTGAAAGAGATTGAAGCCGATAATCGCATGAATGGTAGTTTTTGTTCCGAAAATAGCGGTCTTCTGAGTTTCAATGCGATTTTTCGGGTCTCAATACTCCCCATTCTTCTCGATTTTATTTTTCTATTTAACTAATATTGACTTGTTCTTCAATATTCCGCTTTCAAATTCTGCGACAACTCAAACATAAAACAGGGAAAAAATATTATTTCGATTAATTTTCAGTTTTTCAATTTTAGTTTTCTAAGTGTACTATGCACATGAAAGTCGTTAACAGAAAATTTGTTCCACATATTTTTGCAAATATTTTGAGCTCTTGAACGGTATTGTATCTTCATTTTGAACGAAGTTACGTCGATTCCGGCATCAGAACCGGGAAATTGCTAAATGCCGGTTCTGCAACCTACGACCCGGATTGATCGAATTCTCATCCCCGGGGTACTTCCACAAAAAAGTTTGATCGAAGTCAGAGATATGTTTTTAAAAGTTGTTCCCCAACGGTGGTGTTTTCATGCAATCTCTCGTGATACCTGTCTTAAATAGTAGAGAATTTTTTTAAAATATAACACAAGTAATACTGAGCTGGATGGCCGAGCGGTGTAAGGCACTGCTTGCCAGACGAAGGGTTATGAGTTCGACCCCACGCCCAAGTTAAGCTAGCCTTCCATCCACCTCGGTGGTAAAATTGGTAGCAATTTTGATCTCGGAAGCTAACGTGCCCCATAAGCAGGGGATACGGCCTTACCGGTGAGCCCCGGCAGAGTAGTCGCTAGTCAACGTAAAGTCTCTTGATTCCGGTAGTAACTTTACCTTACCTTTACCTTAATTCTGAATATTGTTCACTGTACTTACATCAGGTTATTCAATAATTTGGCTCATTCACTGACCACGTTATCGTCATGAATCAGTTATCACATCAGCTTTCGACACTACTGTGAGCGTGCTTCGAATCTGCATTCTGCTACTTGTCAACAACCCAGAATGTCAGCGGAAACTTCAGGAGGAGATGGACGAAAGGATAGGAACGAGAGTGCGTGATCATATCATTAAACAACCCAGGGATACCTCCAGAAAGGGATCAGGGTAGACTCTTTGACGTGGCCCCAAACTAATGATGATGACGGAGAGGCTCAAAAGAATGAAATAGTCAAAACTGTAATAATAATTTAATGAAGGAATATATAATTCAGAGAATCCTTTATGAGGACCAGAAGCTGCTACCATACTCGTGCGCTTTTATCCAAGAGGTGCGCACATTTTCGAAACGAAGTCGAAACTATACTGTGGGAAAAAATTTTTTTTTTTAAATTACTAATTGTTTTGTCAGTGTCAGCTTAAATTCTAGCGCGTTCAGAAACGAAAGAACTCTCAGGAAAGAACTCGTATCAGTTCTCATATGGATTTCCCCTCTCTAATCGATAACTGCAGGTGTACCGTACCAGCAACTTGCTGCCCTTGAACTTCTTGCGGCAGACAATGCAAGACACCGAGATCGAAGGTGGTTACATTTTCGTATGCATTTGTTAGGTGCCGAATCCTGACGGATCATTCAATACAGCAAACGGAAATGTCAAAGTGATGAAACATGACGTCAATGTCTAAGGTGTATTTTTGAAGCGTTATTTATAATTCGTAGAAGCATTGTCATTTTTTGCCCACACAGAGCTGCTAGGAAAACGCTTTGCCAAGGTGTCGTTTCTTCGCGGAGAGAGTGTGCGGGGTGAGGAGAGTGTCAAACGTTTTCCAAGAAACGAAACCTTGGCAAAGCGTCTTCCTAGCTAATTTGCGCTCAGTGTAATGAACATTTCGATTGGTTTAGGCATACCAATCAGAGCCGGAACTGCCATTCTTCCCCAGTTCTCGATGGTGCATTCGGATCCGAACGAGTTCGAACGGCCATTGTATTTCTGCCCCGAGCGACACATCAATGAGCACGGACAGTTTGTCAAGGTATATTGTCGCTGATTTGCTATAAAATCGTGTTACACACAATCATAGAGATATATCCTTTTTCTAAATTGGTAAAAGATTTAAAATCGAGAAAGAATTTCTTCATGGGTCGACCGATTTCTTTCAGGACCCGCGCATCACTCCCTTCTCAGTAGGCAAGCGCGCTTGTCTTGGTTAGTTTAAATCGATGCAAAATGTAAAAACGCGTTCTCTGTAAGACCGCAGTGAAAGATGGGGTATTCGGCACAACTCATTCAAAGTGATCGCCCAGGGCCCAAACTTTTTTCACAGACGGTCTTGGGTACAAAGTGAATTTAAAACTTGAGAAATACACAAAATGTCAACTTTTGAAAAATCGATATTTTTTTACGAAAAAAAATTTTTTTTCTTAATTTTTTTATTTTGCTATAGTGTCATATATCATTCGAAAGAGCATCAAAAGTTATGTTTAAATCCGACGTTTAACGAGTTTTACGCAACTCCGAACGAAAATCGATAATTGCATTTGCATGAATCTGTCGTTTCGGTGAAACTTTGTTCTGGGAAAAAATGTTCCCATGATTAGTAGGTCTTGGCTCCGACGTATATTATGTATTTTTCATTGTAGAATTGAAATATTAACTTCTATTTAGATATTTCGGTAGTAAAAGTACTCCTATATTCACTAAATCGAGACCACTCAGAGGTAAACGCTAATCTCAAAGAGAGTGTAAAACTTTTTTCAGGGCTTGAAACTAAATCGTATGTACGTCATTCGAAAGAGCATCAAAAGTTATATATAAATCCACAATTTCATGAAGATTGAGTAACAAGGAGCGAAAATCGATAATCGTGTCAGCAGAAGTTGAACTTTTTGGTGACAATTAATATTCGGCTCTATTCTCATTCAATGTGATCGGCTAGGGCTAAAACTTTTTTCACGTACATTCTAAGGTGTAATGAACATTTAAAAACAGAGAAAGTCATGAAAAATATTTTTTTGAAAAATCGATAAAAAATATTTTCGAAAAAAAATTTTTTTTCAAATTTTTTTATCTTCCTGCCGTGTTATATCTCATTCAAAAGAGCGTCAAAAGTTATGTATAAATAAAAAATTGCATGGGCATTGGGGCATTACAAGCAACGTTCGGTGAATGCAAATATCGGTAAACTTTGAAATTTGACTTTTTTCGGGATCACAGTTTTTCGGCTTGTTATGGCTCAATGTCAAATAAACTTTGGAATTACACATAACTTTTGACGCTCTTTCGTATGAGATATACCACGGCAGGAAAATGTAAAAAAATTGAAAAAATATTTTTTTTCGAAAATATTTTTTATCGATTTTTCAAAAATTTATTTTTCATGACTTTCACCGTTTAAAAATTTTCTTTACACCTTAGAATGTACGTGAAAAAAGTTTTAGCCCTAGCCGATCACATTGATTGAGAATAGAGCCGAATATTAATCGTCACCAAAAAGTTCAACTTCTGCTGACACGATTATCGATTTTCGCTCCTTGTGACTCAATCTTCGTGAAATTGTGGATTTATGTATAAATTTTGAAATGACGTACATACTAAAAGTTTTACACTCTCTTTGAGATTGGCGTTTACCTCTGAGTGGTCTCGATTTAGTGAATATAGGAGTACTTTTACTACCGAAATATCTAAATAGAAGTTCATATTTTAATTCTACAATGAAAAATACATAATATAGGTCGGAGCCAAGACCTACTAATCATGGGAACATTTTTTCCCAGAACAAAGTTTCACCGAAACGACAGATTCATGCAAATGCAATTATAAATTTTCGTTCGCAGTTGCGTAAAACTCGTTAAACGTCGGATTTAAACATAACTTTTGATGCTCTTTCGAATGATATATGACACTATAGCAAAATAAAAAAATTAAGAAAAAAAATTTTTTTTCGTAAAAAAATATCGATTTTTCAAAAGTTGACATTTTGTGTATTTCTCGAGTTTTAAATTCACTTTGTACCCAAGACCATCTGTGAAAAAAGTTTGGGCCCTGGGCGATCACTTTGAATGAGTTGTGCCGCCCAGTCCTGCGGTCTTACAGAGAACGCGTTTTAATTTAAACAAAACAAACGGATAATAAAACAAGGATCAAGTTTTCTAGGAGAATCTCTCGCTCGAATGGAAATATTCGTAATGCTCACATCCTTTGTGCAGAATTGCCATTTCGCGCCGGTGAATAAGGTAAGTTTCGATTAGACTTTGAAAAGTAACGGTTTTGGCACTGGGCAACTAGTTGCTTTCATTCTGAAGCAACGGCCCATTCCGTCATTTACCCGTTGCTTTGAGCGGCATGTGTAACTAGTTGCTTTTCTGAAGCAATTCTAAACAAGCGGTAAAATAACATAGATAGTGAAATGCTTACGATTTAAATATTTTGTCACGTAAATATTATTTTCAAGAGCACCTGCAATAACAATATTCTGATGTTTTTTTCAAATCAAATTCTGTGTGTGAACAAGACATTCCCTATTATACCAATTGACAATAACTCAGTTACTTATTGTCGTCCTACTAATGTAAAACAAAATGGAAATAAATTTTGGACGATCCCTAATATAACAAGTGAAAAGAAAACAAATATTACTAACATTTTGGCTTGATAGGACGTTCCACTGATTAATCGTTTGAGCAAGGCGTGAACCAACCGATTTCGATGCCAAACATAGTGAAAAATGACGATCCCCCTCATAAACATTTCCATAATTCCCACCATCTTCCATGTAAATTATTTCATGTAAATTTGTCACATCAGAAAGCAACTAGTTACTTCAAAAGCAACTAGTTGCATAGGCCGCTAAAGCAACGGGCGAAATGAGGAATGAAGCAACTAGTTAGTTATCTTTCAAAGTTTAGTTTCGATGTGTTAGCTAGAAAAAAAAGAATTTAAAAAGCTTCACAGAGAGACCCAAATCGATTGGAGACAGTTCTGGCGCATTTTTTACACCCCAAATGTGAATTCGCATCGAAATTAGAGCAAATCTTTCAGATTCCTCCGGCTCTCGATTATGAGTATGGATTCAGCCGAACTCCTGCGCCATTCTCTGTGAAAATTACACCGCGAAACTAAAAAAAGTTAATTATTTTTACTTTTCGCTGTAACCAATAAAATCACATTTTTTTTACCGTGTTTCATCAGGCAACACACATTCAAAACAACATCATCTGACGATAGAATTCCATTTAGTCAAGCGATATTCATTCATTCATTGTTTATCCCGTCAGATGTCCATCGAAGTAGTCGAATCGTTTTTATGCATGGCAGCAGGGGTAAGAAGGGTCAGAGCCAATTCTTAAAAACGGTTCAGGGAAAAAGAATTGGGTTGGGAACGGATATATTTGCGAAAGGAATCATCTGTCAAACCTCCTCAATGGTTGTCAATTTCTCTGCTCGTTCTTCCTTGGCGTCGTTGTCTATACACACAAAGTAGAAAATAATAAAGAAAATGAGAAGGAGTGTTGTGATTACGACAAGTAAGTGGAAGAATACGGGTCCGCGCAGAAAAGTGACGAGGATGAATTCCAGTACGAAGGTCGGCCCGAAGAGTAAGGAACAACTCATACAGGTGCAGCAAACAAAGATTCCCTTCGCTCTGAAAAATACATTTGAAAAAAAACAGATTTCAAAACATTCATCAAGAGCTCATGCGCATGACTGGCTACTCTCTAAAAATAGAATATATATATATATTTTTTTAAATTACAAATCATCTCTTTAAAATGAAGAATACTAAAGACGTTATAAAAATTCTTTCAACGTAGTGTTCGACGGTCGACGCGTCAAATTAGTTAATTCTTTAATTATAATTATTCTTCTCATGCTAATTATTCCTGAACTTCACTCAAATCCATCTAACTTTTCCCTGGTGCTCTAAAGAAATCCTATTTTTATAAATAAGTGATACCTCGTTGTCCCTTTGAATCGAGCATACAAGTAGCACATTAAGAAGCAGTACACGAGCTCGAAAAGAACGCAGAAAAGAGAGGCGAGAGCCAGATTTTGATGCCACTCCTGCGATATTTTTGGAGAAATTGCGAGGAAGAGAAATCCGAGGATAGATTAAGATTTTGATTCTAAATTTGAATGACCAATTGCCGAAAATTTCATCATAGAGATTTTTGAAGAGGGAAAACACTCACGAGTAGCATTTCTGCCCAAATATATGTGTCCGGTGTTCGACTCACGGCTTCCATTCTGCATAGAACGAAACGTAAAAACATTTTGTGATACAATTAATTTAATTAGACAAACACAATTCAATAAATCTAATGCGATTGTCCCACGGACGCAGATCAAAACACTGAATCATGGGGAACGAGAGAAACGCAAACATTTCAGGGCGTTATCACTATATGGATCTGATAAGGCATTTCGAAATTGATTTGAGGGAAGCGTGAGACGATTTCTCACACTCTTTGGTTCAGTAGCAGTTCGGTGGTGAAATGACTATCGGCAATGGCACAACACTTGAGCAATTGATGGGCAATTGAATGAAATATGTACAGTCTACTTTTAAAAAAGAGTTATTCTACTGAATATTTCTTTTACAGCAAATGAACCAGACCAAAACGGACACGGTACCTGACGCCGTTGTTGCCGTTGATTCTACTATGGTAATGGATTTCGCAACATTCTTCTATCATACACCGAACTTTCAAGGGGCCATGATTGAGTTGATTGAGTTGATTCAATCAGCTCAATCAAGCTCTGTTTGTGCACTTAGAGCGACTTTCTTCAAATTTTCTTCGATCCGATCATTTTCATTTTGCGAGTTTACTAAATGGAAGAGAAAACTCCCAATTAGTTCCGCTTATGGGTCGTACGGCAATTGACCGCTAACTTTTGCTTCAAAAAACAAAAAAAAGCTATAGCGGAATCTCTCTATTTGATGACTAACTGAATTTGTAACATTTTTGGTTTTTTTGTATTCCTGGTACTGTACTCAACTGGCTTGTCGGCTTGTCACATCTAGCGTGGTAGCTTGCTTTTGCAAAATCGCTTGAAATGGAACACTTTTACCTTTCACTGTAACCAACCAATCAATTGCAAGCGGTTACAACCATGCTAGCCATCATCTGCTTGATTTTTGCGACCCTCATTTGCATCGTCACCACTCTAAAAGAATCAGGGTGAAAATGTTAAATTTACTGAAACCAATCTTGTTTGGAGAACGGTTATCCAAGGTGTCGTTTCTTAGAGAACAGAACTCAACCCTCCTAGTTTCACACACCGTCTCGTATCGACGATTCAACCGTTAAAAGAAATTGACGGTGAAAAGTCTATCGATTGAATATTTTGCAGATGTGAACACGGCTACATCTACAGTGGCGTGTGTTGTGTCTCCTGCTGTGCTTTCTTGACTGGGCCGGTGAGATATTCGATCGAAAAATTTAAACGTATGCAAATATTTTTATATCGCTTTGAAATCGGCGTTTGAGTCAGTAAATTTCAGATAGGGAATTTCATTTCAGATGCTATTCAATTAAAATGATGTCTTCCGATCGGCCTAGTGACTGTGTTGTTACTTCACATTGATGTTCTGTGATAAGCACTGATGCCGTGTTTCATATTTTTCATTATTTTATTTTTTTCATTTTATATATTTTTTTAAAATTTCAGATAGTCTTCTCCGCTCTCTACTACGTTATCGTCGTCGTTCTTCACATCTCCGCCTTTTTATCTCATTCTTCTGGCCATTTTAGTACTTTTCCTCTGCTTTTGTATCGGCTGTTGCTATTTGATGTTTGCCAGTGTCAAAAAGAAGGATGTTTAGTAAGAATGTCGGAAATCGCCGATGTTTAGCTACTATTGTTTGTAATTTATATTGATTCTTTCCAACAAAAAAAGTATTCCCATACATAGTATTCTGATGACGCAGTTGGTATGAAAATTTCGTAAAATTTAATGGAGAAGCCGGAGCATTATGAATGCGCTAGAAAGTCATTCTCTCCCTCACTTACCCCCAATGATTCATAATTATTATCGCTAATCCCTCAACAGCATGCTTGCGATTCCGGCGTCTCAATACGAGGTTTGTTGTCTGCCTTTACATCGTTACGGATGATTCAGCCATAATCATTGTGTGACTGAGGGCGTTAGGTGCGCCGGGGAAACGAAAAACAACATGGAGAGCTCTTGATGAAGAAAATTAAAAAAATTGTTTATTATCGACGATATTTAAAATATTTTTGCTGCTACACATCCGGCAAATGCTATCAATGCATAAGCATCTATGCGAGTGGGATGATGCCGAGTAGCAAGTAGATACTTGCTGTGGCGCTCATATTAATATTTATTATAAAATGAATCGTTTCTTGCAGTTTAAACCTTTAAAAATTTTTTATAGAAACCACTTTTTATGCATGTACATACAATTAAAATACTGTTAGCAGTTGTATTTTTGGCTACTTCATGAGAAGTTAGCCACATCTATGAAGAAATACAACATAGCTCGAAGAAATCTAACAGTATTATGATATAATCGCATTCGATGGCAGCTTGAATCCTCGACTGATTAGGGCACTGTTCCTTCCGAATATTCTTGATTGTCGTATTCATTAGCATAAACAGAGCATAAACAGTTTAAACAGACGGCGGTCCACTAGCGTGCCTTTTTGCAATCAGATTTTTTTCAAATCAAAAATTGTATTTGCAAAGTACGTGTCATAAAGCGCCTCGGGATGTAATCTGTCCTTGTAAAAATAGTTCCCTCTATAATAAACCAACAGAAAGCAGAAATGCAGTAAACATGCTTTATCATTCGTTGGAATATAAACATGATTGTATCGGCGATTCCCACATTAATGATGAAGCGTCCGATTGGCTCCTTCTCCTCTCAACAGCGCCTGAACGGAATGACTTTATCAAAATCATACTAAAGAAGGCATGAAAAATTTTTGAAATGTGACAAAAATTTTCACGTGGGTATATTACCGTTGATATTCGAGAAGAACAAAACGCCCATCGACAAACGCGAGAAGCGATCAATCGTAAGCCGAAATTATTTTCGAACGATGGTTTTCCCTCGAACGAGCCGTTAAACCCCTTTGTCGAGCCTTTTAACAAGAGAATCCTTCGACTGACAACTCTAGTAAATGCCAGCCAGGTCTTACGAGGATAGCAAGATCTGATACGCAGTTTTTGGACCTTCTTGGTATTTCCGAGGTCTGATTAGACATGCGCTGAAATGGATTTAGTCGAGCATAACAAATAATTTTGCACCCCTCTTATGTTTTTTTAAGTATTATAGTTCCAGCGACATTTAATGTCTTCTATGTTTTCATTAGCTTTTCGCTCTTTTACCGTTAAAAATAACCTTTAAGTAGTCATTTGTACAAGTAGTAATGTAATCCACGAAGAAGTCTTTTCCCTCGTCAGGATTCCAAGATGATATGGTTTCGAAAACGGCGACGACCTGAAATCAACATGCATTCGCTATACTGTATTTTCTTCTTATGATCCTCGCTCGAAGTCATGTGATCTGTAACAAAAACAAGCATTTTGATTGATCCATATATGGTGAGTCGAGTACTCGAAAGAAGATCCAAGAGGATGTCACCGCAACGTTTGATCTCGGCCACTTGCGCTTCGCTCAAATATCTGAAAACCATTTAGGTAAACCCGTTTTGCTGTTCTCTCGAACTCCGCGGGAGAAACAAAGAAACACACTCATAATTTTACTTACTTTTTACTTAGATTTTTTTAATGTTTTTATGACTTTGACTTAGTTTGACTTAGTTTATGACAGAGTTTTTTTATGAGTTTTTACTTAGATTTCACACTTTCCTTAGTCATTAGTCATTGATGAAACAAATATCTCGTAAAGCAAAAATTCACTAACTTCCCCATTTCGCTGAGATCCGTCCCCTGCGAGAGAATCATCAGAGCGAGTAGAACAACTGTCTTCATTGCGAGATATAGATTGTTTCGGACAAGTCAGCACTTGCATTATATACCCTGACGCTGCAGCTTTTTCTGATAGTTTTATGCGCTGCATCCTACTCTAATACTAACAATTCGAACAAAAACTATCTAGTACTAACAATGTTTGGTGGAGGAAATTCTTCTTTTTTTCTGAACAGCCTAACTAACTTTTGATTCAATAGTAGAAGAAAACCGTTTGCCTGGATTTTATTGGTTCTCAATATGGATAAGAGGGAGTCTTAATTGTTGTCTATTGCTACTTCTTTATTCCTAAAATCTGTGCTAAATTATAGACCTATAGAGGTCAACTGTGCATTTCTGGAATCTGAAATTCAGCGACGTTCGTGATTCATTCCATACAAGGACTAATTTGTCTATACAATCACCTCAGCTCTTCTGTTTTGCTGCATGCAAAGATTTTTACTTCTCAAAATTTGGAAGGCTAGTAAATGGGATATATGAAATAGTAGGCCTGACAATAGATAACATCGGAAGGTATCAGGGTGGATGATAATGTCCTTTTAAAAAAAATTGAAAATCGCTTATGTTTCTTCTGCAAGGAATCACTACCCCAATCACCACCCTCGCCAGCCGGGTAAGCCGAAAATGTGCATATTTCAAACATTTAGACTTTTTAAAAAATTTTGTATAAATTGAAATTGTGTGTATCTTTTAAATCAAGCTTGGAAAGTATCATTTCAGAACGGATGGTTACGTATGCAACAGCTTGTGCGGTATCACCTGCTGCGGGTGTCTGATCGCGCCTGTATGCTCAACTCTATTTTGACCGAACAACTCTATTTTGACCGAACAACTCTATTTTGACCGAACAACTCTATTTCCTTCGTTCGATACAGTTTGCTTGAAAACACTGTAAAATAATGGGCGACTTACGAACGAAAATTTAAAAAAAAAATTCTGAAAACGCTATTCGATAGAGGTATGTTTGTAGTACGTTATGCCATGTTTTCAGCCAAATTAAAAATCATGAATTTCTATGTCCCGGCTGAGCTCGAGTCTCTCGCGATTCCTCTCATATGCAATAAGGCATGTTCACATTGTAGCTCATCGTAGCGGGTTATGGACGAGAATGTACAGGATATAAAGTGAGATTGTCCATGTGTTTAAATTGTACGCAGAAAATAACACAGCGCTCACATTTCTGCATGATGCTATCTTCGATACCCTCGTCCATCTTTTGCAAAGCTTCTGTGTTATCGAAATATCGTGAGCTCAGCCCACAAATCCTGGAGATGGATCAGAGGAGTACTGGCAAAAGGTTTCTGCCCAGCTCGGGGTCTGAACCCAGGCGAGAGAGCGTGGGGAATTGAGAGAGTGCTAGAGAAGCTGGAGCACGCGCTTTTCCCATTATAATCGATGTTCTAGGCGCTGTAACTCTTTTCTACGAACAGATAGACTCTCACTTCCAAAAAGGAAATTGGTCTACCTATAATGAAGAATGTCATGATGAAGTGTGGAAGGAATTGGACTGCTTCTAATGTTTGTAGAAAAATTTCGTTTGCATGTTGTGAATTCCGTGCGGAAAAGTGCGATACTCTACAAATTGCGGACAGATCTCCTTCCAGCGAGTATGTCTAATAAAATGAAGATGTTTAAGATTCATATCGACTTCGAAATATATACATTCAGCAAATCCAAATCTCGAAGTTCAAAATTTTTCAATTTTTTTCCTCAAAAAAGTTGTTAATAAAAAACTTCACAAACAATCTGAATATTGTTTTCTGTTAGTTTTACATTGTTTTCACTAAAATAGATCCATAATTATGATTCGTGAATAATAGTTATATTTTGAAATTAACCAGGATTAACCAAGAATGACTTCGAGCGGTTGGTAAACAAGTCGAGTCATTTGTCTATCTAACGCACCAAACCGTGGATTTTTATCTTCACTTTGAAGGTATTAATGATTTTTCAAAGTTTACTATTTCTCAAAAAAGTTACCGACTCACCAGGTTCATTTGTGTTTCACGCGAAAACGAAATTTTTAAAAAAAATTCTGAAAACGCTATTCGATAGAGGGATGTTTGTAGAACGTTATGCCATGTTTTCAGCCAAATTAAAAATCATGAATTTCTATGTCCCGGCCGTGCTCGAGTCTAACCTGATTCCTCTCATATTAGTTTTCACGTTAGCGCGAGACATGCTCTATATTGTATCTCGAATCAATCTAATGACAAATGATTAATTTATTACAGATCGTCGTTTCCGCCGTGTGTACCCTGGTCATTCTTCAAGTTTTATGCATCTAAATACAACTGAAATAACGCCGCATTTGTACGTTTGGTCACTTCATGGTAAATTATCTACGAAGAAATACAACATCGCTAGAAGAAAGCAAACAGTACAGTTGGAAAGACCATGTTGTTACTGATTGCGACGCTGTGCCTTCCGAATATTGAAGTCATTATAACGCATAAACATTTAAAAACAAGCATACCACTTTGCAATAAAAGGTAAAAAGGTAAAGTTGTTCCATGTCAAGCGATTTTACAGTAGCAAGCTTCCACGCTAGATGGGGCAAGCCGGTAAGCCAGCTGCAACGTGGGATTACGTAACCCAAGCTTTCCCAAGGCATCTAGGGCACGTTTACCTTTCGCAATCAAAGTTGCTACCAATTTACCGCCCCGGGGTGGATGGAGGGCTTGGTTGGCCTGGGCGGGGATCGAACTCGTGACCCTTCGAATGACTAGCAGTTGCTTACACTGCTCGGCCATTCCACTTTGCAATGCATGATTTGTTCAAATCAAACAGAAAGCGTCAGGGAATGAAATATGTCCCTGTCAAAAATAGTTTCCTCTAAAAAATACCTAAGGAAGGCAGATTTGATGTGAACACGGTTTATCATAGGTTAGAATATAAACATGATTTTATTGGCGGCTTCCACTTCAACGGGGATGCGTCCAATTGGCTCCTTCTCCTCTCACCATCGCCTGAATGGAAAGGTTATATAAAAACCATTCGAAAGTAATATAAACTAACAGTAATATCATCGTGAATATTACATTAATTTGTGGGAATTCAACATTTCTAGAAGAAAAGCCTCAACGATAAACGCGGGTTCGATTATTCGTAAGCCAAAATAATTATCGAACAGAGGCTCGTTCGAGCCGGTAAATCCCTTTTCGGGCCTCATTTCAAAACAAGAGAATATTTCGATCAACTCTAATAAATGCTAACCAGAACTTACGAAGACTGCAAGATCTGATACGCATTTTTTGGCCGATGTGGATATTTGTGAGGTCTGGTTAGTGAAGCGCTGGAATGAATATAGTAATCCTCTTTAATTTTTTGTATAGTATAACAGTTCCAGGGCCATTTGAGTGTCAGCGCGGTTGTCATTAGCACATCTTTCTTTAATGGATCTATCAACAATTACCTTTAAGTAGTCATTTGTACAAGTAGTGATGTGGTCCACTAATGCGCTTCTTCCCTCGTTAGGATGTAAATTTGACATAATATCGAAAACGGCGGCGACCTGCAATCGATAACATCATATTAGTTCTACAAAAGTTTCAACCAGGCCAATTACGCCTGTAACAATGGTGATCGAATCAAGATTGGCACACGCAAGAAAATCTCGGCTCTGTTCTGGTTAAGAGGTCCCATGGAAATTGAGAGGTCCCATAGAAAATAAGAGGTCCCATGACGATTAAGAGGTCCCATGGAAAATAAGAGATCCCATGAAAATTGAGAGGTTCCATGAAAAATGAAAGGTCCCATGAAAAATAAGAGGTTCCATCTCCACTACTGTTTAGCGAATGCTTACCTATCTTTGTGTTGGATTTAATGCCTTTCTTTTGTTTGATGCATTTAATATCGAATAAATTGATATTCAATAACAAATACACACCTGTGAAGCCTGTTTAAACGAATTGTGATTGGTAGGGTTGGGCACTTGGAAGAGAGGAACTCTTGGTTTTGCTTTTTATGCATTTTAGCATTTTCTTTCTTTTTGTTAAGACTGTCATCAATGAGTTCTGGCATCACAAGTACCATAAACTGGTGAAAATCGGCCAGTTCGTGGCGACTGGAGATCTCATCCTCAAATACGAATCTGCAGTTTTGCACAGATTAGACACGGACGAGCGTTTGTTACATGTATTTGTTGTTGAACTAACTGACGAAAGTTAATACTTCACAAAAACGAAACTATAAAATACAGAATATAGGCGTTCGATTAACAGTGATTGAGTGGAACCTCTTATTTTTCATGGGACCTTTCATTTTTGATGGAACCTCTCAATTTTAATGGGACCTCTTATTTTCCATGGGACCTCTTAATCGTCATGGGACCTCTTATTTTCTATCGGACCTCTCAATTTCCATGGGACCTCTTAACCAGAACAGAGCCAAAATCTCTATCTAATACATAGTTCCGAGAATCTCCCGATACGACGCATTCTATACTTGACAATCGTGAAGTACGTTAATTTCATAAATACTATCCAAAATCGTAAAACGTTCCAGCGTTATCATTCAAAATTAAAATGAGGTACCTGTCTATTAAAAGCAACGCCGCATTCGCTGAATAGTTGTTTCTTCTTAGCATTCTCACTCTGTGTCATGTGTTCTGCAACAAAAAATGAACACTTTGTCTGATCCAGAGCGCGATCAGTACTCGAAAGAAGATGTCACCACAACGTTTGATCTGGGTGACTTGCGCTTCGCTCAAAAATCTGAAAATTTATCCTGTACTTAGTGAACTAATATTTTCCTGGAAAAAAATGCAAAAATAATGGATTTACTAACTTCATCATATCCGTGAGATATGCCCCCTGCGAGAGAATCATCAAAGCGAGTAGGATAACTGTCTTCATTGCGAAATTTAGATTGTTTCCGATAACTCTGAACTGCCGTTATATACCTTGCCTCTTCGGTTTTTTTTCTTATGATTGTATGCTCTTCGTACTAGTCTAATACTAACAATTCGAACAAAAACTTTCTAATAATAACAATTTTCGGCCGATGAGTCACCGATTCAGAGCAGGGTTTGGCGAAACAAAACGATTCAATAGTAGAAGAAGATCTTTCGAATGGATTCCACTGGTGTTTATTATGAAGAAGACCGCATTTAGAAAATAGATTGCCACATCGTCACTCCCTAACTCTGCGAGAAATAATATACCAATAATTCAATGATACCTATCTGGAAAATGAAATTCAGCCACTTTCGGGATGTCCTACAAGGATTAATTTGACTATACAATCATCTCAACTCTTTTTTTCCTGCCAGGAAAAATTTTACTTTTCAAAATTTCGTAGGCTAGAAAGCAGAGTATGTATATGAAAAAGTCGACGGCAGATGGTGAATAGTGAAGTTCAATATCGCTGCTTCTTTTCTCGTCGATAAAGTAGAAGAGCGTGAACAGCTCTCAATGCCTAGAAATCCAGAACACTTGCTCTGCTTGTATGTGATCGTGATTGGTAATCCTCCTTTGGCTACATCAAAAACAGGTTAACATTTCGATGTGTTTATCGTCTACAATTGATCCACTCTAGTCAAACTCAACCACAAAGGGCGCACACGAAAAAAATGAAAGAGAGGGAGATGGAAAAATAGCGAATTTATATTTTTATTTTCGTTCAGTGTTTTACTCCTTGCTCGATGAACACGGAAGAAATAAATTTAATATTGTACTTTGGTATATTTTAGATATTTTAGGAGGAAGAAATGCAATACGTTTCACAAGTACCTTTTTTACCAAAAGAGATTACACACTGTTTCGCTGCTATGTCTAGACCGTCTCTTCGCTGCGCTTTAATCTTTCTACGTCTATTGCACTCTAATTCCTTCAAACTCAAGCACAAAGCGCGCACGCGAAAACATGCAAAAAAGCAAGAGATCAATGTTCCAAAAGGGCGAAGGAAGTACATAAGCAGTGGTAGAATGCCTCTCTTGTCCCACTCATTAGTAGATTGATTCGTTCTATTGCAAGCATGATCCCCGCCCAATTCTTGACACACTTTATCTGAATGCTCTCCGATGCTCTCCGATTCCTGATTGATAGTTAAAATAATTCATTTGAAATTGCTGTGCCCAACTTTTTAAAATTATGAATGGTTTTAAAAATAAAATATCAGAATGTCGATTCCTCCCTACACTCTGGTCGACGAGGGTAGCGACCTGCTCTGGAAAACCTTTCAGAACCAAATCAGAGATATGAACTGGACATTGGATGATAACATTGGTAAGCGATTAGCTAGAGAAAAACTTAACATAACTACGATATTTTTTCATAAGAAGAATGATTTTTCATACCACATTGTCATAGTTTCCATCTCCTAGTTGTCAATTTGGTTGTTCCGGATAATTTGACCACTCATCCTTGTTCTTTTACTAAAGTGGTTTTTAAAAAAGGTATAAAGAAAAAAGTGAAACAAGAAGAAAACATTACAGGACTCAAGCTCCTGCCCATCTTGCCCACCACTCGATGCGTTTTCGCCAGAAAGAACGAAGGTCGGTCGGACAATTTGTGAATAAATGAATTAAAATTAATTTCAATGTTTGTAGACAGTAGTTATTAATGAATAAGTAATTCATGAGGGTGAGGGAATTGTGAAGCGGGTATAGTCCCATGTGGTTTAAAAATATATATATTTTGCTATTTAAATTTTTTTAAAAAATTTCTCCGCTTCAGACGGTTCGTTTCTCGGTTGCGTTGTGTGGAATGAGTATGACGAGATGGCTTTCATCGGTGAGTGATTTCTTAAGGATGACGTAATCAGTGCTGTTTAAATGACATAAGAATGACATATTCACTGGTGTATTATTAAATATAATTAGCATGATATTGTATAATACCAATTTCGAGTACTGCACATAATAGTATTCGAAACTCTAGTAGTTATGACTTTTTCGCTCTATTGATGACGCAATGGCCAGGGCCCTTTCCAGGTTTCTACATTGTCCGTCCTGACCTGAAGAAGCGCGGTCTGGGCAGCAAGATATGGGCTCGTGCAATGGAGAGAATTCGTCCTACCAAGAGGATCATCGGACTGCGTGCGTGTACGTCGATCTAATGATTTAGAACACATACAATATTTCGAAATATGTGTGCCAGTGTGACAATAGCTTGGGTTTTTGTCGCAATTTTTAATGTGCGAGAAAAAAATAGCGAATGTTATGTAGGAATGGTACTAAATTTTCTTGGTAATGATTTAGTTTTAATTGCATTCGTCATTAATGCAGTTGAATTTGCTTGCTAGCCTTACAAATGTGCAGATCCCGAAATGGCTCCGTATTACGCCGCTAAAGACACTCCGGTGGAGACATCGAGACTGAGAAGTAATATTCTCACCTGCGCCGAGATGAGAGAGGTATTTCGCGCGTGACGATACTGTGGAGTAGGCTTGTTAGATCGAATAATCCTATTGGCGAATAGTGCATTGTTATTCGCGAATAGGAATATACGATCTAACAACACTACTGTTATTATTCTAGAGTTGAAGTTGTTTGAGCGTGCTTTAGACTGGTGTTCTAAAACGGCCAGTATGTTGAGGTGTGTGACATTAGAATAACGTGAAACAGTCATACCTATTATAGTTTGAACCGTATTTAACTTGTAGTACACTTGAAATAGCTATACATATTGTAACCAATGATTCAATGAGTTCCATTTTATTTGTTTATGTTATCAGATAGTTTTGTCAGTTCTGCGGAAAGTATCCCACATCCTCGGGAACTCTCGTGCTCGTCTCTCAAATGACACAAGAGCAGAGAGCGGACATTCTGCGATTCAATGTTGAGATCACGGGAAGAGATCGGTATTCAATATTTGATATTTCTACTTTCAAAATGTCTCGGCATTCTCACGGCCCGCTGATTCTCGATATTCACAAATGCTAGAAAGAGTAAAAAACAGAATCATGAATTCGCGGAGAGAGAGTTCTAAGACGAGAATGAAAAAGCTCATTTTTTTCACGAGTCTACAATTTAGTGTTGTATCACTGGTATTTGTCATAGCGAAAGTAGTTGTACCTCTTTGTGAGTAGTTCACATTCCAGTTCCGATCTTCTCCTTCGTTTCCTTTCTTCTCCAATTTTCGAGGGTGTTGCACTTATCAATCAAGAAGGAAAGATCTTTGCCTTCGCTGGAATTACCACATTTGGATTTGCGAAAGACAACTTCTTCAAACTTGCTCCGGTATGTGATCCTCTCTCATTGACAAAGCACTATCACTTTGATATTTTTCGATTCCGCATAAAACATTCGTGACCCTCTCACTTTCGCGCGTTTTTTTCGCATACGATAAACACAGGAAGTATCATATGCATATTGCGATTCATTTTATGCATGTAATGCCAGGTCTACGCTTCATCTTTGTCCGAATTTGCTACTCTCATTGCGGCTCTTATACCTTACTGCGAGAAGTAAGCGATTCTTTCCACTGAGTCTTCTATGTCGAATTGTTCTATCCTCCAATTGAAAGAATGAGTTGATACGGGGGGCCGCCCTATAAATGTCAGTATCGGGAATACAACCCCTTCGCATGCCACCTGACATTCTTTCTCCTTGTTCCAGAAAAAAAGGACAGAAGGCGGGACCAACCCTAGGAGTTTGATTATTGGGAGATGAGAAGTATCCAGCGACAAATACCTACCTTTTGTAACATTTTTTATACAGTTAGCAATTTTTGAGGATCTCGCTCGATTCCAAGATCATCGTCCACATTCTCACAGGAACCGTGGGAGAACGCGAGTTGGAGCCACTGCTCGGTAAATTGTTAATCTTCGAGTACATCAAAATTACGCAATACAAACCTATTGAAAGTATTTGTATCAACAGAAAACGATCTGTTGTGTTGTACTATGTATTTCTACATTTAGTTTCGAGACAGACTATTATGGCCACGTACTACTACGCCTTTTAGCATTTGCGCACAGCATTTCGAGAGCGGCCGCATGCCAGACAACGAGAGAAAAAGCGAGAGAGAGAACAGCGCTCTGAAGAGGCGCGCGCGTTGCGGTCGCGTTGCGTGCTCCTTTTCTCTCCGTTCAAATTCAAATTCGGGAATTGTGCCAAAAAGTGTGTGGCCGCCTACACCTGAATCGCTGTGTTGCGACGATGTCCAACTTGGTGTTGCTAATAGCTTTCTGGTCGTCGTCATCATTTAATTTAATTTTATTTAGGAAACCCACAAGACGTCGAGCTTGTCACTCTCTTTTCCTCTAATATCGAGGACAAATTCAACGTCAACGTTTGTTATTCTCCCCACAACAGCTGCTGCCATTACGATGCTTGAAGAATTCTCTGGTTTTCCCCTTACATTGAGTCAAACACCCCGATGTCTCTCTGATATTTCACATGTAATAGTTAAAAATGCTAATGAGATAAATTGAAATTGCATAATAATTGTTTGTATCTGACCAAATCACTATGTCGCCCTGTTGTAACATCACACATATCATGTACACGCTCACTATGTCTGGTGTATCACTGTAAAGTTACACGTTTCGTATTTGTCATGATAAAATTATTATTATTATTATCGCACTCCTCTGATATTCCCCCCGAAATACAACGCGGTAAAAAGAGGGCAGTCCACGAGCTTTGGGTCCTCTAATCAGAGGAAATAGAAAAAAAACACACCACTTATCACCCAATCTTTATTGTGTGCGTTCATATTTTCACCTATTTTTCTTGTTTCCTATAGAATGCAATGATAACACCTCAAATCCAACGGAAAGGTGCACTTTTCCCTTCGCATTTTTTTAATTGCAGTAATTTCAAACAGCGGCCGTTTATTCTGGGCTTTTCGCCTTTTCGCCTTTTCGCCGAAGCCTTTTCGAGGCTCTTGTTAAATATAATGTTTAATTCAGTGTAATTGTTTCCCGATCGTCAATTTTCTTGTTTACTACTATATTTATTCAATTGTGACGCAGCAAAAAACAATTATACTGATGTCAATTCTTCACAGATGTTAAGAGACCCTCCACGAGAGAACGGGAGAAATCAGTATGGAGATTCCCCTGGACCGAACTTGGAGCCGGCTAAAAACCCCTGGACCGAACTTGGAGCCTGCTACCGAGCTTCCCCTGGACCGAACCTTCAGCCGGTTTCAAAGCTCCCCCCTGGACCGAGCCTGGAGTCGGCTGCAAAGCTCCCCCTGGACCGAACTGTGCCCTGCAACTGAACGCCCCCCCCTGAACCATACTTTGAAAACGTAGTGCGCACCCTATCATAACATATTTTTATCACATATCGTTTTTTAAAAAACGATATGTGTGCCTCCACCAGAGAGTGGGAAGAGTCTCGGATGGGCGAAAATTCAACCTACCCTAAAACTTTTTTCTTGCAATGAGGGTCACGAGTGCTGATCGCGAGCACATAGCTTTGAGGTTGAAAAAAGTTTTGGGGGTCAAAATTTTTTTTCGAAATTTTGACCCTTTTTTGACCCAAAAATAAAGTTTCGCCCTGACTAGTGAGAAGTAGTTAATAATACGTAACTTTGCATGCTGGCTTCGAATTTTCTATTTAGAACTCATGAAATGTGACCACAAAAAAGATATAGTCGAAAAGTAACTTTTTAAAGCATAAAATGAAAAATATCGTATTCTCAAAAAAATCTCTCGGAGTTTTCACTATCATTTTCAAAATCTACGTGAAAAGTTGGTATTATGATATTTTTTTTAGAATTTTAAAAACACATATATGTAGTCAGTCGTTTGCTTAACGATTTTTAGTAAGTCATTTCCCACTTTTTCATCGTAGTGATGATGCGTAGAAATATTTCAGTGAAATTGCAGAGGCGATTATTCTGCTCGGAGGAATTTTTTCGAGCAATGTCGCTTGCAGAGGTTAAAGTTGATGTGATAGTACACTCGATAAATGTAGTAATTCATTCTACGATTTCATCACAGTACAGCACCAAAGCTCAAAATGACTGTTTCAAACAAATGAATTTTTGTTCCTAGACGCGCTAGAGACGTGTACTAAGCGCCAAAATGATGGAAATGGGTACCTGACAAGAACCCCAAAGTATGATAGCGATTGGTCTTCTTTTGCTCCTGGGCGTGAAAAAGTCACTTTTTTCTGATGAGGTAATTTTGACTGTGCAGAATTCCAAGGGATGGCTTTCTTAAATTCTGATTTGTTTACTGAAGCGTTTACTGAAATTTTTGTGAATGCATATTTTTCCCTCATTTCATGGCATCCCTTTTCCCTAGATGACGCCGCCTTCTGAATCGCCTCGCCTCGCCAACTTTTTTCCTTCTTTTTCCCCGTTTCTCATTCCCCTATGCGCAGTCTAACTGGTATTTTAACATAAAGAATGGACTAGCAAAACTTATTATGGCTAGCTTCCAGAGTTATTTCGTTTTCAAAATTTGAAAGTTGGCGAGGCGAGGCGATTCAGAAGGCAGCGTCATCTAGGGAAAAGGGATGCCATGAAAAGAGGAAAAAAATATGCATTCACAAAAATTTCAGTAAACGCTTCAGTAAACAAATCAGAATTTAAGAAAGCCATCCCTTGGAATTCTGCACAGTCAAAATTACCTTATCAGAAAAAGTGACTTTTTCACGCCCAGGAGCAAAATAAGACCAATCGCTATCATACTTTGGGGTTCTTGTCAGGTACCCATTTCCATCATTTTGGCGCTTAGTACACGTCTCTAGCGTGTCTAGGGAACAAAAATTCATTTGTTTGAAACAGTCATTTTGAGCTTTGGTGCTGTACTATGATGAAATCGTAGAATGAATTACTACATTTATCGAGTGTACTATCACATCAACTTTCACCTCTGCAAGCGACATTGCTCGAAAAAATTCCTCCGAGCAGAATAATCGCCTCTGCAATTTCACTAAAATATTTCTACGCATCATCACTACGATGAAAAAGTGGGAAATGACTTACTAAAAACTAAAAACTAAACTAAACTAAATCACTACGCAATTACGAATAATCGGACTTCGATGTAAATAATCAATAACGAGTGCCAACGAAGTTATCCACATCCCCTAAAAAAATAGATCGATTGCTCGTCTGGTTCAAAAGATACGATAAAACGAAAAAGTGGGAAATGACTTGACCGATTCTGTAGCACACGAAGATTTGTCTGTAAGATAATTGTTTATTCACCTCTCTCTTTAAAGTTTGGAATGTGTAGAGTGGAGATATTGTGCGAGGGACTATCACAAAGAAATGTAAAAGATATATGGAAGAGTAAAAATATAAATAAATATATTTTTTTTCAGTTTATCATGGTGCCTCTCACATTTTGGCCTGTATCTTTTTCCAAAGGGCACCTCCCTAATGCATCATAAATTTATCTATGTACTACTTGACTTGTATATTCAGAATCCGTCTTTTATTTATGGAAAAATATTGGAAAATTTTTCAGGATGATTATATTTTCGGAAAAAAAATCGATTTTTTGGTGTTTGAATATTTTTTTCGACCTGAAAAACAAGAGATGCGATAAATTGTTCAACAGTAAAGTTGTTTAAAATATTTTTCTACGAATTTTAAGCCCAACCTGAGCGCTCTAGCACCATTTTGAGCAGAGATACGTCAGAGCCGGTTCTAGAGCCGCAAATTTGCTAAAATCCGGTTCTGGGCCAAATGAACCATATATTAATTATCTCCGTCCAAAAGTGTATCTATGATAATTATCTCATTGTTATCGAACAAACTTTTGGCATCTGTGCGCGGGAAGGGTCGGATTCCTGCAATCTCTCAGAAGACCTGTCGTAAGAGTCCTTGTAGATCGTTAAGCGAACGACTACATATATGTGTTTTTAAAATTCTAAAAATTATCATAATACCAACTTTTCACGTAGATTTTGAAAATCATAGTGAAAACTCCGAGAGATTTTTTTGAGAATACGATATGTTTCATTTTATGCTTTAAAAAGTTACTTTTCGACTATATCTTTTTTGGGGTCACATTTCATGAGTTCTACATAGAAAATTCGAAACCAGCATGCAAAGTTACGTATTATTAACTACTTCTCACTAGTCAGGGCGAAACGTTATTTTGGGTCAAAAAAAGGGTCAAAATTTCGAAAAAAAATTTTGACCCCCACAATTTTTTTCAAGCTCAAAGCTATGTGCTTGCGATCAGCACTCGTGACCCTCATTGCAAGAAAAAAGTTTTTGGGTAGGTTGAATTTTCGCCCATCCGAGACTCTTCCCACTCTCTGGTGGAGGCACACATATCGTTTTTTAAAAAACGATATGTGATAAAAATATGTTATGATAGGGTGCGCACTACGTTTTCAAAGTATGGTTCAGGGGGGGGCGTTCAGTTGCAGGGCACAGTTCGGTCCAGGGGGAGCTTTGCAGCCGACTCCAGGCTCGGTCCAGGGGGGAGCTTTGAAACCGGCTGAAGGTTCGGTCCAGGGGAAGCTCGGTAGCAGGCTCCAAGTTCGGTCCAGGGGTTTTTAGCCGGCTCCAAGTTCGGTCCAGGGGAATCTCCATAGCCGGCTCCAAGTTCGGTCCAGGGGGAGCTCGATAGCCGGCCCCAGGTGACATTGAAGCTCGACTTATGTTGGGGAGTGTTAATCGCTACAAAGAGTACTGGCTTATTCCGTTGCAAAAGGCTCGTGAGGCTGAGAACGATCGAAAAAAGTTGCCACTACGCCACTTCGTGGCTCCGTGGCAACTTTTTTCGATCACTTTCAGCCTCACGAGCCTTTCACAACGGAAACGCAAGATACAGTGCGTTCAGAACGTTTTCGAACACGTTCGGACACGTTTCCGACAGCACAAAACGATTTTCCTGTAATCCCCTACGCTCTCTGAATCATTTTGGAACTTTTCGAAATTTTCGATTTTTCACGTTAAAACTCGGCAAAACAGGTGAAAACGTGTTTCACGGTTCTCAAAAACGTGTTAGGACAGCTTCTGACACTTGCGAAAACTGCGGCAAAAGATTTGCCCGCGGCGGGGTCGAACCTGCGTCGGTCGGATTTGAATGTCGCGCGCTTTAGCCACTTGGCCATGGATTTTGTTTAAATATTTTTTATTTAAAAGTTTACTTTTGTGGATACGCATATGATAGTGAAGAGAGTGTGTCGAAATCTTTCTTCGTTCCCGAGTTATTCAGCAAAATAAAGTTTGAACACACGGACACACAGACAGACACACACACAGACACACACAGACACAGACAGACAGACAGACAGACAGACGTTCTGAAATAATAGTCTTTAGGAATTATTCACAGATGTTAAGCACACATATCGTTTTTAAAAAAAATGTTTATTTCATTCATTGCTTTTGTTTTCATGGATTTCAATCTCTTCTTGGGACCTTTCTATTATCTTGGGACCTTTCTATTATTTTCAAGCCTTTTTTTCGATTCTTGGGACCTTTCTATTCTGTTGGGACCTTTCTATTATTTTAAGGCCAATTTTTCGATTCTTGGGACCTTTCTATTCTTGACATGCGATTTTCAACGTTCTTGGGACCTTTCTATTATTTTTCATCTTTTTACACCGCTGTTGGGACCTTTCTGTTCTTGGGACCTTTCGATTCCGGTAATTTATTTTTCTCTCTTTCTTGGGACCTTTCTGTTTATTTTTGGCACCTTTCTGTTCCCATCGGACCTTTCTATTTTTTTGGGACCTTTCTGTTCCCATGGGACCTTTCTGTTTTTTTGGGACCTTTCTATTCCCATGGGACCTTTCTGTTTTTTGGGACCTTTCTATTCCCATGGGACCTTTCTATTCCCTTAGTGAGGGGATACTAGAACAGAGCCCTCTGTTCTGTGTCGGATAACTCAGCAATCGTCTTCTTCTATTATACATACAATAATTTAATTGCTCACTCTTGGAGAACGCTTTTTACCGACTCTGCAAAATCGTACATGTCGATTGCAAATGCTCATGCAGTGGCTGTCCCCGGCTGTGGAATTGTTAGTATTAGAGAAGAAAAATCTCTCGTTGCCCGAGTATAAAATGACAGAGTAAACTGATCGAAATCATTCGACATCTCGCAATGAAGACTGCTCTCCTCTTCCTCTCACTGATGGTTCTCGCGCAGAGCGCAGATTTCAATTATACACGAAAGTAAGTATTAACAAATCTTGTTAACAATACTAATTGCATCACTATTTTGTCATTAAGTTTTGTAGAATATGTTTTTAAACGCATTTTAAATAATAAAATTTAAGGCATATTTCAGGTATTTGAGCACGGCGCAAGTGACTGAGATGAGGAGATGTTTCGACATCACGATGCAGCTTCTTTCGGTTAAACAATAGTTTTGACTACTCCAAAGTTAAAACGAGAAAGAAAAAAACTTTTAGTCTCCATTTTGGAACAGTTATCCGTTCCCTTGTTAATATTCCTTTGTCTCAAGGTTATTTCGAGTGGTCAACACTAGTACACATGTCATTAAAGGGACCTGGGACTGCAAATGAAGTGATTCTTATTTGAAAGAGCTACCGTTTTCGGAGTAGCATTCTGAAAATCGAATATTATTACGATTTTTTGAAAATAGAAGGAATTTTCAAAAATCGTTTTTGGTTTGTTAGACCTGGCAATGCTGTCTTTAGCAGCTAAATACAGCAGCGCCGTGTCAAACAAGGCGAAATATTAAATTTTTAAAATTCATTACTCAAAAAAATCATGAGGTAAATATGAGGTTTTTTTATCATAATTTCAAGAAAATGTTCTCTATCAACTGAAAATCACTTCATCTGCTGTATCAGGCAAACTATTATAATGAATAATCGATAAACGAGGGGTGCATCACCTCACGTCAATCGATTGCAAAGGATAATCGCTTAAACTCTTTCTATTATCATTTCGATAATAGTCTGAATGATAATTAGGCGTTCTCATGTACGATATATATATATATATATATATATATATATATATATATATATATATATATATATATATTTAAGTCCGATGACGTTCAAGTCCGAACCCTTAAAGTCTTGTAAAAAAAAAATATTAATCAAAAATGAGCCTTTCCAGATAATGACTAATCAGACGTCCAAAAATCCTCGAAAAATGCAAGAATGTACGTCTAATCTACTCAAACTTGTAAGTTTCACAAACTGGGTAGCTCATTAAGTGCTAAAGAAAGTACGCTACATTCAAATTTTTTTCTCTTCAAGATACACATGATTCCTCACTTAACGAGTAGGGATAGAGCGTGAAAGTTTACAAAAGAGATACAGTCCCTTTCGATTTCACACGCCTTTCTGGAAGGTTGAGCAGCCTGTGGAATGATGTGTATAGTAACATCTCTTAGTATCTTCCAGCATCTCGTTGTTCCATAAATTTTTCATTATTATTATTATTATTATTATTATTATTATTATTATTATGTCTTCCCTTCAGGTGATGCTGAGTGGAGAAGGAGGAGAGATCAAACGCCTATTTAATTGAAACCGTCAATAAACATGTTTCAAATTCGTGTATCGTATTTCCTAGCGAAAAGGTCTTTGAATTTTTAAGATTGTAATGTTCTGGACGGCTACAACAACTAATTGAATGCCTTGAGAACAACTTGGTGTGGCAAAACCTGCTTTGATTGATGAATGTGCACTCATATATCGTGTATTGTCTTTGCAGACGAAATTGAACTTGAGTTAGTAATATTGACGTGTCCTGGACGGCACATCAGTTCAATCGATCAATGATTAATCCGCAAAAAATAAGATGTAACATGAAATCATCGCTGCCAAAATGGTTCAATTAACAAATTATCGTGGCCAAGTAACAATAGTACGGATACTGCAGATGAGCGCGTGGTTTTATGCGTACACAAAGGAGGGCGAGTGCGACCGTTTATTTCGAGACGTTTAAACTTACCTGTTAAAAATTACGACGAAGGATCGAATATTTGAATTCCGGAAAAGAGCAAAGATGCGAATATTGTATATTCAAGTTTTTGGAGGTACAGATTTTACCGTTTCGGATATTTTCTCCTATTATCTCGGAAAGACTCATGGATACAATGGATATCTTGAATTTAATTTTTGCCTTTTCACCCCTCAAAATAATAAAATAAAAAATTTTCCTGTTTGGAATAAAATGGACAGTCGCGACCGATCAATATTGAATAGTTCGTCTCTCTATTAGGAAATACAATTGTCTTTCTGTGCGTTTTTTTGAATGTCCATCCGTAACGCTCCGTATTTTTCCCTATAAATCGCTTCAAATTTATTCAATCTTCTCAGAACCTTTTGCGCATGATAACTGACAAAAATAACTTGGGTAGCGAGCGCGAAATATAAATCCGACTGACGCAGGTTCGACCCCGCCGCGGGCAAATCTTTTGCCGCATTTTTTCGCAACACGATGTTTTGCGAAATTTTCGAAATTTTGAGAAACCCACCGGAAAAAAACACCGGTGGGTTTTTGTCGAAAAACACCGGTGGGAGAGTGTGAAGAATCATAGGAAAAGTGTTTTGTGGCGTCAGAAACGTGTCCAAACGTGAACACGTTTTAACGTGTTTTTTACCAAAAGTTTCGAAATGTTGCCAAACACAGCGGGGAGCGTGGGGAATCATAGGAAAAGTGTTTTGTGACGTCAGAAATGTGCTCAAAGAGCGATCGAAATAGGTTGCCACTTCGCCACGAAGTGGCAAAAACTCCCCTGTACCGAACCTGGAAAAGGCTAACAGACTCCTCCTGGACCGAACCTGGAGAAGGCTACCAAACTCCCTCTGGACCGAACCTGCACCCATGACTATGCAGAGAGCGTAGTGTACGCTTAGAGCGTACACAGCGCGCGAACTCTCTTAAATATAAGAGAGTCGTTCTCTGACATGTGACACTCATGTAAACTGGCTCTTATATATAAGAGAGTTGAGTCTCTTATATTTAAGAGAGTTCAACTCTCTTATATTCAAGAGAGTCTTCTCTCATTTTGCTTCGTGCGCGGGATTGCTCGGCTGCAAAAAAACCCTTCACATTTAATTGAATTTGTGCTTAATTAATGATGTTATATTTGTTTTGCATTGTTCAAATTGATTGGGTAATGGAGGGTCATTTCGGGAGAAAAGATTTATCGCTTTTTCAAAGCAGCATGTAATAAATGAAGCGTGAAATAGGACAGAACCGGGGAGGATATTCACAAACTGACAACGGTGTGGTACACATAACAATCGTACTAATGAACAATTGAGATCTAATAGTACAGTTCAGGAGGACCAAATAATGCCAAAATGACTCTTTTGCAATATATTACTATACTATGCATATATCTCTCCTAACTATGGATATTATGCAGACAAAAACCTAGATTCATGAGACAAGACAAGAATCACAAGTTGAATGTCTAAGCAGAGAGAGTAGCATACAATTCTTTTGCTTTTTGTGAAACAGAAGACGGCTTAATTTCCAGACTGTACTCTAAGAACGACCAGAAATCGCGAATGTCTGGACAGAAGGTAAGGTTAAAGGCGTAGTGGAGGGAAATGAGGAGAAGAAGGGATTGAACGAAGGATTTTCCCACCGGAATCTCATGGCTTTCGATTGCACAGTAGAAAGAAATGTGTGCTCCGAAGACGAATACAGCAGGGTATTTCTCGGTAGCCCTCATTGCAAGTGCTTCTTCTGCATTGGCCGCTTCCTGCAGTGATTGGTTATATAAATGTTAATAGACTATAATATCAGAGCGTTAAAACAAGTGTTATCAACAATTACAGATAATTAACACGATAATATAGCGTTACACTGAGGCACATTGATTGTACGAAGTTTGTTAGCAGATTGCAAAATAAGCAAACAAACACTTACATGGAAACACTGGTACAGCTTTTCTCCTCGGAGGTGAGATCGTCTTGGGCTGAGAAGCTTCAATACGATGAACATTCCAACGACTTCTTCTGACTCTGGAATGAGTCAATTCAAGATATAAATGAAGAATATTTTCAATTAAATTGTTTAAATTATTTTTACATAACACTCACCATACATCACTCTTAGATTCTCAACAAAAGAATCTTTGAAGAGAGAATTGTACAGGGCGATTGCTCGATTAGTTATGAGCGGCCACAAGTTCAGGAAATCGACTTTAATCAGCATCGAAGTTCGAAAGTCTTCGATTACCTTAAGTAAATGTATAATGTCCATACCGGCATGGACAAAGGCATTCCAACTCACGATGGATGTATCCTTTGATAGCACCGGAAATTGTGTCAATATGGAGGAAGGAGAAGATGAGCGAGAGAAACGGAGGCGAAAGTTTCTGAGTCAAGCTACTGTTAACTATTTGGGGAAAACAAAAAAGAGCGCACCTCGTATCTTTGACTAGTTTGTCGTATCCAGTCGTTCCTTTCTGCATCGAATAAAGTTCCCTCAGGGCCTCTCGACACTCTTCTTCACTCAGAGCAGCTTGATCACTGAGTCGTAAATAGTAATGAAAGCAGGGAAAGATAATCTCGCGTTGGTAGGTCAACAACCTTCCTTCTCTTCACTCCCCTGTTAGGGATGATTCCATCAGCAGCATCAGACAGCTTAATGTTGCACATTCTCCGGTATACCTTGCCCTTGCAGTCGTATAGAGAGTCCTGTCAATAAAAAAATAAATTTAATATTATACACATAATGATACCTTGGAAATGGACTTGTTCTCATATAGTATGTGAAATATGAATGCTCGCATCTCTAAAGTGGATGGATCGTTTCGCCTGAAATGGGAAATGAATATAGAAAACAGAAAGAGGTAAACTTGTTTGAGTTCTCCTTGAGATGCTTGTGTAGTCTTCGGACAAACGAATTACATTCGGTGTCACGAAGAAGAAGGGAACCATCTAGAATCGCATCTCCTATGGACTTCTTGTCCTCGCCAGTGCCGATCACTTTGTCGAGAGTGATGGCACTCAAGTCCTCATTGAGCCAAACTAGCTGCTTCACCTGAAATGATTAGTAGATAGGGACGTGGAGCTATTGAGCACTTACACCCCGATAGTCAATGTAGTATCCATAGCAGGAACCGGCACGTTTTCGTGATGCAAACTAAATGGGGTGGAAACTCATTATTTAGGTATCGGTGATAATAAATTGTATAAACTGCTGGGGAACCCATTAACGCAAAACAAACCTTGTCGCTTGTATCGCTATTTTCATCCGACGGAAGATTCTCAGAAGAAATGACTGAATTGAGAGAGAAGGGAGTCGAATCAATCGATCGCTACAAGTAATTGCATAAGAATTTAAAAAAAATTAAACCCAAAGGTCGAGGCTGCTGCTTAACGATTGACATACTCCATTTCCTATGAGGCAATTAATTCGAGAAAATTTTCCACTCCCATAGTTTGTGGGTACACCTATAGTTTGTAAAATAGTTAAATAGTATCAATACAATTATTAAGGAGAAACAAACTTTTCGATTTAGAGTGTCTTCAGGTTGAGGTTCTTCTAAAGCATCGAGAGCATGCAGAGAGGGAGAGGTGGAATTGAGAGTAAGCTGCAAATAATTGCATCAGGTCAATAACAAGAAAGGAATTTTTAAAAATTACCCAATTAGTTGCTTTCGACTGACATACGCGTGTTATATGAGCAATGGCAATTGAATTGAGTCTTTGCACAACACTTACCTATTGTGCGTGGGCTATGTAACATATAGATATAATTAGAATGCAGTTGAACAATACTAATACCTTTCCTGACAGATGAGAGAGAGACGGCTTGACGTTCTTTGTATCTCGAGTCGCCTGGAAGAACAATTGACGGATTATGCGCAGCCAATTAATACCTGAATATTTGTTGATCCATAGCTAACTGTGGTCGTCTTGCTGGGTGAAGCCTGAGGAGAACATTTCACGGAATAAAAATTTACATGAAATACTTACCTGAACTGTCTCGAAATGGGAAGGAGTGAGATCTTCCGAATCCGCGGGGAACTGGAATAATTAAGATTTGAAGTAGAACAATTCAATTAAACGCACAAGAATCCTCGAGGCAGCGAGGCGCTGGATCTGCGACTGACCGATTGGTGATCTCTGCGAATATGATAAATAAAAGAGAATAAACACATCGAAAACACGTACCAAATATCGCTCCATCATCTCATTCATCGCTGCTTCACTCAAAAATGGAGATGACGTAGAAACTGGAGAAGCGAAGGGGTCTCCTGGTCGCATGGGAGAAAGTACCTGAGATGTTTCCACTTTATTAAAGATAAAAATAGCATGAAAGGTACTTTGAAAGGTTCCATATCCTGAACGAAACGAGATGAGTCGATGCGCGATCTGAAAATCATCAATAAAAACGTGAACGTGGAAGGGAAACGATCAATAAAGGAGAAATAAATTAAAATAATGAGAAAAATATAAGCGCATACATTCAAATTTTATAACGAAATAGTCGAAGATATCACAAGTGGAATAAAAAAATAAGGTAATAACAAAGTAAGGAAAAGTAAGTTTATATCGTGATTCGCTCTTGATGTAGTTGTATTTTCTGGTTCTAATAGATGGCTCTTGTACTTGGTGCTCATTCTTCGCGCGGCGTGCAACTGTGATGACGAAATGGAGTACTCTGCCGTGAATTTGTAGGGGTGTAGTGACTCTAACCGATTGATGTGTTTATATTGATTTACTATTAATGCAATTATGTGTTTAGAAGTATGTTGATGTCCTGTCACCGACTACGTGCAGGAGCCAGTAAAGAGGGGTCTTATTGCGGACTCGTATCCTTTGGTCGTTTCCCAAGAGAGCGATGTCAATTTGAAGTGAGTTCTTTATCTTCTACTTTCAATATGCCGCAAAATTTATTTTATTTCGACTTTTTTGACTATTTGCATTCAGTTAGGCAGCTGCCCAATGGAGTGTACGCTGGTTTCGATCCTACTGCACGCAGTTTACACGTTGGAGATCTTCTTATCCTGCTGAAGTCTGCCTGCCCCTGCTCACGGATTCTGCTGGTTAGTTCTTTAATCTATTTTATAAATACATAATATTTTAATTAACACTATCGCCATCTCATAACAAAGATGATAATCGTTAAGGCAACAAGATCGGAAAGTTTACCGGAGGTTGCGGGACGTGGCTGGAGATGACGTCACTCTTTCACTTCTACCAGTTCTTCCGCCAACTTCATGATGCTGAAGAGGTTCGATTTTGTCAAAACTTGCATGTCTAGATCCGTTAAAGAATGCCGATTCATGTCCCATGTGATTCGTTCATGTTCTCTCCAATCAACAGAGGTAATTGAAGAAATAGCGAAGAAGCACTCGTCAAATCTCGGCAAATGAATCGCCCAGGATGCATTGGCAGAGGAGATGACGGAAATTGTGCATGGACGAGATGCAGTCGAGATGGCCAAGAATGCCAGTTCCATGGTGAATGAGTTAACAGTGTTCTTGATTGTTTGCAAAGGTTATTTGGTTGATCTGAGTCTTGTTTATTTTCTCTGTTATATAATCAACTGGCCTGCAATATCATGATCGTCAACATGTTGCAGGGTCGAGAGAAGCAGTGGAAGCCCTCTCCGCTTCTTTGCTGATTGACGTATTCGGCCAACCATTGCAGCTGAAGGCAGAAGAAGTGGGTTGACTAGTTGTAGTTGATCATGTACTAAATTTCAATATTCCATTTTCAGTTGCAATCATACGGTGATCTCGCTGACCGAACGTGTTGCGATAAACAGAGGGGAAGTGTACTGATGAAGACTGGACCATTCAAGGTAGTTGTCTATGTGACTCTTGACTTTACTCATATTGAAAATGCCCAGGTGAAAGGAGAGAAGCAACTGGTGGTCACTCGCTCATTCTCCGTTGAATCAACAGTCCTCGCCAATGCTCCTTCGATGACACTCTTTTGCAGGGGAAAGAGAAAGTTCAACCTGATAAAGTGGGTCTAACCTATTAGCCCACTCTTGTTGTCAGCATAGTTTTGAAGAATGTAGGTTGTTTTATAATTGCTTGTTGTTTTTGTATTAATCAAGGTCTTCTATTCATTTTTTAATAAGTTATGGAGGATCACTGGTTTGCGACCAGTTTGATATCTTGATTCCTGGTTGTACTAATTATGTTGACTATTTCTATTTTTGTAACAGAACTGTGGCCATGGTGGACGCTCTAGTCTGTAATATTGTGATAAGCTGATCAATTTCCGGCACCTCATCTTGAGAGGAGCCAAGATCGATGTGGCGGGATCCGAGCTGTTACCCAATCTGATTGACTGTGAGATTGTCAAGAATGCCTCGCTCGTCGGAGCTTCGCCCGTCGAGGTGAGTAGTGATGCTCATGAATCCCGATATTTGGCAGCACGGGAGGTCGACCCCCCCCACTCGTGCGGGGGGATCCATAGTACAGGCAGCGGGGACATCAGCCATCACATTATTTTCTCCTTTTCACCCTGCTCGGACCCCCTCGCCGAATTTAGGGACTTTGAGCATCACAGGAGGGGTGAGCCGATAGTACCATATCTTTCGCTAGTCATAGCCATATTTTGTAAGAGAAAGATTAATTGCAGGCAGACAATGTATTGGCTACGATCGCTTCGCTCTTCCTGGCGATTCCCGAGGAATAGGGTTTGTCGGAAACTTTTAAAAATAATTGTTGAAAACTTAGATGTTAATGGTGTTTCAAGACTTTTATTCTGAATTGTTCTGCAGTAGACTTCGATAAATAACAAAACAACTAGTTGCGAAATAGGTCAAGTAAATCTCATTCTGCGATAGAATTGTTTATTGAAGCGGTCTGGCAACTAGTTTTTTATATAGCGGTACTAATTTTGCAACTAGTTGTTTAGCAAGAGCAGAATGGTTGAGTTTTTTGTGATTATATGTATCAAATTCTCGATATTAATTACGGCAGCGAAGAAGAAAAAACTGTATCATAATCACAGTACTCTTCATAAAGAGTTATCGTAACTGGCCTACCGTAATCCGCATTTTCAAAATTTGTTAACAAATTGAGACCAAGTCGTTCTATCAGATAAATCATTAGTTATTTCATGAGCGGTATACTGTTTCGCGCTTGTCGTATCCGTGACTACCGTGATGAGGTTACAGTTACCTATCGTAAACCTGAATTCTAAAAAAGACTCGGGATTTTTGCAAGATGTAGTCATCGAGGAGCCAACGCCGGTATCAATTGGCTCAATTTCGTAAATTTGTTTTTTTTCTCTTTTTTTCGTAAATAACTATTTAAAATCAAATATTTTTGGGCATTGAACATGGATGCCAGGCTTAAGCGATAATGGCGCTGCATTATTTTGATACAATACGAATAAATAATATTGACAGTTGTGACAGTTGTTGTAGACAGTATAATATGCAGGCTGGAGCAGTCATCCGCGTGCTCTCCTTGTGCTCTTCTTTGGATTCGTCCGCCTCCCGAAGGTTCAGGAGCGCATCTTCTCTGCTCTTCTCGATGTGAGTCGTTGGGCGATAGTGTAGGGAGAATAATACTAATTTTTTTTTGTTGCATTGGTATACATGCTATTTTTTCCATTATGAAACATGTATCAATAATATCATTATGCAGCTGTGCCGCGAGGCTCGTCTCGTGTCGGAGATGGACGTGAACCAAGCGACGCTCACTGGCTATTTCGAGGTGAGAATTTTTAAATAAATATTTATATGTATTACATATATTAATGTTCCGATATGTCCAATCTCCCGTTACAGCGACGGGACTCGGACGCCGCTCGATCCTTCGCAAGCTGCACGCTGCACTCATTGCTGATAATAGCAGACCAGGCTGCTCAGGTATTTCACACTTCAGTTCCCCCTCTTTTTGCCTCTCCTCCTTTAAAGCATCTTTCTATTTATTTATTTTTTTTCTAAGAAGTTTTCGTGCTATTTTTGTAATTTGTCAACTTTGGTGGTATTGGAGAACTGCGTGATTGTTGAGATGGACTATAATACTCCTCAGGTAATGATCGCTCTCCTCGGTCTGTACACTGAGAGCGACGCAGAGTCCGCCATCGAGGACGCCCAGGAGTGTGTGAGGACAGCTGTGGTGAGTGAGGATTACATATCTATGATGAAATAATAGCAGTTTGAATATATATTACTAAAATGTGACCAGTTTGCCAAATATTTTTAAAACAATCACTCTCAATAAGACATTGTTATTTCAGGTTGACCCCAAGTCCTTTTCCTTCGACCATAATAGTATTGCCCGCCTGTCGGCCGTCCGTCAGCTGGAGAAGGACCCCGCAATGCACAAGGCACTTCAGCTCTTCGCCACCGGAACAGACAAGTGGGTTACTCTAACTTGACTCTGATAAAATTGAAATCACTGTGAGTAGTACTATGAGCGTTATTATTTCATTTACTTCTCATTGTGCCTTTTTCCCTAATTTCTGAATGAATTAAAACCTCCGCCAAATGTTGATGTAGTGCAGGGACTACCAGTCCTTCGTCACCACACCTTTGTCACTGAAAAACTGCGTGTGGAGGACGCAATTCTCGTCAAGAAGATGAGACTGCTCACTCTCCATAACCCCCATAAAGGAAGATTACGGTAAACTGACGGTTATTACGGTACCTAGCCAGTAATATCGATTGCGGACATTGTAGAGACGGGGGGAGGACAGGGTGGAAATTGTGAAGACGGCAGCAGACAATGTGGAGGGAGTGCAGGCGAGTGACGATTTGTCTTACCGTACTCACGCTTTCGTTTTGGTTACTGTAGACAATTAATGTGGTTACTGCATATCATTACTGTATTTACTGAAGATGAAGATTACGGTATCGATAATGGCGAGTTATTTTCAGGTGCTCGCATGTTGCCACTCGCTTGTTCGATTGGACGAGGAGTTGGTGGGAGACCCGCTGGAGAAGGCCTGTCAGCAGTGGATCGATTTCTCACTCACAAAGAGTACGGTAGCATGATACGATAAGAGCATTTGCATCGAGAACTGGTTTTATACCACTCAATGTCCCCTCGTATTCAGGCGACACCGTAAACCCGAACACGAATCGCAAGGATATTCTTCTCCCATCGATTCCACTTTCCGTCCGCCATGAAGAGGTTTTTTTACAAAGTCTGATATTCGTATTTCACAAAAAAGCGTAATTACAATCAAACACAGTTGCATTTGCAGAATACCAGTCATCGGTGGCTATATGTCACACGGAACGAACGAACCAAAGTACCTCGTGGCTGTGAAAGGCGCGCCCGAAATACTCAAGGACATGGTGAGGGCCATTATAGTCTATTATTCAACACTGTTCCATCAATCACAATAGCTTTTGCGAATCCGGCAGCTCACAATTCTTCCACGAATTCACAAACTCACAATAATTTACAATGAAATTTACAATGAAACTCTAATTTACAATGAAGCAAAAGCTATTGTGCTTTCTTTCGCAGTAAAGCATAATACATATGTTATACTTCACAAACTTTGTTTGTCTAGCATGATATACTATTATTGATTAATTTGTTTCATAGCTTCTAGAATGTGTACGAAATAATGAAAATAAATTGGGAAGTAGTGTCGAGTAATGTTTGTTGTTCCTTGCTGAAAAAGGTGTACAGTTAGTGCGTTTTGGTAATGAGTGAATGTGTCGCCGTGTTTACAGCATGCCTCGATTCCGGACGACTACAGTATGCCTCGATCCCGGACGACTACACGAAGCTGACGAGACAGGGAGCGAGAGTGCTCGCACTCGGACTGCGCAATGTCGGAGGACTGAAGCCCCAGGTGAGCAGCCATCGTTGGCGCATTTCGAGAGCATATAGCTTTGTAATATGATGTTGTTGTACTTATTTACTTTTCACTTGAAGGAGCAAGTGATCAACGACCTCAAGCACCTCGGCAAGACGACGTTCATGAGTGGAGATGGAACGAATGATGTGGGCGCACTCAAACACGCCAATGTCGGTGAGTGATGAGGGAATTTTTCAATGTTTTTGCAGTTCCGAATTTCGTTTCCTATTAAACTACATTCCCCAATCAATTCTACAGTCAATCCCGAATTGGGCATTTCTCCACTAGCTAATGCAATGAATTGAAATCACAACTTGTTCACAAGGCACTCAAAGAGCGTACCTGAAATGCACCTGAAATTTGATGAAAAATGTAATCATCACATAGTTTTCCTTGTCTCCAATTAATTGAAAAATACCATCCTTACCATATGCTCCGCGTACGGTATTATGTCGTTACAGGAGTAGCTCTGCTCTCTCATCCCTTCGACTCGGTCAAAGCAGCCAAGGAGAAGGAGGAACGAGAGAAGAAGTCGGCTTCGCCCGAGAAGGCTACCGAGAAGGACAAGAAGACGGTTGCAATGCCGCCACAGGGTACGGTATCTGACCACGAGACTGAGTGTCGAGAACTGGTTATATACGAAAAACTAGAGCATTATTGTGTGCAGTGCTATCAACAAATTCAGTTGGGTAGTTTACATAATATGGTAATCTTTCTTCATAGGCCAAAAAGTTCGTTCTAGGGAATAAACCCAAACTGCTTTTGTAATTTTGAGGTGAAATGTCGAAAAATCAGACATTTTTTTAAAAAATATTTTCCACCCTTGAACCCTAAACACCAGACATTATTAGGGACTTTCGGGAACAAACGTTTTTGGTCTATGCCTTTCCACAATTTCAGGTGGTCGCCGTACGGACGCACCGGTGGGCGCGCGACAGCGTCCCGTCGCGTTCCAGAAGCGTCTTGACGATATGATGAAGGACGATATTATGATTGAGGAGGAAGAGAAGGCACAGGTTAGTGTGGGGGATGAATGCGATGGATACGGTAGGAAGGATACGGTAATTTAGTTATCAAGTAATGATTGTTTTTATCATCCTCTTCAGATTGTCCGACTGGGAGACGCGAGCATCGCCTCCCCCTTCACCAGCAAGTACACGAGAATTCAATCGAGTACGGTAGTTTGTCTATGTTGACAATCGATAACTGTCATTATTTTTGTAAGGAGTACGGCATACATTTGCTGGGGCGTAGCCAGCAACAGGATCCTCCCGCTTTTTGCAAAAAACCCTCCCGATTTCGGTTCAAGCCGTTACGATCCTGTATCAGACCCTACCGTTTTTTGTTCAAAATCACCAGGTTTTGTCACTACCATCCCGCTTTTGACTTACCAGCAACAATCCTTGCCCATCTAGGGAGAACGGTAGCCTCTCAATCGATGACTAATATTATTTGTCGCGGTACAGTATTTAATGCCGTAATTGCAGTCTGTCACGTGATCAAGCAAGGTCGCTGCACACTCGTCACGACTCTGCAAATGTTCAAGATCCTCGCCCTCAATGACCTCGTCCGACTATTCCCTCTCCATGCTCTATCTGGACGGAGTCAAGTTCAGCGACAACCAGGCTACCATCCAGGTGGGTACAGTAGTGGAGATACGGTGGATTTCGTGTTGAGAGACAATTGATACGGGTGATA
This sequence comes from Pristionchus fissidentatus, assembly GCA_036245785.1. NCBI lineage: Eukaryota > Metazoa > Nematoda > Chromadorea > Rhabditida > Neodiplogasteridae > Pristionchus > Pristionchus fissidentatus. Next base: position 27,265,892 of record BTSY01000002.1, read on the forward strand.
GGACGTTGTGGAACTGAAGTTTAGGAGATTTATGTTACCATTACTGTGTTTACCTTGTTATAGATTACTGTAGATACCGTATTCCTGGAAGGAAATACTGAACGGTGAATTGGTTAATTGATAGGTGCTCGCGTGATGTCACTCTTATATCCAATTATTTACATATAGCCAATCGTGCTCGAAAACTTATGTATTATACGTCAATCTTAAGATAACAATTGTACGAACACTAGTGAATCAACTCATTGCGCAATTAAAATTACAATACTTTATGGCGTAGTGCAACACGGTAACGTCTTGTTCCGATCATTGGGTACTTGTCGAGCGGATATTGGCTGACGACTTCCGATGGCTTGATCACAGACACCTATAATGTACTAATTGATATTTCATTTTTCTTTAGGCACTAACATCGTTAGTCAGCTCGACGATGAAGCAGCCAGAGGATCTCTTTCTGCCAAAGGGCGTGCATGCAGACACGACGATGGAAGGGATGGAGTCAAGCTGCACAACAAATTCAATGTGAGCGAAACGGGGGGAAATGTCAGAATTTCCTAAGATCACAATATTGTGCGGTTTCAACTGAATACCTCTGTACATCATACGCCTGTATGAGATAATGGACGGAATGGAAAGTAAGTTAGAGGTTGCGAGGTGAAGAGAATCAAGAACGTTGAATACAATTGTGGAGGGAGTGAATAATTCGGTATCCGTATGTGGGGTCTCCTTATCAATAGCAAGAAGAGAAGCATACCTATAGGCCATAGTTCGAGGGAGGTTAATTACACTTTGACTAACGTATGAAACCCGTTTCCCGTAGGATAACATAGATTCCATATGGCATAGGTTTCCATATGGCATATATAGGATAACATATGGCATGCTCCAACACTGCAGTAGGGGACCATGGTCTAGTATTTTGGTAGAGTAGTGTAAGAGGGAATGCGATTTGAACACATTCACATTCTTCGTTTTCTTCTGTTTCTTCTTCACAGGCTCCCCATCATTATCTCCTTCTCCATCCACATCCAGATCGTTGTCTCCATATATCTGAATCATTACAAAGTCTAATTTTTAAAGATAATTCAACAATAGTAATTAAGTTATATCGTCGAAACATTGTTTTTTTTGTTAAATTTTAATAATTAATTAGATAGGATCACCTCAACAGCTCGCTTCAGATACGAACGTATGTCCTCGTCCAGCTGAGAGATCGAAGACTTGTCGAAGGAGGAGGCGAAGATTGACTCGACGAGCTCACGGAAAGTGAGATAGTGACGCCACTCGTCGGTCTCCCAGTCAACATTCTCGGCAGCGATGGCTACAGGTAACAATCATAGCAGAGTCCTTAAGTATTCAATTATGATATTCTATTGATTGTTATTAATTAAGAATGAAAACTTAAGATACTGACCACATCGTTCCTGCTCTCTGGGATAGTGTAGTTGATTGAGCAACGTTCTTAGGAAGTGGGCATGGCTTATTCTTGCTGTCATTAGTCCCGTACGATAAATTGGCCAGCCGAATATTAACCCGTTCCGTCGTAACTCCTTGATCGTGAAGGTGCATGAGGACGCGGAGAACCTAAAAATGCACCGAGGGAATGATTAACATGATATTTTTAGCCCACTCACTGCTCGTCTCGCTTCTCCCTCTAAGATATCATGAATGATATCGGGCGCGTCACTCGACATAGGATGGAATCCGGGCGCATCATCGAGAACGGTACGATTCCTCAAAACTTCATAATTTTACATCAAACGTTAGACTATAATTTACCTTATTCCACATATTTCAATCACACTCTCTCCGTTTCCCTTCTTCTCTCCAACTGATTGCACGTGTCTCTGTACGATTGATCAGAACGATGCACAATACAGGCGTCGTCAATGAAATCATCAAACTCCGCTACATCCGTCTCACAGGCTCTACAATTTTCGTGTGAGTATTTTTGTTGAAATATAAAATTGAAATATTCAAATATTATGTTATTAAAATATTCAATAATATAAAAAAAGTGAATCACCTGCAGCAACGCCCACTGCTAAATGTCTTCCGGTATCCTAAGATCTCATTCTTGCTCTTATTGTCTCCTTCAAGTTGCAGTAGACGTGGGGTGAAGTTTATCTTCTTTCCAGTACCGTCCACAATCTCAATACCCTCAGACTCGAGCTTTTTCGGCTCTTCTATCATCGGTTTCATGAGAGGGTCAAAGTTCAATGCTGCCGAGTCTGAAGAATGTACAATGGAGTAGAGGGAAAGATATCGTCGGCTGCTGAGGAGGTGAGGGGGGAGGAATGGTAGCTTGACAAATACATATGTCATTGAGTACGGAGAAGACTTGGGGGACAGTGCGTTGAGTGGAGTAGCGTCATCAGTCCAGATACTTAGCGGTAGTAATCTTCGACCGGGAGGGAGTAGTTGCTGTGCTTCTTTGTAGATGTTACCATCTTGGAATGATGAGATTGTCGTACTTGCAGTGGACGGCGAAAGTAGAGCATCCCTTATCTGGAACAGGGTGCATCATTGTCATTGAGAGAAATCATTTCTATAAATTTTCATAATTATGAGATGGGAAGGAAGACAAAAACCTACCTCTTTCATTTTCACTAATCGCTTCAATTGATCAGCGATAGGGATTCGATATCCGTAACACGGTCCATTGCTACGAATTTCATCATCATTCTCATCTCGGTGAATTACCTAAAAATATTTATATTTCGTTTTAATGAATATTACTTAGTAAGTACACCTTAATTCGCTTGGTACTCACTTCAATTTCCCCCAGTTTATGCTCAGCCGGTTGAACATAGTACTGTCTGCTCTTCAAGTAAAGTTTCCTTTGGTAATCGTTGCTGAACTTCTTTAATGACGCGAGGAAGGTTTGTAGGTCTTGTGGAGTAAAGAAACGTGCTAATTCCATGCACTCCTTTATAGTTGAAATCGCACAATCGATAGTCCGGATCTTGAGCGTTGGATCGGCCATGTATCCCAGAATGAGTGTTTCCACATTCTTTTCAGCCGCTGAGAGTGGACAAAACTCTTCCGGGTCGGGTTCAGGGTCCGGTTGAGAAACAGTCAAGTGAGACAAAGTGTGGCTGATGGAACGCGTTGGAGAAGGGGGTTGGGATGGAGCAGAAGGGGGACTGGGGCTGCGAGGTCGAACTGCCACCGGTGTTTGAGTTGCTCCTAAAACATGATATTGTTCTATGAATTCATAACTCGACTCTCAATAATTATGCAGTTAATCTTTCAATATCTCTCAATAACCACATCTATTGTTTTTCAGATCATTATCGACTGAATCGTTGGTGTGAGCGGCGACCGCACGGGACGATTGAGAAGGAGAAGAGGAGAGAAAGAAGAGAGAGAGATAACAAAAGGCAAGTTTGTGTTTCTCGAATTGTACATAGCAATTCTACAGGAAAAACAGGTTAGGAATTATTCTTTCAAGGACAAGTGTTGAGTATACGTGATTTGCTATAGTTTATCGATCTCTGATTTTCATATCTCTCAATCAATCGAAAAATGACAACCTACAGTAACCCCAGCACTAATTCAGGCGATTCTCATCGAGTGCGATTGAGTGCGCGTCTCCACGAAGGAATGCAGTGAATGAGAAGGCGGAGAGAAGAGAAGAGAGAGAGATCACAAAAGGCAAGTTTGTGTTTCTCGAATTGTACATAGCAATTCTATAGAAAATAGGCAAGGAATAAATATTTCAAGGGTGAGCACTTGGCACGCCCGATTAGCGATTGCTTGTCGGTCTCTGATTCCATGTCTCTGGATCAATCGATAACTGACAGCCTACAGTAACCCAACCACTTTTTAAGGCGCTTCGAGCCCACTCTGCGCTCTGTTGGTGGAAGATGGGCAAATGTGAAGATACGATGGCTAACTAACTTGACGCTTCCATTGTTGTTTCTTTTCGAAATAAATACGATACCTCCAATTACAACGTCCTTGTGTTTCTTCAAGTAGTGAGCTCGATACGTCCTCAGATTCTTGAGTGCAAACCCGTACGGACACTCTTTGCAGACTATTTCTTCCTAAATAAGATATATCTTTCTACATTCACACTTTGAGAGTTTTCTTACCGATTCATTATCACCCACGTGATCCTTCTTGATATGACTTGTCCTTTCTTTTTCACTGTCGAACTCGTCACTACAATTCTTGAAGGAACAACGCAAGACCATCTGATATAGGGAAATAGAAATGATAACACAAAACATAGAAAATATAGAAAATTTATCAAACTTAAAAGGGCACACTTTGTGCGTGAAAATGATAGTCCACCGCTTCTCCTTCAATGGAGTTCTCTTAGAGAACTCAACTCTCTTATATTCAAGAGAATCCAAGTTTCTTAGATACCGACTCTCTTATATTTGAGAGAATCACTCTCCTCTTAGAGAACACTTCTCTTAGAGAGTTGGACTAGAGAACGGTTCTCTTAGAGAGTTCGCGCTTTGTGTAGTACATTTAACCTCAATACAACCCCGCTAGTTCCATTATGACTCCGCTGAGAAAAGGCGTACGTTTACTAGTCATAACTTCTAAATTTGTTGTAATGAGAGGGATTTGCAGGTTTCTATTTTAAGGTACCCATGCTGTGTCATGCTGCCAATCACGCTTCACAGAGAATTATTCACTAGAGCGCTTTGCTAAGCAATAAAATCGTACATGCCGATTGCTGCTGATTCTGAAGATGCAGTAGTAACTAACCAACGCTCTGGAATTGTTAGTGTTAGAGCTGAAAAAGTCACTTAGCCTGGGGGTATAAAGTGGTCGCGTAAACTGCTTGGATCATTCAACATCTCGCAATAAAGACTGCTCTCATCACCCTATCTCTGATTGTCGTCTCTCAGGGCTTCGATATCAACTCCATGTTAAAGTTAGCTAAACATGTTCATTTATTTTGCCTTATTAATTACCCCCTACTTCCTGATTAGTATAGGAGAGGAGATCTCTCTCTGTGTATCTCTGTCTCTAATAGTCAATTAGAAATATTTTGAAAAATTATATTAAAAAATATTTTAGGTATCTGAACAAGGATCAAGTGACCGAGATCAAGCGATGTGTTGATATCGCAATGAACATATACTCTAGTACGTATATTTTATTATTAAAATGATACGATTATTGCAACAATCAAAACACGTACTCACTTTGTTTAACAAGTGCGTACTCCACCCTCTCACTTTTGTATACTCTCTCGCCTTCGGTAAATACAAGAAGAGTAACATTTTGACGTTTAATTTGATCGTATCTTTTCATAAATGTTACATCACAACGGTTGATTCGAACAATTATAAAATGTTATTCTACAGATGTGCCGCAGCATGGTGATTATTCATGGAAGGAACAGATTAAGGATTGTTTATATGATTTTCATCGAGAGGTAGAGCCTTATTATTTCTTTTCATTCTTACAGTTGATGTTGGAAGATACATTTAGCCGTTCATTGTGATTTCATCTAGCAAAAATATTGTTTTTGGTGAATACAAAGATAATTTCGGTTTCAGATTATCTCAACTGTCGGAATTTTGATGGCTGCGCTTCCTGAAGAAAGAAGGAACCAAACTCTTAACTACTTTACTACTTGCCCGAGTGAATATGTTAAGGTAAGGTTTGACAATTTGAATATGAAAAATAGCAAGAACCAAAAAGGAATCGATATTCGAATTAAATTTGTTAAAACCATAGTTGACGCCTCTAAGAAAGACAATCGGGAAGAAAATTCATAAAATTTTATTGAATAAAAAATAAAATTAATAAAAAACCGAGAATAATAACTCTTTCAGCTCATCTCTAATCAGACGTATAAAATGCCGGGCGATTGCCTTGATGATATTGCCATAATGGTAATTTCTTTTTTTTAAATTTACTTCGTTGAAAAAAAAGCTCACTCACTTACATTCTTTCAAATTAACACGAGCAAGCATTGTAAGAGTCGAGAAACGACCCCTCAAGAGGAATAGTTTCCCTGCACCCAGGGCACTGCAACCTAAAACTTTATACAATAATATCGAAATATATGAGAGTTTTAACTTTTTTTTCAGGTATTCTTGAGAGGAGAAGGAGAAGACTACGCGCCTTAAATTCGAGCTGAATGACATTCTTGGATCGTACATTTCGATAAAATATTGATTCGTGTAGACATTTTCGTGTACGTCTTTGGCGGTACAACAGTTGAATTTGGGAATTTTAAAATTATTTAAATGAAACATTTATAAAAATCTAAATTTGGGTATTCTGTATTTGGGTAGGGAATGTGGGTGGTCTGGTGGAAAGATGCAGACTAAACAACAGAGTTCTATTAATCACTTAGCCGGTTCAGATAGACGAAGCTTCAGAACGGGGCGAGTTTGAACAAGTTTCAGATTGGAACGCCACATCTCACGGGTTTAGAAGACATGTTTTGATTGTTGAAAGAGAAAGGGCTACTAATTTCCGCACAGTTTCACTATTTCGGAATTAGACATTAGACATCATTTATCCTGACTCAAGGCAAAGGCCTGCAGGAGGTATCATTCGGGGGCAGAGGTGGTCAGGATCTTCGAACTCGAGGCAACTGGGTCAAGGGAATTTCGGAATACTTCTTGGTTATCATTCTTTTTCGTTCTGTATACATCGTTTTTTAACTTCCTTTTTAACGATATTTGTATCTTATTTCACGCTCTGTCTCTACATTGTGGGAATTCTGGTGAAAAGTTAATTAATTTTTGATTTTTGTTGTTTCCCATCTGGTTTTAGTTCCCTGTACCGTGAGAGTTTATGGAAAACAGCTGTGTTGATCGATATATTATCAGTCAAGTAACATCTGGAAAGTATATATATTTTCAGCATAGCTTAGGATTTACTTGTAAGGACAGCACAGTGAGAATATCAATCGACCAGAAAACTCATTTCCTGTCCTTGTATAGATTGCGCGTTCTTGAAGTCCGTGTTTGTATTTCCCATTTATGTACGAATGTAAACACTTCTCGGTCACGGAAAGCTTTGTGAATGCTGATTATTTATGAGTGATAGTGTACAACTTACAAACCAAACTGATCCTTTTTATCATACACATTCAATATGCAATCATCTAATCGTCTGAAAACACTCCTTGTACTCCTTGTGACCCTTACCCTTTTCAATTCATATCACTAATCAGCCTAGCTATGAAGATTTTGCACTTCATGCAGATCGTATGCACTACAGAGGGATCGGCAGGTGAGCAGTTTTGTTTTCTCATTTTTCGTGGATGAACATATTTCAGGCCTAATTCTGAACCTCACACTTATTTACTACCTTATTCACTCAAAAACAAGTGGCTCCAAGATTTTTCTGGTGCTCTTTCACACTTTTACCGAATTCAAATTATTGTTTTATACAGGTTCCTCTCTACATCTCTGCGAGCGTAGGGATTTGCCTCTGCTCATTAATCACAATGATGAACTTCGTTAGTTTTTAAACAAATTAATTTTTTTTTAAATTTCGTTAGTATCTAAACAAGCAACAAGAGTAATGTGTGGGAAACTTTCTACGAGATCAGGATCCCTTTCAGACGCACATATTTCGTGACGGCACCCTCGTGTGTGTTCTACTTAGTCCTCTCGTAGAGCACATTCCACCTACTCTCCGAGATTTAATGTTCCAGGTATTTATCTCATATTAATTATTGATTTGCCGATTTGATTTGAAAAGATGGTCATTGATCTCTAAATAAATATTGATTTGAAAAGATGGTTTTTGATCTCTAAATAAATTGATTCATTATCATGGCTCTGATTGCTCTAATTAGGTAGTACTAATGTTATACAGGTAGCATTCGTCATCATGACACTCATGTGGACTCTCACTCCTTTAACCTCCCTGCTCCAACTCACCGCACTAACGAGGTAAATGCTGGCCTAGAACCACTAGGAAATAAATCCACCAATCCGTAAGTCTAAGGGCCCCAGTCACTATTTAAATGTTTTAAAGGCGCAAGGGAGCGTACCTTTTCACGACATCGCTGTCCCACCCCTATAGACTGATTCGTAGGCAAATTCACTCATCATAATTACAATTTTAAAATGATACACTCATGAAATGAACCGCAATTGTGCACCCAGAATGAATATACTTACTATTGAGTATATTCTATACTGAGATATGACACCGAGTATATGATATACTCAATATTGAGTATATTCTCTCGTTTTCGCACGCTCTCTCGACGCGCGAATATACTCAATATTGAGTATATCATATACTCGGTGTCTCATCTTAGTATATTCATTCTCTCTGTGTGCACTCACTCTCTATGCCTCGGCGCGTCTCTTGCTCTGTCATGATCTCTTGCCTATCACTTCTGCGTTTTGAGTCGATTGCACCCAAAAAAAATTATTTCTCACTTTTTTTTTTGAAATATCGCGCGTTTCATGAGAAAATCGCATATTTCAGCAATGCTCTTTTTTACTTTTAGCATCATTTTTTAACTCCCCATTTTTGCACGTTTTTCGATAGCCCCTGGTTTATTTCCCATCATCATTATTTTGCTTCAGATCCTACTGGAAGCCATGGCGCCGACTAGCCGTCTCGTTCCTGTTCACTCTCGGTTGTTTCGCTGTTGTGCTGGTATCATTCATCCCATTAACACAGTCAAATGATGTAATGAAGCTAGGAAATGTACAACGGGCTATTCAACTGTGAAAAACACATGGCTGTGTGGCCAAGTGGTGTAAGCAACCGCTACTCATTTGAAGGGCCACGAGATCCGGGGCGGAAAATTGGTAGCAAATTTTGATCGCGAAAGATAACGTGCATAAGATGCCCTGGGGAAGCTTGGGTTACTTAATCCCATGTTGCAGCTGGCTTGCGCCATCTAGCGTAGCCGTAATGCAAAATCGCTCGAAATGGAACATCTTTACATTTTATACAACTGTGTTGTGAGCTAAGAGAGCTAAATAGGCAGTTCAACGCAAGCAAGAACATGCTGATGCCCCATCACACAAAGCGCGCATTCGCAAAGATTCTCCATGGTTTCTTCATTTTTTCATGAGAGAATTGTTCTCCAACCTCTTCTTTGGCTCTTTCGTCTCAGAGATCAAACTAGAGAGCGTGCGGAACAAGCATATTATAATAATGTTTATGCGAGTCACGAGGAAACGGGTTACAGTAACATAAATTAAAGAATTAGCACTAATAATCAGGACAACAAACGCAATTGTGAAAATAGCATTGCCGCGTCGGGAAAGAAACTATTTTGGCTGTAGTTAGAGGTGGGTTGAGAAACCGTTCTCTAAACGCATGGGCTATCCTATATACTGGTACGTTTACGTTCAGAGCATTTCACGACATTCACTCCATTTGCAGTACACCATTCCGTTGGTCATGCCTTCGCCTGCTCTAGCAATATTAATGGAAAAATCGATGAGAGAATTGTTCGAGACGGATCGTTATTTATTCCTGCAAACCTACGGCTCTTCCATAACCTATGCGAGCATAAATGTGAGCGGGCAACCCAGAATAGCAATAATAACTTTCGTCTGAGTTATAATTTTAAAAATCATGCTTCACAGGATGGTAAAAGCACGCTCAAGTTGCTTATCTTATTTGTTGTCATTCCCTACTGCGGTTCTTATGTAATCATCGTTGCTTCAATGATTCAAGTATGTTGATGTTTCTTTTTTTTGATATTTCATACAGCTCTAATGAGATTGTCAGATCCACAAGAATCTCACGTCTAATGGAGTTGCGCTTTCCGAACGGACGGTATTGATGCAGCGGCAGTTTTTCGTCATGCAACTGCTACAGGTGCTGCCGAGCTGCTGTACACATAGCACCAACTAGCGGGGTTGTATTGAGGTTAAATGCACTACGCTCTATGCGTACACTACGCTCTATGAGTACACTACGCTCTATGCATAGTTCTGGGTGCGGGTTCGGTCCAGGGGGAGCTCGATAGTTGGCTCCAGGTACGGTCCAGGGAGCGCCCTGTAGCCGGCTATAGGTTCGGTCCAGGGGGAGCTCGATAGGTGGCTCCAGGTACGGTCCAGGGGGCGCCCTGTAGAATTTTTCGATTTTTCACGTTAAAACACGTTAGAACACGTTCAGACACGTTTCCGACATCGCAAAACACTTTTGTAGTGATCCCCTACGCTTTCTGGATCATTTTGAAACTTTTCAAAATTTTCGATTTTTCACGTTAAAACTCGGCAAAACAGGTGACAACGTGTTTCACGGTACTTTAAAACGTGCCAAGAGCACTTGCGGCACTTGCGAAAAATGCGGCAAAAGGTTTGCCCGCGGCGGGGGTCGAACCTGCGTCGCTCGGATTGCTAGTCAAGCGCGTAACCCACTTGGCTATAGATTTGGTTAATTAAATTTTATAAAATTTGAAAGGTTTTCTGGTCAGTTATCATATGCAAAAGGTTCTGAGAAATATAAGGAAAATGAGAAAAAAGTGTGACCGGACGGAAGGAAAAAAAACGGACAAACAGACAGACAGACAGACAGACGTTAGCATTTTCTAATATATAGTAACTGTATCTTCATGTTTTGTGAAATCTCAGAGGGAAATAAGTCTACGACTCTAGACTTTTGGGCTGGACAGCGACGACTTTCAAAGTCTAACCACCCCGCTATTAGACTTTGAAGTCGTCGCTGTCCAGCCTAGACTTACGAAGTCGTAGACTTATTTCCTCGTGAGATGGACTCTTATATTCGAAAGAGAAAAAAACCAACTATATACGAGAGTCGGATTCACTAGAAAGGCTCAAAGCCAGAGAGTGTGTAGAAGTGTCCGCTACCTACTTTACGCACTATCTCGCCAACTATGTTGAAGAGTGGGGTTCACTAGAGATGCAGATGTTAGAAAGATCGTTAGTTGTCAGCACCAGTTGGTTGTGTTCAGAGCATTCTGCCCCTTGTCCTTCTCTCCGTCCCTGCCGCAATTGTCTCGTATGGAACGATAGCCGATGCGGATCTCGGCCTTGCCACTCTTCCCCTGACAGGATTCGTCTGGCTGGTTCCCATTGTGCAGGTAATATCGGAAGAGGTGGAATCACACGTGAGCAGCAAATCATAAGAGAGGTTATCTCAGAGGTCGACATATTTGTTCAGAAACTTGGCACAGGGCTAAATTTACAATGCGCTACTAACAATGCTATAAATTAATGCGTCATGTGAGGAGTACGAATACACTAAACAGAAAGTTCAAAAACGCGTTTACGCCTCAGGCGACGAAACCCCGCGATTATGACGTCATTATGTATTTTCGCCAATTCGTACCGAATCAATTTGTACTGTGTTTTATTGGATTCCTCGAACTATTTTGTAGTTACGGAACTTTTTTGATCGGAGCCGATGCTAGCGAGTTATTCAGTGAACTGTGTTTCATTTAATTTTCATTAAAAAATTTCTCGTAAAAAAATAAAATTTTATTTGATAATTGTAATCGCTGAATTATTATACAAAATATATGTTAAAAGGAAAATAAAATTTGCCCTGGAATGAAGTCAAGTTAGTAAAAGTATAGCAAAAACTCGAATAAAGTTGTTGACAGCGTAAGTACGGTAAGTACTCGCATCATACGGTTTTATCAATATCGAAAAACCTATTAATATTATCTAATTTCTCTCGTTATGGACTCCAATGTGCTTTATGTAATAGAAGAAAACTGTAGAATATAAAGATGACAAAGTTAAACCGAGGAAAAGTGAAGGAATTTAAATAATTACGGTATTGCATAGCAATCGAGGACTGACTTTATTCGAGTTTTCGCTATACTTTTGCTGATTTGACTTCCTTCCAGGGCAAATTTTATTTTAGTTTTAAAATATATTTTGTATAATATATCAACGATGAAAATGATCAAATAAAATTTTATTTTTTACGAGAAACTTTTTAATGAAAATTAAATGAAACACATTTCACTTAATAACTCGCTAGCATCGGCTCCAATCAAAAAAGTTCCGTAAACAAAAAATAGTTGTATTTTGACGAGGAATCCATTAATATACAGTACAAATTGATTCGGTTCGCATTGGCGAAAATAGATAATGACGTCATAATCGCGCGGTTTCATCGCCTGAGGCGTAAACGCGTTTTTGAACTTTCTGTTTAGTGTATTCGTACTCCTCACATGGCGCATTAATTTACAGCATGGTTAGTATCGCATTGTAAATTTAGCCCTGTTCCAAGAATATGTCGACCCATTCAGATAACCTCTCATAAATATTGTTTTTTTTTTGCACAGTGCTCCCACCCCGGTTTCACTCGATTACGTAATGCCCCCAGTATTGCCCACGTCCCCAAACTTTTTCTTGGAACATTTGCATGGTGCCCCTCCACCAGTTTCTCGAAAATGCAGACTGCCCCCGGTGAACGTGCCCACTTATTCGTGGAATTGTCTCGAGGGGGCTTGGTCGTCTTCAAGGGTGCTGGGTCATTCGACCTCATCACCTACTGCGCGACCTAACATAAATGTGGATGTGTGTTGTAGTCTAGTATAGGACCAGTCATTGTACGAGAGTCGGTGTTATCGAGAAGAATTCTGCAGGCTTCAGTGCAGCTTCGCTATGTCAGCCAGGCGTCAGCGAGAGCTGCTCCCGATGCTTCCAACGCCAGGGCAGCGTCGATAATGAGCAGCAAAGTTCAGATACCAGAGAGCAAAGTTCAGATACCAGAGAGCAAGGTTCAGAGACCAGAGAGCAAAGTTCGCGTTATCCTTGTTTAGAATAGAATGACAATTCACCCAGTCGTCGGAGACTTCCATCAAAGTAAACCCCCGGAGAGTCTGCCTCCAATAAATCTTTTCCTTCTGAATTTCAAATCCTCTTGCTCCTCGAGAGCAGATAAATTATTGTTATAATGAGTTTTATACGATGCTACAACGAAAAGTTGGAGATTCGAGAACAAATGAGCTGAGGTGGATCGATCCACTGTGGTGAACGGGGACCGTCAGATGCAACAGGAGGGTGGAGAGTTGTTTTTAGTTGTAGATTGTGACGAACGATGCAATAGCGGTACGATCGATGCAATAGCGGTACACAAGTAACATGCAAAGTGCATTCTAAAAATCAATGTTTGCCTTCTTTGGGTGCACGGCGAATTGTTCTCTAGGAAAGGAACCATAGAGAGAACTTGCAAATTTGCGAATTGTGTATCATATGGAACCGTCAGATCTCACATGGCTATGGGCGATTTGTTTTTGAGTGTCGTCGAAGAGGAAGCAGCTAATTTCTTCATTGGTTCCTTGGTCCATCACGTTCTACTTATTTTGTTGTCCCTCATTATCTTCTTCTCATGTTCTAAGAATAACTACGCAGTTAAGTTAATATAGTTTTAAAAAAAACAATTCTTCCAATAACGATGTTTTCGTTATCCTTAACGCTTTGTCTCTACAGTCAGATACGTGGAAAAAGGAACTAGGGATATTACGGAAATGGAAAGTTCATTAATTAATTGTGGGAAGTACTTGTTTTTCATCTATCTCACATCATCGTATACGTGAGAGTTTTAGATATATAGTCTGCGTTGAACGAGATATGATAATTCACTGAAAATTTGAAGAAATATATATATATATATATATATATATTTTCAGCCGCCGTACCAATCCCACCTCGTTTGCCAGGCAGAGAACATGCTAGAGAGTGTATGGGAGAAGAGAGGCAGAGAAAGATCTCTAGCAAACGAGCTCGTTTGGGAGAGGGGGAGTTCGTTTGCCAGGCGAGAGAGAACCGTTATTTCAGAGAAAGCGAGACGAGCAGAGAGAAAAACTAAAAGTTCATTTGCCTCGTTTCCCTAGCCAAACGAGCTCATTTGTACCCAGTGGGGATATAGTGATAGCCACGGGGTGCGAAATGATCTACCCCCAGACAGCGAGACTCGAGGTGCCCTTGATCTACTCGATGTTCCGAGGGGAGGTGCATTGCAGAGGGATATTGCAAATCATGGTAGTGTTTGGATGATCGCAATTAATCGTATTATGATTTGTAAGAGTATATCCTCACTTCCGCTGCTCTCCCTATCTCTCTGTAATTTGCCTGTACACTCCCATACTCTCTCTAACAATCCCGACTCCTGTGATCTACCGATCCACCCAGTCTGATCTTCTCTATCGATCGTCTCGAAAGGTTCATTTGTCTGGAGTATAGCAAAGGGGTTTGGTACGGCGGCAGTATAGGTACTGAAAATCAGCGATTGTGTTCACTATTCAGACAAGACTTTTTTCAATTACAGTGCTATTCAACAGGCTACAGTCGTTGAAAATAAACTCTATATTGCCGTTTCCCTTTTTCGATAATCATGGAAAATGGAGAAAAACATATCGTGCTACTAAATGTTTTTCTTCTTTTCAATTATCAGAAAAAAACCGGGACCATGTAAGAGGGTTTATGAGTAACCCCGCCAAACTGGAACTAGTTCCGGATTTTTTTGGGCTGGAACTAGTTCCCTCAAAGCCCACTAACTTGCAGTGAAGGAACTAGTTCCAACCCAAAAAAACCCGGAACTTGTTCCAGTTTGGCGTCACAAGTACTGATTCTATAAAATCGTAGTCTGGTTCTGTGACTCCAAAAGTAGTCGCCCGGTAGCCTGGACTATTGGAATCGTAGTCTTATTTCTTTTCCGGAAGCCACCACGCGAAAAAAGACTTAATCTCTTTTAGATCAATTGCAAGAGTGAACAACCAACGAAGTCATGAAGATTCTCCACTTTATGCAGATCGTATGTACTACAGAGGGTTCGACAGGTGAACTTTTCCTATTTTTCATTGTTTGGTTGAAAACGAGTTTCAGGATTAATTCTCAATCTCACACTTCTTCACCAACTTCTGCACTCAAATTCAAGCAGTTCCAAGATTTTCCAGGTACTTTTCCTTCAAATTGGATACATTTAAATAAATGAAACATCATGTTATGTATCTTTTCCAGATTCCTCTCTACATCTCCGCAATCGTAGGCATTTTCCTCTGCTCACTCATCGCATTGATGAACTTTGTTCGTAAAAATGTTATTTAAATTGAAGTGATTAAAATAATTAAATATTTTAAATTCAGTTTAAATTCGAAAACTAGATATCTTGTAGGATACGGAGAGGGGAATGAATAGGAGCGGCAGTCAAATCGATTCTATGCATCATTTCATATCGCAGCCACAGTTGATATTTTGCCTTTTTTAAATTTAAAAGCACTAAAATAATAAATGTTCCGCAAAATAACAACTATGGCTGCGAAATGCATGATATACGCCGAGGCAGAAACAAAATTATTACTGTGAGAGAGAAAATGTACACCCGTCTCAAGATCCAAATCTTGAGACGTGAACAGGCCTCTTACAGACGCACTTCTTTCGTGACGGCACTTACGTTTCCGTTCTGCTCAGTCCTCTCGTAGAGCACATCGCGCCAATTCCACGCGATTTCATGTTCCAGGTGAGTTGCACTTGAATCATTTTCATTGAATAATAATTGTGAGATACAATAATGTTTACCATGCAATTTACAGAGCAAGTTGTAATATAAATTTGAGACTAAGTGAAAATAACGGCATACATGAGATCACATGGAGTGACAAAGAAAGCGTTATCAATTGTTAAAACTTATGCAGTTTGCCCTCGTGGTGATGACACTCATGTGGTCGCTTATTCCTTCCACTTCTCTTCTCCAATTAACTGCGCTCACAAGGTATATTGAGCGTATATTATACTTTAATGTTTATTGTTACAAGATATATTGTATTTGCAATTTTAAAATTATTCGTTCATGACATGGACTACTGTTGCGAGGTTTAGAAAGAGAATACACACATCCCAGTAGTCCATGTCATGACTATTGAAATATGTGACACTCATATCATGATGAACTTATAATTCCTTCTTTTTTTATTATTTCAACTCGCGAGTATTGAGTCTTCCTTCAGATCCTATTGGGAGCCATGGCGTCGCATCGCCGTCTCATTCGCTTTCACCATCATCTCCATAGCAGTCGTGCTGGTATTGCTTGTTGCAGGGATATAATTCCGCGAATTTTACATTCAGAAAAATGATAGTAGTTTTAACTATCGTGATAGTCATGGTAGCTAAAATCTGCTATCATTTTTTCTGTAAGGTCTCCAATACCGAGCTTGAAAAGTCTAATCCCTTATATCAGACGCAAGGGAGCGGCTTGGTAGTATAGACTTTTAGATTCGTGGACTTACTTCTCTCTGTGATTTTCATCACATCCCATCTACACACGAAAGCCAGTCTATTTTCAGTACACCGTTCCGATGTTCATGCCCTCGCCTGCGCTAGAACAAATCATGGAACAGTCGATGAGAGAATTGTTCGATACCGATCCAAATCTGTTCCTACAGACCTACGGCATTTCCATTACTTATGAAAGCATAAATGTAAGTAAATAACACAAAATAATGAAAATGCATAAGGGGCAATTTAAAAACGGCTGTGGTAACTGATAATCGTTTGCAGCAGCTCTATTCTTTAAGAAAAGAAGTGTATTTTGCAGGACGGTAAAAACATGCTCATATTCTTCCTATTATATGCAGTTATTTCCTATATCGTTTCTTATGCCATCATCGTTGCTTCAATGATTCAAGTACGTTGATATTTCTTACAAAGACACGGCTCAAATATGATTATCAGATCAACAAGCACCTCACGTCAGATGGGATTGCGCTCTCCGCACGGACTATTCTGCTGCAACGACAGTTCTTCGTCATGCAGATACTGCAGGTGCGACAAACCTGCTGCAGCTGCTGCAGCAACAGCCGATTGTGTTCAGAGCATTCTTCCCCTGATTATGCTGTTTGCACCTGTTACAATTGCGTTGTACGGCACGATTGTCAATGCGGATCTCGGTCTTTCTACACTTCCTTTCACGGGATTCCTCTGGCTGGTGCCCATTGTACAGGTAACAACAATACTCTTGCCATGTCACGGAATACTGTCGACTGCGCTTGGAAGTCTAGAGGTGTCAGTACTAGAGTGCGAAATGTGAGACCACGCCCTCTTCATTTCGCACACTCTCTCGTCTATCGACCGGTCTAGAGAGTGTGAGAAATGAAGAGACCGTGGTCTCACATTTCGCACACTAGTCAGTACTGTCAGTACTAAAAAATGTGAATTCGTCTGGAAGCCGAGCACGTTTTTGAAGGTCAGTGTTATCGAAAATTCTGTAGGCTTCCGTGCAACTTCGCTACGTTCGCCAGGCGTCGGCAAGATGTAACAATGTCTCCAAAGCCACGGCAGTGTCGTCACTTAGCAGCAGAAAGCACGTTGTTTAGAACAGAATAACAAATCACCCGTGTTGTGAAAAATATCCGTCATCTCAAGGAGAGCCCCCTTATTTTGTGAAGTCTTGATGTGCCCCGGGCGAAGATAAACTATTTTTGGATGGCTAATGAACTGATGAAATTCGTTGACAATTTGGAGGATCGAACAGCCGACGTTGATGCCTGCAGAAGTATGGCCTGGGACCGTGTGAAATCACGGAAATGAGAGAGAGAGTTGTTTTAGTTGTTGGATGTGGGGTGTGGTCAACAGGGAGATTTATTTCTCTCTCTCTCCTTGACTCTTACGCTGCCTCGGGAACCCGAAAGAACTTCGATGACTTACTACAGGAGTTGGCACACCTGGCCATAGCCGCGACGCGCCAACAATGCGTCGCGTGTGGCACAACTTTCTTCCAATGAGAACACATACATATTTTTAGAATGCAATTGGATTTATACAATGTGGCCCCTACATCTCGTTCTTCACACTCACAATCAAAACAATTTTCTCAATCACCCCTCACATCATCCTATACCGACAGAAAAGCGCACTACCATTTGACCATAGTTTCACTGCCGCTACAATCGGAGAGATGGCAAGGTGGTAAAGGGAGAGCACACATTACACGAGACGGGGTTGAGACGTAAGGGAGAGAGGGTCGTGTCAACCCCGTCTCGAGTAACTTGTAGACGTCTATAACCTTCCTACGGTAGATTTTGTGGTGTCAGCCACACATAAAACGTTAGAAATCAACCCTTATCTGGATGCCATAACGAGGGATGGAATTATGTGCCCCGTGAGGTCTATCGTTCCCAACTCACGACTGCAGGCCTCACGACCTCAGTGAAAGCACACAATCACGAAAATCACGAAAATATTTCTATGACGTGTTAGTGAGCCGCGTAATTAATGCAAAATAGTTTCGTTATCAACGGAACAGAAGTTTTTCTTCACGGTTTGTCTTTACAGTCACATGCGTGGGAAGAGGAACATGGGATAATGCGGGAAAGTTCAGTAATTAATTACGGGAAGTTCTTGTTTTCCATCTTTCTCACGTCACCGTATACGTGATACATATACACCGTGCGTGAGATCTTATGATATACAGTCTCAGTTGATCGAATCTATCAGAGAAAATCTGTGGGCGTGCACTTATTTTCAGCATAGCTTAGTTTTTGCTCGCGAGGCCGTTCTAAACTGTGCCTTGTCGACGAAGCTTAGCTATGAAAATTCTCCACGTCATGCAGTTCGTGTGCACTGCAGAAGGCTCGACTGGTGAGCATTCACATGATTCTAAACCGACAGACCAGAACGAGAGTGTGTGCAAAAGTGAGAGAGTCCCTTCTGATTTCTCACTCTAAAGCCCTTTCTGTATGGTTGACCGCCTGTGGAAGCCTGTGGAATGATCTGTATTTCCTGCTACTTGACCGCCTTGCATGTAGAAGACCTAGACCCTTTACCTTTTCGTTGAAAAAAAAACTTGTTTCAGGGTTAATTCTCAATCTAGCACTTCTCTACAACCTTCTCCGCTCAAACACAAGTGGTTCCAAGATTTTCCAGGTGAATAACAAAACTTTTATCGATTTTGAAGTACTTTTTTCAGGTTCCCCTCTACATCTCAGCAGCCATTGGCATTTGCCTTTGCTCACTCGTCGCATTGATGAACTTTGTTCATTAAAATAATAATTAACGTTCAATTTGCTTTGAAAAAATACTTGGAAACGGCGAACGGCGTGAAATATTGGAAAAACAACTTGGGACCGCCGCCCACTGGAGCATGGTGATAGGTTCCGCCGTGGCCACACTGGGGTAATCGTACCATTGGTGGGGCAGGGTGCTGCCCTATCTACTGCAGGAGAAAACCAGAACACCCTCTGTGCAAATAGACCTTATTGAGTAATATGTGGGACTTACAGACACACATCTTTCGTGACGGCACCTTTGTTACCGTTCTTCTCAGTCCACTCGTAGAGCACATCCCACCGATTCCTCGTGATTTTATGTTTAAGGTGTGTTTCATTCAAATTATTGATTGGGATACACGATTTAGGAATAGCGAATTAATTTCGCAGGTCGCATATGTGTTGATGACATTCATGTGGTCGCTTACTCCCTCCATATCGCTGCTCCAACTCACCGCACTTACCAGGCAAACTTTTTTGACAGAAAACAGACAGGAAAATACGTCTGCGAATTCGTAACACTAAACTATATATTCGTAAGTACATTTCCTTCTGAGCAAATTGCCCCTCACGCATCATTATCTCGTTTCAGATCCTATTGGGAGCCATGGCGCCGTCTCGTCATATCATTCTCTTTCACTATTATCTGTCTCGCCGATGTTATGGTGTCATTCAGTCTTAGTCCCATAACATTTTTTTTATAAATTTGAGAAGATACCGGGTTTCCATGGTTCCGTTTATTAGAAAACGGTTCTTCAACCACTTCATTCCACGTGCTAGGCGATCACACGAGTTAGCCTGTTGAAGGAGTAGGATGCATAACTATTGTCCATGAAAAGAATACCACGCAGAATCGTTGTCCTGGCAAATTTTCATTCAAGGTTTGACAAGTCTATTTTCAGTACACTCTTCCGATGTTCATACCCACGCGTGCGCTAGCACAAATCATGGAAAAGTCGATGAGAGAATTGTTAGAGACGGACGCAAATCTGTTCCTGCAAACATACGGCTCGTCCATTACCTACGAAAGCATAAATGTGAGTGAGCAACCCAGGAAAATGAAGAAAAAAGTTCCGGTAGGCCTGCGCGTTGTCATCGCTTTCGCAATCGGAGTCCCGTGCTTTTTCGGCAAAAATATTGTTTAATCCTAACTTAAAAAGCGCCATATCAAAGTCTCATAAAAATGACAAAGTTGTGCAAAGCGAAGTATTTTACAGGACGGAAAAAGCATGCCCAAATTAATGCTCTTGTTTGTTGTTATTCCCTACTGCGTTTCGTATGCAATCATTGTTGCTTCAATGATTCAAGTATGCTGATGTTTCATATAATATATGTCTCAAATGGCATTATCAGATCAACAATCACCTCACGGCAGATGGGATTGCGCTATCAGCGCGAACGATTCAGCTGCAGCGGCAGTTCTTTTTCATGCAGTTGCTACAGGTATCATATAACTGAGTTGCAGCAACTGCTGCTGCAGCAACAGTTGGTTGTTTATAGAATATACTTCCTCTCGTTGTGCTATCTGTCCCTGTCGCGATTGGGGCGTACGGTGCCATAGCCGATGCGGATCTCGGCCTGGCAACCCTTCCACTGACGGGATTCGCCTGGCTAGTGCCCAGTGTGCAGGTAACAGCAATTATACCGACATGGCACGAAGGTAGTTACGAAGAGACTTTAGTAGTCTTCTGTCTGGACAGTTGACCGCATAACATACGATGCGAACTGACTTCGTCTGATACTCGTTTATGGTTCATTGGCTATTTGTAAATAACTGTTTGTGCGAATTCTTCAGGCTTCTGTACAACTCCGCTACGTCCGTCAGGCGTCCGCGAATACTCCCGAAAACTCGAAAGCGACGGCTATGACAACATTGAGCAGCAGAAAGAACTGTGTCGTTGTTTAGAATAGAATGCCAAATCTACCATCAAAGACTTCCATCAAAGCGAATCCCAGAGTCCGACTCCCATGCATCTTCTCCTTCTTGATTTCATATCATGTTGCTCCTCTGGAGTATAGATAAATAATTGTTATTAGAATGTGTTGTAAGAATATGTGCCCACGCCTCACCCATGAATAGCCTTGCACGCTGACAAAAAGAGAGCCTCTATGCTTAGACAGCTATGACTGTATGCGATGGCTGATTCAGTGTCAATTTGGAGCATCGCGCACAAAAAATCACTGAGGTCGTGAGGCCTGCAGTCGTGAGTTGGGAACGATAGACCTCACTGCGTCGCGGCTATGGCCAGGTGTGCCAACTCCTGTAGTAAGTCATCGAATTACAAATGCAAGCGTATTTAAAATATATTTGATCAATACATTCGACAATCAGACTATTCACATATAAATTTATTCATCGAAAGTTTGTTTAGTGCTGTGTTTCCAATATTATTCTTCAAAAATAGCACTTAGCAATTAAGTAAATACCTTTTTTTAACATCATTTCTTCCTATAATGATATTTTCGTTTTCTCATCACGCTCTGTCTCTAAAGGCAGATACGTAAGAAGAGGAACTTGGGATAATGAGGAAATAAATGTGGAAAGTTCGTTAATCAATTGTGAGAATTTATTGTATTCCATTTTTCTCATATCACTTTATACGTGAGATTTTATAATATATAGTCTGAGTTTATCTAGATATATTCAGGGAAAACCCGGAAATGGTTAGTTCTAATTTTTAGCCAAGCCTTTGGATTCGTAGACTTATTTCCTTCTGAGTTGCTCCAGTTTGAAACAAAACACGCGAAAAGAGATCTATTCTCAGTTAATTCAATTGCAACAATAATCAGTCCACGAAGATATGAAGATTCTCCACTTTATGCAGATCGTATGCACTACAGAGGGCTCGACAGGTGAATATTTTTTTCTTTTTTTATTGAAAAAAACAACGAATTTGAGGCTTAATTCTCAATCTCGCACTTCTTTACCAACTTCTGCACTCAAATTCGAGCGCTTCTAAGATTTTCCAGGTACATTACTAGATTTATCCTTTACTGATTAATTCTGTTGATTTTTGAATACCGCTAAATAATGTTTATCATGCAATTACAGAGCATGTTGTAATATAAATTTGAGAATAAGTGAAAATGACGGAATACATGAGATACGATGTCACATGGAGTGACAAAGAAGGTGTTCTTAGAAAAGTATTACAGGTTCCTCTCTACATCTCCGCAATCGTTGGCATTTGCCTTTGCTCACTAATCGCATTGATGAACTTTGTTCGTAAAAAGGCTAAATTAATATAATTTGAAAAATCAATAAGATCAATTTCTCGTCAATCAATTATTTAAAAAAATATCCATCAATTGTTGAAGTCCGTGTTGGTCGCGCAAGGGCGCAAGGCAATGCATACCAATGATCAGAAATTTTTTACACCAAATACACCATTTTTTACACCAATTTTACACGAATCGACCCACGGGAAGCAGCTTTTTGCTCGCAGGGAAAAAAACAAAAGAATGTTAGAATTTAGCTATATCAAAATTAAGGATTATAAACACTAACATTGAGAGACCGTACTAAAACGAGAGGGCGAATCTGTTGTTTTCGCACAATCTCATGTGACTATAAACCTGGCTTTTGACATACGTGGAATTAGTGTTTTTGTTTGTGATTACCGTGGGTGAAAAAAGTGAGCATCCGTCTCAAGAACTAGATTTTGTTACGTGATCAGGGACTACTACTTACAGACACATATCTTTCGTGACGGCACATACACAACCGTTCTTGTAAGTCCACTCGTTGAGCACATCTCTCCGATTCCACGCGATTTCATGTTCCAGGTGCGTTTGATTAGAAATATGCATGTGCCGACGGCGTTGCATAAAAATAAAAGTTATGCAGTTTACAGAGCAAGTTGTAATATAAATATGAGACTAAGTGAAAATAACGGCATACATGAGATACGATGTCATATGGAGTGACAAAGAAGGTGTTATCAATTGTTAAAACTTATGCAGTTTGCCCTCGTGGTGATGTCTCTCATGTGGTCACTTATTCCCTCCACTTCTCTTCTCCAACTAACGGCGCTCACGAGGCATGTTGAGTGCATATTGAGTATAGTTGGGTTCTAGTTAACCGGGCCCATGGGCATTAACCGGTCTCATCAAAATTAACCGGACCCAACGAAATTATCTGCCAAAAAAATTAACCGGAATCATGAAAATTAACCGGACCCATGACAGTTGACCGGACCCAACGAAATCAACCGGACCCATGGCAGTTGTATAGGATTGCTATTAAGTACGGACCCGATAGGAAATCTCTTGGTGACACGCGACGTTACGTCCCTGCAGTCAATACACGCCCACAAAGTAGTCTTCAAATTAAAAGGAAACCTTGCACTGTCGGAGGGTTCATAGCTTCCATCAGAAATTAATTTAAGATCTCCCACCGACAATTCGCATTACTACTCTCCATGCAAGAAAATCCCATGTTCAGCGTAAAAAGTTATAACTAGGACCAACGTTTGAGCAATTTCTATCGTTGGCTTGTTCCAGACCCCTTCCAGCCCTTGTTGATCCTAACGTAAGCAGCGTCATATTGTTATGTATTCGATATACGATAATGCACTTCCGACTCCCTCGTAGTTTTTTTTTAAATTTCAACCCGCTAGTATTGAGTCTTCCTTCAGATCCTATTGGGAGCCATGGCGTCGCATCGCCGTCTCATTCGCTTTCACCATCATCTCCATAGCAGTCGTGCTGGTATTGCTTATTACAGGGAAAGAAGTACACGAATCCAAAAATCTTTCCTAACGAGTGGCTACTAAGCAAGTCTAATCACTTATATCTGAGGCAGAGGAGGGTCCACTTGGAAGTGAAGTCTGTTGGATTCGTGGACTTATTTCTCTGTGATTTTCCACCTCACATTCCATCATAACACGGGCAAGTCTATTTTCAGTACACTGTTCCGATGTTCATGCCGTCGCGTGCGCTAGAACAAATCATGGAACAGTCGATGAGAGAATTGTTCGATACCGATCCAAATCTGTTCCTGCAGACCTATGGCATTTCCATTACCTATGAATACATAAATGTGAGCGAGCAGTCCGGATTAATTAGGAAACATGAATGAAACGGATGAGTGTTGAACTGGCCTAACAATATTCTCCGCGGAAAAGTAGGTAATACACAGAGCGGGAAGTCTCCAACTTTCCTTACTCTGGAGACATTGTCTCCAGCTGAGAGAGCATGCAAAATCGAGAGCTCACCTCTCACTGTCTCTAGCCCGCTCTCCCCATTTTGCATGCTCTCTCAGCTGGAGACAATGTCTCCAGAGTAAGGAAAGTTGGAGACTTCCCGCTCTCAGTACGAAGTCCTCGAAAGCAGGTGGCTTGTGGGCCTAGGTAGCAATTATCGATCGACACCAGCAGCATTGCCTAAATTTTTAACGAAAAAAGCGTATATTGCAGGACGGTAAAAGCATGCTCAAATTTATACTACCATACGGTGTTATTCCATACTGCGTTTCGTATGTAATCATCGTTGCCTCAATGCGTCGAGTATGTTGAAACCTGATTGAAAAAAAGCTCAAAAGAGTCTTCAGATCCACAAGCATCTAACGTCAGATGGGATTGCGCTGTCCGCGCGAACGATCCAGCTGCAGCGGCAGTTCTTCATCATGCAGCTTCTGCAGGTAAGACAAACCTCTCAGAGGGAAATAAGTCTACGACTCTTGATTTCTGGGCTGGCCAGCGACGACTTTCAAAGTCTGATCAACGCGCTATCTTGCTTCTATTAGACTTTTAAGTCGTCGCTAACCAGACCTATGGAGTCGTTGACTTATTTCCCCTTGAGCTGCTGCAGCAACATGTGATTGCGTTCAGAGCATCCTCCCCCTGGTTGTGCTTTCTGTACCTGTCTCAATTGTGACGTACGGCACGATAGCCGATGCGAATCTTGGACTTGCCACTCTTCCTTTGACAGGATTTGTCTGGCTGGTGCCCATAGTGCAGGTAACATCCCTTGGTATCCTATTGTGTCATTTCTAATAGAGATCTGAATTCGTCTGATAGTCAAGGCATTATTTGAAAGTCCACATTATCGAGAGCTCTGCAGGCTACGGTGCAACTTCGCTACGTTCGTCAGGCATCGGCGAAAACTCCCGAATCCTCCAAAGTGACGACTGTGTCGACAGTGAACAGCAGAAAGCGCATTATAGCTGTTTAGAAAGAATAGAGTAACAAATCACCCCGTCACATTGGCCAGTGAAAAGAGTACGAAAAATGAGACGATAATTTCACAATTCGCACTCTACTTCGAATTAAGCCATTCCTCCACTTATAGGAAATCAACATGTATGTCTGTTTGTCTGTTGGTATGTTTTTTTTCCTTCCGCGTGACCGACCTTTTTTCTGAATAACTTTCTTCAAACTTGAGCAATCTTCTCAGATCCTTTTGCATATGATAGCCCATCACGAAAACATCGAACTTTATATTTGAAAAATCGATAATTTCATGGCCAAGTCGGTAGCGAGCTCGAATTCAAATCCGAGGGTCTCAGGTTCGATCCCCGCCGGTGCATAGTCTTTTGCCGCATTTTTTGCATGTGTAACAAGTGGTCCAAACCCATTTTTGAGTAACGAGAAACATATTTGAGCATCTTTTGCCGAGTTTCAAAGTGAATTATCGATTGATTTCACGCGATTTCATGAAATTTTCGCACATATCGTTCCAAATCATTCCTCATGCCGGCAATCTCGCAGTAATGGAGTTAGAACGAGAGTGTAAGGGAAATAGAGAGTGACTCTCTCACTTTGGCACACTCTCTCGCCCCTGACACCTTTCTAATAATCATGCATCCGGAAGCTTCCTAATAAATCGCCTCAAAATCGCTATATCTTCTCGGATCCTTTTGCATACGACAACAGACCAAAATCCCTTTAAAATTTTGCAATATTTAATTGACCAAATACATAGCAAAGTGGGTTACGCGCTTGACTTACAATCCGAGACCCCGGGTTCGAACCCCGCCGCGGGCAAAACGTTTGCCGCATTTTTCGCTAGTGTCAAATGCCCTTCTAGCACGTTCTTCAGTAAGGTGAAACACGTTTTCACCTTAAAAAAGTTTCCAATTGATTTGCAGAGCGTGGGGGATCACAGGAAAAGTGTTTTGCGATGTCGGAAACGTGCCTGGACGTGTTCTAACACGTTTTAACGTGAAAAATTGAAAATTTCGAAAAGTTTCCAAATTATCCGGCGAGCGTAGGGAATCATTGGAAAAGTGTTTTGCGATGCCACAAACGTGTTCGAACACGCCATTGAAATCAACACACGGTATCCTGCGTTTCCGTTGAGAAATCAGGAAAAGTGGCTCCGTGGCAACTTTTTTCGATCGCTCTCAGCCTCACGAGCCTTTTGCAACGGAATAAGCCAGTACTCTTTCTAGAGATTAACATTCCCCAAGATACTAAACTCCCCCTGGACCGTACTTGGAGCCGGCTACCGAGTCCTCCTCCCTGGACTGAGCCTCAAGCAAGCTACCGAGTTCCCCCTGAACCGTACCTGAAGAAGGCTACTGAGGCCCCCCTGGACCGAACCTGGAGCCAGCTACCGATCTCCCCTTGGACCGAACCTGGAGCCAGCTACCGATCTCCCGTCAACACATCCCGGCTAGTTCTTTTTCATCAATATAATCTGATTTTTCTCACGCCCGAATATGTGTCCATTATAGTATGGAATATTTCATGGCTCATGTCACAAAAAACATTTTATTACAACCATAGTAATTGACTGCCAATATTAAATTACTGTGGAATAAAACGTTAACCATCCATCATATTCGTCAAGGTTCACAAGGATTGTATCACAATCCGAACTCGAAATAGGGTGGCCACATTTTACGGGTATAGGGAATCGACGGAACCATTGTTTGATGTGTTTAACAATGCTCGATCTGAGTGGGGATAATGCTGAACACTATCGGAAAAGTCCATATTGTATGAAGAATGCATTTGGGGTGGAGTGGTGCACCACTTAACGATCCACACGGCAAATGCGACTGTTGCTGATAGTATTAAGAGGTAGAGAATTTCGAAATTGAAACCAACGAACGACCATTTCTGCAACAAATACTTGGATATAGGACCTTTTCAGAATGAATAATTTGGAAACGGAACCGATTTGTTTCTTGACTCACCGTGTCGTTGGCAAAATGTTCTACGATCTCGTCGGTTGTGAACTGAAAAAAAGAAAACTAGAACTAATATGAATAAAATTAAGTATGCTCACGATTTCCAACCCGATTGTTAGCAACGTAGTCGTTTTGTGACCGCTCTCCATGGTGAAATATCGCAAAAAATTGTGCTCCTCAAAGAAGCTGAAAGTCTCTTTAGATAGTAAACGATGAACAAAGCTAATTTCGAATACATGCGGATTAAATTGTTTACGTGATTCACCTGTTTTAGTTCCGGCGTGGGGGAACGAGTGAGAGCTACAGTAGCGGACAAAAGTCTTCGGGCACTTTTTATATCTGATACAACTTTTTAACCCAAAGGGGCTTTGATATGAAAACCAAATCTATTGGAGATTACGATGCAAATTGGGGGATTGCGAAATCGTTCAGTAATTGCGTCGTGATGACGCAATCGATGCACACTTTTTTGAAGTGCCATTATTCTTACATGGATTTTTCCCGCTCGTCTAACTTTCGGGATGTTGAGACCTGGCCACGACCTAAATAGAAACTTTTTTCAAGTTGCTGCGGTGCCGCTACTTTGCTGCAGCCAAGCTGCAAAATGGAGACCTGAAAATCATATCTCGCCGTTTAGACATCGCCCAGAAACGATCAATGCACCAAAATGATCGCCATCATGACTACCGATGATCCTGAGAATATGGTTGCGGTAGGTCACCAATTGCCTTCAGGGCACGAAAAATCACTTTTTCGCATTATTGTGGTCTGATGAAGGGGAAGTCTATAGGACGCGCTCTAAAGATCTGGGTTGGGTGTGGATTCGGTTGAGAATCTATGACAGAACCGATTCCTAGCTGCAATAAGCGTTTTGATTGGACTCCTGCCCGCGACGATCGATTTCCAGAAGGACACTGGTTTGGTCACGCCCATTTTCTGCCAGTTGACAAGGTTCTGACTTTTGAGTGTATCTCGGCACTGAGTTAACGGAGAAAGCTGGCAGACCCATCAATGGAATCAGCGTGGCTGGCTCTATATTCTCATTCACAAAATTTCATCATCACTGCAATATTGCATCATCCTTATGCAATATTCCTATTTTTTGCGTTTTCTTAGCGGTTAGTCAAGGAATAATGGTGGAATAAATTCCAACCAAATAAATTTGATATTTCCACCACTCTAGAGCACAAATTACGTCATTAATATGCAATATTTTATAATTCTGATGATTATTGCCTAAGGATGATGCAATATTGCATAGTGATGATGAAATTTTGTGAATGAGAATATAGAGCCAGCCACGCTGATTCCATTGATGTATCTGCCAGCCTTCTCCGTTAACTCAGTACCGAGATACACTCAAAAGTCAGAACCTTGTCAACGGGCAGAAAATGGGCGTGGCCAAACCAGTGTCCTTCCGGAAATCGATCGTCGCGGGCAGGAGTCCAATCAAAACGCTTATTGCAGCTAGAAATCGGTTCTCTCATAGATTCTCAACCGAATCCACGTCCAAGCCAGATCTCTCGAGCACGTCCAATAGACTTCCCCTTCGTCAGACCACAATAATGCGAAAAAGTGATTTTTTCGTGCCCTGAAGGCAATTGGTGACCTACTGCGACCATATTCTCAGGATCATCGGTAGTCATGATGGCGATCATTTTGGTGCATTGATCGTTTCTGGGCGATGTCTAAACGGCGAGATATGATTTTCAGGTCTCCATTTTGCAGCTTGGCTGCAGCCAAGTAGCGGCACCGCAGCAACTTGATAAAAAAGTTTCTATTTAGGTCGTGGCCAGGTCTCAACATCCCGAAAGTTAGACGAGCGGGAAAAATCCATGTAAGAATAATGGCACTTCAAAAAAGTGTGCATCGATTGCGTCATCACGACGCAATTACTGAACGATTTTGCAATCCCCCAATAGTTGCATCGTAATCTCCGAAAGATTTGGTATATGGTCTTACCATATCGTATCAAAGCCCCTTTGGGTTAAAAAGTTGTATCAGATATAAAAAGTGCCCGAAGACTTTTATCCGCTACTGTATGTACAGGGTGTCTGAAAAGTTTGGTGACAAATTTCGGTCGTCATATCTTATCAGCTAATGAATGACAGAAGCTCCTATTGTGCATGGATAATATATAATGTTATAGCAGTTGACTACCAAAATTGGGCCTATATACCAGCTCTACTTTTCTCGCAGATTCTGTAAACTTCATCCCATTAAATTGCCTCTGCGCCGCTGCTCATTTTGAGTGAACTGAATTTTTTGTGGCCTACTCAGTAATGCAAACCTCACGTTCAACTCATCATATGAGAGGAAAAAGTCTACCGTATTATGCATTATAGCAGTTCTAAATCAATTCATTGAAAGAAAAGTTTTGCAGTGTTACTCGTGAAGCACATAATTTCAAATGTGAAAATAGTTGCAATTTCGAGTTTCGTTTAAAGTAGTCGAATCCTCTCCCAGAGTAAAACTAAGAATGAGCTGACAACGCCAATGCCAACCATTGGTAATATTGGGCATTGCACCTTAAAACAGTGATATTGTGATCAGTAATTATTATCGAGTTTGCAATCAGAAATGCCAGTTTCACGACTTTAGAAGAAGCTCCTGCGCGTCTTCGTAAGAGTTGAAATGAAGTTGTGCCTGGGGCATGTAAACCAATAGTAGGGGTACTTACGCCACTACACAAATTACAAATATAAGTAACCTGACTAAAGAAATACGCTTTTGCACTAATCTCGCATCTTACCGCGCCGAAATTTAAATTTTTATTTTAAAAATAATTTTTAAATAAGCGATTGCTCTAGGAGGAAATGTCATATGCGGGGGTATAGAGTATCGTCAAGCCTCATTCTGAAAAAAAATCCAGCCTTGTATCGAAGAATTGGCATGAGGGACCATTCTTGGAAGGCATTGAACTTGCACCTCAAAATACAAAAATCCACGATATCTCAGATCAGCAAAATAACATCAAAGTAATGGTCCTGCCTCAATCCTTCAAATGGTTCGCTCTAATTGTCAGGATGTAATACCCAACCTCAAACCATTATATGGTATAAATTGGAGAGCGACTGGTCATTCGCGTAGAAAAGAGATGGGCATGCAAATTTTGTCACCAAACTTTTCAGACACCCTGTAGAAATGATCACTATCGCATTATCTTAGTCATCCATTTCGAAATTGATAGGTGGATTAGAATACTGACGTGTCGACTTCGGGAGTCGAAGTCATTGTCAGCGGGAGAAATGCAAAGACTGTATAGCACTTCATCAAAAATGGAAGTGACTTGTAATATAAACGAAAAATCTGACAATAACCTGGTTTGTTTGCAATCGAAAAATGTAAAACAACGCGTCACAATATAAAGATTTCAATAAATCTCATTGCGTCATTTCTTCTTCATCATCCGATTCCTCTTCATATCGGAGACTTCGTTCACGACAATGTCGGCAAATGATGTACACAACAGTGGTGACGGCGATCACAGAACCCGCAATTATATTGACTGTCCAATAGGTCAAGAAGGCGTTAAGTAGCATGTATCCGGCGCTCACGAAAAGGAGAAGGAAGATACAGAACGGGCATCCGTAGTGGTTCCACCTGGAATATTGATTAATTAACGAACTTTCTTATATATTTTGTAATTTAAATTAATCAATCGAATTTGCTATATGGCTCATGTGGAAATGGTATTGGCTGATTGGCCAACAAAAAAATCGTGCAAAAGCGGTAATAAACTACTCATGGGGAAATAAGTCTACGACTTCAAATTCTAATAGGCGCAGGGGAGCGAGGGGGTAAGACTTTGAAAGTCGTCGCTATTCAGCTAGAGTACTAGACTTATTTCCCCTCTGAGTACGAGCACTTGCAAAAAGAATCGTTGGAAACACCATCGATTGGTCGTGATGCAGTAGTGCATGATGTGGCAGATCTCGAGGAAGAGCACAACGAAGAGAAGAACGTTGAGGCCAATAGCGATCGATTCTCCAGACTGAACAGATTCTTTTTAAAGGGACCTGGTACTGCAAATGAAGTGAGCTTCAGATTAAAGAGAATTTTATTCCGATTCGAACGCAAAAAACCGCATATTTTTACGATTTTTTTAAAAAATTAGTTTAAAGGCCAACAATCGTGTCACGGCGTTCAGCTGAGTCTAACTGAGGCAGTCAGTTAGAGAGTGCGAAAATATCTTGTAAATGGGCGATGGTTTCGCCACGAATTCACATTTGGCATTTTGCCGGAACGCCGTGGTTGTTTTTTTTCTTATTAACTTACAACGATGTCAGTCGAATTACCCTCCGCTTCCCTGATGCCATAGCTCGCGAACTGAAATTCGCTTTACATTCTACAGGATATTGGTTTAGAAAATAACAAACATTGTAAGTGTAAAATACTTACAAGCGAAACATTCACAAAAGTGGGATTCTCCATGGAAGAAATTACTGAAATAACACATTTGAATTCGTCATTCAAGTAACGCGAGATTAAAGAAGGAGTGTCAGCAAAAATAGTATATGGAACTTATTATATTAATCGCTTACGCCTGTGGAGGATAATATAAATCCAAAATTTGGAAGGCCTATCTTTTCTCCAAAACGAAATACTCGCTTGCAAAGAAGCTACAGGACTCAGGGAAATCAGGTTCAAGTGCAGCGCACGCGTGTTTTGGCGTGCGCGATTAGGTAAATCTATTGGTCAACTTTCTCTCTCGTGTCGAATTTGCGTGCGCTTTCTCCCCCTCTGGGGGGAAGAGGGAAGGGGGAGAGGAGTTGCACTCTCGCTAATCTCTGCCCATCTGCATGCGCGCATTTGCCTAGGCAGCGTGCTCTATCCCAGACGTCAGACGATTGTTCTTACAGTATTCTATCTTCACCAGGCAGGGTAATCGTGGTGGGATGTTTTGCTGACACTCCTTCTTTAAATACAATTGTGAACGGTAAAAACGATTGAAATTGATCGGGCCAACTTACTACCCACAATTATATGGAATGACTATGTTTGAGAGTCACTGAGAAATCACCCACTGTCATGAATCATCGACAAATACTAGCGGAAGGTGCCCTCATGCTTTTCTTTCCTTACTCACACCCAAATAGTCATTGTTGATGCTATCGTGGTAAATATTGCTTGTAATAGGTAAATTTTTTCCTTGGGATGTTAATGTTCAGTCCGATTCACTTAGTGTGCTCCAATTTGGAAATAAATACTTTATTCTCAATACTAGGCAAAAAACACAGAGACTATCGATGACAAGCAAGAAATCCGTAGATCTTGTGTTTCATGCTTGATTCAAATTGTTGTCCCATATAAATCAGCGCCAACAAAGCGACGCTGTCGGTCTCGCCAGTCGCGCCAAGCGAAAAACACCGCAGCTACAACGAAGATCAGGCATATCGCGATTGCATTGACGGTCCAGAGGGGCAGAAATTTGTCCAACAGAACGTAGGCGAGGCAAACTACGAGAAGAAGAGCGAAGAAGAAGGGACAGCCGCGTTTGTTGCACCTGAAAATAGCACATAAGAACCCTAAGAGAAATGGGAATATGCCAGGCGAGTGTTCTATTTTTTACTGTTTTATAAATGCACATCAATCAAAACTAGTGGATTTAACTTCGGATTTGTGAATAAGTATTCGTCATGAGTACATTCGAAAAAATGGCATACTAATTGTAAGAACAGCGGTTTACCATTGGTTTCTGGACAGCGTGTAGTGCATGATGGTGAGACTGCCGAAGAAAATGACAAGGAAGAGGACGATGTTGACGCCTATTGCTGCAGCTGTTTCGCCTCCCTGAAAAATGAAGATTTTCTAAAAAAAAACATAAAGTTATCAAGAGACATTGCCCGTCGACAGCAGGAAGGAACTTCGAAAAATGTCTCTTTTCGGAAACACCTTCTTTCTATTGTATTAAGCAACCGCTACTTGCATTTATAGTCAAAGTGTTAATTAGGATGTCAGCACCATCGGAAATAATCAAAGGGCAGTAAACATTCTTGTAGTGTTGAAAGTTCAGCACAAATTCCGAAAACCATTCCAGACTATTCGCTCTTAAAACTAAAGTCAACCGAAGATACTGATTATGAGCCTTTTCAACGTCGACAAAGGTCCCATTCGATTCCCAGTGATCCCGAATAGCCTCTTCATAAACGACGATAAACTAAGCTAAGCTAAACTAATACACATAAAAATCGCTAGAGGGAATCCACCTTCAAAATCGATATCTCAAACTCACAATGAATGTCGCGTTGCCAGACATCTCAGGGAATTCATCGCTTGTAAACTGAAATATTGCTCTAGCTTTTTTTGTAATGTTTCGAGGAATTTTTGTTTTCGTCGATTTGACTTTTTTTTGTTTTGTTTTCATCTCTACTTCACCTTTATATTTCATTAGACAAAAACAGTTAAAAAAACGTAAAGTGAATTTACAATGAACGGAAAATGCACTTACCGGTTTAAGAATTCGTAGTACATGGGAGTCCGTTTCCATGATGACAGGAATCGCAATTTGTTAGGCTGAATAATATTAAAATCTTTTCGGAAACATGAAAAATTAAGATATGAAAACATCGAATGCAGTATGGATTTTTAAATGCAAAAGTATCCTGATTTCCTTACTAGCATCGTTCTCCCAAACTAATAACGCGCACGGGAAATAATAATATAAGTAAGCTCTGCGTATTCAAAGTTGGAAACTTTGCTCCCTGACTGGATGTAAAATTGCAATAATCTATCACGCAAAATCACATATCAACCCGCCGCCCGTCACTCATAGCGGTGAAGAATCGACAAACAAATTTGTTTACGGTGTCCACTCTCACCATATGACAGTGCGTCATTGTTTGTTTTTGACGATGCCAATTGGAGAGTAGTTCTGTGTGATGGGAGATTTGTCAGATTTTACATTCGGAATTTTCAAAATTGGTAATTAAATTTTAAAATTTCTGCGGCTATGAAGCAAGCGATATGAATTTGAAAGAATTGATTAAAATATTTAAAAACTAAGGCTAGCAAAAGTTAAAGAAACTTCGAAAATGGAAAACAGAGAAAAGAAGGAATAACAATTCCGACATATTCTCTTTCAACTATGCGTCTTGTTAATTATATTTTCACTATGCAACACAGTGTACTGATCGGTGTTATCCATTTTTATCGAGGTGAATTACAAGATGAAAATGTATAAGTTAAATATTGTGCATTGCCAAACCATATAATTATGAAAAACGGAACTAGAGTTGGTTCAGTATCTCTGGACTAGCGTTATTTGGTGTATGACCCAGTGAGTTATCGATCGTATGATGCGGTATTACCGTCTATCGGCGTCCGGTCGGTGGCGTGATTTCGTTGAGCGGAAACGGATTTGAATCGGCCATGACACCAATAGCAGAGAGAGAATAATGCGAATGTCACGGCATTGATCACGAGGACGGCGACAATAGTGATGCCGATATTGCCCACAAGCTTCCGAAGTTCATCGACCTGCGACCATTGTTTAAAAAAATCAAATGTTCATAGAAAAAACAAAATTAGTAGATATTCACTCGGGGAGACGGTTGTACTCTTTGCAAACTAGGAAGCGCTGTATTTACGCTCAGCTTTTTATCTATATATCCTAACGTCGTGCGCTCTACACGACAAAGATGAGAGAGATACTTACCATTTGCAAAAATCGACTTATTTCGTGTTGGATCGAGGTAAAAAAATGAATGATCTGCGAAGTTTGTTTCACTCGTCAGCGGTAATGAAACGGCTATCGCCCACTAGCAATAGATTGTACTTTCAGTCACCTGGCTATAAATGGATGATTTTTTTCATGATTCACGAAAAAAAATCATCATGGCCAAGGAAGAATACACCTTCACTCTACATTATTAATGAGCAATTGTTTTGCCATTTTTAGGGTCCGCAACGCCCGTTTATTACATCTTGGCCTTGAAGCGAGTGAAGCACAAGCGGGATTCTAAACGCTCTGAGTTGTTCTCAGGCTTGATTTGTAGCTTTGGAGAAGCTCTGACGAACGAGGTAATGTCCATGGTGCTCCGACAATTTTGTGACTTCGAAATAAAGCGAAGACGAACTTGATTACGCCAGAAATGGAGTTGGACGACTGGCTAAACATCTCTCGGCCATCATGAGTTATATTCTTTTTTTGGAGCACGAATCCAATCAATTTTTTTAATATTCATTTTTTTGGCTAGACATTTGGTCTTTAAAATATTGAAAGTGAACACTGTTAGGCAAGTGTTATGGACAGTGGGCAAAGCGTCTTGGTGAGGCGGTGGCGGCGTCACGACCGGGAAGCGTTAACTGGTGTGATGGAATGGAATGGGAGGGAGCCCAATACATCAATTAGATCAATACACCAATTCGCCATTATTCTGTTTTAAAAAGCTCGTGTTTTGTACTTGTTTATGCGATATAAAAGATTATAGCGCCGTAAAAACATTTTCGGTTAATACACGTATTTCATCAGAGGCAGTCGGTATCATCCCGAAAAAAACAAATTTAATAAATAGATCTTAGCTTCTCTGGTCATATTTATCGTCAATCCTTCCATGTCGGTTCCGAGCTACCGGCTAGTGTGTACTCGCGCATTTATTGTTGCGATAAAGGTATATCACACGTGTCACTTTAGGACCGAATCAACGCTGGCACACCAAAAAAAGTCGAACATGTGTTACATACAGTTTTGGATAGCCCTTAGGGTATCTAAGAATAGTTCCAAGTCGTATGTCCCAGAGATCGATTTCCTCGAAGATATACGACGTCGAACTTTGAGGGTGGCAAAAGTAGTGCCTCTTTGGAGCCCTGTAGCTCCGTCCTCAGTAACAATTATCAGAAAGTCGCCAACAGAAGATCTGTGCATAATCACCTGGAGAACAACCCTGACTGATTGGGCCCAACATATAATTGGAACTAATTAGTCAGGATAATTAAAACTTCTCATTTGCACCAGAGTGTCGGGCCCAGGATAATCTCAACGTCAAAGTCTAGATCTCATTGAGACGAATCGAATGATATGCTGAACAGCCAAAAGTAGTAGAAACTGGCTCATTCGTTGCCGAAATACCTTTCGCGCGCGGTCGCTTACTATGTGACCTCGTCTCTTGAGAGAGAGTGCGCTAGAGATACGCGCGCTTTCCGGTCCGTGTTTGTCACGAAACAAGTGTTTAATAATTTGACAGTGACAGTTATGACTGAGAAATATTATTCTTTATTTAATTAAGGTATCACGAGAGATTGCATGAAAACATACCCCTTGGGGAAAAACTTTAAAAAAATATTTTTTTGATTTCGATGAAACTTTTTTATAGGACTACCCTGGAGACAAGAATTTGATCAATCCTGGTCCCAGGATCCAGAACCGGCTTTTAGGAATTATCCGATTCTGTCGCCGGAATCGACATATCTCTCCATCGAATATGCGGCTTGGGGAGAATTTCAATTCCAATAGAATTTGGAATATTTGTATAATTGGTCAAACTAGCGAGTGGAGTGAATACACTTCCTCCAACATGTTTTGACGCGACTCGGGCAGATAGGAAACACTTTTAAAAAGTTGCAAAAATAGATGAGAGAAAAATGGAGTCGAACTTACTACCAGAAACACGTGCGACAGATGCCTTACCCACTGAGCTAAGCTCGCCAGGTACGAGAGAGTGACAAAGAGATCGTGACCTTCCCGATAGTGCGCGTGTCTCTATCACCAGGAGACGCCAGAGGGTAAGAGGCATTTTTGGCGAAGTGTATTTCGGCAATGAATGAGCCAGTTTCTACTAAAATTTGGCTGTTCAGCATATCATTCGATTCGTCTCAATGAGATCTAGACTTTGACGTTGAGATTATCCTGGGCCCGACACTCTGGTGCAAATGAGAAGTTTTAATTAGCCTGACTAATTAGTTCCAATTATATGTTGGGCCCAATCAGTCAGGGTTGTTCTCCAGGTGATTACGCACAGATCTTCTGTTGGCGACTTTCTGCTATTGTTACTGAGGACGGAGCTACAGGGCTCCAAAGAGACACTACTTTTGCCACCCTCAAAGTTCGACGTCGTATATCTTCGAGGAAATCGATCTCTGGGACATAGGACTTGGAACTATTCTTAGATACCCTAAGGGCTATCGAAAACAGTAAAAATAATAGGGGTCAAAATGTGTGCCAACTACCCCCCTGTTTGATTCGATCCTTACGTGACACGCGTGATATATATGTATAAACCTGTTGTGTGGCACTGCGACCTCTTATTACACCTTTTGTTATAATCGAGGCGTCGCTTGGTATGTGTTGTCCTCTCGCGCCCCAAAATTAGTTGATCCAATGTATGAGTATGCGGACACGATCCATAAAACAGATTACAGTTAGCCCAGTATCGTGGGAACCGTGTTTCTGAGTGAGCAGTGAATGGAATTATCGATCACATTTATGTTCACCGGTCGAACAGCAGCTGGTGTTGCTTGACGGAGGGCGTCAAGCAGAAAAAAATATTCACCGATGATAGATCGATGTTGCGATCTTTGGATGCGTTTATCGACAGGGAAATATACATACAAAAGTGTTATATATTTTAGAAATTATGTGAATCATGTTTCATCCGAGATTCCAATCATATTGAAGAAATAGACCACTTCTTCTCCAATCAATACTCTCTTCGGTGTCTCTCTCGTGCAGTGAGTGTTGTTCGTAGTTAAAATAAATTAGTCTGTCGCTCTCGAATTCACGGAGCCAAAAGTGATCAGTTGGTCCTTCCAATGGAGCAGGAATCTGTAACGTGGCGTTATAGTTTTCTGGAGTGTACGTGGAAAAAAGGCAAATATTTGAATTTCCCGAAACTTCTTATCTCTATGCGTACTTTTTGCACATTTCATGGGCACCTTACTTTTTCGCGCTTTGTCTCCCAGTGACGACAGACACAAAAACACTTATGCCAGAGAAAGATTTAAAATTTTAAAAAATTAAATACACTTTCTAGCGCGCTATTTTTGTCTGTCGTTTCTCACCATAGAAGATATAACAGTGAACCACTGAACTATCGATCGTCTCAAAGTTTTGGATACGGTTTTTTTAGCTTGGTACGCCCGTTGGAATGTAAATAGAACAGTACTCGTTCCGATTTGCGGGAATTGAAATTTGAACTTTCCACTTGTGGAATTTGTGAAACGCAAGAAATCGTACCACATTTTGCGCTCTCCGTTTTTGATAATATTTATTGGAGGCCTCCCTTTCATTCATCTCGTAATATGTGAAAAGCATAAACCATTTGCACAAATCGACTTTCTGAAATGATAAATCCGTTCATTCAAATGTGATACAAATGGTTTTATCTGGTTCTTATTATTAGCCATTTTTGGCTAGATGTTATTTTCATTACGGCTCGTGAACGTGTCAACGCTCTCCTTCAATAAACAGATGTTTTGACTCACTACTTCTGGCTGAAACTTCTCACAAATAGCATGCATCTCTGGAATAATCTCAATCCGAAAGAATGTTCGGCCTGATAGCGTCTCCCTGTTAAAGGATGTAATTTAGAATTTGCGAATTTATCGCAACTAAATCGTACCTGATACATCCAGAATCAGGAAATCTTTCTAAAGAATTCATGTCAAAGTTTCCGTACGCAGAATTACAAGTATTTATAATTATCTCAAGATCGATAGATGTATGAAAGGTTTATTGTATGAAAAGTTCTTCTAAAGTTTCTTTCGAGTTAGACTAAAAATTGCACACTCAATTCTGAAAATGATTGATTTCCTTATTCGGGTTTTTGAAAAGGTTCGTATTATGGTGGCTAATAGCAGTACAGTACTGCAGTACACTTGAGTCTCATGTAATAATATAATATTTATGCGAGTCACGAGGAAACGCGGTACAATAACATAAATTAAAAGAAAGGCACGAATCATTATTGCACTGCAGTACTTGATTTTGAAGAAGTCAAATGTATCGATACACTCGAGAAAGCGAGAGTGATGTACTGAAATGTACTGTGTACTGCAGTACACACTCTCCCACAACGAGTAGTGTACTAGCAGTACACTAGTGCACTGGCAGTGCACGGGGCGCATGTACTGCAGTGCACAGTGCATTTCAGTACATCACTCTCGCTTTTTCAAGTGTATCGATACACAGGTGTACTACTCAGTGCACGTACTGAGAATGCACTGTGTATCGGTACTACACTGATTTCGCCACCCTAGTTCGTATCGTTTCGAACCATAATATTCCATCAATTACAGCTATAATTTTGCTATGGCCATTATGTTTAATTTTGCTATGTCATTATTCAATAATCTTTATTAGCGTACCTGTCTCTCCGTCTCATTTACATTTTCCGCTGTGATCCAGTGTTTATTCTCCCCGAATCGATAAATTTGGAATATAGACATCCAGAATGAGTCTCTCCGCTGAATATCGCAGTTATCGATTGAGCAATGAAAGATAATTATCGTCAACTATCAATCATAGGGTGTGCGATATCGAAACGATTAAGAGTGTTACAGTCCTTTTATTTCTTACAAATCCGCCTCAGACAGTTCACGAATTGAACATAAAAAATGGAAACATACATTTCCAAACTCCCATGTCTCCTGCAGGTACTCGAAGAAAGTTTGACGATGCATGCGTAGAGAATCGTCCATTCTGAATGTACTGTAGGAATTAGGAAAAGAGAAATATCAATAGTAAAAGAACGCTGAGTTCTGCGATTGAGGGGACGCCCAATTTGCGCGGGAAGAAACAACCGAGTGTGTGGTACTATGACCTCTTTCCATAATCGATGTGTCACCACAGCATCATGGCCAGTGCATTCTGGGAAAACACTCAGCGCACCGATCGCACGGGTCGGTGGTGTGCCGCATCGGCCGGGGGTCGAACTCGCGAGGGAAGAGGGCAATGTATTGCTAGTCTGCCCTCTTACCGACTGCGCCAAACGGATAAGTTGATCGCCGAGTTCTCGGCGCTCCTATGACAATCGTTCTCTCTTTCCGTGCATCTAGTGAGTTGTTTATGCAAGACTATTACATTTAAATGAGCAACGAATACTGCTGATAAATAGCTGTTCTGATGTGATAAACAAATACACAGAACTTATTAGCGTATAATTTATTATCAACATCTTTACTACATAACAATATCAACCATAACACAACGTTTCACGTTCAGACATTTGCGAGCAAGAGATCGGAGAGCGGCAGAGAAACTAGTAAACACGAGGGAGCGTGTGACATTGAGAGAGTGTTAGACACCAGTCTCTGTGGCCGGCGTCCGGCGTCTTGATCAGCTTCGTCTAGACGTTACCTCAAGATGCAGTGTAATTTCTATGAACAAAACAATAATAGACAACACATAAAACATGAAATATAAGTAGAGACCACAAGGTCGATAACCGAATTCAGCTAGTTACTTCGAATCACCGTGAAATGGGTTCGTCATAGTCATAATAATATCACACTTTTTGCCGTTTGTCGATATTCCATCTCTGAGCCGCGCTAGAGCTCAAAAACCACGCTTCGCGCACACAACGAGGGAGTGGGCGAAAAGGTGGGACGAGAGATTTGTGGGCGGAGTCTTTTCTCAAATTTATTTATCGGTTTCCCATGTCCCTAATTTCGATCCCCACCATGTGGAAAGAAGAAAGCACATTCCTCCAAAAGCGTGATTAGTAATTAAAAGCACTTAATGAACCGCAAACGGTAAACACTGCTCTGTAATTATCGGAAGGAGATAGAGCGCGATAGATAGCATCAGCGCAACCGGCAACCATGGTGAAGTGGTTGCGATTCACACTTCCCAGTGAAAGGTCGTGAGTTCAACTCCCCACTTGAGCAAATGATTTTGCTCATACTCTTTCTAATAACGAGATAGTGTGTGAAATTGAGAGAGCGCCTGCTTTTCTCTTCAAATTTCGGATGCTAAACACCGTAAGTAAGCGACCGTTCTTGTAATAAATACGCCCGTACTATTTTCTTTGAAGTCGAAGCACAAATTTGCGCAATCACATTTCTTAGCTTTCTTTTGCTAATTCGTCGTAGAAATATAATACGAATCGACGATGAAATGCGGAGCTTTGTGCACAACCTTCAAGTGCCGAAATTCACCATTCTTGATCAATCATTTTGCAATTTGACCTACTTAATGAAATCCATGCGACCTCCGCATCTCACAGCTGATAGATCATTCCAATAGCTATCGAATAAGCCATCATTTGTCAAGTTTGGTGAAGAATTCGGACTGTGCTTCGCCCACCCCGCCTTTTTGTGTTTCTATGTCGACAGAGAGGTGGGCGGAGCTGGGGGTCCCTAAATATAAGTGGTAATACGATTGACACGATTGAAAAACGACGAGTCGCCGGAATTGGCAAAATTCCAGAAAATGGATTCTACCGTACGCTTGTTTTCCGCGTGAGAGCTAGTCACGGTGCGCGCCATTTTTGCCGTTTCAGTCAGCGATTGGTGTCTTTTTTTGCTAATGCGCACTTTATGTGAAAATCATGATACTGTGTCACTCTCTTTCTCTCTCGAAGTCAAAGCACATCATTATACTGGTCATGTACTTCATATATGGTATAAATCTCTGTCGTCTGTGGCATCGGTTCGCGAGAACATTGTAATTGTGAGCTTGTCGTCTGTTTGTGAGTCATAAATCAATCAAGTTTATCATGACAAAATTCGTATAGTTCATCGTACTATAGAAATGTATGACCCAATGAGTACGGTAGATAATCCAGATCAGAGTTGATTCAATACAATACAATACAAGATTAAATGAATTATCGATTACAGGTCTATTCACCGGTCGTACGACCGGTCGTAAGGCTGGATGGACAACCGGCGCTCGATCAGTCATGAAAATTTTATAATAAAAAAGAGAGGAAGCAGTGTTGTACCTGTTGCAGCACTCATACCAGAGCAAGATCAGCAGGACGCGAAAGATGCAGCCCAAAAAGAGTAGACCGTAGCTGATCCCCTCAAATGACAGCATTCGAGAGAGAGAGAGAGAGAGAGAGAGAGAGAGAGAGAGATGGCGAGAGGGCGCGCCAAAAGAGAATGGTGCCAACTGAATGCTGTGCAAATGACATTCAATCAAATTTATGGTGAAATCAATCAATAAGCACTCACAGGCGCAGCGTTGCTCAAGCCATAGAGTGCGGTTGGTCAACTGAAAAGGGTTGACATGTGTCTGGAGTCTAGTGCTGGTCCTAGTCGACCGTTAATTTGTTTTCACCTTGCGAAATTTACTTACCATGTGCATAATTGTTGGAAGCGTTCTTCGTCGTATTTGAGTTTCGCGCTGGAAAATATTTAAATAAACTATGTAATAAATGAAATAAATAACGTAAAACATGTCTGTCGCCAGACCAATGACTATGCAATAGGGTCTGCATTCTGAATCTTCGTTGACCGGTCGAGCTCATTTTTAAGAGAAAAGTGAATTTTAAACAACAAAACTCTTAAAAGACTTTCGGAATATTCTTTAGCTGGTGTTCACCGGAAGTAGCATGAGATCTGATTATTGGACTGGGGCACCATATGTAACACAATGTGAAAAAAACCGTCGTAGAAAAATTCGAAATTCAATAGAAATCGACAAAGATTCAAATGAATCTTTGTTGAAAAGTGAGGATTCATTTTGAATCTTCGACCGCTCGACTTTTTGAGCAATGATTCAAGATTCGCACTAAGATTCAAAATGCAGACCCTACTATGCAAGTAAGACAATTTAAGAGTGGAACAGTGACTAACCTGGATATGATTCATTAAAAAATGTCACAATGACTCGTTAACAAAAATACCGCTTACAGCAGTGCTCGTTGTCGATCTA
Organism: Pristionchus fissidentatus; assembly: GCA_036245785.1. NCBI lineage: Eukaryota > Metazoa > Nematoda > Chromadorea > Rhabditida > Neodiplogasteridae > Pristionchus > Pristionchus fissidentatus. The sequence continues at coordinate 27,308,777 of BTSY01000002.1, forward strand.
TATCATTATTTGTTATTTATTTTCCACATTTTTATGTTGAAATCCTTTCGAATCTCTTGGCAATTTATCATCGTAAATATAGATATGAACACTTCGTGCACGCTGCATGTACCAGGACTCACCTTGCTTGCTATGATCTTGCGTCACTGTTTGTTTAATTTTGAGTGACGATCAGAAAAAAAGTTCTGCAACAAACAACACTTGGAATAGAGACCGCATTAATAGTGTATGCAATCCTGTGCAACAGAAGGAGTAAAAGATTCGAAACTTTATTCAAGATAGTCAACGTTTTCGAGATCTACATGGATTCAATTTGCTGTTTTCAATCTGAGTGAACGTACAATCGAAATGTTGATTGAATTTTTGAAAGAAAGTAGGTCGCCGTGTGATTATTCGCGCTCGATTGATTCGTTTTATTATTGCTCTTTATCGTCGAACCGTGGAGGTATACAGACAGAAACATGCAAACGGGCATGGTACATACAGAGAGATACAGACGTTTATTGTACAGTTTAGAAATTAAGTATACAAAAAAGGGTAAAAGTGTTATACAATCAGAGCGGTCTCGACCTCCGATATGCCTTCCATGAGACACACCACAACTCACATATCCCGATCTTCTTGAAATTTTAATGGTAGATTCCGCATAAAATTCTAACCATGAAACTGTTTTCAAAAGTTGCCGATTTTTTTAAAAATAATTATTATTAATTTTAATAATTTTCAAAAAAAAAAAAAAAAATTCTTATTTAATCATTGTATGGCAGGATTCGACTTTTTAACATTCGTAGACTGTATATTTAAGAGAAGTATCACGAGAGATTGCAGGAAAAATCCAGCTTTCGGAACAATTTTCGAAAAAATATTTTTGATTTCGACCAAACTTTTTTGTGAGAGTACCCAGGAGACAAGAATTCGATCAATCCGGGTCGCAGGTCTCAGAGCCGTCTTTTAGGAATTCTCCGGTTCTGATGCCGGAATCCTCATAACTTTCTTCAAAATTGAGGTAGAAAGCTCACGTAGGGCTCAAAATGTGCGGAAAAATTAGCCGACCAATTTTTCTGTTGGTGATGAGTGCGTAGCTGGCTGACCCAGAAAGTTATCTGAACAAATGTGATTTTGTGAAGTTTCCAAAAATCATAACATATTTTCGATGGTCGAACCCAAGAGTTTTCTGTACAGAATATGAAAGAGCATGCACACATTAGTTATATAAAAAATTAAAATCGATAAGAAAGGGGCCCCTTTCTAGGCGAAAAATAGCTCTGAAACCAAAAAAATGTGAAATTTTTTAATTTTTTGGAAAAATCGATTATTTTAAAATCGCCCCAAATATTTTTTTTCGAAGACCCTGAGTAGTACTGTGTTCGGGAAAAATGATTTCGAATGACAATATATGCGCATTGTTTCACGAGAAAATGTGAAATCGAGTCAAAAAGATTAAAATTTTGAAGAAGTTTATTATTTTATTGTGATGTAGTATGCATATATTGTCTTTTGAAATCATTTTTCCCGAACACAATACTACTCAGGGTCTTCGAAAAAAAATATTTGGGGCGATTTTAAAATAATCGATTTTTCCAAAAAATTCCTCGTCAAAATACGGAACTTTCTTGATTCGAGCCGATGCCAGCGAGTTATTAAGTGAACTGTGTTTCATTTAATTTTCATTAAAAAGTTTCTCGTAAAAAATAAAATTTTATTTGATCAATTTCATCGTTGAATTATTATACAAAATATATTTTAAGACTAAAATAAAATTTGCCCTGGAAGGAAGTCAAATCAGCAAAAGTATAGCGAAAACTCGAATAAAGTCAGTCCTCGATTGCTATGCAATACCGTAATTATTTAAAGTCCTTCACTTTTCCTCGGTTTAACTTTGTCATCTTTATATTCTACAGTTTTCTTCTATTACATAGAGCACATCGGAGTCCATAACGAGAGAAATTAGATAATATTAATAGGTTTTTCGATATTGATAAAACCGTACTTACCGTACTTACGCTGTTACTACTGACTTTATTCGAGTTTTTGCTATACTTTTACTGATTTGACTTCCTTCAGGGTGGGGGGGGGCTAAATTTACAATGCGCTACTAACAATATAAATTAATGCGTCATGTGAGGAGTACGAATACACTAAACAGAAAGTTCAAAAACGCGTTTACGCCTCAGGCGATGAAACCGCGCGATTATGACGTCATTATCTATTTTCGCCAATGCGAACCGAATCAATTTGGACTGTGTATTAATGGATTCCTCGTCAAAATACGCAACTTTCTTGATTGGAGCCGATGCTAGCGAGTTATTAAAGAAGGAGTATCACGAATCTCCTGCTCCATCATTCCTTATCTCATATGTTTCTTTGACGCGGTCGCTTTCTCCTCGTCCACCCTTATCCCTCCCTATCATTTTTGAATTCCTGCATTCAGGGTCAGTTTGGCACAGAGCCAGACGCGAATAACTTTGTTCAAACTTGTCGTCTGAACATGCGGTTTGCGGGGCTCTTATCTGGAAACCGATTACCATAACCCGACAGAGAGAACTCAGTTGACCAAAAGTTCGTGGGACACCACCTTTAAGTGAACTGTGTTTCATTTAATTTTCATTAAAAAGTTTCTCGTAAAAAATAAAATTTTATTTGATCAATTTCATCGTTGAATTATTATACAAAATATATTTTAAAACTAAAATAAAATTTGCCCTGGAAGGAAGTCAAATCAGCAAAAGTATAGCGAAAACTCGAATAAAGTCAGTCCTCGATTGCTATGCAATACCGTAATTATTTAAATTCCTTCACTTTTCCTCGGTTTAACTTTGTCATCTTTATATTCTACAGTTTTCTTCTATTACATAGAGCACATCGTTACATTACGCTGTTACTACTGACTTTATTCGAGTTTTTGCTATACTTTTACTGATTTGACTTCCTTCAGGGTGGGAAGAGGAACTTGGGATAATGAGGAAATAAATGTGGAAAGTTCGTTAATCAATTGTGAGAATGTCTTGTATTCCATTTTTCTCATATCACTTTATACGTGAGATTTTATGATATAATATATAGTCAATATAGATATATATCTAGATATATTCGGGGAAAACCCGGAAATGGTTAGTTCTAATTTTTAGCCAAGACTTTTGGATTCGTAGACTTATTTCCTTCTGAGTTGCTCCAGTTTGAAACAAAACACGCGAAAAGAGATCTATTCTCAGTTAGTTCAATTACACCATAATCAGTCCGCAAAGCTATGAAGATTCTCCACTTTATGCAAATCGTATGTACTACGGAGGGCTCAACAGGTGAATATTTTTTCTTTTTCTATAGAAAAAAATGAATTTGAGGCTTAATTCTCAATCTCGCACTTCTTTACCAACTTCTGCACTCAAATTCAAGCGCTTCCAAGATTTTCCAGGTACATTGCTAGATTTTTCCTTTAATGATCAATTGTATTGATTTCGAATACCGCTAAATAATGTTTATCGTACAATTACAGAGTTGTAATATAAATTTGATACTAAGTGAAAATGACGGCATACTTGAAATACGATGCCACATCGAGTGACAAAGAAGGTGTTCTTAGAAAAGTATTACATGTTCCTCTCTACATCTCCGCAATCGTTGGCATTTGCCTCTGCTCACTAATCGCATTGATGAACTTTGTTCGTAAAAAAGCTAAATTAAAATAATTTTTTTAAAAAATCAATAAATTATCAATTTCCCGTCAATAAATTATTTTTTAAAAAATATCCAACAATTTTTGACGTCCGTTTTGGTCGCCCAAGGGCGCCATACCAATGATCAGATTTTTTTACACCTCCAGAATCGCCCCACTGGAAGCAGCTTTTTACTCGCAGAGAAAAAAAAAGAATGTTAGTATTTAGCTATTTCAAAATTAAGGATTATAAACACTAACATTGAGAGACCGTGCTAAAACGAGAGGCCGACTCTGTTGTTTTCACACACTCATTGACATTAGTGTTTATAAATCTGGATTTTGTTTAAATATTTGGAACTAGTGTTTTATTGTGATTACCGTGGGTGAAAAAAGTGAGCATCCGTCTCAAGAACTAGATTTTGCTACGTGATCAGGGACTACTACTTGCAGACACATATCTTTCGTGACGGCACATACACAACCGTTCTTGTAAGTCCACTCGTTGAGCACATATCTCCGATTCCACGCGATTTCATGTTCCAGGTACGTATCATTAAAAATATGTGCCGACGGCGTTGCATAAAAATAAAAGTTATACAGGTTGCCCTCGTCGTGATGTCTCTCATGTCGTCGCTTATTCCCTCCACTTCTCTTCTCCAACTAACCGCGCTCACGAGGTACGTTGAGTGCATATTGCGCAAACTTTGGTATTTATTTCCAGGCTGGATCCCGGTATAATCTGCATTTCCAGGCTGGAAACAGACAGGGATCCAGCTAGGAAAAAAATAAAAGAGTAGTTGTATAGGGTTGCTGTTAAGTACGGACACGATAGGAAATCTCTTGGTGACACGCTACGTTACGTCCCTCCAGTCGTACACTCTCACAAAGTAGTCTTCAATTTAAAAGGAAAGCTTGCACAGTCGGAGGGTTCATAGCTTCCATCAGAAATTAATTTAACATCTCCCACCGACAATGAATACAATGTTTCAAGGTATATTGAAATGCGATATTGAAGCTCAGTATGCGATGCACTTCCGACTCCCTCGTAGTTGTTTTTTTTAATTTCAACACGCTTGTATTGAGTCTTCCTTCAGATCCTATTGGGAGCCATGGCGCCGCATCGCCGTCTCATTCGCTTTCACCATCATCAATCTCGCAGTAGTCCTGGTATACTTTCTTACTAGTAAAGAAGTACACGAATCCAAAAATCTTTTCTAACGAGTGGCGACGAAACAAGTCTAATCACATATATCTGAGGCAAACGAGCGGCCTACGTGGAAGTGAAGTCTGTTGGTTCATGCCGTCGCGTGCGCTAAAACAAATCATGGAACAGTCGATGAGAGAATTGTTCGAGACGGACTCGGAACTGTTCCTGCGGACCTACGGCATTTCCATTACTTATGAATACATAAATGTGAGCGAGCAGTCCGAATTAATTAGGAAACATGAATGAAACGGATGATTTATAAACTGGCCAAACAATATTCTCCGCGGAAAAGTAGGTAATACGAAGTCCTCGTAAGCAGGTGGCTTGTGGGCCTTGGTAGCAATTATCGATCGACACCGACAGCATTGCCTAAATTTTTAACGAAAAAAGCGTATGTTGCAGGACGGTAAAAGCATGCTCAAATTTATACTACCATACGGTGTTATTCCATACTGCGTTTCGTATGTAATCATCGTTGCTTCGATGCGTCGAGTATGTTGAAACCCGACCGAAGAGAGCACAAACGGGGGGATGTTCAGATCCACAAGCATCTAACGTCAGATGGGATTGCGCTGTCCGCGCGAACGATCCAGCTGCAGCGGCAGTTCTTTGTCATGCAGTTGCTGCAGGTAAGACAAACCTCTCAGAGGGAAATAAGTCTACGACTCTTGATTTCTGGGCTGGCCAGCGACGACTTTCAAAGTCTGATCAACGCGCTCTCTTGCTTCTATTAGACTTTGAAGTCGTCGCTAACCAGCTTAGACCTACGGAGTCGTTGACTTATTTCCCCTTGAGCTGGTGCAGTTGAAGCAGCAACATGTGATTGCGTTCAGGGCATCCTCCCCCTGGTTGTGCTTTCTGTACCTGTCTCAATTGTGACGTACGGCACGATAGCCGATGCGGATCTTGGACTTGCCACTCTACCTTTGACAGGATTTGTCTGGCTGGTGCCCATAGTGCAGGTAATATCAATCGGATGTCACCAAATAGTACTTGGTCGTTTTCAGAGGCAAACGTACAAACATAAGTGCGAGTTGGTCCTGTAGTCATGCCATTATTTGAAAGTCCAGGTTATCGAGAATTCTACAGGCTACGGTACAGCTTCGCTACGTTCGTCAGGCATCGGCGACAACTCCCGAATCCTCCAAAATGACGACTGTGTCGACAGTGAACAGCAGAAAGCGCATTATAGCTGTTTAGAAAGAATAGAGTAACAAATCACCCCGTCACATTGACCAGTAAAAAGTGTACGAAAAATGAGACGATAATTTCACAATTCACACTCTACTTCGAATTCAGCCATTCTTTTTCATCAATATAATCTGATTTTTCTCACGCCCGAGTATGTGTTCATTATAGTTTGGATATTTCATGGCTCATGTCACAAAAAAACCTTTTATGACAACCATAGTAATTGACTGCCAATATTTAATTACTGTGGAATAAAACGTTAACCATCCATCATATTCGTCAAGGTTCACAAGGATTGAATCACAATCCGAACTCGAAATAGGGTGGCCACTCTTTACGGGTATAAAGAATCGACGGAACCATTGTTTGATGTGTTTAACAATGCTCGGTCTGAGTGGGGATAATGCTGAACACTATCGGAAAAGTCCATATTGTATGAAGAATCACAAAGCTAATTTCGAATACATGCGGATTAAACTTTTTACGTGATTCACCTGTTTTAGTTCCGGCGCGGCGTAAGAGTGAGAACTATGTAGAAATGATCACTATCACTTTATCTTACAATCAACCATTAGTCGACCATTTCGAAATTGATAGGGGGATTATAATACTGGTGTGTCGACTTCGGGAAGTGCAAGTTTGTGCCCGCAAGAGAAATGACTTTATAACACTGCGTCAAAGATGGAAGCGACTTGTTATAAAGAAGAAGAATCGGTGAGCAACCGGGTCAGTTTGCAATCGATAATTACAAAGTGATATAATAAATTGATTACAACCAATCTTATTGCGATTCTTCATCATCCGATACCTCTTCATATCGGAGACTTCGTTCACGACAATATCGGCAAATGATATACACAACAGTGGTGACAGCGATTACAGAACCGGCAATTATATTGACTGTCATTGAGCAGCATGTAGCCGGCGCTAACGAAAAGGAGAAGGAAGATGCAGAACGGGCAACCGTAGTGGTTCCACCTGGAAATAATTAGTAGAGTAATTTACTAATTGTTCCTAATTATGTTATAATTCAAATTCAACAAACACATTTGCTATAAAATGGTATTGTTTGATTGGCAAATCAAATTTCGTGCCAAAACTGTGGTACACGACGATCACTTGCAAAATGAATCGTTGAAAACACCATCGATTGGCAGTGATGCAGTAGTGCATGATGTGGCAGATTTCGAGAAAGAGGATAACGAAGAGCAGAACGTTGACGCCAATAGCTATCGTTTCGCCGGACTGAAGAGAATGCTTTTAGGTTAACCTTTATTTCTTTCTTAGTAACTTTCAATAATAGCGATCGATTCGCCGGACTGAACAAAATGTTTTAAGATAACGATCATGTTTTCTTCGTAACTAATAACTTACAATGATGTCAGTCGAATTGCTTTTCTCTTCGCTAATACCGTTGATGACGAACTGAAATTCATTTCATATTTAAACAGAAACATTCGTCAGAAAATATGGAAACCATTTTCAGTGAAAACAAACTTACCAGCGAAATATTGGGCGGATTCTCCATGGAGTATACAACTGAAATGTTATATTTGAATAAAACATTTAAGAGGCGTGAAAACTGTGCAAAACGATTGAAATTGATCGGATCGACTTACTACCCTCGTTAGTTAAGTGGAATGACTATGTTTGCGAGTCACTGAGAAATCACTCACTGACATGAATCATCGATAAATACTAGCCGTAGGTGCACCCATGCTTTTCTGCCATTACTCACTTCCAGATAATTAGTCTTTGTTTATCTACTGATATCGTGTTAAGGATTGCTTCTAGTAGGTTTATTATATTTCTTGAGATATTGATGCTCAGTTCACTTTACAATTCGCCTATTAGTGTGTTCCAATTTAACAATAAATATTTTATTCTCAATACTAGGCAAAAAAACACAGAGACTATCGATGGCAAGCAAGAAATCCGTAGATCTTGTGTTTCATGCTTGATTCAAATGGTTGTTCCATATAAATCAGCACCAACAAAGCGACGCTGTCTGTCGCGCCAATCCCGCCAAGCGAAAAACACCGCGGCTACAACGAAGATCAGGCATATCGCGATTGCATTCACTGTCCAGAGGGGTAGGAATTTGTCCAAAAGCACGTAGGCAAGGCAAACTACGAGAAGAAGAGCGAAGAAGAAGGGACAGCCGCGTTTGTTGCACCTGAATGGCTCATAAGAACCTTGGAGAAATGTGAATATACCAGGCGAGTGTTGTATCTTATTGTTTTTACTGTGCTGTATAATTTCTTCACTGCTCTGCACTCGAAATACACTTCTAAATAGGCATCACGAGAAGGGTTCCTTTATTGGAGGTATTGGGAGAAAAGGTTCCGGTCTGCTTTTCTTTCGTTCCATTTCCCATGTCCAATAGGAAGCCCAAGTCACGAGCTTTGAAGTTGGGCAAAGAAATTGCATAGTAATAGAAGCGGCTCACCACTGGTTTCTCGACAGCGTGTAGTGCATGATCGTAAGACTGCCGAAGAAAATGACGAGAAAAGCACAACATTGACGCCAATTGCAGCAGCAGTCTCGCCTCCCTGAAAAAATCAAGATTTTAAAAAGAAAACATTATTATCAAGAGTATCAAGAGACTTGGCCCGTCGAAAAACGCCAGTTCTTTTCGGAAGAACCTTCTTTCTATTGTATTAGGCAAATGTTACTTCTTGCATTTACAGTGGTAATTAGCAAGTCAGCACCTTTGGATAATCAAAGGGAAGTATAGTGTATACTTTTCTGAAATGTTGTACATTGGCTCCGAAAACCGTTCCAGATTATTCGCTATTCAGACGAAAGTCAACCGAAGACAGTGAGTATTTTCAACGTCGTTAGAGCTTCCATTCGATTCCCAGTGATCCCGAATAGTCTCTTGATAAACGTCACATGAACTAAGCTAAATCGCAAATAAATCTCGAGAGAATCAAACTTCGATTTTTTTAAAAATCGATTTCTCAAACTCACGATGAATGTCGCGTTGCCAACCATCTCAGGAAATTCATCGCTTGAGAACTGCAATATGGCTCTAGTTTGTTTGTAGAGTGAGAGAGGAATATCGAAGGACATTTGTTCTCACTTTCATCGATATTTCGAGTAGACAGGGAATTGTCTTCAATTTGTAATTTTTTGTTGTTGTTTTTATTTCGACTTTACATTTCATTAGACAAAACAGTAATGAACGGAAAATGCACTTGCCGGTTTAAGAATTCGTAGTACATGGGAGTCCGTTTCCATGATGACAGAGATCACAATTTGACAGGCTGAATAATAATAAACGCATTTGAAAAACATGAAAAGTGAAGAGATGAGAAGATGGAATGCAGTATGGATTTTTAAATGCAAAAGTATCCTGATTTCCTTACTAGCATCGTTCTCCCAAACTAATAACGCGCACGGGGCATAATAATATAAGTAAGCTCTGCGTATTCAAAGTTGGAAACTTTGCTCCCTGACTGGATGTAAAATTGCAATAATCCAAAATCACATATCAACCCGCCTACCGTCACTCATAGCGGTGAACAATCGACAAACAAATTTGTTTACGGTGTCCACTCTCACCATATGACAGCGCGTCATTGTTTGTTTTTGGCAATGCCAATCGAAGAGTAGTTCTGTGTGATGGGGATTTATCAGATTTCACAATCGGAATTTTCACAATAGTTCATTACATTTTAAAATGTCTCCGGCCATCAAGCAAGCACTAAGAATGTGAAAGAATTGATATAATATGTTTCAAAAACAAAGGCTAAAAAAATGAAAGAAACTTCAAAATCGTAAACAGAGAAACGAAAGAATGGCAATTTTGAAATATTCTCAAAACAAATAACTATGCGTCTTGGTTATTTTATCTCACTCTGCAACACTGTGTACTGATCGATGTTATTTATTTTTATCGAGACAAATTACAAGATGATAATGTATGATATAACTAGCCGGGATGTGTTGAGGTTAAATACACTACGCTCTATGCACAGTTCTGGGTGCAGGTTCGGTCCAGAGGGAGCTCGCTGGCCTGCTCCAGGTACGGTCCAGGGGTAGCACAGTAGCCTGCTCCAGGTTCGGTCCTGGGGAGAGCTCGATAGCCTGCTCCAGGTTCGGTCCAGGGGGAGCTCAGTAGCCGACTCCAAGTACGGTCCAGGGGGAGTTTATTATGTTGGGGAATGTTAATCTCTAGAAAGAGTACTGGCTTATTCCGTTGCAAAAAAGCTCGTGAGGCTGAGAGCGATCGAAAAAAGTACGGAAAAAAGTTGCCACTACGCCACTTCGTGGCTCCGTGGCAACTTTTTTTGATCGCTCTCAGCCTCACGAGCCTTTCTCAACGGAAACGCAGGATACCGTGTGTTGGATTCCCGGGCGTGTTCGAACACGTTTAGGATATCGCAAAACCCTTTTCCTGTGATCCCCCACTTTCTGCGAATCAATTGGCAACTTTTCGAAATTTTCGATTTTTCCATTTAAAACGTGTTAGAACACGTTCAGATATGTTTCCGACATCGCAAAACGCTTTTCCTATGGTCCCCCACGTTCTGCGAATCAAATGGCAACTTTTCGAAATTTTCGATTTTTCATTTTAAAACTCAGCAAAACAGGTGAAAACGTGTTTCACGGTAACTTGCGAAAAATGCGGCAAACGTTTTGCCCGCGGCGGGGGTCGAACCTGCCTCCCTCGGATTGCTAGTGAAGCGCGCAACCCACTTGGCTATGAATTTGGCGAATTAAATTATGTAAAATTTGAAGGGGATTTTAGTCTGTTGTCGTTTGCAAAAGGATCCGAGAAGACAGAGCGATTTAGAAGCAATTTATAAAGCTTCCCGATACACGATTCCGAGCCTCCAGAAAGGGGCCAGGGGCGAGATAGTGTACCAAAGTAAGAGAGTCCCTCTTGATTTACCTTGCTCTCTCGTTTTTAACCCCTTCCTGCGAGGTTTGCCAGCATGTGGAACGATTTGGAACGAAATATACGAAAATTTAGTAAAATCAAGTGAAATCAATCGATATTTCACTTCAAAACTCGGCAAAAGATGTTCAAATGTGAATCTTGTTACTCAAACATGGGTTTAGGCCACATTTGACACTTGGAAAAAATGCGGCAAAAGACTATGCACCGGCGGGGATCGAACCTGAGACCCTCGGATTTCTAGTCGAGCTCGCTACCGACTTGGCCATGAAATTATCGATTTTTCAAATATAAAGTTCGATGTGTTTTGTCGTTGCCTATCACATGCAAAAGGATCTGAGAAGATTGCTAAACTTTGAAGCGAATTATAGCGGAAAAACGAAAAAAAGTCCGTCACGTGGAAAAAAAACCAACAGACAAACAGACAGACATTTCGATTCCCTAGTAGTGGAGGAATCAAAATGTAAATTGCCAGACTGTAAATTGCCAGACTATTGAATTAATGTAAATTGCCAGACTATTGAATTACGAAAATAATGTAACTAAAGTTTACTCGGTATCTCTGGGCTAGCGTTGTTTGGTAAATGATATGCAAATGTGTCAACGATCGTATGGTTCACCGATCATACGGTTGCTTGAGTGGTGTTACCGTCTATCGGCGCCCGGTAGGTGGTCGCCCATGGGACACACCACAACTCACATATCCCGATCTTCTTGAAATTTTAATGGTAGATTCCGCATAAAATTCTAACCATGAAACTGTTTTCAAAAGTTGTGAATTTAAAAAAAAAAATTTATTAAAGAAGGTGTCCCACGAGTTTCAGGTCACATAGACTAAGGTCGTAGTAGTGTTCGGGGTACGATCCCGATGACAGTACACTTTATCCGAAGTGATACCGTAACCTCTGAACCGAGCTACGATCACTTGAACTTTACGTGACGCGCAGGCAACTCGAAGATTTGAATGAAAGTACTGTATACTCTCCAAGGACAAGAAATAGAGAGGTGGCGACTTTGTAAGGCACTTTTCCGACTCTTCTAAAATCGCACAAAAGACACGTGACCAGAGGGAGTCGAACCAACGACCTTCGGATCGCAAATCGAGCATTTTGCCATTACTCCACAGGATAGGTTGTGAGGGTGAGGTTGTTGGTGAGCTATGACAAACGAAAGCGCGAGAATATCCAGCGTTTGGGTTATTTTCACCTCAGAAAAAAGTGAGCTTATAACATTCACAAAAATAACGAGTTATTAGAGATGAGTTATACTACCAAATTCAAATTAGAATTAGAAAAGAAGGACAAATGGCATATTAAACTCTCTCGAGGCTCTTCTAATTGCAGCAGTGTACTCGTTCCAATGTTTTTTTCTTCATTTTTTGTCCCATGCATTCATCAATTTCAGATTGGGAAGCAAGCATTTTATTTCGCCAGCATACATATCAATAACGAGAAGTGGACACGTGGTGTCCTGCAACAAGAGTGATACAGTACACACACAAATAAATCGATACGATTCACAACTATCGGTCGATGCTCACTTGGAGTGAATATCGATTGGGGTCTACAGTATACTGGAGGGAGGAACAATCGTGGCGGGACCCGTTACAGTGCAAAAGAAGGGAAATGTCAATGATGGAAGTGGAAGTGTCTGTGAGAGAGGAGAGGACCGCTTATCAATAGGGTTAATTGAGTAGGAATGATGCAATCGGCTTCAAAACATGTGTAATGGGTAGTAAATCTTACTCGAAATTCGGAGATAGGGACGTAAATTACGAACGTACGATAGGAGGGGAGGAATACGGTGGGCATCGACTGAGTTATCGATTGGATGGGGGCGGGCCGGACGACAATCGACGTGAGATGACCACTTCTGAGGACGACAGATTATCCTCCTCCTCCTCACCATTCGTCTCGTCATCGAATGAGACATTCTGCAGAGAAATATCGATTAGTTTCTTGAAAGAATCAGTAATCGATAATCAACATTATGATCAGTCCCTGGCTACCGTACCTTGGAGACGATCGGGAAGGTGTCGGAGGGCGCGGGGCTGGATACGGTAGCGTCCTCGGACAATCGATTGGAGGCGATCGTCATGGCAGGCGACGAAGCTGCAATGAGCAATCGATAATTGACGAGCATACGGTAGGATATACCTGCTGGCAAACACAAGCTCGCTCGCTTTGTAAAAAAAGCACATAATAAATATAAAAAAGGAAGTACGTGGGAACATTGTGCATTGCAAGTAGCCAACAACCATCAAACAGTTAAATTAATAATACATAGAAAAATATGTATACCGTACCTTTTCCATCCCCGGCCACATCGACAGCGTGCTCTCGGCGAATGATGTGGAGGCAATCTGCAGAACGGAGGAGATAGTACCGTAATCCAGAAGCAACATTTAATCTATGGGACACCAAAATCAACCCAAACCGTTGTTGGGCATTCTTGAATAAATAGTTATTTATGAAAGCTCTCCTACTGTAGCCGGGAAACTACATCGTATCTTAGAGTGGTCATCGACAACTAATGATTGCAATCGTTAGCCTGAGAACCCGTACTTAGGAAATCGCGTTTATTTTTTGCTCTTATTTTTTAGCAAAAAAGTACTCGATGCGCATCTACCTACCTGTTGCTGATGTCTCCGAGCACTCGTCGTGCTGCGATGGGGTGAAGGTGGAAGACGGCATCTTGAGCGACGAATCACGCGCGGTCTGAAGATGAGCATACTGTATTCACACAACAAGGAATATTCACGTGTCAGAACGCACACAAAAAAATCGAGTTCCCGTGCCGGATCAGTTTCATTGACTTTGCAATTCCATAGAATGTATATTTACAAATAAATCAATATGTTTCAAGTTTATGCGGTATCATTGTCAGCGTAATTCTTATCAATCAATCAAAACCGTACCTCATCGTCCATTATAATACCCGCGTCGTCTTCCTCCTCTTCGCTCCATGATCGCCGATTAGCACTAAAATGCGTATTTTTAGTGGAATTCATTCTTGCGTTATTAATTACGCCCTCGAATAACGAATTGCAGAATACAATTGTGGGTGGAGCTCATTACAACCTCGAATAGCCGCAATCGTTTAGCCAACCCTAGCCCTAACCGTAATTCATTCTACAATGACTAAACAACTATTGATTGCAATCGTTAGTCTTTAAAAACAAAAAACAAATGAAAAAAAATACAATTTTTATTTTTTTACTTCTTGAAAGCGGCTAAGCGAAATCACCCAGCCGATAAAACGTAATCAATATACAGGGGGTTGCCCACCTGAGTGGATCCTGCGGCACTTGCAGCCGAGTCTCTTCTGCGGCAGTCGCCAATGGACGACTCCTTGCTGGCCTCGTCATGGCAGTCGATCGATGACGAACCCGCGCGATACATCAATCCGATTCCTGCAACGACTACTAGATGGGTCACTGTGGGCATCGATTGATTACATCTGCTGGAGAGAGAGCACATAAACGTGGAATGCACTCAGAGCGTTTGGCAGGAAAAGAGCACTCCCAGAGCACTCCTTACACTTTCTCACATTCTCTTCGCGCGAGTGAGATAAAGGCACATACGACTCCATAGCACTCAGTGCTAGAGAAGGTGAATATCAGTACGGAGTGGGGTTCTCTTTTAGCTATCCAAATTACGACCCTACACGCGTACAAAAAGATAAATATTATTCTTTTTTGATGAAAGACATTATAGGGTAACTATTATTGAATCATGTATTCACCTTGCAAGACCCAGTCTCTCTCTCCCTGCTGCTTATCTCCGTGAAACAGAGTGTTCGCCTCGTCATGACAGTCGAGCGATGACGAACCCGCGCGGTACATCGATCCGATTCCTGAAACGACGACATGATAGGTCATGGTTGGCATCGATTGATTAGATATGGTGGAGAGAGAGCACATAGCGACCATAAACACGGAGCGCGTTCACGGGAAAAAGAAAGTAACAAATAGAACATCGGAATGTGAGAAATTCACCCCGATGTCAAATGAAATTGCTCGCGAATAATAAGAACACGTTATTCTTTGATCTATATGCATTACAATCAACAACTACGGAAACCAGGGAACGCTAAACAGTGGAAATGCATGACGAAAGCGCGAGCAATCGTGCGTTCAGTTCTCGATAGGTATTTGAATGTTACTGTAATGAACCGCGCACGGAAACCAAAATTGATCGCACACTGTTGTTTTTAATCACATTCTCTCGCAAAACATACGCGAGATTGAACAAACTATTCTAGATCGCTGTAGTAGTGCTCGAAAAACGAAATAATGGCAAGAATAATGAATAGAATGAGTAAATTAAGAACAAAACTATCTCGATCGGTTAGCATTTTCAAGTGAAACTGGGCGAAAAGATGGGTGCAATGTGGTCAGTCTTCACTGCCAGCACGTCTAGTTATCGACTGGCAAAATAATGAGCGCATATAAATATAAATACTGAACAAAAACAACATTAAAACAAGAAAAGAGCCAAATGAAGATGTCAAGGCGACCAGCCTGTTCCATTCTTGCTAAACACAGGAAAGAATGACCACTAAACACAGTAATAATTTCGAGAGCGCACTTTTTACTGCCTTCGAGTAGACGACCGTAATTCTTCATCAATGTTAGCAGGAAAAACTGCAAAAACAGCAACACTAATTGATTTTTTTTTTCGTGGGACACCTTCTTTAATTTTAATAATTTTCGAAAAAAATAAAAAAAAATCTTATTTAATCATTGTATGGCAGGATTCGACTTCAACATTCGTAGACTGTATATTTAAAGGGACCTGGTACTGCAAATGAAGTGAATTTCAGATTAAAGAGAATTTTATTCCGATTCGAACGCAAAAAACCGCATATTTTTACGATTTTTTTGAAATTAGTTATGAATTTTCAAAGATCCCGTTTCAGGCCAAAATGACCCGGCGCTACTGTGTTTAGCGGCTAAACACAGTAGTGCCGGGTCATTTCAGCAAAAAATGAGACCTTTGAAAATTCATAACTAATTTCAAAAAAATCGTAAAAATATGCGGTTTTTTGCATTCTAATCGCAAGAAAATTCTCTTTAATCTGAAATTCACTTCATTTGCAGTACCAGGTCCCTTTAAATCGAGATATCCTTTGGGTTCCTAATTTTGCCTATTTATTAATTAAATTAATAATTTGTTATTGATGACGACATTTAAAAAAAATCATTCTGCAACTTTTGAAAACAGTTTCATGGTTAGAATTTTATGCTGAATCTACCATAAAATTTCAAAAAGATCGGGATATGTGAGTTGTGGTGTGTCCGATATCAGGAGCATATGTCGTGAGATCAGTGTATTTAATGAGGCTATATTTGTGTTGTGTGCATGTAAATCGTGGTGAAAGTGAATTGTTGTTATCCGAGATTCCAATATGCATGAAATCCCGCTGCTGCACACCTTTCCCTGTCTTCAATATTCAATACGGTATCTCTTTTGTACAATGCATATTCATCATATGCAATACGCTCGATGCAGTATCTTTTATAAGTAGTTCTGTCGAATCCACGGAGCCAAAAGTGATCACTAGGTCCTTCCAAAGGAGTTTGTACCTGAAAATTCATTTAAATGCTTTCTGACTGATTTCTATACTATAAAAAAATCCGTTAACTTATTTTCTCCCTTTTAGGCTTGGTCTCGTAATAGAATCTTAGAATCTCGAAATTGAAGATCCAGTTATTTGTTTGAATTGATAATACCCAGTTTCGGTACATTTTCGATTTTTGAGATTCTCTCTACCCGAAACAATATCGAAATTCGGCTTTTGGAGGTGGAACAATGGAACTCCGGGGGGGGGGGGGCGTGGGAGGGAGGAGAGCAAATTCATATTTCTCATTTTTTTTCTCACTCATTTTCGATAATATTGAAAAATCATTTAATTCTCATTCGAAATCATTACTTCGATTCAAATTTTTTTTTCACACGAAATCCAACCCTACTCCATCGTCAACTTTTGTCCCATATTTTATGAGAGGAATCGCGAGAAAATCGACCATTTGAGGGGTGTATGCGGACTTACAAAAATTTTGCCTTCGATTTCGCTGTAAAAAGAGTTCAAGGTACTTTCAACCCTGCTCTATTTGAAAGCGTTTCCCATTTTTCGAGATAGGCCTTATTTTTCGAGTACGCGAGTAACAAAGTGACGGTCCTTTGGATTTTGCACCCGAGTTTGCTTCAGTAGAAATTTTATAACTCGCTTTAAAATTGAGATATGAAGTTCTAATTTTTTTCATTGAATAGAGAAATGGATTCTCCACAATTCCTATATTTTCACGTGACATTTTAACATTTTTCGTTTTTTCAGTATTTTATAGCGAGAAAACGTCGGTGAAAAGTGCAATCGGAAAAACCGTATTTTTTCTCATGGCGCATTTTGTAGAGCCTATTTTTATGTATTTAAAAAACACTTTTTAGCAAAGTCGGTAGATGCGAACAAAATCGGCCTCAGGTAAAGATTTTTTCAAAAAAATCGATTTTTTGAAACATTTGTTTGTGATACTTCAAAATGGCACTTTTGCGGTCGAAACTGACTAATACCATCGAAAAACATTTTAGAAACTCTAAGTTAGAGAATACTAATTGGTTTGACTCGAGGAAATCGATTTTCCGGATTATGGAGCGACAATATTTCGATCGATAATACTAACGTTCCGGAAGTTGGAGGTGTCCCATATCGACTTTAGTCATGAACATATATTGGTGGGACATCACTCAACTCGTTTTACAAAAGCTGCTCTGGTCAAACATGAGTTATTTCATTTTTCAGAATTTTTAAAAGAGTGAAAATTATCACATGTCCGCTCACGAGGTGGACACAGTCTGACGTGTCAGGAGTATTGCGCCAACTGTGCTGAACAACTTTGATTTTTAGAGCTAGTTGATATCTTTTCATAGAAAGATACTAGAGCCTCTGGAAAAGTGGCTCTAGCGTCTTTCTGACGGACGAGACTGACCGGAGCGCGCGCTCTAACACCCCTCGCACCCTCTCATCCCCGCGCACTCTCTCGCTTTGGTCGACTCCTATTGAGCGAAATATCTTTCGTCATGATATTTCTTAGAGAATTAATACGACTTGCATACGACTGGAAACGTTGTTTTTTTCGGATATTACGCCATTTTCAATAAGAATGGTGTTGAACAAAGCGAGAGAGTGCGTGGAAATGAGAGGGTGCGAGGGGTGTTAGAGCGCGCGCTCCCGTCAGTCTCGTCCTTCAGAACGACGCTAGGGCCACTTTTCAAGAGGCTCTAGCGTCTTTCTATGAAGAGATATCAACCAGCTCTAAAAAGCAAAGTTGTTCAGCATTGTTAGCACAGTACTCCTGGCACGTCAGATCGTGTTCACCAAACGAACGGACATGTGATATTCTGTACAATTTTCAAAAACCTTGAAAATTAAATAACTCAATTTCTGCTATCGCCGTTTTTGTATAACTACATGAGCTGGCTCCTACCGACATATGTTCATGATTCAAGTCGATATGACACATGCCACACTTCCCGAACGTTAGTTTTATCGATCGAAATATTGTCGCTCCATAATCCGGAAAATCGATTTCCTCGAGTCAAACCAATTAGTATTCTCTAACTTAGAGTTTCTAAAATGTTTTCCGATGGTATTAGTCAGTTTCGACCGCAAAAGTGCCATTTTGAAGTATCACAAACAAATGTTTCAAAAAATCGATTTTTTTTGAAAAAATCTTCACCTGAGGCCGATTTTGTTCGCATCTACCGATTTTGCTAAAAAGTGTTTTTTTAAATACATAAAAATAGGCTCTACGAGAGACTATCTGACTCAATCAACATATTTCTTCAGTGGCTTGGCACAGTACTATAAATGAGTGGTTGAGATAAACATGTCACGTTGTAGTGTGGACGAGGCTGAGTTGACACGTGATGTAAAAAGTTGCGAAATCGTTTCTACGCCTCAGGGCATTACGTCATAGGAATTTCCGGTTTTTCAAAAACTTCATCAAATGCCCTCATGAGTGGTACCAATCGATTCCTCATCAAATTCTAAGACTTTTTCGACTCTATGCGTTTTTTGATAAACGTCGATCTAAGGCCGGAATAATCGAAAATATGTTTCACTTTTAACCTTTCTGCAAACTTCAACGCTTCCCTCCGGAAGCGTTGAAGTTTTATTTTCGCATTGCGCTCGTAAAACAATAAGAGTCAAACCCTGTGAGTATTATAAATTTTAATCAGGGTGTACCTTGTTCAGGGATCGAGACATTAGTAGGGTCTCGATTTATTGTGTGCATGTTCGACATTTACCTCCTGCATTCTGTTCTATTTGACGGCTCTGACTTTGACGGCTCCACTGCTTTGAGCACCGCGATTTTCATAGTTAATCGATATTAATTAACCGTAGTAATGTATGTCGTAGTTCACTATTCTAATCCATCTTCTCTGACTGCGAATGCGTGTGGATCGTACTTGTGACGATTCTTGACGATTCCATGCTTTTTATGTGGGTTGCAGTTTTCAATATTCTCACGTTTCTGCTTTCTCATTTGCCCCGTTCTCTGCGCCTTAATGCCACATCGTTCTGTAATACGTTCGTATGCTTTCCATAGAATGAGCGGGTTGTGAGCCGGTATTTGAAAAAGTGAATAAAGGGCGGAGTTTTTGCCTTTTAACCGCTAATTATCGAAGTGCAGTGAACTGTCAATTGCATTCGGCGCATTCGTATATCTAACTGTTAATAAATATCGATTAACTATGAAAATAGCGGTGCTCAAAGCATTGGAGCCGTCAAAGTAAGAGCCGTCAAATAGAACAGAATGCAGGAGGTAAATGTCGAACATGCACACAATAAATCGAGGCCCTACTAATGTCTCGATCCCTGAACAAGGTACACCCTGATTAAAATTTATAATACTCACATGGTTTGACTCTTATTGTTTTACGAGCGCAATGCGAAAATAAAACTTCAACGCTTCCGGAGGGAAAGTGCCTAGAATTGAAGAAAGGTAAAAAGTGAAACATATTTTCGATTATTCCGGCCTTAGATCGACGTTTATCAAAAAACGCATAGAGTCGAAAAAGTCTTAGAATTTGATGAGGAATCGATTGGTACCACTCATGAGGCCATTTGATGAAGTTTTTGAAAAACCGGAAATTCCTATGACGTAATGCCCTGAGGCGTAGAAGCGATTTCGCAACTTTTTACATCACGTGTCAACTCAGCCTCGTCCACACTACAACGTGACATGTTTATCTCAACCACTCATTTATAGTACTGTGCCAAGTTTAATTCGACCGAGTCAGATAGTCTCTCCTACAAAATTCGCCATGAGAAAAAATACGGTTTTTCCGATTGCACTTTTCACCGACGTTTTCTCGCTATAAAATACTGAAAAAACGAAAAATGTTAAAATGTCACGTGAAAATATAGGAATTGTGGAGAATCCATTTCTCTATTTAATGAAAAAAATTAGAACTTCATATCTCAATTTTAAAGCGAGTTATAAAATTTCCACTGAAGCACACTCGGGTGCAAAATCCAAAGGACCGTCACTTTGTTACTCGCGTACTCGAAAAATAAGGTCTATCTCGAAAAACGGGAAACACTATCAAATAGAGCAGGGTTGAAAGTACCTTGCACTCTTTTTACAGTGAAATCGAAGGCAACAATTTTGTAAGTCCGCGCTCTGGTCGATTCTCTCGCGATTCCTCTCTTATATTTATGCATTTTGGATATAATTCATTCACAACCGGATACAGGCAATGTCGTTGATTGCAATTTTTATCTTTCTAACTCTCCAACCAATCTAAGTCGAAATGTGTAAGACTGATTACGTACCACATTTTGTTCGCCTTGCCGTTTGTAGTATTCCTTGGCACAACGCCTCGCATTTATCTCGTAATTGCAGAGTATTGGGATATTGATTCCAAGATTCTAAAATACGGTGATATTCAAATTTTCTTTTTTTTTCTAAGCACTTTTTTTTCTAAGAGCGATAATAAGTTAGACGCAAGCATTCATTACACCCAATCAGCACCCATATTTCGATGCGGCGAATCTGAAAGACCGTCAAATATACATAAGTAACACAGCAGTAACAATGAACAGAGACAATGCAAAAGTGAATGAGTTTACTTAACTCGAATTGTAGTCCGGTTTGATAGCCCAGTGAAAAGTGTTCATCCCCACCTGCCCGGTAATCCCCCTACGCTGGAAATGTGAGACTTGAGAGAGAAATTCGAGGCAAATGCTGAAGATTGCCTCTGTGTAAATAGGGTCATTATTGCGGGCAATGTGTTTTTGCTGTTATTCCTTCTTGTAGGGAAGCCTCTTCTTTAACATTGCACATTCTGTCTATCGATATTGCGCTCATTCAATTGATTGGTGTTTGACTCACTTTTGGCTGATATTTCTCACAGATATTATATATTTCAGGAAGAATCTCTTTCCGAAGGAAAGTTTGGCCTGATAGAGTCTCCCTGTCAAAAAGTGCCAATTAGAGTTAGTAATTTTCTCTCATCTCCGCCTTACCTGATAAATTCGGAGTCGGGAGAACTTCCGAAAGACATCACGTCATATTGGTTGTAGGAAACGTTGAGAATTATCTGCAGGTTTTGCATCGTTAGGAAGGTATTTAATTTTTTTTTAAATTTCACACACTTAGGTTGCAAAAGGTAGACTCGGTTCTGAAAATTGTCTGTTCCTTTATACAGTATTTTTTTAATGGAAACGATGCACTATCGGAGTGCCCAGCGATCAATTTTCGATTTTGCGCACGCACCTAAAGGAAATTTGCCAACCAGCTTTGGGTGAGCAACAAGTAAGCTCCTATAACGTGCATAACCGTTTTTGTGACGTGTTTTGTGATTTTTTATTTTTTCCAACTTCGAACCTATGCTTTTTTTCGCTTCCCCGTTTGTACATAGTATTTTCTCGTATCAATCAATCAATCAGTTTATCATATCAGGCGGTAATCGCTCAGATGAGGATGGGTCGGTAGTCTTCTTAAAGGAGGTCGAACAGCAGAATATCTTGGCACGACAACCCTGAACTTCCGTTTGCTTACTGTAAGACAGAGGTTGACATATATGCGAGAACTTGCCCATTTACATGTTTGTTTTGCCCTCTCTAGCTGTCAGCCTCAATTTGCATGCAGTCGGCAGAATGCCTCGGAATCAGAAAATCCTCCCTCCCCGTCTTCACCCGTGGGAGTAAAGTGCACGCAAATTCGACACGGGAGCTAAAGTTGACCGAGAGGTTTGCTTACTCGCGCAAGTGAGAGAACGCCTCTTCTGCGTGCGCGGCAACTTGACCCTGATGTTCCTGAGCCCTGTAGCTTCTTTGCGCGCGAGTATCTCGGTTCGGAGGAAAGAGAGAGATCTCATTTTTTTGGATTTCAATTAGCGTTCATAGGTGTAAGCGAATAATGACATTAGTTTGAGATCCTATTTTTGCTGTTCTTACTCCTTTAAGTTGCGTTCCACTAAGTTGCGTTTCGCGCCGATTGCTCTCCTTAGATCATCTCTCCATCTTGCTCTTGGCTGGCCGGGTTCTGCTGTAAGGGATCCGCACGGTAGTCGCTCTGGTCCAATTCTCCGTATCCAAACTCCTCTCTTTTTATGCCCATTGAGCTTTCCGTTTGAGGCTCTCCTCTATCCAATCTTTCACTTTGGTGATTTCCCGAAGTCGTTCATTTCTCCAGCGATCTCTCACTGTCACTCCAATCATCTTCCTGTCCATTACTCGCATATCGTATAACATTAGTTTATCGTATGACCTCATATATGATATATAAGTTATACATAAGGAGATTCATTTTGCGAAGGATTAAAAAAGACTATTGGAACATCGTACCTGTCTCTCCATCTCATTCACATTTTCAGCAGTGATCCAATATTCATTCTCCCCGAATCGATAAAGTTCGAATATGGCCGTCCAGAATGAGTCTCTCTGCTGAATATTTATCGATTGATCAGTGAAATGATCTTCAACTATCTATCTTTCCTATCGAAGTGATGAATAGTGTCACAATGCTCTCAACGTTTTTATTTATAAATCCGCATTTCTTTGCATCAGAGCCTTTGCAGTTGAAGCTGCACAGATGCCACTGACAGTTCACGAATTGCAAATTCTAAAATAAATTTCGGAAAAAACTTACAATTCCATACTCCCATGTTTCGTGTAAGTGTTTGAAGAATGTTTCGCGATGCATGTGAAGAGAATCGTCCATTCTGAAAGCAGAGCAAGGCAGGAATAAGGAAAACAGAAATTATAATCGCAAAAGAACGCTGAAATCGGAGAATGGACAGGGACGCCAAATTAGCGCGGGAATATGTGTGGTACTGTGACCTCTTATTATACCTCATTCCATAACCGATACGTCACTCTTTCTAGACCTCTCTCGCCATCTCGCGTCAAAGCACATTTTTTTAGCGGTAATGCCCTTAAAGAAAGTGTGCCACGAATTTCCCTCCCCTTCATTCCTCTCTTCCTATGTCTGAAATGCGCGGCCGCTCTCCCCTCATTTCCGCTCATCTCTTCCCTGTCATTTTTCACTGATCAGACTGATTTGACCCTGACATACTCATCAGGGTCGGTTTGGCACATAACCAAACTCGAATTGCTCAAAGTTATAGGATCATAATGCGGTTTTCGTGGTTCTTACCAGGCAACCGATGACCAGTGCCCCACAGTTAGAACTCCGTTGACCAAAAGTTCGTGGAACACCACCTTTATTATAGAGTATAGATCCAATCTCTCTATCTGCTTGGTAAGCTGCTAACCAAATAATAAGTTTTTTTGAGATTATAAACACTGTTGTTCTGTCAGCAATTTTGCGATTCAGATATTAATCATGTGTATCATGCCAGAATTCGTTGAACGAATCATACAATATTTGGGCAATGTTATGTGAATGCTATCAATAATACAGATTAGAGCTGACTCAGTATCACGGGTACTGCGTTGCTTGGTGCGCGACCGATGCCATTACCCACTGTTCTATTCACCGGTCGTACGATTGCTGGGAGGGCCGGACGGACTATCGGTGATGAATTCTTGTCCAGAAGAGGCAGTATTGTATCGGTCAGTGCACATCTCCCAGAGACAGATTAGCAGCGTGCATAACATGCAACACAACAGAACACCGAGCAGGCCGAAGCTGATGTAGATGGAGACATCGCTCATAGCTCCTCGAAGTTCCTCAAGTGAGATCCAATCAAAGGACGAAATTTATAATCACTAACAATAGATGCGGTTGCGCTCTTTGCCAATTCGAGACGGTTTGTAAACTGGAAATGATAAAAGTGTGTCAGCAACTTAGTGCTAGCAGCAAACAGCACGATATGTGTATAATCTATGTGAAAAGGGCTTACCATGCGATGAAATTGATTGAAACGGAGTATGCTCACTTCGGGTTCAGGCTACCACCACCTGTAACATACAAACTGAACGTAATAGCGACACAATCGATGAGAACAGCGCTAAAATTTTCTCTCGTCAGTCGTATGAATGTGTATGAATAACTAATCTGTGTCATCCACGAGAGTGACCCAAATGGACATGATTCAATATGTCATCATGACTCGTGGACAAACACACTGCACATCTGCAGCCTTCAAGCCGCAGTTAGCAATTGTTTGACTATTTCCTTCCTAACCAATTTCTTTTTTTTAATTATAAAAATCATTGCAATCAATTGCCGTTTCCCTCAATCCATCAAAATGGCGTGCGCAACACTGGTCGACGAAAAATAGCACTGAAATTTCGCAACTTGAAATTAATGATAAAAATACCAGATTCCGCCAGTTCATGCAGTATGAGCGGTTGACATATTTGCATAGAATGCTTGCTATGACATCGCGTCACTGTTTGTTCAATTTTCTGTGACGGTCTAGAATGAAAACAATTCACCAACCAACAACAAATTGAAAAAAAAACTGATAGAGCATGAAATCAAGTGCAATGGATACCAATGCAATGTAACGGAACCTTTATTCAAACTAGTCAACGTTTTCTAGATCGACATGAATCGCAGTGTCAGCTGGATTCAATCTAGGTGAACGTGCAACCGAATTATTGATTGGATTATTGACAGCAGTAGGTTGTTGGGCCGTTCGTAGTCTAATAATTCGCGTTCGGTCGGAAATAAATTCTCGCGGGGAGAAATACGCATCGTCAATGTCGAAACATCGATCGGCAAGTTTGTCCCATAACCAGCATAACAGTATGCAAAATACGACGAATAGGATGAATATTGCGGTGCTGACGATATCGGCGACGGTGGTCTGTCCGGGATCCATCTATAAGGGAAACATATTTATTTTCATCTGCTAGAGAAACATTTTTTCGATCTATACGGAAAACGTAATTCTTTATGCTAATATATTCTATTATATTCTAATGTTATTCTATACATCTACATTGATCATTATCCATGGTAAGCGACGTTTAGAAAACACTCAAATAGCTGATTGTAAATAATATTAAATCAGGAATGCTGGCATACCTGAGTGTGACGTTGTTGAATAATCAGGTACCTCGTAATTGCCGCCGTCTGTCAACTGAAAAAAATACTGATAAAGAATGTAGCTTTGGAAAATATGATCATTTCAAGAAGCTTGTCAGAAGCGAAAAGATTTCGAAATACAATGGCGAATTTAATGGGACAGGAATGTGGGAATACCTCGCGTCATGAAGACGAAATTGAATGACGGACTCTAATCGATGGCGCAGAGTCGCGGCCAAAACAATCGACATGATTCGTGTCGTCATACGTTTTACAGAGTGATAGCAGACAAACAGTTACTGACCATTAGACTTTGGAAGGTAACTAAACGCCTACCCGCATAACAGGGAAATTGACCGCTTTTTCGAAGAGAGAGCGCGAGGAAAGAAGAGTGTGGGGGTGTAATTTCCTCTTATGCGGGTAGTTGTACAGTTACCTTTAAAAGTCTACTGAAGATTAGTTGACGATCTGATGAACAAGATGAACAATACGCAGCAGGAAATTCAACAGCAAAATTGAAACATTCAGTGAACGAGAGAGTGAACAATTGCCAGAACACTTCTATTATGCTCTCTCACGTGTCACATTTTTGGGTGGTCGCTAAGTGACAGATGTTCCTGCCTGTGACTGTAACATGACGGAATCGTAGCACAAAGGGATCAATAATTTACAAATATATCTGTTTGTTTGCAGGGAATGGAAGCGTTTTCGAAATGATCGAATCAGGTACTGACAAATACCGACGGGCAAGTGAAGTTGTTTCTTTTCCAACATATTCATACGTATTCGGAAGTTGCGACAGCAAGAATTCAGCATAATCATTGTATGTGTGTGTTGCCCGTAAGAGGTGAGGGCTGAGTCGAGCCGTCAAAGTGCTTTGTCATCAGACTAATTTTTCAACATTCAGTGCAGAAACAATTTCGGCTCAGAAGAAGAGCAATACATTACAACATATAAATGCGATGCGTGGGAAGCAAAAAACAATGTTCCTGCTAGTAGTCTAGTCAACATCGTCCAGATTCACATGAATAACAGCTTCGGCTCGCATAGAATCAGCGTTGCTGGTTGAGCAAACAACTGGTGCGGTTGCTACATCATCGCCTGAAATATCGGATGGGTGGCAATGCGGCAACGTCATTCCGGAATCGGTTCATAACTGCAATCAAACTTGAAAAACAACTTCGAAAAAGATAATGATTTCGGCCTGTATACGGATTTGCCGGTGTCCAACGGCAGGGAGGACTACTCCGAGAAAAAAAGTCACTAGGATCAGGGCACCAAGTGCAAAAAAGTTCACTTACCTGTAAGAAAAAGTCGTTAGAAATAAGAGATATTCACTTACAGGTAAGCGAAGTTTTTTCACCTGGTCTCCTGATCCTACTCAGAGCGCGAAGTCTCCAGCTTTCCTTACTCAGGAGTGTTCACATCTCCTAATAATGGGAGACTTGATGTCTCCATCTCTCAATTTCGCATGCTCTCTCAGCTGGAGACAACGTCTCCAGAGTAAGGAAAGTTGGAGACTTCGCGCTCTTTGTAGTGATTTTTCTGATTGTGCGTGACCCTCGCTTCTGGACACGGATACCTGGTATTGGATTAGGGGCGATAGTCGTATTGGCGGAACGAGCGACTGGTCGTCCGGTTGAATGTGGAGTCAATATCCACGATCTATCGGATTCAAACTCGTGTCGATTATCTTCAACGCAGCACAGGCAGCTGCACCTAAACTGCGTATTTTGTACGATTGTGATTTGTAACAATTTTAAAGAAGGCTTCAAAACCGGGTATTCGAACCCCTCAGTGGGCACTCAGTTGACCAAATATTCGTGGGACACCTTCTTTAAACACCGAAAAAAGGGACAGTAAAGAAATCGACGCACCTATCCCAGCAGCAATCTATGCAGAAAGGGAATAAACACAAGCCAAAGACGAGCAGGAAGGCGAGAATCGATAGGACAGTTTGACTCGCGTCCGGTTCCAATTGAAAAAAAGTATTATTAAAAAAAATTATTTGAAAAAAGTATTTATTTTATAAGAATATATTCGAAAATAATTCAGAACGGTACTATTGCTTATTTATTTTCAATTATAGTACGCGAAATACACGAACTGTTTAATGTATCTCGCCGGTAATTTTTTAGTCGATAAGATAACGATTAATAATATCCCCCTACTATAAACATTTTTTCTTCAAAATTGCTATAGAAAGATATGAGTACTCACTGGCACGACGGGTGTCAGTGGTGTGGTGCTATTCAGCGCGAAAGAGCGGTTGACTAACTGGAATGCTGATTGTGTATTCGTTTGAAAATCAATCAAACACACTGAATCTCCTACCTTGAGTAGAATCATTTCTCAAGTTGCACTTTATATTCCTGAAATCATGTTGAAGCTGGACAATCAATTGAAATAATCGACGTAGTGAAATCTAGTCGATACAAGGCATAACAAGGAAGTGAGTCACGTAGTCATGCACACCCTAATGAGCGACAACAAAACTGTGGGCGACTAGATAAAGATTGCGCTTGATTTTGGAGTCAAGATAAATTCCCAAAAAAAAATTCAGCATGTGAGCCGTTGAGGGGAAATATATTCTTGGGGAAACTGAAATACAACAATGAAAGTACACGAACTTTTAGTAATTTATCTGGTCCTCGAAAAAAATGACACAACTCGTCGAATAATCAATCGTATTTATTATAAATAGGGACTTAATCAACGTCCATGAGGCTTGCTCGGGATGGAGCATTTTGCTCACTAACGGGCACAATTATTTGATTTGTATTGACAAGAGGGTACGTGTTTGAACTGTCTTCGTATTCTCTATCGTCAACTAGGTATTCTCTATCATTCGAGGCGCGATCGTAATGGCGTCGATTAATACGTGACCGTAGCGTATTTTTCAACCAGCAACCACAGATGCACAGGGGCCCGATCACCGGCAACACACAAACCATAACGACCAAAACGACGACGCCGACCCATACGAGATCGGGACGCGTAATCTGGAAAAAGATTTGTATTGTTGACTAGCCATTTCTATGTATTCTAATAGCGGTCGAAATTACTAAAGGTTTAAGATTATCTTTGCGAAATGTCATGCTAACGGATTGTGTCTCTCAAAAAACAGCTTTTTGTTTGCATTTCTAGTCCAAAATAGAGCGAAATTGAACTAACTGGAGTCCACGGGATGTCGGAGAGTTCGACAGTCTTGTTGGAAAACTGGCAAAGTATAAATATGATTGAAAATTGACAAGTCCTTACTTGGGTGTGAATGCTAGAAGAAGTGTCGTTGACTATGTTGTCCATCGTAGGAAAGAATTTGCGACTGATGTGAATAATAATCGTAACTTGCACAGCAGCGATTCGTTAGATGATGTGGAATGAATAAGGAACAAATTGATAATTATCCTATTATTCATTTTGCATTTGTTAATGCCTGAAGCCACACTGGAAATGAGAGTAGTAATGCAATCAACAAAATTGGCCGTGTCACATCATTCCACCGACCGGTCGACCTTACAGAAAGGCCTTTGGAGTGAGAGAGCGTGTAAAATCGAGAGGAACTCTCTCACTTTTGCACAGTCTCTCGCTCTAACCCTGATCTGTAGGTTTGGAATCATGTGGTGTATTGGGATTGATACTGATTGTTCCGGTCAACACGGAGAGGGTGAATCACGTAGGTACACTGTGGGCGATAATCTGCCGATGAAATCTTCCTTTGAAAACGAGTAATGCTGGCTCAGTACTTGCTTAGAGAGATGAAGACTGCTTACTTAATTCATCGGGAATATTCGAAAAGAACTCGAAAATATGAAATTGTGGTTTCTAATATATGAAAAATAAGCATAAGTTATTGAAATACCACAATTAATTTGGACACACCTGAACACACGTCATATAGTTGTATGAACAGATTTAAATCACAATCGGTCTATCAGCGAATTGGAATAATTGGAAATATGCGCTTAGTCAACGTCCTCTAGTGTTAATCGGAATGGGGCATTCCGCAGACGAACGGGTATAATGTTTTGATTTGCGTAGGAAATGGGGTCGCTATCATAACGTCGTTGATCGATATAATGTCGTATCTTCTTTTTCAGCCAACACATGAATATGCACATTGCGGGTAACAGACAGACCACAATGAACAGAACGGTAACGCCAACCAATACCTCGCCATAAAGCTTGGAAAGCACGATCTGGAAATATTTTTATCAGCGCAAAACATTTGATTGTATTCCCTGTCAATAATACAGGAAAAATGTCTAACCGGCGACCATGGGGTATCCGAGAGCTCGATCGTTTCATTGACAAATTAGAAGCAATATTTCGATTGTTGATGAAAGATTTGAAGTGCTTACTTTGGTGGAAAATTTCAAAGAAGTTGCGTTAACGTTTCTGTCCATCGTAGTAACGAATATGCAAGTATCAGAAGATAACCAGCGCACCTTTGAAAACAGGGAGGACTTTCTTTTGTACATTCAAAACAATGAAATGGTATGACTAGGAAAAAGTTTACACAAAACAAATGAAATGGTATTACTAGGAAGTAGTGTGAAGTTTATCTCTAACTCGCAGTTAGTAACTGATCATCTAATGCACACATATTACACTCAGAGAAAAATAACTTCGCCATGCACGCGAGGTAATGATTAAATTATTTAGTTTCTGCAGAGAGAGCGTGGAAAGTGCCGAGAGTAGACTTTGAGAAATAACGAAGCAAAGGGTCGCCTAAGAGGCAAATGTACCGCTCCAGCTAGGAAAGAGTGTGAGAAATGATGAGAGCAAATTGTAATTTGCCTCTTAGGCGACCCTTTGCTTCGTTATTTCTCGAAGTCTAGTCGAGAGCTTAAAGGGACAGTAAACACACAAATTCTTGTTCATTTGATCCAATTTCTACGAGCGACGTAGGGATAGAGATAGTGTGCGCCCTATCAATCAGCCCAAGTGGAGCAGTGGTAAAACGTTAGCCTAACAATCGTGAGGTCGCGGGTTCGATACCCACCCTATGCTTTTGTTTCTTCCAACGGGCCGAAAGTCGTGGCGAGACCTTGAAATTTGCGGGAATTCAACGGTCTCTTTACTGTCCCTTTAAGTAATTTAATCATTAACTCGCATGCATGGCGAAGAAAGTTTTCTTCGTGTGTAATGCAAGAAGTCAAGTGTGTGTAGAAAGAAAGTCGTGCAAACAGAATGTAATTACTCTTGTCAAAATAAATATGGTGAATCACGAATGCACACTGCGGGCGATTACTGAGTGGGCGTCTTTCTGTAGAAAAGCAATTTGCACTGTACACGAAAACTCAGTCAAGATAATTTTCAAGAGAATGACTGGAAAGTGGAGATTACGTTGAAAAAGAAATAGATTCACTCATAAACGTTCGTATCTCAATCTTCTCTCAATCACTAATTTCTTGAAACTTTGTAACCACGTTAAAGGCCTCACGAAATTACCCGAATGATCGGGTGTACACACAGTTTATTAGGATACTTCAATTAAATATATTGAAACGTGATCTAACAATAAAATATAATAGCTTTAAACAGGCATAGTCGAAGTTTTTTTCATTTTTTTTTAGTCGCAGGTTCATCTAAAAACAAATAAGTAACAAGCACCTTTGCAATTTTTGGAATTAAATCTCAGAATGAAAAGATACAAATGCTAATCACGTTCACATATTTTAATTATCCGTAATAATAATCGTTGAAGCAATTCATAATTTGAAATACGGGCCTAATCAACGTCCTCTAGTGTTAATCGGAATGGGGCATTTCGAGGGCGAACGGGTATAATGTTTTGATTAACATTGGCGAGATGGTTGGGATGGTTACTGGGTGCGCTGTCTACCAGGTATTCTCTATCGGTTGAGGTACGGTAATAAAAACGTCGATCAATACAGGAAATACACTTGTTCTTGACCCAGCACAAACACATGCACATGGGAACGATCAAGATGACTACCAGAACCGCAACGGCGGACCATGTTAAGTCGATAGGCTCGACCTAAATTTTAACTTTAAACTCCAATTGAGGTCAAAATATACTCAAAACGCAAATACGTAAAGAAGTACCATTTTTTAAAGAAGGTAAAATAAGAAACGTACAGGCGTCCATGGCGTGTCGGTGAAAGTTTCGTTGGAAAACTGGAAAAACAGTAGTTCGGCAATATGCGGAGAATTAGAGGTTCTTACCTCAACGGCGACTGCCACAGAAGTTGCGGCAACAACAGTTTCCATGCTTGTATAAAGAAGAAAAATTGAAGAGGGAGCTGAAATTGCAGTTTATCAAGAAGCAAATGAGCTTATCATACAAAAGAGGATTCGTTAGATGAAATGGTGTGAATAAGGAAGAAATTGCTAGCAAACTTTTTTTAGCTTGTTTTAATAGTATAGATACATTTCTCATGAAAAGGGGGTAGGAGTTCGATCGTACAATATAAGAATGATGCGTTCGAATCGATAACGATTGTTCCGATCATAACAGAAAGGGTGATTCACGTTTGCACACTTTGAGTGATAACCGTTATCTGCAAATGACAACCTTTTTTTAGTAAAGACCGCTGTACTGATGTATATGACAGAGAAATGCATCATTATTGCTAACATTAATTGTAAGCATGTTTTATTCAGCGGAAACACTCCAAAGGTCCTGAGAAGAATCGCTGGAAAAGGACTACGGTCGTACAATAAAAAGGAGAAGTGTTCGAATCAATAACGATTGTACCGGTGTAAATAGAACGGGTGAGGAATGTGTGCACACTGCGAGTGATAACTGACTGCACGTGTTGTCTGAGAATTTTTTCTGAAAAATTGGGAATGGAGTAACCATCTCAATTTCTAGTTTTTTTTATTATTCGTAATTACTGTCGCACACATTCACAGGTACATTAAATACAATAAAGTATCCGCATTTTCGAAATTTTTGAAACTAAGTATCACAATGAAAAGAGACAATGTTAATCACGTGAATAAGTAACAGCATGAAATTTTCCATTATAACAATCGGTCAACCAGTGGAGTAGTTATAAATATGGGCCTAATCAACGTCCTCTAGTGTTAATCGATTGGGGCATTTCGCGGTCGAACGGGCACAATGTTTTGGTTAACATTGAAGAGATCATTGGTGTTGCTGCTGGATGCACTGTCAACTATGTACACTATCATTAGAGGCGCGGCCAAAATGTCGTCTATTGGTACAAGCTCGCAGCTTGTTGTTCACCCAGCACCAGCACATGCACAAGGAAACAAAAAAGACCAGAACAGCCACGGTAGACCAAGTTAAGTCGATGGGCTCGACCTAAATGTTCACTTTAAACTGGAAGGATTCACGGGCACCATACATTCACAACGCCAAAACGTGCAAAAGCATCTATGTCTTATCCAGAAGGTAAAATACGAAACGTACCGGGGTCCATGGCGTGTCTGTGAATGCTTGCATTTCGTTGGTAAACTGGAAAAGCAACATTTCGATATTATATGGAGAATTAGAAGTGCTTACCTCAAGAGCGACTGTCGCAGAATTTGAGGAAACCGCGATTTCCATACTAATCTGTAAAGAAGAACAAAAAAATGATGAGGGAGCTGAAATTGTCATTTTTCAGATGCAATTAAGCGTATCATGCAAAAAGTGATTCGTTAGATGGTGTGAATAGGGACGAAATTTATAGCAAACTTGCTATCTATTTTGCTTGTTTTAATACTAGAGATAAATTGCGCAAGAGCAGAACTTCGATCACGAAAAGGAGTAGAGCGTTCGAATCGATTCTTCCGGTCAAAACAGAATGGGTAAATCTCGTAAGCATACTATGAGTGATAACCGACTGCACGTGTTATCTGCGAATGGCATTTTTTTCGAACGATAGATGTGCTGACTTGTGCAAAGAAATGCATCATGATTTCAAATCACGCTTTATTCACCGGAAATACTGGAAATGTCCTGAGAAGAAGGAGAATGAGCTAGGTTGAATGGAGGGAAGGGGAGATCGTCAGAGGTAAACAGGGGTGCTTGTGGCACGAAAGGCATGATAGAAAGAGATGAGTGACAATCCAAATCACTGGTTGAGCGGTTGACGACCCTCAAGCTGTAATGAATTCCATTATATTTTACATAATCAATAATAATATATGATAAAGGTAGATTGGTTATCAAGAGACCATTATAGTATCACTGTTATCGCTGTCCTAGCTGCCCCCGCACATCTGTGCTGATCGCCGTACCTATGCTATCAGTACAGGTGACATCACCCTACAGAGTTTGGTTTGCTTGCGTATTGGGGCCAGAGACTGGGGACTTATGAAATGGAAAGATGACTAAAGTAAGCAATGTGAGTGATTCTATTCTCCGTCGTAACTACGTTGATATTGTATGTATTACTACCGAGCAATAGAGCTATGTTAGGTTTCACCACAGACGTTTATGATTGTGATATTTTATAATGGTAAAGTGTCATAGAAATTTAATTAATATAAAAATTCAGCACAATCGACAACGTTTCGTGCTCACGTCGGCCATGCTGACTGGCTTTGCTGCCGCCCGCTCCTGCCTCTTCTTCCCCCTAAAGAACGCCCAGTAGACGCCTAACCCGCAGATGACGAGAACGACGAGGGCAATGGCAGCATAGCCCAGGTACCACGCCCAGTCCTCCAGTTAAAATATTGATTAGATTACGTTCAATAAGCAATTTGAGTTGTCTCTAGCGTCAGAAAGTCATTTTTGCTATCACAATTAGAGAGGACAGGCAACAGCATTACGAAAAACTTATTGCTGCCAAACAAGGACTGATGAAACACAACGTCAAATGCCATACGTTCGTTGCCCGTTAGCAGTTCATTTTTGTTCTCGAAGGAGAAGAAAAGCTCACCGGAATCTCATCGCCGTGTACAAGATCCATAATCTCGAATTTGTCGGTGTAGTCAGCCTGAGCAATAAAACAAACAAAAATCAAAAGAGATATTGAGGAAGGAACTCACCGTAGCGGCTGCTACTCTCCACGTCTTCGTCGTTGCCCAGTTCGGCTCTGTCATTCTGAATTTACATTAATATAATAATAATAATATCTTTATCGCAGCAGAAACGCGAATACAAGCGCCATTAGCTTGTGTGGCATGTAGACAATTGATTCAAGTGAATATCGGGATAATATGTGAACGAGACTGTGTGTATGTGTTATCGCGGCACAACACAATGTAATATCTCGATCACATATGCACAAGTCGCTTATAGAATGTCGTAAAAGGGCGGGGGAAATGGCCTCGTACGATAACTGGGTCACAAGCCATCAGTCACGAGCGCGCTAGAATGAACTGATAACGATCGACAGCTTAGAACCCGAACGGGTTCAGACGCGAAAATTATTGTGGGAACTATGAAAAGGAAGAAGATGCAAAACAGAACAGAGTTCATTAATTGGAGAGGATATTAGAAACAAGCTACAAAAAAAGAGAAATTTGCAAAAAAAACAAAAACCCGCGCTATTACTTGTCTATAATGATATCATGCATTAATTGATGGTGGAGGCAGTTTGCCCTACGAACCAACAATGAAAGGTATTTTATTAGCAACGCTTTCGGAAGGACAAAGAGTGGAATGCGTGTGATGGCATATTACAGATGATACCTTCCGTTTTGCTAGTAGAGATAGCGAGGATATGGCCGACACGTTAGCCACAGCGTTTCACTCTTATCAGTAACCGCATGACTCAGGACGTGCGTTGAAAAGGAACATTCGAGAGGTCGAAGCAACATTTCTATTAGCATACCAGCTGATAAAGTATGATTATTCATAATTTAAATTCTCAAAAAATAAGGCAACTTTGATAAAAGGGCTGTGAATCAGTTGCACGAGTGGAGGTTGTGAAATTCTGACCGATTGTTTACTCAACCAGGAATGTCATGTGAGAGAGGGATGCAGTGAATGAAATATGTTTTATAGCGAAGTAATGGGGGCTTCAACGAAGGGTGTAGGGAAAGGGAGAGAACTGCTATCGATTGGAATGAGGAGTGTTTCATGAGTCAGCTTCGCTCATCTCTTATAGCCCACATGACCGGCGCCTCCTCCCATTCAGTTTCGAAACTTGTCATCGAGAGATCAGAAATAGCTCGACAACGAAAGAAAGCGTAAGTTGATCAGGGGAAATTTATTTCGTGAGTGAGACGAGACAGCCATAAGTGTGCACATGGGTGCAATAGGCATGTTGTTCAATTGCGAGAAAAGGGAAGATATTCGCTATTTAAACGACCACACTAAGTGACGCCTCCGGAAGGGCTACACTCAGAGAAAAAGCATGGGAGTTAGAAAATGAATTACTTATTTTTTAGCTTATAGAGCATGGGAAATGAGGAGAGCGTAAGTAATTTATTTACTAATTCGCATGCATGGCGAAGTAATTTTTCTCTGAGTGCTACCATGATAAACTAAAAGTGATGGCGAGCAAACAAGCACACTGGAGGGATAATCATAGATATGAAGCTGATTCAGAGACCTAAATTGGACGTTAAATTGCGTCGCGGAGTCTGACGAAACCGTTTCCTTTATTGTAACGCTTCTCCGATTGACTACGCTTGTGACATTGGATCACTCTATTGAATCATAATTGTACAATGTAAAGGGCTAGATCCCTCAGAACCGTTTGAAAGAGCTGAAAACATGAGTCCTACTACGAATATCGAGTAAATACAGTGTATAGATGCTAAAGGGTTTCAAAAATGAGATCATTTATCAGTTTTCAATGCAAACTAGTTCAAATAATGGTTCACTTCCTCGTCGCTCGAATTTCCGGCCTCCGAATTGTCGATTTTTCGTTTCTAAAAAAATATCTTTATTTTTGCGTTTAGTTAAAAATTATTTCATTTGTTTCTGTAGTTCTTTTGACACAAACACAGTTTCCTATCAGATTCAATTGTAAGCTATTTCAGCTATTCAATTGCACGTACGCGAAATGGTCAACGGGTGTGTGCTATTTTTTTACCTACGCGTCTCTCGTTTTCGCACGCTCTCTCGCCTTCCGTATTGAATGTTATCATGGGAACGTTTTACTATTTCAGACAAGTGTTTGTGACTCTGTAATACCTGCAGCTTCACGTTATCGGGAAACCGGCTTTCATTCGACGTGTTTACGCGCGGCTTGAGAGGTCGACAGAACTTTCGGAAGAGGAAGAGAAGGACGGCACCCAGAACGGCGATGACGAGACAGATGGTGAGGAGGATGGGGAGGAAGTGGACCTGATAATGAGAGAGGGAATCAGAATAAGTAATTGCGAGGTATTGGAATGGAGAGACTGACTATAATGTTGATGGACATGAGGTGGAACTGGGAGGGAATGATATGTAAATACTTGGAAATTTCAACAGCAATATTCGAAAATTTCGAATTACTTTGTCGAAATAGAGAGTCCATACAAAGTGTTGAGAAAGACGGTGAGGAGGATGGGAATGTGGTGGAACTGGGAGAGAACGATAATTTTGAAAAAAATATCGAAATTTGAAGCACTTTTCAGTCGTCTTTAAAAAAAATCAAAATCGACTATACAAAATGATGAGAAAGAAGGTGATGATGATCAGCATGAGATGCAACTGGGAGAAAAAGATGAAATTTTAATAAGAAATTACTAATCACTCGAACGGGAAAATTAGATTAAAGGGACCAGGCAGTCAAAAAATATGTTATTTTTAAATGAAAGAAAATTCTGTTCCCGGAAGAATGCTAAAAACCGCATATTTTTGCGATTTTTTTGAAATTAGTTATGAATTTTCAAAGTTTCGCTTTTTCACCACAGCGGGTTACGGTAGCGACTACACCACAATTATAATAGTATCTCCAAAACCAGCTACTTTGACGGAATGTGATTGTGTTCATTCAGTCCGGGAGTGGTCAAACCCTCGGCAATCCTGTTTTTGCACTAATATCAAATCATCAGAGCAAATTAAACAGCTTTCTGTCTTTTGGGAAATAGGCGACGCACCGTTCCAGAGTCTAATTTCAAATTAAAATAACTAATTGTAAAAAAATGCTAAAAATGTAATTTTTTCTTCATTCTCCATGAGATGATAGTGAGAAAAGCTGAATAAAAAATTATGAAAATGAAAAATCTATTTTTGGAGGCTGCCTGGTCCCTTTAATAGAAATTACGCGCCTCAGAAGTATCAACCTAATTTTTAGTATGTACTCTGGATGAGAGCGTGACACGCCCGTAACTTTTTCAATCGTAAATTGTCAATATGTTTCGAAAAGCCTGTTGATTCCGAATTGGAACTGAATCAAAGTTGCTTTCAATGATTACTTTCAATGATTCGTGAAACTCACTTCACCGTCGCTGCCGAGTGTCTTATTGCCGCCGGCGTGAACTACATCCAACCGATCGATTTTGTTGTCATAAGTGCCCTCAAACAAATGAGTGCCATATATTCAATAGCAATCCTAATCTCAGAAACAAGTGTCAAGGATGTGGGCACCAAGTGAAGATGCTTACTGGCCTGTAGGAGAAAGTCGCTAAAAATAAGATATATTTTACTAACACGCAAATGAGCATATTCACTTTGTGTCCTGGTCTTAAGGGTTTTTCTCAGTGTGGTTGATTTGTCGCTAAAAGAAGTCGCTGCATTTTCCCCGTCATCAATAACATAGGTTATGACTCACGGTCGCCGATTCGACCCTCCACGTCTCTGTAGCAGCCATTGCTTACTTCACAGATTCAAATCTCAAAAGGATAGTACGTAATGAATATCTATTATCAAAGATAAGAAAACAAATTCAGTGGATCAATATACTGGAGAGGGGAAGAAGGGCGAGAAATAGCGCCCATGTGTAGTCTGAAACGAGTGTACACAACCGCGTGAGCGCTCATTGATAAGGTCGCGGTCTCAAAAGGAGGCAGAATGAATCATCGATCGATCATCGGTGAACAAATCGATAGAGAATGAATTCATTGCAAAATGGGAGGTATGAAACTCCCTAAAGCTCTATGTGTGGTCTGAGTGATTAGGATGACAGTGATTGACAAGGCACGGAGAGGGGCCTTATCACGGTGCACTTTGTCTGTCAGGAGGGGCGTCTAATCAAGAGTTGGAAAAGAGAAGTATGACTTATTATTAGGCAATTACAATACACGACACGAAATGAGTTTACTGGCTTTAAACATTGTGATTAGAAAAGGAGAATAATTCGTTGTCATAGCAAAACAAGGCGTGGCAGTGATTATGAAGGTGTGGCGGGGAGGGGTATTAGAAAGCAATATAACGAAGTGTACAAATCATGGGTCCTCACGCTTCTCCGTGGTTGGGTGGAAGCACGTGGGCTGCGCATTGGACTCCGGACCATCCTAGAATATTCTTAGTGTCACCGTTTTATCATCATTTCTTTGAGAAAAATAATTAAAATTATGTGATTATATCTTCCATCTCTTGCAAAATATAACTCCTGTGATACGGCGCAATAATATTATTATGATTATTACCTCCTTCTTCATATCTCGATTCAGCGTTGATGCAGGAGCACTTCCACATGATCAGGTATACTAGTGCGAGCAGAATGATCATCGAAAAGACGATAACGACGTAGCCGTGCAACCGTTCGAAATCCTGCCAGAAAAATTTGAGTCGTAATCGCAGTTAGGAAGATAATTCATATTAATATCCATGAACACAAACTGGCATATGACAACGAACCTCAGAAGGTGCAACACGCCACGACACCGGAGTCGAGCGAAAGACCATTGGGAATTTTAAAAAAAACCTAAAATCATAAAGTAATTTGAAAAAAATCATAGTTTGTAAGGAGAGTACGGATCTAAACGAGAGAACGTTGAGAGAATAGGCGAAATGAAAGGACCGGCATCCGTATTTCAAACTGAATTTCATATTGCGCTGACAGTACTGTACGAAACTGGTTGCGGAGTAATCTCTTGCGGTTAGAGAGATCATGGGAGCCACTCATTTGTTTGCGATGATAAAGGGTATCGTCGTGTCATGGATGACTGTGCTGGGGAATAATACTTTCAAAATAAATTTGCATTCTCCAACGAAGTTTTACGTGATTTTGTGGATGTTCATTTCAGTGAAACACTGATTTGGATTTATGCCACACTTGCATAATCTAAAGTGGAGTCAGAATATTTTACATAAATAAATAAGTCAAAAGAAAAGTTGAGCGAGACGGAGAACCAACTACTGATAACGAAAACGAGACATACATTTATTGCATTATTTTATCTACACAGATGTACATGTGAGAGCCTTGAAAATTCACTCGAACAGTAGAGTACGGCCGATGGGAAATTTCATACAAATCACGAAGAGATCAGTATACATTCTAACCCTGCATGATACTTACGAACGATCCATAACTTCGACTCACGAACGTCAGAATCTCACGCACGTGCGGTACTCATAACAACAACCGCGTAAGGCGGAGGTGGCTCTGGACTCCACGGGATGATTTGGAGCGACTCGTAAGCTGGTGGTGGGGTTTCTGCACGGTGGACTTGCCTCTCTCCCAGGACGAGCTGAACGCCGGACGCGGCTCGATACATCGGCGGCGATCGTATCTCGCAGCACCACAAGTGCAGAAGGAACAACGCAGCGGAGATGCAAATGATGATAAAGACGAGGATAAGGCTCTCGAACCAGGATTCCTGCAACGACAAAAGCATCATTAGCGGTAAGTGCTTCGGGCATTTCGTGAAATACAATTCGTTGTCGGATAATTATTAGGGTAAAGGATCTGATGCAGCTCTAATTCGATGCACCCATCATCGGAATGTCTAGCTAAAATATCGTTCTCTAAATGCCTCAAGAGATTCGAGGAGAGACAAATGCAAGAAAATTTTTGTACTCATTCCTCTCCTACAGAGTCATATTCGTAACCCTATTACTTATCTTCGAAGCAAGATATTGCGATAAATTAAATGAGAATACTTGCCTGTTCCATCGAAGGCGCCGCGTGTGCATGGAGTGGTGAAATAACGTTCCCTTGAGACGAGAGAAGTGATAGTAGATTAGGCATGTCGACTCATCAATGTTATTGCGACCGTTTGCAGAACTCGGTGTCGTGTTGGCGGGTGCAAATCCACCGAGTAGACCAGTCGCTCATGATATTACCTATGGTATGATGACCGTCAACTGGCTGACTAGTTAAGACTCAGTTCTGCACAGTCATATTCATTGTTATTCTCGATGTTTATTCTTTCTAGACTCCTTACTGGCCAATGCACGTACACCTGTATTTGAACGCTATTCTATTGCACATACTTTCAAAACGAATGAGTGCATCGGTCTGACTAACGGTTGTGAATGATAGATGACCCCTTGCCAAATAATGAAGACACACTCATGGTATTTCTCGCTGTCTCTGCGTTGATTCTTTCTAGATTGCACGTAGTACTGTGACTGTACACTGTTCATTGGTAGACGATTTTAAAATGAATGATTGCATCAGTCTGACTGTGTGAATGATTAATACCTGCCTGCTCATGAATGCACCTCCGACGATGTTTATCATGCAATTTGTTCTATTATACACGTGGTGAGTAACTGTACAGGCCCATCATGGGACTCAAAGTGCTCGGTATGACCGGAATCGTGTTCAAGCCTTCTATTCCGCTGCAGCTCCAGCCGCATTGTATTGCAGCATGGGCTGTGCTGCAGCTGCAGCTTGGCGACCGGCCGGCGATGCGTAGAGATACTTCCAGATGATACCGGCAGCGGCGGCGACGATGATAAGACCGAGAAGTGCGAAGAAGGCGATGAGCGAATAGTACTCCGCTTCCTGAAACAACGGTTTTTTTGTTTCTCACAAGGGAGATGCATAACCTCACGGAGCGGTGACTGAAAATTTCCCTGTAATATGGAAATTAGGCCTCAGAAGCAACGATCAGCGTATCGATTAACCATTAAAGGTGCTCTGAAAGACTGTTTCTAGTCAACTAATGAGAAGCGATCAAAGATTATCAAAAGGAATTAGCGATCACACCCAGAATTAACACACTTACTATTGAGTGTATCCCTACACTGATTGTGAGATAGGGCACCAAGTGTATGATACACTTACAAATCTCTCGTTTTCGCACGCTCTCTCGACGCGCGAATACACTCAATATTGAGTGTATCATACACTGGGTGTCGCATCTCAGTGTATTCATTCTTTGCGCAGCCACTGACACAAAAATGCTTAACACTGAAGAATAGCAAATATTACACAATGTCTATTATTGTTTGATTCCGTTTTACAGTCTTTTCTACCCACTTATTCTTTCTACGAGTAGTCAATCAATCACCAATATAGCTATTCAATTGTCAGGTCAATAATCTGTTAAATGATGCCATTATGCCTTGTATAGGAAGCATCCGGATTCTAGGGTGGGGTCACTGTTGACTAGTTTCGCTTGTATTGTCTATCATGTGTGAAAAAGTCCGGACACCTGTCTGTTTTCATTATCTAGGTGCGAACTGCGTGTTCAAACATGATGGGGAGACTGTACGATGAGAATTTTCAAACAGAATATAAACACATCAACAATACATACATTTTTTTCTATAGTTCATGTTTCTTCGCTTCTGTTACGACGAATAAAAAGAAACTAACGGTTAAAGGACGGGCGAACTTCTCCCCCAGCTTATTGAAGTCGTCCTAAAATTGTTCTTGTTCATGGAATCAAGTATTTTTATTTATATAAGCGTTTCGCTTTGAGACTTTTCAGGTGACCCCAAAGCATCAATCGGAGGAGTGTCTAGTGAACTATCAGATTCACCGGTCCAACGATAATAGCACAAGATCTTGATCTGTTTAGGAGAGACAAGGTGTAACCCCTAAATGTAAAGTCCGTTTTGTTACACCAGTGAACACTTTCCCTCCCGGACAGGTCCGGCCGGGCCCACGCGGGTCAATCCAATTCACATGATTCCAAACATACAGATCAGGGTTGGAGCGAGAGAGTGTACAAAAGTGAGAGAGTCCCTCTCGATTTCACACGCTCTCTCACTCCAAAGGCCTTTCTGGATGGTTGACCGGCCTGTGGAATGATGTGAATTTGTTCCTAAGTAGAGAGAAATTCGAGACAAACTCTGTGAAGTGAACGAGCTCAAGTCATTGGTCATCGAATGTCGCCGAAAGAATTTATTGGCGTAAATAAGTTTAATTTCGTTGGAAAAACATCATTTCTAGGAAATGCAATTTGTTAGAGTTGGAGCCAAAATATTACAGTAGCTCTTGACTTCTCGTCTTAACAAACTGATTTTGCATAGAATAATATGTTTTCAAAAGAATTTAAAATTACTAAAGCAAGCAACTTGAATGTCTTCTGACACTTTCCGATGACGAATGACCTGAGCTCTTTGACTGCACAGAGTTTGTCGCAAATGTATCACTACAAGAGCCACAAATTGCGTGGCCCAGCTTGGGCCCCGCCGGGAAGAGTAGTAAACTGGGGAAACAACCAAGACTGTAGTTTGAATTCAGGCAACGGGAATACGGCATCTTACCTCGGTCTCCTTGAGTACATCCTCACCAGCTACGGCAGAGTTCCACACCTGGGTTGTTAGAGTGGCCATTGAAGATCCCGTTATGTTCACAGCTGAAAATAATACAATCAAACCAAGAAACAAACACAAATTGAAGAAAGCATGTGACAGTTTCGTGATGATTCAAAAGCCCTGACGCGACGCGCACGAGCAAGCTCGAGCCGGGCGTTGCGTTTGATGCGCTCAGCATTTTCCTAATCACTCATACTATAAAGATAACGAAAACTTCGTCTTGCATTTGACAAATATCAACTAGATTATGTAAAACTTTCCCCTACATCTGACTAGGTTGAGATAATATCTTCTGATCCACATTTAAATTGTTTAAGTTATGTAAATGAGTTGTAGAAAATACAAATGAAAATGAAGATTCATTGTGTCTACTCTATCACGTTTCCAGTGAAATTTCTGTCTACCTCCGGAATTGGCATTTCATCG
This sequence comes from Pristionchus fissidentatus, assembly GCA_036245785.1. Lineage (NCBI taxonomy): Eukaryota > Metazoa > Nematoda > Chromadorea > Rhabditida > Neodiplogasteridae > Pristionchus > Pristionchus fissidentatus. Next base: position 27,352,195 of record BTSY01000002.1, read on the forward strand.
TAGGCGATTGCGGTTGCCGAAGGGGCTGAAAAAAATAAAGGATAATAAGGTAAAGGTAAAAGGTAAAGGTGTTAGGTCTTCTACACGCAAGGCGGTCTCGACCACCCCTGTGCCTGAGGGGCAACCGCAATCGCCTTATTATATAGAATATCAGTTGCGACAATATGAGACAACTGATATTGTCGCAACTGATATTCTTGAAGCATCTACAAACATCACATATGAGGTCAAAAATCAACAGTCATTGTTCTAAAACTCGACATTATAACGTGATTTCCATTGGCATCGAAAAGTGAGATAAAATCGGTCGTTCATTAATGCCAAACAAAAACGTTCCAATTGTCAATACTTGAGCAAGGATTGTCATTTTCAGGGCTGCCTCTTCCGGATAAGACAAATACCACAACATGACTCAAACAAACGCTAATAAATTCTCTTTTTTAATTTCTTTGAAACTCAAACTTACGTATTATGAATTGGAAGTAAGGATGTAGACGACGTTAGAGTCGAAATCATGGCAGCATGAAGTGAGAAATCGCCTCTCTATTTGACTATGACAGCGCCGATAAGACGATAGAGATATGACTAGTGAGAGGACGCCTACTATCGATTCGTCTGCGGAGATTATGAGAATAACAGGGAGACACATTAGATGTACTTTGCCTGAAAACAAATTAGCCACCTTTTATAGTATCGAGAGCGAGTGGGAGAGCTAGATTGCGTGATATTGTCAATCAATCAATCAATCAACCAATTTATCATATCAGGCTATAATTGCTCATATGAGGATGAGCGGGTAGTCTTCATACCCATCAGTTCGCGCCGATTGCTCTGCTTAGGTCATATCTCCATCATACTCTTGGCTGGACTGGGGGACGAGTTCTACACTACCGTGTGGACCCCTTACATTTTCTGTTTATTATACTACTATCATAGTATACTAGATACTATCATTTTCACACACCCAATCATTTATTGGATGTACGGAATTGCATGAATACGCACGCTTGCAACTTTCCGCCATTAATCAAAAATAAGCATCAATTGATAGAAAGATAACGTTTTTTTCTGAATTCATGGCATAAAATATGTGCAGAGTCATACAAGTCTAACTCGAAATCTTGGGAAATCTATAAAAGTTTTCAACACAAAAGATGAAATATGCTGTTTTAGCGTTCAACTAAAAAAACAATCACCTTCAAATAAAAATCACGTCATTTGCAGTGCCAGGTCATTTTGAAGATACATTCAATCAATCAATTCAATCAATTTATCATATCAGGCGATAATCGCTCAGATGAGGATGGGTCGGTAGTCTTCATAAGTTGCATTCCACCAGTTCGCGCCGATTGCTCTCCTTAGGTCATCTCTCCATCTTGCTCTTGGCTGGCCTGGGGGACGAGTTCTGCTGTAAGGGGTCCACACAGTAGTCGCTCTGCACCATTTCTCCGTATCCATACTCCTCACTTTCAATGCCCATTGAGCTTTTCGTTTTAGGCTTTCTTGTACCCAGTCTTTCACTTTGGTGATTTCCCGAAGTCTTTCATTTCTCCAGCGATCTCTCAAAGTCACTCCAATCATTCTTCTCTCCATTGCTCGCTGTGTGACGTTCAGCCGATTTCTCTCATTCCCTCTCAAAGCCCACACTTCACTCCCGTAGAGTACTGTAGACGTGATGCAGCTTTCAAACAGCCTTCTTCTGGTCTTCATAGGTAAAAGACGGGACGAAAGAAGGTGAGACAGTTTGCTCCATGCGAACCATCCGAGTCGAATCTTATGTTCCACTTCTTCAGAGATATTTAGGGGAAGACTAATTGTCCCTCCTAGATATGTGGCAGATGGAATGAAGTTGAACTTGTTGTTCTCGATCACAATGGGAGCTCGGGTCGTGGTGCATGAGGTGAGCAGATTAGTCTTCGAAGCATTGACTTCGAGACCAACTCGAGAACATGCATCCATAAGTTTCTTCAGCATTCTTTCCAGCTCTGGACGTGACTTTGCAATGAGTGCCACGTCATCTGCGTATTCCAAATGGGTCAGGTTCCTCCCATCGATCCTAAGTCCATCCTTCTCCCAGTCGATGTCGTCCATGGCGAATCGAAGCACAACATTGAAGAGGCGAGGGGATAAAGTGTCCCCTTGGCGGACTCCTCTTCTAACGTCGACTGGAACGAGATCTTCGTTGACTCTGATGAGTGTTGAAGATGACTCGTAGATACGGCGAAGAAGATCAACGAGGGTGGGATGGGCTCCGGAAGTCCATAGTGCTTGCCAAACAGCGCTCCACTCCACGCAATCGAAGGCTTTCTTGAAGTCGACAAATCCGAGGTAGAGGGGGATACCGTACTCATGGGTTCTTTCTGCTACCTGCTTGATGGCATGCAGGTTGTCGAGGGTGCTGTGCCCTTTCCGGAAACCGGTTTGGGTGTGCGATTCCGCCTCTTCTAGCGAGCCCTCGATTCTTTTCAGAATTACCCTTGTGATGGTCTTGAGAGTAACGGTAAGCAGCGAGATGGGACGGAAGTTGCCGATGTTTGTAGGGTCGCCTTTCTTGTGGAGAAGTGACACAACGGCTTCCACCAAATCGCCGGGCACGGGGTCTCCGGCTACCAGGGAGTTGAGAAGGTCGGCGAGAACGAGAGCGAGGTGATCTCTGGAGTGGTAAAGCATCTCGGGGAGGATTCCATCAGAGCCGGGGGAGTGACCACATTTGAGAAGGGACATTGCTTGCTTAGTCTCGTCGGGAAGGAAGGGAGGGAGGGGGTCGGGTGGTCTCGGGGTAACTGCCAGTCGGAGCGCCACCGCAGTAGTGTAGAGGGACTGGTAAAAGCGTTGCACAGCATCCATTGTGGCAGCTTGGGAGAAAACGCCAGTGGCTGGGTCAGGAACAAGTAGACGCTTCCGAGATGTTTGCAGGTTGAGCATCTCCTTGACTATACTCCTTCCCATTGCTGCTGCTTGCCTCGCCTGTGCCTCTTTTCTCCTCCTGATATCCTCCTTCAGATTCGTACGGGCTGCATTGCAGGCGACTGAATAGGCTACGGATCCTTGGGGATTGGATTGCAGGTGGTGACGTTGGGCGAGTAGATTCCGAGTTGTGGCCGATATCCATGGTGGGTTGTGTCGCGTTCTCCAACAGTTGGTTGCCGCAGTCTTGGTGAATGCCTTGATGGTACTGTAGGCGTCGTGGGCAGTGTTGGGTCGAACAAGGGGCAGTGACGCGAGTAGATTTGCGTTGGCAGAGAATGCGGCCCGATCAAGATCAAACCGTTCCCTACGTCTTTTCTGCCTCGCCTTGTTAGGGAGAGAAAGACACATCCGGACAAGGCGATGGTCAGAGTTGAACTCGAATTGACCAACGACTCCACAGTCGACTACCCGCGCAGATGGAGAGGCAGCGATGTAGTCAATCTGATGGTAAGTGAAGCCGTTATTAGAGCGCCAAGTCCAGATCCGGCCATGCCTTCTCTTCGGGAAGGTATTCCAGAGTCGCAGTATTCCAGATGTTTTGAAGATACATTCATGCAGATGTACACTGATGCTTCCTCTACCTGAAGAACCTGTATTGCCTCTACCTGTATTGCTCATTTGTAAATTATGAGATGTTTAATTGTTTAATAGTCGTTTATCAAGAGGGGGTTCGGATTCACAGGGGAATCGAATGGGACCTCTGACGACATTGAAATGGCTCATTATCTTCGGTTGAATTTCTTCTGAAGAGCGAGTCATCTTGAATGGTTTTCGGGGTGAGGATCGGTAAGGATTTGTTTGAGATATTATACCTAATTGTTGATAGATCAGCGTAATATGTCTTATTGTTGTACTGCATACGCAACCAAAGTCGTAGTCCTATTTTGTTTCTTCCAATCGATATTCATGGTTAATTCATATTTGTATTATTTGAATTGTGCTTCGTGCTTAGCTTTCACTTATGTCCCCCATATTGAATTTCCGCATTCGTTGCGCAACAAGATTGAACATTATCAAGCAATCTTTATTCGCACTTTGCTATTGTTCGCTACATCATAAATATATGGCATAATTACGGGGTGGCAGGGTGGTTTGCGCCTAATTTCTCAACAACTAATCGATAAAAATTGTTCACCTACAGAACGACTCGTAATGATCACGGTATGTACAGACACAGGGTTACTATAAGTAGTTTCGGGGGAATGAGCTATTCCTTGCTGAGTAGATGAATAATTTTAAGCAGTCGCGCTGAATCTGTTCTTGATCTTGTTGAACATGTCGACAAAGATGTCAAGTGTTGACTCTTGCACGCCCGTAGCGTCAGCTGCAGCGCGGATGATGTCATTCTGCAATTAATTAGCTAATTAATTAAATATATTTCGAGTAATACGCCTGTCCATAGCTCCTAGCGTTTCAGAAACAAATTCACGTGTGTTTCACTTATTCTACTAAAGCAACGCATGATAGTATCAGGTACTACCGTAAGCTACTCTGATTGGGGGAAAATCAATATACCTTGTGGCTCCTGAATCTCGTCGAGAGGCAGCACACGTTCTGCGCGCACTGCTCGTACTGCGGCATGCACGTGCACTGGGAGGCAGTAACCGTTGCCGATACGGGGTACATGATGCAGGTGGTCGTGAGGGGAAGAGTCGTCGTGGCTGAACCTGTAATTTATTCAATCCACGTCTACCTGAAGTGTCCTTATTAGCTCCTTGTCTTCACTATGGCATCATCACAATAAGCAGAGTCGTATGTGTACTAATATTTGGAACATGGGCTATTCTTTGAAAACCTGTTCATTTGTAAAGTTAGTTGATAAAAAACTCAAGAATTCCCCCCCCATTCAAATCGTTGTTGTCAATCATGACCGGAAGCATGTTGAAGCTTCCTTGAATTTGATACCCGCCGTAGTTTCATTCAGTGCGCAGGCACGTGAATCAACAGGCGTAATCTGATAGCCTCTATTCACTCTCGTACTGTTTGCTTTCCTACGTGAGTTGACCGTTAGACTGCCCCAGAAACACGAGTGACCGGTTCGTTCCCCTTTTTGCCCCTTGAATGTAATTGGACACCACTTCTCACGCATCCCTAACGAAGTCCATAAAGTAGTCCGTAAGGTAGTCCTTAAGGTAGGCACTAATGTGGTCCATGGTGTAGTCCTAAGGCAGGCTTCCTTTGAGATGCATATTCAAGTCTCTTCGATCAAAATGCTACATCGTCTAGCCAGTCTGTGCGCTATGTCTAGCATACACCGCAAGCGCAAACTTCCCTATTTGAGTAGACGGAGCGAGGGAGGAAAGATCAGTGACGGGTCAACACTTTCTGGTTAACCGCGAGACAGTGAGCAATGCGCACAGAACGTGTCTATTACATCATGATCAATGCACTACAAAATATGTGTAAACTTCCCGATAGGACGTTCAGTCGGAATACGGGCGAGTATCAACTTAACTCCTCGGTGAAAATTTATAAAGGATATATAAGCAACATACCATCACGGGCCGGCGTCACGCCAGGTTGGCCGGGTTGCTGTAATGGGAACATTGTCGTTATTTCAGAATATATTAACGATTCGAATTAAGAGAAAACAGTTAGAATTCAACTCACTACAACGGGAGTTACTGTAGTGATCAGTGGCTGCAACGGGGTCTGAGTCGTGAGAATGGGCTGCAGCGGCTGCACGGTCTGGGTGGACTGCTGCACGGCCGCCGTGGTCGGATAGATGACGGGAAGTGTCGAGCCGCCGACAGGAGTCAGAGGACTGTAGTTGGGCTGCAACGGTCGACGATGAGTACGTGGAGTAGTGAAACCACCATTCTCTTTTTGCATTTTATTAATCATCCAGGCAACGAAATGTGATTTAATACAAAGATACATTGCTCTTGTTTGCCAGAAGCGCTATTTAGAGCACTGATGGAACCGAAATGTGATCAGAAGTTTACGTGTAATCATACCGTCGGGCCAGCGGTAATGGGCGGGAACGTTTGCTGGCCGGGCTGAGCTGGCGTCTGGGTGACTGCAAATATATTTCATTTAATTGACTAGTCAATAAATTATGAAATCTCCCCTATTGAAGTATAGGAAAATGCACGTTCGCAAATACTCCTCTAGTATTGTCCGCTTGGAAAATGTCTGTACCCACCGGGGTTGGTGTAAGCGGGGGTTGAGGGGACGGCGGGAAGGGTGGGAGTGATTACCCTGCCTGTGTCATCTTGTGGACAGACACACACGCCGGTAGGAATGGTTACTGTGAGAGAGAAACAGTCGCACGAGCACCCGCAGCCCTGAAAGAAACGCGACTTTGTTCATTAAATTAAAATAAGATGTGTATGTCTGTATGGATTATTTAATCTAATTTGATTTTTTTGAGTTTCTTTAAAAATCTCAAACGAAAGTAGGTGTCACCGTCGACTATCTATTTTTAAATGCTAAGAAATCCACTTGAAATACATCCACTTGTCGCTGATAGTCGAGCTTGAAAATGATTTGAACTTGCTAATTTCCGTATTGTCAATAATGTCGCAAAATAACTCAATATAAATTTTTTTTTAAAATACTACGACTGCCGCTACCACATCGAATATTGAAAATTGCCAGAAGAATCATATTGGTGAACTCAGAACGGGGGGGGGGTGGAAAAATGCTCATTTTTACGTTTCGAGCAAATTTGATGCTCGCTCATAGGGTAAATATTGGAATCGCCTTATTTCCTTTTCATTTCCTATAACCCTCATTAAGTGCGCTGTCGTCTATAGGAAATGGGACGATAGTGGGATTGCAATAAGAGATGGCATTTCATCGTCAGAAATCGGTATCTTTTGTGAATGAACGACCGTTTCGCTCACCAAGTTCGGGTTGGCTCCGTCGAGGCAGAAGCAGCCGGCACTAGTTCCGTTCGTCACTCCTGAATATTTTAAAAATTATTTTAGTTAATTAATAATTATTTATCATCTCGCTTACCAGTAGCCGGGTACGGGTTGGTGCCTATGGTCGGACCGTCATTGAGGATGGGCAAGCCTGGCGCCGCAGTAACTCCCGTGCCCGTGCCTCCAGGAATAACTGGGATTGGGCTGGCCTGCAAAATATTTCTCTACTTTTGCTACACCCGGTTGGTTTAGGTTCTGCATGCGCTATATCTAATCCATTCCGAAGCTATTCCTGATTATGTCCAGATTGCTCGGTGAAATTCAGTTCGAAAAATGAATTCCGGGACTCACAACGCCGGGACAGCTGCACTGGTACTGCGCATTAGCCGGGCCGTTTATTCTGATCATGATGCACTGGCAGGCCTGGCTGGGCGGGACAGTCTGGGTGACGGGCGGTTCATATCCTGCAAGTTTTTGTAAAGTAAAGGTGTTCCATGTCAAGCGATTTTACAGTAGCAAGCTACCACGCTAGATGGGGCAAGCCGGTAAGCCAGCTGCAATCCTGCAAGTCATCACAGTTTAATCAAATTTGAACAGTTTCGTCGGTTTAATTTTGCATATGGTGCACCTTCGTGTATGCAAAATAATCTTTCGAATAAGAAGGGAACTAGGTGAAAGACAATCAAGTCGAATTATTTAACCCCTTACCAGGAGTGGTGCTGCTGGGTCCGGGTGTAGGCAGAGGGGTGGTCACGGTGGGCACGGTAACTGGGGGCAGAGTGATGGGAGCGAAGGTGGACGAGGGAGTGATCACAGGAGGCGTCTATAAGCATTTCAATTGTTCGATGAAAATCACAATTTATTTCTAAATGAAATTGGCGAAACGTTGTTGAGACGAGAAAGAGCTTTCCCCTAATTGTCATTTTCCTTGAGCGAACGACTGATTTGTTGCATCAAAAAATATTCCCTTTTGTGGAACTAATGAGAAGCCAATGCATCAATATGTTTAGTCTAGTTACCTGGTAAGTAGTAGGGGTAGTGCTGTAAGTGAATGGGGTAGTAGAGGGCGGGGCAGTGATGGGAGGGAGAGTCGGCGGAGTTTGCGGTACCGTGGGGTACGTGAATGTGGGAGTCACTGGAATATGTTTATATTGATACTTATATTGATAATTAGTATATATTATATTAAAATAGAAATGTTATAATACAATATTTATAATAATCATAATTCTCTCTATAGAAACCACCGTTCTTCGATTACTATACCACATCACTACGAAAACATTAAGATCGTTCGAAACTTATTTGATTCTAGCAAGTATGCATTTTCTCAAGTCACTTGAGAAAATACCAACCTGTGGGTGGTACGGTCACGGGGGCCGCAGTGATGGGTGGAAGGGTGATTGGGGGCAGGGTGATCGGAGGGAGGGTGATGGGCGGAAGGGTGGGCTGGGTCGTGGGCTGGCTCGGCACTACTGGCACCGTGGTTTGGACGGTGATGGTTGTGTGAGGCGGCTGCATGGTGCCGGGCTGCAATGAACAATTCGCTATAGAAGCTATGACGAAATAGTAAAAATTGTACAAAAAGGCGAGAATAGTATTGATTTCATAAACAATTTAAAGACTCACGGGATTGCACATGCATCGATAGGTGGGATCGTGCGTGAGGAAGATCTGGATGCAGTGGCAGCTGCAATTTATTTTCTTTTGCAAATTATTTTTTTGTATTTTTTAATTCTCATCACAAATTTCACAGCAGTTTTCAATAAGAAATACAAAAAGATAATTGTTGAAAGCTGCGACTGACCTCGCCGACGGGTTTCCTGCAGCCTGCGACACCTGCGACGCGAGTCCGCCCTGCTGCGCGCCGAGTTCGTTCATCTGAAATAAATTTTAATGTATTCTTTTTTCAATTTGTTTCTAAAGTTTAGTCATATCTTTCAAAGTAGAAAAAGTAACGATGTCCAATTTTTCTGCAACGTCTTGCTCGTTTTAGGTTTCACTGTGCATTTTTAATTTTAGTGGCATCGCTAGCTACGATTCTGCGTAGCCAAATTATTCAAACATAAAACAACCGAGACAAATATCACGCATTTCAATCGGCCGAACTCTTAATTGCTCTCAATTTAGATAGGGGTTTCATCGTGTGTTGAATGTCGTAGTGGCGCGGCCAGCAATGATCGTTTCTTGTGTAGTGTTAGTTAGTGATTATTATTATTTTTAATAAACGAAGCAGAACCCACCGCCAATGGTTGCATGCAGCTGCACTGCATGCCGCCGCCGCTCACGAGTCGCACACATCGACACTGCTGTCGCTTGACGCGAACGGACGCAGCCTCGGGGAAGGAGAAGGACGCCTGAAGTGGGCATAATGTAACCACAGTCATTCGAGCACTCCTGCCGAAACACAGAAATAGAGCCTGTTGAATAACTAGCAATACTTCAGATAAGGGGCATACGTGTCAAGAGAAGACATGCACGGTTATCGCACGAGTATGTCTGCGTGAATGACTGTTCAACGAAATCTACTTTTGGGAATGAATCGGAAGATATTTCGTAGCAGTAACCCCAAATTGGCGGGTATCTCAAAACATTTTTCGGAAACAAATGGAAACTACAGTAAAAGTACAATAGGAAAATGAGGCGTAGCGGTGAATGCAATTTTTGATTGGGCGATAATTATTACGCAAGTATGGAATGTTAAACTCACAGCTGCAGTTGCTGCAACCGCCGCAAACAGCACCACCGAGCTGAGTCGCATCCTCGTTACTGCAGCAATCGATTAATTAGTTACAACTCAAATTATCCTCGGTAAATGACTTCAAACGCAAAGGTACAAGTATGGCATGTTCGAAACGAGTAAGCAGCGTAATACAAGTACTGAGCTCGCCAGAAGAGATGATACCGAAAGAGACTCTGTCCGCTTTCCGCCTCTCCTTCTCTTTTATACTCGGCGTGCCCGGGGCGTTCTCGCGTGAGGCTCATCATTTCACCCGCGGCGTGCCATTCGATATTTCATCTCAACTCCGCCTTCATATTCCTATCGAGCGCGCGCAGGAAGTGAGTGAGCAAACATTGTTCAGGCACAGTGTGCTCATACACGGGCGCGCGCTGAGCTCCACGTAGGGCAGCGAGAGCGTAAGGGATACCCCAGGGTGTCGAGTTTCATAGCAGCCGGATGAGCCGGATCAGCAAGCGAGCCGCTTTTTAGAAACTTCCTGACGATGCAGAGTCTAGTCAGGGAGAGCAGAGGGGTTTGGCAAGGGTGGATAGTGAGAGAGCAAGAGATCAAGAGGTATCCTGCTTCCTCTGGCAGTGCCTCGCAGTGAATTCATCGATATTTGCAGACGATTTAATTTTATCTTCATTTCGATCAGATGCACTCGCTTTATCATCACCGGTTTCATTTCAATGAAACAGAATGCGCAGCGAAACATATTTGAGAACGACTGAAGAAGGTTTGATTATTTGTGTAGAAAGAGTCAGGCAATTTACAACTTTGTGCCGCTTTCATTATCAAACACTGATCTAATTTGATCTGTGGATTCAAAATTTTTATATTTTCAGCTTTTACATTGCTTTTACCCATTTTTTTCTGTTCATGTGGGTAATTAGAGAAAGAGAGGTGTTCATGAACTTCTTATTAAAAATTATTTCAAATGGTATGTTATATATCGGTATTTTCCTGGAAGTGTCTGATAGACGGAGAGCCATGAGGGCGTTTCTCACATACTCTCGCTTCCTGCCGTCTGTGTTCGGCAGTAGGCAAGTGTAGACTTCATTCAAAAGTGCAGAGCAATCAACCAACTCTCGCTGACCAGTTGCTTCTTGACTCACTACTGACACCCAATCGAGCCTGTAAGTACACATCTCTCCTTCTGATCAAACATGAATCTACTCGAGACGGGTAGACTGATCTCCATTCTCGTCATGAGAGACATAATATCGAAGACTAGAATTACGAAACATCAGACTTATACACTGTTCAGTAACAAATATCCATAGGGGGAATAGTGTGTTAAAGTGAGAGAATCATTTTTACTCTCTCAATACTCGCCCCTTCCTGGAGGTTTGAATCATGGGGGGATCGATTTCTGGTGGACTACTCTTTCTTCCGCGGACTTCTTCCGTCAGTGCAATCCGCCTGCAACGATCAAGTAGCAGAGATTTATTTGCGCCTCCGCGCGTCCGCACGCACCAACAAAAACCATCTTCTCACGCGATGGCGCGCGGTTTGATCGGGTAGAAGAGGCGGCCCGAAATCGACTCACTACTAGTGTGTAGTGAACTGTAGATCAGAGGAAAATTCGGTGCCTGCGGAGATGTAACGATCCCCTAGTGAAAGCGTATGACAGAATAGTTCCTCAAAATTAGATGTATAGTATAGAGTGTTTGTGCAAAAAAAACATGCTCATATAATAAGCAATAATGTTCGCGAGCTGATCGAGGAGCTTTGTGACTATATCAAAAGCTGAGTCGCAATCAGTTCTTTCTCATGCCAGTACGCTTCACTCTATTCATTACCAGATCCAACTAAAGGCCAGAAAGTGAAATTAATAAATTCAACTAATGTGAATGTACCAAAATCTTTGGAACGTAACTTTCCACAGAATTGTGTGTACCCACGTTTACACCACATTTGGTTCCCAGAAGTTTAACGCGCAAACTCGATGAATCCACTTGTTGAGTGGCCTCCGATTATGATCATACACCTCACGCAGGCTATTTCCTGTTTGATGTCTTGATCTTCCTCACGGAAGATCAACGAGCGATACTCACCCAAGTCGTAGGGAAATGCGCGAAAACTGAGCTCGAGCTCAAGACAGTAATGGGATCCTCTGAGGATCATTTTTGTAGCAAACTTTTGTGTAGTGAAAGCACAGGGCTCGAAGGATTTGCTAACAGGCAGAATTTTTCACTTGTGTATCAAAGTTCAAGTGGGCTGGCTGGAGTAGACTTCCTGAATTTAACAACCTCGACGGCTGCGAGTAATACACAACACATTTTCTCCAATTCTAGGCTCATATACCTATCCCGGAACTACACTAGCAATTTAAAAAGTGGCCGAAATCCAGATCTTTGCTCTGTGATTGATGTCGGTTCCACACGTTTCGATGGCAGTAACCCGACCCCATCTCTCCCCCCCTTGATTCAGGCGCGTGAATTCTTCTCCCTCTCTCTCTTTCTCACTGTTCATATGTTTACCGATGTACATGCAATAGTAGGAAGAGGAAGAAGGGACCAAAGGGAGCAGAAAAAGAAAGGAAGGACTAACGAAAGGAGGAGGAGGGGCTAATGATGATTGGGTTCGAATAAAATGATATTGATATGATTGATAGTGATGTTGAGCACATTGCCAGTAAGTTCATTCTATGCGCAGAGAGAGAACAAAAGTGCGCGAATCTAGCAGGAGAAACGAAAAATCCCAAGTTCGGAAGTTCAAACTTTATTCCATTGACCAATTTCGATTGACATATTCATATATAAATAAGGAATCTCTTCTGCAATCTCAGCTTCAAATATCGAATGAAGTGTGCTTCAGTTCCACAATGTCAGCGTAAACATCATTATATTTTTAATCGGATAGTGCTCAACGAGGGAATAAATATGAATAGAATCTGGAGTAGAATACTCTCAACCATTTCGACGCGAGACTTTGGATACTCAGTTTCCCATCAGACATTATGGTAGTTGCTTGTTGAGTATGTATACATTTGGCGAATCATATTTTTGTCTATACTTTATTTATTTATGACCATTAATAACAATTCTTATCAGCAGCACGGATTAATCTATGACGATGTTGTTATCAGCTAGGTCACTTTCCCCTTTTCGCTTCACCTCCCGATTCCTTCTTACATTTTCCTTTCCATTTACTGGCACGTCTCGGCCCTTTCCTAACTATTACATTTATATAATGATACGATCAAACCAAAAAGTCAAAACAAGGACTTCTGGTTTTTACCACAAAAGCACGTTCGCAACCCTCTCAACTTTGCGTGATTTCTCGCTTTGGTAAACACAGGAAGTAGCATTTTTTCCATCTTGTGTGTTCGTATCGTTTAATAAATGTAGTATCGACACATTGTTGTCCAAAGTTGTTTGATGCATTTCTTCTATGAGTGTGTTTTATCATCGCCATCGACAGCAGTGACACGCTGCATTTTACCCTCAATAGCTTATTTAGCTTTAATTTCAACCTGTAAGTGCTCCTCCTTCACAAATGGTCCTTCCCTCTACGTCAGACGCCCAAGTAAACAACATCACAAGTGTAAGTGAGTTGCAAAATTTCGTTACAAAAATGCATTGCCTTTGTAGTGTCATATGCTAGTATTCTTTCTGTGTGAGCACACATATCGATTCAGCACACAAACAACAGACAGCACAGTAGTGGTCGATATTTCGGTGAGCACACTTTAGCAGTCAGATTTACCACACGCTTGCACCAGCTAACAACCAAGCGCGCAATGTATTGATATTGAATATTTCATATTAATGGTTTGCACTCTCATCTGTTGGTCTTCATTTGCGGCCTTGTAGTGCTTGTTGTCGCGCTGCAAATGATGATTATCTGTCTCAAGAATCGTCGGGACAAGTATGTTGAGATGAGGAAGGCCTACGAGGCGGGAGAGACCGCGGCAACCATTGAACTATCATCGGCCCTCAAGAAATCATGATTTTGCTAGCGCGAATGTTTCCATGTCGTCATTACGCGTTCGATGGTTCTCGTCGAATTTCGTCAAATATTTGGATCTAAGAGCCTTATCGCTGATGATAAATAAGCTGATGATAAATAATAATTTTCTGTTTGCTCGTGTACATGTCGTCTGGGCGGTGGTGACCTTTGTGATAAGGGCTTATCATCTTATCAGTAGTACATTGCACCGTCAAGCGCACATTATTGAGTAGCTCGTTATAGAAAGCAAACAAACGCTATCTGTCACGTTAAAAATGTTTTGAATCAATGAACCGCATCATAACAATGTCCGAGCCTCAATTACGCGCATTTTATCTTATCAGCGCATTTTGCTTTTGCTGCGTTTTACACCTCGCGGGTTTGTTTGCTTCCCCCACAACTGCCATCAACATGGCAGCAAAACCAATCGATAATTCCCAAGTCAAGCTGAGCTGGGTCGTCGTCGCGGCTACGGTAAGTTATTATTGATTTGGTTTTTTTTTCTAATTATCGATTATTTCCGGATTCGTACGATAATGAGTTCAATCGAATGGACGAGTACTTCTTGGGCCTGTCGGCTTCGGTGAGACTTACGATTACCTGGGAATGATCTATACACATCTTCTCATCAATTTTGAAATGGTGGCGCAACAGGATTCGAAATTGGAATAGAAATAAGGGGATATGGAGGAATGGGGACTCTCCAAATCTCCCTTGAGACGAGGTCTTTGACGACGGGGTGATTTGATATTTGCAGACGCTCGCTCTCATCGGCGTTCTTCTTCTCATCCTCTTGGTCTCTTCAATAATCGCCTACTTTCTCTATCGTCGATTACATCAACGTCCAGAAATCGAGTCGAATTCAGTGCACAATGGAAAGAAAGAAGAGCGAGAGGAGATGATTGTGAAGATAGAAGCTCGCACTGAGGTAAGACAGTTATAAAATGGTACGTAGATGAAATGAACAATTGGTTGCAATAGGGCTGTCTCGTTTTTAAATTTGTTGTTTAGTAGCGAAAACTGTATTTGTGTATTTCTCGCACGAGTATTTGTGTATTTGTTTTTTGCTATCAAATGGGTCCAATTTATACCATTTATTGACTACTGAAAATCTATTTCTCGAATCCGGGAAAATCATGAAAGTGAAGCAACACTCATATCATTTGTGTTCTCGTGTTAAACCAAATATTCCACTAATACAAGCAGCAAGAAACCGATCGGGTTCATAAATGTATCAGATACTTGCTGAAACAATTGAAACTTTTTTAATAAATATAATTTAGTTTAATTTTATTACTTCAGGCCCAGCCTTCATAAAAGGGCTCACATCAAATTGCGGAATGCTCATTGAATGCTAATGATAACAATTGTAACAAATATCGATTTAATAAAGATTACTGTGCACATTATAAACACTTTCTCGACTCTCTGAAATTCATTCATACTAAAATCGAGGCAAACAATGCGATTATCGAAGAAATGAACAAACTGTGAAGAGAAGCCGAGTCAGGTGTGCCGCCCATTTCGATTACCTGGTGAATATAAAATAATTTTAAATAATAAAATCATTAGTGAACGATTTATGATCTGTCAGTTAAAAAAATTTTTCACAAAGGTGTTATCATATTGTTTGCTATATAACAACACCTTTGAGTCAGGGGCTTAAAAATTCCGGGCCAGAAAAAATGGCCCAAAACAATGTTAATTTTCCGATTCACCTTATCTCGATTGCACAGATCAGTACTGCAACACGTGACGTTGGTGTATGATCCCTCCGTTTTCACTCTCTGTGGTTATTAATTATCATGCATCAAGTACAAGTAGAGTGGACTAATTGGGGGGAGGCGGTGCAGCTATCATAGATTCTTCTTTAAACGGTCCACCGAAAGAGCTGATAGATTTTGAAAATTTAAAAACTTCTAGACTGTACTAAGATTCAGATGAAGCGACTTATGAGGAAAATGCGAAATAACATTCGTCACAATCCAGGGACAAACAAACATAAAAGATTCAGATGAAGCGACTTATGAGACTGTACTAAGATTCAGATGAAGCGACTTATGAGGAAAATGCGAAATAACATTCGTCACAATCCAGGGACAAACAAACATAAAAGATTCAGATGAAGCGACTTATGAGGAAAATGCGAAATAACATTCGTCACAATCCAGGGACAAACAAACGTTATAAAATGGTACGTAGATGAAATGAACAATTGGTTGCAATAGGGCTGTCTCGTTTTTAAATTTGTTGTTTAGTAGCGAAAACTGTAAAACTTTCGCACGATTATTTGTGAATGTTTTTTTGCTATCAAATGGGTCCAATTGATACCATTTATTGACTACTGAAAATCTATTTCTCGAATCCGGGAAAAATACTGAAAGTGAAGCAACACGCATATCATTTGTGTTCTCGTGTTAAACCAAATATTCCACTAATACAAGCAGCAAGAAACCGATCGGGTTCATAAATGTATCAGATACTTGCTGAAACAATTGAAACTTTTTTAAAATAAATATAATTTAGTTTAATTTTATTATTTCAGTCCCAGCCTTCATAAAAGGGCTCACATCAAATTGCGGAATGCTCATTGAATGCTAATGATAACAATTGTAACAAATATCGATTTAATAAAGATTACTGTGCACATTATAAACACTTTATCGACTCTCTGAAATTCATTCATACTAAAATCGAGGCAAACAATGCGATTATCGAAGAAATGAACAAACTGTGAAGAGAAGCCGAGTCAGGTGTGCCGCCCATTTCGATTACCTGGTGAATATAAAATAATTTTAAATAATAAAATCATTAGTGAACGATTTATGATCTGTTAGTTGAAAAAAATTCTCAAAAGTGTTATTATATTGTTTGCTATATAATAACACTTTTGAGTAAGGGGCTAATAAATTCCTGGCTAGAAAAATGGCCCAAAACAATGTTAATTTTCCGATTTACCTTATCTCGACTGCACAGATCAGTACTGCAACACGTGACGTTGGTGTATGATCCCTCCGTTTTCACTCTCTGTGGTTATTAATTATCATGCATCAAGTACAAGTAGAGTGGATTGGGGGAGGCGGTGCAGCTATCATAGATTCTTCTTTCAACGGTCAAGAGCTGATAGATTGTGAAAGTTTAAAAACTTCTAGACTGTACCAAGGTTCAGATGAAGCGACTTATGAGGAAAATGCGAAATAATAATCCAGGGACATCGTCACAATCCAGGGACAAACAAACAGACACTTCCTCTTCCTATTAACGGAGGAACGAAAATTATATTACCTCGCACAATTCGGTGGACATGCACGTGCAATTTTCCTGCAAACGACGGATCTGTTATTTGCTCTGTTCGAGTACCGTCACTTATTACTCCTTGTTTCGACACCACTATTTACTTGAACCAGACTTGATAAACCTCTGGGAGGGGGTGGTCTACCAAGCCTGGTTTAAGTTCTGTTTTTTTGAATTGCTCATGAAGAAATGATTGAACCAACGAAGACTGATTGTTCCCGTGAAAATATCACGGGAAAATGGAAAACATAGAAATCGCAAAAAAAATACACTGGTATTACATTAAAGAAGGGGTCCCACGAATATTTGGTCAACTGAGTTCTCACTGTGGGGCAATGGAGATAGAACACCCGAGGAGAACCTCGAAAATCGCACGATTCAGTTTTTAGTTTAAAGAAAGTTATGATTAATAAACTGTTCAAAACGACCAGAATTCTTACAGTATCTCTCATCGAGACTGCAATCTTTTCGCGGTGGGAGTTGGCATTTTGTGGAGAAGAAGTCAGACAAAGGCAAAGAGAGAAGGGGGAAAGAGAGGGTGCGCGATGGAAACGCGCGCTGCATTTGTGTTTCACCAACTACTGATAACAGAGATGAAACATCGAACATCGGGGAAAATAAATGGTTTCAATCATTCGTGTTACGCCTTCCTTAAGCAACAACCTGGTATGCATCGCTTTTCACTTCTCTCCACGCAAACATCACGTAACATGAGAGAAGGTGAGCGTACGAGAGAGCCAAGAGAAGAAGAACGACACAATGTATTGCGGGAAGTCGACAAAAAAAATTACTAGGAATGATTCGATGAAATGCCTCGTCACGCAAAGCCTGTGACTCATGCTACATATTTTATCTCTTCTTGAAAGCGATGACATTGGTCATAGACAAAAGGGAGAAGGTTCGATCGAGCATTCCGTTATACGGAAATGCGAATGAGCCAGTAAGGTTTTTTAAAAGTAAAGATAAAGTTAGTATCGTACGTACTGAATATATCGGAACGTTTACCGGAACGTGATCAAAATGTTCAATTTTTGTAACTTTGCCAAGAAAATTATTTGCGACTCGTGAGTAGGTTCATATTTTTTGTCCACCTCGATTTACAGGAAACTACCCGGACATGCCCGGTGAAATGTCTAAAACAAAGGAGAAAATTCGATGCGATAACCGACCAAGTTAGCGAATTGTCATCATTACCGTATACAGCCGGGAAATGCCAGTAATTGCCGGTTCTGTCCCTTTTTTGCAATCGAATTTGTAGCTTTCTGTTACACATTTCACCGGGCATCACCGGGTAGATTCCGGCAAATCGATGCGGATTAATCGAATTAGCATAAACACAAGTCATGATAATGCGTACTCGCAAAGATGCAAATTCTGAACATTTTGATCACATTGCGGTAAACGTTCCGATATTTTCAGTACGTACGATACAGGAATCAAGAGGGCTTTACGTCGACAAGCGACCACTCTGCCGGGGCACACCGCTAAGGCCGGTTGCTGCACAGGACTACGTATTCCCTGCTGTCCAGATTTCTGGGGCACGCTACCTGTCGCAATCAATGTTGCAACCAATTTTGCTGCTATTTTTTATGAAGGATATTTGCTAACCCTCGCTCTTATCGATGTTCTCCTACTTATTCTCGGCGCGTCCTCAATAATCGCCCATTTCACTGTCGATTTCGCCGCCGACCCGAAATCGAGCCGAATTCTCTGCAGAAAGTTCGAGAAGGAAAGAAAAAAGAGCGAGAATCGATGATTGTGAAGATAGAAACCGTGACCGAAGTAAGCGGTCAAAGTGCTGTAAAAAGGAAATGAGCGTTTTGTAAAAATCAAAGCAAATAATAATAGTATTAATTTAGTAGAAGAATGTATGTTTTGTATGACTGTCTGACGCTAAGGGAGCGAAACAGTCATACCTACTATAGTTTAAACTTATTAATTTTTGTAGTACTCTTGAAATAACAATCGTTATTGTAATCATATTTAATTAAGGCTCAGCCTGTATAAATGGTACCTCAGCTTGTCGCTGCATGTTCATAGAATGACAATGATCATAAATGTACCAAACATTAATTGAATAAAGATCACGTAATTACAATATGCAAATTTCTGCCTTTTTGTTGATTGTTTTTATTGAGTGGCATTTCATTTACAATATAATCGAGGGAAACAACGCGATTATCGAAGAAATGAACAAATTGTGTAGGGAAGCGGAGTCAGGATTTCCTCCCATTTCGATGACCTGGCGAATAATTTAATTCATTATATATTAATTAATAAAATTGTCTAATAAGTATTGACCGAGTATTGCGCGTACAATGTACATTGAATGTAGATCTGCTGCTATTTATGGCCACAAATAAAAATTCTCAATAGTATTGATTACTTTGTATGTTGAGGAGCTTAGAATCACCAAAAATGCGCATTTTCTGATTTACCTTATCTCGATTGCAAAAGTCCGTATCACAGCAGGTGATGTTTTTCTCTAAGTCCTCCTTTTTGTGTTTCTGTAATTATTTTGCATAAAGTATTACGTAGACGGGGCTGAGATGAGGTAGAAAATACCTTCAAAATGCTTCAATTTTGGACAAATCTTGGGTTTTTTTTCTATTTATCACCACTATGCTTCTTTTGCTCATTTCTTGCAACTATTGTAGAAGGTTTGAGACATTATGAGGGCCTACAAATATTTTTTTGATGATTTTGCAGCAGGTGAAATCCACGTTTCTGAGGTTTTTTTTATATTGTGGAAGTTATTCCGGAAAAACAGGTCAGAAATGAAAAATCGATAAATCTCAAAATCAGAATGGGTGTTGATAGAACATGTCCTTTTATGCGTAACACCCACGTTTTGACCAAATTGAATCATTTTATAGGTAGTTTCTACCTCGCCAAATTGGCCTGCTCAAATCTTTACAGCTGTCTGCTGCAGCCGGGAAGAGTGCTCATGCTGTCATATAGCTGCTTTCCGATAGGGATAGATAGGTACTGCCAAAATGTGAAGGAAACTACTACATCATTTTCCACAATGCACCTCAGAAAATACGATTTGTCTTGAGACTTACGTGGCAGGATTAATACTGTTACCAGAAGTTTGGTTTTCGGACAAACTGTTCTCTGAGCTCATGTTTCTCCCAGAAAAAAAGACCCTACAGGGAAGTGATTAGAAAGGAGAGATTGGGGAATCGAGAGGGGCGAGAGGTGCGAGAGGAGAAGAGAGAGAAACTGAGTAGATCAAAGAGGGTGCGAGAGAGGAGAGGTGGCCTCGCATCCAGGGAATCACACTAGTCCGGAAAAGGGATGGCTTGTTTGTCATTTCGTTGCGAGACCCTAGGAATTCGCGCAAATTCAAACATGCATGGGTTCAAACATCTCTTTAAATTTACCTCGCACAAACCGTCGCTCGCGCAGTACGTATGGCTGAACTCTCTTTCGTACTCTGTCATGCA
Source organism: Pristionchus fissidentatus (assembly GCA_036245785.1). Classification (NCBI taxonomy): domain Eukaryota; kingdom Metazoa; phylum Nematoda; class Chromadorea; order Rhabditida; family Neodiplogasteridae; genus Pristionchus; species Pristionchus fissidentatus. The sequence goes on from BTSY01000002.1 coordinate 27,372,453, forward strand.
GCTTGGCCTTCTACTGATACCACATGTAGTCTGCAAAAAAATTCAAAAGGTAAACATTTCAATATTTATTGTAAACGATATATTGATAGCAATTCTTCTTCGTTCTGCATCATGGGCGTCGTTTTCGTTGAGTAATGAGTGATTACTAGTTTCATGGGGTGCAAGGTGCAAGAAAAAAATCTGGGTGCAAAAATCACAGCGTGCAAAGTTAAAATTTGAATTCCCGCAATTATTTATTTGTGCTTATTTCTCGGCTACCGGTGAACCTAGCGACACGAAATTTCGTTGCCAAGTTCCAAAATAATGTAAATCCGAAGTTTTGTGTTCTTGTCTTCAACGGGAGCCTACTTGTAAAAATCAATAATTGCGAAAATTCAAATTTTTTCTTCGCACCCCCTAATTTTAAGAATTTTGCACCTTGGTGCAATTGCACCCTTGATTTTTGCACGGCATTAGTTATGAATGAAACAATTTTGACTGGCCACTACGATGATCGACGCAATGGTCGCCAAGTCAGCAATATTTTTTTCTTTAAAAAAATATACAACATTAATAAAAAGGTAACAGTAGCATGATGCGTACCGGAACGGTTTGCCCTCTTCGCGCATCTACCGTAGAGAAGATGTAACACGTGAGAGGGTAAACTTGCGGGAGCACCAGGAAGAGAAGGAAGGCACAGCGCATTGCGTCAAGTTAGCAATGAGAAACGACAAGGTTCTTGAAAAACGCCCATTCACGCATATGACTCATCGTCTCCTCTGGAAACCATGACATTTTTTATAGAGACAAGGGGAAAATTTGATCAAACATTCTGTGGTATGGTAAGCGAATGATTGAGCGAGACTTTTTTTCAATACTCATCACTTTCAGCGAGACGTGGCCTATGCCAGTTACCTTTAATCGATATTTTTTGGCTGCTCGTTACTCCAAATTTTCTGCAGTTGTGATAAAATCAGCGGCGCTAGTCACTACAACTATGATTGTACCTTGAAAGCGATGTCAAATGCGCGAAATCAAGCAACCACACTTTTTAGAGCGTCATGAGAATCATCTCATCTTGTTACACGCTGGAAATTCTAACAAATACATTGAACAGATTTCTTCACCATAACCAGGTTTCCATCGACACAACTTTTGCTAGAGAAAATATTTGTTCGTATGGAATCGATCAAGAGAGTGTATCATGCAATTAATTGTCGTCTCTTTTGTTGTTGTACGAACTCAACCGATTGATGGGTCCTCTCAAGAACAAGATCTCTCATTCGATCCAAAACATTCGCCTCTTTCTCGCCCTTCCCCTTCATTTGATTTCTAGACCACTTTCGGCAATAAGATTCTAGTTTATCATCTGAGTTTTGTTAATTAAAAAAAGTTAAATTGACCTAACCACTCCTGGGGCCGTCACTGACGAGCTCCCCCCCACGAGGGGTACGACTGTCTGACGCTAAGGGAGCGAAACAGTCATACCTATTGTAGTTTTAACCGTATTTAACTTGTAGTACACTTTACATAACATTCGATAATGTAACCAAATTCAATAAGAGTAGTAAAAGAAACATCTCCAATGAAATAGAGCCATATTTTATTGCATAATTGCAGAAAAATTGTGCTCAATGACAGAATAAAAAAATATATTTCCAGAGGTTTATCAAACTCATCACAAACACAATTTCGTGAGAAGCATTCACTAGTTTTAATCTATTAACTGTACGATTAACAGGAAATAAACAAGTTAAACAACAAGATCACCGACGGAATAAATAACATGTGGAGAGTAGAAGCTGAGTTGATGTAGCTGCCCATTTCGTAGACCTTATAATTACGTATTATTTAGAACAGTATATTATGTTTTTTCCAAAACAAATCTTTTATATAATGAACCATTTCATTTGTGAAATTAACTTTTCTTTCCCTACTCACAAAATTTCGATTGCACAAGTCGGTACTGCAACAGGAGCCGTTTATGTATTCATGGCGCGATTTCTCAATCTGTAATTTCAAATTAAAATTTGGCACATTTCGAATGCATAGAGAAGAAAATTAGGGAGGCATATAATATTAGCAGATCGCTTACAACGTCGGTCAGCCCACAGAATAGAGTAGGAGCTATTACATTTATAAAATGATACGATCAAATGTCAGAATGTTAGTTCCTGGAATTACCGAAGGACCAAAGCACACAAAAGTGAGAGGGTCGCCGACGAGAAATGCGTGTACAACCGAGAAATCATTTTTGCACGCACTCTCTCTCTCTCTTGCTAGATATTTTCAGAAAGGTTAGCGTGCTATGGGAAATGCAACAATCATATTAGTACCTCGCACGATTCGGTCGACATGCATCCCGTCGCTCCTAGCAGATATTCGTCGTAAGTCATCGCACAACTGTATGCTTCAGTTTGGTTATTGCACTGCGCTACCTTAATTATTATGCAATTCTTTGAGCAATAACAATATATGGATTTGTTGCATGGATTTTTTTCCGCAAAAAATACTGTTACGCCTCAAAATATCGTCTCAAAAATTTCATATGTTGGCTAACTAAAATCATAAAAACCTTAGCGGCGGTGGCGATCCTATTTGTGTTCATCACATTCATCACATCGAATTGAGTGATGACGTAACATTCGAGAGGCAAAACCGTAGGAAGCATCAATAGAAGAAGGAAGAGACAACGCATAGTGAGAGAAAATGAAAAATGCAGATGTGTATGGAAATGCCTAGTCACCCGTCGCTTGTGACTCATCTCTTCTCGACATTGAAGAAACGGGAGGACTCTTCGCAAAGTTCGAGTGAGAATTCTGTGCAATCGAATTTCGGATTTCTCAATTTTTTTAAGTTTGAAGAAAGTAGAAAAAAGAAAATATAATAAACTGTCTAAAAGACAAGAATTTTTACGTTATCTCACACTGAACCCGAATGGTTTCAGTGTGGGAACTGGCATTATGCGGAGAAGATCACACAAGCGCTGCATTTGTGTTTCACCAACTTCTGATAAAAGAAATGAAACCTCGAACTTCCAGGAAGATTAAAAAATCGATCGTGTTACGCTTTCTCAAAGCGAAAATTGTTTAGGTTTTTATCATGTCTTTCTATTGCTATGGGAGGGGACTGAAGGATTCCCTCAAAGTATATCCACAAAAAATGAATAACAATTCAACCGATGAATTATTGCTTCCGATTGAAGATGTCAGAAATCTAATTTTATTCCATTCTTATCCTCGCTTTTCCCCCTTTGTCTCACCCTCATTTTCGAATCTATGCACGTCATGGTCAGGTTGACACAGAGCCAAATGCGAAAAAAACCGGTTTAAACTTATGCAGTTTGCCGGGTTCTTACCGAGCAATCGATTACCATTTCTCCACAGTGAGAGCTCGGTTAACCACAAACTCGTGAGACTCCATTTTTAATATTTATCACCAATGTAGCAAGCAGAGTTTGATCAAACACCAGCTTGTGTACTGTATTATAACCTGTGACTTATAGATTTTTTTTATAGATTGATGTGTTACAATTTGTTTATAATATGCAGCCAAAGCTCTTATCGACGTGACGACCAGAAGTAGTGGTAAGCGAAGAAGCGTCAGACAACCTTGCGATAAATAATTTACACATTGCTTGTAATCACTCATTTTCCGTTGCGCCTTGGGCGTCGATAAAATATGTAACATAAATGTATAAAATAGCATAAATAGATATAAAAATAAAAAAAACAAAGGAGTCCTACCCGTCCTTCGCTGTCCGTGCACAAAGGGATGAAAGCAATTGCGAGAATGACACTAGTGACGAAAAAGGTGATTACTGCCATACCAGGCGCCATTATCCTGTCCTTAGCCAAGTCCTTAGTTCACTACATTTCTTTCGCTTATATGCGCGAAATTGCAGAGTATTTTCAGGTGATCAAATATTATCCCCTAGTAATTCACGCCTGCGTATAATATTGATGATCGCAGCTGAACACTCTCAAACGTGTCATTCTTCTTTCCAAACCTCTAGGCCATAGTTCGAACGAGAGAGTGTGCAAAAGTGAGAGAGTCCTTCTCGTTTTCACATGCTCTCTCACTCCTTTCTGTAGGATTGAGCGACCTGCGGAATATTGTGGTGTGATCATGCTGAAGGTGCAGGACAATGGAAATCAGCAAACTCTTTAACTGAATATCCCTGAACACAACTAATTCCGAATGATAATTTTACTATGAAAACGATACAACGAACAAACATTGATTCCTATTTCCAGTTATGCGCTTTGTCGATGCCGTGAAACGCCAGCAGATACGTTGACACATTTTCGGAAATTTGTTTAGCTGAATTTCAAAATACGCATGAAATGGTGCAGCAAATGCGAATGTCAGTGTTGACGCTGTTAATTCAACAAAAAATCAACAAATTCTGTATTTCTCCCATCGGCATTGAGCTATTTTTTTCTCCACTTCTGAATGACATTAAAACGTACTCCAGACACTTAAAGACGACAAAAACAAATGAGTCGCGGTCTAACAATTCACGGAATCTGTTCCAATCTGTCTCTTACAGTGCACAGGACGATAAGGCAGTGTTGTCACACTGTTTTCGACCTCCCGCTCATAACAATAAAACACGCGCCCCATTTGTTCAGATGCGCTCGCTATTGTTATCGGTGATTTTCCCGTGTTCTCGGCAATTTTTGTTTGTTGTCCAAAATTGACGAACCCATTTCAGGAATGATTGTGAAGGGTCATGTAGTGCTGTTTCTCGTGCTCGTTGGTGTCCCGATGATCATTCAATCGATTCAATCCCTGCACTCGGTACCGTCGGCACCCACGCGATCGATCGGGGCCGTGCCCACGGAGCCAGTGGAGACGATACCGTTCAAATCGATTCACTCGATTCCTTCCCAATCAATACCGTCCATTGAGTCCCAATCGATACCAACGGTTCCGGATCAGGCAATTCCGCCGACTCCATCGGAATCAATTCCCTCGGTCTCCTCGACACCATCATCACCAATTCAATCGATACCAAGTCCTCTACCAACCGAATCGATTTCGGTTCGCTCTCACTTTACACCAACCATGCATACACAACCTCCTCAATCAGTATACCCACATCACGGACGGTACACGTACGATAGCACACCCTGCACAACGGAAAACCCGCTGAAGGTAATATTTTTATTTGTTTCAATATGTTTTTTTTTATTTTGAATACGATTGGCGTGTCTGTTTCGCATGCTAGCATACCCTTATAGTATTCCCATCTCTTAATCTTTGCGCCTGATTTGCCGTATGTCTTGCTAAAGAGTTGTGATCCCTTACAACTCTATCGATCCAAACGTCACAAATGAAACATAAAGTCCCCCAGTAATGTGCGGAGTGTTCTAACTTTTGCTGAACACTTTCCCCACATAAACGTAGTAGAAAAATATGCGTATTAGTATACCAATTTAATTCTCGCTTTCCAGGTGCATTTGGTGGATCCGCCCTTTTGCACGGCGTGTTTGACTGTACACGGCGCGGGAAGACTCGTGCTCGGACGTAAGCCATCTCTTGCTTACCAATACATTTTTTAAAATAATTCGTAGTAAAGATAAGATGAAAAGGATGAAAATATAAGGAAAAACTCTTATATATTATAAGCCCGATTTTATATATTATAAGCCCGATTTTTATATATTATAAGCCCGATTTTTATATATTATAAGCCCGATTTTTATATATTATAAGCCCGATTTTTATATATTATAAGCCCGATTTTTATATATTATAAGCCCGATTTTTATATATTATAAGCCCGATTTTTACATATTATAAGCCCGATTTTTACATATCATAAGCCCGATTTTTACATATTATAAGCCCGATTTCAGATCCGCTCTCACCCGTGAGATTCCTTCTCAACCAGGCATGCAGCCTCTTTCCGGTTAGAAAAAATAACAGATTTTCGGAAATCGTTTGAAAATTTATGTTACAGCCCTGCAGCGTGCTCTGGTCAGTCATTTCATTCTACTTTGAGAGGACTCCAGATCGATTGAGTTGCAGACGGCTTCTGGCACTGTGTCCGGTATGAGTCTATTTTATCATACGCTTTATCATGATTTTAGCCGCTAGAATTATTAACCAATCTTCACATTTAGTAAGCCTATATTTTCGTAATTCCAAAGGGTTAGAAATTTTATGTGGATTCAGGGCGATTGGTTCAACGTCGACAGGGACAAGCGGTCCATCGATGGACAATTATCGCACGAACTGTACACCGTCCGTTATTAATTCATTAAAAAACAATTCAAAAAATAAGTTTTTATTGCGGAACATAAAAAAACGTCTCAAATGGCGTCGATTCTATGTCCGATAGACCCTTTTCTCCTCAACACGTGTCGGCATGTTATTGTTTGCACACTTTTTCCGTGCGCATAGTAGTCATTCCTTGCCTTTTACAGATTCTCGTGACTAAAACGCCATCGAATCAAACAGATAATGACGACCGGGGAACTCAAAGGGTCAATGATAATCTCCGAGACGCCGTGAGGAATGTGACAAGGGCGTTCGGAGTTAATGATGAGGTTCTTTTTTATTGGTTTGATATTCCTTTGCCATTATTTTTTAATCATATTGCCAACTTTCATTACAAGAATGTACATTCGTATTCCCTGGTATTACAGTGGATTTGTAAAGGCTATGAAATCATTTTTTTCTCTAAACCACTGGAAAGGGAATGAGAAAACAGTGTCTCGCTTTTACTGTCACACTCCTTCGCACCTCACGCTTTCTGTGGTACTACACGTCTCGATGATGGAATGTTTGTCTAAACCCCAGAGCCAAACACTGATCATTTGTCTAATTATGGACAAATCCAACAAGTTACGAAACTGATAGATAAAATAATGAACAATAATCGATTTATTTCAGAAACAGACAGAGATGCTCACTGAGATAATACTCGAGGGCAACCGACGGCTCAACGCCGCCTATCACTTTGTAAAGCAGCAAGAATCGGATTCTAATAATTAGTATGAGTAAAATAATAAAAGGAACCTTCTTCACTTCCCTGTCTTTGAAAACATCTCAGTCCTTGATCGGACGAAAAGAACCTGCTTATTTGAATTCACCGAACATCTCGGACTGTCATAGCAAAGCAGATATGTTTCACCGTATATTGAAGACTGAATATGCTTAGGTGGATCAATGTCATTCATTATTGCCACTGAAAGAAAGCAAATAATACTTTTGTTTGTTTGTGAAAAACCTAAACGAACACATTTCCCTCTCATCATTTGACTCCAAGAAACCCTTACAATCACCCGCATAGTCCACTACAATTGTTTGAACAGGGCGATCAAAGGCTGGAACTATCACAGGATTAGTTTTTTTTCAAAACGAAATCCTCTTCAAGCAGAGACCGTAGATTTCTTTTAAATTAACATATGCACATTTGCGATCTCCTATTTCATTCTTATATTAGAATGATTTCAAACTTTGTAAATTCTCTCGTGCCTCATCACTTCCCTGATTGTTCCATATTTCCACACCCGTGGTAGGGGCGCCAAAGGCCCGTCCCTATCGCCAACTGCCTTTGATCTGATCCTGATCCCCTCTCTGGATACCGCTTGATGCCAACCCTCTTTCCCAAAGCTAATCCGACCCTCGGGTATCGTCTTCTTTTCGGCGGTCATATATTACCGGCTCTGGGCTTATATCTGTTCACTGACCCGGGCAAGCTTCAAGCTCTCCATACCGGCTGCGGAGGTGTGCTATCAACACTAACGATCTCTAAGATCCCGAGACCAGATATCGGGGCGATATCCGTGTGACCGGTAATTGGTGTCTCTTGTTAGAGCCGGTAATTAGTGTTGTCATCGTTACCGAACAAGTGATCGCTCGAGTGTAAACACATTGATGCAGAAAAGGGTAAGCAAATACAGAGAGATTCACTAAGGTCGGCATCTCGTGGGCGCGGTAAAATTACTGCTGAGATGGGATCGAAACAGTCAACACCTTCCAATGTTGATTCATCTCTGTCAAGAGAGAGAGATAGACAGCGAGAGATAAGACGGGGGACAATATAAAGGAGTGGTGGGCGGTGGTCAAAAGGTGTTTTCGGCAGGAGTTCGGCCGCTCGCTATTTTGCAGCATCCCTTTTTGCAAGATTTCGTACCTTAATAGTGATGGCCAACACTCAAATCTACGTAGTCATACGATTTCTACCTTCCAGAGAGTGATCGGGAGAGTATTCCTCTTGATTTCGAAACCCCTATAACTCGTGACCCCTTTCTGGTTATTTTTCACAGGCGCTGAAATTATGTGCAATGTGTAGCAGTGCCAGCATTCCTTCCTTTCCCCATTCTGACCTCTTTGCTGGAGAGATCGAACGTTTGGCGTGACTTGTCTATTTTTTAAACATTGGGTTACCTAGTGATGACGCAATCACAGATGCTCCGACTCGCTCTGTTGTTGTTGCCGATTGCGCTTGCTGCCGATGTGGGCCCGACCGAATCCATTTCAACTACGGTAACGAGAGAGAAAGGATGCACAATCGAATCTGACAAGGTAACATTCCTGTACGCGAGGCATTAATTTATCGCCTTTTCCGTTTCACCGTTCTCTCAAAATGCTGAAAATCGAGTGCTAAACGATTTCGTCTCACATTATCTATTTGAAAGTGGCTCATCGGAACTCCTCTTGTGTTTCACTGCGTCTACGAGACAATTTTGCACTAGAAACTTGCAGTGGTCTCTTGATCGGAATAGTTGTTGAAATATTTATCATTAGTTTGATATATGAAAATCGGATATTGTCTTTTTGGTAGATCGCATTGATTCTGTATCTGCGTAATTTTAGCCGTGTCACGTACAACTAGAGGATAGCAGCGAGGTGCAAAAAAGTGTGACGGGCCCACATGCCGATCAGAATAACTTCTTAATTGTGTCCAGAATAAGTCTAAATTCCCAGTCTGGCGGTGCGAAACCTCTCAGGTTTCCGATGGTTTTGAAATGTTTTAAGCGATTTAAGGTAAAAATATTTAAGGTAAATTAAATTAAATAAAATTAAGGTAATCGAGAACGGTGTGGAGCGCAAGTTGAACGAGGCGGAGAAGCAGCAGTTGGCCGAGTATGCAATCGCCCTCGATGAGTATTTTAAAGTATGATAAGTATTTGTAATTAATTTCAACTATTTATAGGCATTTTTTGTTGTAAAATACTTGTTCCTATACAAAATACCGATCCATTCATTTCGCCAAATTCCTGACAACGTTGAGAATTTTCTTTGAAGCCCTTTTGATTCAAATATGTTTCACGGCATAGTGATAGGTGTGTGAAAAAGTGAAAACTTCAATGTTCCCCCGCCCCCTGAGGACAATTGTAAACAAAACAAATTAATGAAGTAGAAAAAAATTAATTAACGTATTTGTAAATAATTATTTTAGCGCATTCGTTCCAATTTCAGCACGCCTTCCACCCCAAGTCACTCACGCAGCCAAAGGGCAAACTGCCCAAGTTCCCCGAGATCTGCAAGGTTTGTGTGTGTGCTATTTGCAATTCGAGCGAGCGTGCAAAAAGCCTTTCTGCCTCAGAATATTAAGATAATAATTCATTGCATTAGTCACAGTCTAGTACTTCATCCGTGTGCAACATCAAGAACATCAAGAAATAGAGAAATAGATCTCATGAAACAATGCACAATCACACAGTCTCCTCTGAGAAAATAATCACTTGAATGAGGGCATAAGGTAAATATGTTCACTTACGTGAAAGTCTTTAGAAATAGAGAAATTTCTCTTATCCTTAAGTATACTTGATCTCTTAAAGTACTGATTCTAGTGAAATTTTTCTTTGTCTGGTATACTTCATTTCAATTTCCAATTGTCTTCAGTCTGACAAGGTCGTCAGCGAGCACCACGTAGTCGCCTTCGAGGGCTGCAGCATCACAGACGATCAGGTAGATGATATACTTAATACTTAATACTTAATACTTTATTCTCCATCGGGAATGTGGGTGAGGACAGTTATCTTGACGTGATGATGGATTCTCCGGCTCAGGATTGAGCTCAGGATCGGAATATGATATAAGTTTGGGGCCAGAGATTGGTATGTCGGCTGACAAGACATTGTTGGCTTTAGTGTTTGCGTAACGCGCTAGTGCCGGGCAGGAATTACACATCTGCTAAAATTATTCTTTAAAAAAAGTTTTAAAAATTAATTTTCAAATATTACAGCTCTACGTCGACGGTAAATTCGTCCGAAAGCTTTCCGACGAGGAAAAGAAGCAGATTAAGGACTTCAAAGATGGCGTCGAGACTTTCAAGGTGCGGTAGGATACCGTAGAGCATCGTTGAGTACTGTAGGATACCGGTTATATACTGTAGTATCTATATTCATCTCTTAGACGTTACCACTTGTATATGTTTCACCACTTCATTTTAACCAATAGTGGACACTTCATCTTCAATACTGTCGTTGAATAAAAAAATGTTTTAAAACAGCTTTTTCAGTCACAGATCGACGATTTCCTCAAGGAGCAAATGGTCGTGTCCATTAGTGGTGGAAAAGTGACGAGAAAGCAGCCGCAACCGCCCTCTCCGCCCAAGTAATTAACATAATTTATGTTAATTAATGTTATTATATTTTTACAAATGTTGCCCATCAAGTTTCCAAGTGCACTAAAACTGACTCTTTTGAATTGCTGCAAGCAATTATGTTTCACCGCATATTGAAAACGGTATGGGATTAGGTGCAATATACGGAACCGATGCACCTCACAAAAAAATTTAAGCTTGAAATCTATGCAAATGTTCACAGGATCTGCCCGTCGACTTCTAACAAAACGGTCGGCAAGAAGATCTCCAACAAGGAATCGCTCACTGAAACCGAGGACAAGATTAAAAACTGAAATTGGGCACATTGTTTTTATATAATTTTTCATGCCATTTGTAGATAAATAATTGCTAGACAGCGTCGTGGCGTGGTATGAAGTGTCATATTTAGGGTTTCCTTATTGGAACTAATAGGAATTGAAACCATCACACACCTCTCAATTTCTCACCCTGTCTTTTTATTCTTTGTTCTACCAACTGCACAATTTCATTTGATTCCAATAAGAGAACCCTAGTCATGTCGTTTTTACCCTGCACCAAACTGTACACTGCTCCCGAATATTAAGTGAAAGTGTTATGACAGACTAAAATGACTAGTCAATAATTAAGAAAAGTAGTCCCCTGAACGAACCTGCGCTAGTCATCGTTGTGTACCAATTTTTGTGTTTGGAAAAGCAATGTCGGCATCGCCTCAGTAAAAAATCTGTACTTTCTTCAATATGAAGATATTGACTTTTTATCTTCACAGTTACATTTAGATGCAGGAGTGCCCTGACTAAATTATCAATAGCACCAGATCATTCCTGGCTCATGCAATGATGCGGGCTGGCGCTTTTATTTTAAAAAAAACGCCGTAACTATGACAACCGGGAAAAAAGCCTTCCATAACATGACGCAAGTTTTCTGCTTGAGTTGGGCAACTAACTACTCCACAAAGTTGGACAATATCGTACGAAGCTTGAATTGCGCACTCACTTTTGTGCGTATCGGTCGTAGTGACCTACCCGTAAATGATTATGTACCACCCAATTCACGTATTATTGAAGGGAATAGTGTAGAAACAATATAAAACACTTTCTGACTGATGTGTACCCCTAAATTACTGATGTAATGGGTGAAATTTTTAACTTCGATAAATACACTTTCTCAACATTATATCCGTACACATATCACTCGAAATGATCCTACTCTTCTCAAGATAGCCATAGCAAGTGGTTATTCATGATATTCAATCTTAAAAATGAAACACTTCACACTAATAAAAAAACATTTTCAACGAGTTTAGATTGAGTGAAAGCCACGCATAAGTGAGCTCCATACATTCCTGTCATGATACTGATCAACCGAGTGATCACATTCACTTTAAAGCGAGCTACATGGTTCCGAAACAGCAAAGGAAAGCCTCTTGCACTACTGTCACAGACACAATTCACATCATTCCACCGCCCGGTCAACCTTACAGAAAGGCCTTTGGAGTGAGAGAGCGTGCGAAATCGAGAGAGACCCTCTCACTTTTTCACACTCTCTCGCTCTGACCCTGGCCTGTATGTTTGGAATGTAAATTCACAAGAAACACGAATTGTATCGCTTATTTTGATTACAAAGTTCTCGGGTAATTGATCACTCTGAGACCATGTTATCGGGAAGTTCTCGCTATCATTCCTCCGGGCGGCTACCCGAGGGCATCGGGAATCTCACATTTCGCACTCTGCTTACGAGCGGGAGGTCGAAATCAGTGTGACACTGTCTTATCGTTCAGGTAGAATGTACTACAAAGGACAGGATTCATTGGAACAGATTCCGTAGAGACCGAAATTCCCGAGGAGTTACAGTTGTTATAATAGTGCATTTCTCAATTAGTGCAATTCAGGTATCTGACGGAACGAAAAAAATCATGAATATCAACTCTATGAATATCGAAATCTAGATATCAACGCTGACCTGCTGATAATCCAAAAGCGACGACTCTGGAGACTGATTCAGCAATAAAATCGATGACTGACCTGAGGCGATGATATTTTTTTATCTCGGGTGAAGGAAAAGATGACCAAATTGAAATCACCTGTGATTACCTATGGCAGGGGGGGAAAGAGGAAAGGTGAGTAATAGATTTTACTAAGGAATCAGTCTGTCTTGGATTACGGTATGCGCAGGTAATTCTCAGTAGGTCACCGTTGATTTTTAGGGGCTAGCAGTTCATGTGACACTTTGACAGTTTCATCAGATACCTGAATGACACTAATTGAGGGATGTACTATGATAGCAACTCCGCCTCCTCGGGAACTTCGATCTCTACAGAATCTCTACGTCTCTAATGTGGGATTCAGTGTTCATCAATGTACATTGATGTACTCTTCATTTCACCCACTCTCTCGACCGGTCGGTGGACGAGAGAGTGGGTAAAATGAAAAGACCATCGATGTACACTGAAGTGATGTGACACTGAAGGGGGCATAAGGAACACATTGTAGAATTGTTTTGTTGAATCTGTTCCAATGAATCCTGCCCTTAGCATTACGTTTTTCTGGAACGATAAGACAGCGTCGCACTCTTTTCGACCCTCGTAAGTAGAGTGCGAACTGTGAGATTCCCGATGCCCTCGGGTAGCCGCCCGGAGGAATGATAGCGAGAACTTCCCGATAACATACTTTGATCGATAGCCCGATACTATATATAGTGGCATTTGTTCAGAGGCTCAAAGGACTTTCGAATCTTCAAATTGATCAGGAATGATTCGGGATCATGCAGTGCTGTTCATCGTTCTGGTCGGCGTCCCGATCGTCGCCCAATCCATTCCCAATTCCCAATTCTTACCTTCGGCACCATCCGCACCAACTCGATCAAAAGAGTCGGTGCCGACTGAACCAGTGCCGATTGAACCGGTACCATGGAATCCGGATCAAGCGATCCCGCCGACTCCAACCGCATCTGTTCCATCGGTTCCTTCTCAATCATCGCCATCGTTTCCAACCGAATCCATTATGCACACCCAGCACAAACGTTTCATTTTCGGAGGCCAAGCGGAGAAGGTGAAGGAGAAGGTGATGGTGAGGATCAATTTATATATTTAATTTATATATTATATTTAAATATTTTTTAATTTAAATGCATGTCATGCTTTTTTGTCGGCTTCCCTCTGGCAGCTTTACATTTTTGGAATTTTTCCCTGATTTGCCCTATCAACCTACTAACGTTGCCAAAGAAACGGAGAAATCCCGTGTTAAGCATATTTATGACTCAATTGGTCACAAGATTGATATCATTGCCCCGGACGCACCTTGTGGGCAGACATACTGTATTTATTTGTATAAGAATGTAATTCTTGCTTTTCAGGAGGTGGCGGATCCTCCCTTGTGTGCGGCGTGCATGGGTGTGCACAAAGTGGGACGCGTCGTGCTCGGAAGTAATTTACTATTTGATCATTATGATTTTTAAAAAAACATTAAATTTCACAGTATGAAAGTTGAAGTAAATACCTTAGAAAAAACTAAAAAGGGGTAGGATAAAGCTAACATTTCATGCACGATTTATTTTAGACCCGCTCTCTCCAGTGAGATTCATTCTGGGCCAGGTGTGCGGCCTCTTTTCGGTTAGTTGTTTTAACTATTCAAATTTGTGTTTTTTTTGTATATTTCCCTTTTTAGGGCTGCAACAAGCTCTGGACTATCACTTCGTTCTACTTTGCGTTTACTTCTGATCGACAGAGTTGCAGAAGGTTTCTGGGTGTGTGTCCGGTATGAGCAGTTTGAAAATTTCAAATTTCAAATTCCTGTAAATAGCAATTGTCTCGCGACTATTCCTATAGAAATTGGACCAGTTTAGCAACATTTTGTTTTATATTTATGGTATACTATACCGTACCATATTACATTACTTGTTTAATGTGATTTCTCTCTAATCTAATCAATAGTCAATCCTTTGTTTTGGCAATTTCGATATTTATGGAAATAAATATTTCAGGGCGAGTGGTATGATATCTTCAAGCGGTCCACGGACGAGCAATTATCGCACGAGCTTTACACGGTCCGTTTTTAATTAATTAATTAACACAATGTGGAAAAATTGCGAAACGTCAAAATATCTCCAATAGAGAGTCATTGCACTATAGATAATTTTCTCCTCAACACGTGTTTTTGTTTGCACAGTATTTCCGCGTGTGCGCACTCTAAAAAAACACTAATGAGTTTTCTCTAAAGTTAGAGAACGTGCGAAAATGAGAGAGCGCGTCACTCGTTTTCGTTTCAAACTCTCCTTCTCGACATGTGGTGTGTTAAACTATTTTTCTTTGTGAGTAGTAGTCATTCATTTTCTTTTTTTCAGATTCTCGTGACAAAATCGCCGACGAATAACAGTAATGTTGAAGAGCTGGGAATGCAAAGCGTAAATGAAAACATCCGAGACGCAGTGCGAAATGTGACAAGGACGCTCGGAATTGAAGACGAGGTTCGACTTTCATAATTTGCAATTTAATAGCGATTAATCAAGATTATTTCATTCAGTTAAAAATCTCAGTGAAACATCAGTAGCGAAAGAGTGCAATTTCTTGAGAATTCGTACACATGTGCCTCACTAGCTCTGTAGATATTTAAAAGACACTAAATCGCGTTTGCGCCTCTTCATTAAAGCACCGCAAAGGGAATCAGACTGTGCAAAATGCATAGCAAATGAAACACCCTTTCATTCTGAGGAACAAAGTCTCCACGGCGAAGTGTTTGGCTAGGCCGCATGACAGGAAAAAATACATCGTCTTTATTTTATTTTAGACTAATAAAGAACTGAAAAAAGATAAATAAAAATAGGCAACAAACCACATCATTCCACAGGCCGGTCAACCATCCAGAAAGGCCTTTGGAGTGAGAGAGCGTGTGAAATCGAGAGGGACTCTCTTACTTTTGTACGCTCTCTCGCTACAACCCCGTCTGTAAGTTTGGAATCATGTGAAACGATTCATTTCAGAAGCTGACCGAGGTGCTCACTGAGATTATTCTCGACGGCAATCATCGACTTAACGCCGCCTATAACTTTGTGAAACAGCATAAACTGAATTCTAATAATTAATTTTAGCAAACGGAACATGTTTTTGTTGTGCTGCTTTGTTTTATTGTATTGATTGTTTTGGAAAACGTCTTGAGAACGGACGAAGTGTATAGATCAATGAACAACGGCGATTCAATATCTGCTTACTAATTATGTTTTACCGCATATTGAAGATGGGATGGGATTGGGTGCCGGCTATGCATTACTATGAAACAACAAAAAACACATATATTTTCGTAAAATAGGTGTCAGCGTTTGAAATCAATATATAAATCAAGATGCGAGTGACTATATTTGCTTACCCTTTTCTGCACATCTGGAGAAGTGTTTACACTCGAGCGATCACTTTTCACTATTTCCCGGCTCTGCCTAGCGAAAATTACCAGTCATACGGATATAGGGGCGCTATCTTCTCTCGCGATCTTAGTGATGGTTAGTTTTATCGGAATGGTTATGTGGTAGAATGCATAATAGGAAAGAGGATCTCTTGGATCAGTATTTATCAGTTCAGTGGCATCATTGTCAGAAAGTGTGTGTGGAGAATGAATCGCCAGAGAGGAGGGGGCAATAGCACCGGTGTGCAACCACAAGTTGATATCAAGCCTAGAGCGAATATCAACTTGATATCAAGCTCGAGATTTCACAAGTTGATATCAAGCTCATTCACAAGCTGCCTTCAAGCTTGATGCCAACTTGTGAATGAGCTTGATACCAACTTGTGGTTGCACACCGGTGAGGGGCGGAGTCTATCGGTGCGTGTCTATCGGACACATTAGTGTTGTAAGCACACGTCCGCAGCCGGTATGAAGCTTGAGCACGCACGGGTCAGTGAACAGATATCCATCCCCACATCCCGTAATTATATGGCCGCCGACAGAAGAAAGGATACCTGAGGGACGGATTAGCGATGTGTGAGCGGGAGAGAGAGAGAGAGAGAGAGAGAGAGAGAGAGCGAGAGAGGGGGGAGGCTTGGCATCAAGCGGTATCCAGAGGGGGATCAGGATCAAGAGCAGATCAAATACAGTTGGCAATAGGGACAGGTGAATGTCCTTTCCCCCTATAAGCATAATTTTGAGTATTTCCTTATGTTTGTAGACAAAGCATTGTTAGGCAAATGTGCGCTTACATGGTACCACAATTTGTCAAATTATTTTGAATTGTCACATCACGAATATCTCTGCCACCGTACTAATGATGCACACAGAAAAAAAGGTCTTACATACGGCCCATAAAACGTGGGGGTTCTTAACAAAATGTCTTATATATAAGACCTTTTGTTAAGAACCCCCATATCTTATGGGCCGTATGTAAGACCTTTTTATCTATGTGTGGGAGAGTAGATTTTGTGCCGGAAACAGGTGTAACGGCAAGCATCGAGGAGGCAGCATCGTGATCCTTTCTATGAATGCGACGTGCATGCACACACCACGCCCGTGCAGTACACGTCGATCGCACGTTCACTGAACAGTCTCTCTTGCATTTCTTCCCTCCTTCGGCTGAGTATCGGCGCGACATGAGAGAGAGGAGAGATGTATGAGACGAGCGCATAACGTGTATTCAAAAACAGGAGTGTATCACCACAAATCTTCATTATGAGTAAAGGTGTCATAGTGCGTGGATGTGAACGATAAAGATAGCGAAACCCCATTTCCACTAAAAAAAGTCCGTTTCCATTTTACATTCTTTTAAGAAAACGCGTTCTTACAGAGAACGCGTTTTAACCGTTCCTCCCCCCACCTCAGTAGATTTGACAGGACAGTTGAATGGTGTGGTATGTTTCATCACATCATGCACTGAAAGTGCACATGTGCTTTTCGATATTCCGTGGAGAAAAAATATATATTTTCAAAACAAATTTTTAACCAATTTTCGAGTCTAACTGAAAGCTGCGATAATCGAGCGTCTATGATTTAAACAGGAATTTTCAAACAAAATTTTAAATATCATATTAGTGAATATATTAAATTTCCATCGACGTCAATCGATGGCCAATGGCCTCTTCGACTTCACAGTGTTATCTAGGTGCGTAAGAATGGCTAAAACAGCTTCGTGTTTCCTGCATGTCTTCGCAAAAAGTGAGAGAAATCCGCGCTTCAAGCAGCTCTTGATTGATGGATGATAGACTTTATGCCAGACAAGTTTTTCCCATTCCTCTCTCTCTCTCTCTCTCTCTCTCTCTTCTTTCATACTTTCGCCGGAATTTACAAGCCGGTTGGATGTTATTAGGGATTCGATTGAATTTTTAATATTTCCCTAGGTTTGAGAAGCAATACAGGTGCATCCAAACTTGAACCATCCAAATGGCTCCCGTGACCCTCATAAACGCGCCGTGAAATTTACCAGTGGCTTTACAGCGGCACTCGCCAATGGTCTCAAGCCATAAATTCATATCTTGCGCCACTCCCTCTCACTCTTTCTCACTGTGTTACAGTTGGTGCCACATAGTGCCCAACCTCCGGAAAGGGATCACGGACGAGATAGTGTGTGAAAGTGAGACAGCCCCTCTTCTCACGGGGAAATAAGTCTACGACTTCATAAGTCTACGCTTGACAGCGACGACTTCAAAGTCTGATAGGCGCAGGGGAGCGGGGTGGTTAGACTTTGAAAGTCGTCGCTATCCAGCCCATAAGTCTAGAGTCGTAGACTTATTTCCTCTCTGAGGTGACACTTTCTATTTCAATTTACTTAATTTTTTTTTATTTCATTGTTCACTAGCGATTAGCAATTGCTCTAATTAGAAGTCTCGATTGAAAGGCGTTTGTATGATGCATGAGGTGATAACGACTGTGCAATCGGGGCCAGACTTGTGCAAAGGGTAAGATACTCTTTCCACCTCTCGAACCCTTCCTGTGAGTTAGTTGTCATTTGTTTATGATGCACATTTGTTTGTAGTTTTTTTGTTGCAGATGTGCAGCCTATTTCCGTTCGAAGCATTAGTTAGATAGTAAAAGATCTTTCATCTACCTCCAATCGCCACAAATCGTAAAATATCAAATATTTTCAGGCAAAGTTGGACATTTTCTTCACCTTTGGAGCGCACAAATTCACCCATCGCTCATCTTACACCATACGACCCTCTGTTCCTCCACTCCCTGTAATTCTGCAATAGAGCAACAGGCGCACACTTGCTGATCTCTCTCTTTCTCTCCCTCTCTTAGAGTCCTAAAGACCCGCCTGTTCCTCATCTGCTTCATTACAGTGTACAGAGAGAACTGGCGAAGGGAATAGAGAGAGATCGGAGGGATTAGTGCAGGTCGTCTGGGATCGCTTTGCTATACGCTGTTCTTCTTGAGCCTCAGGCATATCGTCCCCAGCAGTCGCTTGCGTCCGTTGTTATTTTCCAAAATTGAGGACTGGATCTTTCACTCTTAATACTGATAACTGTTGGAGGCACAGATATATCCTTTCTGAAACCTGAAATGACGGAGCAACGGGCAGATTTTTTTCTCATGTGACTACGGGAATTTTCTTTTCTGTTGTCACCTCGGTCTTTTGTGCTTCATCAGTATTTCATGCGCGCAATTAAACGCACTTATTCGATAGAAGGAATAATGTGAGTTGAATACGACAAATATGAGTACTTCCACATAATGAACATGATGTTGCGCACTATTTCTTTGTGAAAGATCACTTTATCAAGAAAAAATATTATAGCCTCAAAGAGTTGCCTTTCTCGGTAGGTTTTCAACCAAATCGGGCTGGCCTTTCGCCCCATCTCTTCTTTATTCCTATTCTTCTCTTCGTTCTCCCCTCGCGCACTTATTTCCATGCGCTAATTACGCTCTAGCGCCTCTCTCTCTCTCTCTCTCTCTCTCTCTCTCTCCCTCGCCTTGTATGCATGACTTGTGACACATTCCGAATGCGCGTGGGTTGCGGCGTAGATCCCAGCTTTAAGAAGAGTAGCTCCCGAGACCCTTACCGGGTCCATAAATTTCAACTCCAATGTCGTAATTCGCAAGCGATAGTTGTGCACTAGATAGTTGTGCACTACAGTTCCAGTACCGTTTGTTATGAAATTCTCGTTTGACTTCGCTGCAGCCACCCCTAAATCAGTTTATGGATGGTCTTCATATTTTGTCCTTTGTCAACCCTCTTCCCCGCATCGGAAATCCTCCATTTTGCCTCAGCTCTCTGCCTTTTTCCATGGTGATTCACTGTGAAAGGGAGAGGCCGATGGGAGGGAGGAGGGCGAGGCGCATCTGGCCAACCGATCTCCCCTCGGAAAAAATCTGTCCGCATAACGAAAGTGAGAATCTCCCTCTCTATTTTAGACGTTCTCTACTCCACAGTAGACTTTAAAAAGTAACGATGCAACTATTTTTCTCTTCGCACTCCTCATTTCTCGCGAAATCGTATTATGCAACTGGTTGAACAGTTACTTTTCAAAGTCTACACCACAGCCCTTTCTGTAAGGATGACCGGCCTGTGGAATGATCTGGGGAGGAGTGGAGAGTGAGGCGCATCTGGCCAGCCGCCTGCCTCACGAAAAATCTGTCCGCACACAACTTCCCCCCCCCCATCAATCGTCCGTGGAACTCTCTGACCAGTCACTATTTCTCGTGTACATCTGTTTCCAAACTGTCTGGCTCTCTGACACAGAAAATGTCACTGATCCTATGTGTAAAAAAGGTCGCACTTTACAAAGCTTAATTAGCGCAACAACATTCACGCTGCTCCCTGATCGGACACTCTTTCTCATATGGAACAGTCCTCGTACAGGTGGTCCTATCACAATTTTAACAAAATGATCAACGTTTGCGATGAATTTGGTTGCATTAGACTGTTGAAGAGTGGCTGTGAGTCTTTTCTTGCTATGCGCTCTATCTATGTTCTCTATCTCTATCTAATCGCCATCTCAAACAAATTACGTAAAGCTGAAACATGCTCAGAAGTCAATCGGTAGAATGTGTGAAAATACGATCGCTCGTGAGTGAAACGGCTGGCTGATTTTGCGCGTATTCACACTGTCTAATCCATCTGTCGCCCCTGTTGCCCCCGATTCCTACACATATCACAATAAGGAGAGAGAGAGAGAGAGAGAGTGCATCTGCTCCTAGCCCATTCAAGGTGATCATTTATCACCCGCGCGCTATCACCTAGCCCTTCCTTTATCTCCCTCTCGAGCCCCCTTAGGGTCCCCGGGGGAGGAAGGAGGAGGGGAGGGATCCATAGCTCTGGACCACCACCTGGTCAGTTGGGGCTCCACCCCTCCCCCTCTCCTTTCTCATTTAGTACCCAATCAAGGCGCGCTGTCATTTACGGGGTTTCATAGCACGCTCGCGCTGACCAGTAATCAGAGGTAGGGTTTCGTGCACTCTGGCACACAATTATTAGTCCCATTGTTTCTTCCTACAATTTTCGCTCCCTACAATTCTCCTAAACGAACCATTTTTTTTTGTTATTTCAAATTCGCAGGTTGGAATGAGTTTCAGCGGCATCTCAATAGAAACTTTTGTTTCAGAATTCAATGTCGTTCGGCTGCTGTTTGTAAAATAAAACCATCATTACTGTTCTTTTCGGAAAATACTTATTTTTCTCTCTGAAATTCGCACATGCACCGGGTTTTAGTGAGTTTCAGCTTCATCACAATAGTCGTTTACTAGTCGCATTTTCGATAGATCACATCCTGATTGATGAACAAAACAATAATCACCGTTCTTTTCTTAGTAGGAACTTCAACTTCCACAGCTCTGTAAGTTGGACCACCCATCTCTCTTTTTCTACTGTTGATAATTCATTACGCAATCTTAGTCCTCAAAATTCATTTTCTCTTTCAAATTCGCACCAGCACTTGCTTGTTTCATCTGCATCTCAATAGCAATTCATCTTTCAAGAATTCGATAGTCGTTTGGAATCGTTTAGGAAAAATAAATTCACCAGTACTGAGGCTAGAGTCGCAATGAGCACCGAACGTGCATTACACGAAGTTGGACCACCCATCTCTCTCTGTCTCTGAGACTCCGAGACTCCATTACGCAATCCTCCTAAGTGTCCCACCCTCTCTCTCTCCTTCTCCTACCACAACACTCATCTTCTTCCTGTTTAGAGTAACGGAAATTTGATCTACCCTGGCCTCTTTCCGGCCTATCCTTAGGTCATTTCCCCCCTGTCTATACTCGATGGATGCCTTTAGTCTTCCAGTAGTTAAATATCATGCGCTTAAAATCAAGGACCTGGAAATATAACATTTCGAGGGATCACTAAACCTTGCTCTTTCAGTCAAGACACGCAAAACACAGGGGCCGGGGGAAGTATTGCTCTTTCCCCTTAGGTCATTTCCCGCCCCTGTCCATCTATACTCTATGGATGCCTATAGTCTCTCTCACAGCGCGTAGTAATTACGTGGATCTCGCGCTATTTTCACACGCGCACCGTGAGAAGAAGTAGTAGTCTTTGAAGATCTCTCGCAAATAATTGAATCGCATCTCTTCAACCCGTATGTCCCTTAGCCAAATATAACTGAACAAAGCTGCCCCAGAGTTCCGAACCCTGTCTATCTGACACAGTATTAGTTCTCTTCATATTAATACCAGACATTCCTGGCTTTTGTCTCGTTCGGGGTGGCTACTTCACTATTTAAAATTTTGGCGAGAATTGACCACAACAAGCGGCTAGAGTTGCCATGAAAAATGGCTTTTCGGACTCTAGCTATTTCGAGAGACGCTTCTCCCCCTCTTCCTCTACTCTTGCACGACCCCTGGGGCCCACTTGTATTGTTTCCGATCTCGAGCAAATTTGCGTGCGCTATCTCCCCTCCCATTGTTTTGCATGTTTTGACGGGGGTTGCATATCGTTTTGATCCCCCCAAACGTTATATTTCCAGATTCTTGACTTTCCAAAATTTCTCGCACAAGTTGTCGCCTTCTTTCAATGATTATTTGCTAGAAATTCGGGAATGTTTCATCGCTGGAATTAATTCAAATGCAAGTTTGCAATTTCAATTATTGACCGGGAGTTGAGTTAAATAAACCGTGATAATATTTTCTCGTTAGCCAATTAATGAAATGTTTGTTATCTATAAAAAAAAGTAAAAGCTTTTCGCTCCTCCGAAACGAAACGCTTTTACATTCTTCAAGCGAAATTGCCAGAATTGCCGGGTTTTCAGGCGTCATCAATTTACTGTCAGAAGATTACGTGCAATTTTTTTTTAAAATTTCCGATACGTTTCACCACCAGCATTAATTCAAATGTGAGCTCGCGATTTCAATTTTTTCCTTGATGGTACTTTAAAAAATAGGGTAAAATTTCTCGTTAGCTAAATATTTAAACGTTTCGGATCTACGATCTCGTGTTCCAACTCACTATAAGCTTCCCCTCTTACCTCGCTGCCGCCCGTCATTTCAATACTAATGCACTTTGTTTTCCATCCAATTGGCACCATGCCAAGAACGTCTCTCGCTACCTGACCCTCTCGTTTCGTGCACTCTCTCAATAACTCTCTCTTTCTCTAACTCGTTCTGGCCGAATCTGTTTCGAATGCTGCGCCCGTCATTTCAATACTAATGAGTTCAGCGCGCGCGAACTGGCGGAGCGCCTAACTGGCTTCGACACACTACCAATTGGCTCCATTACTCTCTAGTAGAAGACCTCGGGACTCATAAATGCAATAAGCCCCAAGGGGATACGGAGGGGAATAGAGGTCGTGGACCGGAAACGAGACATTTAAATGTGTTCTTCCTTAGACCTCATTCTTCTCTAAATAATTTTAATGATATCCGATACACTGATACAAAGGAATGCTTTTCGCACCACTAATGCCAACGTATCATGCGATTCATTAATCATTCATTCTGTCAGAATTCGGGGGAAATGCAAACTCTTCGTTATTTTCACCTCTCTGATTCTCATTACGCTCGCGCCTCCTTTTTCACTTTGCTAAGATTGCCTGCGAAGAGAATCGTTTCATGCCCCGAGGGCACGCGAAATCGAGAGAGAGAGGCTACTCTGCCTAATGCGAAACGCCCCTTCCTCTCGAGTCCCTGAGCGTGACACCTTTCACTAAGCGCCTTGACCACTCTTTCCGCCGGGGCTACAACACATTTGAAGCCTTAGCAGAGTCAGTCAGTCTCAAAATGCCCATACACCTCTCCCACTCAGCCACTGTACGATTCCAAACCCACGGAAAGAGGCCAAGACGAGAGAGTGTGCAAAAATAAGGAGAGAGTTCTCTTGATTTTACACGCTCTCTCACCCAGAGCCCTTTTCTGTAAGGACCGTCCTGTGTGATGAGCCACTGTACGATTCTCACACCTTCCCTTAACACTCTTGACCCTGGCTCGAGAGTAGTTGATCCCGGCTCCGGGATCATCCCGATTTCCCATGCGAATCTTCACACGCACACTGACCATAGAGTCAAGGACTATTTAGTCCCTATACCCAGCCACGGCTCTCGTACTTGCAGGATATAATTTAGGCATAACACTTCACTGATAGCAGCAAATCCCTATTTGTGGGACTGAAATAAGTTTTAAATGGCAGAAATATTGTCCTTCACTCTCTTCTACTTATTCCTCGAATGATTAAGTGCCCTCGCCCTAAGGAGGGGCCTAAAAAATTGACTGAGTACCCGGCGGTGAAAAGACCCTGTGATTTGTCGCCTGCCTATTGCCCTCGATCCTTTTAGGCCTCTCTCTCTCTTTCATTGCAACCCCTACTTTTTCCTGCTCCCTTGATGTCAGATGTCAAGATCTATTAGATAATGCGAACATGATGAGTCCGGGTCTCTCTTTTCTCCAGTCTCTTTTTACCCCTTTCCCAACGTGTTTTATAGAATTTTCTCTGCATTTCCTTCTCGTCCAGAGACGGAAAATAGGGAGCGTTCCTGAAATTTCGAGACTAGGCACCAGTCGTTTTATGGTGCACCTGTAGATACCTATCGCGTCAATCTGATCTCCTCTAATGAATGCGAGGAGTAAGGAAGAGAGAGAGAGAGAGAGAGAGAGAGAGAGAGAGATACTAGAGGATGCGAAATCGCGCTTGGAAATTCACGGAAAAGCAGTGAGTGATGCACTCCTTTCCCTCGCTGCGCACAGCATCCGATTCCTCTCATTTCGTCCCATCCATAGCCAATGAGTAGAGAGAGAGGAGAGAGAGACAATCCACTCAGTATCATCCTCACCACGCACTTCTTGGGTGGTCTTTTCTTGACAAGCCCGACAAGGAGTCGTTCGTACCCACTGGCAGCATCTTTTTAGCATGCTAATATCTATAACTATTTCTATGAGCACTTCAAGTAATAGCGTTACAATAAGATATATACTGTTTCGCTCCATAAGCGCCAAAATTGTTCTTCGTTTGGATCACGTGGTCTCATAGAACGAACATTCTCCAGCGTTTTTCACTGTGCCCTTCTCGACTGCCTTATTTGCTCTCTTTCTTTTCCATCCAAATAGCACGTGAACTTTGCTGTTGTCTCAGCCTAGAACCCCTCGTGACTGTCCAGAATCTGGAAAACTATTCCACAAAATCGGACGGAAATTGTGTGCGTTTTGAAGAACAAACACATCCAATACTACTTTATCCGGCTTCACCTAGGTTGTAATGTGTTTCACCTGCGTTATTAGGTTGCAGAACAATCGTAGACCAAATTGTCATCTAGATTCAGTTTGTAGAAGAACTATATTTAATAAAACTATTTGATACCTCAAAGAAAATAAGAAGAAAAAACGTGTGAAAAAAATATAAATAAAATACTAAAATATTCGCTAGAAAATACGGAATGACCTTCTTCTATTCCGATTTTCCCCACCTCTTGAATGCCTTACATAACCAGCAAGCTGTCACTAACCGTTTCCCCGCCCCGGGCTAATGTTGTTCTCACAATTAGAGCACTACCGCAAGGGTTTGCCATTGCGTAATCTCTCCCAAGCACCTCGTTTGAGGTGGGCCCATCCCACCTCTCTCTCTCTCTCTCTCTCTCTCTCTCTTTCTCTCTCTCCTCTCGATAGGTGTAAGGTCATTAGGGACTGTTTCCTGGTGAGGAGCACCTCATTTGGCCCCAATAGAGAGTGGGAGAGAGAGAGTATCCATTCTCCTGTTTGTTGAGCCGATTTCCTCCTATTCACACACAATGAATGTCTTTAGTACAAACAAAACACAGCGAATAGAGACATCAAAGAGCCGCGCCCGCGCACTTTTTTCCATTAGGAATTGGCGTTCCGAACGCATAAAAAACGCGCTCCGGAAGCCCCGTTTTTCTTTGCCCGATTCTTTGTTCTCTATGAAAAAAGTTCTCTGTGACCGCCGGAATTTCATTTTCCACTAATCCCCACTTCCTTTTCGAACCCTGCGTCGCGTAGGTTGGCTTGTGTTTCATATGCATCCCTTAAACAATTTGCAATTTGAGATTCCATTAAACACGTCCCAACTACTGTACTAGAACTATATCAGATATCATGATGCTTCTCGCGAAAGCAGCTGGCTTTACCGGCCGACTTCTGCATATTTGTTTTCTATGGAAAACATTCTCTATTAACGCCGATGTCTTCCCCAAGAATTTTCCGTGTGGAACCCAGTTTTACCTAGGTTGAACTGCGTTTCATCTGCCTCATTAAAGCAGCGAACAGTATAATATTCTAATTCCTTGATGGCCCGTCTTGAACATAATTAAACACGGTATTCTCTCTCACGAAAGCAACCGTCCGTACCGGCGGACCCAAACAACCGACAATCGCCCTGCATGAGCTTCTCCTTGGCGTTTACCTCTTACAGAACTGTGAAATACCCCCAGCTTCACCTAGGGTGGAATATGTTTCATCTACATCACTAAACTGATTACAACTTGAGATTCCAATGTGAATCGGTAATATCTTAGACTAGAAGATAATCTTATGCAGTCTCTGACGAAAGTATGAGATACTGGAAATCTGCCCTACCAACACTGAAAACCTCTCGAAACGCACTCGAGTGAGTCAAAACGCGTTCTTTTCTCACACGTTTGCGCTCCTCCGCTCTAAGTGGCATAAGAAGTAAGGGGTGCCTCTCTCTGGCAAAAAGGAGAGATAACCTTACTCTCTCTTGTCTGCCCCTTTTAGTGTTCTCCTCTGTTTTTCACATCATTCGCATTCTGTCAGAGCGATGTCATCTT
The DNA here is from genome assembly GCA_036245785.1 of Pristionchus fissidentatus. Classification (NCBI taxonomy): domain Eukaryota; kingdom Metazoa; phylum Nematoda; class Chromadorea; order Rhabditida; family Neodiplogasteridae; genus Pristionchus; species Pristionchus fissidentatus. The sequence continues at coordinate 27,399,140 of BTSY01000002.1, forward strand.
TTGATTCACATGTATTCTTTCAATGTGATTCCCAACCTCCAAAAAGGGGTAAGGAGAAAAATTTGCGGAAGAGTCTCTCCTGCTTCCCCTGTCACCCTTTATGGAGGCTTGACGTCAAGTGTCTTCCTCTCAGTTTGCCACTCCTATTTTACTCTGTTTTACTGTATGCATGGTTATGGTCCGCGACTCCCTTTCCAAGACATGCTTCTTGTATATCCCGAAAGGAGACCATGTTCGTCATACAGTAGGATACGAGCGATTTTTCTAAGCCGGACTATTTCGACTAGTGTTTTTTCGATGGTCTCTCCTCCCGGTTATTGTGCCTCCGTTCAAGAATGCAGCAAGATTTCAGCGCCACTGCTGGTAATACCACAGACAAATATATAACTGCCCTTCCTATTTAGAATAGAGTAGATCCTTCCTGTCTATCAGGATCAATGTTCAATCCTCCTGTTGATTTCCTCCCTACTCTTCCCTCATTCTCCCGGTATGCATGGTGATTGTCCGCGATCCCCTTGTTTCCTTCCATTGTAGATACGGACAGGAGCAAATTTTTTTTTCATCCAAATTTTATTCGCCGAGTACTTTGAATTTTATTCATGGTATCTGCCTGTTCGGAGCAATGTTCCCTCCTGTCCCGGTATGCATAGTTATTGTCCTGCCCGTCTGTCTGTTGTGGCGATTGTCCGTGTGTGTCTTGTTTACCCACGCGCGCGCTCCCGATTTTCTCCTTTATTTTTATGTACCCGCGCCATTTCATCACCACTTTTCATCGCTTTCTTCTGTTGATCGAGCCGAATGATATGAGTTTTGAGTGAAAAGATCGAGGCGGGCAACCCTCAATTATCATTGACCGTTTATTGTGTCATTGCAGTGAGAAATGATCATTACGCTCTCTCTCTTGCTAGCAATGAAGAGTGGAAAAGTAGAGAGTACAGTGAAAATGCAGACCTCCCAGGGAGAAAACACGGCTAACCTTCTCATAACCGCTAACTCGCCCATTCAGTTTTGTCTCCCTCCTTTCATCTCTATTCTCACTACATTCTCGAGTTGTTTTTGTTTGACCCTCCCTTCTTTTCTCCCGCGCCGACTGATGTTTAGAAGGAATTAGTGTAGAGTAATGCCCAAACAAAACAAAGCAATGAGTTCGCAGTTTCGTTTTGTTCAGCGCTTTACACACAGAATTCCTGCATTACGATATTTTATCTTGTATATGGGGACAATGTTTTACGGGCCGTATGTAAGGTTTTGTTCTCTGTGTGCACTAATATTCTCGCATAAACAAAATATGTAAATACTCAAAACTATAGTTTAAATTTATTCAAGGAATTGTCAAGTGTTGTGATGCTATGCGTTGGTTTCTGCAGGCTAGTGTCTCTAGCGCCGTTCGTTCTCTTTCTCCCTCTCTCACTTCCGAGTGATCTCTCTCTTGTTCTCTCTCTCTTTCTTTCTCTCTCTCTCTCCCTCTCTCTCTCTTTCTCTAGAGAGGAGAAGATCACTCCCGCATCCTGGGAGGCGTCCGCCTCCACTGTCAACATGCTTCGTTACTGCTTGAAGTCTTGAGTTTGCTTGTTTCCGCTGCCACTTTCATCCCAATTCTAAGACCATTCTTAGCGCTGCTCTGAAAATAAACAACAAAAAAACACTAAAAGCTAAAATAGAAATCATGGCGATAACAGTTTTCCAACTCTCTTATGAATAGCTTCTCTTGGATTTTAGATGGGTTTTTAGGGTCGACAATTACTGAAAAATTCCGTATTTAAACATGAAAACGTTATTTTGATAGGCCCACTGTTCATCTCAAATCACTCTCGGTCATCCCGATTTTTCGCCCCTCTCGTCACCCACAAAAAGCGTCGGCGTATCTCCATTCAAATCCTTCTTTCTATTCTCTCCCCTTCTTCTTCATCTCTGCCCATTTTCCTCTCTCCCACATTATCCCGACGACTGAGACGCGCGGCGCCACATAAAATAGCTGAGGTCGGGCCCGAAATCTCCGCTACATCTGTCGCGCATAATAAAATAAAAATTGCGAATTGTTAGTACAAAATCAATCACATTTTGGTCATTTATCATTGTTTGCAAGTCTTAGAGTCCATTTTTCAACTTCGAATCGCATTTACTCATGTTTTTGTATCCTATCCCCCTCCCCTCGCCCATTTAGTTTATACTTTATTCTTCGTCGTTTCTATGGTTCCTGTCGCGCACTTCGCGTCCGAATCAAATTTAAAAAAAAATTTTTACAGAGTTTCGATGCTTCCGCAAAAACGCAGCTCCGCAATCTGTCACCGGCTGTGCACCACCTTCATATTGTTATTAGGTCAGTCACATAAATGAGAGTTATCTGATCGATGTGAAGATGTGTGTGACATTTATGTGTTTTCCAAGTCCAATTCACCTGTTGACTGGTCAAGAATTAGACAAGAACAGGCCCAGTCAAATGACTGGGCCTGTTCTTGTCTAATGCTTGACCAGTCAACAGGTGAATGATGAAGAAGATTTTATGGGCAGTTTATTATATGCGCCCGTGTCAAATAACGGAACAGCCAGTGACCATATCAGATCATTCCACAGTCCGGTCAACCTTACGGAAATGCCCTTGGAGTGAGAGAGCGTGTGAAATCGAGAGGGTCCTTCTCACTTTTGTACACTCTCTCGCTCTAACCCTGGTCTGTAGGTTTGGAATCATGTGATATGCCATTGGCGGCACAGCATTCCATAGTCAGCTCAAATCTCCCGAAAGTGGTTAGGAGCGAGCGAAAGTGCAAAAATAAAGGATATTCTCTCACTTTTAAATGAGATACATTTAGCTTTTCTGAAGCCTTGGCATCATGTGCAGGGAGTGCGCCCATAGTGGTGTCACTGGTATAGAGACTCAAAGTTGGTAACTGATATTTGGACGAATCCTTTCCCTTTCTTTCCTATCTCCAATGACTTTAAGTGTTCGTCCGAGAAACGTTTATGGGGTGGGCCAGCGGCGGTTAATGATGTGTATTGGGGCGGGCCCGCGGTGTCAAATAACACAGCGGAAAGCGACCATATGCCATCAGAGGGGAGTAGGCCGAGTGAGTGACCAGTCGCTTAGATGGGCAAGGAGAGGATCTCCGATTTCCGATCCCATAAGCACCGGAAAGAGACGCCAATTTACATCCTCGCAGATCGGTTTTCAGGTCATTTTGAGCGCCTTTTCCCTGGGGACAAAGACGTTGTTTCGTTGACAGATGTCACTCTACCTTAGCGCCAGCTATAAATTAGACCACTTGGTACTGTGGGATACACGCTTCGACGAAAATATATCTCGTACACTACACTCAGCTTCGAATGGGAAGTCGCAAACTATTCGTTATGTGTCTGTATAGGTCACGCTACGAAGAATGTTAACAATTTGCAGATATCCAGCTTCGAATCTCAACTTACTAATCTGTCTCTTGATCAGCCCCTCTTTAGTCCCCTGAATAGGTTCGGATCGGCGTGAGTAATGAGTAGAGACGCGCAACAGATCGAGAGTCAATGACAGTCTCTGATTATCCTCCCTCCCCGATTTCTCTCCCTCTATTATTCACCCTCTCCTCCCCTCTCCTCTCCCATCCGACTCCTGGCACCTCTTTTGTATGCAGCCACAATAGCCCCGGGAATAATCGCGGATTGGGAGATGACCTCCTGGCTCCATTGTGAGAGAGGTGTGGGAGCATGTTAATTGGGTGCGCTGCGCATACAAAACGAGAGGTAATAGAGGTTGGAAATAGAGGGAATGACGACTTTTTGAATATGGTACCTTTTGTTAGCCATTTTTTGACATGGTGCAAGTACCAAATGATGTGATTTTTCGCCAAATGTAGGGGGTTAATCATTAATAAGTTTGGAATTTTGCAGGAATCGCGAACGCCGAGGGAGAACAGGAGAGAAAGAAGGAGCAGAAGTTGGAGCAATTTGTGCCCGTCGGATCGACCACTGGTGAATATTAAGTTTGATCCGCTAAATGAGGAAGAGAATTTGTACAATAATTTTCTTGGGATAGGCGGGGACGAAATGGCGGCAACAGCCGTATCGTCGGCAATAGAAACGAATACATATATATTTACAACATGAAACACGGAAATGACGTGAATATTTTTTATGCATATTCTTGAGTGTCTTCGAATGGGTGAAAACTGAAATGTGAAATTAATAGATAAATACTAAAAACAGTCATAAAGGTAAACACAATAGTGACCATTGATTAATGGATTGATTACAATTAGCAACTATAAAGTAATCACTGCAGCTCTGATGTGTGAGCCGATCTTCTCGGGTGACTCTCACTTCGCGACGTGGTACAAGGATGGAGTGGCGGTGGCCAATGTTACGAGGTCAGATATTTTTAAGCTGAGAACGAAAAATATTTTAAGAATTACTGGTTAAAGGTATAGTGAAACTCACTCTTCATTCAAAATTTGTTGTGATATTCTGTCACATGCCACATGATTCCAAACCGACAGACCAGAGTCAGAGCTAGAGAGTGTACAAAAGTGAGAGAGTCCCTCTCGATTTCACACGCTCTCTCACTCCAAAGGCCTTTCTGGATGGTTGACCGGCTTGTGGAATGATGTGATGCGAATTGGAAATTATCAAATAATGATAATCAGATATATTCGGGGTCTTGAGTAGTTTTCTAATAATTAAGTATACCCCATTGAGAACTTGCCGCCACAGTGAACGTATGAAATATCAGTGAAACATATTCAATCGCTTTCGGGTTTGAAAATAATTTTTTTTCAGTAAATCAAACGCCCTTCTGCCCAATCGATTGTATAAAGCAGAGCAAAGCGTGCCGGAAGTCGGATTTCTGATTGTCAGCGAGATCAGACGAGGTAATACATTTTTTTTAAATTGTATTTTTTAGTCGACGATGCCATTTTAACATTTTAGCAGTAATTTACCATTTTTACCAACAATTGTAAATTGTTTTTGATAAAATTTATTGGAGACACGTTTGTGTGTATGTGCACACACACTACTCGCCTCCTGTGCTACGTTGACTTGAAACCCCGGCCAGTATTATTGATTGAAATCGATTACGGTAGATAAACAATCGATTCCAGAAGACGCGGGTACTTACGAGTGTCGGGACGGCGCTACTGGAACAAAGGGAGCCCCGTCTACACTGAGAATTGCATTTGTTGCGCCTCTGCCGATTGGTGAGCTAATTTATCTCTTTTCTAAATTATTTTTTTCTCCTACTTTGAAAAACAGTCTTTTTATCCTCCTAACGGAAGAACAAATACTGACAAAATATGAAGTAACACTGAAACTCATCATGGTGCACGAATTTCTAGAGAAGTTTTCCCTAAAATTCTGGTAGACACCCATCATTCGTCTGAAAAATCGAGTTCTCATTTTCAGAAGGTCACATCTCTCTCGTTCCTCGTCGTATTTCACTCGGTGATCCACTTCGATTGCACTGCCCCCCGCCAGATTCCGATCCCGTCGCTGCGGTTACATGGCAATTAGTTAGTTTTAAGTCTAGCAATTCAGAGAATTGAATTGTTCGCCCTATATTCGAGAGATGAATGCGCTCGATCAATGCTAGTTGTAGTTTTGATAAAATAATAAAACAGTCCCTGGTAAAGCCAATGATTGTTTTAATTGTGGTCGAGTTATGTTCCTTACTTGAAACACAACCGTCGTCGTCTTCTCCGTCGGTGATTTCGCGTCGCCTGTTTCTTAACATACAATATCATATTTTCAGAATGGAGCTCCTTTCTCTCGGTTCGCACCCGATTCAACGTCCCATCCTAACGGGACTCTCCACATTCCTCGATTTACACTTAGCCACATGGGTAAGTCTGGGTGTTGTCTTAATCTTTCGTTAAGAAAATTTGTATACATGCATTATAGGTCTCTACTCGTGTAACTTCACCAACTTTGGGGGGCGAGCAACTTCTCGAATCTTCATCGACGTGAAAGATCTAATGATCGACAGGACGTTACCGGGTGAGAAATACTTTTTAACGGTTCAATACTGTAAATTGCACATCTGCATAATTGATCAGCAGCTTATCTTACGTTAAGTTAATACAAAATTACATTCAATAATGACGAAGTTTCAGACACCTCCGACTCCGTCTCTCAACGCTGCACGTATTTTGTCCGTGCGTGCGTTCTCTGGTTCCTCATCGGATGCCTCGCTACGAGGTTAATCTAATTTTTTTCCACAAAAATATTCAAAGAAGAATGGGAAAGTGTATGGAAAGTGTATGAGAAGAAAAGTGTATGGTTTCACTTACTGTAATAAACATTGCAAAATATTTATATTTTCCAGTTGTCTGGTGCTCGTATATCTTCTCTGCGCACTCTGTTGCCTTCATCCACGACGTCGTCGAACTCTTCGTCCCTCATTCTTCGCCCGTTCACATCCGTCACTTGGACCGGGTTTTAGGAAACCCGTCCTGCCCCTCCCCGACTACTACATCCCGGCTCCCACTCAACCTCCGGCCTCGTAGATCTTACGGCTTTTCACTTTTTCAATCGATTTTACTAGTATAGTACACCCAGGACACCATCGATCTCCCTTGACCTACCTCCACTCCCTGAAAACTCACAGTTTTACCACAATTCAATTCGGGTCGAGACCTTGCCTGCCACATTTTTTAAATGTTGTGTAGTATTCTTATCAAATTATCGTTCCCTCTTCCCACAATTCAGTTCACACATACAAAAGTGCCTTGCCTGTATATTTAGAACCTCTTTTAACAATAATTCGGGTTGCTCACATGAATATCATGCATCTGATAAATGAAAATGCAATATATCGTCTATCTTTGGTTTCTTGATACGCTGAAACACAAAGAAAGCTGAATACTTCTGCTTGAAAAATAATGGTTGTGAAATCTACGTTGCGTTCAATGATACAGTTATACCACATCAGGAATGTGATCAGGTGGCCGAGTGCTTCTTCATTCTGTGCCTCGTGACGGGCGGTCGACAGTCTCCCCGCTCCTCACCCCCCTCAGTTTGGAGAATCCTTGCCAGTCAGCGTGGGCAACCCGGCAAGTATATCGCCCACCTGGTACCACTTCGAGAAGAGGACCCGGATCGCCTACATCTAATTCAAGTCGCCAACTTTCAAGAAAGGCCCAGTCGACGAGACTACGACGTGAGTTCCCACTTAGGTTGATACACGCTAGTCAGGACGTCACTGGTTGCCGGAAGATCTACTTCTACGCTCAATGTCAATCGTCCAAGATCGACACTCCAATTGACCAAAGAAGCCAAGCAAGATCCATTCCCTTGACCCAGTTGCCTCGAATTCGAAGATCCCGACCTCCTCTGCCCCCGAATGATACCTCCTGCAGGCCCTTGCCTTGATGTCAGGATAAATATGTATATGTATATGTATATGGCCGAGTGGTTAAGGCGTTGGACTGCTAATCCAATGGGGTTTCCCCGCATGAGTTCGAATCTCATCCTGATCGAATCTTTTGTTGTTTTTTTATAAATGATTATATTCTTATGCGACACCGCATTGTCGGCATGCTGCAAATTGATAATATCACCTAGACAATGTGCTAGAGTACTTTTTCTATTCTTACTCATAACACGAATCCAGAAAAAAACACTATACCGACGTTAAATGCGCCACATTACCAATTCACAGTCTCATGAAAAGGCATAGCGCAATGCAAGAACAAAACGGCCTTGAAACTCCGCCCACTGGGACAGAAGGAGCGGTTTGTGTACTTCCGTACGGATTGTTGACATACTGTAATGGCTCGAAGAGCGCTGGCGGCTTGGGCCGACGCATGAGATTTCGCCCGATAGGGTAGCGCAAAGTAGAAGCCTGTGTTGTCAGCCCTCATGGCTCAGCAGGTAAGTAAGTAGTGTGTCACGGATGGGTCGGCGGTTCGACCCCAACCCATGCAAAAGTTCTTGCCGAATTTTTCTGAGTCTCATTTCTTTTCGTCGACTAATTCCCCCCCCACTACACCACAAATCACACCACGCGTGCTTCGCGTGCAGCTTTCGAAATGCATTGGCTATGAGACTGTGAATTTATGTTTAAATATAAAAAGATTCAGCTATTCCCTTATCTAGGCGTCCTGAGGGAGCCACTGCTAAATGTAAGGCCAGCGCAGAATCAATATCAATATCGAAATATTTATTCAATCCTCATGTCGATGACATGTTGAATGATGTCATTATTCCATGTATCGGGGTATTTTCTAACGTAAATAAAGTTTGCAGCGCAGAATATGCCAGCCCATTCCGGATTTTCTTCCAATATTCTTCGAATCTTCAATATGCTTTTTTTCTCGACTTTCTATGTGCTGAAATTGGTCAGAAAATCAGCGTTCGTCGATTTTCCGGTGCAAAATTATGTTTGCACATTTGCCCTATCGCTTACGTAAAAAGGAACAGCGCTGACATGGAAAGAGTTGATTGTTCATCTGTTTCTCTTCATATAAAAGAGTTCCTTTTCTTCATCTCATTACTTCATTCGTCTCTTCTAGTCATGCACTGTTCAGTGCTCCTTGCCCTAGTGGCATCTGTCCTGGCCGGTCCCATTGACTTCGAGTCCGACCTCAAACACAACGTCGATCTGGGTCGACTCCAGAAGGATCTCGCATCTCTGGAAGGAAAACTGAAGAATACCCCCGACGTCGAGGCCGAGATTTCACTTCTGAAGGAGGCATATGGAAAGACTGTCATCGAGTCTCCCTCACTTATCAATGGATCCACTTGCAAAGATGAGGATATCAATGGAATCAACGAGAAAGCTGGAGAGGAGAAGGATCTCTTCGAGGGAGACGTCCTTCTTACTACGTAAGAGAATGATTTCTACATTTCCCCTATGCAATTCGTAAAAGTCAGCTCCCACAAGAGATTATATTGTACAGTAGACACCTTCTCAAAAACGGTTGTCTTACATGCAACAGTCATGCAGTATATCTACAGTAATACACTTTTCAGTGAGCAGCTCTCTATAATCGAGAATATACATGCTTCCAATCGATCTCGTCGTCAAGCTCTCAGTGATGCTGGATATTCTTGGGGAACCGTCAACCCCGTCATTCCTTACTCTTACTCTGCTGGTTACGGTAAGATACTGCGATCCTCATATTAAGATCCCATCATAAAGTTGATGATTAATTTCTGCAAATTTCAGCCATGGACCGTCGTCCCACCATTGAAGCTGCGATGAAATTCTGGGAGAAGTACACTTGTGTCAGATTCAAGCCGGCGACTTCCGGATACCGGTACGTATTTCATTCTTTATTGCCAAAATTCAAATTAATTTTACAAAATATATATTTATTTAAATATCAGTGTGGAGGTTCGTGAGTCTGCCGGATGTTCCTCTTACGTCGGAAAGATCAATGATCGCACTGGAACCCAGGGACTCAATCTCGGAGCGAATTGCATGAGCGTATGTTGACACTTTTTTTTCTTTTGGCTTCATTGAGCCAAAAAAATGGTAACAGATTAATTAAATATTTTTTCAGATCGGAACAATTTGCCACGAACTCTCGCACACCTTTGGATTCTTCCACGTTCAGTCTCGATTTGACCGTGATACTTACGTCGATATCGACTTCAACAACATCCTGGCTGGAGTAAGTAGCTCGTTTTGGATTTCTGTGATAGGAGCGGCATTAAAACTACTACCGTACCGCGCCTACCATATCCCGCTTCAACTGCATACCGTATTTTACAAAACACGCTATCCCTACCCACGTGACGTAATTTCTATTGTAGACCTCTTCCTATTAGTTGATCTGGAATATTGTTGTCACAAATCTGAAGCTAAGTGAGAGGACAAATTGTCCCTTTCAGGACAAGCACAATTTCAACCTCGAACCCGCTGACAAGACGGTGCTACGTGAGATTCCTTATGAATTCGGCAGTAACATGCACTACTACCACAAGGATTTCGCCAGAGATTCGAGCAAACCCGCGATATACGCCAAGCCAGCTTACAAAGAGGGTTTCTTGCTATAAGATGTGCTAAGAAGAATAATAATGATTTTAAATTAAAATTGTCGACTTCAGGTGTACCAGGAGGGTATGATGGGCCGTCTTCCTACTTTCTACGACATCATGGGAGTCAACAAGCACTTCAACTGCGCTGGTAAGAATAAAATGAATTATTTCATTTTACAATTTTCACTGACATGAGGGTCATCCGTTACACTACCAAATCGTAGCAGGGGTGAATGAACAGGGGGTGCTTCCATTTACAGTTCTAACTGTTCATTTTAGCCAACTGCAAGACCAAGATCTCTTGCTCCAACGGTGGAGTTCAGGATGTCAACAACTGCAGCAAATGCTTCTGTCCTCTCGGATGGGCAGGAGATAAGTGTGATCAGAGAGTGAGTTAATTATCGATTAATTAATACACTCATAATGAACCTCACTAAATGATTCCTCTCCAGCCCGCTGGTACAAAGACCGTTGCCGCCACTACGACCATGCAGACAATGAGATCGAACTTTGACAAGACCACCAAGGGAATTGAGTACAAGACTCAGTACTACCTACTTCAGGTATTGTGTTTTCACAATATTTATTCACAAACAAGAACCTCATGCGTTGCTTGTCAGTAGTTTTCTTAGTTTCCTACAAAAGAGTGATGGCGATAAGAGAGATTACAAAAGAGAGATTACAGGCTCCCGCTGGCATGAAAGTCCAAATGACCCCGAAGGTTCTCGGCACCCGCTGGTCCAACTCATGTGATCCTATGGGAATCGAAGTCAAGTTCCTTAAAGACGCTCGACCATCCGGACTTCAGTGAGTCATATATCAATCTTTTTTTAATTTACAGTTTCCAATTCAGCGTTGTTAGTTATTGCCTAACTGTTTTGTCCTACGAAATATCGAGACTTGCCTATTGATGACGCAATTTACAGGGTTTGCGACTGGCGTGTGCAGCAACCGACCATCACGTCGGAGACCAATGAAATGCTCGTCCAGGGTTATACTCTGGGAGATCAATCGGTGATTGAAATGCAGTACAAAGCAGTTAACTAGAGACAAGACAGTAAAAGAGATGATAAAATGATTGCATTCATTCGATATTTTTCTTCTGCACATCATTACAATGTAGTACACAAACTTGTTCAGTGATAATATTCCAAAAAAAGAGAAAAATGAGAGAAATAACAATTTACCTCCTGTGTGCTGAAACACATTTGTTGTATATGCTGAGCATTTGTTAATTTGAATTCAGGCTACTGTGAATCATTTACAAATAGTGTGAATTCTGCTTGCAGATGAGCATTTCCCTTTTATTTAAAAATTTTGAACATCTCTCGATACGAAAAGAATGAAAATAATAATGATAAATAACTATATTTCGTAAGAAAATGTGCTAAATATATCGATTTTCGCAAATTCATACCGAGTCACTCGATTCTCTCGTTATGTGGCACAGAGTATTTTTCCTCTAAAATAAAAGAGAAGAATTGATAACGGCTTGTCTTGGAAATATGAGTGTCGACCTCACTGTTAGAGAGTTCACGCTATGCGTGATATCGTACGCCAATAACACTCTGTACAAAGGTGTGACACTGTGTGGCATAGTGTGGCTCTCTTGGCACTTTTTAGCACTTTCTGATTATCTTTTGCGAATTTTGTGGCACATCTTGTTATAAACTGTTTCCTATCTAAATTTTCTCTAACATAGCACAAAGAATCAGAATTAATAAATTGAAATAATTAATTTCGAATGGTTCAACTGACAAGGTCGAAAAATAAAATCAGTTGTCAATCGCTCCTGCTTCAAGCGCTGATTACGGTGTTTGACGCGATTGCGCGTGATTGACAACTGATTTTATTTTTCGACCTTGGCAGTTAAACCATTCGAAATAAATAATTTTAATTCATTAATTTTAATTCTTTGTGCTATGTTAGAGGAAAGTTAGATAGGAAACGGTTTATAACAAGATATGCCACAAAATTCGCTTCTTTCGAGGTGAAAATCAGAAAGTGCTAAAAAGTGCCAAAAAGTGCCACACAGTGCCACACCTTTGTACAGAGTGTTATTGGCGTACGATACATGATTCAGGGTAACCCGAATTCGTATCGACAGATGTTCAAAATTTAAGAGAAATGCTCATCAGCAAGCAGAGGTCAAACTATTTGTACATGATTCACAGTAGCCAGAATTCAAATTAACAAGATCAGCACAAGATCAGTGATCAGCATATACAAGAAATATGCTTCTGCACACAGGAGGTAAATTGTTATTTCTCTCTTTTTTTTCTTTTTTTTGGAATATTATCACTGAACAATTTTGTGTACTACATTGTAATGATGTCCAGAAGAAAAATATCGAATGAATGCAATCATTTTATCATCTCTTTTACTGTCTTGTCTCTAGTTAACTGCTTTGTACTGCATTTCAATCGCCGATTGATCTCCCAGAGTATAACCCTGGACGAGCATTTCATTGGTCTCCGACGTGATGGTCGGTTGCTGCACACGCCAGTCGCAAACCCTGTAAATTGCGTCATCAATAGGCAAGTCTCGATATTTCGTAGGACAACACAGTTAGGCAATAACTAACAACGCTGAATTGGAAACTGTGAATTTAAAAAAGATTGATATATGACTCACTGAAGTCCGGATGGTCGAGCGTCTTTAAGGAACTTGACTTCGATTCCCATAGGATCACATGAGTTGGACCAGCGGGTGCCGAGAACTTTCGGGGTCATTTGGACTTTCATGCCAGCGGGAGCCTGTAATCTCTCTTTTGTAATCTCTCTTATCGCCATCACTCTTTTGTAGGAAACTAAGAAAACTACTGACAAGCAACGCATGAGGTTCTTGTTTGTGAATAAATATTGTGAAAACACAATACCTGAAGTAGGTAGTACTGAGTCTTGTACTCAATTCCCTTGGTGGTCTTGTCAAAGTTCGATCTCATTGTCTGCATGGTCGTAGTGGCGGCAACGGTCTTTGTACCAGCGGGCTGGAGAGGAATCATTTAGTGAGGTTCATTATGAGTGTATTAATTAATCGATAATTAACTCACTCTCTGATCACACTTATCTCCTGCCCATCCGAGAGGACAGAAGCATTTGCTGCAGTTGTTGACATCCTGAACTCCACCGTTGGAGCAAGAGATCTTGGTCTTGCAGTTGGCTAAAATGAACAGTTAGAACTGTAAATGGAAGCACCCCCTGTTCATTCACCCCTGCTACGATTTGGTAGTGTAACGGATGACCCTCATGTCAGTGAAAATTGTAAAATGAAATAATTCATTTTATTCTTACCAGCGCAGTTGAAGTGCTTGTTGACTCCCATGATGTCGTAGAAAGTAGGAAGACGGCCCATCATACCCTCCTGGTACACCTGAAGTCGACAATTTTAATTTAAAATCATTATTATTCTTCTTAGCACATCTTATAGCAAGAAACCCTCTTTGTAAGCTGGCTTGGCGTATATCGCGGGTTTGCTCGAATCTCTGGCGAAATCCTTGTGGTAGTAGTGCATGTTACTGCCGAATTCATAAGGAATCTCACGTAGCACCGTCTTGTCAGCGGGTTCGAGGTTGAAATTGTGCTTGTCCTGAAAGGGACAATTTGTCCTCTCACTTAGCTTCAGATTTGTGACAACAATATTCCAGATCAACTAATAGGAAGAGGTCTACAATAGAAATTACGTCACGTGGGTAGGGATAGCGTGTTTTGTAAAATACGGTATGCAGTTGAAGCGGGATATGGTAGGCGCGGTACGGTAGTAGTTTTAATGCCGCTCCTATCACAGAAATCCAAAACGAGCTACTTACTCCAGCCAGGATGTTGTTGAAGTCGATATCGACGTAAGTATCACGGTCAAATCGAGACTGAACGTGGAAGAATCCAAAGGTGTGCGAGAGTTCGTGGCAAATTGTTCCGATCTGAAAAATATTATACAAATAAGTTATAATTTTTGTGTCATAATGATGCAATATTCTAACAAAACGCAAAACATACGCCCATGCAATTGGCTCCGAGATTGAGTCCCTGGGTTCCAGTGCGATCGTTGATCTTTCCAACATAAGAGGAACATCCGGCAGACTCACGAACCTCCACGCTGAAAGTTAATTAAATATATATTTTGTAACATTTAAATAATTTGTTTCTTGTTAACAAGCAAAAAAAACGTACCGGTATCCGGAAGTCGCCGGCTTGAATCTGACACAAGTGTACTTCTCCCAGAATTTCATCGCAGCCTCAATGGTGGGACGACGGTCCATGGCTAAAAATATGCAATTGTATAAAAATATAGGTAGGGTTTAATGCTAAAAAAAGTGTTACAGTAGGATCTTACCGTAACCAGCGGAGTAAGAGTAGGGAATGACGGGGTTGACGGTTCCCCAAGAATATCCAGCATCACTGAGAGCTTGACGACGAGATCGATTGGAAGCATGTATATTCTCGATTATAGAGAGCTGCTCACTGAAAAGATTACTACTGTAAATGTGCCGCACAACTAACATATACATGGCTAATTTAGTTGAAAATATACTACTGCACTAGATGAATCCTGAGAATATTGATTTCTACGAAGTGCTTTAAAGGGGGATAAAGAAGTGAAAATCCAACGTGGTAAGAAGGACGTCTCCCTCGAAAAGATCCTTCTCTTCTCCAGCTTTCTCGTTGATTCCGTTGATATCCTCATCTTTGCAAGTGGATCCATTGATAGGAGAGGGGGACTCAATGACAGTCTTTCCATAGGCCTCCTTCAGAAGTGAAATCTCGGCCTCGACGTCGGGGGTATTCTTTAATTTTCCTTCCAGAGATGCGAGATCCTTCTGGAGTCGACCCAGATCGACGTTGTGTTTGAGGTCGGACTCGAAGTCGATGGGACCGGCCAGGACAGATGCCACTAGGGCAAGGAGCACTGAACAGTGCATGACTAGAAGAGATGAATGAAGTGATGAGATGAAGAAAAGGATCTCTTTTATGTGAAGAGAAACAGATGAACAAGCAACTCTTTCCATGTCAGCGCTGTTCCTTTTTACGTAAGCGATAGGGCAAATGTGCAAACATAATTTTGCATCAGAAAATTCGCGGACGCTGATATTTCTGTTCGATTGCTGCAAATTGGAAGTGGAGAAGTCACCATGTTCAATAGTTTCTTGAAATTTACACAAAAATACTGCATCACTAATCGGCTAAATGTAGTGAGCGTCAGTAAGTTGCTCTCTGCATTTACATTTTGATCACAAAAGGTGATGTCGAACGTATTCATTTTTATTTTCCAGGTTACAATTTCAATTTGTATCATACCGACAATGCAGTGCGGCAAAAAAATGACGCATTTCAATTTATGAGCAAAACATTCGATCAGGATGAGATTCGAACTCACGCGGGGAAACCCGCGTGAGTTCGAATCTATTATCGGATTAGCAGTCCAACGCCTTAACCACTCGGCCACCTGATCACGTTCCATTATTGGTATAACTGTAGCCTTGAACGCGATGCAATTTTCGCAACCATTCATATGGATCTTTCATGGAGAATAATTCAGCTTCAGAATATCAAGAAGCTTCAGATAGATGAGATATTGATATTTCATTGATAGATTCATGATAACGACCCCGACGCATGCATCTTCTCTTGCAGTTTTTTTCGGAGAACGCTAAATCTTTGTGTCTGTCTTCGCTTTTCGGCCAAAAGGTCTTATTTGTTAAGAGTATAATACTTGCAGCGTTAATGAATATGGCTGGCGTTAGTTCCAAGCGCGGTGCAGTTTCTACTAGTGTTGTTAGGTTTTCGCGAGCAGAATTGTTCGATCTATCTATAAACACTAGTGCCTTCCATCCTTGCCGCACTCATGGTTTAATAAAATTTATTTCACCTTTAAAAGTGGGCTAGGGATCCGCACACCGTCTCATCCTCCGCGCGATGCAATTTTCGCAACCATTCATATGGATCTTTCATGGAGAGGTGAAGAGACGGTGGGAAATGAAGGGGCGGTGGTCCAACATATGGTATTCCAGTTACAATGAAGTATCAGCGGAAAGCAGAAGAAAAATAGTAATTTACCAATTATGTTCTCTTGTGAGGTATAATTCTATTCCATTGTTCCATTCTTTGAATTTATGATATTGCACCGCGTTTCCTTGTGACTAGCATAAATAATGTTATTATTATACACACAATTTATGGTTTTTTATCACCAGCTGCGCTATAAATTATGTATGCCGACCGAATATGGCGGCATGTTTTTCACCCGGCTCAGCAATTCCCATTTTTCACCGATAGATAAATTTAACGGTTACATTGCAACCGCTAGACGAATCGTGCGAATCGCGTCTCTGTTAGTTGAAACCTAGTAGATTGCATCCTAGTTATCCTAGTAGGATTCTACAGTAGAATTCTAGTAGGAGTTTTGATCCAGAGAACAGAATAGATTTTTTTAACAGAGCGGCGAGGCTATACTAAAAAAATGAGGAAAATTGAGCATTTTCCCCAAGTAACTGTCTTGTTTTGTTGTCGATTTATGACTCGTGTCTTTTACGACTCCTTTAATTTATCTCATAGTATCGCGTTTCCTCGTCACTCGCATGAGATTATGTTACTACTCCTAACAAAAGTTGTTACTGATTCCTCGCTGACCACCTCTCACTCAACTCCACCTGTCTTAGTCCATGGAGCCGATGTCTGTCTCGACGCGTCGGACGCTTGAGATTGTCAAGCGCGCGTCAACCGCGACCTCATTCCTGCTCTCTATCGTGTGCATTTACCTCATTCGAACGCATTCCGGAGGCGCCACTGCCGTATACAAATCATTCCTCATCGGTATAGTGGTGAGTGTTTCATCAGTCGCATAAGTACTCGCGAGTAGTAATCAAACTCTCCTCATTCTACATGATCTCTCATCGATCAGACAGCGCGAGAGAGCATGGAGAATTGAGAGGGTCAGACCATTACTCCTACGCTCATTTATCCTAAGCTCATTGCGTCCTACGCATTACCCTAATTCCGCTCAACGAAGCAATTGACTCCGTTCAAGAGAGCGAACACCGGTTATGAATATTATTAGAATTATTTTCGCACTCCATGTTTCTTTTTTTGGAATTGAGTTTACATGATTCTATGTACTGGAACGTCTCCAGTTTTGGCCATTTAAAGAAGGCGTTCTATGGACGGTTTCGTTTTGTTTTCCCTATGTTCGAAGTTTCATTTCTGTTATCAGATGAAACGTAAATGTAACGCGCGCTTTCGCTCTCACAGTCTCCTCCTTGTTTCCGTTATCTCGCTGTCATTATCTGACATTTTCTCCCTAAAATGTCATTTCAAGGAGAGATACTGTAAGGAATCTGGTTTGTTTTCGACAGTTTGGGACTCTTAACTTTCTTCAACCAAAAAACGGACACATAGTATTACAATTTTAAAATGATACGTTCATGAAATGGACTACTGGTGGTGTACTCTCTTTCTATACCTCGACCTGTCTCTCACTTTGCCATGCTCTCTCGCAGCCGTATCTGTTGTTTAGCACGAATTATCAACGGAACGTTTTATTATTTCGGACGAGTGCTCGTAAATTTGTAATATCTTCGATGCTTTCATCGGGTATTCCCTGTGAGAACTCAGTAGACCAAATGTTCGTGGGACACCTTCTTTAACCGCTATAATGTATTATGATATGTTAGCTTTTCATTCTTGAACCATTATAATATACTATGTATAATATGTTAGCTTTTAATGAAAATTATAGTTAAGCTACAATCTACTAACCCGGGCGTAGTAATAATCGAAATTGTGCTTTTAAAAATACACTGCAATGTTAGCCGTTTGGAGTTACCAATTTCTTACATTATCATCTATTTACGTTAAGATTTCCTCGCAGCTCCATGATTTCTGTCTTCACATTCTATTCGATCCCGTTCCACTCCAGCCAACATTGTGTCTCTACTCGGAGGGAATCTTGTATCATTTCTTCGGCATCGATTCAATAACGGCTATGGTACGGTATTATAGTTATAAAAATTATACGATCATGGCGAAATTACAAAATATTCAAACTTCCGTTGTTTACCATGAGGCTCTCTCAAGTTTGCTAAACACAGGAAGTATCATGCTTTCATTTAGAGTATTCGTAAAAGTAGCACACACAAGCCATATTTTATAGCCGTATTATAGACATTTTACTTCTCTACCGGCGCAGGGGTAATATGGGATAATTCTCTTGTTTGAAAAAAAAGATAACAGTATCGATGATAGTGCCTTTGCTCCAATATCGGAAGAATATCGTCGACTGATGATTTCCGCATGGTACCGGCCGGCCAGGTAATAGCCTCGCAACAGGCCGCTGATCATCTCAGGACAGGCTCTCGTTGCCCCTCAGGCATAGGGGTGGTCGAGACTGCCCTGCGTGTAGAAGACCTAACACCTTTACCTTTACCTTTACCTTACCAAAAAAGATATGACGTTTAATCGGAGAAAGGTTTCAATTAAAAAAAAAACGATTTTTTAATATTTTTCTTGAAAAATTCCAATAGTCCAATCACACCTCGTTTACAGATTATCTGGATGAAAATTCTGAATTCGAACGCATTCCCATACGGATTTTGCTTTGTCTACCGAAACCAGGTACATCGATGACCATATTCTTTTTTTAAACAAAATAATGGTTTGTTGAGAATTCAGCAAAAAGAGAAATCGATAAAATTGCCAAAAAATATGCAATTGTATGTTTCATTACGAGGTGATTCTACCTTCCGACCATCGTTTCAAGTTTTCTCTTCGGGCGATTGGCGCATACTTTATCTTATTGTTTCTCGTTTTTGTGCTGGGGATTCCAATTACCAAGGTAAGTGTGAGTTCCAAATTCTATATCTTTGCGAGCTATGCATAGTATAACTTAAAGTACCTTCTATGTACCTCTTTCTGTACATAGCATTGAAGCAAAATTTGCTATGCATTCCAGTACGCGGTCGAACCCATGAGCAACACAACGCTAGCGGAGATCATGAAGGTACGCATAATTGATTAGTTAATTACAAATTAAAATTACTTAATTGTGTTACTTGTTATTACAATTAGTTAATTACATGATCAATCACAAAATTCTTTGTCGCGTAACTTTAATACATCATATTACTTTTAATACTCAGAGCGGGAAGTCTCCAACTTTCCTTAGTCTGGAGACATTGTCTCCAGCTGAGAGAGCATGCAAAATGAGGAGAGCGGGCTAGAGATAGTGAGAGGCGATCTCTCGATTTTTCATGCTCTCTCAGCTGGAGACAATGTCTCCAGAGTAAGGAAAGTTGGAGACTTCCCGCTCTGTGTATGATAATTGATTCAGAAATTTTCCTCAAATTGGCCCCCCGACATGGCCGACCGCATCTCTTGTTTCAATGCATCTCGCATTCACTGGCAGTTCGCACACTCTTCCTTATGTGCAAACATCGTCACCACGTTTATAGTCGTGGTAAGTATTTTTTTTGTCTTTGTTTATCAGTAGCTGACTAGTTGCGAGAGACGAGAGGGAATGACTTTCTGCCTGATGGTATCCTGCCCCCTCCCACCGAACGGGGTAAAATGAGGGTACAATCTTGCATCTAGATCATGCAGGTTTGCTCTCACACGTTGTACACACTGGGTAAGATGGTGACTATTAGTGAGCAGACGAGGGCTTACCATCGAGACGCGACGATAGCACTGCTCCTTCAGGTAAGCAACACTGAGCGCGAACTCTCTTACATGCGCCCCTCTAGTGAACTCAACTCTCATAGAAAGTTTGCGAGATAGTGCGCGTAATGTAGGAATTGAATAATGGACGCTCTTGAATATTAGTGAATCGAGTTCACTAGAGAGGCGCATGTTAGATAATTCGCGCTCTGAGTGAGATCAGTTAGAGATCATAATTCATATATGACAGGCATCGATCCCGAGTGCGTTGCTTCTCGGTCCCATTGTGTGCATACTAGTGGAATCGGCAGTTAGGCTCGACAGCAGAGGTTTGAGCTCAACAATAAATTACAATTACAATTGTTTCATGCTATTTTCATTACAAAATAGTGTAATTTATAACATTTAGAATACAATATGCATTTAGAATTCATGCCGATCATGCTCGTCATTATGGGCTTCCACTCCATTGTGCATTCGCTAACACTGATTCTGAGCACGAAAAGTTTCCGAATGGCATTAACAAGAATGGTTGGTCCATTCATCATTTCATACGCAACATTTAGAGATATCGCTAGAGTGTGAAATGTGAGACCACGATCTCCTCATTTCGCACACTCTATCATCCTCCCTCCAACCGGCGAAGAGAGACGGCGGACTCACATTTCGCACTATAGAAATTTCATATTAACCGAGCTTCATTTAGGTTAATGCTTGATCACACAGAGCATGAATAAACTGAGATTCGACACCCAGCGTATGATGCACTCAATATTGAGTGTATTCACCCGTAGAGAGAGCGTGCGAAAACGAGAGATTTGTAGGTATATCATACACCAGGTGTCCTATCTCAGTGTATGATTCAATCAATAGTAAGTGTATTCATTCTGGGTGCAGTACAGCTGAATGTGACATGCAATAGTGATCGTCAGATTTGCAGAAAATGGAAGGCATCGAAATCTCCGGGAAAGTACTACGAATTGAAGGAGCACGCCCAGTAACTTCACGATCGGGCACATCTCAACCAACAAAATTGCAAATCGCAACCAACAAAAAACATATGCCGTAAATTTGCGATGCTTCATAATCTGACTTTCGTAAAAGGCCGAAAGCTACTCGACTGTATGTGGAATAGATAGTGTAATAATGCTGTGCGAAGTTCCGGGACATCTCTGATCGGGAAACTACTTTTGCCTTGTCGATGTACGGTTAAATCTGTGTCTGTATTTGCATGTCATCCTTATAAAATCATTACAAACTCCGAATAAATTTTCTTGCGCTTGTTCTATTTCCTGGTTGTATATTGCGAATTAAAAAAAGGCCAATTGGCTCAATAGAGCTAAGCAGTGAAGATGCATGCGAACCCATTGGTATCAGAAATAGGCAAACAAGTTTTATTTATTTATAAAATTACGGTCCATGTAAATATTCCATTTATGTCAATAGCTTCTCGTCATGGAGACAATGAAATGCTTCACGGCCAAATACAATATTGTATAATTGGTCTCGTATTATTATAATATTGTATAAAAATTATATAATATTGTATGATTGTATTGGTCTCGTGCAGGGAAAGATGATAGCGCTTTCTGACTAGGGATGGCATCACCAGTGCCATGAATAAGTTGTTATTTTGATTTTTTTTTTTGAAATTTATTTTTTTGTGGATGCGGTCACTATGGCGATGGAAGTGTGTCGATAGGTTGCGCCGTTTTCGAGATATTTTGTGGTGGCGCACGCACGCACGGACAGACTCACAGATTCGCTCACTCACAGGCAGACAGGGCTTGTCGTATTAGGTTAAGTAGTAACTTATTAATTGGTAGCTTATCAATTGATTGTCAATGATTCTATGCCAAAAAAAATTTTCCTGCAAAATACAAGTTGCATGATTCGAAGAAATTGATTGCTGCAGTTACGGATCTCTCAAAATACGATAGGTGAGACAACTTACTCTTCACTCGTGACTGCATCTACACTGATATCAAACGTGCTCTGAATGTTTCCTTTCTTAGAGAATGGTTCTCCAAATTCGAAACAAAAGAAAGCACTAGGAAGGAACTATTATTTGTTTTCGAAAACAAGACTTTAAAACTTAATCAAATGCTCACTTCCACACAGGAACTGCAACGAGGATCCGATCACACGCTCCATTTCTTCCCCTCTGGCACTATCCTATGTGGTCTATACCGTCTGCAAGATTGGAAGCAGCCAATTATGATCGGAAGGGGCGGAGTCTGGCACCGCCAAGACCGAGTTTAGACGGTACCAGTCAGTCTTGGTTCCGTAACAACACGGTCAGCCATGTCCTATCGCCACTCTTCCCTTTCTGTTCTCTGGAGCTTTGGTGAAAAATTCGATGAACTCTTCAGGTAATTTTTTCACTCATTGACTTTCGATATATTTTCATTCTCATTATTTTGCTCATGGTTATAATTCTGTACCAGCAAATATAATTATGACACTATACATAGTTACTTCAAATGTACTACAAGTTAGATAGGTTAAAAACAATACAGCGATAATTCTCCTGAATTTTTCAGATTTCCCTCTCCTCTTCCGTCTTGGACTGAGTTCCGCAGTGAAATCGACATTGCCTTTTATCGGCTACAGTCCAAGTACATAATCGAATTGGCGTGCAGAACTCACACGTATGTTTCAACTAATGAACATAGATTTCCAGTGTAAAAAATGTCACTAATTTGCACGCCCTACTTATTCCCACAAATTCTACAATTTGAATTGTTTAGCCTTTATCGTTCCCTATTTCAGTTCCATCCCTCGTCGTCCCCTTGCTCTCCTACCTTCTGGCAATCAGATCGAGGACGAAATGAACAAGCATAAGATCGATATCGAACACTACCGTATTGTGCTCGACGCTATTGAAATTCAGCATCCAGAGTACAAGAACGATCGAGAAGTGAGCTTATTAGGAAATCGAAAGACATTTCAATTATTTAGAAATTTATTATGAATTTATCTAATTTATTTCTGAGAAATTTAAAAGTTTGGATATTTCTAATTAGGACAATTTTTACGGTTTATAAATTAAAAATTAAAAAATTATAAATTATAAATTTTAAAAAAATATTTTCAGTTGGTCGCAATAGTCAACCGAGAAGTTCCCCGTGTTCGCTCGGCTTTGAGACTCATCGAGAGAATTCTGACGGTTCGTTGATATTTATTGCTTTTATTTGTTGCCTAGGGCAATAATGCGTTTTTGAACTGTCATTTAAAACACAAAGGTTTAAAATTTTCTGAAACGTATTACATTCAAACACTGGATAATAAACGGCAGTTCCAAAACGTCCTATCGTAGTGCATCCATGTGCGCTATGAATGCAGGGTCCGTAATCGTTTTTCTGCCTTCTGAGCGAGAGACCGGAAATACAACTGATAAAGTGAAGATGGTCAGAGTAAAAAGACTGCCAGAGGGTGTGCACAACACCTAACAACACATGATTCCAAACTTACAGACCAGGGTTAGAGCGAGAGAATATGCAAAAGTGAGAGAGTCCCTCTCGATTTCACACTCTCTCTCTCACTCAAAAGGCCTTTATTGAAGGTTGACCGGCCGGCGGAATGATGTGGGTATCCCTAATGTGCTCCACAAAGAGTAATACAATTCCTTCCAGAACGATCATCACTCGACTGATATTCTCGATCTCGGCCAAGTTCTCAAACCCGTATCTCTCCTCTCGTCTCACTCGGATCAGTCCGACTTCTCTTCTCTCCTTGATGCTCTCTCCACACCAATTGGAATGGAAAAGAAAACAACTAAGAAGAATGTCGACCTCAATCAAGTATGTTTCACTCGGGAATAAATAATAGGACTCTTCCTTTTTATCTAATAGTAGCATTAAAGGTTCAGTAACAAAAAATGTGTCCACACTTTTTATATAAATTAAGCAGTAACATAATATACTATCCATAATAATTATTTTACTATTTTTAGCTGCATTCGATGATCGAATCTCTCGGTGGATGGGAGGCCGCTCGAAAAGCTGTCAATCGACACCTTCAACTCTCCCGTTCCTCTTCTCCTTCTCTCCAGTTCGATTCTGGAGTCGACTCCGCCTCTTCCTCTAATAGTTCCACAGAGTCTTCTGATTCGGAAGAGATCGAGTGAGTTAATGATTTATGCAATCACTTGATAAAGTTTACAAATTTCGAAAATATCAGCTTAGTCAAAAAAATAACAAGTAATGTAATTTTTGTGATTGCAGTGACATCCGAGCAACTTTTCTACGCTCTGTAACATCTGCAATTGCGGCCGATCCTAGAAGAGAGGAATGGAAGGAAAGAGTGGTAAGTATGATTTTGAAAAGTGTCGGTTCGCATAGTTTTATAGCACGCCAAAGCAACGGGTGAAATGAAAAACGAAGCAACTAATTGAAAGTCTAGTGGTCAATATGATTTGTTGCTAATTACGAATGCACTACCTGGTCACACATTATTGATTGAGTGGCATAATAGAGGACAAGAGAAAAAAAACCGATAACATCTATTTTTCAGAGACAATCGGAACTCGAGTGTAGAAAAAGACGAGCTGCCGAAGAGGAAATGAAGAAGGTAAAAAAATTAAAATATTTTTCCGGGTAACAAATAAAACAAAACAACGAAACATCAATGAACAATTTAATAAAAAAAACGATAATTTCACTTAGGGAACAGTTCAATTTTTTTGTTAATACCATTGCAGCTCTCGGAAAGAAACTATTATGCCTGTAGTTAGAGGTTTTGTTTGGTAGAGATTATTCTATTTTCACTAAGACTATTGTTCCATTGGATTTCCTATTTTATTAGTTCTACTCAGAAGCGCAAGTGCACTCAACCGATCGTCAAGAAGGTCGAATCTGAGGAGGATAAGGAATATCGACTTAGAATGGTCGAGAAAATGAGAATTATGGAGAAGAAACGAGAAAAGGAAAGAGAAGAGGAAGAATATAGAAGAAATCAAGAGGAGATTGAAGCGAAGAAAAAGGAGGAAAGGAGAAGATGGGAAGAGGTGAGTGAAACACACATAATTATCGGTTTTCATTATCTCCGACTAAGAAATAAAAACCAATTCGAAATCTATTCTCACCATAGAAAGCACTACTTCGTTATTACTTTCACTTTGTATGTCTACTCAGTATGAAATAATTTCAGACCCGCAAGGAGAAATCAGCTGCTAACCGCAGGAGAGAAATGAAGAGGAGAGGGAGCACCGAATCGCCTTCCCTCGTTTCCGTCACTGTAAGTTGCGCTGAGTGTTGACGCATACTTCTGAAATAAAACGGGAAGTATAGCATACGGCATACTATTTATTTTTTACAGAAGTGTGAAGCAACTACGCTGTGCGAGATAATTTGTCTGTGCGATACTGAGTCTACTCACGCCGATGCTAAAGATTCTGCAGCAGTAGAAATTGATGCAGCACCTGCAGTTGCTGCAGTTGTTGAGATCCCTGTTGCAACTTCCAACAAAATGGATTCCACTGCTGAATCTTTTCCGGATTCAGTGCCTCTCTCGGTGAGTTTCTCATAGCAGCTAATACAATGCCGAACTCAAGATTTGCATTATTCTCAATTTCACCTTTTTCAGGCCTACCTCCTCCGCCTTTTCTTCATTCTCTTCCTGCTAATCGCATTTTTCTGCTATGCTTTCAAATGGGTCAACTCGACTCAGCTGAACGTGAGTTTCAGTTGTTTATTCGAAAAACAAATGAAATACGTATTTTTCCTTAAATAAAAAAAAACAATTTAAAAGTGAATATTTCAGTTCGATGGATACCATTCAATGCCGATGCCACACTCGAATACGAAACAAACTGAGCACTAGAAGAAAGAATCCTCCCCTCACTGTCTCATTCCCTTTTGGTTGACCATGTCACTCACTCCCTTCTCGGTTTCCCCTGTGAATTCCCACTTCTTAATAACATTTGTTTCATTTCCTTTATTCGCATAATTTTGTACATGATGTCGCACTCTTGTCGTGCACGATAAATATATAAATAAATAGTCAATTTGATAGAAAGAGTCGAGAAACAATCAATCAACAATAATACCATATTGCTCATGATTTGTGTTCTGTGCTTTATGCAATAAAATTTCAGAATTTTGAAAGCATACATGAGACATATGAATAATAGTTGTTGATTCTTATTTCGAAGTAATTTTGTCATGAAAACGAGTTATTTCCGCTTTCCTCCGCTTTGTTTTACAGAGAAAATGACAAGGCAATCTGCACAATGCGGACAATCCGGTATTGATAAGGGCAAATAAACTCATTGATTGCAAAAGTGTTCGTTCAGGATGAGATTCGAACTCACGCGGGGAAACCCATTGGATTAGCAGTCCAACGCCTTAACCACTCGGCCACCTGAACATAGAGGTGAAGCTGTTATTTGGTGCTTTTGTTGGATCATTATTCCAAAACTGGCGATATCATGGGGCACGAAATCGTAAATTTTATTGAGCAAACTTTAGTATGTTAGTTATGTTTAGAGAAGCGTTCTCTAATACTTTTGACAGATCCTTCTCCTAAAACTATTATTCGCATGATGCAAGGTTTTGACAAATAAAATATTGATAACACTGATTTTCGATTATCGTGTTATGTATGATCGATTGATCTATAGATCCATAGAAACATCTTTACCCCATAGATCCTACTTTGCCTACTTCTTCTTCTGTAATTTTCACTTTGCCTTCCTCCAATGCCCTATAAATCCCCATTCCTTCTGCCTCTTTTCTCTCCCATTGCTCGATCGACGCTACCAGTGGTACCACCATGCAGCTCTTTCTCGCCCTCTCCATACTAAGAATCGTCGGGTACGCTCTTCCATCATCATATATCGAGTTCTTTTTGTATTCAGTTTTCAATAGCCAGTTTGTTACCGTAATCAGAGTAAAATTGGAGGTTTGTTCTGGCCAATCGCCGAGTGACTCAGATCACGTGCAAGGACTCGCTCTGTTCCGAGTGTTTCAACGTCGTTAGCGGCGATCCCCGTGATCACTTTGGTACAGATACCGTATCCTAGCGTCATTGATTGATCTGTACCGTATACCGAATCTTTGCAGCTCACATCGAGCGACCGGAGCAGGACGAGTTCGACCAGGCCACCAACTATGAGTGCGAGGCCGGATTTTGCTGCAGACGCACCAAGACTCTGTTTTTTTCGCCCCAATGGTCCCCTGTCTGATATCCCATTGGGGGAAAATCCCCCAGTTGGGCCCCCACTGGTTCACCAATGGGAAACCGTCGGCACCTTTGATGTTTCCCCCATTGGGATATCAGGCAGGGGACCACTGGGGGAAAACACCAGAGGAGGAAACCGATTCATGTGAGAATTCGCCGCCCCGAGAATTATGATGCTTTTTTCGTCGCAATTGGGGCAGAAATGGTATCGTCATTTCGTAAAACTCTCTCGACCGCTCGGCAAGTGTAACTTTGTGTGAAATAAACAACAAACGCATTATGAAAAAAAAAGTTCACAGTAAATTTCAGCGATAAAAATCGTCATACATTCTCTCGCTGCAAAGATGCCCTCTCAAATCTTCAACATCGCGTGCGACCAGGAAGGCTGCAAAAGGTGTCCCACGAATATTTGGTCAACTGAGTTCTCACTTTGGGGCAATGGGGATCGATTACCCGATGAGAGCCTCGAAAATCGAACGTTTCAATTTTTAGTTTGAAGAACGTTTTGTTTAATAAACTGTCTAAAACGTCCAGAATCCTTACAGTATCTCATATTGAAACTGCAATCTTTTCGCTGTGAGATTGGCATTTTGTGGAAAAGAAGTCAGAGAAAGGCAGAGAGACAAGGGGAAACGAGGAGGGTGCGCGAGGGAAATGAACGCTGCATTTGTGTTTCATCAACTTCTGATAACAGAAATGAAACATCGAACATCGGGGGAAATAAAAGGTTGAAATCATTCGTGGGACGCCTTCTTTAACGATATCTGTAGACTGTACGCCGGTGCGTTTCTGTGCTGCCTGAGCTAACTCTCTTAGAAGTTGTCTATAGAGAACTCGAATCTCTTAGAAAATTGACGAGATAATGGATATATTTAACAGAGTGGAGAGCTACAATATAAATTATATGATACTTTGACTAGATGGTTGCATCCTATTGAGGTCGCAATTTACCGTAGGATACCGTACACCGCTACCGTATCCCTCTGCATACGCGCAGAAGCCGGGTCAGAAGAGCGGCCGTTACTCGAAGAAATGCGCTGAAGGACGATGCACCGAGTGTATCAACGATGTCTGCAGATATTATATCCGTGGGTTACGGTAATCTACCACAGTAATACCCAAACTAATACCGTAACCCTTTGATTATTGTTCTTCGAAGGGGAAGTGGGTGTTGAGAAATTGAGTCCACCTTGAGACTCTGACCAAAACATGGACTGACTCAACAATTTATGAATTATTCTAATCCGAGTTATTGCAGAGTGATGCGTCGGCCCTTCGTCCACTCACCATCTCTTGGATTCCTTATGTGGAGAATAAAGTGATAAATAATTGAACAGTGTACAACCATTGAACATATCGTACGTGTAAATGAGAAGGAATCATAAAAACGATCTAACATTAACCAGAACACGCATCGTTTTGGTTTCATTTAATTATCTTTAAAAAACGTTTTTTTTAATATTATTAATATTGGTGGAGTGAAAGTGAAATATTACTTTCTAGAACAATTTTGAGCTGTTTGAGTTTGGTATTGTAGTCAAAGTTGAATGAACGATATGGCAAAAGCTACAGAGAACGATGCATTCACCATGTTCAGGTGGCCGAGTGGTTAAGGCGTTGGACTGCTAATCCAATGGGGTTTCCCCGCGTGAGTTCGAATCTCATCCTGAACGAACTCTTTTGCTCGTTTTTTTTCCTTTAGTGGAAGTAAGAGGTGACATTTTGATACTCCTAATTAAATTTCTCTGATTGGTGACATGGTCAAGTTTTGAAATGTACCGAGTGGCAAAATGGACTCTCAATTACCAATAATAGCAGATAGCCTTATGAATACTGCCGATTGAACTTAGCGTACTTCCAATTTATATCAATTCCAGCGAAAAATAAAACAAACATTTGAAAGTTTGTTCACTTTTCTCACTGGAATTTACGATATTTCAGCCGTTCGAACTTCATGGTTTCTTCATATTAGAGAGAAGGATCTCTCAAAAGCATCATCAAATATATTCTCCACCATGTTCAGGTGGCCGAGTGGTTAAGGCGTTGGACTGCTAATCCAATGTGGTTTCCCCGCGTGAGTTCGAATCTCATCCTGAACGAACACTTTTGCTCGTTTTTTTCCTATTAATAGTGGAAGTAAGAGGTGACATTTTGGTACTCCTAATTAAATTTCTCTGATTGGTGACATGGTCAAGTTTTGAAATGTACCGAGTGGCAAAATGGACTCTCAATTACCAATTATAGCAGATAGCCTTATGAATACTGCCGATTGAACTTAGCGTACTTCCAATTTATATCAATTCCAGCGAAAAATAAAACAAACATTTGAAAGTTTGTTCACTATTCTCACTGGAATTTACGATATTTCAGCCGTTCGAACTTCATGGTTTCTTCATATTAGAGAGAAGGATCTCTCAAAAGCATCACCAAATATATTCTCCACCATGTTCAGGTGGCCGAGTGGTTAAGGCGTTGGACTGCTAATCCAATGGGGTTTCCCCGCGTGAGTTCGAATCTCATCCTGAACGAACACTTTTGCTCGTTTTTTTCCTTTTAATAGTGGAAGTAAGAGGTGACATTTTGGTACTCCTAATTAAATTTCTCTGATTGGTGACATGGTCAAGTTTTGAAATGTCCCGAGTGGCAAAATGGACTCTCAATTACCAATTATAGCAGATAGCCTTATGAATACTGCCGATTGAACTTAGCGTACTTCCAATTTATATCAATTCCAGCGAAAAATAAAACAAACATTTCATTCATTCATTCATTCATTGTTTATTCCGTCAGAGTATCGCATACAAGAAAAATAACTGTGAATGGGGGCAAGAAACGGATGTCCGTCGACGTAGTCGAATCGGTTTTGTGCATGGCAGCAAGGGTATGGGGAAGAAGGGTTAGAGCCAATTCTTAACAATTGATTCAGGGAAAAAGGAGTTGAGCTGGGAGCGGATGAATTTCCGGAAAGAATCTCGGGATAAATCAACCGAGGGGAAGGGAGGGAATTCCAAATTGATATGGTTCTGGAGGCAAGGGTGGTGTGGGAATTGGGAGGAAAGAAAGGCAGAGAGATACGAAAGTGATGTGAATTACGGACAAATCTAGTAAGAGGAGAACGAGTGAGGAGGGAAGAGTGATCAAGTTCATAATTCCTATGAAGAATGGAATGGAGAAAGACAATATCGGTGACAAATCTACGGCGTTCTAAAGTTGTTAGATTTAGGGAGCGTAAACGATTACAGTAGCTTACAGAAGGCAGAGAACAACGGAAATAGAGCTTCCTAGTGAAGTCGCGTTGGACACGTTCAATATTTTTGGTAGTTTCAACGGAATTAATGGGGTTCCAGATAATGGAACTGGTCTCTAGACTAGGAAGAATAAATGTTGTGAACGATTTCACATAAATATCGATACAATTACTACGGAAAGCATTTGAAAGTTTGTTCACTATTCTCACTGGAATTTACGATATTTCAGCCGTTAGAACTTCATGGTTTCGTCATATTAGAGAGAAGGATCTCTCAAAAGCATCATCAAATATGTTCTCCACCATGTTCAGGTGGCCGAGTGGTTAAGGCGTTGGACTGCTAATCCAATGGGGTTTCCCCGCGTGAGTTCGAATCTCATCCTGAACGAACATTTTGCTAGTTTTTTTCTCTTTTTAATTGTGGATGTACTTTGCTCGATCACGTCTCGAATGAACGGAATATCTGGGGCATTATGAAAGACTATCTGACTCGCTCGAACTAACATTGGCATTCTGAAAAAAGTGAGTTGTTGAGATGATGGTGGCATGATGTACTGTGACCCAGGCGGATATGATTCCTGCGAAAAAGAAGTGTTGAAAATGGTTCTAGGCCTCAGGGCATGACGTCATAGAAACTTCCGGTTTTTGAAAACGTTGCTGTTGGGCTTCAAAAGTGGCACCAATCGATTTCTAATAAAATTATAAGACTTTTTTGACTTTATGCATTTTTCGATAAATATCGATTTACGGCCGGAAAAGTTTAAAATGTGTTTTTCAAAAACCGGAAGTTTCTATGACGTCATGCCCTGAGGCGTAGAAGCATTTTCTTTTTCTTTTTCGTACGAATCATATCCGCCTGGGTCACAGTACATCGTGCCACCATTATCTCAACAACTCACTTTTTTCAGAATACCAAGCTCCTGAACAAGTATGTTGATCCACTCAGATAGTCTCTCTTATGGCGCGAGACGACTGACCTTCCCCTAATCCTCTAATGTTTTCGCAATTGCCCTTGATGAATGTGTTCAAACTGAACCGAAAACATTGTAGTCTGAAACAAATTGTCGTCCTCTTCTTATTGAGTGGTTATGCGAATGTGGTAATACTATTAAAATTAATTTAAACGTTTTTATTTCAACAAAAAAAAACTTATACTGCACAAATAAACACAATAATGATGTGGATTAACCACCGTTCACATCGGATAGCACGATCCCATTTTGTATTCCACTTTCTCGATCCGTAGCTTCTGCTGTTTGGGCAGAATGAGCATTGTCTTCATCGGTTCGAGGTCAATTTCTACTCCGTCCCGGGGGAGGATTCTATAGTTTTGGAAAGTAGCCGTCAGTCCGATGAATAGTTCCACCCGGGCGACTCCCTCTCCTGCACACGAACGACGGCCGATCGCGTAGGGAAGCGTGCGGTCGACCAGTTCCTGCGAAGAAAATGTTGCGAGGGAAAATGGTGTCTTTAAAGAGACCTGGTACTGCAAATGAAGTGAATTTCAGATTAAAGAGATTTTTCTTCCGATTAGAATGCAAAAAAACCGCATATTTTTATGATTTTTTTGAAATTAGTTATGAATTTTCAAAGGTCTCATTTTTGGCTGAAATGACCCCCGGGAGAACAGTTATCCATCGATTCTCAGACACCGAGTTGATAAGACTACCGCACACGAAATACTTCGAATAAAGTAAACTGGCATCAGTTTACCAATAAGTTTAATTTTAAAAAAAGATTGAAACTGGTCCTAGTGACTTTTTGTGACTCTGGGGTTCACTTGCATACCTTCTTCAGAGATTTTCCATCCTCCGTCAGATATCGATCGGGATTGAACTGATCGGGGTCCACGAAATGCGGGTCGTTGGCCATGAGATAGTGAATATCGCCGTTGATCCAGGTGCCTTTTGGGATCTTCTGACGCTGAGAAAGATTTTTTCAGTTTTGCCTTTGCCTTTTGTGTTGTGTCTATTTTGTTCCATGTCGTGCTTTAATATTCTAGCCACAGTTTCTGTTTCTGCTTAGAAACTCTCACTTTGATCTCGACATCTTTAAGCGCTACGTGCAGCACATTCGTGGGCAGGACGTTCCCTCTTCGGTGCGCCTCCAGCACGCAAGCACGAGCGTACGGCATCTATTCGAATTCGTTACCAATATCAATAGCTACACATTTGAGAGAAAAAAACTACTACAGCCATATATAAAGGTGAAGGTGCTAGGTCTTCTACACGCAAGGCGGTCTCAACCACCTCTTCGTGTAATTTGCGTTATTTGTCGACGCGGTAGTAGATATTGCAAAAGCTGAAAAAATATTTACCTTAGCTTGGTCAGCCATTGTAGGAAGGCGCGCAGTACCGATGACATTCATAATTTCTTCGCGGAGTTTGTCCTGAATTTGGGGTGAGATAATATTATTATGATTATATCTACATTGTTATTAAATTTTTCTGGACGGCTCTGGCATATTGAAGACCGCTATCTATGTACCTGCACTTTCTGATCCCTTGCCAGGAAGAGTATTGCCCATCTCAACGTCGAAGTGGTCGTCTCAGTACCGGCGATGAAGAAATCGAAGCAGGACGAGACCAGATTCTCGTCACTACAATTCTAAGTCGTTCTAATTTAATTTATTTCATTGCTTTTGCTAACATGCTAGAAAAAAATCAGTACTATCAGGACGTAAATTGAGCTTTTTTTCGCATACGTGTATCTAGATGCAATATAATTGCATTGCCAATGTTGGAGTCTGATTTTAGCTCTTTCATGTGCGGTGCCCGGTTTCTGGTGTTTAGTAAATCTATTTGCGGCATTACTCACGTGAGATACTCGGTGTGTCCAATTCTCTGCTTGTAAGCTTGGGCAAAGCAAATCGGCTCGTCGTCCACATTGTAATTTTGCAGACTGCGAGAGGCGTTGGTTATTATGTAATTGTACAACTGCAAAGAGCAACGCATTATTTTACATTATATAGACGATGGCTATATTTTACTTTTTTCCGGTTCATTTTTACTCAATAAGTATGCACTGAGTTCATAAAGGAATGCAACGAAAATAGTCTCAGTTAAATCGAGGGATGGTTTGGACTCAAACTAGAGTAGCCATTATTGTGATACCTTCTTGTTGGCGTCATGCAGTCTTCTGGAGCAGTACTTTCCCAGCCATGGAACCCTGCCGAGGGACGGGAAAACGAGAGCCAACAGGAGCAATTTGGATTCGGCGAATGCAGCCATGAACTGAGGATACAAGTAAAACGCGCAACTTGATGGCTAATGAATTTTGAATTTTAAAAAATTCCTGCACGGCGTTCTGGCACATCTCTACGAATTGACACAAACAGATATA
Organism: Pristionchus fissidentatus; assembly: GCA_036245785.1. Taxonomy (NCBI): domain Eukaryota; kingdom Metazoa; phylum Nematoda; class Chromadorea; order Rhabditida; family Neodiplogasteridae; genus Pristionchus; species Pristionchus fissidentatus. The sequence continues at coordinate 27,432,518 of BTSY01000002.1, forward strand.
AACTGTGAAAATAGGTAGAGCATGTACGATAAAATCGGAAGAGCGTTCGAGAGATCTCTCAGTTTTCGCTAAGCAGGAAACAACGTCTACAGAGTAAGGGAAGCTGGAGACTTCCCGCCATGAGTATGAAGTAAATCGATGTTTATCTCACCACGATTACATGTCTCACTTTTTACCCAGAACGCCGTGATTCGTAGTTCAGTCGTGGTTTTCATCTTAATTGTATGCAGTTAAGTCTTATTTCGCATTTCTTATGATATTTCATTAGCGTACCTCGTTGAATCCGTTAACATACTCCTTCATTGGCTCACAGTCCTCGAACTTGTATCGGAAGCCGAAGAGCACCTCGTTGACCACGTTTGTGACCATCACCTATTACGGATGTACAATAACACTGTTTGCTTCCCTTGTTTTCGCGTGTTCTCTCACTCCATTTTTTTAAAGATCATCACCGAAACCTTTCGATATGCTGTACGAGTGTATATACAATTGTAGTTCACGTAGTGGTGATGCTTTTGACACACAAAAATTTTAATTGTGTGGAAGAATACCTGAATATGCCAACGCAGATCAACATTGTCCTTGTCTTCGACCCTGTCCAGGGTAGCGATGTAATCTGCGACCGAACTTCGAACCTGGAAATCTCCTGTGTGCCGAAACGAATTTCACATAAACATACACAACTGAACCACTGCTTAGATAGCTTCTAATACAATTTGCGCCAATTGGCAGTGAGAACCTTTTTTGTCATTGCTCTTATTGTACGTTGGCCAATATTTATCATATATCGTTACTTTTTGCGCCATGTGTCCTTGTCAATCTCATAAATATGACTGTAATGTATCTGTCTCTCTAGACCAGAACTCATCTCTTATTCATCGCTTCTGCTTATCTATCGTGATCAGTTATTACAGTTATAAAATGATACGAACACACAAAAAGTCAAAATGGTACTTCCTGTGTTTACCAAAGCAAGAGAGAGCGGGCAAAAGTGAGAGGGTCGCGTACGTGCCTGTGTGATAAACAACGGAAGTTCGTCATTTGACTTTTTGGTGTGATCGTATCATTTTATAAATGTAATATTTTCCTCTCCGTCCTCTCTTCTCTCTCATTTCACCCCCACAATTCGCTAGAATGTAAGCCCCGCTATTCTATGATAAAGTATCTTCCACTGAATCATCAATAGCCACAGTATCACCTGTTCCTCCATCACATTGGTTCCCATTCCGAATTCGTGCAGAATCGTCATGCCGACGTGTCGGTTGTCATGCCAACTCACGCCGTTCGAATTGATCACTCATGCAAATTTTTAAAAAAAATTTTAATTTTTTTAAAAATTTCTTTAAGTACGAATATCACACAGAAAAAAATCTGTCATATATGACAGATTGCACTGACAGAATATTCTGTCACATCTGCTCTCACAGATTAATCTGTCACTTTTTCGACAGATTCATTCTGTCACTCCCCATTCTGTCGCATTTGACAGAATCATTCTGTCGGCTATAGCCGCTAACAAGACATGAATGTCATAAAGAATTCGTTTTATCTCTGTTTGAATAAGAAACACTCAAAACAACCTGCATTCGGGGCGAAGGGTGACGATCCTTGCAGCACTTCGTGCGTCGGACGATCGAGGAAATCGTCACCTGCAAACAAGCTGGCCTTGGCAACTGATCATGCTGCGTGCACATGCAGTTCGTCCGCTGCTATTGGCGACCAAACTCCGAATCTACGCTAGTGAATCTAATCAATCAACCACTTTACTCATGCTCTAGGTGGTCGAGGAGATGACCAACTCCTCTTGATTTGCATCCACTTCCATATTTTGAAGACTACCCGCTTCCCGTAATACGGGGGATAAACATTGAAGTAAATACTCGTTTGCCGCGTATGAATAATTGTGCGAATGTGCATTTACTCATACAACCTCTCGTGCACCTTTATCAAGTAGTGCTTCCTTTATTGCTTCGTAGTCGGTCAGTTGAACGATGGGAAAGGGAGAGAATAACGTGTACACCGACGGTTGCGTCTTGCCCACGCGGTCCAGCGATTTGTGCTGCGCTTGGATATCGAACTGAATGGCATTCTATCAGCATTCGACAACCCAATCTACGCTAGCCGACAGTTTCGTTTACTGCCTACACTCAGAGAAATGTATATCATATGGCTCCTGATCTGCGCTTCTATGTTATATATGACATACAAACGCAATTCAGGAGCCATATATAACATACATTTTTCTCTGTGTACCCACCATGCCGTATCCCGCAGTTTCGTTTATTTTCTTAAATGTTTAACAGCCCATGAACAGTCATATAACTCGTCTCCGCCTAGATAATACATATGCTAAGTCTTAATGTAAGTAAGATAAAGATAACGAACCTTATGGAGGTGGCCGATAAAAGGCATCGGGAATGGTCCTTTCGGGTATTTGGCGACAAAGTGGTAATATTTTACCAAGCCGTAGAGTAGTAGTGCGGAGAACAGTATAACTATGCAGAGAACCATTGTTACATTAGCAGCAGCGTGCTAGCTTTTGCTTGTAGCAGAGCAGATACTGTGGTGTCCGAAATGATCGTATCGAGGAATATTGTCGATATATCCACCAAAGAAACGGTGACGATGATCCGTAGGGACTGAAAATCAGAGAAACAAAGAACGTAGGGAAACAAGAAGGTAAAACACGTGTTCCGTAAATCTGTGGCTTACATTTGTTACCCATGTTGACGCTGAAGTTCCGATAGTGAGCGGGTAGTTACGAATTGATGGAATGGCGAAATCATTAGAGTGAACATTATGTATAAATATGGAGTATTGCAGATATCTGAAGAGATGAGTCAAAGAACGCTCACTGTACAGCAACATACATCACGCAGCATGGCATCCCAAAGAATAACGGCGAGACTAGAGAAAGAAAGAACCAGTGATAGAGTGAACGAAACGTGAGAGTCATACAACGAAAGACGTTCTTGGCATGGTTCCAACTCGATTTTGCGTGGACGACTACGTGTAAGCCCCAATAAAAGGGTTGGTAGAATGAAGAGATCACTGGCGACCATTCTGGAATGATCCTGAAATAGGCACAGATAGTCACAGATTGGAAGAGAAATAGTCATAGATCATTTACTGTGTGTTCTCATAGAAATAACCATAGAACAGACTAGAGACGAACGGATTGGGGAGACCTCAAAAATGATGGCAAATTATGATCAAGAAAATATCTGGAGCTAATTGGTGGTCTCGCAAACCACGAACGAAATAAATCATTTTAAATGACAGGCAAAATTGGGCAAACGACCTGAAATTTCGTAGTACTGGAGGCATTTACTCGTTTATCATGATCGAACACTTTTTGTATACTTTTCGCATGATTTCATAGTATGCTACAAGCATTAAATTATCAAAAGTAATTCATTCGAAATTGTGCAATATGTTGCGAATCGAATACTCCCAATTGTTGTACGCCTCACACAGTGATCTGTGACCTTTTGCTTGTTAGTCGAATTGACTCGTAGATTCCAAAATGCTCCTCCGTTCGGTAAGAGTTGGTTGGATGCTCACTGCTTGGCATACGGGAATAATATAGGTTGAAATACAGATAGGCACAGGTCTGAAGAGAATTATTCATGGATCGTGTACAACATGGCGGATTACACATAAGCCGCGATAAAAAGTTGACGATTTTTTTATCGAGATTTATAGGGGACACATGGCATTAATTGTGTGGATTCTAGACAACAGACTAGACAAGAGGGAATTGGGGAGACACACAGGGAATGATGGTTTCATTGAGCCGAAGTGGAGTTGCAAAAGTTTTCATAAGGACAAATCAACCATGAGTGAGAGGACGAATAAAAATATTTTTTTTCTCAGCCAATCAAATAATTTTTTTTTTCGTTATTAAAGAAGGCCTCCCACGAACATTTGGTCACATAGACTGCCAACGCAGTGCTGTGGGGGACGCTCACCCGATCACATTGCAACGCATCCGGAAATCTACCGCAATCTCTAAATCGATATATTGACGCTCAAATGGCTACAAAAGGGCCAATAATCGACAGGCAACGCGTGTTAGGACCACAAATACATGCAATCGACGTAAGATGAAGTTTTCATTAATATAATATTGTTCCACACTGTGGATAATATCGGTTTTTCATCAAAAATATAATAGTTTTCATAACGGAAAGCATATAAATTGCCCCTAACACGAGTGTGCGCGCTCCATTTTCGTGTCCGGTATACTGTAGTGGATTATTGAAAATCAGGCAACGGTGACTCGTGGGAGGCCTTCATTAAAGAAGGTGTCCCACGAATATTTAGTCAACTGAGTTCTCACTGTGGGGCAATGGAGATCGAATACCCGATGAGAGCCTCGAAAACCGCATGTTCAGCCGATAAGTTTTAACAAAGTTATTCGAGTTTGGCTCTATGCCAAACTGACCCTGAATGCAGGGATTCAAAAATGATAGGGAGGGATAAGGGTGGACGAGGAGAAAGCGACCGCGCCATTGAAACATAAGAGATGAGGAATGAGAGAGCAGGAGATTCGTGAGACTCCTTCATTAAAATTTGAAACGTTACATTTTTAAAAGATTCACTATCAGATGTCAAAAATTGTTTTCCAAGCAAAAGAGTTTTCCAAAAAAAACAAAAAAGCTCAGAAATCACCGATTAAAATATAAATATAAAAATATAAAATATATGGGCTTATGTGTAATCCGCCATGTGTTGTACATTAAAATAGATTGGGAAATGGGAAAAGTGATTTATATTTAAAGGTAATTATATTGAATTCCTATTGAATTCGATGTCAGTGGAAAATAAAATAAAAATTTATATAAATATGTAATTGCAGTCTAATATGGCAAAAATTATTGAACGGAAAGGACAAAATAGCTCAGAAATCACCATGATCACCACGATGCACGCAATGAGCGGTAGCGCGCTAAGAGAGGGCAAGTGAGTTCATCCCTGCCGCGAGGAGGCATCGAACCAACGAAAGCACGCTTGATAGGCAAGCCCGCTACCAACTGCGCTACTCCAATACACCTTGTACGTGACTGTAGTACCATCTGAGCACAGACACACTTGCAATAAAGTAGAATATCACCAATAAATTCATCGTCCGTTGGTCTAGTTACATCACTACAGACCGAAAAAGTTTTAGAGAATGTACGTTCCCTTTCATTGCAACGGAAATCGCCATTACGCATTTGATAATAACGCATTTGACGTTTCCTGCAGGTCTCACAATTTTGAAACAATGTATACATTTACATGGGCGTTCGCGTAAGGATCGAGCACGGGCAGGCACAGTAAAAAAGTTTCGTTTTTCTGAAACTCTGTTAATTGGGGATATCGAGGGTGCTGATTTTTCAATAACTGCCAAATGACATTTTCAAGTATTATTAAAATAAATATTAAATTTTGCAAATAGGTCTTGATAGGTTAATGATTTTTTGAATTTTTATTTTGACTTACTCACAAAGAAAAAACTCTACGCGTTTGAAACTCTAATCGCTTTTAGAGTTTCAAACTCTAGAAAATTAGAGTTTTCCACTCTAAAGGCGCCTAGAGTTGCAAACTCTAAAACATTAGAGTTTCAAACTCTAATCGCGCCTGCTCCCGGGCTGTGACATTTTCAGTCTTTTATTTATCTATTTCACTATTTTAAAGACTATTCACTATGTTTCGATTGTCGTATGTGTTCCCTCGCGGTTGTAGAGATTGACCGCAGCACGTTCAGGTCATGTAGGTCTCTCTGCGCCTCCTCGACCATCTCGGCGATCAATTTCTCTGTTTTCAATTTTCATTTTTATGGCATTGAGAAGAAATGTATATCGGTGAGTTTTTAACAATGATTTTTCGTAGAAAAATATTGTAAAGAATATTTGAATGAAACGACGAATCACATATCTGACCTGAAGCTAACAGTAAATTGAACTCGATCTACCCATACTGTAAGAAGTTTCGTTAAACTTCGCGTTCACTTAAAATTTCGCTTATCAATGGCTTTTGAGTTTTCTCGGTCGTTTTTATCTGTCAAGACGCCGCGTAGATGCTGTCAACACCATCGCTAAACCACCGTACACTTGCCAGGACTCCTGGCGCTCGCAGTCGTTAAAATTAGGTCAGTTTCTCGAGGTGGGCGACATTAATTATTTCTGAGTTCGGGTTTTGCTTGTGGATACATACTCAGGTCCACTCCTCTCGTTTGATGAGCTATAGAGAGGCGAAGAGAAGCTGAATATGATCTCTCCGCAAAGGTTTGTGAGCAGACGGGTGGTCCTCTTACCATTGTTATTAGTTACTTCACTGAAAACAATCACAAATTTGCCGCAAGAACCTGGACCTCTTGCAAGTTGCGGGGAATACCAGCGCATTTATATTGTTGTAGCCGGCAATTTGCTTGAAGCTTGCGAAAATAAATAACTGAAATAACTTTGGCGCGTATTGCGTGATACTCAGTTCCAGTCGGGCAAGGATCAATCAAATTGCCGGTAAATTTGCTGTCGTTATTTTGTACTTGCGTTCGCCAAGTTTGCAACAAGTGTTGAGCGTACTTGCGGTGATATTCTCTGCATATTGCACAAGGTCCTTGCGGCAAATTTGCGCCGGAGTTTCCTTGTGGTGTTTCAGTTACTGACAAAATTTGGCCGAATCACACATACGCGCAGTTCGTTTAGTTATTTTATTTCATGAGAGCTCCAAACGAATAATCAAAGGTGCCTCTTTTAAAGTAGTCTCGCATTGATTCAGTTTATGACACGAGGGCAATAAAAAGCATCACCGTATCACTAAATAGATTGAAAGTGATTGTTCAGTTTCAGTCCAGCTTTCGCACTTGCATTTGGCATGTATCTATGGAACTCCAACGAATCTACAGGTATTTCACCTTAATCCTTTAGTTTTTATTCTTTGCAGACATATCAAGTTGATTTAATTGCTTATAAAGTTTATCTTCGAGTCATAGAGAGAGGTGAGTTTAATTCGTTTATTTTAATGATCATATTTGTAATGTTGCCGCAGATAACCCCCACTCATTCATACATGAGTGGGGGTTGTCTGAGGAAGGTTTCAGATCGCTATGAAATATTTGTAAATATCTTCAATAATTTTATATTTTCATGATTGGGCACGATATTATGTTACCGGTGAGCCATTTTTGTTATTGCGCTTAGCTAACAACGAAAGTCCGAATCACGAGCGTTTCATGGAGTCGTGTATATAGTGATTTTAATTAGAGTGTACTTTTATTATAATCAGTTTACTTTTACTAATAAGCTACCAGTTTGAATGAACACTATCTAGGATGTGTAGTTGAGATGCCTAAAGGAGTAAAATTATCTGTTTTGACTCGGTGATTATCGTTCATTGTATGCAAGCGATGCGCAGGAAATTTTCGAAAAATTGCTAAAAACGCTCGCTCTTCCGTAAGGGTTTTTGAATAACTCCTAAATGCGCGAGTATTTGGCCTCGTATTTGATACGTGTATCAAATATTGTTACCAGATACATTTGTGATCGATGTGACAAGGAATTGAAGCTCCTGCCACTCTCATTCTCATATAGTGAACGATAAATGTACCTCGATGAAATAGAAATCGTGGGTGGAAATTTGAATCGTAACTTGTGTTTTGCAGGCATTCTCTCACTCTTCTCTCTCTCTCTCTCCCGCAATGGGTCGATCCACTTCGCTACCCATGTTCCAATCTGCTAAATTATTCCTCGTTTTCTTCTGTATTGTTTTAGTTGATAAAATATTGCAATATCCTCATTTGCCGAGCATTAAAGCTCTTCCGCTAAACACTGTACGTATCGACAACATAATATCGATGATATTACGGTATCCTGAACGGGCGAAATGATGGGGAATCACAAATCTGACACGCGATGCGCTCTAATTGAACTGAATTACGGTAGAAGAGGAAGAGAGCGTAAGGGGGGCGGAGTCAGCACATTAGAGTTTGAAACTCTAATTTTCAGAGGGGAAAACACCATATGTCGAGACGGAGGGTTTAAAACTCTAATTATAACTCTAATTATTAGAGTTTTTTCTTTGTGAGTATAATTAGAGTTATAATTAGAGTTTTCTAAATATCGATTTTTCATGAGGGTCGGAAATTTCAAAATGTCATTTGGCAGTTTTTGAAACCAGTTTTCCGAATAGAATTTTGCGCTTTTTAGGAATCTGTAAAAAAAATTCTATCTCATGTGATCGCTTTCCCATCAATTTCGCTCTCATAAAAGCTAAGATTTTTTGGGGGTGACAGCAATCGGCATTTCAGCAGCGAGGTTCGTAACCGCTTTAAACTTGCCAATAATATTGCCCCACCAAAGTGTTATCATGATCAGAATCGCGAGGGCTTTCAAACCCATAAATTAACAAATTAGGTAATTGAAACTTTGCAAATTAGTCGAAAATTAAAAATGGTCAGAAAAATAAAGCAACATGCCGAATCGATGCAGGTTAACGAATAACCAACAGGGGAACAATTTCATACAGATTCCTCAAGTTTGAGCAAAGTTATAAGCCGTTTCCGTAATGTCGGTTACTGAATTCACACCCTCCCGAAATTTGAGCTGTTGAGTGTGCGATAAGAGTCGATAAGAGAGAGTAGTCAAATTCTCCACTTCATTCCACAAACAGTGTATACACTGTTTGGGAGGGTGATTATACATACTTCCACAGTGAGAGAGCATGTAGAATCAAAAGTGTGTACCTCACTTTTTCTCAATATCTCTTTTGCTCATGATTTCATTCTGGACGTTTTAAACCATGTGCCTTCATTCTACTTCCCTGTTTTTTTCTTTTTTTTCTTTTTCGCACACTGCTTATTAGCACTCACATTCCTTATATTAACGAAGGCTAGCTTTTATTCCCATAATTGTGAACAGTAATCATTATCGACCACTCACTCTTCCCTTGTGTAAATCGATACATTTCCCCATAGTTTCTTATCAGTGAGAGGACTCACGAGTAGTTTGGTGACAAGCGAAGCGATTTCACTCATAGAATGAAACGAAGTCGGAGTTGTTTGCAAAAGCACAATTCCTTGTCTTTTATAGAATTATTTCTTATCTGATCGATTTTTTCTAAGAAGATTTTTTTAAATGTGTGATATATTTCTCTCTTCTCTCTCTATCTCTCTCTTTCTCTCTCTTTCTGTCGCTCGAAAGATGAACACCTTCATTATTATGTAAACACGAGTCGCCTCTTGTACCTGCCTGTGATAATACATCGATAGAGATCGTTTCCTCTTCTCTTTTTTTATCAAATTAATTTCAAAATCGTGTCAGATGATTTTTTGAAATATTATTTTAGCCATGGTTGCGCTTGAGTTCGGAGAGGGAGTACCAATCGAAGAAGGATTATCATGCGGAATTTATTTCTTTACTCGACAGACTTCCGATGGTGAGTGTTCACAACTTTCCACAAAAAAGAAAAGAGTTGACTATTCCACTCTCTTCTTTTGTATTTTTAATCTTGACAATCCTTTTTCATAATGAGTAGCTGATAAATTGCAGGCACATTGTATTATGTGGGTGGAGGATCGTCGATCTATGTCAAACATAAGTACGTTTTCAAATTAAAGGGACCTGGTATTGCAAATGAAGTAAATTTCAGATTAAATAAAATTTTTGTTCCTATAAAAATGCAAAAAATCGCATAATTTCATTTTTTTTTTGAAATTTGTTATGAATTTATCTCAATTTCGGCTAGGATGACTCGGCACTATTGTGTTTATCCGCTAAACACAGTAGACACTGGGCCATTTCGGCCCGAAACGGGATCTTTTTTAATTTAAAAAAAAAATCGTAAAATATGCGATTTTTGCATTCGAATCAGAGGAAAATTGTCTTCATAAAAAATCACATGCAGTCAAGAATTGAGCACTGCTGGACATCCTCGCCAGGACTTTCGATTTGGCCTACCATACTTACACCATGTAAGTATCTCAGTACCCTATTTACAAAAGTATTCGAATTTCTGACCTAAGGCTCAAACCGGATTCGCATGTGGCGCGGTAGTGGCGAAAAAAAATTTAAAAAACAATATTTTGCAATATGTGAAGTTCATGAGATTGGATTAATTTTCCTTCGATAATATTTTAAGCATGTGCATCGAAAAACAGCATGAATATTTTTTTGGAAAAATTGGAAATATTTTATCCGAGTAGATTTTTTCTCATTTTTTAAAAAAATTATCCAAATAATTTGAAATAATTTCACGGTGAACATTGTATCACATAGTATTATGTACATTTTTGCCACATTTTTGCCTGCCATCATCTCGCATACCTTCCATATTCACACTCGAATGAACCGTTAGTGCCTTCAACACGCACCACAAAACCTCGGCTCTGTTCGGGTTGAGGGGGATTTTAATACTTGAGGTGGACGTAAATATTTGAGGGGGACGTAGATATTTGAGGGGGACGTAGATATTTGAAGGGGACGCACACCATGTCAAGCGGGGGAAGAATGCTCATTTGCGTGGCGCGAGTCTCTGGGGGATTAGCGAGCGGCGAGAGCGGCGAGAGTAAATCGATGCTAATTTACATGTCGGATTTCTGAGATTCAGTTGCAAGCTCATAACTCAGAAATGAGATCAGCTAGACACAGCGTGAAAACGGTATTCGGTAGAGAATGTGTTTCCCCGTGTCATATCCGAAAACTACGTTAAATGACACAGTTCGAAGAAAGATAGAGAGAATTTTTTTATCCCTGATATCAAGAATGTATGTTACTATTCAAATTATTGCATGAAAATAAGAACGAAATCGAAAAATCGGCCCTGAGCATTTTGTGGGGAAATGCTTTCTCTAACTGCTAGTAAAATTCTCATTTCCATATCTTCCAATTCCATGGAGTTGATAGCTCCAGCGTGCGGAAAACAGCCGTTTTTAGCTGTTTTCGCGGGATTTCCAGCCTTTCTGATTTTTAATAAAATAATTAGGTTGAGATCAAAAAATCGGCCCTGAGCATTTTGTGGGGAAATGCTTTCTCTAACTGCTAGTAAAATTCTCATTTCCATATCTTCCAACTCCATGGAGTTAATAGCTCCCGCGTGCAGAAAATAGCCGTTTTTAGCTGATTTCGCGTGGTTTCCAGCCTTTTTTGATTTTTTAATAAAATAATCAGGTTGAACTTCAAAAATCGGCCCTGACCAAGTTGTGGGGAAATGCTTTCTCTAACTACTTGTTATTTTGCCATCTCCATATCTTCATCCTCCACTTAGTTGATAGCTCCCGCTTGCGGGAAAAAAAGGATTTTCAATGTTTTCACGGGGTTATTGATGATTATTATATTTTTTGCCAAAATATTTAGGTCGAAGTCAATAAATCGGTTTCGAATTTTTTTTGAATAATACTTTGTCGGAATATTTTTCTAATTGCCATGATGATAGATGCGCCTTCGCATCTTGGTTGAAAAGGTAAAGATACGTCTTGTCCTCGAGATGGGCTCGCGGGACACTGAACAGCGATGCAGGTTCAGTCCGGAGTGCCCACGTTGTGCCAGACCTATTAACCTCTAGTCACGACTACCAATTCCCCTTTCCCAATGGGTGGGCGCCTCGGTGAGGCGCATTGCTGCAACTTCGAGGTGGCATAAACGTTCCTCGGCTCTTAGACAAGCCATAGACTCGTTCTCAAGACCAACATGATGCTCACGAGGATTTCTGATGATTCCGATGCCGATTAATTTTAGGAAAGATACACGTTTTCCACCAATGTGGACTGATTTCTCATCTCAGATCGTCCCTCCATCGAGTTATTGGATGTCCTTGGTTACGGGCGCGATTGTATGGGATACATAGAGTAGTCGCACGACTCCATTCATTCACATCCTTTATCTTGAGTTTGAGCACCCTTCTTGCCTTACATTTAAGTGCCTCTTGGTTCTAATCGTTGACTCGAGTAACGAGTCGATCGATATAGGTATATAGTCGAACAATCGATATAGATAGTACAAAAGGAAACTATTTCATTCCGGATCAGTACCGTTTGTCAAAGTCAAAGCCAGAACATGATTTTTTTCTAGACGTAATGGAGAGCAGGAGTCTCTATCATAAAGTTTCATTCTATGCCAATGATTATCATTCTAAGTGACATGGCTGGAAAATGTTCCCCACGGAGAATAATCGTCTTTGAAATACTACCATTGGAATGTCGCATCATCACTTCTTAATAATGACAATTCGACTTCTGACAATTCCATTTATTCCCGCGATATCTGAATCATCAGCAATCTTCGTGAGCATAACTTTGGTCCTGAGAAGCTTGTCTAGAAACCGAGAAATCTTTTTGCGACCGGCCAAGATGCGAAGGCGCAACTTTATTTTCTTTCCAGTGCTCTTTCCATCATTGAAGTATTCTCTACGTTCTAAAATTTCCAACAGCTGGAAAAATACGTGAAACCATTATGATATTCCGAATAATAATGGTGCGATTGCGTCATCGCTACGTAACAAAACAGCAAATCTACAAAAATAAATATCATTAACATATTCGTCGATGGATTTTCGAAATCACCTCAAAATTTCATCTCAATAGCTCTTCTGGATGAAAAGATACATCCGGTTGAAATGTGTACGTTTGAAACCTAATCAACGTGCATTTATGTTTCAAAGAATCTCTCTCTGTTTTCTGATCTCCCCTCCCGCCGCCCCAGTCATCCTAATCGGATTAGGGCAGAGACGCAGAGGAAATCTCGCGCCACGCAAATGAGCATTCTTCCCCCGCTTGACATGGTGTGGGACGTAGATATTTGAGGGGGATGTAGATTTTTGAGGGGGACGTAGATATTTGAGGGGGACGTAGATTTTTGAGGGGGATGGTCCCCCTCAAAAATCTACGCCCCCCTCAAATAATGATAATGATAATGAGATAAGATAATGATAATGATGATGAGATAATATAATATGAGGATAATGAGATAATGATAATCAAGATAATGAGGATTGTTGACCATTCATTACATTTTCGACATTTTTATAAATGTTTTGATTGAAAACGTGCATTCAAAACGGGTAGATGTTTATGAGAGGCATTACCTGAGATTGCAGGTGGTTAGGACGTATTTCCAAAAACCTATTTTGATTTCTACAAAACTTTTATTTTATAATATACAATACTGTTTGAAATACGAAGCAACATAAGAATCTAAACACGGTTCAAAATGATCTCGTATCACCTCCAAATAAAATGATAAAACTACGAATATTTGAAAAAAAAAATTTTGAGGTGATTTCGATTTTGATTTTGAATTTTGAGGTGAAGAAATTTTGAGGTGATTTCGAAAATCCATCGACGAATATGTTAATGATATTTATTTTTGTAGATTTGCTGTTTTGTTACGTAGCGATGACGCAATCGCACCATTATTATTCGGAATATCATAATGGTTTCACGTATTTTTCCAGCTGTTGGAAATTTTAGAACGTAGAGAATACTTCAATGATGGAAAGAGCACTGGAAAGAAAATAAAGTTGCGCCTTCGCATCTTGGCCGGTCGCAAACAGATTTCTCGGTTTCTAGACAAGCTTCTCAGGACCAAAGTTATGCTCACGAAGATTGCTGATGATTCAGATATCGCGGGAATAAATGGAATTGTCAGAAGTCGAATTGTCATTATTAAGAAGTGATGATGCGACATTCCAATGGTAGTATTTCAAAGACGATTATTCTCCGTGGGGAACATTTTCCAGCCATGTCACTTAGAATGATAATCATTGGCATAGAATGAAACTTTATGATAGAGACTCCTGCTCTCCATTACGTCTAGAAAAAAATCATGTTCTGGCTTTGACTTTGACAAACGGTACTGATCCGGAATGAAATAGTTTCCTTTTGCACTATCTATATCGATTGTTCGACTATATACCTATATCGATCGACTCGTTACTCGAGTCAACGATTAGAACCAAGAGGCACTTAAATGTAAGGCAAGAAGGGTGCTCAAACTCAAGATAAAGGATGTGAATGAATGGAGTCGTGCGACTACTCTATGTATCCCATACAATCGCGCCCGTAACCAAGGACATCCAATAACTCGATGGAGGGACGATCTGAGATGAGAAATCAGTCCACATTGGTGGAAAACGTGTATCTTTCCTAAAATTAATCGGCATCGGAATCATCAGAAATCCTCGTGAGCATCATGTTGGTCTTGAGAACGAGTCTATGGCTTGTCTAAGAGCCGAGGAACGTCTATGCCACCTCGAAGTTGCAGCAATGCGCCTCACCGAGGCGCCCACCCATTGGGAAAGGGGAATTGGTAGTCGTGACTAAAGGTTAATAGGTCTGGCACAACGTGGGCACTCCGGACTGAACCTGCATCGCTGTTCAGTGTCCCGCGAGCCCATCTCGAGGACAAGACGTATCTTTACCTTTTCAGCCAAGATGCGAAGGCGCATCTATCATCATGGCAATTAGAAAAATATTCCGACAAAGTATTATTCAAAAAAAATTCGAAACCGATTTATTGACTTCGACCTAAATATTTTGGCAAAAAATATAATAATCATCAATAACCCCGTGAAAACATTGAAAATCCTTTTTTTTCCCGCAAGCGGGAGCTATCAACTAAGTGGAGGATGAAGATATGGAGATGGCAAAATAACAAGTAGTTAGAGAAAGCATTTCCCCACAACTTGGTCAGGGCCGATTTTTGAAGTTCAACCTGATTATTTTATTAAAAAATCAAAAAAGGCTGGAAACCACGCGAAAACAGCTAAAAACGGCTGTTTTCCGCACGCTGGAGCTATCAACTCCATGGAATTGGAAGATATGGAAATGAGAATTTTACTAGCAGTTAGAGAAAGCATTTCCCCACAAAATGCTCAGGGCCGATTTTTCGATCTCAACCTAATTATTTTATTAAAAATCAGAAAGGCTGGAAATCCCGCGAAAACAGCTAAAAACGGCTGTTTTCCGCACGCTGGAGCTATCAACTCCATGGAATTGGAAGATATGGAAATGAGAATTTTACTAGCAGTTAGAGAAAGCATTTCCCCACAAAATGCTCAGGGCCGATTTTTCGATTTCGTTCTTATTTTCATGCAATAATTTGAATAGTAACATACATTCTTGATATCAGGGATAAAAAAATTCTCTCTATCTTTCTTCGAACTGTGTCATTTAACGTAGTTTTCGGATATGACACGGGGAAACACATTCTCTACCGAATACCGTTTTCACGCTGTGTCTAGCTGATCTCATTTCTGAGTTATGAGCTTGCAACTGAATCTCAGAAATCCGACATGTAAATTAGCATCGATTTACTCTCGCCGCTCTCGCCGCTCGCTAATCCCCCAGAGACTCGCGCCACGCAAATGAGCATTCTTCCCCCGCTTGACATGGTGTGCGTCCCCTTCAAATATCTACGTCCCCCTCAAATATCTACGTCCCCCTCAAATATCTACGTCCCCCTCAAATATTTACGTCCACCTCAAGTATTAAAATCCCCCTCAACCCGAACAGAGCCGAGGTTTTGTGGTGCGTGTTGAAGGCACTAACGGTTCATTCGAGTGTGAATATGGAACGTATGCGAGATGATGGCAGGCAAAAATGTGGCAAAAATGTACATAATACTATGTGATACAATGTTCACCGTGAAATTATTTCAAATTATTTGGATAATTTTTTTAAAAAATGAGAAAAAATCTACTCGGATAAAATATTTCCAATTTTTCCAAAAAAATATTCATGCTGTTTTTCGATGCACATGCTTAAAATATTATCGAAGGAAAATTAATCCAATCTCATGAACTTCACATATTGCAAAATATTGTTTTTTAAATTTTTTTTCGCCACTACCGCGCCATATGCGAATCCGGTTTGAGCCTTAGGTCAGAAATTCGAATACTTTTGTAAATAGGGTACTGAGATACTTACATGGTGTAAGTATGGTAGGCCAAATCGAAAGTCCTGGCGAGGATGTCCAGCAGTGCTCAATTCTTGACTGCATGTGATTTTTTATGAAGACAATTTTCCTCTGATTCGAATGCAAAAATCGCATATTTTACGATTTTTTTTTAAAATTAAAAAAAGATCCCGTTTCGGGCCGAAATGGCCCAGTGTCTACTGTGTTTAGCGGATAAACACAATAGTGCCGAGTCATCCTAGCCGAAATTGAGATAAATTCATAACAAATTTCAAAAAAAAAATGAAATTATGCGATTTTTTGCATTTTTATAGGAACAAAAATTTTATTTAATCTGAAATTTACTTCATTTGCAATACCAGGTCCCTTTAATTTGAAAACGTACTTATGTTTGACATAGATCGACGATCCTCCACCCACATAATACAATGTGCCTGCAATTTATCAGCTACTCATTATGAAAAAGGATTGTCAAGATTAAAAATACAAAAGAAGAGAGTGGAATAGTCAACTCTTTTCTTTTTTGTGGAAAGTTGTGAACACTCACCATCGGAAGTCTGTCGAGTAAAGAAATAAATTCCGCATGATAATCCTTCTTCGATTGGTACTCCCTCTCCGAACTCAAGCGCAACCATGGCTAAAATAATATTTCAAAAAATCATCTGACACGATTTTGAAATTAATTTGATAAAAAAAGAGAAGAGGAAACGATCTCTATCGATGTATTATCACAGGCAGGTACAAGAGGCGACTCGTGTTTACATAATAATGAAGGTGTTCATCTTTCGAGCGACAGAAAGAGAGAGAAAGAGAGAGATAGAGAGAGAAGAGAGAAATATATCACACATTTAAAAAAATCTTCTTAGAAAAAATCGATCAGATAAGAAATAGCAACAGATAATTTCGTTCACGGGAACATACTGAAATGATAAGTTATAAAAAGTTATAATAACTTATAAAAAGTTATAGCGTTTTGTTCATAAGAGAGGTATCACCAGAGATTGCAGGAAGGTCGGAACAATTTCCGAAAAAATATTTTTGATTTCGACCAAATTTTTTTTTGTGAGAGTACCCAGGAGACAAGAATTCGATCAATCCTGGTCGCAGGTCTCAGAGCCGTCTTTTAGGAATTCTTCGGTTCTGATGCCGGAATCCTCATAACTTTCTTCAAAATTAAGCTAGAAAACTCACGTAGGGCTCAAAATGTGCGGAAATATTAGCCGACCAATTTTTCTGTTGGTGATGAGTGCGTAGCTGGCTGACCCAGAAAGTTGTTTGAACAAATGTAATTTTGAGAAGTATCAAAAAATCATAACATATTTTCGATGGTCGAACCCAAGAGTTTTCTGTACAGAATATGAAAGAGCATGCATACATTAGTTATATAAAAATTAAAATCGATAAGAAAGGGCCCTTTTCTAGGCGAAAAATAGCTCTGAAACCAAAAAATGTGAAATTTTTGAATTTTTGGAAAAATCGATTATATTAAAATCGCACCAAATATATTTTTTCGAAGACTCTGAGTAGTATTGTGTTCGGAAAAAATGATTTCGAATAACAATATATGCGCACTGTTTCACAATAAAATGTAAAATCGAGTCAAAAACGATAAAATTTTGAAGAAGTTTATTATTTTATTGTGATGTAGTATGCATATATTGTCTTACGAAATAATTTTTTCCGTGCCCCTCTGAAATAAAGTTTTCGAATTTTGCTTATTATTAAAATTGTTGAATCATATAACTGAGTTGAGACTCCGTTCATGAGTTTTAAAAGATTCACTGAAAGAAAATACCATTGTGTTCCATTTTCGAAGTAGCCATTAACCCAGTATCCATGTTAGGTCTCACTTAGTAAAATATATGACATGAAAAATTCTATCTGTCGCTGTGTTTGTTTTATCCACATTCTCCAGTGGCATTCAGGAAGCTACTGAAAGCAGATTTTAAAACAAAATAGCAATGGTTACATTGAAAATAAGCACTTGACAAGGTTTCACGCTGTCAGAATATCAAACATTGCCGGTTTTCTCTATTTATAAAAACCCAAATTTTCTTCTTCAGTATACCATTATACCACGTTTAAGAGAGCATCCACGAGAGGTCGGGGGTACCTCACGGATGGCTTTTTTGCAACCTATCCCAATAACTTGGGGGGTGAAGTCAGTATCACGAGTGCTGATATTTTGCCGAGTAACTAGGGTTCTGGGTCCCGCACCGAAAAGTTACAGTAACCCCACTTTCCGACATCGATTTTTTTACCATTTTAAAAAGTAGGTTTTTATAGGTTTTCTAGGTGTACTTTGCGAAAAAAATAACAATGAAAATATTTTTTAAAGCGATCTGATAACGATAACAGCTCGAAAATCAGAAATTTCTCACATTTTTTTACTTTCATGAAAAATTATTCCACACGTTTTAAAAAGTCACTTATATTTTTGGATTCTACATCAAAAACTACGTATAGCACTATATTTTATATGAGGTTTAGTGCGCACCGCCCACTGTGGCAAAGTGAAGAAGATCGCGTCGTCAGAACTATTGAGATGCAGGGATGATGAAATCGAAACGATTGTAATTTCCTTTGCACTGATTTCGCATAGTATTTCATTCTAATCATAATTACTATAATATGGAAAGCGATGAACGTCGATCTGAGAAATTTCGAAATTTTAAAAATAATTTTTTGATTATTATTTCCTTATTATAGAAATTATTTGTCTTACTCCCTTATGTTTACATAAATGTGAACTATCTATTTTATTCATGTTTTCTAAATAGTACTGAAGGATATATACCATAAAAGAACAGAAAATGACCGGGTATTACATCTCCCGAATGTTTAGAACTAAATGCCAGGTAACTCAAAATGTTGATACAATTGAATTTTAGTAGAACTTATTTCGTTCACTCAATTGGTTATTATATTCGCTCGAGATATGTTTGTTTTTTTGTTTATTTGGCATTCTAAAGTTTTGCTTGTATGCTTTTTTTGTACCTGAGATCCTAAAATGGAAGTCCCGTTCTCGAAGACTCTCAATAACGATGGCCTAAACCTAATCCTATTTAGAGTTGGCCTCATGAGAAAAATGACCGATTTTGACCGTGACTGCCAGAGTCACAGAGTGCTAAAAAGGACCGCGACTTGAGAGAAAGCGTTAACGAATTTAGTGCCCCTTCGATAACACATGCAATTTTTCGAAAATTCAAAAAATAGGAAAATTTGAAGATCGGATGATGTGATTTGAAGGTTTTTTTCTAGAATTTATGTATAGAATTACGAGATTTTTGAGACCCCGTTGTTCATTCTTTCTCGAAAATAAGAGATAATTTATTAGTGAATTTCGAGATTCTTAATTTATCACTCACGAGGCAAATCCTGGTCCTATTTTGAAGTACCCGAATGCTGACTGTTCCATTAGCAGCTTATAATCTAAGAACTCTACTCGCATGTTCCCCCTAAAAAGGGTCGTTTTCTTTTCCCTCGCCGTGAAACGGAAACAGAACGCAAGGGGAAAGCGTAGCCCCTTTCAGGAAAACCGAACAATCTCCGAACAAGCTATCTAGTAAGACTCCAGTGATCATAGATAAATTGCCGAAAATCCGCAAACGATGATGTATGAACCAATATGATCTCGATTATAACCTAAATGAAATCTAATTATATCTCTCATGCCGACATAGGCGGGTATTGCAATTTTTGCACCTTGAAAAAAATTTCAAAGTGAAAAAAGTGAAAAAAATTTCGACAGTATTCTAGATCCGTATTTTACAACTTCTCCAAGGTGGGTATTCTCTCAAAAACAGCCGTTTTCCGAGAAACGGAAATATACCAGGGGGTAAGCGAGAGTCCCCTTTCACCGTAAGCAATTCGAACAGTAAGCCGTAGCTCGTAAAGGTGGTGTCCCACGAAGTTGAAAGGGAGGTCAACTGAGTTCTCACTGTGGGGTGATGACTTTCGATTTCCCGGTAAGAACCTCGCAAACCACACGTTCAGCCGATAAGTTTGAACAGAGTTATTCGAGTTTGGCTCTGTGCCAAATTGACCCTGACGCATAGGGATTCAAATATGAAAGGGAGGGACAAGGGGGAAAGAGGAGAGAACGACCGCGCCATTGCCGCACATGAGAGGAGGAATAAGGGAGCAGGAGATTCGTAATACTCCTTCTTTAAAGAAGGAGTGAAGGGAATATTTTCGTGAATAAAGTGGCAACACACGTCGATTGCTTCCCTCAACGATAAGAGATCCCCGAAGTTTCAAATCACTAGTTCGAAAACCGACGGAGATATGAGCGCGCAAAGTTTGCGTGATGAACAGGGGTTCCGTACGTGTGTCAGCCAACGGGCTGCAAAATCTCTAACTGAGCTGCATAATCCCTCGACTCTCGCTCGTTACCCTTGCGTTTACGATTTGCATGCACTCTTCAACTCTTCTCTCCCCCTGTCTCAACCCCGTCTCGTGTAATCAGCGCCCTCCCTATTTTACATGCCCCTGCGCTTATCCATTGTCTCCTTGGCGGGAGGATAATCCTTGCAAGTCCTCCCTGGACACGTTCGAGTCTCTGAATTTACATTTTCTGTGTTTGCCGAGCTCTTACAGTACTGCTCATTGCAGTTACGATAAGGGGAAACGAGGAGGGTGCGCGAGGGAAACGCACGTTGAGTTTGTGTTTCACCAACTACTGATAACAGAAATGAAACCGTGTTTCACCAACTACTGATAACAGAAATGAAACCTCATGTGGTGTTAGTTTTCGGAAAAAGGGAATGGAAAAAGGCCAAGATTTGAATTCCCGCAATTTCTTATCACAGTTCTCCGTGGAGCAATCGACTCAAAATTTTGTTTATAGGTGTAAAAGGGTCGAAAAATGTTATATTCGAAGTTTCGAGTCGATTGCTCCACGGAGAACTGAGATATGAAATTGCGGGAATTCAAATCATGGCCTTTTTCCGTTTCCTTTTTCCGAAAACTAACACCACATCAAATATCGGGGAAAATAAAGGTCGAAATCATTCGTGGGAGGCCTTCTTTAACACACGTCTTCTGATAGATCGCAGGCGGCGTTTTACAAAAAAAGCCAAACTGACTTGTTTCGTGGTATGTATTGTGCGCGGACACCCCTCAAGCAATACTTTCGAAAAAATGTTGGTATGAGATCAAACAACACTCACTTTGTGCCGAAATACTGGTACGAAGCGGTCGGTTTTTCGAAAAATCATAACGCCTTTCAAAATGAAGTATAAGAAATTTTTAAAAAAGAAAAATAATCGTCGTCGCAAGGTAAAGAACATTTCTGAAAATACAAGTTGTTATGAGAGGTATCACGAGAGATTGCAGGAAAACAACCCCCTTTCGGAACAATTTTCAAAAAATATTTTTGATTTCGATCAAACTTTTATGAGTACCCAACAGACGAGAATTCGATTTATCCTGGTCTCAGGTCCAAAGCCGGCTTTTAGGAAATTTCCGGCTCCAAAACCGGAATCATCATAACTTTCTTCATTTTAAAGATACAATGCTCAAAAGGGGCTCAAAAAATGCGGAAAATATAGCGAATAAATTTTCTGTTGAGAATGAAGTGCGCAGAATGACAGAAAAAAAGTAATGGCAAAAAAGTGTTTTTATAAGTGTGAAAAAATTCATAACAATTTCATAGTGGGTGAAACTCAGTAGTTTCTCTGCAGAATATGGAAGAGCAGTTCGAGTAGTATTATAATAGATTTTCAGAAAAAAATAAAAAGGGGGTCATACAGACCCGAAAAATGGAGTCGAAAGTGAAAAATCGGAAAATTTTGGAAAATCAGTTATTTCAAAATCATGTGTAATCCATTTTTCTGAGGTTATTCAACCTTCATGAGTTCGCGAAAAATGATATCAGCTCATTTCGCGTGTATATAAACCTGCCAAAATTGGAAAATCCCGGCCAGCTTTT